>OX451735.1:469403853-471887758 GCA_948472305.1 Vicia faba
GGATTCCTGAGTTTTATGGTCCTTTCATTTTGCATTTGAGATGAATCAGAAAACTCTATTGTGTTGTGTGTGCTACTTGGAAAGGGTAGGGATCACTTTACACCTATTAATTTTTTTGAATCACAATATTATCTACTAACAAAAGAAGAAAACAAGTATTATTAAGATTACACTAACCCAAAACAGAAAAATAAAAGTGAATTTTTTAACCCATTACATGACCATCTTATACACTATGTGAAATTTCATAAGTGTCCTTCAACTTGAAGTCTATTTTTGGTTCGTACTATATTATACATGAATTACATTGGAAGGGTTGCTGCAAATCAGAAATATACTTCTACATCCTAGACGCACTAAATAGTGCTATGCCTCTTCCCTTCTCATTACAATAACCATTTTCAAAACAAAGCATAAAACTCTCTCAATCCCTTATTACATCCTTCATATATTTGGTCAAAAAATCATCAGAAATCATCAAGCATTGGTTAAATATAGCAATATAACGCAACCAATCAAGCAAAATCAACACCAATCAATCAAGTAAGTTGTTTTTCGAATTTTTAGAGTTTATGTAATTTCTACTCAAATTAGTGAATTAGGGTTTAAGTTGTGATATTGTAGCTTGTTATCAATATTAAGAGTCATTAGAAATGTGTTTCTAAAGTTAATTTCGTGATCAATGTCCTTTTTATGAGCTTATTGAGGGGACTGAGACGCCATTTTCGTTGCTTCTGTTATCACAGTACGAACCAAAATTAAATTTCGATTTTGTCTAGAACAAAACTGGAAGTATACTTCTGGATTATGTTTGTGTCTGTTTTAAGGCTTGTTTTGCACATTGGACCTTATGTTAACATTTTTTTCGTACTTCTACAAAAGATATGGATGAGAGACCGTCACGATTGAGGCACGGTAGGTTGCATAACATGCTTCTGTGTGGAGAGAAAGAAGTCAGGCTACCCAGCCTCCTCCTTCCTCTACACCATCAGTACCAAATACACCACCTACAACTTCACCCTCCGGTCTGCCTGCTTCTATTCCTTTGACGTCGACCTCCCGCAACAGACGGGATTCTCCTGTCCATCCTTCGCCACCCCCATCCTCCCACAGACGCACTTCCTCACCTAGCATATTTGAGGCGGGATTCACATCCGGTACCCAGGTGACACCTGAGGCCTAGGAATCATCACAAACTTAGTCTCGGGCGCCACTTGAGGCAGTTTCTCAGTCATCCCAGGCACCTGAGGTGACACCTGAGGCTGCACCTGAGGCTACACCAGCGGACACCTAAGGTCGCACCAGCGACACCTGAGGCCGCACCAGCTCAACCTGCACATGCGGCCCCTCAGGCTTTTGGAGGAGGACCGTTAGATTTATCACTTCTTTATCTTTATCCCAACCATGTTGCTAGATATATTTAGGACTGGCAGGTAAGAATTTTGCATTTTTATTTCTATTATGAATTTTATTGTGAATTTTATTATGAATTTTGACTTGAATTTTATTATGAATTTTGACTTAAATTTTATTATGCAGAAACATGATACGCTCAAGGTCATTAGCCATGGATGGAAAATCAGTAAACTCGTGTCGCCTGCTGAGCCATGGTTTGATGAGCTTTTTACGACTTACAAGGTTGAAAGATTTGGCCCTGTATGGATGCAACGTGATCAACTGGGGTATGATCGACGCTTTTATTGAGATGTGGCATCATGAGACATTATCGTTTCATCTACCACATGGTGAGATGACGATCACACTCAACAATGTCACGCGTCTGCTTCATCTGCCGATCAGAAGGACTTTCTCGAATCATGATAGGATCGACAAAGAGGAGGCATTGGATTTGTTAGTTTAGAAGCTGGGAGTTACCTCTGAGAGTGGCCTGGGAGAGATTGATAAGACCCGTGGTTGCGACGTCAGGTATAGCTATTTGGATAGGGTGTTCGCGAATGAGATTAGACGTGCATGAGAGGCTCATGGTGATCCCGAGAAGGTTACCATTCACAGGGTGTTTGCCATAAGATCGTACCTTTTGTATCTTGTTAGCATACAATTTTGTGTGGACACCAGTTCCACTTATACCGATATCATGTACCTCCGGTACTTTGAGGAATTTGAGTCGATCAGCCAGTGGAACTGGGGGTCTGCTTGCTTGGTTTACTTGTATACCAAGTTGGATGACGCCATTACATGGGATACAAAGCAAATTACTGATAACATGTCACTCATGATGGTATAAATTCTTTGTCTTTGTGGTCTTTGTTAATTATTTTGATTTCGGAACTAACTATTTAATTTTGTTATTTCAAGGATGGATCCTACAGTACTTCCCCCATCTGGGGTGATCATATGATACGAGTTATATTGAAAATAAGCCGCGTGCCTGCATATACGATCCTCTCTGAGGGAACCATGCAATAGAGTCGTCCAGGGTTTACATTGACTGGCTGGTGCATGAGAATATTCACTTCAGTTTCATACGTCGACCATCGTGTCACGATACTGTTTGACGAGGTTGCGTTGTTTACCAGGTTAGTCAACTTGCGGGATTCACAAGACTACTGCTTATATTCCTGAGTGGGTGATGCGTCAGTTCGGGTTTACCCAGACCATTCCCTGGGATCCTGCTGTATGTGCTCCTCCGACTGTGAAACAAAGGGATATGGATGATATGTTTGATGATTTTGAGAATCATCTTGTTCTTGATGAGGCCATGAGTACTGTTGCACCAGACGTCTGGAGTTACGAGTACGGATACATGATATAGTTCTTCAAGATGTCTCATACGTACACGGTAAAGGATGCTCCAAGGAACCCACTGAGGCAAGTTCATCAGGAGATCCTAGAGGAGGAGAAGACTATGAGGGATCATGTTCATGACATTTTGTGTAACACCCCAAATTTTAGATTAATTATTTAATTAATTAATTTAGCATGATTATATGAGTCTATGTGAAGTAGATGGTGTTTTAATGTTTTGATGCTTATTTATGATGTTTTGATGCCTTGTGTGAGTCCTTGTGACAGTATATGATGTGTATTTGTAATGTAATTGTGATGCAAATAGCGATGATTTGATGAATAAGGTGTTTAAGATGATGACTTGTGGGGTGTAGGATGAGTTAGAAAGAAGGTTTGGAATTTAAATAATTATTTTGGAATTATTTAGATTTAATAGTGATTAATTGGAATTATTTGGATTTAAGTAATTAGAATAATAGAATAATAGAAGTGTAGAGAAAATAAGGACAAGATGGTAATTAGTATAAAGAGTGAGGGCGTGATGGTAAATGGTATAATGCTAAGTGAGGGCATTTTTGGGATATAGGTATTAGGGGTCTAAATTGTATTATAAGAAAAACAAGAGTGAGAGTACGACAAAACAGATCGTAGAATGAAAAAAGGCAAGGAGAAGGGAAAAGCTAGGGCAAGAGGATTCCACAGCTTTTTGGAAGATCAAAGCTTTGAATTAAGGTAAGGGGGTGAATGGATTCTCTAATTGGTGATCTTACATGAGAGGGGAGTAAGGGTTCCTTTCCCTCTTAGGTTGTTTTATATGATTGATGTATAATTTGTTTGGTTTGATTGAATTGATGTGTTGTATACAATTATACATGGATCTGTGATGTTATGTTGTGATTGTCGTTTTGATTTACGTTGTTATGATGATTGTTGCATAAAACCCCAATCTAGAACCTATAAGTAATGTGAATTAGGATTTGAGGATTTTGGATGAGGATTTGATGAAATATAAGATGAATAATAATGCCCAAATGATGTATAATTGATGTAGAAACATAGGATGATAATAGATCATGAATTCCTATGATTAGATGATGTTTTAGGACCCATAATTTAGTGGAATAGTAGAAGAATCGCAGAAAAATCGCAGGAAAAACTCAACATCAAGCAGTTTGCATCAACTCAAAGAAGGTTTGCATTGACTAAAGTTGTGCCGACTCATGGGTCCACCTGATCATACCCGTGGTAGACAATGAGGTTTTGCATCGACTCATAGAGGTTTTGCGTCGACTCAAACAACCCAATTTTGGACACATTTTTGTAACGACCATAACATTTGAATCGTAACTCCGTTTGAGGGGTCATTCGAAGTGTTGGATAGCTAACACGATGAACTATATTTATAAGGAGTAAAATGAAGAATAAGAAGTATAATTATAGTACCCTAGTTAGGATAGAATTAGTTTCCCCGTGTTGAATCGCTATGATATTTTGTGGTAATGAAGTATGATAATGATATGTTGTTAATATGATGATTATGTTTTATATGATGATATGGTGATGACGCTTTGCTTATATGAGTATATAATGTGATTTAGAAGGATAATTCTAGTAACTAAGTTAAAATAGGAATTATTCCCCGTTGTTACACCGAAACGGTGGGTTGTTTTCTTGCGATGTTCTTTTGCTGATGATGCCGGTATGAGGCAATGTTGGTGACTATGATGAGGATGATGAGGATGGATTAAATTTCCATGGTGATGAAGGCTTTTACATTATGTTTGTATGATTTCACGTTGTTGCATGTTCATATTGCATGCATTCATGGATGAGGGCTTATGCCCTGATGTTGGCCTGGATTGGCGTTGTGTTGAGGGCTTATGCTCTGTTATTGCCCAATTGGTATTTAGTTGAAGGCTTATGTCTTGATAGTACCACATGAATGTTGATGAAGGACTATTGCATTGCATAAACACTGAATTGATGTTGTAGGATGTGATGATGGTTGTTTGTGATGAATTTTCTATATGTTGTGATTTACTACTCCTTAGGATGTTTTATTTCACCGTGTAATTATTGAATGAAATTATCACCCCTTTTGTGTTGTTGTGTTTGTACTCTTTGGGAGTACAAATAATCAGGTACCTGAGTAGTGCTTCAAGTGATGTTACCAGATCGAGTCTTAGGAGTCACTCTGATATGTAACACTGAATTTGGGATTTTCATTATGTTTTGCATGATTTCAAATGTTGCACATTTTCTTTTAAACTTATGACAGACCACATATTGTGGATTTGAATTGTTGTTAAGGCTAGAATTCCAATTAACTACTTTTATGTTGATTTTCCGCTACCGAATAACCATTTTTGGATACACGAAGTAATAAATTATTTTGAGAACTTTAATGATTTTATGATTTATGTGGCATCCCATTGTGAACTCTGATGCATTTGTCGTATATTTCATTATAAATATTCATATGGGAAAATGGGGTGTTACATGTTGCCTAGGTGTCATCGTATCATGGAGCTTGTGCGGGATGGTATTGACAGAGGGTTGTTTCCTGATGGATCCGATGTTATAGGTGTTTTAAATGCCATCATGGAGGAGGCTCAAGAGGCTCTGTGTTACAGGAGGCAGCGTAGGGACGCCTCGAGGATGATAAGCCGACTCATCATCTGCCATACTCAATAGTTTATGCTGATGTATTTGTATTTTAGTTTTTGTTTTTTGGTATTATATTGTATCGTATTTGTATTTGGATTATATTTTGGTGTTGTGTACGACTCTATCACAGTATATATATATATATATCTGTGTGTGTGTGTGTGTGTGTGTGTGTGTGTGTGTGTGTGTGTGTGTGTGTGTGTGTGTGTGTGTGTGTGTGTGTGTGTGTGTGTGTGTGTGTGTGTGTGTGTGTGTGTGTGTGTGTGTGTGTGTGTGTGTGTGTGTGTGTGTGTGTGTGTGTGTGTGTGTGTGTGTGTGTGTGTGTGTGTGTGTGTGTGTGTGTGTGTGTGTGTGTGTGTGTGTGTGTGTGTGTGTGTGTGTGTGTGTGTGTGTGTGTGTGTGTGTGTGTGTGTGTGTGTGTGTGTGTGTGTGTGTGTGTGTGTGTGTGTGTGTCTTTTGTTCTATTTGTGATGTGTATGGTTTGTACAAGTTTTAATTTGTGATATGAAAAAAATGAGAAATATATTTCCTTGCAAGCCTGAGTTTTCTAGTTTTTCTGCTATTGGCAACATCAGAACTGCAAATATATTGTCGGTTTAAAATCAGATATATACTTCCGATTTAAGTCAAGTTTTTCAAAAAAAGGTGCACACTGAAAGTATATTTCCAATTGTAGTGGGGCATTATAAGAATTGTATAGGATTTAATTTTCCCACATGGGATGGGGTAAGAAATCCTCGAGATAAAATCAAAATAAATTACTATTAAAGGGATAAAGTATTAGGGAAAAATATGGAGAATCACTTATTAATGTGCAAAGTCATAGATTCAACTTACTATAAAGAGTACAATCAATGTTGGGTATTTAATTAGCTTGTTGTTACATGGTGTGACTAACTCTAACTAACTAGAAAGTAGAAAAACCTAAATTATACAAATTAACTAGTACTTCCTCCGTTCATTTTTAACGGTCACTTTTTAGAAAAAAAATTGTTTCTTTTTAAGTGTCACATTTCAAAGTTCAAGATAGTATTGATAGTAGTTTTGTAAAAATTACTCCTAATCATTATTATAGAGAGAAAAAAAATTAAATAAATTATTAAAAAGTTAAGGGTGTTATAGGAAAAATAATAACCATTGTTTAAAAAGTAACAATAATCATTAGTTATTTTGGTATGTGTAAAAATTTAAAAAGTGATATTTAAAAAGGAACGGAGGGAGTAAAGTTTAAGGATACGGTTTAATCAACTTCATTAATATAGACGATATAGTTTGTTAACCCATGCATGTGTCTATGAACTACCAAGACTTATGGAGGATAATATATGTCTGTTGTTTCAATTTTGAGCACAAAGTCATGAAAAATCCTTGGATGAGAAGATTTTGTGGAGATGTCTTCGGTTTGGTCTAATAAGTGATTATAGGACTCAATAATGTGTCGGCTCCTTGTCCCAAGGATTGAGTCGTTTTCAAAGTTTGATGACTTCAACCTCTCATAATATTGTTGTAAGATAGTCAATGCGATTCTAGATCAGATTCCTGCCCAAGTTAGCTTGAGCACTCTTTGAGGGTTCGACGTACTCGAGAGAGGGTGGTTCGAGTCCTATTAGCTCAAGACCATCTTGTGATATTACGAACATATCGATACAAATTCCCTCAAGCACAAGACTTATAGAGGGGAAGTGATTAAGGCAATGTTTGGTAGTTCACATAACCCTCAAACACAAGGCATGTAAAGGCGAAGTGATTTAAGAAATATTTAATATGGTCCCTTAAGCACAAGGTTTGTAGGGGCGACATTATT
The DNA here is from genome assembly GCA_948472305.1 of Vicia faba. Taxonomy (NCBI): domain Eukaryota; kingdom Viridiplantae; phylum Streptophyta; class Magnoliopsida; order Fabales; family Fabaceae; genus Vicia; species Vicia faba. The sequence goes on from OX451735.1 coordinate 469,411,073, forward strand.
TAATCAATACTCCCTCCGTCCCAAAATATAAGAGAAAATAAAAAATAAAAAATCACACTTATTAAGAAAAGTAAAAACATAATCATTTGAGTTATGATTTTCTTGAAATAAAGTTCTTAGAAAGATGTAAAAACAATTTTAATTGGTTGTTGGTTATAGAAATGATGAGAGAGAAGATAAATTAAATGCAATTCACATTTAATTTTACCTTGAAATATGAACTTTTTTCTCTTATATTTTGGGACAAGAAAAATGCATTTTTTCTCTTATAATTTGGGACGGAGGGAGTATTTCATATTTCACAATCTCTGAAGCACAAGACATATATGGGTGAAGTAATTAAAGCAATATTTGATAGTTCACAATCCCTCGAGCACAATGCATATAAAGGCAAATTGATTAAAGAAGCCGAGCTACCAATATTTCTAGTGTCATGTCAGCAAATATATTATGGAATTTAACCCTTTAGTTTAATTGAGACTGTTCAATCTTTAAAAAAAATTATAAAATCTTTTGAACTTCACTTTGAAGGTTGTGATGATTAAGTTTTCCTTGAAAATGATCATTAAATTTGATCCTCTCATTAATTTACATGTATGCAAGTAGAACCGTTAATATATTACCATGCTAGGGATGAATATTAGACTAGAGAAAAATGTACAAATGTCATAACACTTGACTTTTTCCCTCATTATTCTCTTGTGCAACAACTTCCTCCCTTGTTCAATCCCTTATTTATTGTTGTTCCATCTTTTTAAACCATCTCATCAACCATTCACAGAGTATAACTATTGGCCAAATAACTCCAAACACAAGAGAGTGGTGAATTATGGAGGTTAAAAACAATATCCAATTATAAGAATTTTATCTATAAATCAAAAGCGAGATTTTACACCAGAACAATCATGAAACCAAACAAAGTTTTTTACATCAATCTAAGCTTGGGAATTAAACGAGGATTTTAACAGAAAATCTCACAAATCAAACGAGAGACTTTACTCCGGGCTGAGTTCACAGACTTACCGGAAATAACCTCACAAATCTAACAAGAGTTTTTTTTACCGCTTTAGCTCTCGAACCAAATAACAACTTCTTACAAGAGATATTACACAAGAGACAAAGTCCTCTTGAGTAAATTACAAGAATTACCCCAACACAATAACAAACAAAAACATCACTTATATTTTTTACTCTCAAAACACTAAAGAAAATTCTTGATAAAGAAATAAATGAAATAGAGAGAGTAGAAAGTGATCAAGTATATAAAGATATGTTTTCTGGTATATTTTGAAATGAGGGGAGAAACCCTCTATTTATAAGAGAAAAATTTGGCTCAAAAAGGAAAAATATCCATCAACCTTTAAATGAGCTAATCGACTAAGCCATAGGGTTAATCATTTAGTAGCTTCAAAAATACAACTGCCCTAATTCAAAAAAGGGAACCCTACAACGACTATGTGACTTAATCAATTAAGAGTGTTATTAATCGACCACAAATCTTGTTCCTTTTCTCTAATCGGATGTTTAAGGTTCATAGTCATTAGGCAATAAATACAAGCTTATTAAATAATTAGGAAAATTATTTCTCATTCTCAAATGCACACTGATGGTTCCTTTATAGGTTTTAAGGTGTTTTAGCAAAAGAGAGAGTCTTATATCTTTATAATACATTGATTATACCAGTCAAGCTTTCACACTTCCTATCTTTCACAATGTTTGAAGCTTGAAGATCCCTTCCTTGATTAATCATTGATTCATCATTGATTTAGTATTTCATATGGGACTTGACTTCTTCTGATTGATGAGACTTGATAAAGCTTATTGATATAAACCATCATCAGAGATTTCTTGACTAAAGATCATTAGGAATTCCACTGAATTCCGTTTGACATTGAGTGTTATCCTTATAACTTTGACATCTTGATCTCACAAATGGAACTTCTTGATCTTAATATGACATCTTAATCATTACTTGACCGATGAAGACTTCATATCATAGTGTTGTTGTTGCAATTGGATTTTTAATCAGAGTCTCCACTATTAGTTTTTATCCTAGGGAAGGGAATCTAACAGAAAACCCTAATTCGCAGACAGAGATTCTAGGTTTTGGACTTTTTTAGACGAAAGGAAGGTGTTAGACACCTTTCATCTACCTTGTTCACAAGGATACTAGGTTTTAGGTTTGAGTTGGGTTAAACAGGGTTTTGAATATTATTAAGGGAAAAGAGTTTTAATTTTTAATAGGGGAAAGGGTTTAAATATTTTATAGGGGAAAGGGTTTAAATATTTTATAGGGGAAAGGGTTTAAATATTTTATAGGGGAATTCGCTATGATTTTTGATCGTATGCCTACGTATCCTCTTATGAAGAATCAGAGTCCCAACTCATAGTTCATATGGAGTTTGTGTTTTTTTAGGGGTTTGCAAACATATTTTGAATCACCTCGCACTTTGGTCGGGAGTGGTGATTGCGGAGATTTTGACTAAATAGGCAGTAAGTCAAAATCTGTTTGAAACCCTTTTGCAAAAACAGTTGTTTAGATTAATTTGTCCGCGAAGAATAAGTTTGATATTTGTTAATGTTTTTTATTGTGTTAATTGCGAAGATCTTGATTAATGTATGATTAAAAAAAGATTTAATGCAAATAATATATAACATAATATATGCAATTTTAATATGAAAATGATTTACTTATGAGTATATAACAATAATGTAATTATTTATGAGCAATAAAAAATATTTACATAGCAAATAAAATATAAGAATAGTAAATAGAAAATAAATTTATTATATATAATAATTATGATATAATAATAAAAAAGTCAATATTGATAATAATAGTAATTATTATAAATAAATAATATATATGTATATATAAAAAATTAGAAATAATATATGAATTATAAAAGAAAATAAATAAATAAAATTCAGGGGGGGTGCAATTTCTAATTAACAAGTAAAAGCAGGGGGTGTGGTTATTAAGAATCTGGCTAGGCCCAAAATAGTTCAGACAGGGGGGCTGTGAACTGTTTTGTGGTTTTAGTAATATAGCAAAAGGGGGGTGTTAGAATTAATGGGCTTGGCCCATTACACAAACTTGGAGGGTCTGATGGATTGAGTATGGTGAGGCCCATGGAACTTATGATGCAGACTTGGCCTCTGGCCGTCTGATCAAGATCACATGGATGAAATTGAGGATGCATGATCATTACCGTGTATGCACGCGTATGGAATCTTAACGGATCATATTATTTGTTTTTATTCATTTTCTTCATTATTCATTTTATTTCTTTTTTTTGTTTTACAGTAACCAGTCTTCACCTTTCTCCCTCATTACAGACCTTTTGTCTTCTTCTTCAACCTTACAAACCCTTCTCCCTACTCTTTACGGCGGCTACCAACGCTTTACCCCCCCCCATCACGAATCAAACCCCCAAAACACCAACACAAAAAAGAGAAAATAAGTTAAGTGATTTTTACCCTTTGCTAATTTTGTTTTTCCCAGTTTTTGTACTAAACGCTTTTCCGATTCTTGTAGGTTTCGATGACGATGAGTGATTGAAGGTGGTTCACGGTGGTGGTTATCAAGGGCAACGATGGTGCAGTAAAGGGAGGATGATTAGGGTTTCAGAAATCGAAACGCCAATCGACGCTTCGTTCTTCTTCTCCTCCCAATTCTTCCAGTCTCTTCTTCAGTCCCATTTTTGTATTACGGCCGCCTCTGTACTTTCTATCCTCCTTCTGTAAAAAAAAAACCCTTTTCTGTATTTCTTCAATTAGTTTTTATAGGGCTCAATTTTATGGTTTTTTAGAGTTTCTGTTTATAATCGTAGATTAGGGATTTATAAATAAGTTAGGGATTAGATTTACAGTTGATTGATTCTGAGATTGTAATTTATATAGTAAGATTCGATTTGCTGTAATTTGATAACTTTCTGGATTTGATTTTGTTATTTAGATGTTCTGGAGATTTAATTTTGCATAATATTAGATTTTCATTTGATTTAGTAATTCTGAGATTTGTTTAGTTATAAATTATCTGATTCTATTTTCAATCTCTACAGTAGTTGTAAAGAAGCAATCATATGCGTTAATTTTGGTTTAGATTTGCACAGCAACTGTCATCTTGAACGTGGGCTCTGTATTGATATTAAGCCTAATGCGTTTTTCTCTTATCAGCAATTACAATAACCATTTTCCTTTGATATGCATATTGGGCCTGTGTTAGTTTTTGCTTACTGTCCAACAACATTGTATTTTTTATTTACAACAAAAATTGACCTTTTAAAAATGTTTTAATTAAAACAAAAAAGTCTTTTTTTAATTGGGCCTAAATGGCCTTATGAAACAAATCTTTTTTCTCAAACAAAAACTCTTTATTAAATTATATAAAAAAAATCTAATAAAATAGTTTAAAATAATTATAATAAATCTCTTAATAACTTAATTATAAAAATGTTTAATAAAATAACAGAATATTTTAATAATCAATTCTCAATATAATGTTTCATAACAAATCTTAATGGGCCAATAAATTTGTAATCACACCCCCCTTTGCTACTCAATCAAAAAAAAATGGGCCCTGAATTCTAATGGACTTGAAGTTTTCACCCCCCTTTTTTAATAACACTAAAATGGGTTATATTAATTACTAGCAAATTAAACGTGGACTTAATAATTTAATAACCTAGTAATTATTATCTCCTTTTCTTTAAAATAATTTTCTATTATCGAATTGCATGGGCCATTGACCAACATGCTTTGCGAATGAATTTACGGATACACGAGTCTTTCTGATTTTAGAAAGCCCCGTTCTCCTGAATTTAAGGTACACTCCCCTAGTCGGATAAATACGGACCATCAGATACTGCTGTACCATCTTTAGTTGAATATTTCTTCAATTTTAATCTCGAAAAATAAAATTATTGAGGTAGGACAAATTTGGGGTACGACGATTGTCATATTCAGAACCAAAGTAGATATCTGACGATTGAAGAAATTGTACCTATAAGCACATAATTCCATATTCTCCCTCTTTTTGTTGATGATAACACATTTATCCTGGAGGAGAACAAATAGAGAAAAAGATATAAATACTTAGAGTGGTTAAACTCCCTTGACAAATATTGAGTATACCCCCCCTTCCTGCTTGAGAGTATATTTCTCCCTCTTTGGAATTATCAAAAGGTAGGAATAAACATATACGGAATAAAATTGGATAAACATGTACAAACACGTAGATCGAGAATTTAAAAAAAATCAAGATAAATTCAATTATCACAAAGGAAATAATCAAAGAAAGGATACATTAATAATCAACTAAAAACATCATTCATTAAAATGAATAGTGATAACAAAGGGAAATGATGAAAGGAAAATAAAACAAGTGACATCCAAGGAAAAAATGAAAGTAGGTAAGGACTACTCAATGTCCTCATCATCATCACTAAACAACTTTGATGGCAATGACATTTGAGTGAGATGATGTGCAGATAGTTGATCTTCTCGTTGGTTCTTTTTTTTCTCTTTGATGAGAGTGTTGAGGAGAGCTTCGGTAGAAGGAGTCTGAGGTGTTTTATAATCAAAATCCTCCATAGTTGAAGGCCTTCCTTTTTGAAATTGTTATTGTTGAGCTTGTTGAATTTGAGTGGTTCTTCTAGATTTGGGAGGATTTTGGATAAACACTCCATTATTGATTTCTATCTGCATATGCCATATTGTAGCATTTCATATGCTTGTAGTATTTTCAAATAATTCCTCATCCTTAACATTGAAGACAATATGCCCCTAGATTTTATTTATCAAGCTATCATATGGAAACCACATAATCCATTTTGTGTTACTCCCCATCATGTAATGGATCACTGCACTAACCCAATTGTTTAAACCTTTTTAGTCAGTAACCAAGTTATGATAAAATTAGACTTTGACAACTGCCAAAGGTTATGTTTTCTTGGGATGAGAATGCAGTTTTCCAAAGTGAATGAGGTGGATTTTGGGCCCAATGAGAAAGAAAACTACCATTTTGATCTAACATAAAGGAACAAGAAGTATTATTAAAAAATATCCACCTAGTTCTAATTCATTGTAGAGGGATCTAGTGCATGAAAGATTGCATATCTCATAAAATTCATCCAAAGACATGGATATTTGATGCTTTCGAACTCCAAAGGTAAAAATTCCATCTGCATATTTGATATTGGCGAAAAATATCCCCACGAGAGTGGATATATCTCCCCCAATACGCTGCTGAATAAATTTTTCAAATTTGTCTCATTGAAATTTTTGAAGAGCTCGTAGTCTTAAAACACATTCTCATCTAAGTAATATGATGGAAAGATTTCTTTGGCAACATAATCCATGTTGGAAAAATATGATGGAGCGGAAAAACTTCTGGTAGTTTTGATTCTTTTAGTTCCCATAGTTATGATGATTTGACATACTAAAGGAGTTATCACAAGCTCTCAAAGAATACTTGAAAACAAGTCAACGAAACTGAGAAGAGAGTTAGAGTTAAGATAAAGAAGGAGAGAACAAATTGTCTTTCATAAGCTGCATCTAATTGAATATATGACCTTCTAATCGATTAAAATAATTAATGCAATTAATTCAGATGATTGATTGAAGAAGGCACACATATATTAAGGTTATGATCTATTAAGCCATTAAGGTTAATCGATTATAAAGTGTCTCTTTTGAAATTTAAAAAGGGCCTAATCAATTAGACCTTTAGGGTTAATCGATTAGAAGCTGTTTTTCAGCCTCCTTTGGTTAATTTGCACCATGGAAGGCTTGGGCTTTGAGTTTTGCTTTTTGCACCTCCTTTATTTTGTTTTTGAACCCATTGCTTAGAATGTCTCAAAATATTAAAATGTTAGTAAAACTAAAATTTAATTGGAGTTTCTAGAGGATTAATCAGAGTTTTTCGATTTTAACCTCTATCAAGTGTTTCACCTTAAAATGTCTCAAGATATCTTAAGAAACTCTCCTATTAAAGGGAATGACATCACTCCGTCGATTTTCCATCTCTACGAATTTATTGAAAGGCGAGTTAGCTCAAATTTCTCAAGAGTGATGAGACCATTAAAAAACTTTAATCTCAAACTTCCAACAAGTTCCATGACCGTTAGGATCATCAAAGTCATTAAAACATTATTTTGATCAAAACCATCAAGACTGCTAAGCATCACCAAAACCATTAAGTCCTTCTTTTTTTGGTATACTATACATATACTCATGCTTTGTGCAACTTATTTAAATTTCCAATTAGTCACTTTAAAACTGCAAAGCATTCCTGCAAAAAAAATTCATTTTTACCTTTGGTATCCAAATTTTTTTGGATTCTAATGCATCAGGGACTTTAAGAGGTATAGAGTTATTTCCTTTAGACCATCATAATTAATTTAACTTTGCATAAAAATAAGCTTCCAAATGACCTTGCTTAGTAAAAAAATTGCATTTGAAGGCAAGACATTTGGCTTTTTTTCTGAGTATGGCATATATTACTAAATGATATATTAGGTTTATAATCTAAATCATTTTCACTGTTAAATCTAACTTTTCTTTACCCTTAGTAATTTTTTCTAAGGTTTCATGTGTAATACCCCAAATTTTTCCTATCCTTCAATCAAGAAACATATGGCTTATGCATCTCGTAATCATCATATACATACCATCCATTAGACCATCTAACACATCATGCATTGATATTCAATAACTTGGCGATGGGATCAAGGACCTTGCAAGCTAGGATTTTGTAATGGTTTGAGCTACAAGTTTGTCTTCTATCAAAATTCATCCAGGGCAAGTGCATTAAGATTTCCACTTGTTATGCTTAGGGTTTTGAGCTAAAGTTTTGGTTCATGTCAAAATCTCAAGATATTGTCTTTATCAATGCACGTATCAAAGAGAGGTAGGGTGTTGATTGCTTGAACTTGTCGATGTTTATAAATTGAAGATTAAGATCAGGGTTTCATGGCAAGGTCATGTCTGCCATCTTTTCACATTCATTTTCAAGGATCCCTCAAAGGCATTGTTTTTGTATTGCTCATCAAGTCAATAAATCTTTGTGGATTGGATTATAAAGAATTGAATCATGGGTCCTTAAGTGTTGTTTTGTTCACGATGACAATAATTTATTCAAGAAAGGGAATGATGATCCTTTCATAGGAAAAACTAGTCATTTCAAAATACGGAAGCAAGAGACATGATGATTCATATTCGAGGGAAAAGTGTGAAGCTATTACAAGATTCAAATGCAATATCATTCCAAAATCATTCTTTAAATTAACATTATAAGTATCCATTACATCCATTGAAAATTACAAAGAAACACATCACTAAGCTAAAGTTGACCAAAGCCAACATGTTATTCTAATCCATTTTCCTGCTGATCTGCATCAGTCTTCAATCATCTTCATCCATCTGTCATATACCCATTCCAAGTACGCCAAAATCATCTTATGCCCATTCTAAGTTTTTTTCGTTTGAGCAATGCCTTGCCAAGCATCATTGTCACCTACAGAAAGTCCAAATACAAATCAATCACCTTATCCATCAAAGTGTCATAAATGCCAAACCTGTCAAAAACATGTTGTAAAATACTCATACACTCACACAAAATATGTTGCTACCCTAATGTATCATCATACTGTGATTCAAAATATAAAGCGTCAAACCATGGCATCAAAACAATAAATTACTATGCACATATCTTTCCTCATCACTTCAAAAGCAAACCAGTGTGACACAAAAAAGGGATACTGGTTTAATACAAATAAAAGGGCACTTACTTGCAGCTTCAAATGATTCAAGTATATCTTCATATTACGAATCTAAATCATTATCAGATCTGCACCTCACATCAGTTCAACACAGAAATTTCAACACATCAATAACAATCAAGTTCTAAACTAAAACAGTTAGAAAACTGGGCCATTATGAATAAATGCAATGCAAGCTATGTTATCTCAAACATAAAGTCCTGACAGTGCAACTCAGAAAATCAGAAAATTGAAAGCTCGTAGCAGAAAATAAGGAGAAATGATTCCCACCTCATCAAATAATCCAGAAAATCAGAAATATCTGAAAAAACTAATTTTCCAAACTAACTTCCTCTAACCTCCTAGACAACCTAATACTAATATCATAACTAAATTTCTCAACTCAATAATCATTTTCCAGCTCACAACTAACTAAAGGTAACTTTCGTAACTAACTCAAAATAGAATTCATACTAACTATAACCAACAACCATAACAGAACTTCCAACTGACTCAATCTGACTCCTCATTTTCTTAACAGAAAATTAGTTCTACCAAGAAAAAACATCTTATAAAAAACTCAATCTCAGATTGAATCTCTATCCTTTATCTCCCTAACAAACTAACATAATTCTCTAACAGATTTACCAGCATATATAACAGAAATTCAGAGTTATAGGTGGGATTGACAATCACTATCCAACACAGAGAAAAAATTCATAAAATACGATTATTCACAATAAAAAAAAACTCACCAAAAAGATCTCAACTCTCTCCATAACCGTTCAACACCTTCAACGTTTGGTCGTTCCTCTTCGGCAATTCTACAATCTTTATTCTTCTACAACAAGTTCAATCTTCATCATCCTTACTCTCTCGCACATCACTTTAACTTCAAATGACTTCTTCTACAACTACTTGAATAACCTTTGCCTTCCTTTAATTTTCATCACACCGCTGTTGTGATACAGTGGGAGAACTGACTTGAGATTTTTGCATTTTATCGCAAATGTTGCGGTTAGCAAGAGTCGCCACCAAATTTTCTTTTATCCAAAAGGAAAGGTGAAAAAGCACAGGAAAAACCTTTGAGATTGTTTCTTGAGTTCTGGGGGTAGATTATAAAAAGGGAAGGTATTAGCACCCTTTTTATCCATGGTTTTCCATGGGCTCTTAGTTACTTGCTAGATCACTTGCTTTTGTTTGAAATTATGCTTTGTGTGGTTTTTTGAAAGTATTTTGTAAAGAGGCCATTGTTTAGACAATCTTTGTAATTATTCTTGTTCGTAAGAATGTATACAAAGATGTTTGATCTTTTGAAAATGTTTTCAAGTTTTGTAATATGTTTTGAAAGTGTAAGTGTTTGTTTTTGAAAATAGCAAGGATGTTTGTTTTGAAATGGAGCAAGTAATTAGGAGCAATCTACCTACTCAAAAGTCTTTCTTGTATATTTCCTTTTCCTTTGACATTGTTATCTTACCATTGATTTGGTAAGTAACTCTATCTTTGGATGTTAACGGGACGGGCGTGGGTCATCATATAACCATGATTAGCAATGTTGCAAGGTATCTTAGCATTCTTTTTGAGGAACTAAGATCATTTGTAAGGCAACTTAGATAGCGTCATCGATGGACTATGATCTTGTATTTGTTTGTTTTTGCTAAGATACCTTACATGTGTAATATGGTCATTTTGTATAAGGCAACCAAGTGGGATAACCCTAGGGGTGCTTGTGTGCAAGTGTGTTATTTTCATGCTTGATTTTGTCTTGAATTAGGGTTTTCAACTTGATTGATTTTATTCTTTCCATACAAACCCTAATTACTAACATGTTATGTAAAAGCGATAAATTGCGAAATTTAAAGTTACTACGCTATTACAACATTTGTGGGGATTGCAATAATATAAACCTAATTAATCTATTACAACCAAATTGAATATGTACAAATAATTGAAGAAATATATAAAGTACAAATGCAAATGGAAAGAAATGATTTTTTTGTTTGGATTTTTATATGAAAGATGTTTTAACCAAAACCTAATTAGAGAAAACTAATTAAATCAAAATTAAATTAACTAAAATTAATTAAGAAAATAAATTAATTAAGAAAAGATTTTTGAATAAAACCCTAATTCTATTTAGTTGATTAAAAGAAAATAAGTTTAAAGAAAAAGTATTTTTGTATTTTTTTGCTTTGAAAATAAATATATGGTGTTATAAAATATTTTTAGTCCTTTTTTATATTAAAATAAATATTTTTAAATAAGTATAAAAGAAGATAAATAATAATTTAGTTTTAATTTAATTTACAAGATAATTAGTAAAGATAATTAAAGTATAATGAATAAAAATAATTTTTTGTGTGAGAAAAATATTTAAATTATGTCAAAACATAAATCTACTATCTTCATTTTTTTTTAATGATTTTTCAAGTATTTTTTTAGTATTTTTTAGAAAATATATTTAAAAATAAAAATGAAATAAATAAGTAAATAAAAATGAATGGGACAGGGGGTGCCAAAAGTAAGCAAGGAGGTGAGCTAGCAAACAAAAAAATAATGCCAGGCTCAAAGGGCCCAGCGCCTGCAAAAAACATTAGAGGATCAGAAAATATGAAAAAAATACAAAAGGGGGGTTCACATTGGTTCGAACCCTCGCCCTTTAGGTAAGAAGTGACTTAGTACGCGCGCGCTTGCCACTGAGGTGGCTATTTCATCCGGTCATATAACCAAACCATAAATATATATTAGAAACTGCTTCCTAAAGACCACTTCATCTTTAACCTCGCGCCTAGCCAGACCACCTGTATCTTCTTCATCTCTCCACAAAAAATGGAAAGTTCAAACATGAAAGTTGTGGTGTTTCTTCCCATGAATCCAACTATATAACTTATGTAAGCTAAAAGTTAAAGATGAAAACTAATTTTACTGGACCTAAATTGAAACCTAATTTTCTCAGAAATTTCAAATCCAAAATTCTCTATACACAGTCAATATAAATGGGAACTATGAACATGGTCAGCTTTAGATCAAAGATATCTACATTTTGTCTTCACAAATTAGGATCAAAAGATGCTTGTATGAAGAGATAGAAGTTTGAAAACTTACCCCTTGCAGTTGGAGTCGTGAATGGAGTTTGAGCAACTTTTGAGATGGTCTGAGGATCTGTTTAGCTTTCCTAGACCTCCTTGAGTGTATTCTAACTCCTACTTTTCCTTGAAAGTTCCTGAATCTCTCTACTCAAGTCAACCTGCAAGCTTGATGTATGAAAATGGTGGATGGTGATGGAGGAGTTACAATCTTGAAGCAGGGGCCTGGATTGCTTTGGTATGATGTATAAAAGGTTTTTGAATGATTGGTTTTTAAAATGCACGAGTGAAAATGAAGATGATGAGTTCAGGGCACTAGCGTTCGTGAGTCATCTTGCAAATAGTGTATGTACTTATAGGCAAGAGGTTTTGAGGCTTGAAACAACTCAGAAATTGAAATCACATGTTATGGCTTGGTTACTTGTTTTTGAAGCAAAGTTGACAAACATGGTTTCAATGTGAAGTACAAGGATTTGTAGGGTGGTTAGCAGGCTATAGATATGTTTCTTCTTGCATTTAAATACTTTTGAGTCAAAAACAACAATGTATGGGCTCAATAAGAGTTGTAATTATGATTAAAGTCACTTTTCCAAAATGGAAGTGGTGACTTTCTTCCCAAAATGGAAATGCAACGTGGATAATGGCTCAAATTCTTGGAAAATGGCTCTATCAGTTGTGTAAACATTAAATTATTGAGTGATTAGAAATTTTGGAACCTGCAAAGCAAGATTTGTACAACATGCTTGAAGATTGGATCAAGTGTTCTTCACAAAATAGCTTGTAATTCAAGTTTGAAAACCCTAACTTCTTGCCTTCGATTCTCCTTGCTCAAGAATGATCTCAAGGAGTTCTAGGACATTTTGGAAAGCTTGCAATGTGATCTTTAACTCATCTTTGAATTTATTTTGAATATTCCCCTTGAACTATGTGAAATATTTCCATGAATTTAGGTAAAAAATCTGCCTAACTAGGGCGAAATTTCACTAAGTCTTTTTTAGTTCATGAGCATGTATTCACAAAATTATAACTTGAGATCCAAGCAGTTTTAGGAAAACTTATGTGAATAAAAGTTGTATATTTAATGGAGATCTACAAATTTATGTTGGAATTTTCTCTTGAATCATCTTGCATCATGGTGAAAATTTGACTTAAAGTTATGAAAAAATAAGAAAATTTTCATACTTAGAAAAAATTCAAAGTTAAGAAATTTTAACATTTCAAGATGAAATCTTAAATTCTTGATTTCTTGATGAACAAGTTTAATATTTTGACATGTTTTGATGAATCATGATCCTTGGCACTTGAATTAGACCAAAAAGTCAAAGTTTGACTTTTCAGTATACAATTAACTTTTGATCAGTTGACTGAAAAATTCATCTGTCAATCCAATGGACTTGCAATGTTTTGAATCATGTCATTAGTTCAAAATGATGCAATTGGACTCTTGATATCATGCCTTAAACCAATTGACCAATTTCTAGGTTAAAAATCAGAAATTGCCCTTTCCCAGTCAAAACCCTAATGTTGACCATTTTGCCCTTTTGGAGATTTGATCAAATTTCTTGAGGAATTGTGGTCCAAACTTGATAAAATGATACATATGAGTATAAAATGTTGACGTGGATCAAAAATCATGAAGTTTGACTGTAAATTGGCTATGGTTGACTTTCCCCCCAATGTAGTTGATTTTTAGGTCAACTGTTCAATTGATTGATCAAAAGTGTGATCCAAGGCTTGAAACTTGACATGAGTAATCTTGGGGGTCCATAATGGTCCATGAAAGTCACATGAAGCATTGATAGTTCAAAAATCCTTGTGCAAACTCAAACCCTAATTTTGGTCATCAATGCATAAGGAGGTGTCTTGAGCTAATCAAACCCTAGTGCAGTCTTGAGCCCAATGAGATCTTGTGAGAAAAATATTGATAAGTGAGAGGGAAAATTTTGGGGTACAACAACTGCCCCTATTCAATCTTCTTAAGCCTGAATAGTTAGATTGACGTGTTTTGCCAGTCGTGACTCAAAAGGGGAAGATGATTGGACACTAGAGTGCTCATAAGTTTGCACTCGGTGATGTGATGGTTGAGGGAATGGGCTTAAAGATGCCATTTGGGGAGGTGATAAAGAGCTATAGGAGATGGGCTTAAAAGATGCCATCCAAAAGTGATTGTTTTTTTTGTTGTAATTTGTAATTTGTAAGAATGAGTATGAGAAAGGCGTCTGTGTCTGGAGCGTATCTGAAATGTATCTGAAGGTTGAATCTGAATGAGTATCAGAATGGCATCTGTATCTGGAGAGTATCTGAACTATATCTGAAAGTTGAATCTGAAAGTTGAATCTGAAAGAGTATCAGAATGGCGCCTGTGTCTGAAGCGTATCTGAACTATATCTGAAAGTTGAATCTGAATGAGTATCAGAATGGCATCCTTGTCTGGAGCTTATTTGAAATGTATCTGAAAGTTGAATCTGAATGAGTATTAGAATGGCATCCGTGTCTGGAACGTATCTGAAATGTATCTGAAAGTTGAATCTAAATGAGTATCAGAATGGCATCCGCGTCTGAAGCGTATCTGAACTGTATCAAAAGAAACTCTGAACATTTTTAATGGTAACCATTTAATCTTATCCTGAAAAGGGTAAAATGTTAGCTAAAATGTAGAGTCATGTTGTATGAAATGCATAGTATAATGCATTCGTTTTATCAATGTTTATGATATATGGATGCAATGTATGCGTATGTGAGCTAGTTTGCTGCACTGATGTTGGATTGGGGATAATAAATCCCTAACTGCTGTTTAGGATATGGAGTATAAGTATTCATGTTGTGAAGTCTAAGTGTTGATGAATTTCTGTTTAGAGAAATAAACTCTGTTGTAAAGGAAATGCCATGTACTGCTTGTAAAATCCTATTGGGAAATCCTAAGAATTTTGACGACTTCTACTGGGGATTGATAATTGGAAACTCGTTCTGCTGGAAATTAAACTGCAAACTGTGGGGAATTTATGGAAATAGTATAGAGAGATCTCCTTACCTCTTACAGCCATCAGTGATTGTCTTTTATTTTGTTTATTTGTAAACAGTAATTATGTTCAAATGCATATGTTCAACAATGAATCATTGGACGTTTTTGTAAACAAAACAAGAGTAAAGAAAAACAGATAGTTTTGCACTTTCAAAGGAATATCTTTGTATTGACTTTGAGTAAGTATTTTTGTACAGTGAGACAAACATTCTAGTAGGAGAATGCCGTCATAATAAAAAATGAAAATTTTAATACAAGGAAAAGAAAACTATGTGTATTAATCCCATGGGGTTCCCATTTTGTTATAGCCTTTGTATCTATGAGCATCTTGTCTATTTATTGCCTCGTCCAAAGATGATTGAATTGATCAGAACCTCTGAGTTTGTCAGTTGAAGCCAAAGGTTGTCCGTAAGGTGATCCAACAGGACATAGTCATACGCTTTAATTCCCTAACTTTTTCCTGGACCGCCCTTTCGGGTTTTCAGTCCACCGGGAAACCCTTTTTTACCCAAGCCGCCCTTTCAGGTTTTCAACTTGTCGGGTGTACAAATTTTTTTGTTTTATCCCTAATTTTTGCCCGAACCCTTTTGGTTCGTCGGGATGCCCTTTGTGATCGGTGGATCTGGAACTGACTGTTTAACGCTGGTTCGCGAAATGTCGCGGAAGCAAGAGTCGCCACCGTCTTTTATTTTCTCCAAATGGAAAGGACAAAAGCACAGAAAAATTCCTTATAGAGATTGCTCTCGGTTCGGGAGGTAGATTATAGAAAGGGAAGGTGTTAGCACCCTTTCTATCCATGGTTATCCATGGGCTCTTAGATACTTGCTCACTTGTGTTTTCAAAAATGGTTTGTTTGCTTTTCAACTGTGGGTTTTAAAAAGTTTCTTTGAAAATTCCAGTTCGACTCTTGTATCGGTCCTCAAGAGTGTTTGAAAAATTGCTTTCGAAAGCTTTTGAAAATGTGTTGGTGTGAAAAGTATTTTTGATTTGTTTTGAAATTTAGAGCAAGTATCTACGAGAACCTACCTACCCTAAGGAATTCGTCTGTGTAAATGTCCTTTAAAGTAGTGCCATCCCACCATTGAGAGGTAGGTAGCACCACCGTTGGAGGTGTTCGGGTCAATTCGAGGTTCGGGACATGGTGATCACCAGAGCAATAGGAAGATACCTTAGAAGCTACCCTCATGCCAGGTTCCCGGATCATGAGGACTTACTAAGACATCCTCTACTCGACGATCACCTTTCGAGGCAAGGCAACAGTGAGGCGTACCCTAGGGGTGGTGTGTGATTTGTGTGTCAGATTCATTTATTTTATCTTGTCATGTTATGAGTGAGCTACGCGTTTGTTTCTATTTAAGGCCATTCATTCTTGCATGCATTTATTTAACAGTTTAAAAAAGTGCGAGAAAGGTAAAGTTCTAAACTATTACAAAAGGCGCGGGTCCACATCGCCAAAATTTCCAGGACCCGATTTGACAGAAAATAAAGAATGAAAGAAAAGTAAAGTGCGAAAGATTTGATTTACACGGCTTTGGGAGAGGTACATAAGTAATTAAAAGAAACGAGATAAATGTGCGAATTCAATCAATAATTGAAAGCGAGGGCATTGGACCCTTTTTAATGAAATTAAATTATTATTAAATTAATTAAATTAAAAGAAAAGGAAATTGTTTTTTTGAGATTTTGATATTTATGATTTTAATGAGATAAAAAAAACCTAATTCTACAATTTTTAATTTATTAAGAAAATATGACAATTATCTAAAATTAAGCCTAATTAATTAATTGCAACTTGATTTATAAAAATAACTAATTAAGAATTAAAAATAAAAAAGGATAAAAAATGCTTGAAACCCTAATTCTACCAATTTTAGGTTTTATGAAAAAAAACATTAAGATTTAAACCTAATTTAACACTAAAATCAATTAATGATGTTTATTTACAAAATATTAAAATATTAAATAAAAATACTTATTTTTGTCTTTTTTGATTTTATATTGTTTTTTATATTTTTAAAGAAAATATTAAATTAATTAAAAACAATAATTGAAATAAATAAAAAGAATGAAAAAAAATGTAAAAGTTTGCAAACCTAGGGGGGTTCTGTCCCCAAATTGGAGGGCTTGCTTAGCATTTTTTTGGCCCAAGAAGCTTGGCTTGGTTTGACCTTTCTGGGCGTGTGAGGCATGTTTGACCAGGGTATATGGAGCTCCTCAGATCTGGGCCTTTGGATGGTCTTCAGTGGCCACATGGTGCGTTGAGATTATGAGCGCATAGTAGGCTTTGAAGCTTGAACTGCATGGGAATATATATTGAAAAATATTATGGAATAGAAAGGGGGACTTGGGGCTCGAACCCAGGTCCTGATGATGACCAACGAACATGCTTACCAACCACGCTGCTTTATCTATTTGTATATTATATAAACAACAAACAATATAAAATAAAACAAATGTTAGTGCTTTTTCGCGCGAGAATTTGAATAACCCAATTACTACTGGACACCTCATCTTCTTCTTCTTCGTTCCCTGAAACAAAAGGGTTAGCAACGGTTTTGAACCGTCCCCAAAACCTGCCATAATTCAAAATAGCGATTAGGAATCCTTGCATTAGAAATTAGGCGCGACATATGGATTTGATTGGCATGAAGCTTCTGAATCTGATGGTGCCATTATCGTGTCCCAATTGTTCCTTGAACGTAAAGCCCTAAATCAAAATCCCTGTAACCCTAAAACACAACAATGGTGTTTTTGCATATAGCGTATAAAAACCCAATCAAAGTATGTGGTTAGCTCCAGAATGCATCACTTAGTATGAATCCACAAACAAAATGCCATGAAAATGCCTAAAAATCAGAACACGAATATGCATTTATATGAAAAAAATTTGATTTCTGTACACCGATTCAAGGCGTTAGAGTTGGTGTTCTTGATCCAGGAGCCTTCCTTGATGTCCCAGGAAGGTGATAGAATGGTTGTTTTGGCTTGAAAACCCTTGCAATGGTGATTTCAGTTTCAGAATTTTCTTGAAAAATGTCAACTTGGTTATGGCTTTTGGGCGCAGCTGGGAGCCTCCTTGGAATAGGGTTGCACTATATATGTATGTGTGAGTGATTTAGGTCAAAGAAATTGATCAAAAATCCATGAATTGAAGGAATCAATATTTGATTTTTATGCCATAACTTTTCAAATCTTTTTCATGCTATCTTGGCTTCAATCATATCCAATCACCATAATTCCTTCCATATTTGATTGTACACGAAATCTTAAGCCTATTCTATGCACAAAAAGATTTAGAAAATTAGGTTTAGTATTTTTCACCTATTTATTTTAATTAAATGAATTATTGATAATTAAAAATCCAAATAAATAAAATAAAAATGATAAAAACTTCCCTTTGGGCCAAATGGTCGTGCACATGCCTTGGATGATGAATTGTGGAAGAAAAAGAGGCCCATTAGCATTTTTAGGTCATTTGAATCAATGTTGACTTTTCAAAATATCCAAAAATTTCCCAACTTCTACAAGGCATAACTTGCTCAATTTTTAATCTTTGCTCATGTTCTTTGACATTTTGGAAAGGTATTTGAGTCCTCTAACCACTGTCTTTGGTCCCATGTCATTTTGATTTACCAATCTCAAGTTATGGCCTTTGACTTAAAGTCCCTTTTTGTTGACTTTTGAAAATGACCTATAATGTTGAAATTGATAACTTTTTGTGAGAGCATTTCTTGGACTTGAAGTGTGAAGAGGAGTTGTAGGAAATGTCTTTCTCTTCAAAATGAGCTTTGGATGGAATTTTTCTGATAATCCATGTGGAAGTTATGCCCTGGTCAATTTACAGTCAACTGTCCAAATAAGGAAACTTTTGCATCTTGATGATTTTTGAGCCAAGCTTTGAGAATCATGATCAAGCATTGATCAAATGATGTTTGTGGCTTCAAAATGAGATGTTTACCAAAAATTTGTACTTTTGACTGTCAAATGACCATTTTGCCCCTACAGTTGACTGTAGTGCAATTAGGGTTTTTGACTGTGCAATTTTGTGCTGTGAGTCTTGAAACTTGGTATGAGGATGCTTGACCATGTTTATAAGCATATGGGACTTGATTGGACCCTTGGAAACTTCATTTTCTTTGTCAGAACCAAAACCCTAATTTTTGACTGTTAGGAGGCCCTTGAACTGTGCAACCCTTGGGGAGATGTTTGAAGCTTTGACTTGGCAAATTTTGAAGAATATGGGAGGGCAAATTTTGGGGTACAACAGTTGCCCCTGTTCAATCTTCTTAGACCTGAGGATGCAGATTGGCTGACGTGCCTTTCGTAATCCGAAGGTGGAAGATGATTGAACACTAGAGTGCCCAGAAATTTGCGCTCACATAGTAGCAGTATGATGGTGGAATGGGCTTATAGATGCCATTTGGAGATTGATGGATAGGATGATGGGCTGATAGATGCCATGCTAAGAGATGATGGAAGGTGGATGGGCTTATAGATGCCATCTGGATATTGATCGCGTAAGAGCTTCCTTAGCGAGAACTTGCATACCTGCAAAAAGAAAAATGATTACCTGACCTGTTACGGGAGCTGGTCTTCAAATTCTTTGTGTAGATATGTCCTGACTGGTTACAGGAGATGGATCTGGAGCTTCAAACGGTGATGAATGAACCAGGGATGGTTACTACCTCAACAGGAACGGTGAGAGAACTTTGGATGACTTTAACCTCAACAGCAATCGTTGAGAAAATCTTGGGATGATTACTACCTCCGCAGGATCGGGGAGAGAACCATAGGCGACTACAACCTCAATAGCAATCATTGAGAGAATCTTGGATAACTTCAACTTCAACAGCAATCGTTGAGCGAATCTTGGGATGATTACTACCTCCGCAGTATCGGGGAGAGAACCATAGGCGACTACAACCTCAACAGCAATCATTGAGAGAATCTTGGATAACTTCAACTTCAACAGCAATCGTTGAGCGAATCTTGGGATTACCACCTCCGCAGTATCGGGGAGAGAACCACAGACGACTACAACCTCAATAGCAATCATTGAGAGAATCTTGGATAACTTCAACTTCAACAGCAATCGTTGAGCGAATCTTGGGATTACCACCTCTGCGGTATCGGGGAGAGAACCATAGGCGACTACAACCTCAACAACAATCATTGAGAGAATCTTGGATAACTTCAACTTCAACAGCAATCGTTGAGCGAATCTTGGGATTACCACCTCCGCGGTATCGGGGAGAGAACCATAGGCGACTACAACCTCAATAGCAATCATTGAGAGAATCTTGGATAACTTCAACTTCAACAGCAATCGTTGAGTGAATCTTGGGATTACCACCTCCGCAGTATCGGGGAGAGAACCACAGACAACTACAACCTCAATAGCAATCATTGAGAGAATCTTGGAATTACCACCTCCGCAGTATCGGGGAAAGAACCATAGGCGACTACAACCTCAATAGCAATCATTGAGAGAATCTTGGATAACTTCAACTTCAACAACAATCGTTGAGCGAATCTTGGGATTACCACCTCCGCAGTATCGGGGAGAGAACCATAGGCGACTACAACCTCAATAGCAATCATTGAGAGAATCTTAGATATCTTCTACTAAGTCTTTATCAGGAAAATCTGTTTGGGGTCGATTTAGCTGGACTAGAGAAGGCCTTGGACTGGATAAGAAATAGAAAATCTTAGGGTCGATTAACTGAACCGGTCTAGGTCTTGAAATATGATTGAGAACTTAACTGAATATTTCCTGAAAAGGTAAAGGTCAGTCATATGCAATGCGTGATATGGATCAAGCAATGATGTTCTCAACATAAATGAGATTTGTAAGATATGATGCGTATATGCATGCTATAATGATGTATGTGATGTTTATGAATGTATGTTTTGTCTTAGGAAAATAAATCCTTGACGGGTGCCGGGAAATCACTCCTGGGCTGATGTTGCAGAACAGATTTTGCTTCCACTGGATGATAGTTGCAAGAATACCAGTAGGAGAAGATAACTCCGTTGGGGAATAAACTTGGCGAATGGATAACTCTGTGGGGAGAAGAGTACTCTAGCGATCTTGCTGGGAAACAAAACTCTGTGGGGAGAGAGGTACTTTGTTGAGTTGTTGATAACAGCTTGTTGGGGATACCATTGTTGTGTTGGAAGTGTTGATAGACTTCGCTGGGGATACCATTATTGTGTTGGAAGCTTTAACAGACTCCGCTGGGGATAAGAAGACTTCGCCGAGGACGATCTTTCCGTGGCTTTTGGCTGAGGATAACCCAGTTATACCCTGGTAGGGAAATAACTCTTTGAATAAAGCCGGGAGACGCGTTCGTGCTCTGCGAGGATAAGCTTCCAGAATCTACTGGGGATAAACTTACTGCTTGGGGAGATGAATCCAAACTTTCCTGGGGAAACTGGATTGGACTCTCCTGGGGAAGTTTTGAATTGTATTGGAAGTAACTCCACTGAATGTTTGATATACCTCCGGGGAACAATCTTTAGGCCAAGATTGCCGGGGATGCTTGTTAAGAATGCATATATACTGCTGGGGAATGTTGAGCTCTGCGGGAGGATACCCAACTTCTTTAAGGTTTGATAGTAGCTTTGCTTGGGGAGAGTGCACTGACTTGCTGGCTCACTCTCTGGGGAATTAAGATACCCTGGTTATGTTTTTCAGCTGAACATCCCTTATATCTTGTGGACGGAGCAATTCGATCGCTTGGGCAGCTCATCATTGCCCCTGTTTCTGAGGTGGGATAGGAAGACCCGTGAAGGAGTCTTTGACAACTGCCGTTTGACAAACCTTCTTTCTGATAGGCAAGTGACAAGAGGACGGGACATAGTCGTACGCTTTGATCCCTAACTTTTGCCTGGACCGCCCTTTCCGGTTTTTGGTCCACCGGGATACCCATTTTTGCCCAAGCCGCCTTTTCAGGTTTTCGACTTGCCGGGTGTACAGATTTTTTCATTTCATCCCTTATTTTTGCCCGAACCCTTTTGGTTCGCCGGGAAGCCCTTATTTTTGCCTGGGTATGTCAACCTAGCGGGTCTTTGATTTTGCGTAGTATTTTTTTCGATTATGTCCATGCTCTCAGAATGTAGGGAGTTGCCCCTGTTAGAAGTGTTTTGCCATGCCACCAGAAGGTATTTGATTAGGCAAGATTCGTTGCTGGAGTGCCCCAAGTGACTCAGGCGGAGATTTGCCCCAGGCTATTTGGCCTTTGAGAGATTCTCCGAATCTTGATTGGACTGCCCCAGATGATGGACCATGGTCATGTCATGCCCCTTGATTGGAAATACTTCTGTTCATTAGGCATTCGTCGTGCGAATTTCTATGCTGTTCAAACAAAAAGTCATATGCAAACAAAGTTATGTTAAAAATGCAAAGCCTATGTCTGTCTTGAAGATTTTGAAAATGCATTTTTCATAAAACAAGTGAATGTTTGTGAAACATGATGTCAACTCCATATTTACCATAGGCCTTAAGGAGTCAGGATACCTTTGTAACAGTATGCTTTCGAACCAACCCATGCTTCAGCTAGGACTTTTAAGGGTTATAACGTGGCCTGGTTCACGGTTTAAGAAACAAAGGATAAAGGCTCAAATTATTTGTACCCACCCGCTCTTCATGATGTTCTTCGATCCTAAACTCAGCTGATCGTGCGTTAGACCTTGTTGAGTCTTTGCTCTGATATTCCAGTGATGGTTCGGATATTGAAAATTTATTTTGATTAGGCAGTCATTTCCCTTTTTTTTTGTCGAGGGTTTGTAGGACCTCTTTCTTTTTGATTTTGTTATCCCTGTTTTTTGCCTGAACTGTTCCCTTTTTTTTTGGAATCACAGTCAGCGGGATGCCCCAGTTTTGTAAGTCTCCTTCATGGGTTTTGACTTAACGGGTTTTTTATTCTTTGAGATAATGACTGCCTTTCTTTATGATTATTCGGAACCATCACTGTCTTTTGTTTATTTAAGGACCTCTTTGGTGCCATTCGTTATGCACTTGGATCAACTGAGAGAACTACCCTGCTCCAGGTTATGATTAAGGGTTTTAAATTTCGAAAAGAAAAACTCCTACTTCTTTGGCTCAGAGGGGTTGACGAGGGATTATCTTCCTTATAACTCCAGTGTTTAGGGATTGAAACAATGCATGTACCTCATTAGCGGGGTCTGTTCAAAAGCATACTGTATATCGTGGTATCGTTTTCGTCATCCTCCCTCAAGAGGCTTAGAAGTTTAGATTAAGAGCTGACATCAGAAAAAATATGAAAATAATTTGCATTTAGTGAATACAAATATATTGTTTCAGAACAGACATATGCGATGCATTAATGAAATAACAATGTTTAATATGAGTAAATGTTTGAGCAAAAGAAAATTGCAACTTGAACATTCGAATGAACAAAAATTTCTCAATCCGAGCCATAATTTGGCAAGGGAGCAGTGATTATGTTCGGAGTCTCAGGTACTTCAAACTAAATCTCTCCAGCGTCGATCATGTCTTGAATCTTGTTTTTGAGAGGCCAGCAGTTGTCCGTAGTATGCCCCGGGCTATCAGAATGGTATGCGCACCTATCGTTGGGACGATAGTTAGGAGCAGAAGTGTTTGGATTCCGGAGAGGAGCCCTTAAGGTGATCAGCCCTGCCTCCAACATTTGTTGTAGTGCTTGATCCAGCGACACGTTGATCTTGGTGAACTGCCTTTTAGGCTTGTCTGGTTTGCTCTGATCATCCCGTTGTTCTGGGCGAGGTCGTTGTTGGACCTGTGAAGTAGTAGCAGCTTGGAGAAGTCCAAACCTTTGACTTCTTGGAAGTTGATTAATGACCAGGTCCCTGACTTGGGCTGGTTGTTTCATGTCTTGATGAAGCTGACTGATCATGGCCCTCAGCTCTCCTTGCTCCGGAGCTAAACCTTGAATGAGGGCCCTTTTCCCCAGCATCTGGGTTTTCAATGTGTCTACCTCAGCTTGTAGACGTTTCAGCTGTTCGTCCTTGTCATCTTCAGGACTCTTTCTGATCAGATTCCCCTTGAGGAGTGTCCTGCCCCTTGGATAGGCTTAGGAAGATCTCCTTGAACGGAATCTCTTGAGTGTGCAGGTCCTGGTTATCTTGTTGGGAAGCCATGGCTGAAATAAACAGCGAGAAGGGTAAGTGACCTGCAACAAGGGTACCTGTTATGTAATGATATGTATGATATGCATGCAATGTTTTCAAAGATCTCGCGGGATAAACAAGAAAATTTGTTAGAATTTGGGTCCGGTAGCTTGATTGAAAGAAACCCATGTTATTGAGAATTCTTCTTCAAGAGTCAAAGGCTCACCATATCAAGTGGGTCATAGCCCCTGACTTTAGTCATCATGTCCGGTTTTGATTTCCAAACAACCTTGGTTAGGGGAACCTGCTTCAAGAGTCAGAGCTCACCATATCAAGTGGGTCATAGCCTCTGACAACTTTGGCTAGAGGAAAATAAATCCTCTTTTCCCCTTGCTAGATGTTTGATTCATCATGACCTGCATCACAAGCCCTTGAGATCCTTGAAATGGGTTAGGATGTATGCAATGATATGATGTCATGATGCATGGGGTGATGTAGGTAAACCTTGTTATGAGTCCCGATTAAGGACTATAAACAAACCCTGCAAGAAATTCAGTATACTTTATTGTGAGTCCCAGTTAAGGACTATAAGCCAAACCTGCAAGAGACCTAGTAAACCCTGTTGTGAGTCCCAGTTAAGGACTATAAACAAAACCTGCAAGTAGCTTATGTGTCAGATAACACACATGCAATTAGTCAAGTACGAAGGAACACAAGTCACACAAGAGAAACCCTTAGAGTTCAGGCCAACATGGGGTCTGGGTATTACCCTCTTGAAGTTGGTGGGTTCAACCTGTCCTATCAAAGTAACCGGGTTCTTAGAGGATCCCAATATCATTGACTACCCTCAATCGGTCATAACTCCAGCATCGCAATCTTTTCTTGCGGCCAGAACCATCACGAGAGTTTAGCCTCAATGGGCGTAGCATACTGCTACTGTTCTAATGGCCAAGTTGGGTCAATTTAGGGTTCTAAGGTCGGTTGGTGCTTAATGACTCCTTGGAAGACCCATATTCTCCCCGTTTCAACACGAGGGATATCGGTACAGACCAAGGCGCCACACCAACGTAGCCACTGCTTCACCCATGTCGGTATATGCCGGACAGGTCCCTCACAGCTTATGCTACCTAAACAGGGTATCCCCAGATCCGGGTTAGGATCTATGTAACTCCCATGCAACCCACAAATTTAAAGCAGACAAGTCAGTACAATTGAAAACACAATTATGAACTAACCCTAAGGTACACCTCACTTTAAGTTTAAGTCCCCAGCAGAGTCGCCAGTTCTGTGATCGGTGGATCTGGAACTGACTGTTTAACGCTGGTTCGCGAAATGTCGCGGAAGCAAGAGTCGCCACCGTCTTTTATTTTCTCCAAATGGAAAGGACAAAAGCACAGAAAAATTCCTTATAGAGATTGCTCTCGGTTCGGGAGGTAGATTATAGAAAGGGAAGGTGTTAGCACCCTTTCTATCCATGGTTATCCATGGGCTCTTAGATACTTGCTCACTTGTGTTTTCAAAAATGGTTTGTTTGCTTTTCAACTGTGGGTTTTAAAAAGTTTCTTTGAAAATTCCAGTTCGACTCTTGTATCGGTCCTCAAGAGTGTTTGAAAAATTGCTTTCGAAAGCTTTTGAAAATGTGTTGGTGTGAAAAGTATTTTTGATTTGTTTTGAAATTTAGAGCAAGTATCTACGAGAACCTACCTACCCTAAGGAATTCGTCTGTGTAAATGTCCTTTAAAGTAGTGCCATCCCACCATTGAGAGGTAGGTAGCACCACCGTTGGAGGTGTTCGGGTCAATTCGAGGTTCGGGACATGGTGATCACCAGAGCAATAGGAAGACACCTTAGAAGCTACCCTCATGCCAGGTTCCCGGATCATGAGGACTTACTAAGACATCCTCTACTCGACGATCACCTTTCGAGGCAAGGCAACAGTGAGGCGTACCCTAGGGGTGGTGTGTGATTTGTGTGTCAGATTCATTTATTTTATCTTGTCATGTTATGAGTGAGCTACGCGTTTGTTTCTATTTAAGGCCATTCATTCTTGCATGCATTTATTTAACAGTTTAAAAAAGTGCGAGAAAGGTAAAGTTCTAAACTATTACAAAAGGCGCGGGTCCACATTGCCAAAATTTCCAGGACCCGATTTGACAGAAAATAAAGAATGAAAGAAAAGTAAAGTGCGAAAGATTTGATTTACACGGCTTTGGGAGAGGTACATAAGTAATTAAAAGAAACGAGATAAATGTGCGAATTGAATCAATAATTGAAAGCGAGGGCGTTGGACCCTTTTTAATGAAATTAAATTATTATTAAATTAATTAAATTAAAAGAAAAGGAAATTGTTTTTTTGAGATTTTGATATTTATGATTTTAATGAGATAAAAAAAACCTAATTCTACAATTTTTAATTTATTAAGAAAATATGACAATTATCTAAAATTAAGCCTAATTAATTAATTGCAACTTGATTTATAAAAATAACTAATTAAGAATTAAAAATAAAAAAGGATAAAAAATGCTTGAAACCCTAATTCTACCAATTTTAGGTTTTATGAAAAAAAACATTAAGATTTAAACCTAATTTAACACTAAAATCAATTAATGATGTTTATTTACAAAATATTAAAATATTAAATAAAAATACTTATTTTTGTCTTTTTTGATTTTATATTGTTTTTTATATTTTTAATGAAAATTTTAAATTAATTAAAAAAAATAATTGAAATAAATAAAAAGAATGAAAAAAAATGTAAAAGTTTGCAAACCTAGGGGGGTTCTGTCCCCAAATTGGAGGGCTTGCTTAGCATTTTTTTGGCCCAAGAAGCTTGGCTTGGTTTGACCTTTCTGGGCGTGTGAGGCATGTTTGACCAGGGTATATGGAGCTCCTCAGATCTGGGCCCTTGGATGGTCTTCAGTGGCCACGTGGTGCGTTGAAATTATGAGCGCATAGTAGGCTTTGAAGCTTGAACTGCATGGGAATATATATTGAAAAATATTATGGAATAGAAAGGGGGACCTGGGGCTCGAACCCAGGTCCTGATGATGACCAACGAACATGCTTACCAACCACGCTGCTTTATCTATTTGTATATTATATAAACAACAAACAATATAAAATAAAACAAATGTTAGTGCTTTTTCGCGCGAGAATTTTAATAACCCAATTACTACTGGACACCTCATCTTTTTCTTCTTCGTTCCCTGAAACAAAAGGGTTAGCAACGGTTTTGAACCGTCCCCAAAACCTGCCATAATTCAAAATAGCGATTAGGAATCCTTGCATTAGAAATTAGGCGCGACATATGGATTTGATTGGCATGAAGCTTCTGAATCTGATGGTGCCATTATCGTGTCCCAATTGTTCCTTGAACGTAAAGCCCTAAATCAAAATCCCTGTAACCCTAAAACACAACAATGGTGTTTTTGCATATAGCGTATAAAAACCCAATCAAAGTATGTGGTTAGCTCCAGAATGCATCACTTAGTATGAATCCACAAACAAAATGCCCTGAAAATGCCTAAAAATCAGAACACGAATATGCATTTATATGAAAAAAATTTGATTTCTGTACACCGATTCAAGGCGTTAGAGTTGGTGTTCTTGATCCAGGAGCCTTCCTTGATGTCCCAGGAAGGTGATAGAATGGTTGTTTTGGCTTGAAAACCCTTGCAATGGTGATTTCAGTTTCAGAATTTTCTTGAAAAATGTCAACTTGGTTATGGCTTTTGGGCGCATCTGGGAGCCTCCTTGGAATAGGGTTGCACTATATATGTATGTGTGAGTGATTTAGGTCAAAGAAATTGATCAAAAATCCATGAATTGAAGGAATCAATATTTGATTTTTATGCCATAACTTTTCAAATCTTTTTCATGCTATCTTGGCTTAAATCATATCCAATCACCATAATTCCTTCCATATTTGATTGTACACGAAATCTTAAGCCTATTCTATGCACAAAAAGATTTAGAAAATTAGGTTTAGTATTTTTCACCTATTTATTTTAATTAAATGAATTATTGATAATTAAAAATCCAAATAAATAAAATAAAAATGATAAAAACTTCCCTTTGGGCCAAATGGTCGTGCACATGCCTTGGATGATGAATTGTGGAAGAAAAAGAGGCCCATTAGCATTTTTAGGTCATTTGAATCAATGTTGACTTTTCAAAATATCCAAAAATTTCCCAACTTCTACAAGGCATAACTTGCTCAATTTTTAAGCTTTGCTCATGTTCTTGGACATTTTGGAAAGTTCTTTGAGTCCTCTAACCAATGTCTTTGGTCCCATGTCATTTTGATTTACCAATATCAAGTTATGGCCTTTGACTTAAAGTCCCTTTTTGTTGACTTTTGAAAATGACCTATAATGTTGAAATTGATAACTTTTTGTGAGAGCATTTCTTGGACTTGAAGTGTGAAGAGGAGTTGTAGGAAATGTCTTTCTCTTCAAAATGAGCTTTGGATGGAATTTTTCTGATAATCCATGTGGAAGTTATGCCCTGGTCAATTTACAGTTGACTTTTTCAACTGTCCAAATAAGGAAACTTTTGCATCTTGATGATTTTTGAGCCAAGCTTTGAGAATCATGATCAAGCATTGATCAAATGATTTTTGTGGCTTCAAAATGAGATGTTTACCAAAAATTTGGACTTTTGACTGTCAAATGAACATTTTGCCCCTACAGTTGACTGTGGTGCAATTAGGGTTTTTGACTGTGCAATTTTGTGCTGTGAGTCTTGAAACTTGGTATGAGGATGCTTGACCATGTTTATAAGAATATGGGACTTGATTGGACCCTTGGAAACTTCATTTTCTTTGTCAGAACCAAAACCCTAATTTTTGACTGTTAGGAGGCCCTTGAACTGTGCAACCCTTGGGGAGATGTTTGAAGCTTTGACTTGGCAAATTTTGAAGAATATCGGAGGGAAAATTTTGGGGTACAACACCCTTGTTTTGCCTAGGTATGTCAACCTAGCGGGTCTCTTATGCGTAGTATCTTTTGACTATGTCCGCGTTCGCAGGGTGTGGGAGGTCGTCGCCATCCATGATGGTCAAGATCATTGCCCCCCAGAAAAATGTTTTTGATTACAAATGGTCCTTCATATGTAGGAGTCCATTTGCCCCTAGGATCACCTTGTGGAAGTATGATGCGTTTGATCACTAGATCCCCAACTTGATATACCTGGCGTCTGACCTTCTTATTGAAAGCCTTGATCATCCTTTTTTGATACATTTGACCATGGCAAACAGCAGAAAGTCTCTTCTCATCAATCAAGTTTAGTTGATCAAGTCGAGTCTGGATCCAATCGTCTTTGTTCAAACCGGCATCCTTCATAATCTTCAGAGAGGGGATCTGGACCTCGATAGATAAGACAACCTCCATGCCGTAAACCAGAGAATAGGGTGTTGCCCCAGTTGATGTGCGAGTTGCGGTACGATACCCATGGAGAGCGAATGGTAACATCTCATGCCAGTCTTTGTATGTGACTGTCATTTTCTGTATGATCTTTTTAATGTTCTTATTTGCAGCTTCGACATCACCATTCATATTCGGCCGGTAAGGAGAAGAATTGTGATGCTGAATCTTGAATTGCTCGCACAAGGCGATGATCATAGTGTTGTTGAGATTTGTACCATTGTCAGTGATGATCCTTTCCGGGATACCGTACCGAAAAATGAGATTTTGCTTGATGAAACGGGCAACAACATTCTTGGTAACAGAAGCGACGGAAGATGCCTCAACCCAGTTTATAAAATAGTCATTGGCCACTAGGATGAAGCGGTGTCCATTGGAGGTTGTTGGCTTGATTTCCCCAATCATATCTATTCCCCACATATCAAAGGGACAAGGAGCTGTCAAGACATTCAGAGGAACCGGGGGCACGTGCACCTTGTCAGCATAAATCTGACACTTATGGAAAGTTCGAGAGTGTTGATAGAAATCTGCTTCCATGGTAGACCAGTAATAGCCTGCCCGTAGGATTTTCTTTACCATCGTATGCCCACTGGAATGGGTGCCAAAAGTGCCTTCATGTAACTCAGTCATAATCCTTTCTGCTTCAAACTTGTCTACGCATCGAAATAACACAGAGTCATGGTTGCGTTTGCAAAGAATGTCGTTACTAAGGAAAAATTTAGCAGAGAATCTCCTTAAGAACTTTTTATCATTGATTGAAGCTCCTTCTGGATATTCTTGAGCCTCGAGATACTTCTTGGTCCACTACTTCTTTAGTATTAATCTCGTGACAGTGCATTGTGTCCTCCATTCGTTCGATGGTGATCTGGGGAGCCTCGTTATCCCAATTAAGTTTAAACATAGATGACATTGTGGCTAGAGCATTTGCTAGCTGATTTTCTTCTCGCGGGAAATGCTCGAAGGTAATCTTCTCAAAATGTGGTAGCAACGTCAAAACATGTTCTTTGTAAAGGATAAGGTTAGGGTGTTTGGTGTCCCATTCCCCTTTGATCTAACTGATAACCAAAGCTGAGTCTCCGAATACATCCAAGGATTTGATCCCCAAGTCTATGGCAGCTCTGAGACCAAGGATGCATGCTTCGTATTTTGCCATGTTGTTTGTACAATTGAAGCAGAGTCTTACGGTAAAGGGAGTATGAAACCCTTCCGGAGATATTAGTATAGCATCGATACCATTTCCAAGTGCATTGGATTCCCCATCAAAGAACAGGGTCCATCGGGATCCTTATTCAGGTCCGTCATTTGGCCTGAAATCTTCACAGTTATTTACCGACATGATGTCTTCATCTGGAAATTCGAACTTCATGGATTGGTAGTCTTCTACAGCTTGGTGAGCAAGGTGATCAGCTAGTACACTTCCCTTTATATCTTTCTGGGTAGTATAATGTATGTCGTACTCTGTTAGGATCATCTACCATCTCGCTATTCTCCCAGAAAGAGCAGGCTTCTCGAAGATGTATTTTATCGAATCCATTTTAGATATCAACAAGGTAGTATGAGTCAGCATATACTGTCTTAGCCGGCGAGCAGCCCATGGCAGAGCACAAGAATTTTTCTCAAGTAGTGAATATCTGTTTTCACAGTCGGTAAACTTTTTGCTCAGGTAATAAATGGCATGCTCTTTTCCGCCAGACTCGTCATGCTGCCCCAATACACACCCCATTGAGTTTTCTAAAACAGTCAGATACATGATCAACGGTGTTCCCTCGACTGGTGGCATCAACACAGGAGGCTCTTATAATTATTCTTTGATTTTGTCAAAAGCAACTTGGCACTCGTCATTCCATTTGACTACCTGATCTTTCTTCAACAGTTTGAAGATTGGTTCACAAGTAGCTGTTAGGTGAGAGATGAATCTGGCAATGTAGTTCAAACGTCCCAAGAATCCTCTGACTTCCTTCTCAGTACGAGGAGCAGGCATCTCTTGTATTGCTTTTACCTTGGCAGGATCTACTTCAATACCTTTGTTGCTGACGATAAAGCCTAGGAGTTTACCAGACTGTACCCCAAATATGCATTTGTTTGGATTCAACCTCAGCTTGTATTTCTTCAGTCTCTCAAACAGTTTTTGTAAGTGATCAAGATGCTCTTCTTCTGTTTGAGATCTGGCTATCATGTCGTCCACATAAACCTCTATTTCGTGATGTATCATGTCATGAAATAGAGCTACCATGGCACGTTGATAGGTTTCCCCATCATTCTTTAGTCCGAATGGCATCACCTTATAGCAGAAAGTTCCCCACTGCGTGACAAAGGTTGTTTTCTCCATGTCCTCAGGCGCCATTTTGATTTGGTTATAACCTGAGAATCCGTCCATGAAGGAAAACACTTTGTGTTGTGTCGTATTGTCAACTAGAATATCAATGTGGGGGAGTGTAAAATCATCCTTAGGGCTTGCCCTATTCAAATATTTGTAGTCCACACACATTCGTACTTTGCCGTCCTTTTTGGGCACGGGAACAACATTGGCAACCCATTGGGGATAAGAGGAGACAACCAAGAATCCAACATTGAATTTCTTCATGACTTCTGCTTTAATCTTTTTTGACATATCAGGCCTCATGCGGAGAACCTTTGCTTTACTGGCGGACAATCCTCTCTTATAGGCAGACGATGTACCACAATATCTGCATCAAGTCCTGGCATGTCTTTATACGACCAGGAAAAGACTTCGACATAATCGTGTAACAACTGAATCAGACGCTCTTTGATATTGGGTTCCAGATTGGCGCCCACTTTGACCTCTTTTTTGTCTTCTTCGGTACCTAGGTTGATTGTATCCACTGGTTCCTAATGAGGTTGAATGGTTCTCTCTTCTTGTTGTAGTAGTCTGGAAAGTTCCCCTGGTACTTCACAATCTTCCTCACCTTCGTCTTCGGCTTGGTAGATTAGATTCTCATAGTCACAAAAGGCCATAGCAGTATTGTTACCCATGGGATCCCGAATGGATGTATACCTGCATTGTGAATGTGAGTGTGTGTAAGGGTATAACTATCCTTGAAAGAAATAAAAATGTAAGAAGAAAAACAATGAGCACAAAAGTTTGTATGCGAAAAAGTCCATGATTCATTGATGTCATATGAAAATGAGATAATAAACCTTACAAATGGACCATTGTGCCTCGGGTAAGACACAAGCTTTTAAGAGTGCGAATTGTTTTAATATTACAGATCCAACAAAATGTAAAGACAAATTACTGTGGGATAAAAGTGATCGGGACAAAATCTCTATCCTCCCAATTGTCGAGCCCTCCACTGACAGTCGGGAATATCCAATCCTCCAAGTCATAGCTATCTTCATCATCTTCTACGGCGTTGACCTCGCAGTTGCTGATCTTCAGGGGTGGTCCTATGGCACGAGCATGGTGTACAACCTTCTAAGCAGTTGAAGTGAAACCCAGGCCAAACTTGTCAGACTTATACGGGATATCCGGGAGTTGTCCCCAGATAGTGCACCCGCCTTCTTCTACCACTGCTTTGGCATCCTTCAGAGATGACATCCAAAGTGGAGGCCTTGTGATCTTGGGAACAACCTTGGTTACTACCACATCTTGCGGGACCTCTTCAAAGTGTTGGAATGGAGTTTCAATAAATTCACCATCTAATTCCACATATCTGAAGGAATTGAGATGGCTGATCATATACTCTTCTTCTCCATGAACGGTGATAATCTTCCCTTGAATGGGATATTTCAGCCTTTGGTGCAACGTAGAAGTGACAGCGCCAGCATTGTGAATCCATGGTCGGCCTAACAAGCAGGAATATGAGGTACGGATATCCATTACATAAAAAGTTGAATAAAATGTTTGTGTTCCAACTTTTATGGGAATGTCTACCTCCCCATGTACCATCCTTTTCGAGCCTTCAAAAGCCCTTAATACTATGTCACTTGGCTTCAAAGTCAATCCCTCACAGTTAAGCCTATCAAGAGCTTTTTTAGGCAATACATTCATAGATGAGCTAGTGTCCACCAAAACATGGCCCAAGGTTGTTCCCATACATTCAACTGAGACATGCAATGCCTCATTATGCTTCTTTCCCCTTGGCGTTAGATCAACATCTGAAAAACCTAGACCATTATCTGCAGTTAGGCTGGCTACGTAGTCTTGAAACTGATTGGCAGATGTCTCTTGGGGTACATGGACAATTTTCAAGAATTTTACCAAAGCTTTTGCATGCACCTCGGAACATAGCAGTAATGATAGCATGGAAATTTTAGAGGGAGTCTGCCCCAGTTGTTCAACTACATCATAGTCGCTTCTCTTTATGATCTTCAGAATTTCCTCCATCTCTTTCCGGGAGGTCTCAGGGATAGCCAACGACTGAGCCTTCGTCCGGACAGGCTCAATCAGAATACTTTTACCTCGAGTCTCGGTTAACTCGGCAGCAGGAGTGTCAATAGGAATGATAATAGGGGTTGCAACGACTTTGTCAGTTGGAGTATTGGTGGAGATGATTGTAGGACCGGGAACAGCTTTTGGGGGAGCAGCAACAAAAGGAATGATTACGGGTCCAGAAACTGCTTTTGGGGGAGCAATTTCTAGAGAGAAGATCCTACCACTTCGAGTAATCTTGCTAGTTGCTGCAATATTACTGATGTCGGAATCCACTTTCTCAGAACTTAAATCTTCGGAGGTTGGTCAGTCCTGCTTGATACCATGGTAGTAGACATCCCTTCCATAATTCCATGGTATGGTCTTGTCTGATGAATATGGGATTGATCCAGGCATTGTAATTATTAAAGGAGTTGCTTTTGGAACTAATGTAATTCTAACGGGTCTTTTGGTGGAGACCCTGGAAGAATTGGCGGAAATGGTAATGATAGAAACATCTTCAAAAGGAATGGGTGGAACAGAAGTCTTTTCAAACATAATTTCTTTGTTATCTATTAGACACTGAACGTCTGCTTTCAACAAAGGACAACTGGTTGGTGAGGACATACAGAAATGGAAAACTTCATCACAACCCGGGAACACACCGACATTCAACAAGTTCACTTTGATAGTCAGAAGTGGGGTCATAAGTTAATCAACTGAAGTAACAAATAAATCTTCTTCAATGTCATTGGTATTATGGCCACGTCTGGGCATAGGGGCAGAAATGACATTTGGCTTTTCGGGCGCATCAAATTCAATCTATTTTGCTTCAATGAGATCATGTATTTTGTTCTTTAGAGCCCAATAGTTATTAGTGTCGTGGCCGGGACTTTCAGAGTGGTATGTACAACGGGAATTGGGATGATAGTGAGGAGATGTTGTGTTAGGGTTTTTCGGAGCTTCTTTCAAGGTCACCAAATTGGATCTTAGTAGATACGGTAATACCTGAGATGGGGTCATATTAATTCCGGTGAATTGTCTGACTGGTCTTTCCATCCTTGGTTGGTTGTTTCTTTCCTGATCAGGCGCAGGCTTAGGAATTATAACAACCCCCACCATTGGTTGGTGTTCGACACTATCTTGATTTCTTTGAGGATAAACAACAACCACTTCTTTCTTTATGATAAATGGCTTCCTTACAGCTGCAGAAGAGGATGTATCTTTCTGAATCTTTCCACTCTTTATACCGGCTTCCACTCTTTCTCCGGTCAATATTAGTTCAATAAAACCTGCATATGAACTTCTGATTAAATGATTGAAAAAGGGACCAGACAAGGTGCCCAAGAACATGTCTACCAATTCTCTCTCAGATAGAGGGGGTTGAACTCTTCCAGCCAAGTCTCTCCATTTTTGCGCATAGTCCTTGAAACCTTCATTGGAAACCATGGCCATACTCTGGAGTTGAGCACGGGTAGGCGCAAGATCAGCATTGTATTGATATTGTTTGTAGAAGGCTGCAACAAGGTCTTCCCAGTTATGAACATTGGCTCTTTCTAACTTGTAAAACCAATCAAGTTGAGTTCCAGACGGGCTGTCTTGGAAGAAGTGTACCCATAAGTCTTTGTCAGCGGTATGGGGCTGGATTTTCTTCACATAGGACCGGAGATGCATTTTAGGGCATGAGACTCCGTCATACTTGGCGAACATAGGTGCTTTGAATTTGGGAGGAATGAAAATCCCCGACACTAACCCCAATTCCTCAAAGTCCAAGCCAAGCACTTTTTGGATTTCCATCGCACTCAACTGCTCTTCGAGATGTTTATACTTGTCATCAGCTGGAGGGTATTGTTATTCAAAATAGTCTTCTTCTTCCTCTTCCTCTTCTGATTCTGACGAGACAACTATTTCCTTTCCTTTCCCATCTTGGTTGTCTCTTTCACCAGATGTTGTTGCAAAGTCTAAGGTCCTTCTTGTCTGCCCATGAAATCTTCTTCCCATGTTTAGGACTTCGGTTACCTTTTTTTGTTTTCTTTTTCCTCTCCTCAGCTAGCAAAGTCTTCAACTCTTCTTGTCCCTTGGCTAGGGTCAAGGGCAACTGTTGAAATTTTGTATTCTGAGCTTGGAGGTCCTTCACTGTTTACTCGAGATCCATCTTACTGAAATAAACAGTAGAGAGATGAGGAGACTTGTTACAAAAGGCATGCTTATGTTATGATGAATGGTATATGCATATGTAATGATTTCAAGGATTTTAAGATTCAAATTTGTTTTAGACAAAAAGGAAACATACGTTATATTAATAAGTTAAAGCTTGAGTACATCAATGCCATTCGGTAAAAATAATACAAAAACTCTAAGATAAAAAGGTAGTTCACATCCTCTTTGGTGCGATGTAAGCATTGAATGTCTGCTCCTCATGAAGTAGCCTAGTGAGCTCCAAAACCTTCTTCTCGCTTGTGTAGAATTGGGCTTCGAAAGTATCTCGCTCCCCCTTGAGTTGTATCCAATCTTTTTGTAGGTCTTCAAGAGAGGTGAGCATATCAGGATGTAGGATATTGTATGGAACATCTCCTTCCATGATAAGCTCAATGATTACCGGGAGAATGGAGGGGTAAGGCATCATAAGACTCTGAGCACGAGTTCATACCCATTTGAGGTAAGGCTCAAGAGGGATAGAATTCTTGTTCCCCAAAGTATTGCTATCCACCTTGATTAACATCCTCCAAGCTCGGATAAATCTTTGGCGAAGACCTTGATCGTCGTTGTCATAGTCAAATACCAAACCTTGAATCAGCATCTCGTACGAGCCATCCCTTCGGGCGTAACCAAACTGTCTTAAGGCTAAGCATGGGTTGTAGGTGATACCTCCCCTAATTCCAAGTAAAGGGACATTAGGGAATTCTCCACAATGGTCGACAATGGTAACATTCTCTTTGGATCGGGAGCACTAATGAATGTCCGAATGTTTGAGCGCCATTAACCTTTGTGACCACATTAAACCTTGCTCATTCTTTAATACAGATTGGGGAAGATGAGAAATAAACCACCTTTCCAAGAGAGGAGTGCAACACATAAGAACACCTCTTTTCCTCATTGTGCGAGTGTGAAAAGAGTGTAGGATATCTCCTAGCAATGTAGGTACCAGGTTGCGAGATATGATGATTTTGACGGCGTTGACATCTATGAGTTGGTCAAGATTTGGAAACAAAACCATCCCATAGATGAGGAGAGCCACAATTTCCTCAAAGGATTTCAAGTCCAAGGAATTCCAATAGCTTTGGGCTCTCTTAAACAAGAACTTTGCTAGGAAACCTTTGACACCACTCCTTGTTTCCCAATGAGTTATGATATCATATGAGTGCAAGTGTAGAGCTTGAGCAATCTCTTCTGGCTTTGGGTCTCTTTCCATACGGTTGAAAGGTAGTTGATTGAGAATGGGAATCCTCAAGAATTGGGAGAATTCTTCCAAAGTAGGCACAAGTTGATGGTCGGGAAATGTGAAGCAATGGTGTAAAGGATCAAAGAACTGAAAGAGCATCTTCATCATATCCTCATATGTGTTGGAGGTGACCAAGTTTAGTAGGCGACTGTGTCTCTTGGTGAATGGAGAGTTCTCAGGAATCCATGAAGCTAGCTCTTTAAGTTATGGAGGGATTCTTACAAGGTTGACTTGAATAGTTTTCCTGCGAAGTGAATCCATATCCTACAAAACAAGAACAAAGATGAATCTGAAAATCCTTGAAATGGTTAGTGGATGTATATGATGTTTATGATGTTCATGATGTTATGTACATGTATGTTTATACAAACAAAGAAAACAAGTCCTTAGGTTTAGGCTTGCATGGAGTTTTATAGGTAAGTACCCTCTTGAAGTTTAGTTGGCTCAAACCTGTCCTAGTAATAGTAACCGGGTTCTAAGGAGCTCAATATCACCGGTTTGTTTCCTTGGTCATTGTTTCAGCACAAGTCTCTTTAATGGCGACCGAAATATTCCATGAAACCAAACCTCAATGAGTGTAGTATCGAGTATCTACCAACTTCGGACTGCATCAAAGTCGGTCATCTCACTACATCCTAAAGGCCAAGTTGGTCAAGTAAAGGTTATAAAAGTTCATTAGTGCTTCATGACATCACTCAGCGGCCCCGTATTCTCTTTGATTAACTCAAAGGCTACCGGTACCCATGAATATGTCACACTAACATAGATATTTCTTAGACCATGTCTATATACCCCACACAGTTTCCATAACGTATTGCTACTTACCTATAATGTATCCCCAAATCCGGGTAGAGGATTCAAACCCAAACAAAGAACCATAATGTAAAGCATACAAGTAAAACAATGTAAGCAAGTAAATGTGATCTATCCCTAAGGTAACCCCACTTTTAGAGTTTCCCCAGCAGAGTCGCCAATTCTGTGATACGGTGGGAGAACTGACTTGAGGTTTTTGCGTTTTATTGCAAATGTTGTGGTTAGCAAGAGTCGCCACCGACTTTTCTTTTATCCAAAAGGAAAGGTGAAAAAGCACAGAAAAGACCTTTGAGATTGTTTCTTGGGTTCGGGGGGTAGATTATAAAAAGGGAAGGTATTAGCACCCTTTTTATCCATGGTTTTCCATGGGCTCTTAGTTACTTACTAGATCACTTGCTTTGGTTTGAAATTGTGATTTGTGTGGTTTTTTGAAAGTATTTTGTAAAGAGGCCATTGTTTAGGCAATCTTTGTAATGATTCTTGTTCGTAAGAATGTATGCAAAGATGTTTGATCTTTTGAAAGTGTTTTCAAGTTTTGTAAGATGTTTTGAAAGTGTAAGTGTTTGTTTTTGAAAATAGCAAGGATGTTTGTTTTGAAATGGAGCAAGTAATTAGGAGAAATCTACATACTCAAAAGTATTTCTTGTATATTTCCTTTTCCTTTGACATTGTTATCTTACCATTGATTTGGTAAATAACTCTATCTTTGGATGTTAATGGGATGGGCGTGGGTCATCGTATAACCATGATTAGCAATGTTGCAAGGTATCTTAGCATTCTTTTTGAGGGACTAAGATCATTTGTAAGGCAACTTAGATAGCGTCATCGAGGGACTATGATCTTGTATTTGTTTGTTTTTGCTAAGATACCTTACATGCGTAATATGGCCATTTTGTATAAGGCAACCAAGTGGGATAACCCTAGGGGTGCTTGTGTGCAAGTTTGTTATTTTAATGCTTGATTTTGTCTTGAATTAGGGTTTTCAACTTGATTGATTTTATTCTTTCCATACAAACCCTAATTACTAGCATGTTGTGTAAAAGCGATAAATTGCAAAATTTAAAGTTACTACGCTATTACAACATTTGTGGGGAGGGGCTGTACAATTTATGAATGGGGATTGCAATAATATAAACCTAATTAATCTATTACAACCAAATTGAATATGTACAAATAATTGAAGAAATATATAAAGTACAAATGCAAATGGAAAGAAATGATTTTTTTGTTTGCATTTTTATATGAAAGAGGTTTTAACCTAAACCTAATTAGAGAAAAATAATTAAACCAAAACTAAATTAAATTAAATTAATTAAGAAAATAAATTAATTAAGAAAAGATTTTTGAATAAAACCCTAATTCTATTTAGTTGATTAAAAGAAAATAAGTTTAAAGAAAAAGTATTTTTGTATTTTTTTGCTTTGAAAATAAATATACGGTGTTATAAAATATTTTTTGTCCTTTTTTTATATTAAAATAAATATATTTAAATAAGTATAAAAGAAAATAAATAATAACTTAGTTTTAATTTACAATCTACAATCTTCATATTTTTTATGATTTTTTAGTATTTTTTAGAAAATATATTTAAAAAGAAAATTAAAATAAATAAGTAAATAAAAATGAATGGGCCAGGGGGTGCCAAAAGTAAGCAATGAGGTGAGCTAGCAAATAAAAAAAACAATGCCAGGCCCAAAGGGCCCAGCGCCTGCAAAAAACGTTAGAGGATAAAAAAATATGAAAAAAATACAAAAGGGGGTTCACATTGGTTCGAACCCTCGTCCTTTAGGTAAGAAGTGACTTAGTACGCGCGCGCTTGCCACTGGGGTGGCTGTTTCATCCGGTCATATAACCAAACCATAAATATATATTAGAAACTGCTTCCCGTAGACCACTTCATCTTCAACCTCGCGCCTAGGCAGACCACCCGTATCTTCTTCATCTCTCCACAAAAATGGAAAGTTCAAACATGAAAGTTATGGTGTTTCTTCCCATGAATCCAACTATATAACTTATGTAAGCTAAAATTCAAAGATTAAAACTAATTTTGCTGGCCCTAAATTGAAACCTAATTTTCTCAGAAATTTCAAATCCAAAATTCTCTATACACAGTCAATATAAATGGGAACTATGAACATGGTCAGCTTTAGAGCAAAGATATCTATATTTTGTCTTCACAAATCAGGATCAAAAGATCCTTGTATGAAGAGATAGAAGTTTGAAAACTTACCCCTTGTAGTTGGAGTCGTGAATGGAGTTTGAGCAACTTTTGAGATGGCCCGAGGATCTGTTTAGCTTGTCTGGACCTCCTTGAGTGTATTCCAACTCCTACTTTGCCTTGAAAGTTCCTAAATCTCTCTACTCAAATCAACCTGCAAGTTTGATGTTTAAAAATGGTGGATGGTGATGGAGGAGTTAAAGTCTTGAAACAGGGGCCTAGATTGCTTTGGTATGATGTATAAAAGGTGTTTGAATGATTGGTTTTCAAAACGCACGAGTGGAAATGAAGATGATGAGTTTTGGTTCAAAACTGTGTATCATTGGTGTTTTTGAGCATATTTATGGTTTTTGAGTGTTTGAGATAGTTTCAGGGCACTAGAATTCATGTGTCATCTTGAAAATAGTGTATGTACTTATAGGCAAGAGGTTTTGAGGCTTGAAACAACTTAGAAATTAAAATCACATGTTATGGCTTGGTTACTTGTTTTTGAAGCAAAGTTGACAAACATGGTTTCAATATGAAGTACAAGGATTTGCAGGGTGGTTAGCAGGCTGTAGATATGTTTATTCTTGCTTTTAAATTCTTTTGAGTTAGAAAGAACAATGTATGGGCTCAAGAAGAGTTGACATTGTGATTAAAGTCACTTTTCCAAAATGGAAGAGATAACTTTCTTCCCAAAA
Organism: Vicia faba; assembly: GCA_948472305.1. Taxonomy (NCBI): domain Eukaryota; kingdom Viridiplantae; phylum Streptophyta; class Magnoliopsida; order Fabales; family Fabaceae; genus Vicia; species Vicia faba. Next base: position 469,452,006 of record OX451735.1, read on the forward strand.
TGGAAATGCAACTTGGATAATGGCTCAAATGCTTGGAAAATGGCTCTATCAGTTATGTAAACATTAAATTATTGAGTGATTAGCAAGTTTGGAACCTGCAAAGCAAGATTTGTACAACATGCTTAAAGATTGGATCAAGTGTTCTTCACAAAATGGCTTGTAATTCAAGTTTGAAAACCCTAACTTCTTGCCTTCGATTCTCCTTGTTCAAGAATGATATCAAGGAGTTATTGGACATTTTGTAAATCTTGAAATGTTCTCTTCAACTCATCTTTGAATTTCTTTTGAATATTCCCCTTGGAACTATGTGAAAAATTGCCATGAAGTTAGGTAAAAAATCTGCCTAACTAGGGCAACATTTCACTAAGTCTTTTTTAGTTCATGAGCATGTATTCACAAAATTATAACTTGAGATACAAGAACATTTAGGAAAAGACGTGTGAATAAAAGTTGTATATTTCATGGAGATCTACAACTTTCATGTTGGAAGTTTCTCTTGAATCATCTTGCATCATGGTGAAATTTTGGCTTAAAGTTCTGAAAAAATAAGAAAATTTTCATACTTAGAAAAAAAATTCAAAGTTAAGAAATTTTAACATTTCAAGATGAAATCTTAAATTCTTGATTCATTGATAAACAAGTTTCATATTTTGACATGTTTTGATGAATCATGATCCTTGTCACTTGAATTTGATGAAAAAGTCAAAGTTTGACTTTTCAGAATACAATTGACTTTTGATCAGTTGACTGCAAAATTCATCTGTCAATCCAATGGACTTGCAATGTTTCGAATCATTTAATTAGGTCAAAATGATGCAATTGGACTCTTGATATCATTCCTTAAACCAATTGACCATTTTCTAGGTTAAAAATCAAAAATTGCCCTTTCCCAGTCAAAACCCAAATTTTGACCATTTTTCCCTTTTGGAGATTTGATCAAATTTCTTGAGGAATTATAGTCCAAACTTGATCAAATAATACATATGAGTCTAAAATGTTGATGTGTATCAAAAATCATGAAGTTTGAATGTAAATTGGCTACGGTTGACTTTTTCCTCAACGCAGCTGATTTTTAGGTCAACTGTTCAATTGATTGATCAAAAGTGTGATCCAAGACTTGAAACTTGACATGAGTAATATTGGGGGTACATAATGGTCCATGAAAGTCACATGAAGCATTGATATTTCAAAAATCCTTGTGCAAACTCAAACCTTAATTTTGGTCATCAGTGTATAAGGAGGTGTCTTGAGCTGATCAAACCCTAGTGCAGTCTTGAGCCCAATGAGATCTTGTGAGAATAATCTTGATAAGTGGGAGGGAATATTTTGGGGTACAACAGCTATAATCACAATTATGCACGCTTCAGTCATCTGCATCACAATAGCGGTTCACATAAGTGAAAATTTAGAAGCACAAAAACATAGAAATAAAGTAGAAGAAGAAGAAGAGAAATAGATGAAACACAACGAATCAGAAATAAAACGGGTACCTGAATTCATATCTCTAGATTTATAGCTTCACTCTTGCGTTCAAATCGTCATCGGAGTGACTCCGACTGGTACATCGTTCTTCCTTTGCTTTTCTCTTTGTTCTGTTTTTCTTGAAGGCATTGATGAGAAGTATGGTCGAGACGATGAGGCAAAGAAGAGAGGAACAGAGACGGTGATTGTAGTGGCCGGTTAAAGCCACGACGGAGAAAGAAGAAGAAGCGAACGACGAAGGAAGATTCGGAGAGAAGTCATGGCTGACAGATGGACAAAATTGATCGAGCGAGGCGGAATGAGACAAGGTGTTATTGGCGGCAGCGGAGCAAAGCTAAAGGAGAAGAGAATTTTTTTTATCACGGAAGTTCAATCGTTACATTGTTCAACCCTAATTTCCTTCCGCAAATCCCCTTTCCTTCCCTATTTATTTTATTCAAATAATTTTGTAAATGATTAAAAAAATGGCAAAATAATATTGGGTTTGGATGTTAATTGAAGACTTGGACCGAACACTCCCCTTTCCTTAAGCCCATTGCATTTTTTGGGAAGCCTGATAACCAAAAACAAAAAAAAATGATTCTGGACTCATAATGATGGGCCTCTGCGCCAGACTTTTTCTATACCATACTCCACGTGCCAATTTCATACCCCCCACGATCCTCACATTCTTCTTATTAGATTTAGGGCTTTTCTCTTAATATTTTCTATATTTTTCCTATGATAATTATAATCAATAAAATTTGTTAGTTGATTTTATGAATTAATTTTTTATTTTTTGATAGAATTTCCCTCACATAAAAACTAATAAAAAATACTTTTTCTTTTAGTTTTTTATTCATACTTTCATAGCGTCGTGCCTCGTTATTTCTGACGCGTTTGTTAATTATGCAAGGTACATTTTAGTGCTTTCGATCATGTAACATAACAAGTTGTTTTATGATCGAAGCATATTATGCTTGATTTTGATGCAACACGCCTTAATTCTCATCGTCCTGAGAAATTCATATCATATTATATGTTATCCAGATACATGTGATATTCTGTGATGCTTTGTGCATGAACTTCTGATTACGTGTTGCATTTGTAACACGCATATGCTTTTAGCTTAGTTGGATTTCGTATCTAAATTTGTTTGTTTCTTGGTGAAGCTTGTTCGACGCGTACTCCTTTCTTCTCCATTGCTTTCATCCTTTTTTGACGATCCGCTTGCTTTTGGTAGTCACTGCTACTACTTTTACATTTTCCCACACTTTATCGCATTTCTTTACCGCTTTCTAGATATCATGAGAAGTAGGAACTTTACTGCTTTCTGATGCCAATGAGAAGTAGGATTGAGATGTATGACGGGGGTCTTTGTTTCTGATCATGTCAGGAACCCCTCTGGTTTGTTTAAAGTCCCGTTTAGGAGGCGATCAGAAAGAGTTAGCAATCAACCCCCGCAATTTCTTAAGTGTCATCCTTAGCTCATGACTCACTATGATGCTTCAGAGTTGTGCCTACTCTCGTTATCGAGTTGTCAAATGGAAAATGGTTTTGCAACCAATCCCCTACACTGTCTCAGGAGTTTTCATTGGCCAATGCAGAAACTCCGTGATCATTCATATTTCCTTCTATCTTCTACCTCGATCTTTTATATCTTGGTTAGGTGTTCAGTCGCTTTGGATATCACGTTTTTGTTTTACATCCTATCCCCCCTTGTTTCTTCGGGTGATCCTCTCCCCTTAGCTAAAGCATTTCTTTCTTTTATATTTCACTCCCTCTTATTTGTCTCGGGTGATCCGCTCCCCTTGACTAAAGCATTTCTCTTCTTTTCTTTACCATTTTATGTGTGTGCTCTTTCGAGCTTGTTTGCTCACTTGCTTTCTATACCATATTCCCTTAGGATGTGCTTGTTCCTTTCGAATGCAAGTTAGACCTTAGGTTGAAAATCATGCATGCTAGAATTAGGTAGACATTTCCATTTTGTTAATCCAAACTTTAGGATCGCCATCATATGATAACATTAGGATTAGAAATAGGTTAGTTTCCCACAGACTATTTTCTTCCCCTTTTGCATTTGCATTAAAACTAAAACTTTATTTTTCTTAGCAAATCATAAAACATCTTAATCATACTTAAACCCTTTTTCAAGGTAAAAAACACAAACCAATCAAATGTTTCATCTTCCCTTGAGGGTGTAACTCAAAACTGTTTTCACAAGGGTTCGTCACCTATAAAAACATAAAACAAACAAAACATGTGAGCCAAACTACGGTAACTCTGATTCCTCAAAAAGGATACGCAGGCATTGGGGTAGGGCCCGAGCGAGCACAACTTTATTTTCCCTACATTATTTTCTCATTTCTTTTGCATGCATTCTTCCTCAATATTAAGCAGTAGAAATAGATTAGACACACTCATAAGATAGATAACAAGAGTGAATATCATAGAGTACTAAGAGCGTGCAGGGTGCTAATACCTTCCCCTCGCGTAACAAGCTCCCTTACCCGATCTCTCGGTTCAAGACTGTGACCTCTCTCTTCTCAAGTTTTCTCGTTGTTCTCCTTCCCCTTCATGTGGGATAAAAGACGTTCGATGGTGACTTCATTGTTTGATGATTTTCAATCGATTGTTTCATCATGCAAATCGTATACATCCTTCTTTAACAAAACACATGTTTCACATCTATCCGATTTTAAGGATTGCTTTCTAATATTGGTTATTTCCTCCCCAAAGACTTTTTACTATTTTATGGAAATATATCATTTACCCTCTATAATGATTCTTTCTAACTTATAGTTCTCTTACTGAGCTTGACACTAAACTTAAACATTTGGTAATAGGTTAGAGTTACTACCTCAATGTCGTCATCTTCTTTCATAGTTTTGAAGCATACTTTTTTGTCATTGTCATATTCCTTTCTTTTAGAAAACATTTCATGAGAATATTCAGGTGTTAAATCAGGTATATCTTTAAAGACACCTATTCATTAGTCACTTGAGTTTATATCTTCTTCATATGATAATAAATCTCCAAACGTTCTTTATGGTGTTAACCTTTCAAAGATTCTTCTTGATGAGACTTCTTCATCATTTTTTCTTTCAAAGATTCTATTGGATGAAGCTTCTTCAAATATTCTACTGGATGATGCTTCTTCAACTATTCTACGGAATAAAGTTTCTTCACCATTTCCATCGAATGATGACTCTTCAGATGATCGTTTATTTATTATGATTGTTCTTTCAAAATACACATTTATAGTTGCTCCTACAATTATTTCTTTTGATGACGAAGATGATGACTATTCTAATATTCTTGAATTCATAACTTCATCTTTTAACAGCTTGATTAATAAGTTTCTCAATTATCTCTTTCTTCTTGAATATTTCTTGAAACTCAATATAACACTTATATCTTTCGAATTAAGGATTGGATCAGATTTCTAGCTCTAATGCTTGAATATGAGATATTTGTTAGATATGTAGTGTTTGACACAACCCCCAAGAAATCCAATGTTTGAGAACCACATCTGAAGATGATTTTGACTTTCACTTGGTGACTCGTCTCCCTGGATACACATTTTCATTCTCTCTTGATGGATCTTTGAAAAATATCCATGGATCATTTCAAGTGCGTCTCATACTTCTTTGGATGAATTAGAACTAAAAACATTAAATAACTAATTTAGTGCATAAAACACTCATCAACAAATATTTATCTTGAAAAACGAGTTTTACTTTTCTCTTATTTTCTTCGGTCCAAAGACTACGTGATTTATTCATTACTTTATTATTAATACAACAAGTATGAATAAAAGGATAATTAAAATGAAATTCCATATTTCAAAGTTATTTGAATTAATAAAAAAATTTACTCTAGCTATCCATAAGTTAAAACTTTCACCGTCAAACAATGGAGGTGTAAAGAGATAAGGGAAGAGAGAAATGCACCAACAATTTATACGAATTCCACCTAACCACTTAACTTACTCTTGTTTTTAAGAATTTCTTCTTGAGAGTTTCTATTATATTCCATGTGAGTTTTTCATATGTTATGTCTACCAACCTTCTTATAAATAGGACTGTTTAAAAAATTCATAGAAATAGAATCAATTGAACCATAAAACCAACCCGAACCACTGATAATTAACTAAACCATTTACTTCATTTATTGAACCAAACCATTATTTATCAAACACTTCAATAACCAAACTGATTCGCGGTTAATCAAACCAAAACTTACCAAACCGAACCGAAGTTAACTAACCAAAATTTATGATATGATAATGGCTTAAAACATTAACAAATTTGTTTCGATTTTTTCTTAAAATTATACTGTTCGTTATATTTTTCACAGTTTAAATTTAAACGGCATGTTATACTAATAGCACTCTTGCAGTGCCCTCCTATTCATGGTGAACATAAAATTAAATTTTCTTTTATTGAAGTTAAATATTTTTCAATTCAATAAAAAATACTCCAATTTTTTTATTTATTTTAAAATTGAATAGTTCATCTAAATAAATTATAAAAATGATTTTTAAAGAAAAATATAATTTTCACAAAAATGTCATTTTGTATTAATTGACATGTTAATTTAAAAAGTATTTTATAATTATAATGATTTTTTTCAAATTCAAATAATTATTGTTTAGACATTGTAAACCAAAACTCCAAAACTACCAAAAATGGGTGAGAAAAATTAATCTAAATTTTTAATTTTTGGATTATTATTACAAAATATTTATCTTCAACAAATGGTAAAATAAAAGTATAAATTTATTTATTTTATTAAAAAAATTATAATGGTGCAGTTCATTAAAATAAATTATTCATTAAAAAAATAATTTACTAACAGTTTAGTTCGGTTCGAAATTCAGAATTAGTGCACCGAACAATAGTTTGGTTTAGTTTGGTTCAGAGTAAACTTAAATGGTTCGATTTGGTTTAGTTGCATTTTTTTATAGTTTAGATTGGTCCGGGTTCAATTTTTTAAATGAACTGTACCATGAACAACCCTACTGACAAGTAAACAAGAGTTTTACAATGGTGATTCTCCAAACCCAACATGAAATTTTGCGTCAAAACAATCTCTCTAGACCAAACAAAGCTTTTACACCAGGCTCAACTCAGGAACCAAACAAAGATTTTAATGGACAATCTCACGAACCAAACGAGAGCGTTTACATTGAGCTGAGCTCATGAACCAACTGGAGATTTTGACCGTTTAATCTCACAAACTAAACATGGGTTTTTTTATTTGTTTAGCTCACAAACCAAAAAATAACTTCTCACAAGAGATATTACATTAGAGACAAAGTCATCTTGAGTAAATTACAAGAATAACCCTAACACCGGAACAAACAAAAACCTCACTTATATTTTTTACTCTAACATCAGTAAGGCAATTTCATGAAAAAGAAAGAAATGAAGTGGAGAGAGTAGAAAGTGGAAAAGTTTATAGAAATAAGTTTTCTGGTGTATTTTGAAATGAGGATAAACTCTCTATTTATAGGAGAAATTTTTGGCTCGGAGAGAGAAAATATCCATGAGTCTTTAAATGAGCTAATCAATTAAGTCTTAGGGTTAATCCATTAGCATCTTCAAAAGTAGGGCAACCCTAATCCTAAAAAGGAAACCATAGAACAACTATGTGACTTAATCAATTATGAAAGTTCTTAATTGATTAAAAAGCTATATACCTTTCTCTAATCGATTGGTTAAGGTCCCTAATGGTTCACTTATAAGTTTTAAGGTGTTTTAGAAAAACAGAGATGTCCAAAAAAATTTCACATGAATGTGTGTGTGTGTGTTGCCTTAGTAATTTGAGAGTTATCTTATATTTTTATAATACACTGATCACTTAGACACAGATCAGGCGAGTTTTCACACTTTCGCTCGTTCACAATCGTTGAAGCTTCAAGATCCCTTGCTTGATTCATCATTGATTCAACACTTTATATGAGAGTTAACTTCTTCTAATTTATGAGACTTGATCAAGCTTCTTTATAGATACCATTGTGATTTATTTTTTGACTCGAGATCATTAGGGATTCCACCAAACACTACTTGACATTAGGGGTTGTCCTTATAGAGATTTGCTTTGACATCTTTATCTCACAAACATATTGGTCTTAATAGAACATCTTGATCATTACTTGATTGATGAAGACTTCACGTCATCGTCAAAATCTCTGTGAATATCTGATGGTTGCAGACACTTGTGCTTGCAAGCACATATATCCATAATAACTATAGGTATCTCCTTCATCCTTTTCTTTTTTATTTACTTTAGGTAGGACAATATTTATTAGGGATTGTGATGCAAGTGATTACATATCTAAAACCAATACTCATGAGGAGAAATGGGATTTATATCACCATTGTATTGAGAGTTTTAGGTAATTAGATGGTAAGGTAAATCAGAGGTGTTTATGTGTTTCTATTTAGTTCTCATATCGACTAGAGTATGGATAGTGACGTTATTTTGGTATCTTCTTACTCGTGAATGGTGAGATCTCTTATAGAAATTTCAGAAGAAAACATGATTTCCTTTTGTTAAGAGGTATTAAGCATGAACTTGTTGTTTAACAATGATGCCATGATACAATCTTTTTCCATGACTTATACATCTCAAATTCTGACGATGAAAATGACGTCTTGTTGGAACCTTGCATGAAACACGAGTGAGACTCCATGATGCACCCCCTAGGAGTAGAGAACTAGTTCGTTTATATTTATAGGAGCGTTATAGATAACTTTGGAATAGGTATTCATTTTAGTGTGTTTGAGGCTAAGGTTTTGAGGGCCATCAATATTGCAATAGTTGATCGTTCATGAATGACATTGAGATCCTTTGTGGAGCTTAAGAAATTATGGCAACTACATGTATATTCTTTTTCTTTTCTGCGAGACCAAAGTCGTCGATAAGGGTTGTTGGGTTTCACTAAGTACCCATGCTGGTAGTGGGTTCTTACTCCTTAGAGTTCCAACTATATATAGAGTTTTAGTTGCATACTTATTGTCTTTCAATGTAATTTTTCTCCCCTTTCTAGGAGTCTACCGTACAACATTTATTGTTGCTTATATTGGTTACGACTGTGTTGGCTGAAGATTTTGATAATATTATTAGAAGCCAAGTGAATTGAAAGTTTCGATCGAAATGAAACAAAGCGTCATGTTTCGAAGTAGCAGAAGCAGTGTTTCGAATAAGCATATCAAAGCTTGGAGCTTCGAGTGGCAATTATGGGAACATATCTAAAGAAGTCTCGAAATGACAACAAGGCTGTGTCTGAGAAGTGTGTTCGAAGCGGAGAAGTACCAAAACATTTGAAATTCAAATGCAAGCGGGACATTCGAAGTTTGAAATTCATGTGCTGGAGCATTTGGAGACACGTGGAAACAAGAGAGAGGCATTGTTCTACATGTTCTGAACGTGGCATAATCTTATAGCAAGACCGTTATGGTCGAAGTAGTATAAATAGAAGTCTTAGTATTAGAATTTCGTGTGTCATATCTATTGTACTAAATACTCAGTAAACATTCAAATTACCACATGGCTAGGGAAACGAATGCAAGAGCAATGTACGTATGATAGCACCACATGTTTATGATTTAATGAAAACCTTTTATCATTTCCAGTACTTTCCTTTATCTTCTTGCCAAATACCATTTACAAGTTTTCTCATTTAAAGTCTTTTTATTCGAAATCTTTTCATTGAAGCCTTACATTTTAATGCTTTCTTTACATTTCAAACACTTTACATTTCAGAAAACTGTCATACTTTTCATGCCTTTATCTTCAAGTTTTATCCTTCGAACGCCTATTTTTACTTAAAGTCATTTTACAGATTTCTTGCATTAAACGTTTTCTTCATATTTCGAATCTTTTACATTCCAGAGCATCTTTTACATTAACTGTTTTTATAATTCGAAGCCGTTTACTTGCTTTTTATGCAATTTTACATGTCTTTACAATTAACATTTATTCATGCAAGTTAGTTTCGCGCACATATATTTTGATTACACCTTTAGATCTTTAAGAGAGAAATCGAAATAAGTCAAACACCTACACAACACTCAAATACCAACCATGAATATCTGTTCGATCATGAGAGTTACCCTAATGACCAATGAGTCCTAGGATCAATTTAGTCGATCCAGCGAGTTACCAGAGAAATTGAATAACAGTCAGTAAGTTTATTCGATAGTTTGGAAGACTAGCGATTGTTTACCAGAAATCACTGGAAACAAATTGGCACACCCGGTGGGACCAATAATTGGACATTAGAAATAAAGATTGTTGAGACATAACCATTATAAAAACGTTGGAACCTAAGAAGTTTGCTGTTTTATGAACCTAAGAAGTGGTAAAATAACCAACAGTAACCAAACCTTATCCAGAAGAAAACGTTTGAACAAGATGTCTAATTCTGACAATCAACAAGGGGAACAAAATGCCCCACATACAACAGGCACTAATGTGTCCACTTCGATGGGAACATCTAATGTGATCCCTTCGAATGCACAGTCTGTCGCATCTTCAACCAATAATATAGCCACCAATGGAGTAAGTGGCATATCAACTAATAGTTCGATCTTAGGAAATACTGGAACCGTTGGTTATCCCGGGGGATTTGTTCCACCATCAGGGACACAATCCCATTTCGCCACTCCACTAACTAGACCACCCGGTTTCGATGGTAATAGAACAAGAAATTCCTCTTATGGAATGCCAACATCCTTTATGGCAGGTTTACACAATTCCACATCGAATTCATCACCACAATTAGGGTCTGGGTCTGGGGCGAATCAGTTTATGACAAATAACCAAGGGTCAGTGGGTTATAGCATAATGCCTATTTTAACCACAGGAAACCAGTTGGCTTTTAGGCAATTGATGGATGACAGTAACCATAATATGATAGGGGTGTTAGCACAAACTATGCAGGAAATATTTGCCCCAATAGTACAAAATGTGACTGTGACAAACAGGGAAAACGCTGACAACATGAGTCGAATAGCAGATTTCTTTGCTCCCCCAGAAAGGCGTAGGCAGAATCAGGCGGGATTTCGAGCAAACATGCCTGTTATGGAACAAGTTGCTAACGACCCAATTTATAGACCACCTAGAGAAGAAGTTAACTTGGGGGCAAGGGCACCAAGGTTAGAAGCCCCAATAATCCCAGGCCCACAAAGAGAAATTATGGAACCAGGGGCAAGGGTCGAAAGGCTAGAAGCCCCAGAGTTTCGAGAAGAACAACCTAGGGGGGTTGTCATGGTTGGTCGAAATCAAGATGCTGATGCTGTCGTTCATAGAATTCGAAACGATAACATCTTGGCAGAAAACAATCTAACCACCATGATAGAGAGAGTCATGGCCCAGAATGGCCTCAACACAGGAATGAGAAGGCCAAATTATGCTTCTCCTATATTAGATTGCATAATGCATACTGATTTACCAAGGGGATATAAAGTCCCTAAATTTACAAAGTTCGCTGGGGATACCAATGAGTCAACAGTCGAACACATAGCCAGATATCTAACTGAAGCGGGAGATATAGCCAATAATGAAGATCTCAGGATCAAATATTTCCCAAGTTCCTTAACTAAAAACGCCTTCACATGGTTTACCACTTTGCCTCCTGGGTCCATTGATACTTGGGCTCTTTTGGAGAGATTATTCCATGAACAATTTTACGTGGGACAGTCGAAAATAAGCTTGAAGGAATTAGCCAGTGTCAAGAGAAAGTTCACCGAACCCATAGATGATTATCTGAATAGATTTAGGCTTTTGAAATCCAGATGTTACACAGTAGTGCCTGAACATGAGCTAGTCGAAATGGCCGCTGGTGATTTGGATTACTCTATTCGAAAGAAACTAGACACTCAATATTTGAGGGACATGGCTCAGTTAGCCGATAGGGTTCGACAGGTCGAAAGGCTAAAGGCCGAAAAGGCCAGAGTTTTTAAGAATAGCAAGAAAGAAAGGATCTCCTATGTTGGAACTGAGGAAGCAGAAGAATATCCTGAATTCGAATTCGAAGAGGTCGAAATCGACCTTGCTGAATTAAAACAGGCTCCACCTTACTCCTGCAAATTATTGGTTCCCACAAAAGGGAAAGAGATTGTTGAAAATGAGAAAAGTGACAAATTCCCAAAGAAGGTTTATACCTTCGATGTCACTAAATGTGACGAGATTTTTGATTTACTTGTCAAAGATGGCCAACTCATTGTGCCATCAAATGTCAAAATACCTCCTTTAGATCAGAGAAAGAAGAGAGGATTTTGCAAATATCATAGTTTCCTAGGCCACAAAACCTCACAATGTTTTCTTTTCAGGGACCTAATTCAAAATGCAATCAAAGATGGCAGACTAAAGTTTGCTGATAAGGCAAAGATGAAAGTGGACGAAGATCCCTTGGACGTCGCGGACACCAACTACTCCGAGCCTGCATGCATTGGAGAGATTAACATGGTGGAAGCTGACCAAAGAGATGCCCCAACAGGAGAGAAAGGAACTGAAACTGAAAGCTGGGTGATGGTCGAAGTCGATAAAGAGGTTGCTGAAGACATCCAGAAGATACCAGAGACTTTGATTGAAGCAGCACCTGTAGCTGTTGCAAAAGAAACCCAGGCTACTGAAGGCCAGGAAAATCAAAACCAAGAACTAACACAGGTCACTGAAGGCTTGAGGCTGGAATTGGAGAAAGTCCAAATCACGAAGCCAACTTCCCCTCAGAAGGAAATATGGGACACTCTAGGGGAACCAAGTGGAAAATTTGACTATTTGGTCAAATATTCTGCCCCAGAGAGTTCGAAGGTTCACATTGAGGATATAAAGCCCACAGGATTGGGAGATGATGAAGCTAAGGGGGAAGATGTTGAGATAAATATGGTGGATATGGAGAGGCCTCGCTCTGAGATGGAGGAGGTAGAAAAATACTTAGAAAAAGAGAAGTATAAAATGGAGGATAATCACGCTGGAGATGCTAGTCTCAAGGATTACCTCATGACATGCCACAAAGGAGATACATGCATGATATTGTGCCCTAGGTGAAGCATCCTCTGCAATCAGAGAATCGCTGCGAATTTCGAGAGGGTACAGAGGACTCGAACTGGCAACAATTGGCGCCAGGATAACCAGTTGTTCAGGTGTTATCCTAAGGCTGGAGAAAGTTTGCTGGAATTTGTGTTTCGCTGCTACAAAGGGGCAACCAAGTGCTTGATTTGCCCAAGGTGTTCTGCTGTGTATGACCAAAGCAGGGCCAGAGCCTTCGAAACGATTCCCTTCGCCCCTTGCTGGAACCTTCAAGAAACTGTCCAGATGGGCCCACGTTTCGACAGCAGACACAAACAACAAAGGCCTGATAGCCCTCACCCCAAGGCTGCTCGAAGAGTGACTTTCAAACTCCCTGCTGAAGTGCCAACCGACAGATGGTTGCAAGTCAGAAATGACAAAGGCAAAGACAGATGGAGAAACACCGAACGAAATGCACGCCATGCTATGACGTACAGAAGGCAATTCAACATAGCAAAAAGGGAGGAGGTAAGATTATAAAATTACAAAGGAAGGAACCCCATGTCAAGATCCCAGTGGCGCAGGCAACAAAGGATTCGAAAGGCTGAGAGGGAAGCTGTGGCAAACAAAGGGGTCACTTCAACAAAGAACCAAGGTGAATCTAGCACCAACAAACCAAAAAATCAAACTGAAGACAAACCTCCAGTTAATAGGAGGCTTTTCTCTGAAGTACAACAGGATGAACCAAAGGAATACACTCCAGGCCCAGAAGAGGATGAAGATATGATAACAGATAACTTCGAATCAGAGGGGGAGTCTTCATTCAACCTAAACTGTAACGTGGTATCTGTGCTTCCCTGTGAATTTGGGCAGGAAACCGAAATTGATGAATATGAGGAAGAAGATACCACAGATTTGATGAAACATAGGCCTGTGTGCTACTATGTGATGGACAATGGGGCTATCGAGGAGCAAAATGCGTTCTTCGAACGTCCAGAACCTGCTATGAAGAACCATCTTAAGCCACTATTTATTCGGGCAAAAGTTGGTGCCCATGGTGTGAACAAGGTTCTAGTGGATGGGGGTGCTGCAGTCAATTTGATACCCCACTTCATGCTGAAAAGATTAGAGATCCGCGAAGGAGACATCAAGCCCCATAATATGGTTCTGTCCAATTATGAGGGGAAAGTGGGCAAAACATTGGGAGTGGTCCAGTTGGAATTGACAATAGGCTCAAGCTGTAGGCCCACCATGTTTATGGTGATCGAAGCCAAGGCCAACTATAACTTATTGCTGGGAAGGGAGTGGATCCATGGCGTAGGGGAAGTTCCTTCGTCAATGCATCAGCGATTAGTTATGTGGAGAGATGGTGGAATCGTGGAAAACATCGAAGCATACCAGAGTTACTTTATGTCAACAGTCAATTTAGTTGACAAGAGGGATTATGATAAAAATCTGGCAAAGATTGCTCCGTGTGTTCCAAATGACGAGATTAACGAAACCAGAAACGCCCACTACTACATGACCCTTCGCCATGATGGCCTTTACTGGGATAGAACAATAACCAGTGAAGAAGAGGGAGTCGAAAGCACTATACAAAAACGGCCAGCAGGCTGGGACTTCGACAACCTTATCCATGACTGAGTCCACCTTTTTCGAAAGGATTTCAGCCTATATGGCTGAGAACGAATCAAAAGCGGCCTTAGAGGCTGAAATAAATAAATTAACTGTAAAGATGAACGAAGTAAGTGGGGATGGCTCGAAATTCTCACCCTTCAAAGAATTTGAGATGGATCAAAGGTTGGATGCCATCTACGATAAATAACCCTTAGGCTTCGAAAGGGACCCCATAAACTCAGGTGCCAAAATGTTGGCACAAGATCCACTCGAAGAAGTCAACTTAGGGGATGAAAAAATGAAAAGAATAACCTACATAAGTGCAAAACTTAGCCCAGGCCTCAAGAAGGAAGTAATCGAAGTCCTCAAGGAAAACAAAGATTGCTTCGCATGGGATTATGACGAGATGCCTGGTTTAAAGAGGGAGTTGGTCGAACACAGACTGCCAATCAAAGATGGCAAGAAGCCCATCAAACAAACTCCCAGAAGATTCGCACCAGCGGTTCTCATAAAGATTAAAGCTGAGATCGAAAGGTTGCTGCGTTGCAAATTCATCAGAACAACAAGGTACGTCGAATGGTTAGCAAATATAGTACCTGTTATTAAGAAAAATGGTTCTTTAAGAATTTGCATAGATTTTAGGGATTTAAACACTACAACCCCTAAAGATGAATATTCCATGCCTGTGGCAGAAATGCTAGTAGACTCTGCTGCAGGGTTCGAATACTTGAGTATGTTAGATGGATACTCTGGGTATAATTAGATTTTCATTGCTGAAGAAGATGTTGCAAAGACAGCATTTCGTTGCCCAGGGGCCTTAGGCACCTACGAATGGGTGGTGATGCCTTTTGGTTTAAAGAACGCTGGGGCAACTTATCAAAGGGCAATGAATTCAATTTTTCATGATTTCATTGAAACCTTCATGCAGGTGTATATTGATGATATAGTCATCAAATCTATATCTGCAGAAACACATTTGCATCATTTGAGCCAATCATTCGAGCGAATGAGAAAACATGGCTTAAAGATGAATCCCCTTAAATGTGCATTTTTTGTGCAGGCTGGAGATTTTCTTGGTTTTGTGGTTCACAAGAAAGGGATTGAAATCAACCAGAACAAAACCAAAGCCATAATGGAGACGAAAGCACCTACGTCAAAAAGGGAGTTGCAATCTCTGCTAGGGAAAATTAACTTCCTCAGAAGATTCATTTCGAACCTGAGTGGAAGAACCCAAGCTTTCTCTCCGTTACTTCGTCTAAAGCAAGGCCAAGCCTTCGAATGGAACGAAGCCCACCAGGAGGCATTTGACAGGATAAAAAGATACCTCTCTCAACCTCCTATTTTGTCTCCACCTTCATGGGGGAAGCCCATGAGATTGTACATATCTGTCTCTGAAGTTAGTATAGGTAGTATGTTAGCACAAGAAGATAGCAATGGTATCGAAAGAGCCATATACTATTTAAGTAGAGTACTAAATGATGCAGAGACCAGATATAGCAATTTAGAAAAGCTATGTCTCTGTTTGTATTTCTCTTGTATGAAACTCAAGTATTATATAAAGCCTGTTGATGTTTATGTTTCATCTCATTTCGATGTCATTAAACATATGCTTTCAAAACCATTAATGCATAGCAGAGTTGGTAAATGGGCTTTAGCCTTAACAAAATATTCTTTGACTTTCATGCCTTTAAAAGCTGTGAAAGGTCAAGTGATTTCTGACTTCATTGTGGACCATTCTTTGGTTGAGCAGACTGTCATGAGTTACGCCGAAATACAACCATGGAAATTGTACTTTGATGGTTCAACCCACAGGAATGAAAGTGGCGTTGGAGTCCTTCTAATTTCTCCTGAAGGAATTCCAACAAAATTCAAGTATAAATTAGATGGTCCTCGTTGCTCGAACAACGAAGCTGAGTATGAAGCGCTCATTGTTGGACTTGAAGCTTTGTTGGAATTGGGGGCAACTAGAGTCGAAATTAAAGGAGATTCAGAATTAGTGGTCAAACAAATTACAAAGGAATATAAGTGCATAAAGGAAAACTTGATGATATACTTCGTCATAGTCAACAGGCTACTAAGGAAATTTGAATACATGGATATTCAACATATACCAAGAATAGAGAACCAAGAAGCAAATGACTTAGCACAGCTGGCTTCGGGTTATAAAGTTTCTACCAGGAACTTTAAGGACTTAGTTGAAGTAAGGGGTAGAGTTATGGCTACTAGATTCACACCATCGGATCTGGAAAGTATGAAATTGGGATATGCTGAGAAACAGGGATTCGAAATATTAGCCATAAATACTTTGTCAGATGCAGATTGGCATAGTCCACTGATGAGTTATTTAGCAAACCCAACTCTGAATGTGGACAAAAAGACAAAATACAGAGCATTGTCATATCTCCTCATGGGGAACGAATTGTTTAAAAAGACCCAAGAGGGCGTATTATTGAAATGCCTAGGAGAAAGTGAGGCATACTTAGCATTGTCAGAAGTCCACAATGGGGCATGTGGGGCACATCAAGCAGGCCATAAAATGAAATGGCTATTATTTCGATACGGCTTGTATTGGCCTAGCATGCTCAAAGATTGCATAGACTTTGCTAAAGGATGTGAGGAATGTCAGAAACATGCAGGGATTCAACATGCCCCTGCAAGTGAGTTGCATTCGATCATCAAACCATGGCCATTTAGAGGATGGGCATTGGATTTGATAGGAGAAATAAATCCTGCTTCGTCCAAAGGACAGCAATATATCTTGGTAGGAATAAATTATTTTACCAAGTGGATCGAAGCTATACCATTAATAGTTGCTGATCAAGAGGCTATTATTGAGTTTATACAGAAGCACATTATCTATAGGTTCAGATTGCCAGAGAGCATAACCACAGACCAAGGCTCTGTGTTTACTGGTAGAAAGATGCAAGAATTTGCCCACGAAATGGGATTTAGATTGCTAACGTCAACGCCATATTATGCTCAAGCAAACGGTCAAGTCGAAGCAGCCAATAAAGTGATAATAGGATTAATCAAGAAACATATTGGTAAAAAGCCAAGAAACTGGCACAAAACTTTGGACCAAATATTATGGGCCTGTAGAACATCTCCTAAGGAAGCTACTAACACTACGCCTTTCCAACTCACATTTGGTCATGATGCAGTGCTGCCAGTAGAAATTCATCTATAATCAGTTCGAATTCAGAGACAAAACGAAATCCCAGCTGCATTATATTGGGAAATGATGATGAATGAATTAGTTGAGTTGGACGAAATTAGATTACATGCATTGGAAATTTTGATGAGACAAAAAGAAAGAGTGGCCAGAACATACAACAAAAGGGTGAAGAAAAAAGTATTCATTATTAATGACTTAGTTTGGAAAGTCATATTGCCCATGGACAAGAAAAATAAAACACTAGGTAAATGGTCACCTCATTGGGAAGGACCTTTTCGAATATTAAAAGTATTCTCAAACAATGCATACGAAATCGAAGAACTGATGGATGATAAGCGTATCCTAAAGGTTAATGGGAAATATTTAAAGAAATATAAGCCACGCTTGCAGGAGATTCAAATAGTAACAACGTAACCAAAATATTATAAAGGCCAAAATGGCAAGATGAGATGCCAAAATGGCGTTGTTCGAATATTACATATAAGAAACCTAATTGTAGTCAAATAAACACTGAAATTTAGAAATAAGAATTATTTTTCAATCTGTTGAAAGTGCTTCGAAAAGATTCAAGTCTCTGCTGAGCGAAACGCCTGGCTCCTTCCAAGGTTGCCACTTCTCCTTTAAGTTGTTCTACAGTTTCCATTTCTGCAAGCCCCTGGTTGAGAAGCTCTTCGAATTGGTTACCAGCAGTATTGGTTTCGAAGGCCATTTGTTGTTCTTTAGCCTCCTTAACCTTCTGTTGAAGTTCCAGAATCTGCCTTTCCCAAAGAAGTATGGACTCAGCTCGAGCCTCATAATCAGTTTTCGCCTGCTTTAGATGCATAGCTTGATCCTCAGCTTCTTGAGAGAGTTTCGAAGCTTGTTCATAAGCAGCATCCATTGCAATGCGTTTTTCCTGAACCTTCTTGGCAGCAGATTCATCTTGGAGGAGGTAACCAGTTACGTTGTCCAGCAAAGACTGAAGATCGAACAAGAGAGTACTAACTGGCAAGGAGCAGGTAGCAAGATTGACCTTTGTAAGCAACTCCTTCATAGTATAGCAAGCAGTGCTATCTTGTTTGAGCACTTCGAATATATCCACATTGAGAATTGTTTTCCTGATCTTATTAAGAAGTATAATTATTTCATCTGTGGGAAGAGGATAGCTGGTCGAACTTGTGCCAGCCCTAGCAAGTGGGATGTCCCTTTGAGCCAGCTTTGCCTTCATGTACCCAATAGGGTCATTTCGTCTCAAGAGTGCAAGCTCTTCGTCAGTCATTCGAGACAAAGAGGATTGAGGGAGTTCCACACGTAGGGGAGTCACGTCCATTTCAACCTCCATGGGTTTGTTGGTTGCATCACCATCCCCTTCATTCGTTTCATGCTCATGATCTTCTTCATCATCATCCAAGTCCACCACTTCGATGTCTTCTTTTTCACTGCTATTTACATTGGACTCCGTCCCAGCAGTCGAACCATCATTGGCATCCTCCTCCTCAGACTCTTCATATGCATATTCTTCGTCTCTTTGGCCAGAATCAGCTTTCTCTCCTTCAGTTTGAGTGTCCTTTGGATCCTCTTGAAGGGTTTCAAGAGGGGACTTTTGAAGAGAAGCTCTTTGCAAATCCTCTACAGATGTTTGAAGTGGTGTTTCATTTGTCTCTTTCAGAGGAATAGAGGTACCTTGATCATCCTGCTGTTCAGAAGTTCCAGCCAGAACCGCCATATTGGAGGAACCTTTGTTCTGTACAAGGTTGCTGGAATCTCCTTAAGGAGAGGAGTTGAGTGGAGCAGCAGCTTTGGATGGTGAGTTCGAAGTAGTGGAAGCTGTATTCAAGATTTTCTGCAAGGAGCAAAAGAATGTTAAAAACATGCACCAAGGTAATAAGCAATTATTATTTTCAAAGAGATTTAAAGTTCAATTTACCTGTGGACTCTCGGAGGAGAGGTTACTAGCTATGCGTTCCAACATTACGTTGGAGGTCGAAGGTGGAGTTTTGGATTTGGGTAAGGGAGCAGCATCCCTGGAATCAAGTCCAGAGACACTAGTTGGAACGGTACTTTTCGAAATGTCCTTCTTCTGCTTCTTCTTCAAAGTAGTTGGTAAGTTTCCTCCAGCCTTGGGGTCTTCCCCAGTGGTGTTCGATTTTCGCTTCTTGGAAGTAGTAGGAGGAAGTTTGTTGGTCCAAAAAGATTTAAACAAAGGGTTAGATGCAAACCATAAAACATGAGTGAATTCGAAACATCAAGGCTAAGTGATTACCGTTAGAGTTGGAACACTTGTTGTTGTTGTCGTTGTTGTTGCAGCAATGGTTGTTGTTTCGGATGGAGTCACTTTGTCAGTAGTTTCGATAGAGGCTTGAGAGGCGCTCCCTTCTTTCGACTTCGAAGCAGCTGTCTTTATCCTGATGGCTGAGAATCGAAACAATTAAAGCAAAGGTTAAAGATATGGAAAATGAAAAACGTTTGGGATTTTCCCAAGCATTCGCACCTGTGCCTTGATCAGATTTAATCGACATGGCAGAAAGGTCGTAACGAAGGTGTCCTGGGAAATCGTGGAGCCAGTGTCGAGCCCATGTCATAGTCTCAGATGGCTTTGGTTTCCTTTGAAGATGTTTGAACATCTCTTTGCAAGTGAACCACCAAGGATATGGGGGAAACCAAGCCAGAGCCAGTTCTGAGGTAGGTAATCTAGGGAATTTAGATGGATGCATTTCGAATGCCAACCTATACCTATCCTCAGGTGACAACCCTGAAGGAAGTTTTAACTTAGAAACTTTTTGTTTGAATTTTTCCTTCAAGGTCTCAGCCGCTTGATGCACAGTGGATTCCAAGCGCGTGGGGTCATAAGTAGTTTCAAAATAATTTTGGAAAGCTTTAATCTCTTTGGCATGAGTAAACATACCTTTCTTGGCTGGTACCTGCACATCGAAGGCATCAATTAGTTTCTGTTGAATTGTAAGAGTATCGAACATATAAGTTTGATAAAACTTGGTCCACCATTCCAGAAACCCTTTAGCTGTGAGATGGGTAGGTTCGAAGGTTATTAGCTCAAACTGGGCAAAGCCTTGGTATTGTTCTTGCTGTAATTTGGCTTCCCGTGCCTTGAAAGTTCTCCCAGAGGTAATGGCACTCTCAGTTTGAAATAAGGGTTCAGGAATTAGTTGGCATAAGCCAAACTGTCTCGAAACAAAATTTGGCTGGTAAGCGAAAAGGAAAATCTGATTCTTGGCAGGAGTTATTCTTGAAGAAATGAGTCTAGGTAGCAAAAAAGCTCTCCATACATCCTGAATCTCCTTACTCTTGACAGCTTCTGAGAGAGCCATGGTGAACCAGGAAGGTCCATGAGCCCTCGAAGCAAAAGGCGCCATGGTCTCTTCGAACTTATGCCTTTTGGAGAATATTATGATGTACTTCGAGAATAGGACTTTGAAGTCATCTTTGTCGTCATTTGGAGTTAATCTTCGCAGCCTAGTGCCTTAGACTATTCTATCAGTTATCTCAGGGTCTTGTTCATCAATGGTGTTGGCAGTTGACAAGGAGGGTTCGAACATGGCATTTAGCCATAGCTGAAGTAACCAAAAAGGGCCAGCCAACAGGATATTCTTGGAGGTATGAGATTTTAGGCTCGAAACAGCTGACCTTAGGCTTTCATAAAGGTCAACTAAGAGCAGTTCACTTAAGCACACTCTTCGATTTTCATGCAAATCCCTAGCTAGAGGAATAAACCTACTGGTTACCTGTAGGGATCTACTGCAGAAAACGTATCTTGACAGCCATAGGGTAAGGAAAGCAATGTGTTCTACATCAGACACACTGTCTCCCTCAGCATGGTAGTGACTGATAAACTTGGAAAAACTTGCTAGTTTGACTTCGAAGTCGATTATACTTGAATGTTCTTCGTTGTCAGGGATATATGTTTCTCCTACTGGTGATAGCCCAGTGATGGCCGCTATGTCGAAGTAGGTAGGGGTGATCATTCCACCAGGGAGATGGAAAGTATTATAGGTACTGTCCCAGAAATAGAGGGACGCGAATAACAAAGGGTGGCTGTAAGTGAAACCAGGCTTCGACAACTTAATCAAGTTGTAGATACCTAATTCTTCCCATTGCTGGGATTTCTTAGCTTCTACCTTATTGAACCAGTTTTGATAAGCAGTGTCGGAGGTGGGGCAAGATCGAAACGGTTTAAAATTACTTTTTACATAGTCTAATACAAAAGGGTCCTTAGGAGGAACAGTTGGATTTTCCATGGTGTTTGAGCCAGAAGATTCTATTACCTTAGGGGCGTCCATTTTCTTAAACAAGGGTTTGAAACTATAGCAAACTGGGAAAATTGTCCTGGTATCTTTTAGAATTTCAAAAACCGTAAGAGGGCCCATTAAGGCTAACCTCTTACCAACAGCGGTGGTAGGAATGAGTACCTGTGATGCATAAAGCATTTCTTTTTCCTTTGAGATCATCTGGGGAGCAAGAACGGATTGACCTTGGTGAGTGATAACCTTACTTTCCATTGTAGTTCCTGCGGTCTTTCCTTTCTTCTTGGAAACCTTTTTGAGTTGGGATGAAGTAGAAGAAGACATTTTTGAAGAATGTTGAAAGCTTAGGGTTTTCGGTGAGAAAAGAAGGATAAAAGATTCAGAATGTGAGAAGAAAAGAGAAAGACTAAGTTGATGATGTTTTATAATGTGGAAGTTTAAGCATCCACTGAATAAGGTTATGATACATGGTACTTATGGGTTGGTGTGATGAAGAGGTGGCGTAAGGTTAACATGGGTAATAGGCGTGATTAAAGATAATCATTGTTTTGTAACTGCACCATACTGTGAAGTGGCTCCAGGCGGTTAAGGAATCCAAAAAGTGTTATGATTGACGTGACTGGAGTCAAATGCATTAAATGTTACGATGATTCGAAGGTCGCATCAAAATCTTGTGTGGATGTTTAAAATAAGTATTTCTCAAAGAAATTGAAATACATATTTTAAAGGGGCATTTTGTTGGCTGAAGATTTTGATAATATTATTAGAAGCCAAGTGAATTGAACGTTTCGATCGAAATGAAACAAAGCGTCATGTTTCGAAGTAGCAGAAGCAGTGTTTCGAATAAGCATATCAAAGCTTGGAGCTTCGAGTGGCAATTATGGGAACATATCTAAAGAAGTCTCGAAATGACAACAAGGCTGTGTCTGAGAAGTGCGTTCGAAGCGGAGAAGTACCAAAACATTTGAAATTCAAATGCAAGCGGGACATTCGAAGTTTGAAATTCATGTGCTGGAGCATTTGGAGACACGTGGAAACAAGAGAGAGGCATTGTTCTGCATGTTCTGAACGTGGCATAATCTTATAGCAAGACCGTTATGGTCGAAGTAGTATAAATAGAAGTCTTAGTATTAGAATTTCGTGTGTCATATCTATTGTACTAAATACTCAGTAAACATTCAAATTACCACATGGCTAGGGAAACGAATGCAAGAGCAATGTACGTATGATAGCACCACATGTTTATGATTTAATGAAAACCTTTTATCATTTCCAGTACTTTCCTTTATCTTCTTGCCAAATACCATTTACAAGTTTTCTCATTTAAAGTCTTTTTATTCGAAATCTTTTCATTGAAGCCTTACATTTTAATGCTTTCTTTACATTTCAAACACTTTACATTTCAGAAAACTGTCATACTTTTCATGCCTTTATCTTCAAGTTTTATCCTTCGAACGCCTATTTTTACTTAAAGTCATTTTACAGATTTCTTGCATTAAACGTTTTCTTCATATTTCGAATCTTTTACATTCCAGAGCATCTTTTACATTAACTGTTTTTATAATTCGAAGCCGTTTACTTGCTTTTTATGCAATTTTACATGTCTTTACAATTAACATTTATTCATGCAAGTTAGTTTCGCGCACATATATTTTGATTACACCTTTAGATATTTAAGAGAGAAATCGAAATAAGTCAAACACCTACACAACACTCAAATACCAACCATGAATATCTGTTCGATCATGAGAGTTACCCTAATGACCAATGAGTCCTAGGATCAATCTAGTCGATCCAGCGAGTTACCAGAGAAATTGAATAACAGTCAGTAAGTTTATTCGATAGTTTGGAAGACTAGCGGTTGTTTACCAGAAATCACTGGAAACAAATTGGCACACTCGGTGGGACCAATAATTGGACATTAGAAATAAAGATTGTTGAGACATAACCATTATAAAAACGTTAGAACCTAAGAAGTTTGCTGTTTTATGAACCTAAGAAGTGGTAAAATAACCAACAGTAACCAAACCTTATCCAGAAGAAAACGTTTGAACAAGATGTCTAATTCTGACAATCAACAAGGGGAACAAAATGCCCCACATACAACAGGCACTAATGTGTCCACTTCGATGGGAACATCTAATGTGATCCCTTCGAATGCACAGTCTGTCGCATCTTCAACCAGTAATATAGCCACCAATGGAGTAAGTGGCATATCAACTAATAGTTCGATCTTAGGAAATACTGGAACCGTTGGTTATCCTGGGGGATTTGTTCCACCATCAGGGACACAATCCCATTTCGCCACTCCACTAACTAGACCACCCGGTTTCGATGGTAATAGAACAAGAAATTCCTCTTATGGAATGCCAACATCCTTTATGGCAGGTTTACACAATTCCACATCGAATTCATCACCACAATTAGGGTCTGGGTCTGGGGCGAATCAGTTTATGACAAATAACCAAGGGTCAGTGGGTTATAGCATAATGCCTATTTTAACCACAGGAAACCAGTTGGCTTTTAGGCAATTGATGAATGACAGTAACCATAATATGATAGGGGTGTTAGCACAAACTATGCAGGAAATATTTGCCCCAATAGTACAAAATGTGACTGTGACAAACAGGGAAAACGCTGACAACATGAGTCGAATAGCAGATTTCTTTGCTCCCCCAGAAAGGCGTAGGCAGAATCAGGCGGGATTTCGAGCAAACATGCCTGTTATGGAACAAGTTGCTAACGACCCAATTTATAGACCACCTAGAGAAGAAGTTAACTTGGGGGCAAGGGCACCAAGGTTAGAAGCCCCAATAATCCCAGGCCCACAAAGAGAAATTATGGAACCAGGGGCAAGGGTCGAAAGGCTAGAAGCCCCAGAGTTTCGAGAAGAACAACCTAGGGGGGTTGTCATGGTTGGTCGAAATCAAGATGCTGATGCTGTCGTTCATAGAATTCGAAACGATAACATCTTGGCAGAAAACAATCTAACCACCATGATAGAGAGAGTCATGGCCCAGAATGGCCTCAACACAGGAATGAGAAGGCCAAATTATGCTTCTCCTATATTAGATTGCATAATGCATACTGATTTACCAAGGGGATATAAAGTCCCTAAATTTAAAAAGTTCGCTGGGGATACCAATGAGTCAACAGTCGAACACATAGCTAGATATCTAACTGAAGCGGGAGATATAGCCAATAATGAAGATCTCAGGATCAAATATTTCCCAAGTTCCTTAACTAAAAACGCCTTCACATGGTTTACCACTTTGCCTCCTGGGTCCATTGATACTTGGGCTCTTTTGGAGAGATTATTCCATGAACAATTTTACGTGGGACAATCAAAAATAAGCTTGAAGGAATTAGCCAGTGTCAAGAGAAAGTTCACCGAACCCATAGATGATTATCTGAATAGATTTAGGCTTTTGAAATCCAGATGTTACACAGTAGTGCCTGAACATGAGCTAGTCAAAATGGCCGCTGGTGATTTGGATTACTCTATTCGAAAGAAACTAGACACTCAATATTTGAGGGCCATGGCTCAGTTAGCCGATAGGGTTCGACAGGTCGAAAGGCTAAAGGCCGAAAAGGCCAGAGTTTTTAAGAATAGCAAGAAAGAAAGGATCTCCTATGTTGGAACTGAGGAAGCAGAAGAATATCCTGAATTCGAATTCGAAGAGGTCGAAATCGACCTTGCTGAATTAAAACAGGCTCCACCTTACTCCTGCAAATTATTGGTTCCCACAAAAGGGAAAGAGATTGTTGAAAATGAGAAAAGTGACAAATTCCCAAAGAAGGTTTATACCTTCGATGTCACTAAATGTGACGAGAATTTTGATTTACTTGTCAAAGATGGCCAACTCATTGTGCCATCAAATGTCAAAATACCTCCTTTAGATCAGAGAAAGAAGAGAGGATTTTGCAAATATCATAGTTTCCTAGGCCACAAAACCTCACAATGTTTTCTTTTCAGGGACCTAATTCAAAATGAAATCAAAGATGGCAGACTAAAGTTTGCTGATAAGGCAAAGATGAAAGTGGACGAAGATCCCTTGGACGTCGCAGACACCAACTACTCCGAGCCTGCATGCATTGGAGAGATTAACATGGTGGAAGCTGACCAAAGAGATGCCCCAACAGGAGAGAAAGGAACTGAAACTGAAAGCTGGGTGATGGTCGAAGTCGATAAAGAGGTCGCTGAAGACATCCAGAAGATACCAGAGACTTTGATTGAAGCAGCACCTGTAGCTGTTGCAAAAGAAACCCAGGCTACTGAAGGCCAGGAAAATCAAAACCAAGAACTAACACAGGTCACTGAAGGCTTGAGGCTGGAATTGGAGAAAGTCCAAATCACGAAGCCAACTTCCCCTCAGAAGGAAATATGGGACACTCTAGGGGAACCCAGTGGAAAATTTGACTATTTGGTCAAATATTCTGCCCCAGAGAGTTCGAAGGTTCACATTGAGGATATAAAGCCCACAGGATTGGGAGATGATGAAGCTAAGGGGGAAGATGTTGAGATAAATATGGTGGATATGGAGAGGCCTCGCTCTGAGATGGAGGAGGTAGAAAAATACTTAGAAAAAGAGAAGTATAAAATGGAGGATAATCACGCTGGAGATGCTAGTCTCAAGGATTACCTCATGACATGCCACAAAGGAGATACATGCATGATATTGTGCCCTAGGTGAAGCATCCTCTGCAATCAGAGAATCGCTGCGAATTTCGAGAGGGTACAGAGGACTCGAACTGGCAACAATTGGCGCCAGGATAACCAGCTGTTCAGGTGTTATCCTAAGGCTGGAGAAAGTTTGCTGGAATTTGTGTTTCGCTGCTACAAAGGGGCAACCAAGTGCTTGATTTGCCCAAGGTGTTCTGCTGTGTATGACCAAAGCAGGGCCAGAGCCTTCGAAACGATTCCCTTCGCCCCTTGCTGGAACCTTCAAGAAACTGTCCAGATGGGCCCACGTTTCGACAGCAGACACAAACAACAAAGGCCTGATAGCCCTCACCCCAAGGCTGCTCGAAGAGTGACTTTCAAACTCCCTGCTGAAGTGCCAACCGACAGATGGTTGCAAGTCAGAAATGACAAAGGCAAAGACAGATGGAGAAACACCGAACGAAATGCACGCCATGCTATGACGTACAGAAGGCAATTCAACATAGCAAAAAGGGAGGAGGTAAGATTATAAAATTACAAAGGAAGGAACCCCATGTCAAGATCCCAGTGGCGCAGGCAACAAAGGATTCGAAAGGCTGAGAGGGAAGCTGTGGCAAACAAAGGGGTCACTTCAACAAAGAACCAAGGTGAATCTAGCACCAACAAACAAAAAAATCAAACTGAAGACAAACCTCCAGTTAATAGGAGGCTTTTCTCTGAAGTACAACAGGATGAACCAAAGGAATACACTCCAGGCCCAGAAGAGGATGAAGATATGATAACAGATAACTTCGAATCGGAGGGGGAGTCTTCATTCAACCTAAACTGTAACGTGGTATCTGTGCTTCCCTGTGAATTTGGGCAGGAAACCGAAATTGATGAATATGAGGAAGAAGATACCACAGATTTGATGAAACATAGGCCTGTGTGCTACTATGTGATGGACAATGGGGCTATCGAGGAGAAAAATGCGTTCTTCGAACGTCCAGAACCTGCTATGAAGAACCATCTTAAGCCACTATTTATTCGGGCAAAAGTTGGTGCCCATGGTGTGAACAAGGTTCTAGTGGATGGGGGTGCTGCAGTCAATTTGATACCCCACTTCATGCTGAAAAGATTAGAGATCCGCGAAGGAGACATCAAGCCCCATAATATGGTTCTGTCCAATTATGAGGGGAAAGTGGGCAAAACATTGGGAGTGGTCCAGTTGGAATTGACAATAGGCTCAAGCTGTAGGCCCACCATGTTTATGGTGATCGAAGCCAAGGCCAACTATAACTTATTGCTGGGAAGGGAGTGGATCCATGGCGTAGGGGAAGTTCCTTCGTCAATGCATCAGCGATTAGTTCTGTGGAGAGATGGTGGAATCGTGGAAAACATCGAAGCAGACCAGAGTTACTTTATGTCAACAGTCAATTTAGTTGACAAGAGGGATTATGATAAAAATCTGGCAAAGATTGCTCCGTGTGTTCCAAATGACGAGATTAACGAAACCAGAAACGCCCACTACTACATGACCCTTCGCCATGATGGCCTTTACTGGGATAGAATAATAACCAGTGAAGAAGAGGGAGTCGAAAGCACTATACAAAAACGGCCAGCAGGCTGGGACTTCGACAACCTTATCCATGACTGAGTCCACCTTTTTCGAAAGGATTTCAGCCTATATGGCTGAGAACGAATCAAAAGCGGCCTTAGAGGCTGAAATAAATAAATTAACTGTAAAGATGAACGAAGTAAGTGGGGATGGCTCGAAATGCTCACCCTTCAAAGAATTTGAGATGGATCAAAGGTTGGATGCCATCTACGATAAAGAACCCTTAGGCTTCGAAAGGGACCCCATAAACTCAGGTGCCAAAATGTTGGCACAAGATCCACTCGAAGAAGTCAACTTAGGGGATGAAAAAACGAAAAGAATAACCTACATAAGTGCAAAACTTAGCCCAGGCCTCAAGAAGGAAGTAATCGAAGTCCTCAAGGAAAACAAAGATTGCTTCGCATGGGATTATGACGAGATGCCTGGTTTAAAGAGGGAGTTGGTCGAACACAGACTGCCAATCAAAGATGGCAAGAAGCCCATCAAACAAACTCCCAGAAGATTCGCACCAGCGGTTCTCACAAAGATTAAAGCTGAGATCGAAAGGTTGTTGCGTTGAAAATTCATCAGAACAACAAGGTACGTCGAATGGTTAGCAAATATAGTACCTGTTATTAAGAAAAATGGTTCTTTAAGAATTTGCATAGATTTTAGGGATTTAAACACTGCAACCCCTAAAGATGAATATTCCATGCCTGTGGCAGAAATGCTAGTAGACTCTGCTGCAGGGTTCGAATACTTGAGTATGTTAGATGGATACTCTGGGTATAATCAGATTTTCATTGCTGAAGAAGATGTTGCAAAGACAGCATTTCGTTGCCCAGGAGCCTTAGGCACCTACGAATGGGTGGTAATGCCTTTTGGTTTAAAGAACGCTGGGGCAACTTATCAAAGGGCAATGAATTCAATTTTTCATGATTTCATTGAAACCTTCATGCAGGTGTATATTGATGATATAGTCATCAAATCTATATCTGCAGAAACACATTTGCATCATTTGAGCCAATCATTCGAGCGAATGAGAAAACATGGCTTAAAGATGAATCCCCTTAAATGTGCATTTTTTGTGCAGGCTGGAGATTTTCTTGGTTTTGTGGTTCACAAGAAAGGGATTGAAATCAACCAGAACAAAACCAAAGCCATAATGGAGACGAAAGCACCTACGTCAAAAAGGGAGTTGCAATCTCTGCTAGGGAAAATTAACTTCCTCAGAAGATTCATTTCGAACCTGAGTGGAAGAACCCAAGCTTTCTCTCCGTTACTTCGTCTAAAGCAAGGCCAAGCCTTCGAATGGAACGAAGCCCACCAGGAGGCATTTGACAGGATAAAAAGATACCTCTCTCAACCTCCTATTTTGTCTCCACCTTCATGGGGGAAGCCCATGAGATTGTACATATCTGTCTCTGAAGTTAGTATAGGTAGTATGTTAGCACAAGAAGATAGCAATGGTATCGAAAGAGCCATATACTATTTAAGTAGAGTACTAAATGATGCAGAGACCAGATATAGCAATTTAGAAAAGCTATGTCTCTGTTTGTATTTCTCTTGTATGAAACTCAAGTATTATATAAAGCCTGTTGATGTTTATGTTTCATCTCATTTCGATGTCATTAAACATATGCTTTCAAAACCATTAATGCATAGCAGAGTTGGTAAATGGGCTTTAGCCTTAACAAAATATTCTTTGACTTTCATGCCTTTAAAAGCTGTGAAAGGTCAAGTGATTTCTGACTTCATTGTGGACCATTCTTTGGTTGAGCAGACTGTCATGAGTTACGCCGAAATACAACCATGGAAATTGTACTTTGATGGTTCAACCCACAGGAATGAAAGTGGCGTTGGAGTCCTTCTAATTTCTCCTGAAGGAATTCCAACAAAATTCAAGTATAAATTAGATGGTCCTCGTTGCTCGAACAACGAAGCTGAGTATGAAGCGCTCATTGTTGGACTTGAAGCTTTGTTGGAATTGGGGGCAACTAGAGTCGAAATTAAAGGAGATTCAGAATTAGTGGTCAAACAAATTACAAAGGAATATAAGTGCATAAAGGAAAACTTGATGATATACTTCGTCATAGTCAACAGGCTACTAAGGAAATTTGAATACATGGATATTCAACATATACCAAGAATAGAGAACCAAGAAGCAAATGACTTAGCACAGCTGGCTTCGGGTTATAAAGTTACTACCAGGAACTTTAAGGATTTAGTTGAAGTAAGGGGTAGAGTTATGGCTACTAGATTCACACCATCGGATCTGGAAAGTATGAAATTGGGATATGCTGAGAAACAGGGATTCGAAATATTAGCCATAAATACTTTGTCAGATGCAGATTGGCGAAGTCCACTGATGAGTTATTTAGCAAACCCAACTCTGAATGTGGACAGAAAGACAAAATACAGAGCATTGTCATATCTCCTCATAGGGAACGAATTGTTTAAAAAGACCCAAGAGGGCGTATTATTGAAATGCCTAGGAGAAAGTGAGGCATACTTAGCATTGTCAGAAGTCCACAATGGGGCATGTGGGGCACATCAAGCAGGCCATAAAATGAAATGGCTGTTATTTCGATACGACTTGTATTGGCCTAGCATGCTTAAAGATTGCATAGACTTTGCTAAAGGATGTGAGGAATGTCAGAAACATGCAGGGATTCAACATGCCCCTGCAAGTGAGTTGCATTCGATCATCAAACCATGGCCATTTAGAGGATGGGCATTGGATTTGATAGGAGAAATAAATCCTGCTTCGTCCAAAGGACATCAATATATCTTGGTAGGAATAGATTATTTTACCAAGTGGATCGAAGCTATACCATTAATAGTTGCTGATCAAGAGGCTATTATTGAGTTTATACAGAAGCACATTATCTATAGGTTCAGATTGCCAGAGAGCATAACCACAGACCAAGGCTCTGTGTTTACTGGTAGAAAGATGCAAGAATTTGCCCACGAAATGGGATTTAGATTGCTAACGTCAACGCCATATTATGCTCAAGCAAACGGTCAAGTCGAAGCAGCCAATAAAGTGATAATAGGATTAATCAAGAAACATATTGGTAAAAAGCCAAGAAACTGGCACAAAACTTTGGACCAAATATTATGGGCCTGTAGAACATCTCCTAAGGAAGCTACTAACACTACGCCTTTCCAACTCACATTTGGTCATGATGCAGTGCTGCCAGTAGAAATTCATCTATAATCAGTTCGAATTCAGAGACAAAACGAAATCCCAGCTGCATTATATTGGGAAATGATGATGAATGAATTAGTTGAGTTGGACGAAATTAGATTACATGCATTGGAAATTTTGATGAGACAAAAAGAAAGAGTGGCCAGAACATACAACAAAAGGGTGAAGAAAAAAGTTCATTATTAATGACTTAGTTTGGAAAGTCATATTGCCCATGGACAAGAAAAATAAAACACTAGGTAAATGGTCACCTCATTGGGAAGGACCTTTTCGAATATTAAAAGTATTCTCAAACAATGCATACGAAATTGAAGAACTGATGGATGATAAGCGTATCCTAAAGGTTAATGGGAAATATTTAAAGAAATATAAGCCACGCTTGCAGGAGATTCAAATAGTAACAACGTAACCAAAATATTATAAAGGCCAAAATGGCAAGATGAGATGCCAAAATGGCGTTGTTCGAATATTACATATAAGAAACCTAATTGTAGTCAAATAAACACTGAAATTTAGAAATAAGAATTATTTTTCAATCTGTTGAAAGTGCTTCGAAAAGATTCAAGTCTCTGCTGAGCGAAACGCCTGGCTCCTTCCAAGGTTGCCACTTCTCCTTTAAGTTGTTCTGCAGTTTCCATTTCTGCAAGCCCCTGGTTGAGAAGCTCTTCGAATTGGTTACCAGCAGTATTGGTTTCGAAGGCCATTTGTTGTTCTTTAGCCTCCTTAACCTTCTGTTGAAGTTCCAGAATCTGCCTTTCCCAAAGAAGTATGGACTCAGCTCGAGCCTCATAATCAGTTTTCGCCTGCTTTAGATGCATAGCTTGATCCTCAGCTTCTTGAGAGAGTTTCGAAGCTTGTTCATAAGCAACATCCATTGCAATGCGTTTTTCCTGAACCTTCTTGGCAGCAGATTCATCTTGGAGGAGGTAACCAGTTACGTTGTCCAGCAAAGACTGAAGATCGAACAAGAGAGTACTAACTGGCAAGGAGCAGGTAGCAATATTGACCTTTGTAAGCAACTCCTTCATAGTATAGCAAGCAGTGCTATCTTGTTTGAGCACTTCGAATATATCCACATTGAGAATTGTTTTCCTGATATTATTAAGAAGTATAATTCTTTCATCTGTGGGAAGAGGATAGCTGGTCGAACTTGTGCCAGCCCTAGCAAGTGGGATGTCCCTTTGAGCCAGCTTTGCCTTCATGTACCCAATAGGGTCATTTCGTCTCAGGAGTGCAAGCTCCTCGTCAGTCATTCGAGACAAAGAGGATTGAGGGAGTTCCACACGTAGGGGAGTCACGTCCATTTCAACCTCCATGGGTTTGTTGGTTGCATCACCATCCCCTTCATTCGTTTCATGCTCATGATCTTCTTCATCATCATCCAAGTCCACCACTTCGATGTCTTCTTTTTCACTGCTATTTGCATTGGACTCCGTCCCAGCAGTCGAACCATCATTGGCATCCTCCTCCTCAGACTCTTCGTCTGCAGATTCTTCGTCTCTTTGGCCAGAATCAGCTTTCTCTCCTTCAGTTTGAGTGTCCTTTGGATCCTCTTGAAGGGTTTCAAGAGGGGACTTTTGAAGAGAAGCTCTTTGCAAATCCTCTACAGATGTTTGAAGTGGTGTTTCATTTGTCTCTTTCAGAGGAATAGAGGTACCTTGATCATCCTGCTGTTCAGAAGTTCCAGCCAGAACCGCCATATTGGAGGAACCTTTGTTCTGTACAAGGTTGCTGGAATCTCCTTAAGGAGAGGAGTTGAGTGGAGCAGCAGCTTTGGATGGTGAGTTCGAAGTAGTGGAAGCTGGATTCAAGATTTTCTGCAAGGAGCAAAAGAATGTTAAAAACATGCACCAAGGTAATAAGCAATTATTATTTTCAAAGAGATTTAAAGTTCAATTTACCTGTGGACTCTCGGAGGAGAGGTTACTAGCTATGCGTTCCAACATTACATTGGAGGTCGAAGGTGGAGTTTTGGATTTGGGTAAGGGAGCAGCATCCTTGGAATCAAGTCCAGCGACACTAGTTGGAACGGTACTTTTCGAAATGTCCTTCTTCTGCTTCTTCTTCAAAGCAGTTGGTAAGTTTCCTCCAGCCTTGGGGTCTTCCCCAGTGGTGTTCGATTTTCGCTTCTTGGGAGTAGTAGGAGGAAGTTTGTTGGTCCAAAAAGATTTAAACAAAGGGTTAGATGCAAACCATAAAACATGAGTGAATTCGAAACATCAAGGCTAAGTGATTATCGTTAGAGTTGGAACACTTGTTGTTGTTGTCGTTGTTGTTGCAGCAATGGTTGTTGTTTCGGATGGAGTCACTTTGTCAGTAGTTTCGATAGAGGCTTGAGAGGCGCTCCCTTCTTTCGACTTCGAAGCGGCTGTCTTTATCCTGATGGCTGAGAATCGAAACAATTAAAGCAAAGGTTAAAGATATGGAAAATGAAAAACGTTTGGGATTTTCCCAAGCATTCGCACATGTGCCTTGATCAGATTTAATCGACATGGCAGAAAGGTCGTAACGAAGGTGTCCTGGGAAATCGTGGAGCCAGTGTCGAGCCCATGTCATAGTCTCAGATGGCTTTGGTTTCCTTTGAAGATGTTTGAACATCTCTTTGCAAGTGAACCACCAAGGATATGGGGGAAACCAAGCCAGAGCCAGTTCTGAGGTAGGTAATCTAGGGAATTTAGGTG
Organism: Vicia faba; assembly: GCA_948472305.1. Classification (NCBI taxonomy): domain Eukaryota; kingdom Viridiplantae; phylum Streptophyta; class Magnoliopsida; order Fabales; family Fabaceae; genus Vicia; species Vicia faba. Next base: position 469,485,650 of record OX451735.1, read on the forward strand.
GATGCATTTCGAATGCCAACCTATACCTATCCTCAGGTGACAACCCTGAAGGAAGTTTTAACTTAGAAACTTTTTGTTTGAATTTTTCCTTCAAGGTCTCAGCCGCTTGATGCACAGTGGATTCCAAGCGCGTGGGGTCATAAGTAGTTTCAAAATAATTTTGGAAAGCTTTAATCTATTTGGCATGAGTAAACATACCTTTCTTGGCTGGTACCTGCACATCGAAGGCATCAATTAGTTTCTGTTGAATTGTAAGAGTATCGAACATATAAGTTTGATAAAACTTGGTCCACCATTCCAGAAACCCTTTAGCTGTGAGATGGGTAGGTTCGAAGGTTATTAGCTCAAACTGGGCAAAGCCTTGGTATTGTTCTTGCTGTAATTTGGCTTCCCGTGCCTTGAAAGTTCGCCCAGAGGTAATGGCACTCTCAGTTTGAAATAAGGGTTCAGGAATTAGTTGGCATAAGCCAAACTGTCTCGAAACAAAATTTGGCTGGTAAGCGAAAAGGAAAATCTGATTCTTGGCAGGAGTTATTCTTGAAGAAATGAGTCTAGGTAGCAAAAAAGCTCTCCATACATCCTAAATCTCCTTGCTCTTGACAGCTTCTGAGAGAGCCATGGTGAACCAGGAAGGTCCATGAGCCCTCGAAGCAAAAGGCGCCATGGTCTCTTCGAACTTATGCCTTTTGGAGAATATTATGATGTACTTCGAGAATAGGACTTTGAAGTCATCTTTGTCGTCATTTGGAGTTAATCTTCGCAGCCTAGTGCCTTCGACTATTCTATCAGTTATCTCAGGGTCTTGTTCATCAATGGTGTTGGCAGTTGACAAGGAGGGTTCGAACATGGCATTTAGCCATAGCTGAAGTAACCAAAAAGGGCCAGCCAACAGGATATTCTTGGAGGTATGAGATTTTAGGCTCGAAACAGCTGACCTTAGGCTTTCATAAAGGTCAACTAAGAGCAGTTCACTTAAGCACACTCTTCGATTTTCATGCAAATCCCTAGCTAGAGGAATAAACCTACTGGTTACCTGTAGGGATCTACTGCAGAAAACGTATCTTGACAACCATAGGGTAAGGAAAGCAATGTGTTCTACATCAGACACACTGTCTCCCTCAGCATGGTAGTGACTGATAAACTTGGAAAAACTTGCTAGTTTGACTTCGAAGTCGATTATACTTGAATGTTCTTTGTTGTCAGGGATATATGTTTCTCCTACTGGTGATAGCCCAGTGATGGCCGCTATGTCGAAGTAGGTAGGGGTGATCATTCCACCAGGGAGATGGAAAGTATTATAGGTACTGTCCCAGAAATAGAGGGACGCGAATAACAAAGGGTGGCTGTAAGTGAAACCAGGCTTCGACAACTTAATCAAGTTGTAGATACCTAATTCTTCCCATTGCTGGGATTTCTTAGCTTCTACCTTATTGAACCAGTTTTGATAAGCAGTGTCGGAGGTGGGGCAAGATCGAAATGGTTTAAAATTACTTTTTACATAGTCTAATACAAAAGGGTCCTTAGGAGGAACAGTTGGATTTTCCATGGTGTTTGAGCCAGAAGATTCTATTACCTTAGGGGCGTCCATTTTCTTAAACAAGGGTTTGAAACTATAGCAAACTGGGAAAATTGTCCTGGTATCTTTTAGAATTTCAAAAACCGTAAGAGGGCCCATTAAGGCTAACCTCTTACCAACAGCGGTGGTAGGAATGAGTACCTGTGATGCATAAAGCATTTCTTTTTCCTTTGAGATCATCTGGGGAGCAAGAACGGATTGACCTTGGTGAGTGATAACCTTACTTTCCATTGTAGTTCCTGCGGTCTTTCCTTTCTTCTTGGAAACCTTTTTGAGTTGGGATGAAGTAGAAGAAGACATTTTTGAAGAATGTTGAAAGCTTAGGGTTTTCGGTGAGAAAAGAAGGATAAAAGATTCAGAATGTGAGAAGAAAAGAGAAAGACTAAGTTGATGATGTTTTATAATGTGGAAGTTTAAGCATCCACTGAATAAGGTTATGATACGTGGTACTTATGGGTTGGTGTGATGAAGAGGTGGCGTAAGGTTAACATGGGTAATAGGCGTGATTAAAGATAATCATTGTTTTGTAACTGCACCATACTGTGAAGTGGCTCCAGGCGGTTAAGGAATCCAAAAAGTGTTATGATTGACGTGACTGGAGTCAAATGCATTAAATGTTATGATGATTCGAAGGTCGCATCAAAATCTTGTGTGGATGTTTAAAATAAGTATTTCTCAAAGAAATTGAAATACATATTTTAAAGGGGCATTTTGTTGGCTGAAGATTTTGATAATATTATTAGAAGCCAAGTGAATTGAACGTTTCGATCGAAATGAAACAAAGCGTCATGTTTCGAAGTAGCAGAAGCAGTGTTTCGAATAAGCATATCAAAGCTTGGAGCTTCGAGTGGAAATTATGGGAACATATCTAAAGAAGTCTCGAAATGACAACAAGGCTGTGTCTGAGAAGTGCGTTCGAAGCGGGGAAGTACCAAAACATTTGAAATTCAAATGCAAGCGGGACATTCGAAGTTTGAAATTCATGTGCTGGAGCATTTGGAGACACGTGGAAACAAGAGAGAGGCATTGTTCTGCATGTTCTGAACGTGGCATAATCTTATAGCAAGACCGTTATGGTCGAAGTAGTATAAATAGAAGTCTTAGTATTAGGATTTCGTGTGTCATATCTATTGTACTAAATACTCAGTAAACATTCAAATTACCACATGGCTAGGGAAACGAATGCAAGAGCAATGTACGTATGATAGCACCACATGTTTATGATTTAATGAAAACCTTTTATCATTTCCAGTACTTTCCTTTATCTTCTTGCCAAATACCATTTACAAGTTTTCTCATTTAAAGTCTTTTTATTCGAAATCTTTTCATTGAAGCCTGACATTTTAATGCTTTCTTTACATTTCAAACACTTTACACTTCAGAAAACTGTCATACTTTTCATGCCTTTATCTTCAAGTTTTATCCTTCGAACGCCTATTTTTACTTAAAGTCATTTTACAGATTTCTTGCATTAAACGCTTTCTTCATATTTCGAATCTTTTACATTCCAGAGCATCTTTTACATTAACTGTTTTTATAATTCGAAGCCGTTTACTTGCTTTTTATGCAATTTTACATGTCTTTACAATTAACATTTATTCATGCAAGTTAGTTTCGCGCACATATATTTTGATTACACCTTTAGATCTTTAAGAGAGAAATCGAAATAAGTCAAACACCTACACAACACTCAAATACCAACCATGAATATCTGTTCGATCATGAGAGTTACCCTAATGACCAATGAGTCCTAGGATCAATCTAGTCGATCCTGCGAGTTACCAGAGAAATTGAATAACAGTCAGTAAGTTTATTCGATAGTTTGGAAGACTAGCGGTTGTTTACCAGAAATCACTGGAAACAGACTGTTATGATGGTTACTTTTTTATGCCATTAATATCAAGTTTTCTTATTCTAGGATTTTAGCGCATAATATAATATAAGTTATTACATAACTCATGGTTGAGACAACTACCTATCACAAGGGTTGAGTCTATTTACAGTTTGGTGATCTCGCCTTCTCATCATACTGTGGCTAGCTAGCCGGTGTGACTTCAGGTCGAATTCACCCTGCCTAGATTTGCTTGAGCCCTCTTAGAGTTCAACATGCTCTAGAGAAGGCATGCAAGTCTTGTTAGCTTAAGGTGAGATTTGGCTATTATAGTCATATTGGTACACAATCCCTCAAATATGAAACATAAGTAAGGGCGAAGTGATTTAAGCAATGTTTAACCGTTTTTGAACCCTCAAGCACAAGACTTGTAAGAATGAAGTAGTTTTTTTTTATTACAAGGAGGGCCAGAGGCCCAAAAACGAAAACTAAACATTTAAGCATTATTTGATAGTTCAAAAATATAACATTTAAGCATTATTTGATAGTTCAAAAATATAGTTTATTTTGTCTAGACAATGACAAAAATCACAAATATTATGTGTTGCACTAGATATATGAGAGTAGTTGTTGTTTAGATATCTCATTCTCTCATAACGATGACCTAATTTCAAATGCCAATGAAAAAAATAGAAGATGCACCTTTTATTTAATATTGTTAAACTTTTGTAGAACTAAAAATAGATTTTTGTGTACACAACTTTGAAATTAACAATAGATTCACGGCAAGATGAGGTACATACAACGCATTTAATTCGATTAAATAATCATTTAATTGTACTTTTTCATTAAAATTATCTTGCACTAAATTTTCATTAGAAAATCTAACTTATATAACACATATCTTATTGTATGCAACAAACTATTAATTGGAATGACATCGTGGTGTGTGGTTCTTGCGTCTAAAACCTAATTTGAATCTACTTGTCAAGACTTAATTGAATATTGAGAAAACATTACTTCATATATGAATATGTTAAATTCCTTTTGCCATGTATGCAAAATACTTGGTCTCTACGTTTCTCCTCTCAAGCAAAGCCAGTAGTCCATTATATTGCTGTTTTATGAAATAAATCCTTCCATCTTCTTCACCTTTATTTCCTGAACTATTAGAAGATTTATCTTCATATTAATTAGCTTATATGTGATTTGCACATGAGAGACTGGACCCATTTTCACATCCGAAATTGAGTTGAACAAATGCTTCTTATAACATTTCTCTATAGTATGCCTTATTACTCCATAATAGGTGCACACTTTACTAGTAACAATAATCTACAATTAAATCCTTCATTTACTCACAACACCCAAAGGATCTTGATCCTTGTACTATCTTTACCAATTTATTTGAGTCACCATTTACAGTATGAGGTGTCAATCCATACTACAACTTTATTTCTTGTTGTATAACAATTAAAAACACCTCCTTAATCAAAGGCATAAATAGATTCCATTAACATGACTTATGGTTCTGATTTTAAAATATCTATTATTCCTTATAGCTACACAAATATAAGAAAATGGAAAATTATAGTTAGGCAAAGGCATATATTGTTCTAACTTCTTCCATAAGGATCTCAATTTTGTGAAATAGTAAAAAACAATAATTACTTTATTTCATAATTGCAATTTCTAGATCAAGTTCTACTAGTTGACTTACACTACAAAAATTACAATATGTTTCTATATGATTTTCACGTGGCAAAGCTCAATTTCACATCACAATACAAAATTAGCGATGTGACTAATCACGCGGCAGAAACGTGTGTGACAATTTTATTGCCACGTAAAAATCACGTCACTAATTTGTCATATGATTTTAACATCAAAACACCTTTCCATATAAAAATCACATCCCAACACCTTGTAGGTCTTTCAAGCACAAGAGTACATGAAGGTACAGGAAATACAAGAATGAGGGGTTTGAATTGTGTTTAAATATTTGAAATTTTTTCTACGCAACACAATCACAGATGAAACAAGAACAAAAATAAATGAACACAATTATTTTTATCCTGGTTCACTGTTAACAAAGTTAATCCTGTCCATTCGTCAAGATGATTTCGCCTTCTCCATAAGGACTTAATCTGCTATAACGAAACTGATTACAACTACAGAGGTTACCCATCAATGTCTTTTTGAGAAATTTTGACTATACTCTAGTCTCTGAAGGGACAATCAACTAAAAAATTGAGATACAAAAGGTGTGTTTACAAAAATGCTTCTAAGAAAGCATATTACACAAGTTGAAATACAATGATAAACACAAAAATGTTTCTAGCAAGTATATGAACAAAAGGTCTATGCTTTAAATCTCTTTACAAAAATATGAAATATTTAGGTTTGATATTTCACATGAAAATTTCTTAGGGTCAACATTCTTGAACGAATGTTAGCAGTGCTAGCAAAAGTTATTTTTCATTCTTCTAAGTCTTCTTTATATAGACAGAGAAAGATCTGCTGGAGGATAGAATCAGAATTCTAAATTCCAGTTGTATTCGTCATAATAGTTAGTGAGAGTGATAAACAACATCGTACCATAGTACAGTCCTTGCCCTACAAATCGGAGTAGTGGGAAGAATATTTGATCTTGTACCATGTATTATTCACTCACTTAAAATCTTTTTGATCTTATTTTATAATCTTCAGAGGCTTCAGAACATTGTTGATGAGGCATCCTTAAAAGGAACAAAACCATAATGAGAGTCTTCAGAACCTTATCTTCAGAGTCTTCAGAGTTTGTTTAGCAGAACCTTATCTTCAGAACCTTAGAACTAGAAAGCGCAGAAGCTTCAGAGATTGAGAAGTCTTTAGAAGTTCCTTTATCAAAGTCACAGTCAGAAGCTTTCTACTAACATTCATCTAAGCCGTTGTTTAAAAGCATTCTAGAACTTCACAATTTCTTATAACGCGTACTTTGTATCTCTCTAGAATCAGAGTGTGTTGATTCTAGAAACTGATAATGTCACGCGCTATTCTATCATAGTTAGAACCTGTTAGAAAAAGCTACACACTAGAAAAAACAATTAGGGTATATAATTGTTCTCTAACAAACAATATATTGTTATCATCAAAACTAAAGTTCAGATGCAAAACCAAATAATGTTCTTACAATCTCCCCCTTTTTGATGATGACAAAATTATGTATTTTAATGAACATTTTTTACATGTTTAATATAAACACATTTCAGAGTTAGCTAAATAGTTCCCCCTGAGTTCTATACTCTCAAACTTATCTCATCTTATTCAAAGGCTCCCTCTGAGTTCAAGACTTATAAAATAATTTTGAAGTATAAAACACTTTAATTAGCATGAAATGAATACTTTCCTTATTAGGATACTATTAGAGTCTGACTAGAAATCATGGTTAAGAACATCATCAGAGTTTAAGTAGAGATGCATGGCTCATCATTAGTATGAATAGTAGTTCCTGGTTGATTATCTCACATTCTGGCTTTCTATCAGAACATAATGAAGTATCAAAACCTAGTGTTTATGGAGTATTAGAACCTGGTTGAACCTGGTTGATGTATCATAGTATGGTTTAACATAGTCTAGTTGGATTTCATTTAAACGAAGGTTTGGTTAACCTGACTTGATTACCATGACTCTGGATATCAAAACACGATATCTTCAAAGTTTCTGAACTTGCATGTTTAGAAAAATTCAGTTAACTTTCTCAAAGTTCCTGATCAGTCAAAGATTGTTAGAGGAATAAATATCATAACATGTATGGGATAAGTATATGAGAAATAGGTATATCAAAATCATCTTACTTTCTCCTTTTTTGATAGAAATAAAAAATACTTAAAAGATTTTAACCAAAATCAGAATTTCATTGAATAAAATAGATAAAGTACATATTTCAAAAACTTAAATTAAAACTAAGTTCTAAAACCAAAAAATAAAAGAAAAGGGTTTATGCGTTTGGTGGAGGAGGAAGTCTTGACATAATGTATTTCAGTATGTTGGTGATCACAAAATTTGTTTCATCTTGTTCCTTGTACTGTTGATCTTGCATATTTAGACGATGTATGACAAATGCACTTTCTCTTTTAAGCTCTTCCAAGGTTTCATCAATCACCGGAGGTACAACTTTAAAACCAAAAGTCTTCACTTCTCCAGACGATGTACCAGTCTCATAAGTCTTCTCAAAAGGTTAAATCTCTTGGTTAGAAACCACCAAGTAAAGTTCAACTTCTGGTGCAAGAAGTAGAAGCACAGGAGTCGACGATATGCTGTCAGAAAGTCTCTCATGAAACTTTCTCATAACATCTTTGAAACAAAATAACTAGAGTTTTATGGAGCTAGAAACAATTCATCTTAAAAAGTCATGCCAGAGGGCATTACTTTCATCAGGATTCTCATAGAAGGTGAAAGTATCCACCTTCGATCCAGTGCCTCATATTCAAAATGATATAACAATTCATCTATGAGTGTTGGACAGACATTAGTTTGGAGGAATGAAAGGTCGGAATGGGTGGAGTGTGGAAGTGAGTTTTTGTCTAGTATGGCTATGATATTAGCAAAGTTAGATGCAATAATGTTAGGAGGAATAGATGAAGGGATAGTTCTAACAACTTCTATGTCTGAATCAAAATCTTCTGACATAGTCATAGGTGCATCCGAGTTATACATAATGTTAGTGGTTGTGGTTTCAGGGTGTTTTGGTGAGGAAGATTCACCATAGAGAGGATTAAGGTCTAATTCTGCTCCATGAAGTTGTGAGAGGAGTATTTGGGGTTATTGTCTAGGTTCAACAAAAGTGATTATGGTGGGGTTGGTTTCCGAAAATATGGTTTCAGATGGTTGAGGGATAGAAATGGATAGTTGTGGTGTAGGGTTAAGTGGAATGGTTAAAACTATTTAGGTTCTTGAAGAAGTGTATTCAGAAAAGTTTGGATTTATAAGAGATGGTTGAGGATCAGAAGTAGTAACTTTTGTTGAATTTGGATTTTTCTAGTTGGGGGATTTCTCTGTTCCAAGTGTGGAAACATGAGGTGGTGGTGGTGGAAAAGAGTTTGAATGGAATAGGGGGTAGATGAATTAACAAATGCAAATCTAAGTAAAGAATTGTTTACATTAAACTGACTGGTATCAATGTCTTGGAGAGGAGGATTTGTTTCCATAGAAATACCAAAACCTTTAGAAGCAGAAGCTTCAACTTCAGCTTCATTAACAGGTTCCAGAGTTCTTGAATACTCAGACATTCTAGAAACCTTGGATTTCCAGAGTGTACAGTAGAAGATTCTAGAATGTCTTCCAAAGATCTGCTAGCAGACTTAGAAGTTTTAACCTTCTTAGAAGGACCATCATTAGTCTTCTTCTTAGAGGCCCTTCTCTTCCTTTTAGTTGGGGATGCATAAGGTGCTTCAGAACACTTGTTTTGAATGGTAGTGAAATTCTGGCACTTACATAACATGGTAGAACTGATGTTACAATCATCATAACATGATATCATGACTGATGTTACAATATCTTGTCACAGACTGTGCAGCAATATCAAACAGATAAATTTTGCAGAAATATAATCGCAGAATGAGAAAGAACACAACAATGTTAACCCCGTTCGATGCAAACACACCTACTTTGGGGGATACCAAGCCAGGAACGAAATACACTATCAATAGTACTATCTCAAAGCTAAACTCCCCCATTTACAACTTATCATCTAATCCCTACCCAGTGCTACTTCTACCTAGGTCCTCCATAGATATGATAAATCGCCATCTCACTTCCAATCACCGCACTGATAAAAACACCCAATCACAGGGAAAATAATTCCAGTCCCAGGAACTGTTAGGAAGTACACACTCTCCAATTACAAGCAAAAAGACAATCCCAATCCCAGGAACTTCCAGGAAGAACATACTTCCAAATTATAAATACATAGTTAAAACTCTTAACTACAAATAATACTTGGGTTTCTTAAAAGCTTCCACCAAGAAAAATACTCAACTCTTGATTCACAGCTTCGAGGAGAACAATACTAAACTCATTACCTAAAGGTTTTTTAGTGAGAACAAACATCTACCACAAGTATCAAAAGACAAAAGGGTGACTTACAGTCACAAGAGCACACACGACTCTCAAAACCGAACACCCTTATTCTAAAACTAAGAAGAACTAACAAGGACTAATTTGCCCTAGGTCTTGGTCTTCCATTTATAAGCCTTCAACTATCCATGGACTTCGAGGAATCTGCCCAATTACCCATAATCCATGTGTTGATTGCCATAAAGAATATCTCTTAAAATATTGGAACAAATCTTTAAGTATCCTAAATTAGCTTAAAAACCAAATTTAGAAACTTTTAATGCTGATGGAGATTTGATTTTTTTGTTCCAGATTGCATATTCTTGACTTGTGAAAATAACTGAGATATATCCAAAAGGAATCTCAAAAAATCAAATTAAATCTTGTCAAGAAATAAAACTGCAACACCTATTGTACCAGACCAAGATGTCATGACATATGTCTTTGACACCTGGTTAAAAACACATAACAACTGAACTATTATGACACTTGATGGAGATGTTATAAAGTCTTGCACAACATCAGTGTAGCCATGTTTTAGAAAAATTGTTGCCAACCCTAAAACCATGGAACTAAAAATCTCCCCCCCTTTGGCAAATTTTGGCTAAAACAACAAAAATCCAAATTCAATTGGAGGGAGGAATAAAACCACAACACAAGCTACAAGCTTATTATGTAAAATCTGTAAAAAAACACAGCTCAGAAGCTTGTACACACATACAGGTTTAGAACTCCCTCTGCCACACATAATAGGTTCTCCCCCTTAAGGGGAAAACCCACACCATAGCACCTACAACGAAAACCATCAGCTTCAGTGGACACACAATCATGAACACACATGTCCCCCCTTAATGATTGCATGAGAAACCATACACATAACTACTCTCATTAAAGCAGTAGCACACAGTCTTATCACAATGCTAAATCAACATGTCAAGACATGTGATGTAACATCAGGACACAACATTTTACTCCCCCTTTTTGGCCATAATATTGATAAAAAGAACTAGAGTAAATATACAAAAAACATCAGAACATATTGCCCTCAGAAAACAATACAACTGGAAACATAAGTATGGAAACATGTTACACACAAGCAATAACACATAGCAGTCAGACCTGCACATATGTGTTGACAAGAAATTTTTGACTAGGTTTAGAAAGGCGTGTTTCCATAAAGAACAATGGGCTGCGTTGACCAAGTCAAAGAAGTATTTAAATCTAGAAGGTTGGTCGATGAAGACACCAGTTTTGGAGCCAGGCTCGATAAATATAAATGTCCATAGGAAATGATAATTGGAAGAAACAACAATTATCAACTCACAGACCAACAAGAACGTGGAGATGTTTCTAAGAAGCTTATGGCAGTTCTCCATGAATCCCAACGTAGGACTAGTAACCATCGACGATTATACTTTTAGAATTTCTATTTAAGCAAACGTTTGAATTTTTGTTAGAGGTCACATTTCTTCCCATTTAAAAGCATTACACTCAAAGTACCCACATCTAAGAGAGAAACGAGTTCAAGCTTAACAATGTATGAATGCTCCCACATTTCAATTCAAAGCAATTTTCAATTTTTACTTTAAATTACAAGTCTTGTCTTTTATATTCTTTACCTTACAATTGTCCTTTACTTTTGCCTTTTTATACCTACGAATCATATCAACTAGTGTCAACTCAAAACACTCAAAACACTAAGTCTAGCATTATTGTAGCCAATCCTGCAAGTAACCTTCAATAAGACGCTATAGATTGCTCGCGAGAAACAAAATGGCACACGTGGTGGGACACGTTGTGTTTGAGTCCGTCTTGTTTCGTGTATGAAATTGAGAAGTGGGAGAAAAATGGTTGATCCCAGAAATTCGAATCCAAATGGGGAACCACCCCTAAGAGGAAATACCAGTGCGACGGCGAGTATGGTTTCAAGTTCAATGGTTTTGTCTTTGAATTCCTCGAACATAGTCACCACGACTCAGCCAGTAACTGTAAGACTAACAATGGTCATAACTTCTAGGCAATTTGTTCCTAGTTTCGCAAGAGATACACACATTGGTGTGATCCCGAATTCTGGGAATTATGTGCCTAGTTTTGCAAGAGATACACATAATTTTAAACACGAACACGGAATGCCAACAATTATGATGGCAGGCTTGCGTAGTAGTAGTTCAACATTTGGTGAAAAATTTGTGTCTGCATTTTCTCCGTATCACGCCTCAGGGCCATTGGAAAATCAATATGGTCGTTCGACCGGATTGGGATTTTCCCACCAAATCATGCCTACCTTTACCCCAAGTATCGTTACAATCATGAGGCAATAGGTGGATGAAAGTAATCATGAGATGGTCAATATACTTACTCAACACATGATTCTCACACTAATAACTTTGATCAAGAATTCGATTCAGAGTTATTAGACTTTGGCAATGCAAATGAATCGTATCGATGATTTCCTCGGCGCCCCCAAGAGCGACAGTTCGATAAGCTACACCGCCCCCACGTGAGGAACCGGTGCCGTATGAAGATGTGGTCAATGAAATACTCAGACATGAATCACTAATTCCCCAGCGTGTTGATCCGATACACAGGGTGTTCCAACAAACCCCAATAGTGATAGTGGCCTGAAACCAGAATTCCGACCAGGTACTCAAACATGTTGGACGAGAAGGAGTGGTTGGGGAATAAAACCTAGAAGCCATTATCGAATGAATTATGGTTAGGAATGGAATGGATACTGGCTGTCAGAGGACTACGTATGTCTCGCCATTGCTAGATTTCATTTTACAAATGGAGTTACCAAGAGGTTGGAAACTCCCAAAATTCAATAAGTTCACAGGGGATGTCAAAGAATCCATTGTCTAACATGTTTCCAGATACCAAATTGTACTTGGTGACTTAGTAGTGAATGAGTATTTTATGATGAAGTATTTTCCCTATTCCCTTACAAAGAATGTGTTTACTTGGTTTATAATGCTTCCCCCACAGTCGGTCCAAATGTGGATTTCAGTTGTAGAAATTGTTTCATGAACAATTTCACATGGGGCAATCCAAAATAAGCCTGACAGAGTTGTCCAGTGTTAAACTAAAGAGCACTAAGTCAATAGACCAATAACTTAATAGGTTTAGACTTCTGAAAGCACAATGCTTTACACAAGTCCCTGAACATGAGTTGGTCGAAATAGATGCGAATGGATTGGAGTATTATATTAGAAAAAAGTTGTTAGATACTCAGTCTTTGAAGGATATGGCTCATTTGGATATCAGAGTTCGACTGATCGAACATCTGAAAGATAAGAAAACCAAACCGAATAAGTCCCACAAAGAAGAGTATGGGGAAGAAATAGAGTTTAATGTGACTAAAATCCAGCCTGGACCTCCTTATACATGTAAGCTATTAAAACCTTCGAACGGGAAAAACCCCGTCGAAACTGAACAGAATAGCAAAACCATCACCTAAACTTACACTTTTGACATAACTAAATGTGATGAAATTTTTGATTTGTTAGTGGATAATGGTCAAACTGTGGCCCCTCAGGGCTTGAAGAATCGCCCACTTGAACAAAAGAAGAAAAGGGGATTATGCAAATTTCATAATTTTCTTGGTCATAAAACTTCTCAATGGGTTATTTTCAAGGATTTGGTGCATAAAGCTTTGAAAGAAGGCCGAAATCAATTTGGTGAAAAGCCAAAGATGCAGGTTGACACTGATCCTTTGAAGGTAAGGAAGCTTTATATTCAAATCCTATGGGTTGTATGATGGTCGAAGCTACCGATGGCCTCGACAAAGAAGTCATAATTATTTGTGAGATATAAGTTATGATTGTTGGAACTAATGAAAGTTTTAACATAAAGATGGAATATGGATTGTAGGAAGTGTACCCTCATCCTGAAGAGAGCTTGGCTGACTTTTAAAATAAATGCAGAGTGAAAGGATCAGGGATAAATTATGCCTAAGATACAACATTGTGAATGATGAAAAAGCAGTTGAGAAATATGAAGCTGTTAAAAAAGAGGCTCCCAGGCAAGAGAAGCCTCTAGTTCCAAGGTTTGTTTTTGACCAAGAAGGAACTCCTCGATGCAACAAAGAGTACAAAATATTATTCTAGTAAGAAAATGGGTGGAACATGTGAGCCAAAAGGGGGGAAAAAGGCCAAAGTGGAAGGTCATTGTGCATGAGGCTAAGGCCCAAGAAAAGAAGGTTGAGTCGAAGGGTTATAAAGTTTCTCCTAATTATAAGGGAAAATCCAATGACAAGGACGCAATGGAGGCGTTATCAGAGGAATAAGAAAGATGTAAAGGAACCCTCGACTTCTTAGTCAAAATATGTCGAAGCTACTAGGCATGTCGAAAGAATGAAACCAGTAGAGGTTGCAAAACTTGGTGAAACTCAAGTTCAGAAAGGATTTTATCCAAGTTCAAGGTTGACTGAAAAGGAAAAGATCACAACCAATCAAAGGCTGGCTATGAAAGTAGCTCTTTTAGGTAAAAAAGAGCTGGTAGTGACACAAAATGTTGGATATACTCCTACACCTGAGTATACACCTACATCTGAAGGTGAAGAGGAGGAAGAGGCTGATTATGAACCTTTTCCAATAGATGATATGACGGATGATGATTATGGTGAAGACTTCATCATTATAACAGAACCAAATACTAAGCGTATCAAATTAGCATAAACAGAACCAAATATTTTTTTACACAAAATTAAATCAAATTGAATCTTATTACAATCAAGTCACAAACAACTCTGAAACAGAACCTCAATCAAATCTCTAATGTACAATAAATCAAATCCTTGAGTTCTGATTGAAACCTTAATTTACAATCAATCTAAAAAGTAACGACAATCAAACAAAACATCCTAATTTGTCTAAATTTATAAAAACTATATAAACCCTAATCCTAAAATTGAAAAGGAACAAAAAAATATGAGCGAGATTTGTGAGAGAAGAGAATATAACAGAAAGAGAGAAGAAGTATAAGCGGTTGATTAACCTTCTTCTTGAGATTTGGGTTTCAATTTACGAAACCCTATATCTGTGTTGTGCCACTTTCGTCTTCAAATCACCATCGCACCGTCGTCATACATACCTAAAATCAGAGAAGAAGTAGAGGATTAGACAGAAGGAGAGAAAAATAGAAGAGGAATTGATATGATAATTCATTGCATCAGACGGTAATCCTAACACTTACCTTGGTTTAAAAAATGGTAGTTGTTGATTAATTGTTGTTTTCTGGATTTCGATTGGAATAAGGGTTTTTGGGTTTTGTTCTTGGGGTTAGGGTTAGGGTTCTTAGGTTTTAGGGTTAGGTTTATTAGGGTTCATTCATATATGGGTTAGGGTTCATCACTTTTTGGGTTGGGGTTCTTATATTGTTGAGGTTAGGGTTCATATTCTTAGGGTTTTAAAGGTTTCAAGGTGGTGGAAGGCGGCTTCTAGGTTATATCACGGTGGAGCAGATGAACATATGAAGATCTCGGGTGAGCTTCAACCAGAGATCTGGGGGTACAAGGTTCCCTACGGTGGCTAAAGGTTGGAGCCTCCGGCGGAAGCGATTTCTGAATGACGTGGAAATTTATGATTGCCTATAGATAAGTCAGAGCTTCTCTCTCTAAAAGAATAATGAATTATTTTATTTTTGTGTAGAGAGAGGGAAAGAAAAAGAAAAATGGGCCTTCAACCCAAGAATTTGCTTATATAACGCCCATTGTTCCCATGCGCCATTCATATCATGCACTCTCTCTCCCAGACCCTGTGATTATCATCAGACATCCCTCAAACGCGCTTCCACCATAATTCCATGCACTCGCCCACACACAGGCCAAACGGACTCCCAAACGCTTATCATTTTGGGCATAGCCCATTGTTTAATCCACACCCAATTTACTACCTCACTAAGTAACTATACCCCCCAGCACCATTGGGCCAAGTCCAACATCTGGACTTGGGCCCTTGCTAAACCAAACCCCCCACTTTTACTGCCCTATACAATTATTCACCCTCCTACGTTTGAGCCTGAATTCAATATCTGAATTCAGGGTCCTGCTTTCCACACCCCTTGATTTACTTATCCCAAACAAAATACATCCCCTGCATTTTATTAATTATTTTATTTTATTTTTATACTTTATTTTATTTTTATATTATAATTAAAATTTTTATATTTAATATATTTATAAATTCTAAATTAGTTACTATTATTATTAAAAATCAAATATTTATTTTTCTAATCCATCTAATCAAATATTTTAAAAAATATTTTTATGTATTAATATATTTAAAAAATACTTAACCAACATCAAATCTATTTTTCTTAATAATTTAATTAAATCCAAGATAATTTTCAAAAAGGATTATGAAGATACTTTAAATTGACTGTGAATTTCGTCTAACAATTTTTCTATTCACACAACCAGATCTGGTTCAAGGAGAATTTGAAATATCTTTGTAATTCATAAAAAACACCAACAACCTGTGAACTACGAATTAGGACTCTTATTCTTCATAAGAAGATACATAGGCATACGAATAAAATCATGGCGAGTTCCCCTAATAAAAATTAAAACCCTATTTCCTAAGTCGTAAACCTAAACCCTATTATCCTTGTGAACAAGGTAGATGAGGGGTGCCTAACACCTTCCCTTCATCTAAGAACGAGTCCAACAACTTAAAATTTCAGACCAAATAAGGGTTATCCTTTATATTCCATTCTTAAAGATAAAAATCAAGGGTGGCGACTCTCAATTTGAAACCGGTTATAACAACATGTAAGAGAGTTTTTAGGTTTTGTAGTACACAAAAAAGGCATCGAGATTAATCAAAGCAAAACAAAGGCAATTATGGATCTCAAGCCTCATTCGATAAAAAACTGTTGCAGTCTTTGTTGGGGAAATCAACTTCTTGAGAAGATTTATCTCAAATCTAAGTGGCAAGGTGAAGGTTTTCTCGCCATTGCTGAAGTTCAAGAAGGAAAGTTACTTCCACTGGGGAAAGGAACAACAAGCGGCTTTTGACACAATCAAAGAATATTTGACAAAGCCTCCCGTTGTATTTCCACCTAGTAGAAATAAGAACATGAGATTATACATAGATGCATCTGATTTAACAATAGGGAGCATGTTATCCCAAGAGGATGATAATGGAGTCAAAAGACCCATATATTACCTTAGTCGAGTATTAATAGATGTAGAAACTAGGTATAACATGATAGAAAAATTCTGCATGTGTTTGTATTTCTCATGTATTAAGCTTAAGAAATATATTAAACCAGTTGATGTTTATGTTTCGTCTCATTGTGATGTCATTAAACATATGTTATCCAAACCAATTTTGTATAGTCGAATTGGCAAATGGGCAATAGCGTCAATTGAGTTTTTCATAGTTTTACATGCCTTTGAAGGCCAAGAAGGGCCAAATCATGGCAGACTTTATAGTCGATCATGCATTAGTTGAACCATCAGTGAATCTGATAGACACCGTCCTTTAGAAATTGTATTTCGACGAGTCAAGCCAGAATAATGGAACTGGTGTCAGAGTTATGATTATCTCTCCAAAAGGGGTACCAACAAAATTCAAATGTAAGGTAGATTGAAAATGTTCCAACAACAAAGCAGAGTATGAAGCCTTGATCACAAGGCTTAAACTTTTGAAGGAATTAGGTGTAAAAAGGGTCGAAATTAAAGGTGATTCAGAGCTAGTGATTAAGAAAATGAGTCGATATTATAAGTGCATTAAAGAACACTTATTTGTGTGTTTTGCAGTAATTAATAAATTGTTGGAATACTTTGAAGTTGTAAGCGTTACACATGTACCTAGATTAGAAAATCAAGTGGCTAATGATTTGGCACAAATTGCCTTTGGGTACAAGGTATCGCCTGACAAGCTAAAAAGTTTTGTTGAAGTGGGGAGAAGGTGGTCTCGACAAGGACACCATCATCAAAATTGTCAATCCCAAAAGCTGGGGGGAATAATTTTCCGAATTTTGAAAAATTTTAAGTTTTTGCCATTGACAATTTGTCAGACACATATTGGCGAAAGAAAATCATGAATTATATGGAAAATCCAATTGGAGATGCTGACGGGAAAATAAAATACAAGGCTTTGAGCTACGTGTGCATGGGAAATGAGTTATTTAAGAATATTCTTGAAGGGGTTTTACTAAAGTGCTTGGGGAATAGTGATGCATATTTAGCAATGGTTGAAGTCCACAGTGGAGCCCGTGGCACCCACCAAGCTGACCATAAAATGAAGTGGCTATTATTTTGACAGGGGTTTATTGTCCAAGTATGTTAAAAGACTGTATTGAATTCGCTAAGGGATGCCAAGAATTCCAAAAACATGCATGTATTCAACGTGTACCTACAAGTGAATTGCACACAATTGTTGAGCCATGGCCGTTTTGAGGATGGGCGCTAGATATCATAGGAGAAATTCGACCATCCTCGTCGAAATAACAAAATTTCATCCTGGTGGGGATAAAGTACTTCACCAAATGGATAGAAGCAATACCATTGGTCAATGTCGACCAAGAAACAGTGATTGAGTTCATGCAAAATCACATCATTTATATATTTGGAGTTCCTGAGATAATCACTACAGACCAAGGTTCTGTTTTCATTGGGTGTAAAATGCAAGAGTTTGCATCTGAAATAGGTTTCAAGTTGGTCACATCCACGCCTTATTACGCCCAAGCCAATGGTCAGGTCGAAGCTGCCAACAAGGTAATAATTGGCTTAATTAAGAAACACGTCTCTAAGAATTGGCATAAGACATTATATCAAGTTCTATGGGCTTGTCGAACGTCTCCCAAGGAGGCGACTAGGTCGATACCCTTTTCAATTAGCATTTGTACATAATGTGGTTCTTCCAGTCGAGATACACTTGCAATCATTACGAGTATAATGCCAACACAAACTTTTGTCAGAACAATATTGGAATATGATGCTTGATGAAATAGTAGATCTGGATGAAGAAAGATTAGTTGCGTTGGATGTGCTAATTCGACAAAAAGAGCGGGTTGCAAGGGCCTACAATAAAAAGGCCAAAATAAAAACGTTTGCAGTTGGCGAATATGTGTGGAAAGTTATCCTTCCCATGGATCGGAAAGATAGAACTTTGGGGAAGTGCTCACCAAATTGGGAAGGACCATTCCAAGTACTGCATGCATTCACCAATAATGCGCATGACATCAAAGAGCTAGGTTCGATCAAAGAATCTTAAAAGTAAACAGGAAATATTTGAAAATTATAAACCTATGCTTCAAGAGATTCAAAATACTACAAAATAAAGCATGTCAAAATATTGTTGGCCAAAATGGATAAATACCAAGATGGCTATCAAAAGTTCCCAAATGGATTACATATTCAGAGACGAGTCTCAGCCAGAATGTGAGTAACGATGAAATTACAAAGGAAATCAAGATTTCACTTTAGATGAGGGCTCTGGGATGAAGTCCAAACTTTGTTTCACAGAAATAGTGAAATCTATAGGGTTATTACCAGTGTTGTATGGAGTACCAGACATAGTGGTTATTATAAAAACGAAGTAGGTTTCTTCGAGATATTCAAAAATTGCAGTTTGAAGAGCTGAAGCTGAAGGAGAGAAGAAATGAACTTAGAATTTTTAAGGTCAATTTAAAGATAAATTAAAGTCATTTAAAGAGAAACAAGTGTCACTCAGTATGGCGTGAGAATTCCAAAAAGTCGAAAAGTTTGTTAGGTTTGTTTGAAAACCCATGCCCTAAAACCTAGGAGTAATCATGAAAAGTGATTGATTGGTATGGGAAACGGTTGCGCAGAAAGTAATCATGATTACACATGATGTCATTCCTAGAAGACATGCAATCAAAAACTTGGAAGAGAAAACTCCAAAGTTCTCCCATCGACAGAGGCTCTGTCGAACATGCGTTTTGGGGGGAAATTTATTGATAAGCAATTTTCAACTAGGGTTAGAAAGGCGTGTTTCCATAAAGAACAATAGGATGCGTCGACCAAGTCAAAGAAGTATTTAAATTGAGAAGGATGGTTGACAAAGACACCAGTTTCAGAGACAGGCTCGACATATATAAATGTAGACAAGAAATGATAAATGGTGGCAAAAGCAGTTATCAACTCACAGGCCAACAAGAGCATGGAGATGTTTTAAAGAAGTTTATTGCAGTTCTCCATGAATTCCAACGTGGGACTAGTAACCATCGATGATTACACCTTTAGAATTTCTATTTAAGAAAACATTTGTATTTTTGTTAGAGGTCACATTTTTTCACATTTAGAGAATTGCACTCAAAGTACCCGCATCTAAGAGAGAAACAAGTTCATGCTTAACAATGTATGAGTGATTACACATTTAAATTCAAAGTAATTTCCATTTTTCACTTTAAATTACAAGTCTTGTCATTTATTTTCTTTACCTTGCAATTGTCCTTTACTTTTTCCTTTTTATACCTATGAGTCCTATATCAACCAGTGTCAACCCAAAACACTTAATAAATTCCAACGCGGGACTAGTAACCATCGACGATTACACTTTTAGAATTTCTATTTAAGAAAACATTTGTATTTTTGTTAGAGGTCACATTTTTTCACATTTAGAGAATTGCACTCAAAGTACCCGCATCTAAGAGAGAAACAAGTTCATGCTTAACAATGTATGAATTTTTACACATTTCAATTCAAAGTAATTTCCATTTTTCACTTTAAATTACAAGTCTTGTCATTTATTTTCTTTACCTTGCAATTGTCCTTTACTTTTGCCTTTTTATACCTACGAGTCCTATATCAACCAGTGTCAACCCAAAACACTCAAAACAATAAGTCTAGGATTAATGTAGTTGATCCTGCAAGTAACCTTTAATAAGAGGCTAGAGATTATTCGTGAGAAACAATATGCATATATATATATATATATATATATATATATATATATATATATATATATATATATATATATATATATATATATATATATATATATATATATATATATATATATATATATATATATATATATATATATATATATATATATATATATATATATATATATATATATATATATATATATATATATATAGAGAGAGAGAGAGAGAGAGAGAGAGAGAGAGAGAGAGAGAGAGAGAGAGAGATGGAACCAGAGATGGAAACACATAAATAACCACTAATCATGAACACCATACGGAAACAAATGAAAGCATACAATATTGTTAGGAATTTATTATAGACCAAACCACACTGGATGACACTAGGAATATTTCATCCTTTATACAACATCTTCAGACCAACCTCAAGATTCAAGGTATGTGATCTAATCCTCATCATCATTCGAGGAGGAATCATGTACTTGAACATGAATTTTCTTGCAGGACCTCATCTTTGTTACATACTTCTTTCTTGTCCTTACTGCTCTAGTAGATAATCCAACACATGTCTTTTCTTCAGATTAGCTTGCTTATCCTTCTTTCCTAACTTGACTTCAAGCAGATCTACCTACTTAGACCCAGCATCCTTAGACGATTGGCTCATGAAAGAACCTCAGTTTTGAGATGAGGAAGAGACAGAAGGGGTTTTATCACAAAGAAATTATTTTGCTTGTATCACAAGGAAAACAACATACATACATGAGACTCCTAAATTATTCAATTTTTTCAGCACCTTCATCTATATATTTGGTAACAACACCAAAGAGCACATATGGTAGAATGTTATAATTTTCTCATAAGAAACTTCCTCCTTTGATATATATAACCACTGTTAGGTTAACTTTGATCTGAGAAGAACTTTTGGGAAAGCCATACAGTTTTACACTGAAGTGACAATTTCAATGCAAGACTTAGACTTTATCTTGAGTATCCTGATGTCTGTTATGAAGACGAGACATTCTGATATCACATCAATGACTTAGTCTGGTTGTTAACTGATAAAGTTCTTAATTTCATGTTAGAACTTTGAAAAGTTAAGCCATATTCCTTTAGTTTACTTCACAATCTTGAATTGACTACTCCAAAAATTTAACCATTTTATACTTTGGAGATCTTCAAAACCACATGATCCTGCACATAAAAATACCCTCTTCTTTTTCAGCCAATAGATGAGAGAGGAATACTTACAGACTTCTTCACTTTTGATACACAAAACTAGAAAGAAGAAGATAGCTCTTCATCATCTTCTCCAAAGAGCACCAATGTCCTTCCATCAGAGGAATATGCAACAGAAGGCAGATTAAAAATAGCCTCAACATATTCCAGGCAAGATGTCAGGACATCTTATAAAACATAATGCACATACAACCATTAATAGTTATCACATCAACATTACAACCATTAGTTATTGTGACCTCAAGACAACCATATATAGTTTTCACATCAAAATTACAATCATCAGTAGTTGTAATAGTAGCATAACCATCAGTAGTTATGATATAAAAACACCCATATCTAGTTGTTTTAGCAGTAACAGAAACTGCATAAGAGCATACATACACACTAAACAACCATTGGTAGTTGTCTATTGAATCCCAGTAAGCTGTCATCCTAGCCTTCCAATCGCCAAATAGTACCAGAAAGATACTCCCTAGAGCTCACTCAATGACATACAGGGTGTATGCTGTGATGCCAATTGAAATTCTAACAGTTACATAACATTGCAGAACTAATGTTATAATCATCAGAACATGATTTTGTGACTGATGTTACAACATCTTATAACAGACTGTGCAACAATATGAAACTGATAAATTTTGCATAAATATAAATGGAAAATGATAAAGAACACAACAATGTTTACCTAGTTAGGTGAAAACACACCTACTCTGAGGGCTACCAAGCCAGGAAGGAAATCCACTATCAGTAGTACTAGTTCAAAGCTAAACTCCCTCGTTTACAACTTATGACCTAATGCATACCTAGTGAAACTTCTACTTAGGTCCTCCATAGATATGAGAATTCACCATCTCACTTCCAATCACCACAATGATAAAAACTTCCAATCACAGGGAAAACAATTCCAGTCCTAGGAACTGTTAGGAAGTACACAATCCCCAATTACAACCAAAAAGACAATCTCAAACCCAGGAACTGCCAGGAAGAACATACTTCCAAATTATAAATACATAGTTAAAACTCCTAACTACAAACATTACTTGGGTTGTTTAAATCTTCCACAAAGAATAATACTCAACTCTTGTTTCACAGCTTCAATGAGAACAATACTCAACTCATTACCTAAATGTTTTTAAGTGATAACAAACGCCTACCACAAGCATCAAAAGACACAAGGGTGACTTATAGTCACAAGAGCGCACATGACTCTCAAAATAGAAAACCCTTATTCTTAAACCAAAAATAACTAACAAGGACTAATCTACCCTAGGTCTTGGTCTTCCATTTATAAGACTTCAACAGTCCATGGGCTTCGAAGACTCTGCCCAATTACTCCATAATCCATGTGCTGATTGCTGTAGAGAATATCTCATAAACTCTTGGAACAATTCTTCAAGCATCCTAAATTAGCTTAACAACTAAATTTAGAAACTTCTAATGTTGATGGAGATATGAATCCTTTGTTCCAGATTGCATTTTCTTGACCTTTAAAAATAACTGATATATAACCAAAAGGAATCTTAGAAAATTCAATGAAATCTTGTCAAGAAATAAAATAGCAGCACTAGTTGTACCAAACCAAGATGTCATGACATATGTCTTTGACATGTGATTAAAAACACATAACAAATGAACTGTTATGATAGTTGATGCAGATGTTATAACATTTTGCACAACATCAGTAGAACCATGTCTTAGAAAAATTGTTGCCAACCCCAAAACCATGGAACTAACAGGTAGTACTGGTGGGAAAAAGAATATATTATGGAAACCTTGCAAGGTTTAAAGTAGGAAAATATTTCACAACAATTATTTTGGAAGAGAGAGAAATTTAATCCAAAGCATCTAGAGGAACATTGACTTCAAAAATCAAATCCATGTTCTTTAGATTTCTGCCATCCAGAGGAGACCCAATCTCACAATCTAACTACTTTTGCAGATCAGCGAATCCACAAGCTTACTTTTCCACCAAGATGTCAGAAATAAGTCTTCCCATATGAAACCACTTTTTGGGTTTGGAACCATTATCTCTGGTCTCATTGATAATATCTCCCAATTAATTAAACAAGATTGTTGGAAGATTAATCTTTACTCCAGAAGCTATAAGGAACATCATATTCTTTTTATCAGTGTTGATGTAGTCAGAAGAGTTGAAGGAAAGATGGTGATGCATACAACCCAAAATAAACCTAAACCAAATCCTTAGATGGTTGTGAAGACTCTTAGGATGAACTTAATCCTTTCCATCTTGAAAGATTGCAACAATAAAATCAATCAAATTTTCCAAAATGGTAGGCGAACGTAGCACCTCTTGCCAGTTTCATCATGCTAAAGAACTATTGCAACATCATATTCATTAACAAAGATGTTCTCTCCGTTAACCTTTCAAAAGATATGACTACTTGATGATATATAAGCATGTATCTAAAAGTCCTTGACCAGTTCAGGATAAACTGGACATTTCAAGCAATGGAAGTAGACTTCCCAACTTTGAGTCTTTAGTTCAATGGAGAAATCAAACCCTTTAGTTTTGAGATTCTCAAAGTATACTACCAATTCGCATAGAACCCTCAACTCGTTAATAGACGTAGATAGATGAAGATCCAGATCTTGTTCACTACTACGAAAAAGGCCTTTAACAACATATGGAAATTATATATAAACACGGAGAACCATGTGTTGTCATGTAGCGTGTGTTTGTATATGTGTTACTTTCAATCACGGTTCAGTAACCGTAGTAGTAAACTAAAAAGCATGCACCCTATAATAACGATTGTGAGAAATAACCGTTGTGATATTGTTTATGAATAAATCTTATTCGTATCATACCAGAATCAGGAATATACCATTTAGGAATTGATATCAAAACTTGAATAACATCAAAATATATGTAAGTAGGAATAACAAAGAAGAGAAAAATATATATGAAAAGACAAGTGGATATAATCATTCATTCAACAGCTCGAGGAATTAAAGAACCAATAAATGAGCAAACTTGACATGCATGAAATCTTTTAGCTTTTAGACTTTCAAGGATTATGGAAGAGGAAGAATCAGATGAAACAATATAAAATTGGAATTACTGTTTGAACCAAAAGACAAAAAGAACTTCATCCAAAAAAATCATCTTGTTTACTTTTTAGTGAAAAAAATGGATATTGAGAGTTTAATATATATAAATTTATCAAGACGTTCAATACATTGAACCGTAATGATATAATTTTGAACAATTGTAATTTCCTAAAAAAGCGCCAGTATGTAATAACAGTTGTACAAAACAACCTTAGTGGTATCCATATTAGTTTTAATTTAAATATAAATAAAAAATGAAAAGGCGCGCATTAACGTAAAAGGAATAAATTTTTTTAGGGTGATGAGTTTCGAACCCATGAAACCTTAATGGTATCACCATAGTATTCTCATCAACTGTTATTATACCCTTAATATTTTTACTTAAAAAAATTTAGCGCATAAGTTTAGAAGTATCACCACGGTGTTTGGAAGAATCGTGGTGACTTTGGCGTTATTGTATGTATGTTTTGTAGTAGTGTGAAGTTGCTGAGATGATGAAGAATCTTGAACTTGTTGCTGAACATTTGAATCTTGTTGTTGAGCAGATAAAGATTATTGTTGAGCAGCCATAGCGAACACTAACAAACGAGTTTTGGGTTGTAGAGAAAGATTTGAAAGTGTGGGATAACAATTGCGAAAGTGTGTGAAGTGAAGGTGAATGGGTTTACATGAAAAATTTCAATGATTAAAAATATTTTGAACAGTGCAAATAGTCTGACAAGGGGAAAAGTGAAAAGATTTTACCTAATCCCAATAACAATTACTTCTCTCAATGTGTTATATCAAGCGCTTAGTGTATTTAAAGAAAAGACAATTGTTTTAATTTAAGTCACAAACATTTCGCTTGCTTGACATCTATTAATGAAGTAAACTCTTCAGAGTCCAGAAGACAAAATGTTTTCCAAAAGGAAGGCTTTTGACCTAGGATGCTTCTGATACATGATATCTTCTCACTTCTGAAGACTCACATCTCAGAAACACACACCATCTCAGGATCTCATTATAAAATTATGAGAGATAACCATATTGAGATTTCCATCTTTTTTATTCTAGACAAAGTACATTTTTTAAGTTTTTCAGAATGAAAACAAATCTATCTTTGGCAAGGGATTTTATAAAGATATCAACCCATTGATGGTCTGTATCTATATATTTAAAGTTTAAAATTCTCTTATGTATATAAAGTGATGTTTAATCTCAATATTCTTTGCTCTAGAATGTAAAATTAGATTCTTAGATAAACATATACAAGAAGTGTTATCACAGAAAATAGGAACTTTACTCTCATATATCCGGAAGTCTTCTAATTGTCTTTTCATCCAGAAGATCTAAGTGCTATATCTAGACGTTGAATATACTCAGCTTCTACAGGTGATAGTGCAATTTTTTATTGCCTTTTGCTGGACTATGAGATCAAATTATGTCCTAGAAACTTACAACTTCCAATAGAGGGTTTTTCTCTCTAGTATATCTCCAGCATAATCAGCACTACAATAACCTACTAACTTGTATTGACTTGATTTTCTAAAACACAAACTAAGGTTAGTACTACCTTTCAGATACCTAAAAATCCTCTTAACAACTATTAAGTGTGATTATCTAGGATTTGATTGGAAGCGAGCACATAAGCAGACACTGAAAAAATTTCAAGTCTAGAAGCAGTCAAATATAATAGAGAACCTATCATACCTCTGTACAACTTTTGACATGCCTTATTGGTTACTTTACCTTTCTCTATAATTCACGTAGGATGCATTGGAGTCTTGGATGTCTTGCATTCTGACATGTCAAACTTCAAAAGTTTTTTGTGGTACTTGCTCTGATGGATATAAGTATTTTCTGGGTTTTGGTTAATATGGATTCCCAGAAAGAAATTGAGTTCTCCCATTAGACTCATCTCAAACCCATACTTCATAGACTTAGAAAACTCCTTGCACAAGGTAGCATTAGCAGAACCAAATATAATATCATCAACACATAGTTGAACTACTAGAATTTCATTTTTAAATGTCTTACAGAACAAAGTAGTGTCAACATTTTATATTATGAAATCATTTTCTAAAATAAAAATTCTTAGCCTTTAATACCATGCTCTGAAAGCTTATTTCAGACCGTACAAGGATTTCTTAAGTTTGAAAACAAAGTCTAGATTTTTGTAATTTTCAAAGCCAGAAGGTTGGTGTACATACACTTATTATGTAATGTAACCATTCAAAAATGCACCCTTAACATCCATATAATATAATATAATGTCATGATTAACTATAAAAGAATAAGAGACAAATAGACTTTAACCTAGAAACTGGTGCAAAGGTTTCGGTATAGTCAATCCCTTCTTGCTGACTATAACTTTGTACTACCAGTCGAGCCTTATTTCATACCACTTCTCCTTTCTCTTTGAGCTTGTTTCTAAAGACCCACTTGGTTCCAATAACATTAGTACCTTTGAGTCTAGGCACAAGATCCCACACATCATTTATGGAGAATTGATTAATTTTTCTTGAATTGCTAGAATCCACTATATATCCACAAGCGCTTCATCAACTGATGTAGGTTCTATGAGGGACACCAAACCTAGAAGCATATCTTCAGAAAGTTTTAATGAGGATCTGGTTCTGACTGGTTTACTCTTGTTACCCATAATCAATTATTTAGAATGTGAAGATCTTTGTTTGTGCTTCCTCAGAGGAGTCTAAACTTTAACAACTTCTGGTTGAATATTATCATAATCCTTCGTCTCAGGTTCTTTAGTAACAACTTCATTAACTTCAGAGCCTGAATATGTGATTTCCAAATCTGCAAACTTTTCAACTAGCTTTGACTTTTCAGGGTCAAGATTATCATCAAATCTAACACGAATTGATTCTTCAACAATTCGTGTTTTTGTGTTATACACTCTATAGCCTTTTGAGCATTAAGCGTTTCCTAACATTAAAAACTTATATGCTTTATAACCAAATTTGTTAAGATTTTCCTTACTGTTCAGAATAAAACAATAACATCCAAAAGGATGAAAATATGAAATGTTGGGTTTTCTGTTCTTACACAATTCTTATGGAGTCTTATTCATAATTGGTTTAATAGATGTCATGCTCTTAATATAACACGATGTGTTAATTACCTTATTCCAAAAGTGATTTTCCATATTATTCTCATTGATCATGGTTTTGGACATTTCTTGCAAAGTCCTATTCTTCCTCTCTACAACTCCATTTTGCCGTGGAGTTCTAGGGCGGGAGAAATCATGGGAAGTTCAATTTTCAGAAAATAGATTTTCAAAAAGTTTATTTTTAAACTCACCATCTGTTTACCATGAAATTTGGTAAACAACTGCTGGTCTTCCAAATCGAATAAAAATTGCTAACTTACTGGATCGACCAGATTGATCCTAAGTACATGTGTTCTTAGTCAAACATTTATTCTTGAAAACGAAGAATACTTTCGACAAAATTCTTATTATTTTAAATAATAATTATTTCCATTGTTACTATGCTTTAAAGAAAAGAATGGAATGTAGAAGGGTTTCGACTGAAATTTAAAGGGAATGCATAAAACTTCAATTAAAGTAGAATAACAATAAACATAAAATTGGTGCATCATACGCACATTCTCCCTACTCGTTTCTCGAACAATGGTACTTCGAGTAATTTATAGTATTTTGTACAAAGATGTGAACACACTGAATCCTAACACTAAGACCCCTATTTATACTAATTCAACCAAAACAGCCTTTTCATAAAATGTTGCCACTTTCGACATCTGCATGCGCCTTCGAACCTTTCTCTTCCACGCATATCTTTGGATAAGATCAAAATTTCAAATTTGAAAAACTCTTTTTCCTTCGAAGCTCTAAACGTGATGGTTGAAACATCTAATCTGATACTTCGAATAATTTAAATCCCAATGGTTCGCATACGAACCTTTCGCTAACACTTAGCGAAAATAAAAATCTTATGAGCTCTTCATCCATCGAAATCTTCATAGAGACTCCTTCATATTTCCTTTTGAATTACATTCTTTCCAAAATATATCATTTCATGTTAAAAACTCATGTAGTCGAAATTCCTAGTCAACAAATTGCCCCCAATAAATGTGTATTTCGACATACTTGGAGAAACACTTTCTTTGCAAAAAAACTATATTTCAACGTACAAACAATCTTCACGATAATCAATAACTGCTATGATGTCAAAACAATCATGATTTACTTTTTCAAAATATCTAATCAAGACGTGCATGCAACAATTTCATCATGGCTATTTAAGTAGGTTCCCAATGTGGCTTTTAAACAAGCAACCTTCTTCATCAACTTATTAAAAACCAACACGTGTCCCACTAACTCAAATATTTAAAATATAAACTGAATGATTTCCAGCTATAAATACCTTACTTCCTCAAACACACTTTTTCATCTTCTTAACCTCTGGTTTTTAAAAGCTTACGCCCTCTCTTTCTCAAAAAACCTATGGTCGTCCAAAATTTGAACTTTCAACCATGGCACCATCCAAACGGGTAGAAAATTCGAAAGAAATGTGAAGAATAAGGAAGTGAAGAACACCAACGATGTTGAATTCCAACCGATTCACCACATCACAAAACCACTTCTCGTTGGAAATCATGAACTGGTTCCAACACCACATATTTCTGCTAAACAACAAGCGATTTACGCTTCTCAGGTAATAATCCATTTTACCCTTACTGATAAAACCCTAGGGTATATGGGTCCCATTTTATCCTCTTCATGTTTAGAACAGATTAAGGACATTTGTCCAGTTTACTATGATACAAAACCCATTATTAACAAAGCTGAACCTCCTAAGAAGAAAAAGAATGACAATCCTAATAAACAATTATTATAATCATCTATAGAAAAAAATCCAAATAAAACCTCTATTAGTTCCTATAACTGATGACAAATCCTTTCAATTCGACTATGTAACTAATTTTTTTAGAACTTTTAGGTCTTGCCCTGTAGCAGACAAACAATATCTTACTTGGCTGGCTAAAGTTGAAAAGGAAAAATCCCAAGCCTGGAAAGACTTAGGCATCTTCGACTTGATTCAGATGTTAAAGATGGGTTTTAGTTATTGCCAACCCATGCTGATGTCCTCATTGTACTTTTGGGATATTACTTACAATACTTTCCATCTCCTATACGGAATGATAACCCCTACTTTCTTTAATGTGGCTGCTATTACTGGACTCCCACCCACTGGAGAAACTTTCGATCCTTATCTGTAATACAATGGGAAAACTGACTTATTTTGCATTTTAACGTAAATGTTGCGGATAGCAAGTGTCGCCACCGACTTTTATTTTATCCAATAAGGGATGGGTAAAAAGAACAGGAAAAACCTTGAAAGATTTTGAGTTCGGGGGGTAGGTTATGAAAAGGGAATATGTTAGCACCCTTTTCATCCATAGTTATCTACGATCTCTTAATCTCTTAGCTCCCTTTTGAAAAATTTCTTTTTGTGTGTGATGTGTTTTAAAATATTTTGAAATTTTCCAATGTAAGGTGAACTTTGTAATGGTTCTTGTATCAGTCCTCAAGAACGTGTACAAAGTGTTTGAAAATATTTGTTTTTTGAAAGTGTGATGTGAGAAATGTTTTGTTTAGGAAAGTTTGTGAGCAAGTGATTAAAAGTATCCTACCCACTCAAGGTCGTTCTTGTTGTTTTCCTCCTCCTTTAGAGATAGTGCTATCTGTACCTTTAGTTGATAGATAGCCCTATCTTTTGGATGTGAAGGGACAAGCGGAGGGTCATCGTACGGCCATAGAAGGCAACTTGTAAGGATGCTTTAGCGATTTTGTAAGGGACTAGATGATTTTTCGAAAGGCAACGTCGAAGGGTCATCGAGGGACTTATGATCTTTTATTTGAGGGTTTTTTGCTAAAACATCTCTACGTTTGAGGGACATGACCGTTATTTCAAAGGCAACAAAGAGAGGTCATCCTAGAGGTGTAAGTGTGAAAATGTGTTCAGTTCAGTTATTTATCTTGAGATTAGGGTTTTCTATCATTCATTTTTATCTTGTCATACAATCCCTAATTACTAGCAATTACAAAATGAATATACTAGGAGAATGTAAAGGCGGAAATGTAAACCTAGGCTATTACAGAGCTTTGGGTCAGTTACATAATAGTGAATGAGAGTGCGAGAAATAAAACCTACAACTATTACATCTAGATAGCAGATACATAATAGAAACATGCAGAAAAAATAAAAATACATTATTACAATTAAACGCGCCCTTTACACTTTATCTAGAAAAATAAAAATAAGATAAAAATAGAAAAGAAAATGTTTTGGTGATTTTTTTATGAAAAAAATAATTTATGATAATTAATTAAATAAACCGAAAAATCTAATTAATTTTAATTAATAAAAAAAAGTTAATTTTCAAAAAAAAAAGTTAATTAAAAAAACCTAAAACCTAATTAATTAGAGTTTAAAAAAAGGAATTATTTTTAGGTTAATTAAAAATAAATTATATTAAAAAAAGAATTAGGGTTAGTTAAAAAATAATAGGGTTAGGAAAAAATGACAAACAAGGTTAGAAATAGAGAAAACGGGAAAAATGCTAGGGCTGGGTGTTGATCCCACGCCCTTTGCCTTTTCCACTACATAACTTGTCACTGCACCAGGCGTGCGCTGGTGTTAGTAGAATAGGTACCACTCAAAATGTATTAAACCTGGGAAAAATTGAAAAATATGAGAAAAACAATAAAAGGCAGGGATCGAACCCACGCCCTGGTAGTCTATTGCCTTATCATGTGTGCGTTTGCCACTGGGGTGGCTTTGTCATCCGGTATATTACTGAAAACAATTAAATATAATAAAAATATTATGGCTGGACCGGAGAGGCGCCGAAGCCCTAGCTCGAGTCATCTTCTCTGGCGACTTCCTTTTTTATTCCTGCAAAAATAGAAAACGTCAGTGGTTCAATGGTACCCTACCCCTCCCCCCTAATTCGGGCCTTGCGAATTCAATGGTGCCCTTGGTTTTGGCTGATTCTTCCTGTACAAAGAGATACGAAGCAAATAGTATGAAACTGTTTAAACATGGTAACCCATGATTCAGTCGTTATGGGGGCCATGCGATGTGACTATCCTGCATAGTTATACCTCAGAAGCATGTTAGTAACTTTAGTTTTGACCAAAGCACAATAAAAATAAAGATATGAATTTCATGCAATAATGGAAATCGACGAGGCATATACGAGAGTTTCAGGCCTCTTGGATCATCACAATCGATCCCCATTTACCCTATAATGCTTTTGGAATTGATTTGGATGATTCGCTTGCTTTGAGAAAGGCTGAAAATAGGGTTTGAAGTTTGCCCTAGTTTTGGATAATTTGTTGAAATTTTGGAATGGTGATCTCTAGCAAGGTTTCGTGTTCCTCTCTTGTTGTCTAAATGAGGATATTTCTAGGAGAAAATTAGGTCAAAAGAAGTGGGCTTGGACCTTTTTATGAAAGCCTTGATTTTATTTAATTTATTTTGAATTTAAATAAATAAAATCAAAAATAAATGGAATAAAAATCAAAGAGGTGTATGAATAGGTTCAGAGGTTCACTATGAGGAAATATACACGTTTGAACCATGAAACATAATCCCACTTTCCCAAAAATTTATGTTTGATCAATTTAAGTTTCATGTATTTTCTCAAAATTTCCCAATGTATACCAATTATAACTCTCTCAATTTTTATCATATGAAGGTGATATTTGAATTTTTGGAAAGCTCAAGATGTCCTCTACAATATCTATGTTGATCAATTTTTCATTTGAAGAATTTATCTTGGTTTAAGTTGCCTTGACAAAAAGTGTCTTTTTGTTGACTTTTGAAATGACTTATAATATATTGACTCATATCTCTCAAATGAAGCATTTTTTGGACTCGAGCTTAGAGTGAAAAAGTTGCAGAGAATTAATTTACTTCAAAATGAGCTTTGTTTGAGAATAATATAATGAAGCATGTGGAAGTTATGCTTGGTCAAAGTTCAGTTGACTTCTTAAGAAAACCCTAATTTGGTAACTTTTGACTTTTGACGAATCTTGAGTTTTCTTGATGAATCATGATCAAAACTTGATCAAATGATGAATCTGATTTCAAAACCTTGATGTTGACAAAAAATCTTGAACTTTTTTTGTATGTTGACCACTTTTGACTTTTTGTCCAATACAGTTGATTTTTAGTCATCTGAGCAATTGAATGAGAAAACTTGTGATGCAAGGCTTGAAATTTCCCATGAGTATTCCTTGATACATATGAGGAACCATAAAACCCACTTGAGGAATTATAAGCTCAAATTTCTTTGAGAAAAGTGAAACCCTAGTTGTAGGTCAACTGCTTAGGTGGAGAATTTTTCTAATAAAACCTTGAGTAGCCTTGAGCAATTGAAAACCCTAAGAGCATGAGGAGATATCTTGAAGAAAATTGGAGGGAAAGTTTTTGTGTACAACAACTGCCTCTGTTCAATCTTCTTAAACCTTAAGAGTTAGATTGGCACATCCGTCATTTGTGATCTGAAAATGGAAGAGGATTGAACACTTATGTGCCCAAAAATTTGCACTCGGTGGTGCATGAAGTAACTCGTTGGTTGATAATATTGCTTGAATGGGATTAAAGATGCCATTTGGAGAGATGATAGAATGTCGATAGGGATGGGCTTAAAGATGCCATCCTAAGTAACTGTTGATAGGAGTACCATAATGATTTTACTCTCGACTTGATTTGATGGAATGAAATTTTCCGAAGAAAAATTCTTTTTAGAATGAAGGCCTTGAAGGAGATACTTTTAAGAATTCAGTCTCTGAAGCGAGATGCTTTTCAGAATTCAATCTCTAAGGGAATTCATTTGGTCATGCAGATAGTCGCCTCGTCTTGTTTCAATAATTGATCTACAATCTATTCTTTGTTTGTAAACCCGTCCTATTTTAGGAATTCATACCGTTTGGTCATATAGATAGTTGCCTTGTCTTGTTTCGGGAATTAATCTGCGACCTATTTTTTGTTGGTAAACATGTCCTTATTCAGGAATTCATATCGCCTGGTCATATAGATAGTTGCCCCGCCTTGTTTTGGGAATTAATCTCTAACCCAATTTTTTTTTGTAAACCCATCCTATTTTGGAAATTCACACCACTTGGTCGTATAAATAGTTTCCCCGTCTTATTTCAGGAGTTAATCTCTGACCCGATTTTTGTTGGTAAACCCTTCCTGTTTTGGGAATTCATACTGCTTGGTCGTATAAATAATTTCCTCGTTCTGTTTTGGGAAATAATCTCTGACCTGTTTGAAAATTGCTAATGATATTCGTCTATTTGCGAACTTTAACTGAAAAGACAAAATTAACTTTACGTAATGTCGTGACGCATGTAATGCATTAATGATGTTCTCAAGATAAATGAGAATTATATGCATTTCGGTATGCATATGCTATGATGTATTATGAAATGATGTATGGATGCAATATGTTATTGAAGCGTATCGATAGCTCCTTGTAACAATGTCTAACTGGGGAAATAAATCCTGGACTGTTGCTGGGAGTGTAGAAAGTGATTCTTCAATTTCTGTTGGGAATAATTTTGCTAGGGATTCCCGCTTTCTGTTTGAGGATACTCCGCTGGGGTTCTTCGGCTTTTGCTTGAGGATAGAGGAATTCAAGGAGAGTCGATCTTTCAATGTTCTTTTTGAGGAATTTGATTCTTACGTACCTTGACTGGGAATAAAAGAGATGGATATCCCTCTGGTGTGATATCTGTCGAAGTTTCAGATACCGTAGCAACTCTTATGGGGATAACAACTTTGATTAAACCCTACTGGAGAAGAGAATTTTGTTGGAGAATAAACTCCACTGGGAATTAAATTCCTGTAAACAGTGTCGAGGAAATAAACTCTGATGAGGTTTGGAATTTTATAGGATGTGCTGAGGAAGTCTCCATTGTATGCTGGGGAAATGATCAAACTTCCTTACCCTCTATGGGACCTATTGAGGATGATGATCAGATTAAGCTATCCATTAGGGATATGGAGGTGAACTGCTCGAAGATGCCCGAATTTCCACCTGTGGGCATATTAGAGTTGCTGATGAATATATCTCTGTTGGGGACGATCTTGCGAAGATAACTCTGTAGAGATAGTTTTATGGAGATTGCTCTGTAAGGATTTATGAATGGCTTAAACATTATCCTAACTCCTAGAGTATTCGATAAATTCTAATCATGTTTTCATGCAAAGATTTGTAAATGGTAATCATATTCAAATGCATATGTTCATTCAATATAATCATCAGACATTTTCGCAAACAAAAAAGAGAAAATAAAAAATAATTTTTTTTAAAAATTGAAACGGATTGCATTGATTTGGAAGTTTTATCTATGAACAAATAGTTTTATACAAAGAGGCATAAGTCCTAGTAAGAAGAAGTCGTCGTGAAAAGAAAAAGTGTACATAGAGAAACAGAGAAAAACAACTATGTGGAAATGATCCCATCGAGTTTCAACTTTGCTATTGTCCATATGTCTTCAAGCATCTCATCCCTTGCTGTCGGAAGAAGTTAACTGGATTGATCTGTACCGTTTGAACTTGACGTTGGTAATTATACTGGCTGTAAGTAGATGATCCAATAGAACATAGTCGTACACTTTAATCCCTAACTTTTTCCTGGACCACCCTTTTGAGTTTTCAATCCACCGGGATACCCTTTTCTTCCTAAGCTGCCTTTTTAGGTTTTTGACTTGCCGGGTGTACCATTTTTTTTATATATATTCCTAATTTTTGCTCGAATTCTTTTGGTTCGTCGGGATGCCCTTACTTTTTCCTAGGTCTGTCAACCTGGAGGGTCTCTTTTATGCGTGGTATTTTTTGACTATGTTCGCATTCACAGGGTGTGGAATATCTTCACCGTCCATGGTGGTAAGTATCATAGCCCCACCAGAAAATATCTTTTTGATCACAAATCGCCCTTCATATGTGTGAGTAGATTTCCCCTGGAATCACCTTTTGGTAGGATAATGTGCTTTATTACCAGATCACCGGCCTGATGCACCTAATGTCTGACTTTCTTGTTAAAGGCTTTGATCATACGCTTATGATACATTTGACCATGACAAACAACCACAAGCCTTTTCTCGTTAATAAAATTTATCTGGTCCAGCCTGGTCTGAGTCCACCTGTCTTCGTCTAAACCTACATCTTTCATAATTCTTAGAGAGGGAATATGGACTTCGATAGGTAAGACCGCCTCTATACCATAGACGAGAGAGAATGGGGTTGCCACAGTTGTTATACGTGCTGAAGTGAGATAACCATGAAGAGAGAATGATAACATCTCATGCCAATCTTTATATGTCACTGCCATTTTTTTGCAAAATCTTCTTAATTTTCTTATTGGTGGCTTCCACTGCGTCATTCATCTTCAGTCGATACGAAGAAGAATTATGGTGTTTAATCTTAAACTACATGTAGAGTTCCATGATCATAGTGTTGTTAAGATTGATACCATTATCAGTGATGATCCTTCGGGTATGCCATACTGACATATAAGGTTATGCTTAATGAATCGGGCCACGACATTCTTGGTAATAGAGTCAAACAAGGCTGCTTCAACCCACTTTGTAAAATAATCAATGGTGACAAGGATGAAATGGTTCCATTAGATGCAGTAGGCTTAATCTTTCCAATCATATCAATGCCCCACATTGCAAACGGCCAAGGAGTAGTCAAGACATTCAGAGGAACCTAAGGCACATATACTTTGTCAGCATAAATCTGGCATTTATGACAAGTTCTGGAATAGCGATGGAAATCAGTTTCCATGGTCAACCAAAAATGACCCGCTCTCAGAATTTTCTTAGCCATCGTATTCCACTGGAATGAGTACCAAAGACCACTTCATCTATAATCTTCTCAGCTTCCTTCTTGTCTATACAACGAAGCAGAGTCGAATCATGATTATGCTTGTACAAAATTATGTTACTCAAAGAATTTGGCAGAGAACCTCCACAAGAATTTCTTATCATTGATATATTCCCCCTTGGGGCACTCTTGGGCTTCGAGATATATTTTCACTTCATGGTACCAAGGCTTTTCCTCTACTCCATCAGTATCAACTTCGTAGAAATATACGGGTTCATCTAATCTCTCAATAATTATTTGAGGAGCTTCATTATCCCATTTGTCTTTGAACATAGGTGACATGGTTGCTAATGCGTCTGCCAATTGATTCTCTTTTCGTGGGATGTGTTCAAAAGTGATTTCTTCGAAGCATGGGATTAATGTTAACACATGCTCTCGATAATGAATAAGGTTTGGATGTTTTTTATCCCATTCTCCCTTAATCTAACTAATCACTAGGGCTGAGTCTCCATATACATCCAAGAACTTGATTCTCATATCAATAGAAGCTTTGATGCCTATGATGCACGCTTTATACTCTGCCATGTTGTTGGTACAATCAAAACATAATCTGGCGATGAAGGGCATATGGCAACCCTTGGGAGAGACGATCACTGTGCCAATTACATTACCAAGTGCGTTGGAAGCTCCATCAAAATCCATAGTCCATCAAGATCCTGATTCAGGTGCTTCATGCGGTCCAGGTTCTTCATAATCAATAACTAGCATAATATTCTCATCCGAAACTCAAAATTCATAGTCTAATAGTCGTCTACAACTTGATGAGCCAAATGGTCTGCCAGTACACTTCCTTTGATTGCCTTTTGAGTAGTATACTAAATGTTATATTCTGTCAAGATCATTTTCCATCTTGCTATTCTTCTAGAGAGAGCAGGTTTCTCGAATATGTATTTTATTGGATCCATCTTAGAGATCAACAAAGTAGCATAAGTCAACATATACCGTCTTAGTCGGCGAGAAGCCCATGCCAAAGTGCAACAAGTTTTCTCGAGTAGGGACTATCTTGTTTCACTGTCGGTAAACTTTTTGCTAAGGTAGTATATTGCATGCTCTTTTTGACCATACTCGTCATGTTGCCCCAATACACACCCCATT
The DNA here is from genome assembly GCA_948472305.1 of Vicia faba. Taxonomy (NCBI): domain Eukaryota; kingdom Viridiplantae; phylum Streptophyta; class Magnoliopsida; order Fabales; family Fabaceae; genus Vicia; species Vicia faba. The sequence goes on from OX451735.1 coordinate 469,523,343, forward strand.
GAGTTCTCTAACATTGTTAGGTACATGACCAGAGGTCTTCCTTCAACTGATGGCATCAGTATCAGAGGTTCTTAGAGGCAATCCTTAATTTTGTCGAAGGCTATATGACAATTGTCATTCTACTTCACTACTTGATCTTTCTTTAGCAACTTGAAGATTGGCTCACACGTAGCAGTCAAATGGGAAATAAATCTGGCAATGTAGTTCAATCGTCCCAGGAAACCTCTGACTTCCTTCTTAGTACGGGAAGCCGTCATTTCTTGAATGGGTTTAACCTTGGTGGGGTCAACTTCAATACCTTTACTACTGACGACGAAACATAGGAGTTTACCGGACCTTACCCCAAAGGTGCACTTGTTCAGATTCAATCTCAACTTGTACTTCTTTAATCTCTCAAACAGCTTGTGTTGGTGGTCAAGATGTTCTTCTTCAGTCTAAGATATAGCTAACATGTCATCAATGTAAACCTCTATCTCATGGTGGATCATGTGATGGAACAAAGCTACCATAGCACGCAGATACGTTGTGACAGCGTACTTCAAATCAAAAGGCATAAGCTTGTAACAGAAAGTGCCCAATTGTGTCACAAATGTAGTCTTCTCCATGTCTTCAGGTTCCATCTTGATTTGATTATAACCATAGAAACCATCCATGAAGGAAAATACTTTATGCTGAGCGGTGTTGTCAATTAGAACATCAATATGCGGAAGCGGAAAGTCATCTTTGGGGCTTTCCCTATTAAGATCACTGCAGTCTATACATGTACGCACTTTGCCATCCTTCTTAGGTACTGGAACCACATTTGCAACCAATTGAGGATAGGATGTAATCGTTAAGAAACCTGCATTGAACTATTTCATAACCTCAGTTTTGATCTTTTCTGACATTTCGAGACACATATGATGAACGTTCTGTTATATAGGAGGACAATATTCCTTCATCTGTAGACGATGAACCACAATATCAGTATCAAGCCCTGGCATGTCTTCGTATGACCAAGCAAAAATCTCAACGTAGTCATGCAACATCTGGATTGATCTGTTTTTGGCACTGTCTTCTAGGTTGACACCTATGTTGACCTTTTTCTTGTCCTCTTCAGTACCCAAATTAATAACCTCAATTGGCTCTTCATGCCATTGTATGGATCTTCCTTCTTGCTCTAACAGTCTAGCAGGTTCTCCAGGTACTTCATAGTCTTCCTCACCTTCGTCCTCGACTTGGTAGATCGAATTTTTGAAGTCATAATTGGAAATAACATAATTGTTATCAACGAGATCCATAGTGGATATGGATATGCAATTTGCTATGTGGGTGTGTGTAAGAACACATAGCTATTTTGAAAGCAATAAGATAAAATAAAAACAAAGAGCGCAAAATTTGAATGCAAAAGTCCAATGATTTACTGAATAAATATATGTGAGTGAAAAATGACAACCCTAACAAATGGACCGTTACGCCCCGGGTAAGGCACACGACTTAAAGTTATTATTTTAAAATTACATAACCAAAAATTTGAAAGCAAGAAAACATAAAATAACATTTACTCCTGCCTAAAGGAGATTGGCATAATGTCTTCAGCCTTCTAATTGCTAAACCCATTGCCGATGCTAGGAAAGATCCAGCTGTCTAGGTCATAGTCGCTATCAACATCTTATACCGCGTTGACCACATTATTGCTGATGTGGAATGGTGGTCTCCCCGCACGAGCATGACGAACAGCCCTCTGAGCCTCTGAAGTGAAACCCAAACCAAATTTTTCATACTTGTAAGAAATGTCGGTAAGCTAACCCCAAGTAGTGGAACCACCTTCTTCTACCACAAATCAAGTGTCTTTCAGAGAAGCCTTTCTGGGTGGAACCCTGGTAACCTTAGGAATAACAGAAACGACTTCGGTAAGGATAGTTATCCGAGGAATAACTTTAAAGGTATGGAAAGGAGTCTCGATGAATTCGCCATCCATCTCAACATACTTAAAGGAGTTCAAGTGACTCACCATGTACTCTTCTTCACCATAAACTGTAACAATCTTTCCTTTCACGGGATATTTCAACTTTTGGTGCAATGTAGAAGTAATAGCACCTGCCCTATGAATCCAAGGGCATCCAAGTAAACAAGAATAAGCCCGGAGAACATCCATCACATAGAAGGTAGAGTCGAAGACCTGCGAACCTACTTTGATCAGAAGATCCAACTCTCCATGCACCATCCTCTTTGAACTATCAAAGGCTCTGACACACAATGTCATTGGGTTTCAGCATAACCCATTCACAGTCAAGCCTGTCTAAAGCACCCTTCGATAAAAAATTTAACGAGGAACCCGTGTCAACCAACACATGAGCTAAGGTAGTGCCCCTGCACTCAATAGAGACATGCAGTGCCTTGTTATGGTTTCTTCCTTCAGGAGTCAAATCAGTATCAGAAAAGCCTAACCCATTATCAGTCGTCTGACTAGCAACATAATTTTCGAATTGGTCAGCGGAAATTTCTTGTGGTACATGAGTGGGTTTTAAGAACTTCACCAAAGCTTGGGCATAGGCTTCAGAGCACAACAACATGGATAACATGGATATCTTAGAGGGGTATGCCCAAGCTGTTCAACAATCCTATAGTCACTTTTTTGGATGATCTTTAGTACTTCCTCCATCTCTTTCTTAGAGGTATCTTCAATAGTAATTTCTTTAGGTTCCCCAGTCTGGGCTGACTCAGTCATCTTTTCTTTGCCTCGAGTCTCCGTAGTTGACTCAATTGTAGTAACACGGGCTGGTGTAGCAACAGTCTTCAGAGAGATCTCTGGAGAGAAAACCCTTCTGCTTATATTAATTTTATTGGTTTTAGCATTATTGTCAACGTTGGGATCGATAACTTTAGTATCTTCACTTTTGACAACCAATGGTTATTGTTTAACACCTGGTAGTAAACATCAGCTCCATAATTCCAGTGGACAGCCATGTTAGAGGATTATGGAATTATCCCGGGTGCAGTAATGATCAAAGGAGCAAATCTAGGTTCGGCTGTAATCTTCACAGGGCCTTTGGAAGTAATCCTTACAGGAATTCTGAAAATTACAGACACATCTTCAAGCTCCAAGTATTGAAACAAATTATCCATAGAAGGAACCTTCTCAACTATAATTATATGGTTATCTATCAGACGCTGAATACCTTCTCACAACAGTTTGCAGCCATTATATTGGACTGCACAACAGTAACATCTTTCAATGCAACCCGAAAATAAACCGGCTTGCAAGAGATTCTTCTTAATAATTATCAGGGGAGTAATCAAGTTACTTACATCGTAAACATAAGAAACATCTTCGATAACATTAATGCCCTTGTCGTATCTCTTTGGAGTCAATCATATATTGAATCTTATTTTTCAAAGCTCAACATTTATTTGTGTCTTGTCCGAGACTATTGGAATGATAGGCACACTTTACATCAGGATTGTACCGAGGAGATGAGGTGTTGGGATTCTGAGGAGGATCTCTCAACATAATCAGTTCTGCTTTCAATAGATGTTGTAATGCCTGAGACAATGGAATATTGATCATGGTAAATTATCTCCTGGGTGCACCCGACCTACGCTGATTGCCTTGTTGATTTTGCAGTTGTGCAGGATTAGAGATTAGTACTACCCTCACAGATTGGTTGTGGTCACTTCTACCACGACCCTTCTGACCATACACATCATTATCTTCTCTTTTACCATTGAATGTCTTCTTCACGGTACTTGAAGACACAACCACCTGAATTTTTCCACTTTTGATTCCACCTTCAACATGTTCCCCTGTTAATAGCTCGATGAATCCGGTTGAAGAGCTTCCAATCAGATGATTGAAGAAAGGACCTTTTAGAGTTCCCATAAACATGTCAACCAACTTCCTATCAGACAAAGGAGGTTGAACTCTTCCTGCTAGATCTCTCCATTTTTGGGTGTACTCTTTAAAGCCTTCATTTGGGCCCATAGTCATACTCTATAATTGCACGCGGGTTGGTGAAAGATCAATATTGTATTGGTATTGTTTGTAGAAAGCAGCAGCCAAATATTCTTAAGTACGGATATCGGTCCCTTATAGTTGATAAAACCATTCCAACTGTGTCCCAGACAGGCTCTCTTGAAAGAAATGCACCCATAAATTCCTATCGGCGGTGTGTGGTTGAATCTTCCGGACATATGACCTCAGATGAAGCTTCGGGCAAGAAACACCATCATACTTTGAAAAAGTAGGGACCTTGAATTTATGAGGAATGACAACACTTGAGACTAAACCCAGCTCTTCAAAATCCAACCCAGACACTCTCTAGATCTCTATAGCTTTTAAACGATATTCCAGCTGTTTGTATTTTTCATCAGTAGGAGGATACTAGTCGTTCAAATAGTTTTATAATAATCAAGCTCACCATGTCAAGTGGGTCCTATCCTTTGACTCAAAAGAATGTACTTAGGTCTTTGATGGCATTTGGTTAGTGGAAAAATAATCCTCTTTCCCTTTGCTAGAAGTCTGGTTCATGATAAACCTGCATCAAAGGTCCCTAAGATCCTTGAAATGGTTAGTGAAAATTCTATGTCATGATGTTATGATGTTGTGATGTAATGTTTAAGAAAGTAGCAAACACAAACAAATCACGCAAGAGCCTTAGGTTTAAAGGCTTGCATAAGGTCCACAGGTAAGTACCCGTCTCTATTTGAATTTAAGTTGGATCAACCTGTCCTAAAATAGTAACCGAGTTCTAGGAATCTCATATCACAGATCTTTCTCGAAGGTTTTACTTTAGTGCAACAACTAATTTGCCACCAAAACATCCCATTAGTCGAACCTCAATGAGTGTAGCATCGAGTATCAACTAACTCTAGACTGCACCAAATTCGGCTATCTCACTACCTTCTAATGGCCAAGATTGGTAAATTAAGGTTCTAAAAGTCAGTTAGTGCTTATGACACCACGCGGAAACCCAATGTTATCCTCGACTGACTCAAGGAACATCGGTACAAACCAAAGTGTCACACTAACGTAGCCATCATTTCAACCATATCGGTCTACACCGTATAGTTTCCATGATCTATTGCTACTTACCTAAGGCATCCCTAGATCCGAGCATAGGATCTTTACAAGAATTTAAACCCAAACAACCCTTAAAATAAAGCAAACAATGCAAAAAATTTAAAGCAAGTAAAAGTGATCTAAGACTCTAAGGTAACCCCTCTTTTTTAAGTATGTAAATCCCCAACAGAGTCTCGAGATCTGTAATATGGTGGGAGAACTGACTTGTTTTATGTTTCATCGTAAATGTTGCAGATAGAAAGAGTCGTCACCGACTTTTCTTTCATCTAATTAGGAAAGGGTCAAAAGAATAGGAAAGACCTTGATATATTTTGAGTTCGGGGGGGGGGGGGGTAGTTTATGAAAAGGGAAGGTGTTAGCACCCTTTTCATTCGTAGTTATCTACGGGCTCTTAATCGCTTAGTGAACTTTTGAAAATTTTCTTTATGTGTGTGATTTGTTTGAAATTTTTTTGAAATTTGTAATGGTTCTTGTATCAGTCCTCAAGAACACGTACAAAGTGTTTGAAAATATTTGTTTTTTAAAAGTGTGATGTGAGATATGTTTTGTTTAGGAGAGTTTATGAGCAAGCGATAAAAAGTATCCTACCCACTCAAGGTCGTTCTTGTTATTTTCCTTATCCTTTAGAGATAGTGATATCCGTACCATTAGTTGGTAGATAGCTCAATCTTTTGGATGTGAAGGGACAAGCGAAGAGTCATCGTACGATCATCGAAGGCAACTTGAAAGGATTCTTTAGCAATTTCGTAAGGGACTAGGTCATTTTCTGAAAGGCAACTTCGAAGGGTCATCGAGGGACTTATGATCTTTTATTCGAGGGTCTTTTTCTAAAGCATCCATACGTTTCAGGGATATGACCGTTATTCCAAAGGCAACGAAGAGAGGTACCCTAGAGGTGCAATTGTGCAAATGTGTTCAATTCAATTATTTATCTTTAGATTAGGGTTTTCTATCGTTCATTTATATCTTTCAATACAAACCCTAATTACTACCAATTACATAACGAATATAATAGTAGAATGTAAAGGTGTAAATGTAAACCTAGGCTATTACAAAACTTTGGGGAAGTTACATAATAGTAAAAGAGAGTGCCGAAAATAAAACCTACAACTATTACATCCCGATAGCATATACATAATAGAAAAAGACGGAAAAAATAAAACTACATTATTACAATTGAACGCGAGAAAAGAAAATGTTTTGGTGATTTTTTATGAAAAACATAATTTATGATAATTAATTAATAAACCTAAAAATCTAATTAATTTCAATTAATAAAAAAAGGTTAATTTTGAAAAAAAAAGTTAATTAAAAAAACCTAAAACCTAATTGATTAGGGTTTTAAAAAAGGGTTTATTTTTAGGTTAGTTAAAAAATAAATTAGGTTAAAATATGAATTGGGGTTAGTTAAAAAATAATAGGATTAGGAAAAAATGACAAACAAGATTAGAAATAGAGAAAATGGGAAAAATGCCAGGGATGGTGTTGAACCTAGGCCCTTTGCCTTTTCCACTATACAGCTTGCCACTGCGCCAGGCGTTCCCTGGTGTTAGTAGAATATGTACCACTCAAAATGTATTAAACCTACAAAATATTGGAAAATATGAGAAAGAACAACAAAAGACAGGGATCGAACCCACGCCCTGATAGTCTAATGCCTTATCATGTACGCGCTTGCCATTGGGGTGGCTTTGTCATCCGGTATATTACTGAAAACAATTAAATATAATACAAATATTATGGCTAGACCGGAGAGGCGCCGGAGCCCTAGCTCCGGTCGTCTTCCCCGGCGAATCCCATTTTTATTCCTTCAAAAATAGCAAACGTCTGTTGTTCAATGGTACCCCACCCCCTAATTTGGGCCTTGAAAATTCAATGGTGCCCTTGGTTTTTGCTGATTCTCCCTGTTCAAAGAGATACGAAACAAATAGTAAGAAACAATTCAAATATGGGAACCCATGATTCAGTCGTTATGGGGGCCATGCAATGGGTCTATCCTGCATAGTTATACCTCAGAAGCATATTAGTAACATTAGTTTCGATCAAAGCACAATAAAAACAAATATATGAATTTCATGAAATAATGGAAACTAGCGAGGCATATACGAGAGTTTCAGGTCTCTAGGATCATCACAATCGATCCCCACTTACCCTATAATGCTTCTGGAATTGATTTGGATGATTGGCTTGCTTTGAGAGAGGCTGAAAATAAGGTTTGAAGTTTTCTATAGTTTTGGATAATTTTTTGAAATTTTGGAATGGTGATCTCTTGCAAGGTTTCGTGTTCCTCTCTTGTTGTCTGAATGAGGATATTTGTAGGAGAAAATTAGGTCAAAAAAAGTGGACTTGTACCTTTGTATGAAAGCCTTGATTTTATTTATTTTATTTTGAATTTAAATAAATAAAATCAAAATTAAATGGAATAGAAATATAAGGGGTTTATGAATAGGTTCATAGGTTCACTATGAGGCATTATACATGTTTGGAGCTTGAAACATAAGCCCACTAGCCCAAAAAATCAAGTTTGATCAATTTAAGTTTCATGCATTTCCTCAAAATTTCTCAACTTGCACAAATCATAACTCTCTCAATTTTTATCATATGAAGGTGATCTTTGTATTTTTGGAAAGCTCAATATGTCCTCTACAATCTCTATGTTTATCATTTTTTTCATTTGAAGAATTTATCTTGATGTAAGTTTCCTTGACAGAAAGTGTCTTTTTGTTGACTTTTGAAATGACCTATAATGTATTGACTCATATCTCTCAAATGAAGCATTTTTTGGACTTGAGCTTAGAGATTCAAAGTTGAAGGGAATTGAATTTCCTTAAAAATGAGTTTTGGTTGAGAAGAATCTGATGAAGCATGTGAAAGTTATGCTTGGTCAAAGTTCAGTTGACTTCTCCTTAAGAAAACCCTAATTTGGTAACTTTTGACTTTTGATGAATCTTGAGTTTTTTTATGAATCATGATCAACCCTTGATCAAATGATGAATGTGACTTCAAAAACTTGACGTTGACCAAAAATCTTGAAGTTTGATTGTATGTTGACCATAGTTGACTTTTTGTTTAATATAGTTGATTTTTAGTCATCTGAGCAATTGACTGAGAAAACTTGTGATGCAAGGCTTGAAATTTTGCATGAGCATTCCTTAAGACATATGAGGAACCATGAAACCCACTTGAGGCATTATAAGCTCGACTTTATTTGAGAAAAGTGAAACCCTAGTTGTAGGTCAACTACTTAGGATGAGAATTTGTCTGATCAAACCTTGAGTAACCTTGAGCAATTGAAAACACTAGGAGCATGAGGAGATATCTTGAATAAAACGGGAAGGGAAAATTTTAGGGTAAAACATTATCAATAGGAAGATAACACCATAAAATTTGTCATTGAAAATTCCGCCTTTACCAAATACATGAATCTTTACCACGTTGAAGGAGACGAACTGTCTGACATTGAGCACATAACTTTCATTGCTCTCTGGCTATCAAGGTGTGTATTTTACTACAAATCTTTTCAAGTTTCCAAAAGATTCCTTACTTTAGCAAACCAACTCCACTCTGGTCAAAAAGTGTTCCTCAGTGAATTAATTATCACTGGGTTATGTGAAAGCCTTGGATCTGCTACTTCTAAATTGAAAGATTACAAGGCAGACACAAACTTACTCCTAGATGGACCATATTGGCTTTTATAATTAGGGCTTCATGCAACATTCAAACCATCTCTCAGTACTTCTAGCACAATGAACAACGAAGATCTTAAAATCCAAAATCGAACTGTCGAAGGAAAAAGACAACTTCGACTGACTCCTGATGATGAAGGAGACAACTTTGGGGAGTGCTTCACTAAGTACGTCATGATGTTTTTCAAATTTCATATCTTTAGTCCTTCAAGGCTCCTTTTGCCAATAGGACTCATGGCCCTGAATGGTTCACCAAATATCTCTTTGATCTTTCTCCTGAGGATACATATATCATTGACATCTGGAGAGCCTTTTTACTCCCTAGACTGATTGTTTCGAGGATCATGCATGCTTTCCTACCAACCCAATTTTGTGTCTTGATAATTTGGGCTTTTCCAATTAATCCCTAAGCCTATCTTTGGAAGGAAACGTGAACTTTGCATAGCAGGGAAACCATATGGCTTATCATGTCAGCTTTGCAGAATTTAATCATGTACCTTTTCACACATCTTTATACTGCTCGAAGGGTTTTGCTACTTGGTGGAAAGACTTTTATTCGAAGAACATGTTCAACACCATTTTTCTCAGCCAACATCTGACAAAAGCTTTTGCATCCATGCAGGATCTGAGCCACAAAGGTAAGCACACACATATCAAGGAAATCTAAGAGTTCAAAATATACTTTGAAACTGTCTATTATCCAACTAACCTTAGTCAAACCACTTTCAATGCAACCCAAACTTTAAAAGAGAAATTTACCAAAATACGTCCTCATTTAAACATCCCTACATTTGTCAAACCTAAACTTAGATATAACTTAGCTTTCAAACTTCAACCACCAAAATTCCCAAAACTACCTAGCGCTGATTTTGGCCAGGATTTTTATCCTCCTTACCCAAACTGGTTTGTTTGTGGTAATTACCTTAACTTTTTAAAACAAGAGTCTTAAAAGCCTGCTAACTGAGTGGTTCCGACTAAGCATACCTTAGACATTTTCAAAGGCTTCCTTCACTATGACTTGTCAGCCATCTCCATTCTTTCTCCGACATATGAAGGTGTGGAACCAATGTATTTCCTTGGTCCTTTCAATTGCCTTTGTTTTTTCTTTTATATCTGGTAGTAACCAATGTTATCATGTACATTGTTCTAGCCATCAAAAATAAAACACTAAGAAGGAACTACCTAGTTCGAAGACAGGTTCAACTACAGCTTCCAAACCAGCTAACACCTAAACAAAACCCCAGACACCAAGAAAAAAAAGCATCAAAGGTATCATTCAAAATTTTGTCTGCTTTTTGTACTATATTATTATTATAATGATGTTAATTTTTCAGGCTAGTCAATTACCTCTAAAATCTCCACACAAAAGAAATTCCACTCATGAAACTCCAGTGGAGGTCAAAGATGATGAAGACACTCCTCTCACTCCTCTACAAACCAAGAAGTCAAAGAAGAAGAAGGAAAAAACTTCTAATGTAACATCTTCTCAGTCAACTTAACAGAAGCCTGAACTCACTATACTTCCCCTAAAGCCCAAAGAGAAAAACATGTCTTAACCATCTGGAGGCGTTGTTTTGGAGCGGGTCGAAAATGACAACTTAACTCCTTATGGAAAAAAGATATGACTTTTATTACACTTCTTTGATCATCATTGCTCTTTTATTCAATTTAATTTTTTTCTTTTATGTTGCAGTAAAATCAAAGGACTCTCACTGAGTCTCTAACCATGCATAGTGTTATTCCTGATAGTAGTACTGCTTCGTATCATCCCTTGTCAAGTGACAAATAATTCAGCAAAGGGTCTTCGTCTGCAATTAACAAACTTGATGCAATCGTACTATCAGAAAAGGAAAACATCCCCAAACAGAGAATGACCCAAAGGTACATTAAGGGAACAAGAGATCCAGTGATTACACAAGGAAGTAGGATGATATCCCTAATGAATCTTCACCAAAAAATATTAAATTCGCTGGTGATGTTCTCGATGACGATGAACCCCTTACTAATGATGAAGTTGCACAATTCTTCCCCGAGGATGGAGAATTAGCAGAAGAAGAAGAAACTCAAGGAGAAGAATATAAAGAAACCCACGTTCAATCCAACCCCAAGATAAAATTACTCCTGCAAATTAACAAACTCAAAGAAATACCTCCATGGAGCTTTCTGAAGAAACACTGGATGCTTTGAAGAAGAATAAACCTCTTGAGTATGTAAGGCTAATGATGGTGAAAATGGTACCATTTTCACAAAATACTTACCCTAGCCCATTTGAAACTTTGAGTGGGAGTTCCCAAGCTGAACCAATGAACAACTTCTCCAGAAATTCAAAGAGAAAATCTTCGAAGCTGACTTGTTCTAAGTCTTGAAGGATAATGCCACTACAAGTGCTGCACTCAAGAAGTTGAAAAATTAAATCGATATAGTCACTTGTCCTTCTGAGACTGATGAAGTCCTGATGGATGTAACTACTTTGATCAACATAATCAGTGCAAATTTCCTTAGGGATCAGGATGTAGCTTCGAAGCTTTAAGAAAAACAAACTCTTCAAGAGACAAAGTGTTCGAAGGCCCTTGACTAAACCAACAAAGCTGAGAAACATGGCAAAGAGTTTAACAATGCCAAAGAAGAGTTTGAGACCAATGTTCGCTCTATCTATTTTTGGAAAGATTAAAATCAAAGAGTTGAAAGAAAAGATATCTCAGACTAAAGCACACCAAAAATTTATTGAGCAAAGGATCATACTGAAATGGAGTGTGAAATTGCTAAAAGTGTGCAACATGTGGATGCAGCCAAAAAATTGAGGAGGAAATAAATTCCCTTTATGCCACTAAATCATCCATTGACTGTAGGTTGAAACTGGTGAAGACCAAGTATGACAGGATGAAAGAAAACTTGCCTTTCTAAATCTGCTGAACTTTAATGTATTGTTATTTTGTGTTTTGTGCGAGTTTTTCTAATGTAAGTTCAAGACAAAGCCATTTTGGCACTTTATAATATCATGTTGGCTGATAATTCATTACCTTTACTATTCTGTCGAAACCTTAAGTTCTTAAAGGATATGTTTATATCTTTTTAAGTATTTGCCATTTATCTTCAAGATTCTTCGATCACCCGCCAACTCTTCTATTTCATAGGCGTTATTTGTGAATGTTTGAATAATTCGAAAAGGTCTTTCCCAATGTGGAGACCATTTTCCTAACAACTTATTCTTTCGATCCATGGGAAATATTACTTTCCACACCAAATCATCATTCAAAAAAAGTTTACCTTTGACTCTTTTATTGTATGCTCTAGATATTCTTTCTTTTTATCTTCTTAAAACCTCTAAAGTATGTAGCCTTTCTTCGTCCAGATCAACTAGTTCATTCATAATCATTTCCCAATAATAGTCAGAAGGAATTTTGTTCGGCCTCTGGATTCTTACTGACTATAAATATATCTCCACTAGCAGAACTGCATCATGCCCAAAAGTGAAACGAAATGGACGTATGTTTGTTGCTTCTTTTGGAGATGTTCGACAAGCCCCAGAGCTTGATCTAAAAGTATTATGAAAAATCTTTGGTCTTCTCCCTACATGTCTTTTTGTTAAACCAATAATTACCTTGTTTGCGGCTTCGACCTGTCCATTAGCCTGAGTGTAATAGGGTGTAGAAGTCAATAATTTGAATCCCATTTCCTTAGAGAATCCCTGCATCTTTAGACAAGTGAAGATTGATCCTCAATCAGTTATAATTGTTTATGGGATTCCAAATCTGTAGATTATGTTCCTTTGAATAAATTCAATAATACTCTCTTGATCCATGTTTACTAAAGGTATTGCTTCAATCTATTTTGTAAAACAATCAATTCCTACTAGGATGTATCTCTGTCCTTTGGATGAAGTTGGTCGAATATCTCCAACAAAATCTAATGCCCAACCTCTTAAGGGCCATGGTTTAATGATCTAATGTAATTCACTTGCAGAATCATGTTAAATACATGCATGAACTTGACACTCTTGGCATCCTTTGGAGAACTCTATGCAATCTTCAACATGGAGGGCCAATACATGCCATAACAGAACAATAGCCATTTTATATTGTGACATGTTTGATGTGCTCAACATGCCTCACCATGTACATTCGACAACGCCAAGTATGCTTGACTTTCTCTTAAACATTTGAGTAAGACTCCTTCTGGTGTTTTCTTGAACAATTTGTTACCTATTAAAATATAGCTTAATGTGTGATATTTAACTTTCCTTTTTGCATCTTCTCTTGGATCCTTTGAATAGACTATTAATGGGCTTCTCCAATATGTATCTATTTGAAGTAGTGAAAAACACAAGAAGGGGGGGTTGAATTGTAAAACTGAAAATCAATGCAATGAACAAGATATTTTTATCCTGGTTCGTTTGATCTCAAACTACTCCAGTCCACCCGTCAAGGTGATTTCGCCTCTCTCCAACGAGGTCTTAATCCACTATATTCAACTGAATATTACAGACTGCTTTAACAACTGCTAAAGCCTTCTTGATGCAAACCACAACCCGGTTTGTCAAGGAAACACTTTCTTACAAAGAAGATAAATCTAAGTGTGTGAATGTTTTCTACAAAACTGTATCACAACTGTGATGTATACACAACTTAAAGCTTAGAAACTAGATTGCTAAACAATGATTGAATAAGAGAATGTGTAGTGTTTAGCAAACTGAGAGAAGGAAGATTATGATCAGCTTTTTGGCGTGTAAAGATTTGGAGAGCATTAGCCAATTCAATCTTCAAAGTCTTGTTTATATAGCACTGAGATGTTGAACGTTGGAGCAATATTCTTGATTCAATGCTAATAACAAACTTTCCTTATCGAGCAGATCTTGTCTGGAATGAGGTCGTTGGTATTAATTTGCTTTCAATGCACAGTACCGTTGCTTACTTAATGCAAGTTCTGGCTTGGCTCATTCTGACTCTGCTTGGCTGCTGATGAACTGTTGTGTTTCTTTATCAGAGTGTTGAGCACAGTTCTGTTCATCAGACTTCAGCATATACGTGAGTTAATCTTCTGATTCTGACATTCTGATATGGCAACTTCTGATGCTGATGTCAGGAACCAAATTTCTAATGCTGATTAGGTGTGATCTTGCTTATATCAATCAGAGTATCTGCAAATCAGAACGTAATAATTTAGGCAGCAGATAGTTCTTACATGAATCATATAAATAATATATCTTTTCACTTTGTTATCATCAAAACTTAAACATAGGGTAGTAGATTCAAACTTTGTTCTAACAATCTCCCCCTTTTTGATGATGACAAAAACTAGATATTTTTTAAATGAAAATAACGTGAAAAGGTATCAGAGAGATGCATCAGAGTAAGAGGTTATCAAAGATAAGGGATAAAAGGATATCAGAGTTGAGAGATACTCCCCCTGAGTTTATTACTTCCCTTTTTGATTACAAGTGTTCTTCAGGATCAAATCTTTTTGCCTTTCTTTGAACATCAGAGTATCAGAGTCTTTGACTATCAGAAGCTTTAGATCAGCATATCAGAGCAGAGCTTCAAATCAGCGTATCAGAAGCTTTTCTTGTCAGAGCTTTGCTTTGGATCAGAGTATGCTTTGGATCAAAGTATCAGAGCGGATCAGAGCTTCAGAGCTTTTAGTCTTCAGAGTGTCCAGGAGCTTCCTTGTACATGTAGACTTTAAGCAAAACAGAAAACATTTTCAAGTATAATAGAGTTAGAATGTTCGAGAATTTCTGTCTTAGTAAACCGTTATTGTTTAAAAATATCATTCTTGTTCTCCCCCTTTTTGTCAGCAATCAAAAAGTGTAGGTGATGTGCTAAAACAAATTAAGATCAGAAAAACTTGTCATATTAAAAGGGTTCAGAATCAAACAAAACATATTCAAACAGTACATCAGAAAATTAAAGAAAACATGAAAATGACATGAATGAAAAAACTAAGGCTGGGGAGGAAAGCGTGTGAACAGGTTCTCCAGCATGGCTTTGATCTGATCAGCAGTCTCATTCTGCTTGTGCACCATGTTGACAACAATGTCAATCTTGCTATCCTGCACATCCATTCTTTCTTTCATCTTCTGGTCGTTTTCATCCATCCTCTACTGCAGACGCATGTCATTCAGCTTCAGTTCTTCCAGAGTCTGCCTGTCCAAGGCAGCTTGAGAAGCATCAGAAGCAGGAAGCTTCTGAGAACTTTCTGCAACATCTTCTGCTTGACTTGCTTCAGCTTGAATGGTCTTGTCTTCTTCTGGTTGCACCTTTGAAGCTAGCTGTTTCTCAGACCAAGGTTCACTATCCAGAGGGAGCACAACTTCCTGAGGCAGCTGACTTTTAACTTCCTTTAGCAGCTTGCTGAAGTTCTGTTGTGCCTGCTCATAGTTGATATCCTGCAACTTGAGGGCTTCAGCACGTACCCAAAGTCTGAATTGTGACCAGAGCTGGTCAGAAGCGGCTGGGTCAATCATTCCAGGACAGACTTGCTTCAAAGAAGCAATCCATTGCTGCAAACCTGTTTCAAAATTCATAATACCAGAGCCAACATCTGGTTGTTTTGGTTTTGGGATGGCTATTTTGTGTTTCAGATCAACAAGACGGTCAAGGCTGGTTAAGTCTATGAAGGTCCTGCTGGGGTTTTCGGTGGTTTGCTTGGTAGCTGTTTGTTTTGGAGATGGAGTGGGAGAATCAGAAATTATGATTGAACTGTTTGGTGTTTTGGGAGTATTTGGTGGTGTAGATTCTGGTGAGGATGGCAACTGGGCCATGGTGACTGTTGTTCCACATGGCAGCTGGATTGCCAGAGGTTGTGGTTCAGATGATTGAGGTGAATGAGGTTCAGAAGGGGGAGGAGTTTGAGTTTCAGAGTGATGAAACTCAGGTTGAGGAGAGGGAGACAGAATTGCTGGTTGAGGAGAAGTTGTTGGAATTTCTGGTTGTTCAGGGATAAGGGGTTCTTCTGGAATTGATGAGAGAGGTTGTTGTTGTTCTGGTTCTTCAGCAGATTGCTGTTGTTCTAGTTGTGGAGGAGGGACAATTTGTGGTTCAGAGTTTGGATTGGCGGATTGATCAGAAGTGTGTTGATCAATGTCAGACAGCACTTTGTCAATTGCTGATGTTGTTGAGATTGTTGGTTTGGGATGTTTGGTTCTGGGTCTTCTGAGTTTTAATGCCTCAGAAGGGTCATCTTCTGGTTCAGTTTCATCTATTGTTGGGATGGGGATTGAGATTCTATGAGAGGTTGGAGGAGGAATAGATGCTGGAATAGTAGAAGAATTTAAAACAGAAGCAGCAGATAAATTACCTCTTTTCTTGGGTGTCTGCTGGGATGATCCTTCTGAAGGTGCCTTCCTCTTCTTCGTCTTCTTCAGAGTCACTTCTTGTTGAGGTTGATGCAGATCTTTGATAATCAGATTTGGATCTGTACCATCTGCCTTGCACGCATCTAAGTATCTGAGAACCACCTCTGGTTTAGATTCTATCTCAGAAAATAAAGGAAAGTCACTCAGTGGAACTCTTCTGCTGGTGATATCAGCAATAGGAGTAGCTCTGGGTTCCTTTTTGATATTCTCTATCAACTTCATTTTCTTCAAGTTCTTCGCGTTCAGAGGCTTCCCAACTGTTGGTTCAATGGTGCTTAACTCTTGAGCTTCTATCAGATGCTCTATCAGCCCATTCTCTGTCAGAATATCTGATATCAACCTTCCAAAGGGTATCCAATCCCTCTTTGTTCTTTCTTCTTCCCTGGTTTCCTTCACACTTGTCTTGAGGTGGTTGAACAGAAGATGAGCCAAGTTGATTTTTACCTTCTGATCAATAAAGTAGATCAGAAACTGCTGATCCATATTTATGTAATCAGGTGAACTAGTTGGCTTCCTATGGTTGAAGCACCCCAGAATTATCTTAGCCCAAACTCTGTGATGATCTTTCAGATCTTTGATCTTGCTGCTGGGCACCCCATGGGTGAAAATCCTTGCAGCTATCACGCCCACGTCAGCACATCTCTCAGCCATATCAACACAGCGGACGCCACCGCCACTGTAACCGATTAACCTTTCTATGTGATCCTCAGTGATCACAATCTTCTTCCCCATAACGAAGGAGGTGACTAGATGCGTTGAAGCCTTCGCATGAATCCAGAACTCCTTGACTAACATAGGGAATGTTGGTCCAACCAACCTGTCAAAATACCTTTCCCATTTCTGTGCCCTAACTTCTTCTGTTAGGTCAAAACCGTTCTCCTTCAAGCTTCCAAAATCAATGATCAATTCAGATAACACTTCAAGATTCTTCACAGGAGTGAGGAGTGTTCTGAATGGCACTTGATACTGTTCAGATGATGCTTTCTTCTGGGGACCTGCAGAAGCACTGCTGGAGGTTGCCATGTTCACACTAGAAGATTTTGAGAAGAAACTGAGACAAAAAAGGTTTTGCAAGAGATGAACACAGAAAAATGCAGAGAATGCTTGAGTATTAGTGAGAAACTGTAAAGAATTAGAATGAGAGGTTAATGTGTTTAAATAGAGTTTCGGAATATTTTGAAAAAATAAACGTTTTTAAGAAAGAGAAAAATCATGATTGCGTTTTAAAAGCATGATTACTTTTATTAAATGCTTGCTGATTTTGGGGGATTTTAGAAAGATACTTAAAAACGGTTACCAGACATGTGTCTCAATGCACCCAATCAGCGTTTTGCCTTCTCAGAAGCGTGCACGCGTTCTGCTTCAGAGATTTGCTGATGATTGGATGACACTTGTTTGATGTAGTGATCAGCACGTCTGTCTTTGAGCTTAGACTCTCAGATCTTTAGACTTGCATCTGATACAATCTGCATGTTCTATCTTTTTGAAAGAAGATTGATCAGAAGTTCACAGTAAAACAATTACATTCTGAAGGTAAATATATGGAATTAAAACATTTTCACTCTGGACAGACTTTCATGCTGAGATGTTTCAGAATGAAATTAAACCTATCTTCTGAAAGGGGTTTAGTAAAGATATCAGCCCATTGATGGTCTGTATCTATAAATTTTAAGTTCAAAATTCCTTTCTGAATATAGTCCCTAATGAAGTGATGTTTTATTTCTATATGCTTAGCTCTAGAATGTAAAATGGGATTCTTACTTAAGCAAATAGCAAAAGTATTATCAGAGTATAGGAATGTTACTCTCAAAAATCTGGAAGTCTTCAAGCTGACTTTTCATCCAGAGCATTTGTGTGCTACATCCTGCTGCTGCTATGTACTCAGCTTCTGCTGTTGATAGCGCAATTGTTGATTGCCTTTTGCAGAACCAAGAGATCAGATTTTCTCCCAGAAACTGGCAGCTTCCAGAAGTACTTTTACGTTCCACTCTGTCTCCAGCAAAATCAGCATCGCAGTAGCCTACTAAGCTGTAATCACTAGATTTTCTATAAAACAAACCCAGACTAGTAGTACCTTTCAGATACTTGAAAATTCGCTTAACAGCTGTTAAGTGAGATTCTCTAGGATCTGATTGGAATCTAGCACAGATACAAACACTGAATAATATGTCAGGTCTTGAAGCAATCAGATAGAGGAGAGAACCAATCATACCTCTGTAGACTTTCTGTTCTACATTTTTGCTTACCTCTTCTCTTTCCAGAATGCACGTGGGATGCATTGGAATCTTTGATGGCTTACATTCTAAGAGGTCAAATTTCTTCAGAAGATCTCTGATGTATTTGCTCTGATGAATGTAAGTTCCCTCTGGAGTTTGATTGATCTGAATTCCTAGAAAGAATTTCAGTTCCCCCATGAGGCTCATCACAAATTCTGCCTGCATACACTTAGAAAATTTTCTTCCAAGAGAAGGATTAGTAGAACCAAAAATAATATCATCAACATAAATTTGACAGACTAAGATGTCATTCTTAACTGATTTACAGAATAGAGTAGTGTCCACTTTACCTCTGGTGAATTCATTTTCTAATAGAAAGTTTCTTAGCCTTTCATACCAAGCTCTGGGAGCTTGTTTCAGACCATATAGTGACTTCTTTAGTTTGAAAACATGTTCTGGATTTTTTATATTTTCAAAACCAGGGGGTTGGTGTACATAAACTTCTTCTTCTATATAACCATTTAAGAATGCACTTTTGACATCCATCTGATACAGAGTGATGCCTCTATTAACAGCAAATGAAATTAAAAGTCTGATAGATTCTAACCTGGCGACTGGGGCAAAGGTTTTTGTATAGTCTATCCCCTCTTGCTGACTATAACCTTGTGCAACCAGTCGTGCCTTGTTTCTGATGACTTCACCTTGTTCATTTAGCTTGTTTCTGAACACCCATCTTGTTCCAATGACGTTGAATCCTTTTGGTCTGGGAACGAGATCCCATACGTCGTTTCTGGTGAATTGATTCAGCTCTTCTTGCATTGCCAGAATCCAGTCATTATCCAGAAGTGCTTCATCAATAGAAGAAGGTTCAATCAGAGACACAAGTCCCATGAGAGTTTCTTCAGAGTTTCTGAAGCTTGCTCTTGTTCTGATTGGATCTTCCTTTCTTCCTAAGATAGTCTCTTCTGGGTGATCCAAGCTGCTTCTGGGTAATCTCTTCTGAGGTTGATCAGCAGCTGTTGTAGGATTGCTAGCAGTGCTCCTTTCAGACGTTGAAGGAGTGTCTGTGTTGAGAGCTTCTGATGACTTGTCTTCAGAACCTGTAAATTCAATTTCCATACCTGCAAAGATTTCATTCTGCTTTGACTTTTCAGAGTCAAGCTTATCATCAAAACGAACACTGATTGATTCTTCCACAATCTGTGTTTCTGTATTGTATACTCTGTACCCTCTTGAGCGTTCAGAGTATCCTAACATGATACACTTCTGTGCTTTAGAGTCAAACTTGTTCAAATAATTCTTTGTATTTAATATAAAGCAAGTACATCCAAATGGATGAAAATATGAAATGTTGGGCTTTCTGTTCTTCCACAATTCATATGGAGTCTTTTCCAGAATAGGTCTTATTGAGATTCTATTCTGAATGTAGCACGCTGTGTTTATTGCCTCTGCCCAGAAGGTCTTAGCAACGTTTGTCTCATTGATCATGGTTCTGGCCATTTCTTGCAATGTTCTGTTCTTTCGTTCTACAACTCCATTTTGTTGGGGAGTTCTAGGACAAGAGAAATCATGCAGAATGCCTCTGTCATTAAAGAATGACTCAAAATCTTTGTTTTCAAATTCTCCACCATGATCACTTCTGACTTTAACGATTCTAAGATCCTTTTCATTCTGAACTTGGTTACAGAAGGTAACAAACACAGAGTGTGACTCGTCCTTGTGTCTTAAGAACTTTACCCATGTCCATCTGCTATAGTCATCTACGATTACTAACCCATACTTCTTGCCACTGACTGAAGCAGTTTTAACTGGTCCAAATAAGTCAATGTGCAGAAGTTCTAATGGCTTAGAGGTAGAAACAACATTTTTGGATTTAAAAGAAGGTTTTGCAAACTTGCCTTTCTGACATGCTTCACACAGAGCATCTGAATTGAACTTCAAATTAGGAAGTCCTCTGACCAGATTGAGTTTGTTAATCTGAGATATTCTTCTCATACTAACATGCCCCAATATTCTGTGCCAGATCCACTGCTCGTTGTTAACAGACAGAAGACATTTTACATTCTGACTCTTTAGTTCAGAAAGTTTGATTTTGTAAATGTTGTTTTTCCTCTTACCATTAAACAGGATAGTCCCATCTTTCTGACTAACAGCTTTACATGATTTTTGATTAAAGATTATATCATAACCGTTATCACTTAATTGACTTATGGATAACAGATTATGCATCAATCCATCTACTAGCAGAACATTATTAATAGAGGGAAGATTTCCATTACCTACAGTTCCAGAGCCAATTATCTTTCCCCTCTGATTGCCTCCAAAGCCAACGTGGCCTCCAGGCTTAAGTTCCAGGCTTTGGAACATATGCCTTCTTCCCGTCATGTGTCGCGAGCAGCCAGAGTCCAGGTACCATGACTGGTGTTTCTGACTTGCTGCTAAAGATATCTGCAACATGTATTATTTTATCCTTAGGTACCCAGATTTTCTTGGGTCCTGATTTGTTAGTTTTACCAAAACTCTGGTTGAATTTTGGTTTCACAGAGTGCTTACTGCTAGTGTATTTAATATCATGTGTGTGACCATACACAAAATGTGAATTCAGAGGAGTGTGTTTAATGGTTAAGTCCATGACATTATTTGGTGTAGGAACCTTACCTTGGTATCCTATTCCTTTCCTGCCGTTTCTGCTAACTCCATAGATCATTGAAGCCATTTTGCTTCTATCTATGCTTTTAGCGAGGAACTTCTGGAAACTGTGATCATACTCCTTGATGATCTCATCAGCGTTGCTGGGAGTTTCAGAAATTGGTTCCTTCTGAGAGTTTTGTAAAGTGTTTTCTAATTTTGAAATCTTATTTCTCAGCTCAGAATTCTCCAATTTGAGACTCTCAGTCTTATTAGAGTCAGATTCAAGATTCCTTTTCAGGTCTCTGAATTTAACTCTAATTTGCTGATATCGTTCCAGAGTCTCATTAAGGCTTTCAGCAAGTTCAGCCTTGGTAAAGTTAACAGCAAAGTTAGGAAATACCTCTTCAGTATCTGATTTTGAGTCTGATTTAGAAGCTTCACTATCTTCTGAGATGTTAGCCATGAGAGCTATGTTTGCCCTCTCATCATCTGATTCTGAGTCAGCTTCAGACGAGTCAGAGTCATCCCATGTAGCCATGAGACTTTTCTTCTTCTCTCTTCCAAACTTCTTTTTGGGTTTTTCCCTCTGAAGCTTTGGGCAGTCACTCTTATAGTGTCCTTGCTCATTGCACTCATAGCAGATGATGTCCTTGGTGTTTGGCTTTTTGCTACTAGAGGAGCCTTCAGATCTTCTGTATCCAGAGGAAGAATCTGTCCTTCTGTATCTGGAAGAAGACTCGTTCTGATCAGATCTTCTAGGATTCCTGAACTTCCTTTGTCTTTGCTTCCACAGTTGATTTACTCTTCTGGAGAGGAGGGAGAGTTCGTCTTCTTCTGATGAGGATCCATCAGATGTTTCTTCAACTGCCTGCAAAACTTTAGACTCAGATTTTCTGTTAGATTTTAATGCTAAAGGCTTACCTTGCTTCTGAGGCTCGTCAGCTTCTAGCTCTATCTCATGACTTCTGAGGGAGCTGATAAGTTCCTCCAGAGTGATTTTGTTGAGATCTTTAGCTAGCTTCAGAGCTGTAACCATTGGTCTCCACTGCTTGGGTAAACTTCTGATGATTTTCTTGACATGGTCAGCAGTAGAGTATCCTTTGTCCAGAACCTTGAGACCAGCTACCAGAATCTGGAATCTTGAGAACATTGTTTCAATGGATTCAGGTTCTTCCATTTTGAACGCCTCATACTTCTGAATGAGCGCCAGAGCTTTAGTTTCTTTGACCTGAACGTTGCCCTCATGCGTCATTCTGAGTGAGTCAAAAATGTTCTTTGTTGTGTCTCTGTTGGAGATCTTTTCATATTCAGTGTAGGAGATGGCGCTGAGGAGGATGGTTCTGGCCTTGTGGTGATTCTTGAAGTCACGCTTTTGTTGGTCAGACATTGTTTTTCTATCAATCTTCTGACCGCTTGCATTCACAGGGTGCGTGTATCCATCTGTCACCATATCCCACAGATCAGCATCATGTGCCAGAAAGAAGCTTTCAATTATGTCTTTCCAGTAATCAAAGTTTTCTCCATCAAAGACTGGAGGTTTGCCGCTGAATCTGTCTCTGTCCTCATTGTTGTCATTGCTGGTGTGAGAATAGTTTCCTGCCATTGTGTTTTTCTGACGCTGGATCTTGTACTGACACGGTTAAGTATTTTAGCTCAGAACCAGGCGCTCTGATGCCAATTGAAGTAGTGAAAAACACAAGAAGGGGGGGTTGAATTGTAAAACTGAAAATCAATGCAATGAACAAGATATTTTTATCCTGGTTCGTTTGATCTCAAACTACTCCAGTCCACCCGTCAAGGTGATTTCGCCTCTCTCCAACGAGGTCTTAATCCACTATATTCAACTGAATATTACAGACTGCTTTAACAACTGCTAAAGCCTTCTTGATGCAAACCACAACCCGGTTTGTCAAGGAAACACTTTCTTACAAAGAAGATAAATCTAAGTGTGTGAATGTTTTCTACAAAACTGTATCACAACTGTGATGTATACACAACTTAAAGCTTAGAAACTAGATTGCTAAACAATGATTGAATAAGAGAATGTGTAGTGTTTAGCAAACTGAGAGAAGGAAGATTATGATCAGCTTTTTGGCGTGTAAAGATTTGGAGAGCATTAGCCAATTCAATCTTCAAAGTCTTGTTTATATAGCACTGAGATGTTGAACGTTGGAGCAATATTCTTGATTCAATGCTAATAACAAACTTTCCTTATCGAGCAGATCTTGTCTGGAATGAGGCCGTTGGTATTAATTTGCTTTCAATGCACAGTACCGTTGCTTACTTAATGCAAGTTCTGGCTTGGCTCATTCTGACTCTGCTTGGCTGCTGATGAACTGTTGTGTTTCTTTATCAGAGTGTTGAGCATAGTTCTGTTCATCAGACTTCAACATATACGTGAGTTAATCTTCTGATTCTGACATTATGATATGGCAACTTCTGATGCTGATGTCAGGAACCAAATTTCTGATGCTGATTAGGTGTGATCTTGCTTATATCAATCAGAGTATCTGCAAATCAGAACATAATAATTTAGGCAGCAGATAGTTCTTACATGAATCATATAAATAATATATCTTTTCACTTTGTTATCATCAAAACTTAAACATAGGGTAGTAGATTCAAACTTTGTTCTAACATCTATTAAGCTATATATGGCCATTACCTTGAAATTTACTTCATTAGCATATCCCAAACTTGTAATTTTTAAAATCTATTGGAGACAATTTAGTAGTTAGCACCTTTCCACGAATTTCGACTAACTCTTCCAACTTCTCTTTTGACACTTTATATCCTGAAGCAATTTGGGAAAAGTCATTTTCTTCTTGCTTCTCCAGTCTAGGAATATGCTTGATAGTAACATACTCAAATCTTCGAAGCAACCTATTTTCTACCACGAAGTACATTATCATATTTTCTTTTATGCATTTATACTCCTTGGTTGTTTGTTTGATCACCAGTTCAGAATTGCCTCTTATTTCGACTCTAGTTGCCCCCAATTCCAATAAAGCTTAAGTCCAGTTATCAAAGATTCATATTCAGATTCATTATTCGAACAAGGAGGGCCTTCAATATTGTACATGAACTTGGTTGGAATTTTATTAAGAGAAATAATTAGTACTCCAACGCCAGTCCCATCTTTATGAGTGGAACCATCGAAGAATAATTTTCAAGGTTCTAACTCCACAAGATTTTTGAGGACTTTCGACCATTGCATGGTCTAATATAAAGTCATATTCTACTTTCCCTTTCATAGCTTTTAAAGGCATGAAAGTAAAGAAATATTCAGTTAAAACAAGTGTCCACTTGCCAATTTGACTGTGCATGATTGGTTTAGAAAGCATATGTTTAATAACATCAAAATGAGAAGAAACATATACATCAATAGGCTTTGTATAATATTTCAACTTGGTGCATGAAAAGTACAAACAAAGACATAACTTTTCTACAGTACTATATTTAGTTTATGCATCGTTTAATACTCGACCGAGGTAATAGATGGCTCTTTCGAAGCCATTCTCATCATCTTGTGCAAGCATACTTCCTATAGTTGCATCTGATGCATATATGTACAATCTCATACACTTATTTCTACAAGAATGTGACAAGATAGGGGGTGGACAAGGTATTTTTAATCTTGTAGAATGCCTCTTGATGTTCTGACTTCCAGTCGAAACCACCTTGTTTTAAACGCAGAAGGGGAGAGAAGGCTTGGGTGTGTCCACTTATGTTTGAAATAAACCTTCTTAAGAAGTTTATTTTTACCATAAGTCATTGGAACTCTTTTTTCGTAGATAGCGCATCCGCTTCCATGATAGCCTTCGTCTTATTTTGATTAATTTCTATTCTCTTCTTATGGACCACAAAGACCAAAAAATCATCAGTCTGCACAAAAAAGGCACACTTAAGAGGAATCATCTTCAATCCATTCTTTCTCATCCTTTCGAATGGTTGGCAAAGGAGATCCATATGACTTTCATCTGATATAGATTTTACTATTATATCATCAATATAAACCTGCATGAAAATCTCAATAAAGTCATGAAATATATAATTCATTGCTCTCTGATAAGTTGCCCCAACATTTTTTAAACCAAAAGGCATGAAAACCCATTCATAGGCGCCTAATTCCCCAGGGCATCAAAAAGTTATTTTGGGTACATCTTCTTCAACAATGAAAATTTCATTGTATCCATAGTATCCATCAAGCATACTAAGATACTCGAAGCATGCGGCTAAATTAATTAACATTTCTACCACAGGCATTGGATATTCATCCTTTGGGGTTGCAGAATTTAAATCTCGAAAATCTATGCAAACCCTGAGAGATCCATTTTTCTTAATAACAGGAACAATATCCGCAATCCATTCAACATACCTTGTGATCCGGATGATCTTGCAACAGAGGAGTCTTTCGATCTCTTCCTTTTTCTTCGAGATAGTTTATGGTACGAACCTTCTTGGGGTCTGATTGATGGGCTTCTTTCCATCCTTGATAGGCAGTTTCAGTTCGACCAAATCTCTGCTCAAACCAGGTATCTCATTGTAATCCCAAGTGAAATAACCCTTGTACTCTTTTAGCAATTGGATCACTTTGGATTTCTTCTTTGGATTGAGTTTTGCACTCACATAAGTGGGTCTTTTCATGGATCCCTCACACAGGTCCACTTCTTCGAGAGGGTCATGCTCCATCATCTTTGCACTTGACGTTGTTGGATCCTTCTCGAATCCTAGAGGCTCTTCGTCATATATTTCATCTAACCTCTGGTCTTTTTCTTTGAAGGGTGTTTCCTCGTCAGGAGATTTTGGTTCGAAATCTACCCTAGGTCCCTTCACATGTAATGCTTCATCTCTGGCTTCGACAACCATGTGCATTACTTTGGCTTATAATGTCGTTTTCAATTTATTTTCGGCCAAATAAGCTGAATCTTTTCGAAAAATTTGGACTCAGACATTGTCAATGTCTTCGTCAGCCCAGCCCGTTGGCCGTATTCCTGGAACTCCTTCTATATTAGCTTATTCTCCAATTCCCTACCCTATTGGAATCCATAGGTGGGATTTAGAGTAAGGAAGTAAAAAGAATTTTTGTTAGGGGAATATGCATCATACACAGGATTGCATGGCCCAATGTTGGCCAAATTCCTATCAAAGTTCCTTCTATCCACATGGTTAACTTCTGCATGTAGTAGCTCTGATCTGCTTCAATGTTTTCAACAATTTTTTCCTCTCTCCATATTGATATGCATTGATGCATTGAGGAAGACACTTCCCCTATACCATGTATACATTCATGTCCTATCAACAAGTTATAATTTGTCTTTGTTGCAATAACCATAAACATGGTCGGTCTTGTAATTGAACCCACAATTAGATCCACCTGCACCACTCATAAAGTATGGAATATTTTACCTTAATAGTTTGAAAGTACCATGTTATGGGGCATGATATCAGTGTCGAACATTCCAATCCTTTTCAACATGAATTGGGGCATTAGATTCACCGAAGCTCCACCGTCTACCAAACTTTTATTGATTCCCATGCTTTCCACCTTTCCCCTTATGAACAAGGGTTTAAGGTGACTCTTTATTCCTTGATCAGGCCATTCAAAGAATGCATCTTGTTCTTCAACAGCTCCATTATTCAAGATATAGTAACATATTGGCTTGTGTTTTTCCATCTCAATCTCGTCTTCTTCCTCTGATTCTTTGATTTCAATTATTTGTCTTAGAACATAGTTTGATTCTACAACCCTTAGTTAGAGTTTTGATGATAACAAATACAAAGAACAAATATGCTCCCTAAAAATTTTGTTTTTATGTATGCAGAAGTTCTGACCAAAGCAGCATCAGAAGATAAGCCATAAGAGCTACACGCTGAAGCAATCAGAACATGCGCTGAAGATTGATGACCAGAACCTGCGCTTAAGCAAAGTAAACTCTGATTCTGAACAAGAACATGTTAATCCAAGTCATCAATGTTCTGAAGCGTCAGCAGCAGGCAAGGATGTAAGATTCTGAAGCGTTACTGATCATTCAATTCAGCATCAATTACAATGGCTTCTTTCAGACAGGATCTTCTCCAAATGGAAACTGAGTTAATGTCATTTAACACGCTTGATGGTCAACGTAAATCCATTGCCTATATAAACAAGCTCAGTGTTCAAATCATTAACGATTTTCCATATATCACTTACGCATATTCAAAAAGATGCAAGCAAATTTCATCATCTTTCAAGCTATAATTTTGTGTAAATTATCACAGTTGTGTTAACAATTTTTGTTACGAAAAACAACAACACACGTTCTTGTATAATTGTTTTGAAACAGTGTTCCTTGAGATTAACCGGATTGTGGTTATACTCAAGAAGACTTTAACAGTTGTTAAAGTAGTGATTGTAATCCTTTTGTGATTAGTGAATTAAGACCTCGTTGGAGAGAGGAGAAATCACCTTGACGGGTGGACTGGAGTAGTTTGAGATCAAACGAACCAGGATAAAAATACAGTGTCATTGCGCTTTTGATTTCATGTTTTCAATTCAACCCCCCCTTCTTGTGTTTTTCACATCTTCAATTGGCATCAGAGCGCCTGGTTCTGAGCTTAAACACTTAACCGTGTCAGTTCAAGGTCCAAGCTTCAGAAAAACACTATGGTGGGACCAAGCCAAAACATCAGCAATGACTACCATGAAGACAAGGACAGATTCAGTGGAAAACCTCCAGTCTTTGATGGAGAAAACTTTGACTACTAGAAAGACAGAATTGAGAGTTTCTTTCTGGCCCATGATGCTGATCTGTGGGACATGTTGACTGATGGATACACGCACCCAGTGGATGGACGTGGTCAGAGGATAGATAGAAAAATGATGTCTCACCAGCAAAAGCGTGAATTCAGAAACCACCACAAGGCCAGAAGAATACTCCTCAGCGCCATCTCATACTCAGAATATGAGAAAATATCAAACAGAGAGACTGCCAAGAACATGTTTGACTCTCTGAGAATGACGCATGAAGGAAACATATAAGTCAAAGAAACCAAGGCCCTTGCGCTCATTCAGAAGTATGAGGCATTCAAGATGGAAGATAGTGAATCAATAAAAACTATGTTTTCAAGATTGCAAATCCTTGTTGCTGGACTGAAGGTTCTTGACAAAGGGTATTCTATTGTTGATCACGTTAAGAAGATCATCAGAAGCTTTCCCAAGCAATGGAGGCCAATGGTCACAGCACTTAAGCTAGCCAAAGATCTCAACAAAATATCTCTGGAGGAACTTGTCAGCTCCCTCAGAAGTCACGAGATAGAGCTAGAAGAAGATGAGCCTCAAAAGCAAGGTAAGCCACTAGCTTTAAAATCTAACAGAAAATATGACTCTAAGGTTTTGCAGGTTGTGGAAGAAAATTCTGATGGATCCTCATCAGAAGAAGATGAATTGTCTCTCCTCTCCAGAAGGGTGAACCAACTGTAGAAGCAGAGACAAAGGAAATTTAGAAATCCTAGAAGATCATAGAATCAAAATGAATCCTCCTCCAGATACAGAAAGTTTGAGTCTTCCTCTGGACACAGAAGATCTGAAGGTTCTTCAGGATACAGAAAGCCAAATAACAATGACATCATCTGCTATGAGTGTAATGAGCAAGGGCACTACAAAAGTGACTGCCCAAGGCTTCAGAAGGAAAATTCCAAAAAGAAGTCCTTCAAGGAAAAGAAGAAAAGCCTCATGGCAACATGGGATGATTCGGACACCTCTGAAGCTAACTCAGAGTCATATGATGAAAGAGCAAACATAGCTCTCACGGAAAATGTGTCAAAAGAAAGTGAAACTTCTGGTTCAGACTCAGAATCAGACACTGAAGAGGTATTCCCGGACTTTACCATCAATTTTACTAAGGCTGAACTTGTAGAAAGTCTAAATGAAATTCTGGAAAGATATCAGCATATCAGAGTCAAATTCAAGAACCTGAAAAGGGATCTTGCCTCTAACTCTGAAAAGTCTGAGAGTCTCAGATTAGATAATTCTGAGTTAAAATAAATAATTTCAAAATTAGAAAATGATTGGAAAAATTCTCATAAGGAAACAATCTTAGAGACTCCCAGTAATGCTGATGAGATCATCAAAAAGTATGATCACAACTTTCAGAAGTTTCTAGCTAGAAACATAGATAGAAGCAAGATGGCTTCAATAATCTATGGAGTTAGTAGAAATGGCAGAAAAGGGATAGGATATCAAGGAAAGGTATCTACACCTAAACAAACCATGGACTTAGTCATAAAACGCACACCACTCAATTCACATTTTATATATGGGCACACACATGACATAAAATACACAAGTAGTGATTATTCTGTCAAACCAAAATTCAATCAGAATTTTGGTAAATGTGGGTACCTAAGGATAAAATTATACATGTAGCAGATATATTTAGCAACAAGGCTAAGACACCAGTCATGGGACCTGGACTCTGGCTGTTCGTGACACATGATGGGAAGAAGGCATATGTTCCAAAGCCTGGAACTTAAGCCTGAAGGCTACGTGGGCTTTGAAGGCAATCAGAGAGGAAAGATCATTGGCTCTGGAATAGTAGGTAATGAAAATCTTCCCTCTATAAATAATGTATTATTAGTTGATGGATTAATGCATAACCTGTTATCCATAAGTCAATTAAGTGACAACTGTTATGATATAATCTTTAATCAAAATTCATGCAAAGCTGTTAGTCAGAAAGATGGGACTATCCTATTTAATGGAAAGAGGAAAAACAACATTTATAAAATAAATCTTTCTGAACTAAAGAGTCAGAATGTAAAATGCCTACTTTCTGTTAACAACGAGCAATGGGTCTGGCACAGAAGATTGGGGCATGTTAGTATGAGAAGAATATCTCAGATTAATAAACTCAATCTGGTCAGAGGACTTCCTAATTTGAAGTTCAGCTCAGATGCTCTGTGTGAAGCATGTCAGAAAGGAAAATTTTCAAAACCTGCGTTCAAATCCAAAAATGTTGTTTCTACCTCTAAGCCATTAGAACTTCTGCACATTGACTTATTTGGACCAGTAAAAACTCCATCTGTCAGTGGCAAGAAGTATGGGTTAGTAATCATAGATGACTATAGCAAATGGACATGGGTAAAGTTCTTAAGACACAAGGACGAGTCGCATTCTGTGTTTGTTACCTTCTGCAACCAAGTTCAGAATGAAAAGGATCTTAGAATTGTCAAAGTCAGAAGTGATCATGGTGGGGAATTTGAAAATAAAAATTTTGAATTATTTTTTAATGAAAAAGGCATCTTACATGACTTCTCTTGTCCTAGAACTCCCCGACAAAATGGAGTTGTAGAAAGAAAGAACAGAACATTGCAAGAAATGGCCAGAACCATGATCAATGAGACTAACATTGCTAAGATCTTCTGGGCAGAGGCAATTAACATAGCCTGTTACATTCAGAATAGAATCTCCATAAGACCTATTCTGGAAAAGACTCCATATGAATTATGGAAGAACAGAAAGCCCAACATTTCTTATTTTCATCCATTTGGATGCACATGCTTTATTCTGAAAACAAAAAATTATCTGAAAAAGTTTGACTCTAAAGCACAAAAGTGTATTATGTTAGGATACTCTAAACGCTCAAGAGGGTACAAAGTATACAATATAGAAACACAGATTGTTGAAGAGTCAATCAGTGTTAGGTTTGATGATAAGCTTGACTCTCAAGAGTCAAAGCAGAATGAATTCCTTACAGGTATGGAAGTTGAACTCATAGGTACTGAAGACAACTCATCAGAAGTTCTCAACAGAGACGTTCCCTCAACATCAGAAAGAGTTACTGCAAGAAATCCAGCACCTTCAGTTGACCAACTTTAGAAAAGACTATCCAGAAGCAGCATAGCTCACCCAGAAGATAAAATACTGGGAAAGAAGGATGATCCAATCAGAACAAGATCAACATTAAGAAACTCTGAAGAATCCCTTATGGAACTGGTCTCTCTGATTGAACAAACAACAATTGATGAAGCGCTTCTGGATAATGAGTAGATTCTGGCAATGCAGGAGGAATTGAATCAATTCACCATAAATGACGTATGGGATCTGGTCCCTAGACCAAAAGGATTTAACGTCATTGGAACAAAGTGGGTGTTCAAAAACAAACTGAACAAGCAAACAGAAGTCATCAGAAACAAAGCACGACCAGTAGCACAAGGTTATAGTCAACAAGAGGGGATAGACTATACAGAAACCTTTGCTCCAGTCGCCAGTTTAGAATCTATCAAACTTTTAATATCATTGGTTGTGAACAAAGGCATCACTCTGTATCAGATGGATGTCAAAAGTGCATTCATAAATGGTTATATAGATGAGGTGGTATATGTGCACCAAACCCCTGAGTTTGAGAATTCAAAAAATCCAGAATATGTTTTCAAACTAAAGAAGTCACTCTATGGTCTGAAACAAGCTCCCAGAGCTTGGTATGAAAGACTAAGTAACTTCCTGTTAGAAAAGGAATTCACTAGAGGGAAAGTGGACACAACCTTATTCTGTAAGACAGTTAAGAATGACATGTTAGTATGTTAGATTTATGTTGAGGACATCATCTTTGGATCTACTAAACCCTCTCTGGGAAGAGAGTTTGCTAAATGTATGCAGGCAGAGTTTGAGATGAGCTTAATGGGGGAACTCAAATTCTTTCTGGGCATTTAGATAAACCAAACTCCATAAGGAACTTACATTCACCAGAACAAATACGTCAGAGAACTTCTGAAGAAATTTGATCTCTCAGAATGTAAGCCCTCAAAGATTCCAATGCACCCCAACAACATTCTGGAAAAGGAAGAGGTAAGTAAAAAGGTAGAACAGAAGTTCTACAGAGGTATGGTTGGTTCTCTTCTCTATCTGACGGCTTCAAGGCCTGACATTTTATTTAGTGTTTGCTTATGTGCTAGATTCCAATCAGATCCTAGAGAATCTCACTTAACAGCAGTTAAGCGAATTTTCAACTATCTGAAAGGTACTACTAATTTGGGTTTGTTTTATAGAAAATCAAATGATTACAACTTAGTAGGATATTGTGACGCTGACTTCGTTGGAGACAGAGTAGAGCGTAAAAGCACTTCTGGAAGCTGCAAGTTTCTGGGAGAAAATCTGATCTCATGGACCAGCAAGAGACGGTCCATAATTGCACTATCAATAGCAGAAGCTGAATACATAGCAGTTGCTGGATGTAGCACGCAAATGCTCTGGATGAAAAGTCAACTCGAAGACTTCAACATATTTGAGAGTAACATTCCTATCCTCTGTGACAATACTTATGCTATTTGTCTTAGTAAGAATCCAATTTTGCATTTTAGGGATAAGCATATAGAAATAAAACATCATTTTATTATGGACTATATTCAGAAAGGGATTCTTAGCTTTAAATGTATTGACACAGACCATCAATGGGCTGATGTCTTTACAAAACCTCTTTCTAAAGATAGGTTTAACTTCATTCTGAAACATCTCAGCATGAAGCTATGCCCAGAATAAAATATTTTATTTACATATCTTAACCTTCATAACTTTATTATTTTCTATGAACTACTGATCAACCTATCTTCAGAGTTTAGAAGTATAGATTGCATCAGAATCTATCCATGAAGATCTGAACGTTTCATTTCAAGGATAGAAGCGTGCAGTTCACATAATCAAACAGTTGTCATCCATTCATCAGCTACTTTCTGAGGTTGAACGC
Source organism: Vicia faba (assembly GCA_948472305.1). Classification (NCBI taxonomy): domain Eukaryota; kingdom Viridiplantae; phylum Streptophyta; class Magnoliopsida; order Fabales; family Fabaceae; genus Vicia; species Vicia faba. The sequence continues at coordinate 469,556,015 of OX451735.1, forward strand.
GCGTTCAATTTTCTGAAAGGTCAAAGGCACTGATTGGGTGCATTGAGACACTTGTCAAGGGTAACCGTTCAAGTATCTTTCTGAATCCCCTAATTTCAGGTGTCATTAATGCTTATAATCATGACTAATTATTTCTTTTTCTTATTGTTTACGTTTTCAAACAAACCTATTTAAAGTCAAATTTTACTTTTTACATTCACTTCTCTTTAATCTCATCAATATTTTCTATCATCTCAAGTTCCTGCTTTCAAAAACCCCTTTTATCTTCCTCAAAATCTCGTGTGAACAATGGCTTCTTCAAGTGTCAAAAATGTCAGTACTCATGAATCTGCTTCAATGGAACAGTATGAAGAACCCTACAGATCGCTCCTCACTCCTATTGATAATTTGGAAGTTCTCTCAGAACTGATTATTGATTTTGAAAGCTTGCAAGAAAATGGCTTCAATCTGTTTGAAGAGGTTACTGCTCAAGGATGGAACAGGTACTTTGACCGTCTATTGGGGCCAACCTTTCCCATTCTTGTCAAAGAATTCTGGATACATGCTTCTTCTTCAAATCATCAGGTTACTTCTTATGTCATGGGGAAGAAAATTGTTATTACAGAAGACATAATTGAAAAGCTTCTTGGATACAATGGTGGAGGTGTCAGGTGCATTGACATGGCTGAGAGATGTTCTGACGTAAGTTCAATTGTAAAGGAAATTTTTACTCATGGACTACCCTCTAGTAAAATCAGGGATTTGAAGGATCACCACAGAATTTGGGCAAGAATTATTCTAGGGTGTATGTTGTACCCCAAAATCTCCCCCCCCCCCCCCCCATATTCCTCAAAACTTTTCAAGTGAGATCCTTAAATTGCTCAAAGAAGTCCAAGGGTTGACCAAACAAACTCTCTCCTAAGGTAGTCTACCTCAGATTAGGGTTTCAATTTGCATCAAGATGTGTGAGGCCAAAGGGTCCCAAATGCTCACTATTGTCCTAATATGTTCTCAAGATCATCCATGTCAAGTTTCAAGCCTTGCAGAGAAAATTTGCTCAGTCAATTGCTCAAAGGCCTGAAAATCGACTGTGCTAGGGCAAAAGTCAACTGTGGCCCACATACAATCAAATGTCAAGATTTTTGGTCAACATACTCATTTTGAAGTTTTATTCATCATTTGATCAAGGTTTGATCATGATTCCTCAAGGATTGCTCACAATTCATCAAAACCCAAAAGTTGCTAAATTAGGGTTTTATAGGAAAAGTCAACTCAACTTTGACCAAGCATAACTTTCTCATACTTTATTAGAAATAACCCATCCAAAGCTCATTTTGAATAGGATGAAATTACCTACAATCCATCTTCATCCACCAAGTTCAAAATATGCACTCACAAGAAGATATAAATTTGGACATTATAGGTCATTTTGAAAAGTCAACAAAAACACCTTTTTTGTCAAACCTTCATACATGAACATGGAAGACTCAATTGAGATGAGACCAAAAGTGTTACTCAGAGGACATCTTGAGCTTTCTAAAAAGACAAATAACACATATCTAGGATCAAAATTGAAGGAGTTATGCATTGGTAAAGTTGACCTTTTTTGCAAAATTGCCAAAAGTCAAAAGTGGCCAAAATTGTAAATTTTGTTAAATCGGCCCAACTTTTTGTGTTTGTATTAAGTTTGTAACATGATCCACGAACCATGATCCTTCCCACTTGCCTTTATTTTATTTTTTTATTTTTATTTCATTTAAATAAAATAAAATCAATAATAAATAATGAAAATATAAAAAATCATTTAAACCTTGAGATTTTGTGCATATTTCAGGTCCATGAATAGCTGGAAATGAGATCAAATCGTGCAAGGCTTGTTTGGACAGGAAAAGATTGAATTTTTCTTGTTTTTGAAAGATTTGATGCAAGGGTGAATCAAGGATCAAATCTTCATAATTGCAAGGATTTGATGCAAACTTGTAACCCTAATTGATTCTGTGATATATATTGAACAAATCCAAAGCAAAAACACAAGGGTTAGAGGCGTAAGAGAGCAGAATAAAAGTCACAAAAATCACCAAAAAGTTCTGAATCAAATTACAAGTTAGAGGACGATTTACACCATTCCAAGGCTAGCAATCGATTCCCAGCCTTCTCCTGAAGATAACCTGATCATATTCAAGCCTTGATTTTCCCAGAATCCGTCTCCACAACTCTCACGGTTTGTCAATTTTTCTAAAATTTTATCCATTCATTCTTGCATCTTTATCATGTTTAATGATATATTTGTAATCCTTATCATATTTGCAAGCTAACAACACCATTTAATTGCATTTTTGGAGGCCATACGTGTGGATGCCATTGTTAGGGTTTCTGAGATAGTTTTGGGGCTTTGCTACACAGGAAAAATTGGGCCACGATTGAGGTACCAGGATGCTCGTGAAGTTGTCACGAGTTGATTGGTACCATTGTTATGTGTTTATCATGCTTGTAGGGAGTTTTGGAAAATCACAGGGGTTGTACCTACGCCTTTTGTCCGTAGGTAAAAGTCTCCAAACTTTTAGCAACGGAAGGAGGTAGAAGATGATGGCGTGGCGTGGCCTGACTGTCCCATTCAAAAATCCGCGCGTTTTTATTATATTAACTTGCATTTCCAATATAATGTTTATTTGTTATTCCATGTACAACAAGGCACGTTAGCTCAGCTGGTTAGGAGGCGTTGGAAAAAGCCAAAGGGCCTGGGTTCGAATCCCAGGTCCCCCATATTATTTCATAATTTCACTTCTTGCATAATCAGGCACATGTACAGGCATGGAGACCACCACACGCCCTCAAGGAACAGCCAACCAGATGTCCAACAAGCTGGATCCAAAGGCCATTCTTTGGAGGTCTACAATGCACCCTAATCAACTTGCAACATGGGATCTGAAAGGTCAACATGGGCCAAGGGATTTTGGGCTGAAAAGTCAGATTGACACCCCTCTTTTGCTCTAACACCAGGCCCAATTTTCTCTCTTTCCTTTTATTTATTTATTTTGTTTAAATTATTTTGTAACATAAAAATTAATTCTTTTTTTTTTACAAAAACTCATAAAATCAATTTTCATCAATTTAGATTTAGGTTTTATTTTTATCAAATTTAACTTAATAATTATTTTAATTTAATTTTAGGGTAATTTTAATCTTTTGTAAATAACTTAAAATAAATTAGAAAATTAGGGTTTTGTTTAATTTTATTTTTATTTTCTTTTCTTAAAATAACCAAAATGCAAAAATAGGTCAAATTAATTATTTTTCTTAATTTAAATTAATTAGTAATTAGGTTTGTATTTATTTAATTAAAACCTTATTTTTCTCAAAATAATCGAAAACAAAAAAAAATGATTTTTCTTTTAATTAGGTTTAGACAGGGCAAAACCCTAATTTTTCTCGTTCTTAATTTATCGCGCGCGTTTATTATTTTTGCCAATATTAATGTAACTGCTCATGGGATGTAATAGTTTAATTAGGATTTTTCTTTTATTTATCGTTTTTACGGGTTTTTGGTTATGTAATTAATCCTCCTCCCCGAAGCCTTGTAATAGCGTAGCCTTATTTCTCGCATTTTAATTTTCACAAATATTAAACTGTTAGATGTATGATATTAGAATTGCATGACAAGAACGTATGTTAATTTTAAACTGGTTAGCGAACCCTAAATGTGCAAAGATAATAACTGAAATTAAATCACTCGCACATGCGCACTCCTAGGATATACTCTCACTTCGGTTGCCTTCGGTAAACGATCATTAAGTATAGGGTGTTTTAGTGGTTGCTCTTTTGTATAAACAAAGATCAAATGTCCCGTTCAGAAATGTTGCCTCGGAAAAGTTGCCTCAGAAATGTTGCCTCGAATATGATCTTAAGACACTAGGGTTATTACTAAGACATCCTCACATTGCTTTAGTGATCGTACGTCCCTTTCAAATCGACCCTTACAGCTCCAACGATGGTGCTACCTACTCACTAATAGTAGGATAGCGTTGTCTAAAGGAAACAAGAACATAAGCATTCTTTTTTCGAATAGGTAGATGCTAGTAGGTACTTTCTCAAAAAATCAAACTTTTCCACACTTACACTCTTTTCAAACAAAGTTTTCGAAAACACTTCGTAACACTCTTGAAGACAGAAGCAAGGGTTAAAATGAAGTAAAAGAAAAACTTTTCAAAAACACACAAACACGGAAGCAATTTTTAAAATGATGAAAAAGTACCTAAGAGCCCGTAGAAAACTACAGATAGAAAGGGTTCTAATACATTCCCTTTCTATAATCTACCCCACGTACTCAAAATCTCGAAAAAGGAATTTTTCTGTGCTTTTTTCCTTTCCAATTGGATAAAATAAAAGTCGGTGGAGACTCTTGCTTACCGCGACATTTCGTGAACACAAACGCAAAACACAAACCAGCATTTTCCTAAAATAGTCTGCTTCTGCCACCGTATCACAGTGTATCAACCACAGGAAGCCCACAAGCTCTCCTGATTATATCAACATTGATCAGCAATTTATGATCTATTTCATTGCTAAGAGGACAAAGGTAAATCTTCCACACTTGTTGTTTAATCATCTCAGAACTAGTGTGAAGGAAACAAGAGAAGACGAAAGGACCAAGAAGGATTGGATTCCTTAGGAAGGTTCATATCAGATATTCTGATAGAGAATAGGCTGAGAGAACATCTGACGGAGGCCCAGGAAATCAGCACATTGGAAGCAACTGCTGGGAAGCCCCTGAACGCTAAAAATCTGAAGAAGATGAAAATCATTGAGAATATCAAGAAGGAACCTACTGTTACTTCTCATGCAGCCATCACTTCAAGAAGGATACCTCTGGATGAGTTTCCTCTATTTTCTGAGATTGACTCTAAACCAGAAATAATAGTCAGATATCTGAACGCTTGCAAGGAAGATGGTGCTGCACCAGAAATCAATATCCAGGACTTACACAAGGCTTCTCCAGAAGTTGCTTTAAAGAAGACCAAGAAGAGGAAAGTAGAAGGAGAAGGACCCTCTCAGAGGACACCAAAAGCTGCCAAAAAGAAAGGTAATCCCTCCTCTGTTTCTGTTATAGAATCAATAAATGTATCAACATCTGAAGCCATGCCTTCTCAACCAGCAAACCCATCACCCCAAACATTTGAAGACTTTGACATAGGGTTTGATCCATCAGAAACTCTAGGTCTGAATGAACCTCACTCCCTTTCTCAAAATCCAAATCCTGAACATGACCAACCAGAACTTGCCAAAGTTCTGTCTGATATTGATTTATTTGACCAAGACTTTTCCTCTCCCTTACCATAAAATCAAAATTCTCAACTCCCAGAAAATCAAAACTCTGATACCACACCATAAATTCCTCAACAAGAAATTTCACAACCACAATCACCTCAACAAGAAATTCCTCAACCAGAAATACCACAACCAGAAGATCTAAACTCCAACTCACCACAACCAGAAGCTCAATATTCTGAAAATAAATCTTATCCTATCCATGAACCAGAACCCCAACATGTTGCAACAAACCAATATGAAGAATCTCCTTCAGATTCTGATACAATCCTAATACCTGGAATCACAGAAACTCTTGCGGTTCGCATGCCTCTCACCATTCATGACATTCCAGAAATCCCTTCATCTCTGGAATCCACTCCTCTAAACACTCGCACTAGACCAATCATCATTCCTGACTCTCCCACTCTTTCACCCACTAATAGTCCAGCTGACAACGTAAGACTTGTCATTGATCCAATTGTGCTGGAAAGACTAACTTGCATCTTACACAAAACTGCCATTCCCAAACCTAAACCAACTGAAACCACATCATATATTGGTACAAGTTTGTTAATTTTTGAAACAGGAATGCAGGAATGGATAAATTCTTTGAAGCATGCTAGTCAAGAGATGATTAATCCTGCTGCTTCTGATTATATGTGGACAAGATTCAGAAATTGGCTTAGTTCTGAAATGCTGAAGCTGAAGGAACAGAGTTATGAACAGGTTCAGCAGAACTTTAGTGCTAAGCTGAAGGCTTTTCAAGACCAAGTTCTGATCCAACTGCTCAAGAAAGATATCCTCTCGTTGGATAATGCTCCTTGGAAAGAGCATCATCCCTTAGATGAAGTTCAACCAGAATCAGAAAGTCTCTCCCTGACTGCTTCTCCAGAAGACATGATTACAGCAGAAGAAATGGTTCACTTTGAACAAGCTGCAAAATGCTCTGAGTACCGTCCAACTCCTGAAGAAACTCCAACACCTTCCTTAGTCATGCAAACTCTGGAAGAGTTGAAGAAAGAAAATGCTCTAATCCATGCAAGGTTGGATAAGCAGGAGGACACGAACAAAGAGATTAAAAGTATTCTGGGTAAACAAGAAGACACCACAAAGGAAATCAAAGGCATATTGGGCAAGCAAGAAGAGTCAAATACACAGATCAAGAGCTTGCTGGAAGCGTTGTTCACACGTCTTCCCCCTCCTTCTTAGATTTTCTTTTAAAAATTGTTTATCTGTCACTTTTAATTTTACCTCTTTGTTTCTGGAACTTGCCATTACATCATGTTTTAAATATGAATCATCTCTTTTGGCTCTGATTATATTTCCTTTTTTATACATGACAAAAAGGGGGAGAAAGTAAGATATTTTCAATAATGGCTTACCGAGACAAAAGTCTCAAACATTCTGAATTACTTAACCTCTACTTTCTGAAAAGTTTGAACATGTACAAATTCTGATAGGAGATACAGCTAAAACTCTAATGAGAAGGAACTTAAGGGAAGTAATCAACTCAGGGGGGGGGTTCTCTTAAACCTTTCGTTCTTTGTTTTTAATTGAAAATTCTAGCTTTTGTCATCATCAAAAAGGGGGAGATTGTTAGAACATGGTTTGATTCTACAACCCTTAGTTAGAGTTTTGATGATAACAAATACAAAGAATAAATATGCTCCCTAAAAATTGTTTTTATGTATGCAGAAGTTCTGACCAAAGCAGCATCAGAAGATAATCCATAAGAGCTACACGATGAAGCAATCAGAACATGCGTTGAAGATTGATGACCAGAACCTGCGCTTAAGCAAAGTAAACTATGATTCTGAACAAGAACATGTTAATCCAAGTCATCAATGTTCTGAAGCGTCAGCATCAAGCAAGGATGTAAGATTCAGAAGCTTTACTGATCATTCAATTCAGCATCAATTACAACGGCTTCTTTCAGACAGGATCTTCTCCAAATGGAAACCGAGTTAATGTCATTTAACACGCATGATGATCAACGTAAATCCATTGCCTATATAAACAAGCTCAGTGTTCAAATTGTTAACGATTTTCCATATATCACTTACGCATATTCAAAAATGCTACAAGCAAATTTCATCATCTTTCAAGCTATAATTTTGTGTAAATTATCACTGTTTGATAACAGTTTTTGTTACGAAAAACAACAACACACATTCTTGTATAATTGTTTTGAAACAGTGTTCCTTGAGATTAACCAGATTGTGGTTATACTCAAGAAGACTTTAACAGTTGTTAAAGTAGTGATTGTAATCCTTTTGTGATTAGTGAATTAATACCTCGTTGGAGAGAGGCGAAATCACCTTGACGGGTGGACTGGAATAGTTTGAGATCAAACGAACCAGGATAAAAATACCGTGTCATTGCTCTTTTGATTTCAAGTTTTCAATTCAACCCCCCTTCTTGTGTTTTTAACATCTTGAATTTGATCATACTCATAGGGAAGCACTGAGACCACATTGCAGTTGATATTGAGGGAAGATTCTTCGTGGGATACACAGTTATCATTGAGCATGTCTTCTACATTTGCTAGGTCTTTTTGTTCCTTTTTTCCAACTTATTCTTTCTCTGGGGAAATCAATCTTCTTCCTAAAGGTTACCTCTCTTCGACCATGATGGTTGAGGGAAGTTGGTTACTACTGGAATCTCCCACTTCTTTTCCTACTAATTATCGATGTGCCTTCCTACCCTTTGGTTCCTTCGCCCTTGGGATCTTGACATGGGGGTTTTCCCCTTGTAATTCTCTGACTTGTATGCTTGTCGCTTTGAAACTTGGAATTTCTTTAGATATGCTATTGGCATCCTTCCCCATGCTTCAAAACTCCTCCATGTTCCTTTTTCTTCCCCCTTACCTTCGTTTGGGTTTATCCATTTGTTAGTTGGGATGTTTGTAGGTGGCTTGAAGGTAACTCTTCGATTTCCTTTTGGGTAAGGACTATTAGGCCTCCTAGGAATTCCCATTTTTTGAATGTGAAGTTGCTCCTAGGGTCCATGTAGTTGCCCAACAACGAGCATATGGGATTCTTTCAAAAGTTTCTAATGTTTTTGATCATAGGTCACACTGCACTTTGGGCATACTAGGCACTCTGAGTTTACTTTGTGGCAGTGGACAAGGAAACCTAGCAAACTTTCCCCAGCTTTTGGATAAGCAATTTCCATCTGATCATCTTTCCTCCAATTGCCCCGAATTATAGCATGTTAGATTCTCTCATAAGTGTCTACTGCCTTTCGATCATAGAGTAGATTGCATCTGGGACACATTAGCCCCTGAGAATTATTCTTATGGCAGTAAACCAGATAATCTAACAGACTTTCTCCAGCCTTTTGGTAACCCTTTTTTCATTTGGTCATCTTCCATTCTGAGATGCCTTTCAACTTCCTCCATCTTAGGAGCAGGCTGATTCAAGTCCATCATGTTAACTTTAAGGTTAGGACCTTCAGTAATCCATACCTTTTCAAACATAACCCTAAGGACCTCAGTGGCCTTCGTCTTTCTAGCATCGGTGGCAACATCATCAGTAATTTTTCCTTCAATATCATGGTTATCTAGACCTTCAGTAGAAGCCTCCTTTATTTTAATGTTTTCAACAAAATCTTAAGTGATCTTGTCATCAGGGTGTTGGTGAATGTCGAAACTAGCAACTTCTAGCATGTGGACTTCTGCAGGTTTAGCATAGTTGGTTTCTGCTACATGGAGAGGGTAAGAATCGACCTTCATTTGGATTTTTTCTTTTCGCCAAACTTCAATCTCCCTTCCCTGAAAAGAAAACACTATGAGGTTTTGTGTCCCAAAAAGTTATGATATTTACAAAAATTTCTTTTCTTTCATTGGTCTAACAGAGGAATTTTGGCACCAGGTGGCAATATCATCTGGCCATCCTTTACCAACAAGTCAAATATTTTGTCACATTTTGTTATGTTGAAGGTATATGTTCTCTTAGGGAACTTATCATTCTTTTTTGGTTCCGCATGATTCTTCCTGTTCGAAGGGGCCAGAACTTTGCAAGGATATGGTGGCTCTTGCTTTAATTCAGCCAAATCTACTTCACATTCCTCGAAGTTTGAAAAATCACTCCATGCTTCTTGTTCATCTATGGTTGTTTTGACATAAGCAACTCTTTCCTTTCTATGGATTTTGTTTGCCCTGGATTTTTCTACCTTTAAGTGCTCCACTTGTCGAACCCTATCTAACAATTGGGCTATATCCCTGAAATAGTGAGGGTCCAACTTCTTTCTGATAGAGAAATCTAACCCTCTTGCAGCCATCTCAACTAATTCATGTTCAGGAACTTGAGTGAAACATGTTTCCTTTAACAGGCGGAATCTGTCGAGGTAATCACCAATTGGCTCACTAAACTTGCGCTTAATGCTGGCCAATTCGCTTAGACTTATCTTTGATTGACATATATAAAATTGTTCATGAAACAATATTTCTAAACGTGTCCAATCTTGGAACGAGTTTGTTGCAAGGGTAGTGAACCATGTGAAAGAATTTTTGGTTAATGAACTAGGAAAATACTTTATCCTTAAGTTTTCATTATTCTTTATAGTTGGACATGGTTCATTAACCAAAAATTCGACCCCTGTTATTAGCTGCAGATCCAGAACCTTGTAAGGGTGAAGTAATGGTCATCACAAGATCTAAATATGTTGAATTGGAATTATGTAAACCCATCATAAACGAAGATGGCATGCCATAAGGCCACTGACGACAATTTTGAGGCATGAAAAACCAGGTAGTCGTTGAGGCCTATGAAAAATATTTCCCCATAGAGGGGGTCCCTTGTGAACCTTGCGGGCCTATATAAGTCAAAAGAGAGCTGGTATAAGCATTCAAATGCGTTGGCGTAGAACTTGTTGACAACGGTATAGCCTCAGAAGAAGGCGCAAAAACCGTACTCCCCCCTGTCGAAATGACCAGGGGTGGTATTTCATCATTGTTAGGAGGATTTTGATTACCTGTCTGGCCTTGATTCGTTATTTTCCTAACGTACTTTATTTTAGATATTTCCTTGTTGTTTGTGGCTAATTTACCACTCCTAAGTCTCATACAACACAACAAAAATACAAAAGAATGCTGAAGGTTTTCAAAAAATTTACTAGAACAGAAAATATTTGCTTATTGAACACAAGTCCCACAAGGTGTGCCAATTTGTTTACCGTGAAATTTGGTAAACAACCGATGGTCTTCCAAATCAAATAAAAATTAGTAACTTGTAGGATCGACCAGATTAATCCTAAGTACATGTGTTCTTAATAAAACTTCTGTTCATGAAAACGAAAAATACTTTCGACAACATTCCTATTCTTTTAAACAAAATTGATTTCAATTGTTACTTCGAATGTAGTAATATAATGCTTTAAAGAAAAGAATGGAATGTAAAAGGCTTTCGACTTGAATTTAAAGGGAATGTATAAAACTTCAATTAAAGTTTAATAACAATAAACATAAAATCGGTGCATCATACGCACATTCTCACAACTCGGTTGTCGAACGATGGTACTCTGAGTAATTTAGAGTATTTTGTACAAAGAAGTGAACACACTGAATCCTAACACTAAGACCCATATTTATACTAATTCTACCAAAACGGTCTTTTCATAAAATGTTGCCAAGTTTGACATCTAGATGCGCCTTCGAACCTTTCGCTTCGACGCATCTCTTTGGATAAGATCAAACTTTCAAATTTGAAAAACTCTTTTGCGTTCGAAGTGCCAAACATGACGTTCGAAACATCTAATCTGATACTTCAAATAATTTAAATCCCAATGGTTCACATACGAACCTTTCGCCAACACTTAACGAAAATAAAACTCTTATCAGCTCTTCATCCATCGAAATCTTCATAGAGACCCCTTCATATTTCCTTTCGAACTACATTCTTCCCAAAATATATCATTTCAGCTTAAAAACTCATGTAGTATAAATTCCCATTCAACACCACCATGATTACTCCTGACTTTATCAATTTTAAAATCCATCTCATTTTGAACTTGTGAGCAGAAGGTAGAGAACATAGAATGTGACTCATGCTTATGTCTGAAAAACATAACCCATGTCCATCTGTTGTAGTCATCCACAATGACTAATCCATATTTCTTTCCATTGACAGAAGCAACTTTCACTGGTCCAAGGAGGTCATTATGCAAGAGTTCCAGAGGTATAGAGGTAAAACAACCGGCATAATAAATTATCGAGAGAAAATTAATAAAGTCGCCATCGAGTGTTTTTATCCCACCGGAAGGGAAAGGTAAACATTAACTAAACCTCAGAAGGGTGAAATCAAGATCAAACGACTGAGAGATACGAGTCAGGGAGTCAATTACGCTAGGGGAAGGTGTTAGAACACCTCACATTCGTGGTACTCCACGGGATTCACTCTTGTTATTCTAATCAAAGGGTGTGTTCTAATCTAAAGCTTACGAGCTAAATGAAAAATGAAAAGAGGGAATGTATGCAAAAGAAAACATGGGGAAAAGAAGGAATATTTGCAAAGTTTCGCTCGCCTGGGCCCTACAAACAAATGCCTACATATCCCTTTTAAGGAGTCAGAGCGTGTAGTTCAGCTTAAATTTTTTTGTTTGTTTTGTTTTTTTTTATGAACAATATTAATTTCGCTTCCTACCGCAGCTCGACCTTTGGAGACTCACGCGTTGGAGTAGGAATGATTAACATGCCCGAAGACGGATAATTCTACATTCGTGATCTAGCAAGTAGACGTGGTACCACCCGAACTTTAGGGATATACGCGTCATATTGCATAGAGTAGAATTAACACATCCTTTTGAGAGTTTCAAAGAAAGGCCCGAATGCAGAAAAAGTTTGTATTGGTTGATGTTTTTTACCTTGAAAAAGGGTTTAAGAAATGTTAGAGTTTTTTATGCATTTTCCAAGAAAAAGGTTTTAGTCTTCAGAATGAAAAAGGAAAAGAAAATATCTAAGGGAAACTATTTATCTCTATCCCTAATGTTATCATACAATGATTGATCCTATAGTTGAGGTTTGAAAGGGAAATTTCTACCTATGTTAGCATGCATGGATTGCGATCCTAATGTCTACCTTACATCAGAAATGAAACTAGTGAATCCTAAGGGAGCATACAAAGGCGTAAAGAAAAGCACAAACACAAGAGAAATCAAACAGAGTTGAGCCAAAACCAAAACAAAATCGAGTTCAAGCTAAACAACAAAAAAAGAGTCCAATGGATCTGAAAGATGGAGTAAGGAACTCTTTCCACTTGATTTGCTCGATCACCGACATCGAGTAACAACTTGGAGCATCAAGGTTTAAAGAAACGTGAGCTAACATCGTCGACACAAATGACAAAGTGTGGGGTTTGGTTACGAACCCTTTTCCACTTTATTTGACTCAATGGACATGAATGAGCAAGGTTTAAATCATCAACGTATAATACGAGTTAAGAACGAAACGAACTGGAAAGTATGGGGGTCGATTGCGTACCCTTTGTTCCACTTATTTGAGTCGATAGAAAGAATAATATAAGGGAAATGGGAGGGGAATAGGATTTGTCTTCGTTGAGTTCTTTTGCACACAAGAAAACACAAGCAAATACGCACACAAAAATTCCTACTTCTCATGGCAAGGAAAGCGGTAAATGATGCGTAAAATCAAACCAAAATCAGTATAATACTAAACGAATAAGAGTTCATAGCAAGCAAACAAATCAGAGAGACCCGGAAAACTTCGTGCAAGCATCACCAAGCAACAAAGAGATAATCAGAAACAATATCCAATATAAGAATCAAATGTCACAATGAGAAAATAAATCGCAAGCGAATAGCGACCACATCCAATCAAAGTCCCTGCATAAGACAAGTATACACAACCAAACAAAACAACATAAGCTAAGCTCAAGTATTAAAACACAACTAAAAAATAATAGTGAATTGCAAAGGAACTAAGTCCAAACAAGCATCGGAATATTAAAACTAAAAACCGGGCAGCAACATTGTCATCTCACGAACCGTACAAAATTTCGATAGGAAATCGAGAAAACTAAATACAGATGCTAAAAAAATTCCAAGGCAAGTATAATCATGCATCAAACAACAATTAAATCACAGGTTTGCACCAACTTACCAAACCGGGAAGCATTGCGCCATAACACAACATCGCACAAAATATCGGTCCGAAATTGACAAAACATGACATAAATGTCGTCCAAGTACCAAAACAAAGTCGCTTGAGCATTGAACATCAATTAAATAGTGCCTCAAGCTCAACTTATCGAAACCAGACAACATTGTGCCGTATCACAAAATCATCCAAAAAATAGTGTAAAAACCGATATAACTCAACACCAACGATCAATAAACGCACAATTATGCACAAGTGAGCCTCAAACGACTTTTGAAAAGAAATTTACAAGGAATTTGCAATGTCAGGGCAGCAACATATACGTGTATCAGAATAGGACAAAAACGAGTTTAAAACTCATAATCAGATGCACAAACATATTCACTGATTCATGGATCATCGATTAGGAATTACAAATGCTTTGTAACAATTAATTCCACACTGAACGAATGATTCCGAGCCAGAAACAACATAATTAAAGTGTTAATGCAATTTGTCGAATTTGAGGTTTTTAATGTCAAAAATTGAATTCATCAACAAATCGATTCGAAAATTGCATTAACTTATGAAAACACAAATAATTCTCATCAAAACAAAATAATCAACATTTAGATCCAAAAATCGATATTCAAAATCAACATTAATTTTACTGATTAAATTCAAGATCTATATTGATTAAATCATCATTCAACCAATTCCACATTTCAACATCATCATCAATTCAAGAATCAAGTATCTCAAATAATATTCAAGAATTTAACTCAATACATGTTCAAACAATTCAAACACTTAATTCCCAAAATCAATTAATCAAACAAAGCAACTAAATCAATTAAGGACTCAAGAAAAAGTATGAAGAATTACCAAATCGAAGATCAAATCAGAGAAGCAAGTGAAGTTAGCCTGAAAACACGATTAGAGAAGAGGAGAGAGTCACCGAAAAGTTGCGATCGAACGAAGGTAGTTTGTTGCGAAAATCATGCAAAGAAGCGGATGGAGAAAATACCAGTGTTGTGCAACAAAGGGAGTAGCAAAATTCACCGGATTATGCTGTTGGACGGTGGTTCACGCGAGCAAGGCGGTGGTCTGGTGAGTGACTCAGTGGAGGATAGTTCTTGGAGAAAGAAGATCAAGTTTTCTTGAATTTTTTTGTGAGTGTTCTTGAGGAAATTTGGAGAAAATTGAGAGAGAATTTATTTGATTTTACAGAGAGTAATGAGTATTTTGTGAGAGGTTTGTGATAATGAGTGTTGTTGTGTTTGAAATTTTAATTTCAAATATTTATAGTATTGGCTCCAAAGTCTTGTTTGGCTTGACAAATTTGATTTTTCCGCTTATTTCATGCACAGTGCAAGATCGAACCACAAACTCATGACATACAATGCGGAATCCTGAAACAAAAATGTTGGCGATGAAATTTGTAACACGGTGCCAAAATATCTGCTCTGATACAATAAAATTTAAGCAAGTTACGATGCTCTAAACCGCGAGAAATTGGTGTAAAAATTCAAAGTGCAGATTTTTCAACTTATTTTGTGTATGGCGCGCGAACAAACCACAAGCTCATGACTTTCGGTGTTGAATCGTGACGCGCAACCTGAAACAAAAAAGTAGATGACAAAATTTTTGATGTCGTGCTGAAAGAATCACAAATATGATAAAAATTAAGTGAGTTACGATTTTTCGAATGGCGAGAAACAATGGTCTTATTCTACCGCATTGAAAATTTCAGCTTATTTTCATGCGATCTTTAGGAAGCAAGCCACAAACCAAAGCCTTCAGAGTACAACCCAAACTCGGAACTTGAAGCAAAGTTGTAGCCAATAAAACTTGTGATCTCACACTTCAAGAATTGTCCTAATACGATAAAAATCGAGAGTTATAATTTTTACAATATTGAGCAACATTCCCGGTAGAAAACCATTTAGGGATGCAATTTTCCCTAGTAATTCGCACTTTCGGAGATCTTATGCAAAGAATTAACCTCTGACCCAAACATACAAATCGAAGATAAAATCAAGACAAATTTTTTACCTAAAGAACCATTCAAAAACATCGAACTGGGTGAAAGTTATCAATTTTTGAACAAACGATAAAATGCGGTTCAACACACTATTTTCATTGTATATCTCCAAAGTATTCGCACATTCAGAGATCTTCCTCAATGAATTGGACTCCGAGCCGAACACGAAGATTGAAGGAAATAACAATAAGGTTAAAATTCTCCAAGCACCAATCAAAGATGATTTTCAAGTCAAAAGTTGCGAATTTTTAAACATCTGAAAAACCAACGAACCAGCAAATCCATTGTGAAGGAAAATTGCGATCATAAAACGCAGCGGAATATAAAATTTTCCTTTAGAGATCCTTACGAATGAGCATGGTCAGTGATAGAAATATTTACCTCTTGTGGCGATTCAGAACTTTGATGTTGTGATCACGGGCGTTGATGAAGAAAAACGCCTCTACTCAGTCCACACGAGCAGATCGATTCCGGTCACAGTGCTAGCTGATCACGAACGGAAACCTTGAGTGAGAGAGAGAGTCAAAAACAAAAATGCATCAAGTGAAATTGCTTCATCACAAGGGATCTATTTATAGAATCACTCGTGTGGGCTACAAGCTAAAAGCCCAATTAAGGCTATAAGCTAAAAGCCCAATTAAGCTTATGGACATCATACCTTATGATGTACCATATATCACTTATCCACGTGGTACCTTACCACTTTCCGTATTACACTTAAGTGCACTGTACCTTACGGTGTTCCTTATTTATTCTATCTCTCATCAACCTGTCCTTATGTGTGTGACCCTGTAGGTTTTCGCGACGTTGGAAATTATATTAAATCACACATTTAATATAATAAACAGTGAGCGATATCTAGCAACACATCACTGTTACCCAAGTCACGAAAATGTCATGTGATCTGACCAAACCTTTTCCGTGATAATATTTGTGTTGTACAATTACCCTTTTGCCCTCATGTCTATATTGAACACAAGGCATACACTGTGTCACCCTTGTCCAGTTCAATATTGGGCCCTTAGACATTTATCCTGTTATGCAGGATGAGCAAATTCCATCTAGGTCACTCATGTCCCTTAGCATGCTTTGTGAAGTACCCATCAATCGTATTTACAGTCATCCAGTTACGGATGATGTTTGATCAACAATAAAGTACTGGACTCTACATCTAGGGTCCATAGTGGTTTCAGGTCGAAGGGTGGTATACACCATTATCATCATGAGAATAACTTATGACACTTTGCATAACATTCTATGTAGTATTCTCATAGCGGGTCAATCCAGTATAAATATTACTCCTAATATTCATACCTATGTCAAGACTTGATAACTCCTTATCTATGATCCATGAGATGCGATCATCAATCTATCTTCATAATAATCTTAATGCTTTAATGCTATCCCACTTCACATTAAAGCTTGACTACGGATACTTTAAGAATAGTGTCTTATGTTTAATGGGATCTCATGATTAAGTCACACTTAACATTTCATTAAACAAATAAACCATTCTAGGGACTTTATTATTTTGGAAAGCAAACATAATAAAGAAATGCCTTTTATTATTAATAAATAATTCGATACAAGTACCATAAGTATTGGCCTCTAGGGCTTACACCAACACATTGTATAACGCATTTACGGTATTTTGCGCTTTTAAAAATCTTCCTCACAAAATTAGGCTTCAACTTGAACAGATAAACTGGAGAATATATCAAGACAGTTCTAAAGACTAAAGAACCATTCCCAAATCATTTTCTGATCTCACGTTATGAATTTCTGAGCTTGAAACACACAATACTGAATTTCTGTCTACACTGTCTCAAATCGATTGAAGCGCTTGATTTTATGTGAAATTCAATGCATTCCAAGACACACGATAGCTTGATATGACGATGAATTGATTGTTTGTTGAATGAATATCTTGGAACACGTGTGGAGTGCATTAAAATCCAAAAACCCTGAGTTCTGCTTCACAATGCTGCTTAACAAAACAATCATCTTTCGCAATTCTTTTCATAGAGAAAACCCTTGATTCCATGAGTATAGAACCTATGACATGTATGCATGTATGTGATGATGAAATATAAGCCAATTAGGGCTAGAATTAAGAGGGCGAATTTTAGGGTACAACAAGAGGTAGAAACAACATTCTTTGGTTTGAAAGACGTTTTAGAAAACTTGCCTTTCTGGCATGCTTCATAAAGACCATCTGAAGAAAACTTCAGTTTATGGAGGCCTCTGACTAAATCAAGCTTATTTAGCTGATAAATCTTTCTCATGATAACATGGACCAATCGTCTATGTCGTACTCATTTCTATTAATTAACATACATTAGGCACTTAACATTTTGTTCTTTAAAATTAGAACGTATAATCTTATAGATGTTGTTCTTCCTCTTGCCATTTAAAATAATGAAGCCATCCTTCTGACTAAAAATTTTACAAGACTTTTGGTTAAAGATAATATCATAACCATTTTCACTTAATTGACTTATGAGCAATAGATTATGCATTAATCTATGAATAAGTAAAACATTATAGAAGGTAGATTACCATTACCTATTATTCTGGAGCCTATGATCTTCCCTTTTGATCACCTCTGAAACCCACGAAGCCACCAGGCTTAAGTTCCAAGCTTTGGAACATATGCCTTCTTCCCATCATGTGTTACGAGCACCCGAAGTCCAGGTGCCATGGCTGGTGTTTGACTTGGCTGCTAAGGAGATCTGCAACATAGATTATCATATCCTTAGGTACCCACATTATTTTGGGTCCTTTCTTATTACTACTCCCAGATTTCTTAACAAACTTAGGTTTCTGAGCAGGATAATCATATCTATATGAATACTTAAAATGATGAGGTGTAGCTTTTGGCTTTGCCTTAGCTTTAGAAATAAGTTTTTATTTCGGCACAAAACAAACAAGTACAGAGTGAGACTTAAGAGTATTTTGTTTATTAACTTTTTCAGAAGTAGATTCTTCATCAGAATCATAACCAATTCCTCTTGTTCCATTTTTGCTGACACCATAGATCATTGAAGCTATTATGCTTTTATTTAGGCTTCTAGCAAGGAATTTTTGGAAATATTTGTCATACTTCTTTATGACATCATCAGAATTCACATAAGATTTTGAAAGAATTTCTTCCTTATGTTTAAAACTCTTTCTTTGAAGGGAAGAGTTGTCATTCTTAAGAATAAAATTTTATTCATTTAAAATGGAGAGTTCTTTTTTAAGCTTGTTGTATGCTTCATATTCAGATACATGGACTTGTTTCAGATCATTGTATTTGTTCTTAAGCTCTTGATACTTTTCAATAATCTAACATAAACAAAAATCTAGTTCAGAATGAGGGAGTTTAGAAAATACCTCTTCAGAATCTGATTCAAATTCTGATTCTAGCTCTGACTGAATCTTCTCAATCGAAGTTTTGATGATTTACATCAATTCCACATTCAGTCGCTCTTCCTTAGAATCAGCTTCTGAAGAATCATAAGATCCTTGATTTAAAGCACGTGATGTTTTTGCTTGCAACTTACTTCCTTTGTCCAGAAGTTGATTCAGAGTGATCACCTATTCTTCTAAATCCTTGGTCTTTTCCTTGTCTTTTATTTTAGAGTTGATTTATTCTTCTATAGAGTAGAGACAACTCATCTTCTTCTTCTAAATATTCTTTGAAGGGGTGAAAAACACAAGAAGGGGGGGTTGAATTGTAAAACTGAAATCTAAAGCAATGAACACGATATTTTTATCCTGGTTCGTTTGATCTCAAACTACTCCAGTCCACCCGTCAAGGTGATTTCGCCTCTCTCCAACGAGGTCTTAATTCACTATATTCAACTGAATATTACAGACTGCTTTAACAACTGCTAAATCCTTCTTGATTCAAACCACAACCCGGTTTGTCAAGGCAACACTTTCTTACAAAGAGATAAAACTATGTGTGTGGATGTTTTCTACAAAACTGTATCACAACTGTGATGTATACACAAATTGAAGCTTAGAAACTAGATTGCTAAACAGTAATGGAATATCATAGTGTGTGGTTTAGCAAAACTCAGAGAACGAAGATTATGGTTCAGCTTTTGTGCGTGTAGAGATTTTGAGAGCATTAGCCATTATAATCTTCAAAGCCTTGTTTATATAGCACTTGAGATGATGAACGTTGAATGCAATATTCTTGATTCAATGCTAATAACAAGCTTTCCTTATTGAGCAGATCTTGTCTGGAATGAGGCCGTTGGAATTGATTAGCTTTCAATGCACAGTACCGTTGCTTACTTAATGCAAGTTCTGGCTTGGCTCATTCTGATTCTGCTTCGCTGCTGATGAACTATTGTGTTTCTGTATCAGAGTGTTTGAGCGCAGTTCTGTTCATCAAGCTTCAGCATGTTCTTGAGTTGATCATCTGATTTTGACGTTCTGATATAGCAACTTCTGATGCTGGTGTCTGAAGTCAAGTTCTGATGCTGAATAGTCGTGATCTTGCTTATATCCATCAGAGTATCTGCAAGTCAGAACATAATAATTTTAGGCAGCAGATAGTTCAAACATGAAACTTATAAATACTATATCTTTTCACTTTGTTATCATCAAAACTCAAATATAGGGTAGTAGATTCAAACATTGTTCTAACAATCTCCCCCTTTTTGATGATGACAAAAACTAGATATTTTAAATGAAAATAACGTGAAAAGGTATCTGGAAAATGTATCAGAGTAAGAAGTACGGAGAAGTCAGAGTTAAGAGATACTCCCCCTGAGTTTATTACTTCCCTTTGATTTATACGTGTTCTTCAGGATCAGATCTTTTTCTTTCTTTGAACATCAGATTATCAGAGTCTTTGACTTATCAGAGAGCAGAGCTTCAGAACTTTTCCTATCAGAGCTTTGCTTTGGATCAGAGTATTAGGACGATCAGAACTTCATATTGATCAGAGCAACATTGATCAGAGCTTCTAGTCTTCAGAGTGTCCAGGAGCTTCCTTATGCCTGTAGACTTTAAACAAAACAGAAAAAACATTTCAAGTAATAAAGTTAGAATGTTTGAGAATTTCTGTCTAGTTAGCCCGTTATTGATTTAAATATCATTCTTGTTCTCCCCCTTTTTGTCAGCAATCAAAAAGTGTTGGTGATGTGCTAAAACAATTAAGATCAGAAAAACTAATTATATTAAGATAGTTCATAATCAGAGCAAGAAAATATTACAAAACATAATCAAAACAGTACATCAGAAAATCAAGAAAACATGAAAAAGGTCATGCATGAAAACAGATTTAAGGTTGAGGAGGCAAGCGTGTGAACAGGCTCTCCAGCATGGCTTGAATCTTTTCAGAAGTCTCATTCTGTTTATGCACCATGCTGACAACAGTGTCAATCTTGCTGTCCTGCACATCCATTCTTGCTTTCATCTTCTGATCGTTTTCATCCATCCGCTGCTGCAGACGTATGTCATTCAGCCTTAGTTCTTCCAGAGTCTTCCTGTCCAAGGCAGCTTGAGAAGCATCAGAAGGAGGAGGCTTCTCAGAACTTTCAGCAACATCCGCTGCTTGACTTTCATCCTGAATGGTCTTGTCTTCTTCTGATGGTTGCACCTTTGCAGCTTGCTGTTTCTCAGACCAAGGTTCACTGTCCAGAGGGAGCACGTCCTTTTTCAGAAGCATACTTTCAGCTTCATTCAGAAGTTTGCTGAAATTTTGTTGTGCCTGCTCATAGTTGATATCCTGCAACTTGAGGGCTTCAGCACGTACCCAAGATCTGAACTGTGACCAGAGCTGATCAGAAGCAGCTGGGTTAATCATCCCAGGACAGACTTGCTTCAAAGAAGCAATCCATTGCAGCACACCTGTTTCAAAATTCAAAATACCAGAGCCAACATCTGGTTGCTTTGGTTTTGGGATGGCAATTTTGTATTTTAGATCAGCAAGACGGTCAAGACTGGTTAAGTCAATGAAAGTCCTGCTGGGGTTTTCAAAGGTTTTCTGAGAGGCTGTTTATTTTGGAGGAGGGGTATCAGAGTCAGATATTTCGATTGGAGTGGGTGGTGTTTTGGGAGTTTTTGGAGGTGTCGATTCTGATGAGGATGGCAACTGGGGCATGATAACAGTGGTTCCACATGGCAGTTGCATTGCCAACGGTGATGGTTGAGGTGAGTGAGGATCAGATTGAGGTGGAGAAGGAGTTTCAGAGTGGTGAAACTCTGTTTGTGGTGAAGGAGGATTTATTTCTGGTTGGGGAGAGGGAGGTGGAATCTCTGATTGCTCAGGGATCAGAGGTTCTTCTGAGAGTGGTTGTTGTTGTGGTTCTGGTTCTAGTTGTTGTTGTTGTTCTGGTTGTGGAGGAGGAACATTTGGTGGTTCAAAGTTTGGTTGAGCAGAGGCATGTTGACGCTCAATATCAGCCAGCACTTGGTCAAGTGCTGTTGTTGTTGAAATTGTTGGTTGTTTGGGTTGCTTGGTTCTAGGTCTTCTGAGTTTTAATGCCTCAGAAGGGTCTTCTTCTTGTATGGTTTCATCAATGGTAGGGATGGGAATTGATATTCTGTGAGAGGTTTGAGGAGGGATAGATGCTGGAATAGTAAAAGATTTTGAAATAGGGGCAGCAGATGAAATACCTCTTTTCTTTGGAGTCTGCTGAGATGCTCCTTCTGATGGCGCTTTCCTCTTCTTTGTCTTCTTCAGGGTCACTTCTGGTTGGGGTTGACTCAGATCTTTGATATTCAGCTTTGAATCTGTATCATCTGCCTTGTACGCATCTGGGTACCTGAGAAACATCTCTGGTTTGGATTCCATTTCAGAAAATACCGGAAAATCACTCAGAGGCACTCTTCTGCTGGAGATATCAGCAGTGGAAGTAGCTCTGGGTTCCTTCTGAATATTTTCTATCAGCTTCATCTTTTTCAGATTCTTTGCATTCAGAGGTTTCCCAATTGTTGGTTCAATAGTGCTCAGCTCCTGAGCTTCTATCAGATGTTCAATCAGCCTATTCTCTGTCAGAATATATGATATTAGCCTTCCAAACGGTATCCAGTCCCTCTTGGTTCTTTCTTCTTCCCTTGTTTCTTTCACACTGGTTTTGAGATGGTTGAACAAGAAGTGAGCCAGATTTATCTTTATCTTCTGATCAATAAAGTAGATCAGAAACTGCTGATCCACATTTTTATAATCAGGAGAACTTGTTGGTTTCCTGTGGTTGAAGCATCCCAGAAACATCTTAGCCCATACTCTGCAATGATCCTTCAGATCCTTAATCTTGCTGCTGGGCATCCCAAGAGTGAAAATCCTGTTAGCTACCACAGCTGTATCAGCACATCTTTCAGCCATGTCCATACAACGGACGCCACCACCACTTTGACCGATTAGCCTTGCAATGAGATCTTCAGAAATCACAATCTTCTTTCCCATAACAGAGGAGATGACTAGATGTTTTGAAACCTTGGCGTGAATCCAAAATTCCTTGACCAGCGCTGGGAATGTTGGTCCAACCAACCTATCGAAATACCTTTCCCACTTTTGAGCCCTAATTTCCTCAGTTAGGTCAAAACCATTTTCCTTCAAGCTTTCAAAGTCAATGATTAACTCAGAGAGCACTTCAAGGTTCTTCACCGGAGTGAGGAGAGTTCTGAGTGGCACTTGATATTGCTCAGAGGTTGCTTTCTTCTGATTTCCTGCAGAAACGCTGCTGGAGGATGCCATTGTTCACACTAAAAAGGTTTTGAGAATGAATTGAAGAAAAAGGTTTGCAAGAGATGAACTCAGAAATATGCAGAAAAAGCTTGAGTGATAGTGAGAAAGCGTAAAGAATAAGAATGAGAGAATAATGTGCTTAAATAGAGTTTTCAAAATTATTTTGAAAAGATAAACGTTTTTAAGAGAGAGAAAAATCATGATTGCCATTTAAAAGCATGATTACTTTTCATTAAATGCTTGCTGATTTTGGGGGATTTGAGAAAGATACTTAAAAACGGTTACCAGACATGTGTCTCAATGCATCCAATCAGCGCTTTGCCTTCTCAGAAGCGTGCACGCGTTCTGCTTCAGAGATATGCTGATGATTGGATGACACTTGTTTGATGTAGTGATCAGCACGTCTGTTTTTGAGATTAGACTCTCAGATCTTTAGACTTGCATCTGATACAATCTGCATGTTCTATCTTTCTGAAAGAAGATTGATCAGAAGTTCACAGTAAAATAATTACATTCTGAAAGTAAATATATGGAATTAAAACATTTTCACTCTGGACACACTTTCATGCTGAGATGTTTCAGAATGAAATTAAACCTATCTTCTGAAAGGGGTTTAGTAAAGATATCAGCCCATTGATGGTCTGTATCTATAAATTTTAAGTTCAAAATACCTTTCTGAATATAGTCCCTAATGAAGTGATGTTTTATTTCTATATGCTTAGCTCTAGAATGTAAAATAGGATTCTTACTTAAGCAAATAGCAGAAGTATTATCACAAAGTATAGGAATGTTACTCTCAAAAATCTGGAAGTCTTCAAGCTGACTTTTCATCCAGAGCATTTGTGTGCTACATCCTGCTGCTGCTATGTACTCAGCTTCTGCTGTTGACAAAGCAATTGTTGATTGCCTTTTGCTGGACCAAGAGATCAGATTTTCTCCCAGAAACTAGCAGCTTCCAGAAGTACTTTTACGTTCCACTCTGTCTCCAGCAAAATCAGCATCACAGTAGCCTACTAAGCTGTAATCACTAGATTTTCTATAGAACAAACCCAGATTAGTAGTACCTTTCAGATACTTGAAAATTCGCTTAACAGCTGTTAAGTGAGATTCTCTAGGATCTGATTGGAATCTAGCACAGATACAAACACTGAATAATATGTCAGGTCTTGAAGCAGTCAGATAGAGGAGAGAACCAATCATACCTCTGTAGACTTTCTGTTCTACACTTTTGCTTACCTCTTCTCTTTCCAGAATGCACGTGGGATGCATTGGAATCTTTGATGGCTTACATTCTGAGAGGTCAAATTTCTTCAGAAGATCTCTGATGTATTTGCTCTGATGAATGTAAGTTCCTTCTGGAGTTTGATTGATCTGAATTCCTAGAAAGAATTTCAGTTCCCCCATGAGGCTCATCTCAAATTCTGCCTGCATACACTTAGCAAATTTTCTTCCAAGAGAAGGATTAGTAGAACCAAAAATAATATCATCAACATAGATTTGACAGACTAAGATGTCACTCTTAACTGATTTACAGAATAGAGTAGTGTCCACTTTCCCTCTGGTGAATTCATTTTCAAGCAGAAAGTTACTTAGCCTTTCATACCAAGCTCTGGGAGCTTGTTTCAGACCATACAGTGACTTCTTTAGTTTGAAAACATGTTCTGGATGTTTTGTATTTTCAAAACCTGGGGGTTGGTGAACATAAACTTCTTCTTCTATATAACCATTTAAGAATGCACTTTTGACATCCATCTGATACAGAGTGATGCCTCTATTAACAGCAAATGAAATTAAAAGTCTGATAGATTCTAACCTGGCGACTGGGGCAAAGGTTTCTGTATAGTCTATCCCCTCTTGCTGACTATAACCTTGTGCAACCAGTCGTGCCTTATTTCTGATGACTTCACCTTGTTCATTTAGCTTGTTTCTGAACACCCATCTTGTTCCAATGACGTTGAATCCTTTTGGTCTGGGAACGAGATCCCATACGTCGTTTCTGGTGAATTGATTCAGCTCTTCTTGCATTGCCAGAATCCAGTCATTATCCAGAAGTGCTTCATCAATAGAAGAAGGTTCAATCAGAGACACAAGTCCCATAAGAGTTTCTTCAGAGTTTCTGAAGCTTGCTCTTGTTCTGATTGGATCTTCCTTTCTTCCTAGGATAGTCTCTTCTGGGTGATCCAGGCTGCTTCTGGGTAATCTCTTCTGAGGTTGATCAACAACTGTTGTAGGGTTTCTAGCAGTGCTCCTTTCAGACGTTGAAGGAATGTCTGTGTTGAGAGCTTCTGATGACTTGTCTTCAGAACCTGCAAATTCAATTTCTATACCTGCAAAAATTTCATTCTGCTTTGACTTTTCAGAGTCAAGCTTATCATCAAAACAAACACTGATTGATTCTTCCACAATCTGTGTTTCTGTATTGTATACTCTGTACCCTCTTGAGCGTTCAGAGTATCCTAACATAATACACTTCTGTGCCTTAGAGTCAAACTTGTTCAAATAATTCTTTGTATTTAATATAAAGCAAGTACATCCAAATGGATGAAAATATGAAATGTTGGGCTTTCTGTTCTTCCACAATTCATATGGAGTCTTTTCCAGAATAGGTCTTATTGAGATTCTATTTTGAATGTAGCACGCTGTGTTTATTGCCTCTGCCCAGAAAGTCTTAGCAACGTTTGTCTCATTGATCATGGTTCTGGCCATTTCTTGCAATGTTCTGTTCTTTCGTTCTACAACTCCATTTTGTTGGGGAGTTCTAGGACAAGAGAAATCATGCAGAATGCCTTTGTCATTAAAGAATGACTCAAAATCTTTATTTTCAAATTCTCCACCATGATCACTTCTGACTTTAACGATTCTAAGATCTTTTTCATTCTGAACTTGGTTACAGAAGGTAACAAACACAGAATGTGACTCGTCCTTGTGTCTTAAGAACTTTACCCATGTCCATCTGCTATAGTCATCTACGATTACTAACCCATACTTCTTACCACTGACTGAAGCAGTTTTAACTGGTCCAAATAAGTCAATGTGCAGAAGTTCTAATGGCTTAGAGGTAGAAACAACATTTTTGGATTTAAAAGAAGGTTTTGCAAATTTGCCTTTCTGACATGCTTCACACAGAGCATCTGAATTGAACTTCAAATTAGGAAGTCCTCTGACCAGATTGAGTTTGTTAATCTGAGATATTCTTCTCATACTAACATGCCCCAATCTTCTGTGCCAGATCCACTGCTCGTTGTTAACAGACAGAAGACATTTTACATTCTGACTCTTTAGTTCAGAAAGTTTGATTTTGTAAATGTTGTTTTTCCTCTTACCATTAAACAGGATAGTCCCATCTTTCTGACTAACAGCTTTACATGATTTTTGATTAAAGATTATATCATAACCGTTATCACTTAATTGACTTATGGATAACAGATTATGCATCAATCCATCTACTAGCAGAACATTATTAATAGAGGGAAGATTTCCATTACCTACAGTTCCAGAGCCAATTATCTTTCCCCTCTGATTTCCTCCAAAGCCAACGTGGCCTCCAGGCTTAAGTTCCAGGCTTTAGAACATATGCCTTCTTCCCGTCATGTGTCGTGAGCAGCCAGAGTCCAGGTACCATGACTGGTGTTTCTGACTTGCTGCTAAAGATATCTGCAACATGTATTATTTTGTCCTTAGGTACCCAGATTTTCTTGGGTCCTGACTTGTTAGTTTTACCAAAACTCTGGTTGAATTTTGGTTTCACAGAGTGCTTACTGCTAGTATATTTGATATCATGTGTGTGACCATACACAAAGTGTGAATTTAAAGGAGTGTGTTTAATGGTTAAGTCCATGACATTCTTTGGTGTAGGAACCTTACCTTGGTATCCTATTCCTTTCCTGTCGTTTCTGCTAACTCCATAGATCATTGAAGCCATTCTGCTTCTATCTATGCTTTTAGCTAGGAACTTCTGGAAACTGTGATCATACTCCTTGATGATCTCATCAGCGTTGCTGGGAGTTTCAGAAATTGGTTCCTTCTGAGAGTTTTGTAAAGTGTTTTCTAATTTTGAAATCTTATCTCTCAGCTCAGAATTTTCCAATTTGAGACTCTCAGACTTATTAGAGTCAGATTCAAGATTCCTTTTCAGGTCTCTGAATTTAGCTCTAATCTGCTGATAACGTTCCAGAATCTCATTGAGGCTTTCAGCAAGTTCAGCCTTAGTAAAGTTAACAGCGAAGTTAGGAAATACCTCTTCTGTGTCTGATTCTGAGTCTGATTCAGAAGCTTCACTATCTTCTGAAATGTTTGCCATGAGAGCTATGTTTGCCCTTTCATCATCTGATTCTGAGTCAGCTTCAGACGAGTCAGAGTCATCCCATGTGGCCATGAGACTTTTCTTCTTCTCTCTTCCAAACTTCTTTTTGGGCTTTTCCCTCTGAAGCTTTGGGCAGTCACTTTTGTAGTGTCCTTGCTCATTGCACTCGTAGCAGATGATGTCTTTGGTGTTTGGCTTCTTGCTACTGGAGGAGCCTTCAGATCTTCTGTATCCAGAGGAAGAGTCTGTCCTTCTGTATCTGGAAGAAGAATCGTTCTGATCAGATCTTCTGGGATTCCTGAACTTCCTTTGTCTTTGCTTCCACAGTTGATTAACTCTTCTGGAGAGAAGGGAAAGTTTGTCTTCTTCTGATGAGGATCCATCAGATGTTTCTTCAACTGCCTGCAAAACTTTAGACTCAAATTTTCTGTTAGATTTTAATGCTAAAGGCTTACCTTGCTTCTGAGGCTCATCAGCTTCTAGCTCTATCTCATGACTTCTGAGGGAGCTTATAAGTTCCTCCAGAGTGATTTTGTTGAGATCTTTAGCTAGCTTCAGAGCAGTAACC
Source organism: Vicia faba (assembly GCA_948472305.1). Lineage (NCBI taxonomy): Eukaryota > Viridiplantae > Streptophyta > Magnoliopsida > Fabales > Fabaceae > Vicia > Vicia faba. The sequence goes on from OX451735.1 coordinate 469,583,998, forward strand.
ATAGGCCTCCACTGCTTGGGTAAACTTCTGATTATTTTCTTGACATGGTCAGCAGTAGAGTATCCTTTGTCCAGAACTTTGAGACCAGCTACCAGAATCTGGAATCTAGAGAACATAGTTTCAATGGATTCAGATTCTTCCATTTTTAACGCCTCATACTTCTGAATGAGCGCCAGTGCTTTTGTTTCTTTGACCTGAACGTTGCCCTCATGCGTCATTCTGAGAGAATCAAAGATATTCTTTGCTGTGTCTCTGTTGGAGATCTTTTCATACTCAGTATAGGAGATGGAACTGAGGAGGATGGTTCTGGCCTTATGGTGATTCTTGAAGTCACGCTTTTGTTGATCAGTCATTGATTTTCTATCAATCTTCTGACCACTTGCATTCACAGGGTGCGTGTATCCATCTGTCACCATATCCCACAGATCAGCATCATGTGCTAGAAAGAAGCTTTCAATTCTGTCTTTCTAGTAATCAAAGTTTTCTCCATCAAAGACTGGAGGTTTGCCACTGAATCTGTCTCTGTCCTCATTGTTGTCATTGCTGATGTGAGAATTGTTTCCTGCCATTGTGTTTTTCTGACGCTGGATCTTGTACTGACACGGTTAAGTGTTTTAGCTCAGAACCAGGCGCTCTGATGCCAATTGAAGGGGTGAAAAACACAAGAAGGGGGGGTTGAATTGTAAAACTGAAATCTAAAGAAATGAACACGATATTTTTATCCTGGTTCGTTTGATCTCAAACTACTCCAGTCCACCCGTCAAGGTGATTTCGCCTCTCTCCAACGAGGTCTTAATTCACTATATTCAACTGAATATTACAGACTGCTTTAACAACTGCTAAAGCCTTCTTGATTCAAACCACAACCCGGTTTGTCAAGGCAACACTTTCTTACAAAGAGATAAAATTATGTGTGTGGATGTTTTCTACAAAACTGTATCACAACTGTGATGTATACACAAATTGAAGCTTAGAAACTAGATTGCTAAACAGTAATGGAATATCAGAGTGTGTGGTTTAGCAAAACTCAGAGAACGAAGATTATGGTTCAGCTTTTGTGCGTGTAGAGATTTTGAGAGCATTAGCCATTATAATCTTCAAAGCCTTGTTTATATAGCACTTGAGATGATGAACGTTGAATGCAATATTCTTGATTCAATGCTAATAACAAGCTTTCCTTATTGAGCAGATCTTGTCTGGAATGAGGCTGTTGGAATTGATTAGCTTTCAATGCACAGTACCGTTGCTTACTTAATGCAAGTTCTGGCTTGGCTCATTCTGATTCTGCTTCGCTGCTGATGAACTATTGTGTTTCTGTATCAGAGTGTTTGAGCGCAGTTCTGTTCATCAAGCTTCAGCATGTTCGTGAGTTGATCATCTGATTTTGACGTTCTGATATAGCAACTTCTGATGCTGGTGTCTGAAGTCAAGTTCTGATGCTGAATAGTCGTGATCTTGCTTATATCCATCAGAGTATCTACAAGTCAGAACATAATAATTTTAGGCAGCAGATAGTTCAAACATGAAACTTATAAATACTATATCTTTTCACTTTGTTATCATCAAAACTCAAATATAGGGTAGTAGATTCAAACATTGTTCTAACATTCTTTAGATTATTGTTTTTCTTTAGCTGGAAGGACTCTAGTTTTTTTTTACCTTCTCACAAATTTCAGAGCAACTGGTTTTGCTTTTATCTGAGGCACATCTTCTTCAAGATTTATCTCATGACTTCTCAAAAATAACTAACTAGTTCCTCAAGAAAAGTGTTGTTTAGATCGTTGGCCAGTTTTAGTGTAGTTACCATAGGCCTCCATTTCTTGGGAAGGCTTCTGAAAATTTTCTTGACGTGATCTACATTAGAATAGCCTTTGTTTAGAACTTCCAGTCCTGCAACAAGAGTCTAAAATCTTGAGAACATGTTCCCAATAGTTTCATCATTTCCATCTTAAAGGCTTCATACTTCTCGATCAAGGCAAGACCCTTGGTTTCTTTCACTTGAGCATTTCATTCATGAGTCATTTTTAAAGAATCAAATGTAGAATTAGTTGTGTCTCTATTTGTGATATTCTCATACTTAGCGTAAGAAATGGCATTCAGAAGAATGGTTCTATCTTTGTGATGATTCTTGTAATTTTTCTTTTGTTGCTTAGTCATCACTCTTCTTTTTATCTTGTTACCACTAGAATCAACAAGATGTTCGTAGCCATCAACTACCATATACAATAGATCTACATTGTGACCAATAAAAAAACAAACTTTCTATTCTGTCTTTCTAGTAGTCAAACATTTCTCCATCAAAGAGTGGAGGTTTGACATTATAGCTATCACTTTCGTTCACAACGGGTGCAACTAGTGGAAGGATTCCCACCACTGTGTTTCAACAAAAAAATTTAGATCATTATCTGACACAGTGATGTGTTTGATAAACAATCAATACCAGAAAAAGAGCTATAACACCAATTGAAGGTACATGAGACATAAGAAAGGGGGGTTTGAATTGGTTTTCAAGATTTTAAACTTTTTCTACCTGACGCAATCAAAGATGAAACAAGAACAAAAAAATAAACACAAATATTTTTATCATGGTTCACTAATAACGAATTTAATCCAGTCCACCTGCCAAGGTGATTTCGTCTTCTCCATAAGGACTTAATCCATTATAACCAAACTGATTACAACAAAAAAGAATACCCGTCAATTTCTTCTTGAGAAATTATCACTATATCCTAGTCTCTCAAGGAACAATCATTGTACCCTGAAATTTTCCCTCTCATTTCTCAAGACATTTCCCACAAGATCTTCAATAGCTTAAGCTTGCAGAAGGGTTGACTAAGTCAAGACATCTCCTCAACACTGATGCCTCAAATTATGGTTTGAGTATTCACAAGGAAAATTGGACTTTTAATACCACATATGACTTTCACGAATCATTATGGACCCTCAAGATTTCTCATGTCAAGTTTCAAGTCTTGGATCACAAAATTGCTCAGTCAATTGACCAGATGACCTAAAATCAGCTTTATTGAATAAAAAGTCAACTGTTATGGACCAATATCAACATTTTGAAGTCATATGTATCAATTGATCAAGTTTGGATCACAATTTCCCATGAAAATTGTTCAAATCACCAAAAGGGCAAAATGGTCAAAATTATGGTTTTGACTGTATTTGACTAATCAAGGATTGTTTGACCTAATACATGATCTAATGGCTTAAATTACAATCTCAAGGATTCAAATACAACATGTTGACCTAATTTCACGGCTCAAAACTTTTCTCAAGATCGTTGGATTGATAGATGAAATTTGGTCAACTGATGAAAAAGTCAATTATACACTGAAAAGTAAAACTTTGACTTTTTGGTCAACAATAAGTTTCAGAGATCAAAGTTCATCAATACATTCAAGAATATTAATCTTGGTCATCAAGAAGTCAAAAAGTCTTTGGCAAAGTCAACATTTTCTATACTTAGAAATTTTTCTAAGTGTTTTAAACATGATAATTTCATAACTTCATGACATTTTTTCACCAAGATGCAAGATGGTTCAAAGAAAACTTTCAACATGAAAGTTGTAGATGATGAATCCTACAAATTTTTATTAGAGGGTTAATGTCCAAAAAATTCTTGTATTTGAAGATATGAGTCCATGAAATCATGACATTTTTGTATAAACACTTTGTGAAATTTTCAACAGATTTTGGTCAGTTTTTATCTCAACTTCTTGGCCATTTTTTATCATGTTCTAATTTGATTTATCAAAAACGATCAACATGAAAGATGTAGACAATGTTTCAAGCTTTCCAAAATGTCACGGAGCATGAATTTATCATACTTGAGCTAGGAGATTCAAGGGCATGAAGTTTGGCATGCATTCTTGAATTGCAAGTCATTTTGTTGAAGAACACATAATCCAATTTGCATGATGAGCTGCATAATATTACTTTGCAGGCCTTTTGACTTGCAAATATATCCATAATCATATGTTTACACAATTGATTGAACCATTATCCAAGTGATTCAAGTATTGTCCATTGCATCATTCCATTTATGGCACAAAGGCACCGTTGCTGTTCACATAAAGCATGCTTTATACAAAGTCAACTCTCCTTGAGCCTCTCAACTGTCTTTTCCTCACACACAATGTCAAAGCAAGAAGCAAAATTCCTAAAAACTCCTAGCCACTTCAGATCCCTTTTGTACCATGTATTGGAACATCAAATTTCATATAACTTAGTTGTTTCATCTCTCAAACCTTCTCTATAAATAGAGAGGACATTTGCAAGCTAAGGGGCGAGAATTTCTTTGGTGTAGACAAATTCTCAAAATCCCTTCACTCACAAAAAACCAGAATTGTTCGTAAAACCTCCATCTTTGAGATTTGAAGTCCAAACCTTTGAATCTAATACCTTGCATGTTTTTCTTAAATAAACCATCCAAATACTTCACATATATCATATAGAAATTGTTCAAACACAAGAACAACTTCTATAACATCATTATCACCACCTTCCAAACTCAAAAGCATTGTCTTGCAAGTTGATTCGGTTGGAGAGACCCAAACACTTTCAGCACAAAGTAAGGATTGAAACAACTTCAAAAAGGTCTAAGGAATCTCAATCAATCATCACATTGCACCTGGAAACATCCATACATATTTTGGGTTTTCACTTCAAGAGGTAGGTTTTCTCAAACTGTGATATCCTTGTTCATACATCATTTTACTTTAATTTTCAAAAGAATAAAATAGGACAAATCAGAGTAGAAGAGTTGCAAGCACTCAAAACTGCAGAAAAAAGCTTCTGGAAGTCTGAAACAGCCGGCTGTGTCACCTGACACGAGCCGTGTTAGGAAGAAAACAAGACAAAATAGTAAGGCAGGGTTCTGACACGGGTGCCAGTGTCACAGGACACGGCCCGTATCCATCTTACTAGGAGAAAACTTGACAAAATGACAAGACAGGGTCTGGACACGGGTGCCCGTGTCACGGGACATGACCCATGGCCCTGTTACTGGGATTAAAAACTTGGCAAAGTGGCAGGACAAGGTTCTGACACAGGTGCCCGTGTCACGGGACACGGCCCGTGTCAGCTCAGTTGGGACAAAAAAAAGACATGCATGGATTATTACAGGGTCCTGACACGGGTGCCCGAGTCACAAGACACGGCCCGTGTCAACCTAAACACCAAAAATCTTGATTTTGAGTGTTTTTATTCAATTTGGTTGTAATTGTAATTAGGTTTTAATTTCTTTTATCCCCATTCATAATTTGTATCCCCATCCCCTAAGTGATGTAATAGCGTAGGATTTTAATTTTCACAATTTATCGCTTTTAATATAATTGTTAGTAATTATGGTGTGTATGGAAAGATAAAATAAATCTTAGAGAACCCTAATCTCAAGACAAACAAAACATGAAAAACAAACACTTTTCACACTTGCACCTCTAAGGTTAACCTCACTTGTTGTGTTGAGAAATAAGTAGTCATGTTATGCATGTGGGATACTTTAGCAAAATACTTTCAAAATACAAGATTATAGTTCCTCGATGACCCTGCAAATGTTTCTTTATAAATGATCTTAGACCCTTACAAAATTTCTAAGGTATCTCACAATATTGCATTCTATGACTATATGATGACCCACACCTATCCCTTCACATCCAATGATAGGGATTCTTATCAATCAATGGTAAGGTAGCAATATCTAAAGGAGGAGGACAATAACTAAGACTTTTTGAGTAGGTAGACCGTTCATAGTTGTTTGCTCACAATCATCTTCAAAACAAACATCTTTTCAAATACACCAAGACATTTCCAAAGAAAATATTTTCAAAAGTCAACACTTTGTATGCATTCTTATAGAGACGAGAATCATTACAAAGTTTGCCTAAACGAAGGCACTTTTCAAAAATACTTTCAAAACCCATCACAAACACATTTCAAATAAAGCATTTCAAAGTGAGCTAGCAACTAAGAGCCTGTAGATAACTACAGATGAAAAGGGTGCTAATACCTTCCCTTTTGATAACCTATCCCCCGAACTCAAGAAAATATCTCAAAAGGTATTTCCTATTTTTTTCACCCTTTCCTTATTGGATAAAATAAAAGTCGGTGGAGACTCTTGCTATCCGCAACAATTGTGACCAAACGCAAAACAACCAAGTCAGTTCTCCCACTGTATTACAGAACTGGCGACTCTGGTGGGGATGATACTTAAAAGTGGGGTTACCTTAGAGCTAGATCACATTTAATTTCTTTCATAGTTTGATTTGTTTGCTTTACATTTTGGGTCCTTGTTTGGGCTTGTATTGATCCTATACCCGGATCTGGGAACACCTTTAGGTAAATAGAAATTTTGTGGAGACTGTACGGCGTAGACTGATATTGTTGAGACAATAGCTGTGTTAGTGTGATACATTTGTGAGTACCGGTATCCCTTATGGAGAATTAAGGAAAATATGGGGCCGATGTGTGGTGTCATGAAGCACTAACGAACCTTAGAACCTTTAATTGAACAACTTGGCTATTAGGAAGTAGTGAGGTAGCCGACTTTGGTGCAATCTGAAGTTGGTTGATACTCGATACTACGCTCATTGAGATCTTAATTTTGGGATATTTCGGTCGCCAAAAAAGAGGCTTGCATTGAAACAATGCCCAATAAAGAAAGATCAATGATATTGAGATCCCCTAGAACCTGATCACTTTCTAGGACAGGTTGAACCAACTAAACTTCAAGAGGGTACTTACCAATGAACCCATGCAAGCCTAAACCTAAGGACTTGTTTGCTTTGTGTGTATATGTACATAACATCATAACATCAGGCCATTGCATTTATACTAACCATTTCAAGGACTTTGGGATTTATCTTTGTGGTGTTTTGTAGGACATGGCTTCCATGCGAAGAAATACTATCCGAATCAACCTTGTGAAAGTTCCTCCTCAACTTAAGGAATGAGCATCAAGGTTTCCCAATGATTCTCCATTCCCCAAGAAATACGGTCGTCTCATCAACTTGGTTACAACAAACTTTGAAGAGGATATGGTACATGTGTTTTTCCATTTCTTTGATCCTAAGCACCATTGCTTTACATTTCTTGATTACCAACTAGTGCCTACCATGGAGGAGTTTTCTCAACTCTTGGGAGTTCCTATTCTTGATCAATTAACCTTCACCGGTATTGAGAGAGACCTAAGACCTGAGGAGATTGCTCGAGCTTTACATCTGTAATGGTCCGACATTGTGGCAAATTGGGAAACAAGAAGTGGTGTTAAGGGGTTTTTATCCAAGTTTTTGTTTGAGAAGGCTCAACATTTTTGGGATGCTTTGGACTTACAATACTTTGAATAAGTGTTGGCTCTTCTCATCTACAGGATGGTACTATTTCCTAACCTGGACCAACTCATAGATGTGAACACGGTCAAAGTTTTTCTATCTCCTAACCCGGTGCCTACCTTACTTGGAGATATCTTGCATTCTCTTCACACTCGCACCATGAAGAGAAGGGGAATTCTTATGTGTTGCACTCCTTTGTTTGCTAGGTGGTTTATTTCGCACCTACCTCGATTTGTTTTGAAGAATGAGCAAGGCATGAGATGGACTAGTAGGTTGATGCCACTCTCGTATTCAGATATTCATTGGTGTTCTCGATCTTTGGAGGATGTCATCATCATTTATAGTTGTAGGGAATTCCCTAATGTACCTATATTTGGCATTAGGGAAGGTATCACTTATAATACTTGTTTAGCTTTGCGACATTTTGGGTATGCTAGGAGGGATGGTCCTCATGACGCACTTGTCCAATGAATTTTATTTGACTATGAGAGTGATGTCCAAGGTTATCGTCCAAGATTTGTGCGATCTTGGGCCATGGTGAACAAAGTTGATAACAAGACATTAGAGCATAAGAACTCCATCCCATTAGATCCCTATCTTAAGTGGGTGTGAGCTCGTGCTCAAGGCCTCATGATGTCGTATCCTGCCATCCTACCTATCATCATGGAGCTTATTTCTGAAGGATATGTTCCCTACTGTGGCGGTAGAAATGTGCAAGACTAAGCCATTGGATTGACTAGACTTTATACAAATCAAAATAAAAATAGCCACCACGCTTTATTGTTTCCAAAAGAATGGGAAAAGAGCGAATAACCCAAAAAGAGGGGGAAAGATTCAAGGTAAGGGGGTTTTTTATGCAAAGGGAAGGTATTAGCACCCTAAACATCTACGGTACTCCGCATGAACCTCTTTGAAAAATCTGTATATTTTGGCTATAAAAATGTGTTGTATATAAAATGGATGGTGAAGGTGAGAAAAGAAATATTTTTATGATTTTTGCACCCACCGCGGTTGCGAACCTTTAGTGCCTACGTACCACATTTCGTGCAATAGGGGATCAGGGTACACGTAGTTCCTCTTTTAAAAATTTGAAACACAAGTGTGTTGGTTGATTTTATGAGATAAGACATCATCGCAATTGTCCGTGTGAAAAACATACTTACTACCCACAAGCATGAGAAAGGAGAATTTGCATCATCTCAAAGTGGAGGATATGCCTTGGATTTTAAAATCAACAATGCCTCACTCAAAACCCAAGTGGAAAATATCTCACTTCACTACATATTGTAGAAGTATAGTTGTTTGCATCACTACAAGGATTGACAAGAGTCTAATCTTTTGAGAAAAGTTTAAAGATAAAAGCTAAAGTGGCAAAATGGTTTGAAATGAGATTGATTGACTTTTAGTCTTCTCACAAAAAAAGGTCAAGGTATTATTAAATTGATTGAAATTTATTTATGAAAATGTTTTGAAGATGCATGGACCTAAGTCCAAGTTTTTTATGAAAATGTTTCAAGTTTCAAAACAAGAAGAGTTTTTTTTTAAAGGAGGGAGAAGATTTTTGAAATTAAAGAAGATGGGAGGAGAAGAAGAGGCTATCCTAGAGCATAAGGTAAAAGCTAGGGATAAGAACCATCTAACCAACAAGAAGCCAATACTTGACATTATGAGTCAATATAGAATTCCCATTCTTCGGATTGAAACCAAGCAAGCAAAGATACTAGACCTCTTGAGAGAACCAAACTTCAAGTGTTTTAAATCTTCGCAAAAATTGGGCAGAATAACGGCTGTATACGGGTGAATTCCAAATTACAAACAAAGATCGTAATCTCAATAACCTGCACACAAAAAAAACCCAATGTCTTAAGGTAAACCTCAAGAACTCCATACAAAATATCAAATAAAGTCACAAAGTCTCCAAGATAGGCCAAGGTCTCTAATCCTAAGTCCAAGAAGTCCATCACTCCATAATGCAAAGGATAGTAACCATGTAGTCCAAGTATCATTAATGATTTTTATGGTTCATGTTGATTATTAGGTGTCTTTAAAAAGAAAGAAAAGCTCAAGTGAGCAAAATAAAAATGACATAAAAGTAAATGGTACATAAAGCATGAAAATAAAAGCGTAAAGTAAAGTTAATTGTTAGTAATTAGTGGTTAGTTGGATGACCATCTTGAAACTTGCATTTGGAACTCATTAGGGGATTGGTAGAACCAAAGCCTCCATACAACAAGTTGAATTTGCTTTTTGTCAAGTATATCATCCATTTTGGAATTCTCACAAGGCAACATGTAATGATCAACGATGTTTAAGTGATCCGCGTTGACCAAAGGTGTTGTAGATCCATTAGAGGATTGGTAGAACCAAAGCCTCCACACAATGAATCTCAAGTTTATTGGATCAAAGAGATCAAATTAACATACTTGGGCTTGCAATCATAAGTTTGGGCCACGAATGATCTTTTATTCGAATCGGGACAAAATTTAGCGCTATGTTAAGCAATCGTAAGTGGACTTATGTAGAAGTCACACCTATTTTGAGGTCGGTCAATAGCAATCTATGTACTTCATGTTTGGATAAATGATATAGATGTCACCATCCCTTAACATGTAGCACAATTAAAAAAAGAAAGGGATAAGATGAAGAGGGAGGGAAATGATAAGCTAATTTGGATCACCATTTCAAAATTCTTTCATCTTTAAATTCAACCACTCCTCTAGATGGATTAAAGCACTAAACATATCATTAATCCAAAGCACCAAAAATGAATTAAATAATTCACTCTTAGGTAGATTTGAATTGATGAACGTTTATCCAATTTCATCTACATCACAAAGTCCATTGAGTTTAAAGACAAATTGGACATTTAAAATTGCAATCCAAACCAACAATCAAAAAGGAGTGAGTAGAAAAAGCATTTTGGATCAAAGCTGCCCCAAAATAAGGCAAAAAGTGCATTCTGTCCCTGTGTAAATCGATTGCACTATTGTGTAAATCGATTTACACAGTACAGTTTTCTAAAAATTGTGCAAAATTGCTTCTGTGCAATCGATTGCACAGTTACTGCAATCGATTGCACACTGTTACAGTAGCAAAAACAGCATTTTTAAAGGCCAATTTCTTGTTCAAACTTTCCATCAAACACCTTATGATCATGGATCCACTTGAGCACGAAAATTCCATCAAATTATGAGAAAATAACACCATTGAAATCACAAAATAATGCTCAAAGAATCAATCCCAAAGATCACCAAGAGATCACATTGTGAAAGATGAATTATCTAACTTACCAAAGGTAGATCTACAGAATTATCAAAACAACTTCAAGAATTTGCTTCAATTCAACCACAAGAATCAATTGACCAAGCTTGGATGTAGATAATTGATGGAGAAAAAGTGTTTGGATGAAGGTTTAGCTCAAAGATTAGTAAGCTTCAATGCAAAGCTTACTAACTTTTTGAAAATGGAGCTTTGAGTGAATTTGGTAGATGGAGAGAATTGAGAGATTTTTTAGCAAGGTGGATTTGGCTATCAAAAGCTTGAAATTTGAATGAAATGAGAGCTCTATTTATAGAGTTTTTTAGGATTGGGATTAGTGGTAATTTGGTAATTGATTCTTGGAGCCAAAATTTGAATTAATGATAACTCTTTCAAAAATTAGAGCCAAAATTTGAATTAATGATAATTCTTTCAAATATTAGAGCCAAAATTTGGATTAATGATAATTCTTTTTAAAAATGAAAGATTGGCTCTAAAATTTGAATTAATGATACATCTTTCAAAAGTGAAGGAAAATTGGAGCCAAAATTTTACAAGTTTAAAATGCTGATTTTTTTTTAATTTTCACGCTGTGCAATCGATTGCACTACAATGCAAATCGATTGCACAGTGTATTTTTTTCAAAAATGGCGCAAAATAAACTATGTGCAATCGATTGCACTTTAAGAGCAATCGATTGCATCACTGAAAAAAATGAAAAATTTTAATTCTTTTTCTTTGCAAAATAGAGATTTTAGGAAAATAATACCAGAAATCCTTATTTGTCAGATGCTTCGACTTGGTACCTACAAAACAAAAATATACAAAGATAAAGACAAATATTTTTTGTATTTTGATTAGAAGTTAGTCAACAACACATATACAAAATACACAACCAAGGTGCTTGGAGATTCCTCAAGAGCAAACTTAAAGATAGGAAAAAAAAGAGGAAGAACCAACCTTAATGTGATCTTGTTATGATCGAGTTGATATGATATGATAGAGGAATCTTAGGAGCAAAAATTGGGGTACAACAGCTGCCCTTATTTAAGTGTCTTCTATCCGGAGATACGAAGGTTACAAATCTTCGTGTCGACGCGATTGAAGATACTTAAATATAAAACAAGACCTATTTTTGTCTCTAAGATGCCATGCAATGCTTATGATTATGGATGTATATGAACAGAACAAAAGAGATGCAAAGTAACACTTGGGATGCCACAAAAATGAAGAAACAAAGGAGCAACCCCACCAGGAAAATAAATCACTGGTGGAACAAAAGAATAGAACCAGAGAGGAGGATAACAAGCATCGACGTTCACTGCCGATGTCTACCAACGTTCACTGAAGGTAGAGAGAAGAAGATATACCGACTCACAGATGACGGTAAACTACCAACTCAATAGTTGAAGGTAGAAGAGAAAATATATCATGCCATCGCTGTTCACTGACGAGGAACTATCACCGTTCACTGATGATAGCAAAAAGATAAGAAACACCGACGTTCACTGCCGATGCACTACCAACATTCACTGAAGGTAGATTTTAAAAATATCATACCTTCGCCGTTCACTGACGAGGAACCACCACCGTTCACTAATGATAGCAAAAAGATAAGAAACACTGACGTTCACTGTCGATGCACTACCAACGTTCACTGAAGGTAGATTTTGAAAATATCATACCATCGCCGTTCAATGACGAGGAACCACCACCGTTCACTAATGATAGCAAAAAGATAAGAAACACCGACGTTCACTGCCGATGCACTACCAACGTTCATTGAAGGTAGATTTTGAAAATATCATACAATCGCCGTTCACTGACGAGGAACTACCATCGTTCACTGATGATAGCAAAAAGATAAGAAACACCGACGTTCACTGCCGATGCACTACCAACGTTCACTGAAGGTAGATTTTGAAAATATCATATGTTCCCCAAACTTCTGGTGTTTCACCTAGAACGGGTCTCAACTTCTTCCTTAACCAAGGAATTCCTCCTGGAAAGGGTAATATGTAAGATGTCTCAAATAAAGAGACTTCCACTTGCAAAGATTTCACAACGAGCAATTTCTGTGAATTTGAAAGTCTTGCCATCCACTGGCGTAAACTGACGACGGACTGCAAGCTAACCACTCATAGAGGAAATAGCAAAAAAAGTTACGTCGACTTGTACAGGGAAGCACGAGTTGCTCAAACAAAGATACATGTTGCTTGTTATCATGGAGGATTGCAAAAAGAAACGACTTTCTGGGGATAGAAATGTGGCTTCCCGGGGAAAGAGATATGACTTCCTGGGGATAGAAATATGGCTTCCTGGGGAGATAGATATGACATCCTGGGGAAATGCCACATTATTACTGCTGAAGAGATAAAGTCTTCTCGTACAAAATGAATGCACAAATCAAAGCTCAAAGTCCTCAGAAATCCAGAGTAAATAATATTTTCATGCAACCACAAATCCAATTAGAAACAAACTGGAGCAAGACGGCCAAAGAAGATACATCCTTTGAGAAATAAACTCAAGAGGGAAAACCAAATCCAACTAAGCAAGGAGCGCTGCAGGAAGGTTTGAACACAATGTCAATAAAAAATGATTTGTAACAATGCATGATGCATGTATGAATGTATCAGTGATATCGTGCATATGCTGGTAAAAGGATACATAATCGAACAAAACTGCCTCAGGTACTAACAACATTGGTCTAAACTTCAACCAGAAAGATCAATCCAAGAAAGGTAAAAGCAAATGCGGAAACCAAACCTATTGTCTGTCCTAACTTCACTGAGGAGAAACATAATTCGGATGTAGCTAAATCAAACAGATACCGGTATAGAACATCTTTCTTCCGTTTTCATCGGAGAAACCAGTTTTCCAAAAACAACGTGCCTACTCAAGACTGCAAAACTAGTCTCAAATAAAGCATACTGACGCCGAGACAACCAAACCTCACTGAATTCAAACCCACTTCCCTGGAGAAAAAAAACCGAGGATTGAAAACTTTTCATCATGAATACTCATTCCAACAAGAGATGCCCTGGGATAACCTTCCCAGGGAATAACACACAGACTTCCATGGGGAAAACAAATGTTTCACAGTCCGTACTCTTACTGGGGATTTCGATACTGATTGTGAATAAGGCAAATGGAAACCAAATTGTCAAAACATTCACTGGGGAAATCAGGCCCACTTTGAAGGAAGAAAAACATACAGACTTCACTAAGGGAGACAAAACTTCATCATCGAGACCTCTACCGGGGACTTCATGATGACTTCATTGGGGAGGTCGACACCACATCATCGAGGGGAAACCAAGATACATTCTTCACTGGGGAAAAAGGACTTATATCAAATAAACAAGGCCTTCACTGGAAAATACTGGATTGAGTCTTCATATCAACCAAACCTATTCCAACAAAAGATGCCCTGGTGTAGTCTTCCTGGGAAATCAAGAAGTCAACACTAATGCCAATACTGCAAAAAGAGCGATATCTTAGCACACCAAGGGAATAAAACCTTTCATCATATGAGGGAAAACTTCACTGGGGAACCTGGGACAGAGGCTTCTGACTATGCAAACCCAAAATCAAAAGCGAACCAAGACTTGGTCGGGGATCATGGGATCACAAACCTAATACTGTACCTTACGCCAAGTGGTATCGTCTTTAATTATCTGAGAAACACACAAAGATTGCGCATATACCAACAAGATGACCTGAGAAAAACCTTCACGAAGGAAGTAAATATTCTTAAAACAACCGGAGTTTGTTCATTCCAGGGATCGCCATTTTTGTTGTCATTGTTTCATCACAAATCCCAAAGTAAATTGAATTGTAAAGATGTCTTTCTTTTTGAAAAGTCAATTTTGTTTTTTTAATATTTTTGCTTTGAAAGTTATTATCAGTAATAAATGAAGTCTTTGCAAACTAAATAAAAATAAGAACACAAAGAATTGGGCAAAAGCTCGAATTTTATTAATAGAATGGTAGTCTGCGAATGGCGAGACTCCATGGATGATTACAAAGTTTGGGAAATGGTAATATATAATGGAAAACATACATTGAGATACAATGACCACCATTCCCCTAACAACTTTTGAAGTCCTGAGCAACAGCTTTTGTTGAAGTATGGTGAGGATCCGAGAAGATTGTTGCTTTAACGATCAAGTCTTGTCTGAAGTAGTTACTTTCCAAGAAAAATCCCTAACTTTTGCCTAAGCTGCCCTTGCGGGTTTTCAACTTAGCGGAAAATTTATTTTGTTTATGTCTCTAATTTTTGCCTAGACCTCCCTTTTGGGTTTTCAGCCTACCGAGACGCTCCTTTTTGCCTAAGCCGCCCTTTCGGGTTTTCAATTTAGCGAGCTATTCTTTTATTTCTTTAGGCGAAGTATTTTCGACTGCGTCAGCATTCATGGGACGTGGGAACTCCTCGTCATCCATAGTTTCAAGAATTAATGCACCACCAGAGAAGGCTTTCTTGACAACATACGGGCCTTCAAAATTAGGAGTCCACTTTCCCCTAGAATCAGTGTTAAAAGACATGATCTTCCTGAGCACGAGGTCGCCTTCTCTAAATTCACAAGGTTTGACCTTTTTATCAAATGCTTTCTTCATTCTTTTCTGATATAACTGCCCATGACATAAAGTTGTCATCCTCTTCTCTTCAATCAAATTCAATTGGTCAAACCTGTTCTGGACCCATTCAGCCTCTGTCAACTTGGCTTCCATTATCACACGCAACGAGGGAATCTCTACCTCAACAGGGAGTACATCTTCCATTCCATATACCAGGGAGAACGGGGTTGCTCATGTTGAAGTGCGAACAAATGTTCGATATCCATGCGGAGCAAAAGGGAGCATTTCATGCCAATCCTTATAAGTAATAACCATTTTCTGGATAATTCTCTTGATATTCTTATTAGCAGCCTCAACAGCCCCATTCATCTTTGGCCTGTATAGAGATGAATTGTGATGGACAATCTTGAATTCTTCACACAGTTTTGTCATTATTTTGTTGTTCAAATTTGAGCCATTGTCAGTGATGATTCTACTCGGCATACCATACCGGCATATCAGATTGTTTTTGATGAAACGCACAACCATTTGTTTGGTAACATTGGCATAAGAAGCAGCCTCTACCCATTTGGTAAAGTAGTCAATCGCTACCAAAATGAAACAGTGTCCATTCGAAGCTTTGGGTTCTATCATCCCGATCATGTCAATACCCCACATAGAGAAAGGCCATGGGGAGGAAATTACATTGAGAAGTGTCGGAGGCACATGGATCTTATCTGCATAAATCTGGCATTTATGCCACTTCTTTGCAAATTTGCAACAATCAGATTCCATTGTCTACCAATAGTAATCTGCCCTTAGCATCTTTTTAGCCATCGAATATCCATTAGCATGAGTGCCAAATGAACCTTCATGAATCTCATGCATCAACATGTCTGCTTCGTGTCTATCCACGCATCTGAGCAAGACCATGTCATAATTTCTCTTGTATAGCACATTTTCACTGAGGAAGAAACTGCCTGCCAATCCTCTCAATGTCTTTCTATCTTTCCTCGATGCACCAATCGGGTATTCCTGAGTCTGGAGAAAATGCTTGATATCATAATACCATGGTTTTTCATCTGCTACCTCCTCTTTCGCAAACACATGAGCGGGCCTATCCAGCCGTCGAACTGTAATACGGGGTATATCATTCCAAGAATTCACTTGATACATGGAAGCCAGAGTTGCCAGAGCATCCGCCATTTGATTTTCATCTCTAGGGATGTGATGGAATTTAACTTTATTAAAGAAGGGTAGCAATATTCTAGCATAATCTTTGTAAGGGATCAAGCCAGGGTGACGAGTATCCCATTCTCCTTTAATCTGATTTATTACCAAAGTTGAATCACCATACACATCTAGAATTTTGATTCTGAGATCAATAACTTCCTCAAGACCCATGATGCAAGCCTCATATTCTGCCATATTATTAGTGCAATCAAATGTTAGCCTCGCAGTAAAAGGAATGTGCGATCCATGAGGAGTGACAATCACAACACCAATTCCTTTACCATAAGCATTCACCGCTCCATAAAAAATCATACTCCAATGAGATTCAAGGTCAGGGCCTTCCTCAGGGAATGGTTCATCACAATCTTTCACTTTCAAGAACATCACATCCTCATCAGGAAATTCAAATTCTGCAGACTGATGATCTTCCACCGGTTAGTAAGCAAGGTAATCTGCCAACATACTACTTTTAATAGCTTTTTGAGTGTGGTACTCAATATCATATTCAGACAACAACATCTGCCAGCGGGCAATTCTCCCCGTAAGAGCAGGCTTCTCAAAAATATACTTGATTGGATCCATTTTGGAGATCAACCAAGTGGTATGATTCAACATATACTGCCGCAAACGCTTTGCCACCCAGGCCAAAGCACAACATGTCTTTTCTAGCATGGAATACCGCAACTCACAATCAGTGAACTTTTTGCTGAGATAATAAATGGCGAACTCTTTCTTTCCCGTTTCATCCCGTTGTCCCAGAATACAACCCATGGATTTATCTAACACCGTTAGATACATAATCAGCGGTCTTCCTTCTACGGGAGGGAGCAAGATAGGAGGTTCACGCAGATACTCTTTAATACTCTTAAATGCCCTTTGGCAGTCATCCGTCCACATACAACCTTGATCTTTCTTTAACAACTTAAAGATCGGTTCACACTTTGCAGTCATGTGGGAAATGAATTTGGAAACATAATTCAAACGCCCGAGGAAACCCATGACTTGCTTTTCAGTTCTTGGTGCTGGCATTTCTTGAATTGCTCTGACTTTATCAGGATCAACTTCAATTCCTTTCTGGCTAACAATAAAACCCAACAATTTCCCCGATCTAACTTCGAAGGTGCATTTATTTGGATTCAAGCGGAGACGAAACTTCCTCAAACGCTGAAACAACTTCAACAAATCTTTTATATGCCCTTCTTCAGTTTGGGATTTGGCAATCATATCATCAACATATACTTCAATTTCCTTGTGCATCAGATCATGAATAGGGTTGTCATAGCCCTCTGGTACGTTGCACCAGCGTTCTTCAACCCGAAGGGCATCACTCTGTAACAGAATGTTCCCCAGGGTGTGATAAGCGTTGTTTTTTCCATGTCCTCTAGAGCCATTCTTATACATGGAAAATCCGTCCATGAACGAGAATACTTTGAATTTTGATGTGCTATCCACTAACATATCAATGTGAGGCAATGGAAAATCATCTTTTGGACTAGCTTTATTTAGATCTCTGTAATCTACGCACATGCGGACTTTTCCGTCTTTTTTCGGTACTGGGACAATATTGGCAATCCATTGAGGATACACTGACGTCACAAGAAAACCAGCATTAATCTGCTTTAGGACCTCCTTTTTGATCTTTACTGCCATATCTGGGGGGTTCTTCTCAACTTTTATTTAACTGGCGGACACTCTGGCTTCAATGGCAAATGATGCTCAACAATGTCTGTGTCTAGACCAGGCATGTCTTGATAAGACCAAGCAAAAATATCCACATACTTTTTCAACAGCTCAATCAACCCGCTCTTCACATCAAGATGCAACGATGCTCCAATCTTAATCTCTTTCGGATCTTCTTCTGAACCCAAGTTAATCACTTCCAAAGGATCCTTATATGGCTGAATGGTATTATCCTCGTGCTCAAGCAACCGTGAGACCTCTTCTGGAATATCATCATAATCTTCTTCTTCAGCCCCAAACACAGGACATTCAAAGTTGGGAGAGGGTGTAGGGTCATTGTATTCAACGGGTTTTTTAATTAATCTGCACATATGATTTATGATTGCTTTTAGAAACTGACACATATAACAAGTGATCATGCAGATTAATTTTCAGTTATCATTTATTTTGAAAGGGTTTTTTATTTGATTACCATTTCCCAAGAAAAAGCAGAAAATAAAGACATATTTTTGGAAGCAAAGACAACTTTTATTAATGATCTTAAAAATCAAAGCAAACGGATAAGCCCATACAATACTTTCACCTTGGGCAGAGTGAAAGCTTTTCAAAGAAAGAAACAGATTAACCAAACAAATTACTTTGAAATATGTATGAAAGAAGGAACATTAATGGTGACCCAGTTCTGAACTCGGACTCCATGCGTCACAAAATTCGGTACTTCCTGCTCTGCTTTATCTTCTTCAACAACATTGATTCCAGAACCCAATTGGATGGAGGTAGCCTCCACTGCGGAAAACATCATGATAACTGTTCACAAGAGACTTTGACTTCAAACTTTCACCTTTTCCATTCTTCGAAGAAAAACCTAAACCAATTTTGTTCTTGTTCACGGGTGGATCCACCAGTTGTCCCCAAACTGCATTATGACCATTGCGCACAACCTGCTGTGCGTCCTTCAGGGAAACTACAGAATTCTCATTCCTCCTTATGTTATCAATGGATAGGGCTTGGAATTGGGTTCCAATAGCAGCCTCATCCGCTTCTACAATACTGAAAGAGGATAGATGGGATATCAACAACGCCTGCTCCCCATTTATGATCACTACCTTCCATTCACACACAAATTTTAGCTTCTGATGCAGAGTTGAAGTGACAGACCCTGCTTTGTGTATCCATGGTCGTCCAAGCAAACAACTATATGCGGGAATAATATCCATAACGTAGAAGGTTATCAAGAACAAATGTGGTCCTATATGGATGGGCAGGTCCACTTCACCGATGACAGATTTCCTCGACCCATCAAAAGCCTTCACAATGATGCCACTCGGGCGCATAGATGTTCCTTGATACTTTAACTTCAAGAGGGTACTTCTCGGTATGACATTCAACGCGGATCCATTATCAATTAGCACATTGGACAACAAATCATTCTTACAGTTCATGGATATGTGGAGGGCCAGGTTGTGATTCCTCCCTTCATCTGGTAACTCATCATCACAGAAGCTCAAATTGTTACATGACGTAATGTTTCCAATTACGCTGCTGAATTAATCTAATGGCATGTCATTCTCTACAAAAGCTTGGTCTAGTACTCTCATTAGTGATTCTCTATGAGCAGAGGAATTCATCAATAGGGCTAGAATATATATCTTTGAAGGAGTCTGCAATAGCTGATCTACAATTCTGTAATCGCTCATCTTAATTATCTTCAAGATATCATCCACTTCTTACTCTAATGTAGCTCCACTAGTCCCTCCTGCAGACTTCTTAGGCTCATCATCTTCAGCAATCTTCTTTCCAGCAACAACATCTCTTCGAATGACCGGCGCAAATACACGACCACTACGGGTCACTCTGCTATTATCAGTTATATTTCCAACATCTGGCATCAGTTGGATGGGAATCTCCACCCCATCTTCTAAGATCGTAGCGTTGTATTTGTAAGGCACAACCTTATCTGATTCATAGGGAACAAGACCTGGAAGACTAATTACCAATGGGGCAACATCTAGTTTGCTATGGTACTCCACCTCAAGATGAATGGGTGCACCAAAACAAGGTACAATGACATTCACCCCTTCCTCAACACAATCAGCCATCAAAAATTCATTTCCGGCAAACAAATCTTCGTCTGAAGAGAAATACTCATCTGCAGAGGCATACTCTTCCTCTGACTCTTCCATCAAACAGACTTCAACCATATCAATCTCATGATAATCATCTCTCTGACCTGTGATCTTGATGGTTCCATTTTCTAACAACAATTGAACACCTTCCCTCACAACAGAACATCCTCGGGGATTTCGACAACAAATTATGCAAGATCCATATTGGTGTTCCACCTGACCAGCAATATGGCAGAAGGTAGCATGTAACTGCACTAGATCCTCATTCAAATGATCCACATGAAAAATTCTGAATTCACCCGGACATCCAGAAACCATATTCACCTCCTCTTCATATTATGCCCTAGGCCTGATTATATGGATTAAACCTTCATCCATCATCTCCTGCAAATCCATATTTATCTTCTTGCAACCCTGTATATTTGTACTGCAAATAGCACAACCGGCGTGGTTATGCGTATAATAACTGAATTCAAAGAGGTCTGCATGCATCTTCACCAAATCCCCTCTAACCAGATTAATGTCAAAAATTCGAAAGTCGCTTGGACAACCGGCCACCATATTCACAGCATTCACTCCCCCGTGCTTGGGTAGAGGATTGTCTTTCACATTAGGTCCTACGTCTTTGAAAGATAAAATTCCAGACGTCACCAACCTTTGCACTTCAGTCCTTAAAGGATAACAATTCTCAACACTATGCCCTGGTGCTCCCTGATGAAAGGAACATGTCTGGTCTGCTTTGTAATACCACGACAATGGTGATGGTACAACGGGAGGTGGTCGTGTCTGGACCAACTTCTTCTGAACCAATGTTGGTAATAGCTCTGCATAGCTCATGGGAATAGGATCATAGTTCTCCCTTCTCTGATTATACCCTTGATTCCCCTGCTGGGATGGCCTCTGATAAGCAACAGTAGTTGGAGCGGCATTCATAATAGGAGTAACTGAGGCGACTTGCTGATGACGCTGATAATTCCTTCTAGGAGCGTTTACCTTTCTCTCTTGCATAACGGCATTTGTATCCCACTCTTTCTTCTTTGTAAACCCGTAAGATGGCTTCTTCACACCTCCAGATCCTTCACCCTTTGTCAAACGGCCTTCTCTTACTGCCTCTTCTAGGCGGACACCCATTCCTACCATCTCTGTAAAATCACTTGGGGCACTTGCTACCATTCTTTCGTAGTAGAAAGCTCCTAGCGTCTTTAGAAAAATCTTGGTCATTTCTTTCTCTTCCATGGGCGGAATCACTTGTGCAGCCACTTCGCGCCATCTCTGCGCATACTCTTTGAATGATTCCCTGTCTTTCTGAACCATGGCCCTAAGCTGGTCACGGTCAGGCGCCATGTCCACATTGTAATTGTATTGTTTAATGAATGCTTCTCCGAAATCATTAAAATTATGGATGTTGACGCTGTCTAAACTCATGTACCATTTCAACGCAGCACCGGTCAGACTATCTTCGAAAAAATGAATCAGCAGACGCTGATCATCAGTATGGGTAGACATCCTTCTCACATACATCACCAAATGAGCACGAGGGCAAGTGTTGCCCTTGTACTTCTCAAATTCCGGGACCTTGAACTTAGCAGGCACTTTAACATTCGGGACCAAACACAGCTCATTCACATTCTGCCCGAACAACTCTTTTCCCCTAAGAGCCTTCATCTCTCTTTGCATTCTATCAAACTGATCTTGGAAATCATCCATTATGTCATAAATACCCAAGTCTTCACTCGGAGGAGGGAAAGGACGACACAAATCTTCATTAACAAACGAAACCAAATTCACCGAAGAAGGTGCAGCAGGAACATTATGCACCACAGGAGGTGCAGGAGTAACAACATTTGGAACCACTGTAGCATCTTGAGGACCCAGATTGAAACCTTCAGGTGCAAAATTCTCTGGCATTCCCCACGGATAACCCTGAGGCATATGGTTTTGAACAACAGTCGGAGTAGCGGATACAAGAACAGTCAGAACTTCAGTACTTGCCCTTGTTGGTTGAGGTTGAACACTTGGTGGCTGATTCTGGGCAACCACCAGAGCTTCCATCAGAGTAGTCAAAGTGGCCA
Source organism: Vicia faba (assembly GCA_948472305.1). Classification (NCBI taxonomy): domain Eukaryota; kingdom Viridiplantae; phylum Streptophyta; class Magnoliopsida; order Fabales; family Fabaceae; genus Vicia; species Vicia faba. Next base: position 469,606,261 of record OX451735.1, read on the forward strand.
AGCCAGCCTTCAAAGCAGAAACGTCTTCGCGCAGCTCGCGATTCTCCTGTTCTAAGTTGTCCATCTTCTTTTTGAAATTAGCCCGAGTGTTGTAGTGATGAGTCAGCTTGCTGAATGAAGTAAAGAAGCTGGGTAAGGCACCTGGATATGCATAACAAATGCAAAAACATGTGCAATATGATGCATGATATGCAATGTATATGATTATTATTATTTTATCATTTAATATTTCAAGGGATTTAAGATTTACAGACATATTGCAAACATTAAAATAACAACGCATTTGAAATACTGAAAACTTTTATTATAATAACTTCAAAATGGGTTACAAGTTTCAATGATCCCAAGTACAAGATGAAAATACAATCTAAAATCCTGAGAAAAGGAACTGATAGAGATCAATCTGTACGAATGCGCTTCCCTGTGAGCCTGGCAATCTGAGCTCTCAACCTCTGGTTTTCTTCCACATGTCTGATGGCAACCTCCTTCCAATCATCTGAATCAGGAAGTGAACAAACAACACCTATTTGAGGCTTAGGAGAAAATAAATCTCCTTGCCTCTCCATAGACTCTACTGCTCGACTCTCAAGGATCTGGATCAAATCATCTCTCTCCTTCAGGTCTGCTCTGTAAGAACTCTCTAAAGTCTGGAACTTATTCTTCCAAGCATCCATTTCCTGTTGCATCCTAACCAAAGCAAGTTGCAGCTCTTCTAGATCATCTAATAAGGGAGGACTGGTCTTCACAAACAAATCAGGCATGGGTGTCTCCCGAGTATATGGCATCTTCAACTGAATGGCTCTCGATCGGACCCACTGAAGATATGGCTCCAAAGAAACAACACCCCTAGGTCCCAAATCCTTCCTACTCTTCTTATGAATGTGACGCCAGGCCTTCGCAATCTGCTCCCTAGCTTCCCTGTGGTCTTCTCCTTCCTTCAGAAAGAAACTACTCAGATGAATATTGTTCGGTTTATCCCTCATCGGATAACCAAGTTGTCGCCATGCAAGAACAGGGTTATAGTTAATCCCTCCCTTTGTACCAAGAAGAGGCACATTGGGGAAACTACCGCAACTGTCAATAATCTCTGCATCCTGGTAAGCTCGATGATACCAATCAATATCCGAGTGAGTAAGTGCCATGATCTTATGAGCCCAACAGGGTTCCTTCTTGACATCCCAAAAAGCGTAAGACTGAGGCATATGAGAGGTAAATCACCGATACAACAACGGCGTGCAACAGATAATCATTCCCCCATGATAAGAATTCCAAAGATGAACAACGTAATAAGCATCACCCAACAGTGTAGGAACCGGGTTTCCATTCATGAAAATCTTGATAGCGTTAATGTCGACAAACTTGTCCACATTAGGAAATAAGAATAATCCATAGGCGAGTAAAGCAAAGATGGCCTCAAAAGCAACCGCACTCTTCATCATGTCAAAGTAACGAGCTTTCTCCAATAAGAACTGAGCTGGTAATCCTCTAATCCCTCCTTTGGTAGTCATATGAGCTTCCACCTCAGACTTCCCCAGATGAATCAAAGCAGCAATCTCATGCGGTTTTGGCTCACCCTCCAAACCAGTAAAAGGAACGCGATCGGTAACAGGTAAATCCAATAGATAGGAATACTCTTCCAGTGTTGGCATCAACTGATAATTGGGAAAAGTAAAGTAGTGATACACCAGATCATAGAATTGGACCAAAGTTGAGAGAAAACCCTCCTTCATCTTCAGCTTCATGAGAGGAATAATGGATCCATACTTTTTCTGAAAGTCTACATAACACTCGATCTCGGGAATTAGACTGATCAACTCATCTATCTTAGGATCCTTGAAACTGTATTTCCCGGTCTTTCTCTTTCCAGAATCCATGGTTTAAAAGTACTTGAGATATTCACAAATAGTCAACCTTTAAATCCCTTGAAATATTGTTTTTTCAAAAGATGCTTATGAGTGCATGGATGCATGATGCAACAATCACACACAAGATCATACATATAGGGTTCATAGGTTCAACGTCACGAGCATGAGGTCGAAGGTACTACCCATAAGGTATTGGTCTAAAAAGTTATCACTTGCCGAACAAGGTTCTAGAGGTTCTCAGAGTCTACATCCTTTCTTCGGATATTACCAACTTCCCGATTAACTCGGTAATTAGTAATATTCTCAAGAAAGACTCGTTTGAGCGTAGTATCGCGTGACAACCACTTCCGGATTACTCCGTTATAGCTTCCTCACTACACCTAAAAGGCCAAGAGGGGTTAGGTAATCTACGGTCCTCAGCTTCGGCAGGCTCCCAGGTCGAAAGCAGTACGTCTTCCCGATTACTCGGTAAACGACACTACAGTCAAAGGGGCCTCCACTGAGTGGGGGATCTCATGCCTCCTTTTTTGGGATTACTCCCTCAAAGTTAACATGACTATACCGCCCATCCTATCTTAAATTTTGCCCAAGTCCGGGTATAGGACTTATGAGTAATCACCAAGCACCCTGTAAACCAGGAAAATCCAGTCAAACATATATACAAAATATAACACATAAATAACAATAGCACATATACAGATATAAACAAAGATAGGTTTAACCCACTTAGGGATGGACCGGCAAGAGGTCAATCTATCCCCAGTGAAGTCGCCATTTTTCTGTGGCGGTAGAAATGTGCAAGACTAAGCCATTAGATTGACTAGACTTTATACAAATCAAAATAAAAATCGCCACCACGCTTTATTGTTTCCAAATGAATGGGAAAAGAGCGAATAACCCAAAAAGAGGGGTAAAGATTCAAGGTAAGGGGGTTGGTTATGAAAAGGGAAGGTATTAGCACCCTAAACATCTACGGTACTCCGCAGGAACCTCTTTGAAAAATCTGTATATTTTGGCTATAAAAATGTGTTGTATATAAAATGGATGGTGGAGGTGAGAAAAGAAATATTTTTATGATTTTTGCACCCGCCGCGGTTGCGAACCTTTAGTGCCTACGTACCACCTTTCGTGCAATAGGGGATCAGGTTACACGTAGTTCCTCTTTTAAAAATTTGAAACACGAGTGTGTTGGTTGATTTTATGAGATAAGACATCATCGCAATTGTCCGTGTGAAAAACATACTTACTACCCACAAGCATGAGAAAGGAGAATTTACATCATCTCAAAGTGGAGGATATGGCTTGGATTTTAAAATCAACAATGCCTCACTCAACACCCAAGTGGAAAATATCTCACTTCACTACATATTGTAGAAGTATAGTTGTTTGCATCACTACAAGGATTGACAAGAGTCTAATATTTTGAGAAAAGTTTAAAGATAAAAGCCAAAGTGGAAAAATGGTTTGAAATGAGATTGATTGACTTTTAGTCTTCTCACAAAAAAAAGGTCAAGGTATTATTAAATTGATTGAAATTTATTTATGAAAATGTTTCGAAGATGCATGGACCTAAGTCCAAGTTTATTATGAAAATGTTTCAAGTTTCAAAACAAGAAGAGTTTTTTTTTAAAGGAGGGAGAAGATTTTTGAAATTAAAGAAGATGGGAGGAGAAGAAGAGGTTATCCTAGAGAATAAGGTAAAATCTAGGGATAAGAACCATCTAACCAAAAAGAAGCCAATACTTGACATTATGAGTCAATATAGAATTCCAATTCTTCGGATTGAAACCAAGCAAGCAAAGATACTAGACCTCTTGAGAGAACCAAACTTCAAGTGTTTTAAGTCTTCGCAAAAATTGGGCAGAATAACGGATGTATACGGGTGAATTCCAGATTACAAACAAAGATCGTAATCTCAATAACCTGCACACAAAAAAAAAACAACCCAATGTCTTCAGGTAAACCTCAAGAACTCCAGACAAAATATCAAATAAAGTCACAAAGTCTCCAAGATAGGCCAAGGTCTCTAATCCTAAGTCCAAGAAGTCCATCACTCCATAATACAAAGGATAGTAACCATGTAGTCCAAGTATCATTAATGATTTTTATGGTTCATGTTGATTATTAGGTGTCTTTAAAAAGAAAGAAAAGCTCAAGTGAGCAAAATAAAAATGACATAAAAGTAAATGCTCAAGTGAGCAAAGATGAAAATAGCATGAAATGTAAAATGCTAAAAGTAAATGGTACATAAAGCATGAAAATAAAAGTGTAAAGTAAAGTTAATTGTTAGTAAATAGTGGTTAGTTGGATGACCATCTTGAAACTTGCATTTGGAACTCATTAGGGGATTGGTAGAACCAAATCCTCCACACAACAAGTTGCATTTGCTTTTTGTCAAGTATATCATCCATTTTGGAATTCTCACAAGGCAACATGTAATGATCAACGATGTTTAAGTGATCCGCGTTGACCAAAGGTATTGTAGATCCATTAGAGGATTGGTAGAACCAAAGCCTCCACACAATGAATCTCAAGGTTATTGGATCAAAGAGATCAAATTAACATACTTGGGCTTGCAATCATAAGTTTGGGCCACGAATGATCATTTATTCGAATCAGGACAAAATTTAGCGCTATGTTAAGCAATCCTAAGTGGACTTATGTAGAAGTCACACCTATTTTGAGGCCGGTCAATAGCAATCTATGTACTTCATGTATGGATAAATGATATAGAGATCACATCCCTTAACATGTAGCACAATTAAAAAAAGAAAGGGATAAGATGAAGAGGGAGGGAAATGTTAAGCTAATTTGGATCACCATTTCAAAATTCTTTCATCTTTAAATTCAACCACTCCTCTAGATGGATTAAAGCACTAAACATATCATTAATCCAAAGCACCAAAAATGAATTAAATAATTCACTCTTAGGTAGATTTGAATTGATGAACATTTATCCAACTTAATCTACATCACAAAGTCCATTGAGTTTAAAGACAAATTGGACATTTAAAATTGCAATTCAAACCAACAATCAAAAAGGAGTGAGTAGAAAAAGCATTTTGGATCAAAGCTGCCCCAAAACAAGGCAAAAAGTGCATTATGTCCCTGTGTAAATCGATTGCACTATTGTGTAAATCGATTTACACAGTACAGTTTTCTAAAAATTATGCAAAATTGCTTCTGTGCAATCGATTGCACAGTTACTGCAATCGATTGCACACTGTTACAGTAGCAAAAACAGCATTTTTAAAGGTCAATTTCTTGTTCAAACTTTCCATCAAACACCTTATGATCATGGATCCACTTGAGCACGAAAATTCCATCAAATTATGAGAAAATAACACCATTTAAATCACAAAATAATGCTCAAAGAATCAATCCCAGAGATCACCAAGAGATCACATTGTGAAAGATGAATTATCCAACTTACCAAAGGTAGATCTACAGAATTATCAAAACAACTTCAAGAATTTGCTTCAATTCAACCACAAGAATCAATTGACCAAGCTTGGATGTAGATAATTGATGGAGAAAAAGTGTTTGGATGAAGGTTTAGCTCAAAGATTAGTAAGCTTCAATGCAAAGCTTACTAACTTTTTGAAAATGGAGCTTTGAGTGAATTTGGTAGATGGAGAGAATTGAGAGATTTTTTAGCAAGGTGGATTTGGCTATCAAAAGCTTGAAATTTGAATGAAATGAGAGCTCTATTTATAGAGTTTTTTAGGATTGGGATTAGTGGTAATTTGGTAATTGATTCTTGGAGCCAAAATTTGAATTAATGATAACTCTTTCAAAAATTAGAGCCAAAATTTGAATTAATGATAATTCTTTCAAATATTAGAGCCAAAATTTGGATTAATGATAATTCTTTTTAAAAATGAAAGATTGGCTCTAAAATTTGAATTAATGATACATCTTTCAAAAGTGAAGGAAAATTGGAGCCAAAATTTTACAAGTTTAAAATGCTGATTTTTTTTTTAATTTTCACGCTGTGCAATCGATTGCACTACAATGCAAATCGATTGCACAGTGTATTTTTTTCAAAAATGGCGCAAAATTCACTATGTGCAATCGATTGCACTTTAAGAGCAATCGATTGCATCCGTGAAAAAAATGAAAAATTTTAATTCTTTTTCTTTGCAAAATAGAGATTTTAGGAAAATAATACCAGAAATCCTTATTTGTCAGATGCTTCGACTTGGTACCTACAAAACAAAAATATACAAAGACAAAGACAAATATTTTTTGTATTTTGATTAGAAGTTAGTCAACAACACATATACAAAATACACAACCTAGGTGCTTGGACATTCCTCAAGAGCAAACTTAAAGATAGGAAAAAAACAGGAAGAACCAACCCTAATGTGATCTTGTTATGATCGAGTTGATATGATATGATAGAAGAATCTTAGGGGAAAAAATTGGGGTACAACACCTACATTATTCTTCATCCTGACATGCCTACTACTCCCGAGGAGTTGCAAAGGTCATGGATTCAACTAAAGGGGGAGTGACACACCTTTGAAACCCAATTATATGCAAGCGAGAAGAAAGTTTTGGATGTCATGAGACAACTTCATAAAGAGTGGAGTTTGAATGCTTAAATTGCACCAAAGAGGATGTGCTCATGGGAGACTTGAGTCCTTTTTGTTTTAGGAGTTTATTTTGTATTATTTTTGTTTCTTCCATTGTAAGCCCAAGAGGCATTTTTGTAAACCGTTTTGACTTATTAATACAATTAATGCTTTCTCCTTCTTTATTTAAACAAATTTAAATCTTAAAGGTCTTTGAAAACATTTGCATTCACATTACATGCATCATAACATAAGCAGGTTTTACGACACATGTTTCCTCATCTTTCTATTGTTTATTTTAGTAAGATGGATCTCGAGTAGAATGTGAAGGACTTGCAGACACAAAGTTCTCAATTTCAAGAAACCTTGCTCCCCTTGGCCAAAGGGCAACAAGAACTGATGTCGCTTCTGGTTGCAAAGAAGAAGACCAAGAAGAAGGCTTTGATCAACATGAGGAAATGGTTTAAAGGCCCAGTCCGGAAAGCGCAAGTGGTTGAAGAGTCATCCGAAGAAGACGACAACCGGGATGAAGATGCAAGGAGCACCCGTGGTGGGGGTGCAAACAATCAAGCTTCTGAGGATGACGACTATTTTGATGAACAATATCCACCGGCTGCGGATAAGTACAAGCAACTGGAAGATAGGTTGAAAGTTGTAGAAATTCAAGCCGTACCTGGCTTGGATTTTTGTGATTTAGGCTTTGTTCCTGGGGTAGTTATTTCCCATAAGTTAAAAATTCCAATCTTTGCTAAGCACAACGGCGTTTCGTGCCAAAAACTTCCCTTAAGATCCTACGTTCGCAAGATACAACCGCATACCACTGACAAGAAGTTGTGGGTAAATTTATTTCAAGAGAGTCTGTCTGGGACTCAGTTAGAATGGTTTTATCAATTAGAGGGTTCAAATATTCATACCTGGGAAGATCTGGCCATCGCTTTCTACCGTCAATATTAGTATAACGCTGATTTGGCACCGACTAAAGTTCAGTTACAAGGAATGACAATGGGTTCCAATGAAGGTTTTAAAGAGTATGCGCAGAAATGGAGAAACCTTCTGGTAGAGTACAACCACCATTGACTGATAGGGAGCTGGTGGATATGTTCATGGGAACATTAACTGGACCATTTTTCAACTTTTTAATTGGGAGATTATCGTCTGATTTAACCGAGTTAATCTTAACTAGTGAAAGGGTCGAGAGCAGTATCAAAAGTGGAAAAATTCCCATGGCTTCCGCCTCTACATCAAATACTATGAAAAATACCTTTACTGGCAAGAAGGAAACCAATGTCGTATATGGGTCAAGAAGCCATGTCAAGAAAGATCACCGCCAATCTGTTAAAGCTATTTTAATTTCAAATCCACCCTCTACTCAAAGACAATAACAAGCCAACCATCTAAGACCTGAGGTTCCGTAAAGAAAATTCACAAGCATTAACATGTCGTTATCCCAAGCCTTGCAACACCTGTTGAGGGATAACTTGGTAACATTGCGTGATCCACCATAAAATCCCAATGTTTCATCAACAACAAGACTATTGAGTTTGATCCACCTACAACTATGATTGTTATAAATGCACCAATGCCAAATCATGGAAAAGGTGTCAATGCAATTAAAGACTCTGCTTTTGTTTCCTTCATTGAAGATTTGACTACTCCACTGACCACTGTTAAAGAAAATTTGCTGAGAGCTGGGGTTTTCGCTGGTTGTTTAAAAGACTGTAATTGTTGTGCTCTACAAAAGAATGGATGCGAATGGTTGAAAAAAGGTGTTCAACACCTAATAGATAGTCATGAGATCCAGTTTAAAAGAACTCCGGCCATAAAAATTTTGACTGAAAAAGCTGAAGACATATCCATCATAACCATTTCCAACAAACCTATTAGGATCTCTTCAAAAGGTCCTATTAGGATTTCTAGTGAACCAAATATTTCCCCCTTGATAATTAATCCTCCGGGGCCAATTCCTTATTCTTCCGAAAAGGCAGTCCATTGGAATTATGGTGCTGAAGTATACTACCATGGGATTAAGCAAGAATCCTAGATTAATGAAGACAAAACTAATGACGTTACTAATATTGATGGTTCTAGCAAGGTGACAAGGACAGGAAGAATCTTCTCTCCTAACATTTCACCTCTAACTACTACAACTACACCAGTTTGCATTACCATGGACAAACCTAGTACTGGCACTAGGGGCAAAGAAAAGATGGTTGATCCTGCTAGGATAGAGGCGCCTTCCAAATACATTGCTACTGAGGAACCCTCCACCCAAGAAATGGAGGAGCTTTTGAAGATCATAAAGAAGAGTGATTTTAAGATAGTAGAGCAGTTGGGGCAAACCCCCTCCAAGATCTTTATGTTATCTTTGTTACTTTGCTATGATGCTCACGCTCAAGCATTGATAAAATTTTTAAAGAAATCGCATGTTCCTCAAGAGACCACAGCCGATCAAATTGAAAATTGTGTTGCGAGTTTGACTGCCGACAGTGGATTAGGGTTCTCTGATGCTGACTTGACACTAGTTAGAAGAAATCATAACAAGGCTTTGCATGTCTCTATTGAATGCAAAGGAACTACTATGGCCCATGTCTTGGTGGATACAGGGTCCTCTCTAAATGTCTTACCCAAAGGTGCCTTAGATCGGTTGGATTGCGAAGGTCTGCTGTTGAAGCCAGGTCACATAGTTGTAAGGGATTTTGATGGACCCAAGAGGATGATTCATGGAGAAGTAGACCTCCCTATTATAATTGGTTTACAAGTTTTCAACTCTACTTTTAATGTGATGGACATTCGTCCTGCTTAGTCTTGTTTACTTGGGCGCCCTTGGATACATGGGGCAGGAGCAGTGACGTCCACCCCTCACCAAAAATTGAAATATCCAGTCAAGGGAAAGATCATTACTATCTATGGTGAAGAAGATTTCACGGTGAGCCACCTCAATTCATTCAAATATGTGGAAATGGATGGTGAGTTCATAGAAACTCCTTGTCAAGCCTTCAATGTAGTCCCTCTTATGGTTGTTGCTGCCAAGGCTACTCCTGATGTTCCAAAAGTTGTTAAAAATGTGCCAAGGATGGCTTCCATCAAATATGCTTGCGCTGTGGTCAAATATGGAAGATGTACTATTTTGGGATAACTCCCTGACATTCCGTTCAAAGCAGACAAGTTTGGGCTGGGTTTCACTGACTAAGCTCAAAAGGAGGTCATACGTGCTCGATAGGAAAATCACCTCTTAGCATTGGAAATCATGAAGTGAATGCTATTGAAGACTCTGAGGATGACTGTAACTTTAATGAATGGATCTACCCGAATTCCGGAGAAGAACTCAACAATTGGCGTGCCAAGGATTTCATTCCCATCTCCTTCAACAAGGAGTAATTATTATTTACTGTTTTTATCAGTTCAATAACTTTGTCTGTAATTTAATTTCAAACAATGACTTTAAGCCACGTGCCTTGCCCGAGGCACTATGGTCCATTTGTTAAGGGTTTGTTCATTTCCATATGCCATATGAGCATTTAATGAAAAACATTGGACTCTTTGCATTCAAGTTTTGCGCTCATTGTCTTTATTGAATTTTATTGAATTTTTCAAAATAGTTATGTATCTTAAATGCACATGCACATACTTGCAGATCCTCATCCACTCCGGATCTCATTACCAACGACTCTGCTATTACCAGCTATGACTTTGAACATCCAATCAACCAAGCCAAAGACGAAGGCAAAGAAGACTGTGAAATAACAGGGGAATTAGCCAGACTTCTGATGCAAGAGGAGAAAGCCATTCAACTTCATGAAGAGTCAGTTGAAGTCATCAACTTAGGTATTGAGGCAGAAAAGTAAAAGGTCAAGATCGGCGCCAACTTGGAAGACGATATCAAAGGCAGATTGGTCCAAATGCTACATGACTATGTTGAAGTGTTTGCTTGGTCGTATGAAGATATGCCAGAGCTAGATACTGATATTGTGGTTCATCGTCTACCAACTAAGGAAGATTTTCCTCCAGTCAAGAAAAAAGTGTGTCGTATGCGGCCAGACATGTCTGAAAAGATAAAAGCCGAAGTAATGAAGCAATTCAATGCAGGTTTTCTGGCTCTGACATCATATCCTCAATGGGTGGTGAATATGGTACCCGTGCCAAAGAAAGATGGGAAGGTTTGTATGTGTGTAGACTATAGGGATCTGAATAGGGAAAGCCCCAAAGATGATTTCCCTCTACCGCATATTGACGTTTTGGTTGAGAACACAACTCAACATAAAGTCTTCTCCTTCATGGATGGTTTCTCTAGCTATAATCAAATCAAAATGGCTCACGAGGACATGGAGAAAACCACTTTTGTTACACAGTGGGGAACTTTTTGTTACAAAGTTATGCCTTTCGATTTATAGAATGCAGGGGAAACCTATCAACGAGCTATGGTAGCCCTATTTCATGATATGATTCATCATGAGATAGAAGTCTATGTGGATGATATGATTGTGAGGTCACGGACCAAGAAAGAACACCTTGATCACTTACACAAGCTGTTTGAAATGTTGAAGAAGTAAAATCTAAGATTGAACCCTAACAAGTTCACCTTCGGAGTAAGACCTGGAAAGCTCCTAGTTTTTTCGTCAGTGGTAAAGGTATCGAAGTTGATCCTGTGAAAGTTAAAGCCATCCAAGAAATGCCAACTCCCCCTTCTGAAAAGAAAGTTAAAGGTTTCTTGGGTCGACTTAACTATATTTCTCGCTTCATATCTCACTTAACTGCTACTTGTAAGCCAATCATCAAACTCTTAAAGAAGGATCAAGTAGTCAGATGGAACGACGACTATCAAGCTGCCTTTGACAAAATCAAAGAATATTTACAAGAGCCTCCCATCTTGATGCCTCCAGTTAAAGGAAGACCCTTGATCATGTACTTGATTGTATTAGAGAATTCAATTGGGTGTGTGCTGGGCCAACATGATGAGTCTGACCAAAAAGAGCAAGCAGTATACTACCCAAGCAAAAAGTTTACTGACTGTGAAACCAGATATTCACTGCTCGAGAAAACTTAATGCACTCTAGCATGGGCTGCTCACCAGCTAAGACAATATATGTTGACTCACACCACTTTGTTGATTTCTAAGATGGACACTATATAGTACATCTTCAAAAAACCAACTCTCTCCGGACGAATAGCTAGATGGAAAATGATTCTGACTGAACATGACATCTAATATACAACACAAAAGGCCATCAAAGGAAGTATATTGGCAGATCAGTTGGCTCATCAAGCAAAGTCAATGTTCCCCATCAGAATTATCCTCAAACAATAAAGAAGGAATCCCCAGCAGAAACACTCTAAACATGGTTTGAAAATGCACATACTCTTCATCCCCACAGTAATATGGGATTTAACTTCCCAAAACTCCCCAGCATTTGTCAAGGATTTATTTTCCATACAAAAATACGCTTCCCCAATATTTCATATTCATACATCATAATACATACATGACAAATACATACAACATAGTCTCATTTATTCTGAGAACATCATTACTCCATGCATACATATGCATCCAACTAACCCTCTTCCATGCAGGAAAAATCAGTCAACAAATCAAAAGTCCTCTCCTGGATAGATTTACTTCTTCTAGTTAATGATAGGCAATCAACAATCTCTTCTAGATGGATTTACTTCTACCAGTTAATAATAGGCAATCAACAGACCTCTTCTGGCTAGATTTTCTTCTACCAGTTAATAATAGGCAATCAAAAAGACCTCTTCTGGATAGATTCACTTCCTCCAATTAATAATAGGCAACCAAAAGGCCTATTCTGGTTAGATTTGTTTTTCCAGTGAAGTCACCATCACAAGACCTCTTCTAGTTAGATTTATTTCTCCCAGTTAAGGACAGGCAAAAGACATCTATAATTTCAGTATAGATTGACCAAGGGTTTATTCTGATACTTCTTCTAGTTGCTACCAAAAGTCACTCTAGATGGCATCTATAAGCCCATCTCTGACAAAATCTTCATCATTTCTCCAAATGGCATCTTTAAGCCCATTCCCAACATAATCAACTAACACATCATCGAGTGCAAATTTCTGGGCACTCTAGTGTTCAATCATCTTTGACCTTCAAGTCACGAATGGCGGACCCACCAATCTAACTCTTTAGGTTTAAGAAGATTAAATAGGGGAAGCTGTTGTACCCCAAAATCTTCCCTCTCGTTTCTCAAGACATTTCCCACAAGATCTTCAATAGCTCAAGCTTGCACAAGGATTGACTAGGTCAAGACATCTCCTCAACATTGATGCCTCAATTTAGGGTTTGAGTTTTCACAAGGACAATTGGACTTTTAATGCCTCATAAGACTTCCAGGGATCATTATGGACCCTCAAGATTTCTCATGTCAAGTTTCAAGTCTTGGATCACAAAATTGCTCAATCAATTGACCAGATGACCTAAAATCAGTTGTATTGGGTAAAAAGTCAATTATGGTCAACCTATAGTCAAACTTCAAGATTTTGGACCAATATCAATATTTTGAAGTCATATGTATCAATTGATCAATTTTTGATCATAATTCCCCAAGAAAATTGTTCAAATCACCAAAAGGGCAAAATGGTCAAAATTGGGGTTTTGACTGTATTTGAATGATCAAGGATTGTTTGACCTAATACATGATCTAATGTCTTAAATTAAAATCTCAAGGATTCAAATACAACATGTTGACCTAATTTCACGGCTCAATACATTTCTCAAAATCATTGGATTGATAGATGAAATTTGGTCAATGAAAAAGTCAACTGTATACTGAAAAGTCAAACTTTAACTTTTTGATCAACAATAAGTTTCAAAGATTAAAATTCATCAAGAAATTCAAGAATATCAAGCATGATCATCAAGAAGTCAAAAATTCTTTGGAAAAGTCAACATTTCTATACTTAGAAATATTTCTAAGTATTTTAAACATGAAAATTTCATAACTTCATGACATTTTTTAACCAAGATGCAAGATGATTCAAAGAAAACTTTCAACATGAAATTTTAGATCTTGGTAAATCCTACAACTTTGTATTATAGGTTTGATGTCCAAAAATGCTTATATTTGAAGATATGAGCCCATGAAGTCATGACATTTTTGTATAAACACTTAGTGAAATTTTCAACAGATTTTGGTCAATTTTTATCTCAACTTCTTGGGCATTTTTTATCAAGTTCCAATTTGATTTATCCAAAATGATCAACATGAAATATGTAGACAATGTTTCAAGATTTACAAAATATCCAAGAGCATGAATTTATCGTACTTGAGTTAGGAGATTCAAGGGCATGAAGTTGGGCATCCATTCTTGAATTGCAAGTCATTTTGTTGAAGAATACATAATCCAATTTGTAGGATGTTCTGCATAATCTTACTTTTCAGGACTTTTGGCTTGCAAATCTATCCATAATCAGATGTTTACACAATTGATTGAACCATTATCCAAGTGATTCAAGTATTGTCCATTGAATTATTCCATTTAAGGCACAAAGGCACCATTGCCATTCACATAAAGCATGATTTATACAAATTCAGCTCTCCTTGAGCCTCTCAACTGTTTTTTCTACACACACAATGTAAAAGCAAGAAGCAACATGCCTAAAAAATCCTAGCCACTTCAGATCCCTTTTGTACCATGCATTGGACTATCAAATTTCACATAACTTGGTTGTTTCATCTCAACCAAACCAGAATTTCACAGCTTGTAAAACAAACTCTCTCATCCTCTCAAACCTTCTCTATAAATAGAGAGGCCATTTTCAAGATAAGGGGATATAAGTTCTTTGGTGTAGACAAATTATCAAAATCCCTTCACTCACAAAAAACCAGAATTATTCATAAAACCTCCATCTTTGAGCTTTGAAGTCCAAATCTTTGAATCTCGTACCTTGCAAGTTTTCCTCAAACAAACCATCTAAATACTTCACATATATCATATAGAAGTTGTTCAAACACTAGAATAACTTCTATAACATCATTATCACCACGTTTCAAACTCAAAAACATTGTCTTGCAAGTTGACTTGGTTGGAGAGACCCAAACACTTTCAGCATAAAGTAAGGATTGAAACAACTTCAGGGAGGTATAAGGAAGCTCAATCAATCATCACATTGAACCTGAAAACATCCATACACATTTTGGGTTTTCACTTCAAGAGGTAAGTTTTCTCAAACTGTGATATCCTTGTTCATACATCATTTTATTTTCATTTTCAAAAGAATAAAATAGGACAAATCAGAGTAGAAGAGTTGCAAACACTCAAAACTATAGAAAAAAGCTTATGGAATTCTGACACGGTCGGCCGTGTCACCTGACATGGGCCGTGTTAGGAAGAAAACAAGACAAAATAGTAAGGCAGGGTTCTGACACGGGTGCTCGTGTCACATGACACGGCCCGTGTCCATCTTACTGGAAGAAAATTTGAAAAAATGACATGACAGGGTCTTTACACGGGTGCCCGTGTCAGAGGATACGGCATGTGTCCCTCTTATTGGGATTAAAAACATGGAAAAGTGGAAGGACAGGGTTCTGAAACGGGTGTGTGTGTCACGGTACATGGCTCGTATCAGCTTATTTGGGACAAACAAAAGACATGCATGGATTATTACAGGATCCTGACACGGGTGTCCGTGTTACAGGACACGGCCTGTGTCAGCCTAAACACAAAAAATCTTGATTTTGAGACTTTTTATTCAATTTGGTTGTAATAGTAATTAGGTTTTAATTGCTTTAATTCCCCATTTATAATTTGTAACCCCATCCCCTGAGTGATGTAATAGCGTAGGACTTTAATTTTCGCAATTTATCGCTTTTAATATAATTATTAGTAATTAGGGGTGTGTGTGGCAAGATAAAATCAATCATAGATAACCCTAATCTCAATACAAGAAAATATGAAAAACAAACACTTTGCACACTTACACCTCTAAGGTTAACCTCACTTGTTGCCTTGAGAAATAAGTAGTCATGTTATGCGTGTGGGATACTGTAGCAAAATACTTTCAAAATACAAGATCATAGTTCCTCGATGACCCTTCAAATGTTGCCTTATAAATTATCTTAGACCCTTACAAAATTTATAAGGTATCTCACAACATTGCATTCTATGACTATACGATGACCCACGCCCGTCCCTTCACATCCAATGATAGGGGTTCTTACCAATCAATGGTAAGGTAGAAATATCTAAAGGAGGAGGAAAAGAACTAAGACTTTTTGAGTAGGTAGAATGTTCATAGTTGGTTTCTCACAATCATCTTTAAAACTAACATCTTTTCAAATACACCAACACATTTTTAAAGAAAATATTTTCAAAAGTTAACACTTTGTATGCATTCTTATAGAGACGAGAATCATTACAAAGTTCGCCTAAACGAAGGCACTTTTCAAAAATACTTTTGTGATCGGTGGGAATGAGAACTGACTGTTTTGGAATGCTGGTTCGGGTTTGCGTTTGTATTCGCAAAATGTCGCGGTAAGCAAGAGTCACCACCGTCTTTTATTTTATCCAACAAGGAAAGGACAAAAGCACAGAAAAATTCCTTTTCGAGATTGTTTCTCGGGTTTGGGAGGTAGATTATAGAAAGGGAAGGTGTTAGCACCCTTTCTATCCGTGGTTATCCACAGGCTCTTAGGTACTTGCTCACTATGTTTTCAAAAGGTTTGCTTTTCTTTGTGATTGTGGGTTTTGAAAAGAATTTTGTTTTTGAAGAAAGTGTAAGTGTGAAAAGTTTTGTTATGTTTTTAAAAGGAGCAAGTACTTAAGAACCTCTACCTACTCAAAAAGGAATTTAATTGTGCAAACGTCCTTTAGACAATGCTATCCCACTATTAAGGAGTAGGTAGCACCGTCATTGGAGTTTTCGAGTCAATTCAATTTAAGGGACTTGTGGTCACTAAAGCAACGTTAGGACGTCTTAGTGGTAATCCTAATGTCTTAGATCATTTTTATAGAGGAAACCATTTCGAGGCAAGTTTGATCTTTGGACAAAAGGACGACCTATAAAACATCCTATACTTAATGACCACGTTCGAGGCAACCAAGTGAGGTGTACCCTAAGAGTGGCATATGCGAGTGTGTTATTTTTCAGTTAATTTTATCTTTGTATATGTCATGGGTGAGCTATGTTGATTTTAAGTTCATACATTTGATCTTGTCACGCATTTCCTATTTATCAAACATCTAACAGTTAATAGTTGCGGAATTTAAATTGCGGAAATTAAATCTAAACTATTATAAGGCGTCAGGTATTTACATCGCCAAAAACAACCCTTGAAATTAAAATGCGGAAAGTAAAATAAAGCGATAAATAATTAAAGTCCTAATTAAAAGCTATTATATTCCGGGAAGCAGTTACAATTATATGGAATATGAATCAAAAAATAATACGCGCGAGAAAAATTGAATCGGAGAGTTTTTAGGGTTTTGACCCTTTTTATTAAAGAAGGAGATTTTTGTTATTTTTTTGAATTAAATGGAAATTAATTAATGAAAAATATATTTTTTGGGTTTTTGAATGTTTAAGGAAAAAAAATAAAAAAAATGATTAAATACATTAAAAACCTAATTCTACACCAATTTTAATTTATTGCAAAAATGTTAATATTATGCCTAATTAAAACTAAACAAATTATGTTAATATTTATTTACAAAATAAACTAATGAAATTAAATTTAATAAGTAAAAATATTATATTTTTTTGTTTTCTGATTTTATTAAGAAAATGTTAATTATTTTTGTTAGTAATTAATTAAGAAAATAAATCAAGTAAATAAAAAAATATAATGAAAGAAAATTAAAAAAGGCAAACTCAGGGGGTCTGGGCCCAAAGAGGGTGTTTGATCAGCAGTTTTTTAAGGCCCACTTTCGTCCAGCCTGCTTGACTTTTGTGATTTGATATGCGTGCGCTGACCTGAGACCATGGTGGTCCCTCATTCATGACCATTGGATTTGCTTTATAGCCACCTGGCGTTTGAGATCTGGGCAGAGTATGATGGTCCACGCCTTGAATGATACATGGGATAATCTGAAACAAAATCATAACAAATATTGGGGGACCTGGGATTCGAACCCAGGTCCCAAGGGATAATGCTTCAACCTGCTTGCCAACTCAACTGCGCTGCTTCTTTGTTATTATAATAAGAAGAAATTATTATATATGAAAACAATCAAAACGCTGTAAATAAAAAAAAAATAAAGCGCGCGTTTTTCAAATAGACCAATGGGAGGGTGACATGTGGTCGTCTTCTCCAACGAAACTCTGGTTTTGTTACCTGCGGATTTTTATCCAGAGGAAGATCCGTGGGGCGATTCAAAAATGCGTTTTAGGCCATAATAATCCCATCCAAGCACATGGATGTGGTCGCCTCTTCCTCCTGAGTTTAATCATGGCCAAGATTCATCCTAATTGTCCCTGCAAAATGAAACCCCAAATGGAAACCTCCAAAACCCTAGGTTCGGGTAGGGAGTTATGGGCTAGAAAGAAGCAATTGAACGATGCAGAATGAAGGGAAATTTAAAGGCAAACATGATTATACAAAAATATTGGCAAGAGGATGCAAGGAAGTGGTTTTATGATATCATGTTCAGAGCCATAATCGTGACAACTTACAGTGCGTTTCAGGGGGTTTCTGGACGTGCTTTTGATTGCTTTAGCTTCAGTGAATGGCTAGCAAGAGAGCTATGTGAAGATTTCTGATTGAATCGTCCCTTAACAAGGATTTTGATCTCCACTTTTTCCAAGCTTTTTCAGTTTTCGGTTTGGCCGTTTTAGCAGTTCTTAGGTCGTGAATTAGGTTTGTGTGCCTTGTGTGAATATAATAGAATGGTTTTAGGTCAAGAGTTGGGCCAATATCCATGTGCATTGAAGAATTAGGATTGCACTTTGATCACCATTAACATGTTTCCAAATATGGGAAAGATCTGATTTATTATGCTGTTCTGACTTGATACGAATTGGTTGAGTGTCACATGGTATTTGCAAGCTGCACAAATCACAAGAATCCTTTTACATTAATTTTTGGATTTTATTTGAATTAATATAGATTTAAAATGAATTAAATCAATAAAAATTAAATAAAATAGAAAAATATATGTTTGGTCATGAAATTAAAGATGGGACACGTGTGTGGCATGACAAGACTAAATCAAATGGAAAAAAGTGGGCCCTTTTGTCAAAAATTGGAGTTTTGAGGATAGTTGACTTTTGGCAAATTTGGAAAAATGCCTAACTTCAACAATGCATAACTTCTTCAATTTTGAACTTTTGGAGGTGTTCTTGAACTTTTTAGAAACCTTGAGATGTCCTCTAATCAACCCTTTTTGTCTCATCTCATTTTCATCTTCCATTCTCAAGTTATAAGCTTTGGAAAAAAGGTGTTTTTGTTGACTTTCAAAAATGACCTATAATGTCCAAATTTGTAACTTCTTGTGAGTGCATTTTCTGATCTTGGGGTATGAATATGGATTGTGGGAAATTGCATCCTCTTCAAAATGAGCTTTTGATGGGTCATTTCTCATAAAGTATGAGAAAGTTATGCTTGGTCAAAGTTGAGTTGACTTTTCCTACAAAACCCTAATTTAGCAACTTTTGAATCTTGATGAATTTTGAGCAATCTTTGATGAATCATGATCAACCCTCGATCAAATGATGAATCATCCTTCAAAATGAGAATGTTGACAAAAAATCTTGAGGTTTGACTATATTTAGGTCACAGTTGACTTTTGCCCTAGCACAGTCGATTTTTGGGTCTCTTGAGCAATTGACTGTCCAAAATTCCTCTGGAAGGTTTAAAATTTGTCATGGATGAACTTAAGAACCTATTAAGACATTGGGAAGCACTTGAGGCCATTTGGATGTAAGGACCTTGATGCAACACAAAACCCTAATTTTGAATTGACTGCCTTAGGAGGTGATTTGACTGTACAACCCTTGAGCCATTTTGAGCAATATGAAGATCTTTCTTGACAAATCTTGAGGAATATGGGAGGGAAAATTTTGGGGTACAAAAAATTTCAAAACCCATCACAAACACATTTCAAACAAAGCATTTCAAAGTGATATAGCAACTAAGAGCCCGTAGATAACTACGGATGAAAAGGGTGCTAACACCTTCCCTTTTCATAACCTACCCCCCAAACTCAAGAAAATATCTCAAAAGGTCTTTCCTATTCTTTTCACCCTTTCCTTATTGGATAAAAGAAAAGTCGGTTCTCCCACCGTATTACAACAATCAACTCAAAAGTTGAGACACAAAAGTATTTCTAACAAGTAAATTATCAAAAATTCGTTGCTTTATACCTTTTTAACAAAGATGAAATATTAATGTTCGAGTTTTCACGTGAAAAGTTCATAGGGACAAAGTTCTTGAGTAAAAGTTAGAAGAGCTAGAAAAAGTTATTTTCCATTCTTCCAAGTCCTCTTTATATATCCAAAGACAGATCCATTGAAGGGTAGAATGAGAATTCTAAATTCCAACTGTATTCTTTATAACGGGCAGTGAGAGTGGTAGACAACATCGTACCATAGTACAATCCTTGCACCACAAATTCATAATAGTGAAAGGAACATTTTATCTTTTACCATATACTATTTAATCATGTAAAACCTTTTTGATCTTATGTTATAATCTTTAGAGACTTCATAATGTATGTTGATGAAACATGCTTAGAATGATCAAAACCAGAATGAGAGTCTTCAGAACCTTGTCTTCAGAGTCTTCAGAACTTGTTCAACAGAACGTTGTCTTCAGATTCTTCAGTGCTTGGTCTTCAAAACCCCAGAACTATAAAGAACCTAATCTTCAGATTTTAAGAAGTCTTCAGATTTTAAGAAGTCTTCAGAAGCTCTTCCATCAAAGTCATTGTCAGAAGCTTTAGACTAATGTTCATCAGAACCGTTATTTAGAAGCATTACAGAACTTGACAATTTCTTGTAACACATACTTTGTATCTCTCCCAAGTCAGAGTGTGTGAATTCCAAAAACTGATGACATCACACTTATTCTATCAAAGTCAAAACCTGTTAGCAAAAGCTATACACTAGACAAAACCATTAGAGTATAAAATTATTCTCTAATAAACAATAATTGTTATCATCAAAACTAAAGGTATGAAAATCATGTCACTAATTTTCCACATGATTTTCATATCACAGAAGTAAAAATTAGCAATTAATAAAAAATGAAACAAACCATATATCTTATATAATCACGAAAAGTACTTATATAATCATATCTTGAAAAAAAATTAAAAAACCAAAAAATAAATTATAACAAACCATATAAATAAACAATACCTAAAAACATTACAACAAATATCCAATCTCAAATCAATATACATTGTTTTATAAATTAAAATCGAAAATAATACTTACTTGAGTGAGGAAATAAGAAAAATTGGAGAAGTTCTTGTTGAGTCTTGATCAATTTGTTGAATCTTGATAAAAATAAAAATAAAAATTAGATTTAAAAAATTAGAAAAAAAACAGTTTAATAATAACAAAATTATAAATTAAGCACACCTTTGAGTTTATAATGGATGGATGATACAAAAATTGTAGTAATTTGGAGAAGAAGAGATTTAGAGAGAAATGAGTTTAACAGTTAAAGAAGAAGAGATTTAGAGAGAAATGAGTACTTGTTGGAGAATAAGAGAAGAAAGAGAATTGCTATAAAGAGATTCATGTCGAAATTAAAGTGATTTTTGCTGGAAGTGACATGTTTTTCATGACATAAGTAGCGACGGGATTTTCATTCCACTATGTGATAGCGTGTCAGAGCGGAAAAAGAAATAGCAACGTGCATTTCATTTTGATTCATTAAAGTATGTTAGTCTAATCAATTCCACCAGTAAACCTTTCCCTCTCTATTTTTTTAAATTTTGAATATTCTTTAGCGACGTGAATTTCACACCACTACATAATTTTCAAAAAGTTGACGTTCAATATTTTATTATTTTAAAACTATAGTGTCGTGATAATCACGTTGCAACTCTCATTTTTAGCCACATGAATATCATGTCACTAAATCATGTGGCTAGAGCAATGTTTTCTTGTAGTGTTATGCAATCTCTCATAAATTGTCCCTTGAGATAGTTTCATATATTAATTTCATATTTGATAAATACTCTTTACAATTCAAGGGGTAACCAATTTTATTGTCCAAGAGTGCACAAGTTTTTCATATCGCTCTAATGAAAAATTTAGATCACCTCCTCTTTGAATTTTAATCAATTTGTCCATTAAAATTAAATTTGTTCTTAGTTTCTAAAGCTCTACACATCTTCAACACCTAAGAATGATAGTTTTCCTTATAAAGATGGATTAAAAAATAATTATAAGTATGCCTTTAAACATTAAGTGATGAAAACAAAGAAAATTTATTTCGAAATTGCAGAAATTAGAAAGTTGAATAAAAAGCAGCCAAGAGGTTCACAGAAGGCATCAAAACTACATCTAGGAGGTTAAGGGTGGTCAATTAGCGACACTCCATGATTTTGGAAGCAACGCATGGTGGTTCGGTGAGTTTGATGGAGGAATATGGTCGTCAGACGATGACACATGGTTGTGTTTTGGGTTTGTCGAATATTGAACTTGGTCCAGATTGTTTTCATGCACCAGGCTTGGTTGTTTCAGTTTGTGGATCACTTTGTTAATGGGTTGTATTTGGAGCCCATTAAGCATCCATTTGATTTCAACAATTGTAAATATGTATCTTCATCATTTTTTCCTTTACAAGCTTCAAAACATTACAACTAAAGACAAAGAGAATATGTGACAAACCTAGTAAGGGAAACTTTGAGAAATAGGGGTTAAGGGAAACCTTTAGGGGTATCTAAGGATATTGAGGAATACTTCTAAATAATTTGGACTTAAGTGATTCATATATAGAGACATTGAAATATTGGGAAACACATGGGTAGAAAATAGGGCTTGTTCTTAGGAACTTGGGTGACTATTTTCTTGTAAATCATTTGTAATCTTTTAAAACAATGCTTGGAAGTTTAGTGAATCATAGGGCAGTTGTCTCCCCTAGAGTAAATTGTTTGATCAAATTGAATAAATAAGTAATTGTGTTTCTTGTTTCTTATTTTCTTTTGCCAAGTTAAGTTATTATCATATTGCAAAGAGAGTTTAAATATTTTTAATGAAGGTCATTTATTTTAGTTACTATTATTTTTGTCCCCATGCGACAAATTACTTGGTATGATTAGACCTTTTAATTTAAAAAAAGTGGCACCCACTTTAGGGCAAAGACATTTAATTTACAAGTGAGCACCATGAGTTTTAAATGGCAGATTGAGAAGTTTTCTTGAGACATCAATTTTTAGTTATGGAAAGTGAATATGTGAGCAATTTTTTACTAAAACATAGTATTGAATATTTGAAGGGTGAGGAATCGATATTTGCATGCAAAATACAAGTACAGAAGACCGAGATGGTGGATAAGGTCGGAACTAATGTCATGTTCTTCCTTATGGATACAGTTCTAAGGTAAGTCATCAAGGAGAAGATTATGGCTTCTATGTGAGAAATAAATGAATCATTGTATATGACCGAGTATTTAGATCACAATTGTGTTTGAAATAACAACTCTACTCATATCGAATGGAAGAGAACAAACATATAGTGGAGTAGTTGGAAGAAGAACACAAGATTATTAATGATTTTGAAAATATTGGTAGAAGATTGAAGATGAGGACAAGGCTATACACTTTTTTTTATCTCATTTCTCAAATCCTTTGAGCACTTTAAGGATGTCTTTCTTTATGTTAAGTATTATACTATTACTTAGGGTTAAATTCAAACGGATGTAAGATCCATAGAATTTCCAAATGTTAAATATTTAAATATTGATCATAGTGGTAAAGGATTGACCATGTCAAAAGTAAGTGAGCATAGAGGCGTGTCAAAATCAAAGAGGTTTGATAATTCAAACGTGAAAAAATTTATTAGTAAACAAATTAGTCACTTCATGATGGTTTGTTTTGAGATGAAGGGTATTAATGAATATACTCAGCTTACAGATGCTTCAGATAAGGATATTTATGAGAGCGTTGGTGAAATAGTGGTATTGAGTTTGAAGACTTTTGACTCAGGTTACTCTTATCACATGTGTCAAAGAAAATAATACTTTGAGACTTTGAAGTTGGAGCAAGGTGGAGTAAGTCTCCTTAGTGACAATATGGCTTGAAAGTTTCATGATATTGGTAATAGTAAAACTTCAAATGTTTAATGACTATGATTTTCTTCTTCATAATGTGAGGTATGTTCCGAGGCTCGGGAAAAATCAATTATCTATAAACATGTTTGATGAACTAGGCTATTGCACTAGAATTGAACATTGGGGTGTTTGCTTTTTCACACGGTGAAGTAATCATAACTAAAAGGTCTAAAATATGTGGTTTATATATTTTAGAAGGTTCCGGTGTTGTTTTTTATTCATCAATATCTTTTGAATAGTTTAATGAAAGAGAAAATATGGAATTTAAGGTTAAGTCATAGAGGACGTCTGAAGGTTATTTCGTAGCAATTTAATGAGTTCTACAGAAGTCAAGGGATAAAAATGCATTTGACTATTGATTTTTCATGGATTTTATAGGGTAAGGGAAGTTCCATAACAACTCTCCTTATCGACACGTGTTCATTCACAGGAATAGACTTCCAAACACTTGTGGAGATATGAAGTATAAAGATTGTAACCTACTTTATTTTGAAGGCTGTCAAAATATTCTAATTGATCAAATCAACTCAATTTAGCTTGATGGTAAGGTTGTGAATTGTGTCTTTAATGGCTAACAAATAGGTATGAAGGGTTATGATTTGTTGGGATTGGAACCCGAAGGATCGAAGTTCGTCAACCACAAATGTATTACTTTTTGTGAATTTCGTCAGGTGAAGAAGAGTAAAGACACGGGGATGAAGGTTTTAGAGACTATGACGAAGAAGACTTTTTTTAGATTAAGGTTTCTATTATAGATACTAGTAGTTGTAGAACAATTACATAGGCCTCTTATTATCATTTAACTCGTGATATGGTAAGGAAGGAGATTGTACCATCTCAATGAGACTATTATGCAAACCTTGGTAGATGTAAAAATTGGTATCACCATATATTCAATTCAAGATTACGAGATTATTGAACTATTCCTTAAAACTTAAAATGATGAAGTGAAATGAATCTTATTTCCATATTATAAAAGTCACATAGTAGAGCACTGTCATGAAATTAATCATAACCAAAACTAATTTTGCACACTAAAAACCCAAGTGAAATCAAAAGATAAAGCAGCCAATGTACTCAACTAAAAATCATCACAAAATGACTAAAAACACGTAACACTAATAATAATCACCTAAGATACAAGTGACAAATTCAGTTTTTTGGGGACTAAAAAAAATCATATGATTAAATTTATCATATTCCCAAACTTAAATCATTACTTCTCCTCAAGTGATAATACAAAGGTTGAAAAAAATTTAATCTAGTGAATGATTTCTAATGGAACAAATCTCAAAAACATAGTTTTTAAGTACACAACTTTCATAAAAACTATGAAATTTAGCATGAGTGTGTGCAGGTATAATATATGACACCAATGCCCCTTCATTTTATCATTTGTTTTGACCTTCCATTAGTCCAGTGTTTAAATCTAAGTTTCAATGAGAGGGAATAATAGTGATTTTGGAACTTAGGATTTTGACTTCATTAAACATCAGGGGTTCAACTTTCATTTTTGTAATTTTTCTTCTAGGTGATCTACATTTTCATCTGATACAAACTCACTTGTGAAGGTTGAGAAAAATACAAGAAATGGGGGGTTGAATTGGGTTTTCAAAAACTTTCTCTTTAGAAATTCCTCACAAACAATCAATGATAGACAAGATAGAAACGAAAAATGACACAATCAGTTTATACAAGTTCACCTTAGAAAAGGCTACTCTTGTCCATCTTCCAAGGTGATTTCACCTTAGAAAAATACTTAATCCAATAATCTTGAAAGATTTCAAACAACGTCTAAGAGTTTATAAAAACACCTTAGCCCTCTCAAGTATACATACTACAACTTAGTCACTCAAGGAAAACAAATCTTGAAAGATTTACAATCAAACAGTTTTTACAATAGGGATTCTAAAATGAAGAACAAATGTTTACACACAAATATGAGTAACAACTCTTGTGTATACAATAATGATAATAACACAATAATGAGCAACAACCCTTGTGTTATGCAAAGCATAAGTTAACACAAATCTAAGAAACAACTCTTTGTGTTTTTGAATTCACTTGAATATTTTATATCTTTGTTTTCTTTTGCATATTAGCTTTTCTTTTCAATTTCTTGATACTTAATTATTAATATTCAATGAACTAGTCATCCCTTTATATAGGCTGAGAAAGTAGACTATTGGATAGTATAAAACATCACTTTCATTTGCTAGTTGCTACAATGGTAGTATCAAATCGTGGGAGACATATTCCTTTGGTCGTACAATGTAATCTTAACCATAGTGGAATAAGTCTTATATTGATGTATTGTATTCTTCTTGTTCAAGTTTCCTTGATCTTATCTTTTGATGAAATACTTCTGATCTGAAGTAGAGAAGAGAGTGCAGAAGAGATCATGTCTTTGTTCTAAATCTTCTGATGGAGTATTTTTTATAATAAATGATAAATAATCTAGAAGATGTTTAATTGTAATGTTCCCAAAAGTATCAGAGTCTTTAGAATCAGAACCTTGTCTTCAGACATGGAGAAACAACTTATCTGACAAAAAATTCTTGATATCTGATTTAGAAGAAAAAGCTTATCTAAGAAGCACATCATCTTGATACCTGATCTTTGAATCATAAATTAATTTATGGTCTTTGACGGATAAGCTTAGTATCTGATCTCCACTTGGAAATCCTTTTCTAGAAAACACTCGTAACTTCTGAAGCAACATCTTATCTGGAGAAGTACACGTGGATCCTTTTCTGGAGAACATTCAGCATTCATCATAACTATTGATGTTTTTTCA
Organism: Vicia faba; assembly: GCA_948472305.1. NCBI lineage: Eukaryota > Viridiplantae > Streptophyta > Magnoliopsida > Fabales > Fabaceae > Vicia > Vicia faba. The sequence continues at coordinate 469,632,743 of OX451735.1, forward strand.
AAACCGAATGCAATAGTCTTTCTGAGGCGTGCCAAACACAATTTTTATGATTCTTTAGACAACAATCCTGAATTAATTAGCATATTTTATCTGCAAACTCAAGAAACTATTAGATAAAAAATTGTTACATAAAAAATATATGTATCAAAACTAGAGATATGAACACACATCAAAATCTTGTTCTAACAATATCCCCCTTTTTGATGATCACAAAACCATGTATTTTGATGAAACAATTTTACAAGATAATATCATACAAGGTATCAGAGTAATTTTACAAAAACTCCCCCTGAGATAAATAAGCCCCCCCTGAGATAAAGACTTAACAATCTTTAGAAGTGTAAGGGATATCTGAGCATTGTTATTTTATTTGACCTTGATTAAAGCATAAGATTTTATTTATTGCATATCAGAGCTTGATTTGATCTGAAATTCTTTTTATCAGAACTTTGATTTCTCAGAACCTTCTAAAAATTATAAGTTTTGTATCTGAGCTTTATTTATCAAAACTAATGAAACATTAGAAGTTCTTTATCATAACCTTCTAAACAGTCTGAATTCAATCCATTTTCTTATCAATGTGTTCTTGAAACAACATTCTCAAAACAATATCTCGCATATATATATTAATGTAAGAAAATGGATTTAGAGAATTAAATATGTATAAAAATCATTGCTATCTTTCTCCCCCTTTTTTTCATAAGCAAAAAGTGTTTAAGAAATTTTAATTGATTTAAAATTAGTAGCACACTTTCCTAAAAACTCATATCTGAAACAAAAATATTTTCATTGATAATTCAGAGAAGTACAGAAAAACTCAAAAAGGATAAAAAAAAATTTGAAAACGGAAACCTATAGTGCTTAAGGATTATAAGACAAAGGGTTTCTCTGGACAAGTTGAGAAAGCAAGTTAGTAATGTTCTCGTTGAAGGCATCTTGCTTGTCAAGTCTTGTTCTAACCATAAATTGTTTTTTCTACATATCTGCAAGAGTTCTCAGCAGAAGAGGAAATATTTAATCCTTTTCTGAACCCTTAGAAGTTCCTTTGATTTCCTCTCAGCTGCAATTCTAGCAGCTCCCTCTGGTGCTTTTTCAGCAGCAACTTTCTCAGTGGCCTCTTTTCTACTTCCTCTCTTTCAGCAACCTATATTTCAGCAGCCGTATGAGCTTTTTCAGCCATATATCTTTCTTCATCTTCCTTCACATATTTATCTTTACTCTGAACTGAAAGATTTCTAATTCTAAGAACCTTAACAACCACCCATCTATTAAACCTGTTCCAGCTAGCATTCACGATAGAAGAATCATTGTTGGAGCTAGACTCCTCATGGAGCTTCTTCACTCTCCTTACTGCATTATCCTTAAATTTAGAAATTACTTTATCAAGGCTAAGGCTAGTTGGTTGAGCAACAGAGGTGTGATGACTTGAATGTGTTTCTTCATTTGAGTCAATTTCATTATCAGTATTGGTTTCCTTATCAGAATCATTTTCATCAGAACTGGTTTCATCAGAAGAGTAGGTGATTGTGATGTCATTATTAGTAAGAGGAGAATCAGGATCAGAAGGTTCAGAAGTGTTTGTAAGATTCTGAGGTGTTGGAGTGGTGTTAGTTATGGAAATAGAAGGTGTGTGTGAAGGTGGATTATTTGTAGAAATAAGGGTTTATGAAATAATAACAAGAGATGGTTGTTCTTCACAAGATGAGATAGGTTATAAAAGGACAAAAGTAGAGGCTAGTCCACTTGTGATAGTGAATTGTGGAGTTCCTGTGGGACATGTGATTACTTGTTGAGTTATGGAAATGGAAATTTCTTTAGTTGAAGTGGGTGTGGTTGTTGCAGCGTATGTGAAAGAATAAACAAATAAATTTTGAGAAATAGCGGATGTGAATGTTAGAGGTGTAAGAGAGATTTTAGGAGTGGAAGTTTCTGAGGTGGTTGTTGTTTGAAAGGAGGATGGAGACAAGGTTATAACTTTGGATTTTCTAGTAGAAGCAAGATTAATAGTTGGTGTAGGAGGGATGGAGGTAGTAGTAATTGTGGTCTAAAAGTGTGGAGGTGGTATAGGAATTGATGAAGCAATTTTTCTAAGATCATAACCAAAATCATAAAGGTTAGAAGACTTATTCGGATTAGAAACAGCGGTAGAACTTTTCAAGGAGTTTGCAGATTCAGATGTTTTCAGAACTTTTAGTTTTTTTGGTTTGGTCCTCTTCTGAGGTGAACCAATTTTTCTTTTTAGCATACCTGGAGGTTTTTCCATAAGAGCATCATATGTAATAGCAGATGTGTCCATACCTTCAGCTTCAAGACCTTTCAGATAGGCATCTAGAACCTCTGGTGGGTCGAGCTTTATGAAGATATGATATCTAACAAATGGTATCCTTTGATTCTTTACACTTTACAAATCAATTGGAACCGTTGGTTTGATTATAACCCCATGATTTATCAACAATGTTCATACTCTTAAGATTGTTACCATTGAAAGGTTTGCTAGTCGCTGCAACCACAACTTCCATGAGATTCAATTTGTTAGATGGTCTACAAGACCACTTTCAATCAGAATGTATGAAATGAGTCCTCCCAGAGGAATATGGCTATTCTTAGACTTCATGGTTTCATCGCTTCTAGTTTCTATAACAGTGTCTCTCAGATAATTAAAGAGAAGAGATAGAAGGTGTATCTTAATTCCCTTCATCAGATAAAAAAATATGTATTTTTGATCTGTGTTAATGTAATCAGATGATTTGTTCTATGGTTTTGGATGTATACACCCTAAAATGATCTTGAACCTAACACGAATGTTCTTAGGAAGTTCCATAACCTTAGCAGGTGGTTTCCCTTTGATCAGAAAATTAGCAAGTGTACTAATTTGCCAATGTAGTAATATGAGAAATCCTAACGTATCGATCTCAAGGACTGTGTATAAGTATCAAGTTTAATTCATGGTTTAATTAAACAGAAACTTAATTTGGGGTTTGGTTTGGAAATTGTCACTTAATGATAAGTAAAAAGAAGCAAAAATATAAATTGGCTTTTTCACGGATATGAGGAGCATGCTAGGGTAAAGTGTGTAATTTGCCATGTAATAACCTTAAATCCTGATTTCTTCAACAAGTTCATGACATTCAATTACCAGATATCTAGTTTATTTTCCCCTAAGTCCTTAGTGGGAAAACATTTGAACATTCATCCTAAATCCTTAGTCCTTAGAGAATTATGATGAAATCAAGCCTTTGTTTTATCAATATTAAACTAGTAACTATAGGGTATCCCTAGTCCCAGGGGATATCTACTATAGTCTAATTGTACAAAAACCATAACAACCATGGTCCAACTAATTGTTAACCGTAAATCAATCCTTGTTGGTTTGACAAAGAAAGCAATACAAACCTTGTAAGATCAAATCGAATATGAAAAACGAATAAATTGCTGAAATTAGGAATTCAAAGTCATTACAAAATCAAATCAGGGATACCCCCTAGCATTGGGGGTTTAGCTGCTCATATTATCCAAAAGAATTTAAGAATAAAAATTAGACATTACAAATTAACGGTGACCTTTGATCTTCAATTGCTTCTGCTCATGAAAATTCTTGTTCTCCAACAATTGCATATGCTTTAATCTTCAATCGTAGAAATTTTGCACTGACAAAAAGTTCCCTAATTCATCGTGAAAACTCATCTAAATAGTGAAAATCTATTTGTCTAAGTCAGAAATGCCCAAAATGCCCATACGGATCACACCTAGTGAAAAATCACAAAAATAACAAAATTTAGCGTCACTGGCCAACACGGCCCGTGTCAGGTAACACGATCGCCCATGTTGGCCCTATGAGTTATATTTTGTTTTTTCCAACTCCTAGACTTGCTGACACGGGTGGTCGTGTCAGCCCTCTGACTTCCAATTTTTTGTGTTTTCTTGACACGGATACATCCTGACACGGCCTGTGTTAGGTGACACGAGTGGCCATGTCAGGCCTCCTGTAACATGATTTTTCCACGTCCTCTGAAACTCTAAGTTTTTCACTTTTTCAAACTGATTTGTCCTGACTTATTCCTCAAAGCCTACAAACACTAAAACACACAACCAATGCATAAAATACGGAAATATGAAGTAAAATGCTTGATAATATAAAGAAAATATAACTAAAATCAATGGTAAATAACAGTGTAAAAACCACTGATCGAACTCCCCCAAATTAAAATGTTGTTTGACCTAAAGTGAAAATCACAAGAGCTCATGAAATTCACAGCATATTGGTACTTATACGTGAGGCTTCTATTCACATTAATCAAGAGGTAGTTCATTCGGTTTTCACATGAAGCAAAGAGTTTTACTAAGAACCTTTTCAACCTGAGTTTCCTCTTCGGATACCTCTCTAACTATGTTTTGTACTTAAGTTTTTTCTCTCCCAATTTTCCTCCTTTTTCATTCAGACAATCAAATTAAGGCAATGGGAATTATTATGATCATCACATGCACAAGACTAATCATGAATTATTTTGTTTAGGCATCAAATAAGCAACTATTTCTACTTTTAATTACTACTGATGAAATTTTCAAAATTTTGCAGTCTATATATTATCCTTATTTGGACGACATTTGAGGATCAACCCCTTTTTGGCTAAATAATCGGGTGAGGGCTGTAACGCCCATTAATTTAATTAATTATTTAATTAATTTATTTTTGGAGTATTTGTTGAAAATTTGTGAGATGTTGAGAATTGTTGGTATAAGTTGTTAGATTATTATTAATTAATTAATTAGTTGATTAATAATAATAATAATAATAATGTTTGATTTCATGGAATAATGGTGTTGGGCTTATTTTATTGGTTGGAAGTAGTAAATTTGGGGTGTGAAAGTTAAGCCCAATAGGTTAATGGTATAAGGTTAAGCTGATACAAGATTTGATTTAGTTGGTGATTAAGGGTTTGTGCGTTGGCGAGAAGAGCTGCACGGTCGTCGAGCAAAGTTATGCGGTTGTCGAGCAGAGCAAAGCTGTCAGCTGGAAGTTTGGTAGAGTGAACTTAAATCCAGATAAGGGTGGGGTTCTGACCGTATAATGGGATTTATGATGTGTATTATATGGGAATTGGTCGCTCGTATGACCGTTGTGCGTTGATGTTTCTGAATTTGTTATTAAAGTTGACTGTTTCTTCATGTTGTGGTCATTTAGGGAGTTACTGTACGACTATTTAATGGACTTGCCTGATTTTTATGTTGTGGGTGTTTTGAGTTGCCTGTATAATTTCCCGGTATAGTCGATGAATAGGTTAGTGTAGATTTTACCTGTTGATGTGGTCGTTAGGACATTGTGATATCCCGAGCGGTTGGCAAGAAAATTAGTAAATTGTTGTTGTGGTCGTTATAGGAAGGGTTCAGCGTGACTGTCTTCTACAATTAGTAAATCTATTGATAGTAGATATAGTTGCCTGTTGTTGTGTTATTCCAAGTAGTTGGTAGGAAATAATGAATTATGTTGCGATGGGCGTTATGCTGTTGTATTATTCTATGTTATTGGTCAGAATTAGTGATCGAGAAGGATGCTGGTGGTGCTAGGTGTCGAGTGGAATTTAGGTTGCGAGGAGTGTCGGAGAATATATGTGATGGATGTCGAGCGACATTAGGCTGCGAGACGTGCCGAGGAGCACGGTACTATTGTCGAGCGACACGAAGTTGCAGGTGGTGCCGAGGAACATAATTAGTTGATATTCTTTTATTTCTGTGCGTGTCGAGGAGTATTGAGTCAATTATTATTTGTCTTAGTTGTTGTGTATGTCGAGGGGCACATAGGTTCCCTAGTGTTATTTCCTGTGTGTGTCGATTTGGTTGTTACAGTGTGTTGTGTAGTCGTGCTTAATTGAGAATTTGCAGGTTGATGAATTATGTTGAGATGCCTCTAATTTGGCAGATATTATGTTGTAGGCTTATGGCCAAATTTGAATTATATTGATGTTGAATTATTGTTGATGTTGTAGGCTTATGGACAATGTTGATTTATGTTGAGTTATTGTTTGTTGTTGATTTTTTGCTACATTCATGTTGTATCGCATACATCGCATATCAAGTTGGAGTTGATGCTCGTTATGTTGGCCTGGATTGGAAAAATATTATGTTGAAGGCTTATTCCTTGTTGATGCCTCTATTTATTGGCATATTTATAAGTTAGGAGTTCTGCTGCATTGGTACCACATGCATTTTCATAAAGACATGTTGCATCTGGTGTTGCATTTTGTGTTACATTCTGAGTAGTTGTGTGGTTGAATTGATTATTCTTATGTTGCTAAAATCTGAGAAGTGGTGAATATGTATGAACTGATTCTAACGTTTTACTTATCATACGTTATATTATATTGTTTGATATCCCACCCCTTCTATTTGAATGTTACCCCTATGTTGGTAACGTGCAGGTAATCCAGAGTGAAGGTGGTTTACTTCAATAGTTCGAGTTGGTGTCATTGCTCAGATACGTAACACTCGGAGGGACGAACGCTTCCTATTTTATTGTTGTCATTATTTCAGTTGATTGAACTTTAAGTTGTTGTTCGTTAAATATTTGTTATCTGAAGTTGTTTTACTTGAATAATTGATTACGTTGCATAGTTATGAAAGTTGTTGGTTCATCCAAGTTTAATGTGTTATGTATCTGCAATGAATGCTGTTGTTTTAAGTTGTAATTATAGCATCCTGATTTGGTTGTCGGAATTTTGTAACTCTGATTTTTTATATTAATTTTCGGGTAGAATTTGGGTGTTACAAAGTTGGTATCAGAGCAAGTCAGTTCGTCCAACCAGTTGTCGAGTCGTAGTTGTGTCTAACAATCGAGTATTTTAATTTGAGTTCTAACCGTTGTTTATGTTGTAGTGATAAGTTGTGATGGCTGGAAGGAATGATGTTGCACTTGTTGCTGCTTTAGAAGCAATGGCGCATGCTATGGAGAATCAGACGAATGATGGCGGGAATGTTGGATCTCGTAGTTTGGTGACCTTCCAGAAGGAGAATCTGCCTACCTTCAAGGGTAAGTGTGATCCTGACGGAGCGCTGGATTAGTTGAAAGAGATTGATAGAATCTTCTATGTGATGGACTACACTCCAGTGCAAAAGGTTCGATATGGTACTCATATGCTAGCAGTCGAAGCTGATGACTGGTGATAGAAAGGTGTTAGAGGTTGGGGGCTGTAGGTGAAAATGTCACTTGGGATGTGTTTCATAGGGAATTTCTAAGGAAGTATTTCCCTGAAGATGTTTGTGGTAAGAAGGAAATTGAGTTTCTTGAGTTGAAGAAAGGAAGTATGTCAGTTGTTGAGTATTCTGCAAAGTTTGTGGAGTTGGTTAAGTTTTATCCGCACTATAGTGAGGCTAATTCTGAGTTTTCGAAATGCATCAAGTTTGAGAACGGGTTGCACCCGGAGATCAAGAAGGCAGTTGGATAACAGAAGATTCGTGTCTTCACTGATTTGGTTGATATTTGCAGGATTTATGAAGAGGATAATAATGCTCACTATAAGATTATCACTGAGAAGAGGGGTAAGCACTAACAGAATCGTGGTAAGCCTTACGATGCCCAGGCTCGTAAAGGTAAATAAGAAGTTGCTCAAGGTCAGAGGACTAGTGAGAGAGATGCTCCTGCTGGTGACGTTTGTTTTAAATATGGAAAACCTGGGCATAAGAGCAATGTGTGTATTGCTGAGGGGAAGAGGTGTTTCTGTTGTGGTAAGACTGGACATGGTGTATCTGAGTGCAAGCATATAGAGAAGATTTGCTTCAACTGTGGTGAAGAAGTACACATTGGTAGTCAGTTTCAGAAAACAAAGAAGGTGTAAACCAGTGGTAAAGTGTTCGCGTTGGCTGAGAATTAGACAACTAATGAGGACCGACTCATCTGAGGTACATGTTTCATTATAGTACTCCTTTAATTACTATTATTAATATCGGTCTTGTTGCTTTATTGCTTTTGACTATGTTCAAAGATTGGGTCTTATGTTGTCTTCTATGGATGGAGAGATGGTCGTCGATAGTCCAGCCAAGGGATCAGTGACCACTTCTTCTATGTGTTCAAAGTGTCCTTTGTCGATATTCAATAGAGACTTTGCTGTTGATTTGGTTTATTTGCCTTTAAGTGGGTTGGATGTGATCCTAGGTATGAATTGGTTAGAGCATAACTATATTCATATTAACTATTATAACAAGTCGGTGAGGTTTTCTACTCTTGAGGAAGAGGAAGTTGGTCTGTTGTCCGCTAGAAAGTTGCAGCAGTTGATGCAAGAAGAGGCTCAGATGTTCTCATTGATGGCGTTGTTATCTGTCAAGAATCAAGCTATAATTGAGAAATTGTAAGTGGTGCGTGAATTTCCTGAAGTTTTCCCTGATGAAATTCCTGATGTACCGCCAGATAGAGAAGTCAAATTTTCTATTTATCTTGTACCTTGTACCATAATTATTTCTATGGCACCATACAGGATGTTTGCATATGAATTGTCAGAATTAAAGAAGCAGTTGGAAGAGCTACTTGTAAAGAAATTTGCAAGACCAAGTGTATAACCGTGGGGAGCTCCAGTGTTGCTAGTAAACAAGAAAGATGGAAGTATGAGGCTTTGTGTTGATGATAGGAAATTGAATAAAGTAACCATTAAGAACAAGTATCCTCTTTCGAGAATTGGTGACTTGATGGATCAATTGGTGGATGCTTGTGTGTTTAGCAAGATTGATTTGAGGTCGGGTTATCATCAGATTAAAGTAAAGGATAAAGATATTCAGAAGACGGATTTCAAAACTCTATATGGACGTTATGAGTATTTAATTATGCCTTTTGGTGTTACTAATGTGTCGGGAGTGTTCATGGAGTACATGACCGTATCTTTCGTACTTATTTGGATCGATTTGTGGTGATTTTCATTGATGGAATTTTGATTTACTCTAATTCAGAAGAAGAGCATGCAGAACACTTAAGAATAGCATTGCAAGTTTTGAAATATGCAAAGTTGTCTAAGTGTGAATTTTGGTTAAAGGAGATTATTTTTCTTGGTCATGTTATCTCATGTAGTGGCATTGATGTAGATCCATCTAAGGTAGATGTTGTGTTGCAGTGGGAAACTCTGAAGTCAGCTACCAAGATTAGAAGCTTTTTCGGATTAGTTGGTTATTATAGAAGGTTTATGAAGGCTTTTCTAAGTTGGCACTTCCATTGACTATGTTAACTTGTAAAGGTAGAGATTTTGTATGGGATATTCAATATGAAGAAAGTTTCACAGAATTGAAGAAAAGATTTACGTCGGCTCTGATTTTGACATTACCTAATCCAGGAGAACTTTTTGTGGTATATTGTGATGCTTCCAAGATGGGTTTAGGAGGTGTGCTTATGCATGATGATAAGGTAGCTGCTTATACGTCAAGGCAGTTGAGGACTCATGAAAAGAACCATCCTACGCATGATTTAGAGCTTGTTGTTGTTGTTTTTGTTTTAAAGATTTGGAGGCATTATCTTTATGGTTCTAGATTTAAAGTATTTAGCGACCATGAGAGTTTAAAATATCTACTTGATCAGAAAGAATTGAATATGATACAATGAAGATGGTTGTAGTTGTTAAAATATTATGATTTCGGTTTAAATTATCATCTAAGAAAAGCGAATGTGGTGGCTGATGCGTTAAGTCGAAAGACTTTACATATGTCAGCAATGATGGTTAAAGAGTGGGAATTAATTGAGAAGTTCAGAGATATGAGCTTAGTTTTTGAAGTGACACCGCAGAGTGTTATGTTAGGGATATTGAAGATTAACAATGAATATCTGGATAGTATCGAAGAAGCTCAGAAGTTGGATGTAAAACTGGTAGATTCGATGGTTGGGATCGATCAGTCCGAGAATAGTGATTTTAAGTTAGATGTGAAAGGTGTGTTGAGATTCCGTAATAGGATTTGTATTCCTGATGATGTGGAAATGAAGAAAGGGATTCTTGAGGAAAGTCATAAAAGTAAGTTGAGTATTCATCCGGGAACTACAAAAATGTATCAAGATTTGAAGAATTTGTTTTTGTGGCCTGGAATGAAGAGTGAGGTGGCTCGATTTATGTATGCATGTTTAACTTGTCAGAAGCTTGCATGGTTGATGCAACCGTTAGAAGTTCCAGAATGGAAATGGGATAGCATTTCGATGGACTTTATGACAGGACTACCTAATACTCCAAGAGGACATGATTCGATTTGGGTGATTGTTGATAGGCTTACAAAGTCGGCTCATTTTATTCCTATTGACATTAGTTTTCCAGTATCAAAGTTGGTGGAGATTTACACTAGTGTAATTGTAAAGTTGCATGGTGTTCATTTGTGTATTGTTTCGGATAGAGATCTGAGGTTTACTTCAGATTTTTGGAAGAGTTTTCAAGAGGCATTGGGTTATAATTTAAGGTTGAGTTCGACGTATCATCCTCAGAAGAATGGTCAAACTGAAAGGACTATTCAGTCGTTAGAAGATTTGTTGAGAGCATGTGTTCTTGATCAAGGAGGTTCGTGGGATACTTATCTTCCATTAATAGAGTTCAATTATAATAACAGTTACCATTCTAGTATTGAAATGGCACCTTTTGAAGCGTTGCATGGTCGGATGTGATATGGTGGCAAAACCGACTATTTATATTGGTCTTGCATTTGTGTTTGCAAATGTTGCGGTAAGCAAAAGTCGCCACTGACTTTTCTTTTATCCAAATTAAGGAAAGGGTGAAAAGAACAGAAAAAGACCTTTTCAAGATTTTTCTGAGTAAGGGGGGTAGATTATGGAAAGGAAAGGTGTTAACACTCTTTCCATCCGTAGTTATCTACGGGCTCTTAGATTCCAGCTCATGTTTTGAAAATTGCTTGTGCTTTGTGTTTTGAAAAAGTAGTTTAAAAATTCCTTAGTGCGGAGATTCGCTTTGTGATAACTCTTGTATCAGTCCTCAAGAGTGTTGACAAAGAAAATGTTTTTGAAAGTGTTTATGTGTAAGTGTGAAAACTTGTTTTGAGCAAGCAAGGAATTTTAGTAACTGTTCTAAAGTTCTAAGTTCACTTTTAACCGAGGCAACATTGAGAGGGTCATCGAGAGACTTGTGATCTTTCAAACTAGAGGACAACCACTAAAACTTCTAACGTTTTGAGAATTGTGACTGTTTTCCGAAGGAAACCGAAGTGGGGTACCCTAGAGGTGTATATTTGCATGGTGTGTTATGTTCAGTTATTTTAGTCTTGTGTTAAGTTTGCTAGCGTTTGATTTCAGTCTTTTCATACAAGCCTAATTACTAATAGTTAATATTTTACAGAAGTTTAAAGTGCGGGAATTTAAATCCTACGCTATTACAATGTTTTGGGGAGGGGGTATTTACATGTTCAAATGGGGGGGAAATAAAGAAATTGATAAAGTTCTATTTAATTATCTATTACATAGCATAAGCAGATACAGAAAATATGAAGAAAAAAAAAAGAATAATAGAAAAAATATATTGAACGCGCGCAAGTTGAAAAAGATACGTCTAAAACCCTAAAAATTCTAAGTAACAAGAAAATATTTTTGGTTGTTTTTTGTTTATTTTTTATTAAGAAAAATAATTAAACTAAGTCTAAATTTAATTAAAATAAATACTAAATGAAGTTAAACCTAATTCTAATATTTTTGTGTTTTTATTAAGAAAATATTTGAATTAAATAAACCTAAGTCTAGTTGATTTTAAATTGATAAAATGAAATTAAAATAATTAATTAAATTAATTTACAAAATTAAAATTAATTTAAGAAAAAGAACTAAGTCTATTTAATATTTTTTTGATTTTATGATTTGTTAAAAAAATGATTAAAATATATAAATAATAAAACAAATAAGAATAAAGAAAAGCAAATTTGGGCCTGGCGATAATTAGTAAACAAGAGGGTTGCGCTTGGAATTCGTTTGCCCAAGAGGAGACAAGCCCAGGCGATGCAAAATGAAATAGGGGGATAGAAGATTAAAAAAATGTTTAGGCCTAAGTTAAGGAGTCCAAAGGTTGTATGGATCCAGTGAGAGGATCCTTTGAATGTCCATGATGGGGACGCATGCTTGCTGCACTCGGATCTGGCAGCGTTGTCATTGGATGATGTAGATTATGTGACCTATGGTATACGTGTATGGCATGACTATATGGAATCTGCAAGAGAATGTTAAGAAAAATAAAATTGTGAGGCCTGGGTATCGAACCCATGCCCTTTTGATTTCCCACATTCCTTCACCATCTGAGCTAGATTTGAGATTCGAAGGAATCCATCTCACATGTCTTAGTGATGGTACCCTGTTACTTCAGAGTTTATATGTAACATATTAAAAATCATGCAGCATGAATATGCAGTAAAAATTAAGTTACATGGGAAATGAAATTGAGATCGAAGGTTCGTTACCAGTGGGATGCTTCGATTCTGGCAACCTTGTTGGAATTTTAGAAGTTTTGTGGAGCTCTCATGGGGCAGTGTGTGTGTGTCTGTAGTATGTATGTTGTGTGTAGTGTCTTTTTTTTGTGGGTCTCTCCTCTCTTTTTTTTTTCGTCCCTTTTAAGCTTGCTAGTGTGCTCCTTTTATAGAGGGGAAGGAGGCGACAGGGTAGCAAGGTAGTAAACAATCATAAACTTGTTCTTTAAGGCCATGAATGAGAATTTGAATTTTGGCAAAAGACATGGAATTCTTGTCTCTTTTTGAACTTGAATGAATGTGGACACCTTTGACTTTTGAATGCTCTCCAGTCCCTGCCTTTCGATTGAACCTCTTGTCTATCCTTTGAATGGGTCTTTTGAATGGACCTTTTGTGTATCCTTCGAATGGGCCTTTTGAGTTTCTTTCGAATAGTCCATATGTATTCCTTGTGACCTCTTCCAATGGGCCACCAAGGTGTGTCCTTCGAATGGCTCAAGTCTCATCATTGGGGCCTCTTCAATTGAGCCTCTACTCAGCTAGCCCCAACAAAAACTCTTTCCAGGCTAATCGAAGCTTCCTTCAGTATGAATGCTTGTGCAGGAAACTTGAGTATGGAAATATGTGGGATTTTGGTCCAGCCATCATCTTTGCATATTTCTCTTTCGTTTTGGCCAGCAATATGCGTATCCTTCGTTTTGAACCAATGTGTGTGCTCTTTTGAAGGGACCACACGCATCACTTGTGTGCATCACTTGAAATTCCTTCAAATGGGCCAACAAAGTAAAAACTATGCGTGTTGAAACAAACTTTCCAAGGGAGATACTTCCCAGTCGAAGCAGGAATCAAGCTTGCTCTAAAGAAATCAAATGCCCAATCGAAGCAAGAATCAAGCTTGCATGCAGGAAATTATCAAGGCAAACCTACAGAGACCCTTGATCAATCGAAGAAGGCATGCAGGTAACCATTGCATTGTGAATCAAGCAAGCATATAAAGCCAATGGTGCAATTGAAGGATCTATGTAGGAGGTCATTTCCTTGTGCCTGCTAGCATGAAGGAAGTTCCTGCCTTGTGAATTAAAAGCAAGCGTAGAGAAGGCACTTGTCTTCTGAATCGAAGGAAAGTTGTAGGAGGCCATTGCCAACACCTTCTGAATCGAAAGAAACCAGTAAGAAGCCAACGCCCTCTGAATCAAAAGAAGCCAGTAGGAAGCCAACGCCCTCTGAATCGAAAGACACCAACATGATGCTCTTCCCTTTTGAATCGAAGGGGGTTGTTTCAAAGGAAACAAATGCCCAATTGAAGCTTGTATACAACAAACAAGCAAAAGGCCAAGGCTTCAATCGAAGCTTGGAAATTTGAAGCAAGCTTGAAGGAGGTTAGGTGCTCAATCGAAGCAAATTTTGTGCATCCTTGACTTAGTGAAAATTTTGTGAGAAAAATCTTTGAGAGATGGGATGGAAAATTTTGGGGTACAACAACTTCCCCTATTCAATCTTCTTAAAACTGAAAATTTAGATTGGCTTATCTGCCTTTCGTGATCTGAAGGTGGAAGATGATTGAACACTAAAGTGCCCAGAAATTTGCACCCGCAAGTAATAACACTGATGGTTGATGATGGCGGGAATGGGCTTACAAATTCCATTTGGAGAAGATGACTGAGATTCATCGAAGATGGGATTAAAGATGCCATCCAAAGTGGATGCTAACTTCCTAAGAGGTCTCTTTGTGGGGAATTCCTATTCCTGCTGTCTGAGGAGGAGTCCGCTGGGGAATGTGGGTTTCTGTTGTTCTCCTGCTTGAGGAAAACTTTGTGGGGAATAGAGTCTTGGAATTCCAGTTGTCCAAGGCTCTACTAAGGAGTTATCTCTGGTCTGGAGAGATGAAAGTTTATTGCGTTCTGGTTGAAATCTAGGCTTCACGGTAACGTGTTGGGGATAATGGAATTAACCGTTACCTCAAAATGTATTAGAAAGAGCCTTTGTAGGGCTGTTCCAGGATGAGTCTGTGTTATCCTGCATCCGGAGATATATTAGAAGGGGCATGTGTAATATTGCTTCATCTGAGTCATGTAGATAGTTTTCCTGTCTGGTTTCAGGTGTTAATATACATTCAGCTGTTCGCGGATAGTTGTCCTGTCTGGTTTCAGGTATTAATCTGGTACTTGAAAATTGTTGGTCACTGAGATAGTTGTCCTGGCTTGTTACAGGTATTAATCTCTGACCTGAGAAAGAAAGATAGTTTTCCTGGCTTGTTAACATGTGTTAATCTTCAACCTCCTCATGTAGATAGCTTTCCTAGCTTGTTACAAGTATTAATCTTCAATCTCCTCATGTAGATAGTTCTCCTGGTTGGTTACAGGTGTTAATCCATAGTTGGTCATCCACAAATAGTTCTCCTGGATGGTTTCAGGTATTAATCTGGAACTTGAAAATGTTGGTCACATAGATAGTTCACCGTCTAATTTCAGGCATTAATCCATGGCCTGCTGTATTTGTTGGTAAACCCGTCTTGGTTTGGGAGTTCATACCACTTGGTCGTGTAGATAGTTTTCCCGTCTAGTTTCGGGCATTAATTCTTGACCTGCTGTATAATTTGATAGTGTTTGTCTTTCTGCGAACTCAACCTAGAAAGGTAAAGTTAGTTCCATGCGATGTCATGATGTATGAATTGCATGATGCTCTCTAAATAAATTAGATTGTGATATATGCATTTGTGCTGCATATGCTATGATGTTTGTAGAAATGATGTATGAAATTCAATGTATGAACATGTCAGTTGTTCCATTGTTGTATTGTTGAATTAGGGAAAGTAAATCCCTGATTGTTTCTAGAGGTAAAGAATGTATGTCTTCAAATATGTTGAAGTTAAAACGATGGGAGATAAACTTCCGTTGTTATAGAAATAAACTCTGTTGGGGAAGGTAAACTCTGTGAACTTTTTGAGGATTGTCAGAGTGAATCTATGTCATGATTTTATCTGGAGATGTGTTAAATAAGTATCAGGATGACATCCGTCTCTGGATCATACCTGAACTGTTTTTAGAAGATGATCTGAATAAGTATCAGGATGGCATCTGTCTCTGGATCATACATGAACCGTTTCTCGATGAGAATCTAGAGTAAGTGTCAGGATGACATCCGTCTTTGGAATGTACCTGCACCATTTCTAGAAGATAGTCTGGAATAAGTGTCAGAATGGCATCTGTCTCTGGATCGTATCTGCACCATTTCTAAATGAGAATCTGGAGTAAGTGTCAGGATGATATTCGTCTCTGGATCTTACCTGAACCCTTTCTAGATGATAGTCTGGAATAAGTTTCAAAATGACATTCGTCTCTGGATCGTATCTGCATCATTTCTAAAGAAGAATCTGGAGTAAGTGTCAGGATGACATCTGTCTTTGGATCGTACCTGAATCGTTTCTAGATGAGATTCTGGAGTAAGTGTCAGGATGACATTCGTCTTTTGATCGTACCTGAACCGTTTCTAGATAAGAATCTGGAGTAAGTGTCAGGATGACATTTGTCTTAGGATCATACCTGAATCGTTTCTAGATGAGAATCTGGAGTAAGTGTCAGGATGACATCCGTCTTGGGAACGTACCTGAACCTTTCTAGATAAGAATCTGGTTTATTTAAAATGTTTCCGCTGGGAATTCTTGTTTTGTTGTTTTGAGAAGAAATCCGTTGGGGAATCCTGAGAAGCTTGGTGACTTCACTTGGGAATTTTTATATGTCGGAGCGGTAGTTGGAGATTCTTGCTCTACCAAGGGTATGAGAACACCTACCATCATTAGGCTACATGCTAAGAATATGGCAGTGACCTTTAGTATAATGCCCCTGCCTCAGTACCTACTGGAGAAGGTATCTGCCGGAGATTTTGTAGATGGTTTCACTGTTATCCCAACTCTTAGAGTCCTTGGTGAATGAAGATCAGGTTAATAAACCTTCTAATGATAGACAAGTGACGAGATGACGGGACGTAGTCGTACGCTTTAATCCTTAACTTTTTCCTAGACTGTCCTTTCAGATTTTAAGTCCATCGGGATACCCTTTTTTTCCCAAGCCGTCTTTTCAGGTTTTCGACTTGTCGGGTGAACTTTTTTTTTCATATGTATATCCCTAATTTTTTCCCGAACCCTTTTGGTTCGCCGGGATGCCCTTATTTTTACCTAGGCCAGTCAACCTAGCGGATCTTTGTTCATGCGTAGTATTTTCCGACTATGTCCATGTTCACCGTGTACGGAGAATGGTCACTGTCCATAGTAGTAAGTGTTGTCACACTTCCATAAGGCGTTTGTTTGATCAAATATGATTCACTGCTGAAATTCATGTCCAATGCCCCAAGTGATTCAGATGGAGATCTGCCCCTGGCTATTTGGCATTTTGAGAGATTCCTTGAACCTTGACTTGAATGCCCCAGATCAGTTGGACACCATGTTAAACCCCTTAATTATATGCAAACAATGGTATTTTAAGAATGCAAAGTTTATGTCTGTCTTGAAGTTTGAAAATTCACTTTTAGTAAAATAAACAAATTTTGTACGAGGGTGATATCAGCTCAGAATTTATAGTGAACCCTACAGAAGTCAGGATACCTTTTGTAACAGTATGCTTTTGAACTAACCCATACTTCAGTTAGGACTTTTAAGTGTTATAACATGGCCTGGTTCACGGTTTAAGAAACAAAGGATAAAGGCTCAAATTTTATTTGTACCGAACCCGTTCTTCGTGACGTTCTTCAATCCTAAACTCATTTAATATTACATTTAGATCCCAATTGAGTCTGGAATATTTGCTCTAATACTTGGTGATGGTTCAGAAATTGAACGTTTGTTTGAGAAGGCAGTTATTTTTGTAACCTTTTCTTTTTTTGAGGATTTGTAGGACCTCTTATTTATTTATTTTGTTATCCCTACTTTTTCCTGAACTGTTTCTTTTGTGTTTACAGTCACGGGATGCCCCAACTTTTCTTAAGTCTCCTTCATAGGCTTTTGACGCAACGTGCTTTTCTTTTGAGAGACAATGACTGCCTGCCTTGACGATTATGCGGACCCATTACCATCTTTTAGAGAGCATCTTCTACACTATTTGTCGTGCATGAAGGGGAAAGTTTACGATTGAATGCACATCTGAATTAACTGAGAAAATTATCCTGCCCTAGGTTATGATTAAGGGTTTTAATTTGTGTGAAAAGAAAAACTCCTACTTCTTAGGCTTTAAGGGGTTGACTATGGATTATCTTCCTTATAACTCCACTGTTTGGGATTTAAAACAACATGTACATCGTCAGCGGGGTCTATTCAAAAGCATATTGTAGAGACTGTGGTATCATTTTCATCATCCTCCCTCTAAAGGCTTAGAGCTTTTAATCTAGATTTGAATATCACTAAAGGAAGTAAAAACACAGTTTGAATATAATGAATACGAAATAATTTAAGACCAACATATGCAATGCCTTAATGGGAAAACCAAAGTTTGACATAATAGTAATTGCTTGAACAAGTAAAGGAAATTACAATTGAAAAATCACAAATGAAATAGACACTCTCAATGATTTGGTCTAGGAGTAGTGATCACATGGTGAGTCTCTGGAGGATCGAATTCAATCTCCTTGGTGTTAATCATATCCTGAATTTTGTTCTTCAGAGCCCAACAGTCATTCGTATCATGTCCAGGGCTATCAAAATGGTATGCACACCTTTCATTGGGGTGGTAAATGGGAGCAGAAGTATTAGGGTTCTGTAGAGGAGCCTTTAACGTAATCAACCATGCCTTTAACATGTGTTGTAACACTTGAGCTAGTGACATGTTGATCTTGGTGAATTGTCTTTTAGGTGTGACCTCCTTATGTTGATTCCCCTGTTGATGTCATTGCACATACGTAGGATTAGAGACCAGTACTTCCCCCACAGATGGGTTGTGGTTACCTCTATCCCGTCCCTCCTGGCCATATACAACATTAGCTTCCCTCTTGCCACCGAATGGCTTCTTCTCAACATTAGAAGATGCATCCATCAGAATCTTCCCACTCTTGATACCGGCTTCTACTCTTTCACCTGTCAGTATTAACTTTGTGAACCCATCCGAAGAACTTCCAATCAAGTGGTTGAAGAATGGACCAGACAAAGCGCCCAAGAACATGTCTACCAACTCTCTATCAATCAGAGGAGGTTGGACTCTCCCTGCTAGATCTCTCCATTTCTGGGCGTAATCCTTGAACCCTTCTCTTGAACCCATAGACATATTCTGCAATTGCACTCGAGTTGGTGTCAGGTCAGCATTGTATTGGTACTTCTTGTAGAAAGCAGCAGCCAAGTCTTCCCAGGTATGGATGTCGGTTCCTTCTAGCTGATAGAACCACTCCAGTTGAGTGCCGGCCTAACTTTATGACATATGATCTCAAGTGAAGTTTAGGACAAGAAATCCCGTCATATATGGAAAATGTGGGAACCTTGAATTTTGGTGGGATGATCATGCCAGAAACCAGCCCTAATTCTTCAAAGTCCAAGCCATGTATCTGTTGAATCTCCATAGCATTGAGACGATCCTCCATCTGTTTGTATTTATCATCAGCGGGAGGATATTGCTCCTTAGAATAATCAGCTTCATCTTCATTTGTCCCTGGGTTGTTATCATCTTCATGATTATCCCCATCATTTGATGGAGTTGTGAGATCTAGAGCTCGCTTGACTGGTCCTCTAAGTATTCCTCCCATATTCAAGATGCCAACCTATTTCTTGGGCTTCTTGGTCTTCTCTTTGATGATGAGAGCTTTCAGTTCTTCCCGCCCCTTAGTCAGAACCAAGAACATTTGCTAAAATTGAGCATTTTGAGCTCGCAGGTCCTTCACTATTTGTTCGAGGGCCATTAATTTGCTGAAATAAACAGCGAAGGGATAAGAAGCATGCCCAAAGAATACTTGTTATGTAATGACATGTATGATGTGTAAATGTTTTCAAGGATCTCGCGGGTTAAACAAGAAAATTTCAGAAGTTGAACTTTGCAACTTTGATTGAAGAACTTCGTATCGTTGAAGGTCCTTCTACGAGAGTCAAGCTCACCATGTCGAGTGGGTCATCGCCCCTGACTCTCAAGTTGTTGTGTTATGGTCTTTTGAATGCATTTTCTAGAGGAAAATAAATGCCCTTGCACCTTGTTAGATGTCTGGTTCACCATAACCTACATCACATACCCTTGAGATCCTTGAAATGGTTAAGGAGATGCTATGGGATGATGTTATGATGTGCATGCTATGCATTAAGCAAAAGTGTAAGATGGCGTAAGCAAGTAAACCCTGTAAGAAATCCAGGTTATTGGATAATGACTGTAAACAAATCCTGCAAGGAAATTATGTTATTAGATAATAAAAACCTGCAAGTAGTTCAAGTTCAAAGCAAACAAGTCACACAAGCAGCCTTAGGTTTAGGCTTTCATGGGGTTTGTAGATAAGTACCCTCTTGAATTTTAGTTGATTCAACCTGTCCTAGAAATAGTAACTGGGTTCTAAGGAGTCTCAATATCATTGATCTTTCTTTATCGAGCATTATTTTAGCTTAGCAATATTTTCTTGTGGCCAAAACATCTTGAAAGTCTGATCTCAATGAGTGTAGCATCGAGTATCAACTAATCCCAAGCATTACACCGAGGTCGGCTATATCACTAATTTTTAATGGCTAAGTTTGTTCAACTAAGGTTCTAAGGTCCATTAGTGCTTCACGACTACGCGGAGGCCCCGTATTCTCCTCGATTCAACACAAGGGATACAGGTACCAACCAAAGTGTCACACCAACACATTTATCGCTTCAACCATATCCGTCTATGACGTACAGTCTCCACGACCTATTGTTGTTTACCTAAAAAGATGCCCCCAAATCCGGGTGTAGGATCTATAGTAACAACCCAAATAACCCTCCAAGGATAAAGCATACAAGCGAGCAATTAAAACAGTTTTAAAATAAACTAACTCTAAAGTTAACCCCACTTTTTTTAATTAATATCCCCAGCATAGTCGTCAGTTCTGTGATACGGTGGCAGATCCGACTGTTTATACTGGTTTTTAGAAAATAGGGGGGTGCGCTTGGAATTTGTTTGGCCGAAGGGGAGACAAGTTCAGGCGCTATAAAATGAATCAGGGGGTGAGAAGATTAAAAAAAATTCTTAGGCCCAAGTTAAGGAGTCCAAAGGCTGTATGGATCCAGTGAGAGGATCCTTTGGATATCCATGATGGGGACGCATGCTTGCTGCACTTAGATCTGGCTGCGTTGTCATTGGAGGGCGTAAATTATGTGACCCATGGTATACGTGTGTGGTACGGTTTTATGGAATCTTCAAGAGAATGTTAATAAAATTAAAATTGTGAGGCCTGGGTATCCAACCCAGGCCCTTTCGATTTCTCATATTCCTTCACCATCTGAGCTAGATTTGAGATTCGAAGGAATCCACCTCAGATGTCTTACTGATGGTACCCTATTACTTCAGACTTTACATGTAACATATTAACAGTCATGCAGCATGAATATGCAATCGAAATTAAGTTACATGAGAAATGAAATTAAGATTAAAGGTTCGTTACCAGTGAGGTGCTTCAATTCTGGAAACCTTGATGGAATTTTGGAAGTTTTGTGGAGCTCTCATGGGGAAGCGTGTGCGTGCAGTATGTATGTTGTGTGTAGTGTCTTTTTTTGTGGGTCTCTCCTCTCTTTTTTGTCCCTTTTGAGCTTGCTAGTGTGCTCCTTATATAGAGGGGAAGGATGGGACAGGGTAGCAAGGTAGTAAACAACCATAAACATGTTCTTTAAGGCCATGAATAAGAATTTGAATTTTGGTAAAAGACATGGAATTCTTGTCTCTTTTTGAACTTGAATGAATGTGGACACCTTTTACTTTCGAATGCTCTCCAGTCACTGCCCTTCAATTATACCTCTTATATATCCTTCGAATGAGTCTTTTGAATGGACCTTTTGTGTACCCTTCGAATGGGCCTTTTGAGTGTCTTTCAAATAGTCCATATGTATGCCTTGTTCCTTCTTCGAATGGGCCACCAAGGTGTGTCCTTCGAATGGCTCAAATCTCATCATTGGGGCCTATTCAATTGAGACCCTACTCAGCTAGCGCCAATAAAAACTCTTTCCAGGCAAATCGAAGCTTCCTTCAGTAGGAATGCTTGTGCAGGAAACTCGAGTATGGAAATATGTGAGATTTTGGGCCAGCCAGCATCTTTGCATATTTCTCTTTTGTTTTGGCCAGCAATATGTGTATCCTTCATTTTGAACCAATGTGTGTGCTCTTTTGAAGGGACCACATGCATCACTTGTGTACATCACTTGCAATTCCTTCGAATGGGCTAACAAAGTAAAAACTATGCGTGTCAAAACAAACTTTACATGGGAGATACTTCCCAGTCGAAGCAGGAATCAAGCTTGCTCCAAAGAAATCAAATGCCCAAATGAAGCAGGAATCAAGCTTACATGTAGGCAGTTGTCATGACAAACCTGCAGAGTCCCTTGCTCAATCGAAGCAGACATGCAGGTAACCATTGCATTATGAATCAAGCAAGCATGTAAATCCAATGGTGTAATCGAAGGATGTATGCAGGAGGCCATTGCCTTGTGCCTGCTGGCATGAATGAAGTTCCTGCATTGTGAATTGAAGGCAGGCGTAGAGAAGTAACTTGTCTTTTGAATTGAAGGAAAGTTGTAGGAGGCCATTGCTAACACCTTCTGAATTGAAAGAAACCTGTAAGAAGCCAACGCCCTCTAAATCGAAAGAAGTCAGTAGGAAGCCAACGCCCTCTGAATCGAAAGACTCCAACAGGAGGCTCTTCCCTTTTGAATCAAATGAGGTTGTTTCAAAGGAAACAAATGCCCAGTCAAAGCTTGTATCCAGCAAACAAGCAAAAGGCCAAGGCTTCAATTGAAGCTTGGAAATTTGAAGCAAGCTTGAAGGAGGTAAGGTGCTCAATCGAAGCAAATTTTGTGCAGCCTTGACTTCGTGGAAATTTTGTGAGAAAAATCTTTGAGAGATGGGAGGGAAAATTTTGGGGTACAACATCGGAGATGTAGAACCCCTTTATGTTGGCATGAATCTCGAGAAAGTGTAGTGCTTGGACCTGAAATTGTTCGAGAAACTACCGAGAAGGTGAAGTTTATTCGAGAAAAGATCAAAGCTTCCCAAAGTAGATAAAAGAGTTATCATGACAAGCGAAGGAAAGATTTAGAATTTCAAGCAGGTGACCATGTGTTTCTGAGAGTTACACCGATGACTGGTGTTTGGCGAGCATTGAAGTCTAAGAATCTCACTTTCCGTTTTATTGGCCCGTATTAGATTTTTGATAGAGTTGGAAATTTTGCTTATAGAGTGGCTTTACTGCTTAATCTTTCAAATTTTCATGATGTGTCTCATGTGTCACAACTCCGGAAGTATATTTCAGATCCATCTGATGTGATTCATATGGATGATGTGCAAGTACGGGATAATCCTACTGTGGAGACGATGCCTGTACGAATCGCGGATCATGAGATAAAGACTCTAAGAGGCAAATAGATTGCTTTGGTTAAAGTAGTCGGGTAGGAGCTGCAGTAGAAAGCATGACATAGAAGTTGGAAAGTAAGATGCGGGACTCCTATCCTGAGTTGTTCGAATAAGGTGAATTTTCGAGGACGAAAATATTCTAAGTGGGGGAGAGTTATAACGCTCGTCAAGTTAATTAATTATTTTATTTATTTATTTTTGGATTATTTGTTGAAAAGTTGTGAGATGTTGAGAATTGTTGGTATAAGTTGTTAGATTATTATTAATTAATTAATTAGTTGATTAATAATAATAATAATGTTGGATTTAATGGAATAATGGTGTTGGGCCTATTTTATTGGTTGGAAGTAGTAAAGTGGGGGTGTGAAAGTTAAGCATGATAGGTTAATGGTATAAGGTTAAGCTGACACAAGGATTTCATTTATTTGGTGATTAAGGGTTTGTGCATTGACCGGAAGAGTTGCACGGTCATTGAAAAAAGTTGTGCGGTTGTCGAGCAGAGCAAAGCAAAGCTGTCAGCTGGAAGTTTGGTATAGCGACCTTCAATCCAGGTAAGGGTGGGCTTCTGACCGTATAATGGGATTTGTGATGTGTATTATGTTGGAATTGGTCGTTCATATGACTGTTGTGCATTAATGTTTCTGAATTTGTTATTAAAGTTACTCGTTTCCTCATGATGTGGTCGTTTAGGGAGTTACTGTACGACTATTTAATGAACTTGTTATAGAAAGTTGCCCGGTTGTTATGTTGTGGGAGTTTTGAGTTGTCTGTATAATTGCCCGGTATAATCGATGATTAGGTTAGTGTAGATTTTACCTGTTGATGTGGTCATTTGGACGTTGTGATATTCCGAGTGGTTGGCAGGAAAATTAGTAAATTATTGTTGTGGTCATTATAGGAATGGTTCAGTGTGACTGTCTTGTACAATTAGTGAATCAGTTGAAAGTAGATATATCTTCCCGTTGATGTGTTTTTCTGATCAGTTGGCCAGAAATCATGAATTATATTATGATGGTCGTTATGTTGTTGTATTATTCTATGTTGTTGGCTGGAATTAATGGTCGAGGAGGACGCTGATGGTGCTAGGTGTCGAACGACATTTAGGCTGCTAGGTGTGTCGGAGAATATATGTGTTGGATTTTGAGTGGCATTAGGCTGCGAGGCGTGTCGAGGAGCACGATACTGTTGCCGAGAGGCAAGAAGTTGCAAGTGGTGCTGAGGAACATAATTAGTTGTTATTATTCTATTTCTGTGTGTGTCAAGGAGTATTGAGTCAGTTATTATTTCTATCTTAGTTGTTGTGTATGTCGAGGGGCACGTAGGTTTCCTATTCCTATTGCCCGTGTGTGTCGATTTGGTCGTTACAGTGTGCTGTGTAGTTGTGTTTAATTGAGAATTTGCAGGTTTATGAATTATGTTCAGATGCCTCTAATTTTGCAAATATTATGTTGTAGGCTTATGGCCAAAGTTGAATTATGTTGATGTTGAATTGTTGTTGATTTTGTAGGCTTATGGCCAACGTTGATTTGTGTTGAGTTATTGTTTGTTGTTGATTTTATGCTACATTCATGGTTTGTCGCATACATCACATATCAAGTTAGAGCTGATGCTCGTTAAATTGTCCTGGATTGGCAGAATATTAAGTTGAAGGCTTATGCCTTATTGATGCCTCTATTTATTGGCATATTTTTAAGTTGGGATTTCTTCTCCATTGGTACAATATGCATTTGCATAAAGACAAGTTGTATCCGATGTTGCATTCAGTGTTACATTATGAGTAGTTTTGTGGTTGAATTGATAATGCTTATGTTGCTAAAATCTGAGAAGTGGTGAATATGTATAAGATGATTCTAACGTTTTACTTATCATACATTCTATTATATTGTTCGATATCTCACCCCTTCCGTTTGAATGTTACCCCTATGTTGGTAACGTGCAGGTAATCCAGAGTGAAGGCAGTTTACCTTCAGTAGTTCGAGTTGGTGTCATTGCTCTGATATGTAACACTCGGGGGGATGAACACTTGCTATTTTATTGTTGTTATTATTTCAGTTGATTGAACTTTAAGTTGTTGTTCGTTAAATACTTGTTATCTGAAGTTGTTTTAGTTGAATAATTAATTATGTTGCGTAGTTATGAAAGTTGTTGGTTCATCCAAGTTTAATGTGTTATGTATCTGCAATGAATGTCGTTGTTTTAAGTTGTAATTGTAGCATCGGGATTTGGTTGTCGGAATTTTGTAACTCTGGTTTTTATATTAATTGTCGGGTAGAATTGAGGTTTTACAAGGGCTACCAACCTTAGAGGGCCGGTTGCCTTTTACCGCCTTTTTATAATTTGGTGCCAAAATTATTTATTTCTCAACCAATCATACATGCATGTGAATCTAGATTATGCCAGACTGTAAAGATAAACTACTCAAGG
Source organism: Vicia faba (assembly GCA_948472305.1). NCBI lineage: Eukaryota > Viridiplantae > Streptophyta > Magnoliopsida > Fabales > Fabaceae > Vicia > Vicia faba. Next base: position 469,658,111 of record OX451735.1, read on the forward strand.
AGTACTTCTCAGGATACAAACACTATGGTACAAATCTACGTGTTAGACTCGTATCACCATCACATTATTTTGAACTTCCTACCCTCAAACAATCATCCCTTTGTTTATATATATTGTTCCCGATCTCTTTGAAATACAAGCTCTTGCGCGAAACGAAACAAAATTTTCGGTCAAAATTTGGGAAGACTTAACAAGTAGTTTTACAAAGTAAACAGCATAAAAAAACCAACCAAAAATATACCGAAAAACGGAAAACAGAAAATCCCCCCAAACTTGAACTAAACATTGGCCTCAATGTTTCATAACAAGATTGAGAAGGGTGACTCACAGAGGGTAATGCAACACCAATTGTTGCCTTTTAGCTTCCACCTTTTTATTACCTGAAAACAAAACAAAACAAAACAAAATAAAGAAAACGCTAAGTCAATAAAAGCGTGGGTTGCCTCCCACTAAGCGCTTTAATTGCATGGCTCAACAGTTCATTCCCATTTATTATGGGGGTACTTGCTCTTCCACACCTTGTTGTTTATTCTTTCTGCAACCAAGAGCTCATATAGATCAAAGGTATGGACCACTTTGTCCTTCAAGTCACTTCCAACTTCTATCTCCTCATTTTGATGTTCTTTTTTCTTTATCTTCTTTACTTCTTGAATGCACCTAGGAATTTTGATAGATGCATGAGATAATTCCACCTGAGAGATTTTTCCTGAGACTTTTTCTGGAGGTGTTTTTGGAATTTTTCTTTCTCTTTCTAGTTTGATCATACCAACTAAAGATTGATTATTTCCACCTTACTTCTTAATCTCCAACACCTTCAAAGTTATCTCCTCATCAAATAATTTTAATGTGAGATTACCTGTCTTGATATCAAAATTGTATCGACTAGTAAGCAAAAATATTCGACCAAGAATGATAGAAGTCTCTTCATCTTCAGGATTGTCCATGATCTGGAAATCATCTGGAAAGACAAAATTGTTAATTTCCACCTATACATCTTCAGCTATCCCATATGATTTCTTGATAGTGTGATCAGCAAATTTTAATTTTGTCCCACTCTCGCCTATGTTTCCAATACCAAGCTTTTTGAACATAGATAAACACATTAAGCTCATACTAGAACCAAAATAGATTAGAACCCTCTTGAATTTTCTGTCTCATATAGTTCACGGTATTGCAACAGATCCAAAATCTTTCTGTTTAATAGGTGTTCTTTTATCGGGCATGATTACACACAATTTCTCATCACCGGGTACCGGTCCATCTCCTGTTGGTCTCTTTTTTGACAATATCTCCTTCATGAATTTCTGGTACAAGGGCATTTTTCTTGAGTGCTTCAAAGAACAATATGTTGATCTCCTGATTTTTGAACAATTTGACAAATTTATAAAATTCTTTCTCTTTTGGATCCTTCTTTGTTACTCGGGAGGGATATGGCAGCTTAATCACCAGTTTAGCCTCCTTTTTAATTTTTTTCTTCAGTTGGATTCACATGTGGTATAACTTCTTCTATATTTTTCTTGTTTTCTCTCACTTCTAGATCTATCTCTATGACATAGTCCTCACCTGATACCTTCTCTTCTTCACCTTCTGACCCCTTCTGACTTCTTTTTGTGACAACATTAACATTCTCATGATTTTTTTATTTCCTTGTGCTTGCATAGATAATTGTTGTGCAATATGTCCCATTTGAACTTCCAAATTTTTTATTGAAGTTGTGGTATTCCTATTATTTCTCCATGCCTCTTCTTGGAATTGAGAAGTGTGGACATTCATCTTTTCAATAGTTACCTCCCATTCTGCTTTTTGTGGAGCTTGATGCTGATTTTCTTTCCAGGAGAAGTTGGGATGATTCTTCCACCCCAGATTATAGGTGTTAGAATACGAATTATTCTGCTTCAAGAACTTGATATCTTCAATTTGTTATGGAGTAGCAAGACAATACACTATGTGATGAGGTCCACGACAAATCTCACAACTGATAGTATGAGCAGGTTGAACTTGGGCTACATTTTGAGTACCTAAATTCATAGCCTTGAGTCTTCTTTCAAGTTTAGCAGCAATTTGATCTTCCATCTTTACCACTTAATTTGCAAGTTTTAAATCAATCGCTCCCTCAAGTTTACCCACACTTCGGTCATATAATTCCAGGTCTTCATTTGCAGTAGTGGCTTCAATGATCTTCTTAATACTAGTGGTTTTTGTAAAGTTGGATGATCCACCGACAACTGTATAAATAAGTTGCTTTGTATTTATTCTGAGGCCATTTACAAACATCTACATTTGTTCAGTTTGATCCATATTGTGAGTGGGATAAGCTACCTATAGCCTCTTGGACCTCTTATAAGCATCACCTAGTGACTCTCATTCTTTCTGCTTAAAATTCACAATATCATATCTTTTGAGAATGTAAACATAAGTAGGAAAGTATTCATCAAGAAAAATTTTCTCCATCTCTTCCAAACTAGTAATACTCCCAACAGGTAATGAGTAAAACCACTCTTCAACATCTTCAGAAAGTGTGAACGGAAACATTCTTAATTTCTTTGATTCTTCAAAGTGCCCTTCAATCTTCAAAGTAGTTCTCATAGCAATAAACCTTTGTAAATGCTTATTCGCATCTTCATTTATCTTTCCTGTGAAAGGTCTGTTTTCAAGCTATCTGATTGTTGAATGGTGCAGCTAAAATTTGCAACATTTACCGGTTGATTCACAATAGTCAACCGACACGCTAGAGAATTTGCTCATCCATAGTCCCAAAGAAGTCTCTCACGTGCTGGTGGATTTTCACCCATAGTTTCTTCTTCCTTTTCGGACTCTGAACTTGAATGATCTGAGACAACTTCTTCTTCTGATTCCAGTTTACCTAATCGAACTTGTTTATACCTTGGGTGAAAAGTTCTTTTGATTTCTGTGTCAAAAGGAAATTCAACTGAGGGCTTTCCTCGCATACAAAGGTTAAATACAAATTAGTAATAACAAAAATATAAAAATAATAGAAAATAAAATTTTAGTCATAGAGCAACAAAATTCTAATTGAACTACAATTAAACTCTATATTTTGGCAGTCCCCGACAATGGCACCAAAAACTTGATAAGAAAATTAGCAAGTGTACTAATTTCCCAATGTAGTAATAATGGGAAATCTCAAAGTATCAATCTCAATAACTGCATATAAGTATCAAGTTCAATTAGTGGTTCAATTAAACAAAAGCTTAATTTGGGTTTTGTTTGGAAATTGTCACTTAATGATAAGTAAAAAGAAGCAAAAATATAAATTGACTTTTTCACAGATATGATGAGCATGTTAGGATAAAGTGCATAATTTTCCCTATAATAACCTTGAATCCTGATTTCTTCAACAAGTTCATGACATTCAATTACCAGATCTCTAGTTTATTTTCCCCTAAGTCCTTAGTGGGAAAACCGTGGAACATTCATCCTATATCCTAAGTCCTTAGAGAATTGTGATGAAATCAAGCCTTTGTTTTATCAATATTAAACCAGTAACTATAGGGTATCCCTATTCCTAAGGGATATCTATTATAGTCTAATCGTATAAAAACCTTAACAACTGCGGTCCAGCTAATTTTTAACTATAAATTAATCCTTGTTGGTTCGACAAAGAAAGTAATAAAAACCTTCTACGATCAAATCGAATATGAAAAATGAATAAATTGCTGAAATTAGGAATTCAAAGTCATTACAAAATCAAATCAGGGAAACCCGCTAGCATTGTGGGTTTAGCTACTCATATTGTTTAAAATAATATCAGAATACAAATTAGACATTACAAATTAATGGTGAACTTTGATCTTCAATTGCTTTCACTCACGAAAAGTCTTCATTCTTCAACAATTGCATATGCTTCAATCTTCAATCGTAGAAATTCTCCACTGACAAAAAGTCCCCTAATTCATCATGAAAACTCATATAAATAGTGAAAATCCATTTGTCTTAGTCAGAAATGCCCAAAACGCCCATTCGGGTCACACTTAGTGAAAAATCGCAAAAACAAGGAAAATCAGCGTCACTGGCCAACACGGCCCGTGTCAGGTAACAAGGCCGCCCATGTTGGCCCTTTGAGTTTTATTTTATTTTTTCCAAGTCCTAGACTTGTTGACACGACCTGTGTCAGCTGACACGGGTGGCCATATCAGCCCTCTGTTTTCCACTTTTTTGCATTTTCTTGACACAACTACATCCTGACACAGCCAGTGTCAAGTAACACGGGTGGCTGGTAACATGATTTATCCACTTCCTATAAAACTCTGAGTTTTGCACTTTTTCGGATTAATTTGTCTTGATTTATTCCTCCGAGCCTACAAACACTAAAACACACAACCAATGAATAAAATTCGGAAACATGAAGTAAAATGCTTGACCATATAAAAAAAAGTTAACTAAAATCAACGGTAAATAACGTTGTAAAAACCACTGATTACCCTTCATGAAGCACTACCTTGCATTTTGTGTAGATAGCAGGAGTTATAACATTCACCATATATTTTGATTTAGGTTTAACGTGATAAACTTGTTTTCCTTTTGCTTCCTCCATTCCAAGCAAGGTAGCAATAGACCTTTCAGTGATGATAACTCTTACACCCAAAACATGGGACACAATGTATTTGTGATCAGCTTCAGCGAATATTCAGAATTCCTTTACCAATTTTGTGTAGATGGGGCCGTAGCTACAATTGAAATAGATACGTCAACTTTGGAAGTTGAATTCCTCAGTTAAATCCAACTCATTTTCTTTTAGGTTCTCAAAGACCACAAGAAGTTCAGGAAGAACATCTAATTGATTAGCAGGTGAAGACAAATGAACATGCTCAGATATTGTTTCAAGGTAGAAGATGCAGAAGGAGTAGAACTTGAAACCATTTGATAAGGAGAATCATCTTGTTGCATTTGTTGTGAAGATTTTTCTTGACGAAGTATTTCTTGAGCGAAATTGAAAACTTATTGTTGTTGGGCATCCATGGATGAAGATGATGAGAGGAGAGGGTTTTAGGGTTTTAAAAAATGACTCAAGGTATGGGAAGTGAGGTAGCGTAGTGTCTGAGAATGAAAAAGTGATTATTTATAAAACAATTTTAAATGATTACTTATCAAGGAAGGCGTACAAAAAGGAGAAGTAATGATGATTTTAAACCTAATCTCAAGAAAGTCCCATCGCTCGTGGTGTCATTCAAATGGCGCATTTATGAGTCAAAAATGACAAGTGTCTAAACTAAATCACAACCATTTGTTTAAAAATACAAGAGTCGATATTTATCAGAGCCATGAATACCAAAGGTTTTTTGAGTTTAAACAATTTTATGATCGAGATATCTTTTAACTTGTAGAAGTATCAAGGAGAAACTACATACATAGAAACATTTAAGATTAGAAGATACGAGATTCTAACCTAACATGCTTTATCTCTAAAGATATCACCTTTCTCACTTACTTTGTTTCTGAAGATCCATTTGATTCTAATAATGTGAGCCCCTTAAGACTTGGGCATTAGATTCCGAACATCATTTCTGGAGAACCAATTCAACTCTTCTTGCATTTTCAGAATTCTTACATTGTCTTGAAGTGCTTCTTGATAAGAAGTTGGTTTTTTTAAAGACACTAATCCTGGACGTGTTTCCTCAGATTGTATAAATGCGAATCTTTTTTGACAGGTTCAACTTTATCTCCTAAAATAAGTTCTTCAAATATGATTTGTCTTTTCTAGATTGATGAGCATTCATGTACTTGTGTTGTATCATCCTTTCTTATTGAAATATTTGTCCTTTTCTCCAGAACTAACTGTTTCACATCCTTTTATTCTTCCTTTCTGGTCTCATTCAAAACAAACATACACATCATCTTTAAGTTCCAGGTTTTGGAACATTTGCTTTCTTCCTGTCATGTGACGTGAGCATCCAGAGTCCAGGTACCATGACTGGTGTTTCAACTCTGCTGTATAAGATATCTATAACATACACTATTTTATCTTTTGGTACCCAAAATCTTTTGGTTCTTTTAGAATTAGTTTTCCCTGAGTTTCTAACAACTTTAGGTATTTGTGAATTATTAATTATTTGTGTCTGTGCTAAAGGATATAGATAAGAAAATGGAGAAAACGATTTGTTTTCTTCATATGATTTCTAATTATCATTATCAAAAACATAACCAATTCCTCTTTTTCCATTATGACTAACATCGTAGATCATGGAAGCCATTTTTCTTCTTCCTATATTGTTGTTCAAGAATTTCAGAAATGCCGTATCATTTTTTTATATGTTGGTTTCAGAAGATGGAGGTGCTTTAGAAAGAGTTTTCAAGTTTTAAACATTTCTTGTTTAGAAAAGCATTTTCTTTTTCCAATATAAAATTTTCTCCTTTTTGTTCAAAAACTTCTTTCTCTAGCTTTACCATATTCTTCAGTTTCATATTCATGAAATTTCTGAAGGTTCTTTAATTTTCGTTGAAGTTTCTGATACCTACTCAAAGATTCTTATAAACATAATTCTAAATCAGCACGAGAAAGTTCAGAAAACACCTCTTTTGACTCAGACTTAGTTTCTGATGTGTTTCCTTCTGATGTAGTAGCCATGAATGCTAAGTTGGCATTCTCTTCTTCAGATTTTGATCCATCAGAGTCTGATTCATTCTATGTTTCCATTAGACCTTTCTTCTTTCGATTGAAAGCATTCTTCTTGAAGCTTTCTTTTCTGGTGCTTTCCTTTTTTAGCGTTGGACATTCATTTATGTAGTGTCCTGGCTCCTTGCACTCGTAACATGTTACCTCTTTGCTAGCTTTTCCTCTTGTAGATGATTTTCAATGATCTTCTCTGCTTCTGGGTCTTCGGAAGTCATTTTTGTCTTTTCTTCCAGAGTTGCTTGACTATTCTGGAAAGAAGGGGCAATTCATCTTCATCATCTCTTCAGCTTGGAAGGCTTTGTTCTTTTCTGATTTTATCCTTTCTGATATGGATCTTAGAGCAATAGATTTTCCTCTTTTTTGAGGCTCATCTTCCTTTAACTCCATTTCATGACTTCTAAGGGAGCTAACCAACTCTTTAAGAGTTAAGTTGTTAAGATTCTTAGATACCTTTAATGCATTTTCCATATGTCTTCATTTCTTAGGAAGGCTTCTGATGATATTTTTAACATGATCATCTATAGAATAGCTTCTGTCCAAAACTTTAAGTCTTGCAAATAAAGTTTAGAACCTTAAAAACATAGTTTCAATGGTTTTATCGTCTTTCATCTCGAAGGCTTCATATTTCTAGATTAAGGCCAAAGCCTTAGTCTCTTTGACTTAAGTGTTAACTTCATGTGTAATTCTCAATGAATCAAAAATATCTTTTGCTATTTCTCTATTAGTGATCTTCTGATATTCATTGTAAGAGATAGCGTTGAGAAGAATATTTCTGTCTTTTTGGTGATTCTTGAGCACACACTTTTGTTTATCATTCATTCTGTTTCTGGGAATAGGAATACCAGTCGCAGATACAAGTTCTTCATAACCAAATATGACAACATCCCAAAGATCTACATCATAGACTAGAAACAAGCTTTCTAGTTTATCTTTCCAATATTCAAATTTCTCTCCATAAAAAATAGGAGGTTTAGCATTGTAACTTTCTCTTTCGTTTATATGAGCAACATCCGTAGAAGTTTTTCTCACACTAAATCTCTCTACACAGTTAAGTGTTTGATTGAACAATAAATAACAGAGCCAGAGCTCTGATACCAATTGAAGGTTTAGAAAAACACAATAAAAGGAGATTTGACTTGGGTTTTCAAAAACTTTTTCTTTTTAAATGCTTCTCACAAACAATCAATGATAGATAAGCTAGAAATGAAAAAATGACACAATCAATTTATACAAGTTCACCTTAGAAAAGGCTACTCTTGTCCAACCTCCAAGGTGATTTTTCCTTAGAAAAAAACTTAATCCACTAATCTTGAAAGATTGCAAACAACGTCTAAGAGTTTATAAAAACATGTATCCCTCTCAAGTATACAGACTACAACTTAGTCACTTGAGGAAAACAAATCTTGAAAGATTTACAATCAAACAATGTTTACTATAGTGCTTCTAAAAAGTAGATTTAACACTACAATGAAGAACAAATGTTTACACACAAATATGAGAAACAAATCTTGTGTATACAACAATGATAATAACATAATAACGAGCAACAACTCTTGTGTTATGGAGAGTAGAAGTTAAAACAAATCTGAGCAACAACTCTTTATGTTTTTGAATTTCACTTGAATATTTTCTCTCTTTGTTTTCTTTTGCATAATATTTTTTATTTTCAATTTCTTGATACTCAACCATTAATATTCAATGAAGTGGTCATCCCTTTATGTATGCTGAGAAAGTAGACGGTTGGATAATACAAAACGTCACTTTCATTTGCTAGTTGCTACAACGGTAACATAAAATCATGGGAGACAAATTCCTTTGGTCGTACAATGTATTCTTCACCATAGAGGAATAAGTCTTGTATTGTTCTACTGTATTCTTCTTGTGCAAGTTTCCTTGATCTTATATTTTGATGAAATACTTCTGATATGAAGTAGAGAAGAGAGTGCAGAAGAGATCACGTCTTTGTTCTTAATCTTATGATGGAGTATTTCTGATAAGAAATGATAAATAATCTAGAAGAAGTTTCATTGTAATGTTCCCAAAAGCATCAGAGTCTTCAGAATCAGAACATTATCTTTAGACTTAGAGCAACAACTTATCTCACAAACAATTCTTGATATCTGAGCTGGAAGCAAAAGCTTATCTAAGAAGCACATCATCTTGATATCTGATCGTTGAATCATAAACTTGATTTCTGATATTTGACGCATAAGCTTGATATCTGACATCCACTTGAAAATCCTTTTCTATCAAAAACTCGTGACTTCTGAAGCAACAACTTATCTGGAGAAGTACATGTGGATCCTTTTCTGGCGAACATTCAACATTCATCAGAATTACTAATGTTTCTTCATAAGAGAATGCAATAATCTTTCTGAGGCATGTCAAACACAATTCTGATGATTCTTCAGACAACAATCCTGAATCAATAAGAATATTTTATCTTCACACTCAAGAAACTATAAGATGACAAAATTGTTACATAAAATATAATATATATTGTTATCATCAAAACTATAGATATGAATACAACTCAAAATCTTATTCTAACAACTTGTAATGAGACCAACATGTTGCTCATAGTAAAGCACCTAATGTTCCTCCAATTTCGAACACATGAATTTATTCATCTTCTTTTTTAATTCTTTTTTATACTTGCATTCATCACGGAGTAGCCCTTTTATAGTTTTACATTATATCTATATAAGTCCCTCCCTAAACTTAGCTTAAAAATATACTTATTTCCATTTTTTGTCTTTTAAACTAGTATACCAACTATGTACTTCTTTGACTTCTAATGTTGTTACATGAGTTACCACAATGCTACATAGCGCATATTCTTATTTATTACTCGGGTTTTCATGCAAAGTTTTCACAAAAATTAAATTGACCAAGACTACATCCAACTTAGCCCTAAAATTTCGATATCAATAGTATTAATATCTAGACAAACAAGTTTCATGCAACCTATTATAAAACAAAAGTTAAAATTAAACTATTAAAAAACCTGTCTTCTAAACGTACACTGAATACATGGTCCTCATTGTCCAGACATGGATGAAGATGACATGATACTGCATGGACCTCTAGGAACTCCCTCTTTTTCTTTTGCATCTACTTTTTTCTATTTTACTTCTTCTCTATTGTCCTTCTCTACTCTAGAATAATATTTCACCCTCTTTTTTAATAGAAAGAGCATTTTACATTTCTTCATTAACTAGGTCTTCCTCAAGAATAACTTCATCGTCTATATCCTCTTAAATTTCCTCTTTGTCTATATGTCCTCCTCATTTGTTGGTGCTTCAATCCCCATTCTAAATTTTGTTTTCTTATCCACTTTATACTCATTGACCTTATATTCTTCTAGCACAATGTCATTAACTAGATTTAGGCCTTTCTCATTTTTTGGGTGATTTTCTATAATGCTTCACTTGGAAGACGCCTCTTCAGAATCTTACCTAGAATTCTCTTCTTTGAGATTGGCATTGTGTTGGATGATGGTAGTGTGACATATAGTGCCATTAGATCCTTATTAGCATTATTCTTTTCTTAGGTTTACTTTGAGTGGGCGATGGTGTTAGATTTAGATATTCTAATATGTTTTATCTTGTGTATTTATTCAAATTAAATATCAACTAATCACCCTCTCTCTCTCTATCTCTCTCTCTTTTTTGTTTTTACTATATTTTTCTCTTTTCATGGTCCAATCTAGTGTAAGATTAGTCCCAGAAGACTTAAGTGTCACATGATGTTGTCTAAATTCGTGACACCTGAACAATAGTTGAACCAAAGAAAATTTTATACGTTGAGATATTTCATGAGCTGGAAAGGAATAAATAAGAACAAAAGGCTACAAGGAAGAATTAAAGTTATTAAGTAATTGCAATTTTACTATTATAATACAACCTTAAAATGGGAATATGTTGTTTTCTTGGTCCAAGGCTAGTTGAATAAAATGAGGCTAGCCCAATGACGAAAAAAGTGAACCTATAAATAGAAAGTAAATCCTGCATCAAGTATAACTTCGAGGAAGTTCTTTGATTCTAAGTCTTACAACCCTTCACCCAAACTATTAGTTGAAGGTATTTGATTCTCACTACTACAAAATGCGCAAATAACAACGCTCAATTCACCACGGTTCTTTCCAAACCCGTGGTGACATCTCTAAACCCAGGCGCTAACATTTTATTTTATTTTTTTATTAAAAATTGTTAGCATATAATAGCAGTTTCTTCCATAAATGTGGTTATAGAATCCAGACTTTTTTTGGGTTCGAACCAAAGTGCTGTATCTTTCACATCCAAACCCTAGAATCCATTTTTTCTCTTCTTATTCATCATTAGCATTCCTATTCTACAGTATAGCCGTCATTCTTGTTCTTCTTACATAAAGGTATTCTTCTTTTTCCTTATTCTCTCATTTTTCGTGTATGTTGTTGTTATGTTTCATATAGTTTTGCTATTATTTTCTTCTTGTTAGATAGTTTATGATTCTTTTATTGTTGTATGTTGTTATATGTCGTTGTTGCATGTTGTGTTGTTGACAAATAAGTTTGCCGTTTCATATGATAATTTTTATGGTGTTTGTAGGACTCAAGAAAAGTGAATGAAGAAACAACAACAGTAGGAAACTTCATCTAGTTTGAGAAGCTATAAAAATAAATATAAGAAGTATGAAGCTATTGTGTTAACTTCATCCACCTTATATTTTTTTCCATGGCTTCACAAATTAGATGAACCTCATATGGTGATGATGATGGTGGTAGAAAGCGTATAGTACACTACGAAAAAAACAATTTTTGGCAGCGCATCTACGAAAGCGCTTTTAAGAGAAAGCGCTTTCGTAGCCTTTAAAAAAAATTCGCTTAAAAAAAGCGCTTTTATAGGGTTTCCTACGAAAGCGTTTTTCAGAAAGCGCTTTCATAGGTATTTGAAATATCTAACCTACGAAAGCGCTTTTGAAAAGCGCTCTTATAGGTGGCCCTATAAAAGCGCTTTTGAAAAGCGCTCTGAAAGGGGGACCTACGAAAGCGCTTTCTAAAGCGCTCTTATATGGGGGACATACGAAAGCGCTTTTTACCTCAGAAACGCTCTCATATATGGGTCTTAGAAAGCGCTTTTAAAAGCGCTTTCGTAGGTTATATCCCTAAATACGAAATTTGCCCTCACTTGTTCATTTCTTCGTCTTCTTCATTTCTTCTTCCTGTTACCGTTCGTTTCTCTCCGTCGCCGTTACTGTTCCTCTTCCTTGCATTCTGTTCCTGTTCGTGTTCGTCCCATTGTTGCGTTTCCAGAATCCCATTGCTGCATTCGTTCACTGCTGCTTCGTCTTCCTTCGTCGCCGTCGTTCTTCCATCTTCTTCAGTCGTCGCCGCCGTTCACTGCGTTCTTGTCCATCTTGGTAAGTTTCTTCTTCTTCCATTATCTGTTCCGTTATTTGACCGTTAAGTTATGCATGTTCTGGCCTGTTCCGATTTCTTCTTCCATTATCTGAGTATTTCTAGGGATAGATAATGCTGTTAGTATATGTTTGGATTCTTGTTGGAAAACACCAACGTTATGATACAGGAAGAAACTTACGCACATTTTACTTGTTGTGCTACAATATGTTTAATATTGGTTACTCTGGATTGTTTGTAGTTGATGACACTCCAAAGATGTTATGTGGCCTGTCTTGATTCCATATATCGATTTTTAAACGCACCCGTGTCATTCATTATATATTCTTGCATGTTTACCCAATTTGGCTAACTTTTGAAGATGATACACAATGGTTCTATAACTTCTTAAAGATGATAATTAGAGAAACTAAAAATATGAGTTAAATTTTAAGTACTTTCTTGACTTTGGCCCTACACCCTTCACAGTTCATATTAGTTTTACCTTCAACTTTTTTAGTTTGGTCATCAAATGACACTTGTAGTCTTTGAATGTACTTAAGTTACAAAGTTGTTCCCGTAAGTTTGAATTACATTCATTTTTTAGTTTGGTCATCAAATGCCTCCGGAGATTATAAGGTAAAAAAACATATGAAAATGGATATAAAAGTCCCTTACATGGCATCTTTTCAAATATCTTTTAGTTATAATTGTTATTTCCCTTTTTTGTAATGCTTTGTATTTATAGAAATATGTATATAGAATTATGTATATTTCCCTTTTTTCAAATATCTTTTAATTATGTATTTACAAATCTAACACTATCCTTTTTCTACTTATTTTTTGTTTATATGTTTCTTATTTGTGGGTTGATGTATGTTTTATTTCTCCGGGTGCATGCTACATAATTTTGGTGGTAACATTGAAATGGTTTGTGTTTTGGATTATATTTGTGGGTTTATGTTGACTTTGTGAATTCACTATTTCTAATATTTGTGTTGTATTATTGTCATAGCTTTCCCAAACATTGAAAATATATATGTGACATTTATTGTGAACCTTTATGTTAAAATAGTATATATCTTTCGACAATCGATCCGAAATATTGAATAACATTCTATGAATTTGCAGCGTTTCCCGGCCTAGTTCGACGTACGACGCTCATTCTCCGCGTTTCTTAGAGTTCGAAACATCTGAGAGGTAACTTTCTTCCTCAAATTACTGGTATATATTGTGATGAATTTGTCTTAAATTGTCTTTCGTATGTTGCATTTTCTTTATACGGATTCATTCAGTGTATACTTTGCGTTTTGACAGAAACGCAGTATACTACTGTTTTGTGCACTAATTAGTTGATATGGATAAGACATGGATGTATTCCAATCGTTTGTCGAAAGACTACGAGAATGGTGTTTCCGAGTTTGTTAAGTTTGCTGTTACGCACGCCAAAGACCCCAGTCGTATGACATGTCCCTGTTTGTATTGCTGTTATGGGAACCGGGTTGACGCAGTTCAGTTGGCATCGCATTTAATTCGGTATGGAATTGATAGGAGTTATACATGTTGGAATATGCATGGTGAGAAAAGTAACGGGAATGTTGAATCGGGGTATGCAAGGACCTATGTTTCAAATGATGATTGCACAGATACATACGATTATGATCGAGTAGAAGAAATTGCAGAAGCGCTTGAAGAAGATCTTAACGATTGTCCCAAAATGTTCGAGAGGTTGGTAAGCGATGCAGAGAAACTGTTGTATAATGGTTGTACAAAATTCACAAGATTGTCTGCGGTGTTAAAGTTGTACAACTTAAAAGCCGGCAATGGATGGTCGGATAAAAGTTTCACAGAGTTATTAGCCCTTATGAAAGATATGCTACCAGAGGATAATGTTCTTCCCAATCGAACGTATGAGGCCAAAAAGATGTTGTACTCCATTGGCATGAGCTATGATAAGATACATGCGTGTCCAAAAGATTGCGTTTTGTTTCGAAACGAGTATGCATCGTTAAATGCGTGTCCTAAATGCGGTGCCCCTCGATATAAGAAAAAGTTGTCTCTGGCAAAAGTCTTATGGTATTTTCCTATAATCCCGAGATTTAGACGGATGTATCGTAGTGAAACCGATTCAAGACACTTGACTTGGCATTCAGATGAAAGAATTATTGATGGAAAATTTCGACATCCGGCAGATTCTCCACAGTGGATGAAAATTGATAATGATTATCCTGAATTTGGAAAAGAAGCAAGAAACCTTCGCTTGGCATTGTCTACTGATGGAATGAACCCACACGGTATTCAAAGTATCTCGCATAGCACATGGCCTGTGATTCTTATGATTTATAACCTACCTCCATGGCTATGTATGAAGCGTAAGTACATGATGCTGTCTATGTTAATTTCTGGGCCTAAACAACCAGGAAATGACATAGACGTATACTTGGAACCATTAATCGAAGATTTGAAGATTTTGTGGGAGAACGGTGTGGAGGTTTATGATGGTTATAGGAAAGAAAGTTTCAACTTGAGGGCGATGTTGTTTGGAACAATTAACGATTTTCCAGCATACGGCAATCTATCCGGGTATAGCATTAAAGGTGAAAAAGCGTGTCCTGTTTGTGAAGACGGAACCGATACCATGCGATTGAAACTTTGTCAGAAGAATGTCTTTCTCGGTCATCGTAGATTCTTAACTTCTAAACATCAGTATCGTGGATGGAGAAAAGCGTTCAACGGAGATACCGAACAACGTAGAGCTCCGCCTGGTTTGACAGGTGATCAAATTTTTGAAAAGGTGAAAGATGTGAATATTCAGTTTGGCAAGCCTTTTGCACATAAAGTTGTCACATGAGAAGAGGTCGATTTTTTTTGAATTGCCATATTGGAAATCTTTGTACGTAAGACATTTTCTTGATGTGATGCATATTGAAAAAAATGTATTTGACAGTGTTATTGGTACGTTACTCAATATAAAAGGGAAGTCTAAGGATGGCCTTAAATCAAGGGAGAACATGGTAGACATGTGAATAAGAACTGAACTGGGACCCGTGAAGAAAGGAAGACGGACATACCTACCACCTGCTGTTTACACTCTATCTAGAAAGGAGAAAAAAATATTGTGTAAGTTTCTGAGTGAAGTTAAAGTTCCAGAAGGCTACTCATCAGATATTAGAAGACTTGTGTCTATGAAAGACCTCAAGTTAAATAGTTTAAAGACGCATGATTGCCATTTTATAATGGAACATTTTCTACCGATAGGTATACGTTCTATTCTGCCAGAAAAGGTAAGAAGCGCAATAACTAAATTGTGTTTTTTCTTCAAGTCAATTTGCAGTAAGGTGATCGATCCTGAGATCTTGCCAACATTGCAAAAAGAAATAGTTGTTACTTTGTGTGAGCTTGAAATGTATTTTCCTCCCTCGTTTTTTGACATAATGGTTCATCTTGTCGTTCATCTTGTGAAAGAGACACAATTGTGCGGACCAGCTTATATGAGATGGATGTACCCTGATGAACGTTATATGAAAATATTAAAAGGGTATTGGAAAAATCGGAGTCGACCAGAGGGTTGTATTGCCGAAAGATACATTGTTGAAGAAGCGGTTGAGTTTTGTACTGAATATTTGTCAAATGTTCAATCAATTGGACTCCCCAAATCTCATGTTGTTGAAAAAAAAGAAGGTAAGAAGCTAATTGGAAATAAAGTTGTGACAGTATCAAGGGTCGAACGGGATCAAGTGCATTTGTATGTTCTGCACAATGAGATTGAGGTTGAGCCGTATGTTGAAATACACAAGGGTTTTCTTCGAGGTTTAAATTCGAATAGAAATGAGAATTGGATTGTACGAGAGCACAATCTAAGTTTCATACCATGGTTTAAGGAACATATTTATTCAAAATATCGTTCAGATCCCGCCTCAGTGACAGAAAGGTTGAGATGTTTAGCATATGGTCCAAGTTTGGTTGCGTTTTCTTATAGCGCATACGCAATTAATGGATACACATTTTATACCAAAGAACAAGATGATTAAAGTACTGTGCAAAATAGTGGTGTCACCTTGGTAGCTGAAGCAATGCACATATCTAGTGTGAAGGACTTAAACCCGAAATTTTCAAATCTGTCGTATTTTGGGGTTATCGAGCGCATTTGGGTCTTTGATTACGAGAAATTTCAGATTCCTATATTCGGTTGCAAGTGGGTTGAAAATAATAATGGTATACGGATGGATAAGTCAGGATTTTTGCAAGTGGATCTTAACAGGGCGGGGTACAAAGATGAGCCTTTCATTCTAGCCTCTCAAGCTAAACAAGTGTTCTATGTCACTGATCCGACAAGTACGAAATGGTCTATAGTGCTTTTCTCTAACAAAGTAATTGATGAAAAGATTGGAGACCAAGGCGATACTGGTGTTGACATTGAATCTTTTACCAGAAATGATCAAAATGAGAATGAATCATGCATTAGAAATGATCATAATGAGGGTATTTGGATCAATCCAACCGTCCGCGTTGTTAAGAGACGAGTAGAACATATTCCTACCAAGAAAAGAAAGAGATGTTAGTGAAAAAGGTAATAGTATATATAATTATAGACAATATCATTCAATAAAATGTATATATATGCCATTTCATTTTTTTCATTATAGTATAATATATATAGCCTATATCATTTCATTTTTTTCATTATAGTATAATATATATAGCCTATATCATCCAATAAAATTTAAATATACGTCATTTCATTTTTTTGCTTTATGGAATTTTATACATGTCATTTAATTTAATCTAATTTTTCTTTATTACAGGTCAAATGGCTAGTAACCAAGATAATTCAGAAAATGTTCCACAAGGAGATGTTCCACAAGATAATGTTCCACAAGACACTTCAGATAAGGACATCACACGAGGCATAACTATCATGCGGGGAATCATCCGTGATAGAGATAGAGGTATTAAGTATAATGTAGATTGGAATAATGATGACCAACTAATTGAGCCTAATTCTGCAAAGCTGACAAGTTACATCGGTACGCTTGTTCGTATGCACATTCCGATCACCACTCCTAGCTGGAAAAAAGGAGAGTTGGATGCTAAAGAAAGAATTTGGACCGAGATAAAGGTATCATATATGGTTGTTGTTATTTGCTTTATTTTGACGAAAATATTGTTTTTAAATTACATATACTAACACCTTTTATGCATATGTTTTTTTGTAGAGGTCTTTTAACATTGAAGATGCCCGCAAAAAGTATATAATGGGCTTGGCCGGAAAAAGACATAGAGGGTGGAGAAATTTTTTAACAAATAAGTTTCTTAAAGACGATGAAGGAAATTTTGTTGAAGAGGATCCTGAACGACCAAATAAATATGAGAGTTTCATTACACCCGAAGAATGGGTTGCTTTTGTGGGCCAAAGAAGAGACGAGAATTTCAAGAAAGTGAGTGCTGTAAATCGGGACAGAGCGTCAAAACCCGCATATCCATATAAAAAAGGTCGTTTGGGATATGCACGCTTACAGGAAAAAATTGTAAGTAAATCTCAATTCTACGATCTTATTAATTATCTCAATGTGTATTATTAATTTGTAACAATGTGTATTGATGATTTTATTATTTGTAACAATGCGTAGTTGGAGGAGACGCAGAGTGACGAAACATCACTACCTGCACATGTGCTGTGGAAGGAAGCTCGTGTTGGCAGAGATCAAGTTGTTAACCCCGATCTGTAACATATTTATGATGAGTGTGTAAGTATACCATTATGTCTTTAATTAATATATAATTAACGTTGTGTCTTTAATTATCGATATTTAAATGAATTACAGGAGACTATATCGCAATTGGTATCCACGGGTGATGACCCGAATATCAGGAGCGTACTCAGTCGAGCACTATGTGTTGCTGAGTATCCAGGACGAGTGAGGGGTAAAGGCCATGGTGTGACTCCTATCTCTCTGTATAACAATCCAAGAAAAAGAAATCCTAGCAATGCAGAAGTGATGCAAACATTGCAGGATTTACAAGCACAAGTCTGTGAACTGCAGAGGGACAAAGAGAGATATATGGCAGAAAGGAGCAGTTCACAGTTGAAAGAAACTAGTGACAAGGCTAGTATCAACTGTCAACAAAATTTTCCCGAGGTAATTAAGATGATAATCCATTATATTTAGAGAAAGTATAATTATAACGGTTATTATTGTCAACATTAAAGGAAGTCTAACGGTTATTATTGGTTTAGGGCATTTCATGTTGTCAGCTGTATCTAGCGTCTCCGACTTATCGGGTAGTTGGCAAGGGAAAAGTGCACAACACCTCGGGAGATTTAATTCACCATAGACCGCTCCCGGATAGCCACATGAAGGTATCGGTTGACGTTGTTTTAGATATGAATGCATTGCTACCGGTACCTGACATTGTTGCGGAGACCACATTGCTGCGAGATGCAGTAGGATCTTTTGTGGCATGGCCATCAGACCTCATCTGCATAGATGATCGGGTATGTTGAAAACCATTATGAATCTTTAAGTATTCAACTGACAGTTCTGACCTGAATTTTATACATGGTAATTTTAGACTCCTACAAAACCTGCATCTAAGGATAAAGGGATTTTGCAGCGCGACGAGTCTATTGCATCGCAAAGACAAGTACTTTTAAAGTGTTTCATTTATGATCGGAATAAAAAACTGCAGAACTTTGTATCTTACATAATTCTATATGATTTTTAAGGTACCTTCTCAAGATCAGTCACAGCAGGTGCAGAAAGTTAGTAGGGTTCCACCTAAGAAGAAGGTTCCTGTCCGTAAATTTGTGCCTAGGTATCGACAGTGTCTGGAGACACTAGTTGGCACATCAGATTTGATGAATGATGGAATTCGTCAAATTGATGTGGATGAAATTGTCTTTGGTTTTCCATGTACCAAAACAATTGGATTAGAGGACATGGAACAAATCTTTCATCATCGAGAGTTAGGCATCAGTGTGATGCACTCGTACATCCGGTAACCCGATCAATATATTATTTAATTGGTTGAACATTTTTTTAAACATTTAATTGAAATAGTCTAATATTAATT
Source organism: Vicia faba (assembly GCA_948472305.1). NCBI lineage: Eukaryota > Viridiplantae > Streptophyta > Magnoliopsida > Fabales > Fabaceae > Vicia > Vicia faba. The sequence continues at coordinate 469,677,196 of OX451735.1, forward strand.
ATGTTTTTATTTAAGGATGTTATTTGACAAATTGATGCGCGGGAATCAATTGTCAAATAGATTCCGTTTCGTGTCTTCCTCCCGTGTCAGCGGAGCAACAATTTCTAGGGAACGTGATTCAGTAAGAGAAAACTTGGTCGAAAGATTCATGACAACTGCCAGTACAGAGAGCTTGTATCTTTTGCCTTATAATACAAGGTTAGATTTTCATTCTAAGCTCCTTTTAATATTTGTATTTTTTACATTAAAATTCACTTCTAAATTGTTGCTTTAATTTATAGATGTCACTGGTTGTTGCTTGCAATCAATCCCATAAAAGAAGTGGTCTATTACCTGAATTCGGTTGACGGTGATTGGACAAATTATCCGGAAATGAAGCTAGTGATTGATACGTAAGTGACATTATTCTAAATATTCGTTTGTGTTTATATATTTAATTATTTCAATGTCATTGTTCTAAATAAATTTTTTAATTTTGTCATCAGTTCAATACAAGTATTCCGATGTCAAAGGGAAGCACGAGTACCACGGTCTAAATCAAACAACATTAATTGGATCAAAGTACAGGTATATAAATTTCAACAATTTTGCTTATAATATTTATGCTACTTGATAAATCAATAGATGTGTATAATCTTATTTGTTTTTCTATGTAGTGCCCTCAACAACAAAACAGCATAGATTGCGGATACTTCGTTTTGAAGTTTATCAAAGAAATCATTCAAATGAATGAAATCGAGATTCCAATCACGGTATGGATTTATACTTTGTTTTATTACTTATCGGATTTTGCATATAATTTATTACATTAAACTAAACCATGCATATATTTTGTTTTATAATGTAGTATTTTGATCAATACAATTGTCCATATTACTCGCCACGTCAATTGGAAGAACTCAAAGAGGAGTTGTGCCAATATTTTATTGAGCTAAGAATCTTATAATAAGGTACGAATACATTGTTGTGTGAAAATTGGTTAATTATGAATATATTGTTTTGTGTATACAACATTGACCGTGTTATTATGTTCATATTGCAGGATCAGGACCTTGGATATATATGTAGATTAGGATTGATTTACTTAGTGTTATATAGCTGATTTCTTAGGGTGTATTTTGTTACGTTTAAAAACATGTTAATATTGAATTACCATGGTGTATATATATTTTGGATATGAATTGATTATAATGGTATTTGTATATATATATAATATTTGGTATTTGAATTACATTTGGTATTTGGATTAAAACTAATATATATTGGTATTTCTAGATTAGATTGTAAAATACCGGTTTAAGAATTACAGGTTTGCTGCAAAAAAATGCAGGTTTAGAAATTTATTAAATTTTAGATTTTTCAGTAGAAAACCTATGAAAGCGCTTTTAAGAAAAAAGCGCTTTTTGATTAAAAGCGCTTTCATAGGTAGGCCTACGAGAGCGTTTTTTTCTGAACAAAAAGCGCTCTTATAGGCCTACTTTAGATTGCCTGACACGCATTCTGAATACACCTATGAAAGCGCTTTTTCAGAAAAAAGCGCTCTCGTAGGCCTACCTATGAAAGCACTTTTTACCAAAAAGCGCTTTCATAGGTAGGCCTACGAGAGCGCTTTTTTCTGAACAAAAAGCGTTGCTAAAACCTTTAGCAGCGCCACCTACGAGAGCGCTTTTAAGCGCTTTTAAAGCCCAAAAAAAGCGCTTTCGTAGGTTATTTCTGGCATAGTGGTATGACTTGATAAGGTACATATGATTTATGTAGAAATAAAAAGAAAAATAAGAAGTATGAAGTCATTGTTGAAACTTCATCCACCTTGTATTTCTTTTTCATTGCTTCACAAACTAGATGAACTTCATAGTTCCATGATTATTTTCAATAAAAGGTGTTTTCTATAAACAACTTAATATATTGTATGATAGTGTTTTTTTGCTAAAATCTTTGCTTTTTTTATTGTGTTACATGTATTTATTGTGTTGTTGTATGATGTTTTTGTTGACAAATGTTCTCAAAATAAGAACAAAACATTGTTAACTCATAAGAAAAAGGCTTCTTGTGACTTAAAAATATTTTGTTCTTTAAATTCTTATACAGGTTGACAGAATATGAAGTTTAGTTTATTATATATTATGTATATTGTTTGTTTCACTAAACTTTTAATGAAAATGCAATTATTTAAATTGACATAGAAACTTATAATCTGAAAATTAAGATGTATTTGAAAACCAACATGTATCAATCAATGTTTTCCAAATTGCATGCGTCTCATTCTGCATATTTTATATTTTTAACCCATAATATATGGTTCAATGGTCAGATTCCTACAATACATCGATATCTATTATTCTACTTTACCTCATCGTCATTTCTTATCATCGTGATTGTTAAGATCATGATTGTTATGATGATAAGTCATCATAAAAATTATGAAGATAATGCCGATAATGAGGTAAACAATAATAAAAGATATTGATGCATTGGAGGAATCTGACCATTGAACCATATATGTGTTAAAGAACATCAAATATGCATGATGAGATGCATGTTATTATGAATATAATGGTGTGTTTAAGCTGGTTTTCAAGAATAGTTTAATTTTCAGATTATATAGTTCGTTACCAATTTTAATGGTTGTGTTTCTTTAATGAGGTGTATGTTAAAATAAACAATATACATTGGTATATAATAAACTATGGGTATATTCCACAACGGTTTTCTATTTTAACCGTAATCTAATGTAATTTATTTGCTGTTGCTGGGTTTTGTTAGTGCGTGATGAACTTTTAGGAAGGAGACAAAGAGAGAATAATAAAGAAAATAAGGATTCTATTATTCACTTAATGAATTGTATAAAATAAAGATACATACTCTGACTATTTATATACAACTCTAATTGGGCTTGGGCTAACACAACTTGGATTATGTTTAAATGTTAAATCTAATCAAAACTAATCTAATCTCTTTTAATATTTCAACACACTACCATAATCCAAGTTGTCAAACCTAAGCTAATCACAGTCGATCTGAACTATTCCTAATTTCTTTCTCAAATTCAAGAGTATGTCGATCTTCAATACTTTGGTGAAAATGTCGGTCAATTGTGCTTCACTTGAGAAATGCTTAACTTCAAGTTCACCTCAATTTACCTTTTTCCTCAAGAAATTAAACCTAACTTCGATATATTTAATTCTTCCATCCAGAACTGGATTCTTCGCCAAATTTATGGCTGACTTGTTGTCGATTTGAAACGCTAGAGGTTTCTTCACTCCGACCTTAATTTCTTCAAGTACAGGTCTGATCCCAATTTCTTGACATGTAGCATAGGATCATGTTATATGTTCGACTTTACACGATGACAATGCCACCAAAGGTTTCTTCTTCGAACACCATGAGATTGGGGTACCAAATACTTGAAAGAAATATCAAGTTGTGCTTCTTCTATCATCCTTATCTCCACACCAATGAACATCTGAAAGGTAATTAACTATTGCTTCTTTGTCTTCAAAATCTTATCAAAATAATATTCCACGATTTATCGAACCCTTCATATATCTCAGGATTCTTCTTGCAGCCTTCATATGCGACACGCTTGGTTCACTCATATATTTACTTACTAATCCGACAGCGAAACCTATATCAGTCGACTATTGAACACCTATCTCAAAGATCCCACAATTTGCATGAACAAAGTTACATTTACTTTGTCTTCCTCTCCATTCTTCTCCAACTTCACATTTGGTTCGACATGTGAGGATGCAGGATTCGAATCATCCATTATGAATCTCTTGATAATCTCTTTGACATAGATTCTTTGATGTAGTACCATACCTTGCTTCTACAATTGAAATTCCATGCCTAGGAAATAAGAAAATTTTCCCAGATTCGACATTTCAAAATTCCTTCATCACTAGCTCTTTGAATTTCAACAAGTTCTCCAAATTGTTATCAGTTACTAGCAAGTAGTCGACATATAAGCAGATGATTGTTATATCTTGTGCTACAACTTGAACATAGACACCATACTCAATTTTGCATTTGACAAATCCCAATTCGACTAAGTATGAGTCGATCTCCTTGTTCCATGCCCTAGGTTCCTGCTTAAGGCCATATAGCGCTTTGCGCAACTTTTATACTTTACTCGCTTCCTTATGAATTACAAACTCTAGAGGTTGTGTAACATATATCTCTTCATCTTAAGGACCATTCATAAATGTTGATTTGACATATAAATGAAATTTCGACCAACCTTGATTGCATGCCAATGCTACCACTAGTCAAATAGTCTCCAATCTTGCTACTGGAGAAATTAATTTAGAGTAGTTGAGTCCTTATCATTGAAGAAACCCTCGAGCTACTAATCTTTCTTTATGTCTTTCTATTGAACCATCAGTGTTGTACCCTAAAATTTTCCCTCCCATATCCCTCAAGATTTGTCAAGAATGATCTTCAAATTATTCAAGATGGCTCAAGAGGTAGACAGTCAAATCACCTCCTAAGACAACTGAAATTAGGGTTTTGGTTCTTTCAAGGAATTTGGGGTTCTCAATGGTTCAATCAAGTCTCATAGGCCCATATACATTCTCAAGCACCTACATGCCAAGTTTCAAGACTCACAGTGCCAATTTGCACAGTCAAAAGCCTCATTTAACCTACAGTCAACTGCAAGGGCAAAATGGTCATTTTGCAGTCAAAAGTCAGAATTTTGGGTCAACATCTTATTTTGAGTTCACAATCATCATTTGATCAAGTCTTGATCATGATTCCACAAGAATAGCTCAAAAATCATCAAGGTGCAAAAAGTTACTATTTTTGGACAGTAGAAAAGTCAATTGTATCTTGACCAGGGCATAACTCTTTCATGGTTTGTCAGAAAAATTCCATCCAATGCTCATTTTGAAGGGGATGCAATTTGCTACAATCCATCTTCACACTCCAAGTTCAAGAAATGCTTTCATAAGAAGTTATCAATTTTTACATTATAGGTCAATTTCAAAAGTCAACAAAAGTGCACTTTGAGTCAAAGGCCATAACTTGATATTGGTGAATCCAAATGACATGGGACCAAAGGCATTGGTTAGAGGACTTCAAGAGCTTTCCAAAATGTCCAAGAACATGGTCATATGATCAAAATTGAGCAAGTTGTGCATTGGAGAAGTTGGGAAAGTTTTATGAATTTGCAAAAGCCAACTTTGCTCAAAACACCTTATTTTTGCTAATGGGCCTCAAATATCTTCTTAAAACTTCACCCATGACCTATGCACTACCCATCAAGCTTAATTGAATTTATTTTCTTATTTTTATTGATTAATTGGATTTTTAATTGATATTAATTCATTTAATCAATTTAAATCATAGGAAAATACAAGATTTGGTTTTTAAATCTTTTTGTGAAGCAAATATGACCTAAACATGCTGGCAAATTCGTGCACAAGTCAAAGATATCAAAAAATCCAATTTTGGTAAGTTTGTTCAATCATGAAAATCAAGAATATTTGATTTTTCAATCAAGGATTCAATCATCAATGCACATGGATTTTTGCACAGCTTTTGACCTAATTCAATTGCCTTATATGTATGCAAGCAAACCCTGACCTAATGGACGTGAAAAAACTGCAGAAACCACCCTGTCCAATTCCAAGAATTTCCAAGAAAATTGAAAACCGTTTTTTGCATTCTAGGTCGATTCAAGGGTTTTTGTTGATTCAAATACATTGCAGGAGGTTCCAGGAACGTTTTTCAATCAAACTCAGGAATTAAAGCTCAAAGAATCATCATATACAGTTTCACGGTTTGGCTTTTTTATTCAAAATCGTATTGCTTGATTCAGACGCATTTAACACGTTTTCATGATTGTTTTGCATTGCTAGAGACTGAACAAAGTTAATGGCATGGCTTAATTGAACTGAAATGCCCTGAATCGAAGAATGCCATGACTGATTTTTTAGGGTTCTTGAGCTTTCAATTAGGGCTTTCTGAACCAAGAAAAATTAGGACTCATGAGATACATGACTGAACTCGTGTGAACAAGACGAACAAGAACCATACCTCGCGAAATATTTATATGCGCTGTGCTTCTAATCGCTATTTTTCCTTGCAGGGGTTAGTGGGGGTTAAAAACCCCCGCTATTTGATATTAGTTATACAGGACAAACGAAGAAGATGATGATGTGTTGATACCTCATTGGCGTGTTTGAAAACTCGCGCGTATTTTTTTTGTTTTACAGCATAATAGTTGTTTTTATATATAATATTCATTATCCATTCATTTAACAAACGCGCGTTCCAGTTCAGTTGGCAAAAGCATTGAGGCATTATCCCTTGGGACCTGGGTTCGAATCCCAGGTCCCCCAAACGCTTATTTAATTTTTCTCTTCAGATATTCCTATGCTATGCCCAGGAGATGTTCTACCATATGTCTCAAGTTCCCAGGCGTCAGGTGTCTTCAGACTGAAATCCAATGGCCTAGATGGAAGGACTATCATGGTCCTTAGTCAACACACGCGTGGATGATCTCAAGAGTCAAAGCAGGCTTGAGTATTGATGGGCCACAAATTTCCAAACACACCTCCTAATTTGGGCCAGCACCCCCTGGGTTTAGTTCTTCTTCTCCTTTTATTTTTTATTATTTAATTTGTTTTTATTAATTTTTAATTAACTACTAACACTAACAATTAATATTTTTTTTAATAAATTCAAAAAGCATAAAAAATATAATATTTTTATTTATTAAATTTAATTAGTTATTTTGTAAATAAATACTAACATAATTAATTTAGTTTTTAATTAGGTTAATTTTAATATTTTCACAATAAATAAAATTAATATAGAAATTAGGGTTTTTGATGACTTTTAATCATGTTATTTTTTATTTATTTCCTTGAGACATTAAAAAACCCAAAAAAATATTTCTTTTTATTAATTAATTAGTTTAGGTTTAATTTAATTAAATGCAAAATAACAAAAATTTCTTTCTTTAATAAAAAAGGGTCAAAACCCTAAAAACTCTCCAATCCAATTTTTTCGCGCGTGTGATTATTCTTGATTCATATTTTTATTCCAATTATGTAATTGCCCCAATGATGTAATAGCTTTAATTAGGACCTTTTTATCGCTTTCATTTATTTTCCGCAATTTACTTTTTCAAGGGTTTGTTTTTGGCGATGTAAATACCCGACGCCTTGTAATAGCTTAGTTTATTTTCCGCAACTATTAACTGCTAGATGTATGCTAACTAGGCTATGCATGACCAGATCTCTCTGAAATTAAAAACAATCGTAGCTCACCATAACATGTACAAAGATAATATAAACTGAAACTTGACACACGTGCACATGCCACTCCTAGGGTACGCCTCACTTGGTTGCCTCGACGTGGTCATTGAGTATAAGGTGTTTTAGAGGTCACCCTCCTGTCTAAAGATCAAAGTTGCCTCGAAACGGTTGCCTCGATAAAAAATGATCTAACGACGGTGCTACCTACGACGGTGCTACCTACTTCTCAATAGTGGGATAGCACTGTCTAAAGGACATTTACACAGCTTAATTTCTTTTGAGTAGGTAGAGGTTCTCAGGTACTTGCTCTTTCAAAACAAAAATACTTTTCGCACTTACACTTTTCCAAACAAAGTTTTCAAACAACACTTCATACACTCTTGAGGACTGATACAAGAATTAAATCGAAGTTTTCAAACAAAACTTTTTCAAAACCCACAAACACAAGAAAAGCAAAACTTTTTAAAAACATAGTAAGCAAGTACCTAAGAGCCCGTGGATAACCACAGATAGAAAGGGTGCTAACACCTTCCCTTTCTATAATCTACCTCCCGAACCCAAGAAACATCTCGAAAAGGAATTTTGCTGTGCTTTTGTCCTTTCCTTGTTGGAGAAAATAAAAGACGGTGGCGACTCTTGCTTACCGCGACATTTTGTGAAACGCAAACGCGAACCAGCATTCCAAAACAGTCAGTTCTATTTCCACCGATCACAATCAGTATTGTGTTTCAACTTGAAATCACACTTCACTTCAATAGGTTTTGTATATGCTGGCAATTTGACTAACTCCCATGTGTTGTTTATTTCGATTACTTGTAACTCTTTGACCATATCTAACTTCCACTGTTTAATATTCAAAGCTTCATTATGGTTGATTGGTTCAACACTTGCAAGTAAAGCAAAATGAATTAATTCTCCATCTGGTGTGACTTCATTATCACCTATTACTTCATAATCATGAAGTATTGTTGGAAGAACTCTATTTCTTTGAGGTCTTTGGCTTGTTTCAACCATAATCTCTTTAACTTAGACTATTTCTATAATGTTGGCAATTGCTTCTGCTTCGACTGGATTCTCAGCAATTCCTTCGACTTAGACTTCATTTTGTTTCTTCGTCAAAATCGGATCTCATCAATGGCTTGTTAAATGAATTACTAGAATTCTAATCCCGGACAGAGTTTTCATCAATCACAATATTTAGAATTAACACGATCTTCTCATAAATTGGATTGAATAGCATGTATGCACCAGTCTTGTGATATCCTACAAGAATCATAGGTTCACTCTTGTCATCAAGCTTCTTTCTTCTCGCATCAGGAACATGCTTGTAACACATAAATCCAAACACCTTCAAATGACTCACTGATGGTCGTTTTCCACTCCATACTTCTTGAGAACCCTTGTTCTTCAATATCTTGGTAGGACACCAGTTCAGGATATAAACTCTAGTGGAAACAACTTCACCCCATAAATATTTTGGAAAATTATTTTGCTTCAGCATGCATCTCGCCATATCCAATATGGTTCTTATTCTTCTTTTTGCAATTCCAATATGTTGAGGCGTATAAGGAGTAGTTACCTCATGATCAACACTATGTTCTGCACATAATTTTTCAAACATCTTCCAAGTGTATTCGCCTCCTCCATCTGTTCTCAAAACTTTGATCTTCTTCTCACTCTGGTTTTCGACAAGCATCTGGAATCTCTTAAAGATTTCAAATACTTTGTCTTTTATCTTGATTACATATATCCACAACTTTCGACTAAACTCATCGACAAATGAAACAAAATATATGTTTCCACTAATGGTATGTACTTCGAACAGACCACATAAATCTCAATGTACCACTTCGAGTATGCATGATGATCTCATTGGCATAGTCGACATAAAAGAGTTTCTGGATTTCTTTCTGACTAAAAATCCTTCACAAAGTTTTTCAGGTATCTCAAGACTTGGGATACCATATACCATATATTGAGTAATCAACTGATTCAGTGATCAAAAATTCAAATGTCAAAACCTCAAATGCCACAACCAACTATCCTTGTGGTCAACAATAATTTTTAGACATTGTACTTCAGTTAAACTGATCATGGTCGTAAACATCCTGTTCTTCGACAGATGTGATTTTAAGACCAAATTTTTCTTGGTGTCGAACAATGTTAAAACTCCATCTTTCATGACAACTTAGTAGGCATGGATAATAAACCCGCCCCCGCCAGGCCCCGGCCACCCTTGCCCCGAAATTAGCGAGGAAAACCTGGTTTAACTGGGGTGGATGCGAGGTGTCGTACCCCAAATTTGTCCTACCTTTTACTTTTGTCTGGCTTAGACTTCACATTTCATCTACGTCATCTTCACTTGTTCATTTGCATATCCTGCATTGCATTGAATAAGGTACTTTGGTTCAAGAAGTAGTATTTGGGCAAGAATAGGGTTTCATTTTGGTTTTGAGGTTCCTTCATCAGTTAAAGGAAAATACATCTGGTTCTCGATTAGTAGACTATGGAATTAAGTTTTGGAGTAGGGTTATCATGGATTTCTTTCTCATCAAGTTACAAGACTGTTTCTCACTCAGATTCCTCAGAGCCTGGATTAGGGTTTATTTCCCTATTACTTGTCAAGATACTAGGGTTTTGGGTCCCTGGTTATTGTGAAATGTTTATTTTACTTGCCTCAAAGGTAACTCAAAGTCAAGTGTATGTATTCCTTCATGCTTAGGTTTTCTACATTGCTTCATTTGAAATCACAGTGAATTAGGGCCTTGATACTCATCATGATTGGGCTTGTAAACACGCATCAAGTGAAAGACATTTGGTTAGGGATTTCATGTCTAATATATCCTCGCACTTCAAGTTTTCTTCTTAAGATCTCTAAGTCACCAAGTCAAGAGTTTGAAGTTTAAATTGATGAACGTGGAATCCGGGCACAAGAAATAAGGTTGGAGGTTCATAATAATCAGGGTGTTCTTGTCTCCTCAGGCACTTGTCGTTTTAATGCAAGAAATTTTGGACTTAAATTTGAAGGCAAGTTGGGAGTTGGGATTCCTTCAGGTGATTGTTTTTTAGTTTCATTCGAGTTTTTATTCATTCATCATCACTCAATTTATGCAAGGTCCACCTTGGTCCAAAGATATTTACTAAAATGACTTGTATCGAGCATTTGCATCATAAAAGGAATTTCAATAATAATTTGAGATTCTGATGTCATTCAAGTTTTAACCAAAGTCCAAGACTTACCCAATTTCCATACAACAAGTTCATCATTCATAAAGTTCAAAGAAATATCATTCAAGTTTCCTATTCATTACATTTGTGGGCAATTTAAAAAACAAGTTACAAATTTGAGATTTAAAGTTACAAATATTTTGTTTACAAATAGAAGATAAGTGTTCTTCAAGTTTCTTCACTTCTTCTTCATAAGAATTACAAGATCCTTGCTAGCCACGACCTCTTCGTCTTTCAACCTTGCTTTTGCTATCCAATCTTCATTGCTCATAAAACAACAAAGAGAGAAAGAGTTAACAAACCATTAATATGTGAATAAAATTTCAAACAAGAACTAATTGTTAAAAGAGAATGTTCATTTCATCATTAGCGTTTGTATTTGGAATCACAAATTAAAAGGGTTTGTTTTCAATCATGGGCTATCTTCTCTTATTTTGCAAATCACAAAAGTTTAGGTTTTTGGTTCACAAAAGGAAAAGAGATTTACAAACAGTTTTGCTGCAAAAATAAAGCCAGTCAAAAGCATTGCCGAAAGTCAAGCCTGCTGCCCTGCTTATTGATGTCAAAGAAACAGTCCCAATTGGCCAAATATGAAACAACCAAAACAGCAAAGCACAAATTTGCAAAACAGCAAAGCACAAAACTTCCAAAACAACAGTAGCAAAACTTCTAAACAACAGAACAACAGCCTACAGCATTCAAACAGACAAGCAAGCAGCGAAATAACCAAAACAACAGCACAACGCAACAAGCAAAGCAGCAGCCCAAATGGAAAAATAGCAGCTGCATGCAATCAAAGGTAAAACAAAAGCCCAAAACAGACATACAAAAATAGTAGGCAGCAACTAAAAAAGCCATAAACAACAACAAATATAAAATAGCAGCAACTCATAAAACAATGCAAGCTATCAAGTATATAGAACCCTAATTGCATCATCATTTTCCTAAAATTGTCAAAACCTTCAGAAAATTGTGTGAAAAGCATAATAGCTCTAGATCATAGATAGAAGAAGAGGAAAAGATTGAGATTAGAAAGATGTCACCTAACCAAAACAGTCCAAAAGGACCTGCACAAACAGTCTGTACAGACCATGTCCCAAACCTGTAGAAATAACATCAGACCTATCCAAAATAGTCCCAAAATAACATCAAATAAGGCCACATAAAACCTGCACCCAAAATGTTCAAAGTCAGCATACCAAATGTTCAAACTTCACCAATTTCCACCCTTATCTCAATATATAAAAAAAACCACTATTTCATTTACAAAGGGGGGGGGGAGGTTCAATCACACTCATATTCTACACTTCTAAAAATCACTTCCTCCAAACTCATCGACTTTAACCATAGTATAAAAAATACAAAAGAAGGAGAAGACAGATATCAATACCTCATAAAAACTCTATGCTTAGCTCTTCTTCTTCACTCAAAAAACCAGTCATCAATACAACCTTTGCACCACAACCTTGCAGCCTTGCTCCACACACCTCTAAAACACTTCCCTACAAAAAAAACCTACTCACTGTTGAGACCCAAAAAATGACTCCTCTCAAACACATCCTCATAGCTTTGTTTACTACCAAAATCATAAACCTCATCCTCATACCTTTGTTCATAACCTCATTCCCACCCCAGCATCACCTTCATCCTAACAACAACGCATATTCAATATAACAAAAACAGAATCTCAGCAGAAACAACCTTCAACCTACAACCTCATTTCAACTACAAAGCAACATCGACGCTTATGACAATAACATCAATGCACCACAACAACAAACCTCACAGTAATAAACATATTAGGAAAGAATATTCAATTCGAAAGATTTTCAAGGTAGAAGAAGAGAAGAAGGAGGAAGAGGATACAAATTCGAAGCTACCTGACTTGTTAAAACTCCTCGTCGGTGTTGGAACCATTGGACTAGCTCTAGTCAGCAAGTTTTTTTTTTTTGCATTTTCCTTATTATCTTGTTACCACTTCATTCCTCATGCTCCATTGAATCAAATCCCTCAAACTATTGCCTCCATATTAATCGTTTAATTTGATGTTGAGGTCTTAGGGTTTATACTAAATCTTAAATTAGATGATATTCAGTTTGATTGTGTGAATTTTGGTTTGAGTTCCATAATCAAGGGAGAGAGACAAGTAGAAATGTATGCTATCTTTTTATTTTTGGTGAATTGTTAAGAATCATGGAAATCAGCCATGAGACGAAAGCAGTAACAAAGAAGGTTGAAACAAAGTGAGGACAGCGATTGAGTGAGAGAGAGACCAAGGTTGATTTGGTTCATAGATCGCGAGAGAGTGAGAGGAGATTTTCAGATGAGATGAGAGAAGAACATAGTTGAGAAGATGAGACATGGGTGGTGATCTGATTAGAGAGTAAGGGATTAGAGAGATGAAACAACTAGGGTTCGTTCCAAACTTTTGAACCCATCACTTGCCTTGCAGCCACTGGGTCCGGACCATCTGACCTGGTCCTATCCAGCTCTTCTTGTGTTATTTTTTTCTGTCATTACTTACTTGCCTGATTTTTTTTAACATGGGACTTTGCTAAATCCAATCCGGTTATTGTATTTCTAACACTATTGTTTTCAGCTTATACCCCATATGGACTCTCCACTATAATTTTTCTTTTGTTGAATTTTTTTTTGTATTTGTTGAGTATTGTTTAGAGATTCCATTAAACAAAAAAAAATATGTTAGTTTTATTACTTTGTTTACTTTTGATAATTCTAATATTTCTTTTGGTATCTAAAAAATCACAAAAAACATTATCTTCTTTTATTTTACTTAATAAAAATCGCAAAATTATTAGAATATTTAGAATTAGGTATTAATGTTTTATTTTCATAAAAATCACAAAAAAACATTATCTTCTTTTATTTTACTTGATAAAAATCACAAAATAATATACATATTTAGAATTTAGTTTTAATTCCCTTTTAATTTTTTCTTTACTTAAAAATCATAAAGAATATAAAATACAAAAATATTTTATTTTAAATAATTAGGCTAAAATATTATGTTTTTTTAATATATATTTATAAAATTTTGATTTTCTCTTAATGTTTTCTTTATTAAAAATACAAAGAATGAATAGATTTAGTTTTAATTGTCTTTTAGTACTTTCTTTACTAAAAAAACATCAAATTATGTTTAGAATTAGTTTAATTTTCTATTAGTATTTTTCTTTACTTAAAAACACAAAAATACAAAAATTTGATTAATTTTTTATAACTCATCAAACTAAATTTTTTTATATTATTTGTCATTTAGAATAGTTAATTTTATAGATGATTTAATTAGTTTATTCGCTAATTTTTGATTTGGTTGTATTGCTTGATTAACTAGATTCTTAATCAAACTGTCGATTCGACTCATCCCCATTCATAAACTTGTATCCCCGTCCCCATATGGTTTGCATTAATTTAAAATTATTCCTTTGTTATTTTTCTTGATATGTTTAAATTGCTAATTATTCATATTTTTTCTAAATTAGAACACTTGGCCTCCTCTTGGGCTCATCGTCAATGAGCAGGTATCCACTTACAAAATGCACACTTACACACATTTCATAGTTTGGTCCTAGGATTTTCTACAGTGACAACTATTCAATTGATTGTTTCAATTGGTCGTTTAGAATACTAGTGTCACTCTAGTCCCACCTTTTAGGAGCATGCATATAGCCACCTTGTATGGGCTTTTGATTTTCATCTTATCCATTGAAGCATTTTTTCCCCTTGGTCCACATACCAAGCATCTTCTTAAAGGGTCTCATATTTGAGTTTGGGCATGACCATTCTCACGAGGTTAATCAAGTTTTACCTTTGGTTAAACATAACCCGAATCAACCACTTTGGTCCATAAACCAAGTGTTTCTATGCACAAAGGTCTCATAGTTGAGGGTAGGAGCACCTACTCTCACGAGATTAATCAAGTATACCTCTTGGTTAATCATAACCCGATTCAATCCCCATACACCAAGCATACATGATACTACTCATTTTGTCGGCACCTTTAACTATGATTACCATACACGATTACTCTTCACAAACACCATCTCCTTTTACTTATAGCATTATCCCTTAGGATGATAGTTTCCTCTTCTTTAGGATGCGAACTGATTAGACCTTAGGATTGAACCCATGCATGACAAGATTAGGGTTTTTCTAGTCTCCTTCTGAAAAGTTTTTCTTCTTTTCTAATTAAAACTTCTCATTCACAAATCAAAAATCCAAAAACATTTAACCATTATTCAAATTCATTTAAAACTCGCAAAACACTCAACAAATCAAAGCCTCCCCCAAAGGGCATATTATCTCTGTTATACTATGATACAGGCTGTGCCTATTTCTAGAACGCTTGTGTTAATGTCGCCCACTAAAAAACACCAAAAAAACAACTTTTCTAGAGGAACTACAGTGTTCTAATTCCATCGCTGGATACATAGGCAAAGGGTTGTGAGACCCTCATGAACGCACTAATAAATAAACCATTTTTCCCCTTAGCAAGTATAGTTATAGATAAGCAGGCCCTTAGAAGCAAATGGATCCCGTTGAGTACAACGGATGCGAGGGGTGCTCATACCTTCCCCTTGCATAACTGACTCCCTTATCCTTTCTCTTGGTTGCAAGACCATCTTATCCATCCTCTTGTGGTTTTCTCGATATTTCCTCTTCCCTTGGGATAAATAAAGTTCGGTGGCGGCTCTATGTTTTCTGCTGGTAGCTTCAGCTGGCGACTCTACTGGGGACTTTCTTTTTCGAGCCTCCCATAGTTTTGTTTATTTGTCTCTTTGGGTGTTTATTTATTGGCTTTATTTGCTTTACCGCTTTATTTCATTGCTTTATTATATTATTTTGTATATATTGCATTATACTATTTCTACTCACATATTCTGGATATTTTGTATCTCTTGTGATGTTGGGTTGGGTGATTACATTTGGTATGTCCTATACCCGGACTTGGGTTACACCTAGGATTAGGACGGGAAGTATAGTCGTGCTAACTTTGAGGGAGTAATCCCGAAGAAGGAGGCATGAAAATCCCCCACTCAGTGGAGTTCCCCTTGAAAGTAACGTTGTTTACTGAGTAATTGATAAGACATTGTTGCTTTCAACCTAGGAACCAGAGAAGCTAAGAGTCGTAGAGAAATCAACCCATCCTAGATTTTTTAGGTGTAGCGCGAAGACTATAACAGAGTAATTCAGAAGTAGTTGTCACGCGATGCTTCACTCGGACGAATTTTTCTTGAGAATATTGCTGACTATCGAGTAATTGGGACGTCGGTAATATCCAAAGTAAGAGCGTAGACTCTGAGGTTTTCCTAGACCCTTGTTCGACAGGTGATAAATGCCTAGTACATACCTTATGGGTGGTTACTTTGACTCCATGCCTGTGACGTCATACTTTTAACCCTGTTACTTTCAGTTTATGCAAAGGACTACACAATGGTTATCCAGAATATGTGGAGCTGAAATCTCATGCCATAGCATACCATGACATCATACCGTCATGTAAATACATCTCATATCTAAGGAATTCCAAAGACAAGTCTCATTGGTTGAGATCTTTAAAAATGAAAACAAAACTTTAAAAGGACAGGCGAGTCTTTGGATTTCCTCGTAAATAAAGATAAAACATTCATTCATACTATCATGCATTCATTATTCACAACAGAAACTTATTGGGGTCCCTTTTCCATCAGACTTCAGTGAACAGCAAAAACGACTTCTCTGCATCCTTACCGTACAAGAAGCAACCAGCGAAGACTTATGGATCTTTTTAAAGAGAATCAGAATGCTCTCTGCCGAGATATGGACACCATGGGCACTCACATGGATCAGCTTATGGAAACCCTTCATGTTGTTATCAAGGGCCAAGAAGAGTTACATCAAAGTGTTTCCAAGCTTGCTACTGCTGCTCCCCCAACTTCTGCTAATGGAAGGAATTATATGCAAATGTTGATACCCCTATTAGAATTCCTCGGAATGATGTTTATGATCATCACGATGTCATTGATCTTGATGAACCCCACGTGAATCTTGCCGCTATAGTTGCTGAAACTGCAAAGGTGAACCATGATCTTGAAGAGCGTCTCAAAGCCGTGGAGGGTATCAAGACTTTGGGATTCAATACTGCTGCAATATGTCTCGTGCCTGGGGTAGTTTTCCCTCCCAAGTTTAAGGTTCCTGATTTTGACAAATACAAAGGCACCTCTTATCCAGAGACTCATCTTCATTCCTACTGTCCAAGATGGCGGCCTATGCTGAAAATGAACTGTTACTCATGCACTTATTCCAAGATAGCTTGACCGAGGCACCATTGGACTGGTAAATACAACTAGAAAGAACTCATGTCAGTACTTGGGGAGAACTTACTAACTCCTTTTTGAAAAATTATCATTATAATACCGCCATGGCTCCTATTCGTACTCAGCTATAAGGGATGATATAGAAATCTGAAGAGTCACTCAAAGAGTACACTCAAAGATGGTGTGAACTGGCTGCAGGGGTCCAACCTCCTCTCCTGGATCATGAATTGATTGATTTGTTTATGGGTAGTCTACGAGGTCCTTATCTCCAACACATGTTCAACAGTACCTCTACTTCTTTCTCTGATATGGTCATTATTGAAGAACATGTTGAAACTTATATTAAGGCTGGAACGATCCAAGGTGTCCTTAACAATACCAACAACAATACTGACATTGGTAGGAATCTATAACTCCTGCATATCATCAAGTTCGGTTTCCTTATTTCCCAACACCTGTTGCTGTTCCTAATTAATATATTCCTCAAGTGTATGCTGCTACAACTCCAGCACCCTGGATGTCCCAATAACGGCCTTTCACTCCTCAACCACAGTATCTTCCCCAACAATAATTTTCACCACCTCTAACTTATCAACAACAGAATCAGCAACCTCAAGGTCAGAGAGCTCAACAAAGACAAAGAGCGTCTGAAAGAAGATTTGATCCCATTCTTATGTCCTATGCTCAACTTCTCCCTCAGTTACTCACTAATCAGTTGGTTCAACTATGTGAACTTGTTCTACCACCTAATCCTCTCCCCAGGGGGTATGACATTAATGCTCATTGTGAATTTCATTCTGGAGCCCCAGGCCACACGATTGAGAATTGTAGAGCATTTAAATATAAAGTTCAAGACCTCCTCAATGCAAAGGCCATAAATTTCAACCTTGTTGGTCCCAATACTCAGAATAATCCCATGCCTCCTCACCCAGGGGCAGCTGTAAATGCTATTGAAGAAAGTAGTGAATAGACTCTGGTAACCAAGGTTGACGAGATCAAGATGTCATTAGGAACTGTTAGATAAAATTTGTGGGAGCACCAGGTGTTGCAGGAACTCCATGATTTTTTCTTAACATGTTCCTCTAAACCTGAAGAGTGTACTAGTTTGAAGATGGCTATCCAACAACTAATGGAGGAAGATGTCCTGCAGGTAGAGAAGATATTTCGAGAAGAAGAGATTGATGTCTGGGAAATTACTTATTATCCTAGAAGCATCTCAGTAACACCAGGTACCTCATTGACAATTCAGGCTCCTACTACTCCATTAATGATTCAAGCTCCCTCTACCCCCACAACAAATCAAGCTCTTATTCCTCCTATATGTAACAACTCAAAAGAAGTTCCGTGGGATTATAACGTGGTCTACATTCTTGGCAATAAGTACGAGTGTCCTCCAGTGGCTGACAAGGGTATTACCAATATTATAGGAACTTGTAAGATGAATTGTAGTGGCAGGACCTTTTCTCCCCCACCACCGCCTCTTAAAGAAACTAACAATGATGCTATGGATAAGGCTAGGGGCAAGCAAGTGATTGATAATCAACATGAACCTTCTGTAGGACACAAAGCGGAGCAACTTTTGAGGATTCTTAAGCGAAGTGATTACAAAGTGGTGGATCAACTCAACCAGACGTCGTTCAAGATCTCCATCTTGTCTCTTCTCTTGTGTTCAGAGACCCACCGCAATGCTTTGCTGAAGATTTTATGTTCCGCCCATGTTACTCAAGACATCTATGTGGCCCAGTTTGAAGGGATCGTTACCAATATTGTCGTGGGAAATTTTTTGGGTTTTTGTGATCATGAGCTCCTAGTTGAAGGCAGAGCCCACAACAAAGTATTGCACATTTCTATGAAGTGTTTGGATACGATTTTGTTGTACCCTAAAATTTTCCCTCTCATTTATCAAGACTATTCTCATAAGATTTCTTTGACTCAAGACAAGATTAGGGTTTAGTCAGCTCAAGACAACTCATCTTGCACTGATGACCTGAAATCATGGTTTGAGTTTGCACAAGTATTTTTGGACCATCAATGCTTCATGTGACTTTCATACATCATGTTGGACCTCTAAGATTGCTCATACCAAGTTTCAAGCCTTGAATCACATTTTTGACCAGTCAATTGGACAGTTGACCTAAAAATCAGTTGTATTAGGGGGAAAGTCAACCATGGCCAATTTACAGTCAAAGTTCATAATTTTTTATCCACAACAACATTATATACTCATATGAACCATTTTATCAAGTTTGGATCATGATTTCTCAAGAAATTTGATAAGATCATCAAAAGGGCAAAATGGTCGAAATTAGGGTTTTGACTGAAGAAGGGAAATTTCTGATTTTTAACCTAGCCAATGGCCAATTGAGTTCAAACATGGTTTCAAGGATCCAATGGCATCATCTTTACCTAATCACAAGGTTCAAAAGATCTCAAGTGCATTGGATTGACAGATGAATTTTCCAGTCAACTGATCAAAAAGCAATTGTACACTGAAAAGTTAAACTTTGACTTTTTGGTCAAAATCAAGTGCCAAGGGTCATAATTCATCAAGATATGTCAAAATGTGAAACTTGTTGACCAAAAAACCTAAAATTGCAAATTAGGGTTTTAATTTGAAATTTTTCATAACTTAGAATTTTTCTAAGTATGGAAAATTTCTTATTTTTTCCCAACTTTTTCCCACCTTTTTCACCATGATGAAATTTGATTCAAAGAAAACTTCCAACATGAAAGTTGTAGTCCTCCACGAAATATACAACTTTTCATCATAAAGTTTTCCCAAAAGATGCTTGGATATCAAGTTATGAATTTGTGAATAAGGGTCCATGAACTAAAATACTTAGTGAAAATTTGTCGTAATTTAGGCAGGTTTTTGACCCAACTTCATGGACATTTTTCACATAGTTCCAAGAGGTGTCTAAAAATTCATTTCAAAGATGGATTGTAGATAATGTTGAAAGATTTCCAAAATGTCCAATAACTCTCCAAGATCATTTGTGGTTAGGGAGAATCGAAGAAGATAAAATGGCATTTTGTCACTTTTGTTCAAGCCATTTTCACAATGCACCAAGTTGCAAATCTGATCAAGCATGCTTGTACCTTGAATTACAGGTCCTAAACCCCTTCTACACTCCATAATTAAATGCTAACTCAGTGGATAATGGCTTTGTTTTGGCTTTTGAAGCATTGTTCAAAGAATAAATCCATAAATGGCATAAAGGGCACATTGCCATTTTCATAAAGCAAGCTTTTGCAAACTTTATCAGCCTTGAGCCTTGGACTTGTTCCTTTTGTGAAAGCATTTTCCACAGATATCAAGCAACTTGTACCAACTCTCTGCAGCTAGCAAGCAAGCAGTACAAGCATTTTGGCTTAAGTCACTTCAACTTTCTTCAAAGGCAAGAAAAGTGGCAAAAGGGATCAGAACTTGTACAACTGCTAGAGAGTGGACTTTGTATCACTCTATACATATTCACAAACTTGTTACAAGCTAGCACACGAATGCTTAACCTCTGAAAACTCTCTTAAACACAAAAACACATTTTTCTGCCAAGACATAGCAGTTTCTGCAAAACTCTTTCCAATGTCATTTTGGTTCGTGTGTTTTGCCTTTCAACCTTTCAAACACTTCATCCACATCATATCCAAACTATCAAAGCATTCATCCTACAACTGTGAGCCCTGTTTCAGACATCACCAGTTTCACTTTGGAAGGTTGCAGCTTGACTTCTGTAGGGAGTTTCAGCCATCCACAAGGCCAACTAAGCATTGGAATAGCTTGAGGGAACTTCAAGGAAGCTCACACGATCCTCAGGCCTCACTCAAAGTCCCCACATTGCCATATCCAAATCCAGCTGAAAGAGGTATTTTTCAAATCTCTATCTCTTCATTTAAGCATCCTCAAGCCACGAGTTGTGAAGCAAAAATGTAGTCTCTAGCATGGTGAAGTTGTACATATGCATAGTTGTCATTTATTTTAACTGAGCTAAGAGAATTTGAATGTTGAACATGCTGAAAAAATTAAGTCAGAAATTAGGGCTACTGAAATTCTCCCTGATCTTTGAGAGTTAGATTATGAATTTTATATCATTGGAATCGTGAGATTCCAAGCTACATTTTTTATGTTGCAAGTTTTTGTTTTTGTGCAAGCGTTTGAGAGTTGCAGGTTGAGCTGCAAACACGCGCGCAAAGTGGACGAAGGACAGGGACGATGGCTGTCCTGGGCCTGGCGTGCCTTGGGCTTCTGTTTTTACTTCCCATACCCCTCTGACTACTATTTGCACCCCCTGACCTATTTTCTTATATTTTTTCATTTTTCTTGCATATTTTATATTTTTGACTTGCATTTATTTTTTCTGAATATTAAAAAGTCAAAAAATATTTTATTAACTTTTTGCAATTTTATTTTATTTTATTTATTATTTTTTGGCATATAATACATTTTGCATAAAATACATTTTATTTGCATATTTAAATAATTGCGTATTTATTTATTTATTGTACAATAATTCAATTGGGTTGTAATAGTATTTTAGGGTTTTATTTTGTGCAAATATCCCCATTCAAAAACTTGTATCCCCCCTCCCATAATAATTGTTGCAATAGTTTAGTTTACTTTTATGCAATTTATCGTATTTATACCATGTTTAGTAAAACTATGGTTTGCATGATAAGACAAAAATCAAACAAATAGAATGACCTAATACAAGACAATCAAAGGCATGTAAAATGATACACATTGCACACAAGCACCCCTTAGGGTTTCATCCACTTGGTTGCCTAAACAAAAATGGCCATGGTATGAATGCAAAGTATCTTGGCAAAACAAAGCAAAATAAGATCATAGTCCCTCGATGACGTTATCAAAAGGTTGCCTAAAAACAAAATGATCTTGGTCCCTCAAACATGCTAAGATACTTGACAACATTGATATCATGGTCATACGATGACCCACGCCCATCCCGTTTAACATCCAAAGATAGGGTTGTTTACCAAAACAATGGTAAAACAACAATGTCAAAGGAATAAAAATGCAAAGGAAAGACATTTGAGTAGGGTAGATAGTTCCTAGTTACTTGCTCTCTTTCAAACAATCCTTGCTATTTTCAAAAATACACAACACATTTCAAAACATTTTCAAACACCTTTCAAAACATTGAAACATTTTTCAAAAGATAAACATCTTTGTATAAATTCTCACGAACGAGAATTATTACAAAGATTGCCTAAACGAATGGCATCTTTTCAAAATACTTTCAAAATCACACCAAACACAAAGCACTATTTCAAACAATTGCAAAAGCAAAGCAAGTGATCTAAGCAAGTAACTAAGAGCCCATGGAAAACCATGGATGAAAAGGGTGCTAGCACTTTCCCTTTTCATAATCTACCCCTCGAACTCAAGAAAACATCTCAAACGTCTTTCCTGTGCTTTTTTACCTTTCCTTTTGGATAAAATAAAAGTAGGTGGCGACTCTTGCTAAACCGCGACATTTACGACGAAACGCAAAACCTCAAGTCAATTCTCCCACCGCATCACAGAACTGGCGACTCTGCTGGGGAAAATTATAAAAGTGGGGTTACCTTAGGGTTTAGATCACCTTTAATTGCTTACAATTGCTTGACTTGTTTGCTTTACACTTTGGTTCTATTGTTTGGGTTTGAATCCTCTACCCGGATTTGGGAAACACTCATACGTAAATAGCAATACGTTGTGGAAACTGTGCGGGGTATACCGACACGGTCTAAGCAATAGCTATGTTAGTGTGACATATTTGTGGGTATCGGTAGCCTTTGAGTCAATCAAAGAGAATACGGGGCCGTTGAGTGATGTCATGAAGCACTAACGAACTTCTAGAACCTTTACTTGACCAACTTGGCCTTTTAATATGTAGTAAGATAACCGGCTTTGGTGCAGTCTGAAGTTGGTAGATACTCGATACTACACTCATTGAGGGTTGTTTCTTTGGAATATTTTGGTCACTGGTAAAGAGGTTGAATTGAAACAATGAACAAGGAAACAATCCAGTGATATTGAGCTCCTTAGAACCCGGTTACTATTTCTAGGACAGGTTGAGCCAACTAAACTTCAAGGGTGTACTTACCTATGAAACCCCATGCAAGCCTGAACTAGGAACTTGTGTGATTTGCTTGTACATATATACTTGTGCATAACATCATGGACATCATGAAGCATCATTTGCATCCACTAACCATTTCAAGGATTTTTGGAATTCATCTTTGTTCCTGTTTTGTAGGTTATGGATTCACTTCGCAGGAAAACTATCTAAGTCAACCTTGTAAGAATTCCTCCACAACTCAAGGAGCTAGATTCAAGGATTCCTGAGAATTCTCTATTCACCGAGAGGCATGGTCGTCTACTCAACTTAGTCACTTCCAACACAGAGGAAGACATGATGAAGGTTTTATTCCAATTCTTTGACCCCTTGCATCACTGCTTCACATTTCCTGACTACCAGCTTGTGCCCACTTTGGAAGAATTCTCTCAATTCTTGAGAATTCCTATTCTCAATCAACTACCCTTCAACGGTACGGAAAGAGATCCAAAGCCAGAAGAGATTGCTCAAGCCCTGCACTTGCACTCATCTGATGTCACAACCCATTGGGAAACTAGAAGTGGTGTCAAAGGCTTCTTGGAAAAGTTTCTGTTTGAGAAGGCCCAAAGCTGCTGGAATTCCTTGGACTTACAAGCTTTTGAGGAGATTGTAGCTCTTCTCATCTATGGTATGGTCTTGTTCCCTAATCCTGACCAACTCATAGACGTGAGTGCTGTCAAAATCTTCATGTCACGCAATCTGGTGCCTACTTTGCTTGGGGATATCCTACACTCTTTTCACACTCGTACAATGAGGAAAAGAGGTGTTCTCATGTGTTGCACTCCTCTCCTGGAAAGATGGTTTATTTCTCATCTTCCCCAATCATTCTTGAAGAATGAACAAGGTTTGAGGTGGTCACAACGGTTGATGACTCTTACACATTCAGATATTCATTGGTGTTCTCGATCCAAAGAGAATGTTATCATCGTCGACCGTTGTGGGGAATTCCCTAATGTCCCTCTACTTGGCATTAGGGAAGGCATCACCTACAACCCCTGCTTGGCTCTAAGACGGTTTGGTTATGCCCGAAGGGATGGCCCACATGATATGTTGATTCAAGGCTTGGTTTTCGACTTCGACAATGACAATCAAGGACTCCGACAAAGGTTCATCTGAGCCTGGAGGATTCCAAACAAGGTAGACAGTAAGACTCTGGGACACACGAATTCCATCCCTCTTGAGCCTTACCTCAAGTGGGTACGAACCCGCGCCCAAAGTCTTATGATGCTTTACCCCTCCATTCCCCCAGCGATTATAGAGCATGTTAAGGAAGGAGAGGTTCCATACGCCCTCCTACATCCTGACATGCCAACATCACTCGAAGATCTACAAAGGAGTTGGATACAACTCAACGGAGAACGCGATACTTTTGAAGCCCAATTCTACGCAAGTGAGAAGAAGGTTTTAGAACTTACTCGGTTACTTCATGAAGAGCAGACTCTCATCACCTACATTGCACCAAAGAGGATGCGCAATGTCTTTTTATCTTAGAATTTTGTATTATCTTGCCCTAAGGACATTGATATACTCAAATTCTATTTTATTAATATAACGTGTGTTCCTTTTGTTTAAAACAAATTCTTAAATCCTTGAAAGCATTGCATGAATACATATCATTCATCATAAAACATAAACAGGTCTTTGCAACAAGTCTCCTTATCTTCCTACTGTTTATTTCAGTAGAGATGGCTCTAGAACAGACTATCAAAGGCATCCAGGCTCAAAGTGCTCAACTTCAAGAGATGTTCTTGAACCTATCCAAGGGGCAATAAAAGGTGAAGGCTCTCCTCACAAGGGGCATGGTCATGGGGAATCCAGAGGGAACCAGGAATGATCAGTTGGAAAGGCTACAAATTGAAATGGCAACAGTGAAAGTCCATATGATGGGACAACTAGTGGGCCAGATGGCTCTTATTCAAAACCTGGCTCAAGGACAAGAAGAGTTAAGAGTCCTCATCAACAAGCTTCGTCAAGACGGATGTAACCAAATGGGGCAAACATCTAGAATTAGGGATCAGGTCATCATTTATCCTCCCATGAGACAAGAAGCCGGTTTAAGGGAGAGAAGACCTTCCCAGTTTGCTCCCACGTCACGAGCCCAACAACGACTTCATCAACATCAACCAGAAAATCAGCAAAGGAAAAGCAAGCCCAAAAGGCCGTTTACCAACATCAACATACCGCTGTCCCAAGCTTTGCAACACATGCTGAGGATGAATTTGATTACACCAATAAGACCTACTCCAAAACCCAAAACTTCTTCTCCCATCTACAATCCGGATGCCAGGTGTGCCTATCATTCTGATAGTCCTGGACATGATACAAACAATTGTTGGGCATTGAAATACAAGATTCAAAACTTGGTCGACGAGGGAATGCTAGAGTTCACACAAGATGGCCAGACTGAATTTTTCTGTCGTCCTTCAGGGGCTTACCACCTAAAGTTACAAGTTCAGACAAAGAAGCTTCATTTCATTTGAATTTTCGAGTTGTAATTTCTCTTTTGTTGTTCAAATAATTATCTGTTAATGTCAAACTTTGTTTCATTAATGCATTGCGTATGTTTGTCTTGAATTATTTCATTTGTTTTCAGTTCATTTAAACTATGCTTTTTACTCTCTCTATGACATTCAACTCTTGCTAAAAGTTACAAGCCTTTAGAGGGAGGATGACGAAAACAATGCCATAATCTCATACAGTATGCTTTTGAACAGACCTTGCTGACGATGTACAGGCTTTCTTTCAAATCCTAAATACTGGAGTTATAAGGAAGATAATCCCTAGTCAACTCCTTCGAGCCAAAGAAGTAGAAGTTTTTTTTAACACAAATTGAAACCTTTAATCAAAACCGGGGGCAGGGTAGTCTCTCAGTTAATTCAAACGCGCATTAAGCTGCAAACTCTCATTTCGTAATACAATGAATGACATCAAAAAAAAAACATTCCTCTGGGATCAAAAGATGGTGATGGTTCCTTGTCACATAGGCAGTCATTATCTCTCGAAAAGAAAAACCCACTAAGTCAAAACCTATAAAGGAGACTTAAGAAAACTGGGGCATCCCCCTGACTGTAATCTTAAAATAAGAACAGTCAGATAAAAGTGAGGGATAATAAATCAAAAAGAGTTCACTGCAAATCCTCAACAACAACAAAAATGTTGCAAAAAGTGACTGCCTTCCGACAAACTTAACTTGTCTGAGCCATCATCAAAATGTCATTCCAAGACTCAGTTGGAGTTCAGATGTACAATTAGCTGAGCTTAGGATTGAAGAACATCGCGAAGAGCGGGTGGGTACAAATACAATTTGAGCCTTTATCCTTTGTTTCTTATACCGTGAACCAAGCCACGTTACAACCCTTCAAAAGTCCTAATTGAAGCATGGGTTAGTTTGAAAGCATACTGTTATAAAAGGTATCCTGACTCCTGTAGGGCTTTACTCAAAATCCTGAGTTGATTTTTTTTCGTACAAAAATTCTTTACTTGCTAAAAACGCATTTTTCAAAACTTCAAGACAAGCATAAACTTTGCATTACTTGAATATCACTGTTTGCATATGGCTATTTGTTTGACAGCGGAGAAATTCACACAATGAATGTCCAATGAACGAAACTCTCTCAGTAAACAAAATCAATTCAAGAAGGATGACACTCCTCCTATCAACAGAGGGACATGACATGTCATTGTCCAGCACACCTGGGACAGTCCAGTCAAGATTCCAAGAAATCTCTCAAGAATTGAAGAATAACTAGGGGCAGGTCTCCATCTCCATTACTTGGGATATTAAACGCCAATTTCGGCAAAGTGTTAGGTATAGTCAAACATTTTCTGGCAAAGCCGCAAACACTCGCTACTAGGGGCAATGATAAAATCTCCCCAAAATCCTTCTCGTAGGATGATTTCCCAGCCATAGTTTCAATCTCTGAAAACTCTTCACCAGCTAAGTCGATCTCAAAAACCCTTAAGAACATTTCTCAGTAAAAACACTCCTCCAACAGACCAATAACGGAGTTTATTTCCCCAACAAACTACAGATCCCTCGCGGTATGCAGTTTAATCCCCAGCGGGACCAAAACTTCAAACTACCAATCCCCATTGGAAACCATTCAGTTTCTTCAAATTCCCCAACAGGTTGTCTTGAAGTCTGAAAATCAACCAGATAACAGTTAACTTTTGTTTATCCCCATAGAGTTTTTTTTTCAACAGAATGAAGATTCTCATTCTTAATTCCCCAATAGAATGGAAGACGACCTAAGCTCCTGAACCTACTCCCCAGCAGTAAGCCTTCTTCCCCACAGAGTTTTCATTACTCCCCAACAGAATGAAGATTCTCATTCTTAATTCCCCGCAGAAGTCATAAGAGTTTTCTTTGTTCCCCAACGGAACAAGGATTCCCATTGTGTAATCCCCAGTAGAAGACATCAAATTCTCTGGATTCATCAGGCGGACTACTCAAGCAGTATGGCATTGCTTGCAACAGAATTTTTGTCATACTCCAACTTCAAGACATGAAGGATCCCTATATCCCCAGAGAAGTCATCAAGGATTTTTAATCCCCAACGGTCGCCAAGGATTTTCTATCCTCAGCAGTCAATGATTTATTTTACCCGGCAGCAGTCAACGATTTATTTTCCTTAGCAATACATCACATCAGCTTACATACGCATACATTACATCCTTATATCATAAACATTGATAAAGCACATTTATTGCATCATACATTTCATGCAACATAACTTGGTGTTTCAGCTAACATTTTACCCTTTTAAAGATAATATTAAAGAGCTACCATTAACAAATATGAAATCGTAATATAATTCATATACGCACCAGATACAGATGACATTCTGATACTTATTCCAGATTTCCTTCTAGAGATAGTTCAGATACGCATAAGATATGGATGACATTCTGATACTTATTCCAGATTTCCTTCTAGAGATAGTTCAGATACGCACCAGATACGGATGACATTCTGATACTGATTCCAGATTTTCTTCTAGAGATAGTTCAGATACGCACCAGATACGAATGACATTCTGATACTTATTCCAGATTTCCTTCTAGAGATAGTTCAGATACGCACAAGATATGGATGACATTCTGATACTTATTCTAGATTTCCTTCTAGAGATAGTTCAGATACGCACCAGATACGGATGACATTTTGATACTTATTCGAGATTTCCTTCTAGAGATAGTTCAGATACGCACCAGATACGGATGACATTCTGATACTTATTCCAGATTTCCTTCTAGAGATAGTTCAGATACGCACCAGATACGGGTGACATTCTGATACTTATTCCAGATTTCCTTCTAGAGATAGTTCAGATACGCACCAGATATGGATGACATTCTGATACTTATTCCAGATTTCCTTCTAGAGATAGTTCAGATACGCACCAGATACGAATGACATTATGATACTTATTCCATATTTCCTTCTAGAGATAGTTCAGATACGCACCAGAAATGGATGACATTCTGATACTTATTCCAAATTTCCTTCTAGAGATAGTTCAGATACGCACCAGATATGGATGACATTCTGATACTTATTCCAGATTTCCTTCTAGAGATAGTTCAGATACGCACCAGATACGGATGACATTCTGATACTTATTCCAGATTTCCTTCTAGAGATAGTTCAGATAGGCACCAGATACAGATGCCATCCTAATACTCATTTAGATTTCAAGTTCAGATACACTCCAGACACGGACGCCATTCTGACCCTTATTCAGATTTTAAGTCTCCAGATACAGCTCAGATACGTTCCAAACGCGGACACCATTCTGATACTTATTCTCCTAACATACAACTCACAATTCAACAAACATTCTTGGATGGTATTTATAAGCCCATCTCCAACAAGATTTTATCACTTCTCCAAATGGCATCTTTAAGCCCATTCCCTCAACTACTTCATCAAGTGCAAATTTATGGGCACCCTAGTGTCCAATCATCTTTTACCTTCGAGTCAGGAACGACAAAACTCGCCAATCTAACTCTTCAGGTTCAAGAAGATTGAACAGGGGCAGATGTTGTACCCTAAAATTTTCCCTCTCATTTATCAAGACTATTCTCACAAGATTTCTTTGACTCGAGACAAGATTAGGGTTTGGTCAGCTCAAGACAACTCATCTTGCACTGATGACCTGAAATTAGGGTTTGAGTTTGCACAAGGATTTTTGGACCATCAATGCTTCATGTGACTTTCATACATCATGTTGGACCTCTAATATTTCTCATACCAAGTTTCAAGCCTTGAATCACATTTTTGACCAGTCAATTGGACAGTTGACCTAAAAATCAATTGTATTGGGGGAAAAGTCAACCATGGCCAATTTACAGTCAAACTTCATAATTTTTTATCCACAACAACATTATAGACTCATATGAACCATTTAATCAAGTTTGGATCACAATTCCTCAAGGAATTTGATCAGATCATCAAAAGAGCAAAATGGTCAAAATTAGGGTTTTGACTGAAGAAGGGAAATTTCTGATTTTTAACCTAGCCAATGGCCAATTGAGTTCAAACATGGTTTCAAGGATCCAATGGAATCATCTTGACCTAATCACAATGTTCAAAAGATCTCAAGTGCATTGGATTGACAGATGAATTTTCTAGGCAACTGATCAAAAATCAACAATACACTGAAAAGTCAAACTTTGACTTTTTGGTCAAAATCAAGTGCCAAGGGTCATAATTCATCAAGATATATCAAAATGTGAAACTTGTTGACCAAGAAACCTAAAATTGCAAATTAGTGTTTTAATTTGAAATTTTTCATAACTTAGAATTTTTCTAAGTATGAAAATTTCTTATTTTTTCCCAACTTTTCTCCACCTTTTTCACCCTGATGCAATTTGATTCAAAGAAAACTTCCAACATGAAAGTTATAGTCCTCCAAGAAATATACAACTTTTCTTCACAAAGCTTTCCCAAAAGATTCTTGGATCTCAAGTTATGAATTTATGAATATGGGTCCATGAACTAAAAGACTTAGTGAAAATTTGCCCTAATTTAGGCAGGTTTTTTACCCAACTTCATGGACATTTTTCACATAGTTCCAAGCGGTATCTAAAAATTCATTTCAAATATGTATTTTAGAGCATGTTACAAGCTTTCCAAAATGTCCAAGAACTCTCCAAGATCATTTGTGGTTAGGGAGAATCGAAGAAGAGAAAATGGCATTTTGTCACATTTGTTCAAGCCATTTTCACAATGCACCAAGTTGCAAATCTGATCAAGCATGCTTGTACCTTACATTACAGGTCCTACACCCCTTCTACACTCCATAATTAAATGATAAATCAGTGGATAATGGCTTTGTTTTGGCTTTTGAAACATTGTACAAAGAATAAATCCATAAATGGCATAAAGGGCACATTGCCATTTTCATAAAGCAAGCTTTTGCAAACTTTATCAGCCTTGAGCCTTGGACTTGTTCCTTTTGTGCAAGCATTTTCCACAAATATCAAGAAACTTGTACCAACTCTCTGCATCTAGTAAGCAAGCAGTACAGGCATTTTGGCTTAAGTCACTTCAACTTTCTTCAAAGGCAAGAAAAGTGGCAAAACGGATTAAAACTTATACAACTGCTAGAGAGTGGACTTTGTATCACTCTATACATATTCACAAACTTGTTACAAGCTAGCACACGAATGCTTAACCTCTGAAAACTCTCCCAAACACAAAAACACATTTTTCTGCCAAGACATAGCAGTTTCTGCAAAACTCTTGCCAACTTCATTTTGGTTCGTGCATTTTGCCTTTCAACCTTTGAAACACTTCATCCACATCATATCCAAACTATCCAAGCATTCATCCTGCAACTGTGAGCCCTGTTTCAGACATCACCATTTTCACTTTGGAAGGTTGCAGCTTGACTTCTACAGGGAGTTTCAGCCATCCACAAGGCCAGCTAAGCATTGGAATAACTTGAGGGAACTTCAAGGAAGCTCACACGATCCTCAGGCCTCACTCAAAGTCCCCACATTACCATATCCAAATCCAGCTGAAAGAGGTATTTTTCAAATCTCTATCTCTTCATTTTAGCATCCTCAAGCCACGAGTTGTGAAGCAAAAATGTAGTCTCTAGCATGGTGAAGCTGTACATATGCATAGTTGTCATTTATTTTAACTGAGCTAAGAGAATTTGAATGTTGAACATGCTAAAAAAATCAGGTCAGAAATTAGGGTTACTGAAATTCTCCCTGATCTTTGAGAGTTAGACTATGAATTTTATATCATTGGAATAGTGAGATTCCGAGCTACATTTTTTATGTTGCAAGTTTTTATTTTTGTGCAAGCGTTTGAGAGTTGCAGGTTGAGCTGCAAACACGCGCGCAAAGTGGACGAAGGACAGGGACAATGATTGTCCTGGGCCTGGCGCGCCTTGGGCTTCTGTTTTTACTTCCCATACCCCTCTGACTACTATTTGCACCCCCTGACCTATTTTCTTATATTTTTGCATTTTTCTTGCATATTTTATATTTTTGACTTGCATTTATTTTTTCTGAATATTAAAAAGTCACAAAAATTATTTCCTTAATTTTTTGCAATTTTATTTTATTTTATTTATTATTTTTTGGAATATAAATTAGTTTTATTTTAATAAATAGAGCTTATTTTCTTATTTATTTATAAATACATTTAAAAAAAAATACTATACATTTTTATTTTATTATTTTTCACATAAAATATTATTTTCATACACATTTTAATTTTTAATATTTGTTAATAATATTATTTATTATTCTTTGTACAAAAGTGGACAAAAATAAATATTAGGAAACATATTTTCCCTTTTAATAAAAAAATTAGGGTTTTCCCTTTCAAAAATAATAATGTTATTTTTTCTTATTTTTTAGGACTTAAATAATTTTATTTTCTCATACATAAAACAATTACAAAACATTTTGCATAAAATACATTTTATTTGCATATTTAAATAATTGCGTATTTATTTATTTATTGTACAATAATTTAATTGGGTTGTAATAGTGTTTTAGGGTTTTATTTTGTGCAAATATCCCCATTCAAAAACTTGTATCCCCCCTCCCATAATAATTGTTGTAATAGTTTAGTTTACTTTTACGCAATTTATCATATTTATACCATGTTTAGTAAAACTAGGGTTTGCTTGATAAGACAAAAATCAAACAAATAGAATAACCGAATACAAGACAATCAGAGGCATGTAAAATGACACACATTGCACACAAGCACCCCTTAGGGTTTCATCCACTTGGTTGCCTAAACAAAAATGGCCATGGTATGCATGAAAAGTATCTTGGCAAAACAAAGCAAAATAAGATCATAGTCCCTCGATGACGCTATCAAAAGGTTGCCTAAAAACAAAATGATCTTGGTCCCTCAAACATGCTAAGATACTTGGCAACATTGCTATCATGGTCATACGATGACCCACACCGTCCCGTTTAACATCCAAAGATAGGGTTGTTTACCAAGACAGTGGTAAAACAACGATGTCAAAGGAACAAAAATGCATAGGAAAGACATTTGAGTAGGGTAGATAGTTCCTAGTTACTTGCTCTCTTTCAAACAATCCTTGCTATTTTCAAAAACACACAACACATTTCAAAACAATTTCAAACACCTTTCAAAACATTGAAACATTTTTCAAAAGATAAACATCTTTGTATACATTCTCACGAACGAGAATCATTACAAAGATTGCCTAAACGAATTGCATCTTTTCAAAATACTTTCAAAATCACACCAAACACAAAGCACCATTTCAAACAATTGAAAAAGCAAAGCAAGTGATCTAAGCAAGTAACTAAGAGCCCATGGAAAACCATGGATGAAAAGGGTGCTAGCACTTTCCCTTTTCATAATCTACCCCCCAAACTCAAGAAAACATCTCAAAGGTCTTTCCTGTTCTTTTTTACCTTTCCTTTTGGATAAAATAAAAGTCAGTGGCGACTCTTGCTAAACCGCGACATTTGCGACGAAACGCAAAACCTCAAGTCAGTTCTCCCACCGCATCACAGGTTTTATCTCGATTTTTGGTAGATACGGGTTCTTCACTCAACGTGATGCCCAAGGCTACTCTGTTTAAGCTTAATATGGACAGGGTGATGATAAGACCTTCCACTCTAAGTGTTCGAGAATTTGATGGTTCAAGGAGATCTTTGGAGGGAGAAGTGGACTTGCCTGTCAAGATTGGCCCCCACACTTTCTATCTATCATTTTATGTTATGGACATTCTTCCATCTTATACTTTCCATTTGGGTCGCCCATGGATCCATGTAGCAGGAGCTGTGACAGCTACTCTTCATCAACGCCTGAAGTTCATTGTGAATGACAAAGTTGTTATCGTTTATGGAGAAGAAGATGTAGTAATTAACAATCTGACAACCTACCGTTATGTTGAAGTGGAAGGTGAAGTGCAGGAGTTTCCCTTTCAAGATTTGGAGATTGTTTCTATTGACAAGTTCCCCGTCATGGAAAGTAAGAAGTATGAAGCACCTATGGCCTCTTTGAATGATGCCAAAGCCCTCATAGAAGCTAGATCTCCCCGTGATGGTTGGGGAAAATTGATTGAAGTACTTAAGAAGAAAGATCATCGTGGTCTTGAATATCATCCGTCGTCCTCTGTGCAAGATAGTTTGGTTCCTCTCAAAGGAAGGCAGGTTCCCCCAATTTCTGAAGTGTTCATCAGTGTTGGTACAGGAAAAGAAGGACAAGTTCTCTCAATAGATGATAAAGGTGACAATGAAGATGTTTCCGTATTTATCTATCAGATTGCACCAGACCAGGAGCTCAGGAATTGGAGTGTCGTGGAAATCCCTAAAGTTGTTTTCCTTGATGTGAAATTTTCTATTTCCATTAAGTCATATGCCCTGCCCAAGGCATAGAGACAACTTATAGAAGGGGCCCCTTATGTTTCAACCTCCGTTCAAAATTGAATGAAAAATTGCACCTTCACATACAACTTTTTTCCCTGTCTTTTCTTTTACTTCTACTTTTCAAAATAAAAATGGCAATGTTTTTCTTTTCATATTCTAAATATTTTCTTGCACTTTCTAAAATAAAACATAAAATCATCAACCATGCAGATTCGTCTCGAACTCCATCAAAATGATAATGCTATGGTTCCTAATGTCCTTGAGAATTCAGTTGACCATGCTAATGAAGATATTGGGGAAGATTGTGAAGTCCCTGAAGAACTAGCAAGACTCTTGAGACAGGAACATAAGGTCATCCAACCATATCAGGAAGAAACGGAAGTTATCAATCTCGGTACTAAAGAGGTAAAGAGATAAGTCAAGATAGGTGCTACCTTGAAAAGTGAAGAAAAGAAGGCGTTGATTGAGTTGCTTTGAGAGTATGCTGGCATCTTCGCTTTGTCGTATGAAGACATGCCCAATTTAGATACTGATATAGTGATGCACCGATTACCACTCAAGCCAGAATACCCTCTTTTAAAGCAGAAGTCATGAAGGACCAGACCCGACATGGCTTTGAAGATCAAAGAAGAAGTTTAGAAATAGCTGGATGCATGCTTCCTATCTGTGATAAATTATCCACCTTGGATTGATAACATTGTGCCAATACCTAAGAAAGATGGTAAGGTACATATGTGTGTTGACTACCGAGACTTGAATAGAGAAAGCCCGAAGGATGATTCCCTGTTGCCTCATATTGATGTATTGGTTGATAATACAACTCAGTCTTCAGTGTTCTCTTTCATGGATGGATTCTCGGGTTACAATCAGATATATATGGCTCCGGAAGACATGGATAAAATAGCTTTGGCAACTCCTTGGGGTAACTTTTGCTATAGGGTCATGCCTTTTGGTCTCAAAAATGTTGGTGCAACATATCAGCATGCTATGGCGACTCTCTTTCATGACATGATTCATAAAGAGATCGAGGTATATGTGGACGATATGATTATGAAATCATAAACCGAGGAAGAGCATTTAGTCCATTTGTATAAGTTGTTTGATCGTCTACGAAAGTTCAGGTTAAGGCTTAATCCCAACAAGTGCACCTTCGGGGTTCGATCGGGAAATTTACTGGGTTTTATTGCAAGTCAACAAGGGATTGAAGTAGATCCAGACAAGGTAAGAGCAATACAGGATATGTCGGCATCAAAAAATGAAAAGGATGTACGAGGTTTTCTCGGAAGGCTGAATTACATAGCCAGGTTCATTTCTCACCTTATTGCTACTTGTGAACCCATCTTTAAACTTCTATGCAAGAATCAAGATGTCCATTAGGATGAAAGTTGTCAACAGGCTTTCTAAAAGATTAAGTAGTACCTGCAGGAACCACCAATACTCATACCTCCAGTTCCAGGGAGACCTCTTATCATGTATTTGACTGTGCTTGAAGGATCTATGGGTTGTGTGCTCGGACAACATGATGATACTGGACGAAAAGAACACAACATCTATTACTTGAGAAAGAATTTTACTAATTGTGAATCAAGGTATTCATTACTTGAGAAAACTTGTTGTGCTCTTATGTAGGCAGCTCGACGTTTAAGGCAGTACATCTTGATGCATTCTACACTTCTGATATCTAAGATGGATCCGATAAAGTACATCTTCGAGAAACCAACACTTACAGGGAGATTGGCTCGGTGGAAAATGATTTTGTCTGAGTATGACATCCAATACGTCACACAAAAGGATATCAAAGGTAGCATTCTTGCTGATCATCTCGCCCACTAGCCATTGAAAGAGTATCAGTCAATGAAGTTCTATTTTCCAGAAGAGGATGTTATGAAACTTGATGATAAGGAAGGACTTGAACCAGGGGAGCGATGGACTCTCACGTTCGATTGAGCATCAAATGCCATGGGCCATGGTATTGGGGAAGTTATGACTTCTCCATGCAATACACACATACCTTTCACATCCAGGCTATGTTTTGATTGTACGAATAATCTTGTGGATTACGAAGCTTGTGTAATGGGTCTTGAAGCAGCTATTGATTTGAAGATCAAGATTCTTGAAGTTTATGGGGATTCTGCCTTAGTAATATATCAAGTATGAAGTGATTGGGATACATGACGCCCTAATTTAGTCCCATATCGGGATTACATATTAGAGTTCTTGCCCTCTTTTGATGAGATCACTTTTGAGCACATTCCTAGAGAAGTAAATCAACTGGCAGATGCTCTGGCCATTTTAGCAGTAATGTTCAAAGTCAACTATCCAAATCATGCACCCAATATAAGAATCCTTCATTACAAGGAGCCAACACATGTTTTCCCTACTCATTGTCTCATAACTGAAGACGTGTCGGGCGAAAAGCCATGGTATTTCGACATCAAAAGATATCATGAGAAGCAAGAATACCCTGAGGGTGCTACAATATGTGATAAGCGGGCTCTTAGAAGGTTAGAATCTAAGTTTTTACTGTCAGGAGAAGTTTTGTATAAAAGAAACTATGATTCAGTTCTGCTCAAATGCGTGGATAGACATGAAGCAGAATCCATCATAGAGAAATTCACGAGGGCTCTTTTGGGACTCATGCCAGTGGAAATTCCATGGCCAAGAAAATCCTACGAGTAGGTTATTTATGGATGATGATGGAAAGTGACTATTGCGTATATGCAAAGATGTGCCACAAATGCCAAGTTTACACGGACATGATACACATTCCTCCCACTTCGTTGAATGTGATGACTTCATCATGGCCCTTTGCAATGTGGGTCATTGATATGATTGGAAGCATCGATCCTAGAGCTTCCAATGAACACGGGTACATTCTCGTTGCTATTGACTACTTCACCAAATGGGTAGAAGCAGCCTCGGACAAGAATGTGACTAAGCAAGTTGTTACCTGCTTCATCAAGAAAGAAATCATATGTTGTTATGGGACTCCTAACAAGATCATCACTAATAACGGGTCGAATCTCAACAACAAAATGATGAAGGAAATGTGTGAATAATTCAAGATTAAGCACCATAATTCATCACCCTATCGGTCAAAGATGAATGGGGCATTCGAAGCAGCTAACAAGAACATAAAGAAGATTGTCCAGAAAATGGTTAGAACATACAAAGATTGGCATGAGATGTTGCCTTTTTCCCTGTACGACTATCAAACTTTGGTGCATACCTCCACCGGGGAAACTCCATTTTCACAAGTCTATGGTATGGATGCGGTGCTCCCATTTAGAGTGGAGATTCCTTCATTAAGGGTCCTGATGGATAATAAACTTGATGAAGCTGAATGGATTCAAACAAGGCTCGACCAACTCAATCTCATCAAAGAGAAGCGCCTAGCAGCGAATTTTCATGGTCAGTTATATCAACAGTGTATCAAGAGAGCATTTGAAAAGAAGATTCAACCTCGAGAGTTCCACACAGGTGACCTGTTCTTAAGGAAGATTATCCCAATTCACTCTGATCTAAGAGGAAAGTGGACTCCCAACTATGAGGGGTCTTACATCATGAAGAAAGCTTTCTCAGGAGGTGCTCTAATCCTGACAAACATGGATGGGGAAGACGTTCCACTTCCATTCAATTCAGACTCAGTCAAAAAATACTACGCGTAAAAAGACCCGCTTAGTTGAAAAACCGAAAGGGAGACTTAGGCAAAATTTAGGGCTAAAAAAGAAAAAAGAATAACCCGCTAAGTTGAAAACCCGAAAGGGCAGCTTAGGCAAAAATGGGTATCCCGGTGGATTGAAAATTCGAAAGGGAGATCCAGGCAAAAATTAGGGACAAAAAGCGAGAGACTGCAGTCTAAAGACTCTTCACGAATAACAAGTACACCCTCCTAACCATGGATAAATCAATTCAACTATTATCTTTCGGAAGTCAACACTAGGATGATCTGGGATGTGGGAAATATAGCAATATCAGTTTAAATGGAAGTTCAAGATTTTCTTATTGCCATTTTACTTGTTGTATTATGTCTTTTCTTTGCAACATCCTCATTTAGGAGTTGTTTCCATGTTCAAATTCCCGTTCACAGGTCAAGCTCATTAATAAAATTTGCCCCTTCTACCAAAAAGTCTTTGTTATGTCCTTTTACTTTTTTTTTCGTATGCGAATTGTGATTTAAATTCTTTGTTAAGCATTGCATTGAAAACAGTAAGGCAATAATAATCACAAGCTAAGATGTGAAACACGACATTACATGGATATAAAGGCATCGAAAGGGAATATCGCGGCGTTCAAGTGTTTGTTTTTCTATGCAGGTAGCAAGTCGTAATGGTCACCTTGACCAAGCTTTCATCCTCGTCATCTCCTTACAGATGGATAAGCACCTGATTCTCCAACACCGAGAAACTTGGGGCATTTGATGAGATCCATCTCTCTACTCAATTATCCACAAGAAGTCCAGCAAGTCAGATCATGCTTCTCCTATCCAGCAACATTTAATCCCCAGTGAACGCGACAAGGCTATAACTCAAGTCTCGAAGTTTTCAAGCACCAATCTATATTGGCATCTCAAGACAACGGGCAACGGACCCCAATGAGCCTGATATTTTGAACTTTGCATACAATAATCATCACTGCATATTACATTGCATCCTCAAACGCATAGCATATCCATGAATCATCATGCCACTCTTTGAAATGCATATTCAAGCATGAGCCAAATTTGGTACCTTACACGAAAGCCTCAACTCAATAAAACATCCCCACAAAGAATATCATCCTCATAATTCCCAGTTAACATTTGTCATTACACTACCAACCAAAATAATCCATGGTGCCAGTACATTGTACTCCCCAACTCTCAATATTTACTTTATCTTTTTTTAAGGTCATAGGTCGCTCGTAGATTTTACCTTCACGTCATCATTTTTAAGGTCGTAGGTCGCTCATAGATCTTACCTTCACTTTATCATTTTTTAAGATCCTAGGTCACTCGTATATCTTACCTTCACGTTATCTTTTTAAGGTTATAGGTCGCTCGTAGATCTTACCCTCACATTATCTTTTTAAGATTGTAGGTTACTCGTAAATCTTACCTTCGCGTTATCTTTTCTAGGGTTGTAGGTCGTTCGTAGACTTTACCCTCACATTATTTCTTCTAGGGTCGTAGGTTGTCTGTAGAATTTACCCTCGTATTATCTTTTCTAGGGTCGTAGGTCGTCCGCAGATCTTACCCTCACGTTATCTTTTTCAGGGTCGTAGGTCACCCGTAGACTTTACCCTTGCATTATTTCTTGTAGGGTCGTAGGTCATCCGTATACTTTACCCTCACGTCATCTCTCTTAGGGTCGTAGGTCGTCTGTAAACTTTAACCTCACCCTATATTTTTCCTAGGGTCATAGGTCGTTTGTAGATATTACCTTTGCGTTATCTTATCTTGGGTTGTAGGTCATCCATAGATCTTACCGTTGCTATTTTTTTCTAGGGTCGTAGGTCGTCCGTAAATCTTACCCTCATGTCATCTTTTCTTGGGTCATAGGTCGTTCGTAGAGTTTACCCTCACGTTATCTCATCTTGGGTCGTAGGTCGTCCGTAAATCTTACCCTCACTTTACTTTTCCTAGGGTCGTAGGTCGTTTGTAGACTTTACCCTCACTTTGTCTTTTTTAAGGTCGTAGGTCATTCGTAGATCTTACCTTCATGTTATCTTTTTTTAAGGTCGTAGGTCGTTCTTAGATCTTACCTTCGCGTTATTATTTTTAAGGTTGTAGGTCGTTCATAGATCTTACCTTTGCGTCATCATTTTTAAGGTCGTAGGTCGTCCGTAGATCTTACCCTCGCGCTATCTTTTCTAGGGTCGTAGGTCGTCCATAGATCTTACCCTCGCTTTATCTTTTCTTGGGTCGTAGGTCGCTCACCGGTCTTACCCTCGTGATATCCTTTTCTTGAGTCATCGATCATACGTAAATCTTTACCCGTTGTCTTTACTTTTATTTTGGGTGGTGAATCCCACACGATAGATTCTCTGTTGTCGTCAAGTTCTACCCATCATCTTTAAGTTATCATTTTGTCAGCAATCCTGCTTTCAGTCACCACGACGTCGTCAACCATATCTTTTCAGTCACTTTAACACCCACTTTCATGAGAACCTTGTATTTGCACTGTTACCCTCAGTACAATCTACCATTATTCAAACCGCATTTACCCATCATGACCAGTTCACCTGTAAATTCATTTTTCTCATCCCCAGCAGACGTCACGAACAAATAAAACTCACATCATCTCTCCAATACAAATTTCAGGTCCTGGTATTTAATCATCTTCCACCTTGAACTTTCGAAAGGAAGACGTCAATCTCACCTCTAGGTTTAAGACGATTAAATAGGGGCAGCTGTCGTACCCTAAATTTTTCCTAACTTTTACTTTTGTTTGGCTTAGACTTCACATTTCATCTACATCATCTTCACTTGTTCATTTGCATATCCTGCATTGCATTTAATAAGGTACTTTGGTTCAAGAAGCAGTATTTTGGAAAGACTAGGGTTTCATTTTGTTTTTGAGGTTCCTTCATCAGTTAAAGGCAAATTCATCTGGTTCTCGATTAGTGGACTGTGGAATTAAGTTTTGGAGTAGGGTTATCATGGATTTATTTCTCATCAAGTTACAAGGCTGTTTCTCACTCATATTCCTCAGAGCCTGGATTAGGGTTTATTTCCCTATTGTTTGTCAAGATACTAGGGTTTTGGATCCCTGGTTATTGTGAAATGTTTCTTTCACATGCCTCAAAGATAACTCAAAGTCAAGTGTATGTCTTCCTTCATGCTTAGGTTTTCTACATTGCTTCATTTGAAATCACAGTGAATTAGGGCCTTGATACTCATCATGATTGGGCTTGTAAACACGCATCAACTGAAAGACATTTGGTTAGGGATTTCATGTCTAATATCTCCTCGCACTTCAAGTTTTCTTCTTAAGATCTCTAAGTCACCAAGTCAAGAGTTTGAAGTTTAAATGGATGAACGTGGAATCCGAGCACAAGAAATAAGGTTGGAGATTCATGATAATCAGAGCGTTCTTGTCTCCTCAGGAACTTTTCGTTGTAATGCAAGAAAGTTTGGACTTAAATTTGAAGGTAAGTTATGAGTTGGGATTCTTTAAGGTGATTGTTTTTTAGTTTCATTCGAGTTTTTATTCATTCATCATCACTCAATTTATGCCAAGTCCACCTCGGTCCAAAGTTATTTTCTAAAATGACTTGTATCGAGCATTTGCATCATCAAAGGAATTTCAATCACAATTTGAGATTCAGATGTCATTCAAGTTTTAACCAAAGTCCCAGACTTACCCAATTTCTATATAAAAAGTTCATCATTCATAAAGTTCAAAGAAATATCATTCAAGTGTCCTATTCATTGCATTTATGGGCAATTTATAAAGCAAGTTACAAATTTGAGATTCAAAGTTACGAATTATTTTTTTACAAAAAGAAGATAAGTGTTCTTCAAGATTCTTTGCATCTTCTTCAAGAGAATTCCGAGCTCCTTGCTAGCCACGACCTCTTCATCTTTCAACCTTGGCTTTTCCATCCAACCTTCATTGCTCATGAAACAAGAAAGAGGCAAAGAGTTAGAAAACCATTAATATGTGAATAAAATTCCAAACAAGAACTAATTGTTAAAAGAGAATGTTCATTTCATCATTAGGGTTTGTATTTGGAATCATAAATTAAAAGGGTTTGTTTTTAATCATGGGCTATCTTCTCCTATTTTGCAAATCACAAAAGTTTGGGTTTTTGGTTCATAAAAGGAAAAGAGATTTACAAACAGTTTTGCTGCAAAAATAAACCAGTCAAAAGCAATGCCAAAAGCCAGGCCTGTTGTCCTGCTTATTGCTAGCAAAGAAACACTGCCAATTGGATAAATTTGAAACTGCCAAAACAGCAAAGAAAAAAACTGCAAAACAACAAAGCACAAAACTACAAAACAGTAAAGCACAAAACAGCCTAAACAACAGTAGCAAAACTGCTAAGCAACATAACAGAAGCCCACATCAGTCAAACGAGCAAGCAAGCATCTAAATAACCAAAACAACAACACAACGCAACAAGTAAAGCAGCAGTCCAAACGGGAAAATAGCAGTTGCAAGCAATCAAAGGTAAAACAGCAATCCAAAAAGACATACAAAAATAGCAGGCATCAGCTAAACAAGCCATAAACAGAAGCAAATATAAAATAGCAGTAGCTCACAAAACAATGCAAGCTATCAAGTAGTTAGAACCCTAATTGCATCATCATTTTCCTAAAATTGTCAAACCCTTCAGAAAATTGTGTGAAAAGCACAATAGCTCTACATTATAGATAGAAGAAGAGGAAAAGTTTGAGATTAGAAAGATGTCACCTAACCAAAACAGTCTAAAAGGATCTGCACAAAGAGCTTGTATAGACCCTATCCCAAACCTGCAAAAATAACATCAGACTTGTCTAAAACAGTCCCAAATAACATCAAATAAGGCCACATAAAACCTGCATCCTAAATGTTCAAAGTCAACATACCAAATGTTCAAACTTCACCAAATTTCCCCCCAATTTCCATCGTTATCTCAATATAAAAAAAAACAATGTTTCATTAACAAAGGGGGGGGGGGGGGGGGGTTCAATCACACTCATATTCTACACCTGCAAAAATCACTTCCTCTAAACTCATCAACTTTAACCATAGTAGAAAAAATACAAAAGAAGGAGAAGACAAATATCAATACCTCATAAAAAATCTCTGCTTAGCTCTTCTTCTTCACTCAAAAAACCAGTCCTCAATACAACCTTTGCACCAAACCTTGTAGCCTTGCTCCACACACCTCTAAAACACTTCCCTACAAAAAAAACCTACTCACTGCTGAGACCCAAAGAAAAGGAATCCTCTTAAACACATCCTCATACCTCTGTTCATAACCAAAATCATAAACCTCATCCTCATACCTCTGTACATAAAATGCACACTTGCACACATTTCATAGTTTGGTCATGGGCTTTTCTACAGTGACAACGATTCGATCGATTGTTTTAATTGGTAGTTTAGAATACTAGTGCCACGCTAGTCCCACCTTTTAGGAGCATGCATATAGCCACCTTGTATGGGCTTTTGATTTTCATCTTATCCAGTGAAGCAATTTTTTCTCCTTGTTCCACATACCAAGTGTTGTACCCCAAAATTTTCTCTCTCATTTTATCAACATTTCTCATCACAAGGCTCTTTGAACTCAAGATCAAGCTAGGGTTTGCTCTGCTCAGGATATCTCCTTGCACTGATGACCTAAATTAGGGTTTGAGTTTGCACATGGATTTTTTGACCTACAATGCCTAAAGTGACTTTCATACTTCATATTGGACCCATAAGTTTTCCCATACCAAGTTTCAAGCCTTGAATCAAATTTTTGCCCAGTCAATTGGACAGTTGACCAAGAAATCAGCTGTATTGGGGAAAAAGTCAACTGTGGCCAATTTACAGTCAAACCTCATGAATTTTGACCCACATCAACATTATGAACTCATATGAACCATTTGATCAAGTTTGGATCACAATT
The DNA here is from genome assembly GCA_948472305.1 of Vicia faba. Classification (NCBI taxonomy): domain Eukaryota; kingdom Viridiplantae; phylum Streptophyta; class Magnoliopsida; order Fabales; family Fabaceae; genus Vicia; species Vicia faba. Next base: position 469,720,585 of record OX451735.1, read on the forward strand.
CCACAAGAAACTTGATCAGATCATCAAAAGGGCAAAATGGTCATTTTTAGGGTTTTGACTGCACAAAGGCAATTTCTGATTTTTTTTGCCCTAGCCAATGACAAATTGGGCTCAACCATGGACTCAAGGACTCAATGACATCATCTTGACCTATTCAACAAGTTCAAAAGATCCAAAATGCATTGGATTCACAGATGAATTTTCCAGTCAACTGATCAAAATTTGACTGTACACTGAAAAGTCAAACTTTGACTTTTTGGTCAAAATCAAGTGCCACGGGTCATTTTTCATCAAGATATGTCAAAATATGAAACTTGTTCATCAAGAAACCCAAAATTGCAAATTAGGGTTTAAAGTTGAAAATTTTCATAACTTAGAATTTTTCTAAGTTATGAAATTTTCTTTATTTTTCCTAACTTTGCCCCATATTTTCACCATGATGCAATTGGATTCAAACAAAGCTTCAAACATAAAAGTTGTAGTCCTCTACAAATTATACAACTTTTATTCACAAAGTTTTCTCAAAAGAAGTTTGGATCTCATGTTATGATTTTTGGAACAAGGGTCCCTAAAACTTTTAACTTAGTGAAATTTTGCCCTAGTTTAGGCAGGATTTTGACCTATCTTCATGGCCATTTTTCACATAGTTCCACTTGGAATCTCAAGTTGCATTTCAAATATGGATTGTAGAGCATTTTGCAAGCTTTCGAAAATGTCCAAGAACTTCTCAAAAACATTTGTGGTTAGAGAGAATTGAAGGCTTGAAGTTGGTAAAAACTCACTTTTCATCCATGGCATATTCATGTTCATCCAAGTTGCAATTTCAAGTCAGCATGCCTTACACTAGTTTACATGCCTCTAAACCACTTCACACTCCATAATTAAATGCAAATCCATCAGTTTAAGCTTTTGTTTTGGTCATTTGGACATTGTACACAAAATTAAGCCCTAAGTAGAAAAAGGCAAATTTCCATTTTTGCTTAAATCATGCTTTATGTCAAAACTGATTTTTTGAGCATTGGTCCATATCTTATGCAGCTAATCAAATCCACAAGTTAGAGGGACCAAGGGAAATGTGTGCAAGCTTAAGGATAGCCTGTACAGGCCTGTTTCAATCACTTCCACATTTTACTTCAAAAACAAGAAACTTGTCCAAAACCTTAGAACTTGAACACCAGCCAAGAGAAACTTATGCAAGCAGTTTGAACATCATTCTCACACCCCTTTGAGTAAGAAACACGATTGCTTGAGCCTCTAAACACCCCATAGCCAGAAATCACATTCCATTGGCAAAACAGGGCAGAATCTGCAACTTGAGTTTCATAGCTCAATTGGCTCGTGCGTTTTGCCCCAAGTTGCTTCAAACACCTTCCATGCAACTCATCCAAGCTATCCCAAACCTCAAACACCAATTGTAACTCCATTTACAGTGTTTTCCATTTTCATTTTGAGCTTGTGTAGGTTGAGTTCTATATGTTGATTCAGGTACATTCAAGGCAAGCAACCTATTGGAGAAGGTCAAGTGAAGTCCAAGCAAGCTCCCAGACATCTCAAGCCTTGTTGAAAAGCTCTACATTGCCCTACACGAAGTCAGCTAAAACAGGTTTTTGTCAACTTCCTATCTCTCTATTTAGGAACATTTAGCCTTAGGTTTGTGAATAAAAAATGTAGTGTTCATTTCCATGAAGTTGTACATATGCTCAGTTTTCATTTATATTAAGCATGCTAAGAGAATTTCATCCATGAACATACTGAAAAAACTAGGTTAGATTTTAGGGCCAGAGAAATTCTCTCTGGTCTTTGAGAGTTAAGACAAGTTGTTTATATGGTTGGAATCGTCTTGAAATTCTCTACAAGTTTGATGTTATGTGTTTTTGTAATAGAGCTCGTATGCAGGATGTCCATGTTGGATAACAGACGTGCGCGTTTGTTTGAAATCTAGAGGTTGAAGATGAAGTGGTGGGCTGGGCTTGGCCTGGCTCACTATTGGTACCTCCCATTTTCCTTTTGCACCCCCTGGCCCAATTTCTTGTACTTTTATCTTTTTGTATTATTATTTTCATTTCTGACTTTATTTATTTATTCCCAAATATAAAAAAATGCTCAAAAATATTTTCATAATTTTTTCACATTTATTTTGCATTTTATTTTTATTTTCTAAACATACAAAAAAACAAATTAATTACTTATATCTTATTTATTAAAACTTGAATATATATATATATATATATATATATATATATATATATATATATATATATATATATATATATATATATATATATATATATATATATATATATATATATATATATATATATATATATATATATATATATATATATATATATATATATATATATATATATATATATATATATATATATATATATATATATATATATATATATATATGCATATATATATACTCTTATTTTATTATATATTTAGAATAAAAATATTACACTTTTATTTTTATTATTAAATATACTTAAAAAATACTTTTTCTAAACATATTTTACTTTTTTCCACATATACTATTTTATTTTGATAAAATAATTAATATATTTATTTTCTTAAAAAAAATTAGGGTTTTACCCTTTAACCAAATAAAATTAATCTTTTATTCATTTCTTTATTTTTACATTAAATATTTTTACATGCATAAATAAACAAAAACCTTTTTTTTTTGCATAATTCATATTATTTGATATATTTATTTATTTTGTTTATTTAAATATTGTCCATTTATTATTTATACATTTGAATTCAATTTGGATGTAATAGTAAATTAGGGTTTATATTTCTTGTCAAATACCTCTCATTCAAATATTGTACCCTCATCCCCGTAATCATGTTGTAATAGCTTAGACTTTTAAATTCTCGCACTTTACGCTTTCAATTATACCATGATTAGAGATTAGGATTTGTATGCAAAAATCCAAATCAACAAGTAGCTTGACCTAATCAAAGACAAAAATGCATGAAAATCAAGCACAATACACACTTGCACCCCTAGGGTTACAATCCACTTGTTGCCTAAAAAATGGGCCATGTTATGCATGTTAGGTACTTTTGCAAAACAAAAACAAAACAAAAGATCATAGTCTCTCGATGATGCTATCTTGGTTTCCTAAACAAAAATGATCAAGTCCCTCCAAAATTTGCCAAAAAATACTTGACACAATTGTTATCATGGTCTATACGATGACCCGTGCCTGTCCCGTTTAACATCCTAACACAAGGTTGTTCACCAAATGCAATGGTGAAACAACACTGTCAAAAGGGTTAAAACATATAGGAAAGATCTTTGAGTAAAATATGGTAGACAACTCTTAGTTACTTGATCAAAGCTTGCAAAAACATTCTTGCTATTTTCAAAACACACCTCACAATCACAATTTCAAAACATTTCCCAAATCAAACTTTCAAACATTGAAATCTTTTCAAAAGACAAAACATCTTTGTATACATTCAAACAAGAATCATTACAAAGGTTACCACGACGATGGCCTCTTTTCAAAACATCTTTTAAAACCACACACAAAGTACCATTTCAAACAATTGAAAAGAAAAAGCAAGTGATCTAAACAAGTAACTAAGAGCCCATGGATAACCATGGATAAAAATGGTGCTTGCACCTTCCCTTTTCATAATCTACTCCCTGAACCCAAGAAAACATCTCAAAGGTCTTTCCTGTGCTTTTTGACCTTTCCTTAGGATAAAATAAAAAGTCGGTGGCGACTCTTGCTAAACCGAAACATTTGCGAACACAAACGCAAAACCTCAAGTCAGTTCTCCCACCGTATCACAGAACTGGCGACTCTGCTGGGGAATTATCTAAAAGTGGAGTAACCTTAGGGTTTAGATCACCCTTGCATGCTTGTCTTGATTGCTTTGATTGCTTTACATTTGGTTCTCTTGTTTGGGTTTGAATCCTCCACCCTGATTTTTGGGAAACATTCATAGGCAAATAGCAATATGTTGTGGAAACTGTGCGGGGTATACCGACATGGTTGAAGCAATAGCTATATTAGTGTGACATATTTGTGGGTATCGGTAGCCTTTGAGTCAATCAAAGAGAATACGGGGCCGCTGAGTGATGTCATGAAGCACTAATGAAATCTTAGAACCTTACTTGACCATCTTGGCCTTTTTTAGGGGTAGTGAGATGACCGGCTTTGGTACAGTCCGAAGTTGGTAGATACTCGATACTACACTCATTGAGGGTTGTTTTCTTGGAATATTTCGGTCGACAGTTTAGTGGCTAAACTGAAACAATGAACACAGAAAATAATCTGGTGATATTGAGCTCCTTAGAACCCGGTTACTATTTATAGGATAGGTTGAGCCAACTAACTTCAAGAGGGTACTTACCTATGAAACCTCATTCAAGCCTGAAACTAGGATCTTGTGTGACTTGTTTGTACATATGCTTGTGCATACATCATGAACATCATAAAGCATCATATGCATCCACTAACCATTTCAAGGGTTTGGCTCTTCATCTTTGTTCTTGTTTTGTAGGTCATGGAATCTCTTCGCAGGAAAACAATTCAGGTCAACCTCGTGAGAATCCCTCCTCAACTCAAGGAGCTTACTTCCAAGATTCCAGAGAATTCTCTCTTCAGTGAAAGACATGGTAGACTCCTCAACTTGGTCAACTCCAACATTGAAGAGGACATGGTGAAAGTTCTTTTCCAGTTCTTTGACCCCCTACATCACTGTTTCACATTCCCTGATTACCAACTAGTACCTACTTTAGAGGAATTTTCTCAACTCCTGAGGATTTCTATTCTTCATCAACTACCATACAACAGTACGAAAAGAGAACCAAAGCCTGAAGATGTTGCTCAAGCATTACACTTGCAACCATCTGATATCAAGGGTCATTGGGAAACCAGAAGTGGTGTCAATGATTTCTTGGCAAAGTTTCTGTTCGAGAAGGCACAAGACTACTGGAATTCTTTAGATCTGCAAACTTTTGAGGAGATTGTAGCACATCTCATCTATGGGTTGGTCTTGTTACCAAACCCTGATCAGCTTATAGATGCGAATGCTGTCAAGATTTTCATATCTCGGAATCCTGTTCCTACATTGCTCGGGGACATCCTACACTCATTTCACACACGAACAATGAGGAAAAGAGGTGTTCTTATGTGTTGTACTGCTCTTCTAGCAAGGTGGTTTATTTCTCACTTTCCCCAGTCAGTTTTGAAGAATGAGCAGGGTTTAAGGTGGTCACAACGGTTGATGACCCTCACACATTCTGATGTTCATTGGTGTTCTCGGTCCATAGAAAATGTCATCATCATTAATCGTTGTGGAGAATTCCCTAATGTCCCATTACTTCGCGTTAGGGGAGGCATCACCTACAACCCCTGTTTAGCTCTGAGACAATTTGGATATGCCCGAAGGGATGGCCCCCATGATATGCTGATTCCTGACTTAGTTTTTGACTTTGACAACGACGCTCAAGGACTTCGACAAAGGTTTATCAGAGCTTGAAGGATGCCCAACAAAGTTGATAGTAAGACACTGGGGCACAAGAATTCCATCCCTCTTGAGCCTTATCTCAAGTGGGTACGAACCCGCGCCCAGAATCTTATGATGCCATACCCTCACATTCTCCCCGTGATCAAAGAGCCTGTTATGGAAGGAGAGGTTCCATACACCCTCCTACATCCAGACATGCCAACATCATTGGAAGAATTGCAAAAGAGTTGGGTACAACTTAAGGAAGAACAGAATACTTTTGAAGCCAGCTTTTATGCCAGTGAGAAGAAGGTTTTAGAACTTACCCGCCGACTTCACGAAGAGGAGACTCTTAACACTTACATCGCTCCAAAGAGGATGCGTAACGTCTTTTTACATTAAGAAGCGTTGTAATATTTTTCCCATGGGGCATTTATGTACTAACAAATTTCTTCTTATTAATATGACGTGTGTTCTTTTTTTGTTTACAACAAATTTGAATTTCTAAAAACCTTGAATGCATTACATGAATAACATATCATTCATCATATGCATAAACAGGTCTTCACACCAGGTTTCCTTATCTTTCTGCTGTTTATTTCAGTAAGATGGATATAGAGCAGACGGTTAAAGATCTGCAAGCACAGAATTCGCAATTCCAACAACTCCTCATGGCCTTAGCAAAGAGTCAAGAGGATCTTAAAGCACTGTTAGAGAAAGAGAAGGAACTAGAAAAGAAGAAAAAGAAAAGAGTTAGTGTGTCCACTATGGGAAGAAGATTTGAGCATCAGGCTAGGAGAGTTCTGGAATTCCCCTCGACGTCTGACGAAGGGGTTGGTAAAGGAAAAGGAGTTGCAATACCCTCCGAATCTGAAGCTGAAGAAGAAGAATAGGAAGAGGATGAAGATTACTCCGAACAACAATACCCTCCGGCAGATGATAAGTATAAAAATCTTGAGGATCGGTTGGCAGCCATGGAGTTGCAAAGGGTACCTGGGTTAGATTTCGAAGAACTAGGGTTGGTTGCTGGGATCGTCATTCCTCATAAGTTCAAAGTACCTACATTTTCTAAATACGATGATTTGTCCTGTCCGAAGATGCATCTGAGATCCTACGTAAGAAAGATCCAACCTCACTCTTCCGATAAGGATCTATGGGTCCACTTTTTTCAAGATAGCTTGTCAGGTACGCAATTGGACTGGTTCTATCTACTTGAGAGATCTGATGTTCATAACTGGGAAGATTTAGATGCTGCTTTCTACCGACAATACCAATACAACGCAGATTTAGCGCCTACTCGTACTCAACTACAGAGTATGGGTATGGCCTCTAATGAGGGATTTAAGGAGTATGCCTAGAAGTGGAGGGATTTGGATGGAAGGGTGCAGCCACCTTTGTCAAATAGAGAGCTGGTTGACATGTTTTTAGGGACTCTGTCAGGTCCATTCTTCAATCACTTGATCGGGAGCTCATCTGCAGGGTTCACCGAATTAATTCTGACCGGTGAAAGGGTCGAAGCTGGCATTAAGAGTGGTAAAATTCAAAAGGATGCCTCTACTTCCACTGCTATTAAGAAGACCTTCCCAGCCAAGAAGGAAGTTTTTGCTGTTCACACCCAGAGAAACCAAGGGAGAACAGAGCACCGACCAACGGTGGGGGCTGTGATGATCCAAAACTCCTCAGCCGATCAACCTCGCAACAATCAACCAAGAGCTAATCAACAAAGGGTAGAAATTCCATAACGGCAATTCACCCGAATCAATATGACACCGGCTCAGGTCCTCCCTCATTTGTTAAAGCTGAACCTTACCAACTTGAAAGAAGCGCCGAAAAACCCAAATACCTCTTCTCTTTATTATCATTCCAATGCAAAATGTGCATACCACTCGGACAGTGTATGGCATGATACCAACAACTGTTGGGCTCTTAAAAACAAGATCCAAGATCTGATAGATGCTAAGGAGGTAGAATTTGATGCTCTCGAAAAACCTAATGTGATATCCGCTCCTATGCCAAAGCATGGTCATAATGTTCATGCCATTATGGAAGATCTTCATGTTACCACTGTTGATGACCTATTGACTCCATTGCCAATGATTAAAGTGAATTTGTTGAAAGTCAGGATATTCCCAGGCTGTGAAAAATATTGTTACTTCTGTTCAACCTTGCAATCCGACTGCCCACTGTTGAAATCAGGCATCCAACACCTGATGGATACCCAAGAGATCCTCTTTCAGAAGACTCTTGTTGCTACTATCACTCATGTTACTCCGGTTACCCTTGTTACTTCAATCAATGACATTGCTATAATCACCATCTCCGACAATCTTTCCAAGATCTGCAAAAGGCCTGTTAAGATTACGCCGGATCTTAAGTTTGTACCGCTGAAAATTACCATGTCGGGGCCTATCCCATATAAGTCCAACAAGACGATACCATGGAATTACGGAGGAGAGATCTTCTACCATGGTGTAAAGCAAATTGAATGAGCCGAAGAGAATTCCAATTAAGAAACCCCTGATATAGGGAATATTGCAGGGACAAGCAAGATAACTCATAGCAGAAGAATCTTCTCTCCGGAGATTGCTCCTCCACGGGCAGTCTTCGGACCCTCAAGAGCTTCTGTGCCTGTCAAGACATCTGTGCAAAGTCCGGTAATTGAAGAAATTGTTACTCCCGAAATTGAACCCTCTGTTGTTACCGCCGATAAAGGTAAGGGGATCCAAGGAGCACCCATCAGGACGAGGGCTCAGACTTTGGTTATCCCCGAGACCACCCAAAAGGAGATGGAGGAAATCTTAAAGATAATTAAGAAGAGCGACTATGATGTCGTAGAGCAGCTGGGGAAAACCCCTTCCAAAATCTCTATGTTGGCTCTCTTACTCTGCTCCGAGGCTCATGCCAAAGCCTTGATCAAATTTTTAAAGATGGCACATGTGCCTCAAGAAACTTCTACAGACCAGTTTCAAGAGTGTGTGGCTAGCCTTACAGCCGACAATGGTCTTGGTTTTTCTGATGCTGATTTGACCCCTAAGGGAAGAAAGCATAATGATGCGCTGCATGTCTCGGTAGAATGCAGAGGAACCACACTTGCTCATGTTCTGGTTGATACTGGTTCATCTTTAAATGTTCTACCAAAAAAGGCGTTGGACAGATTGGATTGTGAAGGTTTGACCCTAAAGCACAGTAACATCATTGTTAGAGCCTTCGACGGTTCTAAGAGGATGGTTCACAGAGAAGTGGACATTCCAATCAAAGTGGGTACATAAATTTTCAACTCTACATTTTATATGATGGACATTCCTCCTTCATATTCATGCTTGTTAGGAAGGCCATGGATCCACAATGCTGGGGCAGTTACTTCTTCCCTACACCAGATGCTCAAGTATCCAGTCCAGGGTAAGATCATAACGGTTCATGGTGAGGAGGAGTATATGATAAGTCACCTTAACTATTTCCGCTATGTGGAGTTAGATGGCGAATTCATAGAAACACCTTTCCAACACTTTGAAGAGGTTTCTCCTGAGGTCGCGGTAGCAAAGACAATGAATGATGTGCCTATCATTACCAAGCCTGTGTCTCAGATGTCATCCCTTAAAGATACGGAGGCTGTAATCAAAGAAGGAGGAAATACAGTATGGGGGCAACTGCCAGATTTTCCTCACAAGACGGACAAGTTCGGATTGGGTTTCACTGTCGCTGGCCAGAAGATTGTGCGTCGCTCCCGGGATGGAGGACCACCCTTAAAAATCACTCACAATGGATTTCATGCCTTAGAAGATGATGATGAAGAAAGCAACTTTGAAGATTGGATCTTTCCAACCATTGAAGGAGGACTAAATAACTGGGAGGCAAAAGACTTCGTTCCCGTTACTTTCATCAATCAGTAATTTATCTTTTGAACATTTCCTGTTGGTATGTAATAACTTTTAAACAATTCGTACACTCTTTTCGCCTTATGCCTTACCCGGGGCATATAGGTCCATTTGTAAGGGTTTTGATTCTTCATTTTCATATGCCATTTTTAATGAATCATGGACGTTTTCATCTATAAACTGTTGTGTTCATTTTCTTTCCTTTTTACATTTTGTTTTATTTAAGGATGGCTATCCCTTACACACACCCACACTCACAAAATGCAGGTACCCATCCACTCCGGATTCCATGGGTGACTATTTTGCTTTGGCCTTCAGTGACTCTGAAGATTTGGTCAATCATGTCGAGTACGAAGGTGATGAAGACTGTGAAGTGCCTGGAGAGTTAGCTAGACTTTTACAACAAGAAGAAAGGGCTATTCTGCCCCATGAAGAGTTGTTGGAGACTATAAATTTGGGAATAGAGGAAGACAGGAAAGAGGTTAAAGTGGGTGCCAACCTGGAGCCAAGTGTCAAAGAGCGCTTAGTTCAGTTGTTGAATGAATTTGTTAAGATCTTCGCCTGGTCTTATGAAGATATGTCGGGACTGGATACAGATATTGTGGTTCACTGTCTCCCTACAAGAGAAGATTGTCCACCAATCAAACAGAAAGTTCGTCGAATGAGGCCCGACATGTCTAAAAAGATCAAGGCTGAAGTGATGAAGCAATTCAATGCTGGCTTTCTGGATGTTACTTCCTATCCATAATGGGTTGCTAACATTGTGCCCGTGCCTAAGAAGGACGGCAAAGTCAGAATGTGTGTGGACTATAGGGACTTAAATATGGCTAGCCCCAAAGATGATTTTCCACTACCACACATTGACATCTTGGTTGACAACACAGCTCAACACAAGGTATTTTCCTTCATGGATGGATTCTCGGGATACAACCAGATCAAAATGGCCCCCGAAGACATGGAGAAGACTACTTTTGTTACGCAGTGGGGTACCTTCTGCTATAAAGTGATGCCATTCGGACTGAAGAATGTCGGGGCAACCTATCAGCGAGCCATGGTAGCTTTGTTTCATGACATGATACATCATGAGATCGAAGTCTACGTAGAAGACATGATAGCCCGTTCACAGACAGAAGAAGAACACCTCGACCATCTGCAAAAGATGTTTGTCAGGTTAAAGCAATAAAAGCTCAGACTGAACCCTAGCAAGTGCACTTTCGGAGTCAGGTCCGGTAAACTTTTGGGATTCATCATCAGTAACAAAGGCATCGAGGTTGATCCCGCCAAAGTCAAAGCTATACAAGAAATTCCTTCCCCCCGTACTGAGAAGGAGGTTAGAGGTTTCTTGGGACGCTTAAACTATATTGCAAGGTTCATCTGTCACCTAACATCTACCTGTGAGCCAATCTTCAAGTTGTTGAAGAAAGATCAGGTGGTTGAATGGAACGATGATTGTCAAGTTGCTTTTGATAAGATCAAGGAGTATTTGTTGGAACCTCCTATCTTGATGCCACCCGTCGAAGGAAGACCTTTAATCATGTATCTGACTGTTTTGTATAACTCAATAGGGTGCGTACTGGGCCAACATGACGAGTCTGGCCGAAAAGAGCATGCCATTTATTACCTTAGCAAAATGTTTACCGACTGTGAGACTCGCTACTCACTGCTCAAGAAAACTTGTTGCGCTTTGGTATAGGTTGCTCGCCGGCTGAGGCAGTATATGTTGACACATGCCACTTTGCTGATTTCCAAAATGGATCCTATCAAGTACATCTTCGAGAAGCCTGCTTTATCCGGAAGGATCGCTAGATGGCAGATGATCCTGACTGAGTATGATATCCAGTACACAACCCAAAAAGCTATAAAAGGGAGTGTACTAGCTGACCATCTAGCTCATCAAGCTGTCGAAGGTTACCAATCCATGAAATTTGATTTTCCCGACGAGGACATTATGACATTGGACAACATTGAAGGTAACGGACCGTATGACGGACCTGAACAAGGATCCCGATGGACTCTGTACTTTGATGGTGCTTCAAATGCACTTGGCAACGGTATCGGCGTGGTACTTATCTCTCCAGAAGGTTGCCATACACCTTTCACTGCTAGACTTTGATTCAGTTGCACCAACAACATGGCCGAGTATGAAGCTTGTATCTTTGGTCTCAAGGCTGCGATTGACTTAGGAATCAAATCTCTGATTGTATTTGGGGACTCAGCTTTGGTTATCAGTCAAATCAAAGGGGAGTGGGACACTAAACATCCTAATCTTATCCCATACAAAGAACATGTCCTGACATTGTTTCCTCATTTCGAGCAGATTCCCTTTGAGCACTTCCCGCGAGAAGAAAATCAGCTAGCGGATGCTCTGGGTACAATGTCTTCCATGTTTAAACTAAACTGGGATAATGATGCACCTCAAATCACCATTGAGCGAATGGACGAACCTGCGCACTGTCATGAGATTAATACCGAAGAAGTAGTGGAACGACCCTGGTTTCATGAAATCAAAAGGTATCTCCAGACTCGAGAATACCCTGAAGGAGCTTCAGTCAATGACAAAAAGTTCTTAAGGAGATTTGCCGCCAAGTTCTTCCAGAGCAATGGTATCTTATACAAGTGCAACCATGATTGTGTTCTACTTTGTTGTGTGGACAAAGTTGAAGCTGAGTTGATCATGACTGAAATACATAGCGGCACATTTGGCACCCACTTAAGCGGACATACGATGGCTAAGAAGATTCTAAGGGCAGGCTACTACTGGTCTACCATGGAAGCTGACTGTCATCAATATTCCCGTGCTTGTAACAAATGCCAAGTTTATGCTGACAAGGTACATATTCCTCTGGTTCCTCTCAACGTTCTAACAGCTCCTTGGCCATTCGCGATGTGGGGAATCGACATGATTGGAGAGATCAAGCCTACGGCATCCAATGGACATCGCTTCATCTTGGTGGCTATTGATTATTTTACCAAGTGGGTTGAAGCGACTTCCTTCGCCTCCGGTACAAAGAATGTGGTTGCCCGTTTCATTAAGCAGAACCTCATATGCCGGTATGGTATCCCCGACAGGATCATTACGGACAACGATATAAACCTGAATAACACTGTGATCACCGCTCTGTGCGAGCAGTTCAAAATTCAACATCACAATTCATCTCCCTATCGGCCAAAGATGAACGGTGCTGTTGAAGCTGCGAACAAAAATATCAAGAAGATCATTCAAAAGATGACAGTCACATACAAGGATTGGCATGAGATGTTACCGTTTGCTCTACATGGATATCGTACCACGGCGCGTACTTCAACCGGGGCAACCCCCTTTTCTTTAGTATACGGCATGGAAGCTATTTTACCTATGGAAGTTCAGATTCCTTCCTTGAGGATTATGAAGGATGTTGGTTTAAGTTAAGACGATTGGATTCAGACTCGGCTTGATCAACTTAATTTGATCAATGAGAAATGACTTACTGCTGTTTGTCATGGTCAGACGTATCAAAAACGGATGATCAAGGCTTTCAACAAGAAAGCCAGACGTTAGGTATATCAAGTCGGAGATCTTGTAATCAAGCGGATCATCTTGCCGCAAAGTGATCCCAGGGGCAAATGGACTCCTACTTATGAAGGACCGTTTGTGATCAAGAACATCTTTTCTGGTGGGGCAATGATTCTGACCACCATGGACGGCGACGACCTGCCGCACCTTGCGAATGCAGACATAGTCAAAAGATACTACGCATAAAACAACCCGACAAGTTGAAAACCCGAAAGGGCGACTTGGGAAAAAATGGGCATCCCGGTGAATCGGAAACCCGAAAGGGCGGTTCAGGCAAAAATTAGGGATAAATAAAAAAATCTTTACACCCGGCAAGTTGAAAACCCGAAAGGGCAACTTAGGAAAAAAGGGGTTTCCCGGTGGACTGAAAACCCAAAAGGGCGGTCCAGGCAAAAGTTAGGGAATTAAAGCGTATGACTATGTCTCGTCGGATCACTTTAAAGACAATCTCTTCGCGACCAAACTCCAGGCTTCTGATCAATCCAATCATCCGTGGACGAAGCAACGAATGGACAAGATACTATGAGTTGTAAAGGCTATAGCAGAATGGGAACCCCATGGAATTGCTACACATAGCCATCTTTCTTTGTATAAAATTTTTCTCAATTTTTCGACAACATTCTCTTACTAGGATGTCTGTCTCCTTTGTACAAAAATACTTACAAAAGTTAATACAAAGATACTTCAAAGTGCAGAATTTTAGTTGCCTTTCCTTTCTTTTTACACTTATGTTTTATTTGAAAACGTCCAATGGTTTGTTAAATGAGCATATGCATTTGAATATAATCATAGCTTAGAAATAAAACAAAATAAGAAAGGATAATTACTGATAGGTCGGAAGTATAGGAAGAAGTCTTTAGGCTATTCCAGAAAAAAAATCCCCTACAATATGTCATTCAAATCCTCAACAGAGCTAAAACCCTGGAGTATATATCCCCAGCGGAGCCAGAATACTCTAAACTTTCTTCCCCAGCGGAGTCCAAAACTTCAAATCTTAAAACCCGATGGAATACTATAAAACTTCCTCCGATTCCCCAGCAGAGTTCTCCACAAAACGGGAATCCCCAGTATATTGGCATACAACCCAAACTCCTGATTTCCCCAGCAGGATAAACATTCTCCCCACAGAGTTATTTCCCAGCAGAACGAAGATTCTTGTTCCCATTTCTCCGGTTGAAGCCTCCCAAATTTTAATTCCCCCAGTAGAGATCATCAGAGTTTTCCTTATTCACCAGGAAAGTCATAAAGGATTCTCAATTCCCCACATGTTACCAAGGATCTTCAATCATCAGCAGTAGTCCAAAGGATTTCTCATCTTCAGCAATCAAAGATTTTTGGAATCCCCAGCATCGGTCAAGGATTTACTTTTCCCGGCAGCAATCAAAGATTTCATTATCTTTGGCTATCAAGGATTTATTTTCCTCAGCAAGACAGATACTTAGCTTACATATGCATACATTACATTCATATATCATAAACGTTGATAAAGCACACTTTATTGCATCATACATATCATGCAACATAACTTTGTGTTTTAGCTAACATTTTACCCTTTTCAGGATAAGATTAAAAGCTACCTTTAACAAATTTTCAAAGATTTCAGATACAGTACGGATACACTCCAGACATGGAAGTCATTCTGCTACTCATTCAGATCTCTTATTTAGATACAGTATGGATACACCCCAGACACTGAGGTTATTCTACTACTCATTCAGAATTCAGCAATCAGATACACACTAGATACGCTCCAGACACGGAAGCCATTCTATTTCTCATTCAGATTCAACTATCAACTTCAAAGTTCAGATACACTCCAGACACGGAATTCATCCTGCTACCCATATAGATCTCAACTTCAGATACAGTCCAGATACGCACCAGACACGATTACCATTCTGTCACTCATTCAGAATTTATCCCCCGTCCAGAGATGCTCCAGACACAGATGTCTCTCTGTCACCCATTCAGAATTCACATACAATACAGATACACTCCAGACACGGCAGTCATTCTAATATTCATTCAAGAATCAAATACAATTACAGCTTGGATATGCTCCAGACACAGATCCAATCTCCAGATACAACTCAGATACATTCCAGATACGGATACCATTCTGATGTTCATTTTACTGATATTCAACAAACACTTTGGATGGAATCTCTAAGCCCATCTCCAGCAAGATTCTACCATCTCCAAATGGAATCATTAAGCCCATTCCCTCAACCTACATTTTGACGAGTGCAAATTTACGGGCACTCTAGTGTCCAATCCTCTTTTACCTTTTAGTCACGAAAGGCAAACTTGCCAATCTAACTCTTCAGGTTCAAGAAGATTGAACAGGGGCAACAGTTGTACCCCAAAATTTTCCCTCTCATTTTATCAACATTTCTCATTACAAGGCTCTTTGAACTCAAGATCAAGCTAGGGTTTGCTTTGCTCAAGACATCTCCTTGCACTGATGACCTAAATTAGGGTATGAGTTTGCACAGGGATTTTTTTACCTACAACGCCCAAAGTGACTTTCATACTTCATATTGGACCCATAAGTTTTCCCATGCCTAGTTTCAAGCCTTAAATCAAATTTTTGCCCAGTCAATTGGACAGTTGACCTAGAAATCAACTGTATTGAGGAAAAAGTCAATTGTGGCCAATTTATAGTCAAACCTCATGAATTTTGACCCACATCAACATTATGAACTCATATGAACCATTTGATCAAGTTTGGACCACAATTCCACAAGAAACTTGATCAGATCATCAAAAGGGCAAAATGGTCATTTTTAGGGTTTTGACTGCACAAAAGCAATTTCTGATTTTTTTGACCTAGACAATGACAAATTGGGCTCAACCATGGACTCAAGGACTCAATGACATCATCTTGACCTATTCAAAAACTTCAAAAGATCCCAAATGCATTGGATTGACAGATGAATTTTTCAGTCAATTGATCAAAATTTGACTGTACACTGAAAAGTCAAACTTTGACTTTTTGGTCAAAATCAAGTGCCAAGGGTCATTTTTCATCAATATATGTCAAAATATGAAACTTGTTCATCAAGAAACCCAAAATTGCAAATTAGGGTTTAAAGTTGAAAATTTTCATAACTTAGAATTTTTCTAAGTTATGAAATTTTCTTAATTTTTCCTAACTTTGCCCCACATTTTCACCATGATGCAATTAGATTCAAACAAAGCTTATAACATGAAAGTTGTAGTCCTCCACAAATTCTACAACTTTGATTCACAAAGTTTTCTCAAAAGAAGCTTGGATATCAAGTTATTATTTTTGGAACAAGGGTCCCTAAAACTTTTAACTTAGTGAAATTTTGCCCTAGTTTAGGCAGGATTTTGACCTATCTTCATGGACATTTTTCACATAGTTTCACTTGGAATCTCAAGTTGCATTTCAAATATGGATTATATATCATGTTCAAAGCTTTCCAAAATGTCCAGGAACTCCTCAAACACATTTGTGGTTAGAGAGAATCGAAGGCTTGAAGTTGGCAAAAACTCACTTTTCATCCATGGCATATTCATGTTCATCCAAGTTGCAATTTCAAGTCAGCATGCCTTACACTAGTTTACAGGCCTCTAAACCACTTCACACTCCATAATTAAATGCAAATCCATCAGTCTAAGCTTTTGTTTTGGTCATTTGGACATTGTACACAAAATTAAGCCCTAAGTAGAAAAAGGCAAATTTCCATTTTTGCTTAAATCATGCTTTATGTCAAAACGGACTTCTTGAGCATTGGTCCATATCTTATGCAGCTAATCAAATCCACAAGTTGGAGGGACCAAGGGAAATGTGTGCAAGCATAAGGATAGCCTGTACAGGCTTGTTTCAATCACTTCCACATTTTACTTCAAAAACAAGAAACTTGGCCAAAACCTTAGAACTTGAACACCAGCCAAGAGAAACTTATGCAAGCAGTTTGAACATCTTTCTCACACCCCTTTGAGTCAGAAACATGATTGCTTGAGCCTCTAAACACCCCATAGCCAGAAATCATATTCCATTGGCAAAACAGGGCAGAATCTGCAACTTGAGTTCCATAGCTCAATTGGCTCGTGCGTTTTGCCCCAAGTTGCTTCAAACACCTTCCATTCAACTCATCCAAGCTATCCCAAACCTCAAACACCAACTGTAACTCCATTTACAGTGTTTTCCATTTTCATTTTGAGCTTGTGCAGGTTCAGTTATATAGGTTGATTCAGGTACATTCAAGGCAAGCAGGCTATTGGAGAAGGTCAAGTGAAGTCCAAGCAAGCTCCCAAACATCTCAAGCCTTGTTGAAAAGCTCTACATTGCCCTACACGAAGTCAGCTGAAACAGGTTTTTGTCAACTTCCTATCTCTCTATTTAGGAACATTTAGCCTTAGGTTTGTGAATAA
The DNA here is from genome assembly GCA_948472305.1 of Vicia faba. Taxonomy (NCBI): domain Eukaryota; kingdom Viridiplantae; phylum Streptophyta; class Magnoliopsida; order Fabales; family Fabaceae; genus Vicia; species Vicia faba. The sequence goes on from OX451735.1 coordinate 469,737,889, forward strand.
AAAATGTAGTGTTCATTGCCATGAAGCTGTACATATGCTCAGTTTTCATTTATATTAAGCATGCTAAGAGAATTTCATCCATGAACATACTGAAAAAACTAGGTTAGATTTTAGGGCCAGAGAAATTCTCTCTGGTCTTTGAGAGTTAAGACAAGTTGTTTATATGGTTGGAATCGTCTTGAAATTCTCTACAAGTTTGATGTTATGTGTTTTTGCAATAGAGCTCGTATGCAGGATGTCCATGTTGGATAACAGGCGCGCACGTTTGTTTGAAATCTGGAGGTTGAAGATGAAGTGGTGGGCTGGGCTTGGCCTGGCTCACTATTGGTACCTCCCATTTTCCTTTTTGCACCCCCTGGCCCAATTTCTTGTACTTTTATATTTTTGAATTTTTATTTTCATTTCTGACTTTATTTATTTATTCCCAAATATAAAAAAATGCTCAAAAATATTTTCATAATTTTTTCACATTTATTTTGCATTTTAATTTTATTTTCTAAACATAAAAAAAAACAAATTAATTACTTATATCTTATTTATTAAAACTTGAAAATATATATATATATATATATATATATATATATATATATATATATATATATATATATATATATATATATATATATATATATATATATATATATATATATATATATATATATATATATATATATATATATATATATATATATATATATATATATATATATATATATATATATATATATATATATATATATATATATATATATATATATATATATATATATATATATTTAAAAATACTTAAAAAATACTTTTTCTAAACATATTTTACTTTTTTCCACATATACTATTTTATTTTGATAAAACAATTAATATATTTATTTTCTTTAAAAAAATTACGGTTTTACCCTTTAACCAAATAAAATTAATCTTTTACTTATTTCTTTATTTTTACATTAAATATTTTTACATGCATAAATAAACAAAAACCTTTTTTTTGCATAATTCATATTATTTGATATATTTATTTATTTTGTTTATTTAAATATTGTCCATTTATTATTTATACATTTGAGTTCAATTTGGATGTAATAGTAAATTAGGGTTTATATTTCTTGTCAAATACCCCCCCATTCAAAGATTGTACCCACATCCCCATAATCATGTTGTAATAGCTTAGACTTTTAAATTCTCGCACTTTACGCTTTCAATTATACCATGATTAGAGATTAGGGTTTGTATGCAAAAATCCAAATCAACAAGTAGCTTGACCTAATCAAAGACAAAAATGTATGAAAATCAAGCACAATACACACTTGCACCCCTAGGGTTACAATCCACTTGTTGCCTAAAAAATGGGCCATGTTATGCGTGTTGGGTACTTTGGCAAAACAAAAACAAAACAAAAGATCATAGTCCCTCGATGATGCTATCTTGGTTGCCTAAACCAAAATGATCAAGTCCCTCCAAAATTTGCCAAAAAATACTTGACACAATTGTTATCATGGTCTATACGATGACTCGCGCCTGTCCTGTTTAACATCCTAACACAAGGTTGTTCACCAAATGCAATGGTGAAACAACACTGTCAAAATGGTTAAAAACATATAGGAAATATCTTTGAGTAAAATAGGGTAGACAACTCTTAGTTACTTGATTAAAGCTTACAAAAACATCCTTGCTATTTTCAAAACACACCTCACAAACACAATTTCAAAACATTTCCCAAATCAAACTTTCAAACATTGAAATCTTTTCAAAAGATAAAACATCTTTGTATACATTCAAACAAGAATCATTACAAAGGTTGCCACGACGATGGCCTCTTTTCAAAACATCTTTCAAAACCACACACAAAGCACCATTTCAAACAATTGAAAAGCAAAAGCAAGTGATCTAAACAAGTAACTAAGAGCACATGGATAACCATGGATGAAAAGGGTGCTTGCACCTTCCCTTTTCATAATCTACTCCCAGAACCCAAGAAAACATCTCAAAGGTCTTTCCTGTGCTTTTTGACCTTTCCTTAGGATAAAATAAAAATTCGGTGGCGACTCTTGCTAAACCGAAACATTTGCGAACACAAACGCAAAACCTCAAGTCAGTTCTCCCACCGTATCACACCAAGTGTATTCTTAAATGGTCTCGTAGTTGAGTTTGGGCATGGCAATTCTCACGAGGTTAATCAAGTTTTTCCCTTGGTTAAACATAACCTGAATCAACCACTTTGGTCCATATAACCAGTGTTTCCATGCATAAAGGGTCTCCTAGTTGAGGGTAGGAGCACCTACTCTCACTAGATTAATCAAGTACACCCATTGGTTAATCATAACTTGATTCAATCCCCATACATCGAGCATACATGATACTACTCATTTTGCTGGCACCTTTTGCTATGATTACCATACACGATCACTCTTCACAAACACCGTCTCCTTTTACTTATAGCATGCTCCCTTAGGATGATATTTTCCTCTTCTTTAGGATGCGAACTAATTAGACCTTACTATTGAACCCATGCATGACAACATTAGGGTTTTTCTAGTCTCCTTCTCAAAACTTTTTCTTCTTTTGTAATTAAAACTTCTCATTCACAAATCAAAAATCCAAAAACATTTAACCATTATTAGAATTCATTTGAAACTCGCGAAACACTTAACCAATCAAAACTGCCCCCCAAAGGGCATGTTATCTTTGTTCTACCACGACACAGGTCGTGCCTATTGCTAGAACACGTGCGTTAATGTTTCCCACTAAAAACACCAACAAACCAACATTTTCTAGTGGAACTACGATGTTCTGATTCCTTTATTGAATACGTAGGCAAAGGGTTGCGAGACCCTCATGAATGCACTAATAAAAGACCATTTATTTCCCCTTAGCAAGTATAGTTATAGATAAACACACCCTTAGAAGCAAATAAACAAAATGGATCCGGTTGAGTATAACGGATGCGAGGGGTGTTAATACCTTCCCCTTGCATAACCGACTCCCTTACCTTTCTCTTGGTCGCAAGACCATATCCATCCTCTTGTGGTTTTCTCGATATTTCCCCTTCCTTCGGGATAAATAAAGTTCGATGGCGGCTTTGCGTTTTCTGTAGGTAGCTTTACGGGGAAAACCCTGTTTTTATTTACGGGTGCGGGTGTGGTGGAAGGTGATGCTAGTACCCGCCCTGCATGCGCACCCGCCCAACACCCCATAACTAAATTTAATTTATTTAATTTATTTTTAATATTTTTATTACTCATTTTTAATTTTTAATGTTATAATATCATGTTTATTAGAATTAATATTTATTTATTTTTTAAATACAGTTTAAATAAAAATATCAAACATAAAAAATAATTTAAAAATAATTAATTATTTAGTTTAATTATTGATTTTTGTTTTTATTGAAAAAAAGTATAAATTTAAAAAAATAATATTTTATTCGGGCGGATGTAGGGCAAGTGTGGGGAACACGTTTCTTATTGGGGGCGGGGTGGGGGAATAAATATTAGCCCCGACCGGGTTTGGGGTCGGGGCGGGTTTGGGTCTGGTTGGCAGGTGCGGGCCTGAGTGTGCTTAAACCAGCCCCCCTACCCGCCTCATTACCATCCCTACAACTGAGAAACCTTTTTCGACTATTTGTCTAATACTTAGCAAGTTGCACTTTATTCCAGGTACATAGAGCACCTATTTGATCATAGCTTTCCCTCCATTACTCATTTGAAATACTATGTTGCCAGTACCTTCTGCTTGCAATGAAATATTATTAGCAAGTTTTACATTGCTTTTCTTTGACTCATCAAAATCTACCAACCACTCCTTTCGAACAATCATATGGTTCGAGCATCCTGAGTCGAGAAACTAGATCTTGTATTCGACATGGTTATCTACAATTGCAGCCATAACCACCATACCACATTCAGAATCATCTGAATCTTGGCGTGCAAGGTTTTCTCCTTCTTCCTTGTCTGTCGATCCCTAGTCTTTTCCGTACCAACAATTATTGCCTATGTGACCTCACCTTTCACAGTTATAGCATTGCACACCTTTTTTATCTTCTTTTTCCTTTCGATAATTTCCTCCTCCTCTTTTTGAGGTTTCAGAAGCTCTGACTTTGACCTGATGCTTGTGAGGGTTCGACCAAGACTTCTTTCCATGAGTGTTATCGACATTACCGTTGAACTTATTGGAACCACTATTCCTTTTCCATGATTGAGTTTGTAGTGACTGTATCGAGTCTTGAACTCCTTTTCTTTTGACAATCTTCATCTCATACGCCTCCGACGAACCAACCAAATCTTCCACTTTTAGGGTTTCAAGTTTGTTCGATTCTTGAATAGCTACGGTAATATGATCAAAGTGAGAGGTTAACATTCTCATTACCTTCTTAACTATCATCTTATTATTTATGGTTTCACCACAACCCTTCATGAGATGGACGAGATTCCGAACCTTCGACACATATCCTGCAACTCTTCGTCTTCTCCCATCGATAATAACTCACATTGTCGATGCAAGGTTTGTAACTTGACAACCTTGACCTTTTCACCTCCTTCGTAATACTTCACCATAATATCCCATGCCTCTTTTGCCGTTTCAGCATAAGAAATCATATCGAAGTTAGCAGCATCGACCGTCGTATGAATGCAATAAGCGGCCTTGCAATATTTCTTCTTGACTTTGTTCTTCGCTTTTTTCTGTTCATCGGTTGCATTTACAGCCAACTCATGAATGTCGTCGGTAATCACTTCTAGGGTTTCATGGAAGCCAAACAAGGATTGCATCTATTTTTTCCATCAAATCCAATTTTGACGTAAAGCATTGGAAAAGAATTCATAATTCCCTTATCACTAGCCATCTTTGTAGCGGTTGATTCACTTGCCCTAGAAACATGATCTCTGACGTGAAGTTTTTGAAAACTCGATCAAGAACAATAACCGGAAGCTCTGATATCAATTTTTTAGTGCATGAGGCACTTTTAGTATGGAGAGAAAGAGAGAATAAATAAGAAAATAAGAGTTCTATTATTCACTTAATGAATTGTACAAAATAAGGATACATACTATGACTATTTATATACAATCCTAATTGGGTTTGGGCTAACACAACTTGGATTATATTTAAATATTAAATCTAATCTAATCTATTTTAATATTTCAACAAGTTTCGAACCCAATTGACACTTGAACAATAGTTGAACAAAAGAAAGTTTTAGATGTTGAGATATTTCATAAGCCGACATGGAATAGATAAGAACAAAAGGCTACAAGGAAGAATGAAAGTTATTAAGTAAGTGTAATTTGACTATTAATACAACCTTAAAATGGTAATATGTTGTTTTCTTGGTCCAATGCAAGTTGAATAAAATGAGTCTAGCCCAATGACGAAAAAAGTGGACCTATAAATAGAAAGTAAATCCTAAATTAGGGATAACTTCGAGGAAGTTCTTCGATTCTTAGTCTTGAAACCCTTCACCCAAACTATTAGTTGAAGGTATTTGATTATCACTACTACAAAACGTGCAAACAACAGCGCCCAATTCACCACGGTTCTTTCCAAACCCGTGGTGACATCGCTAAACCCAGACGCTAATATTTTATTTTATTTTTTATTAAAAATTGTTAGCGTATAATAACAGTTGCTTCCATAATTGTGGTTATAGAATCCAGACTTTTTTTGGGTACGAACCAAAGAGCCATATCTTTCACATCAAAACCCTAGAACCCATTTTTTCTCTTCTTCTTCATCATTAGCATTGATATTCTACAGTATAGCCGTCAATCTTGTTCTTCTTACATAAAGGTATTATTCTTTTTCCTTATTCTCTCATTTTCGTGTATGTTGTTGTTATGTTTCACATAGTTTTCCTATTATTTTTGTCTTGTTAGATAGTTTATGGTTCTTTTATTGTTGTATGTTGTTCTATGTTGTTGTTGTATGTTGTGTTGTTGACAAATAAGTTTGCGGTTTCATATGTTGATAATTTTCATGGTGTTTGTAGGACTCAAGAAAAGTGAATGAAGAAATAACAACAGCAGGAAACTTCATCTAGTTTTAGAAGCCATAAAAATAAATATAAGAAGTATGAAGCTATTGTGTTAACTTCATCCACCTTATATTTTTTTCCATGGCTTCACAAATTAGATGAACCTCATATGGTGATGATGATAGTGGTAGAAAGTGTATAGTATGACCTGATAAGGTACATATGATTTTTGTAGAAATGAAAAGAAAAACAAGAAGTATGAAGTCATTGTGGAAACTTCATCCACGTTGTATTTCTTTTTCATTGCTTCACAAATTAGATGAACTTCATAGTTCCATGATAATTTTCAATAAAAGGTGTTTTCTATAAACAACTTAATATATTTTGTGATATTGTATGATGTTAGTGTTTTGTTGCTAAAATGTATGTTTTTTTATTGTGTTACATGTATTTATTGTGTTGTTGTATGATGTTTTTGTTGACAAATATTCTCAAAACAAGAACAAAATATTGCTAACTCATAAGAAAAAGGCTTCTTGTGACTTAGAAATATTTTGTTCTTTAAATTCTTATACAGGTTGACAGAAGATGAAGTTTAGTTTATTAAAAATTATGTATATTGTTTGTTTCACTAAACTTTTAATGAAAATGCAATCATTTAAATTGACATAGAAACTTATAATCTGAAAATTAAGATGTATTTGAAAACCAACATGTATCAATCAATGTTTTCCAAATTGCATGCGTCTCATTCTGCATATTTTATATTTTTAACCCATAATATATGGTTCAATGGTCGGATTCCTACAATACATCAATATCTATTATTCTACTTTACCTTATCGTCGTTGCTTATCGTCGTGATTATTAAGATCATGATTGTTATGATGATAAGTCATCATAAAAATTATGATTATAATGACGATATTGAGGTAAACAATAATAAAAGATATTGATGCATTGAAGGAATCCGATCATTGAACCATATATGTGTTAAAGAACATAAAATGTGTATGATGAGACACATGCAATTCAAAATGCAGTGGTGTGTTTAAGTTGGTTTTCATGAATAATTTAATTTTCAGATTATATAGTTCGTTACCAATTTTAATGGTTGTATTCCTTTAATGAGGTGTATGGTAAACACAAGCAATATACATTGGTATATAATAAACTATGGGTATGTTCCACAATGGTTTTCTATTTTAATCGTGATCTAATGTAATTTATTTGCTGTTGTTGGGTTTTGTTAATGCGTGAGGCACTTTTAGTGATGAGAGAAAGAGAGTATAATAAAGAAAATAAGGATTTTATTATTCACTTAATGAATTGTACAAAATAAGGATACATACTCTGACTATTTATATACAACTCTAATTGGGCTTGGGCTAACACAACTTGGATTATGTTTAAATATTAAATCTAATCAAATCTAATCTAATATATTTTAATATTTCAACACAACCACATTATCCAAGTTGTCGAAACTACGTTAGTCATAGTCGATCTGAACTATTCCTAATTTCTTTCTCAAATTCAAGAATCTGTCGATCTTCAATCCTTTGGTGAAAATATCGGTCATTTGTGCTTCACTTGAGCAATGCCTAACTTCAAGTTCACCTTAATTTACCTTTTTCCTTAAGAAGTGAAACCTGGCTTCGATATGTTTACTTCTTCCATGCAGAATTGGATTCTTCGCCAGATTTATGGCTGACTTGTTGTCGATTTGCAACACTAGAGGTTTCTTCACTTCGACCTCAATTTCTTCAAGTACAGATCTTATCCAAATTGCTTGACATGTAGCATAGGATCCTGTTATATATTCGACTTCACACGATGACAATGCCACCACAGGTTACTTCTTCGAACACCATGAGATTGGGGCACCAAATACTTGAAAGAAATATCAAGTTGTGCTTCTTCGATCCTCCTTATCTCCATACCAATTAGCATCTGAAAAGTAATTAACTATTGCTTCTCTATCTTCAGAATCTTGTCAAAATAATATTCCGCAATTTATCGAACCCTTCTAATATCTCAGGATTCTTCTTGCATCCTTCATATGCGATACTCTTGGTTCACTCATATATATACTTACTAATCTGACAACGAAACCTATATATGGTCCATTATTGCACACCTATCTCCTAGATCCCGCGATTTGCTTGAATAAAGTTACATCGACTTTGTCTTCCTCTCCATTCTTCTCCATCTTCAAATTTGGTTTGACATGTGAGGATGCAGTATTCGAATCATCCATTATGAATCTCTTGGTTATCTCTTTGACATACATTCTTTGATGTAGCACCATACCTTGCTTCGACATTTGAAATTTCATGCCTAAGAAATATGACAATTTTCCCAGATTCGACATTTCAAATTCCTTCATCACCAACTCTTTAAATTTCAATAAGTTCTCCAAATTATTTCCAGTTACTAGCAATTCGTCGACATATAAGCAGATGATTTTTATATCTTGTGCTACAACTTGAACATAGACACCATACTCAATTTTGCATTTGACAAATCTCAATTCGACTAAGTATGAGTCGATCTTCTTATTACATGCCCTAGGTGCCTGCTTGAAGCCATATAGTGCTTTGTGCAACATATATTCCTTACTAGCTTCCTTCTGAATCACAAACTCTGAAGGTTGTGTGACATAGATCTCTTCATCTAAATGACCATTCAGAAATGATGATTCGACATCTAAATGAAATGTCGACCAACCTTGATTGTATGCCAATGCTACCACTAGTCAAATAGTCTTCAATTTTTCTACTGGAGAAAATAGTTTAGAGTAGTCGAGTCCTTCTCGTTGAAGAAACCCTCAAGCTACTAATCTTACTTTATGTCTTATTATCGAACCATCAACATTGTGTTTCAACTTGAACACACACTTCACTTCAATAGCTTTTATATATGCTGGCAATTCGACTAACTCCCATGTATTGTTTATTTCGATTACTTGTGACTCTTCGACCATAGCTAACTCCCATTGTTTAATCTTCAAAGCTTCATTATGGTTGATTGGTTCAACACTTGCAAGTAAAGAAAAATGAACTAATTCTCCATCTGGTGCGACTTCATCATCACCTATTACCTCATAATGATGAAGTCTTGTTGGAAGAACTCTATTTCTTTGAGGTATTTGGCTTGTTTCAACCATAATCTCTTTAACTTCGACTGTTTCTGGAATGTAGGCAATTGCTTCTACTTCGACTGGATTCTCAGCAATTCCTTCAACTTAGACTTCATTAGTTTCTTCGTGAAAATTGGAGCTCATCAATGGCTTGTTAATTGAATTACTATAATTCCAATCCCAGGCATAATTTTCATCAATCACCATATTTCTAATTAACACAATCTTCTCATAAATTGGATTGAATAGCCTGTATGCAGCAGTCTTGTGATATCCTACCAGAATCATAGGTTCACTCTTGTCATCAAGCTTTCTTCTTCTCGCGTCACGAACTTTCTTGTAACACATAGATCCAAACACCTTCAAATGACTCACTGATGGTCGCTTGTCACTCTATACTTCTTGAGGAACCTTGTTCTTTAATATCTTGGTAGGACACCAGTTCAGGATATAAACTGCAGTCGAAACAGATTCACCCCATAAATATTTTGGAAAATTCTTTTGCTTCAACATGCATCTCGCCATATACAATATGGTTCTTATTCTTCTTTCTGCAATTCCATTATGTTGAGGCGTATAAGGAGAAGTTACCTCATGATCAACATCATGTTCGACACATAATTTTTCAAACATATTCGAAGTTTATTCGGCACCTCCATCTGTTCTCAAAACTTTGATCTTCTTCTTACTTTGGTTTTCGACAAGCATCTTGAATCTCTTAAAGATTTCAAATACTTTGTCTTTTCTCTTGATCATATCGATCCATAACTTTCGACTAAACTCATCGAAAAATGAAACAAAATATCTATTTCCACCAATGGTATATTCTTCGAACGAACCACATACATCTGAATGTACCACTTCGAGGATGCATGATGATCTCATTGGTATAGTCGAAACAAAAGAGTTTCTGTATTTCTTTTAGACTAAACATCCTTCACAAAGTTTTTTGGGTATCTTAAGACTTGGGATACCAGATACCATATATTGAGTAATCAGCTGATTGAGTGATCGAAAACTCAAATGTCCAAACCTCAAATGCCACAACCAACTATCCTTGTAGGCGACAATAATTTTTAAACATTGTACTTCAGTCAAACTGATCATGATCTTAAACATCCTGTTCTTCGATATAGGAGATTTTAAGACCAATTTTTTATTGGTGTCGAATAATTTTAAAACTCCATCTTTCATGACAATTGAGTAGGCATGGAAAATAAACCTTCCCCCGCCCCAAAATTAGCGGGGAAAACCCAGTTTAACCGGGGGCGGGTGCGAGAAAAATTTAGTTTTTATTTACGGGTGCAGGTGTGGGGGCGGGTGATGCTAGTACCCGTCATGCACCTGCACCCACCAACTAAATTTAATTTATTCTTAAATAGTTTTATTACTCATTTTTACTTTTTAATGTTATAATATCATGTTTATTAGAGTTATTATTAATTTTTTTTAAAATACAATTTAAATAAAAATATCAAACATAAAAAATACTTTTAAAATAAGTAATTATTTAGTTTCATTATTTATTTTTATTTTTATTGAAAAAAGTATAAATTTTAAAAATTAATATTTTATTTGAGCGGGTGTAGGGCGAGTGAGGGGAACCCGTTTCTTATTGGGGGCGGGGGAGGGGGAATAAATATTTTCCTCGACCGGGTTAAGGGGCGGGGGCGGGTTTGGGTCTAGGTGGCGGGTGCAGGTCTAGGTGTGCTTAAACCCGCCCTCTACCCGTCTCGTTGCCATCCCTACAGCTGAGAAACCTTTTTCGACTAGTTGTCTAACACTTAGCAAGTTGCACTTCATTCCAGGTACATAGAGCACATCTTTGATCATAGCTTTCCCTCCATTACTCATTTGAAATACTATGTTGCCAGTACCATCTGCTTGCAACGAACTATTATCAACAAGTTTTACATTGCTCTTCTTTGACTCGTCAAAATCTACCAACCACTCCTTCTGACCAGTCCCGTGGTTCGAGCAGCTTGAGTCGAGATACCAGATCTTGTATTCAACATGGTTATCTGCAACTGCAGTCATAACCACCATACCACGTTTTGAATCATCTGAATCTTGGTGTGCAAGGTTCTCTCCTTCGTCCTCTTCTGTCGACCCCTTGTCTTTTCTGTACCAACAATTATTCTCCACGTGACCTCACCTTTCACAGTTATAGCATTGCACACCTTTTTTATCTTCTTTTTCCTTTCGATAATTTCCTCCTCCTCTTTTCGAGGATTCAGAAGCTCTGTCTTCGACCTGATGCTTGTGAGGGTTCGACCAAGACTTCTTTCCATGAGTCTTGTCGACATTACCATTGAACTTGTTGGAACCATTATTCCTTTTCCATGGTTGAGTTTGCAGTTCCTGTATCGAATCTTAAACTCCTTTTCTTTCGACAATCTTCATCTCATACGCCTCCAACGAACCAACCAAATCATCCACTTTTAGGGTTTCAAGTTTGTTGGATTCTTGAATAGCTACGATAACATGATCAAAGTGAGAGGTTAATGTTCTCATTACCTTCTAAACTATCATCTTATCAGTTATGGTTTCACCACAACCCTTCATGAGATAGACGAGTTTCTGAACCTTCGACACATATTTTGCAACTCTTTCGTATTCTCCCATCAATAACAACTCACATTATCGATGCAAGGTTTGTAACTTAACAACCTTGACCTTTTCACCTCCTTCGTAATACTTCACCAGAATATCTCATGCCTCCTTCTTTGTTTCAGCATGAGAAATCCTGTCAAAGTTAGTAGCATCGCCTGACGTATGAATGCAATAAGCAGCCTTGCACTATTTCTTCTTGACTTCATTGTTGGATTTCTTCTGTTCATCGGTTGCATTTGTAGCCAACTTATTAACATCGTCGGTAACCAATTCTAGGGTTTCATGGAAGCCAAACAAGGATTGCATCTGTTTTTTCCATCAGATCCAATTTTTACCGTAAAGCATTATAAAAGAATTCAGAATACCCTTATCATTAGCCATATTTGTAGCGGTTGATTCATTTGCCCTGGAAACACGATCTCTGACGTGAATTTCTTGAAAACTCGATCAAGAACTATAACTGAAAGCTCTGATACCAATTTGTTAGTGCACAATGCACTTTTAGTAATGAGAGAAAAATAGAATAATAAAGAAAATAAGAATTCTATTATTCACTTAATGAATTGTATAAAATAGGGATACATACTATGACTATTTATATACAACTCTAATTGGGCTTGGGCTAACCCAACTTGGATTATATTTAAATATTAAATCTAATCAAATCTAATCAAATCTATTTTAATATTTCAAAAGGTTTCAAACCCAGTACTATATATATCACAAAGGTTGATAACCATAATTGTTTTTATATCACGCGCGCTTTCTAGTATACTACAAAGGTCCCATAATCGTGATTGTTAGTAAAAAATTTACAACAATGCTCTACACAACAACACCTCGACCTGCGTGATTATATGTATTTACCAACCGTTGTTAAATGAATTTTTTGTAGTATCGTCTAAGTCATGCAACCCTTTAACCATATTAAATCATAATAATAATATCATTATAACTATATCTTTAAGGTGGTATGATCTTTTTCCTTACTCTATCATGATCCAACCGGTAGTCTGAACCCACTGTAGGTTTCACTTATCTAGAACTAGAAGTGGGAGCCTCAAATTCCTCATCCTTTCTAGTATAACTAGTAGGAACTTCCATATGAAATTGAACTTTCCCATCCTTATTTTTTTATTCTTAAATATCCATGTCTTTTCACTTTATCCTTATTTGAATCTCATCAAAAGTATCATCTCTATTTATAACAAACTTTGAATTTCTAGGTTCCATATTTAACAACTTGTATCAGTTTCCTCCTTATCATAACCAATAAATATATATTTCACATATTTAACATCAAGGTTGTCTTCTTGCTACTTTCCAAAGCTCCACAAACCTTCTAACTGGATTAATTTACCGACTTCCCACTCTAAACCTTCATAGGCGTTTTAGATCCTATTTCCATGGATGAACATTTGTAGATCAAATAAGCTACAATGACAACAACTTCACCCCATAAACTCTTGGGTAACCCGACTCCAAAAAACATGCACCTTAATCGCTCTTTATATATTTTTACTGTAAAACTCATTAATCTATTTTAAAACAAACTCTAGGCCATTGTCACTTCTTAAAATTTTTAATTTAATTCTCATTTGAATTTCTACAAGAGTATGCCATTGTTTAAACTTTTCAAAGATGTGATTTTTATGTTTCAAAATGTGAACACATACTCTTGTAGATAAATAATCAATCATAGTGAGAAAATAGAAAAGTCTCCTTTACGTTTCTACGCTAGTCGGGCCCTAAAGATCTAAGTGAATATGGCCAAACGGTTTAGTAGAATTATGTATAACACCATGAAACTTCACTTTATGTTATTTACCTAGTATGCACATATCACAAAATTCTAGTTTATTTAATTTCTCACTATCTAAAAAATCTTGTTTAGATAGTTCAATCAAGCCTTTTTACTAACATACTCTACTCTTAAATGTCATATTTTGGTTTTACTATGAAAGTCTTGCCTGGGTAATGATTCATTATCAATGGATTTGTTCTTTAGCATCTAAAAGGAGTATAATTTTATTTTCCACATAACCTATGAGCCAATTAATTGATCATATATAAACATTAAAGTTTGACCCACATTTCTTCCACAATCTTCTTCCTTGCAACTTCTCTCAATATTATATCTCTGAAGTACAAGATAATGGCACTTCTAACTTTATCTACCATTTTGGTCTTCTTTGATTGGGTCATATTTTTCGACATCAACGCATCACATTTCAATACTTCCACACACTTTTGTTGATAAAAAATTGCTGAATTCTTTACATTTCACAACTCAAAATCATTATCTTCCGAATATTTATTGATGTCTCATTTATAACTCATAGTGCTCACTTATAAATTTAGATCATTTGCCTCAACATAAACGTCACTTGTTGTGAAAAGAATACTTGTTGTACCCCAAAATTTGCCCTCCCATTTTTACTCAAAACATATTCCTTGAGGTCCTCAATTGCTCAAGTGGACTAAGGATTGACCAGAAATATCCTCCTCCTAAGACAATGAGCCTCAAACTAGGGTTTCCATTTTCATCAAGATGTTTGAGTTCCAAGGGTAAAAAATTATTTACATGGCCATAATATGTTCTCAATATCATCCATGCCAAGTTTCATGCCTTTCACTACAAGTTTGCTCAGTCAACTGCTCAGATGCCTAAAAATCAACTGTGTTAGGTCAAAAGTCAACTGTGACCCACATACAGTCAAACTTCAAGATTTTTGTCAAAATCAACATTTTGAGGTGATATCCATCATTTGATCAAGGGTTGATCATGATTCCTCAAGGAATGCCCCAAATTCATCAAAACTCAAAAGTTGCTAAATTAGGGTTTCTATAGGAAAAGTCAACCAAACTTTGACCATGCATAACTTTCTTATACTTTATCAAAAATTTATCATCCAAGGCTCATTTTGAATAGAATTCAATTCCCTACAACTCATCTTCAGCCCTCAAGTTTACAAAATGCACTCATAAAAAGATATGAATTCAGACATTATAGGTCATTTCAAAAAGTCAACAAAAACACCTTTTAAGTCAAAGCTTCTTACATGAACATGGAAGATCTAATCAAGATGAAACCAAAATGGTTGTTCAGAGGACATCCTAAGCTTTCTAAAAAGTCCAAGAACACCTTCTTAGGGTTAAAATTAAGGGAGATATGTATTGTCAAAGTAGACCAATTTTTAGAAATGTGCATGAAGTCAACATTGATCAAAATGACTTTTTTTTCCAAAGGGGCCCATGTTTTCTTGTTTGAAACTTGTTCCTAAGATAGCCCACGACCCCTGAACTTTACCACCTATTATTTTATTATTTTTATTATTTATTTTGATTTTTTTATCCATTTAAATCAAAATAAATCAATGTAAATAGTAGAATAATGAAATAAAATCCAATATTTGATTTTATGAGCATATTATGAGTCAATGAACAGCTAGAAAATCATCCAAATCGTGCAAGAGCTAATTGATTGGAAAAGATCATGATTTGGCTTGTTTTATAAATAAATAATGCAAGGAACAAAATTAAATCAAATCTCAATAATGTGCGAAGATACGGTCCAAATTTGTTAACCTAAATAAGTCTCTTATATTTCCACAACATATCCAAAGAAAAAAAAGAAGGATTGGGTCGTGAAAACTGAAGAACAAAGTTGCAAATTTTGGAAGAAAAGTGCACATCGGATTCTCTTCCATAGACCAATTCATGCAATTTCAAAGCCAGCAATCCGTTCCTAGACGTGTTCTAAAGCTATTCCAATCATCCTCAAGGCCTGAAACATCAAGGATCGTGCCCTTACAGTACCACGGTTTGCATATTTTTCTCAAACTCGAAGTTATTGATTTACCCATTATAAACATGTTTTGATCACATATCCATGCTTGTTATCATATTTGCATTGTTTCTGGATGGTTTAATCTGAGTTCAAGTGCATGAATGGCACGATGCCATTGTTAGAGTTTTAAGGTCCCAAATTGGGGACTCTCCGTACAGGCAAAATTAGGGTTAGACATGGGTACCATGGTGTTCAGGGATTTAAGCCCAGTTGATTCATGGTCTCCATTAGAATTTATATTGCTTGTATTTAATTTTTGAATGACACGGGGTTATAGCTACAGATATCGTCTGTAGGTAAAAGTTCAGGCCTAAAACGACAGTTCTGAGGAGGAAGATGATCATGTGGCAGCCACACACTGGCTCGTTTGAATCTTGGCGCGTTTTCTGGGTATAATGCGTTTTTTTTCATTATGTTTTATTTGTTTATTATATTAACAACTAACAATCCCAGCACAGATGGCAAAGGCGTAGGCTGGTGAACCAAGAGGTTCTGGGTTCGATCCCAGAATCCCAAGTTTTCATATTTTCTAATTTTTCTGTCCCAGATCCAATACATCTCCCTACCAGGCAACTATCATGTACCCTAGATCTTATCCACCAGATCCATCATCAAACAGATTTAGGGCTCCTGCCAGTAAAGCCCATGGTGCACCCTCAGGCATACTCAGCATTGGATCTTACGCATGCAATTGGGCTTGTACAAATATGGGCTTAGTAAATTGCCACTCACACCCCCCAGGCTAGAAACAGTAACAGGCCCAATTTAATTCTTTTTTAAATTTATTTTATTTTATTTAATTATTTGTTTTAATTATTTTTTACAAAAAAAAATCATTTTATTTAAATCATAAAATCATAAAATCACAAAAAATGTAGAATTGGTTTTTCCTTCCTTATTTATTAAAATTAATTTTGAAAATATATTAGTTTAATTAGGATAATTTGGTTTATTTTCATAATTAAAATGGGCTACAAATTAGGTTTAAATTGCAAGTTAATTATTTTTTCTCAAATAAAAATACAAAAAATATTAGGTTATTTAGAGTTAGTTTCCTTTCATTTTTAACTTAATGTTTATTCTAAAAAATAAAAAAAATAACAAAAATATTTTCTTTGATTTCCTTTGATTTTAGTCTTTGATTCCCGTATTTAATTCATCGCACGCGTAATATTTTATTCCAATTATTGTATTTGCTTCAAGTTTGTAATATCTCTTAATTAGGGTTTATTTTGCTGCTTAATATTTTACCGTTTAATCCCCAGTTTTTGGTTATGTAACCCCCTCCCCGAAGCCTTGTAATAGCGTAGAGTTACTTTTCCGCTTTTAATTTTCTGTAACTATAATTGTCTAGATGTATGGATAATAGGCTTGTATTGAAAAGATAAATCAAATTAATACAGTAGAAAACCCTAATTGTGCAAAGATAATCAACTGAAATCAACACACATGCCCATGTTAAATCCTAGGGTTTGCCCCACTTCGGTTGCCTTCGGTAAATGGTCTTGAAGTATAGGGAGTTTTAGTGGTTGCCCTTTAGTCTCGAAAGATAAAAAATGACCCATTCGAATGTTGCCTCGGAAAGATCTTTAAGACCCTAGGGTAACTACTAAGGTTTCCTAATCATTTCTTATGTGACCGTAAAAACGTCCCTTTCGATTGTCCCTCAAACTCCAACGATGGGGCTACCTACTCCTTAATAGTAGGATAGTGTTGTCTAAAGGAAACGAGAAAACGAAAAGTCTTTTTCGAGTAGGTAGAAACTCTTAAGTACTTGTTCAAAACAACAAGAACTCTTTCATACAAACACTTTCAAAACAGTTTTCAAAAACAACTTCTTCACACTCTTGAGGACAGATACAAGGGTTACCACGAAGTTAAATAAAAACTTTTCAAAACACAAACAAGCAATTTCAAAATGAGCAAGTACCTAAGAGCCCATGGAAAACTATGGATAGAAAGGGTGCTAACACATTCCCTTTCTATAATCTACCCCTTGCTCAGAAAACTCTCGAAAAAGGTTTTTTCTGTTCTTTTTCCTTTTCCTTTGTTAGATGAAATAAAAGTCAGTGGCGACTCTTGCTTACCGCGATATTTGCGAATACAAACGCAAAACTAGTATTAACAGTCGGTTCTGCCACCGTATCACAGAACTGGCGACTCTGCTGGAGATCATGATTTATAAAGTGGGGTTCACCTTAGGATTTAGGTCATTCTTAATTTCTTCTTTGGTTTATCTTGTCTGATTTATTTTTAAGGGTATTTGTTTGGGTTATTTGGATGCTAAACCCGGATCGAGGAATTCCTTTTAGATAAGTAGCAATAAACTCTAAGGGAGTTGTGCGGGGTATACCGACACGGTTAAAACAGTAGCTACGTTGATGCGATACTTTGGTGTGTACCTGTAGCCCTTGAGTAATCAAGGAGAATACGGTGCCGCTGCGTGGTATCATAAAGCATCAACTGACCTTAGAACCTTAATTTAACAACTTAGCTTTTAGGACGTAGTGAGATAGCCGTATTTGGTGTAAATCCAAAGTCGGTTGATACTCGATGCTACACTCGTTGAGGTTTGACTCTCGAGTTTTGTTTGGTGGAAAGTCAATTGTCTATCGGAATGAAATTTAGGGGAAAGATCGGTGATATTGAGATCCCTTAGGACCCAGCTACTATATTTAGGATAGGTTGAACCAATCCAACTTCAAGAGGGTATACCTTAAAATTCATGCAAGCCTTAAACTTAAGGTCTTCGTGTGATTTTCCTGTGTTTGATATATCTGCTATATATGAGCATAATCATGACATCATAACATAGCATATCATACTAACCATTTCAAGGATTCTTAGGGTTTACTTTTTTCTTGTTTTGTAGGACATGGCCCTCGCCCACAGATTCACTATCCAAGTCAGTCTGGTAAAGGTACCTCTTCAGCTTAAGGAATTGGTATCAAGGGTTCCTGAAAGCTCTCCCTTCACTGAAAGACATGGTTGACTTCTCAGCTTGGTCACCTCAAACCCTGATGAAGAAATGATAATAGTGCTCTTCCAGTTCTTTGACCCTCTACATCACTGCTTCACTTTTTCGGATTACCAGTTAGTTCCAGCTATGGAAGAGTTTTCTCTGTTAATGGGGGTGCCTATCCTTAACAAGGTACCTTTCAATGGCATGGAAAGATACCCTAAACCTGAAGATCTGGATAAAGCTCTGTCCTTACAGCGGTCTGACGTAGTAGCAAATTGGGAAACCAAGAGAGGTGTCAAGGGTTTTTTGGCTAAGTTCTTGTTTACGAAAGCTCATCATTTTTGGGATACCCATGACTTACAAGCTTTTGAAGAGGTATTATCCCTTCTCATCTATGGGTTGGTATTGTTCCCCAATCTGGACTAGCTCATAGACGTGAATGTGGTTAAGGTTTTCTTGTCACGCAATCTGGTACCTACTTTGCTTGGAGATATCCTACATTCTCTGCATACTCACACTATAAAGAGAAGAGGGACCCTTCTATGTTGCACTCCTATTTTGGCTAGGTGGTTGATTTCGCACCTACCCCGATCTGTCCTGAAGAATGAACAGGGTTCGAGGTGGTTTCATAGGCTAATGACTCTTACACATTCGGGTAATCATTAGTGTCCTCGATCCTTAGAGAATGTTACCATCATTGATCGATGCGGAGAATTCCCTAATGCCCCTCTCTTAGGAATTAGGGGAGGAATCACTTGCAACCCTTGTTTGGCACTGTGACAGTTTGGATATGCGAGAAGGGATGGTCCTCATGATACACTTATCTAAGGAATCGTCTTCGACTACGAGAATGATGCTCAGGGTTACCGTAAAAGGTTCATGCGAGCTTGGGGCATGGTACATAGATTTGATAGCAAGACACTAGGGCACAAGAACTCAATCCCTCTTGAGCCTTATTTCAAATGGGTACGAGCCCGTGCCCAAAGTCTTAGGATACCTTACCCCTCCATCCTACCTATGATTAAGGAATCGGTTGCTGAAGGATACACTTCTTATCTTGTTCTTCATCCTGACATGCCAAATGATCATGAGGAGTTACAAAAATCATGGATCCAAATCAAAGAGGAACGGGATATCTTCGAAACCCAATTCTACGCCTGCGAGAAGAAGGTCCTGGAACTCACAAGGTTACTTCATGAAGAGAGGAATATAAATGCCTACATTTCACCAAAGAGGATGCACTTCTGGGAGACCTAATTTTCTTTTTTGCTTTAAGTTTTATTTTGTGGTAAGCCTAAAAGGAACCCTTTGTAACAATTCAAACTTATTAATACAATTAACGCGTGTTTCCTTTGGTTAAGAAAATTTTAGCCTTTAAGAGTCCTTGAAATCATTGCATATGCATATCATCCATGACATTGCATAAATAGGTTTCATAACAGGTGTGATACGGTGGCAGAACCGACTGTTTTTACTGGTTTGCATTTTGCGTTTTTTGTTTGCAAAATGTCGCGGTAAGAAAGAGTCGCCACCGACTTTTATTTCATCCAATCATGGAAAAGGAAAAAGAACAGAAAAAACCTTTTTCGAGATGTTTCTGAGTACGGGGGGTAGATTTTAGAAAGGGAAGGTGTTAGCACCCTTTCTATCCATGGTTTTCCATGGGCTCTTAGGTACTTGCTCATTTTTCAAATTTCTTGTGTGTGTTTGTCTTGAAAATGTTTTTACTTCGTGATAACCCTTGTATTAGTCCTCAAGGATGTGACGAAGTTTGTTTTGAAAATTTGTTTTGAAAGGTGTTTTTGTGAAAAGTTTCCATTGAGCAAGTACTTAAGATTCTACCTACTCGAAAAAATATTGTTTATTCTCATTTCCTTTAGACAGCGATATCCTACTATTATGGAGTAGGTAGCACCATCGTTGGAGTTGTAAGGGACATTCGAAAGGGACAAGTACAATCACTAAAGCAATAGTTAGAAAACTTTAGTAGTAACCCTAGAGTCTTAGGATCTTACTGAGGCAACATTTCCGAGGCAACATTCGAATGGGACATTTTGATCTCTTAGACAGGAGGGCAGCCACTAAAATCTCATATGCTTAATGATTGTTTACCGAAGGCAACCGAAGTGAGGTAAACCCTAGGAGTGAATATGTGCATATGATTTGTTTTGGCTATTTAATCTTTGCACATTAAGTGATCTACTGTTTTAATTTTAGATATTCTTGCTGTGATCGGTGGATCTGGAACTGACTGTTTAACGCTGGTTCGCGAAATGTCGTGGTAAGCAAGAGTCGCCACCGTCTTTTATTTTCTCCAACATGGACAGGACAAAAGCACAGCAAAATTCCTTATGAGAACGTTTCTCGGTTCGGGAGGTAGATTTATAGAAAGGGAAGGTGTTAGCACCCTTTCTATCCATGGTTATCCACGGGCTCTTAGATACTTGCTCATTGTGTTTTCAAAAGTGTTTGTTTGCTTTTCAAGTGTGAGTGGGTTTGAAAAAGTTTCGTTTAAAATTTCAGTTCGACTCTTGTATCAGTCCTCAAGAGTGTTTGAAAAAATTGTTTTTGAAAGCTTTTTGAAAAGTGTCGGTGTGAAAAGAAGTTTTTGATTTGTTTTGAATTAGAGAAAGTATCTACGAGTCATCCACCTACCCTAAGGAATTAAGCTATGTAAATGTCCTTAAGGTAGTGCCATCCCACCATTGAGAGATAGGTAGCACCACCGTTGGAGGTGTTTGGGTCAATTCGAGTTTAGGGATGGTGTGGTCACCAGAGCAATAGTAGGACACCTTAGAAGCTACCCTTATGCCATTGATCTTTTTATTCGGAGGCAACCGTTTCGAGGCAACTTGTTCGAGGCAACTAGATCAATGGACATAAGGACTCACTAAGACGTCCTATACTCGACGACCACGTTTCGAAGGTAAGGCAACAGTGTGGCCACCAGAGCAATAGTATGACACCTTAGAAACTACCTCCATGCCATGTTCATGGACATGAGGACTTACTAAAACGTCCTATACTCGACGACCACGTTTCGAGGGGCAAGGCAACAGTGAGGCGTACCCTAGGAGTGGTGTGTGAATTGTGTGTCATTTTCAATTATTTTATCTTGATCATGCATTGGGTGAGCTACGCTTTGATTTTATTTGGGCCATTCATTCTTTCATGCAAATTATTAGCAGTTAAAGGTGCGGAAATTAAAATCCGGAAAATAAAAGTCCTACGCTATTACAAGGCGCGGGTCTATACATCGCCAAATTAACAAAGACCCGATTTTGAATAACAGTGCGGAAAGTAAATACGAAAAGTTAAACCTAATTACTATTACAAGGCTTTGGGGCAATTACATAACAATCACAAGAAAATAAATAAGAATAAGTGCGAAAAGAAATTAGAATCAAATATGCGAGGGCGTTGGACCCTTTAAAGAAATTAAATCGAAATTGAAAGTTAATTAATGCTTAAATTAAAAGAAAGAAATGTTTTTAGGTTTTTTGTTTTGGTATTTATGAAGCAAAGAAAATTAATTGAAATTAGAAATTTAAATAAAAGCCTAGTTCTAAGTTATTTTTAAATGTTAAAGAAAAAATATTTAAGTTTTGACCTAGTTTACACTAATTAATTAATTACATATTTATTTACAAAATAATTACTAATTAATAATAATGATAGGAATTATTTATTTATTTAAGAAAAAGGATGAAAATGTGACAAACCCAAATTTCTACATTTTTTTAGTTTATTTAAGAAAAAATATTAAAGTTGAAGACCTAAAATTAAACTAATTTGATTATTAAAATTTATTTACAAAACTATTTAAAGAATTAAAAATTAAATAAACATATTTTATTTTTATGATTTCTGACTTTTTTTATGTTATAAAAATTATTTTGTGAATTAAATAAAAGCAATTAATCAAAATAACAATTAAAAGAATAAAAGAAAAAAATAAATAAAGAAAGAAAAATAATGAAAAGATTAAGCAAACCCTGGGGGTGTCTGGACCCAAAGGGAGTTTTTGAAGCAATTAGGCCCAACAGATTCAGGCATTTTTTGACTTTCCAGAATTGCGTATGGCACGGTTGACTAGCGTCCATGGTGAGCTGGATGTCCTGGCCATTAGATGAGACTTCCTGGGCGCGTGGCAAGCTAGGAGGCAAGGTTGTATGATAGTCTTTGGATGGCACGCTGCACAGAAGCATATTAATAAAAATGTTATGGAAGAAGTGGGGGACCTGGGAATCGAACCCAGGTCCCAATACCTGCATGCCAGTGCGTTTGCCAATGGAGCTATTGCGTTTCTTTGATATTATAATGGACAATGATTATTATGAGAGAGAAACAAGCGCTAGTGGCATTTGATGAAAACGCGCGCCAGTATTCAAACCACCCATTCACGCTTGGACACATCAGCTTCGTCCCCATTTTTTTTTCTGCAACTAAAAGCAAATAGCGGGGGTTTTAAACCCCCACTAAGTCAAACCTGCAAAAATAGCGATTAGGATATAGGGCAACATAAATTGGGCGCGAATAGTGAGTTCAATTCGTCTGGATGTCCTGAATCCAATGGTCTTGATTTGAATGGCCAATTTTACCATATACAGAAACCCCTAAAATTGGAGCTTTGAAACCCTAGGGAACGTTCATGGTGGAATCTTGTACAGGTAGCCATTCTTCAATTGAACGGTATCATTAGCTTCAGAATGATCATGTTAGTACAAATCAACAATAAAAATGCATCAATAATGCCTAGAATTCAAAACACGATTATGGATAATTTTATGAAAAGTGTAACATGGTTCTACCAATTCCTTGTGCGTGGAGATTGGAAAGGTATTGAGACACGTTCAGGAAGGTCTCAGCAAACGTTTGGAATACCTTTTGAGCTTTGAATCACACTCTAGCTATGAAAACAGTTTTGAGATTTTTTTGTCAAAATGCAAGTTTGTTGCCTTGTTCTGAGCGCAGCTTCTGTGTTCTTCTCTTAGGGTTCAATTGTGCATATATGTGTGAATGAATTAGGTTAGAAAAATAAGCCCATGATACATTGTTTCAATGCTTTTGAATTTTTGATTTTGCATATCTTTTTCAATCCTTTTTTCCATGAAAACTTGCCTATTTGGAAGATTTGGTCCCTTTGATGTGGTACACGAAATATTTAGGTCTTAATGGGAGAATATGCTGCACAAAAAGATTCAAAACCTTTATTTTAGTATTTATTTCCATAATTAATTTTAATTAAATGAATTAATAGGATTAAAAACTCAATTAATTAATTAAAAATAAGAAAATAACTCCCTTTTAGCTTAATGGGTCGTGCATAGCTTTTGGGTGATGATTCATGGAAGAAATTGAGGCCCATTAGCAATTTTGAGGCATTTGAAGCAAAGTTGACTTTTCAAAATTCCCAAAAATTTCCCAACTTCCACAAGGCATATCTTGCTCAATTTTTAAGCTTTGATCATGTTCTTGGACATTTTGGAAAGGTCTTGAAGTCCTCTAACCAATGCCTTTGGTCCCATCTCATTTTGAATTACCAATCTCAAGTTATGGTCTTTGACTTAAAGTGCCTTTTGTTGACTTTTGAAAATGACCTATAATGTTGAGATTGATAACTTTTTGTGAGAGCATTTCTTGGACTTGAAGTGTGAAGAGGAGTTTTAGGAAATGTCATTCTCTTCAAAATGAGCTTTGGATGGAATTTTTCTGATAAACCATGTGGAAGTTATGCCTTGGTCAATTTGCAGTTGACTTTTCCAACTGTCCAAAAATAGAAACTTTTGCATCTTGAGACTTTTTGAGCCATGCCTTGAGAATCATGATCAAGAATTGATCAAATGATGTTTGTGGCTTCAAAATAAGATGTTGACCAAAAATTTTGACTTTTGACTGTCAAATGACCATTTTGCCCCTGCAGTTGACTGTGAAGCAATTAGGGTTTTTTTACTGTGCAATTTGGTGCTGTGAGTCTTGAAACTTGGCATGTGGATGCTTGACAATGTTTATAGGCATGTGGGACTTGTTTGGACCCTTGGAAACTTCAATTTCTTTTCCAGAACCAAAACCCTAATTTTTTACTGTTAGGAGGCCATTGGACTGTGCAACCCTTGAGAGATTTTGAACCTTGACCTTGGCAAATCTTGAAGAATATGGGAGGGCAAATTTTGGGGTACAACAGTTGCCCCTGTTCAATCTTCTTAGACCTGAGGATGTAGATTGGCTGGCGTGCCTTTCGTAATCCGAAGGTGGAAGATGATTGAACACTAGAGTGCCCAAAAATTTGCGCTCACATGTTAGCAGTGTGATGGTGGGAATGGGCTTACAGATGCCATTTGGAGATTGATGGATAGGAAGATGGGCTTATAGATGCCATCTGAGTGTCGATCGCGTAAGAGTTTCCTTAGCGAGAACTTGCGTACCTCAACAGTAACGATGAGAGAACCTTGGGCGATTACTACCTCAAAAGTAACGATGAGAGAACCTTGGGCGATTACTACCTCAACAGTAACGATGAGAGAACCTTGGACGATTACTACCTCAACAGTAACGATGAGAGAACCTTGGGCGATTACTACCTCAACAGTAACGATGAGAGAACCTCGGGCGATTACTACCTCAACAGTAACGATGAGAGAACCTTGGGCGACTACTACCTCAACAGAATGATGAAGGAATCTTGGATGTCTTCTACTGAGTCTTCATCAGGAAAATCTTTAGGAATCAATTTAACTGGACCAGAGAAGGCCTTTGACTGGATCGGCATCAGAAAAATCTTTAGGAATCGATTTAACTGAACCCGGCAAGGTCTTGGAATAACTTTGACTGGATAAGAATCAGAAAAATCTTAGGGTCGATTTAACTGAACCAGAGAAGGTCTTGGATTAACTTTGACTGGATAAGAATCATAAAAATCTTAGGGTCGATTTAACTGAACCAGAGAAGGTCTTGGATTAACTTTGACTGGATAAGAATCAGAAAAATCTTAGGGTCGATTTAACTGAACCAGAGAAGGTCTTGGATTAACTTTGACTGGATAAGAATTAGAAAAATCTTAGGATCGATTTAACTGAACCAGACAAGGTCTTGGATTAACTTCAACTGGATCGGCATCAGAAAAATATTTAGGAATCGATTTAACTGAACCAGAGGAGGTCTTGGACATAGCTGAGAACTTAACTGGATCTTTCCTGAAAGGTAAACGTCAGTCATATGCAATGCATGATATGGATCAAGCAATGATGTACTCAACATAAATGAGATTGTGTGATGCGTTTATGCATGTATCATGATGTATGTGATGTTTTCGAATGTATTTTCGTCTAGGAAAATATATCCTTGACGAATGCCGAGAGTTAAATCCTGGGCTGATGGTTGAAGAGAGTTCTTCGTTTTCTGTTGGGGATGATGATTGCAAGAATACCGGTAGGAGAAGATGACTCCATTGGGAAATAAACTTCATGAAGAGATTACTCTGCGAGGAATAACTACTCTAGCGATCTTGCTGGGGAACAATACTCTGTGGGAAGAGAGGCGCTTCGCTGAGATGTTGATGATAACTCCGCTAGGGATACCGTTGTTATGTTGGAAGTTTTAATAGGCTCCGCTGGGGATGAAGATTTCGCTGAGTACGATCTTTTCGTGGCTTTTGGCTGAGGATAACCCAGTTATATCCTGGTGGGGAAATAACCTTTGAATAAAGCCGGGAGACGCGTTCGTGCTCTGCAGGGGGGGAAGCTTCCAGAATCTACTGGGGATAGGCTTCCTGCTGGGGAGATGGATTCCAATTTCCTGGGGAAACTTGGATTGGACTCTCCTGGGGAAATTTTTGAGATATATTGGGGAAGTGGCTCCGCTGAATGTCTGGTATACCGCTGGAGAACAATCTTAGATCAAGACTGCCGGGGATGCTTGTTTAAGAATGTTTGAATATTGCGCTGAGGAATGTTGAGATCTGCTGGAGGATACTCAACTTCCTTAAGGATGACAGGATAATTCTATTTGGGGAGAGTGCATGGACTTGCTGGCTCACCCTCTGGGGAGTTAAGGTATCTTGGTTATGTTCTTCAGCTGACCTTACCTTGGTACCTTGGTGGACAGAACAATTAGATCGCTTAGACAACTCATTATTGCCCCTGTTTCTAATGTTACCTGTAATTAATCCTTTGTTTCGTATGCAAACATTTATGAGTTAGCAATTAGTGTCAAATGCATATATCACAAATTGAACCTTGGACGTTCTTCGCAAAACAAAACAGAAAAAGGAAAAAACAAATGGCAACTTGTCTGAAAAGTGAATTGTATTGATTTTTGAATTTGCCTGTAAATAGGCGTTTATGTACAAGGGGCTGACGTCCTGGTAAGAGAACGCCGCCGAACAAAAGAGTTTATACAATTTGTACAAAAGGGAAAACAAAACAGCTATGTGAAAAGAAATAATCCCACTGGGTTCCAACTCTGCTATCGCCTTTATATCTTCGAGCGTCTCATCACTTGATGACCTAGTTGAAGATGAAGCTGATTGATTGATGTCGTTTGAATTTGACAGTTGATACCGGATTCTGGATGCGAGGTGATCCAATGAGACATAGTATTACGCTTTATCCCTAACTTTTGCCTGGACTGCCCTTTCGGGTTTTCAGTCCACCGGGATACCCATTTTTGCCCAAGCCGCCTTTTCAGGTTTTCGACTTGCCGGGTGTACAGATTTTTTCATTTCATCCCTCATTTTGCCCGAACCCTTTTGGTTCACCGGGAAGCCCTAATTTTTGCCTAGGTATGTCAACCTAGCGGGTCTTTGATCATGCGTAGTATCTTTTTACTATGTCTGCATTGGCGGGGTGAGGAAGGTCGTCACCATCCATGGTGGTTAGGATCATGGCTCCTCCTGAGAACACATGTTTAACCACAAATGGCCCTTCGTACGTAGGGGTCCATTTTCCCCTGGGATCACTCTGAGGAAGGATGATACGTTTGATTACCAGATCCCCAACTTGATATTCTTGTGGTCTGACCTTTTTGTTAAATGCCCTGATCATCCGTTTTTGATACGTATGACCATGACAAATAGCAGCAAGTCTCTTTTCGTCAATTAGATTTAGTTGATCAAGTCGTGTCTGGATCCAATCATCTTCGCTCAGATCTGCATCCTTAATTATCCGGAGAGAGGGTATTTGCACTTCAATTGGCAAGACTGCTTCCATGTCGTAGACCAATGAAAAAGGAGTTGCCCCGGTTGACGTCCTTGCTGAGGTACGGTACCCATGTAGAGCAAACGGTAACATCTCGTGCCAATCTTTATAGTTCACTGTCATCTTCTGCACAATCTTTTTAATATTCTTATTCGTTGCTTCTACAGCCCCATTCATCTTCGGCCGGTAGGGAGAAGAGTTGTGGTGCTGTATCTTGAATTGCTCGCAGAGCTCAGTGATCATCTTGTTGTTGAGATTAGTATCGTTGTCCATAATGATTCTTTCAGGGACGTCGTACCGACAGATCAGATTGTGCCGAATGAACCGTGCCACAACATTCTTGGTTACTATAGCATAGGAAGCCGCTTCAACCCACTTTGTGAAGTAATCAATCGCTACCAGGATGAAGCGATGCCCATTGGATGCCATAGGTTTAATCTCGCCGATCATATCAATTCCCCACATTGCAAAAGGCCAAGGTGCAGTCAGGACGTTCAGAGGAACTGGAGGAACGTGCACCTTGTCTGCGTATATTTGACACTTATGACATGTCCGAGAATGTTGGTAACAATCAGCTTCCATTGTGGACCTGAAATATCCTGCCCGAAGGATTTTCTTCGCCATGGTGTGTCCACTGGAATGTGTTCCGAAGGTACCTTCATGTAGCTCTGCCATGATCCTTTCTGCTTCAGTCTTATCCACACAACGCAGTAAGGTCGAATCATGGTTTCGCTTGTACAGAATGCCGTTGCTGAGGAAAAACTTCGCTGCGAACCTTCTCAGAAACTTTTTATCATTGACAGATGCACCTTCAGGGTACTCCTGAGCTTCCAGGTATCTCTTCACCTCATGGTACCAAGGTTTCTCAGTTACTACCTCAGCCTCAAGATCACAACAGTATGCCGGTTCGTCCAGTTTCCAGATGATGACCCGGGGAGCCTCGTTGTCCCATTTGACTTTGAACATGGAAGACATCGTGGCTAACGCGTCCGCCAGCTGATTCTCCTCTCTTGGGAAATGTTCAAAAGTTATCTCTGTGAAATGGGGGATCAATGTCAACACACATTCTTTGTAAGGAATAAGATTCGGATGTTTCGTATCCCACTCGCCTTTGATCTGATTGATCACGAGAGCGGAATCTCCGAAGACACTCAGAAACTTGATCCTTAAGTCAATCGCAGCTTGCAGACCCATGATGCATGCCTCATACTCCGCCATGTTGTTGGTGCAGTTGAAACATAGTCGGGCAGTGAGTGGAGTATGAGTGCCTTGAGGGGATATGATCACAGCGCCAATACCGTTTCCCAAAGCGTTGGAGGCTCCGTCAAAGTGCATAGACCATCGGGATCCTTCCTCAGGTCCTTCATCCGGTCCAGGTACTTCACAATCAGTCACTCTCATGATGCTCTCGTCCGGAAACTCAAGGTTCATTGACTGATAGTCGTCTACTGCCTGATGTGCCAAGTGGTCTGCCAATACACTTCCTTTGATGGCTTTCTGAGTCGTGTACTGGATGTCATATTCTGTCAATATCATTTGCCATCTTGCTATTCTCCCAGACAGAGCAGGATTTTCAAATATGTACTTTATTGGATCCATCTTTGAGATCAACAAGGTAGTGTGAGTCAGCATATACTGTCTCAGCCGACGAGTAGCCCATACCAAAGCGCAGCAAGTTTTCTCGAGCAGTGAGTATCGGGTCTCACAGTCGGTAAACTTTTTGCTAAGGTAATAAATGGCATGCTCTTTTCGGCCAGACTCGTCATGCTGCCCCAGCACACACCCCATTGAGTTGTCAAGTACTGTCAGGTATAATATCAGAGGTCTCCCTTCAACCGGTGGCATAAGGACGAGTGGTTCTTGGAGATACTCTTTGATTCTGTCAAAAGCGGCCTGACATTCATCATTCCAATGTACTACCTGATCTTTCTTCAGCAGCTTGAAGATTGGCTCACAGGTAGCAGTTAGATGCGAGATGAACCGGGCAATGTAATTCAGACGTCCCAGAAAGCCTCTGACCTCTTTCTCTGTCTTGGGAACCGGCATCTCTTGAATAGCTTTAACCTTGGCAGGGTCCACTTGAATACCCTTGTCACTTACGACGAAGCCTAGCAACTTTCCAGATCTAACCCCGAAGGTGCACTTGTTCGGGTTCAACCTCAGCTTGTACAACTTCAGACGGTCAAACAGTTTCTGCAGATGGTCAAGGTGTTCCTCCTCGGTTTGGGACCTTGCAATCATATCGTCGACATACACTTCTATCTCATGATGGATCATGTCATGAAATAAAGAAACCATGGCACGTTGGTAGGTTGCCCCAGCGTTTTTCAACCCGAATGGCATGACCTTGTAGCAGAAGGTGCCCCACTGAGTGACAAAGGTAGTCTTTTCCATATCTTCAGGAGCCATCTTGATCTGATTATAACCTGAAAAGCCATCCATGAAGGAGAACACCTTGTGTTGAGCAGTATTGTCAACCAGAACGTCAATGTGAGGTAGGGGAAGTCATCCTTGGGGCTGGCCCTGTTCAGATCCCTGTAATCAACACACATTCTGACCTTACCATCCTTCTTCGGTACCGGCACCACATTAGCAACCCACTAAGGGTAAGAAGTCACTGCAAGAAACCCGGCATCGAATTGCTTCATAACCTCAGATTTGATCTTCTCAGACATCTCTGGACGCATACGGCGGACCTTTTGCTTAACCGGAGGGCAGTCTTCCTTGGTAGGCAAATGATGGACCACAATGTCAATATCTAACCCAGGCATGTCTTCGTAGGACCAGGCAAAGATCTCCACATAATCATGTAACATCTGAGTCAACTGTTGTTTTACGCTGAGCTCCAGATTGGCGCCAATCTTGACTTCCTTCCTATTTGTCTCAGTACCCAGATTGATCGTTTCCACTGGCTCTTCGTGTGGTTGAATTGCCCTCTCTTCCTGGAGTAACAGTCTTGCAAGCTCTCCAGGCACTTCGCAATCATCTTCACCTTCGTCTTCGGCTAAGTTGATCGGATTTTCGAAGTCATAACTGGCAGTAACAGAGTCGTTACCAGTGAGATCCAGAGTGGATTGAAACCTGTGTAGGTGAGTGTGTGTAAATATAGCTGTTTTGCAATATATAAAGAAAGAAAGAAAGGGAGCACAAGATTTGAAATGCGAAAAAACGTCCAAGATCTTTATTCATGATATATTTAAATGACAATTATAAGCCCTCACAAATGAAGCCAACGGTGCCCCGGGTAAGACACCGGGCCATGAAGTTTCAATTCATTGTTTATTACAAATAACAAAAACAAAGGAATTCATTACTACGTAACAAAAGTAACAGCTGTATGATCTTTTGCGGTCCAATTGTTCAATCCACCGTCAGTCGTCGGGTAGATCCAACTATCGAACTCTGATTCTTCCACCTCGTCTTCATCCCCAATAGCATTCACTCCTGGATTGGTGATGAGCACAGGAGGTCTTCCGGTCCTAGCTTTGCACACAGCCCTCTGAGCCTATGCAGTAAAACCCAGTCCAAACTTGTCAGTTTTAGGAGTGAAATCAGGGAGCCTTCCCCAGTTAGCACATTCACCTTTCTCGATTACAGCCCGGGCGTCCTTCAAGGAAGCCATCTTCAAAGGAAAGTCCTCTTCAACCACTGTTTCTGCTGCTGCCAATGTTGGAGGTACCTCTTCAAAATGCTGAAAGGGGGTTTCAATAAACTCCCCGTCCATCTTGATATACCGGAAGGAATTCAAGTGACTAACCATATACTCCTCCTCTCCCTGCACAGTGACAATCTTCCCTCTGACAGGGTACTTGAGCTTCTGGTGTAGGGTAGAGGTCACTGCCCCAGCTTTGTGAATCCAAGGTCGACCCAGCAAACAAGAATATGATGGACGAATATCCATCACATAGAAAGTTGAGTCAAATACTTGAGAACCCACACGAATAGGAATGTCTACTTCTCCATGAACCATCCTCTTCGATCCGTCAAAGGCTCGAACAATGATGTTGCTAGGTTTCAACTCCAAGCCCTCAAAATCCAACCGGTCTAAGGCTTTTTTGGGCAACACATTTAGGGAAGAACCGGTGTCCATAAACACATGCGCGAGAGTAGTGCCCCTGCATTCTATAGAGACATGCAGGGCATCATTGTGGTTCTTTCCCTTGGCGGTAAGGTCAGCATCTGAGAAACCCAAACCATTGTCGGCTGTCAAATTGGCTACGCAATCAATAAACTGGTCTGCAGAGGTCTCTTGTGGCACATGGGCCGTCTTCAGAAATGAAATCAGGGCCTTAGCATGGGCCTCTGAGCATAGCAGCAATGACAGCATAGAGATTTTGGAGGGTGTATGCCCCAGCTGTTCAACGACATTGAAATCACTCTTCTTGATTATCTTAAGAATTTCCTCCATCTCTTGCTGGGAGGCTTCAACATTCACAGATTTTGGTGCCTCCATCCGGGCAGGCTCATCATCAATCCCTTTGCCCCGAGCATTAGATGACTCGGCAGCAGGGGAAGCAACTTGATCAGAAGTGGAAACAGGTGCACTTGCAGGTGTAATTATGAGAGGTCTTCGAATAGCTGGTGGTGCAATGTCAGGCGAGAAGAGCCTGCCACTGCGAGTTACTTTGGTGGGACCAGTGATATTGCTGATGCTGGTACCGGTGTTGAACTCTTGCTTTATTCCAAGTACATATACATCTGCCCCATAGTGCCATGGGACAGCTTTATCAGATTCATAGGGGAGGGGCCCCGAAACAGTAATAATAATGGGTGCAACAGTCATGATTTTAACTGGCTTCCTCGGGGGAGCCTTGATTGGATTGTTGAAAATTGTAACGACAGATACTTCTTCCACAGGAACAAACGGAACAGCGGTCTTCTTGAACAGAATCTCTTTGTTGTCCATCAGGCTTTGGATGCCTAACTTCAGCAACGGACAACCAATAAGGGAAACAGCACACAAAAGGCAACCCTCGCTACAACCCGGAAATAAACCGGCCAGTAGCAAGTTCCTCTTAACAGTCAACAGAGGAGTAGCTACATCATTCACAGAAACAGCATACAAGTCTTCATCAATGGCCTTTACTCCATGCTGGGGCATAGGAGCAGTCACAACATTTGGCCTCTCAGGCGCCTCAAATTGTATCTCCTTCGCATCAATAAGGTCCTGCACCTTATTCCTTAAGGCCCAGCAATCATCACCGGGCTATCGGAGTGATAAGCACAGCGGGCATTTGGATTATACTTAGGAGATGTAGTATTCACAACCTTTGGAGCCTCTCTGACGGTCACCAAGTTGGTTGATAGCAGCTGCGACAAGATTTATGACAAGGTCATACTTAGCCGGGTAAATTCTCTTCTGGGTCTTTCAGCCCTTGGTTGATTGGTTTGCCGAGGAGCGGCAGCAGGTTTAGCAATCACCACCGTGTTGACAGATTGGCGGCGCTCTGGTTTATCTTGCCTTCCAGGCCCATACATAGCACTGGCCTCCTTTTTGAAGGGCTTCTTCTCAGAACTTGAAGACGCACCTTTCTGAATCTTCCCTGACTTCATGCCAGCCTCTATCCTTTCCCCAGTCAGGATGAGGTCAGTAAACCCTGCAGACGAATTGCCAATAAGATGATTGAAGAATGGCCCGGAGAGGGTCCCCAAGAACATATCCACTAGCTCACGGTCTGTTAACGGAGGCTGCACCCTGCCATCCAGGTCCCTCCACTTCTGCGCATACTCTTTAAAACCTTCGCCTAATCCTAGCGACATACCCTGGAGTTGGGTACGTGTAGGAGCAAGGTCGGCATTATATTGATACTGCTTGTAAAAAGCAGTAGCCAACTCCTCCCAGTTACGAACCTTGGTTCCATCCAGCTGATAGAACCATTCGAGATGAGTCCCTGAAAGACTCTCCTGGAAGAAGTGGATCCACAAGTTCTTGTCCACAGTATACGGCTGAATTTTCTGCACATAAGATCTGAAGTGTAACTTAGGGCAGGACGCCCCGTCATACTTGGTGAAAGATGGTGCTTTAAACTTGTGCGGGATGATCACGCCAGAAGATAAACCCAAGTCTCCGAAATCCAAGCCAGGCACTTGTTGAATTTCTATGGCGTTCAGACGGTCTTCCAATTGCTTGTACCGGTCTTCAGCTGGAGGATATTTTTCCTCATTAAAATCAGTCTCGTTGTCAGAGACTACCGGACTAGGACCTCTTCCCCCCTGGGGACTGTCTTTGCCTACAGAAGAACCAGCTTCCTCATTCTGCAGAGTGTTACCAAACCTCCGGCCCTAGTTGAATAGAACAATTCTCTTCTTCTTCTTCTCCTTCTTCAGAAGCAAAGCCTTCAGCTCTTCCTGACCTTGAGCCAAACCCATGATCAGCTCCTGAAATTGTGCGTTCTGCGCCTGAAGGGCCTTGATAGACAGCTCGGTAGATGATTCAGGGTTCATGATGCTGAAATAAACAGCAAAGAACAGTAAGCAACCTGAAAAGAAGAGTACCTACTATGCATATAACGAATGGAATGCGTATGATTTATGTTTTCAAAGACAACCGGGAATCAACTTTGTAAACAAAAAGGAACACACTTCATTAGATTCAACTTTGAAACTTAAATTGTTCAACAGGTTGCCCTTAGGTGTTACATAGAAAAATGGAAATACTGAAAAGGGAAATAAAACTATAAAAGAAAATCCAAGTCTCCTTATTGATCCCAGGGTCTCCTCTTCTCAGTACGGATGTAGTCATTCAGAGCCCGCTCATTTTCCAACTGCTTTGTCAGTTTCTGGATCTTCAGTTCCTGCTCGTTGAACTTTTCCTGGTAAGAATCTCGTTCTTCTCGCAGTTGCGCCCAAGACCTCTTTAATGTCTCATAATCAGTAGGTATCTGAGGAGAGAGAACAGTTGGAGGAACTCCATCTTTATCAGGATGCTCAAGAATGATGGGTCTGACAGCTTCGTACGGCATACCTAACTTCTGAGCACGGATGCGGACCCATTTGTAGTAAGCTTCCATAGGTAGAGAGGTCTTTGGTCCTAACTCTTGTGGGTCAGCTTTATGAATTCTGTCCCAAGCCTTGATGAACCTACGACGCAGCTCGTCACTATCCACCTGAAACTCAAAACTGATGTGAGGCACCAACATCTCATGAGGTCCTGTTCTTCTGGCTCTTCCAAACTGTCGGAGAGCTAAACATGGATTATAAGAAATTCCCCCTTGGGTACCAATCAGAGGAACATTAGGATATTCTCCGCAACAATCAATAACAGCTATCTCATCCAAACCTCTGAGAGTCCAAATGATGTCCTTATCAGTGAGAGACATTAACCTATGAGCCCAACTGTTGGCTCCTAAATTCGACACCCTTGTTTTATTAATGTCAGCCATTAAAGCTGAAGGATGTTTTCGACTAGCTAGGTCTGTCGAAATGCCCGTCGAAAGATGGCAAGATACTTAAAAGATTTCTTCCAAGGGAGAAGTTGGTTGCCTTCGATGTCGAAGGAGTTTCTCGTCGAAGATGTTTCTCGACGAAGTTGTTCGATGGTTCAGAGTGGAGCAGTTTGAAATTCAAGCGTTTGGAGGGAAAACGGTTTCCAGCGGTTACCAAGTGCAACGTGCAAAGATCTGGAGCGTCGAACGTTGAGAACGTGCCAAGTGGAATCATCTCGAAGCAGTGTAACTGCCCGACGGTTACTTGGGATGTTTTAGTATAAATAGTAGTAGTCATGTAAGTTCTCGCGGGTGTTCACAATTCTATACAAAGTCACTCATATAGATTCGAGTACCCAGCGTGTGAGAAAGAATTGTTGAGAAATGTATGTGTGAAACACCAACTTTATTAATCAAAGTCATTTACTTTTCCAGAAATTTACTTGCTTTCTCCTTTACATTCCTGTCGAAGCCTTTTACTTTAAGCCTTGTTTATTTTACCAAGTATTTCCTTCATGCAATTTATTTAAAGCCTCTTTATTTAAAGCCTTATCCAATTTAATCAAAACTTCAAAATCAACCTATGTCCTAGGATCAATCTGATCGATCCTGCGAGTAACCAAATAAGTAACCATTTGGAGGATCAGCGGTTGTTTACCAAATCCCAAGGTAAACAAATTGGCACACCTGATGGGACCGTGTGTTGATTGTTGAAAATAATCTCATCTTTTCGAGGAGTGTTGTATGTTATTGAGAAGTGGTAGAATATACACTAACAATAACAATACTGCCAGAGGAAGGGAAGAGATGGCGAATCCGCCAAACAATAACGAAATCCCACAAACGAATGTGGGAGCAACGGTTAGTACGACCGTAAGTGAAGCGACAACTGTTGGTTCGACACCAGCAGTAACGGTCACAGCAACGGGGCCATTACTTTCGTTCACGGGCCCCAGGATGCCTTTGGGAACTCCCCCACCAAGGGGAAATTTAGGCACAAGGCCTTTTGTTCCCCCAGGATTTATGCCACTTTATGGTATGCCAACTTCTGAATTGGCTAGCCTGACGAATGCTACGTCCACTTTTTCAGACCCTTTAGTGAGTGCCTCTTCGCCACTCCAAGGTTCTGGAGTAGGCATGGCGAATAGAAATAGGACCCAACTCTTAGGAGGAACGTCCCAAGTAGCCCATGGTCTTACAAATGCCTCGACAGCAGTCTTGAGGCAACAAATGGACGAAAGCAACCATGATATGGTGCAAATGTTGGCACAAACTTTGAGTACAGTGCTAAACCCTCTAATACAAAACACTACTCAATCGAATCAGCAAGTGACAGCGCAAATGACGTGCTTGGCTGATTTCTTTGGAGTACCCCAACCTATTCGACAGCCCCAAAGGGCGCAAATAAGGGGAAACCAGGGGATATTCTTAGAGGAAGAAACCACCATTAACCAGGTTCAACAGCCTGTCGAAGAAAACCTTAGGGCACGATTGGAGCAACCTGTCGAGGAACCTAGGGTAATAACCCCAGAGGTAAGGTTAGTTAACAGAAACCAAAATGCTGACGAAGTAGTCCAGCATATCCAATACCAAAATACGGGTTTGGAAAATAATCTGGCAACCATGATCGAAAGGATCATGACTCAAAATGGGATGAACATGGGCTTTCGAAGGCCCAACTTTACATCTCCATTGTCAGAGTACGTGTTACAGACAGACTTACCTCCTAGATGCAAAGTCCCCAAATTTACTAAGTTCTCTGGGGACACGACAGAATCTACTGTCGAGCATGTGGCGAGATACTTGATCGAAGCAGGTGACATTTCGAATAACGAAAACCTAAGGATCAAGTACTTCCCAAGTTCTTTAACAAAGAACGCTTTTACTTGGTTTACGACTCTGCCCCCCAATTCGATCCATCATTGGACCCAGTTGGAAAGATTGTTCCATGAACAATTCTACATGGGGAAAACCAAGATAAGCCTGAAAGAATTGGCCAGTGTAAAGAGACGTTTCACTGAACCTATAGACGAATATCTAAATAGGTTTAGGCTGCTCAAGGCGAGATGTTTTACACAAGTGCCAGAACATGAGTTAGTCGAAATAGCCGCAGGCGGTTTAGATTATTCCATTAGGAAGAAGCTAGACACCCAATACCTGAGAGACATGGCCCAACTGGCCGATAGAGTTCGACAGGTAGAACGCCTCAAAGCTGAAAAAGCAAAGGCAACGAAAACTCACAAGAGAGAGAGGATAGCGTACGTTGAGATGGATGACGAAGATCCGGAATCCTTCGACGATACTTTAGTTGTCGAAGAAGGAGAAGTCGATTTAGCAGAACTGAAACAAGGGCCACCATACTCTTGTAAGCTGTTAGTCCCCTCAAGTGGGAAAAATCCCATTGGTCCAGAAAGGACCAACGATAGGTTCCCCAAAAAGACTTATAGTTTTGACATCACAAAATGTGATCAAATATTCGACTTGCTGGTTAAAGATGGCCAAATGATAGTACCCCCAGGGGTAAAAGTGCCTCCTCTTGATCAAAGAAAGAAGAGAGGTTTTTGCAAATATCATAATTTTTTGGGCCATAAAACTTCTCAATGTTTTCTTTTCAGGAATCTTGTGCAAGACGCTATCAAAGAAGGGAGGTTGAAGTTTGCTGACAAAACCCCCATGGCTGTCGACTCAAATCCATTGCAGGATGAAGCCCATTATGCTGAGCCCTCCGAGGTGAACGTGATAGAGGCAACCAGGAGCCAGTCGAAGAAGCCGGGAATCACAATGGTCGAAGTCTCAAAGGACCACATCAACATGCCAATCTTTGGCAGTTTTTCTGGAAATTTATCCAGGAAGACAATTGAAGCTGTTCAGAAAGCGGTCGAAAACCCGAAGTTGGAGACCGCTGAAGCACAAAAAACTGGACCAAAACCCAGTTCCCACTTGGCCACAGTTCAAGGCCAGACGGAGAATCTGGAGATGCAAATGAAGCAGTTAACTCTTGCTAACAAAGATACAATGAATATCAACATGGTCGAACTTTCTGACCCAAAAGCATCAGAAGAGGCCATGAGGCAAGAACAAGCTAATAAGACTGCTTTCCCTCAGGAAAATGAAAATTTGGCAGATTTTCTACAAAGATGCCAGAAAAAGAAATCAGAGGTGATGCTGTGTCCAAGATGCAGTTCGATCTTTGACAAAAAAGCTGCTGAGCACATTCAAGGCGTAAGAGCAGCGAACAAGAGAAGGGAAAATGTTGACCTTCGACATGATCCCAGAAGAGCCTCCCAAAGAGGTTCTAACCAAGAAAAGAGGCCATTGACTTTTAGGCCTCCCACAAATGTGCCAGTAGACACTTGGTACAAAACCTCTGGTCGAAAAAGGCCAAGTGAGGAGAGATGGCACTCTTTCGACGTGCCAAGAGGTTCCTCTTTGACTCAAAAGAAAGAGCCTCAGGTTGCTGCACCTAAAGTTGCACAAGTGTCAAGCAACTACAAAGGTAAAAAACCCATGTCTCGATCTCAATGGAGGAGATACCAAAGGAGACGAAAAGCTGAAAGGGAGGCTGCCAGCGAA
This sequence comes from Vicia faba, assembly GCA_948472305.1. Lineage (NCBI taxonomy): Eukaryota > Viridiplantae > Streptophyta > Magnoliopsida > Fabales > Fabaceae > Vicia > Vicia faba. The sequence continues at coordinate 469,776,609 of OX451735.1, forward strand.
CCAAAGGCAGAAACCAGTTCGAATGTTCCTCAAAGGAAGCAAAGGAAACCTCTAGAAAGAGAGCCAGTAACCAACAGGCTAGTTTGGCCTAACCAAAGTGAAGTCGAAGACGAAGGCGATTCTGAGTCTGATGATACTTTGGACATAATGGTGAATATAGTTTCAGTGCTGCCCAGAGAATTCAATCGACAGGTAGAGGTCGAAGCAAGTGACTGGGAAGTGGAACAGGAAATGGCCAAACATAGGCCAGTGTGCTATTTCGTCATGGACAATGGCACCACTGAGGAACAAAATGGGTTCTTCGAGCCACCTACAGAGGCGATGAAAAATCACCTCAAGCCTTTATTCATAAGGGCTAAACTCGAAGAAACTACTGTGAATAAAATATTGGTGGATTGTGGGGCAACCATCAACATTATTCCTCACTCTATGCTAAGGAAAATTGGCAAAAGGGATGAGGACATTAAGCCTCACAACATGGTCTTGTCGAACTATGAGGGCGGCATAGGGACCACTATGGGAGTGATCCAGCTAGATATCAAAGTAGGGTCTATCCTTCGACCAACGATGTTTATGGTCATATCGGCCAAACCTAACTACAATCTTTTGTTGGGCCGTGAATGGATTCATGGTGTCGGAGCTGTGCCATCATCAATGCACCAGAGGCTGCTCCTATGGCGTCCAGATGGGATGGTCGAAAACATAGAGGCAGATCAAAGCTACTACCTGGGCGAAGTGAATCACCTGGGTTTGGCAGATTTCGACAAGAACTTGGCTCACATAGGGCCATGTCCAACACCTGACTTCGACATGGCACCAGCGCCAAACACTTTTTGTTTCCTATACCTGCATCCTGAGCATGGTTTCCAATGGGACAGAGAAGACTTGTCCCACATAGACTTCAGTGGGTTAACTGATATCCAACCAACTGGTTGGGGAAGTGAATTCAGTGATAATGACTGAGTCACAATCTTTGAAGCGAATTTCGGCTTATGTAGCTGAAACTAAGATGATAACGGCTCTCGAAGCCGAAGTAAAGTACATGGCCACACAGGCCAATGATCAACAGTTATCTGCTGCAGGTCCAGGAAAGGATTTCGATCCAAAACCCCCTGATATCATGCCAGAGGAAATGCAGGAACAGAGGCTCGACGCCATCTATGACGATGAGCCTTTGGGCTTCGAAAAGGACCCCTTGGCGAAAAACATTAAAATGTTAGCACAAGATCCTTTAGAAGAAATTAACTTAGGCGAAGGGTCAGAGAAAAGGCCAACTTACATCAGCGCCAAAATTGATCCAGAACTTAGGTTGGAAGTAATCCAATTGCTGAAAGAGTTCAAAGACTGTTTTGCATGGGATTATGACGAAATGCCTGGTCTCGACAGAGGATTGGTAGAACTTCAGTTGCCAATCAAACCTGGGAAGAAGCCAATCAAGCAAAATCCAAGGCGCTTCGCTCCATAAATACTGTCGAAGATCAAGACGGAAGTCGAAAGACTGCTGAAATGCAAATTCATACGTGTTACAAGGTATGTCGAATGGATTGCAAACATTGTGCCAGTAATTAAGAAAAATGGTACGTTAAGGGTGTGCATAGATTTCAGGTATTTGAATGCTGCTACACCCAAAGATGAATATCCTATGCCTGTGGCGGAAATGCTAGTTGATTCTGCCGCTGGCTATGAATACCTGAGTATGCTCGATGGTTATTCAGGATATAATCAAATATTCATTGCTGAAGAGGATGTGTCGAAAACAGCTTTTCGATGCCCTGGGGCCTTAGGCACTTACGAATGGGTAGTGATGCCTTTTGGCCTAAAGAACGATGGGGCAACGTACCAGCAAGCAATGAATACTATCTTCCATGATTTTATTAACACTTTTATGCAAGTATATATTGATGACATTGTTATAAAATCTGTTTCCAGGAAGAATCATATTGACCACCTTCGACAATCATTCGAAAGAATGAGAGAACATGGTCTGAAGATGAACCCTTTGAAGTGTGCATTCTGTGTGAAAGCTGGAGATTTCTTGGGCTTCGTTGTCCACAAGAAAGGAATCGAAATCAACCAGAACAAGACGAAGGCAATTTTGGAAGCGAAAGCGCCATCGAATAAGAAGGAACTGCAATCTCTGTTAGGCAAGATAAATTTCTTAAGGAGATTCATATCTAATCTAAGTGGGAAAGCCCAGGCCTTTTCACCCTTACTTCGACTGAATAAAGAGGGGTTCGAATGGGGGCAGGAGCAACAAGAAGCCTTCGACAAAATCAAAGGGTACCTCACTAAGCCACCTATTTTGGTGCCTCCTTGTAGCAATAGGAGTATGAGATTATACATAGCTGCATCCGACAAAACTCTGGGAAGCATGTTAGCCCAAGAGGATGAGAATGGAGTCGAAAGACCCATTTACTATCTCAGTAGAGTTTTGAACGATGCAGAAACTAGATATAGTGAAGTTGAAAAATTGTGTCTATGTCTGTATTTCTCTTGTACAAAACTCAAGCAATATATAAAACCAGTTGATGTGTATGTTTCGTCTCATTTTGATGTTTTCAAGTATATGTTGTCGAAACCTATCTTGCACAGTCGAATTGGCAAGTGGGCATTAGCATTAACTGAATACTCCTTGACCTTTATGCCTCTTAAGGCAGTGAAAGGACAAGTGGTTGCAGACTTCATAGTCGACCACTCAATTCAAGTTGAGGATATTAATTATGTGGAGATAGAGCCTTGGAAATTCTACTTCGATGGTTCCAGCCATAAAGATGGAACAGGGGTAGGAGTCTTGATTATTTCTCCAGATAAAATTCCAACAACATTCAAGTACAAAATATCAGGTTCTTGTTCGAACAATGAGGCTGAGTATGAAGCTCTAATTACTGGCCTTGAGATATTGTTGGAATTGGGGGCAACTCGAGTCGAAATAATGGGAGACTCAGAGATAGTCATTAAACAAGTCACAAAGGAATATAAATGCATAAGAGATAATCTCATTATGTACTTTGTGATAGCAAATCGTTTATTGAAAAAATTTGAAACGGTTAATATTCGACACATACCCAGAGTCGAAAATCAAATAGCCAACGACTTGGCACAGATTGCATCTGGGTATAAGATTTCAAAAACGAGACTGCAAAGAGCAATCGAAGTTCGAGAAAAGATAAAAGCAACTTGTCTATCACCAACAGACTTGGAATCGACGAGACTAGGATATGCTGATCAAAGTAACTTCGAAATTTCGTTCATAGATAATTTATCAGAGCAAGATTGGAGGAAACCCATAGTGGATTATCTTCAAAATCCAAGAGCTTCGACAGAACGAAAAACAAAGTACAGGGCGTTGAGTTATGTACTCATGGGTAATGAGTTATTCAAGAAAACTCCTGAAGGGGTTTTGCTAAAATGCTTAAGTGAAACTGAGGCATACATAGCCTTTTCGACTACGCACGCTGGAGCATGTGGGGCTCACCAAGCAGGCCATAAGATGAAATGGTTGTTGTTTCGACAAGGAATATATTGGCCCACTATGCTGAAAGATTGTGTTGAGTTCGCCAAAGGTTGTCAAGAGTGTCAAGTCCATACAGGCATCCAACATGTACCAGCAAGCGAACTTCACTCGATAGTGAAGCCTTGGCCCTTTAGAGGATGGGCGTTGGACCTCATTGGAGAGATTCGACCAGCATCATCAAAGAGTCAGAAATACATACTGGTAGGCATTGATTACTTTACTAAGTGGATCGAAGCTATCCCTTTAGTCAATGTAGACCAGGAAAATGTCATTGAATTTATTCAAAAGAACATTATCTTTAGGTATGGAATCCCTGAGACGATAACAACTGATCAAGGATCAGTTTTCACTGGTCGAAAGATGCAGGAATTTGCTCAGGAAACAGGTTTCAAACTCCTAACATCAATGCCTTATTATGCACAGGCGAATGGTCAAGTCGAAGCAGCTAACAAAGTAGTGATTGGCTTGATAAAAAAGCATGTTGGGAAGAAACCAAAGAATTGGCACAAGACGTTGGACCAGATTCTGTGGGCTTGTCGAACGTCCCCAAAAGAAGCCACAGGTACAACACCATATAGGCTAACTTTTGGCCATGATGCAGTGTTGCCAGCAGAAATTTGTCTTCAATCTGCAAGGGTTCAGAGGCATTATGATATTCCTTCTGAAATTTATTGGAACATGATGTTAGACGAACTAGTGGATTTAGACGAAGAGAGATTGCGCGCTCTTGACCTACTCAGGCTTCAGAAGAAAAGAGTAGAAGACTCTTATAATAAAAAGGTAAAACCTAAGGTATTTTTGCCTGAAGAACTAGTTTGGAAGGTAATTCTTCCCATGGATCGAAGGGATCGAAGCATGGGGAAATGGTCACCCAAATGGGAAGGACCATTCAGAGTTATCCAAACTTTTTCTGGTGGAGCCTATGAAGTCGAAGAGTTAGGTGAAGATAAAAGGCTCTTGAGAGTAAATGGTAAATATTTGAAAAAATACAAACCTACACTCCAAGAGATAAAAATAAAATAATAAAATAACAAGACTAAATTGACCATAAAAAGCCAAAATGGAAATTTTATAAATTTCAGCCAAGATGGCAATGTTGTCGAATATAGATTACAAAATATGGTTACAAAAGCTGAATCAATCAAAAGGGAATAGAGTCCTTAAGTCGAAGGTATTTGGCGTGCTGCAGCTCCAATCTTTTCTTGCACCAGGCGTTCTCTTGCACAATCTTGGCAATCTGAGCGTCGAAGCCTTGGGCCTTCTCAGCAAATTCCAGGCCTTGTTTGATTTCAGTTTGACTCTCGGTGTCTGAGACGGTCGAAAGAAGTTCCTCCTTGCGTATAGTGTTGGCATTTATCTTAGCCTCTATTTCTTCGATTTGTGCCCTGAAGGAAGCATTCTCTCGATCGATGGCATCGACTTCTTCCTGCGTAGACGCTTTTTGCTTCGACAACTCCGCAATTCGAGAAGTCGTATCCGAAACAGTAGTCCACGCAGAGGAGCTTTTGCCATATAACACCTCAAGCTGACTATTAAAGCCCCTTTGGCGCCTGTAATCTGCTGAGACTTGATCAATCATGGAGTGTAACTCCATGATCAAGCCTGAAACTTCTGGAGCTACAGCTAACAAGTCGACAGCATTCAAAACATCCCTCAAGTATGATGGAGCAGTGGGGTCCCCCTCTAAAGCCTTCATCAAGTCCTTCTTGAAAAACTGGGCCTTAACCTTCGCCAAAGCTTCATCGAGAGGAGAGGTTTCAGTGGACTTCCCCGACAGGGTAGGAACCTCCTGACTAACATCAGACGAACTCTTGCTCTCGATGATTGTGTTGAGATAGCTAACAGGGTCAGTTTGTTTCAAGAGTTCTAAGTCCTCTTTCGACCTGTGCTTCGTTGAGGTAGCAGCCCTTGCAACAGCATTGTCTTGGGTTTGAGGCTGTTGAGTGTTAGGTGTCTCGACTTGTTTCCCTTCGACTCGGACTGGGGCAGTACCAGCGTCATCTTGGTGCTCTTCGCTAGCGTCACCTTGGTGCCCTTCGCCAGTGTCACCTTGGTTCTCTTCGCCAGCGGCACCTTGGTTTTCTTTGCCAGCATCGCCTTGGTCCCCTTCTTCACGATTCTCTTCCGACAGATCCACCACCTGAACTGCTTCTGGCTGTTGTTCTTCCGTTTGAAGTTCCTCTGCTGGTTTTTCTACCGTCTCAGCATTGGCCTCATTTATTTCAGTATGGGCTTCGTCATTTCCCAAGCCTTTTTCTTGTGGCCTGCTGAGTTCAGCAGATTCCAGCGTTTCAGAGGTCCTTGGTGGTGAGCTTTCAGTGGTGTCCTGAGAAAGGAAAGAGGAAGAATCTTCAGAAATCGAAAAAGACATAATTGAATGTAGGTATCTACACCTAAGTTATAAAAAGGTTTAAGAGATTACCTGTAAGTTAGCTTCAGCCCCAGGGCTGGAATTGTCGCTTTCGACAGGCTTGTTGAGAAGAACGTTTAGTTCCTCCTCCGTTGGCTCCTCAATGATCACTGGAGGTGGCCTGGGCTTTCTCCCAGCAACCTTTATTCTAAATGTTCGACCTTCAGGAGCAGGAGCAGGAACAGGAGCGTCCTTCGTCAGCTTTCGCCTTTTTAGAGGAGCAGGAGGAGAATCACCTTCTTCATCGCTCCCAGATTCGACCACCAGTGCTGGCTGTTTCTTGGGCGAAGGTGCCTAAAAAACCAATGGGAATTCGATTTAGCAATTGCATCGAAAGTCGAAAATCGAAAGCCAGAAGAAAATAATGGTTACCGATACAGAAGGCTTCTTCGAAGGGCCTTCCCCCTGTTGGTTGGTTGTGGTCTTCCCCGGCGCTGTAGTTTTCGCCGGCGGTCGAGGTTTTGTTGAGGGGCCTCCTCCCTGTTGGCTCTCTGTAGCCTTCTTGGCTACAGGCTTTCGAACAACTGAAATCAAATAAATAGTTAACAGGCTAGCAGTCGAAAGAGAAAGACAAAGTAATGTGAGAGGATGAACTTACATTTCTTTATTTTGTCCAACACAAGGACAAAAGATTTCTGAAGCTCATCCATGAAGTCCTTCTCGTCGAAAAACTCCTCAGCGTAATAACTTTTCCACCACTCCTCGAAGGATGGTGAGCAAAGAAAGTTGAGCTGGTAGTCAAACAACGAGAGAACTGTTCGACCAGCATATCTTCCGATATGCTTAATGGCAGCTTCTTCGGTGTAATCATTGCAGAAGTACAACATAGCCTTCTCTCTTGGAAAAATTGGAGAAGGAAGGGTTTTAATAATACCAAACTGGCGAGATACCAGGTTTGGTTGGTATGCAATCAGACTCAAGTGAGTCTTAGAGCTCCTGAATCGAAGAGGCATGATCCTTGGTGTAAGGAACGCCTCCCATATTATTGTATGTTCGTCAACATTAGGACCACTCGACGTCCTTGGATGTGGCCTTGTGAACCATGCTGGGCCTACCTTCCGTCGAGCAAACGGAGCCATAGTCGAAGCAAACTCCTTCCTTCGAGCAAACATCAGAACGAAGTTGGTGAAAGTTTGCTGAAACTCCAGTCCATCTTACATAGGTGTCAACAGAGCCAGTCTGGTTCCTTCGACGCGTCTGTTCGCTATCTCTGGAGCCTGCTCATTTATTTGAACCTTCTTAGGCAAGAAAGATTTGAAGGTGGCATTGAGCCACAGTTGGAGCAGCCAAAAAGGCCCAGCAAGTAGCAAACTGGCCCTGTTCTCGATAATTTTTAGAAGAGTGACCCCATTACTAATCGAATCATAGAGGCTAGCCAGAATCAATTCTGCCAAACAGACAATCTGGCCATGATGGAGTTGAGTGGCGAGAGTGACCATCTTCTTGGTCACCTGTAAGGACTTCGAGCAAAATACAAAGCGAGTCAGCCATAAGGCTAGAAACGCTATGTGTTCGACATCCGACACAGTATCTGTCGACCTGTCGTGATAGTGGTTTATGAAGGTGGTATAGGTTGGTTTGGTGTCAGAGAAGCCAATTTGATCCTCCGACATCTCCTCCGGATCGAAGTAGTCCTCGGTGGGTCGAAGGCCAGTAATAGCGGCCACATCGAAGAGTGTAGGAGTCAGCATCCCACAGGGAAGATGGAAAGTAAAGTGGGAGTAGTCCCAGAAAAGTAGAGAAGCTATCAGCATCTCTGGAGAATAGTTCAAACCTGTCTTCGACAGCATCACCAGGTCGAAAATCCCCATCTTTTTCCAGATCGAAGCTTGGCTTTTCTCCATCTTTTCCAGCCAAGCAACGTAATCAGGAGTCAGGCTAGGGCCAGACCTGAAAGCCCTAACACCTTTGTTGAAGAAACGAAGGTCGATTTTTTCTTTTGCAGGCTCTTCATTGTCTTCAGCATCTTTCTTGGCGCATGCAACCGGTTTGAGTTTCTCAACTACCGGAAAATAACTCTTGATCTTCATGGCCTCAGCAATACTTGGATACAAGGGGCCAGACATAGCAAAGATCTGGTTGGAATATCCAACCGGGATCATAAGGTGGTGTGAGTAAGCATCACGTACGGCGATGTCCAAGGGTTCAGGGACCCTTCGTTGGCCCGTAGCAGTTACTACTGGAGCGGTGACGAAAACCTTAGGTTTGGCGTTTCCAGTTGGTACGGTAGCGCTAGGAGCATTGGAACCAGATGCCATTGTTAGTGTTGAGGTTGAAATGAGGTTGAAGACGAAGTGAAGGAGGAAAAGTTTCTGCAAAGATAACAAGTTTGTATGAAGATAGAGAAGTCTGAAAGCTAGATGGCGTAAAAAGTCCCACAATGGGGTACTTACTACTATTTATAGTAGTGGGGGAAAATCCCCAAAACCGAGGACATTAAATGCCATTTAATGCTGCAGGAGATAGTGGGACGCGTGGCATCCCCCTGTTGTTTTAGCCGTTCTGCAGAAATAGAGAGACGCAGCGTGCGTCCTCGTTTTTGGGAATTGTCATAATGACAAATTCTGAAATGACGTTTGGTACTGCACGCCGTACTGAGGTGACGTCTTAGGTACGGAAAAATGATGGTTTTCTTGGGATTGCCAGTGGTTGGTAGAAAACAACAAAAAGTGCACAATTTAATTTGTGACTAAGCGTGAAAAGGCAGGTGTCGAATGGCGTTTCAAAGAATGCCTTTTTCTTTCAGAGTCGAAATAAGGCATTCTTGGGGGGCAATTTGTTGGCTCCTAAATTCGACACCCTTGTTTTATTAATGTCAGCCATTAAAGCTGAAGGATGTTTTCGACTAGCTAGGTCTGTCGAAATGCCCGTCGAAAGATGGCAAGATACTTAAAAGATTTCTTCCAAGGGAGAAGTTGGTTGCCTTCGATGTCGAAGGAGTTTCTCGTCGAAGATGTTTCTCGATGAAGTTGTTCGATGGTTCAGAGTGGAGCAGTTTGAAATTCAAGCGTTTGGAGGGAAAACGGTTTCCAGCGGTTACCAAGTGCAACGTGCAAAGATCTGGAGCGTCGAACATTGAGAACGTGCCAAGTGGAATCATCTCGAAGCAGTGTAACTGCCCGACGGTTACTTGGGATGTTTTAGTATAAATAGTAGTAGTCATGTAAGTTCTCGCGGGTGTTCACAATTCTATACAAAGTCACTCATATAGATTCGAGTACCCAGCGTGTGAGAAAGAATTGTTGAGAAATGTATGTGTGAAACACCAACTTTATTAATCAAAGTCATTTACTTTTCCAGAAATTTACTTGCTTTCTCCTTTACATTCCTGTCGAAGCCTTTTACTTTAAGCCTTGTTTATTTTACCAAGTCTTTCCTTCATGCAATTTATTTAAAGCCTCTTTATTTAAAGCCTTATCCAATTTAATCAAAACTTCAAAATCAACCTATGTCCTAGGATCAATCTGATCGATCCTGCGAGTAACCAAATAAGTAACCATTTGGAGGATCAGCGGTTGTTTACCAAATCCCAAGGTAAACACCAACCTCTTCCTTCTTTGTTCTTCAGCACGAACTTAGGGAGGTGCGAAATAAACCACCTCACCAACAAAGGGATGCAACACCACAGGGTTCCTCGTCTTCGGGCAGTACGAGCATAAAGTTGTTGTAGGATGTCACCCAAGAGAGTGGGCACAGGGTTCCGAGACATGAAGATCCTTATGGAAGTGACATTAATGAAGTTATCAGGATTAGGAAACAAGACTAGACCATAGATTAAGAGAGCCAGGATGTCTTCATATGCCCTAAAGTCCAATCATTCCAGAAACTGTTAGCCTTACCAACCAAGAACTTGGCCAAGAAACCCTTAACTCCGCTTCTAGTCACCCAGTTGTCCATTACTTCTTGGTGAGTCAAGGGAAGAGATGCAGCAACCTCCTCAAGCCTAAGAGTCTTTTCCCAACCAGTGTAGGGAGTCTGATCAAAGATAAGGATACCAAGCAGATTAGAGAACTCTTCCAGGGTAGGGACCAGCTGGAAGTCTTGAAAGGTGAAGCACTGGTACAGAGGGTCGTAGAACTGGGTCAGGACACTCATCAACTGTTGATCCCACTTTGCTGTGACTAAACTGAGAAGAGAACCATGCCTCTGGATGAAGGAAGTAGTATTTGGAATTCTGCTAACCAACTCTTCAAGCAATTCAGGTGGGTGAACAAAGTTGAACCGGATAGTATTCCTTCACATAGGCATCATGATGTCCTACAAAACAGAGCAAAGTTGAAACCCTCTTGTCTTTGAAATAGTCAGTCCTTATGCAGGATGCATGCAATGTTTATGATGGCATGATGTTATGATAAAGCACACCACAAATATTTACAAAGGCAAACATGATAAGGCACACAAGTCACACAAGACAAGCCCTTAGAGTTTAGGCCAGCATGGGGTCTAGGTATTACCCTCTTTCAGTTTGTTGGTTCATACCTATCCTATCAGAAGTAACCGGGTTCTAGAGGATCCCAATATCACTGACTACCCTCAATCGGTCATAACTCCAGCATCGCAATCTTTTCTTGCGGCCAGAACCATCACGAGAGTTTAGCCTCAATGGGCGTAGCATACTGCTACTGATCTATTGGCCAATGTTGTACCCCAAAATTTGCCCTCCCATATTCTTCAAGATTTGCTAAGATCATACTTCAAAAGCTCCCAAAGGTTGCACAGTCCAATTGCCTCCTAACAGTCAAAAATTAGGGTTTTGGTTCTGTCAAAGAAATTGAAGTTTCCAAGGGTCCAAACAAGTCCCACATGACTACAAACATGGTCAAGCATCCATATGCCAAGTTTCAAGACTTACAGCACAAAATTGCACAGTCAAAAATCCTAATTGCTCAACAGTCAACTGCAGGGGCAAAATGGTCATTTGACAGTCAAAAGTCCAAATTTTTGGTCAACATCTTATTTTGAAGCCACAAACATCATTTGATCAATTCTTGATCATGATTCTCAAGGCATGGCTCAAAAAGTCTCAAGATGCAAAAGTTTCTATATTTGGACAGTTGAAAAAGTCAACTATAACTTGACCAAGGCATAACTTCCACATAGATTATCAGAAAAATTCCATCCAAAGCTCATTTTGAAGAGAATGACATTTCCTACAACTCATCTTCACACTCCAAGTCCAATAAATGCTCTCACAAAAAGTTATCAATCTCAACATTATAGGTCATTTTCAAAAGTCAACAAAAAGGCACTTTAAGTCAAAGACCATAACTTGAGATTGGTAAATAAAAATGAGATAGGACCAAAGGCATTGGTTAGAGGACTTCAAGACCTTTCCAAAATGTCCAAGAACATGATCAAAGCTTAAAAATGGAGCAAGATATGCCTTGTGGAAGTTGGGAAATTTTTGGGAATTTTGAAAAGTCAACTTTGCTTCAAATGCCTCAAAATTGCTAATGGGCCTCAATTTCTTCCAAGAATCATCACCCAAAAGCTATGCACGACCCATTGACTTAAAAGGGAGTTATTTTATCATTTTTTATTAATTATTTGAATTATTATTATTATTAGTTCATTTAATTAAAATAAAATATGACAAAAATAGAAAATCATGTTTTCCAATCCTTTTTTGCAGCATATTCTCTCAATAAAGCCTAAATATTTCGTGCATACTCAAAAAGGCAAGAATTGGCAATGATTGGTATCAAAAAGGAATGAAAAAGATTGAAAAAGATTCATGGAAGATCACAAACTTGAAAGGCATTAAAACTTGGATGTTGGGCTTGTTTTGTTGACCTAAAACATTCACATACATATACACAATGCAACCCTAATCAAAGAAGGAAGCAAGCTGCGCCTCAGACCTCAAGAAAACTTGCACTTTTTCTTAAAAAACCTCAAAACTGTTTTGGCATCTTGAAGGCGTTTCAAGGCGTGAAAAGTATCTCAAAAGCTTGCTGAGACTTTCCTGAACAGAACCCAATACTTTTCCACTCTCCATACACAAAGAACTGGTAGAATGAAGTCGTCCTGTCCATGAATTTTTGCATAATCGTACTTTGAATTTCATGCCATATTAATGCATTTTAAATATTGTTTTACACTAACATGATTATGCTGAAGCTTTTGGTGCCTTTTAATTGAACTAATCATGCCTGTAGCGAAATATGCCATGGATGTTTTCTAGGTTTTCATAAGCTTGAAATTGGGGTTTCTTTCCCATGGAAAAATTGGCCGTCCTAACCTACACCATTGGAATCAGAAGCTCCAAACGAACACAATCATCACCTCGCGCCCAATTTATCATTGCCCAGGAGCTAATCGCTATTTTTCTATATTGTGGTTAGTGGGGGTTTAAAACCCCCGCTATTTGTTTCTTATTTTCAGGACAAACGGAGAAGATGCTTAGGTGTCATAGCATGGTTGGATCATTCAAATTTTCAGCGCGTTTTTTTGTGTTAATATCATTAGCGTGGTTATTTTTTTTATAATATTTGTTTTCCATGATACATACAAACGCGTTGCTTGGTACAGGTGGTAGAGGACACGCTTGGTGAACATTGGGACCTGGGTTCGATTCCCAGGTCCCCCACTTTATTCCATATTATTTTGTTCAATATACTTCCATGCAGTACTTCATCAAGGGTCTACCATACAGCCTTATCATCTGGCTTGCCACGCGCCCAACAACTCCAATCCAAAGGCCATGATGAGAGTTCCAGGATACACACCAGTCAACTGCTCCATACACAATCAGAAAAGTCAACGTGGCCAGCCTCCTAATGGGCCCAAATTGCTTACCATTGACCTCCAAATTGGGTCAACCACCCCCCATGTTTGCATTTTTTCTCTTTTTATTCTTTTCTTTTATTTATTTTCATTATGTTTTATTGTTTTTATTAATTCCATAAAATTAACTTTATAATATAAAAATACCAAAAAATCAGAAATCATAAAAATAAAAATATATTTTATTTAATATTATTTTGTAAATAAATTTCGTTAACTAATTTAGTTTTAATTTTAGGTTTAATTTTAATGTTTTTTTAATAAACTAAAAAAAATGTAAAAATTAGGGTTTTAGTACTTTTATTCTTTTCCTTTTTTTACCATGATTAAGTATTAATTATTTTTGTAAATAAATATGCCATTTAAATAATTAATGTAAATTAGGTCAAACTTAAACACTTTTTTTTATAAATTAAAAACAATTTAGAACTAGGTTTTATTTAACCTTTAATTCCAATTAATTCTCTTATTAAATTTCATAAATCCAAAACTCCAAAAAAAATAAGTTCTTTCCTTTATTTAATTTAATTAATTTGTAATTCCAATTTAATTCCTTTAAAGGATCCAACGCCCTCGCACCTTCGAATATATTTTCTCTTCGCGCATTTATTTTTTATTTCTTTTATGAATGTAATGTATTTGCCCCAAAGCCTTGTAATAGATAATTAGGACATTTATTTTCCGTATTTTATTTATTCAAATCGGGTCTTGGTTTAATTTGGCGATGTAGACCTGCGCCCTTGTAATAGCGTAGGACTTTTATCTTTCCGCTCTTTAAATTCCCGCACCTTTTAACTATTAATAATCACATGAAAGAATGTATGCCCAAATAAAATCAATGCGTAGATCACCAATGCATGACAAGACAAATATAACTGAAAATGACACACAAAATCACACACCACTCCTAGGGTACGCCTCACTGTTGCCTTGCCCCTCGAAACGTGGTCGTCGAGTACAGGACGTCTTAGTAAGTCCTTATGTCCATGAACATGGCATAAGGGTAGCTTCTAAGGTGTCCTATCGTTGCTCTGGTGATCACACTGTTGCCTTGCCCCTCGAAACGTGGTCGTCGAGTAGAGGACGTTTTAGTAAGTCCTCTTGTCCATGAACATGGCATGGGGGTAGCTTCTAAGGTGTCTTCCTATTGCTCTGGTGACCACACTGTCCCTAAATTCGAATTGACCCGAATACCTCCAACGGTGGTGCTACCTACCTCTCAATGGTGGGATGGCACTACCTTAAGGACATTTACACAGACTAATTCCTTAGGGTAGGTAGATGACTCGTAGATACTTGCTCTAATTCAAAACAAATCAAAAAAACTTCTTTTCACACCGACACTTTGCAAAAAGCTTTCAAAAACAATTTTTCAAACACTCTTGAGGACTGATACAAGAGTCGATCTGAAACTTTCAAAGAAACTTTTTCAAACCCACTCACCTTGAAGAGAAAACAAACATTTTGAAAACACAAATGAGCGAGTATCTAAGAGCCCATGGATAACCATGGATAGAAAGGGTGCTAACACCTTCCCTTTCTATAAATCTACCTCCCGAACCGAGAACTAATCTCAATAAGGAATTTTTCTGTGCTTTTGTCCTTTCCATTTGGAGAAAATAAAAGACGGTGGCGACTCTTGCTTCCGCGACATTTCGCGAAACCAGCTTTAAACAGTCAGTTCCAGATCCACCGATCACAGAACTGGCGACTCTGCTGGGGACTTCTTAAAGTGAGGTGTACCTTAGGATAGTTCATAACTGTGTTTTCAATTGTTTTGACTTGTTTGCTTTAAATTGTGGGTTACATGGGAGTTACATAGATCCTAACCCGGATCTGGGTATACCCTGTTTAGGTAGCATAAGCTGTGAAGGACCTGTCCGGCGTAGACCGACATGGGTGAAGCAGTGGCTACGTTGGTGTGGCACCTTGGTCTGTACCGATATCCCTTGTGTTGCAACGAGGAGAATATGGGTCTTCTGAGGAGTCATTAAGCACCAACAGACCTTAGAACCTTAAATGACACAACTTGGCCAATAGAACAGTAGCAGTATGCTACACCCATTGAGGCTAAACTCTCGTGATGGTTCTGGCCGCAAGAAAAGATTGCGATGCTGGAGTTATGACCGATTGAGGGTAGTCAATGATATTGGGATCCTCTAAGAACCCGGTTACTTTTGATAGGACAGGTATGAACCAACAAACTGAAAGAGGGTAATACCTAGACCTCATGCTGGCCTAAACTTTAAGGGCTTGTCTTGTGTGACTTGTGTGCCTTATCATGTTTGCCTTTGTAAATATTTGTGGTGTGCTTTATCATAACATCATAACATCATGAGCATTGCATGCATCCTGCATAAGGACTGACCATTTCAAAGACAAGAGGGTTTCACCTTTGCTCTGTTTTGTAGGACATCATGATGCCTATGCGAAGGAATACTATCCGGTTCAACTTTGTTCACTCACCTGAGTTACTTGAAGAATTGGTTAGCAGAATTCCAAACACCACATCTTTCATCCAGAGGCATGGTTCTCTTCTCAGTTTAGTCACTGCAAAGCGGGATCAACAGTTGATGAGTGTCCTGACCCAGTTCTATGACCCTCTGTACCAGTGCTTCACCTTTCAAGACTTCCAGCTGGTCCCTACCCTGGAAGAGTTCTCTGATTTGCTTGGTATCCCTATCTTGGATCAGACTCCCTTCACTGGTTGGGAGAAGACCCTCAGGCTTGAGGAGGTTGCTGCAGCTCTTCCCTTGACCCATCAAGAAGTAATGGACAATTAGGTGACTAGAAGCGGAGTTAAGGGTTTCTTGGCCAAGTTTCTGATTGGTAAAGCTAACAGTTTCTGGAATGACTTGGACTTTAGGGCATATGAAGACATCTTGGCTCTCTTAATCTATGGGTTAGTCTTGTTTCCTAATCCTGACAACTTCATCAATGTCACTTCCATAAGGATCTTCATGTCTCAGAATCCTGTGCCCACTCTCTTGGGTGACATCCTGCAACAACTTTATGCTCGTACTGCCCGAAGACGAGGAACTCTGTAGTGTTGTATCCCTTTGTTGGTGAGGTGGTTTATTTCGCACCTCCCTAAGTTCGTGCTGAAGAACCAAGAAGGAAGAGGTTGGGCTCATAGGTTAATGTCTCTCACTGACAAGGACATCATTTGGACTCTCAGAGGTTTGGATGAGATAGCTGTTATTGATCGTTGCGGAGAATACCCTAGTGTTCCTTTGATTGGTACTCAAGGAGGAATCTCTTACAATCCATGTCTAGCGCTCCGTCAGTTTGGAAGGGCCAGAAGAGCAGGGCCTCATGAGATGGTTGTGCCTCACATCAGTTTTGAGTTTCAGGTGGATAGTGACGAGCTGCGTCGTAGGTTCATCAAGGCTTGGGACATAATTCATAAAGCTGACCCACAAGAGTTGGGGCCAAAGACTTCTCTACCTATGGAAGCCTACTACAAATGGGGCTCCTCCAACTGTCCTCCCTCCTCAGATACCTACTGATTATGAGACATTAAAGAGGTCTTGGTCGCAACTGCGAGAAGAACGGGATTCTTATCGGGAAAAGTTCAACGAGCAGGAATTGAAGATCCAGAAGCTGACAAAGCAGTTGGAGAATGAGCGGGCTCTGAATGACTACATCCGTACTGAGAAGAGGAGACCCTGGGATCAATGATGAGCTTTGGATGTTCTTTTACCGTTTTATTTCCCTTTTCAGTATTTCCATTTCTATGTAACGCCTAAGGGCAACCTGTTGAACAATTAAAATTTCAAAGTTGAATCTAATGAAGTGTGTTCCTTTTTGTTTACAAAGTTGATTCCCGATTGTCTTTGAAAACATAAATCATATGCATTCCATTCATCATGTGCATAGCAGGTTTTCTTCTTTTCAGGTTGCTTACTGTTCTTCGCTGTTTATTTCAGCATCAGTAACCCTGAATCATCAACCGAGATGTCTATCAAGGCCCTTCAGGCGCAGAACGCACAATTTCAAGAGCTGATCATGGGTCTGGCTCAAGGCCAGGCAGAGCTGAAGGCTTTGCTCCTGAAGAAGGAGAAGAAGAAGAAGAGAACTGTTCTTTTTAACTCGGGCCGGAGGTTTGGTAATACTCTGCAGAATGAGGAAGCTGGTTCCTCTGTAGGCAAAGACAGTCCCCAAGGGGGAAAGGCTCCAAGTCCGGTAGTCTCTGACAACGAGACTGACTTTAATGAGGAACAATATCCTCCTGCTGAAGACCGGTACAAGCAGTTGGAAGACAGACTGAATGCCATGGAGATCCAACAAGTGCCTGGGCTGGATTTCGGAGACTTGGGCTTATCTACTGGTGTGATCATTCTTCACAAGTTTAAGGCACCATCTTTCACCAAGTATGACGGAGCGTCTTGCCCCAAGCTACACCTCAGATCTTATGTGCGGAAGATTCAACCGTACACAGTGGATAAGAACTTGTGGATCCACTTCTTCCAGGAGAGTCTTTCAGGGACTCATCTCGAATGGTTCTATCAGCTGGATGGGACCAAGGTTCGTAACTGGGAGGAGTTGGATACTGCTTTTTACAAGCAGTATCAATATAATGCCGACCTTGCTCCTACACGTACCCAACTCCAGGGTATGTCACTAGGATCAAGCGAAGGTTTTAAAGAGTATGCACAGAAGTGGAGGGATCTGGTTGGCAGGGTGCAGCCTCCGTTAACTGACCGTGAGCTGGTGGATATGTTCTTGGGGACCCTATCCGGGCCATTCTTCAATCATCTTATCGGTAATTCGTCTATAGGGTTCACTGACCTTATTCTGACTGGGAAGAGGATAGAGGCTGGAATGAAGTCCGGTAAAATTCAGAAGGGTGCATCTTCAAGTTCTGAGAAGAAACCCTTTAAGAAGGAGGCCAGTGTTGTGTATGGGCCTAGAAGACATGATAAACCAGAACGCCGCCAATCTGTCAACGCGGTGGTGATTGCTAAGCCTGCTGTCGCTCCTCGGCAAACCAATCCACAAAGGACTGAAAGACCCAGAAGAGAGTTTACCCGACTAAGTATGACCTTGTCGCAAATCTTGTCGCAGTTGTTATCCACTAACTTAGTGACTGTCAGGGAGGCCCCGAAGGTTGTGAATACTGCCTCTCCCAAGTATAACCCAAATGCCCGCTGTGCTTATCACTCCGATAGCCCGGGGCATTCCACTGATGATTGCTGGGCCTTGAGGAATAAGGTGCAAGACCTTATTGATGCAAAAGAGATACAATTTGAAGCGCCAGAGAGGCCAAATGTGGTGACTGCTCATATGCCCCAGCATGGAGTAAATGCCATTGATGAAGACTTATATGCCGTTTCGGTGAATGATGTAGCTACCCCTCTGATGACTGTTAAGAGGAACCTACTGCTGGCCGGTTTATTTCCGGGTTGTAGTGAGGGTTGTCTTTTGTGTGTTGTTTCCCTTACTGGTTGTCCGTTGCTGAAGTTAGGCATCCAAGGCCTGATGGATAGCAAGGATATTCTCTTCAAGAAGACCGCTGTTCCGTTTGTTCCCGTGGAAGAAGTATCTGTTGTTACCATTTTCAATAATCCAATCAAGGCTCCCCCGAGGAAGCCAGTGAAAATCATGACTGTCACACCCATTGTTATTACTGTTCCGGGGCCTCTCCCCTATGAATCTGATAAGGCTGTCCCATGGCACTATGGGGTAGATGTATATGTACATGGTATAAAGCAAGAGTTCAACACTGGCACCAGCATCAGCAATATCACTGGTCCAGCCAAAGTTACCCGCAGTGGCAGGCTCTTCTCGCCTGACATTGTGCCGCCAGCTATTCGAAGACCTCTCATTATAACACCTGCAAGTGCACCTGTTTCCACTTCTAATCAAGTTTTTTCCCCTGCTGCCGAGTCATCTAATGCTCGGGGAAAAGGGATTGAAGATTAGCCTGCCCGAATGGAGGCACCAAAATCTGTGAATGTTGAAGCCTCCCAACAAGAGATGGAGGAAATTCTTAAAATAATCAAGAAGAGCGACTTCAATGTCATTGAGCATCTGGGGCATACACCCTCCAAGATCTCTATGCTCTCCTTGCTGCTGTGCTCAGAGGCCCATGCTAAGGCCCTGATTTCATTTCTAAAGACGACCCATGTGCCACAGGAGACATCTGCAGTCCAGTTTACTGATTGTGTAGCCAATCTGACAGCCGACAATGGTTTGGGTTTCTCGGATGCTGACCTTACTGCTAAGGGAAAGAACCACAATGATGCCCTGCATGTCTCTATTGAATGCAGGGGCACTACTCTTGCGCACGTGTTGGTGGACACCGGTTCTTCCCTGAATGTGCTGCCCAAGAAGGCCTTAGACCGATTGGATTGTGAGGGCCTGGAGCTGAAACCTAGCAACATCATTGTCAGAGCCTTTGACGGATCGAAGAGGATGCTTCATGGAGAGGTAGACATTCCTATTCGTGTGGGTTCTCAAGTATTCGACTCAACTTTCTATGTGATGGATATCCGTCCATCTTATTCTTGATTACTGGGTCGACCTTGGATTCACAAAGTTAGGGCAGTGACCTCTACCCTACACCAGAAGCTCAAGTACCCTGTCAGAGGGAAGATTGTCACTGTACAGGGAGAGGAGGAGTATATGGTTAGTCACTTGAATTCCTTCCGGTATATTGAGATGGACGGGGAGTTTATTGAAACCCCCTTTCAGCATTTTGAAGAGGTACCTCCAACATTGGCAGCAGCAGAACCAGTGGTTGAAGAGGACTTTCCCTTGAAGATGGCTTCCTTGAAGGACGCCCGGGCTGTAATCAAGAAAGGTGAATGTGCTAACTGGGGCAGGCTCCCTGATTTTACACCTAAAACTGACAAGTTTGGACTGGGTTTTACTGTAGAGGCTCAGAAGGCTGTGCGCAAAGCTAGAACCGGAAGACCTCCTGTGCTCATCACCAATCCAAGGGTGAATGCTATTGGGGATGAAGACGAAGTGGAAGAGTCAGAGTTCGATAGCTGGATTTACCCGACGACTGATGGTGGATTGACCAATTGGACTGCTAAAGATCATACTCCTGTTACTTTTGTTACGCAGTAATGAATTCCTTTGTTTTTGTTATTTGTAATAAACAATGAATTAAAACTCTATGGCCCTGTGTCTTACCCGGGGCACCGTGGCTTCATTTGTGAGGGCATATTAATTGTCATTTCATATATCATGAATAAAGACCTTGGACGTTTTCTCGCACTTCAAATCTTATGCTCTTTTTCTTTCTTTCCTTTCTTTATATATTGCAAAACAGCTGTATTTACACACACTCACTCATACAGGTTTCAATCCACCCTGGATCTCACTGGTAACGACTCTGCTACTGCCAGTTATGACTTCGAAAATTCGATCAACTTAGCCGAAGACGAAGGTGAAGATGATTGTGAAGTGCCTGGCGAGCTTGCAAGACTGTTACTCCAGGAAGAGAGGGCAATTCAACCACATGAAGAGCCAGTGGAAACAATAAATCTGGGCACTGAGACAGATAGGAAGGAAGTCAAGATTGGTGCCAACCTAGAGCTCAGCGTGAAGCAACGGTTGACTCGGATGTTACATGATTATGTGGAGATCTTTGCCTGGTCCTACGAAGACATGCCTGGGTTGGATACCGACATTGTAGTCCATCACTTGCCTACCAAGGAAGACTGCCCTCCGGTTAAGCAAAAGGCCCTCCGTATGCGTCCAGAGATGTCTGAGAAGATCAAAGCCGAGGTTATGAAACAGTTTGATGCCGGGTTTCTTGCAGTGACTTCTTATCCTCAGTGGGTTGCTAATGTGGTACCGGTACCGAAGAAGGATGGTAAGGTCAGAATGTGTGTTGACTACAGGGATCTGAACAGGGCCAGCCCCAAGGATGACTTCCCCCTACCTCACATCGATGTCCTGGTTGACAATACTGCTCAGCATAAGGTATTCTCCTTCATGGATGGTTTTTCAGGGTATAATCAGATCAAGATGGCTCCTGAAGACATGGAAAAGACTACCTTTGTTACTCAGTGGGGCACCTTCTGCTACAAGGTCATGCCATTCGGGTTGAAGAATGCTGGGGCAACCTACCAACGAGCCATGGTTGCTTTATTTCATGACATGATCCATCATGAGATAGAAGTGTATGTCGACGACATGATCGCAAGGTCTCAAATAGAGGGTGAACACCTTGATCATCTGCAGAAATTGTTTGACCGTCTGAAATTGTACAAGCTGAGGTTGAACCCGAACAAGTGCACCTTCGGGGTAAGATCTGGAAAGTTGCTAGGCTTCGTTGTAAGTGACAAGGGTATTCAAGTAGACCCTGCCAAGGTTAAAGCCATTCAAGAGATGCCAGTTCCTAAGACAGAAAAAGAGGTCAGAGGCTTTTTAGGACGCCTGAATTACATTGCTCGATTCATCTCGCACCTAACTGCTACCTGTGAGCCAATCTTCAAGCTGCTGAAGAAAGATCAGGTAGTACGTTAGAATGATGAATGTCAGGCCGCTTTTAATAGAATCAAAGAGTATCTCCAAGAACCACCCATTCTTATGCCACCAGTTGAAGGGAGACCTCTGATATTATACCTGACAGTACTTGACAACTCAATGGGGTATGTGCTGGGGCAGCATGACGAGTCTGGCCGAAAAGAGCACGCTATTTATTACCTTAGAAAAAAGTTTACCGACTGTGAGAGCCGATACTCACTGCTCGAGAAAACTTGTTGCGCTTTGGTATGGGCTGCTCGCCGGCTGAGACAGTATATGCTGACTCACACTACCTTGTTGATCTCAAAGATGGATCCAATAAAGTACATATTTGAAAAGCCTGCTCTGTCTAGGAGAATAGCAAGATGGCAAATGATCTTGACAGAATACGACATCCAGTACACGACCCAGAAAGCTATCAAAGGGAGTGTACTGGCAGACCACTTGGCACATCAGGAAGTAGACGACTATCAGTCAATGAACTTCGCGTTTCCAGACGAGAGTATCATGATAGTGACTGATTGCGAAGTACCTGGACCGGATGAAGGACCTGAGGAAGGATCCCGATGGTCTATGCACTTTGATGGAGCCTCCAACGCTTTGGGTAACGGTATCGGCGCTGTAATCATATCCCCTCAAGGCACTCATACTCCACTCACTGCCCGGCTATGTTTCAACTGCACCAACAACATGGCGGAGTATGAGGCATGCATAATGGGTCTTCAAGCTGCGATTGACTTAAGGATCAAGTTTCTGAGTGTTTTCGGAGATTCCAATCTCGTGATCAATCAGATCAAAGGTGAGTGGGATACGAAACATCCGAACCTTATTCTTTACAAAGAATGTGTGTTGACCTTGATCCCCCACTTCACAGAGATAACCTTTGAACATTTCCCAAGAGAGGAGAATCAGCTGGCGGACGCGTTAGCTAGGATGTCTTCTATGTTCAAGGTCAAATGGGACAATGAGGCTCCCCATATCATCATCTGGAAACTGGACGAACCAGCATACTGTTGTGATCTCGAGACTGAATTGGTGACTGAGAAGCCTTGGTACCATGAGGTGAAGAGATATTTGGAAGCTCAGGAATACCCTGAAGGTGCATCTGTCAATGATAAGAAGTTTCTGAGAAGGTTCGCAGCGAAGTTCTTCCTTAGCAACGGCATCCTGTACAAGCGAAACCATGATTCGACCTTATTGCGTTGTGTGGATAAGACTGAAGCAGAAAGGATCATGGCAGAGCTACATGAAGGTACCTTCGGAACGCATTCCAGTGGACATACTATGGCAAAGAAGATCCTTTGGGCAGGGTATTTCTGGTCCACAATGGAAGCCGATTGTTACCAACACTCTCGGACATGCCATAAATGCCAGATTTACGCAGACAAGGTGCACGTTCCTCCAGTTCCTCTGAATGTCCTGACTGCACCTTGGCCTTTTGCAATGTGGGGCATAGATATGATCAGCGAGATTAAACCTGCAGCGTCCAATGGGCATCGCTTCATCCTAGTGGCAATTGATTACTTCACGAAGTGGGTTGAAGCAGCTTCCTACGCCACGGTAACCAAGAACGTTGTGGCACGGTTCATTCGGAATAATATGATCTGTCGATACGGCATCCCTGAAAGGATCATTACAGACAACGGTACCAATCTTAATAACAAGATGATCACTGAGCTCTGCGAGCAGTTCAAGATACAGCACCACAACTCTTCTCCTTATCGGCCGAAGATGAATGGGGCTGTAGAAGCAGCGAATAAGAACATTAAGAAAATCGTGCAGAAGATGACAGTGACCTATAAAGATTGGCACGAGATGTTACCGTTTGCTCTACACGGGTACCGTACCTCAGCAAGGACGTCAATCGGGGCAACTCCTTTCTCCTTGGTCTACGGTATGGAGGCAGTCTCACCGATCGAAGTGCAGATACCCTCTCTCCGGATAATGAAGGATGCAGATCTGAGTGAAGATGATTGGATCCAGACACGACTTGATCAATTAAATCTAATTGACGAAAAGAGACTTGCTGCTATTTGTCATGGTCAAACGTACCAAAAACGGATGATCAGGGCATTTAACAAGAAGGTCAGACCACAAGAATATCAAGTTGGGGATCTGGTAATCAAGCGTATCATCCTTCCTCAGAGTGATCCAAGGGGCAAATGGACCCCTACGTACGAAGGGCCATTTGTGGTTAAACATGTGTTCTCAGGAGGAGCCATGATCCTAACCACCATGGATGGTGACGACCTTCCTCACCCCGCCAATGCAGACATAGTAAAAAGATACTACGCATGAAAAAAGACCCGCTAGGTTGACATACCTAGGCAAAAATTAGGGCTTCCCGGCGAACCAAAAGGGTTCGGGAAAAATGAAGGGATGAAATGAAAAAAATCTGTACACCCAGCAAGTCGAAAACCTGAAAAGGCGGCTTGGGCAAAAATGGGTATCCCGGTGGACTGAAAACCCGAAAGGGCGGTCCAGGCAAAAGTTAGGGATAAAGCGTAATATTATGTCTCATTGGATCACTTTGCATCCAGAATCCGATATCAGCATCAAGTTCAGACGACATCGATCAGTCAGCTTCATCTTCGACTAGGTCATCAAGTGATGAGACGCTCGAAGATATAAAGGCGATAGTAGAGTTGGAACCCAGTGGGATCATCCTTTTCACATAGCTGTTTTGTTTTCCCTTTTGTACGAATTGTATAAACTCTTTTGTTCGGCGGCGTTTTCTTACTAGGACGTCAGCCTCTTGTACATAAACGCCTATTTACAGGCAAATTCAAAGATCAATATAAATTCACTTTTCAGTTAAAATTGCCAATTGTTTTTCCTTTTCTGTTTTGTTTTGCGAAGAACGTCCAAGGTTCAATTTGTGATATATGCATTTGACAATAACTGCTAACTCATAAATATTTGCATACGAAACAAAGGATTAATTACAGGTAACTTTAGAAACAGGGGTAATAATGAGTGGTCTAAGCGATCTAATTGCTCTGTCTATCAAGGTACCAAGGTAGGTTCAGCCGAAGAACATAACCAATATATCTTAACTCCCCAGAGAGCGAGTCAGCAAGTCAATGCACTCTCCCCAAGCAAAGTTATACAATCATTCTTAAGGAAGTTGGGTATCCCCCGCAGATCTCAACATCCCCAGCACAATATACGGACATTTTTAACAAGCATCCCCGACAGTTTTGGTCTAAGACTGTTCCCCGGCGGTATACCAGACATTCAGTGGAGTCACTTCCAGTACATCTCAAAATTTCCGCAGGAGAGTCCGATCCAAAGATTCCCCAGGAAAGTTTGAATCATCTCCCCAGCAGGAAGCTTATCCCCAGTAGATTCTGGAAGCTTGCCACCTACGGAGCACGAACGCATCTCCCGGCTTTATTCAAAGGTTATTTTCCCTACCAGGATATAACTGGGTTATCCTCAGCCAATTACCATGGGAAAGCCGTCCTCGGCAAAGTCTTCTTATCCCCAGCGAAGTCTATTAAAGCTTCCAACATAACAACGGTATCCCCAGCGAAGGTATCATCAACATCTCAACAAAGCGCCTCTCTTCCCACAAAGTATTGTTCCCCAGCAAGATCGCTAGAGTAGTTATTCCCCGCAGAGTAATCTATTCATCAAGTTTTTCCCCCAACGGAGTTATCTTCTCCTACTGGTATTCTTGCAACTATCATCCCCAGCGGAAACAACAAAGCACCATTCTCCAACATCATCCCAGGATGTGACTTCCCGGCACCCGTCAAGGATTTATTTTCCTAAGACAAAAACATACATTCATAAACATCGCATTTCCATACATCCTAGCATGCATATATGCATCATGAACATACAATCTCATTTATGTTGAGAACACCATTGCTTGATCCATATCACGCATTGCATATGACTGACCCTTACCTTTCAGGAAAGATCCAGTCAAGTTCTCAGCTATGTCCAAGACCTCCTCTGGTTCAGTTAAATCGACTCTTAAAGATTTTTCTGTTTCTTATCCAGTCAAAGGCCTTCTCTGGTTCAGTCAGATCGACCCTAAGATCTCCCTGATTCTTATCCAGTTGAAGATTCCAAGACCTTGACTGGTTCAGTTAAATCGACTCCTAAAGATTTTTCTGTTTCTTATCCAGTCAAAGGCCTTCTCTGGTCCAGTTAAATCGATTCCTAAAGATTTTCCTGATGAAGACTCAGTAGAAGACGCCCAAGACTCTCTCATCGTTACTGTTGAGGTTGAAGTCGCCTATGATTCTCTCATCGTTACTGTTGAGGTTGAAGTCGCCTATGATTCTCTCATTGTTACTGATGAGGTTGAAGTCGCCTATGATTCTCTCATCGTTACTGTTGAGGTAGTAATCACCCCAGATTCTCTCATCGTTACTGTTGAGGTAGTAATCACCGCAGATTCTCTCATCGTTACTGTTGAGGTAGTAATCGCCCCAGATTCTCTCATCGGTACTGTTGAGGTAGTAATCGCCCCAGGTTCTCTCATCGTTACTGTTGAGGTAGTAATCACCCCAGATTCTCTCATCATTACTGTTGAGGTAGTAATCGCCCCAGATTCTCTCATCGTTACTGTTGAGGTAGTAATCACCCCAGATTCTCTCATCGTTACTGTTGAGGTAGTAATCGCCCCAGATTCTCTCACCGTTACTGTTGAGGTAGTAATCACCCCAGATTCTCTCATCGTTACTATTGAGGTAGTAATCGCCCCAGATTCTCTCATCGTTACTGTTGAGGTAGTAATCACCCCAGATTCTCTCATCGTTACTGTTGAGGTAGTAATCACCCCAGATTCTCTCATCGGTACTGTTGAGGTAGTAATCGCCCCAGGTTCTCTCATTGTTACTATTGAGGTAGTAATCACCCCAGATTCTCTCATCGGTACTGTTGAGGTAGTAATCGCCTCAGGTTCTCTCATCGTTACTGTTGAGGTAGTAATCACCCCAGATTCTCTCATCGTTACTGTTGAGGTAGTAATCGCCCCAGATTCTCTCATCGTTACTGTTGAGGTAGTAATCACCCCAGATTCTCTCATCGTTACTGTTGAGGTAGTAATCGCCCCAGATTCTCTCATCGTTACTATTGAGGTAGTCATCGCCCCAGATTCTCTCATTGTTACTGTTGAGGTAGTAGTCGCCCCAGATTCTCTCATCGTTACTGTTGAGGTAGTAATCGCCCCAGATTCTCTCATCGTTACTGTTGAGGTAGTAATCGCCCAAGGTTCTCTCATCGTTCCGTTGAGGTAGTAACCATCCCTGATTCATTCATCACTGTTTGAAGCTCCAGACTCGATTCCTGTAACCAACCAGGGTGCGTCTATATAAAGAGTTTGAAGACCGACTCCTGTAACAGGTCAGGTAATCATCTTTCTTTTTTTAGGTACGCGAGTTCTCGCTAAGGAATCTCTTACGCGGTCGACACCCAGATGGAATCTATAAGCCCATCTACCTATCCATCACCTCTCAACATGGCATATGTAAGCCCATCTTCCTATCCATCAATCTCCAAATGGCATCTGTAAGCCCATTCCCACCATCACACTACTATGTGAGCGCAAATTTTTGGGCACTCTAGTGTTCAATCATCTTCCACCTTTGGATTACGAAAGGCACGTCAACCAATTTGCATCCTCAGGTCTAAGAAGATTGAACAGGGGCAACTGTTGTACCCCAAAATTTTCCCTCCCATATTCTTCAAGATTTGCTAAGATCATACTTCAAAAGCTCCCAAAGGTTGCACAGTCCAATTGCCTCCTAACAGTCAAAAATTAGGGTTTTGGTTCTGTCAAAGAAATTGAAGTTTCCAAGGGTCCAAGCAAGTCCCACATGACTACTGTTGTACCCCAAAATTTGCCCTCCCATATTCTTCAAAGATTTGCCAAGTCAAGCTTCCAAATTCCCCAAGGGTTGCACAGTGTAAGGGCCTCCTAAGCAGTCAAAATTAGGGTTTTTGTTCTGATCAAGAAAATGAACTTCCAAAGGTCCAATCAAGTCCCACATGCCTATAAACATGTTCAAGTATCCTCATACAAAGTTTCAAGACTTTCAGCTCAAAATTGCACAGTCAAAAACCCTAATTGCACTACAGTCAACTGTAGGGGCAAAATGGTCATTTGGCAGTCAAAAGTTCAAATTTTTGGTCAACATCTCATTTTGAAGCCACAAACATCATTTTATCAATGCTTGATCATGATTCTCAAAGCTTGGCTCAAAAATCATCAAGATGCAAAAGTTTCCTTATTTGGACAGTTGAAAAAAGTCAACTGTAAATTGACCAGGGCATAACTTTCACATGGATTATCATAAAAATTCCATCCAAAGCTCATTTTGAAGAGAAAGACATTTCCTACAACTCATCTTCATACTTCAAGTCCAATAAATGCTCTCACAAAAAGTTATCAATTTCAACATTATAGGTCATTTTCAAAAGTCAACAAAAAGAGACTTTAAGTCAAAGGCCATAACTTGAGATTGGTAAATCAAAATGACATGGGACCAAAGGCATTGGTTAGAGGACTCAAAGACCTTTCCAAAATGTCCAATAACATGAGCAAAGCTTAAATATTGAGCAAGTTATGCCTTGTGGAAGTTGGGAAATTTTTGGATATTTTGAAAAGTCAACATTGATTCAAATGACCTAAAATTGCTAATGGGCCTATTTTTCTTCCATAATTCATCATCCAAGGCATGCACACGACCATTTGGCCCAAAGGGAAGTTTTTCTCCATTTTTATTTATTTATTTGAATTTTTTATTATTAATAATTCATTTAATCAAATAAAATACATGAAAAATATAAAACCAATGAAATAAAATCTTTTTGTGCATGAAATATATTCAATAATTCGTGCATGATCAGATATGGAAGGAATTGGATTGATTGGATATGATTGAGAGCAAAAGCACATGAAAAAAGATTGAAAAAGATCTTTGAAAATCAAATTTCAAAAACCATGAATGCAAATGATTTGGATTGTTTTTCTTGACCTAATTCACTCTATACTTAAGCCTGAACACAAACCTAATGCAAGAGACCCCTAAGTTGCGCAGAAACTCCATTCACAAACTTGAAATTTTCTTTGAAAAACTCATATTCTGAAAACAGGTTTGCAGGTCGTTTCAAGCCACGAGACTCATTCTATTGCCTTCCAAGGACCTCAAGCAATCTTCCTGGATCAAAAACATCAATCATAACCCTTTGAATCACTGTACAGAAGTCCAAATTTTCTCACTTTTTTTCATAATCGTGCTTTACAATTTACGCACATTCATGGCATTTTGTTTATAGATTCATGATCAGTGATGTGTTTTAATGCTAACCATATGATTTGATTGGATTTTCATGCGCTATACAAGAAATTGCCATGGTTGTATTTTAGGTTTTTCAGGATTTCAAATTAGGGGTTTTAAAATAAGGCAAAATTGGGACACCACGATGCCATGAACGTGTTCAGCATACTTGGACGAAGAATTTGAGACCCTCGCGCCTAATTTATGAGCGTCCTAGAGCTATTCGCTATTTTCCCAAAACCTGCCTAAGGGAACACCATGAAAACCGTGGCCTATGTTTTATGTTTCAGGAACGAAGAAGAAGATGATATCGTGGCATTAGATGGTTGGCTGGTTCAAAGTTTCGCGCTCAAACCCACTAACACTTTTGTTTTATTTGATATTATTTGTTTATTATATTACATACTGTTGTACCCCAAAATTTGCCCTCCCATTTCCTCAACATTTTCTCATCACAAGACCTTTGAAGATCAAGATCCAGTTAGGGTTTCCTCTGCTCAAGACTTCTCCTTGTACTGTGGACTCAAATTAGGGTTTGTGTTTGCCCAAGGATGTTTTGACCTAAAATGCCTAAGATGACTTTCATGCTTCATGTTGGACTCCCAAGTTTACCCATACCAAGTTTCAAGTCTTGATTCCAAGTTTTGCCCAGTCAATTGGACAGTTGACCTAGAAATCAGCTGTATTGGGAAAAAAGTCAACTATGGCCAATTGACAGTCAAACCTCATGAAATTTGACCCACATCAACATATTGAATTCATATGGACCATTTGATCAAGTTTGGATCACAATTCCACAAGAAATTTGATCAGATCACCAAAAGGGCAAAATGGTCATTTTTAGGGTTTTGACTGCACAAAGGCAATTCTTGACTGTTTGATCTAACCAATGGCAAATCAAGCTC
Source organism: Vicia faba (assembly GCA_948472305.1). Classification (NCBI taxonomy): domain Eukaryota; kingdom Viridiplantae; phylum Streptophyta; class Magnoliopsida; order Fabales; family Fabaceae; genus Vicia; species Vicia faba. Next base: position 469,806,006 of record OX451735.1, read on the forward strand.
ACATATAGCCTCAAGGACTCAATGAAATGGTCTTGACACATTCATCAAGCTCAAAAGATCCCAAGTACACAAGATTGACAGTTGAATTTCCCAGTCAATTGATCAATTTTGATTGTATACTGAAAAGTCAAACTTTGACTTTTTGGTCAAAATCAAGAGTCAAGACTCATTTTTCATCAAAACATGCCAAGTCATGAAACTTGTTCACCAAGAAACCACAAAATGCAAATTAGGGTTTGAAAATGGAATTTTTCATAACTTAGAATTTTTCTAAGTTATGAAAAACCCTAATTTTTTCCCAACTTTGCCCCATCTTTTCACCAAGATCTATTTGGATTCAAACAAAAGTCAAAACAAGAAAGTTGTAGCTTGTTGCATAATCTACAACTTTGATTCACAAAGTTTTCTCATTTGAAGCTTGTATCTCAAGTTACAATTTTTTGAATAAGGGCACTAAACCATTTTTAACTTAGTGAAATTTTAACCTATGTTGACAAGGTTTTCTACCCCACTTCAAGGCCACTTTTCATACCCTTCCACTTGGAATTTTAATTTTCATTTCAAAGATGGATTGTAGTACACATTCCAAGCTTTCCAAAATGTCCAAGAACTCATCAAACAACCTCATAACTTGAGAGATTCGAATTTCACAAGTTGGCAAAAATTCACTTTTGTTCTTCATCAAAACATGTTCATAACTTTGCAAATTTGAACTCATCTTGCTTTATGCTTGATTACAGGTCCTTGAACCATTCCATACTCAATAATTTAATGCATATTCAATGTGTTAGAGTGTTGTTCTTTGAGTGCAAGCATTGTATGCAAGATTAATCCTAAACTAGATAAAGTGAATTTTCCATTTTTGAAAAGATTAACTTTATGTCCAATTGCAAATCAAGAAAGTACATGGAAAATCTGCTTGGCACAAGATTATGTGCATAACACACTGATCAAGAGAGGATTATGCAGCACATTAGGGGGTCCTCTACTGACCTAGAAAGCCAACTTGCTTTTGTTTGCTTCAAGTTCAAAGAAAAGTCCATAACTTGTAGGATCTCTCATCTCAGCTTAAACACACAAGAAAGAAGTTATCAAACACATTCCATAGAACATATTCAAGCTAACACACGAGCCCTTGGCCTCTCAAACACTCTCATTTCCCTAATCACCTTGAAACTGCTCAAACAGGGGAACCCCTGCAGATTGAGTGTTATCTCTCAATCCCTTCAAGCATTCTTGCCCAAACCTGTTCCTCTACCTTCCTTACAACCTATGCAAGCTAACCATGACTTGAAGCCTGACCTGTAACACCTCCAAGCCACTTCACCATTTTTAATTTTCTGTTTTGCAGTTGGAGTTCACTAGCTCGATTCAGGGAGTTTCAAGACAAAGTAGGACTTGGAAAAGCATCCTTACACTTCAAGGAAGCTATACAAGTCATCATTTCACTCTGAAACATCCTCCATTGCAAAGCTCGATTCCAACTGAACAGGTAAGTTCATGAAGTTCTATCTCTCTTATTAGGCATTGTTAGCTTTAGGTTTGTGAAGAAAATATGTCACAATCATAGCCCTGAACATGCTCATATGATTAGATTTCATTTATATTTCGTGTGCTTAGAGAATTTTATGTCTGAACATGGTTAAAAATTTAGGTCAGGATTTGGGAGAGAAGAAATTCTCTCTCATTTCTGAGAGTTAGCTTGACTTCTTTATATGTCTAGAACCGTGGTTTCAAGCTCTACAGGTTTCATGTTGGAAGATTTGGCAAAAGATCAAGGAATGAGAAGTTAGAAAACGCGTGTTTTTGAACAAGGAAGTGTTCTGAGGTTGAAGATGAAGCTACATGGGCTGGGCCTGTGTGGTTTCTTCTTTTTGCACCCTATTTCCATTTTCTCACCCCCCCCAAGCCCATTTGTCTTATTTTTAATTCTTTTTGACTTTTTCTTTTTTTGTTTGACTTGTTTATTTTTTCTCAGCATATTAAAATTTTGAAAATATTTTTCTCATCATTTTTTGATTTTATTTGGTTTTTATTTGATTTTTCTTTTGATTTGTATATGAATAGATATATATTTATTTAGAATGAAAATAGAAAAAATATGTAAAATACTTCTATCTTCTATTTTTATGTTATATAACCTTCTGAAAATATCTCACATAAAAATACTTTTTTTTATTTATTTTGTTAAAATATTAAATATGTATTATTTTGTGTATAATGCATATTTAAAACTTAATAATATATATATATATATGTTTATTAATATATTTAAGTTAAAATATAAAAATACTTGAATTTTTTTCATTTTTTTAATATTTGATACAAAAAATACTTTTTCATAATATACTTCATTATTTTTATTTTTGTACATAATAAATAAATGTTTGTATTAAATTAAACAATAATACATTTTCTTAATAAAATTAGGGTTTTTGCCCTAAATTCAAAATATCCCAAGAAATAATATATTTTTATTTTCTTTTCTCTTTTACATAAATAATATTTTTTCATACATATACAAAACATTTCTTTTGCATCTTGCATTCTTGTTTAATTTTGTACATTGATTAAATTGCAAATATTCAAAATGATGTAATAATTTAGATTTAAATTCTTGTCAATATCCCCATTTGAACATTTGTACCCCCCTTCCCATATTTGGTTTTGTAATAGCTTAGTAAATTTAATTTCGCACTTTATTGCTTTCTAATGATAACATGTTAGAATTAGGGTTTGTATGCGAAAAAAACGATAAAAAATAGTTATGACCTAATCTCAAGATAAATAAGCATGAAAATGGACACACAAATCACACTTGCACCCCTAGGGTATTCCACTTGTTGCCTTCAAATAAATGGGCCATATTGTATGTTGAACTTCTTTGGGCAAAGCAAACAATTTGAATGATCATAGTCCCTCGACAAAACTTTTCAAAACCAACAAAAATAAATGATCAAGTCCCTTAAAGAAAATTGCCCAAAGACATTTAACGCCGTTGCAATTATGGTCTAAACGATGACCCGCGCCTGTCCCTTTCACATCCTAACATAAGGTTGTCCACCAAATTCAATGGTGGAACAAACTTGTTAAAAGGGTTAAAAACATAGCAATAATCTCTTGAGAAATTTAGGAGTAGATAACCTCTTAGTTACTTGAATCAAAACTTGCAAAACAAAGCACTTGCCTAATTTCAAAACCACACCTCACAACACTTTCAAAACCAACTTTCAAAAAAAATAAATGAAAACCTTTTTCAAAAGACATACATCTTTGTATACATCCCTACATGGATCATTACAAAGGTTGCCACCACATTGGCCTCTTTTCAAAATATTTTCAAACCCACACACACAAAGCACCATTTCAAACAAATTGAAAACAAAAGGCAAATGATCTAAGCAAGTAACTAAGAGCCCATGGATAACCATGGATAGAAAGGGTGCTAATACCTTCCCTTTCTATAATCTACTCCCCGAACCCAAGAAAACATCTCAAAAGGTTTTTGCTGTGCTTTTTAACCTTTCCTTAGGATAAAATAAAAAGTCGGTGGCGACTCTTGCTCAACCGAAACATTTGCGAATACAAACGCAAAACCATAGTCAGTTCTCCCACCGTATCACAGAACTGGCGACTCTGCTGGGGAAAACTTTAAAAGTGGAGTAACCTTAGGGCTTAGATCACCTTTGTTTTCAATTGTTTGCCTTGTTTGCTTTTATGTTAGTGGGCTTTGCATCGGAGTTTCATAGATCCTAACCCGGATCTGGGGAATACCCTGTTAGGTAGCATAATCTGTGAGGGACCTGTCCGGCGTAGACCGACATGGGTGAAGCAGTGGCTACGTTGGTGTGGCATCTTAGTCTGTACCTATATCCCTTGTGTTGCAACGGGGAGAATATAGGTCTTCTAAGGGGTCATTAAACACCAACCAACCTTAGAACCCTAAATTGACCAACTTGGCTATTAGGACAGTAGCAGTATGCTACACTCATTGAGGCTAAACTCTCGAGATGGTTCTGGCCGCGAGAAAAGATTGCGATGCTGGAGTTATGACCGATTGAGGGTAGCCAATGATTTGAGATCCTTTAGAACCCGGTTACTTTTGATAGGACAAGTTTTAACCAACAAAACCAAAAGAGGGTAATACCTGAAATTCATGCTGGCCTGAAACCTAAGGGTGTCTTGTGTGACTTGTGTGCCTTATTTGCCTATGTGAATACTTGTGGTGTGCTTCATCATAACATCATGTCATCATGCCATTGCATGCATTCTGTATAAAGGGCTAACCCATTTCAAAGACAAAAAGGTTTCATCTTTGCTCTGTTTTGTAGGACATCATGATGCCCGTGCGTAGAAATATTGTTCGGCTCAACTTTGTTCAACCACCAGTTTTACTCAAGGATTTGGTTGGAAGGATTCCAAACACTACATCCTTCATCAACAGACATGGGTCTCTCCTTGGCTTGATCACTGCAAGATGGGACCAACAACTGATAAGTGTTCTGACCCAATTTTATGACCCTCTGTATCATTGTTTCACCTTTCAAGACTTCCAGCTGGTTCCTACCCTGGAAGAGTTCTCTTACCTGCTTGGGATCCCTGTCTTGGAACAAACTCCATTCACTGGTTTGGAAAAGACTCCTAGGCCTGAAGAGATTGCTGCAATTCTCCCCTTGACCAAAGAAGAGGTATTGTCCAACTGGGAAACTAGAAATGGGATCAAGGGCTTTTTGGTCAAATTTCTGGTTGGCAAGGCTAATGATTTCTGGAATGACTTGGACTTCAAGGCGTACGAGGATATTCTGGCTCTTTTGATCTATGGTCTGGTTTTGTTTCCCAACCCTGACACTTTTATCAGTATCCCTGTCATAAGGATCTTCATGTCTCGGAATCCGGTACCCACTCTTTTGGGTGATATTCTACAACAACTTTATGCTCGTACTGCTCGAAAACGGGGAACTCCGTGGTGTTGTGCTCCTTTGCTAGTAAGGTGGTTTATTTCGCACCTTCCTAAGTTCGTGCTGAAGAATGAAGAAGGAAAAGGTTGGGCTCGGAGGTTAATGTCTCTCACTGATAATGACATCACCTGGACTCTCAGAGGTTTGGATGAGGTAGATGTTATTGACCGTTGCGGAGAATACCCTAATGTTCCGCTGATTGGTATCCAAGGAGGAATCTCTTACAACCCGTGCTTAGCTCTCCGTCAGTTTGGAAGAGCCAGAGGAGATGGGCCTCATGAAATGCTGGTTCCTCACTTCCATTTTGAGTTTCAGGCAGACAGTGACAAACTACGCCAGGGATTCATTAGAGCTTGGGACAGAATTCACAAAGCCGACCCACATGAGTTGGGACCAAAGACTTCTCTACCAATGGAGCCCTATTGCAAATGGGTCCGCATCCGTGCTCAAAAATTAGGTATGCCCTACGAAGCTGTCAGACCAATCATCCTTGAATCTCCTGATGAAGATGGGGTTCCTCCAACTGTCCTCCCTCCTCAGATACCCACTGATTTTGATACAATGAAGAGATCTTGGGCGCAGCTAAAGGAAGAACGGGACTTCTATCGGGAAAAATTCAACGATCAGGAACGGAAGATCCAGAGGCTGACTAAGCAATTGGAGGAAGAACGGGTCCTGAACAACTACATCAGCACTGAAAAGAGGAGGCCATGGGAGCATTGATGAGCTTTGGATGTTTCCTTTTGTAGTTTTATTTCCTTTTCAGTATTTTTCATTCCTGTAATGCCTAAGGGCCAGTTGTTGAACAATTGAAATTTTAATCTAATGAAGTGTGTTTCCCTTTTTGTCTACAAAGTTGAATCTTATTTGTCTTTGAAAACATAAAACATACGCATTCCATTGCACCATATGCATAACAGGTACCCTATTTCACAGGTTGCTTAATCTTCTTCGCTGTTTGTTTGAACAGTCATCATGAATCCAGACTCATCCAGTGAGCAAGCAATCAAGGCCCTTCAGGCCCAAAGTGCACAGTTTCAAGAGATGGTCCTAAGCCTAGCCCAAGGTCAGCAAGAGTTGAAGACTCTACTCCTGAAGAAGAAGAAGAAGAAGAGGACTGCGTTGTTCAATACCGGACGCAGATTTGGGAACACACTCCATAATGAAGCTGATCCAACTACTTCTTCTGCTGAGAAAAACAGTCCCCAAGGGGGAGGAGCTCCTAGTCCCGCGGTCTCTGACAACGAGACGGACTATAACGACGAACAATACCCACCTGCTGCTGACAGATACAAACAATTGGAGGACCGCTTGAGCGCCATGGAAATTCAGAATGTGCCGGGACTGGATTTCGAAGATTTAGGGTTATCTTCTGGGGTGGTAATTCCACACAAGTTTAAGGCACCTGCCTTCGCCAAGTATGATGGGGTCTCCTGCCCAAAGCTGCATCTAAGGTCGTACGTAAGGAAAATCCAACCTTACACGGCAGATAAGAACCTTTGGATTCACTTCTTCCAAGATAGCCTCTCAGGGTCACAACTTGAATGGTTCTACCAATTGGATGGAACTAGCATCCGACACTGGGAAGATCTGGCAACCGCATTCTACAGACAATACCAATACAATTCTGATCTCGCTCCTACACGTACCCAACTTCAGGGTATGTCTCTAGGAACGGGTGAAGGGTTCAAAGAGTACGCTCAAAAATGGAGAGATTTGGCTGGCAGGGTGCAGCCTCCATTAACTGATCGAGAGCTGGTTGATATGTTCCTAGGGACGTTGTCTGGTCTGTTTTTCAATCATTTGGTTGGTAACTCCTCCGTCGGGTTTACAGATTTGATATTGACAGGAGAAAGAATTGAAGCTGGCATCAGGTCAGGCAAGATACAAAAGGCTGCCTCCACAAGTGCTGAGAAGAGGCCGTTTAAGAAAGAAGCAAGTGCCGTCTATGGTCCTAGAAGACAAGTCAAGCCCGAAAGTCGCCAAGCCGTCAATGCTTTTGTCATCTCAAAACCTGTTGCTGCTCCTCAGCAGTACAATCAACAAAGAAGCGAAAGGCCCAAGAGGCAGTATACCCGACTGAGTATGACCTTATCTCAAATTTTACCCCAACTGTTATCCACCAACCTGGTGACCCTCAAAGAAGCTCCTAAGGTCGTCAACACTGCGTCTCCTAAGTATAACCCAAATGCCCGGTGTGCTTATCATTCTGATAGTCCCGGGCACACTACTGATGATTGCTGGGCCTTGAGAAACAAAGTGCAAGATCTGATCGACGCAAAGGAAATTCAGTTTGAAGCGCCGGAGAGACCAAATGTTGTAACTGCTCCTATGCCCCAGCATAGAGTAAATGCCATTGAGGAAGAAATGTACGTTGTTTCGGTAAATGAAGTTGTCACCCCTCTGAAGACCGTTAAGAAGAACCTACTGCGGGCCGGTTTATTTCCGGGTTGCGGTGAAGGTTGCCTGTTCTGTGCTGTTTCCCTATCTGATTGTCCCTTGCTGAGGTTAGGCGTCCAAAGCCTAATGGATAGCAAGGAGATTCTGTTCAAGAAGTCTGCTGTTCAGTTGGTTCCGATAAAGGAAGTTTTTGTGGTTACCATCTTCAATAATCCAATCAAGGCTCCCCCGAAGAAGCCTGTTCAAATCATGACTGTTGCACCTGTAATTATTACTGTTCCGGGGCCTCTCCCCTACGTATCTGATAAAGATGTCCCTTGGCATTATGGGGCAGACGTATATGTAAATGGAATCAAACAAGAATTCGACACTGGCGCCAGTATCTGCGATATCACTGGTCCATCCAAGGTCACCCGCAGTGGCAGGCTCTTCTCGCCTTACATTGCACCGCCCGCTATTCGAAGACCCCTCCTTATAACACCTACAAGTGTACCTGTTACTGTTGCTGATCAAGTTGTTTCCCCTGCTGTCGAGTCATCAAATGCTCGGGGCAAAGGGATTGAAGAAGAGCCTGCCCGGATGGAGGCACCAATACCCATAAATGCTGAGGCCTCCCAACGAGAAATGGAGGAGATCTTGAAAATAATAAAGAAAAGTGATTTCAATGTTGTCGAGCAGCTGGGGCATACGCCCTCCAAGATCTCCATGATCTCCTTATTGCTATGCTCCGAGGCCCATGCTAAGGCCTTGATCTCATTTCTCAAGACGGCCCATGTGCCGCAGGAGACGTCTGCAGTCCAGTTCGCTGATTGCATAGCAAATCTGACAGCAGACAATGGCTTGGGTTTTTCAGATGCTGACCTGACCGCGAAGGGAAGAGACCACAATGATGCCCTGCATGTCTCTATCGAATGCAGGGGCACTACTCTGGCGCATGTATTGGTGGATACTGGTTCTTCTTTGAATGTTCTACCAAAAAAGGCTTTAGATCGTCTGGATTATGAAGGCCTGGAACTAAAGCCCAGCAATATCATCGTCAGGGCCTTTGACGGTTCCAAAAGGATGGTTCATGGAGAGGTTAACATCCCTATTCGTGTGGGCTCTCAAGTATTCGACTCTACTTTTTATGTGATGGATATACGTCCATCGTACTCTTGTCTACTGGGTCGACCTTGGATCCATAAAGCTGGGGCAGTGACCTCCACCCTGCACCAGAAGCTGAAGTACCCTGTCAGAGGGAAGATCGTCACTGTGCAAGGAGAAGAGGAGTATATGGTGAGCCATTTGAATTCCTTCAGATACATTGAGATGGACGGGGAGTTTATTGAAACCCCCTTTCAGCATTTTGAGGAGGTGCATCCAATTTCAGCAGCAGCGGAGACAACAGTCAAGGAGAATGATTCCTTGAAGATGGCTTCCCTAAGGGATGCCCGGGCTGTGGTTCAGAAAGGCAATTGTTCAAACTGGGGTCATCTTCCTGACTTCACTCAGAAGAACGACAAGTTTGGGCTGGGCTTTACTGCAGAGGCTCAGAAGGCTGTGCGCAAGGAGAAGGTCCGAAAAGCTCCGGTGTTTATCTCCAGCTCAAGGGTGAATGCTATCGAGGAGGATGTAGAGGAAGCAGAGTTTGACAGTTGGATCTACCCGACTACCAGCGACGGACCAAGCAACTGGACGGCAAAGGATTTTACCCCTATCACATTTGTCACGCAGTAATTAATTTCTTTTGATTTCCAATTTGTAACAAACAATATGTTAAAACTTTGTTGGCTCGGTGTCCTACCCGGGGCATCGTAGCTCCATTTGTGAGGGCTTTTTGTATGACATTTTCATATATCATCAATCAAAACATTGGACGTTTGTTGCATTTCAAATCTTGTGCTCTTTTCCTTTCTGTGTTATATATATTGCAAAACAGCTATATTTACACACACTCACTTATACAGGTTTCAATCCACTCTGGATCTCACTGGTAACAGCTCTGCTACCGCCAGTTATGACTTCGAAAATCCGATCAACTTGGCCGAAGACGAAGGTGAAGATGATTGCGAAGTGCCTGGTGAACTTGCGGGACTGCTACTCCAGGAAGAGAGAGCTATTCAACCACACGAAGAGCCTGTGGAAACAATTAACCTGGGTACTGAGACGGATAGGAAAGAGGTCAAGATTGGTGCCAATCTAGAGCTCAGCGTGAAGCAACGATTGATACAGATGCTACAGGATTACATGGAGATTTTTGCTTGGTCCTATGAAGACATGCCTGGTTTGGATGCCGACATTGTAGTTCACCACCTGCCGACCAAAGAAGATTGCCCTCCGGTAAAGCAAAAAGTCCGACGGATGCGTCCAGAGATGTCTGAAAAGATCAAGGCCGAGGTTATGAAACAGTTTGATGTCGGGTTCCTTGCAGTGACTTCTTACCCCCAATGGGTTGCCAATGTGGTACCAGTACCGAAGAAGGACGGTAAAGTCAGAATGTGTGTTGACTACAGGGATCTGAACAGAGCCAGCCCCAAAGATGACTACCCCCTACCTCACATTGATGTCCTTGTTGATAATACAGCTCAACACAAGGTGTTCTCCTTCATGGATGGTTTTTCAGGGTTTAATCAGATCAAGATGGCTCCAGAAGATATGGAGAAGACTACCTTTGTGACTCAGTGGGGCACCTTCTGTTATAAGGTCATGCCATTCTGATTGAAAAATGCTGGGGCAACCTATCAACGTGCCATGGTTGCTTTATTTCATGATATGATCCATCATGAGATTGAGGTATACGTCGATGACATGATTGCAAGGTCTCAAGCTGAGGAGGAGCACCTGGACCATCTGAGGAAGTTGTTTGACCGACTCAAGTTATACAAGCTGAGGTTGAATCCCAACAAATGCACCTTTGGGGTAAGATCCAGAAAATTGCTAGGTTTCATTGTAAGTGATAAGGGTATTCAGGTGGACCCTGCCAAGGTAAAATCCATACAAGAGATGCCGACTCCAAAAACAGAGAAAGAAGTCAGAGGTTTCCTAATACGACTGAATTACATTGCCCGATTCATCTCACATCTGACTGCTACTTGTGAGCCAATCTTCAAATTGCTGAAGAAAGATCAAGTAGTACGCTGGAATGATGAATGTCAGGCTGCCTTTGAAAGGATAAAGGAATACCTTCAAGAGCCATCCATTCTTATGCCACCGGTGGAAGGAAGACCTCTGATACTATACTTGACAGTACTTGACAATTCAATGGGGTGTGTGCTGGGGCAGCATGACGAGTCTGGCCGAAAAGAGCACGCTATTTATTACTTAAGCAAAAAGTTTACCGACTGTGAGTCTCGTTACTCACTGCTCGAGAAAACTTGCTGCGCTCTTGTATGGGCTGCTCGCCGGCTGAGACAGTATATGCTGACTCACACTACTTTATTGATTTCAAAGATGGATCCCATCAAGTACATATTTGAAAAGCCCGCTCTGTCTGGAAGAATAGCGAGATGGCAAATGATCTTGACAGAATATGACATCCAGTATACAACTCAGAAAGCAATTAAGGGAAGTGTACTGGTAGATCATTTGGCACACCAACCTGTGGACGATTACCAATCATTGAACTTTGATTTTCCGGACGAAGACATCATGGTGGTAACTGACTGTGAAGTACCTGGACCGGATGAAGGACCTGAGGAAGGATCCCGATGGTCTATGCATTTTGATGGAGCCTCCAATGCTTTGGGTAACGGCGTCGGCGCTGTAATCATATCTCCCAAAGGAACTCATACTCCCCTCACCGCCCGATTATGTTTCAGCTGCACCAACAATATGGCTGAATATGAGGCATGTATCATGGGTTTACAAGCTGCAATCGACTTAAGGATAAAATTTCTAAGTGTCTTCGGAGATTCCGCTCTCGTGATCAATCAGATCAAAGGCGAGTGGGATACAAAACACCCGAATCTTATTCCTTACAAGGAATATGTGTTGACCTTGCTTCCCCACTTTGAAGAGATAACTTTTGAACACTTCCCTAGAGAGGAGAATCAGCTAGCGGACGCCCTAGCTACGATGTCTTCAATGTTCAAAGTTAAATGGGACAATGAGGCTCCCCGAATCATTATCTGGAAGTTGGACGAACCGGCATACTGCTGTGAACTGGAGGCTGAGAAGGTGATTGAAAAACCCTGGTACCATGAGGTGAAGAGGTACTTGGAAGCTCAGGAATACCCTGAAGGTGCATCTGTCAATGATAAGAAGTTCATGAGGAGGTTTGCTGCAAAATTCTTCCTCAGCAACGGCATTCTCTACAAACGGAATCATGATTCAACTCTGCTACGTTGTGTGGATAAGGCAGAAGCAGAGAAAATCATGATGGAACTGCATGAAGGTACATTTGGAACACATTCCAGTGGACACACCATGGCTAAGAAAATCCTTCGGGCAGGATATTTCTGGTCCACAATGGAAGTCGATTGTTACCAACACTCCCGAACTTGTCATAAATGCCAGATCTATGCTGACAAGGTGCATATCCCTCCGGTTCCTTTGAATGTCCTGACGGCACCTTGGCCTTTCGCAATGTGGGGCATCGATATGATCGGTGAGATCCGACCGACGGCATCCAATGGGCATCGCTTCATCTTGGTGGCGATCGATTATTTCACGAAGTGGGTTGAGGCAGCTTCCTACACCACAGTAACCAAGAGCGTCGTGGCACGTTTCATCCGGCATAATCTGATCTGTCGGTACGGTGTCCCGGAAAGAATCATTACGGACAATGGTACCAATCTCAATAACAAAATGATCACTGAACTCTGTGAACAATTCAAGATACAGCACCACAATTCTTCTCCCTACCGGCCGAAGATGACCGCACCTCAGCAAGGACGTCAACCGGGGCAACTCCCTTCTCCTTGGTCTATGGCATGGAGGCAGTCTTGCCAATTGAAGTCCAGATACCCTCTCTCCGGATAATGAAGGATGCATACTTGAATGAAGATGATTGGATCCAGACTCGACTTGATCAATTAAATCTGATTGACGAAAAGAGGCTCACTGCTATCTGTCATGGTCAAACGTATCAGAAACGGATGATCAGGGCATTTAACAAGAAAGTCAGACCGCAAGAGTATCATGTTGGGGACCTGGTAATCAAACGCATCATCCTTCCTCAAAGTGATCCCCGGGGCAAATGGACCCCTACTTACGAAGGGCCATTTGTGGTTAAACGTGTGTTCTCAGGAGGAGCCATGATCCTAACCACCATGGATGGTGACGACCTTCCTCACCCCGCCAATGCAGACATAGTGAAAAAATACTACGCATAAATAAAAGACCCGCTAGGTTGACATACCTAGGCAAAAATAAGGGCTTCCCGGCGAACCAAAAGGGTTCGGGCAAAAATAAGGGATGAAATGAATAAAAATCTGTACACCCGGCAAGTCGAAAACCTGAAAGGGCGGCTTGGGCAAAAATGGGTATCCCGGTGGACTGAAAACCCGAAAGGGCGGTCCAGGCAAAAGTTAGGGATAAAAGCGTAACACTATGTCTCATTGGATCACTTCGCATCCAGAATTCGGCATCAACTATCTGGCTCCAGATTTCGGCATTGACCAATCAGCTTCATCTTCAACTAGGTAGCAAAATGATGAGACGTTCGAAGACATAAAGGCGGTAGCAGAGTTGGAACCCAGTGGGATTATTCGCATAGCTGTTTTGTTTCCTTTTTTTCAAATTGTAAACTCTATACTATTTGGCGGCGTCCTCTTACTAGGATGTCAGCCTCTTGTACAAAAAACGCCTATTCACAGGCAAAGTTTAAATCAATACAAATTCACTTGTCCGTACAAATTACCATTGTTTTCCTTTGTTTTGTTTTGTCTTGGGAAGAACGTCCAATGTTCATTTTTGATATATGCATTTGACATCAAATTGCTGATTCATAAATATTTGCATATGAAACAAGAGATTGATTACAGGTGACATCAGAGACAGGGGCAATTGAAGTTGTCTAATGTCGTCTGGTTATTTTGTCCACCAAGGTACCAAGGTAGGTTCAACTAAAGAATGTGGCCAAATCATCTCAGCTCCCCGCAGAGTAAAACCAGGTTCAGCAATACTTTCCCCAAGCGGAGTCGACTCCCTGACAATCCTGAAAGGACACAACATTCCCCGGCAGGTCTTAAAGCTCATCCCCAGTAGATTCTGGAAGCTTATCCCCTGCAGAGTACGGACGTCTCTCCCGAGTTTTATTTAGAGTTATTTCCTCACAAGGACTTATAACTGGGTTATCCTCAGCTAAAAACCACGGAAGACCGCCCTCGGCAAAGTTCCTTCAATCCCCAGCGGAGTTTATCATCATTATCCCCAGCGGAGTCCATCATTAAAGTCCTCAACAGGCCTCTCAGCAAAACTTCGGCCAAATATCTCTTCCACAGAGCAATTCCCCGGCCGGTCGTCAAGGATTTATTTTCCTAAGACGAAATTACATTCATAAACATTTTACACTTTCATACATCTTGCTTACCTACATGATAAAGCGCATACAACACTATCTCATGTTGAACGTCATGCATATCATACATCATGACATTGCATACAACTTATGTTTTTGCCTTTTCAAGGAAAAAGACAATCCCAAAGACAACTACCTTCAACTGTCACAATTCCAGATTCGATACCTGTATCTAGCCAGGGCACGTCTGAAGAGTTCGAAGATTCGATTCCTGTATCCGGCCAGGGCATATCTAACAACTGTCACATTTCCAGACTCGATTCCTGTATCCAGCCAGGGCATATCCATTGACCACGTTTCCAGACTCGATTCCTGTATCTAGCCAGGGCACGTCTGAAGAGTTCGAAGATTCGATTCCTATATCCAGCCAGGGCACATCTATTAACGACTATTTCCAGATTCGACTCCTGTATCCAGCCAGGGCACATCTGTGAGCAACCGATTGTAGATTCGATACCTGTATCTAGCCAGGGCACATCTGCATAAGGAGATTGAAGATCAAACACCTGTAATAAGCCAGGAAAACATCCGTCTTTCTCAAATACACAAGTTCTCGCTAAGGAATCTCTTATGTGATCGACACTTCCAAATGGCATCTATAAGCCCATTCCCGACAAGGTTCTGTCACGTCTCCAGATGGCATCTATAAGCCCATCTCCCTATCTACCACCTCTCCAAATGGCATCCGTAAGCCCATTCCTGACATCACATTGCTGATACTTCAACATGCGAGTGCAAATTTCCGGGCACTCTAGTGTCCAATCTTCTTTTACCCTCGAGTCGCGAAAGGCAAACTTGCCAATCTAACTCTTCAGGTTCAAGAGGATTGAACAGGGGCAACTGTTGTACCCCAAAATTTTCCCTCCCATTTCCTCAACATTTTCTCATCACAAGACCTTTGAAGATCAAGATCCAGTTAGGGTTTCCTCTGCTCAAGACTTCTCCTTGCACTGTGGACTCAAATTAGGGTTTGTGTTTGCTCAAGGATGTTTTGACCTAAAATGCCTAAGATGACTTTCATGCTTCATGTTGGACTCCCAAGTTTACCCATACCAAGTTTCAAGTCTTGATTCCAAGTTTTGCCCAGTCAATTGGACAGTTGACCTAGAAATCAGCTGTATTGGGAAAAAAGTCAACTATGGCCAATTGACAGTCAAACCTCATGAAATTTGACCCACATCAACATATTGAATTCATATGGACCATTTGATCAAGTTTGGATCACAATTCCACAAGAAATTTGATCAGATCACCAAAAGGGCAAAATGGTCATTTTTAGGGTTTTGACTGCACAAAGGCAATTCTTGACTGTTTGATCTAACCAATGGCAAATCAAGCTCACATATAGCCTCAAGGACTCAATGAAATGGTCTTGACACATTCATCAAGCTCAAAAGATCCCAAGTACACAAGATTGACAGTTGAATTTCCCAGTCAATTGATCAATTTTGACTGTATACTGAAAAGTCAAACTTTGACTTTTTGGGCAAAATCAAGAGTCAAGATTCATTTTTCATCAAAACATGCCAAGTCATGAAACTTGTTCACCAAGAAACCACAAAATGCAAATTAGGGTTTGAAAATGGAATTTTTCATAACTTAGAATTTTTCTAAGTTATGAAAAACCCTAATTTTTTCCCAACTTTGCCCCATCTTTTCACCAAGATCCATTTGGATTCAAACAAAAGTCAAAACATGAAAGTTGTAGCTTGTTGCATAATCTACAACTTTGATTCACAAAGTTTTCTCATTTGAAGCTTGTATCTCAAGTTACAATTTTTTGAATAAGGGCACTAAACCATTTTTAACTTAGTGAAATTTTAACTTATGTTGACAAGGTTTTCTACCCCACTTCAAGGCCACTTTTCATACCCTTCCACTTGGAATTTTAATTTGCATTTCAAATATGGATTGTAGTACACATTCCAAGCTTTCCAAAATGTCCAAGAACTCATCAAACAACCTCATAACTTGAGAGATTCGAATTTCACAAGTTGGCAAAAATTCACTTTTGTTCTTCATCAAAACATGTTCATAACTTTGCAAATTTGAACTCAGCTTGCTTTATGCTTGATTACAGGTCCTTGAACCATTCCATACTCAATAATTTAATGCATATTCAATGTGTTAGAGTGTTTTTCTTTGAGTGCAAGCATTGTATGCAAGATTAATCCTAAACTAGATAAAGTGAATTTTCCATTTTTGAAAAGATTAACTTTATGTCCAATTGCAAATCAAGAAAGTACATGGAAAATCTGCTTGGCACAAGATTATGTGCATAACACACTGATCAAGAGAGGATTATGCAGCACATTAGGGGGTCCTCTACTGACCTAGAAATCCAACTTGCTTTTGTTTGCTTCAAGTTCAAAGAAAAGTCCATAACTTGTAGGATCTCTCATCTCAGCTTAAACACACAAGAAAGAAGTTATCAAACACATTCCATAGAACATATTCAAGCTAACACACGAGCCCTTGGCCTCTCAAACACTCCCATTGCCCTAATCACCTTGAAACTGCTCAAACAGGGGAACCCCTGCAGATTGAGTGCTATCTCTCAATCCCTTCAAGCATTCTTGCCCAAACCTGTTCCTCTACCTTCCTTACAACCTATGCAAGCTAACCATGACTTGAAGCCTGACCTGTAACACCTCCAAGCCACTTCACCATTTTTAATTTTCTGTTTTGCAGTTGGAGTTCACTAGCTCGATTCAGGGAGTTTCAAGACAAAGTAGGACTTGGAAAAGCATCCTTACACTTCAAGGAAGCTATACAAGTCATCATTTCACTCTGAAACATCCTCCATTGCAAAGCTCGATTCCAACTGAACAGGTAAGTTCATGAAGTTCTATCTCTCTTATTAGGCATTGTTAGCTTTAGGTTTGTGAAGAAAATATGTCACAATCATAGCCCTGAACATGCTCATATGATTAGATTTCATTTATATTTCGTGTGCTTAGAGAATTTTATGTCTGAACATGGTTAAAAATTTAGGTCAGGATTTGGGAGAGAAGAAATTCTCTCTCATTTCTGAGAGTTAGCTTGACTTCTTTATATGTCTAGAACCGTGGTTTCAAGCTCTACAGGTTTCATGTTGGAAGATTTGGCAAAAGATCAAGGAATGAGAAGTTAGAAAACGCGTGTTTTTGAACAAGGAAGTGTTCTGAGGTTGAAGATGAAGCTACATGGGCTGGGCCTGTGTGGTTTCTTCTTTTTGCACCCTATTTCCATTTTCTCACCCCCCAAGCCCATTTGTCTTATTTTTAATTCTTTTTGACTTTTTCTTTTTTTGTTTGACTTGTTTATTTTTTCTCAGCATATTAAAATTTTGAAAATATTTTTCTCATCATTTTTTGATTTTATTTGATTTTTATTTGATTTTTCTTTTGATTTGTATATGAATAGATATATATTTATTTAGAATGAAAATAGAAAAAATATGTAAAATACTTCTATCTTCTATTTTTATGTTATATAACCTTCTGAAAATATCTCACATAAAAATACTTTTTTTTTATTTATTTTGTTAAAATATTAAATATGTATTATTTTGTGTATAATGCATATTTAAAACTTAATAATATATATATATATGTTTATTAATATATTTAAGTTAAAATATAAAAATACTTGAATTTTTTTCATTTTTTTAATATTTGATACAAAAAATACTTTTTCATAATATACTTCATTATTTTTATTTTTGTACATAATAAATAAATGTTTGTATTAAATTAAACAATAATACATTTTCTTAATAAAATTAGGGTTTTTGCCCTAAATTCAAAATATCCCAAGAAATAATATATTTTTATTTTCTTTTCTCTTTTACATAAATAATATTTTTTCATACATATACAAAACATTTCTTTTGCATCTTGCATTCTTGTTTAATTTTGTACATTGATTAAATTGCAAATATTCAAAATGATGTAATAATTTAGATTTAAATTCTTGTCAATATCCCCATTTGAACATTTGTACCCCCCTTCCCATATTTGGTTTTGTAATAGCTTAGTAAATTTAATTTCGCACTTTATTGCTTTCTAATGATAACATGTTAGAATTAGGGTTTGTATGCGAAAAAAACGATAAAAAATAGTTATGACCTAATCTCAAGATAAATAAGCATGAAAATGGACACACAAATCACACTTGCACCCCTAGGGTATTCCACTTGTTGCCTTCAAATAAATGGGCCATATTGTATGTTGAACTTCTTTGGGCAAAGCAAACAATTTGAATGATCATAGTCCCTCGACAAAACTTTTCAAAACCAACAAAAATAAATGATCAAGTCCCTTAAAGAAAATTGCCCAAAGACATTTAACGCCGTTGCAATTATGGTCTAAACGATGACCCGCGCCTGTCCCTTTCACATCCTAACATAAGGTTGTCCACCAAATTCAATGGTGGAACAAACTTGTTAAAAGGGTTAAAAACATAGCAATAATCTCTTGAGAAATTTAGGAGTAGATAACCTCTTAGTTACTTGAATCAAAACTTGCAAAACAAAACACTTGCCTAATTTCAAAACCACACCTCACAACACTTTCAAAACCAACTTTCAAAAAAAATAAATGAAAACCTTTTTCAAAAGACATACATCTTTGTATACATCCCTACATGGATCATTACAAAGGTTGCCACCACATTGGCCTCTTTTCAAAATATTTTCAAACCCACACACACAAAGCACCATTTCAAACAAATTGAAAACAAAAGGCAAATGATCTAAGCAAGTAACTAAGAGCCCATGGATAACCATGGATAGAAATGGTGCTAATACCTTCCCTTTCTATAATCTACTCCCCGAACCCAAGAAAACATCTCAAAAGGTTTTTGCTGTGCTTTTTAACCTTTCCTTAGGATAAAATAAAAAGTCGGTGGCGACTCTTGCTCAACCGAAACATTTGCGAATACAAACGCAAAACCATAGTCAGTTCTCCCACCGTATCACACATACAAAGCGCGTGAATTGGTTCAGTGGTAGGTACAGTTGCTGGTAATGTACATGACCTGGGTTCGAGCCCCAGGTCTTCACTATCTCCATATTATTTTCCAATTAATATTCACATGCAGATTCCATGCTGAAGCGCACCATACACCTTCAAGATCAAGCCGGCCACGCGTCAATTATCTCAATCCAAAGGCACAGGCCTGGGGAACATGATGCACCTGGTCAACGCTTCTGCACGTGAGTGAAAAAGTCTACAAGGCCAGGAATTTAAATGGGCCTGAATTATCAAGAAAAAAACCTCCTATTTGGGGTCTGAACCCCCTAGGTTTGCAATCAATTTTTACTTTCTTTATTTCTTTTATTATTTATACTTTCTTTTTATTATTGTTTTATTAATTAATTTCATATTTTCATAATATATAAAAAACATCAAAAATCAGAAAAGACAAAAAAAATAATAAATATTTTATTTTAGTATGTATATTTTAAATAAATTTGCATGTAAATTAATTAGTTTTAAATTAGGGTTTAATTAATTTTCATCTTTTTTCTTTTATAATAATTAAATATTAGATATTTATTTTTATATTTAAATTGTATATAAAAATTAGGGTTTAATTAATTTTCATCTTTTTTTCTTTTATAATAATTAAATATTAGATATTTATTTTTATAATCAAATTGTATATAAAAATTAGGATTAATTTTAGGTTAAAAACTTCAACATTTTTTCTTAATAAATTAAAAATAATTAGAATTAGGGTTAGCATCTTATTTTAATTTTAATTAACTCTCTTTTTCCATTAAAATCATAAAATACCAAAAAAAACAATTTCCCTTCTTTTTTAATTAATTAATGTCATCGTTTAATTTAATTTTGCAAAAAGGGTCCAACGCCCTCGTTTTTAATTCCCATTTAATTCGCATATTTATTTTATTTCGTTTAAATATTTATGTATCTCTCCTAAAGCCATGTAATTAATCTGTCGCACTTTTAACTCTTTATTTTCTTTACTTTCTTTATTTTTTCTGTCAAATCGGGTTCGAGAAATTTTGGCGATGTGGACCCGCGCCTTTTGTAATAGCTTAGAATTTTTACTTTCCCGCAATATTTTTAACTGTTAAATCAAGGCATGAAATAATGTATGGACAAAAATAAAAACAAACGCTAGATCACCAATAACATGACAAAAGACAAAAATATTTGAAAACGGCACACAAATCACACACCACCCCTAGGGTACGCCTCACTGTTGCCTTGCCTCGAAAGGTGATCGTCGAGTAGAGGATGTCTTAGTAAGTCCTCATGATCCGGTAACCTGGCATGAGGGTAGCTTCTAAGGTGTCTTCCCATTGCTCTGGTGATCACCATGTCCCTACAAACTCGAATTGACCCGAACACCTCCAACGGTGGTGCTACCTACCTCTCAATGGTGGGATGGCACTACTTTAAAGGACATTTACACAGACGAATTCCTTAGGGTAGGTAGATGACTCGTGGATACTTGCTCTAATTCAAAACAAAACAAATCAAAAATACTTGTCACACCGACACCTTTTCAAAAAGCTTTCGAAAGCAATTTTTCAAACACTCTTGAGGACCGATACAAGAGTCGAACTGGAATTTTCAAAGAAACTTTTTTTAAAACCCATAGTTGAAAAGCAAACAAACCAATTTTGAAAACACAAGTGAGCAAGTATCTAAGAGCCCATGGATAACCATGGATAGAAAGGGTGCTAACACCTTCCCTTTTTATAATCTACCTCCCGAACCGAGAGCAATCTCTATAAGGAATTTTTCTGTGCTTTTGTCCTTTCCATTTGGAGAAAATAAAAGACGGTGGCGACTCTTGCTTCCGCGACATTTCGCGAACCAGCGTTAAACAGTCAGTTCCAGATCCACCGATCACAGAACTGGCGACTCTGCTGGGGAATTAAAAACTTAAAGTGAGGTGTACCTTAGGGATAGTTCATAACTGTGTTTTCAATTGCCTTCTTTGTTTGCTTTAAATTGTGGGACTGTCTTGGGAGTTCTATAGATCCTAACCCGGATCTGGGGGATACCTTCTTAGAAAGTAGCAACAAGGCTGTGAGGGAACTGTGCGGGGTATACTGACATGGTTGAAACAGTCTGCTACGTTGATGTGGCACTTTGGTGTGTACCGGTAACCCTTGAGTTCAGTCAAGGAGAGTACGGGGCCTCCGCGTGGTGTCGTGAAGCATCAACAGACCTTAGGAACCTTAATTGAACTATCTTGGCCTCTTTAGGGTAGTGAGATAACTGACTTTGGTGCAGTCCGAGGTTGGTTGATACTCGATACTACACCCAATTGAGGGTTGCTTTCCTGGAATATTTCGGTCGCCAGTTCAGTGGCTAAATCGAAACGATGAACAATGAAAGCAATCCAGTGATATTGGGACCCTTAGAACCCGGTTACTTCTAATAGGACAGGATGAACCCACCAACTTCAAGAGGGTAGTACCCCAAACCTCATGCTGGCCTAAACTCTAAGGGCTCTCTTGTGTGACTTGTGTGCCTTCGTACTTGACTATTTGCATGCTTTATCTGACACATGAACTACTTGCAGGTTTTGTTTTAGTCCTTAATTGGGACCCATGACAGGGCTTACTAAGTTTCTTGCAGGTTTTGTTTATAGTCCTTAATTAGGACTCATAACAGAGTGCATTGAGTTTCTTGCAGGTTTCGTTTATAGTCCTTAATTAGGGCTCATAACAGAGTATACTGAATCTCTTGCAGGTTTTGGTCTGTAGTCCTAAATGGGGATTCATAACAGGGTTACCTACATTACCCCATACATACCATAACATCATACCATTGCATACATCTTAACCCATTTCAAGGATCTCAAGGGCTTGTGATGCAGGTCATGGTGAATCAACTGTCCAGCAAGGGGCAAAGAGGATTTATTTTCCTCTAGCCAAAGTAGTCAGGGGCTATGACCCACTTGATATGGTGAGCTCTGACTCTTGAAGAAAGTTCCCTTTACTAAGGTTGTTTGGAAATCAAAACCAGACATGGATGACTAAAGTCAGGAGCTATGACCCACTGGATATGGTGAGCTTTTGACCCTTTGAAGAAGGACTCTCAGCAACACGAAGTTCTTTCAATCAAGCTACCGGACCCAAGTTCTAACAATTTTCTTGTTTACCTTGCGAGATCCTTGAAAACATTGCATGCATATCATACATATCATTGCATTGCAGGTATCCCTTTTACAGGTCACTTACCATCTCCGCTGTTTATTTCAGCAATAGCTTCCCAACAAGATAACCAGGACCTTCTTGCTCAAGAGACTCGGTTCGGGGAAATCCTCCTGAATCTATCCAAGGGGCAGGAAGAGCTAAGGACACTTCTCATGAAGACTTTAGTCAGGAACAGCGCTGAGGATGAACGGCTGAAACATCTGCAAGCTGAAGTGGATGCATTGAAAGCCCAGATGCTGGGGCAGGGGACTGCCATTCAAGGGTTAGCTCAAAGACAAGATGAGCTCTGGTTTCTCGTCAACCAACTGCTTCAGGGCAACCAACTGGGGCAAAAGTCTAAGAGCAAAAAGTCAGTCATCGTTCAACCACCTTTGAGACAAGGAGGTAAGGGGAGAGCTCCTCAAATGGCTCCAGTGTCACAAATTCAACATCACAACCAACAAAAGAGTGAGAGAAGGCAGTTCACTCGGCTCAGCATGACCTTATCCCAGATATTGCCACAGTTGCTGGAGACCAAGCTGGTAACTCTAAAAGAAGCTCCGAAGAGCCAAAATACAACGTCACCGAAGTATAACCCCAACGCCCGCTGCGCTTATCATTCCGACAGCCCGGGGCATAATACCAACGACTGCTGGTCTCTAAAGAACAAGATTCAGGACCTGATTGACGAAGGAGCAGTGGAATTCACCCAAGATGGTCAGGCCGAGTTCTTCTGCTACCCCTGCAAGACTCACCATTTGAAGTGACAAATCCTGAGACTAGAAAACTTTTGTTCATTCGAATGTTCAAGTTGCGGTTTTCTTTTGTTCAAACATTTACTCATGTTAAACATTGTTATCTCATTAATGCATCGCATATGTCTGTTCTGAAACAATATATTCGTATTCACTAAATGCAAATTATTTTCATATTTTTTTTGATGTCAACTCTTGATTAATAATTCCAAGCCTCTTGAGGGAGGATGACGAAAACGATACCACAATGTACAGTATG
This sequence comes from Vicia faba, assembly GCA_948472305.1. NCBI lineage: Eukaryota > Viridiplantae > Streptophyta > Magnoliopsida > Fabales > Fabaceae > Vicia > Vicia faba. Next base: position 469,829,041 of record OX451735.1, read on the forward strand.
CTTCTGAACAGACCCCGCTGATGAGGTACATGCATTGTTTCAATTCCTAAACACTGGAGTTATAAGGATGATAATCCCTCGTCAACCCCTCTGAGCCAAAGAAGTAGGAGTTTTTCTTTTCGAAAATTAAAACCCTTTATCGTAACCTGGGGCAGGGTAGTTCTCTCAGTTGATCTAAGTGCGCAACAAATGGCACTAAAGAGATCCTTATGAAAAAAAGAAAGACAGTGATGGTTCAGAATAATCATAAGGACAGGCAGTCATTATCAAAAAATCATAAATGAAAACCCATTAAGTCTAAACCCATGAAGGAGACTTACAAAACTGGGGCATCCCGCTGACTGTAATTCCAAAAAAGAAACAGTTCAGGCAAAAAAAGAAAGGGATAACAAAAATCAGACAAGAAAGAGGTCTTACAAACCCTCAACAAAAAGGAATGACTGCCTATTCAAAATAAGTTATCAACATCCGAATCATCACCGGAAAATCAGAGCAAAGACTCAAATAAGGTCTAATGCACGATCAGCTGAGTTTAGGATTGAAGAACATCACGAAGAGCGGGTGGGTACAAATAATTTGAGCCTTTATCCTTTGTTTCTTAAAACCGTGAACCAGGCCTGTTAGAACAAAGTTTGAATCTACTACCCTATATTTAAGTTTTGATGATAACAAAGTGAAAAGATATAGTATTTATAAGTTTCATGTATGAACTATCTGCTGCCTAAAATTATTATGTTCTGACTTGCAGATACGCTGATTGAAATAAGCAAGATCACATCTATTCAGCATCAGAACTTGATTTCATACACCAGCATCAGAAGTTGCTACATCAGAACGTCAAAATCAGATGATCAACTCACGTACATGCTGAAGCCTGATGAACAAGACTGCGCTTAATACTCTGATACAGAAACACAATAGTTCATCAGCAGCGAAGCAGGGTCAGAATGAGCCAAGCCAGAACTTGCATTAAGTAAGCAACGGTACTGTGCATTGAAAGCAAATTAATTCCAACGGCTTCATTCCAGACAAGATCTGCTCAATAAGGAAAGTTTGTTATTAGCATTGAATCAAGAATATTGCATCCAACGTTCATCATCTCAGTGCTATATAAACAAAGCTTTGAAGATTGAAATGGTTAATGCTCTCCAAATCTCTACACGCACAAAAGCTGAACCATAATCTTCGTTCTACCAGTTTTGCTAAACCACACACTCTGATATTTCATTACTGTTTAGCAATCTAGTTTCTAAGCTTCAATTTGTGTATACATCACAGTTGTGATACAGTTTTGTAGAAAACATCCACACACATAGTTTTATCTCTTTGTAAGAAAGTGTTACCTTGACAAACCGGGTTGTGGTTTGAATCAAGAAGGCTTTAGCAGTTGTTAAAGCAGTCTGTAATATTCAGTTGAATATAGTGGATTAAGACCTCGTTGGAGAGAGGCGAAATCACCTTGACGGGTGGACTGGAGTAGTTTGAGATCAAACGAACCAGGATAAAAATATCTTGTCAATTGCTTTAGATTTCAGTTTTACAATTCAACCCACCCTTCTTGTGTTTTTCACCACTTCAATTGGCATCAGAGCGCCTGGTTCTGAGCTAAAACACTTAACCGTGTCAGTACAAGATCCAGCGTCAGAAAAACACAATGGCAGGAAACAATTCTCACATCAGCAATGACAACAATGAGGACAGAGACAGATTCAGCGGCAAACCTCCAGTCTTTGATGGAGAAAACTTTGATTACTGGAAAGACAGAATTGAAAGCTTCTTTCTAGCACATGATGCTGATCTGTGGGATATGGTGACAGATGGATACACGCACCCTGTGAATGCAAGTGGTCAGAAGATTGATAGAAAATCAATGTCTGATCAACAAAAGCGTGACTTCAAGAATCACCACAAGGCCAGAACCATCCTCCTCAGTGCCATCTCCTATACTGAGTATGAAAAGATCTCCAACAGAGACACAGCAAAAAATATCTTTGATTCTCTCAGAATGACGCATGAGGGCAACGTTCAGGTCAAAGAAACAAAAGCTCTGGCGCTCATTCAGAAGTATGAGGCGTTCAAAATGGAAGAATCTGAATCCATTGAAACTATGTTCTCTAGATTCCAGATTCTGGTAGCTGGTCTCAAAGTTCTGGACAAAGGATACTCTACTGCTGACCATGTCAAGAAAATCGTCAGAAGTTTACCCAAGCAGTGGAGGCCTATGGTTACTGCTCTGAAGCTAGCTAAAGATCTCAACAAAATCACTCTGGAGGAACTTATCAGCTCCCTCAGAAGTCATGAGATAGAGCTAGAAGCTGATGATCCTCAGAAGCAAGGTAAGCCTTTAGCATTAAAATCTAACAGAAAATTTGAGTCTAAAGTTTTGCAGGCAGTTGAAGAAACATCTGATGGATCCTCATCAGAAGAAGACGAACTTTCCCTTCTCTCCAGAAGAGTAAATCAACTGTGGAAGCAAAGACAAAGGAAGTTCAGGAATCCCAGAAGATCTGATCAGAACGAGTCTTCTTCCAGATACAGAAGGACAGATTCTTCCTCTGGATACAGAAGATCTGAAGGCTCCTCCAGTAGCAAGAAGCCAAACACCAAAGACATCATCTGCTATGAGTGCAATGAGCAAGGACACTACAAGAGTGACTGCCCAAAGCTTCAGAGGGAAAAGCCCAAAAAGAAGTTTGGAAGAGAGAAGAAGAAAAGTCTCATGGCTACATGGGATGACTCTGACTCGTCTGAAGCTGACTCAGAATCAGATGATGAAAGGGCAAACATAGCTCTCATGGCAAACATTTCAGAAGATAGTGAAGCTTCTGAATTAGACTCAGAATCAGACACAGAAGAGGTATTTCCTAACTTCACTGTTAACTTTACAAAGGCTGAACTTGCTGAAAGCCTTAATGAGATTCTGGAACGTTATCAGCAAATTAGAGCTAAATTCAGAGACCTGAAAAGGAATCTTGAATCTAACTCTAATAAGTCTGAGAGTCTCAAATTGGAAAATTATGAGCTGAGAAATAAGATTTCAAAATTAGAAAACACTTTACAAAACTCTCAGAAGGAACCAATTTCTGAAACTCCCAGAAACGCTGATGAGATCATCAAGGAGTATGATCACAGTTTCCAGAAGTTCCTAGCTAAAAGCATAGATAGAAGCAGAATGGCTTCAATGATCTATGGAGTTAGCAGAAACGGCAGGAAAGGAATAGGATACCAAGGTAAGGTTCCTACACCAAAGAATGTCATGGACCTAACCATTAAACACACTCCTTTGAATTCACACTTTGTGTATGGTCACACACATGATATCAAATATACTAGCAGTAAGCACTCTGTGAAACCAAAATTCAACCAGAGTTTTGGTAAAACTAACAAATCAGGACCCAAGAAAATCTAGGTACCTAAGGATAAAATAATACATGTTGCAGATATATTTAGCAGCAAGTCAGAAACACCAGTCATGGTACCTGGACTCTGGCTGCTCACGACACATGACGGGAAGAAGGCATATGTTCCAAAGCCTGGAACTTAAGCCCGGAGGCCACGTTGGCTTTGGAGGCAATCAGAGGGGAAAGATAATTGGCTCTGGAACTGTAGGTAATGGAAATCTTCCCTCTATTAATAATGTTCTGCTAGTAGATGGATTGATGCATAATCTGTTATCCATAAGTCAATTAAGTGATAACGGTTATGATATAATCTTTAATCAAAAATCATGTAAAGCTGTTAGTCAGAAAGATGGGACTATCCTGTTTAATGGTAAGAGGAAAAACAACATTTACAAAATCAAACTTTCTGAACTAAAGAGTCAGAATGTAAAATGTCTTCTGTCTGTTAACAACGAGCAGTGGATCTGGCACAGAAGATTGGGGCATGTTAGTATGAGAAGAATATCTCAGATTAACAAACTCAATCTGGTCAGAGGACTTCCTAATTTGAAGTTCAATTCAGATGCTCTGTGTGAAGCATGTCAGAAAGGCAAATTTGCAAAACCTTCTTTTAAATCCAAAAATGTTGTTTCTACCTCTAAGCCATTAGAACTTCTGCACATTGACTTATTTGGACCAGTTAAAACTGCTTCAGTCAGTGGTAAGAAGTATGGGTTAGTAATCGTAGATGACTATAGCAGATGGACATGGGTAAAGTTCTTAAGACACAAGGACGAGTCACACTCTGTGTTTGTTACCTTCTGTAACCAAGTTCAGAATGAAAAGGATCTTAGAGTCGTTAAAGTCAGAAGTGATCATGGTGGAGAATTTGAAAATAAAGATTTTGAGTCATTCTTTAATGACAGAGGCATTCTGCATGATTTCTCTTGTCCTAGAACTCCCCAACAAAATGGAGTTGTAGAACGAAAGAACAGAACATTGCAAGAAATGGCCAGAACCATGATCAATGAGACAAACGTTGCTAAGACCTTCTGGGCAGAGGCAATAAACACAGTGTGCTACATTCAGAATAGAATCTCAATAAGACCTATTCTGGAAAAGACTCCATATGAATTATGGAAGAACAGAAAGCCCAACATTTCATATTTTCATCCATTTGGATGTACTTGCTTTATATTAAATACAAAGAATTATTTGAACAAGTTAGACTCTAAAGCACAGAAGTGTATTATGTTAGGATACTCTGAACGCTCAAGAGGGTACAGAGTATACAATACAGAAACACAGATTGTGGAAGAATCAATCAGTGTTCGTTTTGATGACAAGCTTGACTCTGAAAAGTCAAAGCAGAATGAAGTTTTTGCAGGTATAGAAATTGAATTTGCAGGTTCTTAAGACAAGTCATCAGAAGCTCTCAACACAGACATTCCTTCAACGTCTGAAAGGAGCACTGCTAGAAATCCTACAACAGCTGTTGATCAACCTCAGAAGAGACTACCCAGAAGCAGCTTGGATAACCCAGAAGAGACTATCCTAGGAAGAAAGGAAGATCCAATCAGAACAAGAGCAAGCTTCAGAAACTCTGAAGAAACTCTTATGGGACTTGTGTCTCTGATTGAACCTTCTTCTATTGATGAAGCACTTCTGGATAATGACTGGATTCTGGCAATGCAAGAAGAGCTGAATCAATTCACCAGAAACGACGTATGGGATCTCGTTCCCAGACCAAAAGGATTCAACGTCATTGGAACAAGATGGGTGTTCAGAAACAAGCTAAATGAACAAGGTGAAGTCATCAGAAACAAGGCACGACTGGTTGCACAAGGTTATAGTCAGCAAGAGGGGATAGACTATACAGAAACCTTTGCCCCAGTCGCCAGGTTAGAATCTATCAGACTTTTAATTTCATTTGCTGTTAATAGAGGCATCACTCTGTATCAGATGGATGTCAAAAGTGCATTCTTAAATGGTTATATAGAAGAAGAAGTTTATGTACACCAACCCCCAGGTTTTGAAAATACAAAACATCCAGAACATGTTTTCAAACTAAAGAAGTCACTGTATGGTCTGAAACAAGCTCCCAGAGCTTGGTATGAAAGGCTAAGTAACTTTCTGCTTTAAAATGAATTCACCAGAGGGAAAGTGGACACTACTCTATTCTGTAAATCAGTTAAGAGTGACATCTTAGTCTGTCAAATTTATGTTGATGATATCATTTTTGGTTCTACTAATCCTTCTCTCGCCAAAAAATTTGCTAAGTGTATGCAGGCAGAATTTGAGATGAGCCTCATGGGGGAACTGAAATTCTTTCTAGGAATTCAGATCAATCAAACTCCATAAGGAACTTACATTCATCAGAGCAAATACATCAGAGATCTTCTGAAGAAATTTGACCTCTCAGAATGTAAGCCATCAAAGATTCCAATGCATCCCACGTGCATTCTGGAAAGAGAAGAGGTAAGCAAAAATGTAGAACAGAAAGTCTACAGAGGTATGATTGGTTCTCTCCTCTATCTGACTGCTTCAAGACCTGACATATTATTCAGTGTTTGTATCTGTGCTAGATTCCAATCAGATCCTAGAGAATCTCACTTAACAGCTGTTAAGCGAATTTTCAAGTATCTTAAAGGTACTACTAATCTGGGTTTGTTTTATAGAAAATCTAGTGATTACAGCTTAGTAGGCTACTGTGATGCTGATTTTGCTGGAGACAGAGTGGAACGTAAAAGTACTTCTGGAAGCTGCCAGTTTCTGGGAGAAAATCTGATCTCTTGGTCCAGCAAAAGGCAATCAACAATTGCTCTGTCAACAGCAGAAGCTGAGTACATAGCAGCAGCAGGATGTAGCACACAAATGCTCTGGATGAAAAGTTAGCTTGAAGACTTCCAGATTTTTGAGAGTAACATTCCTATACTTTGTGATAATACTTCTGCTATTTGTTTAAGTAAGAATCCTATTTTACATTCTAGAGCTAAGCATATAGAAATAAAACATCACTTCATTAGGGACTATATTCAGAAAGGTATTTTGAACTTAAAATTTATAGATACAGACCATCAATGGGCTGATATCTTTACTAAACCCCTTTCAGAAGATAGGTTTAATTTCATTCTGAAACATCTCAGCATGAAAGTGTGCCCAGAGTGAAAATGTTTTAATTCCATATACTTACTTTCAGAATGTAATTATTTTACTGTGAACTTCTGATCAATCTCCTTTCAGAAAGATAGAACATGCAGATTGTATCAGATGCAAGTCTAAAGATCTGAGAGTCTAAGCTCAAAGACAGACGTGCTGATCACTACATCAAACAAGTGTCATCCAATCATCAGCATATCTCTGAAGCAGAACGCGTGCACGCTTCTGAGAAGGCAAAGCGCTGATTGGGTGCATTGAGACACATGTCTGGTAACCGTTTTTAAGTATCTTTCTCAAATCCCCCAAAATCAGCAAGCATTTAATGAAAAGTAATCATGCTTTTAAATGGCAATCATGATTTTTCTCTCTCTTAAAAACGTTTATCTTTTCAAAATAGTTTTGAAAACTCTATTTAAGCACATTAATCTCTCATTCTTATTCTTTACGCTTTCTCACTAACACTCAAGCATTTTCTGCATATTTCTGAGTTCATCTCTTGCAAACCTTTTTCCTCAGTTCATTCTCAAAACCCTTTTAGTGTGAACATGGCAACCTCCAGTAGCGTTTCTGCAGGTAATCAGAAGAAAGCAACATCTGAGCAATATCAAGTGCCACTCAGAACTCTCCTCACTCCGGTGAAGAACCTTGAAGTGCTCTCTGAGTTAATCATTGATTTTGAAAGCTTGAAGGAGAATGGTTTTGACCTAACTGAAGAAGTTAGGGCTCAAAAGTGGGAAAGGTATTTCGATAGGTTGGTTGGACCAACATTCCCAGCGCTGGTCAAGGAATTTTGGATTCACGCCAAGGTTTCAAAACATCTAGTCATCTCCTCTGTTATGGGGAAGAAGATTGTGATTTCTGAAGATCTCATTGCAAGGCTAATCGGTCAAAGTGGTGGTGGCGTCCGTTGTATGGACATGGCTGAAAGATGTGCTGATATAGGTGTGGTAGCTAAAAGGATTTTCACTCTTGGGATGCCCAGCAGCAAGATTAAGGATCTGAAGGATCATTGCAGAGTATGCGCTAAGATCATTCTGGGGTGCTTCAACCACAGGAAACCAACAAGTTCTCCTGATTACATAAATGTGGATCAGCAGTTTCTGATCTACTTTATTGATCAGAAGATAAAGATCAATCTGGCTCACTTCCTATTCAACCACCTCAAAACCAGTGTGAAAGAAACAAGGGAAGAAGAAAGAACCAAGAGGGACTGGATACCTTTTGGAAGGTTGATATCAGATATTCTGACAGAGAATAGGCTGATTGAGCATCTGATAGAAGCTCAAGAGCTGAGCACTATTGAACCAACAATTGGGAAACCTCTGAACGCAAAGAATCTGAAAAAGATGAAGCTGATAGAGAACATTCAGAAGGAACCCAGAGCTACTTCCACTGCTGATATCTCCAGCAGAAGAGTGCCTCTGAGTGATTTTCCGATATTTTCTGAAATGGAATCCAAACCAGAGATGTTTCTCAGGTACCCAGATGCGTACAAGGCAGATGATACAGATCCAAAGCTGAATATCAGAGATCTGCATCAACCCCAACCAGAAGTGACTCTGAAGAAGACAAAGAAGAGGAAAGCGCCATCAGAAGGATCATCTCAGCAGACTCCAAAGAAAAGAGGTATTTCATCTGCTGCCCCTATTTCAAATTCTTTTACTATTCCAGCATCTATCCCTCCTCAAACCTCTCATAGAATATCAATTCCCATCCCTACCATTGATGAAACCATACAAGAAGAAGACCCTTCTGAGGCATTAAAACTCAGAAGACCTAGAACCAAACACCCCAAACAACCAACAATTTCAACAACAACAGCACTTGACCAAGTGCTGGCTGATATTGAGCGTCAACATGCCTCTGCTCAACCAAACTCTGAACCACAAAATGTTCCTCCTCCACAACCAGAACCACAGCAATCTGCTGAAGAACCAGAACAACAACAACAACCAGAACCAGAACCACAACAACAACCACTCTCAGAAGAACCTCTGATCCCTGAGCAATCAGAGATTCCACCTCCCTCTCCCCAACCAGAAATAAATCCACCTTCACCACAAACAGAGTTTCACCACTCTGAAACTCCTTCTCCTCATCTATCTGACCCTCACTCACCTCAACCATCACCGCTGGCAATCCAGTTGCCATGTGGAACCACTGTTGTCATGCCCCAGTTACCATCCTCATCAGAATCGACACCACCAAATACTCCCAAAACACCACCCACTCCAATCGAAATATCTGACTCTGATACCCCTTCTCCAAAACAAACAGCCTCTCAGAAAACCTCTGAAAACCCCAGCAGGACTTTCATTGACTTAACCAGTCTTGACCGTCTTGCTGATCTAAAACACAAAATTGCCATCCCAAAACCAAAGCAACCAGATGTTGGCTCTGGTATTTTGAATTTTGAAACAGGTGTGCTGCAATGGATTGCTTCTTTGAAGAAAGTCTGTCCGGGAATGATTGACCCAGCTGCTTCTGATCAGCTCTGGTCACAGTTCAGACTTTGGGTACGTGCTGAAGCCCTCAAGTTGCAGGATATCAACTATGAGCAAGCACAACAAAATTTCAGCAAACTTCTGAATGAAGTTGGAAGTATGCTTCTGAAAGAGGACGTGCTCCCTCTGGACAGTGAACCTTGGTCTGAGAAACAGCAAGCTGCAAAGGTGCAACCATCAGAAGAAGACAAGACCATTCAGGCTGAAAGTCAAGCAGAGGATGTTGCTGAAAGTTCTGAGAAGCCTCCTCCTTCTGATGCTTCTCAAGCTGCCTTGGACAGGCAGACTCTGGAAGAACTAAGGCTGAATGACATGCGTCTACAGCAGCGAATGGATGAAAACGATCAGAAGATGAAAGAGAGAATGGATGTGCAGGACAGCAAGATTGACATTGTTGTCAGCATGGTGCATAAGCAGAATGAGACTTCTGAAAAGATTCAAGCCATGCTGGAGAGCCTGTTCACACGCTTGCCTCCTCAACCTTAAATCTTTTCTCTCATGCATGACCTTTTTCATGTTTTCCTTGATTTTCTGATGCACTGATTGAATATGTTTTGTAATATTTTCTTGTTTTGATTCTGAACTATATTAATATAATTAGTTTTTCTGATCTTAATTGTTTTAGCACATCACCAACACTTTTTGATTGCTGACAAAAAGGGGGAGAACAAGAATGATATTTAAATCAATAACAGGCTAACTAGACAGAAATTCTCAAACATTCTAACCCTATTACTTGAAATGTTTTTTTTCTGTTTTGCTTAAAGTCTACAGGCACAAGGAAGCTCCTGGACACTCTGAAGACTAGAAGCTCTGAACAATGTTGCTCTGATCAATATGAAGTTCTGATCGTCCTAATACTCTGATCCAAAGCAAAGCTCTGACAAGAAAAGTTCTGAAGCTCTGCTCTGACACAAAGCTTCTGATAAGTCAAAGACTCTGATAATCTGATGTTCAAAGAAAGAAAAAGATCTGATCCTGAAGAACACGTATAATCAAAGGGAAGTAATAAACTCAGGGGGAGTATTTCCTTACTCCTTATTCTTTTACTTCTTATTCTGATACATATTCCAGATACCTTTTCACGTTATTTTCATTTAAAATATCTAGTGTTTGTCATCATCAAAAAGGGGGAGATTGTTAGAACAAAGTTTGAATCTACTACCCTATATTTAAGTTTTGATGATAACAAAGTGAAAAGATATAGTATTTATAAGTTTCATGTATGAACTATCTGCTGCCTAAAATTATTATGTTCTGACTTGCAGATACGCTGATTGAAATAAGCAAGATCACATCTATTCAGCATCAGAACTTGATTTCATACACCAGCATCAGAAGTTGCTACATCAGAACGTCAAAATCAGATGATCAACTCACGTACATGCTGAAGCCTGATGAACAAGACTGCGCTTAATACTCTGATACAGAAACACAATAGTTCATCAGCAGCGAAGCAGAGTCAGAATGAGCCAAGCCAGAACTTGCATTAAGTAAGCAACGGTACTGTGCATTGAAAGCAAATTAATTCCAACGGCTTCATTCCAGACAAGATCTGCTCAATAAGGAAAGTTTGTTATTAGCATTGAATCAAGAATATTGCATCCAACGTTCATCATCTCAGTGCTATATAAACAAAGCTTTGAAGATTGAAATGGTTAATGCTCTCCAAATCTCTACACGCACAAAAGCTGAACCATAATCTTCGTTCTACCAGTTTTGCTAAACCACACACTCTGATATTTCATTACTGTTTAGCAATCTAGTTTCTAAGCTTCAATTTGTGTATACATCACAGTTGTGATACAGTTTTGTAGAAAACATCCACACACATAGTTTTATCTCTTTGTAAGAAAGTGTTACCTTGACAAATCGGGTTGTGGTTTGAATCAAGAAGGCTTTAGCAGTTGTTAAAGCAGTCTGTAATATTCAGTTGAATATAGTGGATTAAGACCTCGTTGGAGAGAGGCGAAATCACCTTGACGGGTGGACTGGAGTAGTTTGAGATCAAACGAACCAGGATAAAAATATCTTGTCAATTGCTTTAGATTTCAGTTTTACAATTCAACCCCCCCTTCTTGTGTTTTTCACCACTTCAAGGCCACGCTATAACCCTTAAAAGTCCTAGCTGAAGCATGGGTTAGTTCGAAAGCATGCTGTTACGAAAGGTATCCTGACTCCTGAAGGCCTACGGTAAATACAGAGTTGACATCACGTTTTACAAACATTCATTTGTTTTATGAAAAAGAATGCATTTTCAAAATCTTCAAGACTGACATAAGCTTTGCATTTTTGATATAACATTGTTTGCATATGACTTTTTGTTTGAACAGCAGAAGTTCGCACGACGAATGCCTAATGAACAGAAGTACCTCCAATCAAGGGGCAGACATGAGCATGGTCCATCATCTGGGGCAATCCAATCAAGATTCGGAGAATCTCTCAAAGGCCAAATAGCCTGAGGCAAATCTCTGCCTGAGTCACCTGGGGCACTCCAACAACGAATCTTGTCTGAGCAAACACCTTCTGGTGGCGTGACAGAACACTTCTAACAGGGGAAACTCCTTACTTCTGAGAACGGACATAGTCGAAAAAATACTACGCAAAATCAAAGACCCGCTAGGTTGACGTACCTAGGCAAAAATAAGGGCTTCCCGGTGAACCAAAAGGGTTCGGGCAAAATGAAGGGGTGAAATGAAAAATCTGTACACCCGGCAAGTCGAAAACCTGAAAAGGCGGCTTGGGCAAAAATGGGTATCCCGGTGGACTGAAAACCCGAAAGGGCGGTCCAGGCAAAAGTTAGGGATCAAAGCGTACGACTATGTCCTGTCATCTTATCACCTGCCTACCAGAAGAAGGTTTGTCCATCAACAACTATCAGCACCTCACAGGTCTTCCTCTCATACCTCAGAAACAGGGGCAATAAAGAGTTGTCCAAGCGATCTAATTGTTCTGTCCTCCAAGGTATCAAGGTAGGTTCAGCTGAAGAACACAACCAGGTATCTTAATTCCCCAGAGAGTGAGCCAGCAAGCAGTATACCCTCCTCAAGCAAAGCAGTTATCAACCTTAAGGAAGTTGGGTATCCTCCCGCAGGTCTCAACCTTCCCCAGCAGCATACAGTCTTAACAAGCATCCCCGGCAGTCTTGATTTAAGATTGTTCCCCGGCGTTCTATCAACATGCAAAGGAGTCACTCCTCCCGCAGTTCAAAACTTCCCCAGGAGAGTCCAATCCAGTTTCCCCAGGAAAGTTGGAATCCATCTCCCCAAGCAGTAAGCTTACCCCCAGTAGATTCTGGAAGCTTATCCTCGCAGAGCATGAACGCGTCGCCTGGCTTTATTTAAAGAGTTATTTCCTTACCAGGATATAACTGGGTTATCCTCAGCCAAAAGCCACGGAAAGAGCGTCCTCAACACAGTTCTTTCTTATCCCCAGCGAAGTCTATTAACACTTCCGACACAGCAAAGATATCCTCAGCAAGTTACTACCAACAATTCAGCAAGATATCTCTCTCCCCACAGATTATTGCTTCCCAGCAAGATCGTTAGAGTACTTTCCTCCCCGCAGAGTTATTCCATTTGCCAAGTTTATTCCTCGACGGAGTCATCTTCTCCTACTGGTATTCTTGCAACTATCATCCCTAGCGGAAGCAAAATCTATTCTCCAACATCAGCCCAGGATATGACTTCCCGGCACCCGTCAAGGATTTACTTTCCTAGACAAAAACATACATTCCTAAACATCACATACATCATTATAGCATGCATAGACGCATCATACAAATTTCATTTATGTTGAGAACATCATCGCTTGATCCATATCATGCATTGCATATGACTGACTTCTATCTTTCAGGAAAGATTCAGCTAAATTCTCAATCATATTTCAAGACTCCAAAGACCTTGTCTGGTTCAGTTAAATCGACTCCAAAGATTTTCCTAGTTATTATCCAGTCAAAGGCGTTCTCTGGTCTAGTTAAACCAACTCCTAAAGGTTTTTCTTTTGAAGACTCAGTTGAAGACTCCAAAGACCTTGTATGGTTCAGTTAAATCGACTCCAAAGATTTTCCTGGTTATTATCCAGTCAAAGGCGTTCTCTGGTCTAGTTAAACCAACTCCTAAAGGTTTTTCTTTTGAAGACTCAGTTGAAGACTCCAAAGACCTTGTCTGGTTCAGTTAAATTAACTCCAAAGATTTTCCTGGTTATTATCCAGTCAAAGGCGTTCTCTGGTCTAGTTAAACCAACTCCTAAAGGTTTTTCTTTTGAAGACTCAGTTGAAGACTCCAAAGACCTTGTCTGGTTCAGTTAAATCGACTCCAAAGATTTTCCTGGTTATTATCCAGTCAAAGGCGTTCTCTGGTCTAGTTAAACCAACTCCTAAAGGTTTTTCTTTTTGAAGACTCAGTAGAAGTTATCAAAGGTTTTTCTCAATGAATGTTATTGAGATTATAATTGCCTATTGGTTCTCTCCCCGATCCTGCGGAGACGATAATTCCATTCCAGGTTTTTCTCAATGAATGTTATTGAGATTATAATTTCCTATGGTTCTCTCCCCGATCCTGCGGAGATGATAATTCCATTCCAGGTTTTTATCAAACGTCCGCTTTTGAGATTATAATTTCCTATGGTTCTCTCCCCAGCGGTGCGGAGATGATAATTCCATACCAGGTTTTTCTCAAACGTCCGCTTTTGAGATTATAATTTCCTATGGTTCTCTCCCCAGCGGTGCGGAGATGATAATTCCATCCCAGGTTTTTCTCAAAAGTCCGCTTTTGAGATTATAATTTCCTATGGTTCTCTCCCCAGCGGTGCGGAGATGATAATTCCATCCCAGGTTTTTCTCAAACGTCCGCTTTTGAGATTATAATTTCCTATGGTTCTCTCCCCAACGGTGCGGAGATGATAATTCCACTCCAGGTTTTCCTCAAACGTCCGCTTTTGAGATTGTAATTGCCTATGGTTCTCTTCCCGATCCTGCGGAGGTGGAAATCCCAAGATTTTGCTCAATGATTGCTGTTGAAGTTAAAGTCACCCAAGGTTCTCTCACCGTTCCCGTTGAGGTAGTAACTATCCCTGGTTCATTCATCATCTTGTGAAGCTCCAGATCCAGCTCCTGTAACCAGTCAGGACACATCTATATCAAGCATCTGAAAACCAGCTCCTGCAACATGTCAGGTATCATTTTTCTCTTGCAGGTATGCAGGTTCTCGCTAAGGAATCTCTTACGCTATCAACATCCAGATGGCATCTATAAGCCCATCACCCTATCCATCAATCTGCAAATGGCATCTATAAGCCCATTTCCACTATGTGAGCGCAAATTTCTGGGCACTCTAGTGTTCAATCATCTTCTACCCTCGGATTACGAAAGGCACGTCAGCCAATCTGCATCCTCAGGTCTAAGAAGATTGAACAGGGGCAACTGTTGTACCCCAAAATTTGCTCTCCCATATTCTTCAAAGATTTTCCAAGTCAAGCTTCCAAATTCCCCAAGGGTTGCACAGTGTAAGGGCCTCCTAAGCAGTCAAAATTAGGGTTTTTGTTCTGATCAAGAAAATGAACTTCCAAAGGTCCAATCAAGTCCCACATGCCTATAAACATGTTCAAGTATCCTCATACAAAGTTTCAAGACATTCAGCTCAAAATTGCACAGTCAAAAACCCTAATTGCACTACAGTCAACTATAGGGGCAAAATGGTCATTTGGCAGTCAAAAGTTCAATTTTTTGGTCAACATCTCATTTTGAAGCCACAAACATCATTTGATCAATGCTTTATCATGATTCTCAAAGCTTGGCTCAAAAATCATCAAGATGCAAAAGTTTCCTTATTTGGACAGTTGAAAAAAGTCAACTGTAAATTGACCAGGGCATAACTTTCACATGGATTATCAGAAAAATTCCATCCAAAGCTCATTTTGAATAGAAAGACATTTACTACAACTCATCTTCATACTTAAAGTCCAAGAAATGCTCTCACAAAAAGTTATCAATTTCAACATTATAGGTCATTTTCAAAAGTCAACAAAAAGAGACTTTAAGTCAAAGGCCATAACTTGAGATTGGTAAATCAAAATGACATGGGACCAAAGGCATTGGTTAGAGGACTCAAAGACCTTTCCAAAATGTCCAATAACATGAGCAAAGCTTAAACATTGAGCAAGTTATGCCTTGTGGAAGTTGGGAAATTTTTGGATATTTTGAAAAGTCAACATTGATTCAAATGACCTAAAATTGCTAATGGGCCTATTTTTCTTCCATAATTCATCATCCAAGGCATGCACACGACCATTTGGCCCAAAGGGAAGTTTTTCTCCATTTTTATTTATTTATTTGAATTTTTTATTATTAATAATTCATTTAATCAAATAAAATACATGAAAAATATAAAACCAATGAAATAAAATCTTTTTGTGCATGAAATATATTCAATAATTCGTGCATGATCAGATATGGAAGGAATTGGATTGATTGGATATGATTGAGAGCAAAAGCACATGAAAAAAGATTGAAAAAGATCTTTGAAAATCAAATTTCAAAAACCATGAATGCAAATGATTTGGATTGTTTTTCTTGACCTAATTCACTCTATACTTAAGCCTGAACACAAACCTAATGCAAGAGACCCCTAAGCTGCGCAGAAACTCCATTCACAAACTTGAAATTTTCTTTGAAAAACTCATATTCTGAAAACAGGTTTGCAGGTCGTTTCAAGCCACGAGACTCATTCTATTGCCTTCCAAGGACCTCAAGCAATCTTCCTGGATCAAAAACATCAATCATAACCCTTTGAATCACTGTACAGAAGTCCAAATTTTCTCACTTTTTTTCATAATCGTGCTTTACAATTTACGCACATTCATGGCATTTTGTTTATAGATTCATGATCAGTGATGTGTTTTAATGCTAACCATATGATTTGATTGGATTTTCATGCGCTATACAAGAAATTGCCATGGTTGTATTTTAGGTTTTTCAGGATTTCAAATTAGGGGTTTTAAAATAAGGCAAAATTGGGACACCACGATGCCATGAACGTGTTCAGCATACTTGGACGAAGAATTTGAGACCCTCGCGCCTAATTTATGAGCGTCCTAGAGCTATTCGCTATTTTCCCAAAACCTGCCTAAGGGAACACCATGAAAACCGTGGCCTATGTTTTATGTTTCAGGAACGAAGAAGAAGATGATATCGTGGCATTAGATGGTTGGCTGGTTCAAAGTTTCGTGCTCAAACCCACTAACACTTTTGTTTTATTTGATATTATTTGTTTATTATATTACATACAAAGCGCGTGAATTGGTTCAGTGGTAGGTACAGTTGCTGGTAATGTACATGACCTGGGTTCGAGCCCCAGGTCTTCACTATCTCCATATTATTTTCCAATTAATATTCACATGCAGATTCCATGCTGAAGCGCACCATACACCTTCAAGATCAAGCCGGCCACGCGTCAATTATCTCAATCCAAAGGCACAGGCCTGGGGAACATGATGCACCTGGTCAACGCTTCTGCACGTGAGTGAAAAAGTCTACAAGGCCAGGAATTTAAATGGGCCTGAATTATCAAGAAAAAAACCTCCTATTTGGGGTCTGAACCCCCTAGGTTTGCAATCAATTTTTACTTTCTTTATTTCTTTTATTATTTATACTTTCTTTTTATTATTGTTTTATTAATTAATTTCATATTTTCATAATATATAAAAAAACATCAAAAATCAGAAAAGACAAAAAAAATAATAAATATTTTATTTTAGTATGTATATTTTAAATAAATTTGCATGTAAATTAATTAGTTTTAAATTAGGGTTTAATTAATTTTCATCTTTTTTCTTTTATAATAATTAAATATTAGATATTTATTTTTATAATTAAATTGTATATAAAAATTAGGGTTTAATTAATTTTCATCTTTTTTTCTTTTATAATAATTAAATATTAGATATTTATTTTTATAATTAAATTGTATATAAAAATTAGGGTTAATTTTAGGTTAAAAACTTCAACATTTTTTCTTAATAAATTAAAAATAATTAGAATTAGGGTTAGCATCTTATTTTAATTTTAATTAACTCTCTTTTTCCATTAAAATCATAAAATACCAAAAAAACAATTTCCCTTCTTTTTTAATTAATTAATGTCACCGTTTAATTTAATTTTGCAAAAAGGGTCCAACGCCCTCGTTTTTAATTCCCATTTAATTCGCATATTTATTTTATTTCGTTTAAATATTTATGTATCTCTCCCAAAGCCATGTAATTAATCTGTCGCACTTTTAACTCTTTATTTTCTTTACTTTCTTTATTTTTTCTGTCAAATCGGGTTCGAGAAATTTTGGCGATGTGGACCCGCGCCTTTTGTAATAGCTTAGAATTTTTACTTTCCCGCAATATTTTTAACTGTTAAATCAAGGCATGAAAGAATGTATGGACAAAAATAAAAACAAACGCTAGATCACCAATAACATGACAAAAGACAAAAATATTTGAAAACGGCACACAAATCACACACCACCCCTAGGGTACGCCTCACTGTTGCCTTGCCTCGAAAGGTGATCGTCGAGTAGAGGATGTCTTAGTAAGTCCTCATGATCCGGGAACCTGGCATGAGGGTAGCTTCTAAGGTGTCTTCCCATTGCTCTGGTGATCACCATGTCCCTACAAACTCGAATTGACCCGAACACCTCCAACGGTGGTGCTACCTACCTCTCAATGGTGGGATGGCACTACTTTAAAGGACATTTACACAGACGAATTCCTTAGGGTAGGTAGATGACTCGTGGATACTTGCTCTAATTCAAAACAAAACAAATCAAAAATACTTGTCACACCGACACCTTTTCAAAAAGCTTTCGAAAGCAATTTTTCAAACACTCTTGAGGACCGATACAAGAGTCGAACTGGAATTTTCAAAGAAACTTTTTTTAAAACCCATAGTTGAAAAGCAAACAAACCAATTTTGAAAACACAAGTGAGCAAGTATCTAAGAGCCCATGGATAACCATGGATAGAAAGGGTGCTAACACCTTCCCTTTTTATAATCTACCTCCCGAACCGAGAGCAATCTCTATAAGGAATTTTTCTGTGCTTTTGTCCTTTCCATTTGGAGAAAATAAAAGACGGTGGCGACTCTTGCTTCCGCGACATTTCGCGAACCAGCGTTAAACAGTCAGTTCCAGATCCACCGATCACAGAACTGGCGACTCTGCTGGGGAATTAAAAACTTAAAGTGAGGTGTACCTTAGGGATAGTTCATAACTGTGTTTTCAATTGCCTTCTTTGTTTGCTTTAAATTGTGGGACTGTCTTGGGAGTTCTATAGATCCTAACCCGGATCTGGGGGATACCTTCTTAGAAAGTAGCAACAAGGCTGTGAGGGAACTGTGCGGGGTATACTGACATGGTTGAAACAGTCTGCTACGTTGATGTGGCACTTTGGTGTGTACCGGTAACCCTTGAGTTCAGTCAAGGAGAGTACGGGGCCTCCGCGTGGTGTCGTGAAGCATCAACAGACCTTAGGAACCTTAATTGAACTATCTTGGCCTCTTTAGGGTAGTGAGATAACTGACTTTGGTGCAGTCCGAGGTTGGTTGATACTCGATACTACACCCAATTGAGGGTTGCTTTCCTGGAATATTTCGGTCGCCAGTTCAGTGGCTAAATCGAAACGATGAACAATGAAAGCAATCCAGTGATATTGGGACCCTTAGAACCCGGTTACTTCTAATAGGACAGGATGAACCCACCAACTTCAAGAGGGTAGTACCCCAAACCTCATGCTGGCCTAAACTCTAAGGGCTCTCTTGTGTGACTTGTGTGCCTTCGTACTTGACTATTTGCATGCTTTATCTGACACATGAACTACTTGCAGGTTTTGTTTTAGTCCTTAATTGGGACCCATGACAGGGCTTACTAAGTTTCTTGCAGGTTTTGTTTATAGTCCTTAATTAGGACTCATAACAGAGTGCATTGAGTTTCTTGCAGGTTTCGTTTATAGTCCTTAATTAGGGCTCATAACAGAGTATACTGAATCTCTTGCAGGTTTTGGTCTGTAGTCCTAAATGGGGACTCATAACAGGGTTACCTACATTACCCCATACATACCATAACATCATACCATTGCATACATCTTAACCCATTTCAAGGATCTCAAGGGCTTGTGATGCAGGTCATGGTGAATCAACTGTCCAGCAAGGGGCAAAGAGGATTTATTTTCCTCTAGCCAAAGTAGTCAGGGGCTATGACCCACTTGATATGGTGAGCTCTGACTCTTGAAGAAAGTTCCCTTAACTAAGGTTGTTTGGAAATCAAAACCAGACATGGATGACTAAAGTCAGGAGCTATGACCCACTGGATATGGTGAGCTTTTGACCCTTTGAAGAAGGACTCTCAGCAACACGAAGTTCTTTCAATCAAGCTACCGGACCCAAGTTCTAACAATTTTCTTGTTTACCCTGCGAGATCCTTGAAAACATTGCATGCATATCATACATATCATTGCATTGCAGGTATCCCTTTTACAGGTCACTTACCATCTCCGCTGTTTATTTCAGCAATGGCTTCCCAACAAGATAACCAGGACCTTCTTGCTCAAGAGACTCGGTTCGGGGAAATCCTCCTGAATCTATCCAAGGGGCAGGAAGAGCTAAGGACACTTCTCATGGAGACTTTAGTCAGGAACAGCGCTGAGGATGAACGGCTGAAACATCTGCAAGCTGAAGTGGATGCATTGAAAGCCCAGATGCTGGGGCAGGGGACTGCCATTCAAGGGTTAGCTCAAAGACAAGATGAGCTCTGGTTTCTCGTCAACCAACTGCTTCAGGGCAACCAACTGGGGCAAAAGTCTAAGAGAAAAAAGCCAGTCATCGTTCAACCACCTTTGAGACAAGGAGGTAAGGGGAGAGCTCCTCAAATGGCTCCAGTGTCACAAATTCAACATCACAACCAACAAAAGAGTGAGAGAAGGCAGTTCACTCAGCTCAGCATGACCTTATCCCAGATATTGCCACAGTTGCTGGAGACCAAGCTGGTAACTCTAAAAGAAGCTCCGAAGAGCCAAAATACAACGTCACCGAAGTATAACCCCAACGCCCGCTGCGCTTATCATTCCGACAGCCCGGGGCATAATACCAACGACTGCTGGTCTCTAAAGAACAAGATGCAGGACCTGATTGACGAAGGAGCAGTGGAATTCACCCAAGATGGTCAGGCCGAGTTCTTCTGCTACCCCTGCAAGACTCACCATTTGAAGTGACAAATCCTGAGACTAGAAAACTTTTGTTCATTCGAATGTTCAAGTTGCGGTTTTCTTTTGTTCAAACATTTACTCATGTTAAACATTGTTATCTCATTAATGCATCGCATATGTCTGTTCTGAAACAATATATTCGTATTCACTAAATGCAAATTATTTTCATTTTTTTTTATGTCAACTCTTGATTAATAATTCCAAGCCTCTTGA
This sequence comes from Vicia faba, assembly GCA_948472305.1. NCBI lineage: Eukaryota > Viridiplantae > Streptophyta > Magnoliopsida > Fabales > Fabaceae > Vicia > Vicia faba. The sequence continues at coordinate 469,849,541 of OX451735.1, forward strand.
GGGAGGATGACGAAAACGATACCACAATGTACAGTATGCTTCTGAACAGACCCCGCTGATGAGGTACAAGCATTGTTTCAATTCCTAAACACTGGAGTTATAAGGATGATAATCCCTCGTCAACCCCTCTGAGCCAAAGAAGTAGGAGTTTTTCTTTTCGAAAATTAAAACCCTTTATCGTAACCTGGGGCAGGGTAGTTCTCTCAGTTGATCTAAGTGCGCAACAAATGGCACTAAAGAGATCCTTATGAAAAAAAGAAAGACAGTGATGGTTCAGAATAATCATAAGGACAGGCAGTCATTATCAAAAAATCATAAATGAAAACCCATTAAGTCTAAACCCATGAAGGAGACTTACAAAACTGGGGCATCCCGCTGACTGTAATTCCAAAAAAGAAACAGTTCAGGCAAAAAAAGAAAGGGATAACAAAAATCAGACAAGAAAGAGGTCTTACAAACCCTCAACAAAAAGGAATGACTGCCTATTCAAAATAAGTTATCAACATCCGAATCATCACCGGAAAATCAGAGCAAAGACTCAAATAAGGTCTAACGCACGATCAGCTGAGTTTAGGATTGAAGAACATCACGAAGAGCGGGTGGGTACAAATAATTTGAGCCTTTATCCTTTGTTTCTTAAAACCGTGAACCAGGCCACGCTATAACCCTTAAAAGTCCTAGCTGAAGCATGGGTTAGTTCGAAAGCATGCTATAACGAAAGGTATCCTGACTCCTGAAGGCCTACGGTAAATACAGAGTTGACATCACGTTTTACAAACATTCATTTGTTTTATGAAAAAGAATGCATTTTCAAAATCTTCAAGACAGACATAAGCTTTGCATTTTTGATATAACATTGTTTGCATATGACTTTTTGTTTGAACAGCAGAAGTTCGCACGACGAATGCCTAATGAACAGAAGTACCTCCAATCAAGGGGCAGACATGAGCATGGTCCATCATCTGGGGCAATCCAATCAAGATTCGGAGAATCTCTCAAAGGCCAAATAGCCTGAGGCAAATCTCCGCCTGAGTCACCTGGGGCACTCCAACAACGAATCTTGTCTGAGCAAACACCTTCTGGTGGCGTGACAGAACACTTCTAACAGGGGAAACTCCTTACTTCTGAGAACGGACATAGTCGAAAAAATACTACGCAAAATCAAAGACCCGCTAGGTTGACGTACCTAGGCAAAAATAAGGGCTTCCCGGTGAACCAAAAGGGTTCGGGCAAAATGAAGGGGTGAAATGAAAAATCTGTACACCCGGCAAGTCGAAAACCTGAAAAGGCGGCTTGGGCAAAAATGGGTATCCCGGTGGACTGAAAACCCGAAAGGGCGGTCCAGGCAAAAGTTAGGGATCAAAGCGTACGACTATGTCCTGTCATCTTATCACCTGCCTACCAGAAGAAGGTTTGTCCATCAACAACTATCAGCACCTCACAGGTCTTCCTCTCATACCTCAGAAACAGGGGCAATAAAGAGTTGTCCAAGCGATCTAATTGTTCTGTCCTCCAAGGTATCAAGGTAGGTTCAGCTGAAGAACACAACCAGGTATCTTAATTCCCCAGAGAGTGAGCCAGCAAGCAGTATACCCTCCTCAAGCAAAGCAGTTATCAACCTTAAGGAAGTTGGGTATCCTCCCGCAGGTCTCAACCTTCCCCAGCAGCATACAGTCTTAACAAGCATCCCCGGCAGTCTTGATTTAAGATTGTTCCCCGGCGTTCTATCAACATGCAAAGGAGTCACTCCTCCCGCAGTTCAAAACTTCCCCAGGAGAGTCCAATCCAGTTTCCCCAGGAAAGTTGGAATCCATCTCCCCAAGCAGTAAGCTTACCCCCAGTAGATTCTGGAAGCTTATCCTCGCAGAGCATGAACGCGTCGCCCGGCTTTATTTAAAGAGTTATTTCCTTACCAGGATATAACTGGGTTATCCTCAGCCAAAAGCCACGGAAAGAGCGTCCTCAACACAGTTCTTTCTTATCCCCAGCGAAGTCTATTAACACTTCCGACACAGCAAAGATATCCTCAGCAAGTTACTACCAACAATTCAGCAAGATATCTCTCTCCCCACAGATTATTGCTTCCCAGCAAGATCGTTAGAGTACTTTCCTCCCCGCAGAGTTATTCCATTTGCCAAGTTTATTCCTCAACGGAGTCATCTTCTCCTACTGGTATTCTTGCAACTATCATCCCTAGCGGAAGCAAAATCTATTCTCCAACATCAGCCCAGGATATGACTTCCCGGCACCCGTCAAGGATTTACTTTCCTAGACGAAAACATACATTCCTAAACATCACATACATCATTATAGCATGCATAGACGCATCATACAAATTTCATTTATGTTGAGAACATCATCGCTTGATCCATATCATGCATTGCATATGACTGACTTCTATCTTTCAGGAAAGATTCAGCTAAATTCTCAATCATATTTCAAGACTCCAAAGACCTTGTCTGGTTCAGTTAAATCGACTCCAAAGATTTTCCTGGTTATTATCCAGTCAAAGGCGTTCTCTGGTCTAGTTAAACCAACTCCTAAAGGTTTTTCTTTTGAAGACTCAGTTGAAGACTCCAAAGACCTTGTATGGTTCAGTTAAATCGACTCCAAAGATTTTCCTGGTTATTATCCAGTCAAAGGCGTTCTCTGGTCTAGTTAAACCAACTCCTAAAGGTTTTTCTTTTGAAGACTCAGTTGAAGACTCCAAAGACCTTGTCTGGTTCAGTTAAATTAACTCCAAAGATTTTCCTGAATATTATCCAGTCAAAGGCGTTCTCTGGTCTAGTTAAACCAACTCCTAAAGGTTTTTCTTTTGAAGACTCAGTTGAAGACTCCAAAGACCTTGTCTGGTTCAGTTAAATCGACTCCAAAGATTTTCCTGGTTATTATCCAGTCAAAGGCGTTCTCTGGTCTAGTTAAACCAACTCCTAAAGGTTTTTCTTTTTGAAGACTCAGTAGAAGTTATCAAAGGTTTTTCTCAATGAATGTTATTGAGATTATAATTGCCTATTGGTTCTCTCCCCGATCCTGCGGAGACGATAATTCCATTCTAGGTTTTTCTCAATGAATGTTATTGAGATTATAATTTCCTATGGTTCTCTCCCCGATCCTGCGGAGATGATAATTCCATTCCAGGTTTTTCTCAAACGTCCGCTTTTGAGATTATAATTTCCTATGGTTCTCTCCCCAGCGGTGCGGAGATGATAATTCCATCCCAGGTTTTTCTCAAACGTCCGCTTTTGAGATTATAATTTCCTATGGTTCTCTCCCCAGCGGTGCGGAGATGATAATTCCATCCCAGGTTTTTCTCAAACGTCCGCTTTTGAGATTATAATTTCCTATGGTTCTCTCCCCAGCGGTGCGGAGATGATAATTCCATCCCAGGTTTTTCTCAAACGTCCGCTTTTGAGATTATAATTTCCTATGGTTCTCTCCCCAACGGTGCGGAGATGATAATTCCACTCCAGGTTTTCCTCAAACGTCCGCTTTTGAGATTGTAATTGCCTATGGTTCTCTTCCCGATCCTGCGGAGGTGGAAATCCCAAGATTTTGCTCAATGATTGCTGTTGAAGTTAAAGTCACCCAAGGTTCTCTCACCGTTCCCGTTGAGGTACTAACTATCCCTGGTTCATTCATCATCTTGTGAAGCTCCAGATCCAGCTCCTGTAACCAGTCAGGACACATCTATATCAAGCATCTGAAAACCAGCTCCTGCAACATGTCAGGTATCATTTTTCTCTTGCAGGTATGCAGGTTCTCGCTAAGGAATATCTTACGCTATCAACATCCAGATGGCATCTATAAGCCCATCACCATATCCATCAATCTCCAAATGGCATCTATAAGCCCATTTCCACTATGTGAGCGCAAATTTCTGGGCACTCTAGTGTTCAATCATCTTCTACCCTCGGATTACGAAAGGCACGTCAGCCAATCTGCATCCTCAGGTCTAAGAAGATTGAAAAGGGGCAACTGTTGTACCCCAAAATTTGCCCTCCCATATTCTTCAAAGATTTGCCAAGTCAAGCTTCCAAATTCCCCAAGGGTTGCACAGTGTAAGGGCCTCCTAAGCAGTCAAAATTAGGGTTTTTGTTCTGATCAAGAAAATGAACTTCCAAAGGTCCAATCAAGTCCCACATGCCTATAAACATGTTCAAGTATCCTCATACAAAGTTTCAAGACATTCAGCTCAAAATTGCACAGTCAAAAACCCTAATTGCACTACAGTCAACTATAGGGGCAAAATGGTCATTTGGCAGTCAAAAGTTCAAATTTTTGGTCAACATCTCATTTTGAAGCCACAAACATCATTTGATCAATGCTTTATCATGATTCTCAAAGCTTGGCTCAAAAATCATCAAGATGCAAAAGTTTCCTTATTTGGACAGTTGAAAAAAGTCAACTGTAAATTGACCAGGGCATAACTTTCACATGGATTATCAAAAAAATTCCATCCAAAGCTCATTTTGAATAGAAAGACATTTACTACAACTCATCTTCATACTTAAAGTCCAAGAAATGCTCTCACAAAAAGTTATCAATTTCAACATTATATGTCATTTTCAAAAGTCAACAAAAAGAGACTTTAAGTCAAAGGCCATAACTTGAGATTGGTAAATCAAAATGACATGGGACCAAAGGCATTGGTTAGAGGACTCAAAGACCTTTCCAAAATGTCCAATAACATGAGCAAAGCTTAAACATTGAGCAAGTTATGCCTTGTGGAAGTTGGGAAATTTTTGGATATTTTGAAACGTCAACATTGATTCAAATGACCTAAAATTGCTAATGGGCCTATTTTTCTTCCATAATTCATCATCCAAGGCATGCACACGACCATTTGGCCCAAAGGGAAGTTTTTCTCCATTTTTATTTATTTATTTGAATTTTTTATTATTAATAATTCATTTAATCAAATAAAATACATGAAAAATATAAAACCAATGAAATAAAATCTTTTTGTGCATGAAATATATTCAATAATTCGTGCATGATCAGATATGGAAGGAATTGGATTGATTGGATATGATTGAGAGCAAAAGCACATGAAAAAAGATTGAAAAAGATCTTTGAAAATCAAATTTCAAAAACCATGAATGCAAATGATTTGGATTGTTTTTCTTGACCTAATTCACTCTATACTTAAGCCTGAACACAAACCTAATGCAAGAGACCCCTAAGCTGCGCAGAAACTCCATTCACAAACTTGAAATTTTCTTTGAAAAACTCATATTCTGAAAACAGGTTTGCAGGTCGTTTCAAGCCACGAGACTCATTCTATTGCCTTCCAAGGACCTCAAGCAATCTTCCTGGATCAAAAACATCAATCATAACCCTTTGAATCACTGTACAGAAGTCCAAATTTTCTCACTTTTTTTCATAATCGTGCTTTACAATTTACGCACATTCATGGCATTTTGTTTATAGATTCATGATCAGTGATGTGTTTTAATGCTAACCATATGATTTGATTGGATTTTCATGCGCTATACAAGAAATTGCCATGGTTGTATTTTAGGTTTTTCAGGATTTCAAAGTAGGGGTTTTAAAATAAGGCAAAATTGGGACACCACGATGCCATGAACGTGTTCAGCATACTTGGACGAAGAATTTGAGACCCTCGCGCCTAATTTATGAGCGTCCTAGAGCTATTCGCTATTTTCCCAAAACCTGCCTAAGGGAACACCATGAAAACCGTGGCCTATGTTTTATGTTTCAGGAACGAAGAAGAAGATGATATCGTGGCATTAGATGGTTGGCTGGTTCAAAGTTTCGCGCTCAAACCCACTAACACTTTTGTTTTATTTGATATTATTTGTTTATTATATTACATACAAAGCGCGTGAATTGGTTCAGTGGTAGGTACAGTTGCTGGTAATGTACATGACCTGGGTTCGAGCCCCAGGTCTTCACTATCTCCATATTATTTTCCAATTAATATTCACATGCAGATTCCATGCTGAAGCGCACCATACACCTTCAAGATCAAGCCGGCCACGCGTCAATTATCTCAATCCAAAGGCACAGGCCTGGGGAACATGATGCACCTGGTCAACGCTTCTGCACGTGAGTGAAAAAGTCTACAAGGCCAGGAATTTAAATGGGCCTGAATTATCAAGAAAAAAACCTCCTATTTGGGGTCTGAACCCCCTAGGTTTGCAATCAATTTTTACTTTCTTTATTTCTTTTATTATTTATACTTTCTTTTTATTATTGTTTTATTAATTAATTTCATATTTTCATAATATATAAAAAAACATCAAAAATCAGAAAAGACAAAAAAAATAATAAATATTTTATTTTAGTATGTATATTTTAAATAAATTTGCATGTAAATTAATTAGTTTTAAATTAGGGTTTAATTAATTTTCATCTTTTTTCTTTTATAATAATTAAATATTAGATATTTATTTTTATAATTAAATTGTATATAAAAATTAGGGTTTAATTAATTTTCATCTTTTTTTCTTTTATAATAATTAAATATTAGATATTTATTTTTATAATTAAATTGTATATAAAAATTAGGGTTAATTTTAGGTTAAAAACTTCAACATTTTTTCTTAATAAATTAAAAATAATTAGAATTAGGGTTAGCATCTTATTTTAATTTTAATTAACTCTCTTTTTCCATTAAAATCATAAAATACCAAAAAAACAATTTCCCTTCTTTTTTAATTAATTAATGTCACCGTTTAATTTAATTTTGCAAAAAGGGTCCAACGCCCTCGTTTTTAATTCCCATTTAATTCGCATATTTATTTTATTTCGTTTAAATATTTATGTATCTCTCCCAAAGCCATGTAATTAATCTGTCGCACTTTTAACTCTTTATTTTCTTTACTTTCTTTATTTTTTCTGTCAAATCGGGTTCGAGAAATTTTGGCGATGTGGACCCGCGCCTTTTGTAATAGCTTAGAATTTTTACTTTCCCGCAATATTTTTAACTGTTAAATCAAGGCATGAAAGAATGTATGGACAAAAATAAAAACAAACGCTAGATCACCAATAACATGACAAAAGACAAAAATATTTGAAAACGGCACACAAATCACACACCACCCCTAGGGTACGCCTCACTGTTGCCTTGCCTCGAAAGGTGATCGTCGAGTAGAGGATGTCTTAGTAAGTCCTCATGATCCGGGAACCTGGCATGAGGGTAGCTTCTAAGGTGTCTTCCCATTGCTCTGGTGATCACCATGTCCCTACAAACTCGAATTGACCCGAACACCTCCAACGGTGGTGCTACCTACCTCTCAATGGTGGGATGGCACTACTTTAAAGGACATTTACACAGACGAATTCCTTAGGGTAGGTAGATGACTCGTGGATACTTGCTCTAATTCAAAACAAAACAAATCAAAAATACTTGTCACACCGACACCTTTTCAAAAAGCTTTCGAAAGCAATTTTTCAAACACTCTTAAGGACCGATACAAGAGTCGAACTGGAATTTTCAAAGAAACTTTTTTTAAAACCCATAGTTGAAAAGCAAACAAACCAATTTTGAAAACACAAGTGAGCAAGTATCTAAGAGCCCATGGATAACCATGGATAGAAAGGGTGCTAACACCTTCCCTTTTTATAATCTACCTCCAGAACCGAGAGCAATCTCTATAAGGAATTTTTCTGTGCTTTTGTCCTTTCCATTTGGAGAAAATAAAAGACGGTGGCGACTCTTGCTTCCGCGACATTTCGCGAACCAGCGTTAAACAGTCAGTTCCAGATCCACCGATCACAACTACAAACATGGTCAAGCATCCATATGCCAAGTTTCAAGACTTACAGCACAAAATTGCACAGTCAAAAATCCTAATTGCTCAACAGTCAACTGTAGGGGCAAAATGGTCATTTGACAGTCAGAAGTCCAAATTTTTGGTCAACATCTTATTTTGATGCCACAAACATCATTTGATCAATTCTTGATCATGATTCTCAAGGCATGGCTCAAAAAGTCTCAAGATGCAAAAGTTTCTATTTTTGGACAGTTGGAAAAGTCAACTGCAAATTGACCAAGGCATAACTTCCACATGGTTTATCAGAAAAATTCCATCCAAAGCTCATTTTGAAGAGAATGACATTTCCTACAACTCCTCTTCACACTTCAAGTCCAGGAAATGCTCTCACAAAAAGTTATCAATCTCAACAATATAGGTCATTTTCAAAAGTCAACAAAAAGGCACTTTAAGTCAAAGACCATAACTTGAGATTGGTAATTCAAAATGAGATGGGACCAAAGGCATTGGTTAGAGGACTTCAAGACCTTTTCAAAAATGTCCAAGAACATGATCAAATATTAAAAATGGAGCAAGATATGCCTTGTGGAAGTTGGGAAATTTTTGGGAATTTTGAAAAGTCAACTTTGCTTCAAATGCCTCAAAATTGCTAATGGGCCTCAATTTCTTCCAAGAATCATCACCCAAAATCTATGCACGACCCATTGACTTAAAAGGGAGTTATTTTATCATTTTTTATTAATTATTTGAATTATTATTATTATTAGTTCATTTAATTAAAATAAAATATGATAAAAATAGAAAATCATGTTTTCCAATCCTTTTTTGCAGCATATTCTCTCAATAAAGCCTAAATATTTCGTGCATACTCAAAAAGGCAAGAATTGGCAATGATTGGTATCAAAAAGGAATGAAAAAGATTGAAAAAGATTCATGGAAGATCACAAACTTGAAAGGCATTAAAACTTGAATGTTGGGCTTGTTTTGTTGACCTAAAACATTCACATACATATACACAATGCAACCCTAATCAAAGAAGGAAGCAAGCTGCGCCTCAGACCTCAAGAAAACTTGCACTTTTTCTTAAAAAACCTCAAAACTGTTTTGGCATCTAGAAGGCGTTTCAAGGCGTGAAAAGTATCTCAAAAGCTTGCTGAGACTTTCCTGAACAGAACCCAATACTTTTCCACTCTCCATACACAAAGAACTGGTAGAATGAAGTCGTCCTGTCCATGAATTTTTGCATAATCGTACTTTGAATTTCATGCCATATTAATGCATTTTAAATATTGTTTTACACTAACACGATTATGCTGAAGCTTTTGGTGCCTTTTAATTGAACTAATCATGCCTGTAGCGAAATATGCCATGGATGTTTTCTAGGTTTTCATAAGCTTGAAATTGGGGTTTCTTTCCCATGGAAAAATTGGCCGTCCTAACCTACACCATTGGAATCAGAAGCTCCAAACGAACACAATCATCACCTCGCGCCCAATTTATCATTGCCCAGGAGCTAATCGCTATTTTTCTATATTGTGGTTAGTGGGGGTTTAAAACCCCCGCTATTTGTTTCTTATTTTCAGGACAAACGGAGAAGATGCTTAGGTGTCATAGCATGGTTGGATCATTCAAATTTTCAGCGTGTTTTTTTGTGTTAATATCATTAGCGTGGTTATTTTTTTTATAATATTTGTTTTCCATGATACATACAAACGCGTTGCTTGGTACAGGTGGTAGAGGACACGCTTGGTGAACATTGGGACCTGGGTTCGATTCCCAGGTCCCCCACTTTATTCCATATTATTTTGTTCAATATACTTCCATGCAGTACTTCATCAAGGGTCTACCATACAGCCTTATCATCTGGCTTGCCACGCGCCCAACAACTCCAATCCAAAGGCCATGATGAGAGTTCCAAGGTACACACCAGTCAACTGCTCCATACACAATCAGAAAAGTCAACGTGGCCAGCCTCCTAATGGGCCCAAATTGCTTACCATTGACCTCCAAATTGGGTCAACCACCCCCCATGTTTGCATTTTTTCTCTTTTTATTCTTTTCTTTTATTTATTTTCATTATGTTTTATTGTTTTTATTAATTCCATAAAATTAACTTTATAATAAAAAAATACCAAAAAATCAGAAATCATAAAAATAAAAATATATTTTATTTAATATTATTTTGTAAATAAATTTTGTTAACTAATTTAGTTTTAATTTTAGGTTTAATTTTAATGTTTTTTTAATAAACTAAAAAAAATGTAAAAATTAGGGTTTTAGTACTTTTATTCTTTTCCTTTTTTTACCATGATTAAGTATTAATTATTTTTGTAAATAAATATGCCATTTAAATAATTAATGTAAATTAGGTCAAACTTAAACACTTTTTTTTATAAATTAAAAACAATTTAGAACTAGGTTTTATTTAACCTTTAATTCCAATTAATTCTCTTATTAAATTTCATAAATCCAAAACTCCAAAAAAAATAAGTTCTTTCCTTTATTTAATTTAATTAATTTGTAATTCCAATTTAATTCCTTTAAAGGGTCCAACGCCCTCGCACCTTCGAATATATTTTCTCTTCGTGCATTTATTTTTTATTTCTTTTATGAATGTGATGTATTTGCCCCAAAGCCTCGTAATAGATAATTAGGACATTTATTTTCCGTATTTTATTTATTCAAATCGGGTCTTGGTTTAATTTGGCGATGTAGACCCGCGCCCTTGTAATAGCATAGGACTTTTATCTTTCCGCTCTTTAAATTCCCGCACCTTTTAACTATTAATAATCACATGAAAGAATGTATGCCCAAATAAAATCAATGCGTAGATCACCAATGCATGACAAGACAAATATAACTGAAAATGACACACAAAATCACACACCACTCCTAGGGTACACCTCACTGTTGCCTTGCCCCTCGAAACATGGTCGTCGAGTACAGGACGTCTTAGTAAGTCCTTATGTCCATGAACATGGCATAAGGGTAGCTTCTAAGGTGTCCTACCGTTGCTCTGGTGATCACACTGTTGCCTTGCCCCTCGAAACGTGGTCGTCGAGTAGAGGACGTTTTAGTAAGTCCTCATGTCCATGAACATGGCATGGGGGTAGCTTCTAAGGTGTCTTCCTATTGCTCTGGTGACCACATTGTCCCTAAATTCGAATTGACCCGAATACCTCCAACGGTGGTGCTACCTACCTCTCAATGGTGGGATGGCACTACCTTAAGGACATTTACACAGACTAATTCCTTAGGGTAGGTAGATGACTCGTAGATACTTGCTCTAATTCAAAACAAATCAAAAAAACTTATTTTCACATTGACACTTTGCAAAAAGCTTTCAAAAATAATTTTTCAAACACTCTTGAGGACTGATACAAGAGTCGATCTGAAACTTTCAAAGAAACTTTTTCAAACCCACTCACCTTGAAAAGCAAACAAACATTTTGAAAACACAAATGAGCGAGTATCTAAGAGCCCATTGATAACCATGGATAGAAAGGGTGATAACACCTTCCCTTTCTATAAATCTACCTCCCGAACCGAGAACTAATCTCAATAAGGAATTTTTCTGTGCTTTTTTCCTTTCCATTTGGAGAAAATAAAAGACGGTGGCGACTCTTGCTTCCGTGACATTTCGCGAAACCAGCTTTAAACAGTCAGTTCCAGATCCACCGATCACAGAACTGGCGACTCTGCTGGGGACTTTTTAAAGTGAGGTGTACCTTAGGATAGTTCATAACTGTGTTTTCAATTGTTTTGACTTGTTTGCTTTAAATTGTGGGTTGCATGGGAGTTACATAGATCCTAACCCGGATCTGGGGATACCCTGTTTAGGTAGCATAAGCTGTGAGGGACCTGTCCGGCGTAGACCGACATGGGTGAAGCAGTGGCTACGTTGGTGTGGCACCTTGGTCTGTACCGATATCCCTTGTGTTACAACGAGGAGAATATGGGTCTTCTGAGGAGTCATTAAGCACCAACAGACCTTAGAACCTTAAATGACACAACTTGGCCAATAGAACAGTAGCAGTATGCTACGCCCATTGAGGCTAAACTCTCGTGATGGTTCTGGCCGCAAGAAAAGATTGCGATGCTGGAGTTATGACCGATTGAGGGTAGTCAATGATATTGGGATCCTCTTAGAACCCGGTTACTTTTGATAGGACAGGTATGAACCAACAAACTGAAAGAGGGTAATACCTAGACCTCATGCTGGCCTAAACTTTAAGGGCTTATCTTGTGTGACTTGTGTGCCTTATCATGTTTGCCTTTGTAAATATTTGTGGTGTGCTTTATCATAACATCATAACATCATGAGCATTGCATGCATCCTGCATAAGGACTGACCATTTCAAAGACAAGAGGGTTTCACCTTTGCTCTGTTTTGTAGGACATCATGATGCCTATGCGAAGGAATACTATCCGGTTCAACTTTGTTCACTCACCTGAGTTACTTGAAGAATTGGTTAGCAGAATTCCAAACACCACATCTTTCATCCAGAGGCATGGTTCTCTTCTCAGTTTAGTCACTGCAAAGCGGGATCAACAGTTGATGAGTGTCCTGACTCAGTTTAGACATGGTTGACTTCTCAGCTTGGTCACCTCAAACCCTGATGAAGAAATGATAATAGTGCTCTTCCAGTTCTTTGACCCTCTACATCACTGCTTCACTTTTTCGAATTACCAGTTAGTTCCAGCTATGGAAGAGTTTTCTCTGTTAATGGGGGTGCCTATCCTTAACAAGGTACCTTTCAATGGCATGGAAAGATACCCTAAACCTGAAGATCTGGATAAAGCTCTGTCCTTACAGCGGTCTGACGTAGTAGAAAATTGGGAAACCAAGAGAGGTGTCAAGGGTTTTTTGGCTAAGTTCTTGTTTGTGAAAGCTCATCATTTTTGGGATACCCATGACTTACAAGATTTTGAAGAGGTATTATCCCTTCTCATCTATGGGTTGGTATTGTTCCCCAATCTGGACTAGCTCATAGACGTGAATGTGGTTAAGGTTTTCTTGTCGCGTAATCTGGTACCTACTTTGCTTGGAGATATCCTACATTCTCTGCATACTCACACTATAAAGAGAAGAGGGACCCTTCTATGTTGCACTCCTATTTTGGCTAGGTGGTTGATTTCGCACCTACCCCGATCTGTCCTGAAGAATGAACAGGGTTCAAGGTGGTTTCATAGGCTAATGACTCTTACACATTCGGGTATTCATTAGTGTCCTCGATCCTCAGAGAATGTTACCATCATTGATCGATGCGGAGAATTCCCTAATGCCCCTCTCTTAGGAATTAGGGGAGGAATCACTTGCAACCCTTGTTTGGCACTGCGACAATTTGGATATGCGAGAAGGGATGGTCCTCATGATACACTTATCTAAGGAATCGTCTTCGACTAAGAGAATGATGCTCAGGGTTACCGTAAAAGGTTCATGCGAGCTTGGGGCATGGTACATAGATTTGATAGCAAGACACTGGGGCACAAGAACCCAATCCCTCTTGAGCCTTATTTCAAATGGGTACGAGCCCGTGCCCAAAGTCTTAAGATACCTTACCCCTCCATCCTACCTATGATTATGGAATCGGTTGCTGAAGGATACACTTCTTATCTTGTTCTTCATCCTGACATGCCAAATGATCATGAGGAGTTACAAAAATCATGGATCCAAATCAAAGAGGAACGGGATATCTTCGAAACCCAATTCTACGCCAGCGAGAAGAAGGTCCTGGAACTCACTAGGTTACTTCATGAAGAGAGGAATATAAATGCCTACATTTCACCAAAGAGGATGCGCTTCTGGGAGACCTAATTTTCTTTTTTGCTTTAAGTTTTATTTTGTGGTAAGCCTAAAAGGAACCCTTTGTAACAATTCAAACTTATTAATACAATTAACGTGTGTTTCCTTTGGTTAAGCAAATTTTAGCCTTTAAGAGTCCTTGAAATCATTGCATATGCATATCATCCATGACATTGCATAAATAGGTTTCATAACAGGTGTGATACGGTGGCAGAACCGACTGTTTATACTGGTTTGCATTTTGCGTTTTTTGTTTGCAAAATGTCGCGGTAAGAAAGAGTCGCCACCGACTTTTATTTCATCCAATCATGGTAAAGGAAAAAGAACAGAAAAAACCTTTTTCGAGATGTTTCTGAGTACGGGGGGTAGATTTTAGAAAGGGAAGGTGTTAGCACCCTTTCTATCCATGGTTTTCCATGGGCTCTTAGGTACTTGCTCATTTTTCAAATTGCTTGTGTGTGTTTGTCTTGAAAATGTTTTTACTTCGTGATAACCCTTGTATCAGTCCTCAAGGATGTGACGAAGTTTGTTTTGAAAATTTGTTTTGAAAGGTGTTTGTGTGAAAAGTTTCCATTGAGCAAGTACTTAAGATTCTACCTACTCGAAAAAATATTGTTTATTATCATTTCCTTTAGACAGCGATATCCTACTATTATGGAGTAGGTAGCACCATCGTTGGAGTTGTAAGGGACATTCGAAAGGGACAAGTACAATCACTAAAGCAATAGTTAGAAAACTTTAGTAGTAACCCTAGAGTCTTAAGATCTTACCGAGGCAACATTTCCGAGGCAACATTCGAATGGGACATTTTGATCTCTTAGACAGGAGGGAAGCCACTAAAATCTCATATGCTTAATGATTGTTTACCAAAGGCAACCGAAGTGAGGTAAACCCTAGGAGTGAATATGTGCATATGATTTGTTTTGGCTATTTAATCTTTACACATTAAGTGATCTACTGTTTTAATTTTAGATATTCTTGCTGTGATCGGTGGATCTGGAACTGACTGTTTAACGCTGGTTCGCGAAATGTCGTGGTAAGCAAGATTCGCCACCGTCTTTTATTTTCTCCAACATGGACAGGACAAAAGCACAGCAAAATTCCTTATGAGAACGTTTCTCGGTTCGGGAGGTAGATTTATAGAAAGGGAAGGTGTTAGCACCCTTTCTATCCATGGTTATCCACGGGCTCTTAGATACTTGCTCATTGTGTTTTCAAAAGTGTTTGTTTGCTTTTCAAGTGTGAGTGGGTTTGAAAAAGTTTCGTTTAAAATTTCAGTTCGACTCTTGTATCAGTCCTCAAGAGTGTTTGAAAAAATTGTTTTTGAAAGCTTTTTGAAAAGTGTCGGTGTGAAAAGAAGTTTTTGATTTGTTTTGAATTAGAGCAAGTATCTACGAGTCATCCACCTACCCTAAGGAATTAAGCTGTGTAAATGTCCTTAAGGTAGTGCCATCCCACCATTGAGAGATAGGTAGCACCACCGTTGGAGGTGTTCGGGTCAATTCGAGTTTAGGGACGGTGTGGTCACCAGAGCAATAGTAAGACACCTTAGAAGCTACCCTTATGCCATTGATCTTTTTATTCCGAGGCAACCGTTTCGAGGCAACTATTCCGAGGCAACTTGTTCGAGGCAACTAGAACAATGGACATAAGGACTCACTAAGACGTCCTATACTCGACGACCACGTTTCGAAGGTAAGGCAACAGTGTGGCCACCAGAGCAATAGTAGGACACCTTAGAAGCTACCCCCATGACATGTTCATGGACACGAGGACTTACTAAAACGTCCTATACTCGACGACCACGTTTCGAGGGGCAAGGCAACAGTGAGGCGTACCCTAGGAGTGGTGTGTGAATTGTGTGTCATTTTCAATTATTTTATCTTGATCATGCATTGGGTGAGCTACGCTTTGATTTTATTTGGGCCATTCATTCTTTCATGCAAATTATTAGCAGTTAAAGGTGCGGAAATTAAAATGCGGAAAATAAAAGTCCTACGCTATTACAAGGCGCAGGTCTATACATCGCCAAATTAACAAAGACCCGATTTTGAATAACAGTGCGGAAAGTTAAACCTAATTACTATTACAAGGCTTTGGGGCAATTACATAACAATCACAAGAAAATAAATAAGAATAAGTGCGAAAAGAAATTAGAATCAAATATGCGAGGGCGTTGGACCCTATAAAGAAATTAAATCGAAATTGAAAGTTAATTAATGCTTAAATTAAAAGAAAGAAATGTTTTTAGGTTTTTTGTTTTGGTATTTATGAAGCAAAGAAAATTAATTGAAATTAGAAATTTAAATAAAAGCCTAGTTCTAAGTTATTTTTAAATGTTAAAGAAAAAATATTTAAGTTTTGACCTAGTTTACACTAATTAATTAATTACATATTTATTTACAAAATAATTACTAATTAATAATAATGATAGGAATTATTTATTTATTTAAGAAAAAGGATGAAAATGTGACAAACCCAAATTTCTACATTTTTTTAGTTTATTTAAGAAAAAATATTAAAGTTGAAGACCTAAAATTAAACTAATTTGATTAGAATTTTTTTTATTAATAACCAAGTATTAAAAAAATATTTCGCAAATAACCGGGTTTCGGAAAAAATTACGCAAATAACCATGTTTGAGATGGCTCCACAAAGGAGGAGCCAAGTCATTTGGCGCATGCACCTAGGGTTTTGCCCTAGGCGCCATCTCACTTGGCGCCTCCATTGGCTTTTAGCCAAGTGAGATGGCGCATGCTCCTTAAAAAGGAGAGGAGGCGCCATCTCACTTGGCGCCTAGGGCAAAACTAGGGTTTTTTGCTGTTTTATAAATAATTCGTCCGTTTCTTTGAAATTTCTCACACTTTCTCGCACTGTATTTTTATTTTGTACTCCCTTATTTACGTAATGACGTCGCCTATGATTTTTAGCAGAGATGGTTACGTTATATTCTCCGCCACGAAACCCGCGATGAAAATGAAATTCTGGCACATTCACTCCATGGAGCGTCTGAAGCGGGAGTTGATGCGGTGGCTAGATGGAGACATCGCCGAGGGGGAAAAAATTCGAAGGATCCAGCGAAAACGAACAACAACCTCGCATGCGACAGGAAGACCTAATGTGTGGTTGGAGGAAGTCAAAACAGACAGTGATGTAATGCTGATGATGCATGGGTCAGATGAAATTGTGTTAACAGTTGTAATTTCCTAGATTGATTATCGTTAATCATTGTTGTACGCGAAAACCCTAATGTAATTTCCTATATTGAATTTCTTAAATTGTGTGAACAGTTTTATTAACGGAAAACCCATAATGTTTACAACACAAATATTGAAAAGATTTATTGTATTACAAAATTTATATGGTCGAGCCAGACGCCCGATTCGGACAGTTTTTGCGATTGTGTCCGACCTGACGGCATAAACCACACTTTCTTTCCAACCTGTCAAGATCGTCCATTTCTGTTGTTATGCGCCTGCTTTTGGGACGACCCTTCTTGTTCCTTCGCATTTGGTCATTGTGCCAAACTATATCACCGTTGTATTCAGGCCAATAGTCCGGTTTTGCCACCAAAGGAAAGTTGTTGTTGTAAACAGTGAGCAACGTTTCAGATTTATAAACGTTTGAGAGCAGTTGAAGCGCGTCTTGATGGGTATGCGCACAAGCGGCAATGACATGAGAGCAAGGCATACGAAAAGCTTGAAACCTGCCACAATCGCACCATTGAGAAGGTAAAATGACCCTGTATTCTTGTCTTGCCAGGCCTTCATTGTGGTCAATTGTCTCTTTCACAATGAAGTTGTGGCTATGGCGGTCAAACCGTGTAACCATGTGAGTGTTGGCTTTAGCACTTTCAGCCTTAATGTATTTCATACAGCTTTCACTCCATAGTTGTCCTGATTGCAAGAACGCATACCACATTTCACCTCTTTTGGCAAATAACGCAGCCATCCTAAAATACGTGGATTTCACCAAGGCAGTGATGGGGAGGTTTCGTATGCCCTTGAATACCCCATTCATTGATTCAATAAGATTTGTAGTCATATGCCCCCATCTTTGGCCATTGTCGTATGACCTAGTCCATTTTTCGACCGGTATATTGTCGATCCACGTACCGGCTTCTGGGTTAGACAAACGGATCTCGTTGCGGTAATATTTGAATGTGGGTTGTGTCAGTGCGTATCCCGCATTCATCACCGCTTTCCTCAATGTTTTGTCCTTGACCTCCCTCGAGAAATTCTGGACGATATGCCTGACGCAATAGACATGCGTAGAAGGAGGGTCATGCCAACCATTTGCCGGATTATTATAGGCACTTTCAATGGAGGCATGTCTGTCCGAGATCAAACAGAGATCTGGTTGAGGAGCCACGTGTGTACGAAGATTTTTCAGGAAAAAGCTCCAAGCACCACCGGTCTCCCCCTCGACAAGGGCAAACGCAACAGGGAAAATGTTATTGTTGCCATCTTGTGCAACTGCCATCAAAAGCGTGCCTTTGTACTTCCCATACAACCAAGTCCCGTCTATTTGTAGAATTGGTTTGCATGATGCAAACCCTGAGATGCATGGTTGAAATGCCCAAAAGACGCGACTGAATATTCCGTTGCCATGTAGTAGACTACCATCTTGAGCGTACGCTGGCAATGTTTCCAGAACATAAACACTACCTGGAGAATATGTCTTGAGTGCATTTAGGTAGCGGGGAAGTTCTCGGTATGACTCCTCCCAGTTTCCGTACACCCTTTCAATCGCCTTAGTCTTTGCTAACCACGCCTTACGGTAAGACGGAGTGTAGTTAAAAACCGTGGTGATGTGGGAGATGATTGTTTTCACCTTCAAAGAAGGGTCGTTGCTGACCAGGGGTAGGATTTCTTGACAGATTAGATCATGGTTGAGTTTTCGGTGGTCTTGTGATTGAGTGGAACTTACACAAGTATGGGTAGTCATGGAACCTATGACCCAGCAGTCACCCCTTAGTCTGTATGAAGCGGTCAGCTTGAACATGCAGTCAGGGTGGACACACTTGATCTTGTACCTTTCCGGGTTTACACGATCCACCTTATAATCAACCGAGTTGAGCATGTGAAATTTTTTGATGGCCCTTATGCATTCCTCTCTATTACGAAACTTGTCCTTCTCTTTTAAATTTTCATCTGATTGCATATACGGTTGGAAAAACAAGTCCGTAGAAGGTTCATCTCCGCCCATGTTGAAGTTTGTCATGTGCGTAGGTGGTGTGTAGATTTTGTCGGTAGGAATACTTGGGATGCCATCATCGTCAGAATCGTCGTTCACCATTTCATCGAACTCTAACTCGTTATCTTCTTCTTCATCATCACCTGCATCCACCTCATCTTGCTCATTCTCCAAAGGATCAACCTCCTGTGTCACCGGAGGCTCTACCTCCTGTGTCACCGGAGGCTCTTGAAACAGAACGTACAACTCAATAGAGTCGTTTCCAGAATAGACATGGCTGGAAATCATGTTCTGGAAATCCTCGTCATCTTGAATTGCAACCTTATAAAATATGACTTGATTGTTTCCAAAAAAGACTGGACTCTGATAAAATATCTGGGATACCGGGCCTCGTTCAAGTTTGGCCTCCAATATTTTCTTAAAGTAGGAGAAATTTGCTTTCCCGTTTAAGAGAAATCGGACATTGTCGGTGTTTCTAAACAAAAACCCAACTGTGGGACACATGTATGTCTCACCGTTGAAATGTGCTTTGACAACAAATTGTGGTGAAGAGGCCATTGTGTAGAATTGTTTTAGGTATGAAGGTGAGAATGTTTTGGGTTTATTGATTATATGAAGGTATGAATGCTGGAATGTTTGAAGGTTAGATGACTGATTCGAAGGTTGGAAAATTTTACAGTTTATGTGAATGAATGTTATGTTCAACCTAAGGCAAAATATTTCAATTAAGTAAGTGATACAACCCCCCAAGGCTGCCAATAATATTACATGCATGGGCTTATGCTGCCACCTCGCCTGGCCCTATTCTACACACATAAATGTTTTGTGTAAGCCTGCCACCCATCAGCTCCAATGGCCTTGCATGCAACAGAGAAAGGAATCCCAAAGGCTGTCACGTAGCCTGAGCCAATGCTGTAAAACGTGACACCTCTTATTCGCCAAATGGGGTGGCGACAACATTCATTTTTGTACTATTTCGCCAAGTGAGATGGCGCCTCCCTTACTGTCCAATCGTGATACATGCATGGGCTTATGCTGCCACCTCGCCTGGCCCTATTCTACACACATAAATGTTTTGTGTAAGCCTGCCACCCATCAACTCCAATGGCCTTGCATGCAACAGAGAAAGGAATCCCAAAGGCTGTCACGTAGCCTGAGCCAATGCTGTAAAACGTGACACCTCTTATTCGCCAAATGGGGTGGCGACAACATTCATTTTTGTACTATTTCGCCAAGTGAGATGGCGCCTCCCTTACTGTCCAATCGTGATACATGCATGGGCTTATGCTGCCACCTAGCCTGCAAGAGTGACACCTTACATTATTTGTAAATGCATGCATGCATATGTGTAACTCCCTAAGCATGCAAATGTGACACCTCGCAGGCATGCAACCACTACATCAAAATTATTTGCCTATAAATACATACCTTATGAAACATCTCTCACACCCACACAACTCTCACTCTCTCACTCTCTGCTACGAAATATTTCTTAAGTCTATCATACTCTTTATTTCTTCCTAAGTCTTTCATTCTCTCAAGCGTTCTGAAGAATGGCCCTTCTAACAATGGGAGATACTCACAGAGGCACAAGGGAAAACATTGCTGCATTTGTAAGTCTCTTCTTTGGTTATACATTTTTCATACTTTAAAAAACGTGTTGTTCATCTTAATTAATCTTACTCTTGTTTAATTATGATCTCAGGATACACAACGATTCAGAATCCGTTCGCACAAATACCTGGCTCCCGACCCTTTCATCGTCCCTTATCTGGAATATGCAGGTTTTGGACACGTGATAAAGATCTCCAACTGCACCATTAACTCCAAATTCATCCTTGCAATGTTGGAGAGGTGGAGACCGGAGACCCATACATTTCACCTACCAATAGGTGAATGTACCATCACTCTCGAAGATGTGTACATGCTACTGGGCCTCCCTATTGACGGTAAAGCGGTGAACGGGTCGGTTCAACAACCCAACTCACAATGTGAAGAACTGTTGGGTAGGGACATGGTAGAAGGTGGTGGAGCAAGAGGGCAGGGAATACTACTCACTGACCTGAAACGGCATTATGCAAGTATGGAATTAAATGAAAATTCCTCAGAAAATGACCGAGTAGTAAAAGCCCGAACGTATATTATGATACTTTTTGGTACTTTTTTATTTCCCGAAAGTACGGGAAATAGTGTAAATTTCATGTACTTACATTTACTAACAAATTTTGATAAAACTAGAAAATTTAGCTGGGGTTCTGCAGTATTAGCCCACCTGTACAGTTCCTTGTGCAAAAACGCGGTCAAGGAAAAATGTACATTTTACGGGTGCGCATTTTTACTACAAGCCTGGGGTTGGTGGAGGATGGAGTCCTTAAACCCCATCAACAACAACACTTTTGGTTTCCCTTACGCAACAAAGTAAGTCATTAAGTTATAGCATTTATAACTATTCTTCTCTTTCCAAAATATATGCTAAAAATAACATGTTTCTCATTTCCTATAGGTACTGCGTGAGGGGTATGGATTACGGCAAGAATCCCAGATTCAATGTCGCACTCTACCGGAATCTGTTGGATCACTTAGGCCCAGATGACGTAAGTCGTAGCTTTTAACTTTTGTTCATTTTAATTATTTATACATTACTTTTGCGCTTACCTGATTTAAATTTTATCGCAGTTCGTCTGGAGACCATATTTGGGTTTGGACCATTCTCCAAATCCAGAGGATGCAGCAACTTGGACTGCAAAGACTGCACTCATTCGGTTCAACATTGTGGAGATGCACCACAGCGACCGTGTGAAGATGCAGTTCGGAATGATCCAAGAGATACCAAGTGACCCAACAGATTTGTCCCCCTGGCATCTAAAAAGGGTCGACGCCCAGTGGAATCTAACCAACTGGAAAGACTTTGCTCCAGAATGGTGTAAAATGTGGCAAAGGCGTCACCGCTACATCTTGCAATCCCCTATTTTCCTTACTCAAGAATTAAAAATTAAATAAACATATTTTATTTTTATGATTTCTGACTTTTTTTATGTTATAAAAATTACTTTGTGAATTAAATAAAAGCAATTAATCAAAATAACAATTAAAAGAATAAAAGAAAAAAATAAATAAAGAAAGAAAAATAATGAAAAGATTAAGCAAACCCTGGGGGTGTCTGGACCCAAAGGGAGTTTTTGAAGCAATTAGGCCCAACAGATTCAGGCCTTTTTTGACTTTCCAGAATTGCGTATGGCGCGGTTGACTAGCGTCCATGGTGAGCTGCATGTCCTGGCCATTAGATGAGACTTCCTGGGCGCGTGGCAAGCTAGGAGGCAAGGTTGTATGATAGTCTTTGGATGGCACGCTGCACAGAAGCATATTAATAAAAATGTTATGGAAGAAGTGGGGGACCTGGGAATCGAACCCAGGTCCCAATACCTGCATGCCAGCGCGTTTGCCAATGGAGCTATTGCGTTTCTTTGATATTATAATGGACAATGATTATTATGAGAGAGAAACAAGCGCTAGTGGCATTTGATGAAAACGCGCGCCAGTATTCAAACCACCCATTCACGCTTGGACACATCAGCTTCGTCCCCATTTTTTTTCTGCAACTAAAAGCAAATAGCGGGGGTTTTAAACCCCCACTAAGTCAAACCTGCAAAAATAGCGATTAGGATATAGGGCAACATAAATTGGGCGCGAATAGTGAGTTCAATTCGTCTGGATGTCCTGAATCCAATGGTCTTGATTTGAATGGCCAATTTTACCATATACAGAAACCCCTAAAATTGGAGCTTTGAAACCCTAGGGAACGTTCATGGTGGAATCTTGTACAGGTAGCCATTCTTCAATTGAACGGTATCATTAGCTTCAGAATGATCATGTTAGTACAAATCAACAATAAAAATGCATCAATAATGCCTAGAATTCAAAACACGATTATGGATAATTTTATGAAAAGTGTAACATGGTTCTACCAATTCCTTGTGCGTGGAGATTGGAAAGGTATTGAGACACGTTCAGGAAGGTCTCAGCAAACGTTTGGAATACCTTTTGAGCTTTGAATCACACTCTAGCTACGAAAACAGTTTTGAGATTTTTTTGTCAAAATGCAAGTTTGTTGCCTTGTTCTGAGCGCAGCTTCTGTGTTCTTCTCATTAGGGTTCAATTGTGCATATATGTGTGAATGAATTAGGTTAGAAAAATAAGCCCATGATCCATTGTTTCAATGCTTTTGAATTTTTGATTTTGCATATCTTTTTCAATCCTTTTTGCCATGAAAACTTGCCTATTTGGAAGATTTGGTCCCTTTGATGTGGTACACGAAATATTTAGGTCTTAATGGGAGAATATGCTGCACAAAAAGATTCAAAACCTTTATTTTAGTATTTTTTCCATAATTAATTTTAATTAAATGAATTAATAGGATTAAAAACTCAATTAATTAATTAAAAATAAGAAAATAACTCCCTTTTAGCTTAATGGGTCGTGCGTAGCTTTTGGGTGATGATTCATGGAAGAAATTGAGGCCCATTAGCAATTTTGAGGCATTTGAAGCAAAGTTGATTTTTCAAAATTCCCAAAAATTTCCCAACTTCCACAAGGCATATCTTGCTCAATTTTTAAGCTTTGATCATGTTCTTTGACATTTTGGAAAGGTCTTGAAGTCCTCTAACCAATTCCTTTGGTCCCATCTCATTTTTATTTACCAATCTCAAGTTATGGTCTTTGACTTAAAGTGCCTTTTTGTTGACTTTTGAAATGACCTATAATGTTGAGATTGATAACTTTTTGTGAGAGCATTTCTTGGACTTGAAGTGTGAATATGAGTTGTAGGAAATGTCATTCTATTCAAAATGAGCTTTGGATGGAATTTTTATGATAAACCATGTGGAAGTTATGCCTTGGTCAATTTGCAGTTGACTTTTCCAACTATCCAAAAATAGAAACTTTTGCATCTTGAGACTTTTTGAGCCATGCCTTGAGAATCATGATCAAGAATTGATCAAATGATGTTTGTGGCTTCAAAATAAGATGTTGACCAAAAATTTTGACTTTTGACTGTCAAATGACCATTTTGCCCCTACAGTTGACTGTGAAGCAATTAGGGTTTTTT
Source organism: Vicia faba (assembly GCA_948472305.1). Taxonomy (NCBI): domain Eukaryota; kingdom Viridiplantae; phylum Streptophyta; class Magnoliopsida; order Fabales; family Fabaceae; genus Vicia; species Vicia faba. The sequence continues at coordinate 469,873,386 of OX451735.1, forward strand.
GACTGTGCAATTTGGTGCTGTGAGTCTTGAAACTTGGCATGTGGATGCTTGACATTGTTTATAGGCGTGTGGGACTTTTTTGGACCCTTGGAAACTTCAATTTCTTTGCCAGAACCAAAACCCTAATTTTTGACTGTTAGGAGGCCATTGGACTGTGCAACCCTTGAGAGATTTTGAACCTTGACCTTGGCAAATCTTGAAGAATATGGGAGGGCAAATTTTGGGGTACAACACTTGCCATACAATCCTATTAGCATACATCTAGACAGTTAAAGATTGTGGGAATTTAAAGTGCGAAAAAATAAAACCTAGCTATTACAAGGCTTCGGGGAGGGGGATTAATTACATAACCAAAAGTGGGGGAAAAGCGATAAATAAAAACTCTAATTTAAAGCTATTACAAACCCTTAGCAGTTACAAAATAATTAACAAGCGCGCGGCGAATTAAATACGAGGGGAAATTGAAAACCCTAAAAATTTTACTAGAAAATGATTAATTTATTTTTTAGGAAAAGAATTAATTAAATTATGTACAATAAAAACCCTAATTTTAATTATTTTAATTATGAAAAAGAAATTGAAATGAACCTAATCTAGCTAAATTAAATAATTTCAAGAAGATAAAATATTTTATAAAGAAAACAAAATTTTGTGTATTTTGGGTTTATTTGAGAAAAGAAATTTAATTGTAAAATTAAAACCTAGATTCTATTTGATTTTAATTATAAAAGAAATTAACTTAACCTATATTTCTAATTAAATTAAAATAAAAAAAATGCTTTTTTTTGGTATTTTGTGATTTGTTGATTTTATGATTAAATGAAAAAAAGGTGATTAATTTTTGGTGGAAAAAATAATTAAACAAAATAATTAAATAAACAAAAAAAAGAAAGAATTGAAAATGGGTGTGTATGTTGTTAGCAAATCTGGGGGTGCACTATCTGAATTTCGAAGCCCAAAAATATGCCAAGCCTGGTCAATATTGGATCCTGTGTAGTGTTGACTTGGACATGTACCATGGTCCCTCATGGATGGGGCGTTAGATCTGATGACACACTGGATTAAATGGTTGGACGCAAGCGTGCATGGTGGTCACCAGGAAGGATGATGCATTGGATCTGTTACAAGAAAGTGAAATAAAGAAAATTTTGTTGGGACCTGGGTTCCCAGGTCCTTCCACTCAATACCAAGCGCTTTTACCACTGAGCCATCTGCGATGTTTGTTATTAACTCGAGAATAAAACATAATATATAAAATACGTGATTAACTTATCAAAAGTGCGCGAGATTCAAACGGGCGAATGGTTGGCTGACACATAGCCATCTTCTTCCTTTCTCCGTCGTTTTAGGCTATGGCACTTTTACCTACAGGCAAAGGTCTGTAGCAATAAACCTGTGAAACTCAAAAATCCATAATATGCAAGATAAATGGCATCTAATTATATAGATCAACTCGTTTTGATCTTGTGAACACCATGGTACCCTTCTTTTTGCCTAATTTAACTTGCACCAAGAATCCCCAAATCGTGACCTCAAACCCTAACAATGGTAAGTATTGATTCCTGCACTGTTAATACAATAAAAGGATATAGAAAGCATGCAAACACGATTATGGACAAGAATATATGAATAGAATGGATTTATAATGCGTAAAACATAGAAATCAAATTTGAGTTTGGGATGCAAACCATGATACTTCTATGCCAGGATTCTTGATGTTTTGAAGCCTGCAAATGGTTGGTAATGCTTCCCGAGATGCCAAGGAATTGATTTCTGGCTTTGAATCGTCTTGAATAGCCCTCTATCCCAAAATTTGAACCTCACTTTTTGTCAAAATTTTTGAGTTTGCTTTGGCCTTTTCACGACTGCAACCCTTGTGTTTATGATTTGGAATTGTTGTATACATATAGTAGAGCATATTAGGTCAATAAAATTGCATCATATCTTTGAGAATTATGAAAATGTGATTTGATTTGATTCATGTATGATATCTTTCCAAAATAAGCTTCAATCCAATCTTTTCCAATCCTAATGAGTCTTGCACGAATTGATCATGATGCTAGCTATACATAGACTCAAAAGATGCAAAAAAAATCCATGATTTGATTTGATTTCATTATTTTACCATTTAATTTGATTTATTTTTATTTAAATGAATAAAAAATAAAAATAAATGATAAAAGTAATAAAATAATAGGTGGAAAAGCTCAGGGGTTGTGGGTCCTATTAGAAACATGTTTCAAGCAAGAAAACATGGGCCCCTTTGGAAAAAATGCCAATTTGATCAATATTGACTTTTAACAATTTTCCAAAAATTGCCAACTTTGACAATGCACAACTCTCTCAGTTTTGACCCTAGGAGGGTGTTCTTAGACTTTTTAGAAAGATCAGGATGTACCCCAAACAACCCTTTTGGTTTCATCTCAATTGAATCTTCCATGTTCATGTATGAAGCTTTGACCCAAAAGGTGTTTTTGTTGACTTTTCAAAAGGACCTATAATGTAAAAATTCATATCTTTTGATGAGTGCATATTTTGTACTTGTGGGCTGAATATGAATTGTAGGGAATTGCTTCATCTTCAAAATGAGACTTGGATGGAAAATTTATGATAAAGTATGTGGAAGTTATGATTGGTCAAAGTTTGGTTGACTTTTCCTAAGAAAACCCTATTTTAGCAACTTTTGGGTTTTGATGAATTTAGGGCATTACTTGAAGAATCATGATAAACCCTAGATCAAATTATGAAACTAACTCAGAAATGTGGATGTTGACCAAAAATCTTGAAGTTTGACTGTATGTGGGTCACAATTGACTTTTGACCTAATATAGTCGATTCTCGAGCATCTGAGCAGTTGACTAAGCAAACTTCTTGTGCAAGGCATGAAACTTGACATGTAGGGTCTTGAGAACATATTAGTACCTTGGGAAGAATTTGAGTCCTTTGTGGTTCACACATATTGATGAAAATAGAAACCCTAATTTGAGGTACACTACCTTAGGAAAGAGTTTGTCTGATCCACTCTTGGGCAACCTTGAGCAAATTGAAGATCTCAATGGACATGTATTGAGTAAAATGAGAGGGCAAATAACTCCTGGGGAAATAACTCCTGCTTGAGGAAGAGGAAGTGGACTGCATATCTGGTCAGGCTACAAGTTGCACCGCGACTTACTGGGGAAATATGAAACCAAACGTGTTTGATCAGGTCCAGGTCTTACAGTATTGTGGACTGCTATTTAGAGGTAAGAGAAAAGAAACCTGGATGGTAAGGTTATGAGAAGGAACCTGGATAGTAGGGTTACTTTGGAATGAAAGCCTGAATAGTAGGGCTGTGAGCAAGAACCTGGATGGTAGGGTTACTTTGATATGAAAGCATGGCGAGTAGGGCTTATGGGAAGGAACCTGGGTAAGGTTGCTTTGTGAGGAGTTTGGGTAAAACTGCATCTGAACCGAGAAGGAACCTGGGTAAGGTTGCTTTGTGAGGAGTTCGGATAAAACTGCATTGTTGCACCCCAAAATTTGCCCTCCCATATTCATCAAGAAATTGCCAAGTCAAGTCACAAAATTCCCCAAGGGTTGTGCAGTTCAACTGTCTCCTATACAGTCAAAACTAGGGTTTGTGTTCTGATCAAAGAAAATGAAGTTTTCAAAGGCCCCAATCAAGTCTCATATGCTTACAAAGATGGTCAAGCATCCTCATACCAAGTTTCAAGACATTCAGCTCAAAATTGCACAGTCAAAACCCTAAATTGCACTACAGTCAACTGTAGGGGCAAAATGGTCATTTGACAGTCAAAAGTTCAAATTTTTGGTCAACATATCATTTTGAAGCCACAAACATCATTTGATCAATGCTTGATCATGATTCTCAAGATTTGGCTCAGAAATCATCAAAGATGCAAAAGTTACTATATTTGGATAGCTGAAAAAGTCAACTAAAATTGACCAGGGCATAACTTTCACATGGATTATCAGAAAAATTCCATCCAAAGCTCATTTTGAAGAGAAAGACATTTCCTACAATTCATCTTCATATTCCAAGTCCAAGAAATGCTCTCACAAAAAGTTATCAATTTCAACATTATAGGTCATTTTAAAAAGTCAACAAAAAGGGACTTTAAGTCAAAGGCCATAACTTGAGATTGGTAAATCAAAATGACATGGGACCAAAGGCATTGGTTAAAGGACTCAAAGACCTTTCCAAAATGTCCAAGAACATTTGGAAATCTTAAAAATTGAGCAAGTTATGCCTTGTGGAAGTTGGGAAAGTTTTGGATGTTTTGAAAAGTCAACTTTGATTCAAATGGTCTAAAATTGCTAATGGGCCTATTTTCTTCCATGATTCATCATTCCAAGCCTATGCACGACCACTTGGCCCAAAGGGAAGCATTTTCTCATTTTTTATTTATTTATTTGGATTATTATTTATAATGTGTGAAAAATATCTAAATGAACCAAACAAATCTTTTTGTACACATTTCAAGGTCAATATTTCGTGCACATCCTAATTAGGCAAGTTTTGGTTTGATTTGAGCTAATTGACACCAAATTGCACATGAAAAAGATATGTAAAGATTCTTAGAAAATCAAATATGCAAAACAATGAATGCCTTGGATTTTATGCAGTTTTGTTAACCTAATTGCTTCTATACATATTCAGAATCACAAACCTAATGGCATTAGACTCCAGGCTGCGCAAAAGACCAAGGTACAAACTTGAAAAATTGTCCAAAAAACTCAAAACTGATTTCAAGGTTACAAGGCGATTCAAGGCCTAACACCCATCCCATTAGCTTCCTCAAGCATTCCTGAAGGCATTCCAATCAATATCATCCATCCAAACGCAAGGAATTGGTACCTAGAACCGGAACTGTATCAAACGAATTGCATAATCATACATACTATTCTATGCGTTATTTATGAATTTTATTTGTTGATTCTTGTTCCTTGTGAAGTCCTAAAGCTAACCATGGTATTTAATTGAATTATTATGCATTGTATGAGATTTCGCCATAATCGATTTCTAGGGTTGCAGGTTTTTTGAATTAGGGATTTACAAACCAAGTAAAATTAAGATTCCAGACCCACACCATCACACTCAACGCATCTGGACGAAGAGATTGACATGCTCGCGCCTAATTTATATTTAGAATTGAGCTATTCGCTATTTTCTCCAAGACGGCCTAATACAACGCTACGAAAACCGTTGCCATCGTGTTTTGTTTTACAGGATGAGGAAGAAGATGATCTCGTGTCACACAGCGATTGGCTGGTTTGAAAACTGGCGCGCTAAACCACTAACGCGTTTGCTTTTTCCTTTTGTTATTTATTTGTCACAATATACTTGAATACGCGTGTAGCTCAGCTGGCAAGCAGGATTGGTAAGGGAGGTACATGACCTGGGTTCGAACCCCAGGTCTTTCACATGCTCAATATTATTTTTCAGTAATTAATCTCATGCAGCGCTTGGTTTGTGGATATACCGTGTGCTCACCATATCAAGCCAGCCACGTGCTTAATGGAACCAGATCAAGGGTTGTGCATTGAGGGACACCATGAGGACAAGTCAGCATGCATGTAGGTGGCCTAGGAAAGTCAACAAATTCCATGCTTGTTGGGCCAGATTTGCTAAGTCCAAAACCTCCATGTTGGGACTACACCCCCACCCTGGTTTGCAAATGTTTTTTTATTTTTCTCATATCTTTTTAATTATTATTTTTATTTGTTTCATTGTTTTAATTTAATTCAATATTTTTACAAAAAAACATCATAAAAATCAGAAAAGGCAAAAAATATAATTATTTTTTTTTAATTATTTTTTTTTTAAATAAATTAGCATGTAAATATTTAGTTTTAATTAGGTTGCAATTTTAATTCTTTTTAATAACTAAAAATCTAGAAATATAGAATTAGGTTAATTGATAATTTTTATACCTTATTAAATTTTCCTTTTTTTTTATCACAATATTATTTATTTATTTATTTTATTTTTATAATTAAATGTACATAAGTAAAAATTAGGGTTTAATTTAGGTTAATATAACATTTTCATAATAACTAAAAAATAATTAGAATTAGGTTTACATTTTATTTTACTTTTAGTTAATTCTTTTCCATTAAATCTTAAAAAACATAAAATACCAAAAAAACATTTAATTTTGATTTTAATTCTTCATTAACTTTAATTTTTGCAAAAGGGTCCAACGCCCATGTTCGTAACTTATGTAATTTCGCGTATTTTATTTTATGTCGTTTAATTAATTATGTACCTCTCCCGAAGCATTGTAACAATTACTTCTCGCACTTTTATTCGCTTTATTTATTTTTCAGTCAAATCGGGTCCGGTTTAATTTTGGCGATGTGGACCCGCGCCATTTGTAATAGTTTAGATTTATTTTTCCGCAAACTTTATAACTGTTAAAAATCATGCAAGAATGAATGTCTTAATTAAAAACAAAACGTTAGATCACAAATAAACATGACAAGACAAATATCTGAAAACAACACAAGATTCGCACACACCACCCCTAGGGTACGCCTCACTATTGCCTTTCGAAAGGTGATCGTCGAGTAGAGGACGTCTTAGTAAGTCCTCATGATCCGGGAACCTGGCATGAGGGTAGCTTCTAAGGTGTCTTCCCATTGCTCTGGTGATCACCATGTCCCTACAAACTCGAATTGACCCGAACACCTCCAACGGTGGTGCTACCTACCTCTCAATGGTGGGATGGCACTACTTTTAAGGACATTTACACAGACGAACTCCTTAGGGTAGGTAGGTTCTCAAGGATACTTGCTCTAATCTCAAAACAAACTCAAAAATCTTTTCACACCAACACATTTTCAAAAGCTTTCAAAGCAAATTTTTCAAACACTCTGACGCACGAGTCGAACTGAAATTTTTCAAAGGAACTTTTTTAAACCCACATTGAAAAGCAAACAAACATTTTGAAAACACATTGAGCAAGTATCTAAGAGCCCATGGATAACCATGGATAGAAAGGATGCTAACACCTTCCCTTTCTATAACCTACCTCCCGAACCGAGAGCAATCTCTTTTAAGGAATTTTTCTGTGCTTTTGTCCTTTCCATTTGGAGAAAATAAAAGACGGTGGCGACTCTTGCTTCCGCGACATTTCGCGAACCAGCTTTAAACAGTCAGTTCCAGATCCACCGATCACAGAACTGGCGACTCTGCTGGGGACCAAACTTAAAGTGAGGTGTACCTTAGGGCTAGGTCATAACTGTGTTTTCACTTGTATTGTTTTGCTTGCTTTACTATTTTGGGTTGCATCGGAGATACATAGATCCTAACCCGGATCTGGGGATACCCTGTTTAGGTAGCATAAGCTGTGAGGGACCTGTCCGGCGTAGACCGACACAGGTGAAGCAGTGGCTACGTTGGTGTGGCACCTTGGTCTGTACCGATATCCCTTGTGTCGCAACAAGGAGAATATGGGTCTTCTAAGGAGTCATTAAGCACCAACAAGCTTAGAACCTTAATTGACACAACTTGGCCTTTAGAATTGTAGCAGTATGCTACGCCCATTGAGACTAAACTCTCGTGATGGTTCTGGCTGCAAGAAAAGATTGCGATGCTGGAGTTATGACCGATTGAGGGTAGTCAATGATATTGGGATCCTCTAAGAACCCGGTTACTTCTGATTAGGACAGGTATGAACCAACAAACTGAAAGAGGGTAGTACCTAGACCTCATGCTGGCCTAAACTTTAGGGGCTTGCCTTGTGTGACTTGTGTGCCTTACTATGTTTGCCTTTGTATCTGTATGTGGTGTGCTTTATCATAACATCATAGCATCATGAGCATTGCATGCATCCTGCATAAGAACTGACCATTTCAAAGACAAAAGGGTTTCATCTTTGCTCTGTTTTGTAGGACATTATGATGCCTGTGCGAAGGAATACTATCCGGTTCAACTTTGTCCGTTCACCTGAGTTGCTTGATGAATTGGTTGGCAGAATTCCAAACACCACTTCCTTCATTCAGAGGCATGGTTCTCTTCTCAGTTTAGTCACTGCAAAGCGGGATCAACAGTTGATGAGTGTTCTGACCCAGTTCTATGACCCTCAGTACCAGTGCTTCACCTTTCAAGACTTCCAGCTGGTCCCTACCCTGGAAGAGTTCTCTAATCTGCTTGGTATCCCTATCTTGGATCAGACTCCCTTTACTGGTTGGGAAAAGACCCTCAGGCTTGAGGATGTGGCTGTAGCTCTTCCTTTGACCCATCAAGAGGTAACAGACAACTGGGTAACTAGAAGCGGAGTTAAGGGTTTCTTGGCCAAGTTTCTGATTGGTAAAGCTAACAATTTCTGGAATGACCTGGACTTTAGGGCATATGAAGACATCTTGGCTCTCCTAATCTATGGGTTAGTCCTGTTTCCTAATCCCGACAACTTCATCAATGTCACTGCCATAAGGATCTTTATGTCTCAGAATCCTGTGCCCACACTCTTGGGTGACATCTTGCAACAACTTCATGCCCGTACTACCCGAAGACGAGAAACCCTATGGTGTTGTATCCCTTTGTTGGTGAGGTGGTTTATTTCGCACCTCCCTAAGTTCGTACTGAAGAACCAAGAAGGGAGAGGTTGGGCTCATAGGTTAATGTCTCTCACCGATAAAGACATCATTTGGACTTGCAGAGGTTTGGATGAGATAGCTATTATTGATCGATGCGGGGAGTATCCTAATGTTCCTCTGATTGGTACTCAAGGAGGGATCTCTTACAATCCATGTCTAGCACTCCGTCAGTTTGGAAGAGCAAGAAGAGCAGGTCCCCATGAGATGTTGGTGCCTCACATCAGTTTCGAGTTTCAGGTGGATAGTGACGAGCTGCGTCGTAGGTTCATCAAGGCTTGGGATAAGGTTCATAAAGCTGACCCACAAGAGCTAGGGCCAAAGACTTCTCTACCTATGGAAGCCTACTACAAATGGGTCCGCATCCGTGCTCAGAAGTTAGGTATGCCGTATGAAGCTGTCAGACCCGTCATTCTTGAGTGTCCTGACAAAGATGGTGTTCCTCCGACTGTCCTTCCTCCTCAGATACCTACTGATTATGAGACATTGAAGAGATCTTGGTCGCAACTGCGAGAAGAACGGGATTCCTACCGGGAAAAGTTCAACGAGCAGGAATCAAAGATCCAGAAGCTGACCAAGCAGTTGGAAAATGAGAGAGCTCTGAATGCCTACATCCGTACTGAGAAGAGGAGACCATGGGATCAATGAGGAACTCTGAATGTGCCTTTACAGTTTTTATTTCCTTTCCAGTTATTTCATTTCATGTAAACGCCTAAGGGCAACTTGTTGAATAATTTCAGTTGCAAAGTTGAATTTAATAAAGTGTGTTCCTTTTTTGTTTACAAAGTTGATTCCCGATTGTCTTTGAAAACATAATTCATACGCATTTCATACATCATGTGCATAGCAGGTTTTTCCCCTTTTTCAGGTTGCTTACAGTTCTTCGCTGTTTATTTCAGCATCATGAATCCCGGATCTGAATCAACAGAGACATCAATCAAGGCTCTTCAGGCGCAGAATGTGCAGTTTCAAGAACTAATCAAGGGTCTGGCTAAAGGCCAAGAAGAACTAAAGGCTATGCTCCTGAAGAAGGAGAAGAAGAAGAAGAGAAGAACTGTTCTGTTCAACTCGGGCCGAAGGTTTGGCAATACTCTGCAGCATGAAGAGGCTGGTTCTTCTGTTGGCAAGAGTCCTTCTCAGGCAGAAGTGAAGGTTCCTAGTCCGGTCGTCTCCGACAACGAGACAGATTTTGATGAAGAGCAATACCCTCCTGCAGATGACAGATACAAACAACTGGAGGACAGGTTGAAGGCTATGGAGGTGCAACAGGCACCTGGGCTGGATTTCGGAGATCTGGGTTTGTCGACTGGTGTGATTATCCCGCATAAGTTCAAAGCACCATCCTTCTCCAAATATGACGGGGCGTCTTGTCCCAAGCTGCACTTGAGGTCCTATGTTCGAAAAATTCAGCCGTACTCTGCGGATAAGAATTTATGGATCCACTTCTTCCAGGAAAGTCTTTCAGGGACTCATCTCGAATGGTTCTATCAGCTGGATGGGACCAAAGTTCGTAACTGGGAGGAGCTGGCTACTGCTTTCTACAAGCAGTATCAGTATAATGCCGACCTTGCCCCCACACGTACCCAACTCCAGGGTATGGCGTTAGGTGCAAGCGAAGGTTTTAAGGAGTACGCTCAAAAATGGAGAGACCTGGCTGGCAGGGTGCAGCCACCATTGACTGATCGGGAGCTGGTAGACATGTTCTTGGGGACCCTATCTGGGCCATTTTTCAACCATCTCATCGGGAATTCTTCTGCCGGGTTCACTGATCTGATTCTGACTGGAGAGAGAATTGAAGCTGGGCTGAAATCTGGGAAGATTGCGAAGGGTGCATCATCTAGTTCGGAAAAGAAACCATTTAAGAAGGAGTCTAGTGCCGTGTATGGCTCTAGGAAATCAGAGAGACCTGAGCACCGCCAATCTGTCAGCGCGGTGATGATTGCTAAGCCTGCTGCCGCTCCTCGGTCGAATAACCCTCAAAGGGCTGAAAGACCCCGGCGAGAGTTCACCCGGTTAAGTATGACCCTATCGCAGATCCTGCCACAGTTGCTCGCAACCAATTTGGTGACTGTCAGGGAGGCTCCAAAGTTCCCCAATACTACATCTCCCAAGTACAACCTGAATGCTCGTTGTGCTTACCATTCAGAAAGCCCGGGGCACTCTACCGATGACTGTTGGGCACTAAAGAACAAGCTGCAGGATCTCATTGACGCTAAGGAGGTACAGTTTGAGGCATCTGACAAGCCTAACGTGGTGACAGCTCCCCTGCCTGCTCATGGAGTTAATGCTATTGGGGATGAAGAGGAAGTTGATGAAGCTGAGTTTGATAGCTGGATTTACCCGGCAACTGACGGTGGACTTAACAATTGGAGCGCAAAGGACAATCTCCCTGTTTCTTTCGTTACTGAGTAATGAATTCCTATGTTTTGTTATTTTGTAATAAATAATGATAAACTCTATGGCCCGGTGTCTTACCCGAGGCACCGTGGTTCTATTTGTGAGGGCATACAAACTGTCATTTTATACATCATGAATGAAAATCTTGGACGTTTTTCGCATTGCAAATATTGTGTTCCTTTTCTGTCTTCCTTTTCCTTTACATAATTTTCAAAACAGCTGTATTTACACACACACTCACTCATACAGGTTCCAATCCACTCTGGATCTCACTGATAACAACTCTGCTACTGCCAATTATGACTTCGAAAATCCGATCAACTTAGCCGAAGACGAAGGTGAAGATGATTGCGAAGTGCCGGGCGAGCTTGCAAGACTGTTGCTTCAGGAAGAGAGGGCAATTCAACCCCATGAAGAGCCAGTGGAAACAATAAACCTGGGTACTGAGACAGACAGGAAAGAGGTAAAGATTGGTGCCAACCTAGAGCTCAGCGTGAAGCAACGGTTAACCAAGATGCTGCATGATTATATGGAGATCTTTGCTTGGTCCTACGAAGACATGCCAGGGTTGGATACCGATATTATGGTCCATCACTTGCCGACTAAGGAAGACTGCCCTCCAGTTAAGCAAAAGGTCCGTCGGATGCGTCCAGAGATGTCTGAGAAGATTAAAGCCGAGGTCATGAAACAATTTGATGCCGGGTTCCTTGCAGTGACTTCTTACCCTCAGTGGGTTGCTAACGTGGTGCCAGTACCTAAGAAGGACGGTAAGGTCAGAATGTGTGTCGACTACAGGGATCTGAACAGGGCCATCCCCAAGGATGACTTCCCCTTACCTCACATTGATGTCCTTGTTGATAATACGTCTCAGCACAAGGTATTCTCTTTCATGGATGGTTTCTCAGGTTACAATCAGATCAAGATGGCACCTGAAGACATGGAAAAGACTACATTTGTTACTCAGTGGGGCACCTTCTGTTACAAGGTCATGCCGTTCGGGTTGAAGAACGCTGGGGCAACCTACCAACGTGCCATGGTTGCATTATTTCATGACATGATCCATCATGAGATCGAAGTATATGTGGATGACATGATCGCTAGGTCCCAGACTGAGGAAGAGCACCTAGATCATCTGCAGAAGTTGTTTGACCGGTTGAAACTGTACAAGCTGAGATTGAACCCGAACAAGTGCACCTTCGGGGTAAGATCTGGGAAGTTGCTAGGCTTCGTGGTCAGTGATAAAGGTATTCAAGTGGACCCTGCTAAGGTCAAAGCTATTCAAGAGATGCCAGTTCCCAAGACAGAGAAGGAAGTCAGAGGCTTTTTAGGACGCCTGAATTACATCGCTCGATTCATATCTCATTTGACTGCTACCTGTGAGCCAATCTTCAAGCTGCTGAAGAAAGATCAGGTAGTACGTTGGAACGATGAATGTCAGGCTGCCTTTGACAAAATCAAAGAGTATCTCCAAGAACCACCTATCCTTATGCCACCGGTTGAAGGGAGACCTCTGATCCTATATCTGACAGTGCTAGACAACTCAATGGGGTGTGTGCTGGGGCAGCATGACGAGTCTGGCCGAAAAGAGCATGCCATTTATTACCTTAGCAAAAAGTTTACCGACTGTGAGACTCGATACTCACTGCTTGAGAAAACTTGTTGCGCTTTGGTATGGGCTGCTCGCCGGCTGAGACAGTATATGCTGACTCACACTACCTTGTTGATCTCAAAAATGGATCCTATAAAATACATATTCGAAAAGCCTGCCCTGTCTGGGAGAATCGCAAGATGGCAGATGATCTTGACGGAATACGACATTCAGTACACAACCCAGAAAGCCATCAAGGGAAGTGTATTGGCAGACCACTTAGCTCATCAAGCTGTAGATGACTACCAATCGATGAACTTCGAGTTTCCGGACGAAAGCATCATGATAGTAACTGACTGTGAAGTACCTGGACCGGATGAAGGACCTGAACCGGGATCCCGATGGTCTATGCATTTTGACGGAGCTTCCAACGCTTTGGGAAATGGTATCGGCGCCATCATCATATCCCCTCAAGGTACTCATACTCCACTCACTGCCCGGCTGTGCTTCAACTGTACCAACAACATGGCGGAGTATGAGGCGTGTATCATGGGTCTTCAAGCTGCGATCGACCTAAGGATCAAATTTCTAAGTGTCTTCGGAGATTCCGCTCTTGTGATCAATCAGATCAAAGGAGAGTGGGATACGAAACATCCAAACCTGATCCCTTACAGAGATTGTATGTTGACCCTGATTCCCCACTTCACAGAGATAACCTTTGAACACTTTCCAAGAGAAGAGAATCAGTTAGCGGACGCGTTGGCTACAATGTCTTCAATGTTCAAGGTCAAATGGGATAATGAGGCTCCCCGGATCACCATCTGGAAACTGGACGAACCGGCATACTGTTGTGATCTCGAAGCTGAATTGGTAACTGAGAAGCCTTGGTACCACGAAGTGAAGAGATATCTGGAAGCTCAGGAATACCCTGAAGGTGCCTCTGTCAATGATAAGAAATTCCTGAGGAGGTTTGCAGCCAAGTTCTTCCTTAGCAACGGCATCTTGTACAAGAGAAACCATGATTCGACCTTACTGCGTTGTGTGGATAAGATTGAAGCAGAAAGGATCATGGAAGATCTACATGAAGGGACCTTTGGTACGCATTCCAGTGGACATACAATGGCTAAGAAGATCCTACGGGAAGGATATTACTGGTCTACAATGGAAGCTGACTGTTACCAACACTCCAGGACATGCCACAAGTGCCAGATCTATGCAGATAAGGTGCATATTCCCCCGGTTCCCCTGAATGTTCTGACTGCGCCTTGGCCGTTTGCAATGTGGGGCATAGACATGATCGGCGAGATAAAACCTACGGCATCCAATGGACATCGCTTCATCCTAGTGGCGATTGACTATTTTACGAAGTGGGTTAAGGCAGCATCCTATGCTACGGTAACCAAGACTGTTGTGGCACGGTTCATTCGGCACAACCTGATCTGTCGGTACGGCGTCCCTGAGCGGATCATTACAGACAACGGTACCAATCTAAACAATAAGATGATCGCTGAGCTCTGCGAACAGTTCAAGATACAGCACCACAATTCTTCTCCTTACAGACCGAAGATGAATGGGGCTGTAGAAGCAGCAAATAAGAACATCAAGAAAATCGTGCAAAAGATGACAGTAACGTACAAAGATTGGCACGAGATGTTACCGTTCGCTCTGCATGGGTACCGTACTTCAGCTAGGACGTCAACCGGGGCAACTCCTTTCTCTCTGGTTTATGGCATGGAGGCAGTCTTGCCAATCGAAGTGCAAATTCCCTCTCTCCGGATAATGAAGGATGCAAATCTGAACGAAGATGATTGGATCCAGACACGACTTGATCAGCTCAACCTCATTGACGAAAAGAGACTTGCTGCTATCTGCCATGGTCAGACGTATCAGAAACGGATGATCCGGGCATTTAACAAAAAGGTCAGACCACAGGAATATCAAGTTGGGGATCTGGTAATCAAGAGAATCATCCTTCCTCAGAGTGATCCAAGGGGCAAATGGACTCCCACATACGAAGGGCCATTTGTGGTTAAGCATGTGTTCTCAGGAGGAGCAATGATATTAACCAACATGGACGGTGACGACCTTCCTCACCCCGCCAATGCAGACATAGTTAAAAAATACTACGCATGAAAAAAGACCCGCTAGGCTGACATGCCTAGGCAAAAATTAGGGCTTCCCGTCGAACCAAAAGGGTTCGGGCAAAATGAAGGGATGAAATGAAAAAATCTGTACACCCAGCAAGTCGAAAACCTGAAAAGGCGGCTTGGGCAAAAATGGGTATCCCGGTGGACTGAAAACCCGAAAGGGCGGTCCAGGCAAAAATTAGGGATAAAAGCGTAATACTATGTCTCATTGATCACTTTGCATCCAGAATCCGGTATCTACAGCAAGTTCAGACGGCATCGATCAGTCAGCTTCATCTTCAACCAAGGTCATCAAGTGATGAGACGCTCAGAGTTATAAAGACAATAGCAGAGTTGAAACCCAGTGGATCATTCATATTTCACACAGCTGTTTTATTTTCTTTTGTACAAAACTTGTATAAACGCTCTTGTTCGGCGACGTACCTCTTACTAGGACGTCAGCCTCTTGTACACAAAACGCCTATTCACAGGCCATTCAAAAATCAGTACAAATATATCTTTCAGTTAAACGTGCCAAGTGTTTTTCTTTTTCTGTTTTGTTTTGCGAAGAACGTCCAAGGTTAAATTTGTGATATATGCATTGACAATAATTTGCTAACTCATAAATATTTGCATACGAAACAAAGGAATTAATTGCAGGTGACACTCGAAACAGGGGCAATAAAAGAATTGTCTGAGCAGTCTAATTGTTCTATCCTCCAAGGTACCAAGGTGGGTTCAGCTAAAGAACACGACCAGTATACCTGAATTCCCCAGAGAGTGAGCCAACAAAAGTGCATTCCTCTCCAAGCAAAATTATCAAGTCCCAAGGGAATTGAGTATCCTCCCGCAGATCTCAATACTTCCCCAGCAGCATATATTCTTAACAAGTATCCCCGGCAGTCTTGGCCTAAAGATTGTTCCTCGGCGGTATCTCAACGTTCAAAGGAGTCACCTCCCCAGCATATCAAAACCTCCCCCAGAAGAGTCCAATCCAGCTTCACCAGCAAAGTTGGAATTCATATCCCCAAGCAGTAAGCTTATCCCCAGTATATTCTGGAAGCTTATCCCCTATCAGAGCACGAACGCGTCGTCCGGCTTTATTCAAAGAGTTATTTCCTCAATAGGATATAACTGGGTTATCCTCAGCCAAAAGCCACGGAAAGAGCGTCGTCAACGAAGCCCTTTTATCCCAGCGAAGTCCTTCAACACTTCCAATAACAAGGATATCCTCAACAAGCTATCAGCAATCAGCAGAGCATCTCTCCCCACAGAGTTTTGCTTCCCAGCATGGTCGCTAGAGTATCTTTTCTCCCTGCAGAATCTTCCATTTGCCAAGTTTATTCCGCAACGGAGTCATCTTCTCCTACCGGTATTCTTGCAACTATCATCCCCAGCGGAAGCAAAGGCTTATTCTTTAACATCAGCCCAGGATACGACTTCCCGGCACCCGTCAAGGATTCACTTTCCTAGACGAAAGCATTCATAAAACATCACACATATCATTATAGCATGCATAGACGCATCATATCATACGGATCTCATTTATGTTGAGAACATCATTGCTTGATCAATATCATGCATTGCATATGACTGACCTTTACCTTTCAGGAAAGACGCAGTTAAAATGCTCAAACATATTTCAAAGTCTTCTCTAGTCCAGCTAAATCGACTCCCAACAGATTTTTCTGATAAAGACTCAGTAGAAGTTATGGTCCCCTCTCCGGCAAGTGCGTGAGGTGGTAATTCCTTCTTCAGATGTTTCCCTCTCTGACGATAAGTGTGAGGTGATAGTCTCCTATGGTCCCCTCTCTGGCAAGTGCGTGAGGTGGTAATTCCTTCTTCAGATGTTTCCCTCTCCGACGATGAGTGTGAGGTGATAGTCTCCTATGGTCCCCTCTCCGGCAAGTGCGTGAGGTGGTAATTCCTTCTTCAGATGTTTCCCTCTCCGACGATGAGTGTGAGGTGATAGTCTCCTATGGTCCCCTCTCCGGCAAGTGCGTGAGGTGGTAATTCCTTCTTCAGATGTTTCCCTCTCTGACGATGAGTGTGAGGTGATAGTCTCCCATGGTCCCCTCTCCGGCAAGTGCGTGAGGTGGTAATTCCTTCTTCAGATGTTTCCCTCTCTGACGATGAGTGTGAGGTGATAGTCTCCCATGGTTCCCTCTCCGACGGTGTGTGAGGTAGTAAGTCCTTTTCAGATGATTCCCTCTCCGACGATGAGTGTGAGGTATTAGTCTCTTATGTTTCTCTCTCCGACGGTGTGTGAGGTGACAATTCCTTTTCCTATGATTCCCCTCTCCGACGGCGAGTGAGGTGATTCCCTTTCAGATTATAATAGCTTATGGTTTTCTTCCCGATATTGCAAAGATGGTAATTCCCGCCAAGATTTTTCTCAACGAGCGTTGTTGAAGCTAAAGTCGCCCAAGGTTCTCTTACCATTCATGCTAAGGCAGTAACCATTCCTGGTTCATTCATCAGCGTTTGAAGCTCCAGACTCAGCTCCTGTAACCAGTCAGGACATATCTATACCAAGCATCTAAAATCAGCCCCTGCAACGTGTCAGGTACTCTTTTTCTTTTGCAGGTATGCAGGTTCTCGCTAAGGAATCTCCCCCGCGATCAACATCCAGATGGCATCTATAAGCCCATCACCCTATCCAGCAATCTCTAAATGGCATCTATAAGCCCATTCCCCCATCACTATTACTATGTGAGCGCAAATTTCTGGGCACTCTAGTGTTCAATCAGCTTCTACCCTCGGATTACGAAAGGCACGTCAGCCAATCTGCATCCTCAGGTCTAAGAAGATTGAACAGGGGCAACTGTTGCACCCCAAAATTTTCCCTCCCATATTCATCAAGAAATTGCCAAGTCAAGTCACAAAATTCCCCAAGGGTTGTGCAGTTCAACTGTCTCCTATACAGTCAAAACTAGGGTTTGTGTTCTGATCAAAGAAAATGAAGTTTTCAAAGGCCCCAATCAAGTCTCATATGCTTACAAAGATGGTCAAGCATCCTCATACCAAGTTTCAAGACATTCAGCTCAAAATTGCACAGTCAAAACCCTAAATTGCACTACAGTCAACTGTAGGGGCAAAATGGTCATTTGACAGTCAAAAGTTCAAATTTTTGGTCAACATATCATTTTGAAGCCACAAACATCATTTGATCAATGCTTGATCATGATTCTCAAGATTTGGCTCAGAAATCATCAAAGATGCAAAAGTTACTATATTTGGATAGTTGAAAAAGTCAACTGAAATTGACCAGGGCATAACTTTCACATGGATTATCAGAAAAATTCCATCCAAAGCTCATTTTGAAGAGAAAGACATTTCCTACAATTCATCTTCATATTCCAAGTCCAAGAAATGCTCTCACAAAAAGTTATCAATTTCAACATTATAGGTCATTTTCAAAAGTCAACAAAAAGGGACTTTAAGTCAAAGGCCATAACTTGAGATTGGTAAATCAAAATGACATGGGACCAAAGGCATTGGTTAAAGGACTCAAAGACCTTTCCAAAATGTCCAAGAACATTTGGAAAGCTTAAAAATTGAGCAAGTTATGCCTTGTGGAAGTTGGGAAATTTTTGGATGTTTTGAAAAGTCAACTTTGATTCAAATGGTCTAAAATTGCTAATGGGCCTATTTTCTTCCATGATTCATCATTCCAAGCCTATGCACGACCACTTGGCCCAAAGGGAAGCATTTTCTCATTTTTTATTTATTTATTTGGATTATTATTTATAATGTGTGAAAAATATCTAAATGAACCAAACAAATCTTTTTGTACACATTTCAAGGTCAATATTTCGTGCACATCCTAATTAGGCAAGTTTTGGTTTGATTTGAGCTAATTGACACCAAATTGCACATGAAAAAGATATGTAAAGATTCTTAGAAAATCAAATATGCAAAACAATGAATGCCTTGGATTTTATGCAGTTTTGTTAACCTAATTGCTTCTATACATATTCAGAATCACAAACCTAATGGCATTAGACTCCAGGCTGCGCAAAAGACCAAGGTACAAACTTGAAAAATTGTCCAAAAAAACTCAAAACTGATTTCAAGGTTACAAGGAGATTCAAGGCCTAACACCCATCCCATTAGCTTCCTCAAGCATTCCTGAAGGCATTCCAATCAATATCATCCATCCAAACGCAAGGAATTGGTACCTAGAACCGGAACTGTATCAAACAAATTGCATAATCATACATACTATTCTATGCGTTATTTATGAATTTTATTTGTTGATTCTTGTTCCTTGTGAAGTCCTAAAGCTAACCATGGTATTTAATTGAATTATTATGCATTGTATGAGATTTCGCCATAATCGATTTCTAGGGTTGCAGGTTTTTTGAATTAGGGATTTACAAACCAAGTAAAATTAAGATTCCAGACCCACACCATCACACTCAACGCATCTGGACGAAGAGATTGACATGCTCGCGCCTAATTTATATTTAGAATTGAGCTATTCGCTATTTTCTCCAAGACGGCCTAATACAACGCTACGAAAACCGTTGCCATCGTGTTTTGTTTTACAGGATGAGGAAGAAGATGATCTCGTGTCACACAGCGATTGGCTGGTTTGAAAACTGGCGCGCTAAACCACTAACGCGTTTGCTTTTTCCTTTTGTTATTTATTTGTCACAATATACTTGAATACGCGTGTAGCTCAGCTGGCAAGCAGGATTGGTAAGGGAGGTACATGACCTGGGTTCGAACCCCAGGTCTTTCACATGCTCAATATTATTTTTCAGTAATTAATCTCATGCAGCGCTTGGTTTGTGGATATACCGTGTGCTCACCATATCAAGCCAGCCACGTGCTTAATGGAACCAGATCAAGGGTTGTGCATTGAGGGACACCATGAGGACAAGTCAGCATGCATGTACGTGGCCTAGGAAAGTCAACAAATTCCATGCTTGTTGGGCCAGATTTGCTAAGTCCAAAACCTCCATGTTGGGACTACACCCCCACCCTGGTTTGCAAATGTTTTTTTATTTTTCTCATATCTTTTTAATTATTATTTTTATTTGTTTCATTGTTTTAATTTAATTCAATATTTTTACAAAAAAACATCATAAAAATCAGAAAAGGCAAAAAATATAATTATTTTATTTTAATTATTTTTTTTTTAAATAAATTAGCATGTAAATATTTAGTTTTAATTAGGTTGCAATTTTAATTCTTTTTAATAACTAAAAATCTAGAAATATAGAATTAGGTTAATTGATAATTTTTATACCTTATTAAATTTTCCTTTTTTTTATCACAATATTATTTATTTATTTATTTTATTTTTATAATTAAATGTACATAAGTAAAAATTAGGGTTTAATTTAGGTTAATATAACATTTTCATAATAACTAAAAAATAATTAGAATTAGGTTTACATTTTATTTTACTTTTAGTTAATTCTTTTCCATTAAATCTTAAAAAACATAAAATACCAAAAAAACATTTAATTTTGATTTTAATTCTTCATTAACTTTAATTTTTGCAAAAGGGTCCAACGCCCATGTTCGTAACTTATGTAATTTCGCGTATTTTATTTTATGTCGTTTAATTAATTATGTACCTCTCCCGAAGCATTGTAACAATTACTTCTCGCACTTTTATTCGCTTTATTTATTTTTCAGTCAAATCGGGTCCGGTTTAATTTTGGCGATGTGGACCCGCGCCATTTGTAATAGTTTAGATTTATTTTTCCGCAAACTTTATAACTGTTAAAAAGCATGCAAGAATGAATGTCTTAATTAAAAACAAAACGTTAGATCACAAATAAACATGACAAGACAAATATCTGAAAACAACACAAGATTCGCACACACCACCCCTAGGGTACGCCTCACTATTGCCTTTCGAAAGGTGATCGTCGAGTAGAGGACGTCTTAGTAAGTCCTCATGATCCGGGAACCTGGCATGAGGGTAGCTTCTAAGGTGTCTTCCCATTGCTCTGGTGATCACCATGTCCCTACAAACTCGAATTGACCCGAACACCTCCAACGGTGGTGCTACCTACCTCTCAATGGTGGGATGGCACTACTTTTAAGGACATTTACACAGACGAACTCCTTAGGGTAGGTAGGTTCTCAAGGATACTTGCTCTAATCTCAAAACAAACTCAAAAATCTTTTCACACCAACACATTTTCAAAAGCTTTCAAAGCAAATTTTTCAAACACTCTGACGCACGAGTCGAACTGAAATTTTTCAAAGGAACTTTTTTAAACCCACATTGAAAAGCAAACAAACATTTTGAAAACACATTGAGCAAGTATCTAAGAGCCCATGGATAACCATGGATAGAAAGGATGCTAACACCTTCCCTTTCTATAACCTACCTCCCGAACCGAGAGCAATCTCTTTTAAGGAATTTTTCTGTGCTTTTGTCCTTTCCATTTGGAGAAAATAAAAGACAGTGGCGACTCTTGCTTCCGTGACATTTCGCGAACCAGCTTTAAACAGTCAGTTCCAGATCCACCGATCACATGCATCTTAACTGAGAAGGAACCTGGGTAAGGTTGCTTTGTGAGGAGTTTGGGTAAAACTGCATCTGAACTGAGAAGGAACCTAGGTAAGGTTGCTTCAGGATAAGGCTGAGTGAAACTTCAGAAGGAACCTGGGTAAGGTTGCTCGTGATGAGTCTATGTAGGGCTTTAGGAGGAACCTGGGTAAGGTTGCTCGTGATGAGTCTATGTAGGGCTTTAGGAGGAACCTGGGTAGGGTTACTTCGGGATAAGTCCGTGTAAAACTTCGGCAGGAACCTAGGTAAGGTTACTTTAGGCTAAGTCTGTGTAAAACTTCAAGAGGAACCTGGGTAAGGTTACTTTGTGATAAGTTCGTGTAAAACTTCAGAAGGAACCTGGGTAAGGTTACTTTGGGATAAGTTCGTGTAAAACTTCAGGAGGAACCTGGGTAAGGTTACTTTGTGATAAGTTCGTGTAAAACTTCAGAAGGAACCTGGGTAAGGTTACTTTGGGATAAGTTCGTGTAAAACTTCAGGAGGAACCTGGGTAAGGTTGCTTCATGATAAGTTCGTGTAAAACTTCAGAAGGAACCTGGGTAAGGTTACTTTGTGATAAGTTCGTGTAAAAACTTTATTTGGAAATGTATGAGAAAAGACCCGTGTAAGATTTTTCATGATAAACCCGTGTGAAGCTGCATTTAGGAGAAACCCGTGTAAGATTGCTTCGTGACGAACCCGTGTAAAGCTGTATTTGATCGTGAAGATAATTACTCTGTTTAGTTTCAGGGGCTAATCTTGAACTTGCTGGAAGTTGTTGATGATAACCATCTTTCCTGAAAAGGTACATGATTAATCATATATGATGCATGACATGCATTGTATGATGATGTTCTCAAAATAAATGAGATTATGCCGTATGCAATATGTATGCGCATGTCATGATATATGAACATGAAATGCTATTATGGCACGTCCGAGTTTGGGAAAATAAATCCCTGACTGCTGTTGGAGAGTAACGGAAATTGAGTTCCTGACCGTCGTAGAAAAAGTGGTTCTTCTACTTCCGTTGGAGATGGTGAACCGGAGATGACTATGCTGGGGATTTTCCTCTTGTTTACGGATATTCTGCCGAGGAGAGGCTCTGCTTGAGAACAACTCTGCGGGGGAATAACTTTGTTGGGGAGAGAAGCTTCCATAGCTGAAGGGATAAACTTTGTCGAGGATTGAGCTTCTGTATTCATAGAAATAAACTCTGTTTGGGAGAAAACTTTATGACCCGCTTGCGATTATGAAATTCGGTCGGGGAATATAGATGTCGATTCTCTGAAGGAACTTTTCTAGGGAACGTAGCTCCTGTTTGGGGAATCTGATGTCAAAGCCTTAGTTGCCTCTACTCTTTAGGGAGTGTAGATGTCACAGGGTCGTATGTTAAGGATACGAAAATGACTTTGCATCAGGACTTTTCTGCCCCTGTACCTGCTGGAGAAAGTACCCATCAAGGCTTTGTGGATGTTGATCAGGATGATAAGTCTTCTATTGATAAACAAATAATAAGATGACGGGACATAGTCGTACGCTTCAAATCCCTAACTTTTTCCTGGACTGCCCTTCCGGGTTTTCAGTCCACCAGGATACCCTTTTTTTCTCAAGCCGCCTTTTCAAGTTTTCGACTTGTTGGGTGTACATATCTTTTTTTTTATCCCTAATTTTTTCCCGAACCCTTTTGGTTCGCCGAGATACCCTTATTTTTTCCTAGGCCAGTCAACCTAGCGGGTCCTTGTTCATGCGTAGTATTTTCCGACTATGTCCATGTTCACCGGGTACGGAGAATTGTCATTGTCCATAGTAGTAAGTGTTGCCACACTACCAGAAGATGTTTGTTTGATCGTATAGGATTCGTTGCTGAAATTCATGCCCAATGCCCCAAGTGATTTAGATGGAGATATGTCCCTGGCTATTTGACATCTTTGAGAGATTCCTTGAATCTTGACTTGACTGCCCCAGATGATGGACAATGATCATGCCGTGCCCCCTTGGTTAGAAGTTTTTTTTTGCTTGAGGTGATCCATTTTATTGAGAAGGTTTTTGTTCACTAGATATTCGTCATGCGAATTTCTCTGCTGTTTGAACAAATAGTCATATGCAAACAATGTTATTTTAAGAATGCAAAGCTTATGTCTCTCTTGAAGTTTGAAAATTCATTTTTTAGTAAAACAAGTTTTTTTTGTAAAAGTGTGATGTCAACTCAGGATTTATAGCAAACCTTATAGGAGTCGGGATACCTTTTGTAACAATATGCTTTCGAACTAACCCATGCTTCAGCTAGGACTTTTAAGGGTTATAACGTGGCCTGGTTCACGATTTAAGAAACAAAGGATAAAGCTCAAATTTTATTTGTACCCACCTGTTCTTCGTGATGTTTTTCGATCCTAAACTCAGCTAATTGTGCATTTAGATCGCGTTTGAGTCTTTGCTCTGATATTCCAGTGATGGTTCGGATACTATCAGTTTATTTTAAATAGGCAGTCATTTCTTTTTTGTTGAGGGTTTGTAGGACCTCTTTCTTTTTTATTTTAATATCCCTGTCTTTTGCCTGAACTGTTTCTTTTTGTGATTACAGTCAGTGGGATGCCCCAGTGTTTTTTTCTTAAGTCTCCTTCATAGGTTTTGACTTAATGGGCTTTTATTTCGAGAGATAATGACTGCCTGTCTTGATGATTATAGGGAACTGTGATACGGTGGCAGAACCGACTGTTTTGGAAAGTGCTGGTTTGCATTTTGCGTTTGTGTTTGCAAAATGTCGCGGTAAGCAAGAGTCGCCACCGACTTTTATTTTATCCAATCATGGAATGGGAAAAAGAACATAAAAAACCTTTTTTTCGAAATTTCTGAGTACGGGGGGTAGATTATAGAAAGGGAAGGTATTAGCACCCTTTCTATCTGTGGTTTTCCTCGGGCTCTTAGGTACTTGCTCATCTTTAAAATTGCTTGTGTGTGTTTGTTTTGAAAAGTTTTGTTCTACTTCGTTTTAACCCTTATTTTTGTCCTCAAGAGTGTTACGAAGTTGTTTTTGAAAACTTTGTTTAGAAAGTGTAAGTGTTAAAAGAGTTTGTTTTGAGCAAGTACCTACCAGCATCTACCTACTCGAAAAAAGATCGTTTCTATTCTTGTTCCTTTAGACAATGATATCCTACTATTGAGAAATAGGTAGCACCGTCGTTGGAGTTTGTAAGGGTCAATTCGAAATGGACGTAATGGTCATTGAAGGCAACATGTAAGGATACCTTAGCATTTCGAAGGGACTGTCATCATATATTCGTAGGCTACATCGAGGGATAAGATTATATACCATAGGCAACTTCGAGGGACATCGAGGGACCATGATCTTTATGATGATTTTAACCGAGGGTCTTTGCTAAGGGTATCCCTATGTTCGAGGGACATGACCATTGTTTTCCGAGGCAACCAAGTGAGGAGTACCCTAGGAGTGAATATGTGCATATGATTGATTTCAGTTATTTAATCTTTGCATAATTAAGGTGATCTGCTGTTTTAATTTTCAATTAGTCTTTCCATACAATCCTATTAACATACATCTAAGTAGTTTATAGTTTGTGGAAATTAAAATGCGAGAAATTAAAGTCCTAGCTATTACAAGGCTTTTGCAGATACATAATTATTTTGGACTGAAAATAAAAATGCGGAATTTAAACCCTAATTACTATTACATCCCGGAAGCAATTACATAATTAGAAAAAATAACGAGAAAAAGATAAATCTACGTTATTACATTGATAATGCGACCTATACAATTTTTCTAGAAATTAAAATGTAAAAGAATAAATAAAAAGAACTTAAGGAAAAATTAAAACCTAAAATTCTAAGTTAATGTTTTTGGTATTTTTTGTAGAAAATAATTTTAAATTAATTAAAAAACCTAATTCTAACTAATTTTAATAAAAAAGTTAATTAACTTAATTTATTAATAAATGAAAAAAATCCAAAAATTCAGTTACTAATTAAAACAAAAACCTAATCCTGATTTGTTTGAATTAAAAAAAGGTTAGTTTTGAAAAAAATGGTTAATTATAAAAATCCTAAAACCTAATTAATTTTAATAAATAAAAAAATGTTAATTTTGAAAAAAAAGGTTAATTAAAAAAACCTAAAACCTAATTCATTTTAATAAAAAAAAGGTTTTAAAAAAAAGTTTATGTCTAATGGTTAATAAAAAAGATTAAGTTTGCTAAAAAATAGATAGGGGAAGAAACATCAATGAAAAATAGGGTTAAAAATAAAAATAATGCAAATGTCATGGGTGGTTGTTGAACCAAAAATTAATTTAAAACCTAAAATTAAATTAAAAAAAGACCTAAAATTAATTATTCGAGTTTAGGAGGAAAAATCAAAGGTTTGTGAAAAATGTTAAGTTTTATGAAAAAAAAAGTTTTAAACAGAAAGAATGAAAATAAGTAAAAGGATAAATATAGGAAGAAAACCAAAACCAATATGGGTGGTCGTTGAACTCATGCCCTTAACCTCCTTAACCTCCTCAGGATGTCTGTCTTGCCATACATTGGTGGTTGTTCTATTTTGGCCATTAGTGCTTTGGCCTCAGCGTTCTGTAATGAACCTGCATGAGACCCTGGCAAAATCTGCAGTGTTGAATCTCATGAACACAATAAATAAATTACTATATATCATAAAATACAAATAAAACAAATATATGAAAACATTTAATGTTAAAACCGACATGGCGTGTATGAATAATTATACCCTTTTGATCATGGAGATTAAACCAGCCTTACCCTTACTGGAGAAGTAGTGAGATGAATGCTTCTATGCTCTTTTGATCATGGAGATCAAATCGGCCTTACCCTTACTGGAGAAGTAGTGAGATGTGGGTTTGTAACAGGGATGACTTGTTTTTAGTGAGATGGGGATTTCTAATAAGGATTTCAAGGTTTTAGGGTTCTTGAAAGAATTTAATATTCTGACAGGGTTGTGGTAAAGGTTTTTTTTCCTCTTTCTTCCTTTGTGTGAAAAGAATGAGATTATATAATGGAAATTAGAGCAAAGATATGGGCTTTGAATATACAATTGGGCCTCCAATGTTCACTTGAGTCCGTCACGTTCCAGACTAAATCGCAGGAGCTTAAGTGCAATTTTTGAAGTTGAAATGTGAAAATAAAATGCATCTGACATCGAGAAATAACTCCTG
This sequence comes from Vicia faba, assembly GCA_948472305.1. Taxonomy (NCBI): domain Eukaryota; kingdom Viridiplantae; phylum Streptophyta; class Magnoliopsida; order Fabales; family Fabaceae; genus Vicia; species Vicia faba. The sequence continues at coordinate 469,899,797 of OX451735.1, forward strand.
TCCAAAAATGGGCTCAATCGGATAAACGGTAAATTAGTTATGAATTTTTGAAGTTTCAGCTCAGACAAACTTATTTTGGGCTCCAGTGTAGACTCTGACACGTTATTCAATAAAAAACTGGTATTGATCGGAGCATAATCTGGTCTCAACTTTGGAATAAAAGCTATAGATATCTGAGTCATTGACCTTGTGTAAAAATATGGGCCCGATCTGATAAAATTGACCGAGTTATAAATTTTCGAAGTTTCGACCCAGATAAAATAATATCCAGCATTCAGGATTTTCGGCGCGTCACACGCACTCTGAACAAAAAACAAAGGCCTTTTGGATACTGTTAGAACTCAATACCTCCTGTGAAAACTTATCCAACTCAATTTTTGAAATTTTGGCGCCGGAACCAGCTCGATAAGATGCAAATCGACCAAGTTATGATTTTCTGAACATGACACAAATAAACTCCTGTCACAAATTTTTTGTACGAAAATACTTGATAAATCCGCATTTTTGAAGACCTTCTGATTGAAATTGGCTTCCAGCCATGAGAGATGAAAACGTAGATGACGTCAATACAGAATTTTGGCCATTGGAACGGGTTCAAAACGAGCCACGATCTTCAAGTTATGAATTTTTTAGCGCGTAAAAACTGCACTTTCAGCACACTTTTTCACCACATTTCTTCGAGAAAACTCACACATTCGGAGACCTTCTTTAAAGAATTAACTCTTGAGCCGAATCTGAATTTGAGAATATGTTATCAGGAATATCTTGGCAAAAGAACACCTGAATATGACGCGCCGGGTTGGACTTGTGAATCTTTGAACTCCGAATCATTGCAAATTGGCGAACCGATCTTCAGCACAGAAAATACTCTGAGAACATCCATTGGCGAAATAAATGTCACTTGTAATCTGAAGAAGCTTGATAAATATACCTTTATTCCATAACCATAAAACCAATAATATGCGTGTATGAAAAGAGGGCAAATTTTGGGGTACAACAGCTGCCCCTATTCAATCTTCTTAAACCTGAAGATTTAGATTAGCTCGTCTGCCTTTCGTGATCTGAAGGTGGAAGATGATTGAACACTAGAGTGCCCAGAAATTTGCACTCGTCTGTAATGATGCTTTACTATGTAGGTAGTATCAGGAGTGGGCTTACAGGTGTCATTTGGAAGTCAATGACGGAAGATGGGCTTAAAGATGCCATCAGAAGAAGTATCGATCGCGTAAGAGATTCCTTTGCAAGAGCCCGTACACCTGTTGTTGAGGAGGACTATGCTGGGGAATGTTATTCTCTGTCTTGAGAGAAAAATAGATTTTTAGGAACTTCAGTTGTCTGTTACTCTACTGAGGAATCATCTCTTAGTCGAGGAGGTGAAAATGAACTACTATCTGGTCGTGCTCCAGGCTTCACAATGACTTATTGGGGAGATGAGATTAAACTTGATATCTGGTTGTTCTCCAGGCTTTGAAATTTATCAATTCTTATTTGGTCGTGCTCCAGGCTTCAGAAGGAATCAAGTGGTTATCTGGTTGCGCCCGGGCTTCCATTTGATTTTAAGGCATACTAATATCCGGTCGATTTCTGGGCTTCATAGTAATTGGCCGAGTAAACTGCTATTTGGTCGAATTCCAAGTTGCGCAGTGTCTTATACTGTTATCTGGTCATGTCCCAGGCTTCAGTATCCTTTTCCGCTATCTGGTCATGATCCAGGCTTCGCGGTGTCTTATACCATTATCTGGTCGATTCCAGGCTTCATGGTATCTTTTATTGCTATCTGGTCGATTTCCAGGCTTCACAATAACCTGCTGAGGGCTAAGCTGTTTTCCGGTCGATCTCTGGGCTTCATAGCTTATATTTAAGACATACCACTATCTGGTTGATTCCAGGCTTCATAGTATTTTGGAGAAATCAAGATATTATCTGGTCGATTTTCGGGTTTCATAGCTTGAACTGGAATAGAAATCTTAGTATCGGTTTGACTGAACCAGAGAAAACTTGTGAGAACTTGATTGTATCTTTCCCTGAAAGGTAAAGAGTTAGTCGTATGTAATGTCATGATGTATGACAGGTATTGGTTAATGATGTTCTCAAAATAAATGAGATTATGATGTATGATGCATATGTGCATGCCATGATGTATGGATTATGCAATGTTCTTGTGATATTCTCCGGCTGGGGAGAATAAATCCTGGACTGCTGTTGGAGAGTTGAGTTCTTCATTCTCGTTGGGGATGGTGACTGAAGATGATTAGCTGGAGACTTGCATCTGTTCTGCTCGAGAATATTCTGCCGGGAGAGACTTTGTCTAAGAACAATCCTGCGGGGTAATGACTCTGTTGGAGAGGAGATACTCTGGTGATAGGTCATGCTGATTTGGAGAAATAAACTCCACCTGGGATGAATTTCCATTGCTGGCGATAATGAATTTTGTTGGAGATTGAATTTCTGCTTGTGAGAGAAATAAACTTTGCTTGGGGAAAAACTTACCGACTCACTCGCGATTGTGAACCTCAGCTGGGGAGAGTTGTGTCCTGTTCGGGAAAGCTAACATCACTGTCTTTGGATAATTTTTACTCTGTGGGGAGTGTAGATGTTACTGGGACGCATGCTGAGGATATGACAATGACTTTGCATCGAGACTTTTCTGCCCCTGTACCTGTTGGAGAAAGTGCCTGCGGAGGCCTTGCGGATTGAGTGTTATCCCAACTTATGAGGTGCTTGGTAACTTTCGATCGAAATGATAAGTCTTCTACTGATAGGAAAGTGACGAGATGACAGGACATAGTCGTACGCTTTAATCCCTAACTTTTGCCTGGACTGTCTTTTCAGATTTTCAGTCCACCAGGATACCCTTTTTTGCCCAAGCCGCCTTTTTAATTTTTTGGCTTGCCGGGTGTACATTTTTTTTTTTTTATCCCTAATTTTTTCCCAAACCCTTTTGGTTCGCCGGGATGCCCTTATTTTTGCCTAGGCCATTCAACCCAGCGAGTCTTTGTTCATGCACAGTATTTACTGACTATGTCCACGCTCTCAGGGTGTAGGGAGTTGTCACTGTCGATAGTGTTGTGTTGCCACACTACCAAAATATGTTCGTTTGATCATACAAGATTCGTTGCTGGAATTCATGTCTAATGCCCCAAGTGATTCAGATGGAGATCTGTCCCTGGCTATTTGGCATCTTTGAGAGATTCCTTGAATCTTGACTTGACTGCCCCAGATGATGGACAATGATCATGCCGTGCCCCTTGGTTGGAAGTGTTTTTCCACTTGAGGTGATCCTTTTTATTGAGAAGGTTTTTGTTCACTAGATATTCGTCATGCGAATTTCTCTACTGTTGAACAAATAGTCATATGCAAACAATAATATTTTAAGAATGCAAAGCTTATGTCTGTCTTGAAATTTTTGAAAATGCATTTTTCAGTAAAACAGACACATTTTGTAAAATATGATGTCAACTCAGGATTTACAGCAAGTCCTACAAGAGTCAGGTTACCTTTTGTAATAGTATACTTTCGAACTAACCCATGCTTCAGCTAGGACTTTTAAGGGTTATAACATGGCCTGGTTCACGGTTCAAGAAACAACGGATAAAGGCTCAAAATTTATTTGTACCCACCCGTTCTTCGTGATGTTCTTCGATCCTATATTCAGTTAATTGTGCATTTAGATCCCGTTTGAGTCTTTGCTCTGATATTCCAGTGATTGTTTGGATACTAACAGTTTATTTTGAATAGGCAGTCATTTCTTTTTGTTGAGGGTTTGTAGGACCTCTTTCTTTTTTATTTTATTATCCCTGTCTTTTTCCTGAACTGCTTCTTTTTGTGATTACACTCAGCGGGATGCCCCAGTTTTTTTCTTAAGTCTCCTTCATAGGTTTTGACTTAATGAGTTTTTATTTCGAGAGATAATGACTGCTTGTCTTGACGATTATAGGGAACCATCACTGTCTTTTGTTTTGGAAGGACGCCTTTGATGCCATTCATTGTGCACCTGGATTAACTGAGAAAACTACCCTGCCTCAGGTTGTGATTAAGGGTTTTAATTTGTGTGAAAAGAAAAACTCCTACTTCTTTGGCTCAAAGGGGTTCACTAGGGATTATCTTCCTTATAACTCCACTATTTAGGATTTGAAACAACGCTTGTACATCATCAGCGGGGTCTGTTCAAAAGCATACTGTAGATATTTTGATATCATTTTCATCATCCTCCCTCTAAAGGCTTAGATTTTTTAATCGAGAGTTGAATATCACAAAAGGAAATAAGAACACATTTTTGAAATAGTGAATACGAATGAATTGATTCAAGACAAACATGTGCAATGCATTGATGAAATAACGAGGTTTGATATGAATAAATGTTCAAACAAATCAAAAGAAAATTACACATTGAAAAATTCTAATGAGCGAAAAGTCTTCTTATGAGAACTTGTCACTTCAGATGGTATGCCTTGGAGGGATGGCAGAAGAACTCAACCTGGCCGTCTTGTGCGAATTCTAGCGCTCCTTCATCAATCAGGTCTTGAATTTTATTTCTCAACGCCCAACAGCTGTTTGTGTCATGCCCTGGACTATTGGAGTGATATGCACATATTGCATCAGGGTTGTAGTTAGGCGAAGAAGTCTTGGGATTCGAATGAGGCCCTATCAACGTAACCAGATTCATCCTCAATATATGTTGTAAAGCTTAAGACAACGGCATGTTGAGTTTGGTAAACTTCCTCTTGGGTGTATCTGGCTTACTCTGATTAACACGTTGTTTTTGGAGAGGTTATTGTTGGACCCGTGAGGTAGTAGAAATTTGTAAAGGTCCACTCTTCACCAAACCAAACTCTTGTCTTCTTGGAGGTTGATCAATGACTTGGTCCCCGGCCTCGACTGTTTGCTTCATACTGTTGTATTCGTCTTGATGAAGTTGGTTAATGATGGCTTTTAGCTCTTCTTGTCTTCGGGATAGGCCTTGGATAAGAGTCATTTGCCCCAGCATCTGGGTTCTCATTGCACCTACCTCAGCTTGCAGTTGTTCCAACCATTCGTCCTTATTGTCTTCAGAACTTTTCTTGACCAAGTTCCCAACGAGGAGTGTTTTCAACTCTTCCTGCCCCTTGGATAAGTTTAGGAATATTTCCCTAAACTGAGCTTCTTGAGTTTGAAGATCTTTGTTGTCTTGTTTGAGAGCCATTGCTAAAATAAACAGCGAGAACATGAGAGACCTGTACTGGAAGACCTGTTATGCAATGATATGTATGATATATGTATGCAATGTTTTCAAGGATCTCGCGGGGTAAACAAGAAACTGTTAGAATTTGATTGCAGCTTGATTGAAGAAACTATGTGTCGTTAAGAGTCCTTATTCAAGAGTCAAGCTCACCATATCGAGTGGGTCATAGCCACTGACTCAAGTTATCATGTTTTGATCTCTAGGAGACATTTTCTAGAGGAAAATAAATCCCCTTGCCCCTTGCTAGACGTCTGATTTACCATAACCTGCATCACAAACCCTTGAGATCCTTGAAATGGTTAAGGAAATGTTAAGGCATGATGTTATGATGTGTATGCTACGCGTTTAAGCAAAAGTGCGAGGTGATGTAAGCAAGTAAACTCGGCAAGAAATCCAAGTTATTGGATAAGGACTGTAAACAAAACCTGCAAGGAACTCATGTTGTCAGATAATAAAAATGTGCAAGTAGTTCAAGTTGAAAGCACACAAGTCACACAAACAGCCTTAGGTTTAGGCTTGCATGGGTTTTAAGGTAGTACCCTCTTGAAGTTTAGTTGGTTCAACCTGTCCTAGAAAAGTAACCGGGTTCTAGAGGATCTCAATATCACTGACCATCCTCCGTCATGGTTTCAGCTTACGCAATATTTTTTTACGGTCGGAACTATCTCGAGAGTATGGTCTCAATGAATGTAGCATCAAGTATCAACCAGTTCTCAGCTTTACATCGAGGCCGACTATCTCACTACTTTCTAATGGCCAATTTGGTCGATTAAAGGTTCTAAGATCAGTTGATGCTTAACTATACACATAGCAACCCCGTATTCTCCTTGTTTCTCCACAAGGGATACCGGTACCAACCAATATGCCACATCAACATAGCTACTGCTTCAACTGTATTGGTCTATGCCGTACAGCTCCCTCATAGTTTATTACTACTTACCTAAAAGGTGTCCCCAGATCCGGGTTAGGATCTATAGTAACTCCCAAACAACCCTTAAATGTAAAGCAACCAAAACAAACAAGAGAAGCAATTTATGATGAACTTAAATCCTAAGGTATACCCCACTTATAATCCCTAGCAGAGTCGCCAGTTCTGGCGATACGGTGGCAGAATCGACTGTTTTGTAAAATGCTAGTTTGTGTTGTGTTTGTATTCGTAAAATGTCGCGGTAAGCAAGAGTCGCCACTGACTTTTATTTTATCCAATCATGGAAAAGGAAAAAGAACAAAAAAAACCTTTTTTTCGAGATTTCTGAGTACGGGGGTAGATTATAGAAAGGGAAGGTATTAGCACCCTTTTTATCAGTGGTTTTCCACGGACTCTTAGGTACTTGCTCATCTTTAAAATTGCTTGTGTGTGTTTGTTTTGAAAAGTTTTGTTTTACTTCGTTTTAACCCTTGTTTTTGTCCTCAAGAGTGTTACGAAGTTGTTTTTGAAAACTTTTTTTGGAAAGTGTAAGTGTGAAAAGAGTTTGTTTTGAGCAAGTACCTAACAGCATCTACCTACTCGAAAAAGATCGTTTCTATTCTTGTTCCTTTAGACATCTCTATCCTACTATTGAGAAATAGGTAGCACCGTTGTTGGAGTTTGTAAGGGTCAATTCGAAAGGGACGTAATGGTCATTGAAGGCAACATGTAAGGATACCTTAGCATTTCGAAGGGACTGTCATCATATATTTGTAGGCAACATCGAGGGACAAGATCATATGCCGTAGGCAACTTCGAGGGACATCGAGGGACCACGATCTTTATGATGATTTTAACCGAGGATCTTTGCTAAGAGTATCCCTACGTTCGAGGGACATGACCATTTTTTTCCGAGGCAACAAAGTGAGGAGTACCCTAGGAGTGAATATGTGCATATGATTGATTTCAGTTATTTAATCTTTGCACAATTAAGGTGATCTACTGTTTTAATTTTCAATTAGTCTTTCCATACAATCCTATTAACATACATCTAAGTAGTTTGTAGTTTGCGGAAATTAAAATGCGAGAAATTAAAGTCCTTGCTATTACAAGGCTTTTGCAGATACATAATTATTTTAGACTGAAAATAAAAATGTGGAATTTAAACCCTAATTACTATTACATCCCGAAACCAATTACGTAATTAGAAAAAAAACGAGAAAAGATAAATCTACGCTATTACATTAATAATGCGACCTATACAATTTTTCTAGAAATTAAAATGTAAAAGAATAAATAAATAAATAGAACTTAAGGAAAAATTAAAACCTAAAATTCTAAGTTAATGTTTTTGGTATTTTTTGTAGAAAATAATTTTAAGCTAATTAAAAAACCTAATTCTAACTAATTTTAATAAAAAAGTTAATTAACTTAATTTATTAATAAATGAAAAAAAGCCAAAAAAATTCAGTTACTAACTAAAAAAAAAACATAATCCTAATTTGTTTGAATTAAAAAAAAGGTTAGTTTTGGAGAGAAAAAATGATTAATTAAAAAATCCTAAAACCTAATTAATTTTAATTAATAAAAAAAGGTTAATTTTGAAAAAAAGTTAATTAAAAAAACCTAAAACCTAATTAATTTTAATCAAAAAAAGGTTTTAAAAAAAGTTTATGTCTAATGATTAATAAAAAAGATTAAGTTTGCCAAAAAATAGATAGGGGAAGAAACGTCAATGAAAAATAGGGTTAGAAAATAAAAATAATGCAAATGTCATGGGGGGTTGTTGAATCAAAAATTAATTTAAAACCTAAAATTAAATTAAAAAAAGATCTAAAATTAATTATTCGAGTTTAGGAGGAAAAATCAAAGGTTTGTGAAAAATGTTAAGTTTTATGAAGAAAAAAAAGTTTTAAACAGAAAGAATGAAAATAAGTAAAAGTATAAATATAGGAAGAAAACCAAAACCAATATGGGTGGTTGTTGAACCCACGCCCTTAACCTCCTTAACCTCCTCGGGATGTCTGTCTTGCCATACATTGGTGGTTGTTCTATTTTGGCCATTAGTATTTTGGCATCAGTGTTCTGTAATGAACCTGTATGAGACCCTGTCTAAATCTGCAGTGTTGAATCTCATGAACACATTAAATAAATTACTATATATCATGAAATACAAATAAAACAAATATATGAACAAATTTAATGTTAAAACCGATATGGCATGTATGAATGATTATACCCTTTTGATCATGGAGATCAAACTAGTCTTACCCTTATTGGAGAAGTAGTGAGATGAATGCTTCTATGCCCTTTTGATCATGGAGATCAAACCAGCCTTACCCTTACTGGAGAAGTAATGAGATGTGGGTTTGTAACATGGATGGCTTGTTTGTAGTGAGATCGGGATTTCTAATAAAGATTTAAAGGTTTTAGGGTTCTTGAAAGAATTTGATATTCTGACAGGGTTATGGCAAAGGTATTTTTTTCCTCTCTCTTCCTTTGTGTGAAAAGAATGAGATTATATAATGGAAATTAGAGCAAAGATATGGGCTTTGAATATACAATTGGGCCTCCAATGTTCACTTGAGTCTGTCACGTTCCAGGCTAAATCGCAGGGGCTTAAGTGCAATTTTTGAAGTTGAAATGTGTAAACAAAATGTAGCCGACATCGAGAACTAACTTCTGTCCAAAAATAGGCTCAATCAGATAAACGGTGAATTAGTTATGAAATTTTTGAAGTTTCAGCTCAGACAAACTTATTTTGGGCTCCAATGTCGACTCTGATACGTTCTTCAATAAAAAACTGGTATTGATCGGAGCATAATCCGGTCTCGACACTAGAATAAAAGTTGTAGATCTCTGAGTCAGTTACCTTTTGTAAAAATATGGGCCCGATCCGATAATAATTGACCGAGTTATGAATTTTCGACGTATCGACCCAGATGCAATGATATTCAGCATTCAGGATTTTCGGTGCGTCACACGCACTCTGAGCAAAAAACGAAGGCCTTTTGGATACCGTTAGAACTCAATACCTCCTAAGAAAACTTAGCCAAGTCAATTTGTGAAATTTTTGCGCCGGAACCAGCTCGATACAATGAAAACCGACCAAGTTATGATTTTCTGAACATGACGCAAATAAACTTTTGTCACAAATTTTTTGTACGAAAATACTTGATAAATCCGCATTTTTGAAGACCTTCTGATCGAAACTGGCTTCCAGCCGTGAGAGATGAAAACGTAGATGACATCAATACGGAATTTTCGCCACTGGAACGGGTTCAAAACGAGCCACGATCTTCAAGTTATGAATTTTTTAGCGCGTAAAAACTGCACTTTCAGCACACTTTTTCACCACATTTCTTCGAAAAAAACTCACACATTCGGAGACCTTATTTAAAGAATTAACTCTTGAGCTGAACATGAATTTGAGAATATGTTATCAGGGATATCTTGGCGAAAGAACACTTGAATATGACGCGCCGGGTTGGACTTGTGAATCTTTGAACCCCGAATCATTGCAAAATGGCTAACCGATCTTCAGCATAGAAAATACTCTGAGAACATCCATTGGAGAAATAAACGGCACTTATAACCTGAAGAAGCTTGATAAATATACCTTTATTCCATAACCATAAAACCAATAATATGCGTGTATGAAAAGAGGTTAAATTTTGGGGTACAACAGGAACCATCACCGTCTTTTGTTTCGAAAGGACGTCTTTGATGTCATTCATTGTGTACGAATCGGCAGATTGTGACTGAATGCGCCTCTGAACTAACTGAGAAAACTACCCTGCCACAGGTTATGATTAAGGGTTTTAATTTGTGTGAAAAGAAAAACTCCTACTTCTTTGGCTCGAAGGGGTTGACTAGGGATTATCTTCCTTATAACTCCATTGTTTAGGATTTGAAACAACGGTTGTACATCGTCAACAAGGTCTGTTCAAAAGCATACTGTAGAGATTGTGGTATCGTTTTCGTCATCCTCCCTCTAAAGGCTTACAGTTTTTTAGTCGAGAGTTGAATATCACGAAAAGGAAATATAAATCAATTTAAGCATAATGAAAACAAATTAATTCAAGACAGACATGTGTAATGCGTTAATGAAGTAATAGAGTTTGACATGACAATAATTGTTCAAATAAGTAAAGAAAATACAACTTCAGAATTTAAATGAATAAAAATGCTTTCAATCCTAGCCATGTTTTGGCAAGGGAGCAGTGATCATGTTGGGAGTCTCAGGAGGGTCGAATTCGATCTCCTTGGCGTTAATTATATTCTGAATCTTGTATTTCAGCGCCCAACAATCGTTAGTATCGTGCCCCGGGCTACCAGAATGATAAGCACACCTTGCATCCGGGTTGTAGTTAGGAGAAGAAGTCTTAGGGTTCGGATGAGGGTTTATCACCGTAATCAGATTCATCTTCAACATGTGTTGCAATGCTTGTGACAATGGCATGTTGATTTAGGTGAACTTCCTTTGAGGTCTTTCCACCCTTGGCTGATTGTTTCGTTGTTGTGGTTGTTGTGCGTGTTCCGAATTAGAGATCAGCACTGCCCCCACAGATTGGTGGTAGTCTGCCTTGCTACGCCCCTTCTGGCCATGTACAGCATTGGCTTCCCTCTTTCCACCAAATGACTTCTTCTATGTACTCGAAGAGGTATTTTTCTGGATCTTACCACTCCAGATCCCAGCTTCTACTCTTTCTCCAGTCAATATCAACTCGATGAAACCAGCTGAGGAGCTACCAATCAAGTGATTGAAGAAAGGACCAGACAACATACCAAGGAACATATCCACCAACTCTCTATCAGACAAAGGGGGTTGGACTCTCCCTGCCAGATCTCTCCATTTCTGCACATAGTCCTTGAAACCTTCGCTTGCACCCATGGACATACTCTGGAGTGGAGTACGGGTAGGGGAAAGGTCAGCGTTATATTGATACTGCTTGTAAAATACAGCATCCAGATCTTCCCAGTTACGGACATTCGTTCCCTCCAACTGGTAGAACCATTCAAGCAGAGTCGCTGATAGACTATCTTGAAAGAAATGGACCCACAAGTTCTTATCAGTTGTGTGGGGTTGGATCTTCCTGACATAAGAACAGAGATGGAGTTTTGGGAAGGACACCCCATCATACTTAGCAAAAACTGGAGCTTTGAACTTCTGCAAGATTACCACTCCCGACACCAATCCCACTTCTTCGAAATCTAGTCCAGGTATCCTCTGAACTTCCATGGCACTCAGTCGGTCTTCTAGATGTTTGTATCTATCCTCAGCAGGAGGATATTGTTCATCGTTATAGCAGTATCATTGTCAGATACTGCAGGACTAGGGTCCTTCTCTTCTTCCTTATTCTCCCCTTCCTTGGATGAAGAGGTCAGATCAGTTTGTCGCTTCAACCGCTCTCCAAACCTTCTGCCCATATTCAGAATACCGACAACCTTCTTCTTTTTCTTCTTCTCTTTCAGAATGAGGGCTTTCAGATCCTCCTGCCCTTTTGCCAGACTTATGAACATTTGTTGGAACTGGGCGCTCTGTGCCTGAAGATTCTTGATGCTTTGTTCAGAAGACATTTCTTCTGAAATAAACAATGAAGAAGATGAGAAACCTGTAACGGTACCTGTTTATGCAATGTCATGGATGATATGTGTATGCAATGATTTCAAGGATTCTTAAAGGCTCAGATTCGTTTAACCAAAAGAAACACACATTAATTGCATTGATAAGTTTGAATTGTTACAAATAATGCCCTTTAGGCTTACAAATAAACAAAACTGAAAGCAAAAAGAAGCTAGGTCTCCTAGGAGCGCATCCTCTTTGGTGCGATGTAGGCATTTATGTTCCTTTCTTCATGAAGTAGCCTAGTGAGCTCCAGGACCTTCTTCTCGCTGGCATAGAACTGAGCTTAAAACGTGTCCCGCTCTTCTTTGAGTTGAACCCAAGACTTCTGTAATTCTTCATGATCAGTTGGCATGTCAGGGTGATGAACAAAAGAAGCAGTGTCTCCTTCAGCAACTGGTTCCATAATTATTGGTAGGACAGTAGGGTAGGGCATCATCAGACGTTGGGCGCGAGCTCGTACCTGTTGGAGATAAGGCTCAAGAGGAATGGAATTCTTGTGCCCTAGCGTCTTGCTATCAATTTTATGTACCATGCCCCAAGCTTTTATGAACCTTCTACGATAGCCTTGAACGTCGTTCTCATAGTTGAAGGTGATTCCTTGTATAAGCGTATCATGAGGACCATCTCTTCTTGCATAACCAAACTGAAGCAGTTCCAAACAAGGGTTGTAAGTGATTCCTCCCCTAATGCCTAAGAGGGGGACATTAGGAAATTCACCATAGCGATCGATGATGGTAACATCTTCCGAGAACCGTGAACACCAATGAATGTCTAAATGCTTATGGGACATCAGCCTGCGAGACCATTTCAAACCCTGCTCATTCTTCAAAACAGACCTGGGTAGGTGCAAAATAAACCACCTAGCCAATAGAGGAGTGCAACACAGGAGCGTTCCCCTTCTCTTTAGAGTGCGAGAATGCAAAGAGTGCAGAATATCCCCGAGTAATGTAGGTACTGGATTATGAGACAGGAAAACCTTGATAGTGCTCACATCTACGAGTTGATCAGCATTAGGGAAAAGTACCGTCCCATAAACGAGAAGTTCCAACACCTCTTCGAAAGCTTGTAAATCTAAGGTATCCCAAAAATGATAGGCGTTCTCAAATAGAAACTTAACTGGAATTCCTTGGACACTCCCTCTAGTCTCCCAATTTGCCACTATGTCAGACTGTTGTAAAGACAGAGCTCTAGCAATTTCTTCAGGCTTTGGATATTCTTCCGTACCATTGAAAGGAAACTGGTCAAGGATAGGTACTCCTAATAACTGAGAAAATTCCTCCATAGTAGGTACTAACTGATAATCCGGGAAGGTGAAACAATGGTGCACTGGGTCGAAGAACTGAAATAACACTTTTAACAACTCTTCATCAGGTTTTGCAGTGACCAGGTTGAGCCACTGACCATGCTTTCTAGTGAAATGAGAACCTTAAAGAACCCTTAATGCCAGATCCTTTAGTTGGAGAGACACTTTCACAAGGTTGATTTGTATAGTGTTCCTACGGGCAGATGCCATGTCTTATAAAACAGACCAAAAATGAGCCCTAGGGAATCCTTGAAATGGTTAGTCATGATATGCCATGCTTATGATGTCATGATTAGGTTAGAAAATCACAGGTATAACAAACAACAAACAAGTCACATCAAGTCCTTAGGTTTAAGGCTTGCATGAGTTTTAAGGTCATACCCTCTTGAAGTTGGATTGGTTCAACCTGCCCTATAAATAGTAACCGGTTTCTAAAAGGGATATCAATATCACTGATCTTTCCCCCAGCTTCATTCAATAGGCAATGGACTCGCAACCAAACAAAACTCAAGAGTCAAACTTCAATGAGTGTAGCATCGAGTATCTGTCGACCTTGGGCATACACCAAAGCACGCCATCTCTCTACGTCCTACTGGCCAAGTTGTGAAATTAAAGGTTCTAAGGTTAGTTGATGCTTCACGACACCACGCGGCGGCCCTTACTCTCTCTGATTGACTCAAGGGTTACCAGTACCAACCAAAGTGCCACATCAACGTAGCTACTGCTTCAACCGTGCTGGTACACCCCAGCATAGTTCCCCCACAGCTTATTGCTACTTACCTAAAAGGTGTTCCCCAGATCCGAGTGTAGGATCTATAGTAACCCCGAACAAACCCTCAAAAGTAAAACAATCAATACAATCAAGAGAAGCAATTTTAAAATCATCTAAATCCTAAGGTATACCCCCACATTATATAATTCCCCAACAGAGTCGTCAGTTCTGTGATACACTGGCAGAACCGACTGTTTTTACTGGTTTGCGTTTTGCGTTTTTTGTTCACAAAATGTCATGGTAAGCAAGAGTCGCCACCGACTTTTATTTCATCCAATCATGGAAAAGGAAAAAGAAAAGAAAAAACCTTTTTTTGAGATGTTTCTGAGTACGGGGGTGGATTATAGAAAGGGAAGGTGTTAGCACCCTTTCTATCCATGGTTTCCCATGGGCTCTTAGGTACTTGCTCATTTTTCAAATTGCTTGTGTGTGTTTGTCTTGAAAATGTTTTTACTTCGTGATAACCCTTGTATTATTCCTCAAGGATGTGACGAAGTTTGTTTTGAAAATTTGTTTTGAAAGGTGTTTGTGTGAAAAGTTTCCATTGAGAAAGTACTTAAGATTCTACCTACTCAAAAAAAGATTGTTTATTCTCATTTCCTTTAGACAACGCTATCCTACTATTAGGGAGTAGGTAGCACCGACGTTGGAGTTGTAAGAGACATTCGAAAGGGACAAGTACAATCACTAAAGCAATAGTTAGAAAACTTTAGTAGTAACCCAAGAGTCTTAAGATCTTACCGAGGCAACATTTCCGAGGCAACATTCGAATGGGACATTTTGATCTCTTAGACAGGAGGGCAGCCACTAAAATCTCCTATGCTTAATGATTGTTTACCGAAGGCAACCGAAGTGAGGTAAACCCTAGGAGTGAATATGTGCATATGATTTGTTTCGGCTATTTAATCTTTGCACATTAGGTGATCTACTGTTTTAATTTCAGATGTTCTTGCCATACAATCCTATTAGCATACATCTAGACAGTTAAAGATTGCGGGAATTTAAAGTGCGAAAAAACAAAACCTAGCTATTACAAGGCTTCGAGGAGGGGGTTTAATTACATAACCAAAAGTGGAGGAAAAGCGATAAATAAAAACCCTAATTTAAAACTATTACAAACCCTTAGCAGTTACAAAATAATTAACAAGCGCGCGACGAATTAATTACGAGGGGTAATTGAAAACCCTAAAAATTTGACTAGAAAATGAATAATATATTTTTTAAGAAAAGAATTAATTAAATTATCTACAATAAAACCCTAATTCTAATTATTTTAATTATGAAAAAGAAATTGAAATTAACCTAATCTAGCTAAATTAAATAATTTCAAGAAGATAAAATATTTTACAAAGAAAACAAGATTTTGTGTATTTTGGGTTTATTTGAGAAAATAAATTTAATTGTAAAATTAAAACCTAGATTCTATTTGATTTAAATTATAAAAGAAATTAACTTAACCTATATTTCTAATTAAATTAAAATAAATATTTTATTTAAAAAATGCTTTTTTTTTGTATTTTGTGATTTGTTGATTATATGATTAAATGAAAAAAAGGTGATTAATTTTTGGTGGAAAAAATAATAAAACAAAATAATTAAATAAATAAAAAAAGAAAGAATTGAAAATGGGCATGTATGTTGTTAGCAAATCTGGGGGTGCACTATCTGAATTTCGAAGCCCAAAAATGTGCCAAGCCTGGTCAATATTGGATCCTGTGTAGCGTTGACTTGAACGTGTACCATGGTCCCTCATGGATGGGCGTTAGATCTGATGACACGCTGGATTAAATGGTTGGACGCAAGTGTGCATGGTGGTCACCAGGAAGGATGATGCATTGGATCTGTTACAAGAAAGTGAAATAAAGAAAATTTTGTTGGGACCTGGGATCGAACCCAAGTCCTTCCACTCAATACCAAGTGCTTTTACCACTGAGCCATCTGCGTTGTTTGTTATTAACTCAAGAATAAAACATAATATATAAAAAACGTGATTAACTTATCAAAAGTGCGCGAGATTCAAACGGGCGAATGGTTGGCTGACACATAGCCATCTTCTTCCTTTCTCCGTCGTTTTAGGCTATGGCACTTTTACCTACAGACAAAGGTCTGTAGCAATAAACCTATGAAACTCAAAAATCCACAATATGCAAGATAAATGGCATCTAATTATATAGATCAACTCGTTTTGATCTTGTGAACACCATGGTACCCTTCTTTTTGCCTAATTTAACCTGCACCAAGAATCCCCAAATCGTGACCTCAAACCCTAACAATGCTAAGTATTGATTCCTGCACTGTTAATATAATTAAAGGATATAGAAAGCATGCAAATCCGATTATGGACAAGAATATATGAATAGAATGGATTTATAATGCGTAAAACATAGAAATCAAATTTGAGTTTGGGATGCAAACCATGATACTTCTATGCCAGGATTCTTGATGTTTTGAAGCCTGCAAATGGTTGGTAATGCTTCCTGAGATGCCAAGGAATTGATTTCTAGCTTTGAATCGTCTTGAATAGCCCTCTATCCCAAAATTTGAACCTCACTTTTTGTCAAAATTTTTGAGTTTGCTTTGGCCTTTTCACGACTGCAACCCTTGTGTTTATGATTTGGAATTGTTGTATGCATATAGTAGAGAATATTAGGTCAATAAAATTGCATCATATCTTTGAGAATTATGAAAATGAGATTTGATTTGATTCATGTATGATATCTTTCCAAAACAAGCTTCAATCCAATATTTTCCAATCCTAATGAGTCTTGCACAAATTGATCATCGTGCTAGATGTACATAGACTCAAAAGATGCACAAAAAATCCATGATTTGATTTGATTTCATTATTTTACCATTTAATTTGATTCATATTGATTTAAATGAATAAAAAATCAAAATAAATGATAAAAGTAATAAAATAATAGGTGGAAAAGCTCAGGGGTTGTGGGTCCTATTAGAAACATGTTTCAAGCAAGAAAACATGGGCCCCTTTGGATAAAATGCCAATTTGATCATTGTTGACTTTTAACAATTTTCCAAAAATTGCCAACTTTGACAATGCATAACTCTCTCAATTTTGACCCTAGGAGGGTGTTCTTGGACTTTTTAGAAATCCTATAATGTCACCTAAACAAGCCTTTTTGTTTCATCTTGGATCTTCCATGTTCATGTACGAAGCTTTGACCCAAAAGGTGTTTTTGTTGACTTTTCAAAAGGATCTGTAATGTAAAAATTCATATCTTTTGATGAGTGCATATTTTAAACTTGTGGTATGAATATGAATTGTATGGAATTGCATCCTATTCAAAATGATACTTGGATTGAAAAATTTTGATAAAGTATGTGGAAGTTATGCTTGGTCAAAGTTTGGTTGACTTTTAATGAGAAAACCCTAATTTAGCAACTTTTGGGTTTTGATGAATTTAGGGTATTCCTTGAAGAATCATGATCAACCCTTGATCAAATGATGAAAGTCACTTAAAAATGTGGATGTTGACCAAAAATCTTGAAGTTTTACTGTATGAGGGTCACAGTTGACTTTTGACCTAATACAATCGATTCTCAAGCATCTGAGCAGTTGACTGAGAAAACTTCTTGTGCAAGGCATGAAACTTGACATGTAGGGTCTTGAGAACATATTAGGAACTTGGGAAGCATTTGAGTCCTTTGTGGTTCACACATCTTGATGAAAATAGAAACCCTAATTTGAGGTACACTGCCTTAGGAGAGAGTTTGTCTGATCCACTCTTGGGCAACCTTGAGCAAATTGAAGATCTCAATGGACATGTATTGAGTAAAATGAGAGGGAAAATTTTGGGATACAACAACAGGTTTCTCACCTTCTGCGTTGTTTATTTCAACAATAATGACTTCTGAACAAAGTATCAAGGACCTCCAAGCACAAAATGCCCAATTTCAGCAAATGTTTATGGCCGTAGCTAAAGGGCAGGAAGATCTGAAGGCCCTTATTCTGAAAGAGAAAAAGAAGAAGAAGAAGAAGAAGAAGAAGAAGAAGAAGAAGAAGAAGAAGAAGAAGACCGTTGGTGTCCTGAATCTGGGCAGAATATTTAAGGGATCGTTGAAGCAAACGGTTGATCTGGCCTCTTCATTCAAAGAAGGGGAGAACCAAGAGGGTGAAACAAGGGAGGAAGACCCTAGTCCAAGGGTTTCTGAAGACGAATCCGATTACAATGATGAACAGTATCCTCCCACTGAGGATAGATACAAACAGTTAGAGGATCGTCTGAGTGCAATGGAGATCTAAAGAGTACCTGGCTTGGATTTTGAAAACTTAGGGCTGGTTTCTGGCGTGATCATCCCACCAAAGTTCAAGGTCCCCATATTCTCTAAGTACGACGGTGTCTCCTGCCCTAAGTTACACTTAAGATCCTATGTCAGGAAGATTCAGCCTCACACTGCTGACCGGAAGTTATGGGTCCATTTCTTCCAAGAAAGTTTGGCCGGCACTCAATTGGATTGGTTCTATCAGTTGGAAGGAACCAACATCCATACCTGGGAAGACTTGGCTATTGCTTTCTACAAGCAGTACCAATACAACATTGACCTGGCACCAACTCGAGTGCAACTACAGAATATGTCCATGGGCTCGAAAGAAGGGTTCAACGAATATGCACAAAAGTGGAGGGATCTAGCTGGAAGAGTACAACCTCCTCTGACTGATCGTGAAATGGTAGACATGTTCATGGGCACTATGACAAGTCCATTCTTCAATTTACTAATTGGGAGTTCCTCATCCGAGTTCATAGAGATGGTTCTGACAGGAGAGAGGATCGAAAATGGTATCAGGAGTGGGAAGATCCCGATGGCTGCATCTTCTAGTGTTGAGAAGAAGCCATCTGGTGGTAAGAGGGAAGCCAATGTTGTGTACAGCCAGAAGAGGCATAATAAGGCAGACTGCCACCAATCTGTAGGGGAGGTGCTGGTCTCTAATTCGGCACGCGCACAACGACCATAACAATAGAACAATCAGCCAAGGGTAGAAAGACCTCAAAGGCAGTTCACCAAAATCAACATGCCATTGTCACAAGCATTGAAACAGATGTTGAAGATGAATCTAATCACGGTGATAGACCCTCATCCAAACCTAAGACTTCCTCTCCTAACTACAATCCGGATGCAAGGTGTGCTTATCATTCTGGCATCCCGTGGCACGATACTAACGATTATTGGGCGCTGAAATACAAGATTTAGAATATGATTGATGCCAAGGAGATTGAATTCGACCCTCCTGAGACTCCTAACGTGATCAATGCTCCCATGCCAAAACATGGCTAGGATTGAAAGAATTTTTGTTCATTTGAATTCTCAAGTTGTATTTTCTTGGTTTATTCGAACAATTATTGTCATGTCAAAACTTTGTTAATTCATTAATGCATTGCACATGTTTGTCTTGAATTAATTTGTTTTCACTATGCTTAAACTGCTTTATACTTCCTTTTCGTGATATTCAACTCTCGATTAAAAGCTCTAACCCTTTAGAGGGAGGATGACGAAAACGATACTGCAATCTCTACCGTATGCTTTTGAACAGACCTTGCTAACGATGTACAAGCGTTGTTTCAAATCCTAAACAGTGGACTTATAAGGAAGATAATCCCTAGTCAACCCCTTTGAGCCAAAGAAGTAGGAATTTTTCTTTCACACAAATTAAAACCCTTAATCGTAACCTGGGGTAGGGTAGTTTTCTCAGTTAATTCAGAGGCGCATTCAGTCACAATCTTCCGCTTTGCACCCAATGAATGGCCTCGAAGATGTCCTTCCGAATCAGAAGATGGTGATGGTTCTACATAATCATCAATGCAGGCAGTCATTATTTTGCAAAAGAAAAGCCCGTTAAGTCAAAACCCATGAAAGGGACTTAAGGAAAAAACCGGGACATCCCGCTGATTGTATTCACAAAAAGAAACAATTCAGGCAAAAGAAGGGATAACAAAATGAAAAAAGAAAGAGGTTCTACAAATCCTCAACAGAAAGAAGATTACAAAAATGACTGCCTATTCAAAATAAACTTTCAGTATCCGAGTCATCATCGGAACATCAAAGACAGTACTCCAGGACTCAATTGGGATTCTAAACGTGTAATTAACTGACCATAGGACTGAAGGACATCACGAAGAACGGGTGGGTACAAATAAATTTTGAGCCTTTATCCTTTGTTTCTTAAACCGTGAACCAGGCCACGTTATAACCCTTAAAAGTCCTAGCTGAAGCATGGGTTAGTTTGAGAGCATGCTGTTACAAAGGTATCCTGACTCCTGTAGGACTTGTTACGAATCCTGAGTTGATATCACATTCTTGCAGATTTTGTTTTACTACACAAAACACATTTTCAAAAAAAAATTTCAAGACAGACATGAGTTTTACATTCTTTAAATGACATTGTTTGCATATGACTAATTGTTTTACAGCAGAGAAATCCATACAATGGATATTCAATGAACAAACATCCTCTCAATGGACAAAATCACCTCAGCGGGAAAGACACTTCTAATAACATGTCTTCCATAAGCAAAGGGACATGACATGATGTCTAACACACCTGAGGCAGTCTCCCCAAAAGTGTCAAATAACCAGGGGCAGATCTCCATCTGAATCACTTGGGGCATTGCACACACATTCCAGCAACGAATCATGTGCCATCAAGAAAACATTTTTGACAGTACTACAACATAACATTATGGACAGTGACAACTCCTCACATAATAAAGGCAACTAAAGCTTTGACATCGGCTTCCCGGGAAGGAGCTACTTTCCCCAGCAAAGCTCCTTAGAGAGCCGACGTCTATATTCCCCAGCAAAATTTTATAAGTCGCAAGTGGTTCATAAATTTGTTTCCCAAGCAGAGTTTATTACTCTGAATGCGGAAGCTCAACCCCCAACAAAGTTTATTCCTCCAGCGGCGTAAGTTCATCCCCCAACGGAGTTTATTTCTTTGAATCGGAAAAATCTTCCAGCAAAGCATCTCCTCTCTCAGACAGAGTTATTCCACCACAAATTTATTCTCAAGCAAAGTCTCTCCCCGGCAGAATATTCACAAACGAAAAGGAGTAAATCCACGGCATAGTCATATCCATTCACCATCCCCAGCGGAAGTAGAAGAACCACTTTTTCTACAACGTCCAGGAATTCAATTTCCAGTACTCTCCAACAGTAGTCGGGCATTTATTTTCCCAGACTCGGACGTGTCACAATAGCATTTCATGTTCATACATCATGACATGCGCATACATATTGCATACAGCATAATCTCATTTATTTTGAGAACATCATCACACAATGCATTTCATGCATCGCATATAATTAACCCTGTACCTTTTCAAGAAAGATGGTTATTATCAACAATTTCTAACAGGTCCAGGATTAGCTCCAAAAACTAAACAGAGTAATTATCTGCGCGACCAAATGCAGCTTTACACGGGTTTATCTTGAAAAAAAATCTCACACGGGTCCCTTCTCATACATTTCCAAATAAAGTTTCACACAAACTCATCATAAGGCAACCTTACCCAGGTTCCTTCTGAAGTTTTACACGAATTTATCCTGAAATAACCTTACCCAGGTTCCTTCTGAAGTTTTACACGGACTCATCCTAAAGTAACCCTACCCAGGTTCCATCTTACAATTTCCCGATGTAGTTTTACCCATACTCATCCTGAAGCAACCCTACCCAGGTTCCTTCCGAAGTTTTACCCCGACTTATCCCAAAGCAACCCTACCCAGGTTCCTTCTGAAGTGTTACACGGACTTATCATGAAGCCACCTTACCCAAGTTCCTTCTCGGTTCAGATGTAGTTTTACCCAAACTCATCACAAAGCCACCTTACCCAGGTTCCTTCTCAGTTCAGATACAGTTTTACCCAAACTCATCACGAAGCCACCTTACCTAGGTTCCTTCTTGGTTCAGATGCAGTTTTACCCAAACTCATCACGAAGCCATCTTACCCAGGTTCCTTCTCAGTCCAGATGAAGTTTTACCCAAACTCCTCACAAAGAAACCTTACCCATGTTCCTTCTCAGTTCAGTTGCAGTCTTACCCAAACTCCTCACGAAGCAACCTTATTTGGGTTCCTTCTCGGTTCAGATGCAGTCTTACCCAAACTCCTCAGGAAGCAACCTTATCCAGGTTCCTTCTAGGTTCAGATGCAGTTTTACCCAAATTCATCTCGAAGTAACCCTACCATCCAGGTACCTTCCTATAAGCCCTACTATCTAAGCTTTTATTTCGAAGTAACCCTACGACCCAGGTTCCTTCCCATAAGCCCTACTATCCAGGATTTCATTTCGAAGTAACCCTACGACCCAGGTTCCTTCCCATAAGCCCTACTATCCTGGCTTTCATTTCGAAGTAACCCTACGACCCAGGTTCCTTTCCATAAATCCTACTATCCAGGCTTTCATTTCGAAGTAACCCTACGACCCAGGTTCCTTCCCATAAGCCCTACTATTTGGGCTTTCATTTCGAAGTAACCCTACGACCCAGGTTCCTTCTCTTTTATCTCCAGACAAAAGTTTACAACACTGTAAGACCTGGACCCGACCAGGTACGGTCGATTTCATATTTCCCCGGTAAGTCGTTGTGCAGCCTGGACCCTGATCAGATAAGCAGCTCACCTCCGTCTCCTCAATCAAGAGTTAATTCCCCAGTAGAGTAATGGACAACCAAAGCTCATAAACTCTATTCCCCAAGACAGAGACCAACATTCCTCAGCGAAGTCCTCCGTAACAACAGGAATAGGAATTCCCACGAAGGAATATCTCACAAAATAATCATTATTCCGGATGGCATCTTTAAGCCCATCTCCTAAGATTCTCCGTCGCCTTCCAAATGGAATCTGTAAGCCTATTCTTGATATTATCGATCAGTATCACTTCATGCGAGTGCAAATTTTTGGGCACTCTAGTGTTCAATCATCTTCCACCCTCAGATCACGAAAGGCAGACAAGCCAATCTACATCCTCAGGTATAAGAAGATTGAACAGGGGCAGCTGTTGTACCCCAAAATTTTTCCTACCATTTTTACTCAAAACATATTCCTTGAGGTCCTCAATTGCTCAAGTGGACTAAGGATTGACCAGACAAATCCCTCTCCTAAGACAATGAGCCTCAAACTAGGGTTTCCATTTTCATCAAGATGTTTGAGTTCCAAGGGTCCCAAATTATTTCCATGGCCCTAATATGTTCTCAAGATCATCCATGCCAAGTTTCATGCCTTGCAAAACAAGTTTGCTCAGTCAACTACTCAAATGCCTGAAAATCAATTATGTTAGGTCAAAAGTCAATTGTAACCCACATACAGTCAAACTTCAAGATTTTGGTCAACATCAACATTTTGAGGTGATATCCATCATTTTATCAAGGGTTGATCATAATTCCTCAAGGAATGCCCCAAATTCATCAAAAGTCAAAACTTGCTAAATTAGGGTTTCTATAGGAAAAGTTAACCAAACTTTGACCAGACATAACTTTCTCATACTTTATCAGAAATTTCTCATCCAAGGCTCATTTTGAATAGAATTAAATTCCATACAACTCATCTTCATCCCTCAAGTTCATAAAATGCACTCATAAAAAGATATGAATTCACAGACATTATAGGTCATTTCAAAAAGTCAACAAAAACACCTTTTGGGTCAAAGCTTCTTACATGAACATGGAAGATCCAATCGAGATGAAACCAAAAGGGTTGTTTATAGGACATCCTAAGCTTTCTAAAAAGTCTAAGAACACCTTCTTAGGGTTAAAATTGAGGGAGATATGTATTGTCAAAGTTGACAAATTTTTTGAAATGTGCATGAAGTCAACATTGATAAAAATGAATTTTTTTTCCTAAAGGGGCCCATGTTTTCTTGTTTGAAACTTGTTCCTAAGATGGCCCATGACCCCTGAGCTTATCCACCTATTATTTTATTATTTTTATTATTTATTTTGATTTTTATCCATTTAAATCAAAATAAATCAATTTAAATAGTAGAATAATGAAATAAAATCCAAGATTTCATTTTATGAGCATATTATGTGTCAATGAACAGCTAGCAAATAATCCAAATCGTGCAAGAGTTAATTGATTGGAAAAGATCATGATTTGGCTTGTTTTAGAAACAAATAATGCAAGGAACAAAATCAAATCAAATCTTAATAATGTGCGAAGATACTGTCCAAATTTGTTAACCTAAATCAGTCTCTTATATGTCCACAACATATCCAAAGCAAAAAAAGAAGGATTGGGTCGTGAAAACTGAAGAACAAAGTTGCAAATTTTGGAAGAAAATTGCAGATCGAATTCTCTTCCATAGACCAATTCAAGCAATTTCAAAGCTAGCAATCCGTTCTTGGACGTGTTCTGAAGCTATTCCAATCATTCTCAAGGCCTGAAACATCAAGGACCGTGCCCTTACAGTACCACGGTTTGCATATTTTTCTCAAACTCGAATTTATTGATTTACCCATTATAAACATGTTTTGATCACATATCCATGCTTGTTATCATATTTGCATTATTTATGGATGGTTTAATCTGAGTTCAAGTGCAGGAATGGCACGATGCCATTGTTAGGGTTTTAAGGTCCCAAATTGGGGTTAGACATGGGTACCATGGTGTTCAAGGCTTCAAGCCCAGTTGATTCATGGTCTCCATTAGAATTTATATTGCTTGTATTTAATTTTTGAATGACACGGGGTTATAGCTACAGACATCATCCGTAGGTAAAAGTTCAGGCCTAAAACGACAGTTCTGAGGAGGAAGATGATCACGTGGCAACCACACATTGGCTCATTTGAATCTTGGCGCGTTTTCTGGGCATAATGCATTTTTTTCATTATGTTTTATTTGTTTATTATATTACCAACTAACCATCCCAGCACAGACGGCAAAGACGTAGGCTGGTGAACCAAGAGGTTCTGGGTTCGATCCCAGAATCCCATGTTTTCATATTTTCTAATTTTTCTGTCCCAGATCCAATACATCTCCCTGCCATGCAACTATCATGTACCCTAGATCTTATCCACCAGATCCATCATCAAACAGATCCAGCGTTCCTGCCAGTAAAGCCCATGGTGCACCCTCAGGCATACTCAGCACTGGATCTCACGCATGCAATTGGACTTGTACAAATCTGGGCTTAGTAAATTGCCACTCACACCCCCGGGCTGGAAACAGTAACAGGCCCAATTTAATTCTTTTTTAAATTTCTTTTATTTGTTTTAATTATTTGTTTTAATTATTTTTTACAAAAAAAAATCATTTTTTAATTAAATCATAAAATCAAGAAATCACAAAAAAATGTAGAATTAGTTTTTTCTTCCTTATTTATTAAAATTAATTTTGAAAATAGATTAGTTTAATTAGGATAATTTGATTTATTTTCATAATTAAAATTTCCTAGAAATTAGGTTTAAATTGCAAGTTAATTATTTTTTCTCAAATAAAAATACAAAAAATATTAGGTTATTTAGAGTTAATTTCCTTTCATTGTTAACTTAATGTTTTTTTCTAAAAAATAACAAAAATATTTTCTTTGATTTTAGACTTTGATTCCCGTATTTAATTCGTCGCGCGCATAATATTTTATTCCAATTATTATATTTGCTTCAAGTTTGTAATAGCTCTTAATTAGGGTTATTTTGCTGCTTATTATTTTACCGCTCAATCCCCAGTTTTTAGTTATGTAACCCCCTCCCCGAAGACTTGTAATAGCGTAGAGTAACTTTTCCGCTTTTTCTGCAACTATAACTGTCTGGATGTATGGATAATAGGCTTGTATGCAAAAGATAAATCAAATTAATACAGTAGAAAACCCTAATTGTGCAAAGATAATCAACTGAAATCAAACACATGCACATATTCACTCCTAGGATTTGCCCCACTTCGGTTGCCTTCGGTAAACGGTCATGAAGTATAGGGAGTTTTAGTGGTTGCCCTCTAGTCTCGAAAGATAAAAAAGACCCATTCGAATGTTGCCTCGGAAAGATCTTTAAGACCCTAGGATAACTACTAAGGTTTTCTAATCATTGTTTATGTGACCGTAAAAACGTCCCTTTCGATTGTCCCTCAAACTCCAACGATGGGGCTACCTACTCCTTAATAGTAGGATAGCGCTGTCTAAAGGAAACGAGAAAACGAATAGTCTTTTTCGAGTAGGTAGAAACTCTTAAGTACTTGCTCAAACAACAAGAACTCTTTCACACAAACACTTTCAAAACAATTTTCAAAAACAACTTCGTCACACTCTTGAGGACAGATACAAGGGTTACCACGAAGTTAAACAAAAACTTTTCAAAACACACACAAGCAATTTCAAAATGAGCAAGTACCTAAGAGCCCATGGAAAATCATGGATAGAAAGGGTGCTAACACCTTCCCTTTCTATAATCTATCTCCCTTACTCAGAAAACTCTCGAAAAAGATTTTTCTGATCTTTTTCCTTTTTTTTTTGTTGGATGAAATAAAAGTTGGCGGCGACTCTTGCTTATCACGACATTTGCGAATACAAATGCAAAACCAATATTAACAGTCGGTCCTGCCACCGTATCACAATACTCAAAGATTTTAACACACCAAATTTTTTGTGAGACAAAAAATAGAAACAACAAACTAAACAATCTAGAACGAGAATGTTAATCTAACACACAAAATATTTACCTATTTCATTCAAAATAATCTACTTTGAGAGATCACATATCTTTGATCTACTATCAATTAAGTGTTTTAACAAGAAATTACAAATGAATTATTAAAAGAAATTAACAAATTCATTATAACATTTCATAATATAACATTACTAATATTAAAATAATTTTATTGGGATAAGCTTGCCTAGCTCTAGCATATTAATATATTAATTTTGGATTGAAAAATTATTTAGTTATATTGGCTGATTAAAAAATAGAAGCACATTATTATGAAATAATGAATTGAGTTTTCCTTTTGTTCTTCAATACATGTTTGTTACATAATCAATCAATATGTCGACTATAGGTAAACAAAAGGAAGCATTAATGTTTCTAGACTTGATTCTAGCATCAAGTGAATAAGAATGAAAAGGAAAACAAAAGTGCCCCACAAAGAGGTCTCATATAAATATAGCCTATAAATATGACTAATTAATATTTCATAAATATAGAGGAATCCAGCCTCTGAAATAAAGCATAGCATTGTTGTTTTATAGCAACAAAAAGAGATGGTTTAATGAGGGAGAGAGATAGGTAAGCAAAACTAATACAACTTGTTTGTTTGTAAAGGTTGTCTTAAAGAAAGGGAGACAATTAGAGTAACTGTTGGTTTGAGCTTTATGCAACTTGTGACGGGCCCAACCATTTTAGTACTAAATAGTAAAACATCCCTCTCCTTCTTATGATACTATCTATATTCCAATAAGACAATCACTAACAAGGACCACACTAGTGCACAGATCATTTTTTAGATCTCAATCTCAACTCAGATTTTCTCTGCTACCTTTCATTGTGCCTTTTTACATCAAAGCCCTCACCTACCATCTTGAATTGACACTTTTCTCCCTCACATATTCATACTAGCTTCTTGGTTGGATTCCCTTTTCTAAAAGATAAAAAAATATTTTAGAATTACTATCATACTATGTTTTTGGAGAAGCTAAAAAGTGTACTTTTTTCTAATAGGTTATGCAAAAATTAATCAGCTATTAATCCTCAGAATCCGTAAATGCGTAATTATGCAAAAATCCAATTTAAAAAATATGATAATTTAATTATCTAGTGGAATGATCTGGACCGTTAATGAATGGAAAGATCAAAGAGATGGGTGAAACTATGTACTATGGTTAAGAGATCATAAAAAAATTGATTCATTAAATGAAGAACGTACAGAAAGGAAGAAGTACTGTTTTTTTTTTGTGTGTGCATGAAGATGTCACTGTCACCTGGTAGTTGCGTTGGTCCTGCAGGCAAGAAGGAAAACAATTAGAAAACAAAAAGAGCAGACATAAAAGCAATATGTGTCTGAGACATGTCCCACACTACACTCCCAGTAAATAAAACCCACAGATCCATCTCGATCCTCATTCTGTCCTACAACTGCAATCCACCCAACAGTTTTAACAGACCATATATATATATATATATATATATATATATATATATATATATATATATATATATATATATATATATATGCATACATGTACATGTACATGTACATGTTCATTGTAAATGCACATGTCTAGTCTTATTCATCAGGATTCAACATTAATAGAGCTTCTATCTTTTAAGTTTGTCTTATCTTACTCACCTTAAGGATACAACATTAATTACTCACCCAAATTTGGATTATATAATATACTTTTTTCCTCTGGTGTAATTTTTTTTTTTTGGTAGATTAGACTTTATTTTAATTTGATTTCTTTTTTCGTTATTATATTTTTATATAAAATATGATTTTAGTGTATTCCTTTTATACATGCATTTAATCACACTTTCTTATGGAGATATTTTTTGTAGATATTGTAAAAATATTATAAAGTGGTTTATATATTTAATTTTTATTTAAAAATTATTAATTGAATTTTATTTTTATTTCATAAAACTTCAAATTATCAATGTTTTCTAAAATTTGAGGGTTGAGACTTCAATACTAAAAGTTTAAAAATATGTTAGAATTAGAATATATAGTTATTATTTTATAACTATGAAAAACATATTTAAACATATTTAAAAATTGAATTAATTGTTATAAAAAAATTGAATTAATTGTAATTTGTATGTGTCTTATACATATCTCTTTGTTATTCTCTAAATTGTGCTTACACAACGGTAATATGTTTAGTTCGGTGATAAAGACCATCGAAAAAAGTTTTTGATGAGATTAAGATTGATCTTCGATGAAGAAATGGGGTAGGAGTATCTACACAAAAAAAAATCAGCACTCTAACACTCGAATCAGTAAGAGATTAATATGAAATTTTCCAAATGTAAATTGAATTATATTTGGACATGATTCAATGTCACACTTATATATGGAACACCGTTGTAATTGTCTCTGGGTTTTCTAACGTGAAATGCGGGCGACCGTTGGATGAAGACCTTCTAACTTATATTAAAGACGAGGCATGAATATGAGCGTTAATGTGTGAAAGGGGTCCTCATGTGTAGTAGAATAATAAGCATTGATCATAGGTGGATTGAGTCAGTCTTATGGGACGTTGGTCATCCCAAAATATTTTTATCCCAAGTCTTTGTTGTCAGACATGGAGCAATGATGGTTGTCATAAGAGCATTTGAGATCAGTCCAGAAGTTTGAACCATGGTGATTCTCATATGGGGAGTAGAGGCTCTTTGTTGAGTGGTAGTAATTAGCATGGGGAACATGCACTTCAAATAAGCATCGTGCTAAAGAAACATACTTACACTAGTGCAGAAACTATATTTTATATTGGATGAAAAGTACATTTTACATCGGGTCTTGATCCGATGTAAATCCAAGCGATATAGTAAATCAAAGATATTTTACATCGGGCTACAATCCACCTACTACACCAGTTGGATATTAGATCTGATGTAAAAAAAATTAAAAATGATAAATGCAAGATTTTACATTGGTTGCTTAGCTGGACCGGTGTAATAAATTGTTTTTTACGTCAGTTTTTATCAATAGGCCCGATGTAATATATTTGCCATATTTAACTGATTCAGGTGCATTACCAGAATTTATTTTTTTGTACTTAATTTTTCATATTTTTCCAACATCACAAGACCACATTTAGGTCATTTTTTTCTCATATTTTTACCACATAACAGACCACATTTAAGTCGCTAATTTCATATTTTTCTAACCAATGAAGGATAATTTCATTGCACCAAATAGTTATGATACACACACACACATATATATATATATATATTCTTCAAAATAAACAATTGAGTTATAAAAGTATTAATCTAGGTTACGCACAAGTGTACAAAATTATAAGGAAGTTTACACACGGGGATTACTACAACAACAAAATCAATGAAATTATACAAAAATATTCTTACTTGAAATACCAACATGCAATTCACAAGAAGATGAGTTGTAGTTTCAGTAGACAACACCAAAATCACATATGCTAACAATAAATAATAACACCAATTAACATCAGCAGACAACACCAAAATCAAAAAACTCAAACCAGATATGTATAAACAATTCTATATAACTCACCAGATCAAGCTTAATTTTTATATATCTCAAAGAAATATTTTTCCCAACAGAGTTGCAAATCATACAAATCATCAAATACCTACAATACGTTAATAACAATATAGAGTTATTCTTTGAAAATTCACATTAAGTTGCAAAATTCAAAGTAACTAGAAAAGTAAAAAAAAAATTTATTACCTGCATCCAAGAAAAATAAATAAGATTCACCTCGCATATAATTTCCCCATCAACATATTTAGCAGGTATATCATCCAGAATATCCCCAGGAAAGTGACCTAACTCGATTGCCTCCAAACACACAATGACAAAGAAATAGGAAAGTAAGTACATGAAACGCATAACATATATGCAGAGAAAACAAAAATAATAAAATTAAAAACTTAAGAAAACATAAGGTGGTGATTTAGACAAGGAATTAAATTTAAAGCAACACAAGGAAATGACGTAGAGAAAAGCATTGTTTTTCTGGTCCTATTCATGTTTCTGTTTTTTAGGTATATAATGTATGTACAAAGGTGGAAACAAGTAACTCAAACCCAGCAGCATCCAACTCAAACAATGGAATTATACCATTCTTTTAAGACTAATTGAATCATGTCAAAAATCTTGAAAACACAATATGAGACTTTCCATTTATAGCAATGCTTATATAAATGTACAAAGTGTTTAATGCCCCTTAGAATTTAGGGCATAACTCAACTCTGCGAGAACATAAGTTGAGGATTGTCTAAGCTACATAAACTTTATCCAGTTCATATCTCTAGTAAATGTGGGACTTGGGTTTTGACCAACAGTCTCATTCAATAACTGTGAGGTTTTAGAACAAAAATGTCTAAACTGAAAAAGAAAAAAAAACAACATGTTTCGGATGACCTATAATATGGAAGTAACGACTTCGAAAATGACTGTTTCGCCGCTCCATTCTGAAAATTCATAAATTACATACCTTAGAAAACAAACTGGTAAAACTAAAACACCACACAATCTAAGAAAACATTAACAGTAGTTTTAGGCAAACCTCAGAGGGTTTTCCAATAGAATAACAATCCGGGAACAAACTCAACATAAGCGAAGCTTCCCTATCTGTCAAAACAACCACCACAACACTTAGAATTGAATTTCTTTATACAGAAGTAAAGTAACCAATAAACTCTGATGACTCGCTCACTTGCTAATAAAATAGTTTCAAGCAAAACAGATGCATTCGGCCTCCCAGCAATGTTTTCAACTGCCTCAACAAGATCACTTTGTATATAAACAAAAAAACTCAAAGCAATCAATAAAAGTCACTTTAAAAAGTCACTTAAAATTCTATAACATTGAGCAATTCCTTCATTGTATTGATAACTCAATTAAATCTAGTCAAATTACATACAACAGTGTACAAATTAAAAAGCAAAACACACAAAGCTTTCAGATTTTTATATTATTTGAATAATTTCCTATTTAGATCACTAAAATAAGACACATAAACAGAAACACCATATATAATAAACATAACGACAAAAACACAAACTTTGAAATGAGGGAAACGACGTCAGAGGCGGAGGGACACGGATGTCGTATGAGACAGAGGCTGAATACGACGACGGAGGGAG
Source organism: Vicia faba (assembly GCA_948472305.1). NCBI lineage: Eukaryota > Viridiplantae > Streptophyta > Magnoliopsida > Fabales > Fabaceae > Vicia > Vicia faba. The sequence goes on from OX451735.1 coordinate 469,931,417, forward strand.
ACGTAGGTCGTATGATGGCGGAAACGGAATACAGACGATGTCGGAGGCGGAGGGAGACAGAGGGAGACGGATGTCGTATGAGACGGAAGGAGACACAGTCGGTCGAGAGAGATGAAGGTATGCGGAAAAATGAACATTTTATTAGGATATTAGAGTTTTGTGAAATAAGAGGGGTTTTTTACATCGGTTGGGAAATGGACCTGATGTAATGGTCAATATGTTACATCGTTTGGGCCTTAAACCGATGTAAAGTCCACTTTTTTTATAACAAAAACGCATCTTATTTACAAAACAGCCACCATATTTTTATTTTTTTATCATTGAACTTTTTACATCGGGGATAAGTAAAGGTCCGATGTAAAATCCTTTATGAAACTTTTCATTTTATTTACCAAACTGCCACCTTGTTATATTTTTTTCTAAATCACATGTTTTTCATATCATGGGAAATAAAAGTCTGATGTAAAATCTTTTGACAAATATTTTTCATATCATATATTTGTATACCTGATGTAAAGACCTTTTCTCAAATGTCATATTTTTAGTAGTGTTATTATGATCACTTCCACATGTCCCACGTGCGTAAGGAGTAAGATGACGCGCCTATGTGCACTCCATAGAAGTTACTACTTCAAGGCGCGATAAGATTTATTTGATTGCTCACTTGGTCTTCTAGTGGATTATGGTCGTTGAACTTCGTTGTTTTTTGCATATTGTACTTGTGGTGAGTACAATAGAGGTGACCTTGCTTGCATTCAATCAAGAAATTTAAGTTTTTGATATGTGAATAAGAAATATTTAACTTAGTTCTTTAGACGGGTATATATAGCCTCAGTCTTCCTTTCAAAGATGATATGTCATACTTTTTGCATATAAACTCAATCACGTAGAGTCGGACCTGAACTATACTAGAGTATGGTGGATGGCTCGCTCCTTTAATATTAGAGTTGTGGGATTGATCAATCAATGAGACTCACAGTTGTTCACCTTCACATAGGTTTGTTCCAACGGTGGTGGGAACGTGTTTAGTGAATCATCCCCGTGCATGTAAGATAACATGGAGAGCTTTATCATATATCTTATGCAAGTTTGACTTTGCCCATTATTTATTTAGAAGTCTTCGTCCTATTTACGAGATATATCATTGATGGGATACAACGAATGATACCTATTGGGTTTGGACTATAATATGATGGTCCCCAAACACTCAAGCACGAGACATGTGATGGCGAAGTGATTAAGGAAAGATATAAGAGTTCACATATAAAGCGAAAATGTGTGATTCATTCATACCTTTTGAATTCTGCTTGTTTCGTCTTCTTTGGAGAAACTCCTGCCAACTTCGTCTTCATTAGAGAAAGTATTTATTACTTTATCTTAGTTAGTGGGGACTTCTAGAATTAGAATGATTGTTTGATTCAACACTTCTCCAATTGATATTTATTGTCAAAATTGCATCCCCGGGGTATTTCCTTTTTCTCCCTTTTAATTCTTAGATTTTATCTGAGTTTGAACATGGAGTACCTAATAAATTACTTCATAAAAAATCTCATTTTAGAACTTAGTTATGTCGCCTCTGTCACTAGAATAGTAGTGATTGTCCTTGTTTCTAACGATATAAAACGTTATCCCGCTATATTAACATGAATCGGATCTAGGTGGATTTAGCATTAGAAGCGTCAACTTAGACAATCCCATTGTTGTTGAGAATGTCATGGATGACCCCAAAATATATACGTTCATCAATGATCTTGAACAATTGTTCAACCGTCCACTTAGTGTTCAGAGATAATGTGGTGGTTGAAATAAAGTTTAGGTGTAAGACCCATGGTCGTTAATTTTGTCATCTTTGAACAATGATAACGAAAAAGGGGGAAGTCATCATCATCAAATCTAGAGCTCCATATGGTCTAAAGAAAACCATATGAGGATGAAAAGTTGATCAGTACAAATCACTATTGGGTGGGCTAAGAAATGATTATGCATCTTCCTTGATACTACCATTAAATATATGAGGATGAAGTTGACTGGGCTTTAGTTTGTACCTGTTCATCTTATGAGAATCACATTGACCGTTTCTACTAAGATCGTCAAGTGAACTAATAGAGTCTCCTTGGTTGTGGGTCTCGATAGAATCAGGGGTTTGGAGAGATGTGTTTCATGTGTGTGAAGGCTTCTTCGCTCTCTGGTGTCCACTTACTTTATACCTTATTCATTAGGAGTTTATAGAATGGAAGGGTGTGTTGGAAGGATCTGAAGATGAATAAGTTGAAAGTGGTGAGCATATATTTTAGCTTCATTATTCTTTATTTTACGTAGGGGTGTCCATCTTTATGGTGGCTTGTCACATATCCATATTTCTTAAATCCACTTTTAGTAAGATAAAGTATGAGAAACTTGTCGACATTTACCCCAAACATGCACTTCTTTGGGTTCAATCTCACGTTGAATTGACATATGTGATTGAACACTATTGCAAGATGGTTTTCATGTTATTGTTCATATATAGATTTAACTATAACCTTGTCCATGTAGACCTCTAGCATGTCTTTAATTCCTTCCTTGAAGACCTTACTCATTATTCTCGAGTAGGTCTCACCTGCAATGTTCGAACCAAAAGGAATGACATTATACTTATATTGGTATGCTCAATCATGAATGTCATCTTGTTGTGATTGTACTCGTGTATTTGAATTTGGTTGTACCAAGCATATGCATCCATGAAGGATAAGATATTTTAGTCGGTCGAGTTGTCCACCATCTTGTCAATATTTGGTGAAGGATATGGATCTTTGGGACACACTCTTTTTGTATTACAGTAATAAACTTTCATTAACCACTTACCAATTGCTTTCTTAAAAAGCACCACATTCGAAAGCCATTAAGTGTAGTTCAACTCTATGATAAATTTCGTTTGGATGAGCCCTTTCACAATGTTCTTGGTAGCCTTGGACTTCTCTGATAACTATATACGTTCTAAGTGAAATATTTTGCATAAGGGTTAATGTTGAGTTCATGGTATGTTAAGATAGGTTCTATGCCCTAAATCTCCTCAAGAAAGCATTCAAACGGGTATGTGTTGGCCTTGAGGCAATTTATGAGTCCTTCATCCACATATTTAGGATATTCACTTCAATTTTCACATTTCATGTTGGATTTTATTAGACTTGGATAAGATTAAGGTTTTTGTCTTTGATAGGACTCTGAATCTTTATCTTAGGCTCAATGGGGAGAGATCTATCATGGTCATACTAGTCCTTAGACATGGATTCTTCTAGATCACATCAAAGTCTGCGATGTTGACTCCTAAGTGATGTCTGTAAGATATGGTGTTGTTTACCTCCACCCCCTTCTCCTAAAGAGTGTCCTAAAGCTTCTCTTTAAAGTTTTGTGGCAACACTTAGATCCCTTAAGGTTTACACATATTGTCACCATTTAATCTTGGTCATTATTATATTATTTTGTGGTATGTACATTAGATGTTTCCCCCTAAGGCCCATATGAAGAGTATCCCTAGAATGCATTTATAGACGAACTTGCATGGAATAACCAAGAATTTGACACCTAAGATCCTCTCTTCTTTTCCTTCTATAAAGGTAACTAGTAATTCTATTAAGCCCCGAGGGAGGATGTGTTAAACGACTGCAACTTATCTAGAGGGGGTGAATAGATCCCCAAAGAAAAATCTTACTTAAAAATATGTTTTCAAAAATTAAGCAAAAATTATGGCAAGAGGAAGCCGTATCCTAGATCATAAGTCATCCAAATCGAACTAGTTATTAAAGGCTCGGATGTGTAATATCAAACTCAATTAAATAATGATAATAAGATGTTAATACAATAAACTCTCAAGTAATTGTTTTACAATTACAAGGCCAACCAATATCCAATGAAATAATTGATAAAACTAAGTAAAATAATTTATCGAACACTTGGTGTGCACTTAATTTTTTAGATTTTCCTTTAAACTTTGTTGGTATTAAACACCTCTTACAATCTAATAAATTGTAATGTAATCAACAAAGCAATTTTACAATCAAAGGATTTGTCTATATGAATCAATTGCACAATCAAAGAATTTAACAAATTGTTAATAAAATGTAAATGAGAGATAGATAGATAGACATATAGATAGTTAGAGAGAGAGGGAGGGGGGAGAAAGAGAAAGACCCAGTGATTTGTTTAGGAAGTTCACCAATCATCCTTTATATGGCTACAATGTGACCATGAGCTCGACGTATCCCCAAGGCTTGGAAGTTGAGTCGTTAAAGCCCTGCAGGTCCGACCCTACGTATGGCGAGAGGTGGGAGTCGTCGAACTGCAGGGTTCAGAACAGTTGGTTGTACATCACGTTGATGGAGCTTCCTTCATCGACGAGGATGCGATGTACGTCGAAATTGGCCATTCTCGCTCTTATCAGCAGAGGGATGACCGAATTGGGGGGCCCGCCGGGGAGCTCCTCGAGATAGAAAGTGATTGGCTCCGACCTGCCCCTAACTTTTTCAAAGGTCACCGTTTGAGGGGGGGCGTGCCGACCAATTCGTCCATCTTCCTCTTAGCTGAATTTATAGTCAGATCGTTGAACCCTCCGCCATTGATGACCATGGCGGAGGGGAAGTGTTCCCACCTGATGTACGTCGATAGCGGTTCTTGCATGTGATCAGGGACGTAGAAGTCCTCGGGTCTTGTGACGGAGAATGCGGTTTGGATGGGAACCAACTTGTCAGATGGTCAGGCATCCTCTTCTACTTCCCTCGTCTCGCGGGCGTCCCGACGAGGAGCATCATTTTTCGGTAATGCGCGAGTCTCCCCCCTTTTATGAGGGTCTAGATGGCGTCCTTGAGGTGGACGCAGTCTTCAATCAGATGCTTGTGGCTCCGGTGATACTGACAGTATTTGCTCCGGTCCACCCCGGGTTTGGCAGGCGCTGGTCGGGAACGCTTGACGCTGCCATCTTTAAAGTCCTTACTCGCACACTCCGCTAAGATGTGCTCGCGGGAAGCCGTGAACAGAGTGTATTCTGTGAACCGTCCCGAGGGCCCCCTCTGCTCCCGGGTGTCCTGGGGTTTATCGTGCTTTCTTTTTTCCCCGATTAGTCGAGAAGGGGTGGTATCTTGTCACGGATTGCTGTTGGATCCGCGATTCCTGGGGTCTCAGGCTCTGCTGGCCACTTCTCTCTCCTTGTAGTCCATGTAGGCTCTGGCCTTCTCGAGGAGGGCGTCGAACGTTCGGAGTGGTTCGATGCCCACGGCTTTCCTGAATTTGGTACCGAGGAGGAGCCCCCTCTCCAGTAGGTATCTCTTCATATGGTCCATGCAAGGGACCTGGATGGCTTCCCGGTTGAAGCGGTTGATGAATTCCCTCAAGGTCTCATCGTGCTTCTGGACGATGGCCTCGAGTGCCGCTTCGGTCTTCGGATGTCGCTACGACGCAGTGAACGAGCTGATGAATTGGTTCTTCAAGTTTCACCACGAGGTAATTGACCCCGGGGCGAGACCCTTGTACCAGTCCATAGCTGCTTTCCTCAGAGTCGTGGGGAACAACCGACATTTGATTGGTCCCCCGATGTTGTGGTAGTGCAGCATGGCCTCGAACCCGTCTATGTGGTCGACTGGGTCAGCGATGTCGTCATATTCTTTTAAGTGGGGAGGCTTCTCCATGCCCGGCGGAATGGGTGCCTCCATGATAGCTTATGACAAGGGACCGCGGGGGTCGTCCTCGTCACTCTGTTCCGGGGAGCGGGACGGGGATCTGATGTATTGTTGGTCACGATGGCTCTGGTCGTGCGGGAAGTTCCTCGAGCGATGTGGCTATTGATAGATTCCTCCGCGTCTGTCCCCGGGAGGTCTTCGTTCTTGCCGTGAGGGACCGTGGTCGAGCCTTTCTGCTTCGATGATTGGTTCCCTCTCCAAGCGGGGTCGCCGCTCGACTGGTCGGGACGACGAGCTTCGAGAGAAGTCCTGATCCTGTCTCCACGGGGGACATCGGGTACGTTCCTCCGTTCTTCGAGGAGGAGGGAATTGAGGTCTCCTGTGTCATTTAGGGGGGCTTCGGTCGTCTTTGAGTGCTCTCAATCTTTCCCCCTGGGAAAAGATGAGATAGTTGGTCTGGTTAATTGTCGGGAACAGTGCCCTGGTTGTGGCGTCTGCCCCGGCAGGGACAGGGACCTCGTGGAATTGGACGGTTGGATCTTCTTCAAGCCGAGGAGGGACTGATGAAGATGTAGCCGTGGCTCCGTCCCGATAGTTAGAGGGCCTGGGGACGATGCACCGGGGAGTATGTTATGGCCGGTGACTCCGGCGTTGTCGGGGCCAGCATTTTTGTCGGCGATGTTGTTGTTAGCTTCAATAACGCAGACGTTCTGGTTGTCCCGAGTCTGGTCAGCCATGATAGTCGAGGATGGTTTTAGCTTTTGGTCTTTTTAAGTGAATAAGACGGAGAAGCTTAGATTCCCACAGACGGCGCCATTGATCGTACCTGATCAGAATTGGATTGTCACAGCTGGCTTCGAATTGAATTTGAAGGAGATGTGGGGGGGTACCTGCAAGACACTCTGATGACAAAGTGAGAGACGGAATGAGCAGGCAAGCAAGTATATTGGTGTGTATGAAATGAATACTTGACCCTCTCGAAATAGAGGGTATTTATAGCTCCCAGCGCTGGGCCAAGGTCCCTTTATTGGGCTGACCAAATAGGTCCAACAAAGGGAATGTCAGGTTCTACGTGTGTAGTGGGGACCTGCACGTGGTCCCCTACCTGGATGATGCTCTCCGCAGAATAAGGAGGATGAAGACGCGATCTTCCCGGGACCCTGAGGACTCTGAGATATTCGGAGAGGTTGAGAGTCTTCCCTATGAGGAGGGTGCTCGAGCAGGGCTTGAATTGGGATGTTCCTCTTCTGGGACGTCCCTCGTCAGGGACACTCTTCGCGGTCACCGACGGGCACAGTCGTATTCGACCAGTCTCACATGATCGGGGTGTATCGGGGAGTCTAATGCTCAACATGGTATGTTGTAAAGTTTGAATTGGGCCTCGCTGGTGATTGGGCCACGGGCAGGCCCAGTCCAGAACAATGAACTATAAGGTCGTGCTAAGAAACTAATGCAAATAATACTCTAATTGTTGTTATCCTTGCTACTAGTGCATATGTGTCGAAATACTTAACACCTTCCTTTTGTCTTAACTTTTGACTATTGATCTAGACTTGTAGGTGCTTAGTGTACCGTATTTATGATACTTCCTTCTAAACACCCACTTGCATCCAATGGGTCTTGATCATTTAGGAAAATCAAAAAATTTCTTGGATATAGTTTAACATTATTGAATTCATTTTGTCTTGGATAACATCCTTCTAAAAGGATGAGTCCCTTGAAGCTAATGGTTCCTTATAAGTCTTAGGATCATCTTCCACTTGTGAAGTCTTATAAAATATTATTTATTTTAAAATTCAAAATACACTTTTTATTATAATACTTCACAAGTATTGTTTATTATTAAATTTAAAATTAACTTTCACCTACATATTTTTTTTGTCATTTTAAATTATACTCAAAATTATTAATTATTAATAATTTACAATAGTTGAATCAAAATGAAATAGCGATGAACAACTGAAATAGACTTTATAATTTATATTTGTTATTATTTATTGATTTATTTTTTAATTTCTATTTATTAGTTAGACTTTGTATTTATATTTTGCATTGTTTGTTTAATAGTTATTTATTTATCTTGTTCATCATTTGGTTAAGTTTTTATTTGAATCAAAATAAAATAAAATAGTAGTGGATAAGCAAAGTTAGACATTATAATTCATATATTTTATTATTTACTTTTTTAATTATTTGTTTATTAGTTTAAATTTGTTATTTATATTTTATATTATTATTGTTTAATAGTTATTTCTTTGTGGAAAAAAATGATACACTCATTGTGGAAATTAATTTTATATTATCAATCAAATGATTATAATAGATTTCATCAAATCAAACAGTTTTAAATTATTTATATGACATTTTGATATATTCTCATTAAATAAAAAAATTTATACATTCTGTACATCTCTATTAAACTATTTATTTATTAATCATGTAATTTAAATTTAACCCATAGTTGAATTAATTTAGCTATAATTTAAATATGCTGTACTTCGGTCCAACTTTTTAAACAGACAAATTAAATGAACTTTCGCTAATAATACAAAAAATTTAAAATAAATTCACTAATGGAGTGGTTAAGTGATACTGTTTAGGGTTTGTTTGCTATAAAGGTAAGAAAGAAAGTGTAAGTGTTTAGTTATTGGCATGTATTTTTGGTAAAACCAGGTGTGTGTGAATGTCATGACTGATGTCATAACATTCTGGTTTATTAGGTACTTTATGCAGAAAAATTATGGCATACAGTAGCTACTGTGTATGAGTGTGTATCTGAGCATTTTGCAAAAGATCACATTTATTGCCTTCTACCAAAATCAGTAAACAAGAATTTTGATGTCATAACAAATGTTAAGACATCCTGTACTGATCTAACAGTAGTGCAGTTTGGTTAATTCTGAGATTTTTCAGGAAGTTGGCTCATTCCTTCCAGAACAGAATCTCCCGTTGTCTTTGGGTTAACCTAGCTCAACCCTAAACTGGTTGATAAAGTCTTGTGACCAAGTCTTATGGTAAAACCTAATTAACCCTAGCTTTTTGTGGAAACCCTAACTGAAGAAACAGCTGTTATATATTCAACATGATTGTTGTTTGGAAAATATCTCTTTGGACTGAAGATCAATCAGAAACTGTATAGTTTTAACTGCTGTAATCTAAGCAATTATCATTGTGATAAGTGACTTGGAATAGGTTTTGTTTGTAAGGGTTTTTGTACCACTCAAAGCTTTGAAGCAAGAGTGTTTTGTGTCTCTTGACTAAAGCTTTGAAGCAAAGTCAAGTTAGGTTTATGTATCACTCAAAGCTGTGAAGCAAGAGTGTTTGTGTTACTTGATTAAAAAGCTGTGAAGCATAATCAAGCGTATGTTCTGAAGAGTGTCTTCATTAATTCATTAGTCAATTGTTTTAAGTATCACTGCTGTGATTGAGGGGGAGTGAGTAGGAACTCAGGTTTAAGTAGAACTTAGATTGAAGTTGCATTGGGTAGGTCTTAAGTGAAGGAGATAAACTGGTTGGTTTATTCCTGAATTAATATCTCTTATAGTGGATTTCCTCCCTGGCTTGGTAGCCCCCATAGTAGGTGTTGTTTCACACTGAACTGGGTAAACAATTGATTGTGTTCTTTACTGTTTTTATTTACTGTCTTATAGAAAGTCAGATACGGTGTCATAACATTCACTGTGACATTGAGTATCTGCTGCCAGAATTTTCAATTGGCATCAGAGCAGGCACCCTGCCTGTATTACTGGGTGAGATCTAGGGATATCATTTTCTGGCACTATGGACAAAGAAGGAGTTTTTGGAAATAGACCACCCATTCTGGATGGAACAAATTATGACTACTGGAAACCTCGTATGATTGCCTTCTTAAAATCTCTGGACAAAAAGGCTTGGAGAGCTGCTGACAAAGGATAGAACCATCCCACCATAACTGAGAAAGATGGGACAATCAGTCTGAAGCCTGAGGAAGAATGGAGCAAAGAAGAAGATGAGTTAGCCCTGGGAAATTCCAAAGCTTTAAATGCCTTGTTCAATGGAATTGATAGAAACATTTTCAGACTAGTACATCAATGTGAACTGGCCAAGGAAGTGTGGGACACTCTCAAAACTACCCATGAAGGCACATCCAAAGTAAAAATGTCAAGGCTTCAGATGCTGACTACAAAGTTTGAGAACCTAAGGATGAAGGAAGATGAAACCATTCATGAGTTTCACATGAACATCTTGGAGATTGCCAACACCTCAGGAGCATTGGGTGAAAAGATGTCTGAAGAAAAACTGGTGAGAAAGATTCTCAGATCCCTGCCTAAAAGATTTGCAATGAAGGTAACTGCTATAGAGGAAGCCCAGGACATCAGCAACTTAAAAGTGGATGAACTCATTGGGTCTCTTCAGACTTTTGAGATGGGGATCAGTGACAATGTTGACAAGAAAAACAAGAGCATAGCACTTGTATCCAACACTGAAGATGAAAACAAGGAGGATGAAGAAGAAAATATTTCAGAAGCTATTGCCATGCTTGGAAGACAATTCAACAAACTCATCAAGAGAATGGATCCAAAGTCAAGGTCAAATGTTGATAACATTCCCTCTGACATTAACAGATCTTATGACTCCAGCAGAAGACCAAGGTCTGAAGAGAAGGGAAATCAAGGCAGAGGAATTCAATGCCATGGTTGTGAAGGATATGGGCATATTCGAGCTGAATGCCCTACCTTTCTTAAGAAACAAAAGAAAGGAATGACTGTTACCTGGTCTGACTGTTATTCAGAAAGTAACTCTGAAGAAGAATCTGCCAAACTAGTTACTGCTCTAACTGGTGTTTGTACCTCTGAAAGTGACACCAGTGATGAGGAAGTGACATTTGAAGAACTGGCTGATACTTACAAGAAATTGTGTATCAGAAGTGCTGAAGTCTGTGTGCAAAATGAGAGACAAACAAAGCTCATCATAAAGTTGGAGGCTGAAAAAAGGGCAGACCTTGAAACTATAACTCATCTAGAAGGGGAAGTTCAATTGCTGAACTCACAACTGAACCAGATGACCAAATCTGTCAAGATGCTGACAAATGGAACTGACAAATTGGAAGAAATCTTTCAGGTTGGACAAAATGTGGGAAATAAGTCTGGACTAGGATTTGTGGAAGCAAAGAAATCTGGTGCAGACAAGAAGATCAGGTCTGATAAACAAATGACAAAGCAGATGTCGCAACATAACACTCAACATCGGGAACAGAGAAATATGAAGAAAAAGTACCAAAGATGGAGATGTCACCATTGTGGGAGGTTTGGTCACATAAAGCCTTTCTGCTTCAGATTGTATGGATACCCTAATCAGAACCCAGGTGTCAAACCTAAGGCTAACAGGGTACCACATACTCCTCAATGGAAGAAAAAGGCTACTGCCCTGATAGCCCACACTTCCCTGAGAGTCTCTGCAAAGGAAGACTGGTACTTTGACAGTGGGTGTTCTAAGCACATGACTGGAATCAAGAACATTCTCAATCATGTTAAACCTCACACCACTAGTTATGTGACCTTTGGAGATGGTGCTAAAGGTGAAATCAAAGGAGTTGGTAATTTGGACTGCCCTGGAGTTCCAAATCTGAATGAAGTACTATTGGTAAAAGGCCTGACTGCTAATCTCATTAGTATCAGTCAATTGTGTGATCTAGGATTCAAGGTCAACTTCTCAAAATCTGAATGTCTTGTAATAAATGAAAAACAAGAAGTTGTAATGAAAGGAGCCATATCTAAAGATAACTGTTACTTGTGGGAGCCTGAGAACACTAATAACTCCACTGTGTGTTCTATTGCCAAAGAAGAAAAAGAGGTGAAACTGTGGCACCAAAAACTTGGCCATCTTCATCTAAGAGGAATGAAAAGAATTATCTCCATGGAAGCAGTCAGAGGGATTCCAAGACTGCAAATTGATGAAGGGAGAGTTTGTGGTGAATGTCAGGTTGGTAAGCAGACAAGGATGTCACATCCAAAGTCAAGACATCTGACCACCTCTAAGGTTCTGGAACTTCTACATATGGATCTGATGGGACCAATGCAGGTGGAAAGTCTTGGTGGAAAGAGATATGCCTATGTTGTTGTGGATGACTATTCCAGATTCACCTGGATTAACTTCATTAAAGAAAAATCTGATGTGTTTGAAGTCTTTAAAGAACTGTGCAGAATAATTCAAAGAGAAAAGGAAGGGTGTATTGTCAGAATCAGAAGTGATCATGGCAAGGAATTTGAAAACAGAAAGTTTAATGAGTTCTGTTCCTCAGAAGGAATTAGTCATGAATTCTCTTCTCCTATAACTCCCCAACAAAATGGAGTTGTAGAAAGGAAAAATAGGACCATACAGGAATCTGCCAGAGCTATGATACATGCCAAAAGACTTCCTATTCATTTTTGGGCTGAAGCTATGAATACAGCCTGTTATGTCCATAACAGAGTCACTTTGAGAAAGGGAACCTCATCCACCATTTATGAACTCTGGAAAGGAAGAAAGCCAACTGTGAAGTACTTCCATGTTTTTGGCAGCAAATGTTATATTCTGGCAGATCGTGAACAAAGGAGAAAGCTGGACCCTAAAAGTGATGAAGGTATATTTCTAGGATACTCCTCCAACAGTAGAGCTTATAGGGTATTCAATTCCAAGACCAAAGTCATGATGGAATCAATAAATGTCATAATTGATGATTATCGTGAAGAAACAGATGTCCCTTGTAATGTTGAGACATTCTTTGAGACTCTAACTCAATAGAATGACCTTCCTGACACCACTACAGCAGACTCTGAATCCAAGGAAGCTAGCAAAATCCCTTCCATCAGAATTCAGAAAGATCATCCTAAAGAACTCATTATAGGGGATCCAAATAGTGGAGTCATTACAAGATCTAGAGAAATCATCTCAAACTCTTGTTTTGTGTCTAAAATTGAACCAAGAAATGTTAAGGAGGCCTTAACTGATGAATACTGGATTGGTGCAATGCAAGATGAATTGAACCAATTTAAGCAACATGAAGTTTGGGAGTTAGTTCCTAGACTTGAAGGAACAAACATCATTGGCACAAAATGGATATACAAAAACAAATCAGATGCTGAAGGAGTTGTCACTAGGAATAAGGAAAGACTTGTTGCCCAAGGATACACTCAAGTTGAAGGGGTTGATTTTGATGAGACCTTTGCCCCTGTAGCCAGACTGGAATCTATCAGACTCCTGTTGGGAATTGCTTGTCTCCTGAAGTTCAAGCTGTTTCAGATGGATGTAAAAAGTGCCTTCCTAAATGAGTACTTAAGTGAAGAAGTTTATGTGGAACAGCCTAAAGGTTTTGTGGATCCAAACCACCCTGATCATGTCTACAAATTGAGGAAAGCTCTGTATGGCCTGAAACAAGCTCCTAGAGTATGGTATGACAGGTTAACAAAATTTCTCTCAGACAAAGGATACAGAAAAGGAGGCTTGGATAAAACCCTCTTTGTCAAAAATGAAGGAGGGAAGTTAATGGTAGCTCAAATATATGTTGATGACATAGTGTTTGGTGGAATGTCAGAACAAATGGTTAAACATTTTGCTGACCAGATGAAGGCTGAATTCGAAATGAGTCTCATGGAAGAACTGACTTATTTTCTTGGACTGCAAGTCTCGCAGATGGAGGACTCTATCTTTCTATCTCAAAGCAAGTATGCAAAGAACATTGTCAAGAAGTTTGGTATGGAGAATGCCAGTCACAAAAGGACCCCTGCACCTACTCATTTAAAGCTATCCAAAGATTCAAGTGGGGTTAAGGTGGACCAAAGTCTGTACAGAAGCATGATAGGAAGTTTGTTGTACTTAACAGCCAGCAGACCTGACATTGCTTTTGCAGTTGGAGTTTGTGCAAGATACCAAGCTGATCCTAAAGTCAGTCATATCAACCAAGTAAAGAGAATTTTGAAGTATGTAAGTGGAACTTACAAACTATGGCTTGCTGTACTCTCATGGTTGTGAACCAACTCTGACTGGTTATTGTGATGCTGATTGGGCTGGAAGTGTTGATGATAGAAAAAGCACCTATGGAGGATGTTTCTTCTTAGGAAATAATTTGGTCTCCTGGTTCAGCAAGAAACAGAACTGTGTGTCTCTCTCTACTGCTGAAGCTGAATACATTGCAGCTGGTAGTAGCTGTTCTCAAATGATCTGGATGAAACAGATGCTTACTGAGTATAATGCCACACAAGATGTTATGACATTGTACTGTGACAATCTGAGCACAATCAACATTTCCAAGAATCCTATTCAGCATAGCAGGACCAAACATATTGACATAAGACATCACTTTATCAGAGACCTTGTAGAAGAGAAGACGATTAAACTAGAACATGTTGCCACTGAGCTACAGCTGGCTGACATCTTTACCAAGACACTTGATGCAAATCAGTTTGAAAACTTGAGGGGCAAGTTGGGTATTTGCCAGCAGGAGGAATTGTAGCAATTAACTTTGCTTGAAACAAGGGTAGAAGGAGTTATTTTTGTTAAGTCTATTTTGATTGGGTTAATCATATGCTTTCCCATTTCTTTCATAATTATTAAGAATAGACACTCATTTGCCTCCTTCCTCTCTCATCTCTGCAACAAATCTCATTCTCTCAATCAAAGTTCTCTCTCTAGTTGGAACAGGAGGAGACTGAACGAATCAGAAGGGAAGAGGTTGCTGCTGAAGATCAGCTCAATGCTGAAGAAAATAGCTCCACTGATGCTGATGTTGTTGCTGCAAGTGTCTTCAGATTTTATTTGTTGTTTTTATTACCTATTTTGGATAACTGTATAACATTTAAGTACATGTTTCTTTGGCCCATTTGTGGCTAAAGAGGGGGAGATAATTTTTGTGTTAATCACTTGGTAGACCTCATATTTTTTCTGCAGTCATATTCATTCTGCTGCTCTATATTCTCTGATTGCTTAAGGGCTTTAGCCAAAAATCTGCCAAAGGGGGAGTTTGTAAGTGTTTAGTTATTGGCATGTATTTTTGGTAAAATCAGGTGTGTGAATGTCATGACTGATGTCATAACATTCTGGTTTATTAGGTACTTTATGCAGAAAAATTATGGCATACAGTAGCTACTGTGTATGAGTGTGTATCTGAGCATTTTGCAAAAGATTACATTTATTGCCTTATACCAAAATCAGTAAACAGGAATTTTGATGTCATAACAAATGTTAAGACATCCTGTACTGATCTAACAGTAGTGCAGTTTGGTTAATTCTGAGATTTTTCAGGAAGTTGGCTCATTCCTTCCAGAACAGAATCTCCCGTTGTCTTTGGGTTAACCTAGCTCAACCCTAAACTGGTTGATAAAGTCTTGTGACCAAGTCTTATGGTAAAACCTAATTAACCCTAGCTTTTTGTGGAAACCCTAACTGAAGAAACAGTTGCTATATATTCAACAGGATTGTTGTTTGGAAAATATCTCTTTGGACTGAAGATCAATCAGAAACTGTATAGTTTTAACTGCTGTAATCCAAGCAATTATCATTGTGATAAGTGACTTGGAATAGATTTTGTTTGTAAGGGTTTTTGTACCACTCAAAGCTTTGAAGCAAGAGTGTTTTGTGTCTCTTGACTAAAGCTTTGAAGCAAAGTCAAGTTAGGTTTATGTATCACTCAAAGCTGTGAAGCAAGAGTGTTTGTGTTACTTGATTAAAAAGCTGTGAAGCATAATCAAGTGTATGTTCTGAAGAGTGTCTTCATTAATTCTTTAGTCAATTGTTTTAAGTATCACTGCTGTGATTGAGGGGGAGTGAGTAGGAACTCAGGTTTAAGTAGAACTTAGATTGAAGTTGCATTGGGTAGGTCTTAAGTGAAGGAGATAAACTGGTTGATTTATTCCTGAATTAATATCTCTTGTAGTGGATTTCCTCCCTGACTTGGTAGCCCCCAGAGTAGGTGTTGTTTCACACTGAACTGGGTAAACAATTGACTGTGTTCTTTACTATTTTTATTTACTGTCTTATAGAAAGTCAGATACGGTGTCATAACATTCACTGTGACATTGAGTATCTGCTGCCAGAATTTTCAGAGAGAAAAAAAAACTTTTGAAAAATTATTATGAAAACTTATTTTGAAATAGTAGAAAAATTATCTTCAACTCATTTTTGATAAATTAAATAATTAATTTTGATATCCAATAATATAAATATTCATTATTAAAAAATAAAACATAATCAAATTATATACTTTTTAAAAAAGATATATTATAAAAATGGTTTTATAAATAATTATTCAAAATAACTCTAAATTTAAGTGAGTTTTTATATTAAAAAAAATAACAGTAAAATGATAAAAATGATTAAAATAATAATATATGAACAATTATATAAATTAATTTTTATTTGAATTTTTTAATAATTTTTTTATAAATGATTTTTAACAAAAATATATAATATTATAAAAATTGTTTTGTACAAACGGAAAGAAACTACCCTAAAAGTTGTCAAAGAAAAATAATAATACTAAAAACAAAAGTTAACAGCAACTTCTCCATTTGAGAGATGCAGTGGGGTCCAGTGGGCAGTGTATTGAATATTGAATAGAACCTAACAAGTTCAGCGTCAGCTGTACTCACAACTTTCTGGAGCAAATTCAATGGTTTCTTTCTACAATCTACAATAAGTCACATTAAACGGATCTTCTCATCAATGCTGTGACACTTCAAAATTCCATTTAGATTTAGATGTATCAATTTACAAATTCAGTTGGATATTATTTTTGCTGGGATTGGTTGTTAAGATTTTGTTTTATATCTTCATAACTCTTGAGCTATTAAGACACACGTACCTTCGTTACTTCATTAGATGACAGAACCTTCATTCAATTCAATTCAATACTACTAAAAACAATTGATACATTATACATTATAGCCCAATGCTCCCAATTTAAATTGACTTTAAATACATTATAATTTTTCAATTAACTAATAAATAATATTCAATGAAAAGTTAAATGAAAATATAGAAAATTTATTTTTTTTTAAATTAGCATGATATATTATTTAAACTGTGTAGCCCCTTTCTGAATAGTGGAAATAAAAGACTGATTTCCTATATTTATTTTCATTATTATGAAAAATGATAACGAAAAGGTACAAAATTACATGATGTTACGTGTATATGTACATATAAATTTAAAAAACTAATGCAGTTATACAAAATTTACTGCGTGCGGACTATATAAAATGGTTACTTATCGACTGCGGTATTAGCAAATGCTACGCTTTTAGGGAGAGTAAACGATGCACACAGCATCCATTTTCCAGGTGCAACCAGTCGTACTCGTCGCATGTCGACGTTGACTGCCACTTCAAGCAATGCAATTCTTATTCTCTGCATCACATGGAGATTGTTAGAAGTTATCTTAACTTCAATGTTCATACACCAAGACAGCAAAGAAATATGCATAATACAATATATCAGCAACCAACCTCGTGAAAATCAAATTCTGGATCGTCTGCTTTGGAGAATCCATAAACATGGATCACTGGATAAGTAAATTGCCCATCCTTGGGTCCATCTTTGTATATTCCCCGAAATGCGTCTACAGGAGAAGCAATTTGCAAAGCATCAAACATGAAATCCAAAAATTATATTATGCTGAAAAGATGTGTTGGATTGGCATATAAAACAGTAAAGAAAAAGAGTGGTCCCGTCGGAATAGGCTACCTAGAAATTCTGCGGCTTCATTCGGCAAGTTCATAACCACTTGTGTGATGGAGTGAGCTTTATCACTGGCAAACATAGCTTTAATAAACCTTCTTCCATCCATGTTAAAGACCTAGAAGAATAAACAATGTTAGTTGGTAGAAAACTCCATCAAGAAAAATAATTCTGTCACATGATCATTCAATGCAACTTCTTCCTTGTTTCTTCATCAATGTGGGAAAACTGAAAAGACATTAAAACAAACAAGCATGTCATATTCTTTGTCTTTTAATCACCCACATTCTATTAAGAATGGGAAAAGAGCTGTTTGCAGACCAAAAAAAAAATACATTCGTCATTTACAACCTATATTTCAAATCCAAATTGGATAGACACTTCAAAATCTTCTGTTTCAGTGTTACGCTTAGTGTCCATGCATCATAGCTCAAAAATTGGAGAAAAAGATAATTCATAGCAATTCATAGCAATTCATAGCAAACTAAAAACAAATGACAATTAATTCATGATATTAACCCAGAAACAGTATATACAAATTTAACATTTAAACCCATTTCCAACATACTTTTTCTTTTCCGTCCAAAAAAAAACATACTTTTTCTTTGTGATTGTTTCATATAAAAGTAAAAGTTGATAAAACAACTTTGAGAAGATACTCGCTCGACAGAAATCATACCTTAACCTTCTTCTCGAGTTTGTTTAGAACACTATTTCTTTCCAAGTACTCTACTGCATATGGGTTCAAGTCATTAGCAAAAACACGCTTAACTATCTTTGCTGCAGAGATGGCAAGGGGACCAACTCCAGAGAAAACATCACCTGTAAATCAAACATAAAATGATGCTCACGTTACATGAGCAAGCAAGCCATGAATATTTTTCATAATAAATAAACAGAAGAACATTCTTTAACAACTCAGTAACAACAAATACAAATATAAGTTATTGTGAAAAAACATGTTCAGAAATAGAAATAATGACATTTTTTCCACTGGGGTTAATGGAGGTTCGTTAATTCTTGCTTCCGTTTTTATTTAGACTTCCTGCATCAAAATAACTTTCATTTAATTATTACAGTTTTTCAATTTTTTATAGAAGGGTGCATATGGAGGTTCGTTAATTCTTGCTTCCGTTTTTATTTAGACTTCCTGCATCAAAATAACTTTCATTTAATTATTACAATTTTTCAATTATTTATATAAGGGTGCGGGAGTGTTTGTCATTCAAATCTTTAGTTATCTGACTTCTAAAAGATGCTGGCGCAGACTTGGTATTACATAAATCAAGAAAAATAGTACAACCACCTTGGATAACCCTGTATATCCCAACATCAACAAATCTCAAAAAGTTTCTCTACAATATATGCACATTGATAAAAAAATATTAGAAGCTCAAACAGCAATTATCTTTTCTATATTCACACCCCAACAGCAAACAAAACCAAATCTTTATTACCATGTCATCAGTATGACACATCAGGTTGCTCAATCCAGTCAAATCCCACAATCAGCATTTTGAGAGAAATAATTAGAAGACAATGGAAAGTGAATGTATAACACAAGTAGGATAGTATTATAATCTTAACAGGTGACAGTAGCAAGAGACATACAGACAACATCATCTCGTGTAAAACCACTCATAAGTCTTTGTCTTTCAGTACCCAGCCTAGAGTTCCAGTATCTGCGTAGAAAGGCGAGAAACAAAAGTGATAATTGACTCTTTTTTCACTTGTAATTTCCTCTTTTTAGATTATACTTTGATGTTTCAAAACCAAATTTAAAATTGTATTTATTCCGGAATTTAGATTACAGATCCATTGAACGACGAGTCATGAGAACATATGCAATAATCAATATGAGCTTGAAAGGTGTAACCACATTGATTCAGATGAAACAATAGAGTTCAAAGGGTTAAAACCATCTATTCAGGTTCAACTGAAATATACTCCATCAATCAAAACTGTCAATGTCTTGTAATCATAAATTAATAAATATGAAAAAAATTCTTTCAATTGATGGATGTCATCTAAGTATTCAGACTTCCAAAATATTTCTTGTATCTTCTTTTTCTTCCTACAGCCTTTCCATACAAAAAGGTCAAATTGATGTGACAAACCTATGCAATACGGCATGGTCTTATCATGTTTGTTTTTAGAGCTGAAAAATTATATACAATTGAAAAGAAGGATACAGAGAATTGTCGGAGATCTCATCCAGATTCCAGAAGCTCTGAGTGCACCATTTTCAACTGATAAATGTAACCATGGAGCTCATTACTCATCTAAATTCTCAGTTGAAACAACTCGTGATTTGATTAATTATATTTTGAAGGGGAAAAACTATCTTAGCACCCACAAAAGCAAAACACATGCTATAACAGAGCACTAAGCTGTCGGAGCTCTTAATGATGTCAGGAAAATAGTCGTGTTATCGATGAAAAAATGGTGGATTATTGTTAGGTACCGGATATGTATGTGTAGGCCTGTTTTTCTTAGGCCCATTTGGAAGTCATCCAGAGAGGAAAATTAGAGAAAGGATAGTTAGTTATAAAAGAGAGAAAAGAGAAAGGGATGAGTTTGTTACATAGGGGAAATCATTGTGTAGTTATGGACAGAGAATATTGTTCTCTGTAGGAGCTTGGCACACTGGGCATTAGTATATTCATCCTTTTCCGGTTATCTCTCCATTTACAGAAATAATACATCATTATTCCAGTATTTATGTATTTGAATTCGTTTCCTTTATATTCTATAAGTCGCGGTGACACGGGTACGCAACAATTATGGTGGCCAGCCAAAATTCCACAATATAAATATGGTGTTGTGGCCGATGGCAGAAACATGGAAGATATAATATGCCGAGCACTGTATGCCAGCTGGCCATGAATCGGCCATAGCAGCAATTTGACAACACTGGCAGAGATGGAGACGACAAGAGCAGTAAGATACAGTGTGACTTTTGAGACAAATATACCAATATACACACAATGACACAAATGAACTAAATTGTAGAAAGAAAACTTACTGGTTAGCGGGATTTTTTCTTTTATATCATACATGAATGTATCAATACACATCAACGGATTAACTGACCACTAAGCTACTAGTGTAAACAAGTAGAGAGAGAAAGAGATTGAGTCTAAATGAAGGAAAAGCTATCAATATTTATATTATAGGACCCCTAGGGATGAACAGAAAAGAAGCCTTGGCACAGCAATCGGAGTTGTTGTCACGTGAATAGGTCATGATTTGTGAAATCAACCTATAAAAAAACAACAGATCCACCCCTAGAGTACCCTTAATTTGTCGCCTGGTAATACTTTGTGGTGCTGCATGTTTTTTTGGCGGGCCAAGGAAGCTGTGCATTTGTAAAGCACCAGCAGTGGCCTTGACTGATATAGCAAGTGAAATTAAAAAATGAGGTGTGTCGCGTAACCCAACTTGGAAAAGATGGCTCATGGGTTAAAAACCCAAAAATGTTATGTATCAATCCCTTAAACACTTCAAGACTACATGTGGTTTTAGGAGGGTGTAAAAGCTGCTACCGGAAAATCCAATTAAGATATAACCTAGACAGTATTAAGCAAACTTCATGAAAGGATATAGAGATATAGGTAAGCCTAAGGCAGGCCTATAAACTGTTATATTAGCCGGTTATAGAAAAAGAGCATACACTGTTGCTAAGTCAACATGAAAGCGAAGTCCGTTCTCAGCTAATGTAGTCACAAGAGAGTGGTTTCCTGCTAAAACCTCGAGCTGCATGGTCCTGTACTCATTATGAATGGAGTCAATCTTGTTCACAACTGTCTGTATCTTTGGTTTATTTTTATCCAGCACAACCTGAATATGAAGGTAGCCTTTCATATACACATAAGAATTTGAAATATACTTTTAATATCGTGCACTTAGCATGGTAACCAACAATATTTCTAAAAGTAGAACCTTTGCTATAACGTTCTTGTATGGTAAATGTTCCTCTTTCAAATTCAGGTGCGCAATATGACCAACAATTTCAAAAGCTGTAGGAACAATCATACCCTCAGGCAGCAAGGCCTCCAAGATCTGCAAAAAATCAGATATGACTAATAATCTTTTATTTTCCATACAACTTGAAGTCCAATAACAGGCATCAAGGAAAGAAAAAATCAAGCATGTTTTGAGGCATCATATATAAATACAAGTTTAAATTTGAAAATTAGTCCATATAACCATCAGACTTGGCCAAAAAAATTTAAATTAGAATGAAACACAAATACCATATTCCTTTGACTTGAAGTACATGTTCTAGATATGTTAATCAAGATAGTCAAAAATATTTTTCATCACGATAGAGAAACATATTTTACATATGAAAAATGTAGAATGGTAGAGACACTTATAACACAAATTATGTGTAAACAAGTGCGTCCTTTGGTATAATATACCTCATTCATCTGCCAGTAATCGTAAAACAGTGTCAACTTGCATCTAACTAGCTCAATAGTCAAGGTGGTGCTTTTTTCTGCATACTCCTTCAAGACAGCCTAGACAGGATGAAAATATGAACAAGTTACTAGTGAAGATATGAAATTTTAGGTGCCAAACAAACATATAAAACAAACTTTCATGATTAGAAAAAAAAAAAGCAAGGGATTAATGGAATTATTCTCATTTGAAACTTAGAGATGGAACATATAATAAAAAGGAGATATCCAGCATCAGATAGTACAGTATGTAATAAAATTTGAAATTAAGGTTAAATTGGCAATTGTTCAATGTAAAATTACACTACATGTATCAGAATCATTCATCCTTAATTTCCTATCGCACCTACTTTATTTAGAACCCCCCCCCCCCCCCCCCCCCAAAAAATATATATATATATATATATATATATATATATATATATATATATATATATATATACCATTCCTAATCATAAGCCAGTCTTTGAGAGGTTTCTAGTGAGCCCATCATCTCTGCACACTACCTGTTTCAACAGGTGCAGAATTCCGATGGAGCAGTGCACCCATAAGGTCACCTTCTGACATAGTCCCGCAAGTTCAGCATTTCCTCGTCAACCCTCAAATCACTCTCAAGTTCCTCACAAGAAAGACATGCACAACCCAAGTAAGTGAAGTTTAATCATCTTGGGAATAGCAAGATCAACTTCTGCCTTCTCAGTTACATTCTTTAATTACAATTTACAAGCCCAATCCTCGCCTAGAGCTATGGGACAATATTCATAGATACTTTCATAACCAAATGCATGCAGAGCAAAAAAAACTAATCGGTCAATCTCACAATTTCTCCTTAAAATCAAAGGCATCAAAAATTCTTTGTTTGCAACTGGTGACCCAATGCCATCTCAAGAACAAACTAATGTGATCTTGCAAGGACTACCACCTAAATATGATGCACTAGTCACTTTTATCAGCTGCAAAATTGAGCTGCTGCAATTTGAATACCTTCTTGCACGAGAATCAAGAGAACCATAAGCAAAACATGGCAGCCGGAATACCGTCAGCCAGTATTACATAACACAGAAACCAGGTTGGGGTCCTGATGTGGTGGTCGCAGTTGCAGCAGCAAAGGATGGGGTGCCCAGCAGCAATTCTGCCCATTGCCAAGTGTTCCTCAAATTTGGCCACATACCACCATAACGGTATTATTGAAATAATAACACAGACGAGAGGTGGAATTGAAACTCGTCTTGCTGGTCACTATCTCTCTCGCTTACAAATTCGGGAATCAATCTTATTGCTGTTTATCAAATAAACAGATACCCTACAGCCTCTCTGCAATTTCAAGTACCATGCACCAAGGTTTTCATGACTTTCATCAACAACCTGTATCAGGTTATAATAAAACATTTTCAATTGCAATCTGACCTGTCTGTCAGAACAGTGCTGATCGTGGTTTATCTCGTCACTAACCAAATAACTTATATCAACAAATTTTTTCTCAATATATACCTAGAGGATGAAATTTACATAAGCCAACCAACATGATTTCAAACTACAAATAAAAACCTAGTTAGCAGCTAAACAAAACAATATATGGCCTAAAACAACCTCCTAAGACTTGGTCTGACCAGCTCATAGACAACAATAGTTACAAAGGTTATAGTTTCTGAACAAGTTTAATCATTATAATCATCAATGTTCTTCTTCACATTAAAGCTAAGCAAAAAGCAAGAAAAACTGGTTCGTGGTATATTGATTACGTAAAATTGATTATGGCTAGAAGTGAGTTGAAGGTAAAGTGATTTATGTTTGGATAAAAAGTGAGTTGAACAGTAAATTCCACTGATAAAATCACGTTTAGACTCAAAAGCTACAAATTCTAGCTTCAATTAGAATCAATTCTAAAAAACATAATCAATTCTACTCAAAGGATGACCAAACATATCAAATTCAATTCTAAACACTCAGAATCGATTCTAAGTTCTCCAACCGTTAAACTAAACATACGCAAACACACACGTAAATGAGAAGGTGAAACATACTAACAGTGAAGCTAAAATACTACAGCAGACAGAAAAATAGTGTACACAAAACTTATGGAACTGAAAACTCACAGAAAAGGCACCTTTATCGCCTCAGGCAACTCCTCCAGGCCACAATCCGCATAGCTTTCATCAAGAAGCAACAGCCTGGTGGAACCCCTCCACTTACCAGTCCCAAAGTCTTCACCAAGCAAGTTCCTCAAACCCTCATCAACATCCCCTCCTTCCTCAACAACCTCAACCGCAACAAAACCATTCCTCCCAACACGCTTATTCCCTACATCTTCAACCAATTTCTGCACCTCCCCATCCTTCTTCTTCCTATTCCTACTCGGCCTCGAAATCTTCGCCAGGTTCCGAAACTTAACATATCCACGAGTGTTGAACGTTTTCGCAAGCTTATCACGGTACAACACAGGGCTCAAAACGTCGTCGTCTTTCTCCGCAGATTTTCCCGCTTCCAATAAGGGAGCGATGTTAGGGTCAATTTCGTCGCCGGGGACACGAGCGATGTTGCGGATGCGAGGCCAGTTGAGGAGGTGGCCTCGGAGGCGGTTTTCGAGGGCGAAGCATTCGGCGGAAGGGACGCGGAGGGCGACGAGGTCGAAGACTCGGGTGAAGTTTTGTTCGTGAAGGACGGCGTCGTTTTGGAGATGAGAGGATTGGGATGGGTTGGTACCTTTGTGGAGGGAAGGTCCGTAAGAGACTGTGGTGGTGGTGGTGGCGGCGGAGAAGTTTGGGATGGAAAATGTTTTGATCCGGAGAAGAGAAGGTTTGTGAGTGTGAGTGAAGAGGAGTTTTGATGGAAACGGAAGAAGGTGAAGTTGGGGTTTTAGGAATAGGTTGTTTATCATGTTGCTCGCTCGATGGGTTGCTGCTTTGGCAGCTAACCAAGTCTTCTAACCATTTCAACAGCAGCAGCCGGTGGACTGAACTAACAAGATATACTCCAAATTAAGTTATTACTCATCGTCCCAAAACATAAGTGTTACATTTAAAATAAAAATTTATCGTTAGTTACAATAATTTATCAATACAATTTTATATTTAATTTTTTAATTATATTCTTTAATAAATATTTTTAATTTGTTATTTTCTTAGTTAATATTAATATTAATTTAAATATATTAATAATTAATCATGATAATTTAACAAAGTTATTATTTTTTCTTTCATTTATTATTATTTTTTAATCTATGTAAAATAGTTAATCATGATAAATAATATGCAACAGATGGAATATTATTATATATGACATAATGTTTTATTTATTTTAAAGTTATTATTATTTTTAATCAAACACTTGAACAATTATAACCTTAGTATTTTTATTTCATTCTTCTAACAGCAACAACAACAATGTTTTTGTCATTTTCAAAGTTTATTTCCTTATGCAAAATTATTTTTTATTGATTCAATTTCATCATCACAAATCTTTCCTACTTTCCAATCAAACTGGTACATTTCTCTCTCATTCTTTTGAAATTTGATTTTTGATATTAGTAGTGTTCACTTTTATATTTGGGTATTATATTTTGTTGGAAGCTGAGAAGTCAAAGAAAGATGCAATTTGGAAAGCAGGACGAATTTCAAATTTGTTTGTGGAAGCTGTGAATAGAGAGTGTGATTCGGTTTTGGATTGTTCATTGATCTCTGATTGCACTTTTCGACTTTCATTTTTGGAGGTTTGATGTCTATCTTTAGATTTGAGGTAAGTTGCTTCTGGAGTTCTTACTTTTGTAAGAATTATCTTTATGCTTTGTTGTCTTATATGGTGTTATGGTGTGTATTTTCTTTTTTTTCATTTGGATTTTGGATTTTTGTTGTTTGTAGGTTACATTGTAGTAGAAACAGGATGATACATACCTTGACAGCTATATCAATACCATTCGAGTGGTGGATTTTGTGAACATTTCATACACACCACCTAACCTTATTTCCATATTATTTTCAACAAATTTTTGTGGTTGAATATTGAACATGCATCTTTCTACATAAAATACACATTGTTGAACAAGACGAGAAGACCATTAAACTTCAAATTATAAGTCACTAGTTAAGTTAATATTTTTTTAATAATGAACATGTTGTTTGTTATTCTGATGGATTTTGGAATTCTGGCACACACAATATAAATGGCAAGACTGATGTCTCAACATACAAGCATAATGTCACGACAAATATTATGACATTTGCTGACACAATAGAAACTTTACCAAAAACTATACAGGATTATAAAGTGCAAAAGGTAAAAGAATATATAGAGTTGTTAATGTAGTTCAATGCAACTCCCCTACTCTTGGGGCTACCAAGCCAAAAATGAAATTCACTATCAGTAGTATTAATTTTAAGCCTAAACAATCTCAATTTATAACTTATCACGTAATCACTACCCAGTGAAACTTCTACATAGGCACCTCCTAGATATGAGAAATCGTCATCTCACTTCCAATCACTACAATCATATCTACAGCCACAGTCTCAATGACTAGAATATACAACCACAAACCAGTGACTAGAAAATACAATTGAAGAACACACTTCAATTAGAAAATCTCAATCTCTCTTGCTTAAAAGCTTCAAGAGTGAGACAAGAACTTGACAAATTAGCAAGTAATAATCAGTCAGCTCAAATGCATCAAAAGATGCATGAGGACATACAAAGAAAACAGAAACTCCCTTGAAGAACCCTTAAATCCTAAGACTGAGAAAATACGGCTTCCCCTTATTTTTCAAAGTTCTTAATGAATTTAGGTTTAGGTAGTTTCTTTAAATACTCATCAACAATCTTTGGGCCTTGAATCTGCGTCCATATATTACTTGTTGCACACACTGAGAGCTACACCAATCTGTGCAGAAAAATCTCCTTGAATCTTGTAACAAAATACAAGGTTTCCTAAATTGTCTCAAAGTCCAATTTTGAAAACTTGTGTACAGCTGGAGATAAATCAAATGTTCTAGATTTTAATATCCTTGACCTGTGAAAAATCAGTGAGATAAAACCAAAAGAAATCTCACATAATCAATTTAAATTTGTCAAGAATATGCCAAACAGTAGCACCTGTTGTACCGGACCAAGATATAATGACATTATCTTCGACATCTGGCTGAAAAACACATAACATCAAACTTGTCATTTCAAACCATATTTTACCAAAATTTAACCAATCACAAAACCATGTGTAATGTGATGGGAGAACTCACTTGGTTGTTTTACATTTGATTGCAAATGTTGCGGTTAGCAAGAGTCGCCACCGACTTTTCTTTTATCCAAAAGGAAAGGCTGAAAAGAACAGGAAAGATCTTTGAGATATTTTCTTGAGTTCGGGGGGTAGATTATAAAAAGGGAAGGTATTAGCATCCTTTTTATCCATGGTTTTCCATGGGCTCTTAGTTACTTGCTAGATCACTTGCTTTTGTTTGAAAAATATGCTTTGTGTGGTTTTTGAAAGTATTTTGAAAATGTGACATTGTTTTAGGCAAACTTTGTAATGATTCTCATTCGTAAGAATGTATACAAAGTGTTTGATCTTTTGAAAATGTTTTCAAGTTTGAAAGATGTTTTTGAAAGTGTTGGTGTTTGTTTTGAAAATAGCAAGGATGTTTTTTTGTTTTGAAATTGAGCGAGTAACTAAGAACATTCTACCTACTCAAAAGTCTTTCATGTTCATTTTCTCTTTCCTTTGACACTATTATCTTACCATTGATTTGGTAAGTAACCCTATCTTTGGATGTAAAAGGGACAGACGTGGGTCATCGTATAACCATGATTAGCAATGTTGCAAGGTATCTTAGCATTTTCTTTAGGGACTAAGATCATTTTGAAAGGCAGCATGGATAGCGTCAACGAGGGACTATGATCTTGCATTTTTGCTTGTTTTTGATAAGATTCCTTACATGCGTAATATGACCATTTTGTAAGGCAACCAAGTGGATTTACCCTAAGGGTGTAAGTGTGCAAGTGTATTGATTTACATGCTTGATTTGTCTTGATTAGGGTTTTCTATTTGTTGATTTTAATTTTTCCATACAAAACCCTAATTAATAGCATTTGTATATAAAGCATTTAAATTGCGGAAAATAAAAATACTAAGCTATTACATGATTTTTTGGGAGGGGGTGTACAAATTACAAATGGGGAATTGCAAGAAATTAAATCTAAATAATTATTACAACCATATTGAATTTTGAATAAATGTACAAAATAAAGATAAAATGCAAGAATATAAAATGTAAGAAGAAATATGGTTTTTGTTTGGTTTTTTATCAAAAGGGTTTTTTGACCTAATTAATTAAAATAAAATAATCAATTAAAAATAAGAAAATTAATTTTAAGTTAGTAAAATAAATTAATGTAAAGGAAACAAATTTTTAGGGTTTTTGTGAATTTAATTAAACTAGTAAATAAAAATGATTAAATAAAATATCCTAAATTCTAAATTGATTTTAATTTACAAGAAAAATAATAATTAAAATTTATTATCTAAGTATTAAAAAAAGAAATTAATTAAAGAAAATGTTTTTGTTCTTTTAGTTTTAGGAAAAATAAACTAAACAAAAATAAATAATACAAATATAAATATTTTTGGATTTTTTTTATTAATGAAAATAATAATAATAATAATAATAATAATAATAATAATAATAATAATAATATTAATAATCAAGAAAATGTAAAATGAAAATAAACTAATAAAAAAATAATAACAAAAGAAAAATAAATGGGCCAGGAATGTAAACAGCAAGGCAGGGGGTCAGAACATAAAAAAAAAATAAGACCCAAGCATTTGGAGGCCCAGGCACTGCAAAAACAAAGAAATGTCAAAAAAAGTGGAAAAATGCAAAAAGGCAACGCGCTGAGGTTCGAACCCATGACCTCTTGATTACCAACGCTCTGCCCTACCACTGGGGTGGTTATACATCCGTTAATATAACTGAAATGATAAATATACAAGGCCAAACAAGTCCTGAACACACTTCATCTTCAACCTCCAGCCAGACCACATGTAACTTCACCATTTCTCAACAAAAATGGAAAATGCAAACATAAAAGTTGCTCCATTTTTTCATACGAATCCAACCATATAAATATCATGAAATATAAATCAAAGATGAATGAGAATTTTTGAAAATACTAAATTCTGACCTAATTATTTTCAGAGATTCAATCCTAAAATTCTCCTAGCTCAATCAATATAAATGAAATTTATGGACATGTACAGCTTTAGGGCAATGATGTCTACATTTTATCTTCACAAGTACAAGCCTAACAATGCCTAAGTAATGAGATAGAAATTCAAGAAAAATATCTCAAAACTGGAAATCGTGAAATGCAAATGAGCTTAATTCAAGGTGCTGCAATGATCAGGTTAGCTTCCTTGCGTCTCTAGGAAGCTAATGCAATGCTTAGCTTAAGTTGAGGGTGGCTGAAATGACTTGGAGAAGTCAATGTGCAATGCTCTATTTTTGGTTATGGAGGTTATGGTAAATGATGTTACAGTAATGAAACAGGGACAGGGATAGGTTACACTTGATGTAAGGAAGCTTTAGGAACTAAAAGGCCAAGAAACGCACGAGGGAAATATGAGTTTGGTGTTTAAGGTCAGAAACTGTGTAACAATGGAGTTTTGCTGCAAATTCTGATTTGAGGGAGTTTGGGAGAGTTTCAGGGTGCTTGAGCTCGTGTCTTAACTCACAAATAGTACCTCTATTTATAAGCAACAAGTATGGAGGCTTGTATCAGATCAGAATTCAAAATCACATGTTTAAGCTTAACATGTGATTTTTTGAGAAATCATGTTTCAATGCCTTGTGTACTTGCTATTGTAGAGTGGTTATGCTTTAAACAAACTTGCTTTTGACTTTGTAGATGGAGTGTGATCAGAGGGAACAAGTTAGAGGCTCAAGAATTGACTTTGTACATAAAGCTTACTTTTCCAAAATGGAAGTGTTCACTTTGTGCCATTAATGGAAATATGGATTAGATAAAGCTTAAACCACTTCGATTAAATCTCAAAAGTTTATATAATCCATTAATGATGGATAGATACACTAGTTAGAAGGCCTGCAAAGTAAGATTATGCAGCTTAACATTGAAATTGCATTTTTGTTCATCATGAAAATGACCTATAATTTTAGTTTGAAACCCTAACTTCCTCTCTTCGATTCTCCTTGGTCAAGAATGATCTCAAGGAGTTCTTAGAAATTTTATAAAGCTTGTAATGTGCTATACAACCCATATTTGAATCAATTTTTAAAATTCCCCTTGGAACTATGTGAAAAATTACCATGAAGTTAGGTCAAAATCCTGCCTAAACTAGGACAAAATTTTCACTAAGTGTTTAGTTTCAAGACCATGACTTCATGGATTAATAACTTGAGATCCAAGCATTTCTATGAGAAGTTGTGTAAATAAATTTTATAGATCTCATGGATATCTACAACTTTCATGTTGAATGTTTCTTTTGAATCATCTTGCATCATGGTGAAAAATTGGCTCAAAGTTGTGAAAAAACATGAAGTTTTCAACACTTAGAAAAATTTCTAAGTTTCATATTTTGACATGTTTTGATGAATTGTGATCTTTGACACTTGATTTTGACCAAAAAGTCAAAGTTTGACTTTTTAGTGTACAGTTGACTTTTGATTAGTTGATTGAAATTCAACTATCAATCCAATTAATTTTGAGCAATGTTTTGAGTCATGCCATTAGGTCATAATTATGAAATTGATATCTTGAGATCATGCCTCAAACCAATTAACCATTTGCTAGGTCAAAAATCAGAAATTGCCCTTTCTCAGTCAAAACCCTAATTTTGACCATTTTGCCTTTTTGATGATTCGATCAAAATTCTTGAGGAATTGTGGTCCAAACTTGACCAAATGATGCATATGAGTGTATAATGTTGATATGGATCAAAAACTATAAAGTTTGACTGTAAATTGGCCACAATTGACTTTTCCCCCAATATAGTTGATTTTTAGGTCAACTGCTCAATTGATTGAGCAAAAATGTGATACAAGGCTTGAAACTTGCCATGAGTAATCTTGGGGGTCCATAATGATCCATGAAAGTCATATGAGGCATTGAAAGTTCAATTATCCTTGTACAATCTCAAACCTTAATTTCAGTCATCAATGTTTAAGGAGGTGTCTTGAGCTGATTAACCCTTGTGCAGTCTTGAACCAAAGGAGATCTTATGAGAAAATACTTGATAAATGAGAGGGAAAATTTTGGGGTACAACAGTTGCCCCTGTTCAATCTTCTTAAACCTAAAGAGTTAGATTAGCGGATCCGCCATTCGTGGCTTGAAGGTGGAAGATGATTGGACACTAGAGTGCCCAAAAATTTGCACTCGAAGATGGATTATGAATGGGCTTATAGATGCCATTTGGAGGAATGATGGAGATTTGCCGGAGATGGGCTTGTATATGCCATCCAAAGGTGACTGTTGACACAGACTGTACTAAGTCTGAACCTGATTTCAACTGGAAAAGAATCAAAATAAATCTTTGGAGCGACTTATCTGAACCAGAAGAAGTCTTGTATGTTGTTTGACATGGGAAGAATCAGAATAAATCATTGAGAGATTTATCTGAACCATAAGTGTTCTTTTTGGAAAGTATCAGGATAAATCATTGAGGGGTTTAAACTGAACCAAAAGAAAAATTTGAATGTTCTTTAACTGGAAATAATCAGAGTAAGTCTTTGAGTGATTTATCTGAACTAGAGAAAGTGCCTGCGGGAAAGAAATTAGAATAAATCGTTGAGAGACTTATCTGAACCCGAAAGGTTCCTTTGGAAAGTATCAGGATAAACCGTTGAGGGGTTTAAACTGAACCAAAAGAGGTCTTGAATATTCTTTAACTGGAAAAATCAGAGTAAATATTTGAGCGATTTATCTGAACCAGAGAAACTTCTAAGGGAAAGAATCAGAATAAACCGTTGAGAGAGTTATCTGAACCGGCAGGCATCTGGAAAAGAATCAGAACAAATCGTTGAGAGATTTATCTGAACTAGAGAAGACAGATGCGGGAAAAGAATCAGGATAAATTATTGAGATATTTAAACTAAACCGATAGGAGTCTGAAAGAAACATTTGTTGTGTAGATGATTGACCAATCATTTCTTAGGAATTGATCTATAATTGACTTGTTGAAATTTTGACGATAATTTTCTGTTGATCGATCTTTCCTGAAAAAGATGAAAAGTTAGTTGCATGCAATGTCATGATGCATGATGTGATGATGTTCTCAAAATAAATGAGATTGTGTCGTATGTATTTGTACTGTCAATGTTATGACGTATGAGTGTAATGTATGGACACATTAATTGTTATGCTGCAGTGTTGCTGGGGAAGATAAATCCTCGAGTACCGCTGGGTACAAAGGGTGTAACTTTTCATGTTTTGAAGTTGCTGATGAGTTGATGAGCTTTCATTTGTTAGAGAAATAAACTATGTTGTGTAAAGGAAACGCCGTGTATTTCTCGTGAAATCCTGTTGGGGAATCTTGAGAAATTGGGAGACTTTTACTGGGGGAGTGATAATTGGAAGTTTTGTTCCGCCGGGATGTGAGAGAGCTTGATATCATTAAGCTGCACACTGTGGGGGATTTTATTGGAATAGTCTAAAGATATTATCCCATTTCTTAAAGTCGTTAGTGTTTGTCTTTCTATTTTTTTGTTCCTCGTTTTCTGTTCATTTGTAAATAGTAGTCATGTTCAAATGCATATGTTCAAAAATAAACCATTGGACGTTTTTATAAACAAATCACAAAAATAAAGAAAATAAGATAGTTTTACACTTTCAAAGGGATATCTTTGTATTTAACTTGAATAAGTATTTTTGCACAATGAGACGAACATTCTAGTAAGATAATGTTGTCGTGGAAAATGAAAATTTGATACAAAGAAAAGATAGTTATATGAAATAATCCCACGGGGTTCCCATTCAGCTATAACCTTCGTGTCTCTGAGCGTCTTGTCCACTTGCTGCCTCGTCCGAAGTTGATGGATTGATCAGAACCGTTGATTTTGTCAGTAGATGCTAAAGGTTGTCTGTAAGGTGATCCAATGGGACATAGTCATGCGCTTTAATTCCCTAACTTTTTCCTGGACTGCCCTTTCGGGTTTTCAGTCCACCGGGATACCCTTTTTTGCCCAAGCCGCCTTTTCAGGTTTTCAGCTTGCCGGGTGTACATATTTTTTTTGTTTTATCCCTAATTTTTGCCCGAACTTTTTTGGTTTGCCGGGATGCCCTTGTTTTGCCTAGGTGTGTCAACCTAGCGGGTCTCTTATGCGTAGTATCTTTTGACTATGTCTGCATTCACAAAGTGTGGAAGGTTGTCGCCATCCATAGTGGTTAGGATCATTGCTCCACCATAGAATATGCTTTTGATCACAAACGGTCATTCGTGTGTAGGAGTCCATTTTCCCCTGGGATCACCTTGTGGTGATATGATACGCTTGATTACCAAGTCACCAACCTGATATACCTGACGTCTGACCTTTTTGTTAAAAGCTTTGATCATATGTTTTTGGCATATCTGGCCATGACAGACAACTGTAAGCCTCTTCTCATCAATTAGGTTTAACTGGTCAAGTCGAGTTTGGATCCAGTCGTCTTCACTCATCCTGACATCTTTTATGATTCTCAGAGATGGTATTTGGACTTCAATTGATAAAATAGCTTCCATGTCGTATACCAAGGAGAAAGGAGTTTCCCCTGTCGATGTGCGCGCCATGGTACGGTAACCGTGGAGAGCGAAGGGTAGCATCTCATGCCAGTCCTTGTAGGTTATTATCATCTTTTGCATGATATTCTTAATATTCTTATTTGCAGCTTCGACAACGCCATTCATCTTTGGCTGGTAAGGAGAAGAATTGTGGTGCTGGATCTTGAATTACGCGCATAGTACAGTGATCATAGCATTGTTGAGATTCGTACCATTGTCTGTGATGATCCTCTCTAGGATACCGTACCGACAGATGAGATTATGTTCGATGAAACGGGCCACAACATTTTTAGTAACGGAAGCGAAAGAAGCTACCTCAACCCACTTCGTGAAATAGTCAATAGACACCAAGATGAAGCCGTGTCCATTAGAAGCCATAGGTTTGATTTATCCAATCATATCGATGCCCCACATTGCGAATGGCCAGGGAGCAGTCAGGATGTTTAGAGGAATTGGAGGCACATGCACTTTGTCAGCATAGATCTGACATTTGTGACAGGTTCGTGAATGCTGATAGCAATCTGCTTCCATGGTAGACTAGTAATACCTTGCCCGTAGGATTTTCTTAGCCATCGTATGCCCACTGGAATGGGTGCCAAAAGTTCCTTCAAGTAGATCAACCATGATATTTTCTGCCTCAACCTTGTCTACGCAACGAAGCAAAACATAGTCATGGTTGCGCTTGTAGAGAATGTTATTACTAAGGAAGAACTTAGCAGGGAATCTCCTTAAGAACTTCTTATCATTGACTGAAGCTCCTCCCAGATACTCTTGAGCCTCGAGATACCTCTTGACTTCATGGAACCAAGGT
Organism: Vicia faba; assembly: GCA_948472305.1. Taxonomy (NCBI): domain Eukaryota; kingdom Viridiplantae; phylum Streptophyta; class Magnoliopsida; order Fabales; family Fabaceae; genus Vicia; species Vicia faba. Next base: position 469,965,792 of record OX451735.1, read on the forward strand.
TGGTCCACTACTTCTTCAGTATTGATCTCATGACAGTAGGCTGGTTCATCCATCCGTTCAATGGTGATCTAGGGAGCCTCGTTACCCCCACTTGAGTTTAAACATGGATGACATTGTGGCTAGCGCATCTGCTAGTTGATTTTCCTCTCGTGGAAAATGCTCAAAGGTGATTTCCTCAAAATATGGGATTAATGTCAACACATGTTCTTTGTAGGGGATGAGGTTAGGGTGCTTCATATCCCATTCTCCTTTGATCTGGTTGATGACTAAAGTTGAGTCTCCGAATACGCTTAAGGACTTGATTCCCAAATCTATGGCAGCTTTGAGACCCAAATACATGCTCCGTATTCAGCCATATTATTAGTACAATTGAAGCAAAGTCTTGCGATAAAGCGAATATGACATCCTTCAGGGGATATGATTACAGCACCTATGCCATTGTCGAGCGCGTTAGATGCTCCCCCAAAAACCAAGGTCCATCAGGATCCTTGTTCAGGTCCGTCATATAGTCTGAGTTCCTCACAGTTGTTTACCATCATGATGTCTTCATCTGGGAATTCGAACCTCATGGACTGATAGTCATCCATAGCTTGATGAGCAAGGTGATCGGCTAGTACACTGCCCTTTATTGCTTTTTAGGTAGTGTATTGAATGTCGTATTCAGTCAGGATCATCTGCCATCTTACTATTCTCCCAGAGAGGACATGCTTCTCGAATATGTATTTAATTAGATCCATCTTGGATATCAATAAGGTAGTATGGGTCAGCATATACTGTCTTAGTCGGCGAGCAGCCCATGCCAGAGCGTAACATGTTTTCTCGAGCAGTGAATATCTTGTTTTACAGTCGGTAAACTTTTTTCTCAGGTAGTAAATAGCATGCTCTTTTTGGCTAGACTCGTCATGCTGCCCCAACATACACCCTATTGAATTTTCCAAGATAGTTAGATACATGATTAAGGGTCTTCCCTCGACTTGAGGCATCAAAACATGAGGCTCTGTAGGTACTCTTTGATCTTATCGAAGGCAACTTGGCACTCATCATTTCATTTGACTACTTGATATTTCTTTAGTAATTTGGAGATTGGTTCACAAGTAGTTGTTAAGTGAGAAATGAATCTTACAATGTAGTTTAGTCGTCCTAAGAATCCTCTGAATTCCTTCTCAGTACGAGGAGCAGGCATTTCTTGTATTGCTTTTACCTTGGCAGGATCCACTTCGATACCCTTACCGTTGACGACGAAGCCTAGGAGTTTACCGGACCTCACCCCAAATGTGCATTTATCCGTGTTCAACCTCAGCTTGTATTTCTTTAGTCTCTCAAATAGTTTCTGCAATAGGTCAAGATGTTCCTCTTCAGTTTGAGATCGGGCTATCATGTCGTCCACATAGACCTCTAGTTCGTGATGTATCATGTCGTGAAATAGAGCTACCATGGCACGCTGATAAGTTGCCCCGACATTCCTCAACCCGAATGGCATAACCTTGTAACAGAATGTGCCTTAATGTGTGACGAAGTTTGTTTTCTCCATGTCCTCAAGTGCCATTTTGATCTGGTTGTAGCCTTAGAAACCATCCATGAATGAGAACACTTTATGCTGTGCGGTATTGTCGACCAGCATGTTGATATGGGGGAGTGGGAAATCATCCTTAGAGCTTTCCCTATTCAAATCTAGGTAGTCCATGCACATTCGTACATTGCCGTCCTTTTTAGGAACCAGAAAAACATTGGCGACCCATTGTGGATAGGAGGTGACGGCTAAGAATCCGGTGTTGAATTGTTTCATGACTTCATCCTTGATCTTCTCTGACATGTCTGGCCGCATGCAACAGACTTTCTGTTTTACCGGAGTGCAGTCTTCTTTTGTCGGTAGACGATGAACCACGATATCAGCATCAAGTCCTAGCATGTCTTCGTACGACCAGGCAAAGACCTCAACATAATCATGTAGCAACTGAGTTAGATGCTTCTTGACACTGGGTTCCAGATTGGCACCCACCTTGACTTCTTTCTTGTCCTCTTCGGTACCTAGGTTAACTATGTCCACTGGTTCTTCGTGGGGTTGTATGGTCCTTTATTCTTGTTGTAGTAACCTGGCTAGTTCCCTTGGCACTTCACAATCTTCCTCACCTTCGTCTTCAGCTTGGTAGATTAGATTTTCAGAGTCACAAAAGGCCATAGCAGAATTGTTATCCACGAGATCCCGAATGGATGTAGATCTGCATTTTGAATGTGAGTGTGTGTACGAGTATAACTATCTTTGAAAGAAATAAAAATGTAGAAAAAGAAAGACAAAGAGCACAAAGTTTGTATGCAAAAATGTCCATGATTCATTGATGACATATGAAAATGAGGTAACAACCCTTACAAATGGACCGTTATGCCTCGGGTAAGACACAAGGTTTTAAAAGTCTGAATTTTTTAATTATTACAGGTCTAACAAAAATTTAAAGACAATTACTGTTGGATAAAAGTAATTGGGACAAAATCTTTAGCTTCCCAGTTGCTGATTCCTCCATTGATGGTTGGGAAAATCAAATCTTCTAGGTCACAACTGTCATCATCATCATCCTTCACTGCGTTGACTCCGTGGTTGCTGATCTTCAAAGGTGGTCCCCTGGCACGAGCACGGCGTACAACTTTCTGGTCTCCTGAAGTGAAACCCAAACCAAATTTGTCATATTTGTAAGGGATATCCGGGAGTTGGCCCCAAATAGTACACCCACCTTCTTCGATCATTGTCTTGGCATCTTTCAGAGAAGACATCTTTAGCGGAGGTCTTGTAATCTTCCGGACTTGGGAAACAATCTTTGTAGCTGCCACTGTTTATGGGACTTCCTCAAAGTGCTGAAACAGAGTTTCATCCAATTCCATGTATTTGAAGGAGTTCAAGTGACTGACCATATATTCCTCTTCTCCATGGACAGTAATGATTTTCCCCTTAGTTGGATATTTCAACATTTGATGTAATCTAGAGGTGACGGCACCAGTGTTGTGAATCCACGGTCGGCCCAATAAACAATAATATGAAGGGCGAATGTCCATCACGTAAAAAGTTGAATCAAAGGTTTAAGTTCCAACTTTTATAGGGATGTCCACCTCCCCATGCACCATTCTCTTTGAACCGTCGAATGCCCTTACCACTATATTGCTGGGTTTTAAGGTCAAACCTTCACAGTCGAGTCTATCCAGGGCTTTCTTAGGCAGCACATTTAAAGACGAGCCAGTATCAACCAAGACATGGGCCAAAGTTGTGCCTCGACATTCAACAGAGACATGCAATGCCTCGTTGTGCTTCCTCCCTCTAGGTGTCAAGTCAGCATCAGAAAAGCCTAAACCATTGTCAGCGGTTAAACTGGCCACACAGTCTTGGAACTGATCAACAGAGGTTTCTTGTGGTACATGGGCATTTTTAAGGAATTTCACTAAGGCCTTCGCGTGGGCCTCGGAGCACAACAATAAAGCCAACATGGAAATCTTTGACGGAGTCTGCCCTAGCTGTAGTTGTAGTCGCTTCTCTTTATAATTTTCAGAATTTCTTCTATCTCCTTTTCGGAGGCTGCAGAGATAGATACTGATCACGCCTTCATTCAGACAGGCTCAACCAGAATGCCTTTGCCCCGAGTCTCGGTTGACTCGGTGGTAGGAGTGTCAGTAGGGGTAATCATAGGGATTATAGTAGTAGTGTCAACGGGAACAGAAGCATGGATGATCATAGGACCGGTAACAGTTTTCAGAGGAGCGATCTCTAGGGAGAATATTCTTCCATTTTGGGTTATCTTGCTGGTTCCTACAATGTTGCTGATGTCGGGGTCAGCCTTCTCAAAAATTGAGTCTTCATCAGCCAACCAATCCTATTTGACACTGTAATAGTAGACGTCGCCCCCATAGTTCCATGGGACGGTTTTATCTGATGACATCTTTAATGGTTTTCTCACAACACTGGAGGATGTGTCTTTTTGGATCTTTCCACTCTTAATTACAACTTACACTCTTTCCCTAGTCAAGATTAATTCAGTGAAGCCTGCTGAGGAGCTTCCAATTAGATGATTGAAGAAAGGACCGGACAAGGTACCCAGAAACATGTCTATTAGCTCTCTTTCAGACAGGGGAGGTTGGACTCTTCTTGCTAAGTCCCTCCATTTCTAAGCGTAGTCTTTGAAACCTTCGCTTGAAACCATAGTCATACTCTGGAGTTGAGTACGGGTGGGGTAAGGTTTGCGTTATACTGATATTGTTTATAAAAAGCAGCGACAATGTCTTCCTAGTTATGAATATTGGCCTTTTCCAGTTGATAGAACCAATCTAGTTGAGTCTCGGATAGACTATCTTGAAAGAAATGGACCCACAAATCTATGTCGGAAGTATGAGGTTGTATCTTCCTCACATAAGATCAGAGGTACATCTTGGGACACGAAACCCCACCGTATTTAGCAAATATCGGTGCCTTGAATTTTGTGAAGAAGTGAAAAACACAAGAAGTGGGGGTTGAATTGAAAACTTAAAATCAAATGCGCAATGGCACAGTATTTTTATCCTGGTTTGTTTGATCTCAAACTACTCCAGTCCATCCGTCAAGGTGATTTCGCCTCTCTCCAATGAGGACTTAATCCACTAATCAAAAACTGATTACAATCACTACTTTGACAACTGTCAAAATCCTCTTAAGTACAACCACAATCCGGTTAATCTCAAGGAAAAACTGTCTTAATCAAGATACAAGAATTTTGTGTATAAATGTTTTTTGTTACAAAAACAGTTACCACAACTGTGATAATTTATACAATTTAGAGCGTGGAAAATAAGTATGTAAGCTTGCAGCCTTTTGAGATGAATTGCAGTAGCGTAGTAAAATCGTGAACGATTTGTCCTCATAGCTTGTTTATATAGGCAATGGAATCTTGTCCAACATAAAGCGTGGTAATGGACATTAAAGTTGTTTCCATATTGAGAAGATCCTGTCTGAATGAAGCTGTTGCATGTGATGCTGTCTTTATTGAATAATAACGCTTCAGAATCTTACAATCTTGTATGCTGCAGTTGCTTCAGAACATTGATGACTTAGAGTTGTGAGAATCTTATTGTATGTGAACCTTCTGTTCAGATCAGAGTATTCTTCACTTTAGCGCATGTTCTGATCATCATTCTTCAGCGCAGATTCTGATTACCTCAGCAAGAAAGCTTAATTTCTGATGCTGCTTTGGTCAGAACTTCTTCATACACAGTAACACAATTTTAGAGTGCATATTTGTTCTTTGTATTTGTTATCATCAAAACTCTAATTAAGGGTTGTAGAATCAAACTATGTTCTAACAATCTCCCCATTTTTTATGATGACAAAAACTAGGATTTTCAATGAAAAATATAGAACAAAAAAACTTAAGAGAGACTCCCCCTGAGTTGATTACTTCCCTGAAGTTCCTTCTCGTCAGAGCTTTTGATGCATCTCCTTCTGTTCTTATCAAAATGTGTTCTTGTTCAAGCTTTTTATAAAGTAGATGTTAAAATATTCAGAATGTTTGAGACTTTGTCCCGATATACTGTTATTGAAAATATCTTACGTTCTCCCCCCTTTTTGTCAGGTATCAAAAAGCAATATAATCAGAGGCAAAAAGATGAATTATATTTAAAATAGAATGAAATGACAATTTTCAGAAACAAGGAGGTAAAGATAAAAAAAATTACAGATAAACAATTTTAAAAGAAAATCTAAGAAGTAGGGGGAAGACGTGTGAACAACGCTTCCAACAAGCTTTTGATCTGAGTGCTGGATTCTTCCTGCTTTCCCAGAATGTCTTTGATTTCTTTTGTAGTATCTTCTTTTTTATCCATAATACCCTTGATTTATTTGTTTGTATCCTCTTGCTTATCCAGTCTGGCATGGATTAATGCATTCTCTTTCTTCAACTCTTTCAGAGTTTGCATGACTAAAGATGAAGCTGGTGTATCTTCAGGGGTTGCATGTTGTTCAGAACATTCTGCAGCCTCTTCTGATTGAGCCACTTCTTCTGCTGCAATCATGTTTTCTGGAGCAGTAGCTAGAGAGAGACTATCAGAATCTGGTTCAACAACTTCTGAAGGATGGTGCTCTTTCTAAGGAGCATTATCCAGTGGAAGAATTTCTTTCTTACACCATTGACTCAGAACTTGATCTTGGAAGGCTTTCAGCTGATCACTGAAGTTCTGTTGAGCCCTTTCATAGCCCAATTCTTTCAGCTTCAAAGTTTCAGCGTTGAGCCATTTTCTGAATCTTTCCCATAGAGAATCAGAAGCAGCCAGATTAGAAACCTCTTGGCTTGCTTGCTTCAAAGAATTGATCTATCCTGCATTTCTGTTTCAAAAATCAACAGACTCTTACCAACATCTGATTTGGTTGCGGTTAGTTTAGGTTTGAGAATGGAAATTTTGTTTGAGGTGGAAGATAGTTGGTTCAACACTAGTGGATCAATGACAATTCTGAGGTTATCAGTTGGATGGTTGATGGGTGAAGGAGTGGAAGAGTCAGAAATTAGAATTGGTGTGTTAGGGGTGTTTGGTGGTGTAGATTCATATGGTGAAGGTATTTCTGGAATATCATGAATAGTGAGAGGTAGGCGAACCGTAAGGGGTTCTGTTATTCCAGGGATTGGGATAGTGGTATCAAAATCTGAAGGAGAGTCTTCAGATTGGTTTGCGGTAGCGTGTTGAGTTTCTGGTTTAGGAATTTCAGAGGATGGGTTTTCAGAAGGTGGAGAGAGAGAGTGTCTATTTTATGGTTATGGTGAGTTGAGATCCAGATGTTCTGGTTGAGGAGAGTGTGGTTGTGGATTTTCTAGTTGTTATTGAGAGTTTGGATTTTCTGGTATTGGAGAGGAAAAGTCTTGATCAAACAGTTCAATGTCAGATAGAACTTTGGCAAGTTCTGGTTGATGATGTTCTGGATTTGGATTTTGGTTGAGGGAGTGAGGTTCATTCAAAAAGTTTCCAAGAGTTACAGATGGGTCAAACTCTATGTCAAAATCCTCAAATGTTTGGGGTGAAGGATTTTATGTTGGTTGAGGGGGAATGGTTTCAGATGTTGGAACAGTTATTGATTTTATAACAGAAACAGAAGATGGGTTACCTTTCTTTTTCGCAGCTTTAGGTGTCTTCTGAAAGGGTCATTCTCCTGCTGCTTTCCTCTTTTTGGATTTCTTTAGCACAACCTCTGGAGCTGGCTTGTGCAGATCTTGGATGTTAACTTCTGGAATAGTCCCATCAGCCTTGCAAGCTTCAAGGTATCTGACTATGACTTTTGGGGAGGCATATATCTCAGAAAATAGTGGAAAATCCTTCATAGGGATTCTCCTAGAAGTGATGGCCTCATGAGAAACAATAGTTCGTTCCCTCTTAATGTTCTCAATAATCTTCATTTTCTTCAGATTCTTGGCGTTCAGAGGTTTCCCAGCGGTTTCTTCCAGAGTGCTTATTTCTTGAGCCTTTGTCAGATGTTCTATCAGCTTGTTTTCTGTTAGAATATATGAAATCAATCTTCCTAGAGGAATCCAATTCCTCTTAGTTATTTCTTCTTCTCTTGTCTCTTTCACACTTGTTCTGAGATGGTTGAAGAGCAAGTATGGAAGGTTTATCTTGGTCTTCTTTGCAATGAAGTAAATCAGAAATTGCTGATCAATATTGATGTAATCAGGAGAGCTTGTAGGCTTCCTGTGATTGATACATCCCAGAATTATTCTAGCCCAGATTCTGTGATGATCCTTCAAGTCTCTGATCTTGCTGGATGGTTGTCCATAAGTGAATATTTCCTTGGCAATAGATTTTAGGTCAGAACACCTATCAGCCATATCAATGCATCTGAATCCACCACCATTGTATCCAATTAGTTTCCCAATTAAATCTTCTGTTATCACTATCTTCTTTCCCATAACATACGATGTAACTTGGTGATTGGATGAGGTAGCATGAATCCAGAACTCTTTGACGAGAATGGGAAACGTTGGACCCAACAAACGGTCAAAATATCTGTTCCATCCCTGTGCAATTACGTCTTCATAGAGATTAAACCCATTTTATTGTAAACTCTCAAAATCAACGATCAGTTCAGAGAGAACTTCCAGGTTGTCAACAGGAGTGAGAAGCGTTCTAATGGGTTTTTCATATTGTTCCGTTGATGAATATTCAAGAGCACTGAGATTCTTGAGGTTTAATGATGATGCCATTGTTCACACGGGTTCGATGAAGAAGATGGAAAGTTTTTTTTTTAAAATGAAACTTGAAACAAGAGAGAATATAGAAGAGAGTAAAAGTGAATGAATGAAATAGTAAATTGAGTTTAAATAGGTTTTTGAAAACGTAAACAGTAAGCAAGAAAATAAGTAATGATTATATGCATTAATGAAACCTGAAATTAGGGGATTTAGAAAGATATTTGAACGGTTACCACTGACAAGTGTCTCAATGCATCCAATCAGAGCCTTGGACCCTTTAGAATTTGAAAGCGTGTTCAGCCTCAGAAGGTGGCTTGTGAGAGGATGACAGGTGTTTGATGATGTGAACTGGACGCCTCTATCCTTGAAATGAAACATTCAGATCTTCGTAGATAGATTCTGAGGCAACTATACTTCTAACTTCTAAAGACAAGTTGATCAGATGTTCACAGAAAACAATAAAGTTCTGAGGGTTAAGATATGCAAATAAAACATTTTATTCTGGGCATAACTTCATGCTGAGATGTTTCAGAATGAAATTGAATCTATCTTCAGAAAGAGGTTTTGTAAATACATCAGCCCATTGATGGTATGTGTCAATAAATTTTAAGGTAAGAATTCCTTTCTGAATATAGTCCCTAATAAAGTGATGTTTTATTTCTATATGCTTAGCCCTAGAATGCAAAATAGGATTCTTATTGAGATATATAGATGAAGTGTTATCACAAAATATAGGAATGTTACTCTCAAATATGTTGAAGTCTTCAAGTTGACTTTTCATCCAGAGCATTTGAGTGCTACATCCAGCAGCTGCTATGTATTCAGCTTCTGCTGTTGACAATGTTATTGTGGACTGTCTCTTGCTAGTCCATGAGATCAGATTGTCTCTCAGAAACTGGCAGCTTCCAGAAGTGCTTTTACGCTCTACTCTGTCTCCAGCAAAATTAGCGTCACAGTATCCTACTAAGCTGTATTCATTGGATTTTCTATAAAATAAACCCAGATTAGTAGTACCTTTCAGATACTTGAAAATTCGCTTAACTGTTGTTAAGTGAGATTCTCTAGGATCTGATTGGAATCTAGCACATAAGCAAACACTGAATAAAATATCAGGCCTTGGAGCCGTCAGATAAAGGAGAGAGCCAATCATACCTCTGTAGATTTTTTGTTCTACATTTTTACTTACCTCTTCGTTTTCCAGAATGCACGTGGGATGCATTGGAGTCTTTGAGGGCTTACATTCTGAGAGATCAAATTTCTTCAGAAGTTTTCTGACATATTTGCTCTGATGAACGTAAGTTCCTTCTGAGGTTTGGTTTATCTGAATACCCAGAAAGAATTTGAGTCCCCCCATTAAGCTCATCTCAAACTCTGCCTGCATGCACTTAGCAAACTCTCTTCCCATAGAAGGTTTAGTGGATCCAAAGATGATGTCATCTACATAAATCTGACACACTAAAATGTCATTCTTAAATGACTTACAGAACAAGATTGTGTCCACTTTCCCTCTGGTGAATTCCTTTTCTAACAGGAAGTTACTTAGTCTTTCATACCAAGCTCTGGGAGCTTGTTTCAGACCATAGAGTGACTTCTTTAGTTTGAAAACATATTATGGGTGTTTGGAATTCTCAAACCCAGGGGGTTGGTGCATATATACCTCTTCATCTATGTAGCCATTTAGGAATGCACTTTTGACATCCATCTGATACAGAGTGATGCCATTGTTTACAACAAATGGGATTAAGAGTCTAATAGATTCTAACCTGGCGACTAGAGCAAAGGTTTATGTATAGTTTATCCCCTCTTGCTGACTATAACCTTGTGCCACCAGTCGTGCTTTGTTTCTGATGACTTCTCCTTGCTCATTCAGTTTATTTTTGAACACCCACTTTGTTCCAATGACGTTGAATCCTTTTGGTTTAGGGACCAGATCCCATACGTCATTTCTGGTGAACTGATTTAATTCCTCCTGCATTGCCAGAATCCAGTCATTATCCAGAAGAGCTTCATTAATTATTGTTGGTTTAATCAGAGAGACCAGTCCCATGAGGGATTCTTCAGAGTTTCTGAATGTTGATCTTATTCTGATTGGATCATCCTTCTTTCCTATGATTTTATCTTTTGGGTGAGCTATACTGCTTCTGGAAAACCTTTCTGGAGTTGATCAACAGAAGGTGCTGGATTGCTTGTAACATTTCTTTCTGACGTTGTTGGAGCATCTTTGTTGAGAACTTCTGATGAGTTGTCTTCAGTACCTGTGAATTCAACTTCTGTATCTGCAAAGAATTCATTCTGCTTTGACTTTTAAGGGTTGAGCTTATCATCAAATCTAACATTGATTGACTCTTCAACAATCTGTGTTTCTGTATTGTATACTATGTACCCTCTTGAGCGTTCAGAGTATCCTAACATAATACACTTTTGTGCTTTAGAGTCAAACTTGTTCAGATAATTTTTAGTATTCAGAATGAAACAAGTGCATCCAAACGGATGAAAATAAGAAATGTTGGGCTTTCTGTTCTTCCACAGTTCATATGGAGTCTTTTCCAGAATAGGTCTTATAGAGATTCTATTCTGAATGTAACACGCTGTGTTAATTGCTTCTGCCCAGAAGATCTTAGCAATGTTAGTCTCATTGATCATGGTTCTGGCCATTTCTTGCAATGTTCTGTTCTTTCGTTCTACAACTCCATTTTGTTGGGGAGTGTGGTACGGTGGGAAGAACTGACTGTTTTTTTTGGAATGCTGGTTTGCGTTTTGCATTTGTGTTCGCAAAATGTCGCGGTAAGCAAGAGTCGCCACCGGCTTTTATTTTATCCAACAAGGAAAGGAAAAAAGCACAGAAAAATTCCTTTTTCGAGATGTTTCTCGGGTTCGGGGGGTAGATTATAGAAAGGGAAGGTGTTAGCACCCCTTCTATCTGTGGTTATCCACGGGCTCTTAGGTACTTGCTCATATTGTTTTCAAAATTTCTTTCTTTGTGCTTGTGGGTTTGAAAAAGTTTTTGTTTTGAAACTTCGGTTTAACTCTTGCTTCTGTCCTCAAGAGTGTATGAAGTGTTTTTTGAAAACTTTGTTCGAAAAGTGTAAGTGTGAAGAGTTTTTGTTTTTTGAAAGAGCAAGTACTTAAGAACCATCTACCTACTCGAAAAAGGAATTGTTCTATGCTATCTTCCTTTAGACAATGTTATCCTACTATTGATGAGTAGGTAGCATCGTTGTTGGAGTTTTAAGGGTCAATTCGAATTAGGGACTTACGGTTACCAAAGCAATGTTAGGACGCCTTAGCGATAACCCTAATGTTTTAGATCATTTGTTTGAGGCAACAATATCCGAGGCAAGCGTTTCGAGGCGACTATGATATTTTAGACAAGAGGGCGGCCTCTAAAGTGACCTATACTCAATGACCGTGTACGAAGGCAACCAAGTGGGGTGTACCCTAAGAGTGCGCATGTGCGGGTGTGTTATTTTCAGTTATTTTTTATCTTTGTACATGTTAATGATTATCTAAGTTGATTTTAGGTTTAAACGTTCAATCTTGTTATGCATCCCTATTATCAAACATCTAACAGTTGTAATTTGCGGAAAAATAAATTGCGGAGATTAAATTACAAGGCGTCGGGTATTTACATCGCCAAAAGCAACCCTTTGAAATTTAAATGCGGAAAAATAAATAAAGCGATAAAAACAATTAAATGGTCCTAATTATCTATTACATTCCGGGAACAAGTACAATATTGAATAAATAGATCGCGTGCGGAAAATTAAATCGAGGGCGAGTTTAGGGTTTTGACCCCTTTTGTTATAAAGAAAAGATTTTTGGTTGTTTTTGAATTAAGAAATAAATTACCTAAGTTAATTATTAAATTAAATAAATAAATAAATTAATAAAAATAAATATTTTTGGGTTTTTGGTATTTAAAGAAATAAAATAAAATTAATTAATGTTAGTAAAAACCTAATTAAGTCTAATTAGTTTTAATTATTTACAAAAAAATATATATTAAAGTTAATTCTAATTAATGGCCTAAATTAATTAATAGATTTGTTAATAAAAAATAAAATACTAAAATTTAATTTGATAAAGAAAATATTATTTTTGTGGTTTTAATTTTTATAAAGGAAAAAAAATTGATTGGTTAGTTAATTAAATAAAATATAAATAAACAATAAAAAAACAAATAATTGAAAGAGAGAAAGGGTATGGGCCTGAAAAAAGGGTGTTTGAGAAGCAATCCTTAGGCCCAAACGAGCTGGCCCTTTGTTGACTTTGTGATATCCAGTGGGTGCACGTTGACTTGGTTCCATGGTGGACCATCATCCCTTGGCCACCAGATCTGGCCAGAGGCCATCTGGCAATCAGATGCTTGAGGATGCATGATGAGCTTCACGCTTGGAGACACATATGATCACTTGGAAAATAATAATATCAAAGAAGTGAAGGACCTGGGATTCGAACCCAGGTCCTGTTGGACGTTGCCAGCGCTCGCTTGCCACTAGGCTATTGTGCTTCATTTGTTAACAAAATACAAAGTCAATATTATAAGATAAAACATGTTAATGTGCCAGCTCAACAAAATTAAGCGCGCCATGGTTTAAATTGGCCACTGGGGAGGCGACACGCCATCGTCCCCTACCTCCAGCCACTGTAATATTTCATGCGGATTTGGATCCGCAGCTAAATGCGTAGCTCGATCCAAAAATCACTTCCAGGCCATAAAAATGACCTTCAAAAACATGGCTAGGTTCGTCTCCCTCTCCTGAGTGCAACTATGCCTTTTATAAGAATCAATTTCACCTGAAACAAAAAATCCCTAAAACACAAAACGTAACCCTAGCCATGGCATTCTGAGGTTACATTCCATATAAACCAAATTGAATATTGCCAAAAGTTCAGAAATGCTATAATGATTATGAATATGCCAAGAATTTGCTCAAATGATGTAAGAATGGTGATTTACGAATTCAAGAAAGAAGCGGATTTTTGTGACACTTACAATGCTTTGTGATGTGCGTGGAGGCTTGCTTGGGATTGGTTCTACTTCAGTGATCCTCAAGGAATCGATTGAGATCGTTCTTGGCTTTTGAAAACACCTCTAGACACGATTTTGATTTCAAACTTTTCACCACTTTTTTCAAGTTTTGTTTTGCTTATTCTCACAGCCTCTAGCCCTTGTTTTCGTGTCTTAAGCTTCCTTATGTATTGTGGAATGCATTAGGTTAAGAATTATGGGTCCAATCTCTCCAAATCAATGCACCCATATTTGATTTGATTCACTTTTGAAAGCTTGCCAAATTTGTCAAAAATCCACCCTTTTGCACATGATCTTGTGTGATACGAATTTGATACCCTTAATGATGATGATTCAATCCTGAAATAACCAAAAAGATCTCAAGTAATCAATATTTGGATTTAATTTGATTTAATTTGATTAAAAATGAAATAATTCAATAAAAAATCAAATAAAATAATAAAAAAGAAATATGATCTCAAGGCTGAAGCTATAACATGTGTGCAATGGGGTAAGCTCAAATCAAGTGGAAAATAATGGGCCCATTTGACAAAATTTGAAGTTTTGGGGATAGTTGACTTTTGGCAATTTTGCAAAAGTGTCCAACTTCAACAATGCATAACTTCTTCAATTTTGAACTTTTTGAGGTGTTCTTAGACTTTTTAGAAATCTTGATATGTACTATAACAAACCATTTTGGTCTCATCTCATTTTCATATTCCATGCTCAAGTTATAAGCTTTGGCCAAAAAGGTGTTTTTGTTGACTTTCAAAAATGACCTATAATGTCCAAATTTATAACTTCTTGTGAGGGAATTATTTGATCTTGGGGAATGAAGATGGATTGTAGGAAATTACATCCTCTTAAAAATTAGCTTTGGATGGGTCATTTCTCATAAAGTATGAGAAAGTTATGCTTGGTCAAAGTTGAGTTGACTTTTCCTGTAAACCCTAATTTATCAACTTTTGAGTCTTGATGAATTTTGAGCAATCCTTGATGAATCATGATCAACCCTTGATAAAATTATGAAATATACTTCAAAATGAGAATATTGACAAAAAATCTTGAAGTTTGACTGTTTATAGGTCACAGTTGACTTTTGCCCTAGCACAGTCGATTTTTGGACCCTTTGAGCAATTGACTGAGCAAACTTCCTCCGCGAGGCTTGAAACTTGACATGGATGACCTTGAGAACATATTAGGACATTTGGGGGCACTTGAGGTCATTTGGAATCAAGGATCTTGATGCAACACAAAACCCTAATTTGGGGTTGACTGCCTTAGGAGATAGCTTGACTGTCCAACTCTTGAGAAATCTTGAGCCACTTGGAGATTTTCCTTGCAATGTTTTGAGAAATATGAGAGGGCAAATTTTGGGGTACAACAGCTGCCTCTGTTCAATCTTCTTAAACCTGAGGATGTAGATTGGCTTTCGCGCCTTTCGTGATCCGAAGGTGGAAGATGATTGAACACTAGAGTGCCCAGAAACTTGCACTCGCATGAAGTGGTATCAGCCTGGTGATGTCGGGAATGGGCTTACAGATGCCATTTGGATATTGTTGGTAGGAGGATGGGCTTACAGAAGCCATCTGTAGGAGCGTCGATCACATAAGAGATTCCTTAGCGAGATCGTGCATACCCGTTGTTGTAGAAGATTCCGCTGGGGAAGTCTAACTTTTGTTGAGATTTAGGAACTTGCATGTGCCTCAGCTGAGAGAACATATTTGCTGAGTTTTAAGAACTTGTCCGTAATTCAACTGGGTGAAACATCTTCATCAAGATCTAGAAAGTGTCTGGTCTTCAACAGAGAATACTGTTGAGATTGTAGAACTCGTCCACACTTTGACGGAGGAAAATTGTCGAGATTGAGAACCTAATCTGAAGTTCAACTGAGGATAATTCAATTGAGATTTAAGAACCGGTCAGGTCTTCGACTAAGGGAAACATCTTCATCAAGATCTAGGAACTGTCTGGTCTTCAACAGAGTATACTGTTGAGATTGTAGAACTCATCCACACTATGACGGAGGAAAATTGTCGAGATTGAGAACCTTATCTGAAATTCAACCGAGGATAATTCAGTTGTGATTTAAGAACCGGTCAGGTCTTCGACTGAGGGAAACATCTTCATCAAGATCTAGGAACTGTCTGGTCTTCAACAGAGTATACCGTTGAGATTGTAGAACTCGTCCACACTATGACAGAGGAAAATTGTCGAGATTGAGAACCTTATCTAAAATTCAACCGAGGATAATTCAGTTGTGATTTAAGAACCGGTCAGGTCTTCGACTGAGGGACACATCTTCATCAAGATCTAGGAAATGTCTGGTCTTCAACAGAGTATACTGTTGAGATTGTAGAACTCGTCCACACTATGACGGAGGAAAATTGTCGAGATTGAGAACCTTATCTGAAATTCAACCGAGGATAATTCAGTTGTGATTTAAGAACCGCTCATGTCTTCGACTGAGGGAAACATCTTCATCAAGATCTAGGAACTGTCTGGTCTTCAACGGAGTATACCGTTGAGATTGTAGAACTCGTCCACACTATGACGGAGGAAAATTGTCGAGATTGAGAACCTTATCTGAAATTCAACAGAGGATAATTCAGTTGTGATTTAAGAACCGGTCAGGTCTTCGACTGAGGGAAACATCTTCATCAAGATCTAGGAACTGTCTGGTCTTCAACGAAGTATACCGTTGAGATTGTAGATGTCGTCCACACTATGATATAGGAAAATTGTCGAGATTGAGAACCTTATCTGAAATTCAATCAATGATAATTCAGTTGTGATTTAAGAACCGGTCAGGTCTTCGACTGAGGGAAACATCTTCATAAAGATCTAGGACTGTCTGGTCTTCAACGGAGTATAATTCTGTTGAGATTTTAGAACTTGTCCACACTACGACGGAGGAAATTGTCGAGATTGAGAACCTTATCTGTAATTCAACCGAGGATAATTTAGTTGAGATTAAGAACCGGTCAGGTCTTCGACTGAGGGAAACATCTTCATCAAGATCTAGGACTGTCTGGTCTTCAAAGGAGTATAATTCTGTTGAGATTTTAGAACTTGTCCACACTACGACGGAAGAAATTGTCGAGATTGAGAACCTTATCTGTAATTCAACCGAGGATAATTCCATTTGAGATTAAGAACCGGTCAGGTCTTCGACTGAGGGAAACATCTTCATCAAGATCTAGGATTGTCTGGTCTTCAACGGAGTATAATTCTATTGAGATTTTAGAACTTGTCCATACCACGACGGAGGAAATTGTCGAGATTGAGAACCTTATCTGTAATTCAACCGAGGATAATTCAATTGAGATTAAGAACCGATCAGGTCTTCGACTGAGGGAAACATCTTCATCAAGATCTAGGAACTGTCTGGTCTTCAACGGAGTATACCGTTGAGATTGTAGAACTCGTCCACACTATGACGGAGGAAAATTGTCGAGATTGAGAACCTTATCTGAAATTCAACCGAGGATAATTCAGTTGTGATTTAAGAACCGGTCGGGTCTTCGACTGAGGGAAACATCTTCATCAAGATCTAGGAACTGTCTGATCTTCAACGGAGTATACCGTTGAGATTGTAGAACTCGTCCACACTATGATGGAGGAAAATTGTCGAGATTGAGAACCTTATCTGAAATTCAACCGAGGATAATTCAGTTGAGATTTAAGAACCGGTCAGGTCTTCGACATAGCTGAGAACTCAACTGCCTCCTTCCTGAAAGGTAGAGGTCAGTCATATGCAATGCATGATATAGGTCAAGCAATGATGTTCTCAAAATAAATGAGATCGTGTTGTATGATGCGTATATACATGTATCATGATGTATGGAAATGTAATGTTTTCTAGTTGGGGAAAATAAATCCCGGATAGCTGCCGGAGAATAGAGTTGAATTCTTTGTTTCCGCTGAGGGTAGCGAATGAAGATGATTGCGAGAATAAACCTGCAGGAGAGAATAACTCCGTTGGGGAATAAACTGATGAGGAGATTACTCTATGGAGAAGAGATGCTCTGTTGAGGATTCCACTGATAAATTCCGCTGGGGATGAATTACCGTTGCTGGTGGTACAGAATCCTGTTGGGGATTGAATTCCTGTTTGTGAAAGGAAAGAACTATGCTGGGGACAAACTTCCAATTGCGGCTTCACTGGGGATAACCTGTTAGACTCTTGTGGGGATAATCCTTTGAGCTTTTATGGGGGCAAACTTCCTTTGAACTCGGCTGGGGATATTTATTTTTATACTCCTGCCGGGGACGAACTTCCAGAGTCTACTGGGGATGATTCTTCAACTCCACTGGGGAAGCTTTTTCAGACTGCGCTGGGAAAATTTTTAATCCACTGGGGATATCTTATATTCTGCCGGGGAATATTCTTATACTCCGTTGGGGAATATTAAGACTTCCGGGGATATTAATCCCTTTTAGCGTTGATGGTAGATAAACTCTGCTTGGGGGAAAATATTTCCGATTCATTCATTCATAGTTGCAAGTCTTAGCTGGGGAGAGCTATCATTACATGCCGAATGAACCGTGCCATGACGTTCTTGGTTACTGTAGCAAAGGAAGCTGCTTCAACCCACTTCGTGAAGTAATCAATTGCTACCAGGATGAAACGATGCCCGTTGGATGCCGTAGGTCTGATCTCGCCGATCATATGAATGCCCCACATTGTAAAAGGCCAAGGTGCCGTCAAGACGTTTAGAGGAACTGGAGGTATGTGCACCTTATCAACATAGACTTGGCACTTGTGACATGTCCGAGAATGTTGATAACAGTCGGCTTCCATTATGGACCAATAATATCCTTCACGTAGGATCTTCTTTGCCATGTTGTGTCCACTGGAATGAGTTACGAAAGTACCTTCATGTAACTCCGCCATGATCCTTTCTGCTTCATTCTTATCCACACAACGCAGTAAGGTCGAATCATGGTTACACTTGTAAAGGATACCATTGCTGATGAAAAACTTCGCTGCGAACCTCCTCAGAAACTTCTTATCATTAACAGATGCACCCTCGGGGTATTCCTGAGCCTCAAGATACCTTTTCACCTCATGAAACCATGGTTTATCTGCTACCTCTTTAGTCTCAATGTCACAGCAATGTGCAGGTTCGTCCAACCTCTTAATGGTAATCCGGGGAGCCTCATTGTCCCAATTGACTTTGAACATAGAAGACATCGTAGCTAGCGCGTCTGCCAACTGATTCTCCTCTCTCGGGAAGTGTTCAAAGGTTATCTCTTCGAAGTGCGGAAGCAAAGTCAACACATACTCCTTGTAAGGAATAAGATTAGGGTGTTTCGTATCCCACTCGCCTTTGATCTGACTGATCACGAAAGTGGAATCTCCGAAGACACTCAAGAACTTAATCCTTAGGTCAATTGCTGCTCGAAGACCCATGATGCACGCTTCATACTCCGCCATGTTGTTGGTGCAGTTGAAACATAGTCGGGCGGTAAACGAAGTATGAGAGCCTTTAGGAGATATGATCACGACGCCAATGCCATTGCCTAAAGCGTTCGAATCTCCATCAAAGTACATAGACCATCACGACGTTCGAATCACAGTCAGTCACTATCATGATACTCTCATCCGGGAATTCAAAGTTCATAGACTGGTAATCATCCACTGCCTGATGTGCCAAATGGTCTGCCAACACACTTCCCTTGATTACCTTTTGGGTCATGTACTGGATGTCATACTCAGTCAAGATCATCTGCCATCTTGCTATTCTTCCGGACAAAGCAGGCTTCTCGAATATATATTTAATTGGATCCATTTTTGTTATCAATAGAGTAGTGTGAGTCAGCATATACTGTCTCAGGTGGCGAGCAGCCCATGCCAAAGCGCAGCAAGTTTTCTCGAGCAGTGAGTATCGGGTCTCACAGTCGGTAAACTTTTTGCTAAGGTAATAAATAACATGCTCTTTTCGGCCAGACTCGTCATGCTGACCCAACACACACCCCATTGAGTTGTCGAGTACTGTCAAGTATAAGATCAAAGGTCTCCCTTCAACTGGAGACATCAGAATAGGCGGCTCTTGGAGATACTCTTTGATCCTTTCGAAAGCGGCCTGACATTCATTGTTCCATTATACCACTTGATCTTTCTTCAGTAACTTGAAGATTGGCTCATAAGTAGCAGTCAGGTGCGAGATGAATCGGGCAATATAGTTCAGACGTCCCAGAAAGCCTTTGACTTCTTTTTCTGTTCTGGGAGCTGGCATTTCCTGTATAGCCTTCACCTTTGCAGGATCCACTTGAATACCCTTATCGCTTACGACGAAACCCAGCAGCTTACCAGATCTCACCCCAAAGGTGCACTTGTTCGGGTTTAACCTCAGCTTGTACAACTTCAACCTGTCAAATAACTTTTGCAGATGGTCAAGGTGTTCTTCCTCAGTTTGGGATCTTCCAATCATATCATCGACGTATACCTCAATCTCGTGATGGATCATATCATGAAACAAAGTAACCATGGCACGCTGATACGTTTCCCCAGCATTCTTCAATCCAAAAGGCATGACCTTGTAGCAAAAGGTACCCCATTGAGTAACAAAGGTTGTCTTCTCCATATCTTCGGGAGCCATTTTAATCTGATTATAACCGGAGAAACCATCCATAAAGGAGAATACCTTATGCTGAGCAGTGTTTTCAACCAGAACGTCAATATGAGGTAGATGGAAATCATCCTTGGGGCTCGCCCTGTTCATATCCCTATAGTCAACACACATTCGAACTTTACCATCCTTCTTCGGCACTGGAACCACGTTGGCGACCCACTGTGGGTAGGAAGTAACTGCTAGAAAACCGGCGTCAAACTGTTTCATAACTTCAACCTTGATTTTCTCAGACATATCTGGGTGCATTCGGTGGACCTTCTGTTTTACTGGAGGATAGTCTTCCTTGGTAGGCAGGCGGTGAACCACAATATCGGTATCCAACCCAAGCATATCTTCATAAGACCAGGCAAAGATTTCAACATAGTCACGCAGCATCTGAATCAACCGTTGCTTGACACTAGGTTCCAGATTTGCACCGATCTTGACCTCTTTCTTGTCCTCTTTTGTACCCAGATTCACTGATTCCACGGGCTCTTCATGTGGCTGAATAACCCTCTCTTCTTGAAGTAACAGTCTAGCAAGTTCACCAGGCACTTCACAATCATCTTCACCTTCGTCTTTGGCTAAGTTGATCGGACTTTTGAAGTCATAACTGGCAGTAGAAGAGTCGTTACCAATGAGATCCAGAGTGGATATAGACCTGTATATGTGAGTGTGTGTGTAAAATAGCTATTTTTCAATATGTAATAAAAGAAAAACAAGGAGCGCAAGATTTGAAATGCAAGAAACGTCCAATGCTTTTATTAATGATATATGTAGATGACACACATAAAGCCCTCACAAAATGAAGCCACGGTGCCCCGGGTAAGACACCGAGCCATAAAGTTTAAAACATTGTCTGTTACAAATTCAAAACAAAAGTCTCATTACTGGGTAACAAAAGAAATTGGGATGAAATCCTTTGCTGTCCAGTTGCTTAGTCCTCCATCAGTAGTAGGATAGATCCAACTGTCGAACACAGACTCTTCAACATCGTCTCCAATGGCATTCACTCCTGAATTGCTGATGAACAAGGGAGGTCTTCCGATCCGTGCATTCCGAACAACCTTCTGAGCTTCTGCAGTGAAACCCAAACCAAACTTGTTAGTCTTATGTGCAAAGCCATGGAGTTGGCCCCAATTCGCACACCCACGTTTCTCGACAACAGCCCAGGCATCCTTGAAGGAAGCCATCTTCATTGGAGGATCTTCAACAACAGTCTCAGTTGACGCCAGTGTCTGGGGAACCTCTTCAAAATGCTGAAATGGGGTCTCAATGAACTCCCCATCCATTTCTACATATCGTAAAGAGTTGAGGTGGCTCACCATGTACTCCTTTTCTCCTTGCACTGTCATAATTTTCCCTTTCACCGGGTACTTCAGCTTCTGGTGGAGCGTTGAGGTTACTGCCCCAACTTTGTGGATCCATGGACGACCCAGCAAAAAAGAATAAGATGGCCGAATGTCCATCACATAGAATGTAGAGGTGAAAACCTGAGAACCAACCTTAATCGGAATATCCACTTCTCAATGTACCATTCTCTTAGACCCATCAAAGGCCCTGACGATAATGTTGCTTGGTTTCAGCTCTAACCCTTCACAGTCCAACCGGTCTAGAGCTTTCTTAGGCAAAACGTTCAATGAGGAACCAATATCCACCTATACATGAGCAAGAGTGGTGCTCATGCATTCAATGGAGACGTGCATGGCATCATTGTGATTCTTCCCCTTAACAGTCAAATCGGCGTCAGAGAAACCCAAACCATTATCAGCAGTCAAACTAGCCACACAATCTTTAAACTGACCAACTGATATTTCTTGTGGTACATGTGCAGTCTTCAGGAATGCAATCAGAGCCTTGGCATGGGCCTCTGAGCATAGAAACAGTGACAACATAGAGATTTTGGATGGGGTTTTCCCCAACTGCTCGACTACATTGTAGTTGCTCTTTTTGAAGATCTTCAAAATCTCCTCCATCTCTTGTCTAGAGGCTTCAACAGTAATTGTCTTTGGTGCCTCCATCCGGGCAGGCTCCTTAGTGGTCCCACTTGCCCCGAGTATTAGATGACTCAGCAACAGGGGTAAGAATGGGAACTTGAACAGGAATAGTAGCAGGTACACTGGCAGGGGTAACGACAACAGGTTTCCGGACAGTTGGTGGAGAGATATCAGGGGAGAAAAGTCTTCCGCTGCGGGTGACTTTAGCAGGTCCAACAATATTGCTGACATCAGTATCAGCCTCTTTAGCACTCAAGTCATGCTTAACTCCGTGATAATATACATCAGCCTCATAATGCCATGGGACAACCTTATTGGATGTGTAGGGGATATGCCCTGGAACAGTGATGATCAATGGTGCGATTCTTGGAACAAATGTAATTCTAACAGGCTTTCTCGAGGAAGCCTTGGAAGAATTGTCGAAAATGGTGATAATAGCAACTTCTTCAGTAGGGATAAAAGGAACAAGAGTCTTCTCAAATAGAATTTCTTTATTATCCATCAGGCGTTGGACACTTGACTTTAAAAGATGGCAACTGGTAGGTAGGACAGAACACATACGGCAATCTTCGTCACAACCCAGAAATAAACCCGCTAACAAAAGGTTCTTCTTCACAATCATAAAAGGGGTAACAATGTCATTCACAGAAACCACAAACAAGTCTTCATCTATAGAATTCACTCCATGCTTGGGCATAGGAGCAGTCACAACATTAGGTCTTTCAGGTGCTTCGAACTCAATCTCCTTCGCATCAATTAAGTCCTGTACTTTGTTCTTCAAAACCCAACAATCATCCGTATCGTGCCCCGGGCTATCAGAGTGAAAAGCACAACGGGCATTAGGGTTGTACTTTGGTGATGTAGTGTTGGGATTCTGCGGGGCCTCCCTTGAAATCACTAGATTGGTTTTCAATAACTGTGGCAGAATCTGAGATAAAGTCATGTTGAGTGAGTGAATTGCCTTCGAGGTTTCTCGACCCTTGGCTGATTGTTGCACCGAGGAGCACCAGCAGGTCTTGAAATAACAACTGCATTAACAGCTTGGCGGTGTTCAGGTCTATTCTGGCTTTTCTAACTGTAAACAACACTGGACTCCTTCTTGAAAGGCTTCTTCTTGGTGCCTGATGAAGCACCCTTTTATATCTTACTGGATTTGATACCAGCCTCAATCCTTTCTCCGGTCATAATCAGCTCT
Organism: Vicia faba; assembly: GCA_948472305.1. NCBI lineage: Eukaryota > Viridiplantae > Streptophyta > Magnoliopsida > Fabales > Fabaceae > Vicia > Vicia faba. The sequence continues at coordinate 469,988,795 of OX451735.1, forward strand.
GTAAACCCGGACGAAGAACTTCCAATCAGATGGTTGAAATACGAACCAGACAAGGTCCCCAGAAACATATCTACTAGCTCCCGATCAGCCAAGGGTGGTTGCACTCTTCCAGCAAGGTCCCTCCACTTCTGAGCATAATCTTTGAAACCTTCGCCCGCACCCATTGACATACCTTGGAGTTGGGTACGCGTGGGAGCGAGGTCGGAATTATATTGGTACTGCTTGTAGAAAGCAGCAGCCAAATCTTCCCAATTACGGATACTAGCTCCTTCTAGCTGGTAAAACCATTCAAGCTAAGTCCCTGAAAGACTGTCTTGAAAGAAGTGGATCCATAGGTTCTTGTCAGCGGTGTACGGCTGAATCTTCCTTACATACGAACAAAGGTGCAGTTTCGGGCAAGAAACTCTGTCGTACTTAGAAAAGGATGGTGCTTTGAACTTGTGGGGAATTACCACCCCAGATGACAGACCCAGATCACCAAAGTCCAGACCAAGAACTTTCTATACTTCCATCGCACTCAACCGGTCTTCCAGTTGCTTGTATCTATCCTCAGCCGGAGGATACTGGTCTTCATCGAAGTCCATCTCGCTGTCTGAAACCACAGGGCTAGGAGCCCTCCTTTCTTCCTGACTATCTTTCCCTCCATATGAGGTGGTCAAATCAACTTCATCTCGTAGCCTGTTTCCAAACCTGTGGCCCATGTTAAACAGGACCGTCTTCTTCTTCTTCTTCTTCTCTTACAAGATAAGGGCCTTCAGATCTTGCTGACCCTTAGCTAGATTCATGAACAATTCCTGGAATTGGGCATTTTAAGCCTGTAGAGCCTTGATTGCTTGTTCAGTTGATGGTTCAAAAGACATGATGCTGAAATAAACATCGAAGAAGATGAGAAAAACCTGTAAGGGTACCTGTTATGAGGTGCATGGAATGAAATGCGTATGATATGATTTCAAAGACGTCGAGAGATTCAAATTCGTAAACAAGAAATGAAACACACTTTTATTAGATAAACTTGAAATCAATTGTTCAACAGATGCCTTTAAGGCGTTACTGAAAAGTAAATAAAAACTGGAAATAATCAAAGGACATCAGCGCTCCCATGGTCGTTTGCCTTTAGTGCTGACATAGTCGTTGATGATCTGCTCATTCTCCAGCTGCCTTGTCAACTTCTGGATCTTTCGCTCTTGCTCGTGATACTTTTCTCTATAAGTATCCCGCTCTTCCCTTAGCTGCATCCAGGACCTCTTCAATGCCCCAATGTCAGTAGGCATGTAAGGGTGTAAGATAGTAGGAAGAACCCCTTCCTCATCCGTAACTTCAACAATGATAGGCAAGACGGCTTCGTAGGGCATTCCCAGCTTTTGGGCCCGTATGCGAACCCATCGAAGATATGGTTCCATTGGTAGAGAAGTCCTCGCAACCAGCTCGTGTGGATCAGATCTGTGTACTCTATCCCAAGCCCTTATGAATCTGCAGCATTGCTCGTCACTATCCCCTTGAAAATCAAAGATTATACTAGGCATTATCAGCTCATGAGGTCCTTCTCTTCTAGCTCGCCCAAGCTGACGTAAGGCCAAGCATGGATTGTAAGTAATTCCTCCATTGGTTCCTATCAGTGGAACATTGGGTATTCCCCACAGCGATCAATAATGGCCACCTCGTCCATACCCTTAATAGTCCAAATGATGTCATTGTGAGAGAGAGACATAACCCTATAAGCCCAACCCATGCCTTCTTTGTTCTTCAGAACTAATTTGGGGAGGTGAGAAATAAACCACCTCGCCAACAATGGAGCACAACACATCAAGGTTCCCCGCTTCCGAGCAGTACGGGTATAAAGCTGATGAAGAATGTCACCCAAGAGAGTGGGTACAGGATTACCAGAGATGAAGATTTTTACCGCATTCACATTAACAAAGGAGTCAGAGTTAGGAAACAATACTAAGCCATATATCAGAAGAGCCAGAATATCTTCGAATGCCTGGAAGTCTAGACTATCCCAGAAATGATTAGCCTTACCAACCAAGAACTTAGTCAAAAAGCCCTTTGCTCCACTACGAGTTTCCCAATTAGCCATTACCTCAGCCTTTGTCAGATGAAGGGCTGAAGCAATCTCTTACGGCCTAAGGATCTTCTCCCAACCTATAAACGGGGTCTGCTCCAAAATAGAGATACCGAGCAGATCAAAGAACTCTTCCATGGTAGGGACCAACTGGTAGTCCTGAAAAGTAAAGCAATGGTACAGTGGATTAAAGAACTGGACTAGGACACTCATCATCTGCTCGTCCAATTTGGAAATGACCAAACCAAGAAGATGCCCATGTCTTCTGATGAAGGAGGTAGTATCTGGCATCTTTGCAACCAAATCTTTAAGCAGAGTGGGAACTTGGACAAAGTTGATCCGGATGGTGTTTCTACGCATAGGTGTCATGACCTACAAAATAGAACAAAGATGAATCCCTCCTGTCTTTGAAATAGGTTAGTCCAATGCAAAATGTATGCAATGTCATGATGTCATGATGTCATGATAGAAAGCACACCATAAGTATCCACAAATAGAAAACATGGTAAAGGCACACAAGTCACACAGAGAGCCCTTAGATTTCAGGCTGGCAAGGAGTCTAGGTACTACCCTCTTTCAGCTCAGTTGGTTTAAACCTGTCCTAAAAATAGTAACCGGGTTCTAGAGGATCTCAATATCACTGACTACCCTCGATCGGTCATAATTCCAGTTTAGCAACCTTTTCTTGCGACAGGAATCATCGCGAGAGTTTAGTCTCAATGAGTGTAGCATACTGCTACTGTTCTATGGCCAAGTTGGTCAATTTAAAGGTTCTAAGGTCAGTTGGTGCTTAATGACCCCTTAGCATACCCATATTCTCCTCGTTGCGCCACAAGGGATATCGGTACATACTAAAGTGCCACACAACCGTAGCTACTGCTTCAACCGTATCGGTCTACACCGTACAGTTCCCTCACAGTTTATTGCTACTTACCTAAAGGGTATCCCCCAGATCCGGGTTAGGATCTATAGTAACTTCGATACAAGCCCACAAATATAAATCATACAAATCAAGAAATTGAAAACATTATGAACTATTCCTAAGGTACACCCCACTTATTAAGCGTCCCTAGCAGAGTCGCCAGTTCTGTGATACGGTGGGAAGAACTGATTGTTTTTTTTGGAATGCTGGTTTGCGTTTTGCGTTTGTGTTTGCAAAATGTCGCGGTAAGCAAGAGTCGCCACCAACTTTTATTTTATCCAACAAGGAAAGGAAAAAAGCACAAAAAAATTCCTTTTTCGAGATGTTTCTCGGGTTCGGGGGGTAGATTATAGAAAGGGAAGGTGTTAGCACCCCTTCTATCCGTGGTTATCCACAGGCTCTTAGGTACTTGCTCATATTGTTTTCAAAATTTCTTTCTTTGTGCTTGTGGGTTTGAAAAAGTTTTTGTTTTGAAACTTCGGTTTAACTCTTGCTTCTGTCCTCAAGAGTGTATGAAGTGTTTTTTGAAAATTTTGTTCGAAAAGTGTAAGTGTGAAGAGTTTTTGTTTTTTGAAAGAGCAAGTACTTAAGAACCATCTACCTACTCGAAAAAGTAATCGTTCTATGCTATCTTCCTTTAGACAATGCTATCCTACTATTGATGAGTAGGTAGCATCGTCGTTGGAGTTTTAAGGGTCAATTCGAATTAGGGACTTACGGTCACCAAAGCAATGTTAGGACGCCTTAGCGGTAACCCTAATGTCTTAGATAATTTGTTTGAGGAAACAATATCCGAGGCAACCATTTCGAGGCAACTATGATCTTTTAGACAAGAGGGCGGCCTCTAAAGTGACCTATACTCAATGACCGTGTAAGAAGGCAACCAAGTGGGGTGTACCCTAAGAGTGTGCATGTGCGGGTGTGTTATTTTCAGTTATTTTTTTATCTTTGTACATCTTAATGATTATATAAGTTGATTTTAGGTTTAAACGTTCAATCTTGTCATGCATCCCTATTATCAAACATCTAACAGTTATAATTTGCCGAAAAATAAATTGCGGAGATTAAATTACAAGGCGTCGGGTATTTACATCGCCAAAAGCAACCCTTTTAAATTTAAATGCGGAAAAATAAATAAAGCGATAAAAACAATTAAATGGTCCTAATTATCTATTACATTCCGGGAACAAGTACAATATTGAATAAATAGATCGCGTGCGGAAAATTAAATCGAGGGCGAGTTTAGGGTTTTGACCCCTTTTGTTAAAGAAAATATTTTTGGTTGTTTTTGAATTAAGAAAGAAATTACCTAAGTTAATTATTAAATTAAATAAATAAATTAATAAATAAAAATAAATATTTTTGGGTTTTTGGTATTTAAAGAAATAAAATAAAATAAATTAATGTTAGTAAAAACCTAATTAAGTCTAATTAGTTTTAATTATTTACAAAAAAAATATATTAAAGTTAATTCTAATTAATGGCCTAAATTAATTAATAGATTTGTTAATAAAAAATAAAATACTAAAATTTAATTTGATAAAGAAAATATTATTTTTGTGGTTTTAATTTTTATAAAGGAAAAAAAATTGATTGGTTAGTTAATTAAATAAAATATAAATAAACAATAAAATAAAACAAAATAAAACAAAATAAAACAAAATAAAACAAATAATTGAAAGAGAGAAAGGGTATGAGCCTGAAAATAGGGTGTTTGAGAAGCAATCCTTAGGCCCAAACGAGCTGGCCCTTTGCTGACTTTGTGAGATCCAGTGGGTGCACGTTGACTTGGTTCTATGGTGGACCATCATCCCTTGGCCACCAGATCTGGCCAGAGGCCATCTGGCAATCAGATGCTTGAGGATGCATGATGAGCTTCACGCTTGGAGACACATATGATCACTTGGAAAATAATAATATCAAAGAAGTGAAGGACCTGGGATTCGAACCCAGGTCCTATTGGACGTTGCCAGCGCTCGCTTGCCACTAGGCTATTCTGCTTCATTTGTTAACAAAATACAAAGACAATATTATAAGATAAAACGTGTTAATGTGCCAGCTCAACAAAATTAAGCGCGCCATGGTTTGAATTGGCCACTGGGGAGGCGACACGCTATCGTCCCCTACCTCCAGCCACTGTAATATTTCCTGCGGATTTGGATCCGCAGCTAAATGCGTAGCTCGATCCAAAAATCACTTCCAGGCCATAAAAGTGACCTTCAAAAACATGGCTAGGTTCGTCTCCCTCTCCTGAGTGCAACCATGCCTTTTATAAGAATCAATTTCACCTGAAACACAAAATCCCTAAAACACAAAACGTAACCCTAGCCATGGCATTCTGAGGTTACAGTCCATATAAACCAAATTGAATATTGCCAAAAGTTCAGAAATGCTATAATGATTATGAATATGCCAAGAATTTGCTCAAATGATGTAAGAATGGTGATTTACGAATTCAAGAAAGAAGCGGATTTTTGTGAAACTTACAGTGCTTTGTGATGTGCGTGGAGGCTTGCTTGGGATTGGTTTTGCTTCAGTGATCGTCAAGGAATCGATTGAGATCGTTCTTGGCTTTTGAAAACACCTCTAGACACAATTTTGATTTCAAACTTTTCACCACTTTTTTCAAGTTTTGTTTTGCTTATTCTCACAGCCTCTAGCCCTTGTTTTCGTGTCTTAAGCTTCCTTATGTATTGTGGAATGAATTAGGTTAAGAATTATGGATCCAATCTCTCCAAATCAATGCACCCATATTTGATTTGATTCACTTTTGAAAGCTTGCCAAATTTGTCAAAAATCCACCCTTTTGCACATGATCTTGTGTGATACGAATTTGATACCCTTAATGATGATGATTCAATCCTGAAATAACCAAAAAGATCTCAAGTAATCAATATTTGGATTTTATTTGATTTAATTTGATTAAAAATGAAATAATTCAATAAAAAATCAAATAAAATAATAAAAAAGAAATATGATCTCAAGGCTGAAGCTAGGACACGTTTGCAATGGGGTAAGCTCAAATCAAGTGGAAAAGAATGGGCCCATTTGACAAAATTTGAGGTTTTGGGGATAGTTGACTTTTGGCAATTTTGCAAAAGTGTCCAACTTCAACAATACATAACTTCTTCAATTTTGAACTTTTAGAGGTGTTCTTTGACTTTTTAGAAAGCTTGAGACGTCCTCTAACAAACCCTCTTGGTCTCATCTCATTTTGATATTACATGCTCAAGTTATAAGCTTTGTAAAAAAGGTGTTTTTGTTGACTTTCAAAAATGACCTATAATGTCCAAATTTATAACTTCTTGTGAGTAAATTTTTTGATCTTGGTGTATGAAGATGGATTTTAAGAAATTGCATCCTCTTCAAAATTAGCTTTGGATGGGTCATTTATCATAAAGTATGAGAAAGTTATGCTTGGTCAAAGTTGAGTTGACGTTTCCTGCAAAACCCTAATTTAGCAACTTTTGAGTCTTGATGAATTTTGAGCAATCCTTGATGAATCATGATCAACCCTTGATAAAATGATGAAATATACTTCAAAATGAGAATGTTGACAATTTTTTTTTAAGTTTGACTGTTTATAGGTCACAATTGACTTTTGCCCTAGCACAGTCGATTTTTGGACCCTTTTAGCAATTGACTGAGCAAACTTCCTCTGCGGGGCTTGAAACTTGACATGGATGACCTTGAGAACATATTAGGACAATGGGTGGCACTTGAGGTCATTTGGACTCAAGGATCTTGATGCAACACAAAACCCTAATTTGGGGTTGACTGCCTTAGGAGATAGCTTGACTGTCCAACTCTTGAGCAATTTTGAGCCACTTGAAGATTTTCCTTGCAATGTTTTGAGAAATATGAGAGGGAAAATTTTGGGGTACAACAGCTGCCCCTGTTCAATCTTCTTAAACCTGAGGATGTAGATTGGCTTTCGCGCCTTTCGTGATCCGAAGGTGGAAGATGATTGAACACTAGAGTGCCCAGAAATTTGCACTCGTATGAAGTGGTATCAGCCTGGTGATGTCGGGAATGGGCTTATAGATTCCATTTGGAGATTGTTGGTAGGAGGATGGGCTTACAGAAGCCATCTGTGGGAGCGTCGATCGCATAAAAGATTCCTTAGAGAGATCGTGCATACCCGTTGTTGTAGAAGATTCCGCTGGGGAAGTCTAACTTTTGTTGAGATTTAGGAACTTGCCTGTGCCTCAGCTGGGAGAACATCTTTGCTGAGTTTTAAGAACTTGTCCGTAATTCAACTGGGGGAAACATCTTCATCAAGATCTAGAAACTGTCTGGTCTTCAATAGAGTATACTGTTGAGATTGTAGAACTCGTCCACACTTTGACAGAGGAAAATTTTCGAGATTGAGAACCTTATCTGAAATTCAACCGAGGATAATTAAATTGAGATTTAAGAACCGGCCAGGTCTTTGACTGAGGGAAACATATTTATCAAGATCTAGGAACTGTCTGGTCTTCAATAGAGTATACTGTTGAGATTGTAGAACTCGTCCACACTATGACGGAGGAAAATTATCGAGATTGAGAACCTTATCTGAAATTCAACCGAGGATAATCCAGTTGTGATTTAAGAACCGGTCAGGTCTTCGACTGAGGGAAACATCTTCATTAAGATCTAGGAACTGTCTAGTCTTCAATGGAGTATACCGTTGAGATTGTAGAACTCGTCCACACTATAATGGAGGAAAATTGTCGAGATTGAGAACCTTATCTGAAATTCAACCAAGGATAATTCAGTTGTGATTTAAGAACTGGTCAGGTCTTCGACTGAGGGAAACATCTTCATCAAGATCTAGGAACTGTCTGGTCTTTAACAGAGTATACTATTGAGATTGTAGAACTCGTCCATACTATGACGGAGGAAAATTATCGAGATTGAGAACCTTATCTGAAATTCAACCGAGGATAATTCAGTTGTGATTTAAGAACTGGTCTTGTCTTCGACTGAGGGAAACATCTTCATCAAGATCTAGGAACTGTCTGGTCTTCAACGGAGTATACCGTTGAGATTGTAGAACTCGTCCATACTATGACGAAGGAAAATTGTCGAGGTTGAGAACCTTATCTGAAATTCAACCGAGGATAATTCAGTTGTGATTTAAGAACCCGTCAGGTCTTCAACTGGGGGAAACATCTTCATCAAGATATAGGAATTGTCTGGTCTTCAACGGAGTATACCGTTGAGATTGTAGAACTCGTCCACACTATAATGGAGGAAAATTGTCGAGATTGAGAACCTTATTTGAAATTCAACCGAGGATAACTCAGTTGTGATTTAAGAACCGGTCAGGTCTTTGACAGAGGGAAACATCTTCATCAAGATCTAGGACTGTCTGGTCTTCAACGGTGTATAATTCTATTGAGATTTTAGAACTTGTCCACACTACGACAGAGGAAATTCTCGAGATTGAGAACCATATCTGTAATTCAACCGAGGATAATTCAGTTGAGATTAAGAACCGGTTAGGTCTTCGACTGAGGGAAACATCTTCATCAAGATCTAGGACTGTCTGGTCTTCAACGAAGTATAATTCTGTTGAGATTTTAGAACTTGTCCACACGACGACAGAGGAAATTGTCGAGATTGAGAACCTTATCTGTAATTCAACCGAGGATAATTCAGTTTAAGATTAAGAACCGGTCAGGTCTTCGACTGAGGGAAACATCTTCATCAAGATCTAGGACTGTCTGGTCTTCAATGAAGTATAATTCTGTTGAGATTTTAGAACTTGTCCACACTACGACGGAGGAAATTGTCGAGATTGAGAACCTTATCTGTAATTCAATCGAGGATAATTCAGTTGAGATTAAGAACCGGTCAGGTCTTCGACTGAGGGAAACATCTTCATCAAGATCTAGGAACTGTCTGGTCTTCAACGGAGTATACTGTTGCGATTGTAGAACTCGTCCACACTATGACGGAGGAAAATTGTCGAGATTGAGAACCTTATCTGAAATTCAATCGAGGATAATTCAGTTGTGATTTAAGAACCGGTCAGGTCTTCGACTGAGGGAAACATCTTCATCAAGATCTAGGAACTGTCTGGTCTTCAACGGAGTATACCATTGAGATTGTATAACTCGTCCACACTATGACAGAGGAAAATTTTCGAGATTGAGAACCTTATCTGAAATTCAACCGAGGATAATTCAGTTAAGATTTAAGAACCGGTCAGATCTTCGACATAGCTGAGAACTCAACTGCCTCCTTCCTGAAAGGTAGAGGTCAGTCATATGCAATGCATGATATAGGTCAAGCAATGATGTTCTCAAAATAAATGAGATCGTGTTGTATGATGCGTATTTGCATGTATCATGATGTATGGAAATGTAATGTTTTTTAGCTGGGGAAAATAAATCCTGGATAGCTGCCGGAGAATAGAGTTAAATTCTTTGTTTCCGCTGAGGGTAGCGAATGAAGATGATTGCGAGAATAAACCTGCAGGAGAGAATAACTTCATTGGGGAATAAACTGATGAGGAGATTACTCTGTGGAGAAGAGATGCTCTATTGAGGATTCCACTGATAAATTCCACTGGGGATGAATTACCGTTGCTGGTGGTACAGAATCCTGTTGGGGATTGAATTCCTGTTTGTGAAAGGAAAGAACTCTGCTGGGGACAAACTTCCAGTTGCGGCTTCACTGGGGATAACCTGTTAGACTCTTGTAGGGATAATCCTTTGAGCTTTGCTAGGGGCAAACTTCCTTTGAACTCGGCTGGGGATGTTTATTTTTATACTCCTGCCGGGGACGAACTTCCAGAGTCTACTGGGGATGATTCTTCAACTCCACTGGGGAAGCTTTTTTAGACTGCGCTGGGAAAAATTTAAATCCACTGGGTATATCTTGTATTCTGCCGGGGAATATTCTTATACTCCGTTGGGGAATATTAAGACCGCCGGGGATATTAAGCCCTTTCAGTGTTGATGGTAGATAAACTCTGCTTGGGGGAAAATATTACTGATTCATTCATTCATAGTTGCAAGTCTTAGCTGGGGAGAGCTATCATTACTGTCTTACTCTGCAGGGAGTGAAAGTACCTTCGCTATATTCTTCAACTGAATTTACCTTGTACCTGGTGGACAGAGCAACTGTACAGTTTGGACAATTCTCATTGCCCCTGTTTCTGATATTACCAGTAATCGTCTTTTGTTTCGCATGCAAATATTTATGAGCAGCAGTTAATGTCAAGTGCATATATCAAAAATGAACATTGGACGTTCTTTGCAGAACAAAACAGATAAAGGAAAAATAGCTTGAAATTTCTTTGAAAATGAATTATATTGATTTTGAAGTTTGGCCTGTAAATAGGCGTTTTTGTACAAGTGGCTGACGTCCTAGTAAGAGAACGCCGCCGAATAAATATAGAATTTACACAATTTGTGAAAAAGAAACAAAACAACTATGTGAATAATCCCACTGGGTTCCAACTCTGCTATTGCCCTTATGTCTTCGAGCATCTCATCACTTTGCTACTTGGTTGAAGATGAATCAGATTGATTAGTGCCGTCCAAGCTTGATAGTCGATACCGAAGTCGGGATGTAAGGTGATCCAATGAGACACAATGTTACACTTTGATCCCTAATTTTTGCCAGGACCGCCCTTTCGGGTTTTCAGTCCACCGAGATACCCTTTTTTGCCCAAGTCGCCCTTTCGGGTTTTCGACTTGCCGGGTGTACAGATTTTTCATTTTCATCCCTTATTTTTGCCCGAACCCTTTTGGTTCGCCGGGAAGCCCTTATTTTTGCCTAGGCCAGTCAACCTAGCGGGTCTTTGATTATGCGTAGTATTTTTTCACTATGTCTGCATTGACGGGGTGAGGAAGGTCGTCACCATCCATGGTGGTTAGAATCATAGCTCCGCCTGAGAAAATGTTCTTAACCACAAATGGTCCTTCATAAGTAGGGGTCCATTTGCCCCTGGGATCACCTTGAGGTAGTATGATGCGCTTGATAACCAGGTCCCCAACTTGATACTCTTGTCGTCTAACTTTCTTGTTAAATGCCTTGATCATCCGTTTTTGATACGTCTGACCATGACAAATAGCAGTAAGCCTCTTTTCGTCGATTAAGTTTAGCTGATCGAGCCGGGTCTGAATCCAGTCATCTTCGCTCAAACCTGCATCCTTCATAATCTGAAGAGAGGGCATCTGAACTTCAATGGGCAAGACTGCCTCCATGCCATATACCAAGGAATAGGGTGTTGCCCCTGTTGACGTCCGTGCTGAGGTACAGTACCCATGGAGAGAAAACAGTAACATCTCGTGCCAGTCTTTGTATGTTACTGTCATCTTCTGCACAATCTTCTTAATGTTTTTATTAGCCGCTTCTACAGCCCCATTCATCTTCGGCCGGTAAGGAGAAGAGTTGTGATGCTGTATCTTGAACTGCTTGCAGAGCTCGGTGATCATTTTATTGTTGAGATTTGTACCATTGTCCGTAATGATCCTCTCTGGTACACCATATCGACAAATCAGGTTATGCAGAATGAACAGTGCCACGACGTTCTTGGTTACTGTAGCAAAGGAAGCTGCTTCAACCCACTTCGTGAAGTAATCAATCGCTACCAGGATGAAACGATGCCCGTTGGATGCCGTAGGTCTGATCTCACCGATCATATCAATGCCCCACATTGTAAAATGCCAAGGTGTCGTCAAGACGTTTAGAGGAGCTGGAGGTATGTGCACCTTATCAACATAGACTTGGCACTTGTGACATGTCCGAGAATGCTGATAACAGTCGGCTTCCATTGTGGACCAATATAGAGGGAAGATTTCCATTACCTACTGTTCCAGAGCCAATGACCATTCCTCTTTGGTTGCCTCCAAAGCCCACGTAGCCTCCAGGTTTAAGTTCCAGGCTTTGGAACATATGATTTCTTCCCGTCATGTGTCGAGAGCATCCAGAGTCCAGGTACCATGACTGGTGTTTTAGCCTTGATGCTAAAGATATCTGCTACATATATAATTTTGTCCTTAGGTACCCATATCTTCTTGGGTCCTGGTTTGTTAGTTTTACCAAAATTCTGGTTGAATTTTGGTTTGACAGAGTAATCATTACTAGTGTATTTTAGGTCGTGTGTGTGCCCATATATGAAGTGTGATTTAAGTGGTGTGTGTTTTATGACTAGGTCCATGACTTTCTTAGGTGTAGATACCTTACCTTGATATCCTATCCATTTTTTGCCATGCCTGCTAACTCCATAGATCATTGAAGTCATCTTGCTTCTATCTATGTTTTTAGCCAGAAACTTCTGAAAGCTGTGATCATACTCTTTGATGATCTCATCAACATTATTGGGAGTCTCAAACATTATTTCCTTCTGAAAGTTTTGCAAATCGTTTTCTAATTTTAAAACCTTTTCTTTTAACTCAGAATTCTCTAATCTAAGACTCTCAGTCTTTTCAGAGTCAGACAAAATCCCTTTTTAGGTTCTTGAATTTGACTCTGATTTGCTGATACCTTTCCAGAATTTCATTTAGACTTTCTGCAAGTTCAACCTTAGTGAAATTAATAGTGAAGTCAGGGAATACCTCTTTAGTGTCTGATTCTGAGTCTGAACCAGAAGCTTCACTGTCTTCTGACACGTTTGCCATGAGAGCTATGTTTTCTCTTTCATCATCTGACTTTGAGTCAGCATCAGAAGTGTCCGAATCGTCCCATGTTGCCATGAAAATTTTCTTCTTCTCCTTGAAGAACTTATTTTTGGGCTTCTCCTTCTGAAGCTTTGGACAATCACTTTTGTAGTGCCCTTGCTCATTGCACTCATAGAAGATGATGTCCTTGTTATTTGACTTTGTGTCCTGAAGAGCCTTCAGATCTTCTATGTCCAGAGGAAGACTCAAACTTTCTGTATCTGGAGGAGGATTCATTTTGATTCTCTGATCTTCTAGGATTTCTGAATTTTCTTTGTCTCTGCTTCCACAGTTGATTCACCCTTCTGGAGAGGAGATATAATTCATCTTCTTCTAATGAGGATCCATCGGAGGTTTCTTCCATAGCCTGCAAAACCTTAGAATCATATTTTCTGTTAGATTTTAATGCTAGTGGCTTACCTTGCTTTTGAGGTTCATCTTCTATTGGCTCTATCTCGTGACTTCTGAGGGAGCTGACAAGTTCCTCCAGAGATATCTTGTTGAGATCTTTGGCTAGCTTAAGTGCTGTGACCATTGGCCTCCATTGCTTGGGTATACTTCTGATGATCTTCTTTACGCGATCAGCAGTAGAATATCCTTTGTCAAGAACCTTCAGCCCAGTAACAAGGATCTGAAACCTTGAGAACATTGCTTATATGGATTCACTATCTTCCATCTTGAATGCCCCATACTTCTGAATGAGCGCTAGGGCCTTGGTTTCTTTGACTTGTATGTTGCCTTCATGCGTCATTCTCAGAGAGTCAAACATGTTTTTGGCTGTCTCTCTGTTTGAGATTTTCTCATATTCTGAGTATGAGATAGCACTGGGGAGTATTGTTCTGGCTTTATGATGGTTTCTGAATTCACGTTTTTGCTAATCAAACATCATTTTTATGTTTCTCTTATGACCACTTCCATCCACTAGATGTGTGTATCCATCAGTTACCATGTCCCATAGATCACCATCATGGGCCAGAAAGAAGCTCTCAATTCTGTCTTTCCAGTAGTCAATATTTTCTCCATCAAAGACTGGAGGTTTGCCACTGATTCTGTCCTTGTCTTTATGATAGTCATTGGTGATGTTTTGGCTTGGTCCCACCATAGTGTTATTCTAAAGCTTGTATCTTGTATTGACACAGTTAAGTGTATTAACTCAGAACCAGGCGCTCTGATGCCAATTGAAGAAGTGAAAAACACAAGAAAGGGGGGGGGGGGGGTGAATTGAAAAATTAAAATCAAATGCGCAATGGCACAATATTTTTATCCTGGTTCGTTTGATCTCAAACTACTCCAGTCCACCCGTCAAGGTGATTTTGCATCTCTCCAACGAGGACTTAATCCACTAATCAAAAACTGATTACAATCACTACTTTGACAACTGTCAAAGTCCTCTTGAGTACAACCATAATCCGGTTAATCTCAAGGAAAAACTCTCTTAATCAAGATGCAAGAATTCTGTGTATAAATGTTTTTCATTACAAAAACAGTTACCACAACTGTGATAATTTACACAATTTAGAGCATGGAAAATAAGTATGTAAGTTTGCAGCCTTTTGAGATGAATTGCAGCAACGTAGTAAAATCGTGAACGATCTGTCCTCTTAGCTTATTTATATAGGCAATGGAATCCTGTCCAACATAAAGCATGATAATGGACATTAAAGTTGTTTCCATATTGAGAAGATCCTGTTTGAATGAAGCAGTTGCATGTGATGTTGTCTTTATTGAATAATAACGCTTCAAAAGCTTACAATCTTGTATGCTGCAGTTGCTTCAGAACATTGATGACTTAGAGTTGTGAGAATCTGATTGTATGTGAACCTTCTGTTCAGAATCAGAGTATTCTTCACTTCAGCGCATGTTCTGATCATCATTCTTCAGCATAAATTCTGATTACCTCAGCAAGAAAGCTTAACTTCTGATGCTGCTTTGGTCAGAACTTCTGCATACACAGTAACAAAATTTTAGAGTGCATATTTGTTCTTTGTATTTGTTATCTTCAAAACTCTAATTAAGGGTTATAGAATCAAACTATGTTCTAACATTTTGGTGGAATAATAATCCCAGACCCCAAACCCAACTCTTCAAAATCCAGCCCGGGCACTTTCTGAATTTCCATTGCACTTAGACGTTCTTCCAAATGTTTGTATTTGTTGTCAGCCGGGGGATATTGCTCTTCAGAGTAATCCTCGTCTTCTTCCTCTTCAGATTCTGGCTGGGAAGTTTCTTCCTTTCCTTTCCCTTCTTGATCGTCTTTTTCACCAGATGATGTTGTGAAGTCAAAGATCTTTCTGGATGCCCCTGGGAACCTTCTTCCTAGATTCAGAACATCGGTTGCTTTCTTTGCTTTCTTCTTCTTTTCTTCAATCAACAAAGTTTTCAAATCCTCTTGTCCTTTGGCTAGAGTCAAGAACATCTGTTGAAACTGAGCATTCTGTGCCTGAAGGTCTTTTACTGTCTGCTTGAGATCCATCTTACTGAAATAAACAGTAGAAAGATGAGGAGACTTGTTGTAAGAAACCTGCTTATGTTATGATGAATGGAGATGCACATGCAATGATTTCAAGGAAATTAGAGATTTAAATTTTCTTTAGACAAAAAAGGAGCACACGTTATATTAATAAATTAAAGTTTGAGTACATCATGCTTCTTTTGGGCTTACAAAGAAATACAAAAAACTCTAAGATAAAAAAGTTGTACGCATCCTATTTGGTGCGATATAGGCATTCAGGCTCCATTCCTCATGAAGCTGTTTGGTGAGTTCCAGAACCTTCTTCTCGCTGGCGTAGAATTGAGTCTCAAAAGTATCTTGCTCCCCTTTAAGATGTATCCAATCCCTTTGCAAGTCTTCAAGGGAGGTGGGCATGTCAGGATGCATGATAGTGTATGGAACATCTCCTTCCACAACAGACTCTATGATAACCGGGAGAATGGAGGGGTAAGGCATTATAAGAGTTTGAGCACGGGTTCGTACCCGTTTGAGGTAAGGCTCAATAGGGATCGAATTCTTGTGCCCTAATGTCTTGCTATCTACCTTGTTCAACATCCTCCAAGCTCGGATAAACTGCTGGTGCTGACCTTGATCGTCATTGTCGTAGTCAAATACCAACCCTTGAATAAGCATCTCATGTGGGCCATCCCTTCGGGCGTAACCAAACTATCTTAAGGCTAAACAGGGGTTGTAGGTGATACCTCCCCTAATGCCAAGTAAGGGGACATTAGGGAATTCTCCATAACAGTCGATGATAGTAACATTCTCTATAGATCAAGAACACCAATGAATGTCTAAATGTTTGAGCATCATCAACCTATGTGACCACCTTGAACCTTCCTCGTTCTTCAATATATATTGGGGAAGATGCGAAATAAACCGTCTTGCCAAAAGAGGAGTACAACACATAAGGATACCTCTTTTCCTCATAGCACGAGTGTGAAAAGAATGTAGGATGTCTCCTAGCAAAGTAGGCACCGAGTTACGAGACATGAAGATTTTGACGGCATTCACATCTATGAGTTGGTCAAGATTTGGAAACAAAACCATCCCGTGGATGAGGAGAGCCACAATTTCCTCAAAAGCTTGCAAATCCAAGGAGTTCCAACAGTTTTGGGCTTTCTCAAACAAGAACTTGGCTAGGAAACCTTTGACACCACTCCTTGTTTCCCAATTAGTTGTGATATCAGATGGTTACAAGTGTAGGGCTTGAGCAATCTCTTCTGGCTTTGGATCTCCTTATGTACCATTGAAAGGTAGTTGATTGAGAATGGGAATCCTCAAGAGTTGGGAGAATTCTTCCAAAGTTGGCACAAGTTGATAATCGGGAAATGTAAAGCAATGGTATAGAGGATCAAAGAACTGGAAGAGCACCTTCATCATGTCCTCATCAGTGTTGGAGGTAACCAAGTATAGGAGGCGACCATGTATTTAGATAAATGGAGAATTTTCGGGAACCCTTGATGATAGCTCTTTAAGTTGAGGAGAGATCCTTACAAGATTGACTTGAATGGTTTTCCTGCGAATAGGATCCATGTCCTACAAAACAGAACAAAGATAAATCCCAACATCCTCGAAATGGTTAGTGAGTATGAGTATGATGTTATGATGTTTATGATGTTATGTACAAGTAAATATATACAAACAAAACAAACAAGTCCTTAGGTTTAGGCTTGCATGGAGTCTCATAGGTAAGTACCCGCTTGAAGTTTAGTTGGCTCAAACCTGTCCTAGCAATAGTAATCGAGTTCTAAGGAGCTCAATATCACTGGTTTGTTTTCTTGGGCATTGTTTCAGTGCAAGCCTCTTTAATGGCGACCGAAATATCCCAAAAAACCAAACCTCAATGAGTGTAGTATCAAGTATCTACTAACTTCGGACTGCACCGAAGCCGGTCATCTCACTACGTCCTAATGCACAAGTTGGTCAAGTAAAGGTTCTAGAAGTTAGTTAGTGCTTCATGACATCACTCAGCGGCCCTGTATTCTCCTTGACTACTCAAGGGCTACCGGTACCCACAAATATGTCACACTAACATAACTATTGCTTAGACCATGTCGGTATACCCCATACAGTTTCCACAATGTATTGCTACTTACCTATTAGGTATCCCAAATCTGGGTAGAGGATTCAAACCCAAACAAAGAACCACAAAATATAAAGCATACAAGTCAAACAATGAAATCAAATAAATGTGATCTAACCCTAAGGTAACCCCACTTTTAAAATTTCCCCAAGAGAGTCGCTAGTTCTGTAACACGGTGGGAGAACTGACTTGGTTGTTTTGCGTTTGATCGCAAATGTTGCGGTTAGCAAGAATTGCCACCGACTTTTCTTTTATCCAAAAGGAAAGGCTGAAAAGAACAGGAAAGACCTTTGAGATGTTTTCTTGAGTTCGGGGGGTAGATTATAAAAGGGAAGGTATTAGCATCCTTTTTATCCATGGCTTTCCACTGGCTCTTAGTTACTTGCTAGATCACTTGCTTTTGTTTGAAAAATGTGCTTTGTGTGGTTTTTGAAAGTATTTTGAAAAGGTGTCATTGTTTTAGGCAAACTTTGTAATGATTATCGTTCGTAAGAATGTATACAAAGTGTTTGATCTTTTGAAAATGTTTTCAAGTTTGAAAGATGTTTTTGAAAGTGTTGGTGTTTATTTTGAAAATAGCAAGGATGTTTTTTTGTTTTGAAATTGAGAAAGTAACTAGGAACATTCTACCTACTCAAAAGTCTTTCATGTTCATTTCCTATTTCCTTTGACATTGTTATCTTACCATTGATTTGGTAAGTAACCCTATCTTTAGATGTAAAAGGGACGGACGTGGGTCATCGTATAATCATGATTAGCAATGTTGCAAGGTATCTTAGCATTTTCTTTAGGGACTAAGATCATTTTGAAAGGCAACATGGATAGCGTCATCGAGGGACTATGATCTTGTATTTTTGCTTGTTTTTGCTAAGATTCCTTACATGCGTAATATGGCCATTTTGTAAGGCAACCAAGTGGATTTACCCTAAGGGTGTAAGTGTGCAAGTGTATTGATTTACATGCTTGATTTGTCTTGATTAGGGTTTTCTATTTGTTGATTTTAATCTTTCCATACAAAACCCTAATTACTAGCATTTGTATATAAAGCATTTAAATTGCAGAAAATAAAAATACTAAGCTATTACATGATTTTTGGGGAGGGGGTGTACAAATTACAAATGGGAAATTGTAAAAAATTAAATCTAAATAATTATTACAACCATGTTGAATTTTGAATAAATGTACAAAATAAAGATAAAATGCAAGAATATAAAATGTAAGAAGAAATATGATTTTTGTTTGGTTTTTTATGAAAAGGGTTTTTTGACCTAATTAATTAAAATAAAATAATCAATTAAAATAAGGAAATTAATATTAAGTTAGTAAAATAAATTAATTTAAAGGAAACAAATTTTTAGGGTTTTTGTGAATTTAATTAAACTAGTAAATAAAAATAATTAAATAAAAGATCCTAAATTCTAAATTGATTTTAATTTACAAGAAAAATAATAATTAAAATTTATTATCTAAGTATTAAAAAAAGAAATTAATTAAAGAAAATGTTTTTGTTCTTTTAGTTTTATGAAAAATAAACTAAACAAAAAATAAATAATACAAATATAAATATTTTTGGAATTTTTTTATTAATGAAAATAATAATAATAATAATAATAATAATAATAATATTAATCAAGAAAATGTAAAATGAAAATAAAATAATAAAAAAAATAAAATAAAATAACAAAAGAAAAATAAATGGGTCAGGAGTGTAAACAACAAGGCAGGGGGTCATAACATAAAAAAAAGGCCCAAGCATTTGGAGGCCCAGGCGCTGCAAAAACAAAGAAATGAAAAAAAAATGGAAAAATGCAAAAAGGTAGCGCGCTGCGAACCCATGACCTCTTGATTACCAGCGCGTTGCCTTACCACTGGGGTGACTATACATCTGTTAATATAACTTAAATGATAAATATACAAGGCAAAACAAGTCATGAACACACTTCATATTCAACCTCCAGCCAGACCACCTGTAACTTCACCATTTCTCAACAAAAATGGAAAATGCAAACATGAAAGTTGCTTCATTTTTTCATATGAATTCAACCATATAAATATCATGAACTATAAATCAAAGATGAATGAGAATTTTTGAAAGTACCAAATTCTGACCTAATTATTTTCAGAGATTCAATCCTAAAATTCTCCTAGCTCAATCAATATAAATGAAATCTATGGACATGTACAACTTTAGGGCAATGATGTCTACATTTTATCTTCACAAATGCAAGCCTAACAATGCCTAAGTAATGAGATAGAAGTTCAAGAAAAATACCTCAAAACTGGAAATCGGGAAATCGAAATGAGCTTGATTCAAGGTGTTGCAATGATCAGGTTAGCTTCCTTGAGTCTCTAGGAAGCTAATGCAATGCTTAGCTTGAATTGAGGGTGGCTAAAATGGCTTGGAGAAGTCAATGTGCAATGCTCTATTTTTTGTTATGGAGGTTATGGTAAATGATGTTACAGTAATGAAACAGGGATAAGGATAGGTTACACTTGATGTAAGGAAGCTTTAGGAACTAAAAGGCCAAGAAATGCACGAGGGAAATATGAGTTTGGTGTTCAAGGTTAGAAACTGTGTAACAATGGAGTTTTGGTGCAAATTCTGATTTGAGGGAGTTTGGGAGAGTTTCGAGGTTCTTCAGCTCGTGTCTTAGCTCACAAATAGTGTCTCTATTTATAAGCAACAAGTATGGAGGCTTGTATCGGATCAAAATTCAAAATCACATGTTTAAGCTCAACATGTGATTTTTTGAGAAATCAAGTTTCAATGCCTTGTGTACTTGCTATTGTAGAGTGGTTATGCTTTAAACAAATTTGCTTCTGACTTTGTAGATGGACTGTGATCAGAGGGAATAAGTTAGAGGCTCAAGAATTGATTTTGTACATAAAGCTTGCTTTTCCAAAATGGAAGTGTTCACTTTGTGCCATTAATGGAAATATGGATTGGATAAAGCTTCAACCAGGTGGATTAAAGATCAAAAGTTTGTGTAATCCATTAATGATGGATAGATACACAAGTTAGAAGGCCTGCAAAGCAAGATTATTCAGCTTAACATTGAAATTTCATTTTTGTTCATCATGAAAATGACCTATAATTTTAGTTTGAAACCCTAACTTCCTCTCTTCGATTCTCCTTGATCAAGAATGATCTCAAGGAGTTCTTGGACATTTTAGAAAGCTTGTAATGTGATCAACAACCCCTATTTGAATCACTTTTGAAAATTCCCCTTTTAACTATGTGAAAAATTTCCATGAAGTTAGGTCAAAATCCTGCCTAAACTAGGGCAAAATTTTCACTAAGTGTTTAGTTTCAAGACCATGACTTCATGGATTAATAACTTGAGATCCAAGAATTTCTAGGAGAAGTTGTGTAAAGCAATGTTGTAGATCTCATGGATATATACAACTTTCATGTTGAAAGATTCTTTTGAATCATCTTGCATCATGGTGAAAAATTGGCTCAAAGTTGTGAAAAAACATGAAGTTTCAGCACTTCGAAAAATTTCTAAGTTTGAAAACTTTGACTTTTCAAAATGAAATATTGAATTTTTGATTTCTTGATGAAATTTTTTCATATTTTGACATGTTTTGATGAATTTAAATCTTTGACACTTGATTTTGATCAAAAAATCAAAGTTTGACTTTTCAGTGTACAATTGACTTTTGATCAGTTGACTGAAATTCAACTATCAATCCAATTGATCTTGAGCAATGTTTTGAGTCATGCCATTAGGTAAAAATGATGCAATTGAGATCTTGAGATCATGCCTCAAACCAATTAACCATTTGCTAGGTCAAAAATCAGAAATTGCCCTTTCTCAATCAAAACCCTAATTTTGACCATTTTGCCCTTTTGATGATTTGATAAAAAATCTTGAGAAATTATGGTCCAAACTTTACAAAATGATACATATGAGTGTATAATGTTGACATGGATCAAAAATTATAAATTTTGACTGTAAATTGGCCACAATTGACTTTTCCCCCAATACAGCTGATTTTTAGTTCAACTGCTCATTTGATTGAGCAAAAATGTGATCCAAGGCTTGAAACTTGCCATGAGTAATCTTGGGGGTCCATAATGATCCATGAAAGTCATATGAGGCATTGAAAGTTCAATTATACTTGCGCAATCTCAAACCTTTATTTTAGTCATCAGTGCTTAAGGAGGTGTCTTGAGCTGATTAACCCTTGTGTAGTCTTGAACCAAAGGAGATCTTGTGTGAAAATACTTGATAAATGAGAGAGAAAATTTTGGGGTACAAAACCATGGTATTAAAAATCTCCCTCTTTGGAAAATTTTGGCTAAAACACTCTTAGCACAAAAGATTCGGGAGAGAGGAATAAAACCACAAAAAAACTACATAAGTAATATATCATAGTTATAGCAGCTACACAATCAGACATGTACAATACTCCCCCTGTCACACATAATAAGTTCTTCCCCTCAAGGAAAAACCCACATCAAAAGAGAAATCCAGAGCATCTGAATACTCAACCCACACTAGACAGGATGTTGGAACATCTGTTAAGATATCCTCACCCTACACATCTGACTACATCAGTAATAGCAGCAGAAGCATACATAATAAGGCAACAACGTGAAACATGATGTTCCCTCTAAATAGTTGCATTCATGAAGCAACCACAAATAACACAACATTTTTGTTCTGGACTAGCCCAACGGCTACAATGGGCCCAGTCTATGCTCCACCTTCAGCACGACCCATTCGACCAAGACCTGAAATCCCCCGTCCTCCGTCGGGCACCACCGACCAATGGCTCTCCCATACCAGCGAAACCAGCTATGTCTGACAGTGTAATACAGTGAGAGAACTGACTTGGATGTTTTTTTGCGTTTTATCACAATTGTTGCAAATAGCAAGAGTCGCCATCGACTTTTCTTTTATCCAATAAAGGAAAGGGTGAAAAGAACATGAAAGACCTTTAGAGAGTTTTTCTTGAGTTCGGGGGGTAGGTTATGAAAAGGGAAGGTGTTAGCACCATTTTCATTTGTAGTTATCTACAGGCTCTTAGTTGCTAGCTTACTTTGAAATACTTTGTAAATGTGTTCGTGTTTGGTGTAAGTTTGAAAATATTTTGAAAATGCCTTTGTTTCGGCAAACTTTATAATGATTCTCGTTTCGGCGAGAACATATACGAAGTATTGGTTTTGAAAATAGTTCAAAGAGATGTTAGTTTTGGAAAGATGTTTGGAAAGTGTGAGTGTGGAAATGGTTTTAGTTTATGAGCAAGCAACTACGAGCTTTCTACCTGCTCAAAAAGTCTTAGTTTTTTCCTCCTCATTTAAATTGTGTTATCTTACCATTAGTTAGTAAGAAACCATATCATTGGATGTGAAGGGACGGGCGTGGATCATCATACAGTCATAGAAGGCAACATTGTGAGATACCTTAGCAATTTGTCATAAGGGTCTAAGATCGTTTACCGAAGGCAACATCGAAGGGTCATTGAGGGACTAAGATCTTGTAATCGAGGGTCTTTACTAATGTATTCCACGTTCGAGGTACATGACTGTTTTATTCTAAGGCAACAGGTATGGGTTAACCCTAGAGGTGCAAGTGTGCAAAGTGTATTGTTTTCATGCAATTTATCTTGAATTAGGATTGTCTACTTGTTTGTTTTAAGTCTTGCCATACAAATCCTAATTACTAGCAATAAATATGGAAAGCGATAAATTGCGGAAATTAAAATTTTTACGCTATTACAATACTTTAGGGGATGGGGATTACAAATTACAAATGGAGATGACAAATGAAAATAAACCCTATCTATTACAAAGCTTTGACAATTACATTTATAATATAAAATGTGCAAAGAAATATATAGAAAAGAAATTGGAAAGAAAATTATTTTTATGGTTTTTTGTATGGAAAAGTTTTGATTAAACTAATTAATTAGTAAAGAAGTTAATTAATTAATTCTTAAAATCTAATTTAATTTAATTTAATTAAAAGAGAAAATTGAAATTAAACCTAAGTCTAAATCTATTTTAATTAATTTAAGAAAAGAAAATGTTTTTTAGAGCTTTATGTTTAAAGGAAATAAAATAAAATAGAGATAAAAAATTAAGTATTTAATAAAATATATTTTTGTATTTTTTAATTAAAATAAAAAATGATGATAATAATAATAATAACATTAAAATAAAACGAAATAAAATAAGATAAAAATATAAGTTAGAAGTCAGGGGGTCTGAAAATGAATTAGGAGGTTAATAAGTAAAAATAGTTTTTTTTTGTGTTTAAGACCCAAACAATTTTTATAATCATAAAATAAAAATAAAGTATAATGGTTGTGTGGCATGGAGAAAAAAAAGGGGTGAGGATGAGAAAAATCATTAGGCCAATGGTGAAAGAGGCCCAACACGCTAGCAAACAAAAAAAAAATGAAACAAGAAAAATGTGAAAAATACAAAAGGTCTCGCTAGGGCTTGAACCCAGGACCTTATAGAGGTATGCCTTACGTGCGCACTTCCTGCTATTGGGGTGGCTGTTTCATCCGGTATAAAGACAAGTTTATGATTGTAATTCATCTTCTTCCCCGCGTCAACCATAACTCTGTAACTTTCTCAACTCTCAACCATTTCAGAAATTATAAACATCAAACTTGTTAGAAATTTCACCACGATTTCAAATATGTAAATAACTTAAGTAATGGATCAAAGATGAGCACGAATTTTAAATGGTACCAAATTTAACCTAATTTTTTTCCAGAAAGTTCAGGCTCAAAATTCTCACTACTCAGGCAACATAAATGAATTCTAAGGACATGGTTAGTTTCAAAGCTATCATGTCTACATCTTATCTTTTAAAATGGAAACCAAATGATACTTGTATGAAGAGTTAGAATTTCAGAAAACTCACCTTATAGATGGATATCGTGTTTTGAGTTATAGCTCACTTCAAGGTGTTGTAATCTGGTTAGCTTCATTGAGCTTCCAGGAAGCTATTCCAATAGTTACTTTGAGCCGAGAGTGTCTAAAATGTTCTAGAGAAATCAAGGTGTAAGCTTATGTTTTTGAAAATGGAGGATGGTGAAGATGGAGTTACATAATTGTAAAAGGTATTTGGATGACTTCTGTATGTATTATAGAAGCTTGGTGAATGAAAAGAATGGAAAATGCACGAGTGGTTTGTGAGATGGCTACCAAAAATCAGTAATGGCACAAAAGTGAGGCTCGAGATAAATTCTGAGCTTGAGGGAGTTTTTGGGAGTTTTCAGGCTTATAATTTTTTGTGTCCTGTGGTTTTGAATGAAGGTTCAATTTATAGATAAAGGTTTTAAAGCTTGGGGGGGGGGGGGTCAGAAGCAAGAGTTCACATGTTATGGCCATTTGACTTGTCTTTGAAGCAAGCTTGACAAGCATTGTTCCAAGGCAAGGTACAAGGCTATATAAAATGGTTATGCACTTTAAACATGCTTATATGATTGTGTAGAGGATTCTTGTGTATAAATAACAAGTGCAATGCTCAAGACAAATTGACTTTGTGATTAAAGCCACTTTACTAGAATAGCAATGTTACTTTGTGCCATTAATGGAAATGCAACTTGGATAATGGTTCAAATGCTTGAACAATGGTTCTAACATTTGTATAATAAATTAATTAGGAGTGAAACACAAGTTAGAAGCCTGCAAAGTGAAGTTATGCAGCATAGCTATGAGATTAGATTATGTGTTCTTCATGAAAGTGACTTGTAACTCAAGAATGGATGCCCAACTTCTTCTCTTCGATTATCTTAGCTCAAAAATGATCTCTTCAAGCTCTTTGACATTTTGGAAATCTTGAAACATCCTCTACAACTTTTATGTTTTCCACTTTTGCTAAATCAAATTGGATCTATGTGAAAAATGGCCAAGAAGTTGGGACAAAAAATATGCCTAAACTAGGTCAAAATTTCACAGTGTTTAAGAAAAAGTGCATGCCTTCATGGGCCTATAACTCAAAATCTAAGCATTTCTTGGACACGAGTCCTCAATTACAAAGTTGTAGATTTCATCAAGATCTAAAACTTTCATGTTGAAAGTTTTCTTTGAATCATCTTTCATCTTGGTGAAAAATTGGCATGAGGTAATGAAATTATCATGTTAAAAACACTTAAAAAAATTTCTAAATCTTGGAAAGTTTGACTTTTCAAATTGACTTTTGATTTTCTTGATTCCTTGATGATCAAGCTTCATATTTTTGAATTTCTTGATGAATCTTGACTTTTGAAACTCAATTTTGATCAAAAAGTCAAAATTTAGACTTTTGGTGTATCAGTTGACTTTTTCCTCAATTAACCAAATTTCAAATATCAATCAATTGATCTTGAGAGATGAATTGAGTCATGAAATTAGGTGAAAATGATGTACTTTAATCCTTGAGATCATGTTTCAAATCAATAAGTCGTGCATTAGGTCAAAAGTCAAGAATCAGTCATTCTACTCAAAACCCTAATTTTGATCATTTTGCCTTTTTGATGATCTTAACATTTTCCTGGGGAATTATGGTCCAAACTTGATCCATTGGCGAATATAACTTTAAAATGTTAATATTGGTCAAAATCCTGAGGTTTGATTGTAAGTTGACCACAATTGACTTTTTACCCATACAGCTGATTTTCAATCATCTGGTCAATTGACTGAGCAAAATTGTGATTCAAGGCTTGAAACTTGACACGAGTATTATTAGAGGTCTATAATGATCCATAAAGGTATTTGAGGCATTAGAAGTACAATTTTCCTTGTGAAAATCAAAACCCTAATTTGAGGCATCAGTGTTTAAGAGGTGGTTCTACCTAGTCAACACTTGTGCAAACTTGAGCCATTAAAGATCTTGTGAGAAATGTCTTGAGAAAAGAGAGGTAAAAATTTGGGGTACAACAACTTCCCCTGTTCAATCTTCTTAAACCTGAATAGTTAGATTGGCGGGTCCGTTATTCGTAACTTGAAGTTGGAAGATGATTGAACACTAGAGTGCCCATAAATTTGCACTCGCACGAAATAATGTTATTGGTTGATTGTGTCGGGAATAGGCTTATAGATGCCATTTGGAGAGGTGATAAAGAATCATTGGAGATGGGCTCATAGATGCCATCCAAAGTGACTGTTGGTGAGTATAAAGCTTGACTGTGACTATTATTTTAACGTATACTGGAAGGAATCTTGTAGCGACTACTACTTCAACATGTAATGAAGGAATCTCCAACGACTACTACTACAACAGGTAATGAAGGAATCTCTGACGACTACTACTTCAACAGGTAATGAAGGAATCTATAACGACTACTACTTCAACATGTAATGAAGGAATCTATGACGACTACTACTTCAACAGGTAATGAAGGAATCTCTAACGACTACTACTTTAACAGGTAATAAAGGAATCTCTGACGACTACTACTTCAACAGGTAATACAGGAATCTCTGACGACTACAACTTCAACAGGTAATGAAGGAATCTCTTACGACTACTACTTCAACATGTAATGAAGGAATCTCCAACGACTACTACTTCAACAGGTAATGAAGGAATCTCTGACGACTACTACTTCAACAGATAATGAAGGAACCTCTGACGAATACTACTTCAACATGTAATGAAGGAATCTCTGATGACTACTACTTCAATAGGTAACGAAGGAATCTCTGACGACTACTACTTCAACAGGTACCAGAAAGAATCCAAGCTTGATTTTATCTCGGAGAAGTTTACAGATAGTTGATGATTTTCATCCGTGGACTGATCTTTTCCTGAAAAGGTAAAGAGTTAGTTGTATGCAATGCCATGATGCATGAAATGCATTGCTTAATGATATTCTCAAAACAAATGAGATTATGCTATATTTTTATGTAACGCGGTGGGAGAACTGACTTGGTTATTTTGCGTTTTATCGCAAATGTTGCGGTTTAGCAAGAGTCGCCACCGACTTTTCTTTTATCCAAAAGGAAAGGCTGAAAAGAATAGGAAATACCTTTGAGATGTTTTCTTGAGTTCGGGGGGTAGATTATGAAAAGGTAAGGTAGCATCCTTTTCATCTGTAGTTATCTACGGGCTCTTAGTTGCTTGCTAGATCACTTGCTTTTGTTTGAAAAATGTGCTTTGTGTGGTTTTTGAAAGTATTTTGAAAAGGCGCTATCGTTTAGGCAAACTTTGTAATGATTCTCATTCGTAAGAATGTATACAAAAGTGTTGATCTTTTGAAAATGTTTTCAAGTTTGAAAGATGTTTTTGAAAGTGTTGGTGTTTGTTTTTGAAAATAGAAAGGATGTTTTTGGTTTGAAAATGAGAAAGCAACTAGGAACATTCTACCTACTCAAAAGTCTTTCATGTTTATTTCCTCTTTCCTTTGACATTGTTATCTTACCATTGATTTGGTAAGTAACCATATCTTTGGATGTAAATAGGACGGGCAAAAGTCATCGTATAGCCATGATTAGCAATGTTGTAAGATATCTTAGCATTTTCTTTAAGGGACTAAGATCATTTTTGAAAGGCAACTTTGATAGCGTCATCGAGGGACTATGATCTTGTATTTACTTGTTTTTTGCCAAGATACCTCACATGCATAATATG
Organism: Vicia faba; assembly: GCA_948472305.1. Taxonomy (NCBI): domain Eukaryota; kingdom Viridiplantae; phylum Streptophyta; class Magnoliopsida; order Fabales; family Fabaceae; genus Vicia; species Vicia faba. The sequence goes on from OX451735.1 coordinate 470,016,595, forward strand.
GCCATTTTCGTAAGGCAACAAAGTGGGTTTACCCTAAGAGTGAAAGTGTGTCTTTTTCATGCTTGATTTGTCTTGATTAGGGTTTGCTATTTGTTGGTTTTGATCTTTCCATACAAACCCTAATTACTAGCATTTATATATAAAGCATTAAATTGCGGAAAATAAAAATACTAAGATATTACATCATTTAGGGAAGGGGATATACAAATTACAAATGGGGAATTACAAGAAAATTAAATCTAATTATCTATTACAACCATATTGAATAATAGAATGTAAAATGTACAAGAATATAATGTAAAAGAAAATAAAATTGTTTTTGTTTGAGTTTTTATATGAAAGGTTTTAAGGTTAACCTAATTAAACTAAAAAGAAAAAAAATAATTAATTAAAATTCCTGAATTCTAAGTTGATTTAATTAGAAAAGAAAATTAAAACAAAACTAAGTCTAAATTAAATTAATTTAAGAAAATAAATTTGTTAAGAAAATGTTTTGGTCTTTTGTTTAAAAGAAAAATAAAGTAAATATAACAATTTTTAGTCTAAATAAAATATTTGTGGTATTTTTTATTAAAAAATAGTAATAATAAAAGAAAATAAGAAAATAAAATAAAATAAAATAAAATAAATAAAAGTTAGAAGTCAGGGGTTTGAAAACTAGAAGAGAGGTTAGAAAGTAATTCTTTTGAGAATTTAGGCCCAAGGCCATTTTTTGTATAATCAGAATAAATAAAAAAAGTTTTGTGGGTTGCATGATATGAGAAAACAGGGGGGGTATTAGTGAGTAAAATGAATCAGGCCCAAGGGAGAGGGCCCAAACGTGCTGGCTGTAACACCCCGATTTGATTAAATAATATTTATATTATTAATTTCCAAAATTATCAAATTATATCTATTTTGAGAAATATATTCATTTGATATCGATTAAAATATTAATTCAATTATATGAAATAAATATATTTATATTGTTGAAATATTATTTTGAATAAGATTAATTTGGTGTGTAATAATATTTGGCTTTGTTTGATTAATTGGTATAATTGAATTAATATGACTAATTGATATTTATTACTATCTTGGGCTATAATTTGAATTAATTATGTTGGGGCCAAATTAGAATTATAGAAAGTTGGAGGGATAGAAGTTAGTAGTAGAAAAGTTTGTTTTATAAAATAGAGAAAGAATAGTTGGTAAGAGGTAGAAAGAAAGAAAAGAGGAAAAGAGAGAAGAAGAAGAGAAAGAGAAGGAGAGCCTTGGAGAAGAGGAAGAAACAAGAACATCAAAGGCTAGGGTTTGGATTGGGTAAAAGATCATGAAGCTTTGCAAGAACACTTTGAGGTAAGGGGTTTGGTCATTCTTTTACTATGAATAAAGTTGTGATATATTCTATATGAGTTAGGGTTTGTAGGGATGATGGATTCTTGATGCCATGGTTGTTGTGATGATGAAACATGAATGGGTATTAGTTAGGATGAAATAAGAACCATGAAATGTGGGTTTTGGTGGAAACCCCATTTGTGCCCTATTTTGCAAAACCATAGAAATGAGGAAATGATGGCATGAGATGAATGGAATTGATTGGTGTTTTGATGTGGTATTGATCCTATTGTATGCCTTAGATCATTGCTATATGGTAGGAATTCGATTTAGATGGTTTTAGGATGTTTGGGGATGATTAGGAATGGATTGGGGTGATTTTGGAAAGCATAAAAACGTGAAAAATGGTGTTGCAGAGTCATCAACACGGGCCGTGTTGATGCACACGGGCACCCGTGTTGATGCTCGGGTAGGTTTTTCCCAAAAATCGTTTCGGCCATAACTTTTGAACCGTAACTCCGATTTAGGCGCCGTTTGATGCGTTGGAAAGCTAGTGAAATTTTCTATATGATTATGAGGAATTAGGTAGCTTTAAGAGCTTATTTTAATAAGTGATTATTGGAGAAAGTGTTTATGTTTATAGGTGAATTTGATTGTTATGTATTTTAGTGAAGTGTTTGGTGATGTTTGGTGTACTAAATGAATGATCTTGTGAGTTATACATCAAATGCAAAATGCATTATGTTTTGATATGGTTTGAATGATTGGGTATGACAACATGTATGCTTATGTTTAATATGCATGTTTGTATGAAAATGATGATGCTACATGATGATATGGGAGGCTTGTGATGAATTGTTCATGACTAAATGATTTTTGTTGATAATGATGATATATGTCCTTGTACATGATGATGTGATGATCATATTGATATTGTCGAGATATGCTTCCGATTTGTGAATGCATGACTTTTGATGATGATGAATTATTGGTGATGGTTTGCATAATGCAAATATGATGCGATGATATATTTATCATGATGTGAATTGTTGATAAATGCTTCCTATAGTGAATGCATGACTTATGTGTTGATGAATTGTTGTTGAGGGCTTATGCCTAATGTTGTTGTTGTTGATCGTTTTACCCTGGTGTTGGGTAAACGAAACGTTGAGGGCTTATGCCTAATGTTGTTGTTGTTGTCCATGTTACCTTGGTGTTGGGTACTTGGAATGTGAGGGCTTATGCCTAGTGTTGTTGTCGTTGTTTTGGTTGGGTAAGTAATCTTGTTTGTATACATTTTACTTGACGTTGAGATTGATAAATTATATGTATGCATGCATGTACAATAGTTGATGTTCCATTGGTTGGATTTGATGGCATGTGTATGTTAAGATCATTATGAGTCTTAATTGCATGCATTGGTTATATTGTACATTGCATGGCATGGTGGTCTTGAAACAGAGACGGTGGAACTTTGGGTCCACAATATCTAGACGGTGACCTTATTGTGGGAAAAGACGTAGTGACCTTGATCCGGAAGGGAAACATAGGTGGTGGAACTTTGGGTCCACAATATCTAGACGGTGACCCTATTATGGGAAAAGACGTAGTGACCTTGATCCGGAAGGGAAACATAGGTGGTGGAACTTTGGGTCCACGAGTCGGTACCGCATTCGCATACGTTGAGTCGTGTTGTGAGTCACATGTATATTTGTGCATGTTATGCATGTGTGTTGACGTGTTGAATGTTGATTGATTTGGTGATGTTATATGTTATATGATGTGATGATGTTGTGATTATGGCTTTTATGCCAAGGCGACGATGGGCTTTAGCCAATTTATGATATGTTTATGTTGTGTTGTTGTGTATAATTGGCCTTGATGGCAACCATGTTGGGAGTTATACTCCAAAGTTGGGGTGCTTACGTTATTAACATTGTTGATGTCGTTGTTTGATGTTGTTGAGTTGGTGGTGAAGTGACGATAAAATGATGTTTATGTTTGTTGGTTAAATGGTGAATTGTGATGTTTAAAATATTGAGGTTAAGATGATGAGGTAATGATACGTATAAGTAAGAAATATATGGACGGTTAAACGATGTAGGTGATGATTTATAGAATGAGATTTGTTGTCGGTATTCCTTTATAAATTCCGAAGCTTTATATACTATGTATCGTACCTTTATTTATATTGATTGAATTATCTCACCCTTTACTTGTTTCGCCGTTACCTTTATACTGGTAACGTGCAGGTTACGAAGATGGAGTTTATAGCCACTGTTAGTCGAGTCGGTGTCGCTCTGATACGTAGCACTCGGGGGGATATTGTGTTGTTTTGTTGATTGTATTTTGTTGTTATCTTTGTTAAATAAGAATCATACTTTATGAAAACATGATTGGATGAGGAAGTATAATAAAGAGATGTTTGATTTCTGAGATTCGATTTATGATTTCCGAGGATGCTATGTATCCGAGATTTATACTTTAAAACGAATCTTTTAAAGTAATTTGGTTTTGATGGTGTAATACCTCAGTATCGAAACTGTGAAATTTTAAATTACTCTGATTTTAATTATCAAATCTTGGGTAATATTGGGGTGTTACATTAGTGGTATCAGAGCAGGTCGGTCTGTCGGCCAGGTTTTTAATGTGTTTAATCCTGTTGTATGCGACATGTGTGTGAAACGCTGTCGGTACTGTTTGTTTCAAATTGTTTGTCTGCAGAGATGAGTTTGAAACAAGTGGGGAAGGAGTTTTACTTCTTGGTGGCGCTTGTGGCTTAGGAAGGAGCCTCGAGCAGTGTTACGCTTTGGTAACTTGAAGTGTAAGTTTGAAGACGCTGTTGTAGTTGGTAGAGATGGTTTATGTCACCATCATGATTGTCGACTACCTATTGACAAATTGAGGAACTGATCACCCTTAATCTCTTGTTGATAGCAGTCGGGGAATTATGTTGTTTGGGATAGACTTGTCTTGCCAACTTAATAGTGTGTGAAGCAGATGAGTTGGCACAAGGTAGTGCATGGTTACTTGAGTTGTGGGCGAATTTGGATTTTGGTGAGAAGTAAGATTTTTGGCAAGCGAGCTTCTTGTTGTGATTCTTCCGAAACCTTTTGTGGAAATGTGAGTGAATTACCGCTGTAGTGCGAGGTGAAGTTTTGATGGATTTAGTTTCTGGAACTAGTTGGGATTCGAAGTATCCTTAAGGGATGTTTGTTTCTGAATTAGAGTTGAAGAGTCAACTTGAATATTGGTTTTAGTAGAGTTTGTTTGTTCGAGTGGTTCTCCGTGGAGTGCGCCGATTGTGTTGTTCGAGAAGAGCAAAGGTTACCTAAGTTGGTGTGTCGTTTGTAGTCAAGGAATGAAGCGGATGTTGAGGACGAGTGTCTGCTTCAGAGGATTGATATTTAAGTGAAGCAGTTATTTGGAGTTTATGTGTTTAGTGAGATCGTTTTGAAGTCTGGCTGCCTATGGGTTAGTGTGAGGGTTGAAGATGTTCAGGTAATGCTTTTCAAGATAGTGTATGGTCCGGGCGAGTATAAGCTGATGTCATTAGTGTGACTAATGCGTCAGGTAAGATTTTGAAATGTTCCAACAGTACTCTCATGAGTAGCTGAAGAGTTGTTTCGTGTTCATGAATATTATTTGGTTTACATCAAGTTAAGGGATTGTGGCAAGCATCTGAGTGTTGCGTTATCAGTAGTGGAGTTAGATTGGTGCATGTTGAGTCCTCTAAAGAAGGAGTTTTGGAACTGTTGGACGTGAGTGTCTTAAGTAAGCAACTTAGACGATAATATTTTGGACAGTTCAGTGAAGATCTATTTTGGGTCTTGTCGAAGACTTTAAGGGGCTAATTCATAGTTTAGAAGTTCTTTTGTTTTGGATGGTTAACTTTGTGAGTTTGATGGAAGATATTTTTATGAGTTGGTATTGATCGTGAGTATTTTGACCCGAAATGGTTGAGTCACTAATTGGACTTCGCCATGGGAAGCGAATTTGTTTTGACCGGTGAAAAGTTTAGCGAATGCCTTGATTTTGGTTTTGTTTTGTACTGAAGAACCTGGTGCGACGTGTTGTGATATTTTGTTTTGGACGTAAGATGTATTTCGACATAGAGTTGGAAAAGTGTATTACTACCTTGGAACGATTTGATTTTTCTTATGGAAAATTATCGGATGCGGGAGTTAGAGTTTGATGCAGTTATGCTCATTGGAACCTTATAGGTACATATGTTAACGACAAGGAGATTGGAATTGTTGAAGATAATTCAAGTTGAGTATGATCTATAAAGAGACTTCGTCTGTTGTTGAGTTTATTAAGTTGATATTGAGGATAACCCAAGAATATCTTATTTGAGATTTATTATTTTGAAAGAATGTTGCATGTTTGTTTTGAGACGCTTGTTGAGATTAAACTCGGAAGGTTATTAAGGATTCGTTCACTACTATCATATGGATTTCTTCGGATATTAATAGCCGTAGTGGATTATTAGATTGCAACTAAGATGGGTCTTGATGGTATAGTATCTTTGAGATGGTTTGGTAGCCACAGGTACCTTAAGATGATTGATGTTTTATACAGGAAAGTGTTCTACTTGTGACCGAAGTCAGTCGCGATGGTGTTCGTGTTGGATTCCAGAAAGTTTATGTTATGGCTCTAAGTCCAACTTGTTTGGTAATTACAAGAGTATGAGACGACGATGTTGGTTAGAGTTCTCGAGAGAGTGTCTTTGGTTTGAATTACCACTTTGGAAGATTGAAGGATTATGATGGATGCTTCGAATAAGAAACATGTGTATTGATCGTTGCGACGGTGTGAAGATAATGATTACTTAATACAATTTTTGGGAATTGAGATGGTATAAGAGAAGACTTCGTTGAAGTCAAGCGTATGCGTCGAAGTTTCATAGACGAATAATTGGACAAGATTCGAAAAGGTCGAACTATGATTCGTATTTTAGAGAATCAATGGACGTTGATCAATCAAGAATGAAAAGGCGAATTGTCGAGTTGATGAGACTGATGTTACGAGGTGTCCTGATGGATGTACGCTTTGAACGTATCCATTCTGGGTGATTGTGAAGTTGAGGATTAACCAAGTTGTTTTACGATTGACATCATATGCGTAAGGTGACGCATCATGGTTTAAATTTTGAGCATTGAGTCTTTAGCGAGTATGCGAGATTGTTGGATTTGGACTAACAAGTTATAGCCGTAAGTTGTCAGGGTAAACCCTGGAATGCATAGTGTATCGCAGTTCGACTGTGTTTGGGTAACTTGTTAATGTTCAAGAGGTGTACGTTGATAATCTACAAGGACGATGTGACCTTGTGATTTTTCCACCAGGGAAGCGATAACTGCAAGCGTAATTCTTGAGTTCGTGCTTATGCGTGAATGGATATACCTTTTTCATGTTTGGCGTAGCACGCACGGTACTATTCTATTCTGTTTGTTTCAGTTTTGGTTTGTATAACCATTATGTTGTGTTTGTTTTGGCGATCGAGTCGAGGTTGTGTAGTAGGACTTTATGTTCCTATCTTGGATGACTCGTTTCCGAGGTGTCGGTTCGAGTGTGTGACTAATTCCCTTGTTGAGAAATTAGGATGGTATCGATCTTGTTGTTAGTTGGTTATCGAGTGCATTGTATGAGCTTTGCATCTCGGCGTGGTTGTTTTGTCTGGACGTTGTGGTTCGGAAGATTCCTCGTTTTTGGTGTCTTTCGTATGTTGTTTATTTGACGCGAGGGTGGTGTGGACGGATGGGTAGGCCTGTCCCGAATTGTTCGTTTTGGTCGTATTTTCGAGGACGGAAAGTTTATAAGTGGGGGAGAGTTGTAACACCCCGATTTGATTAAATAATATTTATATTATTAATTTCCAAAATTATCAAATTATATCTATTTTGAGAAATATATTCATTTGATATCGATTAAAATATTAATTCAATTATATGAAATAAATATATTTATATTGTTGAAATATTATTTTGAATAAGATTAATTTGGTGTGTAATAATATTTGGCTTTGTTTGATTAATTGGTATAATTTAATTAATATGACTAATTGATATTTATTACTATCTTGGGCTATAATTTGAATTAATTATGTTGGGGCCAAATTAGAATTATAGAAAGTTGGAGGGATAGAAGTTAGTAGTAGAAAAGTTTGTTTTATAAAATAGAGAAAGAATAGTTGGTAAGAGGTAGAAAGAAAGAAAAGAGGAAAAGAGAGAAGAAGAAGAGAAAGAGAAGGAGAGCCTTGGAGAAGAGGAAGAAACAAGAACATCAAAGGCTAGGGTTTGGATTGGGTAAAAGATCATGAAGCTTTGCAAGAACACTTTGAGGTAAGGGGTTTGGTCATTCTTTTACTATGAATAAAGTTGTGATATATTCTATATGAGTTAGGGTTTGTAGGGATGATGGATTCTTGATGCCATGGTTGTTGTGATGATGAAACATGAATGAGTATTAGTTAGGATGAAATAAGAACCATGAAATGTGGGTTTTGGTGGAAACCCCATTTGTGCCCTATTTTGCAAAACCATAGAAATGAGGAAATGATGGCATGAGATGAATGGAATTGATTGGTGTTTTGATGTGGTATTGATCCTATTGTATGCCTTAGATCATTGCTATATGGTAGGAATTCGATTTAGATGGTTTTAGGATGTTTGGGGATGATTAGGAATGGATTGGGGTGATTTTGGAAAGCATAAAAACGTGAAAAATGGTGTTGCAGAGTCATCAACACGGGCCGTGTTGATGCACACGGGCACCCGTGTTGATGCTCGGGTAGGTTTTTCCCAAAAATCGTTTCGGCCATAACTTTTGAACCGTAACTCCGATTTAGGCGCCGTTTGATGCGTTGGAAAGCTAGTGAAATTTTCTATATGATTATGAGGAATTAGGTAGCTTTAAGAGCTTATTTTAATAAGTGATTATTGGAGAAAGTGTTTATGTTTATAGGTGAATTTGATTGTTATGTATTTTAGTGAAGTGTTTGGTGATGTTTGGTGTACTAAATGAATGATCTTGTGAGTTATACATCAAATGCAAAATGCATTATGTTTTGATATGGTTTTAATGATTGGGTATGACAACATGTATGCTTATGTTTAATATGCATGTTTGTATGAAAATGATGATGCTACATGATGATATGGGAGGCTTGTGATGAATTGTTCATGACTAAATGATTTTTGTTGATAATGATGATATATGTCCTTGTACATGATGATGTGATGATCATATTGATATTGTCGATATATGCTTCCGATTTGTGAATGCATGACTTTTGATGATGATGAATTATTGGTGATGGTTTGCATAATGCAAATATGATGCGATGATATATTTATCATGATGTGAATTGTTGATAAATGCTTCCTATAGTGAATGCATGACTTATGTGTTGATGAATTGTTGTTGAGGGCTTATGCCTAATGTTGTTGTTGTTGATCATTTTACCTTGGTGTTGGGTAAACGAAACGTTGAGGGCTTATGCCTAATGTTGTTGTTGTTGTCCATGTTACCTTGGTGTTGGGTACTTGGAATGTGAGGGCTTATGCCTAGTGTTGTTGTCGTTGTTTTGGTTGGGTAAGTAATCTTGTTTGTATACATTTTACTTGACGTTGAGATTGATAAATTATATGTATGCATGCATGTACAATAGTTGATGTTCCATTGGTTGGATTTGATGGCATGTGTATGTTAAGATCATTGTGAGTCTTAATTGCATGCATTGGTTATATTGTACATTGCATGGCATGGTGGTCTTGAAACAGAGACGGTGGAACTTTGGGTCCACAATATCTAGACGGTGACCCTATTGTGGGAAAAGATGTAGTGACCTTGACCCAGAAGGGAAACATAGGTGGTGGAACTTTGGGTCCACAATATCTAGACGGTGACCCTATTGTGGGAAAAGACGTAGTGACCTTGATCCGGAAGGGAAACATAGGTGGTGGAACTTTGGGTCCACGAGTCGGTACCGCATTCGCATACGTTGAGTCGTGTTGTGAGTCACATGTATATTTGTGCATGTTATGCATGTGTGTTCACGTGTTGAATGTTGATTGATTTGGTGATGTTATATGTTATATGATGTGATGATGTTGTAATTATGGCTTTTATGCCAAGGCGACGATGGGCTTTAGCCAATTTATGATATGTTTATGTTGTGTTGTTGTGTATAATTGGCCTTGATGGCAACCATGTTGGGAGTTATACTCCAAAGTTGGGGTGCTTACGTTATTAACATTGTTGATGTCGTTGTTTGATGTTGTTGAGTTGGTGGTGAAGTGACGATAAAATGATGTTTATGTTTGTTGGTTAAATGGTGAATTGTGATGTTTAAAATATTGAGGTTAAGATGATGAGGTAATGATACGTATAAGTAAGAAATATATGGACGGTTAAACGATGTAGGTGATGATTTATAGAATGAGATTTGTTGTCGGTATTCCTTTATAAATTCCAAAGCTTTATATACTATGTATCGTACCTTTATTTATATTGATTGAATTATCTCACCCTTTACTTGTTTCGTCGTTACCTTTATACTGGTAACGTGCAGGTTACGAAGATGGAGTTTATAGCCGCTGTTAGTCGAGTCGGTGTCGCTCTGATACGTAGCACTCGGAGGGATATTGTGTTGTTTTGTTGATTGTATTTTGTTGTTATCTTTGTTAAATAAGAATCATACTTTATGAAAACATGATTGGATGAGGAAGTATAATAAAGAGATGTTTGATTTCTGAGATTCGATTTATGATTTCCGAGGATGCTATGTATCCAAGATTTATACTTTAAAACGAATCTTTTAAAGTAATTTGGTTTTGATGGTGTAATACCTCAGTATCGAAACTGTGAAATTTTAAATTACTCTGATTTTAATTATCAAATCTTGGGTAATATTGGGGTGTTACACTGGCTGCAAAAACAAAAATAAACAAAAAATGAAAGAAAAAATGACAAAACAGACGTTGGGGCTCGAACCCAGGTCCTAAAGGTGAAAGGCGCACGCTTTTACCTATGGGGTGGGTATACATCCGTTTACCAATATCAAACTATAAATATATATTAGAAACTGCTTCCTGAAGACAACTTCATCTTCAACCTCGTGCCTAGCCAGGCCACCTGCATCTTGTTCATTTCTGATCCATTTGCAAAAGTGTAAACATGAATCTTATGGCAAATTTCCTTATAATTTCAGAAATGTAAAGCATTAAAACTATAGATCAAAGACAAACATGAATTTTATTGTCCCTAATCTGAACCCTAACTTTTCCAGAAATTTCAATCTTAAAATTCTCTATGCTCAAGCAACATAAATGAAAACTATGGACATGGTTAGCTTCAGGGCAATGATATCTACATTTTTTATTCACAAATTAAACATCAATGATGCCTATATGAAAAGTTCAAAAGTCAGAAAACTCACCTTGCAAGAGGGTATCGTGTTTTGAGTTTGAGCAGCTTTTGATGAGTTCCAGTGATTGGGTTAGCTTCCTCAAGTTCCCAGGAAGCTAATGTGATGCTTGGCTTGAGCTGAAAGTGGTTGAGGAGTTCTGGAGAAGTCCACTTGGAGACCCCTATTTTTGAAAATGGAACTTGATGATGAAGGTGTTACAGTTATGAAACAGGGTCAAGGATGAGTTGTATTTGATGTTTAGAAGCTTTAGGATTTATTAGGAAGGAAAACGCACGAGGGAAATGAGAGATATAAGTTTAAGGTCAAAACTGTGCATCAATGGAGTTTCTTGTGAAAATTCTGGCTTGAGGGAGTTTTTATGTGTTTCAGGGTGCTTAAGCTCGTCCTCTAGCTCACAAATAATTCCTCTATTTATAAGCAACAAGTTTGGAAGCTTATTGTTGATCAGAATTCAAAATCACAAGTTTAAACATAACATGTGATTTTTGAGAAATCCAAGTTTCAAAGTCTTGTATACTTGCTAAGATAGAGTGGTTATGCTTTAAACACACTTGCTTCTAACTTTGTAGATGGAGTGTAATCATAGAGAACAAGTTAGAGGCTCAAGAATTGACTTTATGCATAAAGCTTACTTTTCAAGAATGGTATTCTTCACTTTCTTCCCAAAATGGCAATGTGAATTGGATAAAGCTTAAACCACTTGTATTATAGCTCAAAAGTTTGTGTAACCCATTAATGATGGATAGATACATAATTTAGAAGGCCTGCACAACAAGATTATGTAGCCTAACATTGAAATTGCATTTTTGTTCATCATGAAAATGACCTATAATTCAAGAATGAAATGTCAACTTCATGCCTTCGATTCTCCTTGCTCAAACATGATCTCAAGGAGTTCTTGGACATTATAAAGCTTGTAATATTCTCTACGACCCCTATTTGAATCACTTTTGAAAATTCCCCTTGGAACTATATGAAAAATTGCCATGAAGTTAGGTCAAAATCCTGCCTAAACTAGGGCAAAATGTTTACTAAGTGTTTAGTTTCATGACCATGACTTCATGGATTAATAACTTAAGATCCAAGCATTTCTAGGAGAAGTTGTATAAAGAAATGTTTTAGATCTCATGGATATCTACAACTTTCATGTGGAAAGTTTCTTTTGAATCATCTTGCATCATGGTGAAAAATTGGCTCAAAGTTGTGAAAAAATATGAAGTTTTCAACACTTAGAAAAATTTCTATGTTTGGAAACTTTGACTTTTCAAAATGAAATCTTGACTTCTTGATTTCTTGATGAACAAGTTTCATATTTTGACATGTTTTTATGAATTTTGATCTTTGACACTTGATTTTGACCAAAAAGTCAAAGTTTGACTTTTCAGTGTACAATTGACTTTTGATCAATTGACTGAAAATCAACTATCAATCAATTGATCTTGAGGGAAGTTTTGAGTCATGCCGTTAGGTCATAATGATGCAAATGAACTCTTGAGATCATGCCTCAAACCAATTAACCACTTGCTAGGTCAAAAATCAGAAATTGCCCTTTCTTAGTCAAAACCCTAATTTTGACCATTTTGCCCTTTTGATGATCTGATCAAATTTCTTGAGGAGTTGTGACATATGAGTTCATAATATTGATATGGATCAAAATTTTTGAAGTTTGACTGTAAATTGGCCATATTTGACTTTTTCCCCAATACAGCTGATTTTTAAGTCAACTGTTCAATTGACTGAGCAAAAATGTGATCTAAGACTTGAAAACTTGACATGAGTAATCTTGAGGATCCATAATGACCTATGAAAGTCATATGAGGCATTAAAAGTTCAATTATCCTTGTGCAATCTCAAACCCTAGTTTCAGTCATCAGTGCTTAAGGAGGTGTCTTGAGCTGATCAACCTTTATGCAGTCTTGAACCAAAGTAAATCTTGTGAAAAAATATTTGATAAATGAGAGGAAAAATTTTGTGGTACAACATCTTCCCCTATTCAATATTCTTAAACCTGAAGAGTTAGATTGGCGGATACGCCATTCGTGACTTGAAGGTGGAAGATGATTGGACACTAGAGTGCCTAGAAATTTGCACTCGAAGATGAAATGGGAATGGGCTTATAGATGCCATTTGGAGAAATGATGGAGATTTACCAGAGATGGGCTTGTAGATGCCATCCAAGGGTGATTGTTGATAGAGAATGGACTAAGTCTGAACTTGATTTCAACTGGAAAAGAATCCGAATAAATCTTTGGAGCGATTTATCTGAACCAGAAGAAGTCTTATATGTTGTTTGACTGAGAAGAATCAGAATAAATCTTGGAGAGATTTATCTGAACCAGAAGTGTTCCTTTGGAAAGTATCAGGATAAACCGTTAAGGGGTTTAAACTGAAGCAAAAGAGATCTTGAATATTCTTTAACTGGAAAGAATCAGAGTAAATCTTTGAGCGATTTATCTGAACCAGAGAAAGTGTCTGCGGAAAGAATCAGAATAAATTATTGAGAGATTTAAAATGAACCAGAAGGGATATGGAGAAGAATCAGAACAAATCATTGAGAGATTTATCTGAACTAGAGAAGATTTCTGGGAAAGAATCAGAATAAACCGTTGAGAGATTCGTCTGAACCCGAAGTGTTCCTTTAGAAAGTATCAGGATAAACTGTTGAGGGGTTTAAACTGAACCAAAAGAGATCTTGAATATTCTTTAACTGGAAAGAATCAGAGTAAATCTTTGAGCAATTTATCTGAACCAGAGAAAGTGTTTGCGGGGAAAAATCAGAATAAACCGTTGAGAGATTTAAACAAAACCGACATGGATCTGGAGAAGAATCAGAACAAATCATTGAGAGATTTATCTGAACCAAAGAAGACGTCTGTGGGAAAGAATCAGAATAAACCATTGAGAGATTTACACTGTACCAGTAGGGATCTGGAGAAGAATCAGAATAAATCATTGAGATTTATCTGAACCAGTGGAAACATCTGCAGGAAATAATCAGAATAAACCGTTGAGAGATTTAAACTGAACCGACAGGGATCTGGAGAAGAATCAGAATAAATCATTGAGAGATTTATCTGAACTAGAGGAAACATATGCGGGAAAGAATCAGAATAAACCGTTGAGAGATTTAAACCGAACCGGCAGGGATCTGGAGAAGAATAAGAACAAACCATTGAGAGATTTATCTGAACCAGAGAAGACGTCTGCGGGAAAGAATCAGAATAAACCGTTGAGAGATTTAAACTGAACCGACAAGGGTCTGAAAGAAATATCTGTTATGTAGATGGTTGACCAGTCCTTTCTTGGGAATTGATCTGTAATTGACTTGTTGAAATTTTGGCGATAATTTTCTGTTGATTGATCTTTCCTGAAAAAGATGGAAGGTTAGTTACATGCAATGTTATGATGTATGAAATGCATGGTGCAATGATGTTCTCAGAATAAATGAGATTGCGTCGTATGTATTTGTGATGTCAATGCTATGACGTATGGATGCAGTGTATGGACATGTTAATTGTTATGCCGTAGTATTGTCGGAGTCAGGGAAAATAAATCCTTAAGCATAGCTGAGAATGAGGAGTGCAAGTCTTCATGTTTTGAAGTGTTGATGTGTTTCCAATCGTTAGATAAATAAACTTTGTTGTGTAAGGGAAACATTGTGTATTACTTGTGGACCTTGTGAAATCCTGAGAAATTAGGCGACTTTCACTTAGGAATCTTAGGAGCAGTAACTGGAAGTTTTGTTCTGTCTGGGATGTGAGAGAGCTTGATATCATTAAGCTGTATACTGGAGATATGATGGCGATCCTACAGCGGGATGCCCTGATTTCCGTTCTTGTTGGAAAAGGTACCTGCAGGGGATTTTATGGAATAGTCTAAAGATATTATCCTATTTCTTAAAGCCATTAGTGATTGTCTTTCTATTTTCTGTTCTTCTTTTGTAAACAGTAGTCACGTTCAAATACATATGTTCAAAAATAATCATTGGACGTTTTCGCAAACAAAAACACAGAAATAAAAGAAAAATAGATAGTTTTGCACTTTCAAAGGGATATCTTTGTATTAACTTGAATAAGTATTTTTGTACAATGAGACAAACATTCTAGTAAGAGAATATCGTCGTATAAAATGAAAATTTGATACAAAGAAAAGATAGATATGTGAAATAATCCCCTGGGGTTCCCATTCTGCTATAGCCTTCGTGTCTCTGAGCATCTTGTCCACTTGCTGCCTTGTCCGAAGTTGATTGGATTGATCAGAACCGTTGAGTTTGTCAGTCGAAGCTAGAGGTTGTTTGTAAGGTGATCCAACGGGACATAGTCATACGCTTTAATTCCCTAACTTTTGCCTGGACCTCCCTTTCTGGTTTTCAATCCACCAGGATACCCTTTTTTACCCAAACCACCCTTTCGGGTTTTCAGCTTGCCGGGTGTACAAATTTTTTAATATTTTATCCCTAATTTTTGCCCAAACCTTTGTGGTTCATCGGGATGCCCTTGTTTTTCCTAGGAGTGTCAACCTAGAGGGTCTCTTATGCGTAATATCTTTTGATTATGTCCGTGTTCACAGGATGCAGAAGGTCGTCACCATCCATAGTGGTTAAGATCATTGCTCCACCAGAGAATATGCTTTTGATCACAAATGGTCCTTCGTATGTAGGAGTCCATTTGCCCCTGGGATCACCTTGTGGTAATATGATACGCTTGATTACCAAATCACCAACCTGATATACCTGACGTCTGACCTTTTTGTTAAAAGCTTTGATCATACGTTTTTGGTATATCTGGCCATGACAGACAACCGTAAGCCTCTTCTCATCAATCAAGTTCAACTGGTCAAGCCGAGTTTGGATCCAATCATCTTCATTCATCCCTACATCCTTTATGATTCTTAGAGAAGATATTTGTACTTCAATTGGTAGAACAGCTTCCATGCCGTATACCAAGGAGAAAGGAGTTTCCCCCGTTGATGTGCGCGCCGTGGTACGGTAACCTTGGAGAGCGAATGGTAGCATATCATGCCAGTCCTTGTAGGTTACTGTCATTTTTTGTATGATCTTCTTGATGTTTTTATTTGCAGCTTCGACAACACCATTCATCTTTGGCCGGTAAGGAGAAGAATTATCGTGTTAAATCTTGAATTGCGCGCATAGTGCGGTGATCATAGTATTGTTGAGATTCGTACCATTGTCTATGATAATTCTCTCTGGGATACCATACCAACATATGAGATTCTGTTTGATGAATCGGGCTACAACATTCTTGGTAACGGAAGCAAAAGAAGCTGCCTCAACCCACTTCGTGAAATAGTCAATGGCCACTAAGATGAAGCGGTTTCCATTAGAAGTTATAGCTTTGACTTCTCCAATCATGTCGATGCCCCACATCGCGAATGGCCATGGAGCAATCATGATGTTTAGAGGCACTAGAGGTATATGCACTTTGTCAGTGTAGATCTGACACTTGTGACAGGTTCGTGAATATTGATGGAAATCCGCTTCCATGGTAGACCAGTAGTACCCTGTCTGTAGGATTTTTTAGCCATCGTATGCCCACTAGAATGGGTACCAAAAGTGCCTTCATGTAGATCATCCATGATCTTTTCTACCTCAATCTTGTCTACGCAACGAAGCAAAACAGAGTCGTGGTTGCGCTTGTAGAGAATGCCATTACTAAGGAAGAACTTAGTAGAGAATCTCCTTAAGAACTTCTTATCATTGACTGAAGCTCCCTCCAGATACTCTTGGGCTTCGATATACCTTTTAACTTCATGGAACCGAGGTTTGTCCATTGCTTCTTCAACGTTGATCTCGTGACAGTAAGATGGTTCATCCATCCGTTCAATGGTGATCTGGGGAGCCTAGTTACCCCACTTGAGTTTAAACATGGATGACATAGTGGCTAGCGCGTCCGCTAGTTGATTTTCCTCTCATGGGAAATGCTCAAAGGTAATCTCCTCAAAATATGGGATTAATGTCAACACATGTTCTTTGTAGGGGATGAGGTTAGGGTGCTTCGTGTCCCATTCTCCTTTGATCTGACTGATGACTAAGGTTGAATCTCCAAATACACTTAAGGACTTGATTCCCAAATCTATGGCAGCTCTGAGACCAAAAATACACGCTTCATATTCTGCCATGTTATTGGTGCAGTTGAAACAAAGTCTTGCAGTGAAGGGAGTATGACATCCTTCATGGGATATGATTACAACACCTATGCCATTGCCGAGTGCGTTGGAGGCTCCGTCAAAAACCAAGGTCCATCGGGATCTTTGTTCAGGTCCGTCATATGGTCTGAATTCTTCACAGTTATTTACCATCATGATGTCTTCATCTGGGAATTCGCATTTCATGGACTGATAGTCATCCACAGCTTGATGAGCAAGGTGATTGGCTAGCACACTTACCTTTATTGTTTTTTGGGTAGTGTATTGAATGTCGTATTCAGTCAGGATCATCTGCCATCTTGCTATTCTCCCAAAGAGGGCAGGCTTCTCAAATATGTATTTAATTGGATCCATCTTGGATATCAATAAGGTAGTGTGGGTCAGCATATACTGTCTTAGTCGGCGAGCAGCCCATGCCAGAGCGTAACATGTTTTCTCGAGCAGTGAATATCTTGTTTTACAGTCGGTAAACTTTTTTCTCAGGTAGTAAATAGCATGCTCTTTTTGGCTAGACTCGTCATGCTGCCCCAACACACACCCTATTGAATTTTCCAAGATAGTTAGATACATGATTAAGGGTCTTCCCTCGACTTGAGGCATCAAAACATGAGGCTCTGTAGGTACTCTTTGATCTTATCGAAGGCAACTTGGCACTCATCATTTCATTTGACTACTTGATCTTTCTTTAGTAATTTGGAGATTGGTTCACAAGTAGTTGTTAAGTGAGAAATGAATCTTACAATGTAGTTTAGCCGTCCTAAGAATCCTATGACTTCCTTATCGGTGCGAGGAGCGGGAATTTCTTATATTGCTTTTACCTTGGCAGGGTCCACTTCGATACCTTTACCGCTGACGACGAAGCCTAGGAGTTTACCGGACCTCACTCTAAATGTGCATTTATTCAGGTTCAACCTTAGCTTGTATTTCTTTAGCCTTTCAAATAGTTTCTGCAAATGGTCAAGATGTTCCTCTTCAGTTTGAGATCTGGCTATCATGTCATCCATATAGACCTATATTTTGTGATGGATCATGTCGTGAAATAGAGCTACCATGGCGCTCTGATAAGTTACCCCAACATTTTTCAACCTGAATGGCATAACTTTGTAACAGAAAGTTCCCCGCTGTATGACGAAGGTCATTTTCTCCATGTCCTCAGGTGCCATTTTGATTTAATTGTAGCCTGAGAAACCATCCATAAATGAGAACACTTTATGTTGTGCGGTATTGTCAACCAAAATATCGATATGGGGAAGTGGGAAATCATCCTTAGGGCTTGCCCTATTCAAATCTAGGTAATCCACACACATGTGTACTTTGCCGTCCTTTTTAGGCACTGGAACAACATTGGAGACCCATTGTGGATAGGAGGTGACGGCTAAGAATGCGGCATTGAATTGTTTCATGACTTCAGTCTTGATCTTCTCTGACATGTCTGGCCGCATGCGACAAACTTTCTGTTTTACCAGAGGGCAATCTTCTTTTATCGGTAGACGATGGACCACAATATCAGTGTCAAGTCCTGGCATGTCTTTGTATAACCAAGCAAAGACCTCGACATAGTCATGTAGTAACTAAGTTAAGCGCTTCTTGACACTAGGTTCCAGATTGGCTCCTACCTTGACTTCTTTCTTGTCCTCTTCGGTACCTAGGTTAACTGTATCCACTGGTTCTTCGTGGGGCTTTATGGTCCTTTCTTCCTGTTGTAGTAACCTGGCTAGTTCCCCTGGCACTTCAAAATCTTCCTCACCTTCGTCTTCGGCTTGGTAGATTAGATTTTCAAAGTCACAATAGGCCATAGCATAATCATTACCCATGGGATCCTGAGTGGATGTAGACCTGCATTTTAATAAGTGAGTGTGTGTAAGAGCATATCTATCTTTGAAAGAAATAAAAATGTAGAAAAAGAAAGACAAAGAGCACAAAGTTTGCATGCAAAAACGTCCATGATTCATTGATGACATATGAAAATGAAGTAACAACCCTTACAAATGGACCGTTGTGCCCCGAGTAAGACACAATGTGTTAAAAGTCTGAATTATTTAATTATTACAAGTCCAGCAAAAATATAAAGACAATTACTGTTGGATAAAAGTAATTGGGACAAAATATTTGGCTTCCCAGTTGGTGAGTCCTCCGTTGATAGTTAGGAAAATCCATTCCTCCAGGTCACAACTATCATCACTATCCTCCACTGTGTTGTCTCCATGGTTGCTAATCTTCAAAGGTGGTCCCCCGGCACGAGCACAACGAACAACTTTTTGGGCTCCTGAAGTGAAACCCAAACCAAATTTGTCAGATTTGTAAGGGATATCCGAGAGTTGGCCCCAAATAGTAGACCCACCTTCTTCGACTACTGCCTTGGCATCTTTCAATAAAGAAATCTTTAGCGGAGGTCTTGTAATCTTTGGGACTTGGGAAACAGTCTTGGTTGCTGCCACTGTTTGCGGGACTTCCTCGAAATGCTGAAACGGAGTTTCAATGAATTCACCATCCAATTCCACGTATCTGAAAGAGTTCAGGTGATTGACCATATATTCCTCCTCTCCATGGACAATAATGATTTTTCCCTTGGTTGGGTATTTCAGCATCTGATGTAATGTAGAGGTGACGGCACCAGCGCCGTGAATCCAAGGTCGGCCCAATAAACAGGAATAGGAAGGGCGAATGTCCATCACGTAAAAAGTTGAATCAAAGGTTTGAGTTCCAACTTTAATGGGGGATGTCCACCTCCTCATGCACCATTCTTTTTGAACCGTCGAAGGCCCTTACCACTATGTTGCTGGGTTTTAAGGTCAAACCTTCAAAGTCGAGTCTATCCAAAGCCTTCTTAGACAGTACATTCAAAGATGAACCAGTATCAAGCAGGACATGGGCAAAAGTTATGCCCCTGCGTTCGACAGAGACATGCAACGCCTCATTGTGTTTCCTCCCTCTAGATGTAAGATCAACATCAGAAAAGCCTAAACTGTTATCAGCTGTTAAACTGGTGTTGGCTCCCAAATTCGACACTTACTATATTTGGTCTTTTAGACCAAAAAGCTGGAATGAACCAAGTCAAGAAGAATGTTCGACATATGAAATGACTTAGGGAAAAAGATCTAAGTTATATTTGAGCCTTCGACCAGGGCTCATTTTCAGGTTCGTTCGACTGAAGAGGACTTATGTCCCTCGACTGAGAGAAAGTATCCTCGCTTTGACACATGATACAAGGATTATTTGAATTTTGAATTATTGGAGGGAAAGGCAGTTTCGCCAGCGTTTAGGAAGAAGCAACGTGGCTGAAAGCCATAGGTCGAGGGACATGCAGAAGACACTTGTCTTCATCTTAGCGCATAATGTTCCCTCGACGGTTACTTATTTTTAGTATAAATTAAGAAACTTGTGTAATTTTCAAGGGTGTTCAACCTATTGTACTAAGTCACTCAAACATTATCCAAGTAACTGCTGCGTGAGAAAGGATAAAGGCTGAGAAATGTACGTTGGAAACACCTTTTTTCATTAATGAAAGTCTTTTACATTACTTTACTATTATCTTGCAAAGTTATCTTTTTTACTTCTTTTACTTGCATTTCTGCATTTCTGCTTACCTTTCCAAAAACTCAAACATCTTTTCTCTGGGTCGAACGTGCGTTCTTCCTGCTTATCCATCTTACATAAAAATTAGCATATGTTCTGGGATTAATCTGATCGATCCCGTAAGTAAACCAAAAAGAACTTACCTTTTTAGAGATCAGCGGTTGTTTACCAAAAACAACGATAAACAAATTGGCACACCTTGTGGGACGTTGCTAATTTTCTATGTTATTGTGTTTTTTCCTGTACAGTTATAACATTGCATGTTATTAAGAAGTGGTAGAGTAACCAACAAATATACTGTTAGGAAGGAAAATAGTGAGAGTAGTATGGCTAACGAGCCAAACCATGGAGAAATACCTCCACCAATCACAGGAACAGTGGTTACTACTACTGTCGAAGGGAATATCCCAACTTCTTTTGGATCAATGCCAGCATTAACCACAAATCAAACTGGACCCTTACTTTCGTATGTGGGTCCAAGAGGTCCCTTAGGAACGCCTCCACCAAGGGTAAATCTAGGAGCCCGATCAGTTGTGCCCCCAGGCTTTTCGACAACCTGGATGGGTCGAGAACAGCCATATGGCATGCCAACTACTGAAATGGCTAGCCTTATGAATGCTGCTTCCATGTTTTCAGAACCTTTGGTGAATGCAACGTCGCCATTACAAGGGTCTGGAGCCAGTAGAAACCAATTTTTGGGAGGACCATCTCACATGATACCAAGCCTCACAAATGTTTCAACAGCAATTTTGAGGCAACAGATGGACGAAAGTAATCATGAAATGGTACAAATGTTAGCACAAACTCTAAGTACAATGCTAAATCCCCTTATTCAGACTGCTATGCAGTCGAATCAACATATGACAGCGCAGATGACGCGCATGGCTGAATTCTTGGGGGTACCCCAAGTTATTCGACAACCCCAAAGGGTACCAATAAGAGTAAATCAAGGGGTAATTATGGAAGAGGATTTGACCATTAATCCAAACCCCCAGATTCCTAGGGTAGAAATAGAACAACCAAGGGTTGAGATACCACGAAACCCTAGAGAAATTGATCAAGGCGTTATTATGGCCAATAGAAACCAAAACATTAACGAATTAATACAACAAGTTCGACACAAAAACTATGGGATGAACAATAATTTAACTGCCATGATCGAGAGGATCATGCTGCAAAACGGGATGAATGTTGGTTTTCACAGACCAAATTTACATCCCCATTGTTAGAATATATTCTGCAAACAGACTTACCACCTAGGGGAAAAGTCCCAAAGTTCACTAAATTTTTAGGGGATACGACAGAGTCGACTGTCGAACATGTAGCTAGATATTTGATAGAGGCCGGAGAAATAGCAAACAATGAAAACCTTAGAATCAAATATTTCCCAAGTTCCCTGACAAAGAATGCTTTCACTTGGTTCACCATCCTCCCAGCCAATTCGATCCACAACTGGAACCAATTAGAAAGATTGTTCCATGAACAATTTTACATGGGTCAAACCAAGATAAGTCTAAAAGAATTGGCTAGTGTGAAGAGAAGGTTTACAGAGCCAATTGATGAATATTTAAATAGATTTCGATTACTCAAATCCAAATGCTTTACCCAAGCGCCTGAGCATGAATTAGTCGAAATAGCAGCGGGGGGCCTGGATTATTCGATTAGGAAAAAGTTAGATACACAATACTTAAGAGATATGGCCCAACTGGCTGATAGAGTTCGAAAAGTAGAACGCCTTAAAGCTGAAAAAGCTAAAGTTGCCAAAACTCATCGACGAGAAAAGGTAGCTTATGTCGAAATGGATGATAACGATCCAGAGACATCTAGTGATCCTATAGATGTCGAATAAGGCGAAATTGATTTAGCAAAATTAAAACAAGGACCACCGTATCCTTGTAAATTGCCAGTGCCATCAAATGGGAAAAATTCTGTAGAGCCTGAGAAAAACAGTAACAAATTTCCTAAGAAGACTTATAGCTTCGGCATATCCAAATGTGACGAAATATTTGATCTATTAGTTAAAGATGGCCAAATGATAGTGCCCCTAGGGGAAAAATTGCCTCCTTTAGAACAGAGAAAGAAAAGAGGTTTTTGTAAATACCATAATTTTTTGGGACATAAAACCTCACAATGTTTCCTTTTCAGGGATCTCGTTCAACAAGCGCTGAAGGAAGGAAGGCTGAAATTTTCTGATAAACCAGCAATGAAAATCGACACCAACCCACTGCAGATGGAGGCACACTATGCTGAACCAGTTGGCATCCACATGGTGGAAGTTTCTGAAGATTTCATCACAAAACCCATCTTTGGAAGTTTCACTGGAAACATCTCCAGAAAAACTATTGAAGGGGTGAGAAAGGCCACTGAAGGCCCGAATGTGAAAAAGGAAGTTGCCCAAGGGTCGAACAAGAAGGATGCTAGAAGCCTGAAACTGATTAAACGGGTTACTAAAGACCCAAACAAAAGCAAAGGAGTTTCTGAAAGCTCCGGCAAAAGGACCATCACAGGTTCTTATTTGGCTGCTGTAAAGGGTTCGACAGAGGACCTAGAGGCTAAAATGTAGAAGATGAACCTTGTTGCCAAAAGCAACATGTAGGTTAACATGGTTGAAGTCTCTGGCGCCAAAGCCTCAGAGGAAGCCATTCGGCAAGAAAAAGTAAACAAAACTGCATTCCCAAAGGAGAATGAAGATCTGGCAGATTTTCTGCATAGGTGCCAGAAGAAGAATTCGGAAGTAATGCTATGCCCTAGATGTAGCTCTATTTTCGATAAGAAAGCCGCTGAACACATACAAGCCATGCGGATTGTGAAAGCAAAACAGGGATCCAATGCCTAACAAAGAATGGGTTCAGAAATCAGATTTGACCCCAGAAGGGGGCATCAACAAAGACCCATGAATCAGGTAAGGAGGCCACCAACTTTTAGGCCTCCAACTAATGTGCCTACAAATACTTGGCTAAACACTATGGGAAGAAAGAGGCCAAATGAAGAGAGATGGCAAACATTCGACGTACCAAGAGGTTCTTCTCTAGATTACAGAAAGGAGTACCATGCTTCTGTGTCGAATAAAATGACCCATGTGTCAAGAAATTACAAAGGAAAAAATCCTATGTCTCGTTCACAGTGGAATAGGTTCCAAAGACGGCGAAAGGCCGAGAAAGAGGCAGCTGGACCTCATCCAGAAGTTAGCACTAATGTGCAGAAGAAACAAAGGAAGCCTCTAGAGAGAAATCCTATGCCTTGGGCATAGGAATATGGGTCGAATGATGAAGACGACTCCGATTCCAGTGATAGTTTAGACATCATGGTGAATGTCATATTCGTGTTGCCTAAAGAATACAACCGTGAGGTTGAAGTCGAAGAGACTGACCTAATGGTTGAACAAGAACTGGCTAGACACAAGCCAATATGTTACTATGTAATGAACAATGGCTGCGTAGAAGAACAAAACGCATTTTTTGAGCCACCAACAGAGGCAATGAAGAGCCATGTGAAACCCCTGTTCATCATCGCAAAGATAGGGGAGGTAACTATAAATAAAATTCTGGTTGATTGTGGGGCGACCATCAATATCATACCACAATTCATGCTGGAAAACTTAGGCAAGGGAGATTCTAACATAAAGCCACATAACATGGTATTATCCAACTATGAAGGGGGCATTGGCACCACAATGGGTGTCATACAACTGGACCTCAAAGTAGGCTCGATCCTTCGACCCACCATGTTCATGGTGATTTCAGCAAAACCCAACTACAATCTACTCCTGGGTCGGGAGTGGATACATGGCATTGGAGCAGTGCCATTTTCGATGCACCAAAGGGTCACAATATGGCGCCCCGACGGCATTGTGGAAAACATTGAAGCAGATCAGAGTTATTACTTAGGTGAAATCAACAGTGTCGAAAAGAATAGTTTCGACAGCAATTTGGCTCACATAGGGCCATGTAACCCACCTGAGTTTGATTTAACCCCAACTCCTAATGCATTCTGCTCCCCATACCTACACTCCGATTACGGCTTTCAGTGGGATAGAGAAGACTTATCCAACATCAACTTTGGAGGAGTTAATGATATACGGCCAACAGGATGGGGAAGCGAGTTTGGTGATGACGACTGAGTCACAAACTCTCCAAAAGATTTCGACGTATGTGGCCGAAAACAGAATGATAGCGGCCTTAGAGGATGAAGTTAAATATATGGCTTTCAAAGCCAATGAACAAGTTCTTTCGAAGACAGGACCTGGGAAAGATTTCGACCCAGAGCCCCCCGACTTAGGAACGAAAGACCTTCAAGATCAGAGGTTGGACGCCATCTATGACGATGAGCCTCTAGGTTTCGAAAAGGACCCGCTGGAGAACAATGTCAAGATGTTGGCACAGGATCCTCTAGAAGAGCTATATCTAGGCGAAGGTCCCGTGAACAAGCCCACGTACATAAGCATAAAAATGGATCCAGAACTTAGGGTCGAAATGATCAAATTAATAAAAGAGTTCAAGGATTGCTTTGCATGGGATTATGACGAGATGCCTGGTCTCGACATAAGTTTGGTAGAATTGAAGTTGCCAATAAAGCCTGAATAGAAGCCCGTTAAGCAGACTCCAAGATGGTTTGCACCAGAGATTTTATCAAAAATTAAAACAGAAGTCGAAAGGCTGCTGAGATGCAAGTTCATACGAACGACCAGGTACGTCGAATGGATTGCGAATATTGTGCATGTTATAAAGAAAACGGTACCTTGAGGGTGTGCATCGATTTCAGAGATCTGAATGCTGCAACACCCAAAGATGAATATCCAATGCCAGTGGCGGAAATGCTTGTAGATTTTTCCGCTGGTTTCGAGTACATGAGTATACTTGATGTCTACTCTGGGTATAATCAAATCTTCATTGCTGAAGAAGATGTGTCGAAAACGGCATTTCCTTGCCCTGGGGCTTTAGGCACTTATGAATGGGTAGTAATGCCCTTTGGCCTAAAGAATGCAGGGGCAACGTACCAGAGAGCCATGAATTCAATCTTCCATGATTTTATTGACACTTTCATGCAGATTTATATTGATGATATTATTGTCAAATCCGTTTCAGGGAAGACTCACATGGATCATCTTCGACAATCCTTTGAGAGGATGAGACACTACGGCCTGAAGATGAATCCTCTAAAATGTGCTTTTGGTGTAAAAGCGGGAGATTTCTTAGGTTTTGTGGTCCATAAAAAGGGCATTGAGATAAACCAAAACAAGACCAAATCTATCTTGCAAGCCAAAGCACCAACTAACAAAAAGGAATTGCAATCCTTACTTGGGAAGATAAATTTCCTAAGGAGCTTTATATCCAACCTCAATGGGAAAACACAAGCCTTTTAGCCATTACTTAGACTCAACAAAGGAGGATTTGAATGGAGGGAAGAACATCAAGAAGCCTTCGACAAAATCAAAGAGTACCTCACCAAACCACCTATTTTGGTGCCCCCTTGTCGAAGTAGAAGTATGAGATTGCACATAGTTGCGTCTGATAAAACTTTAGGGAGCATGCTGGCTCAAGAGGATGAACATGGTGTCGAAAGGCCCATATACTACCTCAATAGAGTTTTAAACGATGCAGAAACTAGATATAACGGGGTTGAAAAACTATGTTTTTGTCTATATTTTTCACTACAAAACTTAAGCAATATATAAAGCCAGTTAATGTTTATGTTTCGTCTCATTTTGATGTTTTCAAATATATGTTGTCGAAACCCACTTTGCATAGTAGAATTGGAAAATGGGAACTTGTATTAACTGAGTACTCATTAAACTTTATGCCGCTCAAGGCTATAAAAGGTCAAGTGGTTGCAGACTTTATAGTCGAGCATTCCATACAAGAAGGATCACTGAATTATTTGGAGATCGAACCTTGGAAACTGTACTTTGATGGTTCTAGTTACAAGGATGGAACAGGAGTCGGAGTCCTTATTATTTCTACGAACAAAATTCCAACAACATTTAAGTACAAAATAGATGGTGATTGCTCTAATAATGAGGCTAAATACGAAGCTTAATCGCATGCCTTGAAATCTTGTTGGAATTGGGGGCAACTCAGGTCGAAATAATGGGAGACTCAGAGTTAGTCCTAAAACAAATTACGAAAGAATACAAATGCATAAAAGAAAACCTTATCATGTATTTCGTAATAGCCAAACGGTTGTTGAAGAACTTCGAGGTAGTTAACATTCGACATATACCCAGATTGGAAAATCAAGTAGCCAAGGACTTGGCACAAATTGCTTCTGGGTATAAAGTTTCGAAAGATAGGCTACAACAAGTAATCGAAGTTAGAGGGAGAGTAACCGCCACTAAGTTATCTCCATTGGATTTAAAGACCACTACATTGGGATGCACTGATCATGAAAATTTCGAAATTTCGTTCATAGACAATCTAACAGAACAAGATTGGAGAAAGCCTGTAGTGGATTATTTACAAAATCCGACGACTTCGACAGAATGAAAGATAAAGTACAGAGAACTGAGTTATGTGTTGATGGGAAATGAATTATTTAAGAAAACACTTGAAGGTGTGCTTCTGAAATGCCTAAGTGAAACAAAAGCATACATAGCTCTTTCCACTACACACGCTGGGGCATGTGGAGCACACCAAGTAGGACAAAAGATGAAATGGTTATTGTTTCGACAAGGATTATATTGGCCCACTATGTTAAAGGATTTTGTTGAGTTTGCAAAAGGATGCCAAGAATGTCAAAGACACACAAGTATTCAACATGTGCCAGCAAACGAACTTCACTCGATTGTGAAACCTTGTCCTTTTAGAGGATGGGCTCTGGATCTTATTGGAGAAATTCGACCGACATCTTCTAAAAGCCAGAAGTACATATTGGTGGGCATTGATTATTTTACTAAGTGGATTGAAGCAATCCCTTTAGTCAATGTAGACCAAGAGAATATCATTGAATTCATTCAAAAGTACATCATATATAGATTTGGAATTCCTGAAACAATAACTACAGACCAAGGGTCGGTCTTTACTGGTCGAAAGATGCAAGACTTTGCTGCGGAAATGGGGTTTAAATTGTTAACGTCTACACCTTATTACATGCAAGATAATGGCCAGGTCGAAGCAGCAAATAAAGTAGTGATTAATTTAATAAAGAAACACGTGGGAAAGAAACCCAGAAACTGGCACAAGACGCTAGACCAAGTTCTATGGGCTTGTCGAACTTGTCCGAAAGAAGCTACGAGAACAACACCATTTCGCCTAATATATGGTCATGATGCAGTGTTGCCAGTAGAAATCCACCTGCAGGCGACAAGGATTCAAACACATCATGATATTCCTTCTGAAGTCTATTGGAATATGATGTTAGACGAACTAGTCGACTTAGACGAAGAAAGGTTGAAAGCTCTGGATCTTTTGAGACTGCAGAAGAAGAGAGTGTAGAAATCCTATAATCGCAGAGTAAAATCTAAGACATTTCAGCCTGAAGATCTAGTTTGGAAAGTAATTCTTCCAATGGATCGAAAAGACAGAAATTTGGGGAAATGGTCTCCTAAGTGGGAAGGACCTTTCAAGATTACCCAGACCTTCTCTGGTGGAGCCTATGAAATCGAAGAGTTAAGCGAAGATCAAAGACTTTTGAAGGTGAATGGTAAATACCTGAAAGCGTATAGACCTATGCTTCAAGAGGTAAAAATAAGTAATATATAGTCACTATTGAATAGAGAATGCTAAAATGGAAACTTAAATTTTCATTAAAAGTGCCAAAATGGCTCTGAAATCGTTACAAATAAGTGATTACATACATGAAAGAAACAAGATCTAAAAGGGGAGATTGGCCTTAATCTGAAGATACTTGATTTTTTGCAATTCTAGGCGTCAATCACATAGAGCCTTCGATTGATGGAGGGCCTCGAGCTTAGCGTCAAGAGATTGGGCTCGATCAGCATGCCTTAACCCTTCAGCCAGTTCTTCTTGGCTCTCTGATTCAGTGTTAATAGTGAGAAGTTCCTCCTTCCTTTTGTCGTTGGCAGCAATTTTAGCTTCCAACTCTGCAATCTACACCCTCAGTTGAGCAGTGTCTTGATCTATCGCTTCGACCTCCTTTTGTCTAGCCTCCTGGGCCTTTGACAAATTCTTCACCTTAGAAGCTGATTCAGTAGCAGCATGCCAAGCAGTAGCCACTTGACCATTGGATTCTTCAATCTCACGATTGAGAGTCCTTTGACGGTTATAATCAGCAGATACTTGGTCAACAATGGAGATTAAATCCAAGATTACACTGGCCATGTCCGGAGAAGTAACAAGGAGATCGACAACCTTCAGGGTAGTCTTCAGAAAAGAAGGAGCCGCTGGTTCCCCCTCCAAGGTTAACATCAAATCTCTTTTGAAGATTTGTGCTTTAACTTTCTGAAGAGCTTCGTCGAGAGGAGAGGTCGAAGTAGATCTCCCAGATGTAGTCGAGGCGCTCTGATCAGAGGAGCTTTCTGGACCTTCTAGAATTGTAGTCAGATAACCTAAAGGATTTTGCTATTTTAGCAAGGCCAAATCCTCCTTAGTTCTGGATCCCGTCGAGGGAACACTTTCATTGGCAGTAACAACCACGTTGGCCACTTGATTTGGAATTGCTTGAGTGCCTGGAGGATTTTGGTTTCCTTCAGCAGAACCTTCTTCACCATCAGCCTCTGGGATCTCTACATTCTCCCTCTCTATTTCAGTTTCAGCAGCAGGGATACTTTCCTCTTCATTCCCTTGCACATCAACCAACGGAACCCTAGTCTCCTCTTGGTTTCCCACAACTTCTTCTTCATCGGCTTCTTCTATGGTTTTGTGCTGAGGTTCAGAAGTTTGATTTACTTCGTCAGCTGAACTCATGAAAGAGCCTTTCGCAGAAGAAGGCCTATAGGTAGGATCCCCTTCACTATTTAAGATGGTGACAGAGTCCTCGACAGGAGTAGGAATTCGTTTGGAAGTGCCAGCAGTGTCCTGGAAAATAAAAGAAATTCGTTTCTTTGAGAACCCTCATAAAGAAAAAAAAAGGGTGTCGAGAAATAAATGATAGTCTGTCGAAGTAAATACCTAGACTGGGATTTCAGCACCAGGACTGGAGTTATCACTCTCGCTAGGATTGTTTAGCCTGGCAATTACTTCCTGTTCAGTAGGCTCGTTGATGACCACAGGCGGAGGCCTCCCAGCTGTAGTCTTAATCCTAATTTTGGGTCGAGTTTCAACGGCAGGAACGGGTTTCTTTAATCTTCGTCTCTGCAAAGGGACAGGAGGAGACTCCTCCTCTTCGTCACTAGAGATTTGGATCTCCTGAACCTTCCGTTTTCTGGGGGGAGTTTTCTGAATACCCAGAAAGACAAGTCGAAAGAATCAGTACCCATGTCAGACAATCATAGAAAATAAAGGTAAGGAAGAAAGTGAATACCTTGGGAGAGGGGTTGACAGTAGAATCTCCCCCTTTTATGCTCTCAGCAACCTTCTTTGAATTGGTTCTCTTGACAGTTAGACAGAAGACAAGAAAATTAAAATCAATTGAACATCGAATGACAAATCTGAAGCGAAGAGAAAGAAAAGAAGTAATACCTTTCTTGACCCTATCGAGAACCAGCTTAAATGCCTCACGTGGGTGGTGGGCGAAGTCCTTCTCATCGAAGAACTCTTCGTCATAATACTGTTTCCTCCACTCCTCAAAATTAATAGAACTCAAAAAATTGAGGTTAAAATCGAAGAGGGTCAGTATAGTTCGACCATAGTACCTACCAATATGCTTGGTAGCAGCATCTTCTGAGTAGTCTGCATTATAAAATAGCAGAAGCTTCTCTCGAGGATAAATGGGTGAGGGGAGTGACTGAGCAAAACCAAATTGTCAAGAGACAAGATTTGGTGATAAGCGATCAAGCTCAAATGATTTTTTGAGCTCTTAAACCTCAACGGCATGATCCTGGGGCGAAGAAACGATTCCCACATGCTCACGTACTCATCGGTTACGTCCCCCTCTTCATCTGAAGGATATGGCCTGGTAAACCATTCTGGACAACCTTTTTGACTGGCGAAGGGAGCCATGGTCGAAATAAAGCGCTTTCGCTCCGCAAACATCATTACAAAGCTTATGAAAGCCTGCTGAAACTGTTGGCCTTCATCAGTAGGAGTCAGCAGTGCAAGCCTGGTGCCTTCGACCCTCCTGTTCAGGATTTCAGGGGCCTCTTCGTTAATCTTATTCCTCTGAGGAAGGAAAGATTCGAAGGTGGCATTGAGCCAAAGTTGGAGAAGCCAAAACGGACCAGATAGCAGCAGGCTCCCCCTGTCTCCTATAACCTTAAGTTGAGTCACACCATTACTGATGGACTCATATAGGTTAGCCAAAATCAATTCGGCCAGGCAAAGGGGATATTTGTGGTGAAGCTGCATCGCGAGCGTCAGCATCTTCTTGGTCACCTGAAGTGACTTTGTGCAAAAAACAAAACGAGACAACCACATAGCCAAGAAGGCTATATGCTCCACCTCCGACACAATACTAGAAGTTTTGTCATGGAAGTGGTTAATAAAGGTGGTGTAAGTGGGTTTTGTAGCAGCAAACCCAATAGCATCCTTAGACAAGTCTTCAGGGTCGAAGTAGTCACCAGTCGGTCGAAGACCAGTGATTGCAGCTATGTCGAATAGAGTGGGGGTCACCATCCCACAAGGAAGATGAAAAGTGAAATGTGCGCTATCCCAGAAATACAATGAAGATATCAGCATGAGGGGGCAGTAAGGCAATCCTGTCTTCGACAGCATCACCAAGTCATAAATGCCCATCTCCTTCCAGACGGAAGCTTGCGCCTTCTCCATTTTATTCAACCAGTCTGAATACTCAGAGGAGAGGTTAGGGATTGATCGAAAGATTCGGTTCCCTTTGTTTATGAACTGGAGGTTGATGTCTTCTGTAGTCTGAGGGTGCTGCTGGTTAGCCGAAGTAGCGTCTTCAGGGTCATCCCTAGGCTTTTTCACGCAACCTATGGGTCTGAGCCTTGGGTGAGTAAGGAAGAAGGCGCGATTCTTCAAGGGATTTTCGACACATGAAGACAACGGACCAGACATAGCATACATGTTTCCACCATATCTAATGGGAATGAGGAGTTGAGAATCATATGCTTCTCGCCATTCCTTCGTCATGGGTTCAACAACATACCTATCAATCGAGGAAGAAGGAGGGTTAGTGGAAAAGACCTCTGGTGGTTTCTGGACATCGTCAGCGTTTTTATGTTGAGGATTGTTTTGTGCATTGGAGAGGAAAGCCATTGTTGAGGATTTGGGGGTAAAAGAAGTTGGCAGTACAATGTGTTTGAAAGCAAGAGATTTGGAAATGCTGGAAATGGTAAAAGTTCCAAATAGAAAGGTTCAGAAGTATTTATAACCTTCAGAAGAGGGATATGTCTCATCAAGGCCATTTAATGTTTCGTAGGTAGTGGGACACGTGGAGAAGTGTGAAACGGTTACCGT
The DNA here is from genome assembly GCA_948472305.1 of Vicia faba. NCBI lineage: Eukaryota > Viridiplantae > Streptophyta > Magnoliopsida > Fabales > Fabaceae > Vicia > Vicia faba. Next base: position 470,048,554 of record OX451735.1, read on the forward strand.
GAAGGCGTTGGGAAACGTTTTGACATGCTTGCCTAGGTTATAGGAATATGGTCATCATGGCAAGCGTGGTAACAGCAGTTAGAAGAGACATCTTGGAGAAAGAGTAATGATGGTTTTCTCAAGTGCAGCAGTTGTTGGAAGATGAAAAGCACACGTCAAGACCTTGTGGACAACTGGGGAGACAGGTGTCGAATGGGAAGTTCAAAGAATGGCTATTTCTTTGAGTGTCGAAATATACATTCTTGGGGGGCAATTTGTTGGCTCCCAAATTCGACACTTACTATATTTGGTCTTTTAGATCAAAAAGCTGGAATGAACCAAGTCAAGAAGAATGTTAGACATATGAAATGACTTAGGGAAAAAGATATAAGTTATATTTGAGCCTTCGACCATGGCTCATTTTCAGGTTCGTTCGACTGAAGAGGACTTATGTCCCTCGACTGAGAGAAAGTATCCTCGCTTTGACACGTGATACGAGGATTATTTGAATTTTGAATTGTTGGAGGGAAATGAAGTTTCGCCATCGTTTAGGAAGAAGCAACGTGGCTGAAAGCCATAGGTCGAGGGACATGCAGAAGACACTTGTCTTCATCTTAGTGCAGAATGTTCCCTTGACGGTTACTTATTTTTAGTATAAATTAAGAAACTTTTGTAATTTTCAAGGGTGTTCAACCTATTGTACTAAGTCAGTCAAACATTATCCAAGTAACTGCTGCGTGAGAAAGGATAAAGACTGAGAAATGTACGTTGGAAACACCTTTTTCATTAATGAAAGTCTTTTACATTACTTTACTATTATCTTGCAAAGTTATCTTTTTTACTTCTTTTACTTGCATTTCTGCATTTCTGCTTACCTTTCCAAAATCTCAAACATCTTTTCTCTGGGTCGAACGTGTATTCTTCCTGCTTATCCATCTTACATAAAAATTAGCATATGTTCTGGGATTAATCTGATCGATCCCGTAAGTAAACCAAAAAGAACTTACCTTTTTGAAGATCAGCGATTGTTTACCAAAAACAACGGTAAACAACTGGCCACACAGTCTTGGAATTGATCAGCAGAGGTTTCCTGTGGCACGTGGGAAGTTTTGAGAAATTTCACCAAGGCCTTCGCATGAGCCTCAGAGTATAACAGTAAAGCTAGCATAGAAATATTTGACAAAGTTTGCCCTAGCTGTTCGACTATGTTGTAGTCACTTCTCTTTATAATTTTTAGAATTTCTTCCATCTCCTTCTTGGAGGCTTCTAGGATAGATACTGATTGCGCCTTCATCCGTACATGCTCAACCAAAATGCCTTTTCCCCGAGTCTCAGTCGACTCGGTGATAGGGGTGTCAGTAGGGGTAACCATAGGGATTGTAGTAGTAGTGTCAACAGGAACAAAAGCAGGGATGATCACAGGACTGATAATAGTCTTCATAGGATCCATCTCTGGGGAGAATACTCTTCCACTTCGGGTTATTTTGCTGGTTCCCGCAATGTTGCCGATGTCGGAGTCAGCCTTCTCAAAAATCGAGTCTTCATCAGCCACCCAATCCTGCTTGACGCTGTGATAGTAGACGTCCCTCTCATAGTTCCATGGGACATTTTTATGCGAAATAAACAGCATAAGGAAACCTTTTATGCGAAAACCTGTCATGTTATGATGCATGGAATATGTATATGCAAATGATTTCAAGGATTAATGAAATTTAAATTTGTATAGACAAAAGAATGAACAAACTTTAATTCTCATTATACAAAACAAGAAAGATTACATCATGCCTCTTGGGCTTACAAAATAACTTTCTAAGATAAAAAGACCTAACGTATCCTCTTTGGAGCGAGATAAGCGTTCACACTTTGCTCTTCTTGTAGCTGCTTCGTAAGCTCCAAGACACTCTTTTCACTAGCATAGAATTGAGCCTCGAAAGTATCTCGTTCTTCCTTCAGCTGGATCCAACCCTTTTGTAAGTCTTCGAGAGAGGTAGGCATATCGGGATGGAGGATAGTGTAGGGAACATCTCCTTCGACCATAGGCTCCACAATGACTGGTAATATGGAGGGATAAGGCATCACAAGTTTCTGAGCACGAGATCGTACCCATTTAAGGTAAGGCTCGAGGGGAATGGAATTCTTGTGTCCTAGTGTCTTGCTATCCACCTTGTTCACCATCCTCCATGCTCGGATAAACCTCTAACGGTAACCTTGATTGTCATTCTCGTAGTCGAATACCAATCCTTGGATAAGCATCTCATGGGGACCATCCCTCCGGGCGTAACCAAACTGTCTTAAGGATAAGAAAGGGTTGTAAGTGATACCTCCTCTAATTCCAAGCAAAGGGACATTAGAGAACTCTCCACAACGGTCGACGATAGTAACATTCTCCAAAGAGTGGGAACACCAATGAATATCTGAATGTCTGAGTGTCATTAACCTATGGGACCACCTTGAACCTTGCTCGTTCTTCAATACATATTGAGGAAGATGCGAAATAAACCATCTGTACAAGAGAGGATTACAACACATAAGGACACCTCTTTTCCTCAAAGTGCGAGTGTGAAAGGAATGTAGGATGTCCACTAGCAAAGTAGGCACCAGGTTATGAGACATGAAGATTTTGATGGCGTTCACATCTATGAGTTGGTCATGATTTGGAAACAAAACCATCCCATAAATGATGAGAGCCACAATTTACTCAAAGGCTTGCAAATTCAAAGAGTTCCAACATTTTTGAGCTTTCTCAAACAAGAACCTTGCTAGGAAGCCTTTGACACCACTCCTTGTTTCCCAATTAGTTGTGATATCAGATGGTTGCAAGTGTAGAGCTTGAGCAATCTCTTCTAGCTTTGGATCTCTTTCTATACCATTGAAAGGTAGTTGATTGAGAATGGGAATCCTCAAGAGTTGGGAGAATTCTTCCAAAGTTGGCACAATTTGATAATCTGGAAATGTGAAGCAATGGTTTAAAGGATCAAAGATCTGAAAGAGCACCTTCATCATGTCTTCATCAGCATTGGAGGTGACCAAGTTTAGTAGGCGACCATGTCTTTCGGTGAATGAAGAATTTTCAGGAATCCTTGATGCTAGCTCTTTAAGCTGAGGAGAGATCCTTACAAGGTTGACTTGAATAGTTTTCCTGCGAATAGAATCCATGTCCTATAAAACAGAACAAAGATAAATCCCAAGATCCTTGAAATGGTTAGTGAATATGAGTATGATTTTATGATTCTTATGATGTTATGTACAAGTATATATATACAAACAAAACAAACAAGTTCTTAGGTTTAGGCTTGCATGGAGTCTCATATGTAAGTACCCTCTTTAAGTTTAGTTGGCTCAAACCTGTCCTAGTAATAGTAACCGGGTTCTAAGGAGCTCAATATCACTGGTTTGTTTTCTCGGGCATTATTTCAGCGCAAGCCTCTTAAATGGCAACTGAAATATCCCAAAAAACCAAACCTCAATGAGTGTAGTATCGAGTATCTACCAACTTCGGACTGCACCAAATCCGGTCATCTCACTATGTCCTAATGGCCAAGTTGGTCAAATAAAGGTTCTAAAAGTTCATTAGTGCTTCATGACATCACTCAGCGGCCCCGTATTCTCCTTGACTACTCAAGGGCTACCGGTACCCACAAATATGTCGCACTAACATAGCTATTGCTTAGACCGTGTCGGTATACGCCACACAGTTTCCACAACGTATTGCTACTTACCTGTAAGGTATCCGAAATCCGGGTAGAGGATTCAAACCCAAACAAATAACCATAATGTAAAGCATACAAGTTAAACAAATAAAGCAATTAAATGTGATCTAATCCTAAGGTAACCCCACTTTTTGATTATCCCCAGCAGAGTCGCCAATTTTGTGACGCGGTGGGAGAACTGACTTTTTGTTTTGCATTTTTGATCGTAAATGTTGCGGTTAGCAAGAGTCGCCACTGACTTTTCTTTTATCCAAAAGGAAAGGTGAAAAATCACAGGAAAGACCTTTGAGATTGTTTCTTGAGTTTGGGGGGTATATTATAAAAAGGGAAGGTATTAGCACCCTTTTCATCCATGGTTTTCCATGGGATCTTAATTACTTGCTAGATCACTTGCTTTTGTTTGAAACGTGCTTTGTTTGGAAATGTGTATGGTGGTTTTGAAAGTATTTTGAAAAGGCTCCTTCGTTTAGGCAAACTTTGTAATGATTCTCGTTCGTAAGAATGTATATAAATTATTGATCTTTTGAAAATGTTTTCAATTTTGAAAGGTGTTTTTGAAAGTGTTGGTGTTTGTTTTAAAAATAGCTAGGATGTTTTTGTTTTGAAATGGAGCAAGTAACTAGGATCATTCTACCTACTCAAATGTATTTCTTGTTCATTTTCTTTTCCTTTGACATTGTTGTCTTACCATTGATTTGGTAAGCAACCCTATCTTTGGATATAAACGGAACGGGCGGGGGTCATCGTATAACCAATGATTAGCAATGTTGCAAGGTATCTTAGTATTTTTCTTTAGGGACTAAGATCATTTTGAAAGGAAACTTAGGTAGCGTCATCAAGGGACTATGATCTTGTATTTTTGCTTGTTTTTGCTAAGATACCTCTCGTGTGTAATATGGCCATTTATAAGGCAACAAGTGGAGTTAACCTTAAGGGTGATAGTGTGCAAGTGTGTTTGATTGCATGCATTTTAGTATTGATTAGGGTAATCTATTTGTTTAGTTCATGTCTTGCCATACACACCCTAATTACTAGCATTTACATTCAAAAGCGATAAATTGCAGAAATATAAAGTCCTACGCTATTACAATATTTTAGGGATGGGGGTATATATATTTACGAATGGGGGTTGCAAATAAAATTAAATCCTAAGTTACTATTACAACCATATTGAAATGGATAAGAATATACAAGAAATGTAGAATGGACTTGTTTTATATATAAAAAAAAGAAATATGTTTGGTCTAAGAAAACATTTTGATCTTTTATGTTAAAAGAAATAAAATAAGATATGTGAATCTAAAATAATATTTTTATATGTGTTTTTGATTAATAGAAAAAATGATGGTAAAAATAATAAGGAGAAAGGAAAACAGAATTAGCGCTTTGCTGAAATAAAAGAGGTCAGAAGTTCTGACTCTGGCGTGCTGCAAAAATTCAAATAAACATTAGTAGAAACAGGGAAGGTCAGAAGTTCTGGGTCCGTTGAGAACAAAGAAGATTTCAGAAGTTCTGATACCACTGGTAGAACTTCGTCTCCCTCTCCATGCTAGTCAGAGCATCTGTAACTTGGTCATTTCTCAACAAAACAGAAGATGCGCATATAACAATTATGGCAGGTTTCATAATGTTTCAGAAACAAGAGATATCAGAACTATAAATCAGAAGCAAAGCATGAATTTGCTAATCCTAATTCTGAGTTCTAATTTCTTCAAGAAGTTCTGAACTAAAGTTCTCTCTATCTAGACAGGAAAATATATGAAACTTCAGAATGTGTACAACATCAGAATCAGGATGTCTACATTGTATTTTTAAACAAAGTTTCCTGACAATGCCTAAGTAATATGATGAGAGTCAGCAGAAGCTTACCTTGCAGCTGGAAAATATTCTGTGAGCTAGAGTCTGGCTCTAACCGCTTGTGATGTTCTGAACAGCTTCCTCTCGTGTTGAGCAGGCTGGAAACTTTCAACTTGGGTTGTGAGTGATTAGAAAATTCTGGAACAGCCAAGGAGCAAAGTTCTGACTTCTTTGAGGTGGATATTGATGGTTAGTGTGTCACAGTTTAACTACAGAAGTTTGGATGGCTTTTGAATATATATCAAAAATTGTATGGGTGGTTTTGATCGAGAAACACTTGAGGAAAAATGGAATTTGAATGCAAGAATCAAAAGCTAACAGGTTTTGTATTTTGTGTTTGCAGTTTTTGGACTCTTGGAATTTTAGCAGGGGTTTAGGGCTTTTCTTTCTCAAATTTCCGACCCTTTTACAGTTGCCAATGGCTTTCAATTTATAGGCAAAGATCTTGTAGCTTGGAGAGTGCAACCATCACATGCTAGGGTGCTGCCTTGCTGTTGAAGCAAGTATGGTGGTTAGTAGCCTTAGCAACGCCTAAGCTGGAATTGTAAGCAGGAATTAAGGAAAGGTAACTTCAAAAACAAAAGCAACGCATGGGCCCAACACACTTTTGTACAAGAGTTTGCTTTTCCAAGATAGTAAAGGTACTTTTATGCCACACGTGGAGAAATCCTTTGAACAAAGACCCGTACGTGGTTGTGAGCATTAAATGATGATGAGATTGATCAAAGCAGAAATCTTGCAACGTGATATTCTACATCATTGCTTAGTTCTGGATCAGAAGTTCATCTTCAACGTGACTTAGAATAGACATCCAACTTCTGATCTTTGTATCTCTTTGCTCCAGCATGTTCTGAAGGAGCTCTCAGACTTTCTAGGAAGCTTGCAGCATGCTTTGTAACCTTCTTTGAATTACCCTTGCAAACTCTAACTGAACCTTTGTGAAATCTGGCGCAGAAGTTTTGACCAAAATCTGTTTGGAAAGTATCTAAAATTTGCTGAGTGCTTTAGTTTCATGGTTGTGTCTTTGAGGAGTTATAACTTGAAATCCCAGCATTTCTAGGAGAAGTTCTATTCTGCAATATTTTAGATCTCATTAAAATCTATAACTATTGTATCAGAAATTCTTCCAGAATCTGCTTGCATCATGGTGAAAATCCAATCAGAAGTTCTGAACCTGTCATATTTCTTAAACACTCAGAAAAAATTCTAAGTATTTAGAAATTTGACTTTTCCAAAGTAACTTTTGATTTTTGAATTTCTAGATGAAATAAACTTCATATCTCAACATGTCTTGATGAAATATGACTCTTGAAACTTGATTTTGATCAAAAGTCAAAGTTTGACTTTTCAATATGCAAATGACCATTTTACCCTTGTGAATGACTTTCTTGAAAAATCTGTAATTCGAGGCTTGAAATTGGATGGAAGCAAACTTGAGGATTCAGGGTGATCCTTTGAGAAATGAGAGGGAAAATTTTGGGGTACAACAGCTGCCCCTATTCAATCTTCTTAAACCTGAAGAGTTAGATTGGTGAGTCCACCATTCGTGACTTGAAGGTGAAAGATGATTGAACACTAGAGTGCCCAAAAATTTGCACTCGAAGATGGATGGTGAATGGGCTTATAGATGCCATTTGGAGGGAAGTTGATAAACATTAGAAGAAATATCAGCACAAATCTCTTGTTGATTTATACTAAAACTTGATGTTTTACCTGTGAGAAAAAGAGTTAGTAAAATGCAGATGCATGCATGATGTTCACCAGATGTGGTATTATGCTAAATGCATAAGGTATGTACATGCTATGATATATGAATGTGAGACATATGTTTCTGTCCGGGAAAATAAATCCCTGACTGCTGCTATGGAAATTCTGGGAGGTTGAATCCCTGATTGTCGTTGGGGATGAAGAATATACATATCTTTAAACTTTGTTGAAAGGATGCTTCCACTTGGGAATATCTCTTGAGCATCAGTTGTTATCTGGTCAGATCCAGGATTCACAACTTGCTGAGGATGTGACGAATTAACTGTTATCTGGTCGGATTCCAGGCTTTGCAGAATATTTCTTGAAATTGAATAGTTATCTGGTCAGATCCAGGCTTCACAACAACTTGCTGGGGATACAGAGGTTAATTGTTATCTGGTCGGATCCAGGCTTCGCAGTAACTTGAAGTGGTAACTACTATCTGGTCGGGTCCAGGTTTCATGATTTTTTAGAAAGTTGTACTATTATCTGGTCGAGTCCAGGCTTCATAGTGTCTCTCTGGGGATCATAGTTAATTGTTATTTGGTCGGGCTCCAGGTTTCACAAATAAGCTGTTTGAAAAACGGTCATCTGGTCGGGTCCAGGCTTTGCAGATTTCTTGAGGTTGATGAGTCAATTGCTATCTGGTCGGGTCCAGGATTCACAGTAAACTGTTTGGGGATTTAGTTATTATCTGGTCGGATCCAGGCTTCATAACAACTTGCTTGAAATGATGAAGTTGAGAACTGTTATCTGGTCGGATCCAGGTTTCACAGTAATTTGTTGGGGCAGAGGAAAACTCTACTGGGAAAAGAAGTTAAACCTTAGTCGGATTGAGTCCAGGTTCTTCTATATCTTTTAAGAGTTAGGATACTATCTGGTCGGGTCCAGGTTTCATAGCATCTTGAAATTGAGATCAACTGTCATCTGGTTGGGTCCAGGTTTCAGATACTCAAACTGTTATCTGGTCAAGTCCAGGTTTTAGCAACTTGAAGAAGTCAAATTATTATCTGGTCGGGTCCAGGCTTCAGTAATAACTTGAAAATTATGCTAATATCTGGTCGGATCCAGGCTTCATAGTATCTTTTTGGAAATAGTAAAGGCTTTGCTGACGGCTTTACTGGGGATCAGGGGTTGTGGCCCTATGATTTGCAATAATTCGAAAGAGAATTCAAAATGGAGAGTGTAGACTCAGTCGGGTAGGATAGACTCAACTTGGGGAGGATACACTCAACTGGGGAGGATAAACTCCGCTTGGGGATAATAGCCTTGGCTGGGGAAGATATGCTCAGCTGGGGAAGATAGGCTCAGTTGGGGAAGATGGGCTCAGCTGGGGAACTTTGTGGTGTCTTGATTGTTGTATTTTAAGGAAATTTGAACTCGGCTGGGGAGTTTTGTGGTTCCTCAATTATTGTTAGGGAAATAGAACTTGTTGGGGATGATAAACCTTATTGAGAAGGTGACTTTCCTTTAGGAAGAGACCCACGAGGTTTCAATTTGTAAAAATTGACTTATCTGGGGAGAATGCGGCCAAGAGGTTGAGACTCTGGTCAGGGATTATCCTATGTAAAGAGACTTTGTGGGCAACTCTATTAGGGGAAAGGTTTATCGTAGCCGTCCTTGTGGGGATAATGATAATGAGATAACTCTGTGGGGATATTTCATATACATTAAAGAGATTCTTACTGTTGCTTAGCAGGACACATGTGCCAAATAGTTTTTAATTATGTTCATATGCATATGTTCATTCAATTTTAGTCATTGGACAAATTTGCATTCAAAACAAAGACAGAAATTTTGCACTTCAAAGTACATTTGTATTGATATTTTGCCCATGAGTAGGCGTTTTTGTACAGAGAGACGGAGATCCTATTAAGAGGAAATCGTTGAAAAAAAAACAAAATTGAGAATGAAAACAAATAGCCATGTGAAATGATCTCATTGCCTTTCAATTCTACTATTGCCCCAATGTCTTCGAATGTCCTTTGCCGTTGATCAAATTTGATTGGATTGATCTTGAACTGTTTGGACTTGGACCTTGGTCATAAAATTGACTGTATTGATTCCACGGGACATAGTCATATGCTTTTAATCCTTAATTTTTGCCTGGACCGCCCTTTCGGGTTTTCAGCCCACCAGGATACCCTTTTTTGCCCAAGTCGCCATTTCGGGTTTTCAACTTGCCGGGTGTACAATCTTTTCCATATATCCCTAATTTTTGCCCAAACCTTTTGGTTTGCCGGGATGTCCTTATTTTTCTTAGGCGTGTCAACCTAACGGGTCTCTTATGCATAGTATTTTTTAACTATGTTCGCATTTATGGGATGTGGGAAATCCTCGCCATCCATGGTAGTCAACATCATGGCACCGCCAGAGAAAACTCTCATGACAACAAATGGTCCTTCATAGGTGGGAGTCCATTTGCCTCTGGGGTCGCCTTGTGGTAAAATGATGCGTTTTATCACCAAGTCACCAACTTGATATACTCGAGGCTTGACCTTTTTGTTGAAAGTCTTGGTCATCCGTTTTTGATACGTCTGACCATGGCAAATAGCAGCTAATTGTTTTTCATCGATCAAGTTCAGCTGATCCAATCTCGTTTGAATCTACTCGTCTTCGCCTAAGCCTGCCTCAATCATAATCCTCAGCGAGGGAATCTGAACTTCCACTGGAAGAACAACTTCCATACCATAAACTAAGGAAAAGGGAGTTGCCCCAGTTGAGGTTCTAGCTGAAGTACGGTAGCCATGTAGAGGAAATGGTAACATCTCATGCCAATCCTTATAGGTTACTACCATCTTCTGCACAATCTTCTTGATATTTTTGTTGGCCGCTTAGACTGCGCCATTCATTTTTGGTCTATATGGAGAAGAATTGTGATGCTTGATTTTGAACTGAGTGCAAAGTTCTGTAATCATAGCATTGTTTAGGTTAGTCCCATTGTTAGTGATGATCCTTTTGGGGATACCATAACAGCATATGAGGTTATATTTGATGAATCTGGCTACCACATTCTAGGTGACTGAGGAAAATGAGGCGGCTTCGACCAATTTGGTGAAATAATCGATAGCGACAAGAATGAAGCGATGTCCATTGGAAGCAGTAGGTTTGATCTCTCCAATCATGTCAATGCCCCACATTGCAAATGGCCACGGAGCAGTCATGACATTCAGAGGGATAGGAGGCACATGGACCTTGTCAGCATAGATTTGGCATTTGTGACAAGTCCTTGAATGTTGATGGTAATCGGTCTCCATCGTTGAGCAATAGTAACTTGCTCTTAAGATTTTCTTATCCATCATATGCCCACTTGAGTGAGTACCTAAGAGACCATCGTACATGTCTCCCATAATTTCCTCTGCCTCCTTCTTGTCCATACATCTGAGTAGAGTCGAATCATGGTTGTGTTTGTACAATATCCCGTTACTTAGGAAAAATTTGGCGGCAAATCTTTGCAAGAACTTTTTTTCATTGATAGATTCCCCCTCTGGATACTCTTGTGCTTCAAGGTATCTCATCACCTCATGGTACCATGGCTTTTCCGCATCGGTGTCAAGCTCATAGAAATGTGCAGGTTCATTGAATCTTTCAATTGTTATCATAGGGGCTTCGTTGTCCCATTTGACTTTGAACATTGAAGACATGGTTGCCAAATCGTCAACCAACTGGGTTTCTTCCCTAGGGAAGTGCTCGAATGTGATCTCTTTGAAGTAAGGAATTAAGTATAGCACAAGTTCCTTGTAAGGGATAAGATTAGGGTGTTTAGTGTCCCAATCTCCTTTTACTTGGCTGATCACCAAGGCGGATTCTCCAAACACATCCAAATGCTTGATCCTTAAGTCAATAGAAGCTTTCAGACCTAAGATGCATGCTTCATACTCGGCCATATTGTTGGTGTAATCGAAGCATAGTCTGGCAGTGAAAGGAGTGTGGCAACCTTCAGGAGAGATGATCACATCACCAATTCTGTTACCTAAGGCGTTGGAAGCCCCATCGAATACCATAGTCCATTGGGATCCTTGTTCAGGTCCGTCATACGGTCCAGGTTTCGCACAGTCGGTTACCAGCATGATATTATCATCAGGGAATTCGAAATGCATTGACTGATAATCGTCCACAGCCTGATGGGCCAAATGATCTGCTAGTACACTCCCTTTGATGGCTTTTTGAGTCGTGTATTCAATGTCGTACTCAGTCAAGATCATTTGCCATATGGCTATCCATCCGGAAAGGGAAGGTTTCTCAAAGATGTACTTTGTTGTACCCCAAAATTTTCCCTCTCACTTATCAAGAATTTGCTCATAAGATCTCATTGAGTTCAAGACTACATTAGGGTTGATCAGCTCAAGGCACCTCCTCAAGCACTGATGACTGAAAATTAGGGTTTGAGATTGCACAAGTATTTTTGAACTATCAATGCTTCATATGACTTTCATGGATCATTATGGACCCCCAAGATTACTCATGTCAAGTTTCAAGCCTTGGATCACACTTTTGATCAGTCAATTGAACATTTGACCTAAAAATCAATTGTATTGGGAAAAAAATCAACCATAGCCAATTTACAGTCAAACTTCATAATTTTTGATCCACATCAACATTTTAAGCCCATATGTGTCATTTGATCAAGTTTGGACCACAACTCCTCAAGAAATTTGATCAAATCATCAAAAGGGCAAAATGGTCAAAATTAGGGTTTTGACTGGAAAAGGGCAATTTATGGTTTTTGACCCAGCACATGGTCAATTGAGTTAAGGAATGACCTCAAGAGTCCAATTTCATCACTTTGACCTAATGACATGGTTCAAAACACTACAAGTCCATTGGATTGACAAATGAATTTATCAGTCAACTGATCAAAAGTAAACTGTATACTGAAAAGTCAAACTTTGACTTTTTGGTCAAAATCAAATGCCAAAGATCATAATTCATAAAAACATGTCAAAACATGAAACTTGTTCATCAAGAAATCAAGAATTCAAGATTTTGTTTTGAAAAGATGAAATTTCTTAACTTAGAAATTTTTCTAAGTATAGAAAATTTCTTATTTTTTCATAACTTTGAGCCAAATTTTCACCATGATGCAAAGTGATTCAAGAGAAACCTCAAACATGAAAGTTGTATATATCCATGATATCTACAACTTTGCTTCACACAATTTCTCCTAAAAATTCTTGGATCTCAAGTTATAATTTTGTGAATACATGCTCATGAACTAAAAATAACTTAGTGAAATTTTGCCCTAGTTAGGCAGATTTTTGACCTAACTTCATGGCAATTTTTCACATAGTTCCAAGGGTAATCTTCAAAAGCAATTCAAATATGAGTTGTAGAGAACATTGCAAGATTTCCAAAATGACCAAGAACTCCTTGAGATCATTCTTGAGCAAGGAGAATCGAAGAGATAAAATTAGGGTTTTGTCACTTGAATTTAGGTCATTTTTATGAAGAACACAAATGCAAATCCATGCTAGGCTGCATAATCCTTGCTTTGCAGGCCTCAAACTTGTTTGTCACTCCTTAATTAAATGCTTACACAACTGTTAAGGCTTTGATCCAAGCAAATGAGCTATTATCCAAGTTACATTTCCATTAATGGCACAAAGTGAACACTTCCATTCTTGTAAATAAAGCTTTTTGTATAAAGTCATTCTTGAGCCTCTAACTTGTTCCCTCTGATCACACTCCATCCAAAAAGTCAGAAACAAACTTGTTTAAAGCATGATTTACTCTACCTTAGCAAGTACACAAGCATTGAAACTTGTTTTCTCAAAAAATCACATGTTTGGCTTAAGAATGCAATTTCAAATTTTGAGTTGTTACAAGTCTCCAAACCTCTTGATTATAAGTAGATACACTATTTGCAAGTTGACACACGAGCAAGAAGCCCCTGAAACTCACTCAAACTCCCTCTAGCCAGAAATTTTCCCAAAACACCATTTTTGTGCAAGTTCTGACTTTTCATACCAAACTCACATTTCCCTCGTGCGTTTCTTGGCCTTTTAGTTTCTAAAGCTTCCTTGCATCAAGACTAACTCATCCTTATACATGTCTCATTTCTGTAACACCATATTCCCTATCTTCCATAACCAAAAACAAAGCATCATAGTTGGACTTCTCCAAGCCATTCCAGCCATCCTCAGCTCAAGCCATCTTTGCACTAGCTTCATAGAGGTCCAAGGAAGCTAACTTGATTATCAGCACTGACTGAAACAAGCTCATTTGCATTTCACGATTTCCAGTTTTGAGGTACTTTTCTTGAACTTCTATCTCATTACTTAGGCATTGTTAGGCTTACATTTGTGAAGATAAGATGTAGACCTCATTGCCACGAAGCTGTACATATCCATAGTTTACATTTAAATGGCTTGAGCTTAGAGAATTTTAGAGTTGAAGTTTCTGAAATTTTTAGGGTTTAAATTAGGGCCATAAAAATTCTCACTGATCTTTGATTTTTAGCCTTAGTTATTTACATGGTTAGAATCGTGAGGAAGAATGCAACAACTTTCATTTTGTTACTTTCCATTTTTGTTGAGAAATGAAGAAGTTACAGGTATACCGGCTGGAGGTTGAAGATGAAGTCATCAGGACTGGGTTTGCTTTATATATTTATGGTTTTGCCTATATAAACGGATGTATAGCCACCCCAGTGGTAAAGCGCGCGCCTGTTCACCCTATGGTCCTGGGTTCAATCCCTAGCGAGACCATTTTGGCATTTTTACAATTTTTGACATTTTTTTGATTTCTGTTTGCAGGCGCTGGGCCATTTGGGTCTGGGATTTTTTTATTTTTTGCTAACATTCCCCCTGTTTACTTGTGATACCACCCTGGCCCTTTTTTTTTCCTTTAAATATATTTTCTAAAATACAAAAAATCATAAAATGTATAAAAATAATAGATTTATATTTTGACATAATTTAAATACTTTTTCTACATAAAAATTATTTTATTTACCACACTTTATTTACTTTTATTAAATTCCTTGTAAATATTAAAATATAACTAGGTTATTATTTATTTAAATACACTTATTTTTAATATAAAAAAGACCAAAATATTTCATGACACCATACATTATTTTCAAGATAAAAATATAAAAAATACAAAAAAAATACTTTTTCTTTAAACTTATTTTCTTTTAACCAACTAAAATAGATTTAGGGTTTCATCAAAAAAAAATATTTTCTTAATTAAAAACTTTTCTTAAATAATTTCTTTATTTAACTTAAGTTTAATTTAATTTAATTACTATTTTTTAGGCCAAAACCTCCTTCATATTAAGGAACCAAACAAAAATCTTTTTCTTTGCATTTACAATTCTTGCATATTTATTTCATCTTGTATATTATTTATTCTAATTCTTGTACAAATTCAATTTGGTTGTAATAGATTTATTAGGTTTATATTATTGCAATCCCCATTCATAAATTGTATACCCGCTCCCACAAATGTTGTAATAGCATAGTAATTTTAAATTTCGTAATTTATCGCTTTTACATAACATGCTAGTAATTAGGGTTTATATGGGAAGATAAAATCAATCAAATAGAAAATCCTAATTCAAGACAAAAACAAGCATGTAAATCAACACATTTGCACACAAGCACCCCTAGGGTTATCCCATTTGGTTGCCTTACAAAAAAGGTCATATTACGCATGTAAGGTATCTTAGTAAAAACAAAAGAATACAAGATCATAGTCCCTCGATGACGCTATTCAAAGTTGCCTTACAAAATTATCTTAGTCCCTAAAAAAGAATGCTAAGATACCTTGCAACATTACTAATCATGGCTATACGATGACCCACGCCCGCCCCGTTTACATCCAAAGATAAGGTTGCTTACCAAATCAATGGTAAGACAACAATGTCAAAGGATAAGACAAGAAAAACATTTGAGTAGGTAGATTGCTCCTAATTACTTGCTCCATTTTAAAACAAACATCCTTGATATTTTCAAAACAATCACATACACTTTCAAACATCTTACAAAAATTGAAAACATTTTCAAAAGATCAACATCTTTGTATACATTCTTACAAACGATAATCATTACAAAGATTGCCTAAACAATGGCCTCTTTACAAAATACTTTAAAAAAACCATACAAAGCACAATTTCAAATAAAAGCAAGTGATCTAGCGAGTAACTAAGAGCCCATGGATAACCATGGATGAAAAGGGTACTAATACCTTCCCTTTTCATAATTTACCCCCTGAACTCAAGAAACAATCTCAAAGGTCTTTCCTGTGCTTTTTCACCTTTCCTTTTGGATAAAAGAAAAGTCGGTGGCGACTTTTGCTAACTGCAACATTTGCGATCAAACGCAAAACCTCAAGTCAGTTCTCCTACCGCATCACAGAACTGGCGACTCTGCTGGGGAAATTTCTAAAAGTGGGGTTACCTTAGGGATAGATCACATTTATTTGCTTACATTGTTTGACTTGTATGCTTTACATTATGGTTCTTTATTTGGGTTTGAATCCTCTATCCGGATTTGGGATACATTATAGGTAAGTAGCAATACATTGTGGAAACTGTGCGGGGTATACCGACATGGTCTAAGCAATGGCTATGTTAGTGCGACATATTTGTGGGTACCGGTAGACTTTGAGTTAATAAAAAAGAATACGGGGCCACTGAGTAATGTCATGAAGCACTAAGGAACTTCTAGAATCTTTACTTGACCAACTTGGCCTTTAGGATGTAGTGAGATGACCGGCTTTTGTGCAGTCTAAAGTTGGTAGATACTCGATACTACACTCATCGAGGTTTGGTTTCTTGGGATATTTCGGTCGCCATTAAAGAGGCTTGAGCTGAAACAATGACCATGGAAACAAACCAGTGATATTGAGCTCCTTAGAACCCGGTTACTATTACTAGGAAAGGTTTGAGCCAACTAAACTTCAAGAGGGTACTTACCTATAAAACTCCATGCAAGCCTAAACCTAAGGCTTGTTTGCTTTGTTTGTATATGCATACTTGTACATAACATCATGAACATCATGAACATCATATGCATCCACTATCCATTTCAAGGATTTTGGGATTAATCTTTGTTCTTGTTTTGTAGGATATGGATTCACTTCGCAGGAAAGTTATTCAAGTCAACCTTGTGAGAATCCCTCCCCAAATTAAGGAGCTAGTTTCAAGGATTCCAGAAAACTCTCCATTCACCGAGAGACATGTTCGCTTACTCAACTTGGTCACCTCCAACATAGATGAGGACATGATGAAGGTGCTCTTTCAGTTCTTTGATCCTTTACACTATTGCTTCACATTTCCCGACTATCAACTTGTGCCAACTTTGGAAGAATTCTCCCAACTCTTGAGGATTCCCATTCTCAATCAACTACCTTTCAACGGTACAGAAAGAGACCCAAAGCCAGAAGAGATTTCTCAAGCTCTACATTTGCACTCATCTGATGTCACAACTCATTGGGAAACAAGGAGTGGTGTCAAAGGTTTCCTAGCAAAGTTCCTGTTTGAGAAAGCCCAAAGCTGTTGGAATTCCTTAGACTTGCAAGCCTTTGAGGAAATTGTGGCTCTCCTCATCTATGGGATGGTTTTGTTTCCAAATCCTAACCAACTCATAGATGTGAACACCTTTAAAGTCTTCATATCACGCAACCCGGTGCCTACATTGCTGGGGGATATCCTACACTCTTTTCACACTCGCATAATGAGGAAAAGAGATGTCCTTATGTGTTGCAC
This sequence comes from Vicia faba, assembly GCA_948472305.1. Taxonomy (NCBI): domain Eukaryota; kingdom Viridiplantae; phylum Streptophyta; class Magnoliopsida; order Fabales; family Fabaceae; genus Vicia; species Vicia faba. The sequence goes on from OX451735.1 coordinate 470,065,558, forward strand.
TCCTCTCTTGGCAATATGGTTTATTTCTCATCTTCCCCAATCCGTATTAAAGAATGAGCAAGGTTCAAGGTGGTCACAAAGGTTAATGACGCTCAAACATTCAGACATTCATTGGTGTTCCCGATCCAAAGAGAACGTTATCATTGTCGACCGTTGTGGAGAATTTCCCAATGTACCTTTACTTGGAATTAGGGGAGGAATCACCTACAACCCTTGTTTAGCCTTAAGACAGTTTGGTTACGCCCGAAGGAATGGCCCGCACGAGATGCTTATTCAAGGTTTGGTATTTGACTATGACAACAACGATCAAGGTCTTCGCCAGAGATTTATCCGAGCTTGGAGGATGTTAAACAAGGTGGATAGCAAGACTTTGGGGCACGAAAATTCCATCCCTCTCGAGCCTTACCTCAAATGGGTACGAACTCGCGGTCAGATTCTTATGATGCCTTACCCCTCCATTCTCCCAGTAATCATTGAGCCTGTCATGGAGGGAGATGTTCCATACACTATCCTACATCCTGACATGCCCACATCTCTTGAAGACTTACAAAGGGATTGGATAGAGCTCAAGGGAGAGCGAGATACTTTCGAAGCCAAATTCTACACAAGCGAGAAAAAGGTTTTGGAACTCACTAGGTTACTTCATGAGGAGAAGACTCTGAACGCCTACATTGCACCAAAGGGGATGCGCACTACCTTTCTATCTTAGAGTTTTTGTATTATTTTGCCCAAGGGGCATTGATGTACTCAAGCTTTATCTAATTAATATAACGTGTGTTTCCTTTTTGTCTAAAACAAATTTGAATCTTTGAAATCCTTGAAAACATTGCATATGCACATACCATTCATCATAACATAAGAAGGTTTTTGCAACAAGTCTCCTCATCTCTCTACTATTTATTTCAGTAAGATGGATCTCGAGCAAATAGTGAAAGACCTCCAAGCTCAAAATACACAGTTTCAACAGTTGCTCTTGACCCTAGCCAAGGGACAAGAAGAATTGAAGACTTTGCTAGCTGAAGAGAGGAAAAAGAAAACCAAGAAGGTAACCGGAGTCTTAAACACGGGAAGAAGATTTCATGGGCAGACAAGAAGGACTTTGGACTTTGCAACAACATCCGGTGAAAGAGACAACCAAGATGGTAAAGGAAAGGAAACAGTTGTCCCGACAGAATCAGAGGAGGAAGAGGAAGAAGAGGACTACTCTGAGGAACAATACCCTCCAGCTGATGACAAGTATAAACATTTCGAAGAGCGTTTGAGCGCGATGGAAATCTAAAAGGTGCCCGACTTGGATTTTGAGGAGTTGGGATTGGTATCGGGGATTGTGATTCCTCCAAAATTCAAAGCACCTGTATTCGCTAAATATGACGGAGTTTCATGCCCTAAAATGCATCTCCAATCATATGTGAGGAAAATTCAACCCCATATCGCTGATAAAGACTTATGGGTGCACTTCTTCCAAGACAGTCTGTATGGAACTCAACTTGACTGGTTTTACCAACTAGAAAGGGCAAACATTCACAATTGGGAAGATCTGGCTGGAACCTTCTACAAGCAATACCAGTACAATGTTTATCTGGCGCCTACCCGTACTCAACTCCAGAGTATGACCATGGTATCCAATGAAGGTTTCAAAGACTATGCACAAAAGTGGAGAGATTTGGCTGGAAGAGTTCAAACCCCTCTATCTGAGAGAGAATTGGTGGACATGTTCTTGGGCACCTTGTCTGGTCCCTTCTTCAATCATTTAATCAGAAGTTTATCTGCAGGCTTTACTGAACTAATATTGACCGGAGAGAGGATAGAAGCCGATATAAAGAATGGAAAGATTCAGAAAGACACATCTTCTTCTACAGCAGTAAGGAAGCCCTTTATCGGAAATAAAGAGGTGGATGTCGTATACCCGTAGAGAAACCAAGATAGGGCCGAACACTGACCAATGGTGGGGGCTGTTATGATCTTAAAGCCTGCGTCTGACCAACAAATAAATAATCAACCAAGGATGGAAAGGCCAGTCAGGCAGTTCACCAGAATCAACATAACCCCATCTCAAGTATTACCGCATCTACTAAGATCCAACTTGGTAACCTTGAAAGAAGCTCTGAAAAACCCAAATACAACATCTCCTCATTATCATCCCAATGCCCATTACGCATATGACTCCAAAAGTCCTGGTCACGATACTAATAACTGTTGGGCTCTAAAGAACAAAATACAAGACCTAATTGAAGCAAAAGAAATTGAGTTCGATGTGCCTGAAAAGCCGAATGTCATTTCTATCCCTATGCCCAGACATGGCCACAATACCAATGCCATCGAAGAAGGATTGTTTGTTACTTCAATTGATGAACTCATGACCCCACTTCTGACCATTAAAATGAATTTGTTGAATGCCAGTGTGTTCCCGGGCTGTGGTGAAGTTTTCCATCTCTGTTTGTCCTCCCCAACCGACTGTCCTTTGTTGAAAATAGGCGTTCAGTGCCTAATAGATAACAAAGAAATTTTACTTGAAAAGACTTCTGTTCCACCTGTTCCTTTTGAAGATGTTTATATCATTACCATTTCTGCCAATTCTTCCAGAGTCTCCACCAAAAGACCCGTTAGAATTACATCAGCTCCGAAAGCAACTCCTTTAATAATCACAATGCCTGGACCAGTCCCATATACATCAGACAAAACCATACCATGGAATTATGAAGGGGATGTCTATTACCATGGTATCAAGCAGGATTGGCCAGCCGCCGAAGATTCAAGCTCCGAGAAGGTCAACTCCGACATCAGTAATATTGCAGGAACTAGCAAAATTATCCGAAGTGGTAGGATATTTTCTCCAGAAATTTCTCCCCCCAAAGCAGTTTCTGGACCCGTAATCATCCCTGTGGCTGCTCCAAAGGTTACTCCTACACCCATAATCATCTCTGCAAATACTCCAATTGACAAAGCCGTTATAACCTCTATAATCATTCCGACTGACACTCCAGCTGCCGAATTAACCGAGACTCGAGGAAAAGGTGTTATGATTGAGCCTGTCCGGACGAAGGCTCAGTCATTGACTATCCCTGAGACCTCCAAGAAAGAAATGGAGGAGATCCTAAAAATTATAAAGAGAAGCGACTACGGTGTAGTTGAACAACTGGGGCAAACTCCATCTAAAATCTCCATGCTGGCATTACTACTATGTTCCGAGGCACATGCTAAAGCCTTGGTGAAATTCTTAAAAACCGCCCATGTACCTCAAGAGACGTCTTCCGGTCAATTTCAAGATTGCGTAGCCAGCCTAACTGCGGACAATGGTTTAGGTTTCACAGATGCTGATCTGACGCCAAGGGGAAGGAAGAATAATGAGGCATTGCATGTCTCAGTGGAATGTAGGGGCACAACTATGGCGCATGTTTTGGTGGACACTGGCTCATCTCTGAATGTATTACCCAAAAAATCTCTTGATAGACTTGACTGTGAGGGGTTGACTTTGAAGTCAAGCAACATAGTAGTAAGGGCTTTTGACGGTTCGAAAAGGATGGTACATGGGGAGGTGGACATTCCCATAAAGGTTGGAACCCGAACCTTCAATTCAACTTTTTATGTGATGGACATTCGCCCTTCATACTCCTGCCTGCTAGGCCGACCATGGATTCACAATGCTGGCGCTGTTACTTCTACGCTGCACCAGATGTTGAAGTATCCAGTTCAAAGGAAGATTATCACCGTTCATGGAGAGGAATAATACATGATCAGCCATCTCAATTCCTTTAGATATATGGAATTAGATGGTGAATTCATTGAAACTCCATTTCAACACTTTGAAGAGGTCCGTCAAGATGTGGCAGTGACCAAGGCTGTTCCCAAGATTACAAGGCCTCCACTCCGGATGTCGTCGCTGAAAGATGCCAAAGCAGTGGTAGAAGAAGGAGGGTGCACTACCTAGGGACAACTCCCAGATATCCCATATAAATCTGACAGGTTTGGCCTAGGTTTCACTTCAAATGCTCAAAAGGCTGTACTTCGTGCCCGTGCTGGAGGGCCACCCTTAAAGATCAGCAACCGTGAAGTCAACGCAGTAGAAGATGGTGAAGATTGCTACAACCTGGAGGATTGGATCTTCCCGACTGTCAATGGAGGGCTCAGCAATTGGGAGGCTAGAGTCTTTGTCTCGATCACTTTTATCCCTCAGTAATTTGTCTTTACATTTTGTTGGATCTGTAATATTCAAAATAATTCGCACTCTTAAAACCTTGTGTCTTACCCGAGGCACAATGGTCCATTTGTAAGGGTTATTATCTCATTTTCATATGACATCAATGAATCATGGACGTTTTCACATACAAACTTTTATGCTCATTGTTTTTTCTTTTACATTTTACTTTCTTTCAAAGATAGTTATACCCTTACACACACCCACACTCACAATGCATGTATACATCCATTCGGGATCCCATGGGTAACGATACTGCTATGGCCTTTTGTGACTCTGAGAATCTAATCTACCAAGCCAAAGACGAAGGTGGGGAAGATTGTGAAGTACCAGGGGAACTTGCCTGACTACTACAACATGAAGAGAGAACCATTCAGCCTCACGAGGAATAAGTGGATACAATCAACTTGGGTACTGAAGAAGATAAAAAAGAGGTCAACGTGGGTGCCAATCTGGAGCCCAGCATCAAAAAGCATCTGATTCAGTTGTTACACGATTATGTCGAAGTCTTTGCCTGGTCGTATGAAGACATGCCAGGACTTGATGAAGATATTGTGGTACATCATCTGCCTATAAGAGAGGATTGTCCTCTAGTAAAGCAAAAGGTTCGTCGCATGAGGCCTGATATGCCAGAAAAGATTAAAGTATAGGTCATGAAGAAATTCAATGCTGGATTCTTGGCCGTCACCTCCTATCCCCAATGGGTTGCCAATGTTGTCCCCGTGCCCAAAAAGGACGGCAAAGTGCGAATGTGTGTGGACTATAGAGATTTCAATAGGGCAAGCCCTAAGGATGGCTTTCCACTCCCCCACATTGATATCCTAGTTGACAACACATCCCAACAAAAAGTGTTTTCCTTCATGGACGGATTCTCAAGTTACAACCAAATCAAAATGGCGCCTGAGGGCATGGAGAAAACAACATTTGTCACATAGTGGGGCACTTTCTGCTATAAGGTGATGCCATTCGGACTAAAGAACGCTGGGGCAACTTACCAACGTGCCATGGTAGCTCTATTTCACGACATGATACATCACGAAATAGAGGTCTACGTGGACGATATGATAGCCAGATCTCAAACAGAGGAAGAGCGTCTTGATCACTTACAAAAATTGTTTGAGAGACTGAAGAAGTACAAGCTAAGGTTGAATCCAAACAAATGCACATTTGGGGTATGGTCTGGTAAACTCATAGGCTTTATCGTCAGCAACAAAGGTATTGAAGCAGATCCTGCCAAGGTAAAAGCAATAAAAGAGATGCATGCTCCCCGTACTGAGAAGGAAGTCAGAGGTTTCTTAGGACGTTTGAACTACATTTCCAGATTCATCTCTCACCTGACAGCTACTTGTGAACCAATCTTCAAATTGTTGAAGAAAGATCAAGTAGTCAAATGGAATGACGAGTGCCAAGTTGCTTTTGACAAAATCAAAGAATACTAACAAGAGCCTCCTGTGTTGATGCCACCATTCGAAGGAAGATCGTTGATCATGTATCTGACTGTTTTAGAAAACTCAATGGGGTGTGTATTGGGGCAGCATGACGAGTCTGGCCGAAAAGAGAATGCTATTTACTACCTGAGCAAAAAGTTTACCGACTGTGAAACCAGATATTCACTGCTCGAGAAAACTTGCTGCGCTCTGGCATGGGCTGCTCTCCGGCTAAGACAGTATATGCTGACTCATACTACCTTGCTGATATCTAAAATGGATCTGATAAAATACATCTTCGAGAAGTTTGCTCTTTCTGGGAGAATAGCGAGATGGCAGATGATCCTAACAGAGTATGACATACAGTATACTACCTAGAAAGCAATAAAGGGTAGTGTACTAGCTGATCACCTTGCTCACTAAGCTGTAGAATACTACCAGTCCATGAAGTTCGAATTTCTGGATGAAGACATCATGACATTAGACAACTGTGAAGAATTCAAGCCATATGACGGACCTGAACAAGGATCCCAATGGACCCTGTTCTTTGATGGGGCATCTAATGCACTCGGAAATGGTATTGGTGCCATACTCATATCTCCGGAAGGGTTTCGTACTCCCTTTACTTCCAGATTTTGCTTCAATTGTACAAACAACATGGCGGAATACGAAGCGTGCATCTTTGGTCTCAAAGTTGCCATAGACTTAGGGATTAAATCCTTGGATGTATTCGGAGACTCAACTTTGGTTATCATCCAGATTAAAGGGGAATGGAACACCAAACATCCAAACCTTATCCCTTACAAAGAACATGTTTTGACATTGCTACCACATTTTGAGAAGATTACCTTCGAGCATTTCCCGCGAGAAGAAAATAAGCTAGCAGACAGTCTAGCCACAATGTAATCTATGTTTAAACTTAATTGGGATAACGAGGCTCCCCAGATCACCATCGAACGAATGGAGGAACCAGTGCACTATCACAAGGTTAATACTGAAGAAATAGTGGACCATCCTTGGTTTCACGAAGTCAAGAGGTATCTCGAGACCCAAGAATACCCATAATGAGCTTCAATCAATGATAAGAAGTTATTAAGGAGATTCTCTGCTAAGTTCTTCCTTAGTAACGGCATCCTGTACAAACGCAATCATGACTCTGTGTTACTTCGGTGCGTAGGTAAAGTTGAAGTTGAAAGGATAATGGCTGAATTACATGAAGGCACTTTTGGCACCCATTCCAGTGGGCATACGATGGCAAAGAAAATCCTACAGGCAGGCTATTACTGGTCTACCATGGAAGAAGATTGATATCAACACTCTCGGACCTTCCATAAGTGTCAGATTTACGCCGACAAGATGCACGTACCTCCGATTCCTCTGAATGTCTTGACGGCTCCTTGGCCTTTTGCTATGTGGGGAATTGATATGATTGGGGAAATCAAACCGGTAGCCTCCAATGGACACCGCTTCATCCTAGTGGCCATTGACTATTTTACAAAATGGGTGGAGGCAGCTTCTTTCACTTCCGTTACCAAGAATTTTATCGCCCGCTTCATCAAGCAAAATCTCATTCGCCGGTACAGTATCCCAAAAAGGATCATCACTGACAACATCACAAATCTCAATAAAACTATGATCACCGAATTATGCGAGCAATTCAAGATTCAGCATCACAATTCTTCTCCCTATCAGCCAAAGATGAATGGTGTTGTCGAAGATGCAAATAAGAACATTAAAAAGGTCATACAGAAGATGACAGTCACAAACAAAGACTGGCATGAGATGTTACCATTCGCTCTCCACGAGTATCGTACCATGGCTCGCACATCAACCAGGGCAACACCCTATTCTCTGGTTTACAGCATGGAAGCTGTCTTGCCTATCGAGGTCCAGATCCCCTCTCTGAGGATTATGAAGGATGCATGTGTTGGCTCTTGAAATCGACACCTACTATATATTGGCCCCATAGACCAAAAATAGAGCAGATAAAGCCAAGCTGGAAAATGCTTCGACGGATGGAAAAAACTTAGAAAAAATATCTGAGTTACAAATTGGTCTTTGACCAGACTTCACCATCAGGCCTTCGATGGGAAAGGTCCTGTGGGCTTCGACTAGAAGAACAAACCTTCGTGTCAGCACCAAAGGCGAAGGATATTTGAATTTGAAGATTGGAGGGAAATGCAGTTCGCCAGCAGTTAAAAGAAAGCGACATGGCAGGAAGATAGAGGTCGAGGGACATGCAGAAGACACATGTCTTCATCCTAGAAGAGAAGCCACCCTCGACAGTTACATAATTTTAGTATAAAACTAGGAAGTTTGTGTAGAGTTTTCGTGTGTTCAACCTATTGTGCTAGTTACTTAATATTATTCAAGTACCCACTGTGTGTGAAAGAATAACTGAGAATGTACTTTGGAAACACCATTTTTTATTAATAAAATCTTTTTACATTGCTTTGAACTTATTTTGCAAAGTTTACATTTCTACATCTTTACCTGCACTTCTAGTTACTTTCTTACTTTCCAAAACCATAAACACCATATCATTGGTCGAACGTGCGCACTTCCTAGATATCAACTTTCTCATCAAACCAACATAAAAATTAGCATATCTTCTGGGATCAACCTGATCGATCCCGCGAGTAACCAAAAGAACTTTCCTTTTTAAAGGATTAGCGGTTGTTTACCAAAAACCACGGTAAACAAATTGGCACGCCCAGTGGGACGTTGCTAGTTTTTATCATCTGTTTGTTCATGTTATTGCTTTCCTTTTTTTACGTATATAGCGTTGCATGTTATTAAGAAGTGGTAAAATAACCAACAAGTGTACTATTAGGAAGAGAAATAGCGAAAGTAGAATGGCTAATGAGCCAAATCATGGAGAAATACCTCCACCAAATACTGCTGGAACAACGGTTATGACTACCATTAGAGAAAATATCTCAACTTCTGTTGGTTCGGTACCAACGTTAACCACGAATCAAACAAGACCCTTACTTTCGTATGTGGGTTCTAGAGGTCCATTAGGAACACCCCCACCAAGGGAAAATCCAGGATCTCAACCGTATATTCCCCCAGGATTCTCGACAGCCTGGATGGGTCGAGAACAACCATATGGCATGCCAACCACTGAAATGGCTAGCCTTATGAACGTTGCGTCTACTTTTTCAGAACCTTTGGTGTGTGCATCATCACCATTACAGGGATCTGGAGCCATTATGGAAAATTTGGGTAGAAACCATATTTTAGGAGGACCATCACATGCAATACCAAGCCTCACAAATGCTTCTACAACAATTTTGAGGCAACAGATGGACGAAAGCAACCATGATATGGTGCAAATGTTGGCACAAACCCTAAGTATAGTGTTGAACCCCCTAATATAAAATACTACCTAGTCGAATCAACAAATGTCAACCCAAATGACGCGCACGGCTGAATTCTTTGGGGTACCCCAAACTATTCAACAACCCCAAAGAATACCAATAAGAGTAAACCAATGGATAATCGTGGAAGAAGATTTAACCGTAAATCAAAATCCACATATCCCTAGAGTAGAAATAGAATAACCTAGGGTCAAAATACCTCGAAATCCCCCACCAATCCCTAGAGAAGTCGATCAAGGAGTGATTATGGTGATTAGGAACCAAAATGTTGATGAATTGATACAACAAGTTCGACACCAAAATTATGGAACAAATAATAATCTGACTGCCATGATCGAAAGGATTATGATGCAGAATGGGATGAACGTTGGTTTTCATAGACCAAACTTCACATCCCCATTGTCAGAATATATCCTGCAAACAGACTTACCCCTAGGGGAAAAGTCCCCAAATTTACCAAATTCTCAGGAGATACGACATAATCTACTGTCGAACATGTGGCGAGATATTTGATAGAAGCCGGGGAAATATCAAACAACGAAAACCTTAGGATTAAATACTTCGCAAGTTCTCTAACAAAAAACTCTTTTACTTGGTTCACTACCCCCCAGCCAATTCGATCCATAATTGGAATCAATTGGAAAGGTTGTTCCATGAACAATTTTACATGGGACAAACCAAAATAAGTCTAAAAGAACTGGCTAGTGTGAAGAGGAGATTCACTGAGCCAATAGATGAGTATCTAAATAGGTTTCGACTGCTTAAAGCCAGATGCTTTACCCAAGTTCCTGAACAGGAATTGGTCGAAATGGCAGCAGGGTGCCTGGATTATTCCATTAGGAAAAAGTTAGATACCCTATACTTGAGAGACATGGCCCAGTTGGCCGATAGAGTTCGACAAGTAGAACGCCTTAAAGCCGAAAAGGCTAAGGCGACCAAAACTCATCGAAGAGAAAGAGTAGCCTATGTCGAAATGGATGATGAAAATCCAGAGACATCTAGTGATCCTATAGATGTCGAAGAAGGCGAGATAGATTTAGCGGAATTAAAACAAGGGCCGCCATACTCTTGTAAATTGCTAGTGCCCTCAAATGGAAAAAATCCTGTAGAGTCTGAAAGGAACAGTGATAAATTCCCAAAGAAAACATATAGTTTTGACATCATTAAATATGATGAAATATTTGATTTATTAGTCAAAGATGGGCAAATGATAGTTCCCCCAGGGGAAAAATGCCTCCTTTAGAACAAAGGAAGAAAATAGGTTTTTGTAAATATCACAATTTTTTGGGCCATAAAACCTCACAATGTTTTCTTTTCAGGGATCTTGTTCAAGGAGTACTCAAAGAAGGAAGGCTTAAGTTCACTGATAAGCCGATAATGAAAATTGATGCGAACCCTCTACAAGGGGATGCACATTATGCTGAACCAGTGGGCATCCATATGGTTGAAGTTGTTAAGGACTTCGTTAACAAGCCCGTATTTGGCAGTTTTACTGGAAACATATCTAGGAAAACTATTGAAGGGGTGAGGAAGGCCACTGAAGGCCTGAAACTGAACAAATGAGCTGCTGAAGGCTCAAGCAAAAGGGTTATTGAAGGCCCAAACACAAACAAAGGAGTTGCTGAAAGCTCCAACAAGAGAACCACTACAGGTTCTTACTTGGCTGCCGTTAAAGGTTCGACAAATAACTTGGAGGCCAAGATACAAAAACTGAATCTCGTTGCCAAAAGCAACATGGAGGTAAACATGGTCGAGGTATCTGAAGCCAAGGCTTTGGAAGAGGCCATTCGACAGAAGGAAGTGAACAAAACGGAATTTCCAAAAGAAAACGAGGATCTGGCAGAATTTTTACATCGATGCTAGAAGAAAAAGTCTGAAGTGGTGTTGTGTCCCATATGCAGTTCTTTCTTCGACAAGAAAGCTGCAGAACACATACAAGGTATGAGAGAAGTGAAGGCAAAATGGGGCACCAATGCTCAACCAAAAATGGATCCAGAAGATAGATACGATCCCAGGAGGGGACATCAAAGAGGACCCATGAACCAGGTAAGGAGGCCACCAACTTATAGGCCTCCAACTAATGTACCTGTAGGTACTTGGCTCAACACAATGGGCAGAAAAAGGCCAAATGAAGAAAAATGGCGAACGTTTGACGTGCCAAGGGGATCTTCTTTGGGTTACAGAAAAGAGTACCATGCAACTACATCAAATAAAATGACTCACATTTTGAGCAATTACAAAGGGAAGAATCCCATGTCTCGTTCATAATGGTGAAGATTCCAAAGACGGAAAAAGGCCGAGAAAGAGGCTGTAGCAGAGCCTCACCCAGAATCTAGCACCAACGTGCAAAGAAAAGGAAAGCAAAGAAAACCTATGGAGAGGAAACCAATTGTTGGAAAACTGGTGTGGCCAGAATAATGTGAGTCAAATAACGAAGGTAATTCTAACTCTGACGATACTTTAGACATTATGGTAAACGTCATATCAGTGCTGCCTAGAGAGTATAACCGTCAGGTCGAAGTTGAAGAAACTGACTTGATGGTCGAACAAGAGATGGCCAGGCATAGGCCAATGTGTTACTATGTAATGAATAATGGTTTTGTTGAGGAGCAAAACACTTTCTTCGAGCAACCAACTGAGGCGATGAAAAATCACCTCAAGCCCCTATTTATCAAAGCAAAGATAGGGGAAGTGACTATAAATAAAATCCCGACTGATTGTAGGGAAACCATAAACATAATTCCACAATCTATGATGGGAAAACTGGGAAAAGGGGATGCTGATATTAAGCCCCACAACATGGTCCTCTCAAATTATGAAGGGGGTATTGGAACCACCATGGGAGTTATACAACTCGATCTCAAGGTGGGCTCAATTCTTCGACCTACCATGTTTATGGTGATTTCAGCGAAACCAAATTATAATCTGCTCTTAGGTCGAGAGTGGATACATGGCATAGGTGCAGTGCCATCTTCGATGCATCAGAGGGTTACAGTATGGCATCCCGATGGTATCGTGGAAAACATCGAGGCGGATCAAAGTTACTACCTGGGCGAAGTTAACAACATTGGAAAGAATAACTTCGACAGGAATTTGGCTCATATAGGGCCATGCAGCCCTCCTGAATTCGATCTGACTCCAGCACCCAATGCTTTTTGCTCTCTTCACCTACACTATGACTATGGGTTTCAGTGGGATAGAGAGGATTTGTCAAACATCGATTATGGAGGAGTTGATGATATACGGCCAACAGGCTGGGGAAGTGAGTTTGGTGATGATGACTGAGTCACAAGCTCTACAAAAGATTTCAGCATATGTAGCCGAAAATAGAATGATAGCGGCCTTAGAGGCTGAAGTTAAGTACATGGATCTTAAAGCCAATGAACATGTATCTTCCCAAGAAGGCCCTGGGAAAGATTTCGATCCAGAACCTCCTGACTTGGAAGAGAAAGAAGTGTGAAATTAGAGGTTAGACGCCATCTATGATGATGAACCTCTAGGTTTCGAAAAACATCCATTGGCTGACGATGTTAGAATGCTAGCACAAGACCCCTTAGAAGAAGTAAATCTAGGAGAAGGTCCTATAAAAAATCCAACGTATATCAGTGCAAAGATAGATCCAGGGCTCAGGGTCGAAATGATCCAATTGTTAAAAGAGTTCAAAGATTGCTTTGCATGAGATTATGATGAAATGCCTGGTCTCAACATAAGCTTGGTGGAACTTCAATTACCAACAAAAACTGGAAAGAAGCCTGTCAAGCAAACTCCAAGGTGCTTTGCACCAGAGATTTTGTCAAAAATCAAAACGGAAGTCGAAAGACTGCTGAAATGCAAGTTCATCCGAACGACCAGGTATGTCAAATGGATTACAAATATTGTACCAGTTATAAAGAAAAATGGTACTTTAAGGGTGTGCATTGATTTCAGAGATCTGAATGCTGCGACACCCAAAGATGAATATCCAATGCCTGTGGCGGAAATGCTTGTTGATTCTGCCGCTGGTTTCAAGTACATGAGTATGCTTGACGGATACTCTGGATATAATCAAATTTTTATTGCTGAAGAGGATGTGTCGAAAACAGCTTTCCGTTTCCCTAGGGCCTTAGGCACCTACGAATGGATAGTGATGCCTTTTGGCCTAAAAAACGTAGGGGCAACATATTAAAGAGCAATGAATTCTATCTTTCATGATTTCATTAAGACTTTTATGCAGATTTACATTGATGATATTGTTGTCAAATCTGTTTCAGGGCAGGCTCACATGGACCATCTTCTACAATCCTTTGAGAGGATGAGACGCTATGGTCTGAAAATGAATCCTCTAAAGTGCACTTTTGGTGTCAAAGCAGGGGACTTCTTAGGCTTTGTGGTCCATAAAAAAGGAATCAAGATAAACCAAAACAAGACCAAAGCTCTTTTGGAAGCCAAAGTGCCAACCAACAAGAAGGAATTGCAGTCTCTACTTGGGAAGATAAATTTCCTAAGGAGATTTATATCCAACCTTAGTGGGAAAATGCAAGCCTTCTCACCACTACTTCGACTCAACAAAGGGACTTTGAATGGGGGCAAGAACAACAAGATGCCTTCGACAAAATCAAAGAGTACCTCACCAAGCCACCGATTCTGGTACCTCCTTGTAGAAATAGAAGTATGAGATTGTACATAGCTGCATCTGATAAAACCTTAGGGAGCATGTTAGCTCAAGAGGATGAGAATGGTGTCGAAAGACCCATCTACTACCTCAGTAGAGTTTTAAACAATGCGGAAACTAGATATAACGAAGTTGAAAAACTATGTTTATGTCTTTACTTCTCATGTACAAAACTCAAGCAATATATTAAACCAGTTAATGTTTATGTTTCGTCTCATTTTGATGTTTATAAATATATGTTGTCGAAACCCATTTTGCACAGCAGAATTGGCAAATAGGCACTTGCATTAACTGAGTATTCATTAACCTTTATGCCTCTCAAGGCTGTGAAAGTTCAAGTGGCAGCAGACTTTATAGTTGACCACTCAATAACAAAAGAATCAATAAATTATTTTGAGATTGAACCTTGGAAGTTATACTTTGACGGTTCTAGTCATAAAGACGAAACTGGAGTAGGGGTTCTCATTATTTCTCCAAAAAAAATTCCAACAACATTTAAGTACAAGATTGAAGGAGATTGTTCAAATAATGAGGCTGAATATGAAGCTTTAATCGTAGGCCTTGAAATCTTGTTGGAATTGAGGGAAACTTGAGTCGAAATAATGGGAGACTCAGAGTTAGTCCTTAAACAAGTTACGAAAGAATACAAATGCATAAGAGAAAATCTTATCATGTATTTCGTGATAGCCAGGCGATTGTTGAAGAACTTCAAAGTGGTTAACATTAGACATATACCCAGATTGGAAAATCAAGTGGCTAATGATTTGGCACAGGTTGCTTCCGGGTATAAAGTTTCAAAAGAAAAACTACAACAAGCAATCGAAGTTAGAGGAAGAGGAGCATCCACTAAGTTGTCTCCAATAGATTTGGAAACAACAACGTTGGGATACACTGATCACGAAAACTTTGAAATTTCGTTCATAGACAATCTAACATAACAAGATTGGAGAAAGCCTATAGTAGATTATTTACAGAATCTAGTGGCTTCGACAGAGCGAAAGATAAAGTATAGGACACTAAGCTATTTACTAATGGGAAATGAATTGTTCAAGAAAACACCTGAAGGTGTGCTGCTGAAATGCCTAAGTGAAACAGAAGCATACATATCTCTTTCGACTACACACTCCGGGGCATATGGAGCACATCAAGTAGGCCATAAGATGAAATGGTTGTTGTTTCGACAAGGACTGTATTGGCCCACTATGTTAAAAGATTGTGTTGAGTTTGCAAAAGGATGTCAAGAATGTCAAGTGCACACATGCATCCAACATGTACCGACAAGAGAACTTCATTCGATTGTGAAACCTTGGCCTTTTAGAGGATGGGATTTAGATCTTATTGGAGAGATTCGACTAACATCCTCTAAAAGCCAAAAATACATATTGGTGGGCATTTATTATTTTCCTAAATGGATCGAAGCAATTCCTTTAGTCAATGTAGACCAAGAAATGTCATTGAATTTATTCAAAAGTACATTATATATATATTTGGAACCCCTGAGACAATAACGACAGATCAAGGACCAGTCTTTACCGGTCGAAAAATGCAAGAATTTGCTACAGAAATGGGATTCAAACTGTTAACATCTACACCTTACTATGCACAAGCTAAGGGCCAAGTCGAAGCAGCAAACAAGGTAGTAATCAGTTTAATAAAGAAACACGTAGGAAAGAAACCAAGAAATTGGCACAAGACGTTGGATCAAGTTTTATGGGCTTGTCGAACCTCGCCTAAAGTGGCTACATGAACAACACCATTTCGCCTAACTTATGGTCATGATGCAGTATTGCCAGTGGAAATTTGTCTACAGTCAACGAGGGTTCAGAGACATCAGGATATTCCTTCTGAAGTTTATTGGAATATGATGTTATACGAATTGGTTGATTTGGATGAAGAAAGGTTGAAAGCTTTAGATCTCTTAAGATTACAAAAGAAACGGGTCTAGAAATCCTATAATCGAAAAGTAAAGCCTAAGGAATTTCTGCCTGAGGATCTAGTATGGAAGGTAATTCTTCCAATGGATTGAAAAGATAGAAATATGGGAAAATGGTCTCCTAAGTGGGAAGGACCTTTCAAAATTATCCAAACTTTCTCTGGTGGAGCCTATGAGATCGAGGAGTTAAATGAAGATCAAAGGCTTCTGAGAGTAAATGGTAAATACTTGAAAAAGTATAGTCCTATGCTTCAAGAGGTTAAAATAGACAAAGTATAGTCACGGTCGAAATAAGCTAAAAGCCAAAATGGAAATTTAAATTTCATTAAAAAAATTGCCAAAATGGATGAGTCATTACAATAAGTGATTATGAAAATATAGAGACAGAATTCAAAAGGGGAGATTGGCCTTGATCTGGAGGTATTTGATCCTCTGTAATTCTAGACGCCGTTCGCAAAGAGCCTTCGACTGATGAAGGGTTTCAAGTTTAGCATCAAGCATTTGGGCCCGATCAGCATGCTTTAACCCTTCAGCGAGTTCCTCTTGGCTTTCAGACTCAGTATTAGTGGCGAGAAGTTCTTCCTTCCTTTTCTCATTGGCGGCAATTTTAGCCTCCAGTTCTTCGATCTGCGCCCTTATTTTAGCCGTGTCTTGACCAATCTCCTCAACCTCTTTCTGCCTAGCTTCTTGAGCCTTCGACAGTTCTTTTACTTTGAAGGATGATTCAGTAGCAGCATGCCAAGCAGCAGCTACATGGCCGTTGGCCTCTTCGATCTCGCGAGTAAGAGTCCTTCGACGATTGTAGTCTGCTGACACTTGGTCAATAATGGAAGTTAAATCCAGAATAATGCTAGCTACGTCTGGAGAAGCAACAAGGAGATCAACAACCCTCAAAGTGGTCTTCAGGAAGGAAGGAGCAGTAGGTTCTCCCTCCAAGGTTAGCATTAAGTCTCTTTTGAAAATTTGTGCCTTAACCTTCTGAAGTGCCTCATCAAGAGGGGATGTTAAGGTGGACTTTCCTGACGTAATCGAAACATTATGGTCAGAAGAACTTTCTCGCCCTTCTAGAATGGCAGTTAAGTAACCCAGAGGATTTTGCTGTTTCATCAAAGCCAAAGCTTCTTTGGTTTGAGACCCTATCGAAGGGCCACCCTCATTAGTGGCAGTAGCCACATTAACCACCTGTGCTGGAATATGGGTAGTTTCAGTGTTCGCCAGATTTTGGGCTCCTTCAGTAGAGTCTTCTCTTCCATCAACATCTGGAATTCTTTCATCCTGATTTTCCCCCTCTAGCATATCTTCCCTCTCTGTTCCAGCTACGACATCAGTAGCCTCCTCCTCTTCACCTTAATGTGCATCACCCAGAGGAGCCCTAGTTTCTTCCTGTTCGCCTATAGGGACTTCTTTGTTTGCTTCCTCTATGGTATCATATTGAGGCTTAGAAGTTTGGTTCACCTCATTAGCGGAGCTAACAAAGGAGCCTTTTGCTGAAGAAGGCCTATAAGTGGGATCTCCCTCACTATTTAGCAGAGTGGCAGATCCTTCGACAGGAGTGGGGGCATGTTTAGAAGTGCCGACAGTATCCTGAAGATTAAGAAGTTTTATTCTCAGAATTCTTATGAAAAAAGGGGTTAGTTCAGGAAGTAAGCAGATGTCTGTCGAAGTAAATACCTGAAGAGGAACTTCGGCACCAGGGTTGAAATTGTCACTCTCACTGGGATTATTTAGCCTAGCGGCTACCTCTTTCTCAGTGGGTTCTCTGATGACTACAGGAGGAGGCCTCGATTTGGCAGACGTAATCTTAATTTTTGTTTTGGGACGAGGCTCAGGTGCGGGAGCTGCTTTCTTTAATTTTTGTCTCTTCAGAGGAACAGGAGGAGACTCCTCTTCTTTATCACTAGAGATCTCAATTTCCTGAACCTTCCGTTTTTTTGGGAGTGGCTTTCTGAACATCCAGAAAGATAAGAGTCAAAGACATCAGCATCTATATCAGAAAATAGAAAAGGAGAAAGGTATACCAGAAAGTGAATACCTTTGGTGAAGGGTTAACAGAAGGGTCTTCCCCCTTGGTGCTTTCAACAGCCTTTTTTGTGCTGGTCCTCTTGACAGCTATACAAGAAACAAATATAAGGTGACATCGAATGATCGAATCTAAGACAAGGAAACAAAAAGAAAGAAAATATTACCTTTCTTGATCTTGTCAAGGACCAGTTTGAACGCCTCGCGAAGGTGGTGGGCGAAATCCTTCTCGTCGAAGAATTCCTCATTATAATACTGCCTCCATCACCCCTCAAAATTGGGCGAACACATAAAATTGAGATTGAAGTGGAACAGAGTTAGTACGGTCTGACCAACGTACCTACCAATGTGCTTGGTAGCAGCATCCTCTGAGTAATCTGCATTATAAAATAATAGCAGTTTCTCTCGAGAGTAGATGGGAGATGGGAGTGACTGGATAATACCGAATTGTCGAGAGACAAGATTCAGTTGGTAAGAAATCAAACTTAATTGATTCTTCGAACTCTTGAATCTCAGTGGCATGATTCTTGGTCGAAGAAACGACTCCCAAATGGCCATATATTCGTCCTCTAAGTCCTCCTCATCAGCTGAAGGAAATGGTATGGTAAACCATTCTGGGCCAACCTTTCGACTGGCGAAGGGAGCCATGGTCGGAAAAAAAATTTTGTGCTCTATAAACATCATCACAAAGCTGGTGAAGGCCTTTTGAAATTGCTGACCCTCGTCAGTCGGAGTCAGCAAAGCTATCCTGGTGCCTTCGACCTGCCTGTTCAAAATTTATGGGGCTTCTTCGTTTATCATATTCTTTTGGGGAAGAAAAGATTCGAAGGTGGAGTTGAGCCAAAGTTGAAGAAGCCAAAAGGGTCCAGAAAGGAGCAAGCTTGCCCTGTCTCCTATGACTTTGAGTTGAGTCACAGCATTGCTGATGGACTCATACAGATTGGCCAGAATCAATTCAGCCAAGTAGAGAGGGTAGCTGTGATGAAGCTGTGTTGCAAGCGTGAGCATCTTCTTAGTCACTTGAAGTGACTTGGTACAGAAGATGAATCGAGACAGCCGCATAGCCAAGAAACTATGTGTTCGACCTCCGACATAGTACTGCAGGATTTATCATGAAAATGGTTGATGAATGTTGTGTATGTGGGCTTTGTAGATGAAAACCCAATGGCATCTTCAGATAAGTCCTCTGGGTCTAAGTAGTCACCAGTTGGTCGAAGGTCGGTGATTGCTGCTATGTCGGAGAGAGGTGGAGTCACCATTCCACAAGGAAGGTGAAATGTGAAATGGGCGCTTACCCAGAAATATAACGAAGACACTAACATAAGAGGGCAGTAAGACAACCCTGTCTTCGACAGCATCACCAAATCATAAATCCCCATTTCCTTCCAGACTAGGGTTTGCGCCTTCTCCATCTTATTCAGCCAGTTTGAATATTCTAAAGAGAGACTAGGGCACGATCGAAAGATCTTGTTCCCTTTATTCATGAACGGAAGGTTAATGTCCTCCTTTGTCTGAGCGTGTTGCTGGTTAGCTGGAGTCGCATCCTCAGGATCGTTCCTGGGCTTCTTCGCACAGCGTATGAGTTTGAGCCTAGGGTGAGTGGGGAAGAAAGCACGATTTTTCATGGGATCCTCGACGCATGCAGATAGAGGGCCAGACATGGCATATATATTCTCATGATATCTAATAGGGATGAGGAGCTGGGAATCATACACCTCACTCCATTCTCTAGTCATGGGTTCAGATAAGAACCTTGGCCCCTCAGTCGAAGCAGGAGAAGAGTTTGTGGGGAAGATCTTTGGTTGACGCTGTACGTCAGCAACATTCTTAGGTTTGGGGTTGTTGGGAGCGTTAGAAAGGAAAGCCATTGTTATGAGATGGTAAGGAACGAATATGACAGTGTAAGGTGTTTTTTGCAAAGGAGATTAAAAATGCTAAGTGTTGTGAAAGTTCAAAAGGAGAAGACTCAAGGCAATTTATAGTGTCCAGAAGGAAGTGTGTCTCGTCAAGGCCATTTAATGCTATGGACATAGTGGGGCACGTGGAAAGCTGCAAAGCAGTTATCGTGCAGGTGATGGGAAATGTTTGACATGCTTGCCTAGGTTCTAGGAGTAATAGTCATAATGGCAGCATGGTAACGGCTGATTGAAAAGACGTCTTGGGAAAAAAGTAATGATGGTTCTGAGTGTGGCAGCTGTTGGAAGACGAAAAGCGCATGTTAAAACCTTTTTGGACAAAAAGGGGCAGGTGTCGAATAGGAATGTCAAAGAATGACTATTTCTCTCGACATCCAAATAGGCATTCTTGGGGGGCAATTTGTTGGCTCTTGAAATCTACACCTATTATATATTGGCCCCATAGACCAAAAATAGAGTAGATAAAGCCAAGCTGGAAAATGCTTCGACGGATGAAAAAAACTTAGAGAAAATATCTGAGTTACAAATTGGTCTTCGACCAGACATCACCATCAGGCCTTCGACGGGAAAGGTCCTGTGGCCTTCGATTAGAAGAACAAACCTTCGTGTCAGCACCAAAGGCGAAGGATATTTGAATTTGAAGATTGGAGGGAAATGCAGTTCGCTAGCAGTTAAAAGAAAGTGACGTGGCAGGAAGATAGAGGTCGAGGGACATGTAGAAGAAACTTGTCTTCATCCTAGAAGCAAAGCCACCCTCGACAGTTACATAATTTTAGTATAAAACTAGGAAGTTTGTGTAGAGTTTCCGTGTATTCAACCTATTGTGCTAGTTACTCAATATTATTCAAGTACCCGCTGTGTGTGAAACAATAATTGAGAATGTACGTTGGAAACACCATTTTTATTAATAAAGTCTTTTTACATTGCTTTGAACTTCTTTTGCAAAGTTTACATTTCTACATCTTTACCTTCACTTCTAGTTACTTTCTTACTTTCCAAAACCATAAACACCATATCCTTGGTCGAACGTGCGTTCTTCCTAGATATCAAATTTCTCATCAAACCAACATAAAAATTAGCATATGTTCTAGGATCAATCTGATCGATCCCGCGAGTAACCAAAAGGACTTTCCTTTTTGGAGGATCAACGGTTGTTTACCAAAAACCACGGTAAACAGCAGGGTTAAACGAAGACGACTGGATCCAGACTCGACTTGATCAACTGAACTTGATTGATGAGAAGAGACTTACTGTTGTTTGCCATGGTCAAATGTATCAAAAATGGATGATCAAGGCTTTCAACAAAAAGGTCATACACCATGTGTATCAAGTTGGAGATCTGGTGATCAAACGCATCATACTGCCATAAGGTGATCCTAGGGGAAAATGGACTCGTACCTATGAAGGACCATTTGTAATCAAAAACATTTTCTCTGGTGGGGCAATGATCTTAACCACCATGGATGGTGACGACCTGCCGCATCCTGCGAACACGGACATAGTCAAAAGATACTACGCATAAGAGACCCGCTAGGTTGACACACCTAGGCAAAACAAGGGCATCCCGACGAATCAAAAAGGTTCGGTCAAAAATTAGGGATAAAACAAAAAAATTGTACACCCGACAAGTTGAAAACCCGAAAGGGAGACTTGGGCAAAAAAGGGTTTCCCGGTGGACTGAAAACCCGAAAGGGCGGTCCAGGCAAAAGTTAGGGAATTAAAGCGTATGACTATGTCCCGTTGGATCACTTTACGGACAACCTTTGGCTTCTACTGGCAAACTCAGAGTTTTGATCAATTCAATCAGCTTTGGACAAGGCAACAAATAGACAAGATGCTCAGAGATATGAAGGTTATAGCAGAATGGAAACCCGCATGGGATTATTACACATAGCTATCTTTTCTTTATATCAAAATTTTCATTTTTTACGACAGCATTCTCTTACTAGAATGTTTGTCTCCTTGTACAAAAAATACTTACTCAAAGTCAATACAAAGATATCTCTTTGAAAGTGCAAGAACTATCTGTTTTTTCTTTACGTTTGTGTTTTGTCTACAAAAACGTCCAATGATGCATTATTGAACATATGCATTCGAATATAATTACTGTTTACAAATAAAAAAAATGGAGAAAAGGCAATTACTGATGGGTTGAATGGATAGGGAAATACCTCTAGGCCATTACCTAAAAATCCCCACAGTACGTCGTTTAATCCCCAGCAGAACAAAACTCCCAGTTATCACTCCCCAGTAGAAGCTGTCAAAATTCCTCAGGATTCCCCAATGGAATTTTACAAGCAGTATACCGAATTTCCCTTACAACACAGTTTATTTCTCTAAGCAGAAATTCATCAACACTTAGACTTCACAACATGAAGACTTATACTCGATATCCTCAGCAGCAGTCAGAGATCTATTTTCCCCAATCCAACAGTAATGCAGCAAACTAGCTCACATACGCATACATTGCATCCATATATCATAAACATTGATAACGTGAATGCATTATACTATGCATTTCATACAACATAACATTGCATATTAGCTAACATTTTATCTTTTTCAGGATAAGATTAATCAAAACAGCTACCATTAACAATGATCAAAACCTTCAGATACAGTTCAGATATGCTCCAGACACGGATGCCATTCTAATACTCATTCAGATTCAACTTTCAAATACAGTTCAGATACGCTCCATACACAGATGCCATTCTGATACTCATTCAGATTCAGCTTTCAGATACAGTTCAGATACGCTCCAGACTCAGATGCCATTCTGATACTCATTCAGATTCAGCTTTCAGATACGCTCCAGACACGGATGCCATTCTGATACTCATTCAGATTCAGCTTTCAGATACAGTTCAGATACGCTCCAGACACGGATGCCATTCTGATACTCATTCAGACTCAACTTTCAGATACAGCTCATATACGCTCCAGACATGGACGCCATTCTGATACTCCTTCTTTCAGCTTATAAATTACAATTCAACAATCGCTTTTGGATGGCATCTTTAAGCCCATCTCCTACAAATTTCTATCACCTCTCTAAATGGCATATTTAAGCCCATTCCCTCGACTCTCACATCACCGAGTGCAAATTTCTGGGCACTCTAGTGTCCAATCATCTTCCACCTTCGAGTCACGACTGGAAAAACATGCCAATCTAACTCTTCAGGCTTAAGAAGATTGAACAGGGGAAGCTGTTGTACCCCAAAATTTGCCCTCTCACTTATCAAGAATTTGCTCACAAGATCTCATTGAGTTCAAGACTACATTAGAGTTGATCAGCTCAAGGCACCTCCTCAAGCACTGATGACTGAAAATTAGGGTTTGAGATTGCACAAGGATTTTTTAACTATCAATGCTTCATATGAATTTCATGGATCATTATGTACCCCCAAGATTACTCATGTCAAGTTTCAAGCCTTGGATCACACTTTTGATTAGTCAATTGAATAGTTGACCTAAAAATCAACTATATTGGGAAAAAAACCAACCATAGCCAATTTACAGTCAAACTTCATAATTTTTGATCCACATCAACATTTTAAGCCCATATGTGTCATTTGATCAAGTTTGGACAACAACTCCTCAAGAAATTTGATCAAATCATTAAAAATGGCAAAATGGTCAAAATTAGGGTTTTGATTGGAAAAGGGCAATTTCTGGTTTTTGACCCAGCAAATGGTCAATTATGTTAAATCATGATCTCAAGAGTCCAATTGCACCACTTTGACCTAATTACATGGTTCAAAACCCTACAAGTCCATTGGATTGACAGATGAATTTTTCTATCAACTGATCAAAAGTCAACTGTATACTGAAAAGTCAAACTTTGACTTTTTGGTCAAAATCAAATGCCAAAGATTATAATTCATCAAAACATGTCAAAACATGAAACTTGTTCATCAAGAAATCAAGAATTCAAGATTTTGTTTTGAAAAGATGAAATTTCTTAACTTAGAAATTTTTCGAAGTATAAAAAATTTCTTATTTTTTCATAACTTTGAGCCAAATTTTCACCATGATGCAAAGTGATTCAAGAGAAACTTCCAACATGAAAGTTGTAGATATCCATGAGATCTACAACTTTTCTTCATAAAATTTCTCCTAAAAATTATTTGATCTCAAGTTATAATTTTGTGAATACATGCTCATGAACTAAAAATAACTTAGTGAAATTTTGCCCTAGTTAGGCAGATTTTTGACCTAACTTCATGGAAATTTTTCACATAGTTCCAATGGGAATCTTCAAAATAAATTCAAAGATGAGCTATAGATCACATTGCAAGCTTTCCAAAATGACAAAGAACTCCTTGAGATCATTCTTGAGCAAGGAGAATCGAAGAGATGAAATTAGGGTTTTGTCACTTGAATTTAGGTCATTTTTATGAAGAACACAAATGCAAATCCATGCTAGGCTGCATAATCCTTGATTTTCAGGCCTCAAACTTGTTTGTCACTCCTTAATTAAATGCTTACGCAGTTGTTAAGGCTTTGATCCAAGCAAATGAGCTATTATCCAAGTTGCATTTCCATTAATGGCACAAAGTGAACACTTCCATTCTTGTAAAGCAAGCTTTTTGCATAAAGTCATTCTTGAGCCTCTAACTTGTTCCCTCTGATCACACTCCATCCACAAAGTCAAAAACAAACTTGTTTAAAGCATTAAGTAATCTACCTTAGCAAATACACAAGCATTGAAACTTGTTTTCTCAAAAAATCACATGTTTGGCTTAAGAATGCAATTTCAAATTCTGAGTTGTTACAAGTCTCCAAACCTCTTGCTTATAAGTAGACACACTATTTGCAAGTTGACACACGAGCAAGAAGCCCCTGAAACTCACTCAAACTCCCTCTAGCCAGAAATTTTCCCAAAACACCATTTTTGTGCAAGTTCTGACTTTTCATACCAAACTCACATTTCCCTCGTGCGTTTCTTGGCCTTTTAGTCTCTAAAGCTTCCTTGCATCAAGAATAACTCATCCTTATACCTGTTTCATTTCTGTAACACCATCTTACCTATCTTCCATAACCAAAAACAGGGCATCATATTTGGACTTCTCCAGACCATTCCAGCCATCCTCAGCTCAAGCCAGCCTTTGCACTAGCTTCCTAGAGGTCCAAGGAAGCTAACCTGATCATCAGCACTGACTGAAACAAGCTCATTTACATTTCACGATTTCCAGTTTTGAGGTACTTTTCTTGAACTTCTATCTCATTACTTAGGCATTGTTAGGCTTACATTTGTGAAGAAAAGATGTAGACCTCATTGCTACGAAGCTGTACATATCCATAGTTTGCATTCATATGGCTTGAGCTTAGAGAATTTTAGAGTTGAAGTTTCTGAAATTTTTAGGGTTTAAATTAGGGCCAGAGAAATTCTTACTAATCTTTAATTTTCACCCTTAGTTATTTACATGGTTAGAATCGTGAGGAAGAAGGCAACAACTTTCATTTTGTCACTTTCCACTTTTGTTGAGAAATGAAGAAGTTACTGGTACACCGGCTGGAGGTTGAAGATGAAGTCATCAGGACTGGGTTTGCTTTATATATTTATAGTTTTGCATATATAAATGGATGTATAGCCACCCCAGTGGTAAAGCGCGCGCCTGTTCACCCTATGGTCCTGGGTTCAAGCCCCAGCGAGACCATTTTAGCATTTTTCCAATTTTTGACATTTTTTTAATTTCTGTTTGCAGGTGCCGGGCCCTTTGGGCCTGACATTTTTTATTTTTTGCTAACACCCCCCCTGTTTACTTGTGATACCACCCTGGCCCATTTTTATTTATTTATTTATTTATTTCTTTTTTCCTTTAAATATATTTTCTAAAATACAAAAAATCATAAAATGTATACAAATAATAGATTTATATTTTGACATAATTTAAATATTTTTTCTACATAAAAATTATTTTATTTACCACACTTTATTTACTTTTATTAAATTCCTTGTAAATATTAAAATAAAACTAGGTTATTATTTATTTAAATACACTTATTTTTAATATAAAAAAGACCAAAATATTTCATGACACCATACATTATTTTCAAGATAAAAATATAAAAAATACAAAAAATATTTTTTCTTTAAACTTATTTTCTTTTAATCAACTAAAATAGATTTAGGGTTTCATCAAAATAAAATATTTTCTTAATTAAAACCTTTTCTTAAATAATTTCTTTATTTAACTTAAGTTTAATTTAATTTAGTTACTCTTTTTTAGGCCAATACCTCCTTCATATTAAGGAACCAAACAAAAATCTTTTTCTTTGCATTTACAATTCTTGCATATTTATTTCATCTTGTATATTATTTATTCTAATTCTTGTACAAATTCAATTTGGTTGTAATAGATTAATTAGGTTTATATTATTGCAATCCCCATTCATAAATTGTATACCCCCTCCCACAAATGTTGTAATAGCGTAGTAATTTTAAATTTAGCAATTTATCGCTTTTACATAACATGCTAGTAATTAGGGTTTGTATGGGAAGATAAAATCAATCAAAAAGATAACCCTAATCCAAGACAAACACAAGCATGTAAATCAACACATTTGCACACAAGCACCCCTAGGGTTATCCCATTTGGTTGCCTACAAAAATGGCCATATTACGCATGTAAGGTATCTTAGCAAAAACAAACGAATACAAGATCATAGTCCCTCGATGATGCTATTCAAAGTTGCCTTACAAAATTATCTTAGTCCCTTAAAAAGAATGCTAAGGTGCCTTGCAACATTTCTAATCATGGCTATACGATGACCCACACTCGTCTCGTTTACATCCAAAGATAAGGTTGCTTACCAAATCAATGGTAAGGCAACAATGTCAAAGGAAAAGAAAATGAATAAGAAAGACATTTGAGTAGGTAGATTGCTCCTAATTACTTGCTCCATTTCAAAACAAACATCCTTGCTATTTTCAAAACAATCACATACACTTTCAAACATCTTACAAAAATTGAAAACATTTTCAAAAGATCAACATCTTTGTATACATTCTTACGAACGAGAATCATTACAAAGATTGCCTAAACAATGGCCTCTTTACAAAATACTTTCAAAAAACCACACAAAGCACAATTTCAAACAAAAGCAAGTGATCTAGCGAGTAACTAAGAGACCATGGATAACCATGGATGAAAAGGGTGCTAATACCTTCCCTTTTCATAATCTACCCCCCAAACTCAAGAAACAATCTCAAAGGTCTTTCCTGTGCTTTTTCACCTTTCCTTTTGGATAAAAGAAAAGTCGGTGGAAACTCTTGCTTACCGCAACACTTGCGATCAAACACAAAACCTCAAGTCAATTCTCCCACCGCATCACATACTTGATTGGGTCCATCTTAGAAATCAACAAAGTGGTATGAGTCAACATATACTGTCTTAGCCGGTGAGCAGCCCATGCCAGAGCGCAACAAGTTTTCTCGAGCAGTGAATATCTGGTTTCACAGTCGGTAAACTTTTTGCTCAGGTAATAAATAGCATGCTCTTTTCAACCAGACTCGTCATGTTGGCCCAACACACACCCCATAGAGTTCTCTAGTACAGCCAAGTACATGATCAAGGGTCTTCCTTCAACTGGAGGCATGAGAATGGGAGGTTCTTATACATATTCTTTGATTTTGTCAAAAGCAATCTGGCATTCATCGTTCCATCTGACTACCTGATCTTTCTTCAAGAGTTTGAAGAGTGGTTCACAAGTAGCAGTCAAGTGGGATATGAAACGGGCAATGTAATTGAGACGACCCAAGAATCCTCTGACTTCCTTTTTAGAATGTGGGACTGGCATTTCTTGGATGACCTTTACCTTTGTAGGGTCAACTTTAATGCCTTTATTGTTGACAACAAAACCTAGAAGCTTTCCAGAGCATACTCCAAACGTGCACTTTTTAGGGTTTAAACTTAGCTTGTACTTCTTTAGCCTCTCGAACAATTTGTGTAGGTGATCGAGATGTTCTTCTTCGGTTTGTGATCTGGAAATCATATCATCCACATATACCTCTATATCATGATGAATCATGTCATGAAATAAAGCTACCATAGCCCTTTGATATGTTGCCCCTGCATTCTTTAATCCGAACGGCATGACCTTGTAGCAGAAGGTGCCCCATTGCATAACGAAAGTAGTATTCTCCATGTCTTCGGGAGCCATCCTTATTTGATTATAGCCTGAAAAACCATCCATGAAAGAGAAGACTTTATGTTGAGCAGTATTATCAAGTAAGACGTCAATGTGTGGTAGAGGGAAATCATCTTTGGGGCTTGCCCTATTCAGATCCCTATATTCTACGCACATGCGAACTTTCCCGTCTTTCTTTGGCATTGGTACCACATTGGCAACTCGTTAAGGATAGGATGTCACAGCTAGGAACCATGCATCAAATTGTTTCATCACTTCAGCTTTGATCTTTTCAGACATATCAGGCCTCATGAGGCGAACCTTTTGCTTGACAGGCGGACAATATTCTTTCATCGACAGACGATGAACTACGATGTCGGTATCCAACCCATGCATATCTTTATAAGACCAAGCAAACACTTCCATATAATCATGCAAAATCTGAACCAACCTGCTCTTGACACTGCTTTCCAAGTTAGCACCGATCTTGATTTCCTTCTTATCCGACTCAGTACCCAGGTTGATAACTTCAACTGACTCTTCGTGCGGTTTGAATAGCTTTTTCCTCTTGTAATATAAATCTGGCTAGTTCTCGCGGTATGTTACAATCTTCCTTGCTTTCGTCTTCTGCTTGGTTGATAGGGCATTCAAAGTCATAGTCGGAAATAGTAGAGTCATTGGCAATAGGATCCAGAGTGGATATGGACCTGCAAGAGTGTGTGTGTGTGCATGTAAGATACATGGCTATTTTTTTGAAAAATGTAATTGAAATAAAGGAAAGACAATGAACACAAATATTTGAATGCAAAAGAGTCCAATGTACTGAATGATCATATGATTAGATGAACATGAATAAAACCCTTGACAAATGGACCAAAGTGCCCCGGGCCAGACATATGGTTGAAAAGTCATTGTTAAAATATTACAGACGACATGTTCTTGAATTGAAAGAAAAGTAATAACAAGTAGATTACTTCTCAATGAAGGAGATAGGCACAAAGTCCTTTGTATGCCAATTCTTCAGCTCCATTGTAGTTGGATACACCCACTCTTCAAATGAAGCTCCTTCTTTAGAATCACCCACAATGTTGACTTTATGGCTTCCAATGTAGAGAGGTGGCTTTCCAGCACGAGCACGCCTCACTTCCTTCTGAGCTTTGCCAGTGAAGCCCAACCCAAACTTGTCCATTTTAACAGGGATATCGAGGAGTTTCCCCCAAGTATCACAGTTTCCTTCTTCAATTTCCGCGCAGACATCCTTGACTGAAACCATCTTTGGCGTGGCCTTGACAGCTTTAGACTCATCTGAAGAACAGTTAGTAGCAGCAATCATCGGTGGTACAACCTCAAAGGCTTGACATGGGGTTTCAATGAATTCTCCGTCCATCTCTACATACTTGAAAGAGTTAAGGTGGCTCACCATAAACTCTTCTTCCCCATAGACGGTGACTATTCTGCCCTTGACTGGATATTTGAGTTTCTGATGGAGGGTTGAGGTCACTTCCCCAGCTTTATGAATCCACGGGTGACCTAACAGACAAGAATAGGCAGGGAGAATATCCATAATATAGAAGGTGGAGTTGAAGATTTGGGAGCCCACTTTGATTGAAAGATCTACTTCCTTATGAACAGTCCTCTTTGATCCATCAAAAGCCCTTACGATGATATCACTTGGCTTCAAGATTAAATCTTCACAGTCAAGACGGTCTAATGCCCCCATTGAGTAACACATTCAGAGAAGAACCAGTGTTGACTAGCACATGTGCTAAGGTAGTCCCTTTGCACTCGATAGAAACATGTAAAGCTTTATTGTGATTCTTCCCGAGAGGTGTTAAGTCAGCATCTGAAAACCCCAAGCCATTATCAGCTGTCTGGCTAGCCACGTAATTCTCAAATTGGCCTGTTGTTGTCTCATGGGGGACATGAGCTTTTTTCAGGAACTTGATTAATGTTCGAGCGTGGGCATCAGAGCAAAGCAGCAACGACAACATTGAAATCTTAGAGGGGGTTTGCCCCAACTGTTCTACAATCTTGAAGTCGCTTCTTTGTATGATCTTTAAAATCTCGTCCATATCGCGAGTGGAGGGTTCTTCATTAGTTACGTCCTTGAATGGTACTTCAATCACATCAGGCTCAACAACCTTCCCTTTCCCCTTTGTCTCGGTACTTGGCTTGGCGACAGTAATGCGGATGGGCGTCTTTGTAACTACTGGAGGTGATATATTGGGTGAGAATATTCTCCCAGTTCTAATTACTTTGCATGAGCCAGCTATGTTACCAACATTGTCATTTTTTTCTTCTCCGATCCAGGCATCTTGTTTAATCCCATGATGGAACACCTTAGCACCGTAATTCCATGGTACCACTTTGTTTGAAGAGTAAGGAATCGGTCTGGGATTGGTAATGATTAAGGGAGCAACAATGGGTTCATTTGAAATCCTAATAGGACCTTTGGAGGTGATCCTAATAGGTTCGTTTGAGATGGTAATAATGGAGAGGTCTTCACATCTGTTAATCAGACTCTTGGTAAATAGAGTCTTTTCAAATAAAATTTCGTGGCTATCCATCAGGCGTTGTATGCCTTTCTTCAGCCCTTCACATTCATCGAGTCGTCTTGTACACCACACAGTCTTTTTCACATCTAGGGAAGATCCCAGCTTTTAACAGATTGTTCTTGATTATATTCAGCGGAGTAGTCAAATCTTCAACAGAGGTAACAAAAATTGTATCTTCGACAACATTAACACCTTTGTCATGCTTCGGCATTGGAGTGGTAATTACATTCAGCATTGGAGGAGGATCAAATTTAATAGTTTTGTTATCAATTAAATCCTGGATTTTGTTTTTTAAGGCCTAACACTGGTCAGTCTCGTGCCCGGGGCTGTTTGAATGGTAAGCACATTTAGCGTTTGGATTATACTTTGGTGACGAGGTGTCAGGGTTGGCGGGAGGATCGCGCAACGTCACTAAATTAGCCTTGAGCAAATGTTGAAGGGCTTGATAAAATGACATGCCTAACCTCGTAAATTGTCTTCTTGGAGTTTCAAAACATTGATGATTTGCAGATGGTCTTGGAGTAGGAGTTGGATTGGAGATTCGGACATCATTGACAGTTGAACGGTCATTCTTCTTGGTATGGGCCCTTGCCCCATACACAACATTAACTTCCTTCTTTGCAGCAAAAGGTTTCTTGATAGGATTGATGGTGGAGGTAGATGCCACAGAGATCTTCCCACTTTTTATGCCACTTTCAACTCTTTCACCGGTTAAGATTAATTCGGTGAAACCAGAAGAAGAGCAGCCAACCAACATATTAAAGAAAGGACCAGATAAAGTGCCCATGAACATGTCGATGTACTCCCTATCAGTCAAGGGAGGTTGGACTCTAATAGCAAGGTCTCTCCACTTTTGTGCATATTCCTTAAGTCCTTCATTCTTTCCCATGGTCATATCTTGTAACTAAACCCTTGTCGGCGCCAAGTCGGCATTGTATTGATACTGATGGTAGAAGGCAGTAGCTAGATCCTCCCAAGTGTAGATACGAGAACCATCCAACTGATAAAACCATTCAAGTTGTGTTCCAGCCAAGCTGTCTTGGAAAAAGTGAACCCAGAGCTTCTTATAAGCAGTGTGCGGCTGTATCTTGCGTACATAAGATTTCAAATGGAGTTTGGGACAAGAAACCCCATCATACTTTGAAAAGATTGGTACATTGAATTTGTGGGGAATGATTACCCCAGAGATCAAACCCAAATCATCAAAATCTAAACCGGGGACGACTTAGATTTCAACAGCTTTCAATTTGTCTTCTAACTACTTGTATTTGATATCAGCGGGTGAATACTGCTCATTGAAATAATCATCATCAGATTCTTGATTATTAGAATATTTAGCCTGAGTACTCTTGACCTTACCGACCTGGTTCTCGTCCTCTTCAGATGAGTCTCCTCCTACTGGGATTTAACGGATTGTCTCCTGGAACCTTCTACCCATGTTGAGTAGAGCTTTCTTCTTTGGCTTCTTCTTAACGGCCAGTAAAGCCATCATATCTTGCTCCCCCTTGGCTAGGGCGAGTAGAGCTTCCTGAAACTGAGAATTCTAGGTTTGGAGTTCCGTCACAGTTTTCTCTAGATTCATCTTGCTGAAATAAATAGCAGAAAGATAAAGAAACCTGTTATGCGAAAACCTGTCATGTTATGACGCATGGAATATGTATATGCAAATGATTTCAAGGATTAATGAAATTTAAATTTGTATAGACAAAATAATGAACAAACGTTGATTCTCATTAGACAAAACAAGAAATATTACATCATGCCTCTTGGGCTTACAAATAACTTTCTAAGATAAAAAGACCGAATGCATCCTCTTTGGCGCGAGATAAGCGTTCACACTTTGCTCTTCTTGTAGCTGCTTCGTAAGCTCCTAGACCCTCTTTTCACTAGCATAGAATTGAGCCTCGAAAGTATCTCGTTCTTCCTTCAGCTGTATCCAACCCTTTTGTAAGTCTTCGAGAGAGGTAGGCATATCGGGATAGAGGATAGTGTAAGGAACATCTCCTTCGACCACAGGCTCCACAATGACTAATAAGATGGAGGGATAAGGTGTCACAAGTTTCTGAGCACGAGCTCATACCCATTTAAGGTAAGGCTCGAGGGGAATGTAATTCTTGTGTCCTAGTGTCTTGCCATCCACCTTGTTCACCATCCTCCATGCTCGGATAAACCTATGACGATAACCTTGATTGTCATTCTCGTAGTCGAATACCAATCCTTGGATAAGCATCTCATGGGGACCATCCCTTTGGGCGTAACCAAACTATCTTAAGGATAAGCAAGGGTTGTAAGTGATACCTCCTCTAATGCCAAGCTAAGGGACATTAGGGAACTCTCCATAACGGTCTACGATAGTAACATTCTCCAAAGAGTGGGAACACCAATGAATATCTGAATGTCTGAGTGTCCTTAACCTATGGGACCACCTTAAACCTTGCTCGTTCTTCAATACAGATTGGGGAGAAAACATATGGACAAGAGATGAGTACAACACATAAGGATACCTCTTTTCTTTAAAGTGCGAGTGTGAAAGGAATGTAGGATGTCCCCTAGCAAAGTAGGCACTGGGTTACGAGACATGAAGATTTTGACGGCGTTCACATCTATGACTTGGTCAGGATTTGGAAACAAAAACATCCCATAAATGAGGAGAGCCACAATTTCCTCAAAGGCTTTCAAATTCAAAGAGTTCCAATAGTTTTAGGCTTTCTTAAACAAGAACCTTGCTAGGAAGCCTTTGACACCACTCCTTGTTTCCAAATTAGTTGTGATATCAGATGGTTGTAGGCGTAGAGCTTGAGCAATCTCTTCTAGATTTGGATCTCTTTCTGTATCGTTGAAAGGTAGTTGATTGAGAATGGGAATCCTCAAGAGTTGCGAGAATTCTTCCAAAGTTGGCACAAGTTAGTAATCAGGAAATGTGAAGCAATGGTGTAAAGGATCAAAGAAATGAAAGAGCACCTTCATCATGTCTTCATCAGTGTTGGAGGTGACCAAGTTTAGTAGGCGACCATGTCTTTCGGTGAATGGATAATTTTCAGGAATCCTTGATACTAGCTCTTTAAGCTGAGGAGGGATTCTTACAAGGTTGACTTGAATAGTTTTCCTGCGAATAGAATCCATGTCCTACAAAACAGAACAAAGATAAATCCCAAGATCCTTGAAATGGTTAGTGAATATGAGTATGATGTTATGATGCTTATGATGTTATGTACAAGTATATATATATAAACAAAGCAAACAAGTCCTTAGGTTCAGGCTTGCATGGAGTCTCATAGGTAAGTACCCTCTTGAAGTTTAGTTGGCCCAAACCTGTCCTAGTAATAGTAACTGGGTTCTAAGGAGCTCAATATCACTGGTTTATTTTCTCGGGCATTGTTTCAGCGCAAGCCTCTTAAATAGCGACCGAAATATCCCAAAAAACCAAACCTCAATGAGTGTAGTATCGAGTATCTACCAACTTCGGACTGCACCAAAGCCGGCCATCTCACTATGTCCTAATGGCCAAGTTGGTCAAGTAAAGGTTCTAAAATTTCATTAGTGCTTCATGACATCACTCAGCGGCCCCGTATTCTCCTTGACTACTCAAGGGCTACTAGTACCCACAAATATGTCGCACTAACGTAGCTATTGCTTAGACCGTGTCGGTATACCCCGCACAGTTTCCACAACATATTGCTACTTACCTATAAGGTATCCCAAATCCGGGTAGAGGATTCAAACCCAAACAAAGAACCATAATGTAAAGCATACAAGTCAAACAAAGAAAGAAATTAGATGTGATCTAATCCTAAGGTAACCCCACTTTTAGATTATCCCTAGCAGAGTTGCTAGTTCTGTGACGCGGTGGGAGAACTGACTTTTTATTTTGCATTTTTAATCGCAAATGTTGCGGTTAGCAAGAGTCGCCACTGACTTTTCTTTTATCCAAAAGGAAAGGTGAAAAAGCACAGGAAAGACCTTTGAGATTGTTTCTTGAGTTCGGGGGGTAGATTATGAAAATGGAAGGTATTAGCACCCTTTTCATCCATGGTTTTCCATGGGCTCTTAGTTACTTGCTAGATCACTTACTTTTTTTTGAAATGTGCTTTGTTTGGAAATGTGTATGGTGGTTTTGAAAGTATTTTGAAATGGAGCCTTCGTTTAGGAAAACTTTGTAATGATTCTCTTTCGTAAGAATGTATACAAAGTGTTGATCTTTTGAAAATGTTTTCAATTTTGAAAGGTGTTTTTGAAAGTGTTGGTGTTTGTCTAGAAAATAGCAAGGATGTTTTTGTTTTGAAATGGAGAAAGTAACTAGGAGTATTCTACCTACTCAAATGTATTTCTTGTTCATTTTCTTTTCCTTTGACATTGTTGTCTTACCATTGATTTGATAAGAAACCCTATCTTTGGATATAAACGGGACGGACGCGGGACATCATATAACCAATGATTAGCAATGTTGCAAGGTATCTTAGCATTTTTCTTTACGGGCTAAGATCATTTTGAAAGGCAACTTAGATAGCGTCATTGAGGGACTATGATCTTGTATTTTTGCTTGTTTTTGCTAAGATACCTCTCGTGCGTAATATGGATATTTATAAGGCAACGAGTGGAGTTAACCTTAAGGGTGCTAGTGTGCAAGTGTGTTTGATTGCACGCATTTTAGTCTTGATTAGGGTAATCTATTTGTTGATTTCATGTCTTGCCATACACACCCTAATTACTAGCATTTACATTCAAAAGCGATAATTTGCAGAAATATAAAGTCCTACGCTATTACAATA
Organism: Vicia faba; assembly: GCA_948472305.1. NCBI lineage: Eukaryota > Viridiplantae > Streptophyta > Magnoliopsida > Fabales > Fabaceae > Vicia > Vicia faba. Next base: position 470,100,542 of record OX451735.1, read on the forward strand.
TTTTAAGGATGGGGGTATATATTTACGAATGGGGGTTGCAAATAAAATTAAATCCTAAGTTACTATTACAACCATATTGAAAGGGATAAGAATGTACAAAAAATGTAGAATGGACTTGTTTTGTAAAAAAAGAAAGAAATAAGTTTGGTTTAAGAAAACATTTTGATCTTTTATGTTAAAAGAAAAAAAATAAGATATGTGAATATAAAATAATATTTGTATATGTGTTTTTGATTAATAAAAAAAATGATGGTAAAAATAATAAGGAGAAAGGAAAACAGAATCAGCGCTTTGCTGAAATAAAAGAGGTCAGAAGTTCTGACTCTGGGGTGCTGCACAAATTCAAATAAACATTAGTAGAAACAGGGAAGGTTAGAAGTTCTGGGTCCGCTGAGAACAAAGAAGATTTCAGAAGTTCTGATACCACTGGCAGAACTCCGTCTCCCTCTCCATGCTAGTCAGAGCATCTGCAACTTGGTCATTTCTCAATAAAACAGAAGATGCACATATAACAATTATGGCAGGTTTCATAATGTTTCAGAAACAAGAGATATCAGAACTATAAATCAGAAGCAAAGCATGGATTTGCTAATCCTAATTTTAAGTTCTAATTTCTTCAAGAAGTTCTGAACTAAAGTTCTCTCTATCTAGGCAGGCAAATATATGAAACCTCAGAATGTGTACAGCATCAGAATCAGGATGTCTACATTGTATTTTTGAACAAAGTTTCCTGATAATGCCTAAGTAATATGATGAGAGTCAGCAGAAGCCTACCTTGCAGCTGGAAAATGTTCTGTGAGCTGGAGTCTGGCTCTAACCGCTTGTGATGTTCTGAACATCTTCATCTCGTGTTCAGCAGGCTGGAAACTTTCAACTTGGGTTGTGAGTGATTAGAAAATTCTGGAACAGCCAAGGAGCAAAGTTCTGACTTCTTTAAGGTGGATATTGATGGTTAGTGTGTCACAGTTTGACTACAGAAGTTTGGATGGATTTTGAATGTATATCAAAAATTGTATGGGTGGTTTTGGTCGAGAAACACTTGAGGAAAAATGGAATTTGAATGCAAGAATCAAAAGCTAACAGGTTTTGTATTTTGTGTTTGCAGTTTTTGGACTCTTGGAATTTTAGCAGGGGTTCAGGGCTTTTCTTTCTCAAATTTCCGACCCTTTTACAGTTGCCAATGACTTTCAATTTATAGGCAAAGATCTTGTAGCTTGGAGAGTGCAACCATCACATGCTAGGGTGCGGCCTTGCTGTTGAAGCAAGTATGGTGGTTAGTAGCCTTAGCAGCGCCTAAGCTGGAATTGTAAGCAGGAATTAAGGAAAGGTAACTTCAAAAAAAAAGCAACGCATGGGCCTAGCACACTTTTGTACAAGAGTTTGCTTTTCCAAGACAATAAAGGTACTTTTATGCCACACATGGAGAAATCCTTTGAACAAAGACCCATAAGTGGTTGTGAGCATTAAATGACGATGAGATTGATCAAACCAGAAATCTTGCAACGTGATATTCTGCATCATTTCTTAGTTCTGGATCAGAAGTTCAGCTTCAACGTGACTTAGAATAGACATCCAACTTCTAATCTTTGTATCTCTTTGCTCCAACATGTTCTGAAGGAGCTCTCAGACTTTCCAGGAAGCTTGCAACATGCTTTGTAACCTTCTTTGAATTACCCTTGCAAACTTTGACTGAACCTTTGTGAAAACTGGCGCAGAAGTTCTGACCAAAATCTGTTTTGAAAGTGCCCCAAATTTGCTGAGGGCTTTAGTTTCAGGGACGTGTCTTTGAGAAGTTATAACTTGAAATCCCAACATTTCTAGGAGAAGTTCTGTTCTACAATGTTTTAGATCTAATTGAAATCTATAACTATTGTATCAGAAGTTCTTCCAGAATCATCTTGCATCATGGTGAAAATCTGATCAGAAGTTCTAAACCTGTCATATTTCTTAAACACTCAAAAAATTCTAAGTATTTAGAAATTTGACTTTTCCAAAGTAACTTTTGATTTTTGAATTTCTAGATGAAACAAACTTCATATCTCAACATGTCTTGATGAAATATGACTCTTGAAACTTGATTTTGATCAAAAGGCAAAGTTTGACTTTTCAATATGCAAATGACCATTTTACCCTTGTGAATGACTTTCTTGAAAAACCTGTAATTCGAGGCTTGAAATTGGTTGGAAGAAAACTTGAGGATTCAGGGTGATCCTTTGAGAAATGAGAGAGAAAATTTTGGGGTACAACAACCTGCTTTCAGTAAATGACAGCCAGTTGGTAGGGATAAACAGAGGTGGCAGCTTTCGTCACAGTCTAGAAATAAACCGGCATTCAACAGGTTCCTCTTAATAGTCAGGAGAGGAGTAACAAGTTCATCAACAACAGTAGCAAACACACTGTTGTACCCCAAAATTTTCCCTCTCATATTATCAAGATTTTTCATCACAAGACTTCTTGGACTCAAGACAAGATTAGGGTTTGCTCAGCTCAAGACCTCACCTTGCACTGATGGCCTAAAATTAGGGTTTGAGTTTGCACAAGGATTTTTGGACCATCAATGCTTCATGTGACTTTCATACACTATCTTGGAACCCTAATATTTCCCATGACAAGTTTCAAGCCTTGGATCACATTTTTGCCCAGTCAATTGGACAGTTGACCTAAAAATCAGCTGTATTGGGGAAAAAGTCAACCATGGCCAATTTACAGTCAAACTTCATAATTTTTGATCCACATAAACATTCTAGGCTCCTATGTACCATTTGATCAAGTTTGGATCACAACTCCTCAAGAAATTTGATCACATCATTAAAAGGGCAAAATGGTCAAAATTAGGATTTTGACTGAGAAAGGGCAATTTCTGATTTTTGAGCTAGCCAATGACCAATTGGGTTCAAGAATTATTTCAAGGACTCAATAGAATCATCTTGACCTAATCAGATAGTTCAAAAGATCTCAAATGCATAGGATTGACAGATGAATTTGCAGTCAACTGATCAAAAGTCAACTGTACACTGAAAAGTCAAACTTTGACTTTTTGGTCAAAATCAAGTGCCAAGGGTAATAATTCATCAAGATATGTCAAAATGTGAAACTTGTTGATCAAGAAACCTAAAATTGCAAGTTAGGGTTTTTAATTTGAAATTTTTCATAACTTAGAATTTTTCTAAGTTATGGAAATTTCTTATTTTTTCCCAACTTTCCACAACTTTTTCACCATGATGCAATTGGATTCAAAGAAAACTTCAAAAATAAAAGTTGTAGTAATCCATGAAATATACAACTTTGATTCACAAAGTTTTCCCAAAAGATGCTTGGATCTCAAGTTATAATTTTGTGAATAGGGGTCCATAAACTTTTTAACTTAGTGAAATTTTGCCCTAGTTTAGACAGGTTTTTGACCTAACTTCATGGAAATTTTTCACCAAGTTCCAAGAGGTATCTCAAAATGAATTTCAAATATGGATTGTAGAGCATGTTACAATATTTCCAAAATTTCCAAGAACTCTCCAAGATCATTTATGGTTAGGGAGAATCGAAGAAGGGAAAATGGAAATTTATCACTTTTGTTCAAGGCATTTTCACAATGGTTCAAGTTGCAAATCTGTCCTAGCATGCTTGTACTTGGTATTACAGGTCCTAATCCTTTATACACTCCATAATTGAATTTTAACTCAGTGGATAAAGGTTTTGTTTTCACTTTTGGAGCTTTGCACAAAAAATTATTCCAAAAATGGCATAAAGTCCATAATACCATTTTGATAAAGCAAGACTTTTACAACTTTGCTATCCTTGAGCATTGAACCAGTTTCTTTGTCACAAGCAAAGTCCACAGTTATCAGGCAAAGCATACCAACTCCTTGCATCCCTAGAACTAGCCTGTACAAGCCTTTGGAATTGTCACTTCCAACTTTCTTCAAAAGCAAGCAAACTTGCAAAAGTCAAGACAACTTGTCCAGTTGATAAAGAAAAGGCTTGGCTTCATTTGAAAGAACCTGAGAAACTTGTTACAAGCCTAAGACACGAATTCACAACATTAAAAACACTCTCAAACACAAAAAACCCAAGTTCCTGCCCAAACAGGGCATCATCTACAAAACTCAAGCCATTTCAATATTGGCTTGTGCGTTTTGCCTTTCAACCCTTGAAAAATCTTCCCTACATCACATCCAAGCTATCCAAGCATTCATCTTGCAATTGTGAGCTCAGTTTCACACTTCACCATTTTCATTTTGCAAGGTTACAGGTTGACTCGTGCAGGGAGTTTCAAGCATCCTCAAGGCAAGCTAAGCATTGTAGAAGCTTGAGGGAACTTCAAGGAAGCTCACATGATCTTCAGGCCTTACTCAAAGTTCCCACATTGCCATATCTAAACTCAATTGAACAAGGTATTTTTCAAAGTTCTATCTCCTTATTTAGGCATCCTTAAGCTTTGATTTGTGAAGCAAAAATGTAGTCCTTAACTTGCTTAAGTTGTACACATGCATACTTTCCATTTATATTAACTGAGCTAAGAGTATTTGGTTGTTGAACATGCTGAAAATTTTAGGTCAGAAATTAGGGGTGATAAAATTCTCCATGATCTTTGAGTGTTAGGTCACAAACTTTATATCACTGGAATCGTGAGTTTACAAGCTACACTTTTTATGTTATGAGTTTTTGATTTTATGCAAGCTAGAGCAAGATAAAGGATTGAAGGCAAAACACGCGTTTGGTGTTTTCTAGAGGTCAGGGACGAAGGCTGTCTGGGCTTGGCGCCTTGGGCCTGTTACTTTTTGCACCCCCCCTGTTTCCTATTTGCACCCCCTTTGCATTTTTTGATATTTTTCATATTTTCTTTTTATTTTTGTGTTTATTGACTTTATTATTTTTTTCTGAACATTAAAAAATCCCAAAAATATTTTCTTAATTTTTTGCATTTTATTTTATTATTTTAATTATTTTTTGGGCATAAAAATAGTTTATTAGATTTATAGAATTTACTTTCTTAAATAAACTTGTAAATAATAATAAAATACTTAATATTTTATTTCATTATTTTATACACATTAAACATTTATTTTTCACACATATTTAATTTTTGATATTGGTACATAATATTATTATTATTTTTCTTGAACAAAATAAATAAAATAAATAATAGAAAACATATTTTCTTTTAAAACAAAATTAGGGTTTCCCCTTTCAAAAATAATAAATATTATTTTTTCTTATTTTTAGGAATTAGATAATGTTATTTTCTCATACATAAAACAATTACAAAACATTTTTGCATAATTACATTTTATTGCATATTTAAATACTTGTTTATTTATTTATTTGTACAATAAATTTAATTGGGTTGTAATAGTGAATTAGGGTTTTATTTTGAGCAATATCCCCCCATTCAAAACTTGTATCCCCCTCCCATAATATTGTTGTAATAGCTTAGATTTACTTTACACAACTTATCACATTATATACATGTCTAGTAAACTAGGGTTTGTATGATAAGACAAAAAAATCAAACAAATAGCATGACCTAAATACAAGACAAAAAAGCATGAAAAATGACAACACATTGCACACAAGCACCCCTAGGGTTTCACCCACTTGGTTTCCTAAACAAAATGGCCATGGTATGCATGCTAGGTATCTTGGCAAAACAAAACAAAACAAAAGATCATAGTCCCTCGATGACGCTATCTAAAGGTTGCCTTAAACCAAATGATCTTGGTCCCTCAAACAAGCTAAGATACTTGGCAACATTGCTATCATGGTCATCCGATGACCCACGCCCGTCCCGTTTAACATCCAAAGATAGGGTTGTTTACCAAAACAATGGTAAATCAACAATGTCAAAGGAATAAAAATGTACAAGAAAGACTTTCAAGTAGGTAGATAGCTTCTAGTTACTTGATCATTTCAAAAACAATCCTTGCTATTTTAAAACAAACACACACACACACTTTCAAAACATTTCCAAACAACTTTCAAAACATTGAAATATTTTTTCAAAAGACAAACATCTTTGTATACATTCTTACAAACAAGAATCATTACAAAGATTGCCTAAACGATGGCCTCTTTTCAAAATACTTTCAAAACCACACAAAGCACCATTTCAAACAATTGAAAAAGCAAAGCAAGTGATCTAAAACAAGTAACTAAGAGCCCATGGAAAACCATGGATGAAAAGGGTGCTAGCACCTTCCCTTTTCATAATCTATCCCCCGAACTAAAGAAAACATCTCAAAGGCCTTTCCTGTGCTTTTTTACCTTTCCTTTTGGATAAAATAAAAGTCGGTGGCGACTCTTACTAAACCGCAACATTTGTGAACACAAACGCAAAACCTCAAGTCAGTTCTCCCACGGCATCACAGAACTGGCGACTCTGCCAGGGACAATATAAAAGTTGGGTTACCTTAGGGTTTTAGATCACCTTTACATGCTTATCTTGCTTGATTTGTTTGCTTTACACTTTGGTTCTATTGTTTGGGTTTGAATCCTCTACCCGGATTTGGGAAACATTCATAGGTAAATAGCAATACGTTATGGAAATTGTGCAGGGTATACCGACATGGTCTGAGCAATAGCTATATTAGTGCGACATATTTGTGGGTACCGGTAGCCTTTGAGTCAATCAAAGAGAATACGGGGCCGCTGAGTGATGTCATGAAGCACTAATGGACTTTTAGAACCTTTACTTGACCAACTTGGCCTTTTAGGATGTAGTGAGATGACCGGCTTTGGTGCAGTCTGAAGTTGGTAGATACTCGATACTACACTCATTGAGGGTTGGTTCCTTGGAATATTTCGGTCGCCAGTAAAGAGGCTGAATTGAAACAATGAACAAGGAAACAATCCAGTGATATTGAGCTCCTTAGAACCCGATTACTATTTCTAGGACAGGTTGAGCCAACTAAACTTCAAGAGGGTACTTACCTATGAAACCACATGCAAGCCTAAACTCGGAACTTGTGTGCCTTGCTTGTACATATATACTTGTGCATAACATCATGGACATCATGAGCATCATGTGCATCAACTAACCATTTCAAGGATTTTGGAGATTAATCTTTGTTCTTGTTTTTTAGGTTATGGATTCACTTCGCAGGAAAACTATCCAAGTCAGCCTTGTAAGAATTCCTCCATAACTCAAGGAGCTAGCTTAAAGGATTCCTGAGAATTCTCCATTCACCGAGAGACATGGTCATCTACTCAACTTGGTCACCACCAACACTGAGGAGGATATGCTGAAAGTTTTCTTCCAGTTCTTTGACCCTTTGCATCATTGCTTCACATTCCCTGACTACCAACTTGTGCCTACTTTGGAGGAATTTTCTCAACTCTTGAGGATTCCTATTCTCAATCAACTATCCTTCAATGGTACGGAAAGAGATCCAAAGCCGGAAGATATTGCTCAACCCTTACACTTGCACTCCTCTGATGTCACAACACATTGGGAAACTAGAAGTGGTGTCAAAGGCTTCTTGGCAAAGTTCTTGTTTGAGAAGGCCCAAAGTTGCTGGAATTCTTTGGACTTACAAGCTTTTGAGGAGATTGTAGCTCTTCTCATCTATGGGATGGTCTTGTTCCCTAATCCTGACCAACTTATAGATGTGAACACCGTCAAAATCTTCATGACTCGCAATCCAGTGCCTACATTGCTTGGGGATATCCTTCACTCTTTTCACACTCGTACAATGAGGAAAAGAGGTGTTGTCATGTGTTACACTCCTCTACTGGCAAGATGGTTTATTTCTCATCTTCCCCAATCAGTCTTGAAGAATGAGCAAGGTTTGAGGTGGTCACAACGGTTGATGACCCTTACACATTCAGATATTCATTGGTGTTCTCGATCAAAAGAGAATGTTATCATCATTGACCGTTGTGGGGAATTCCATAATGTCCCTTTACTTGGCATTAGGGGAGGCATCACCTACAAACCCTTCTTGGCTCTGAGACAGTTTGGTTATGCCCGAAGGGATGGCCCATATGACATGCTGATTCAAGGTTTGGTTTTCGACTTCGACAACGACAACCAAGGACTCCGGCAAAGGTTCATCCGAGCTTGGAGGATGCCCAACAAGGTAGACAGTAAGACCTTGGGACACAAGAATTCCATCCCTCTTGAGCCTTACCTCAAGTGAGTACGAAACCACGCCCAAAGTCTTATGATGCCTTACCCCTCCATTCTCCTTGTGATTATAGAGCTTGTTATGGAAGGAGAGGTTCCATACACCCTCTTACATCCTGACATGCCAACATCACTCGAAGATCTGCAAAGGAGTTGGATACAGCTCAAGGGAGAACGCGATACTTTCGAAGCCCAATTCTACGCAAGCGAGAAGAAGGTTTTGGAACTCACTCGTCAACTTCACGAAGAGCAGACTCTCAACACCTACATTGCACCAAAAAGGATGTGCAACGTCTTTTTACCTTAGAATTTTGTATTATTTTGCCCAAGGGGCATTGATGTACTAACAAATTCTATCTTACTAATATGACGTATGTTTCTTTTTTGTTTAAAACAAATTTGAATTTCTGAATCCTTGAAAGCATTACATGAATACATATCATTCATCATATGCATAAGCAGGTCTTCGCACCAAGTTTCCTCATCTCTCTGCTATTTATTTCAGCAAGATGGATATTGAACAAACGGTCAAAGATTTGCAAGCCCAGAATTCACAATTTCAACAGCTACTTCTGACCTTGGCCAAAGGGCAGGAGGAGCTCAAGACTCTACTAGAGAAGGAAAAAGAGAAAAAGAAGAAGAAGCGGGCTGGTGTAGTTATCATGGGTAGAAGGTTTGAAGGACAAGCCAGACGGACTTTTGAATTCCCATCAACATCTGAAGAGGGGGAAGGAAAACGAAAAGGAACTGCAATGCCATCTGAGTCTGAAGCAGAAGAAGAAGAGGATGAGGACTATTCTGAACAGCAGTACCCTCCGGCAGATGACAAATACAAGAACTTGGAAGAGCATCTAGCTGCCATGGAGATACATAGAGTTCCGGGGCTGGATTTTGAGGAGTTAGGGCTGGTTTCTGGAATTGTAATCCCTCCTAAATTTAAACTGCCACTGTTTTCTAAGTATGATGGGGTGTCTTTCCCAAAGATGCACCTACGATCTTATGTTAGGAAAATTCAACCACATTCTTCTGACAAATACCTGTGGGTACACTTTTTCCAGGACAGTCTTTCGGGAACGCAACTTGATTGGTTCTACCAGTTGGAGAGAGAAGATGTCCATAATTGGGAAGACTTGGTAGCCGCATTCTATAAACAATATCAATACAACACCGACTTGGCGCCAACCCGTACTCAGCTACAGAGTATGGCTATGGCTACCAACGAGGGCTTCAAAGACTACGCCCAAAAATGGAGGGATTTAGCCGGAAGGGTGCAACCACCTTTATCTGAAAGAGAGCTAGTGGACATGTTCTTGGGGACTCTGTTAGGTCCTTTCTTTAATCACCTGATTGGAAGCTCCTCTGCAGGTTTCACTGAGTCGATTCTAACTGGAGAGAGGGTGGAAGTCGGTATTAGAAGCGGGAAAATTCAGAAAGACGCATCTACCTCTGCTGCTGTAAAGAAGCCCTTCACAGGAAAGAAGGAAATGTCTGTTGTCTATGCCCAGAGAAATCAGGGAAGAATTGAAAGACGACCAATAGTGGGGGCCGTTATGATTCAAAAATCTGCATCACACCAACCGAGAAACAACCAGCCGAGAAATGGTCAGCCGAGAACTAACCAGCAAAGGGTGGAAAGGCCTGTAAGGCAATTCACCAAGATAAACATGACTCCTGCTCAAGTCTTACCACATCTCTTGAAGTTGAACCTATCTGTGATACGGTGGGAGAACTGACTTGAGGTTTTGCGTTTGTGTTCACAATTGTTTCGGTTTAGCAAGAGTCGCCATCGACTTTTATTTTATCCAAAGGAAATGTCAAAAAGCACAGGAAAGACCTTTGAGATATTTTCTTGGGTTCGGGGGGTAGATTATGAAAAGGGAAGGTGCAAGCACCCTTTTCATCCATGGTTATCCATGGGCTCTTAGTTACTTATTTAGATCACTTGCTTTTGCTTTTAAATTGTTTGAAATGGTGCTTTGTGTGTGGTTTTTGAAAATTCTTTTGAAAAAGAGGCCACTGTTGTGGCAACCTTTGTAATGATTATTGTTTGAATATATACAAAGGTGTTTGTCTTTTGAAAAGATATTTCAATGTTTGAAAGTTTGATTTGGGAAATGTTTTGAAATTGTGTTGTGAGGTGTGTTTGAAAATAGCAAGGATATTTTTGCAAGTTTTGATCAAGTAACTAAGAGTTGTCTACCCTATTTTACTCAAAGATCTTTCCTATACGTTTTTAACCCTTTTGACAGTGTTGTTTTACCATTGAATTTGGTAAACAACCTTGTATTAGGATGTTAAACGGGACAGGCGCGGGTCATCGTATTGACCATGATAGCAATATTGCCAAGTATCTTTAGCAATTTTCCGAGGGACTAGATCATTTTGTACAGGCAACCAATATAGCGTCATCGAGGGACTATGATCTTTTGTTTTGTTTTTGTTTTGCCAAAGTACTCAACATGCATAACATGGCCAATTTTAAGGCAACAAGTGGATGAAACCCTAGGGGTGCAAGTGTGCATTATGTATTGATTTCAAGTTATTTATTCTTGGATTAGGTCATCTAGCGATTGATTTGAATCTTTCCATACACGCTTAATTACTACACAGTATATTGAAAGCAATAAATTGCGGAAATTAAAAGTCTAAGTTATTACAAAAGTATTCGGGGATGGGGGTACAATTATTACAAATGGGAATGAGTCTCACAAGAATAATAATGTCCAAATATCAAGTATTACTACCAAATCGAATCGTCGCAATTCAATATAAATTTATAACAAATTAAGAAATCAATAATATTATGAGATGCATGTATTTATTTAAAAATAAACAAATAAAAATCTATTCTAAAAAAGAAAGATTAAATATTATTATTATTTATTCTTTTGTATTTTTTAATTATGAAAGGAAAAAGGTTTTAAAGAAAGAAAATTTAATTAAACAAAATCTCTATCATTTTTGTATTTTTATTAATAAAAAAAGAGTTTAAAGAAAACAAAATTAATTAAATCAAATTAAATGTTTTTTTTTGGTATTTTCATTAAATGTATGGAAAGAAAAAAATGATTAAAACCAATTAATAAAAATCAAATTATTAAATATTATTAGTGTTATTATTAACTAAAATAAAACAAATTGATTAAAATGAATTAATAAAAAAAGTTAGCATTTGTTAAACAAAAGAAAAGAAATTAAAAAAAAGAAGAATGGGCTTAGGATTTGGGAGTTGGGCCCAAAACAAAAACTAAAGAAGAACAAAGGGGTCAAAATGGAAAAATGGGGGGGGGGGGGGGGGGGGGGGGGCGCGCTAGCAAATTACATGGGCTTTGATCTGGGGTGGATAGGCCCAATGCCCAAGTTTTGTTCACATTTTGTTAGGGTTCAGAACGATTAGGGTTTATATGTATTTTCAGCGGCGCCGTACTCTTCGTCTTCCTCTTCATCTCTCTCACCCAAAAAGTTATGACCTTCTTCCTACCTAAGCCGCCGGAGCGCCCTCACCTCTCATCTCCTCTCAATGACCAGTGGCTCTATTGTAAAGCGGTATGGTTCGTTTCTGAGTTTTACAGTTTGTTTATGTTTGTTTTATTTTTACAGTTTTCAAGCTTATTTATTGTTCATGTTTGAGATGCAGAGAGATATACCTGTGAGATTTTCTGGACAAGAGAGAGGGAAAGTGAGAAGGAGCTCCCTGGTGGCTAGAGGCGGAGGAGGGAAGAAATTATGGCCAAGCTGCTTTTGGTGATTTCTTTCCTTTGCTATTGTTGTTTTTTTGTTGATGATGATTATCTGAAACTTTGATTGTTGTTGCTTCTAAAACTTGTTTGATGATTTTTGATTATGATGGTTTCTGAAACTGATTTTTATTGCTTCTGAAACTCTCTCATCTCTATTGAATGTTGATGATGAGTATAGTTCTGAAACTTTGTTGGTTTGTTGTTGTTGGATGATTTACAATGATGATGATTCTGAAACTTTGGCGTTTGGATTTGTTTCTGAAACTTGGTTTTTTTGAATAATGGTTTCTGATGACGCTTGTTGCTATGTCTGAAACTTTTGGTATGTTTTTGTTCTTCTGGTTTGAACTTGTTGATGATGTTAGTAGGCTTGTGAGTGTTTTGGTGGTTGTTCTACAACTGGTTATGTTATTTGGTTTACAATTTTGGCAAACTTGTTTTGTTGTGGGAACTGTGGGTTCTGTTGTGCAGGTTTTGGTTGAGAGCTTTGTTTACAGTTTTGCTGTATTGGTTTTGTGATTTGCAGGGTTTTTGATTGATTGTTTCTGAAACTGATTTGTTGGTTTAGATTTTGTTTGGACTGAGTTTTGTTGCTTGTAAAATGGTGGCACTAGTTTGGAAGTTTGAGAATTGTTGCAGGTTTTTCTGGTTTACAGTTTGGCTATGCAGTTTCTGTGGTTCACAGGTTTTTTGAGTATTGTTGCAGTTTTGGTTTGTTAAGAGTTTTGTGGTTATTGTAGTTTGGTTTACAATTTGGTAACAGGTTTGGGATGGTGAGAAACTGCTAACAGGTTTTTGGCTTTGGGAGAGTTGTGCAGTTGCTTTGGTATATTTTTCAGCTTGGTTGAAATTGTTCAAAGGTTTTACAGGTTTTTAACTTGTGAGTTTTCAGGCTTGGCTTGGAGTTTTTTTGTTGTGGTTTTTACAGGTTCTTGACTTCTGTTTTATATCAGATCCCTCTACCTTTGGTTAGCAGGCTGGGACTTATGGTTTGTGCTTGAAACCGTTGGGTCTTTTCTTCTTGTTGTTTTTATGATATTATATCTTGATCCATTTTCTTAGCCAACTGTACAAATACTAAAAAGGTGCTCCCTTTTCTCTCTTTCTCTCTCAATGACAAAGCAAATTTTCTTTTTCTTATTTTCTGAAAAGTTTGTCCTTTAACTGGAAAATGATGAAAAGCTGTGACAAGTCTTTGACTTGTGATTTTGGTTTACCTCCTGCCTTTTATTGCTATCCTGCTGCATTGTACTTGTTGCATTTGTACAGTTTGCATCCAATTTGTTTTGTTCAGGTTGCTTATGTTTTGTAAATGCAGTTTGGCGCCTTGTGCTTTGTAGCTCAGTTTGGAACCTTGCTTGTGCTGTTTGTTACAGCAGGTTCCAGTTTGCCTTGCTTTGTAATGTTGTTATGTTTGGTTTGCTGGCTGTTTGGTTGCTTTGTATAGTTTGGTTTAGTTGCTATGCTTAGTTTGCATTTAAAACTTGCCTTGTACAGTTTTGCATCCAATTTGGCCTTGTAATGCAGTTTTGGCGCCTTGTTGCATTTGAATAAATTTGCTTTGTTTGCATTCTTATTTTTTGAATTTTTTATTTTTCTCTTTGTGAACCAAGAAGAGCAATCTTCTTGTGATTTGTAAAGAGGAAAATAAAAACGTGATGAACAATAGCACTTCTGATTCTAGACGGCAAACTTTAATGATGAATAATTTCTTTCTTTTTCTGTTTGAAAATTCTTTTCATATTCAACTGACTGTACTAATCCCTTTTCCTTTGTCTTTTTCATGTGAGCACAAATTGGACGGTGACAAAGCATAAGAAGCCGGAGACTTTGTGGCGAGAACGAGAACAATGGAGCAATGGCTTAGACTTTTAACTTAGATAGATTTTCCATTTATTGTAATCATTTATTTTTTCAAATACTATAAGTTGTAAAACCTACAGTATTCAAATAATAAATTATTTTTGTAACAACATTTAGAATGAATGAAGAAAGCTTTTATAAGATCATCTGATAATCCAATAAAACCTTCTACTGTCAATATCTTGTAATTCTTTCCTTGCATCTTCACTTATTATTTAAGATTCCTGATTTAAAATAACTGAAACTGCATTCTAATATTTCCAATACAGATAACTTAAATTCCAAGTAATCCCAAAAAACTCTGTAATCTCATAACCTTGCAACAACATTTCAATCAAAATATGCACTGTGCATTCCAACAAACAAGTAAACATGAATTCCATTAATAAGCAAACGTCTTTAACAGACGCACATTATCTGGTTAACCTGGATCAGTTAAAACCTGAATATTTCAAATGACCATCTCAGCTCCTATCTCTTATCCCAGATAAACAAACCTTGAGAACAACCAGCAATCTTTCAGTAGGCTTAAAAAGTATGAAAACATGTGACAGTTAATGGAATTTCTGAGAATTCATTTTCTTCTGAGAAATGCGAGAGAAACCCTAATTCTTGATCTACTGCCAAAGAAAAGTCTGTTTGATCGATTCCTGAGCCAATCTTGAAAATATGAAAAAACCCTAGGGTTGTGATTTCTTGTGAAAAAGGGAGGGCAAATTTTGGGGTACAACACTAGCCATGCTAAAGGAGGCCCCTAAAAATCCTAACACTGCTTCTCCGCATTACCATCCCAACGCCAGATGTGCTTACCATTCAGAAAGTCCAGGGCACGACACCAACAACTGTTGGACCTTGAAGAACAAGATTCAAGATCTGATTTACGCAAAGGAAGTTGAATTTGAAGCTCCTGAAAAGCCGAATGTTATCTCCGCACCGATGCCTAGGCATGGGCACAATGCCAATGCTGTGGAAGAAGATCTGTTTGTTTCTACTGTGGATGAATTGTTAACTCCTCTCCTAACCATCAAGTTGAATTTGTTGAAGGCTGGGGTGTTCCCAGGTTGTGACCAAGATTGCCATGCTTGTCTATCCTCCCTATTTGACTGTCTTCTATTGAAGAAAGGAATCCAACAATTGATTGATAACAAGGAAATTTTGTTTGAGAAAGCTCCTGTCTCACCCATTCCAGTTCCATAAGTTTCATTAATAACCATATACGCCAATTCTTCCAGGGTCCTAAAAAACCCGTTAGGATTACATCTGCTCCTATGACTACTCCGTTAAAGATAACAATGCCCGGGCCAACCCCATACAAAACCGATAAAATTGTACCATGGAACTATGGTGGAGAAGTTTACTACCATGGTGTCAAACAGATTGAACAGACCATTGAAGAAGAAAGCTCTGAGGAAGATAATCCCGACATCAGTAACATTGTTGGAACAAGCAAAGTTACTCGTAATGGGATAATATTTTCTCCAGAGATTTCTCCTCCAACAGCAGTCTTTGGACCCGCGGCCATTCTGAAGATTACACATATACCAGTAACTGTACTTGCAAGTGTACCCGCCAACAATGACAATGCAATTCCCATCCCTGTTTCCGCTGCTGAGAAAAAAGGAAAGAATGTTCAAGAGGAGTCTGTCTTGACGAAGGCTCAGTCACTAATCATTCCTGAAACATCCCAGAAAGAGATCGAAGAAATTCTGAGGATCATTAAGAAAAGTGATTATGATGTTGTTGAACAACTGGGGAAGACCCCCTCCAAAATATCTATGTTAGCCCGGTTGCTGTGTTCTGAGGCACATGCTAAAGCTTTGGTCAAGTTTTTGAAGACGGCCCACGTGCCACAAGAAACCTCTGCTGATCAGTTCCAGGAATGTGTGGCTAGTTTAACAGCTGACAATGGTATAGGATTCTCCGATGTAGATTTAACTTCGAAAGGGAGAAAACATAATTATGCTTTACATGTCTCGGTGGAATGCAGAGGGACAACCCTAGCACACGTACTGGTAGACACTGGTTCCTCTTTAAACGTCTTGCCGAAGAAAGCCTTGGATATATTGGATTGTGAAGGCCTAACCCTGAAACCCAACAATATAATTGTCAGAGCCTTTGATGGTTCTAAGAGGATGGTCCATGGAGAGGTGGACATCCCAATCAAAGTGGGTACCCAGACGTTCAATTCAACATTCTATGTGATGGACATTTGTCCTTCCTACTCTTGCCTGTTGGGAAGACCTTGGATCCACCGTGTTGGAGTTGTCACTTCTACTCTGCATCAAAATCTCAAGTACCCTGTCCAAGGGAAAATCATAATTGTTCATGGCAAAGAGGAATACATGATCAGTCATCTGAACTCCTTCCGTTATGTGGAGTTAGATGGCGAATTCATAGAGACCCTTTTCCAACACTTTGAGGAAGTTTCTGAAGAAATAGCAACAACCAAGGCGGTGTCCTCAACTCCTGTGATCACAAGACCACCACCTCGGATGTCATCTCTCAAGGATGCTAGGGTAGTAGTGGAAGAAGGCGGATCCACTATCTGGGGGCAGCTTCCCGACTTTCCTTTCAAATCATACAAATTCGGCTTGGGGTTTACTTCGACTAGTCAGAAGGCTGTGCACCGCTCTCGTGCCGGAGGGCCACCTGTGAAGATCAGCCACCGAGGGGTTAATGCACTAGAGGACAGTGAAGAAGAGGGCAGCCTGGAAGACTGGATTTTTCCTACTGTTGGCGGAGGACTGTGCAACTGGGAAGCAAAAGACTTTGTTCCGATTACTTTCATACCGCAGTAATTTATCTTTTCCATTTCTGTTGGACTGTAATAATTCACAAACAATTCGTACTTTTTCAACCTTGTGTCTTACCCGAGGCACATAGGTCCATTTGTAAGGGTTCTTATTTCATTTTCATATGTCATTTTAATGAATCATGGACGCTTTTCATATTTAAACCTTTTATGCTCATTGTCCTTCTTTTACATTTTGTTGTTTTAAGATGGCTATCCCTTACACACACCCACACTCACAAATGCAGGTACCCTTCCATTCCGGATCCCATGGGTAACGATACTGCTATAGCCTTCAGTGACTCTAAAGATCTGATCTACCAAGCCGAATACGAAGGTGAGGAAGATTGTGAGGTGCTAGGGGAATTGGCCAGACTACTACAGCAAGAGGAAAGAGCAATTCAGCCTCATGAGGAGCAGTTGGATACAATCAACTTGGGTGCTGAGGATGAACCAAAGGAAATCAAGATTGGTGCCAATCTATAGCCGAGTGTCAAGGAGCTCCTAATTCATCTATTGAATGACTATGTTGAGATCTTTTCCTGGTCATACGAAGACATACCGGGACTTGATACAGATATTATGGTACACCGTCTACCCACAAGAGAAGACTGTCCACCGGTTAAACAAAAGGTCCTCCGCATGAGACCTGACATGTCAGAGAAGATCAAAGCAGAAGTTATAAAGCAGTTCAATGCTGGATTTCTGGCTGTTACTTCCTATCCATAATGGGTTGCTAACATTGTGCTCGTGCCTATGAAGGAAGACAAAGTGAGAATGTGCATGGATTATAGAGATTTAAACAGGGCCAGCCCTAAAGATGATTTTCCACTTCCGCACATCGACATCCTGGTTGACAACACAGCTCAACACAAAGTATTTTCTTTCATGGACGGATTCTCAGGCTATAACCAGATAAAAATGGCACCTGAGGACATGGAGAAAACTACATTTGTTACACAGTGGGGGACGTTCTGCTACAAAGTGATGCCATTCGGACTGAAGAATGTCGGGGCAACCTATCAACGCGCCATGGTAGCTTTGTTTCATGATATGATACATCATGAGATAGAGGTCTACGTAGATGACATGATAGCCCGATCACAAACTGAAGAAGAACACCTCGACCACTTGCAAAAGCTGTTTGTCAGGTTGAAGGAGTACAAGCTCAGATTGAACCCAAACAAGTGCACATTCGGAGTCTGGTCCGGTAAACTCTTAGGTTTCATTATCAGCAACAAAGGCATTGAGGTTGATCCTGCCAAAGTCAAAGCCATACAAGAAATGCCTGCTCCTCGCACTGAGAAGGAGGTCAGAGGTTTCTTGGGATGCCTAAACTACATTGCAAGGTTCATTTCTCACCTAACATCTACTTGTGAACCAATCTTTAAGTTGTTGAAGAAAGATCAGGTAGTTCGATGGAATGATGACTGTCAAGTTGCTTTCGATAAAATCAAGGAGTATTTGCTTGAACCTCCTATCTTGATGCCACCCGTCGAGGGAAGACCTCTAATCATGTATCTAACCATCCTAAAGAATTCAATGGGGTGCGTACTGGGCCAACATGACGAGTCTGGCCGAAAAGAGCATGCCATTTATTACCTTAGCAAAACGTTTACCGACTGTGAGACCCGATACTCACTGCTCGAGAAAACTTGGTGCGCTTTGGCATGGGATGCTCGCCGGCTAAGGCAGTATATGTTGACTCATACCACTTTGCTGATATCTAAGATGGATCCGATCAAGTACATCTTTGAGAAGCCTGCTCTATCTGGAAGAATAGCAAGGTGGCAGATGATCCTAACGGAATACAATATACAATACACGACCCAAAAAGCTATAAAGGGGAGTGTGCTAGCCGATCATCTGGCTCATCAAGCTGTCGAATATTACCAATCCACGAGGTTCGACTTCCCCGACGAAGACATCATGACATTGGATAACATTAAAGACTTCAGACTATATGACGAACCTGAACAAGGATCCCGATGGACCCTGTACTTTAATGGTGCCTCCAATGCACTTGGCAACGGTATCGATGCGGTATTTATCTCTCCAGAAGGTTTCCATACACCTTTCACCGCCAGACTTTGCTTTAACTGCACCAACAACATGGCCGAGTATGAAGCTTGTATCTTTGGTCTCAATGCTGCCATAGACTTGGGAATCAAATCTTTGATTGTACTTGGGGACTCAGCTTTGGTCATCAGTCAGATCAAAGGAGAGTGGGATACTAAACATCCAAACCTCATCCCTTACAAAGAACATGTCTTGACATTGTTACCATATTTCGAGCAGATTACCTTCGAGCACTTCCCGCCAGAAGAAAATCAGCTAGCAGATTCTCTAGCTACAATGTCATCCATGTTTAACCTTAACTGGGATAATGAGGCTCCCCAAATCACCATTGAACGGATGGACGAACCTGCACATTGTCACGAGATAAATACCGAAGAAGTAGTGGACCGACCTTGGTTTCATGAAGTCAAAAGGTATCTCGAGGCGCAAGAATACCCTGAAGGAGGTTCAGTCAATGACAAAAAGTTCTTAAGGAGATTCTCAGCTAAGTTCTTCTTGAGCAATGGCATCCTATACAAGCGCAATCATGATTGCATTCTGCTCTGTTGTGTGGACAAGATTGAAGCTGAGAAGATCATGGCCGAACTGCACAATGGTACCTTCGGCACTCACTCTAGCAGACATACGATGGCTAAGAAGATTCTACGGACAGGCTATTATTGGTCTACCATGGAAGCTGACTACTATCAACATTCCAGGACTTGTCACAAATGCCAAATCTATGCGGACAAGGTACATGGTAGACCAGTAATAGCCTTCCCGTTAAATATTCTTAGCCATCGTATGCCCGCTAGAGTGAGTGCCGAAGGCACCTTCATGCAATTCAGCCATGATCTTTTCAGCTTCAACTTTGTCGACACAACGGAGCAGAATAAAATCATGATTGTGCTTGTATAGGATGCCATTACTCAAGAAGAACTTTGCTGAGAACCTCCTTAAGAACTTTTTGTCATTGACTGAAGCTCCTTCAGGGTATTCCTGAGCCTCGAGATACCTTTTAACTTCATGAAACCACGGCTGGTCCACTACTTCTTCGGTGTTAATCTCGTGACAATGTGCAGGTTCGTCCATCCGTTCAATGGTGATTTGGGGAGCCTTATTATCCCAATTAAGTTTAAACATGGATGACATTGTAGCTAGAGCATCTGCTAGCTGATTTTCTTCTCGCGGGAAGTGCTCGAAGGTAATCTGCTCGAAATGTGGTAACAATGTCAGGACATGTTCTTTGTAAGGGATTAGGTTTGGATGCCTAGTGTCCCACTCTCCTTTGATCTGACTGATGACCAAAGTTGAGTCCCCAAATACAATCAAAGATTTGATTCCCAAGTCTATGGCAGCCTTGAGTCCAAAGATACAAGCTTCATACTCTGCCATGTTGTTCGTACAGTTGAAGCAAAGTCTGGTGATGAAAGGAGTATGGCAACCTTCTGGAGAGATGAGTACCGCGCCGATACCGTTTCCAAGTGCATTGGAGGCCCCATCAAAGTACAGGGTCCATCGGGATCCTTATTTAGGTCCGTCATATGGTCTGATCTCTTAAATGTTATCCAATGTTATGATGTCTTCGTCAGGGAAGTCGAACTTCATGGATTGGTAATCTTCGACAGCTTGGTGAGCCAGATGATCGGCTAGCACACTCCCCTTTATAGCTTTTTGGGTTGTGTACTGTATGTCGTATTCCGTTAGGATCATCTGCCATCTGGCTATTCTTCCGGACAAAGCAGGCATCTCAAAGATGTACTTGATCAGATCCATCTTAGATATCAGTAAAGTGGTATGAGTCAACATATACTTCCTTAGCCGGCGAGCAGCCCATACCAAAGCTCCGTCTACGTAGACCTCTATCTCATGATGTATCATATCATGAAACAAAGCTACCATGGCGCGTTGATAGGTTGCCTGACATTCTTCAGTCCGAACGACATCACTTTGTAGCAGAACATACCCCACTGTGTAACAAAAGTAGTTTTCTCCATGTCTTCAGGGGCCATTTTGATCTGGTTGTACCCTGAAAATCCGTCCATGAAAGAAAATACCTTGTGCTGAGTTATGTTGTCAACCAAGATGTCAATGTGCGGAAGTGGAAAGTCATCTTTAGGGCTGGCCCTGTTTAAGTCTCTATAATCCATGCACATTCTTACTATGTCATCCTTCTTAGGCACGGGCACAATGTTATCAACCCATTGTGGATAGGAAGTAACAGCAAGAAAACCAGCATTAAACTGCTTTATAACTTCGACTTTGATCTTTTCAGACATGTCGGGCCTCATGCGGCGAACTTTCTGTTTAACTGGTGGACAGTCTTCTCTTGTGGGCAGACGGTGTACCACAATATCTGTATCAAGTCCCGTCATGTCTTCGTAGGACCAGGCGAAGATCTCAACATATTCATGCAACATCTGAACTAAGCGCTCTTTGACACTTGGCTCTAGGTTGGAACCCACTCTAACTTCTTTTCTGTCTTCCTCAGTACCCAAGTTGATTGTCTCTAACAACTCCTCATGAGGTAGAATAGCCCTTTCTTCCTATTGTAGTAGTCTAGCCAATTCTCCCGGCACCTCACAATCTTCCTCACCTTCGTTTTCGGCGTGGTAGACCAGATCTTCAGAGTCACTGAAGACCATAGCAGAATTGTTACCCATGGAATCCGGAATGGAAGGGTACATGAATTTGTGAGTGTGGGTGTGTGTAAGGGATAGCCACCTTTAAACAAATAAAATGTAAAAAGAAAGACAATGAACACAAAAGTTTATATGTGAAAATGTCCATGATTCATTAAAATGGCATATGAAGATGAAAAAATCAAACCCTTACAAATGGACCTATATGCCTCGGGTAAGGCACAAGGTTAAAAGAGTACGAATTGTTTGAGAATTATTACAAACCAACAGAAATGTTTGAAAGATAAATTACTGATTTATGAAAATAATGGGAACAAAGTCTTTTGCTTCCCAGTTGCACAGTCCTCCGTCTACAGTAGGCAAAATCCAATCTTCCAAGTTACTCTCCTCTTCACTATCCTCCAAAGCATTGACTCCATGATGGGTGATCTTCACTGGTGGCCCTCCAGCACGGGAGCGGTGCACAACCTTCTGACTAGCCGAAGTGAAACCCAAGCCGAATTTATCTGATTTAAAAGGAAAGTCGGGAAGCTTCCCCCAAATTGTGCTTCCTCCTTCTTCAATCACAGCCTTTGCATCTTTGAGAGACGACATCCGAGGCAGAGGTCTGGTAATCATGGGTACAGAAGACACTGTCTTGGTTGCCACAATCTCCTGAGCTACTTCTTCAAAATGCTGAAAGGGGGTTTCGATGAATTCGCCATCCAATTCAACATAGAGGAAAGAATTTAGATAACTTATCATGTATTCCTCTTCACCGTGAACAGTTATAATTTTCCCCCGGATAGGGTACTTGAGATTTTGATGCATATTGGAGGTAACAGCTCCAACATGGTGAATCCAGGGTCTTCCCAACAAGCAAGAATAGGAAGGACGGATATCCATCACATAGAATGTGGAGTTGAAGATTTCAGTTCCCACTTTAATCGGGATGTCCACCTCCCCGTGGACTATCCTCTTAGAACCATCAAAGGCTCTGACAATGATATTGCTGGGTTTCAGGGTAAGACCTTCACAATCCAACCTATCCAAGGCCTTCTTCGGCAAGATATTCAGCGAAGAACCAGTGTCTCCCAGAACGTGTGCTAGAGTAGTCCCTCTGCATTCCACCGAGACATGCAAAGTGTCATTATGTTTTCTCCCTTTTGATGTTAAATCAACATCGGAGAATCCTAGACCATTGTCAGCTGTTAGGCTAGCTACACATTCCTGGAACTGATCCGCAGAGATTTCCTGTGGCACGTGGGCCGTCTTCAAGAATCTTATCAAAGCTTTAGCATGAGCCTCTGAACAAAGTAGCAAGGCCAACATAGAGATTTTTGAGGGGGGTTTTCCCAGTTGTTCCACAACATCATAATCACTTTTCTTGATTATTTTCAAAATTTCTTCCATTTCTTTGAGAGGTTTCAGGGATGACCAATGGCTGAGCCCTTGTTCTGACGGGATCTTCTTGGATCCCTTTCCCTCTATTATTAGCAGCAGCAGAGGGGACAACCACAGGAGTTACAACTTCTTCAATAATTGGAGTTCTTGCAGATATGTTGACCGGTACAGGGGTAACCTTAGGAGCAGCTGAGGGTCCGAAGATTGCCTTTGGAGGGGCAATCTCCGGAGAGAAAATTCTTCCACTGCGGGTGATTTTACTCATTCCAGCAATATTTCCAATGTCAGAAGTCTCTTCATCAGAACTCTATTCAGTCGATTCAATTTTCTTAATACCGTGGTAGTAGATTTCTCCACCATAATTCCACGGTATTGATTTGTCGGACTTGTACGGGACGGGCTCGGGCATGGTTATCTTCAAAGGTACAGTCTTCGGAGCGGATGTAATCTTAACAGGTCTTTTGGAAACCTTGGAAAGATTGGCGGATATGGTAATTATTGAAACATTATTGACAGGAGTCGGTGTAACAGGAGTCTTTTCAAAAAGGATTTCTTGGTTATCCATTAGGCGTTGGATACCTAACTTCAACAATGGACATTAGGTTGGTAAGGATGAACAAAGACAACAATCTTCTTCACAACCTAGGAAAATCCAAGCCTTCAGCAAATTCAACTTTATTATCGGTAGCGGATTCATCAAATCATCAACAGTAGCAACAAAAAGATCTTCTTCAATAGCATGGGCATTATGGCCATGCCTTGGCATTGGAGCAGAGATCACATTCGGCTTTTCAGGGGCGTCAAATTCAACTTCTTTAGCATCTATTAAATCCTGAATTTTATTCTTGAGGGCCCAACAATTGTTGGTGTCGTACCCTATACTCCCTGAATGATAAGCACACTTGGTGTTGAGATGGTAGTGTGGTGACGAAGTGTTAGGGTTTTTAGGGGCCTCCCTTAGCATGGCCAGGTTTAACTTCAAGAGATGAGGTAAAACTTGAGCAGGAGTCATGTTTATCTGGGTGAATTGCCGAGAAGGCCTTTCCACCCTGGCTTGGTTGGTTCTGGGTTGATTGTTTCGGGGCAGATCAGCTGCAGACTTCTGAATCATTACGGCCCCCACCGCTGGCCGGCGCTAAACACTTCCTTGACCTCTTTGGGAGTAGACAGCTTAGACTTCTTTCTTTGGTGGAAAAGTCTTTTTAATTGTAGCGGAAGCAGATGCATCTTTTTGAATTTTCCCGCTTCTAATGCCGGCTTCAACTCTCTCACCAGTTAGAATCAACTCAGTGAACCCCGCAGACGAACTTCCAATCAGGTGATTGAAAAAGGGACCTGACAGTGTACCCAAGAACATATTAACAAGCTCTCTTTCAGATAAAGGTGGTTGCACCCGTCCAGCCAAATCTCTACATATCTGGGCATACTCTTTGAAACCTTCATTTGAGACCATGCCCATACTTTGTAATTGAATACGAGTTGGTGCTAAGTCCGCATTATATTGATACTGTTTGTAGAAGGCGACCGTTAAATCTTCCCAATTATGCACATTAGACCTCTCCAACTGTTAAAACCAATCCAACTGTGTCCCCGATAAACTGTCCTGGAAGAAATGGACCCACAGGTCTTTGTCAGAAGAATGTGGTTGAATTTTCCTGACATAAGATCGTAGGTGCATCTTGGGACAAGACAACCCATCGTACTTAGAAAACAGAGGTACTTTAAATTTAGGAGGGATTACAATGAAAGAAACCAACCCTAACTCTTCAAAGTCCAGCCCAGGCACTCTCTGCATCTCCATGGAAGCTAGATGCTCTTCCAAGTTCTTGTATTTGTCATCTGCAGGAGGGTACTGCTGTTCAGAATAGTCTTCATCCTCTTATTCTTCTTCTTCCTTAGACTCAGATGGTACTACAGCTCCCTTTCCTTTTCCTACCCCTTCATCAGATGTTGAGGAGAAATCCAGGACTCTTCTGGCTTGACCATCAAATCTTTTGCCCAAGGTAGCCACACCAACTCTCTTCTTTTTCTTTTTCTCTTTATCCTTTTCCAGCAAAGTTTTGAGCTCCTCCTGCCCCTTGGCTAGGGTCATGAGTAGCTGTTGGAACTGTGAATTATGTGCTTGCAAGTCTTTGACCGTCTGCTCAATATCCATCTCGCTGAAATAAACAGTAGAGAGATAAGGAAACCTGGTGTGAAGACCTGTTTATGCATATGATGAATGATATGTATTCATGTAATGCATTCAAGGATTCAAAAATTCAAATTTGTTTTAAACAAAAAAGGAACACACATCATATTAATAAGATATAATTTGTTAGTACATCAATGCCCCATGGGCAAAATAATACAAAATTCAAAGGTAAAAAGACGTTGTGCATCCTCTTTGGTGCAATGTAGGTGTTGAGTGTCTGCTCTTCGTGAAGTTGACGAGTAAGTTCCAAAACCTTCTTCTCGCTTGCGTAGAATTTGGCTTCAAAAGTGTCGCGTTCTCCCTTGAGCTGTATCCAACTCCTTTGTAAATCTTCAAGTGATGTTGGCATGTTAAGATGTAGGAGGGTGTATGGAACCTCTCCTTCCATAACAGGCTCTATAATCACAGGGAGAATGTAGGGGTAAGGCATCATAAAACTTTGGGCGCGGGTTCGTACCCACTTGAGGTAAGGCTCAAGGGGGATGGAGTTCTTGTGTCCCAAGGTCTTACTGTCCACCTTGTTGGGTATCCTCCAAGCTCGGATGAACCATTGTCGAAGTCCTTGATCGTTGTTGTCGAAGTCAAAAACTAAGTCTGGAATCAGCATGTCATGTGGGCCATCCCTTCTGGCGTACCCAAACTGTCTTAGAGCCAAGCATGGGTTGTAGGTGATGCCTCCCCTAATGCCAAGTAGAGGGACATTAGGGAATTCCCCACAACGGTCAATGATGATAACATTTTCTCTGGATCGAGAACACCAATGAACATCTGAATGTGTAAGGGTCATCAACCGTTGTGACCACCTCAAACCTTGCTCATTCTTCAAAACTGATTGGGGAAGATGAGAAATAAACCATCTTTCCAGGAGAGGAGTGCAACACATAAGAACACCTCTTTTCCTCATTGTACGAGTGTGAAAAGAGTGGAGGATATCCCCAAGCAATGTAGGCACCGGGTTGCGAGCCATGAAGATTTTGACAGCATTCACATCTATAAGCTGGTCAGGGTTTGGGAACAAGACCATCCCATAGATGAGAAGAGCTACAATCTCTTCAAAAGCTTGTAAGTCCAAAGAATTCCAACATTCTTGAGCTTTCTCAAACAGGAACTTTGCCAAGAAACCCTTGACACCACTTCTGGTTTCCCAATGGCCTCTGACATCAGATGGTTGCAAGTGCAGGGCTTGAGCAACATCTTCAGGCTTTGGATCTCTTTCCGTACCGTTGAAAGGTAGTTGATGGAGAATAGGAATCCTCAAGAGTTGAGAAAATTCCTCCAAAGTGGGCACTAGCTGGTAATCAGGAAATGTGAAGCAGTGGTGTAGGGGGTCAAAGAACTGGAAGAGAACTTTCACCATGTCTTCTTCAGTGTTGGAGTTGACCAAGTTGAGAAGTCGACCATGTCTCTCAGTGAACGGAGAATTCTCAGGAATCCTAGAAGCAAGCTCCTTGACTTGAGGAGGAACTCTCACAAGGTTGACCTGAATAGTTTTCCTGCGGAGTGAATCCATTACCTATAAAATAGGAACAAAGATGAAGATCCAAATCATTGAAATGGTTAGTGGATGCATATGATGCTTCATGATGTCCATGATGTTATGCACAAGTATATATGTACAAACAAATCACACAAGTTCCTAGTTTCATGCTTGCATGGGGTTTCATAGGTAAGTACCCTCTTGTAGTTTAGTTGGCTCAACCTGTCCTAGAAATAGTAACCGGGTTCTAAGGAGCTCAATATCACTGGATTATTTTCTGTGTTTATTGTTTCAGTTTAGCCACTTTACTGGAGACCAAAATATTCCAAGAAAAAAAATTTCAATGAGTGTAGTATCGAGTATCTACCAACTTCGGACTGCACCAAAGCCGGTCATCTCACTACCCCTAAAAAGGCCAAGTTGGTCAAGTAAAGGTTCTAAAAGTACATTAGTGCTTTATGACATCACTCAGCGGCCCCGTATTCTCTTTGATTGACTCAAAGGCTACCGGTACCCACAAATATGTTGCACTAATATAGCTATTGCTTAGACCATGTCGGTATACCCCGCACAGTTTCCACAATGTATTGCTATTTACCTATGAATGTTTCCCAAATCCGGGTAGAGGATTCAAACCCAAACAATAGAACCAAAGTGTAAAGCATACAAGTCAAGCAAGATAAGCATGTAAAGGTGATATAAAACCCTAAGGTAACCCCACTCATTCTTAATTCCCCAGCAGAGTCACCAGTTCTGTGATACGGTGGGAGAATTGACTTAAGGTTTTGCGTTTGTGTTCGCAAATGTTGCGGTTTAGCAAGAGTCGCCACCGACTTTTATTTTATCCAAAAGGAAAGGTAAAAAAGCACAGGAAAGACCTTTGAGATTGTTTTTGGGTTCGGGGGGTAGATTATGAAAAGGGAAGGTGCTAGCACCCTTTTCATCCATGGTTTCCCATGGGCTCTTAGTTACTTGTTTTAGATCACTTGCTTTTGCTTTTCAATTGTTTGAAATGGTACTTTTGTGTGTGGTTTTGAAAGTATTTTGAAAAGAGGCCTTTGTCTAGGAAACCTTTATAATGATTCTTGTTTGAATGTATACAAAGGTGTTTGTCTTTTGAAAAATGTTTCAATGTTTGAAAGTTTGTTTGGAAATTGTTTTGAAATTGTGTTATGTGTTTGTTTAAAAATAGCAAGGATGGTTTGCAATTTGATCAAGTAACTAGGAGTTGTCTACCCTTACTCAAAAGTCTTTCCTATACATTTTTAACCCTTTAACATTGTTGTTTTACCATTGTATTTGGTAAATAACCATATCTTTGGATGTTAAACGGGACGGGCGTGGGTCATCGTATGACCATGATAACAATATTGCCAAGTATCTTAGCATGTTTTTGGGGGACTAGATCATTTTTTATTTAGGCAACCAAGATAGCGTCATCGAGGGACTATGATATTTTTGTTTTATTTTGATTTTGCCAAGATACCTAGCATGCATACCATGGCCATTTTAAGGCAACAAAGTGGATGAAACCCTAGGGGTGCTTGTGTGCACTGTGTTGTCATTTTCATGTATTTTTGTCTTGTATTAAGTTATGCTATTTGTTTGATTTTGGTCTTTGCATACAAAACCCTAATCTTACTATCATGGTATATGAAAGCGATAAAATGCGTAAAAGTAAATCTAAGACTATTACAACATTATTATGGGGAGGGGGATACAAGTTTGAATAGGGGGATATTGCTCAAAATAAAACCCTAAAATTATTACAACCAAATTGAATTTATTTGTACAAATAAATAAATAAGCAAATATTTAAATATGCAGAAAATATAAATATGCATAAAATGTTTTTGTATTTATTTTATGTATGTAAAATAAATTTATTTAGGTCTTAAAAATAAGAGAAAATAAAATGATTATTTTTGGAAAGGGTGAAAACCCTAATTTTTTGTTTAATAAAAATTATGCTTTATATTATTTATTTATTCATTTTTGTTTAAGAAAAATTATAATATATACAAAAATGTTAAAAAATTAAATATTATATCAAAGTATTAATTTAAGTGTATAAATAATAAAAATAAAAATATATAATATTTTTGTATTAGTTACAAGTTTTTATTTGAGAAAATAAAAGTATTAAACCTAATAAACTAAATATTATGCAAAAAATAAAATAAAAAAATATGAAAAAATGCAAAAAAAATAAAGAAATTTTTTTTGAGATTTTTAATGTTTAGGAAAAAATAAATAAAAGTCAGAAATGTGAAATATGCAAGAAAATATGAAAAATAAAAGAAATGGGCCAAGGGGGTGCAAATAACAAAATGGAGGGTGCTGAAAGAAACAGACCCAAGCGCCTTGGCCCAGAATCACATCATCCCTGACCTTGAGACACTTCCTGCGCGCGTTCTGCCTCTTCAAACTGTTCTTGCTATTCTTTACATGAAATCAAAAGCTCACAACATGAAACTTATAGAGTTTTAAACCACGATTCTAATGATATAAAAAACTTGATCTAACTCTCAAAGACCAGAGAGAATTTCAGTGGCCCTAAATCTTGACCTAGTTTTTTCAGCAACTTCAACATCTAAATTCTCATAGCTCAGTTAATATAAATACAAGCTATGCATATGTACAGCTCAAGCACATTAAAGACTACATTTTTGCTTCACAAACCTAAGCCTAAGGATGTCTAAATACTGAGATAGAAAGTTGGAAATTACCTTGTTCATTCAAGTTCGAATATGGCAATGTAGCAACTTTGAATAAGGCCTGAAATACTTTTGAGCTTGCTTGATGTTCCCTTGACCTTTCCCAATGCTTAGCTTGCTTTGAAATGATCTGAAACTCCTTGTAGAACTCAACCTGCAAAGCTTCAAAATGAAAATGGTGAAGTGTTAAAATGGAATTACAGTTGCTGAACAATGGCTTGGATAGCTCAGGTGTGTTGTAGGGAATGTGTCTGAAGTGATTCAAGATAAAACGCATGAGGCAATTTGGTTTTGGCTTGGTGTTTGTAGAAGTTGCCCTGTTTTGGGCAAAAATTGGGTTTTCTGTGTTAGAGGGTGTTTAGGAACTTGGAAAATCGTGTTTTGGCTTTGTTACAATATGCTGAGGTTGTTTGAAAATGTTACAAGACTTGGTTTTATCAGATTTTCAAGTTGTGGACTTTTTGCAAGCTTTCTTGTTTTTGAAGCAAAAGGTGAGATGACAATGCTCAAGGCCTGTACAGGCTAGCTCAAGGTCTGCACATAGTTGGTGAACTTTGCTTGATATTCATGGACTTTGTTTGCTGCAAGAGATTGGGTCCAATGCTCAAGATAAACAAAATTGCAAAAAGTATGCTTTATGGAAATGGTATTGCAACCTTTATGCCATTTTTTGAATAATTCCTTGTACAATGCTCCATAACTCAGAACAATGCCTTTGTCCAATGTATTTTCATTTAATTAAGGAGTGTGAAAAGGATTAAGACCTGTAAAACAAGTACAAGCATGATCCAAACTGATTTGCAACTTGTGCCAATGTGAAAAATGCCATGGACAAAAGTGAGAAATTGTCATTTTCTTTTCTTCGATTCTCCCTAACCATAAATGATCTTGGAGAGTTCTCTGACATTTTGGAAAGCTTGTAACATGCTCTACAATCCATATTTGAAATGAATTTTGAGATTCCACTTGGAACTATGTGAACGGTTGCCATGAAGATAGGTCAAAATCCTGCCTAAACTAGGGCAAAATTTCATTGTTAAAAGTTTCATGGACCCTTATTCTCAAAATCATAACTTGAGATCCAAGATTCTTTTGGGAAAACTTTGTGAATAAAAGTTGTAGATTTTGTGGAGTACTACAACTTTCATGTTTGAAGTTTCCTTTGAATCCAATTGCATCATGGTGAAAAAGTTGGGAAAAGTTGGGAAAAAATAAGAAATTTTCATAACTTGGAAAATTTCTAAGTTATGAAAATTTTCAATCTTAAACCCTAATTTCCAAAATTAGGTTTCTTGGTGAACAAGTTTCATGTTTTGACACATCTTGATGAAAAATGACCCTTGGCACTTGATTTTGACCAAAAAGTCAAAGTTTGACTTTTTAGTGTACAATTGATTTTTGATCAGTTGACTGGAAATTTCATTTGTCAATCCAATGCATTTGAGATCTTTTAAACCTTGTGATTAGGTCAAGATGATGCCATTGAGTCCTTGGAACCATACTTGAACCCAATTTTCCATTGGCTAGGTGAAAAATCAGAAATTGCCCTTCTACAGTCAAAACCCTAAAAATGACCATTTTGCCCTTTTGATGATCTGATCAAATTTCTTGAGGAGTTGTGGTCCAAACTTGATAAAATGGTTTATATTATTCTATATTGTTGATGTGGATAAAAATTTATGAGGTTTGACTGTAAATTGGCCATGGTTGACTTTTTCCCCAATACAGTTGATTTTTAGGTCAACTATCCAATTGACTGGGCAAAAATTTGATTCAAGGCATGAAACTTGGTATGAGCAATCTTAGGAGTCCAATATGAAGTATGAAAGTCACATTGAGCATTGGTGATCCAAAAATCCTTGTGCAAACTCAAACTCTAATTTCAGGTCATCAGTGCAAGGAGATGTCTTGTGAGGAAAAATCTTGATAAAATGAGAGGGAAAATTTTGGGGAACAACAGCTGCCCCTGTTCAATCTTCTTGAACCTGAAGAGTTAGATTGGCGAGTTTTGCCGTTCGTGACTCAAAGGTAAAAGATGATTGGACACCTGAGTGCCCGTAAATTTGCACTCGTCAACATGTAGTTGAGGGAATGGGCTTAAAGATGCCATTTGGAGATATGATAGAATCTTGTTGGAGATGGGCTTAAAGATGCCATCCAAGAATGTTTGTTGAATTGTATGTTGTAAGTCAAAAGAATAAGTATCAGAATGGTATCCGTGTCTGGAACGTATCTGAACTGTATCTAGAGACTAAATCTGAATGAGCAATAGAATAGCATCCGTGTCTGGAGCATCTCTGAGCTTTGAATCTGAATAAGCAATAGAATAGCATCTATGTCTAGAGCATCTCTGAGCTGTATCTGAGCTCTGTATTTGAATAAGCAATAGAATATCATCTGTGTCTGGAGCATCTCTGAGCTGTATCTGAGCTCTGTATTTGAATAAGCAATAGAATAACATCCGTGTCTGGAGCATCTCTAAACTGTATCTGAGCTCTGTATTTGAATAAGCAATAGAATAGCATCCGTGTCTGGAGCATCTCTAAGCTGTATCTGAGATTTGAATCTGAATAAGCAATAGAATAGCATCCGTGTCTGGAGCATCTCTGAGCTGTATCTGAGCTCTGTATTTGAATAAGCAATAAAATAGAATACGTGTCTAGAGCATCTCTAAGCTGTATCTGAGCTTTGAATATGAATAAGCAATAGAATAGCATCCGTGTCTGGAGCATCTCTAAGCTGTATCATGATTGTATATTGGTAGCTTGTTAATCTTATCCTGAAAAGGGTAAAATGTTAGCTGAAACACAAAGTTATGTTGCATGAAATATATGATGCAATATATGTGTTTTATCATTGTTTATGATATATGAGTGTAATGTATGTGCATGTAAGTTGATTTGATGTATTGTTGAGGAAAATAAATCCTTGATAACTGGAGATAATGAAATCTTTGACTGCTATCGGAGATTCAAAATCTTTGATTGTTGGGGATGAGAAAATCCTTGACAAATTCTGTGGGGATGTGAGAATCCTTCATGTTCTGAAGTTGGAGTATTGACAAAATCTGTTGTGAGAGTAATGCCAAACTTCTTGAGAAATCTGCTTGGCAAATCCAGAGAACTTTGAAGACCTCTACTGGGGGTTAAATTAATGGGAATCCTTACTCAACTGGGGAATAAGGAAAATTCTGACGATCTCTACTGGGGATCATACAAAGGAGAACCTTGATCTGCTGGAGAATAAGGGAGACTCTGTTGGCTTCTGCGTGGAGCTAAGAATGAGAATCTTCAATCTCTGAGGGAATTTGAATCCTTGGGGACTTCATGCTAAGGAGTCAAGAATGAGAATCTTCGATCTGCAGGGGATTAAAAATTCTGATAAATTCATGTTGGGGAGTAATGAAAACTCTGGCAACTTCACTAGGGAATCAAGAATGAGAATCTTCATTCTGTTGGGGAGTAAAAATTCTGACAAATTCATGCTGGGGAGTAATGAAAGCTCTGGCAACTTCACTGGGGAATCAAGAATGAGAATCTTCATTTTGTTGGGGAGTAAAAACTTTGTGGGGAAGAAGGCTTCCTATTGGAGAATAAGTGAAAACTCTGGGGGAGTAACTATACTGCTATGGAGATCAGGAGTTTGGGTTGTATGCCAATCTACTGGGGAATTATCCTAGTTTGGGGATAAGACAAAAGTTAACTGTTATCTGGTTGATTCTCAGACTTTAAGACAACTTGCTGGGGAAGTTGGGGAAAACTGAATGGTTCCCGCTGTGGATTGGTAGTTGGAAATTTGACTCGACTGAGGAAGAAGGTTTCATCTCCGCTGAGGGTCTGTAGTTCAAAGTTTTGGCTCCGCTGAGGATTGGGAGTTTGAAGTTTAACTCTGGTGGAAATTAAGGATTTGAAATCATAACTCCGCTGGGGATATGTATTTCAAGGTTTTAGCTCCGCTGGGGACCTAGATGAGGTATTGCATGGGATTTCTCTTGGAATAGCCTAAAGACGTTTTCCTATACTTTCAACCTGTCAGTAATTATTCTTTCACATTTTGTTTATTTGTAAACAGTGATTATATTCAAATGCATATGCTCATTAATAAATCATTGGACGTTTTCAAATAAAACACAAGTGTAAATAAGAAGAAAAGGCAAATAGTTTTCTGCACTTTGAAGTATCTTTGTATGAACTTTGTGTAAGTATTTTGTACAAAGGAGACAGACATCCTAGTAAGAGAACATTGTCATAAATATGAGAAAAATTTATACAAAGAAATATGGCTATGTGTGAAAATTCCACGGGGTTCCCATTCTTCTATAGCCTTCGCAACTCTAAATATCTTGTCCATTTGTTGCTTCGTTCGAAGATGATTGAGTTGATCAGAAGCCCGGAGCTTGTTTGTGAAGAGATTGTCCTTAAAGTGATCCGACGAGACATAGTCATACGCTTTAATTCCCTAACTTTTTCCTGGACCTCCCTTTCGGGTTTTCGATCCACCGGGAAACCCTTTTTTGCCCAAGTCGCCCTTTCGGGTTTTCAACTTGCCGGGTGTACAGATTTTTTTTTATCCCTAATTTTTGCCTGAACCGCCCTTTCGGGTTTTCGATTCACCGGGATGCCCTTTTTTCCCAAGTCGCCCTTTCGGGTTTTCAACTTGTCGGGTCATTTATGCGTAGTATCTTTTAACTATGTCTACATTCGCAGGGTGCGGCAGGTCATCACCGTCTATGGTGGTTAAAATCATTGCCCCACCAGAAAAGATGTTCTTGATTACAAATGGTCCTTCATAGGTAGGAGCCCATTTTCCCCTGGGATCACTTTACGGCAAGATGATCCACTTGATTACAAGATCCCCAACTTGATATACCTGGCGCCTGACTTTCTTGTTGAAAGCCTTAATCATACGCTTTTGATACGTCTGACCATGGCAAACAGGCAGTAAGTCGCTTTTCATCAATCAAGTTAAGTTGATCAAGCCGGGTCTGAATCCAATCGTCTTCACTCAAACCAGCATCTTTCATGATTCTCAAGGAGGGAATCTGAACCTCGATAGGTAAAACAGCTTCCATGTCGTATACCAAAGAATAAGGTGTTGCCCTAGTTGATGTGCGTGCCGTGGTACGGTATCCGTGCAGAGCAAACGGTAACATCTCATGCCCGTCCTTGTAGGTGATTGTCATCTTTTGTATGATCTTCTTGATATTTTTGTTCGCAGCTTCGACAACACCGTTCATCTTTGGCCGATAGGGAGATGAATTATGATGTTGAATCTGGAACTGCTCGCACAAGGCGGTAATCATAGTGTTGTTCAGGTTTGTACCGTTAACAGTGATGATCCTTTCGAGGATACCATACCGGCAAATGAGGTTCTGCTTGATGAAGCGGGCAACAACATTCTTTGTAACGGATGCGAAGGAAGCTGCTTCGACCCATTTGGTAAAGTAGTCAATGGCCACCAGGATGAAGCGGTGTCCATTGGATGTTGTAGGCTTGATCTCTCCAATCATGTCTATTCCCCACATAGTGAATGGCCAAGGAGCTGTTAAGACATTGAGAGGAACTGGAGGTATATGTACCTTGTCCGCATAGATTTAGCATCTGTGACAAGTCCTGGAATGTTGATAGCAGTCAGCTTCCATGGTAGACCAGTAATTGCCTGCCTGTAGAATCTTCTTAGACATCATATGTCCGCTAGAGTGAGTGCCGAAGGTACCATTGTGCAGTTCGGCCATGATCTGCTCAGCTTCAATCTTGTCCACACAACGGAGCAGAATGCAATCATGATTGCGCTTGTATAGGATACCATTGCTCAAGAAGAACTTAGCTGAGAATCTCCTTAAGAACTTTTTGTCGTTGACTGAAGCTCCTTCAAGATATTCTTGCGCCTCGAGATACCTTTTGACTTCATGAAACCAAGGTCGGTCCACTACTTCTTTGGTATTAATCTCGTGACAATGTGCAGGTTCGTCCATCCGTTCAAGGGTGATTTGGGGAGCCTCATTATCCCAGTTAAGTTTAAACATGGATGACATTGTAGCTAGAGCATCTGCTAGCTGATTTTCTTCTCGCGGGAAGTGCTCGAAGGTAATCTACTCAAAATGTGGTAACAATGTCAAGACATGTTCTTCGTAAGGGATGAGGTTTGGATGCTTAGTGTCCCACTCTCCTTTGATCTGACTGATGACCAAAGTTGAGTCCCCAAGTACAATCAAAGATTTGATTCCCAAGTCTATGGCAGCCTTGAGACCAAAGATACAAGCTTCATTCTCGGCCATGTTGTTGGTGCAGTTAAAGCAAAGTCTGGCGGTGAAAGGTGTATGGCAACCTTCTGGAGAGATAAGTACCGCGCCGATACCGTTGCCAAGTGCATTGGAGGCACCATCAAAGTACAGGGTCCATCGGGATCCTTGTTCAGGTCTGTCATATGGTCTGAAGTCTTTAATGTTATCCAATGTCATGATGTCTTTGTCGGGGAAGTCGAACCTCATGGATTGGTAATCTTCGACAGCTTGATGAGCCAGATGATCGGCTAGCACACTCCCCTTTATATCTTTTTGGGTCGTGTACTGTATATCGTATTCCGTTAGGATCATCTGCCACCTTTCTATTCTTCCAAATAGAGCGGGCTTTTCAAAGATATACTTGATCGGATCCATCTTAGATATCAGCAAAGTGGTATGAGTCAACATATACTGCCTTAGCCAGTGAGCAGCCCATACCAAAGCGCAACAAGTTTTCTCGAGCAGTGAGTATCGGGTCTCACAGTCGGTAAACTTTTTGCTAAGGTAATAAATGGCATGCTCTTTTCGGCCAGACTCGTCATGTTGGCCCAGTATGCACCCCATTGAATTCTCTAGGACAGTCAGATACATGATTAGCGGTCTTCCTTCAACGGGAGGCATCAAGATAGGAGGTTCTAGCAAATCCTCCTTGATTTTAACGAAAGCAACTTGACCGTCATCATTCCATTCAACCACATGATCTTTCTTCAACAGCTTGAAGATTGGCTCACAGGTAGATGTTAGATGAGAGATGAACCTTGCGATGTAGTTTAGGCGTCCCAAGAAACCTCTGACCTCCTTCTTAGTGCGAGGAGCGGGCATTTCTTGTATAGCTTTGACTTTGGCAGGGTCAACCTTGATGCCTTTGTTGCTGAAAATGAAACCCAAGAGTTTACTGGACCGGACTCCGAAAGTGCACTTGTTAGGGTTCAGTCTGAGCTTGTATTCCTTCAACCTGTAAATAGCTTTTGCAAGTGGTCGAGGTGTTCTTCTTCCGTTTGTGATTGGGCTATCATGTCGTCTACGTAAACCTCTATCTCATGATGTATCATATCATGAAACAAAGCTACCATGGCGCGTTGATAGGTTGCCCCGACATTCTTCAGTCCGAACGACATCACTTTGTAGCAGAACGTACCCCACTGTGTAACAAAAGTAGTTTTCTCCATGTCTTCAGGGGCCATTTTGATCTGGTTGTACCCTGAAAATCCGTCCATGAAAGAAAATACCTTGTGCTGAGCTGTGTTGTCAACCAAGATGTCAATGTGCGGAAGTGGAAAGTCATCTTTAGGGCTGGCCCTGTTTAAGTCTCTATAATCCATGTACATTCTTACTTTGCCGTCCTTCTTAGGCACGGGCACAATGTTAGCAACCCATTGTGGATAGGAAGTAACAGCAAGAAAACCAACATTGAACTGCTTTATAACTTCGGCTTTGATCTTTTTAGACATGTCGGGCCTCATGCGGAGAACTTTCTGTTTAACTGGTGGACAGTCTTCTCTTGTGGGCAGACGGTGTACCACAATATCTGTATCAAGTCCCGACATGTCTTCGTAGGACCATGCAAAGATCTCAACATATTCATGCAACAACTGAACTAAGCGCTCTTTGACACTTGGCTCTAGGTTGGCACCCACTCTAACTTCTTTTCTGTCTTCCTCAATACCCAAGTTGATTGTCTCTAACAACTCCTCATGAGGTAG
Source organism: Vicia faba (assembly GCA_948472305.1). Lineage (NCBI taxonomy): Eukaryota > Viridiplantae > Streptophyta > Magnoliopsida > Fabales > Fabaceae > Vicia > Vicia faba. Next base: position 470,137,512 of record OX451735.1, read on the forward strand.
AATATCCCTTTCTTCCTGTTGTAGTAGTCTAGCCAATTCTCCCGGCACCTCACAATCTTCCTCACCTTCGTTTTCGGCGTGGTAGACCAGATCTTCAGAGTCACTGAAGTCCATAGCAGAATTGTTACCCATGGAATCCGGAATGGAAGGGTACCTGCATTTGTGAGTGTGGGTGTGTGTAAGGGATAGTCACCTTTAAACAAATAAAATGTAAAAAGAAAGACAATGAACACCAAATTTTATATGTGAAAACGTCCATGATTCATTAAAATGGCATATGAAGATGAAAAACTCAAACCCTTACAAATGGACCTATATGCCTCGGGTAAGGCACAAGGTTAAAAGAGTACGAATTGTTTGAGAATTATTACAAACCAAGAGAAATGTTTGAAAGATAAATTACTGATTTATGAAAGTAATGGGAACAAAGTCTTTTGCTTCCCAGTTGCACAGTCCTCCGTCCACAGTAGGTAAAATCCAGTCTTCCAAGTTACTCTCCTCTTCACTATCCTCCAAAGCATTGACTCCATGATGGGTGATCTTCACTGGTGGCCCTCCAGCACGGGAGCGGCGCACAGCCTTCTAACTAGCCAAAGTGAAACCCAAGCCAAATTTATCTGATTTAAAAGGAAAGTTGGGAAGCTGCCCCCAGATTGTGCTTCCTCCTTCTTCAATCACAGCCTTTGCATCTTTGAGCAACGACATCCGAGGCGGAGGTCTGGTAATCATGGGTACAAAAGACACTGTCTTGGTTGCCGCATTCTCCTGAGCTACTTCTTCAAAATGATGAAAGGGGTTTTCGATGAATTTACCATCCAATTCAACATAGCGGAAAGAATTTAGATGACTTATCATGTATTCCTCTTCATCGTGAACAATTATAATTTCCCTCGGACAGGGTACTTGAGATTTTAATGTAGAGTGGAGGTAACAGCTCCAGCATGGTGAATCCAGGGTCTTCCCAACAAGCAAGAATAGGAAGGACGGATGTCCATCACATAGAATGTGGAGTTGAAGATTTCAGTTCCCACTTTAATCGGGATGTCCACCTCCCCGTGGACCATCCTCTTAGAACCATCAAAGGCTCTGACAATGATATTGCTTGGTTTCAGGGTTAGGCCTTCACAATCCAACCTATCCAAGGCCTTATTCAGCAAGACATTCAGTGAAGAACCAGTTTCTACCAGAACGTGTGCTAGAGTAGTCCCTCTGTATTCCACCGATACATGCAAAGCGTCATTATGTTTTCTCCCTTTTGATGTTAAATCGGCATCGGAGAGTCCTAGACCATTGTCAGCTGTTAGGCTAGCTACACATTCCTGGAACTGATCCGCGGAGGTTTCCTGTGGCACGTGGGCCGTCTTCAAGAATCTTATCAAAGCTTTAGCATGAGCCTCTGAACAAAGCAGCAAGGCCAACATAGATATTTTTGAGGGGGTTTGCCCCAGTTGTTCCACAACATCATAATCGCTTTTCTTGATTATTTTCAAAATTTCTTCCATTTCTTTCTGAGAGGTTTCAGGGATGACCAATGACTGAGCCCTCGTCTTGACGGGCTCTTCTTGGATCCCTTCCCTCTATTATCAGTAGCAGCAGTGGGGACAACCACAGGAGTTACAACTTCTTCAATAATTGGAGTTCTTGCAGATATGTTGACCGGTACAGGGGTAACCTTAGGAGTAGCTGAGGGTCCGAAGATTTCCTTTGGAGGGGTAATCTCCGGAGAGAAAATTCTTCCACTGCGGGTGATTTTACTCGTTCCAGCAATATTTCCAATGTCGGAAGTCTCTTCATCAGAACTCTCTTCAGTCGATTCAATTTTCTTAATACCATGGTAGTAGATTTCTCCACCATAATTCTACGGTATTGATTTGTCGGACTTGTATGGGACGGGCCCGGGCATGGTTATCTTTAAAGGTACAGTCTTCGAAGCAGATGTAATCTTAACAGGTCTTTTGGAAACCTTGGAAAGATTAGCGGATATGGTAATTATTGAAACATCATTGACAGGAGTCGGTGTAACAGGAGTCTTTTCAAAAAGGATTTCTTGGTTATCCATTAGGCGTTGGATGCCTAAATTTAACAATGGACAGTCGGTTGGTAAGGATGAACAAAGACAACAATCTTATTCACAACTTGGGAAAATCCCAGCCTTCAGCAAATTCAACTTGATTATCAGTAGCGGAGTCATCAAATCATCAACGGTAGCAACAAAAAGATAGCATGGGCATTGTGGCCATGCCTTGGCATTAGAGCAGAGATCACATTCGGCTTTTCAGGGGCGTCGAATTCAACTTCTTTAGCATCTATTAAATCCTGAATTTTATTCTTGAGGGCCCAACAATTGTTGGTGTCGTGCCCTATACTCCCTGAATGATAAGCACACTTGGCGTTGGGATGGTAGTGTGGTGACGAAGTGTTAGGGTTTTTAGGGGCCTCCCTTAGCATGGACAGGTTTAACTTCAAGAGATGAGGTAAAACTTGAGCAGGAGTCATGTTTATCTGGGTGAATTGCTGAGCAGGCCTTTCCACCCTGGCTTGGTTGGTTCTGGGTTGATTGTTTCGGGGCTGATCAGTTGCAGACTTCTGAATCATTACGGCCCCCACCGCTGGCCGGCACTCAACTCTTCCTTGACCTCTTTGGGAGTAGACAGCTGAGACTTCTTTATTTGCTGGAAAAGTCTTTTTGATGGTAGCGGAAGCAGATGCATCTTTATGAATTTTCCCGCTTCTAATGCCGACTTCAACTCTCTCACCAGTTAGAATCAACTCGGTGAACCCCGCAGACGAACTTCCAATCAGGTGATTGAAAAAGGGACCTGACAGTGTACCCAAGAACATATCAACAAGCTCTCTTTCAGATAAAGGTGGTTGCACCCGTCCATCCAAATCTCTCCATATTTGGGCATACTCTTTGAAACATTCATTTGAGACCACGCCCACACTCTGTAATTGAGTACGGGTTGGTGCTAAGTCTGCATTATATTGATACAGTTTGTAGAAGGCGGCCGCTAAATCTTCCCAATTATGCACATCAGACCTCTCCAACTGGTAAAACCAATCCAGTTGTGTCCCCAATAAACTGTCCTGGAAGAAATGGACCCACAGGTCTTTGTCAGAAGAATGTGGTTGAATTTTCCTGACATAAGATCGTAGGTGCATCTTAGGATAAGACAACCCATCGTACTTAGCAAACATAGGTACTTTAAATTTAGGAGGGATTAAAATTGCAGAAACCAACCCTAACTCTTCAAAGTCCAGCCCAGGGACTCTCTGCATCTCTATGGCAGATAGACGCTCTTCCAAGTTCTTGTATTTGTCATCTACATGAGGGTACTGCTGTTCAGAATAGTCTTCATCCTCTTCTTCTTCTTCCTCAGACTCAAATGGTACTACAGCTCCCTTTCCTTTTCCTACCCCTTCATCATATGTTGAGGGGAAATCCAGGACTCTTCTGGCTTGACCTTCAAATCTTCTGCCCAAGGTAGCCACACCAACTCTCTTCTTTTTCTTTTTCTCTTTTTCCTTTTCCAGCAAAGTTTTGAGCTCCTCCTGCCCCTTGGCTAGGGTCATGAGTAGCTGTTGGAACTGTGAATTATGCGCTTGCAAGTCTTTGACCGTCTACTCAATATCCATCTCGCTGAAATAAACAACAGAGAGATAAGGAAACCTGGTGTGAAGACCTGTTTATGCATATGATGAATGATATGTATTCATGTAATGCATTCAAGGATTCAGAAATTCAAATTTGTTTTAAACAAAAAAGGAACACACGTCATATTAATAAGATAGAATTTGTTAGTACATCAATGCCCCATGGGATAAATAATACAAAATTCAAAGGTAAAAATACGTTGCGCATCCTCTTTGGTGCAATGTAGGTGTTGAGAGTCTGCTCTTTGTGAAGTTGACGAGTAAGTTCCAAAACCTTCTTCTCGCTTGCGTAGAATTTGGATTCGAAAGTGTCGTGTTCTCCCTTGAGCTGTATCCAACTCCTTTGTAAATCTTCAAGTGATGTTGGCATGTCAGGATGTAGGAGGGTGTATAGAACCTCTCCTTCCATAACAGGCTCTATAATCATAGGGAGAATCTAGGGGTAAGGCATCATAAGACTTTGGGCGCGGGTTCGTACCCACTTGAGGTAAGGCTCAAGGGGGATGGAATTCTTGTGTCCCAAGGTCTTACTGTCCACCTTGTTGGGTATCCTCCAAGCTCGGATAAACCTTTGTCGAAGTCCTTGATCGTCGTTGTCGAAGTCAAAAACTAAGTCTGGAATCAGCATGTCATGTGGGCCATCCCTTCGGGCGTACCCAAACTGTCTTAGAGCCAAGCATGGGTTGTAGGTGATGCCTCCCCTAATGCCAAGTAGAGGGACATTAGGGAATTCCCCACAACGGTCAATGATGATAACATTTTCTCTGGATCGAGAACACCAATGAACATATGAATGTGTAAGGGTCATCAACCGTTGTGACCACCTCAAACCTTGCTCATTCTTCAAAACTGATTGGGGAAGATGAGAAATAAACCATCTTTCCAGAAGAGGAGTGCAACACATAAGAATACCACTTTTCCTTATTGTACGAGTGTGAAAAGAGTGGAGGATATCCCCAAGCAATGTAGGCACCGGGTTGCGAGCCATGAAGATTTTGACAGCATTCATATCTATAAGCTGGTCAGGGTTTGGGAACAAGACCATCCCATAGATGAGAAGAGCTACAATCTCTTCAAAAGCTTGTAAGTCCAATGAATTCCAGCATTCTTGAGCTTTCTTAAACAGGAACTTTGCCAAGAAACCCTTGACACCACTTTTGGTTTCCCAATGGCCTATGACATCAGATGGTTGCAAGTGCAGGGCTTGAGCAACATCTTCAGGATTTGGATCTCTTTCCGTACCGTTGAAAGGTAGTTGATGGAGAATAGAAATCCTCAAGAGTTGAGAAAATTCCTCTAAAGTGGGCACTAGCTGGTAATCAGGAAATGTGAAGAAGTGGTGTAGGGGGTCAAAGAACTGGAAGAGAACTTTCACCATGTCTTCTTCAGTGTTGGAGTTGACCAAGTTGAGAAGTCGACCATGTCTCTCAGTGAATGGAGAATTCTCAGGAATCCTAGAACAAAGCTCCTTGAGTTGAGGAGGAACTCTCACAAGGTTAACCTGAATAGTTTTCCTGCAGAGTTAATCCATTACCTACAAAATAGGAACAAAGATGAAGATCTAAATCCTTGAAATGGTTAGTGGATGCTTATGATGCTTCATGATGTCCATGATGTTATGCACAAGTATATATGTACAAATAAATCACACAAGTTCCTAGTTTCAGGCTTGCATGGGGTTTCATAGGTAAGTACCCTCTTGATGTTTAGTTGGCTCAACCTTTCCTAGAAATAGTAACCGAGTTCTAAGGAGCTCAATATCACTGGATTATTTTCTGTGTTCATTGTTTCAGTTTAGCCACTTTACCGGCGACCGAAATATTCCAAGAAAACAAACCTCAATGAGTGTAGTATCGAGTATCTACCAACTTCAGACTGCACCAAATCCGGTCATCTCACTACCCCTAAAAAGGCCAAGTTGGTCAAGTAAAGGTTCTAAAAGTCCATTAGTGCTTCATGACATCACTCAGCGGCCCCGTATTCTCTTTAATTGACTCAAAGGCTACCGGTACCCACAAATATGTTGCACTAATATAGCTATTGCTTAGACCATGTCGGTATACCCTGCACAGTTTCCATAATGTATTGCTATTTACCTATGAATGTTTCCCAAATCCGGGTAGAGGATTCAAACCCAAACAATAGAACCAAAGTGTAAAGCATACAAGTCAAGCAAGATAAGCATGTAAATGTGATCTAAAACCCTAAGGTAACCCCACTCATTCTTAATTTCCCAGCAGAGTCTCCAGTTCTGTGATGCAGTGGGAGAACTCACTTAAGATTTTGCGTTTGTGTTCGCAACTGTTGCGGTTTAGCAAGAGTCGCCACCGACTTTTATTTTATCCAAAAGGAAAGGTAAAAAAGCATAGGAAAGACCTTTGAGATTGTTTTTGGGTTCGGGGGGTAGATTATGAAAAGGGAAGGTGCTAGCACCCTTTTCATCCATGGTTTTCCATGGGCTCTTAGTTACTTATTTTAGATCACTTGCTTTTGCTTTTCAATTGTTATAAATGGTGCTTTTGTGTGTGGTTTTGAAAGTATTTTTAAAAGAGGCCTTTGTCTAGGCAACCTTTGTAATGATTCTTCTTTGAATGTATACAAAGGTGTTTGTCTTTTGAAAAATGTTTCAATGTTTGAAAGTTTGTTTGGAAATTGTTTTGAAATTATGTTGTGTGTTTGTTTGAAAATAGCAAGGATGGTTTGCAATTTGATCAAGTAACTAGGAGTTGTCTACCCTTACTCAAAAGTCTTTCCTATACATTTTTAATCCTTTGACATTGTTGTTTTACCAATTTATTTGGTAACCAACCCTATCTTTGGATGTTAAACGGGACGGGCGCGGGTCATCGTATGACCATGATAACAATATTTCCAAGTATCTTAGCAAGTTTTGGGGGGACTAGATCATTTTTTGTTTAGGCAACCAAGATAGCGTCATCGAGGGACTATGATCTTTTTGTTTTGTTTTGATTTTGCCAAGATACCTAGCATGCATACCATGGCCATTTTAAGGCAACAAAGTGGATGAAACCCTAGGGGTGCTTGTGTGCATTGTGTTGTCATTTTTCATGTATTTTTGTCTTGTATTAAGTTATGCCATTTGTTTGATTTTGGTCTTTGCATACAAAACCCTAATCTTACTATCATGGTATATGAAAGCGATAAAATGCATAAAAGTAAATCTAAGACTATTACAACATTATTATGGGGAGGGGGATACAAGTTTGAATAGGGGGATATTGCTCAAAATAAAACCCTAAAACTATTACAACCAAATTGAATTTATTTGTACAAATAAATAAATAAGCAAATATTTAAATATGCATAAAATATAAATATGCACAAAATGTTTTTGTATTTATTTTATGTATGTAAAATAAATTTATTTAAGTCTTAAAAATAAGAGAAAATAAAATGATTATTTTTGGAAAGGGTGAAAACCCTAATTTTTTGTTTAATAAAAATTATGCTTTATATTATTTATTTATTCATTTTTGTTTAAGAAAAATAATAATATATACAAAAATGTTAAAAAATTAAATATTATATGAAAATATTAATTTAAGTGTATAAATAATAAAAATAAAAATATATAATATTTTTGTATTATTTACAAGTTTTTATTTGAGAAAATAAAAGTATTAAACCTAATAAACTAAATATTATGCAAAAAATAAAATAAAAAAATATGAAAAAATGCAAAAAAATAAAGAAAATATTTTTGAGATTTTTAATGTTTAGGAAAAAATAAATAAAAGTCAGAAATGTGAAATATGCAAGAAACAATGAAAAATAAAAGAAATGGGCCAAGGGGGTGCAAATAACAAAATGGAGGGTGCTGAAAGAAACAGGCCCAAGCGCCTTGGCCCAGAATCACATCATCCCTGACCTTGAGGCACTTCCTGCGTGCGTTCTGCCTCTTCAAACTGTTCTTGTTATTCTTTGCGTGAAATCAAAAACTCACAACATGAAACTTATAGAGTTTTAAACCACGATTCTAATGATATAAAAAACTTGATCTAACTCTCAAAGACCAGAGAGAATTTCAGTGGCCCTAAATCTTGACCTAGTTTTTTCAGCAACTTCAACATCTAAACTCTCCTAGCTCAGTTAATATAAATACAAGCTATACATATGTACAGCTCAAGCACATTAAAGACTACATTTTTGCTTCACAAACCTAAGCTTAGGGATGTCTAAATACTGAGATAGAAAATTGGAAATTACCTTGTTCAGTTAAGTTCGAATATGGCAATATAGCAACTTTGAATGAGGCCTGAAGGACTTTTGAGCTTGGTTGATGTTCCCTTGACCTTTCCCAATGCTTAGCTTGCTTTGAAATGATATGAAACTCCTTGTAGAACTCAACCTGCAAAGCTTCAAAATGAAAATGGTGAAGTGTGCAAATGGAGTTACAGTTGCTGAACAATGGCTTGGATAGCTCAGGTGTGTTGTAGGGAATGTGTCTGAAGTGATTCAAGACAAAACGCACGAGGCAATTTGGTTTTGGCTTGGTGTTTGCAAAAGTTGCCCTATTTTGGGCAGAAATGGGGTTTTCTGTGTTATAGGGTGTTTAGGAACTTGGAAAATCATGTTTTGGCTTTGTTACAATATGCTGAGGTTGTTTGAAAATGTTACAAGACTTGGTTTTATCAGATTTTCAAGTTGTGGACTTTTTGCAAGCTTTCTTGTTTTTGAAGCAAAAGGTGAGATGACAATGCTCAAGGCCTGTGCATGCTAGCTCAAGGCCTACACATAGTTGGTGAACTTTTCCTGATATTCATGGACTTTGTTTGCTGCAAGAGATTGGGTCCAATGCTCAAGATAAACAAAATTGCAAAAAGTATGCTTTATGGAAATGGTATTGCAACCTTTATGCCATTTTTGGAATAATTCCTTGTACAATGCTCCATAACTCAGAAAAATGCCTTTGTCCAATGTATTTGCCTTTAATTAAGGAGTGTGAAAAGGATTAAGACCTGTAAAACAAGTACAAGCATGATCCAAACTGATTTGCAACTTGTGCCAATGTGAAAAATGCCATGGACAAAAGTGAGAAATGGTCATTTTCTTTTCTTCGATTCTCCCTAACCATAAATGATCTTGGAGAGTTCTTTGACATTTTGGAAAGCTTGTAACATGATATAAAATCCATCTTTGAAATTCATTTTGAGATTCAACTTGGAACTATGTGAAAAGTTGCCATGCAGATAGGTCAAAATCCTGCCTAAACTAGGGCAAAATTTCACTAAGTTAAAAGTTTCATGGACCCTTATTCTCAAAATCATAACTTGAGATCCAAGCATCTTTTGGGAAAACTTTGTGAATAAAAGTTGTAGATTTTGTGGAGGAATACAACTTTCATGTTGGAAGTTTCCTTTGAATCCAATTTCATCATGGTGAAAAAGTTTGGAAAAGTTGGGAAAAAATAAGAAATTTTCATAACTTAGAAAATTTCTAAGTTATGAAATTTTTCAATCTTAAACCCTAATTTCCAAAATTAGGTTTCTTGGTTAACAAGTTTCATGTTTTGATACATATTGATGAAAAATGACCCTTGGCACTTGATTTTGACCAAAAAGTCAAAGTTTGACTTTTCAGTGTACAGTTGATTTTTGATCAGTTGACTGGAAAATTCATCTGTCAATCCAATGCATTTGAGATCTTTTGAACCTTGTGATTAGGTCAAGATGATTCCATTGAGTCCTTGGAACCACAATTGAACCCAATTTGCCATTGGCTAGGTGAAAAATCAGAAATTGCCCTTCTATAGTCAAAACCCTAAAAATGACCATTTTGCCCTTTTAATGATCTGATCAAATTTCTTGAGGAGTTGTGGTCCAAACTTTATCAAATGGTTTATATGAGTCTATATTGTTGATATGGATCAAAAATTATGAGGTTTGACTGTAAATTGACCATGGTTGACTTTTTCCTCAATACAGCTGATTTTTAGGTCAACTGTCCAATTGACTGGGCAAAAATTTGATTCAAGGCTCGAAACTTGGTATGAGAAATCTTAGGAGTCCAACATGAAGTATGAAAGTCACATTGAGCATTGATGATCCAAAGATCCTTGTGCAAACTCAAACCCTAATTTCAGGTCATCAGTGCAAGGAGATGTTTTGTGAGGAAAAATCTTGATAAAACGAGAGGGCAAATTTTGGGGTACAACAGTAAGAATGTATACAAAAATGTTGATCTTTTGAAAATGTTTTCAAGTTTTAAAGATGTTTTTGAAAGTGTTGGTGTTTGTTTTTGAAAATAGAAAGGATGTTTTTGGTTTGAAAAGGAGCAAGTAACTAGGAACATTCTACCTACTCAAAAGTCTTTCATGTTTATTTCCTCTTTCCTTTGACATTGTTATCTTACCATTTATTTGGTAAGTAACCCTAACTTTGGATGTAAAAGGGACGGGCAAGGGTCATCGTATAGCCATGATTAGAAATGTTGTAAGATATCTTAGCATTTTCTTTAAGGGACTAAGATCATTTTTGAAAGGCAACTTGGATAGCGTCATCGAGGGACTATCATCTTGTATTTGTCTGTTTTTTGCCAAGATGCCTCACATGCATAATATGGCCATTTTCGTAAGGAAACAAAGTGGGTTTACCCTAAGGGTGAAAGTGTGCAAGTGTGCCTTTTTCATGCTTGATTTGTCTTGATTAGGGTTTTCTATTTGTTGGTTTTGATCTTTCCATACAAACCCTAACTACTAGCATTTATATATAAAATATTAAATTGTTGAAAATAAAAATACTAAGCTATTACATCATTTAGGGGAGGGGATATACAAATTATAAATGGGGAATTGCAAGAAAATTAAATCTAATTATCTATTACAACCATATTGAATAATATAATGTAAAATGTACAATAATATAATGTAAAAGAAAAGAAAATTGTTTTTGTTTGAGTTTTTATATGAAAGATTTTAAAGTTAACCTAATTAAACTAAAAAGAAAGAAAGAAATTAATTAAAATTCCTGAATTCTAAGTTGATTTAATTAGAAAAGAAAATTAAAACAAAACTAAGTCTAAATTAAATAATTTAAGAAAAGAAATTTGTTAAGAAAATGTTTTTGGTCTTTTATTTAAAAGAAAAATAAAGTAAATATAACAATTTTTAGTCTAAATAAAATATTTGTGGTATTTTTGATTAAAAAATAGTAATAATAAATGAAAATAAGAAAATAAAATAAAATAAATAAAACTTAGAAGTCAGGGGTTTGAAAATTAGAAGAGAGGTTAGAAAGTAATTCTTTTGAGAATTTAGGCCCAAGGCCATTTTTTGTATAATCAGAATAAATAAATAAAGTTATGTGGGCTGCGTGATATGAGCAAACAGGGGGGAGGGGGTATTAGTGAGTAAAATGAATCAGGCCCAAGGGAGAGGACCCAAACGCGCTGGCTGCAAAATCAAAAAGAAACAAAAAATGAAAGAAAAAATGACAAAACGGACGTTGGGGCTCAAACTCAGGTTCTAAAGGTGAAAGGCGCGTGCTTCCACCACTGGGGTGGCTATACATCCATTTAATTATATCAAACCATAAATATATATTAGAAACTACTTCCTGAAGACAACTTCACCTTCAACCTCGCGCCTAGCCAGACCATCTGCATCTTGTTCATTTCTCATCCATTTGCAAAAGTGTAAACATGAATCTTGTGGAAAATTTCCTCATGATTTCAGAAATGTAAAGCATTAAAACTATAGATCAAAGACAAACATGAATTTTATTGGCCCTAATCTGAACCCTAACTTTTCCAGAAATTTCAATCTTAAAATTGTCTAAGCTCAAGCAACATATATGAAAAATATGGACATGGTTAGCTTCAGGGAAATGATATCTACATTTTTCATTCACAAATTAAACATTAATGATGCATATATGAAGAGTTCAAAAGTTAGAAAACTCACCTTGCAAGAGGGTATCGTGTTTTGAGTTTGAGCAGCTTTTGATGAGTTCCAGTGATTGGGTTAGCTTCCTCATGTTCCCAGGAAGCTAATGTGATGCTTGGCTTGAGCTGAAAGTGGTTGAGGACTTCTAGAGAAGTCCACATGCAGACCCCTGTTTTTGAAAATGGAACTTGATGATGGAGGTGTTATAGTTATGAAACAGGGTCAAGGATAAGTTGTATTTGATGTTTAGAAGCTTTAGGATTGATTAGGAAGGAAAACGCACGAGGGAAATGAGAGATATAAGTTTAAGGTCAAAATTATGCATCAATGGAGTTTCTTGTGCAAATTATGGCTTGAGGGAGTTTTGGTGTGTTTCAGGGTGCTTAAGCTCGTCCTCTAGCTCACAAATAGTGCCTCTATTTATAAGCAACAAGTTTGGAAGCTTGTTGTTTATCAGAATTCAAAATCACAAGTTTAAACATAACATGTGATTTTTGAGAAATCCAAGTTTTAAAGTCTTGTGTACTTGCTAAGATAGAGTGGTTATGCTTTAAAAACACTTGCTTCTGACTTTGTAAATGGAGTGTGATCATAGGGAACAAGTTAGAGGCTCAAGAATTGACTTTGTGCATAAATCTTGCTTTTCAAGAATGGTATTCTTCACTTTCTTCCCAAAATGGCAATGTGAATTGGATAAAGCTTAAATCACTTGTATTATAGCTCAAAAGTTTGTGTAATCCATTAATGATGGATAGATAAATAAGTTAGAAGGCCTGCAAAGCAAGATTATGCAGCCTAACATTGAAATTGCATTTTTCTTCATCATGAAAATGACCTATAATTCAAGAATGAAATGCCAACTTCATGCCTTCGATTCTGCTTGCTCAAACATGATCTCAAGAAGTTCTTAGACATTTTAGAAAGCTTGTAAAGTGCTCTACAACCCCTCTTTGAATCACTTTTGAAAATTCCCCTTGGAACTATATGAAAATTTGCCATGAAGTTAGGTCAAAATCCTGCCTAAACTAGGGCAAAATTTTTACTAAGTGTTTTGTTTCATGACCATGACTTCGTGGATTAATAACTTGAGATCCAAGCATTTCTAGGAGAAGTTGTGTAAAGAAATGTTTTAGATCTCATGGAGATCTACAACTTTCATGTTGAAAGTTTCTTTTGAGTCATCTTGCATCATGGTGAAAAATTGGCTCAAAGTTGTGCAAAAATATGAAGTTTTTAACACTTAGAAAAATTTCTAAGTTTAGAAACTTTGACTTTTCAAAATGAAATCTTGACTTCTTGATTTCTTGATGAAAAAGTTTTATATTTTGACAAGTTTTGATGAATTGTGATCTTTGACACTTGATTTTAACCAAAAAGTCAAAGTTTGACTTTTCAGTATATAGTTGACTTTTGATCAGTTGATTGAAAATCAACTATCAATCAATTGATCTTGAGGGAAGTTTTGAGTCATGCCATTAGGTTAAAATGATTCAATTTAACTCTTGAGATCATTCCTCAAACCGATTAACCACTTGCTAGGTCAAAAATCAGAAATTGCCCTTTCTCAATCAAAACCCTAATTTTGACCATTTTGCCCTTTTGATGATCTGATCAAATTTCTTGAGGAATTATGGTCCAAACTTTATCAAATGACATATGAGTTCATAATGTTGATATGGATAATTTTTTTTTGAAGTTTGATTGTAAATTGGCCACAATTGACTTTTTCCCCAATACAGCTGATTTTTAGGTCAATTGCTCAATTGACTGAGCAAAAATGTGATCCGACTTGAAAACTTGACATGAGTAATCTTGAGGGTCCATAATGATCCATTAAATTCATATGAGGCATTAAAAGTTCAATTATCCTTGTGCAATCTCAAACCCTATTTTCAATCATCAGTGCTTAAGGAGGTGTCTTGAGCTGATCAACCCTTTTGCAGTCTTGAACCAAAGGAAATCTTGTGAAAAAATATTTGATAAATGAGAGGGAAAATTTTTGGGTACAACAGTTTCATATGCATATGTCATGATGCATGAATGTGTAATGTTATTGAAATGTGTCTTAATCTGGGAAAATGAATCCCTGACTACTGCTGGGGAGTTTCAGAAGCTGAATCCTTGACTTTTGTTGGAGACGAAGAGTCTGTGTATTTTAAACTTTGTTTAGAGTGTTTCCGCTGGGGATTCCTACTAATTTGTTTGATGAAACTCTGTAGGGGATGTTGATTTCTGCTTGAGGAGTAGGGTTCAGGAACCTTTGTTGACCATTATTCTACTGGGGAATTTAATTCTAAAATACCCTGACTGGGGATAAAAGAGATGACTAAACTTCTGATTTGTCTGGAGAGGATAAAGTCAACTGGTATCTGATCAGATCCTAGACTTTGCATTAACTTTCTAGCAATAGTATCAACTTTACTGGGGAAGAGGAGTCTTGTTAGTTGATATGTAGTATTCTGAGGAGAAAACTCAAGCTGGGGGAGATTGTAGTCCATTGAGGAAGGTATTCTGAAGACCTTACCGGGGAAATGAATTCATCATGTGAAGAACTTTTTGCAAAGTTTCTTTCTCAGCTTTGGAAGAACAAACTCGGCTGGGGAAGAGAATTTCCAAGAGATATACATATCAGAATTATGGATGGAGAATGTATGAATTCACTCTGTGGGGATAATCTCATTTAAGTAACTCTGTGGGGACATCCCAAATCTTTAAGTAAATGCTTATTACTATTATTGTTCATACATTTGTTAATAGTTAAATTGCTCATATGCATATGTTCATTCAATTTTAGTCATTGAACGTTTTTGCACTCAAAACAGAAAAACAAAAAGTTCGCACTTCAAAGTATATTTGCATTGATAATTTGCTTAAAAACAGGCGTTTTTGTAAAGGGAGACATAAATCCTAGTAAGAGGAAGTCTTCAAAAAAATGAAAAGAATACAAAGTGAAAACCAAAATTATATAGCCATGTGGAAGTGATCTCATTAGATTTTGACTCCGTTATTTCCCCTATGTCTTCGAACATCATCCTTTATCGTTGAAATAAGTTGATTGAATTGATATCGTACCATTTGAACTTTTGGCCTTGGTAATAAAGATGGATGTTAGTGATGCAATAGGACATAGTCGTACGCTTTAATCCTTAACTTTTTCCTGGACCTCCCTTTCTGGTTTTCGGTCCACCAGGATACCCTTTTTTGCCCAAGCTGCCCTTTCAGGTTTTCGACTTGTTGGGTGTACAATATTTTGTATATATCCCTAATTTTTGCCTAGGTATGTCAACCTAGCGGGTCGTTCTTTATGCGTAGTATTTTTTTATTATGTCCGCATTCACAAGATGCGGGAAGTCTTTGCCGTCCATAGTGGTTAGCATCATAGCACCGCCAGAGAATACTTTCTTGACAACAAATGGCCTTTCGAAAGTGGGAGTCCATTTTTCCATGGGATTTACTTGTGGTAAAAGGATGAACTTTATTACCAAGTCGCCAACCTGGTATACTCGAGGTTTGATCTTCTTGTTGAGCGCCTTGATCATACGCTTTTGATACATCTGACCATGACAGACAGCAGCCAGTCTCTTCTCATCAGTCAAATTCAACTGATCCAATCTAGTCTTAATCCATCCGTCTTCGCCTAAGTTTGCTTCTTTCATAATCCTTAAGGATGGAATCTGAACTTCAACAGGCAGGACAACTTCCATGCCATTGACTAAAAAGAATGGGGTTGCCCCAGTTGATGTTCACACCAAGGTACGACAACCATGAAGAGAAAACAGTAGCATCTCATGTCAGTCTTTATAGGTCACCACCATCTTTTGCACAATCTTCTTTATGTTTTTGTTGGCGGCTTCCACTGCACCATTCATCTTAGGTTTGTATGGAGAAGAGTTGTGATGCTTGATTTTGAACTGTGTACAGAGTTCAGTGATCATAGCATTGTTGAGGTTAGTTTCATTATCAATGATGATCCATCCAGGTATGTCGTACCTGCAGATGAGGTTATGCTTGATAAACCGGGCTACAACGTTCTTAGTAACTGAGACAAATAAATCAGCTTCGACCCATTTGGTGAAGTAGTCAATGGAGACGAGGATGAAACAATGTCCATTGGAGGCAGTGGGCTTGATTTCTCCGATCATGTCAATTCCCCACATTGCAAATGGCCACGGAGTAGTCATGACGTTTAAAGGTATTGGAGGTACATGAACCTTATTAGCATAGATTTGGAATTTGTGGCAAGTCCTCAAGTGGTGGTGACAATCAGTTCCCATTATCGACCAATAGTAACCATCCCTCAGAATCTTCTTGGCCATAGTATGTCCACTGAAATGAGTTTTGAAGATACCCTCATGCATATCCTCCATGATATTTTCTAATTCCTTCTTGTCCATACAAAGCAGCAGAGTAGAGTCATAGTTACACTTGTACATAATCCCATTACTTTGGAATAACTTGGCTGAGAACCTCCGCAGGAATTTCTTGTCTTTGATTGAGGCTCCCTCAGGATACTCTTGTGCTTCAAGGTACCTTTTCACTTCATGGAACCAAGGCTTTTCCTCATCAGTGTCAATCTCATAACAGTGTGCTAGTTCGTCAAATCTTTCGTTAGTAATTATGGGAGCCTCGTTGTCCCAATTGACCTGGAACATAGACAACATCATTTCTAAGGCATCTGCCAATTGATTTTCTTCCCTCGAGATGTGTTCAAAGGTAACTTCCTCAAAGTATGGGGTCAATGTTAACACAAGTTCTTTATAGGGAATCAAATTTGGATGTTTGGCATCCCACTCTCCTTTAACTTGACTGATTACTAGTGCCGAATCTTCGTATATGCTTAAGAATTTGATTCTTAGGTCAATGGTAACCTTAAGACCCAAGATGCATGCCTTATACTCAACCATGTTGTTTGTACAGTCAAAGCAAAGTCTGGCAGTGAAAGGTGTATGGCAACCTTTAGGAGAAATGATCACAACACCAATTCTGTTTCCCAAAGCATTGGAAGCTCCATCAAAAACCATAGTCCATAGGGATCCTTGTTCAGGTCCTTCATGCGGTCCAGGCTTTTCACAGTCGGTTATCAGCATGATTTTCTCGTCCGAGAATTCAAAGTCCATGGACT
This sequence comes from Vicia faba, assembly GCA_948472305.1. Taxonomy (NCBI): domain Eukaryota; kingdom Viridiplantae; phylum Streptophyta; class Magnoliopsida; order Fabales; family Fabaceae; genus Vicia; species Vicia faba. The sequence continues at coordinate 470,154,191 of OX451735.1, forward strand.
GGTAGTCATCAACAGCTTGATGCGCCATATGATCCTCCATCACACTTCCTTTGATTGCCTTTTGTGTAGTGTACTGGATATCATATTCAGTCAAAATCATTTTCCACCTAGCTATTCGTCCAGAGAGAGTTGGCTTCTCGAAGATATACTTGATGGGATCTATCTTAGAAATTAATAGAGTGGTGTGAGTCAACATGTACTGTCTTAGCCGGTGAGCAGCCTATGCCAAAGTGCAACAAGTTTTCTCGAGCAGTGAACATCTTATTTAACAGCCAGTAAACTTTTTCCTATGGTAGCATATTGCATGCTCTTTTCGGCCAAGCTCGTCATGTTGTCCCAGCACACACCCCATTGAATTCTCTAATACAAGCAAGTACATAATCAGAGATCTTCCTTCAACTGGAGGCATCAGAATTGGAGGTTATTGTAAGTACTCCTTGATCTTGTCAAAAGCTGCTTGGCAGTCGTCGTTCCATCTGACTACTTGGTCTTTCTTCAATAGTTTGAAGATTGGCTCACAAGTAGCTATTAAGTGAGATATGAACCGGGAAATATAGTTGAGTCGACCAAAGAAACCCCTGACCTCCTTCTCAGTACAGGGAGCTGGCATTTCTTGTATGGCTTTGACTTTTGCGGGATCAACTTGAATACCTTTTCCACTGACGAAAAACCCTAGGAGTTTTCCAGACCTTACCCCGAAGGTGCATTTGTTGGGATTTAGCCTCAACTTTTATTACTTCAACCTTTCAAAAAGCTTATGTAAATAATCAAGGTGTTCTTCCTCAGTTTGCGACCTTGCAATCATATCATCAACATGCACTTCTATCTCATGATGGATCATGTCATGAAATAGAGCTACCATAGCCTGTTGATAGGTTGCGCATGCATTCTTCAAACCGAAAGGCATGACCTTATAGCAGAAGGTGCCCCATTGTGTGATAAAGGTGGTTTTCTCCTTGTCTTCGGGTGCCATTTTGATTTGATTTTAACCAGAGAAGCCATCCATAAAGGAGAAAACTTTGTGTCGAGTCGTGTTGTCAACCAAGACATCGATATGTGGTAGTGGGAAATCATCCTTGGGGCTTGTTGTAACACCCCCTAACCCCATATAGAATAAATAGCGTAATCAGAGTAAAATAATGTGCATCTCAAAGAGGGCGTCACATATTGAATTCACAAAATATCCAAGAAATTCAAACATGTATACTGGTTATGATCATAACACGTATTCAAACTTCATGTTTTCAAAATCATGCACATCACAGTGGAATAATTCTTTACTCAAACAATAATAATAATGATTATATCCCATACTATAATAATAAATCCTCATAACAAGTCATGGACCTCAAATCCTTAGGAACAGAGGCCACTCAACATAAACTCTCAACATACAATTCAAATAAGAGAAATAAAAATATCTTTTCAATTAAACAATAGTTCAAAACCTCCCCCGTGTTACATAGACCAGAGCAATGACTCACTACCTAGGGATAAACAGATAAATAAGGATCTAGCTCTTCTGACTAATCCTGGAAAGTAGGAGAGGTTGTTAATCTTCACTTAAGCTCTTGAAAATTAGATTCACACTGAAAAGTCAAAATGAAAGCCTGACCCTTCCTAGTCAACTGCGTCAAAGGTAACACTAACTTAGAAAAACCTTCAATAAACTTGTGATAATAACCAACCAAACCAAGAAAACTTCTAATCTTAGAAATAGATTTCAGAGCTTCCCATTGAGACACAACCTTTGCAAGATCAACATAAATACCCCTACTCGAAATCACATGCCCAAGGAAACTCACTTCCTTCAACCAAATCTCACACTTAGAAAGTTTAGCATACAACTGCTTCTCCTTAAACACATATAACACAATTCTCAAATGCTCAGCATGCTCCTTTTCACTCTTCGAATACACTAGAATGTCATCAATGAACACGACAACAAATTTATCCAAATACTCATGAAAAATCTTGTTCATATATTCCATAAATACACCAGGTGCATTGGTCACACCAAACGGCATCATACAATACTCATAGTGACCATATCTTGTTCTAAAAGCAGTCTTCTGAATATATTCAGCTTTCACATGAATCTGATGATACCCAGATCTCAAATCAATCTTACTGAACACATTTGCACCAACAAACTGATCCATTAAATCATCAATCCTCGGAAGTGGATACTTGTTCTTAATAGTCACTTTGTTAAATTGTCTATAATCTACACATAACCTCATAGAACCTTCTTTCTTCTTAACCAACAAAGCAGGTGCACCCTATGGTGATACACGCGGACGAATAAACTTTTTCTCAAGTAGATACTTTAGTTGAATCTTCAACTCTTTCAATTCAGAAGCTGACATCCGATATGGAGCCATCGAAACAGGACTAGTTCCAGGAATTAAGTCGATCATAAACTCCACCTCACGTTCTAGAGGAAAATCACTTACATCTTCAGGAAACACCTCAGGAAAATCACGGACAATAGGAAACTCACCCATAGTTTACTTCTCGCTAAGATCCAACATTGCCAACAAAGTAAACAACATGGTACCGTCTTGCACATACTCATTCACTTTACATACTATCAAGCTGTCAAGATAAGCCTATCCCGTCCAATACGATCTCGTCTACTATTAACAAGCGATTAAGGGTGATTAATTCCTCAATTTGTCAATAGATAGCCGACAACCGTAATGGTGGCATAAACCATTGTTACCCAACTGCAATAGCGTCCTTCATCTTGCTCAAAATCACCTGAGCATAATGTCCAATAATCTCTCTAAAGCTTATAATGTTGTTCTCCATTTCCTTCTTTCTCAGGTTCCAGAAAATAATTGTCTTAGACAAACAATTGTTGTAAACATTAGTTCAAATCCACACTCTTAAAATCAACAACACACTGAACCAACACTCCACGACTGAAACAACTCAGGGAATCGAAAACTCCTCCCCACTTTCCTCAAACTCACTCTTGTAACTAAGTGTTTAGAAGAAACAAACAAGTACCTATAGTGTTTCCATACAAGGATCAAAGCAACCAACCAGAGTTCAATCTCAGTCTGACCATCTGTTTGTGGATGATACGCCGAACTCAAACACAACTTCAAACTAAAAGAACTTTGCAAACCTTCCCAACAATGCAAAGTAAACCTCGAATCTCTATCGGAAACAATACTCGACGGAACACAATGCAAACTTACAACTTTCTCAATATACAACTTAGCAAAATTCTCCATCGGATAATCCATCATAATTGGAACCAAATGATAAGACTTTGTCAATCTATCAACGATGACCCAAACTGCATCCCAATTATTCGGAGTCTTCGAAAAACCATAAATAAAATCCATAGAAATATTATCCCATTTCCATTCAAGAATAAACAACGGTTGCATTAAACCAGATGGTTTCTGATGTTCGATCTTAGACTTCTGAAAAAACAAACAATAATACACAAACTCTGCAATATCCTTCTTCATATCAGACCACCAAAATAGTTTCCTTAAGTTTTGATACATCTTAATTATTTATACTCTCACTCATAAACAAAAATATTCAAATAACACATATATCCAACTATTTCAAATAGTCGTTAAAACACATAATTTAATTAATTATCATATAATATAATAATTAATAAAATAATTAAATAATACTAAATAAAAATCAGGATGTTACAACTCTCCCCCACTTAAAAGATTTTTGTACTCGAAAATTACCTCAAACGAATAAATCGGGATAGGAATCCATCATCTTGCTCTCTAACTCCCAAGTTATATTATCGTATGTCGGTCCTCCCCAAACCACTTTTACCAAAGCGATTTATTTACCTCGAAGTCGTTTCACCTCTCGACCCTTTATCCATGTAGGTGATGTCTCAACAGTTAAGTTATCTCTCACATGAACATCATCTAACTGTATAACATGAGACAGATCTGCAATATACTTTCTCAACTGAGACACGTGAAACACATCATGGAGATTAGAAAGTGACGGCGGAAAATGGATCTGATAAGGCTCTTAACCTACTCACTCAACAATCTAATATGAACCAATAAAATACGGTGTCAACCTATGTGACTTTAAAGCTCTACCAACACCAGTTACCGGAGTAACCCTCGGAAACACATAATCTCCCTTCTCAAATTTAAGATCCTTCCTCCTCTTATCATGATAACTCTTCTAACGACTCTGAGAAGTCCTCATCTTCCCCCGAATCATCTTAATCTTATCCGTAGTCTGTTGAACTATCTCAGGTCCAACCACAACACTCTCTCCAGATTCATACCAATACAAAGGTGCCATACACCTTCTACCATACAAATCCTCAAATGGTGCCATTCCAATACTTGAATGGAAACTGTTGGTTTAAGTAAACTCAATCAAAGGCAATTAACTACCCCAATTACCTCCTTGATCCAACACATAAGCTCTCAAAAGATCTTCAAGTGACTGAATCGTCCTCTCAGTCTGACCATCTGTTTGCGGATCATACGTCGAACTCAAACGCAACTTCATACTCAAAGCACTTTGCAAACCTTTCCAAAAATGCAAAGTAAACCTCGGATCTCTATCGGAAACAACATTCGACGGAACATCATGCAAACTTACAACTTTCTCAATATACAACTTAGGAAAATTCTCCACCGGATAATCCATCTTAATTGGAACCAAATGAGAAGACTTTGTCAATCTATCAACGATGACCCAAACTGCACCACAATTATTCGGAGTCTTCGGAAAACTCGAAACAAAATCCATAGAAATACTATCCCATTTCCATTCAGGAATAAACAACGGTTGCATTAAACCAGATGGTTTTTGATGTTCAATCTTAGACTTGTGATAAAACAAACAATAATACACAAATGCTGCAATATCCTTCTTCATACCAGACCACCAAAATAGTTTCCTTAAATCTTGATACACCTTAGTAGCTCCAAGATGAATACTCAAACCACTACGATTCCCTTCATCAAGAATTCTTTTCTTCAAATCTTCCACATCAGGAACACAAACTCTATCACCACACCTCATAATACCATTCTCATCAATTCGAAAATCACCACCTCGGCCTTGATTGATCAACTAAACTCAAATCAGATTTCTGTCTTTCTCGAATCTCGTCAAAAATACCACTAGTAAGCTTCAACATACAAGCTTACACCCAAAAGAAGTCTTTTCACAAACCAAACTCATGTCTCAGAATTGCTCAATCAAATCCAATTCTTGGACCATTAACATTGACATATGCAAAGACTTCCTAGTCAAAGCATCAGCTACAACATTCTCTTTACCCAGATGGTAGTTTAAACCAAAATCATAATCTTCCAAAAATTTCAACCATCTACTTTGCCTCATATTCAAATCTTTCTGATCAAACAAATATTTCAAACTCTTGTAATCACTAAACACATCAAACCTCGATCCAAACAAATAGTGCCTCCACAATTTCAAGACAAACACAACTGCAGCCAATTATAAATCATGCGGCGGATAATTACTCTCATGAACTTTAAGTTGCCTTAAACATAAGCTACCACTTTCGATTCTGCGTCAACACGCCTCTTAAACCTATCAAAGAAGCATCACAATACACTACAAATGGTTCTGCCGGATTAGGAAAAATCAAAATAAGAGAGGTTGTTAATCTTCTCTTAAGCTCTTGAAAATTAGATTCACACTGAAAATTCCAAATGAAAGCCTGACCCTTCCTAGTCAACTGCGTCAAAGGTAACACTAACTTAGAAAAACCTTCAATAAACTTGTGATAATAACCAACCAAACCAAGAAAACTTCTAATCTTAGAAATAGATTTCAGAGCTTCCCATTGAGACACAACATTTGCAGGATCAACAGAAATACCCCTACTCGAAATCACATGCCCAAGGAAACTCACTTCCTTCAACCAAATCTCACACTTAGAAAGTTTGGCGTACAACTACTTCTCCTTAAACACATAAAACACAATTCTCAAATGCTCAGCATGCTCCTTTTCGCTCTTCGAATACACTAGAATGTCATAAATGAACACAACAACAAATTTATCCAAATACTCATGAAAAATCTTGTTCATATATTCCATAAATACACCAGGTGCATTGGTCACACCAAACGGCATCATGCAATACTCATAGTGACCATATCTTGTTCTAAAAGTAGTCTTCTGAATATATTCAGCTTTCACACGAATCTGATGATACCCAGATCTCAAATCAATCTTACTGAACACATTTGCACCAACCAACTGATCCATTAAATCATCAATCCTCGGAAGTGGATACTTGTTCTTAATAGTCACTTTGTTAAATTGTCTATAATCTACACATAACCTCATATAACCTTCTTTCTTCTTCACCAACAAAGCAGGTGCACCCTATGGTGATACACACGGACGAATAAACTTTTTCTCAAGTAGATACTTTAGTTGAATCTTCAACTCTTTCAATTCATAAGCTGACATCCGATATGGAGCCATCGAAACAGGACTAGTTCCAGGAATTAAGTCGATCATAAACTCCACCTCACGTTCTGGAGGAAAATCACTTACATCTTCAGGAAACACCTCAGGAAAATCACGGACAATAGGCAACTCACCCATAGTTTACTTCTCGCTGAGATCCAACATTGCCAACAAAGCAAACAACATGGTACCGTCTTGCACATACTCATTCACTTTACATACTATCAAGCTGTCAAGATAAGCATATCCCGTCCAATACGATCTCGTCTACTATTAACAAGCGATTAAGGGTGATTAGTTCCTCAATTTGTCAATAGATAGCTGACAATCGTAATGGTGGCATAAACCATTGTTACCCAACTGTAATAGCGTCCTTCATCTTGCTCAAAATAACCTGAGCATAATGTCCAACAATCTCTCTAAAGCTTATAATGTTTTTCTCCATTTCCTTCTTTCTCAGGTTCCAGAAAATTATTGTCTTAGACAAACAATTGTTGTAAACATTAGTTCAAATCCACTCTTAAAATCAACAACACACTGAACCAATACTCCACGGCTGAAACAACTCAGTGAATCGAAAACTCCTCCCCACTTTCCTCAAAGTCACTCTTGTAACTAAGTGTTTAGAAGAAACAAACAAGTACCTATAGTGTTTCACACAAGTATCGAATACAACAGGGAATAAACTCATTAGTAACCTGGCCAATCTGACCGACCATTGCTCTGATACCACTAATGTAACACCCCCTAACCCCATATAGAATAAATAGCATAATCAGAGTAAAATAATGTGCATCTCAAAGAGGGCGTCACATATTGAATTCACAAAATATCCAAGAAATTCAAACATGTATACTGGTCATGATCATAACACGTATTCAAACTTCATGTTTTCAAAATCATGCACATCACAGTGGAATAATTCTTTACTCAAACAATAATAATAATGATTATATCCCATACTATAATCATAAATCCTCATAACAAGTCATGGACCTCAAATCCTTAGGAACTGAGGCCACTCAACATAAACTCTCAACATACAATTCAAATAAGAGAAATAAAAATATCTTTTCAATTAAACAATAGTTCAAAACCTCCCCCGTGTTACATAGACCAGAGTAATGACTCACTACCTAGGGATAAATAGATAAATAAGGATCTAGCTCTTCTGACTAATCCTGGAAAGTATCACCGCTATCCTCGGTACCTACACGATTTCGCATAGAACATCATTACAACAGAAGGTTGAGAATTCATATGATTATGAATATATATATATATATATAATATAAACAATGTATATAACATGCATACATTCCAAGAATTCATCACACTTCATATAATTATTTGTGATACGGTGGGAAGAACTGACTATTTTTCGGAATGCTGGTTTGCGTTTTGCGTTTATGCTTGCAAAATTTCGCGGTAAGCAAGAGTCGCCACCGACTTTTATTTTATCCAACAAGGAAAGGAAAAAAGCATAGAAAAATTCCTTTTTCGAGATATTTCTCGGGTTCAGGGGGTAGATTATAGAAAGGAAAGGTGTTAGCACCCTTTCTATCCGTGGTTATCCACGGGATCTTAGGTACTTGCTCAATTGTTTTCAAAATTATTTTCTTTGTGCTTGTGGGTTTGAAAAAGTTTTTGTTTGAAACTTCGATTTAACTCTTGCTTCTGTCCTCAAGAGTGTAATGAAGTGTTTTGAAAACTTTGTTCGAAAAGGAGTGCAAGTGTGAAAAGTTTTGTTTTTTGAAAGAGCAAGTATCTAAGAACCATCTACCTACTCGAAAAAGGAATCGTTCTATGCTAATTTCCTTTAGACAATGCTATCCCACTATTGATGAGTAAGTAGCACTGTCGTTGGAGTTTGAGGGTCAATTCGAATTAGGGACTTACGGTCACCAAAGCAATGTTAGGACGCCTTAGCGGTAACCCTAATGTCTTAGATCATTTGTTTGAGGCAACAATATTCGAGGCAACCGTTTCGAGGCGACTATGATCTTTTAGACAAGAGGACGACCTCTAAAGCGACCTATACTCAATGACCGTGTACGAAGGCAACCAAGTGGGGTGTACCCTAGGAGTGCGCATGTGCGTATGTGTCGTTTTCAGTTATTTTTATCTTTGTACATGTTAAGGGTGATCTAATTTGATTTTTAATATTAACATTTAGTCTTGTCATGTGAACCTTATTATCAAACATCTAGCAATTATAATTTGCGGAAATAAAAAGCGGAATTTAAATTACAAGGCGTCGGGTATTTACATCGCCAAAGACAAACCCTTTTGAAAAATAAAATAAAGCGATAAAAATAATTAAATATCCTATTTAACTATTACAATCCGGAAGTAGGTACATTATTATGATAAAAATAAATAAAGCGCGCGGGAAATTAGATCCAGTGCGAATTTTAGGGTTTTGACCCTTTTGAAAGAAAATGCCATCTTTTTATTGTTTTTTATTTTAAGAAAGAAATTAACCCTAAATTAACTACTAAATTAAATTCAATAAATTAATTAATGAAAAAAAATTAATGATATATTTTTGGATTTTTGTTATTTTAAGAAAGAAAATAAAATTATTGAATTAGAGGTTAAAACCTAATTAAATCTAATCAATTTTAATTATTTACAAAAATAAGTTAGAGTTTTTCTAGAATTAAAAACCTAATTAATTAATTAGTGTTTATTAATAAAAATAAAAGTTAAAATTTGATTGAATAAAAAAATATTTTTGTGATTTATTTGATAAAAAAAGGAATTTTGATTGGTTAGAAAATTAAGTAAATGAAATAAAACAATTAATAAAAACCAAAACAAAATAAATAAAAGAGAGGAGTGTTGGGCCTGATTTAAGGGTGAGAGGAGCAATTCTGTAGGCCCAAAAATGCTGGCCCTCTTGACTTTTTTGATCCAATGTAGACGCATGGACTTGGCTCATGGTGGACCTCCAGCTTTTTGACCACCAGATCTGGCCTTTGGCCATCTGGCGCTTGAGTGGATGAAGGACTATGGCGTACTGCAAGCTTGTGCGCGCATGGGAATACCTGAAAAACAAAATTATTGAGAAAGTGGGGGACCTGGGATTCGAACCCAGGTCCTGAAGGGGTTTGCACGCTTGCTTTGCCACTACACCAAATTGACTTGTTTGTTAACATAATACATATGAATCATAATATATTAAAACGAAACAAATGCCAGCAAAAATAAAAAACGCGCAAAATTATTTAAATGGACCAGTAATGGGATGCCACGCATCATCCCCAACCTGTCGTCTGTGGCTAAAAGGTCACCTATCTATACCAACGGATAGAAGTTCGTAGCTATAAGCAAGTCCACCTCCAAAATCCTGTACAGGCCACAAAAATGATTTCCAAAGGCATAATCATGTTCGTCTCAACCTCCCGGTCATAACCATACCCTTCATGGAGGTCAATTGTTCCTGAAATAAAAATGCCCAAAAACAAGAACCGAACCCTAACAATGGTGGTTCTTCATATAAGCCAGATAAATGCAATTGAATATTATGAAAAGCTTGGAAATGCTCTTGTGGTCACAAATATGCCATTAGTTTTCTCAAATGATGCAAGAATAATTCAAATCGAAACCAAGAATAGGGGTGACTATCGTGCGACTTATAATGCGTTAGGGCGTCTGAAAATGCTTGGTTTTGATCCAGGTAGCTTGTGTGAATGCCCAAGAAGCGATTGGAACAAGTCTCGTGTCCTGAAACTGCCTCTAACTTGGACTTTGATCTCTCACTTTTTTGTGAATTTTTCAATTCGTGTTCTGCCTCTCTCAACAGTTTCCAACCCTTATTTTCATGTGTTATGCTTCCTTATATAATGTGTACTGCATTAGGGTAAGAATCGTGGTCCAAATCTCTCCATATCAATGCACATGAATTGGATTTGATTCCACCATTAAAACCTTCCAAATTTGATTCAAATCATATCTTCTTATACACTTATGCCTTGATACGAGTTTGGAGATGTGCTAGCTGTCCATTGAAGCCTATAATCAACAAAAAATCTTTGGTTATCAATATTTTTGATTTTATATGATTTTATTTGATTTAAAATGAATAAATTCAAATAAAAATCAAATTAAATAATAAAAATGAGATATGGACACGTGGCTGAAGCTAGGGCACGTGGGCTACAGTGCAAACTCAAAACAAGTGAAAAAGAATGGGCCCATTTGACAAAATTTGAAGTTTTGGGGATAGTTGACTTTTGGCAATTTTACAAAAAAGTCCATCTTCAACAATGCATACCTTCTTCAATTTTGAACTTTTGGAAGTGTTCTTGGACTTTTTAGAAATCTTGAGATACCCTCTAACCAACCATTTTTGTCTCATATCATTTTGATATTCCATGCTCAAGTTATAAGCTTTTGCAAAAAAGGTGTTTTTGTTGACTTTCAAAAATGACCTATAATGTCCAAATTCATAACTTCTTGTGAGTGCATTTTTTGATCTTGGGGTATGAAGATGGATTGTAGGAAATTGCATCCTATTAAAAATGAGCTTTGTATGGGTCATTTATCATAAAGTATGAGAAAGTTATGATTGGTCAAAGTTAGGTTGACTTTTCCTACAAACCCCTAATTTATCAACTTTTGCGTCTTGATGAATTTTGAGCAATCCTTGATTAATCATGATCAACCCTTGATCAAATGATGAAATATCCTTAAAAATGGGAATGTTGACAAAAAAATCTTGAAGTTTGACTGTATATAGGTCACAGTTGACTTTTGCCCTAGCACAGTCGATTTTTGGACCTTTGAGCAATTGACTGAGCAAGCTTCCTCTGCAAGGCTTGAAAATTGACATGGATGATCTTGAGAACATATTAGGACATTGGTGAGCACTTGAGGTCATTTTGATTCAAGGATCTTGATGCAACACAAAACCCTAATTTGGGGTAGACTGCCTTAGGAGATAGCTTGTCTGACCAACTCTTGAGCTACCTTGAGCCACTTGGAGATTTTTCTTGCAATGTCTTGAGAAAAATGGGAGGGAAAATTTTGGGGTACAACAGCTGCCCCTGTTCAATCTTCTCAAACCTGAGGATGTAGATTGGCTTTCATGCCTTTCGTGATCCGAAGGTGGAAGATGATTGAACACTAGAGTGCCCAGAAATTTGCACTCGCATGAAGTGGTATCAGCCTTGTGATGTTGGGAATGGGCTTACAGATGCCATTTGGAGGGGTGTCGATCGCATAAGAGACTCCTTAGAAAGAGCTTGCATACCTGCTGTTGAGGAAGATTTCGCTGGGGAAGTCTGATCTTTGTTGAGATTTAGGAACTTGCCTGTACTTCAACTGAGAGAACATCTCTGCTGAGTTTTAAGAACTTGTACGTAATTCAACTGGGGGGAACATCTTCATCGAGATTTAAGAACTCGCCTGTAATTCAACTGAGAAAACTCTGCTGAGATTTAGGAACTCGTCTATAATTCGACGGAGGAACTTGTCAAGATTTAGAACCTTATCTGTAATTCAACTGAGGATAATTCGGTTGAGATTTAAGAACTGGTCAGTAATTCGACTGAGGGAAACATCTTCATCGAGATTTAGGACTTGCCCGTAATTCAACTGAGAAAACTCTGCTGAGATTTAGGAGCTGTCTGTAATTCGACGGAGGAACTTGTCGAGATTTAGGACCTTATCTGTAATTCAACTGAGGAAAATTAGGTTGAGATTTAAGAACCGGTCAGTACTTCGACTGAGCGAAACATCTTCATAGAGATTTAGGACTTGTATGTAATTCAACGGAGGATAATTCTATTGAGATTTAGGAACTGTCTGTAATTCGACGGAGGAACATGTCGAGATTTAGGACCTTATCTGTAATTCAACTGAGGATAATTCGGTTGAGATTTAAGAACCAGTCAGTCCTTCGACTGAGGGAAACATCTTCATCGAGATTTAGGACTTGTCTGTAATTCAACAGAGGATAATTCTGTTGAGATTTAGGAACTGTCTGTAATTCGATGGAGAAACTTGTCGAGATTTAGGACCTTATCTGTAATTCAACTGAGGATAATTCGGTTGAGATTTAAGAACCGTTCAGTACTTCGACTGAGGGAAACATCTTCATCGAGATTTAGGACTTGTCTGTAATTCAACAGAGGATAATTCTGTTGAGATTTAGGAACTGTTTGTAATTCGACGGAGGAACTTATCGAGATTTAGGACCTTATCTGTAATTCAACTGAGGATAATTCGGTTGAGATTTAAGAACCGGTCAGTAATTCGACTGAGATAAAAGCTTCATAGCTTTGAATTTAACTGCATCCTTCCTGAAAGGTAAAGGTTAGCTGTATGAAATGTATGATATGCATCAAACAATGATGTTCTCAAAATAAATGAGATTGTGTTGTATGATGCGTATATGCATGTGTCATGATGTATGGAAATGTAATGCTTTTAGCTGGGGAAAAATAAATCCCAGATAGCTGCTAGAGAAAATGGTTGAATTCTTCGTTTCTGCTGGGGATGGCGAATGAAGATGATTACGAGAATAAACCTGCAGGAGAGGATAACTCCGTTGGGGAATAAACTGATGAGGAGATTACTCTGTGGGGAAGAGATGCTCTGCTGAGGATTCCACCGATAAATTCCGCTGGGGATGAATTACCGTTGCTGGTGATACTGAATCCTATTGGGGATTGAATTCCTGTTTGTGGAAGGAAAGAACTCCGCTGGGGATGATCTTTCAGTTGCGACTTCACTGTGGATAACCTGTTAGACTCTAATGGGGATAATCCTTTGAGTTCTACTGGGGACAATCTTCTAAAGTCTACTGAGGATGACTCTCCATATTCCACTGGGGAAGCTTTTTCAGACTGCGCTGGGAAAGATTTCAGACTCCACTGGGGATATTTTGTATTCTGTCGGGGAGTATTCTTATACTCCGTTGGGGAATATTAAGACCTTTCAGTGTTGATGGTAGATAAACTCTGCTTGGGGAGAATATTATCGATTCATCTACAGTTGCAAGTCTCAGCTGGGGAGAGCTAATATTACTGTCTTACTCTGCAGGGAGTGAAAGCACCTTGGCCATATTCTTTAGCTGAATCTACCTTCGTACCTGGTGGATAGAGCAACTGTAAAGCTTGGACAATTCTTATTGCCCCTGTTTCTGATATTACCAGTAATCGCCTTTTGTTTTGCATGTAAATATTCATGAGCAGTAATTAATGTCAAATGCATATATCAAAAATGAACATTGGACGTTCTTTGCAAAACATAACAGAAAAAGGAAAAACAGTTTGAAATTTCTCTGAAAATGAATTGTATTGATTTTTGAAGTTTGGCCTGTAAATAGGCGTTTTTGTACAAGGGGCTGACATCTCAGTAAAAGAACGCCGCCAAACAAATAGAATTTATACAATTTGTGAAAACAAAGAAAATCAGCTATGTGAATAATCCCACTGGGTTCCAACTCTGCTATTGCCCTTATGTCCTTGAGCATCTCATCACTTTGCTACTTGGTTGAAGGTAGATCAGATTGTTTAGTGTCGTCCGAGCTTGATAGTCGATACCGAGGTCTGATTGTAAGGTGATCCAATGAGACATAATGTTACGCTTTGATCCCTAATTTTTGCCTGGACCACCCTTTCGGGTTTTCAGTCCACCGGGATACCCTTTTTTGCCCAAGCCGCCTTTCCAGGTTTTCGACTTGCCGGGTGTACAGATTTTTTTATTTTCATCCCTTATTTTTTCCCAAACCCTTTTGGTTCGCCGGGAAGCCCTTATTTTTTCCTAGGCCAGTCAACCTAGCGGGTCTTTGATCATGCGTAGTATCTTTTCACTATGTATGCATTAACGGGGTGAGGAAGGTCGTCACCATCCATGGTGGTTAGAATCATAGCTCCTCCTGAGAAAATGTTCTTAAACACAAATGGCCCTTCGTAAGTAGGGGTCTATTTTCCCCTGGGATCACCTTGAGGTAAGATGATGCGCTTGATTACCAAATCCCCAACTTGATACTCTTGTCGTCTGACTTTCTTATTAAATGCCTTGATCATCCGTTTTTGGTACATCTGACCATGACAAATAGCAGTAAGTCTCTTCTCATCAATTAAGTTCAGCTGATCAAGTCGGGTCTGAATCCAGTCATCTTCGCTCAAACCTGCATCCTTCATAATCCGAAGAGAGGGTATTTAAACTTCAATGGGCAAGACTGCCTCCATGCCATAAGCCAAGGAATAGGGTGTTGCCCCTGTTAACGTCCGTGCTGAGGTACGGTACCCATGAAGAGTGAATGGTAACATCTCGTTCCAGTCTTTGTATGTCACCGTCATCTTCTGCACAATCTTCTTAATGTTCTTATTAGCCGCTTCTACAACCTCATTCATCTTCGTTCGGTAGGGAGAAGAGTTGTGATGCTGTATCTTGAACTGCTTGCAGAGCTCGGTGATCATCTTATTATTAAGATTAGTACCAGTGTCCGTAATGATCCTCTCTGGTACACCATATCGACAGATCATATTGTGTCGAATGAACCGTGCCACGACGTTCTTGGTTACTGTAGAAAAGGAAGCTGCTTCAACCCACTTCGTAACGTAATCAATAGCTACCAGGATGAAATGATGCTCGTTAGATGCCGTAGGTCTGATCTCGCTGATCATGTCGATGCCCCACATTGCAAAAGGCCACGGAGCTGTCAAGACGTTTAGAGGAACTGGAGGTATGTGCACCTTATCAACATAGACTTAGCACTTGTGACATGTCCGAGAATGCTGATAACATTCGGCTTCCATAGTGGACCAAAAATATCCTGCCCGTAGGATTATCTTTGCCATGGTATGTCCACTGGAATGAGTTCCAAAAGCACCTTCATGTAACTCCATCATGATCCTTTATGCTTCGTTCTTATCCACACAACGCAGTAAGGTCAAATCATGGTTACGCTTATAAAGAATTCCATTGCTGATGAAGAACTTCGCCGCGAACCTCCTCAGAAACTTCTTATAATTAACAGATGCACCCTCGGGGTACTCCTGAGCTTCAAGATACCTCTTCACCTCATGAAACCAGGGTTTATCCGTTACCTCTCCAGTCTCAATGTCGCAACAATGTGCAGGTTCGTCCAACTTCTCAATGATAATCCGGGGAGCTCCATTGTCCCAATTGACTTTGAACATAGAAGACATCGTAGCTAGCGCGTCCGCCAACTGATTCTCCTCTCTAGGGAAGTGTTCAAAGGTTATCTCCTTAAAATTCGGAAGTAACGTCAATACATACTCCTTGTAAGGAATGAGATTTGGGTGTTTCGTATCCCACTCGCCTTTGATCTGACTGATCACGAGAGCAGAATCTCCGAAAACACTTAGAAACTTAATCCTTAGGTTAATTGCTGCTCGAAGACCCATGATGCACGCTTCATACTCCGCCATATTGTTAGTGCAGTTGAAACATAGTCGGGCGGTGAACGGAGTATGAGAGCCTTTAGAAGATATGATTACGGCACCAATGCCATTACCTAAAGCATTCGAAGCTCCATCAAAGTACATAGACCATCGGGATCCTTCCTCAGGTCCTTCATCCGGTCCAGGTGTCTCACAGTCAGTCACTATCATGATATTCTCATCCGGGAATTCAAAGTTCATAGACTGGTAGTCATCCACTGCCTGATGTGCCAGATAATCTGCCAACACACTTCCCTTGATTGCTTTTTGGGTTGTATATTGGATGTCATACTCAGTCAAGATCATCTGCCATCTTGCTATTCTTCCGGACAAGGCAGGTTTCTCGAAGATATACTTGATTGGATCCATCTTTGATATCAATAGATTAGTGTGAGTCAGCATATACTGTCTCAGCCGGCGAGCAGCCCATGCCAAAGTGCATCAAGTTTTCTCAAGCAACGAGTATCGGGTCTCGCAGTCGGTAAACTTTTTGCTAAGGTGATAAATAGCATGCTCTTTTCAGCCAGACTCGTCATGCTTCCCCAGCACGCACCCTATTGAGTTGTCGAGTACTGTCAAGTATAAGATCAAAAGTCTCCCTTCAACTGGAGGCATCAGAATAGGTGGCTCTTGGAGATATTCTTTGATCCTTTCGAAAGCGGCTTGGCATTCATCGTTCCATCTTACCACTTTATCTTTCTTCAGTAGCTTGAAGATTGGCTCACAAGTAGCAGTCAGGTGTGAGATGAATCGGGTAATATAGTTCAGTCGCCCAGAAAGCCTCTGACTTCTTTTTCTGTTAGGGGAATTGGAATTTCCTGTATAGCCTTCACCTTTGCAGGATCCACTTGAATACCTTTATCGCTTACGACGAAACCCATCAGCTTACCAGATCTCACCCCGAAGGTGCACTTGTTCGGGTTTAACCTCAGCTTGTACAACTTCAACCTGTCAAATAGCTTCTGAAGGTGGTCAATATGTTCTTCCTCAGTCTGGGATCTTGCAACCATGTCGTCGACGTATACCTCGATCTCATGGTGAATCATGTCATGGAACAGAGCGACCATGGCACGCTGATATGTTGCCCCAGCATTTTTCAATCCGAAAGGCATGACCTTGTAGCAAAAGGTACCCCATTGAGTAACAAAGGTTGTCTTCTCCATATCCTCGGGAGCCATTTTAATCTGATTATAACCGGAGAAACCATCCATAAAGGAGAAGACTTTATGCTGAGCGGTGTTGTCAACCAGAACGTCGATATGAGGTAGAGGGAAATCATCCTTGGGGCTCGCCCTGTTCAGATCCCTATAATCAACACACATTCGAACCTTACCATCCTTCTTTGGCACTAGAACCACGTTGGCCACCCACTGTGGGTAAGAGGTAACTTCTAGAAAACCGGCATCAAACTGTTTCATCACTTCAGCCTTGATTTTCTCATACATCTCTGGGCGCATTCGGCGAACCCTCTGTTTCACTGGAGGACAGTCTTCCTTGGTAGGAAAACGGTGAACCACAATATCGGTATCTAACCCGGGCATATCTTCATAAGACCAGGCGAAGATCTCAACGTAGCCATGCAGCATCTGAATCAACCATTTCTTAACACTAGTTTCCCGATTTGCACCGACTTTGACCTCTTTCTTGTCTACCTCTGTACCCAGATTCACTGATTCCACTGGCTCTTCATGCGGCTGTATAGCCTTCTCTTCCTGAAGTAACAGTCTAGCAAGTTCACCAGGCACTTCGCAATCATCTTCACCTTCGTCTTCGGCTAAGTTGATCAGACTTTCGAAGTCATAATCGACAGTAGCAGAGTCGTTATCAGTGGGATCCAGAGTGGATGTAGACCTGTATATGTGAGTGTGTGTAAAATAGTTGTTTTGCAATATAAAAGAAAAACAAGGAGCGCAAAATTTGAAATGCAAGAAACGTCCAATGCTTTTATTAATGATATATGTAGATGACACACATAAAGCCCTCACAAATAAAACCACGGTGCCCCGGGTAAGACATCGGGCCATAAAGTTTAAAACATTGTCTGTTACAAATACAAAACAAAAGTCTCATTACTGGGTAATAAAAGAAATTGGGATGAAGTCCTTTGTTGTCCAGTTACTTAGTTCACCATCAGTAGTAGGATAGATCCAACTGTCGAACTCAGATTCTTCAACATCGTCTCCAATGGCATTCACTCATGAATTACTGATAAACAGGGGAGGTCTTCCAGTCCTTGCACTCTGAACAACCCTTTGAGCTTCTGCAGTGAAACCCAAACCAAACTTGTTAGTCTTATGTGAAAAAACAAAGAGTTGGACCTAATTCGCACACCCACCTTTCTCAACAACAGCCCGGGCATCCTTGAAGGAAGCCATCTTCATGGGAGGATCTTCAGTAACAGTTTCAGTTGATGCCAACGTCTGGGGCACTTCTTCAAAATTTTGAAATGGAGTCTCGATGAACTCCCCATCCATCTCCACGTATTGGAAAGTGTTGAGGTGGATCACCATGTACTCCTCCTCTCCTCGTACCGTCACAATTTTCCCCTTGACTGGGTACTTCAGCATCTGGTGGAGCGTAGAAGTCACTGCCCCAGCTTTGTGGATCCATGGGCGACCCAGCAAACAAGAGTAGGACGGCCGAATGTCTATCACATAGAAAGTAGACGCAAATATCTGAGAACCAACCTTCACTAGAATATCCACTTCTCCATGTACCATTCTCTTTGACCCATCAAAGGCCCTAACAACAACGTTATTTGGCTTCAACTCTAAACCTTCATAGTCCAACCGGTCTAGAGCTTTCTTAGGTAAAACGTTCAATGAGGAACCAATATCCACCAATACATGAGCAAGAGTAGTTCCCCTGAATTCAATGGAGACATGCAGGGCATCATTGTGATTCCTCCCCTTAACAGGAAAGTCTGCATCGGAGAAACCTAACCCGTTATCTACTATCAGACTATCCACACAATCTTTAAACTGATCAGCTGATGTTTCCTGCGGCACGTGCGCAGTCTTCAGGAAGGCAATTAGAGCCTTGGCATGGGCTTCTGAGCATAGTGTGATACGGTGGGAGAACTGACTTGAGATTTTTTTTGGCGTTTGTGTTCATAATTGTGCGGTTTAGCAAGAGTCGCCATCGACTTTTTATTTTATCCTAAGGAAAGGTCAAAAAGCACAGGAAAGACCTTTGAGACGTTTTCTTAGGTTCGGGGGGTAGATTATGAAAAGGGAAGGTGCAAGCACCCTTTTAATCCATGGTTTTCCATGGGCTCTTAGTTACTTGGTTAGATCACTTGCTTTTGCTTTTCAATTGTTTGAAATGGTGCTTTGTGTGTGTGGTTTTGAAAATGCTTTGAAAAGAGGCCATCATTGTGGCAACCTTTGTAATGATTCTTATTTGAATATATACAAAGGTGTTTGTCTTTTTGAAAATATATTTCAATGTTTGAAAGTTTGTTTTTGGGAAATGTTTTGAATTGTGTTGTGAAGTGTGTTTGAAAATAGCAAGGATGTTTTGCAAGCTTTTGATCAAGTAACTAAGAGTTGTCTACCCTATTTTACTCAAAGATTTTTCCTATGTTTTTAACCCTTTTAACAGTGTTATTTCACCATTGCATTTGGTGAACAGCCTTGTGTTAGGATGTTAAACGGGACAGGCGCGGGTCATCGCATACAATCATTGAAAGCAACTTGTGAGACGCTCTAGCAATTTTGTAAGGAACGAGATCGTTTTTATCGAAGGCAACATCGAGGGTCATCGAGGGACTATGATCTTTGTTTATCGAAGGGGAATTTTCTAGAGTGTCTCATATTCGAGGGACATGATTGCGTTTTCCGAGGCAACAAGCGAGGTTACCCTAGAGGTGCAAGTGTGCATTGTGTGTTCAATTTACATGCTTTTTGTCTTTTATTAGGTCATCTAGCGATTGATTTTGAATCTTGTCATACACGCCTAATTACTATACAGTATATTGAAAGCAATAAATTGCGGAAATTAAAGTTCTAAGTTATTACAAAAGTATCCGGGGATGGGGGTACAATTATTTACAAATGAGGATGAGTCTCATAAGAATAGCAATGTCCAAATATCAAGTGTTACAACCAAATCGAATTGTCGAGATTCAATATAAAGTTATAACAAATTATAAGATAAAGAAAATCAATCAATTGTGAAATGCATGTGTTTATTTAAAAATAAACAAATAAAAATCTATTCTAAAAAAGAAAGACTAAGTATTATATTATTATTTTGTGTTTTATTAATTGTGAAAAGAAAAAAAAGTTTTAAAGAAAGAAAATTTAATTAAAACTAAATTTCTATTATTTTTAGTGTTTTCAAATAAAGCAAGATTATATAATAAAACTAATTTTTTGTAAGAAAGTCAAAGTTTTTATTATTAGTTTTATTATTAACTTAAAAAAGAAAACAAATAATAAAAATGAATTAATAAACAAACAAGTATTTGTTTTAAACAAAAGAAAAGAAATTTAAAAAAGGCAGAATGGGCTTGGGATTTAGGAGTTGGGCCCAAAACCAACATAAAAACAAATGGACAGTGCAAAGGGAGGGGGGTTAGCCAGCAATTCAAATGGGCTCAAGGAAATGTTTGGGCGAACAGGCCCAAGGACAAGTTTGTACAACATTTTTGGTTAGGGGTTTCAGCATTTAGGGTTTGTGTGTTTGGTACACAGCGGCGCTGCTTGCTCCTTCTTCCTCTTCATCCCTCTCAGCCTCACATGCGCTAATTCTCCCTAAGACCTAGTCTAAGCTACCGGAGCGCCACCTCTTCCTCTCATCTCCTCACCAAGATCAAGGGTTTCAGAGAAACGGTATGGTTTGTCATCTTTTTTGTTTTAACAGTTTCATTGTTTGATTCGCTTACTTCATGTTCAGTTTTGTTTTTTAATCTATGGTGTTTATGTCTGAGATACAGTAAGAGTTTGAGAAGAAAACTTACCTCGGGATTTTCTGGAAAGAAAAGTGGAGAGGAGAAAAGGGTGAGACGAAGGCGCTTCCTGGGTGGCTTAGAGGCGGAGGGGAGGGTGATGGCGAGCTTGCTTTTGGTAACCTTTTTCCTCTCTCTTGATTTGTTGATGTTTGATGATGAAACTTTATTCTGAAAACTTATTGTTGTTGATTGTTGATGATGAATTCAATTCTGAGGCTAGATTTGCTGGTAGCTTTTCTTCTGAAACTTTATTTCTTTCTCTCTCTCTTTGAATGTTGATGAAGCTTGGCTTCTGAAATTCCTTCGTGGATTTCTTAATGATGATGATGATTGTTGAATGTGATGTGATAATCTGAATCCCTGTTGATGTTTCTTTTCCTTGAATCTGAATGTTAATATTGATGATGATGTGATAATCTAAAATCTGTGTTAACTTGGATTGTTTTTTCTTGATGATTCTGAGTTGGTAGGCTTGAAGGTTTTTGGGCTATTGCAATTTGAAACTTCGAGTTTTGTTATAGTTTGGTCAACTGGTTTTTTTGTTTGGGTTGGCAAACTTGTTCTGCAAGTTTTTTCGTTTGCAGTTTGGTTTTGGCTTTGTACAGGTTTGGTTGTTCACAGTTTGGCCAAGCAGTTTGGCAAGCTTGCACAGGCTGTGCAGTTTAAAGCTGCAGTTTGGCAAGCTTTATTGCTAGCTTATGCAGGTTATGGAAATTTTGTGGCTAACTTGTGCAGGTTTGGTCTTGAAACTGTTAACAGTTTTGGGCTATGCAGTTTGGCTAATTGGTTTTTGTTATTGCAGTTTGGCTTGTTTGCACAAGTCTGGGAATTTTGTTATGTTGATATGCAGTTTGGCTTGTTTGCTAACTTTGAAGGATTTGAAAGTGTTTACAGGCTTGGCTAGCTTGATAGCATGTTGTGTGATTGTTGGCCTGGCAGTTTGGTTAGCTTGTTACAGCTTAGTTGTTTGTTGTTTACAGTTTTGCTGTAGTTTGGGCAAGCTTTGTTATGTTTTCTGTTTAATAACAGGTTGGAGAGTTTTTTTGTGAACTGCTGAGTTTGGCTTAGCTCTAATTCCCTCCCTTACCTGTGCTCTTTGATAGCTCTTATATCTTTTTGCTATTTGTGACAGCCTCTTTTATCCAAACTGTAAAACCTCACCCAAGGTGATATCTTTCTCTCTTTCTCTCTCCATGAAACAAGCATTTTTGCTTTTTTTATTATATTCTGAAAAGTTGCCTCTGGAAAATGATGATAGCTATGACAAGCTTTCTTTTGGCTTGTGATTTAGTTTTCCTCTGCATTTGCCTGCTGTTTACTTTTGGCCTGCTGTACTTTCTGCACTTGTACAGTTTGCATCTAGTTGGATTTGGTTTGCTTTGTACAACATGTTTGCATCTGTAACTTGCTTTGTACCTTTGTATTCTTGCTTTATTTTGTAATGCAGTTTTGTTTTGTATGCCATGCTTTACAATGCAGTTCTGGCGCCTTGCTATGTTTGCATAACAGTTTGCCTTAGTTACTTGGTTGCTTGACAGTTTGTGCTGCCTTGGTTTGCCTTAGTTGCTGCAATATTTTCCTTTGTATGCTTGCTTTTGTACAGCATGTTTCAGTTTGGCCCATGTTTGCATTTGAACCAATTGCTTTTGTATGCTTGCATTTGCACTTTTATGTTTATCTTTGTGAACCAAGAAGAGCAATCTTCTTGTGATTTGCAAAGAGAAAAATAAAAAACATGATGAACAATAGCATTCTGATTCCGGATGGCAAACTTTAATGATGACTTTTTTCCTTTCTTTTTCATTTGAAAATTCTTTTCAATTAACTGATTGCACTAATCTTTTTTTTCTTTGTCTTTTTCATGTGAGTGCAACTTGGACGGCGACAAAGCAGTAGAAGCCAGAGACCTTGAGCATGGGAGCACTGGAGCTTAGGCTTAGACTTAGATTAGATAGATAGATTTTTCCATTAATTGTAACATTTATTTTCTAAATACTATAAGTTGTAAAACTTACAATATTCAAATAATAAATTATTTTTGTAACAACATTTGGAATGAATGAAGAAAACTTTTATGAGATCATCTGATAATCCAATAAAACTTTCTACTGTCAAATAATCTTGCCATTCTTTCTTCAAGTCTTCACTGATTATTTAAGATTCTCAAATCAAAATAATTGAAACTGCATTCCAGCATTTCCAATACAGATAACTTAAAATCCAATTAATCCCCAAAACTCTGTAATCTCATAACCTTGCATCAGTATTCCAATCACAATACGCATTGTATTCCAATAAACAAGCAAGCATCTCATTCCATTAACAAGCAAACATTTCATTCCATTAATAAGCAAACGTTCATTCCATTAACAAGCAGATGTCTTAACAGACGCACATTATCTGGTTAACCCGGATCAGATAAAACCTGAATATTCCAAATGACAGTCTCAGCTCCTATTTTTTTGTCCCAGATGAATAGACCTTGAGAACAACCAGTAAACTTGAACAAGCGTGAAAACATGTAACAGCTAATTGAATTTCTGAGAATTATGTTTCTTCTGAGAAATGCGAGAGAAACCCTGATTCTTGATTTACTGCCAAAGAAAAGTCTGTTTGATCGATTCCTGAGCCAATCTTAAAAATCATAGAAAAACCCTAGGGTTGTGATTTCTTATGAAAAAGGGAGCGCAAATTTTGGGGTACAACAGCTGCCCCTGTTCAATCTTCTTGAACCTGAAGAGTTAGATTGGCATATTTGTCGTTCGCGACTCGAAGGTAAAAGATGATTGGACACTAGAGTGCCCATAAATTTGCACTCGTCAAACATAGTTGAGGGAATGGGCTTAAAGATGCCATCTGGAGATGTGACAGAATCTTGTCGAAGATGGGCTTAAAGATGCCATTCAAGAATATTTGTTGAATTGAATGTTGTAGGTGAAAGAATGAGTATTAGAAAGGTATCCATGTCTGAAACGTTTTTGAGCTGGGGTCTGAATAAGCAATAGATTAACATCCGTGTTCGGAGCCTCCGTAAACTACTTTCAATGAGCCGAATTTGAACAAGCGATAGATTACCATCCGTGTTTGGAAGCACCCGTAAACTGTTTTCATGATTCTGGGGTTGAACAAGCAATAGATTGACATCCATGTTTGGAAGCACCCGTAAACTATTTTCAAAAGGCTAAATCTGAACAAGCGATAGATTAACATCCATGTTGGGAAGCATCCGTAAACTGTTTTCATGATTCTGGAGTTGAACAAGCAATAGATTAACATCCATGTTGGGAAGCATCCGTAAACTGTTTTCAATGAGCTGAATATGAACAAGCGATAGATTAACATCCATGTTGGGAAGCATCCGTAAAATGTTTTCATGATTCTGGAGTTGAACAAGAAATAGATTAACATCCATGTTTGGAAGCATCCGTAAACTGTTTTCAAAAGTTAAATCTGAACAAGCGATAGATTAACATCCATGTTGGGAAGCATCCGTAAACTGTTTTCAGAAATCCTTGAATTCGAAGCTTGCTAATCTTATCCTGAAAAGGGTAAAATATTAGCTGAAACACAAAGTTATGTTGCATGAAATGTATGACGCAATATATGTGTTTTATCAATGTTTATGATATATGAATGCAATGTATGCGCATGTAAGCTGATAAGCTGTCTTGCGGAGGAAGATAAATCCTGGATAGCTGGAGATAATAAAATCTTTGACTGTTGTTGGGGGAAATAAATCCTGGACCGTTGTTGAAGAGTATGTGTGTATTCAAGTTTTTTGACAACCTCTGTGGGGAGAAGCTATACTGTTGGGAAAAATCAGGAGTTTGGGTTGTATGCCACTTTGCTGGGGATTCTTGTTTTGTTGTTTGAGGAGAACTCCATTGGGGAATATTTGAAAACTTTGTGGAGAATTTAGAATGAGAATCTTCATTCTGCCAGGGGAATTTGTGCTGAGGAGTCAAGAACGAGACTCTTTGATCTGCAGGGGATTAAAAACTCTGACAAATTTATGTTGAGAATAAAGAAGGCTCTGGCAATTTCACTGGAGAATCAAGGATGGGAATCCTGATTTTTTTGTGGAGTGTTGTACCCCAAAATTTTCCCTCCCATATTTCTCAAGGCATTTCAAGAATAATCTCCAAGTTGCTCAAGATGGCTCAAGAGTTGGACAGTCAAATCACCTCCTAAGGCAGTCAACCTCAAATTAGGGTTTTGTGTTGCATCAAGGTCCTTACATCCAAATGACCTCAAGTTCTCCCCAATGTCATAATATGTTCACAATATCATCCATGACAAATTTCAAGCCTTGCAGAGAAAGTTTGGTCAGTCAATTGCTCAAGAGGTCCAAATATCGACTGTGCTAGGGCAAAATTCAGACTGTGACCTACAAATAGTCAAAACTCAAGATTTTTTTGTCAACATTCTCATTTTGAAGGATAATTCATCATTTTATCAAGGGTTGATCATGACTCATCAAGGATTTCTCCAAATTCATCAAGACTCAAAAGTTGCTAAATTAGGGTTTTGCAGGAAAAGTCAACTCAACTTTGACCAAGCATAACTTTCTCATACTTTATGAGAAATGACCCATCCAAACCTCATTTTGAAGAGGATGCAATTTCCTACAATCCATCTTCATACCACAAGATCAATAAATGCACTCACAAGAAGTTATAAATTTGAACATTATAGGTCATTTTTGAAAGTCAACAAAAACACCTTTTTTTTCAAAGCTTATAACTTGAGCATGGAATATCAAAATGAGATGAGACAAAAAGGGTTGGTTATAGGACATCTCAAGGTTTCTAAAACTTCCAAGAACACCTCCAAAAGTTCAAAATTGAAGAAGTTATGAATTGTTGAAGTTGGGCATTTTTCCAAAATTGTCAAAAGTCAACTATCCCCAAAACTTCAAATTTTGTCAAATGGGCCCACTCTTTTCCACTTTATTTGATCTTGTCACACTACACACGTGTCCTAGCTTCATCCTTGTGTCCATTTATTAATTTTTCTATTTTTATTTAATTGTTTATTGAATTAATTCATTTTAAATCAATTTAAATCAAATAAAATCCAAATATTGATTACTTAGGATCTTTTTGGTTGTTATAGGTCTTAATTATCATCATGGTCACCATCAAATTCTTATCAAGCCTAATCATGTGCAAAAAGATTGAATCAAATCAAATTTGGAAGGTTTAATAATGGAGAATCATCAAATATGGCATTTTTTTCAAATCTTGATCATGGTCTTAAAACACAACATTATGAGGGAAATTCTTTCCATGCTTTCTTGTCTCCTCATTCTCCTATATAAATATAGAGCCACACAAGCTTGAAAAAAACGAAAATCCTCTCTAAAAAGCTCTTCAAAAAGTTCTCTAAAAGCTCTTCAAAAAGCTCTCCAGAAATCAAAGAATTGGTGCAAGTCATATCTTGAGGTTCCGGCCTCTCGCAATTGACATCAAGCCTCAAACCATCCTCTTGAAGTCCTCATGAGTCTTACAAGGCCCAAGAGCAATCCATCACACGCCTAGCACGCCCACCGGTTTCGTAAAATTTTAAATTTCGAATCTCTAATTTTAATCACATTTTATGGTATGCTAACGTTTGTTTGAGTTTATATAGAACAGTTATGGATGGTTGAATCATAGGTTCCACGCAAGAATAAAAAAAACCATAGTTAGAGCATGAAGCTTTCGAAGATCCGAGCTGAGGAACGCTTTCTGCACCCTCCAAAAAAAGGCTCAATTTCTCTACTTTCTCATATTTTATTTATTTGGTTTAATTATTTTATTTTTATTTAATTAATTTACTAACCAATAACAAACTTTATTTTTATCAAAAAATCAAAAAAATATCATTTTGTCCAATTAAAATTAAAAACTTTATTTTTCTTTAATAAATTCCGATTAATTAATTAGGTTTTTAATTCTAGGAAACTTTAATTTCTTTTTGTAAATAAATAAAACTAATTATAATTTAATAGATTTAATCACTAATTTAACCATTCCATTTTCTTTCTTTAAATAACCAAAAATCCAAAAATAAAATTTTTTTTCATTTAATTAATTAATTTAATTTAATATAGTGATCAATTTAGATTTATTTCTTTCTTAAAATATTAAAAAAAATCATAAAACATTTTCTTTATCAAATTAAATTCTAACTTTTATTTTTGTTAATAAACATTAATTAATTGATTTATAATTTTAATTAGAATAACTTTCACATTTTTGTAAATAATTAAAATTCAATTAGAATTAATCTAGGTTTTAATTACTAACATTAATTTTGATTTCTTTCTTAAAATACCAAAAGAACAAAAATAATTTATTTTTATTCATCAATTTAATTAATTTAATTTAGTAATTAATTTAGGCTTTAATTAGACAATAACTTTAATATATTTTTGTAAATAATAAAATTAATTTAGACATAATTAAGATTTATTAACATTGATCAATTTTATTTTCTTTCTTTAAATATCAAAAAAACCCAAAAATATTTATTTTCATTAATTAATTAATTTAATGTAGTTTAATAATTAACTTAGATAATTTATTTTTTTAAATTCAAAAACAAACAAAAAAAATCTTTTCTTTAACAAAAAGGGTCAAAACCCTAGAACTTTGCGCTCGATTTAATTTCCCGCACGCGTTTGTTTATTTTTATCATATTAATGTACTTGCCTCCGGTTTGTAATAGATAATTAGGACTTTAAATATTTTTACCGCTTTATTTATTTTCCGCATTTTAATTTCAAGGGTTGCTTTTGGCGATGTAAATACCCGACGCCTTGTAATAGTTAGTTTAATTTCCGCAATTTATTTTCCGCAACTTATAAACTGTTAGATGTTTGATAATAGGGAATGCATGACAAGATTGAATGTTTAACTTAAAATCAACATAGATAACCATTGACATGTACAAAGATAAAATAAATCGAAAACAACACACTCGCACATACGCACTCTTAGGGTACACCTCACTTGGTTGCCTTCGAACGTGGTCATTGAGTATAGGAAGTTTTAGAGGTCACCCTCTTGTCCAAAGATCATAGTTTCCTCGAAACGGTTGCCTCGGAAAAATGATCTAAGACATTAGGGTTACCGCTAAGGCGTCCTAACATTGCTTTAGTGACCACACGTCCCTTAATCGAATTGACCCTTAAACTCCAACGACGATGCTACCTACTCATCAATAGTGGCATATCATTGTCTAAAGGAAATTAGTACAGATTGATTCCTTTTTTGAATAGGTAGATGGTTCTTAAATACTTGCTCCAATCAAAACAAAATAAAACTTTTCGCACTTACACCTTTCAAACAAAAAACTTCTTCAAGCCCAAAAACACAAAGAAAAGCAAATTTTGAAAACATTTTGAGCAAGTACCTAAGAGCCCGTGGATAACCACGGATAGAAAGGGTGCTAACACCTTCCCTTTCTATAATCTACCTCCCGAACCCGAGAAACATCTCAAAAAAGGAATTTTTCTGTGCTTTTTTCCTCTCCTTGTTGGATAAAATAAAAGTCGGTGGTGACTCTTGCTTACCGCGACATTTTGCGAAAACAAACGCAAAACGCGGACCAGCATTCCAAAATAGTCAATTCTCTTTCCCACCGTATCACAGAACTGGCGACTCTGCTGGGGATATTTTGTATAAGTGGGGTGTACCTTAGGATTAGTTCATAATGTTTTCAATTGCTTGATTTGTATGCTTTATATTTGTGGGCTTGTATCGGAGTTTCTAAGATCCTAACCCGGATCTGAGGATACCCTTTAGGTAAGTAGCAATAAACTGTGAGGGAACTGTACGGCGTAGACCGATACGGTTGAAGCAGTAGCTACGTTAGTGTGTCACTTTAGTATATACTGATATCCCTTGTGGCGCAACGAGGAGAATATGGGTCTGCTAAGGGGTCATTAAGCACCAACTAACCTTAGAACCTTTAAATTGACCAACTTGGCCATAGAATAGTAGCAGTATGCTACACTCATTGAGACCAAACTCTCGCGATGATTCCGGCCGCAAGAAAAGGTTGCTAAACTGGAATTATGACCGATCGAGGGTGGTCAGTGATATTGAGATCCTCTAGAACCCGGTTACTATTTCTAGGATAGGTTGAACCAACTAAACTGAAAGAGGGTAATACCTAAACTCCATGCCAGCCTAAACTTAAGGTTGTTTGTGTGACTTGTGTGCCTTCAAACTTGAACTACTTTCACATTCTTGTTATCTGACAACATGAGTTCCTTGCAGGTTTTGTTTACAGTCCTTATCCAATAATTTGGATTTATTGCAGGGTTTACTTACACCACTTCATACTTTTGCTTAAACGCATAGCATACATATCATAACATCATGCCTTAACATTTCCTTAACCATTTCAAGGATCTCAAGGGTTTGTGATGCAGGTTATGGTAAATCAAATGTCTAGCAAGGGGCAAAGGGGATTTATTTTCCTCTAGCCAAGGTTGTCTAGAAATCAAAACACGATAACTTGAGTCAGGGGATATGACCCACTCGATATGGTGAGCTTGACTCTTGAAGAAGGACTCTTAACGACATGAAGTTTCTTCAAACAAATTCTAACAGTTTCTTGTTTACCCCGCGAGATCCTTGAAAACATTGCATACATATATCATACATATCATTGCATAACAGGTCGCCCAGTACAGATCTCTCATGTTCTCGCTGTTTATTTCAGCAATGGCTCTCCAACAAGACAACCAAGATCTTCATACTCAAGAGATTCAGTTTAGGGAAATCTTCCTAAACCTATCCAAGGGGCAGGAAGAGTTGAAAACACTCCTCGGTGGGAACTTGGTCAAGAAAAGTCCTGAAGATAATAAGGACGAACGGCTGGAACAACTGCAAGCTGAGTTCAGTGCCATGAAAACCCAGATGCTGGGGCAGATGGCTCTTATCCAAGGCTTAGCTCAGGAACAAGAAGAGCTAAGAACCATTATCAACCGGCTTCATCAAGACAGATACAACAACATGAAGCAAACAGTCAAGGCCAGTGACCAAGTCATTGATCAGCCTCCAAGAAGACAAGGGTTTGGTTTGGTAAAGAATGGACCTCTCCAAGTTGCTGCTACATCACGGGTCCAACAACAACCTCGCCAAGAACAACGGGTTAATCAGAGTAAGCCGGATACACCCAAGAGGCAATTTACCAAGCTCAACATGTCGTTGTCTCCAGCTTTACAACACCTGTTGAGATTGAATCTGGTGACGTTAAGGGACCCTCCTAAGAATCCCAACATAGCCTCCCCAAGGTACAATCCTGATGCAAGGTGTACATATCACTCCAATAGCCCGGGGCATGATACTAACATCTGTTGGGCGTTGAGCAACAAAATTTAAGACCTGATTGATGAAGGAGCATTGGAACTCACACAAGATGGTCAGATTGAATTCTTTTGCCATCCCCCCAAGGTTCACCATTTGAAGTGACAAGTACTGAGACGAGAAGACTTTTGTTAATTAGAATTTTCAATTTGTAATTTTCTTTTGATTGTTCGAACATTTATTCATGTCAAACTTTATTACTTTATCAATGCATTGCATATGTATGTTTTGAATCAATCCAATCGTATTCACTATATTCAAATTGCTTTCATTTTTTGTGATGATCAACTCTCGATTAAAAAATTCTAAGCCTTTAGAGGGAGGATGACGAAAATGATATCAAAATCCCTACAGTATGCTTTTGAGCAGACCCCACTGATGATGTACATGCATTGTTTCAAATCCTAAACAGTGGAGTTATAAGGAAGATAATCCCTCGTCAACCCCTTTGAGCCAAAGAAGTTGGAGTTTTTCTTTTCACAAATTAAAACCCGTAATCACAACTTGGGGCAGGGTAGTTTGCTCAGTTGATCCAGGTGCACAATGAATGGCATCAAAGAAGTCCTTCCGAAACAAAAGACGGTGTTGGTTCGGTATAATCGTCAAGACAGGCAGTCATTATCTCTCGAAATAAAAGCTCAATAAGTCAAAACCTATGAAGGAGACTTAAGAAAAACTGGGGCATCCCGCTGACTGTAGTCACAAAAAGAAACAGTTCAGGCATAAGACAGGGATAATAAAATCAAAAAGAAAGAGATCCTGCAAACTCTCAACAAAATGACTGCCTGTTCAAAATAAATTATCAGTATCTGAACCATCACTGGAATATCAGAGCAAAGACTCAAACGGGATCTAAATGCACGATTAGCTGAGTTTAGGATCGAAGAACATCACGAAGAGCGGGTGGGTAGAAATAAATTTTGAGCCTTTTCCTTTATTTCTTAAACCGTGAACCAGGCCACATTATAACCCTTAAAAGTCCTAGCTGAAGCATGGGTTAGTCCGAAAGCATATTGTTACAAAGGTATCCTGACTCCTAAAGGGCTTGCTGTAAATCCTGAGTTGACATCACATTTTACAAAAAAATTGCCTGTTTTACTGGAAAAATGCATTTTCAAAAATTTCAAAACAGACATAAGCTTTGCATTCTTAAAATAATATTGTTTGCATATGACTATTTTTTCAACAGCAGAGAAATTCGCACGACGAATATCTAGTGAACAAAAAAACCTTCTCAATAAAAAGGATCACCGCAAGTGAAAAACACTTCCAATCAAGGGGCACGGCATGATCATTGTCCATCATATGGGGCAGTCAAGTCAAGATTCAAGAAATCTCTCAAAATGCCAAATAGCCAGGGGAAAATCTCCATCTGAATCAATTGGGGAATTGGACATGAATTCCAGCAACGAATCTTGCATGATCAAACGAAGATCTTCTGGTAGTATGGCAACACAACACTACCGACAGTGACACCTCCCTACATCCTGAGAGCGTGGACATAATCAGAAAATACTACGCATAATCAAAGACCCGCTAGGTCGACTGGCCTAGGCAAAAATAAGGGCTTCCCGACGAACCAAAAGGGTTTGGGCAAAAATTAGGGATAAAAATGGAAAAATCTGTACACCCGGCAAGTCGAAAACCTTAAAAGGCGGCTTGGGCAAAAAAGGGTATCCCGATGGATTGAAAACCCGAAAGGGCGGTCCAGGAAAAAATTAGGGATCAAAGTGTACGACTATGTCCCGTCATCTCGTCACTTGCTTACCAGAAGAAGACTTGTCATTTCAATCGAAAGATACCAAGAACCTCATAGGTTGGGATAATACTTGATCCACAAGGCCTCCACAGGCACATTCTCCCGCAGAAACAGGGGCAATAAAATTGTCCAAACTGTACAACTGCTCTGCTCACTAGGTACAAAGGTAGATTCAGCTGAAGAATATGGTTAAGATACCTTCACTCCCCGCAGAGTAAGACAATAATGATAGCTCTCCCCCAGCTGAGACTTGCAACGAATCAGCAATACTCTCCCCAAGCAAAGTTGATCTACCATCAACACTAGAAAGGCTTGACATCTCCGGCAGTCTTAATATTCCCCAACGGAGTATAAGAATGTTCCCCGGCAGAATACAAGATACCTCTAGCAGAGTCAATTTTCCCAGCACGGTCTAAAAAGCTTCCCCAACGGAGTTGAATTATCATCCCCAGTAGACTCTGGAAGCTTATCCCCTGCAGAGCACAAATAGATCATCCCCAACCAAATTCAGAGGGTTATCCCCACAAGAGTCTAACAGGTTTATCCCCAGCAAGTTGCAGCTGAAAGATCATCCCCCAGTGAATTTCTGTCCTTTCACAAGCAGGAATTCAATCCTCAACATATTTAATATCACCAGCAACGGTAATCCATCCCCAGCGGAGTTTATCGTTGAAATCCCCAGTGGAGCTTATTAGCGGAATCCCCAGTAGAGTTTATCAGTGACATTCTCAGCAGAACATCTCTTCCCCACAGAGTAATTCCTCTCGGAGTAATCTCCTCATCAGTTTATCCCCCAACAGAGTTATCCTCTCCTGCAAGTTTATCATCTTCGTTCATCATCCCCAGCGGAAACGAAGAATCCAACTCTATTCTCCAGCAGCTCCGGGATTTATTTTCCCCAGCTAAAACATCACATTTCCATACATCATGATACATGCATAAACGCATCATATAATACAATCTCATTTATGTTGAGAACATCATTGCTTGATCCATATCATGCATTGCATATGACTGACCTTTACCTTTCAGGAAAGATGCAGTTAAAATCTCAACTATGTCAAAGGAGACAAAATCAGTTAAATTGATTCCTAAAGATTTTTCTGAGGCCAATTCAGTCAATGGAGACAAAACCAGTTAAATTGATTCCTAAAGATTTTTCTGAGGCCAATTCAGTCAATGGAGACAAAATCAGTTAAATCGATTCCTAAATATTTTTGAGGCCAATTCAGTCAATGGAGACAAAACCAGTTAAATCGATTCCTAAATATTTTTCTGAGGCCAATTCAGTCAATGGAGACAAAACCAGTTAAATCGATTCCTAAAGATTTTTCTGAGGCTAATTCAGTCAATGGAGACAAAACCAGTTAAATCGATTCCTAAAGATTTTTCTGAGGCCAATTCAGTCAATGGAGACAAAACCAGTTAAATCGATTCCTAAAGATTTTTCTGAGGCCAATTCAGTCAATGGAGACAAAACCAGTTAAATCGATTCCTAAAGATTTTTCTGAGGCCAATTCAGTCAATGGAGACAAAACCAGTTAAATCGATTCCTAAAGATTTTTCTGATGCGAACGCAGTCAATGGAGACGAAACCAGTTAAATCGATTCCTAAAGATTTTTCTGATGCGAACGCAGTCAATGGAGACAAAACCAGTTAAATCGATTCCTAAAGATTTTTCTGATGCGAACGCAGTCAATGGAGACAAAACCAATTAAATCGAATCCTAAAGATTTTTCTGATGCGAACGCAGTCAAAGGAGACAAATCCAGTCAAAGGAGACAAATCCAGTCAAAGGAGACAAATCCAGTCAAGAGAGACAAATCCAGTCAATAGAGACATGACCAGTTAAATTGATTCCTAAAGATTTTTCTAATACCAACCCAGTCAAAAGAGACAAAACCCCTCTGGTCCAGTTAAATCGATTCCTAAAGATTTTTCTGACACCGATCCGGTCGAAGTTCATACCACCTATCAACAATCTCCAAATGGCATCTATAAGCCCATTCCCGACATCACAAGGCTGATACTACTTCATGCGAGTGCAAATTTCTGGGCATTCTAGTGTTCAATCATCTTCCACCTTCGGATCACGAAAGGCCCGAAAGCTAATCTGTATCCTCAGGTTTAAGAAGATTGAACAGGGGCAACTGTTGTACCCCAAAATTTTCCCTCCCATATTTCTCAAGACATTTCAAGAATAATCTCCAAGTTGCTCAAGATGGCTCAAGACTTGGACAGTCAAATCACCTCCTAAGGCAGTCAACCTCAAATTAGGGTTTTGTGTTGCATCAAGGTCCTTACATCCAAATGACCTCAAGTTCTCCCCAATGTACTAATATGTTCACAAGATCATCCATGACAAATTTCAAGCCTTGCAGAGAAAGTTTGGTCAGTCAATTGCTCAAGAGGTCCAAAAATCGACTGTGCTAGGGCAAAATTCAGACTGTGACCTACAAATAGTCAAAACTCAAGATTTTTTGTCAACATAATCATTTTGAAGGATAATTCATCATTTGATCAAGGGTTGATCATGATTCATCAAGGATTGCTCCAAATTCATCAAGACTCAAAAGTTGCTAAATTAGGGTTTTGTAGGAAAAGTCAACTCAACTTTGACCAAGCATAACTTTCTCATACTTTATGAGAAATGACCCATCCAAATCTCATTTTGAATAGGATGAAATTTCCTACAATCCATCTTAACACCCCAAGATCAAGAAATGCACTCACAAGAAGTTACAAATTTGGACATTATAGGTCATTTTTGAAAGTCAACAAAAACACCTTTTTTTTCCAAAGCATATAACTTGAGAATGGAATATCAAAATGAGATGAGACCAAAAGGGTTGGTTAGAGGATATCTCAAGGTTTCTAAGAAGTCCAAGGAAACCTCCAAAAGAACAAAATTGAAGAAGTTATGCATTGTTGAAGTTGGGTATTTTTCCAAAATTGCCAAAAGTCAACTATCCCCAAAACTTCAAATTTTGTCAAATGGGCTCACTCTTTTCCACTTGATTTGATCTTGTCACACTACACACGTGTCCTGGCTTCAGCCTTGTGTCCATTTATTAATTTTTCTATTTTTATTTAATTTTTTATTGAATTAATTCATTTTAAATCAAATAAAATCCAAATATTGATTACTTAAGATCTTTTTGGTTGTTATAGGTCTTAATTATCATCATGGTCACCATCAAATTCATATCAAGCCTAATCATGTGCAAAAAGATTGAATCAAATCAAATTTGGAAGGTTTAATAATGGAGAATCATCAAATATGGCATTTTTTCAAATCTTGATCATGGTCTTAAAACACAACATTATGAGGGAGATTCTTTCCATGATTTCTTGTCTCCTCATTCTACTCTATAAATAGAGAGCCACACAAGCTTGAAAAAAACGAAAATCCTCTCTAAAAATCTCTCAAAAAGCTCTTCAAAAAGTTCTCTAAAAGCTCTTCAAAAAGCTCTCCAAAAATCAAAGAATTGGTGCAAGTCATATCTCGAGGTTCCGGCCTCTCGCAATTGACATCAAGCCTCAAACCATCCTCTTGAAGTCCTCATGAGTCTTACAAGGCCCAAGATTAATCCATCACACGTCTAGCACGCCCACCGGTTTGGTAAAATTTTAAATTTCAAATCTCTAATTTTAATCACATTTTATGGTATGCTAACGTTTGTTTGAGTTTATATAGAACAGTTATGGATGGTTGAATCATAGGTTCCACGCAAGAATAAAAAAAACCATAGTTAGAGCATGAAGCTTTCGAAGATCCGAGTTCAGGAACGCTTTCTGCACCCTCCAAAAAAAGGCCCAATTTCTCTACTTTCTCATATTTTATTTATTTGGTTTAATTATTTTATTTTTACTTAATTAATTTAATAACCAATAACAAACTTTATTTTTATCAAAAAATCACAAAAATATCATTTTGTCCAATTAAAATTAAAAACTTTATTTTTCTTTAATAAATTCCGATTAATTAATTAGGTTTTTAATTCTAAGAAACTTTAATTTCTTTTTGTAAATAAATAAAACTAATTATAATTTAATAGGTTTAATCACTAATTTAACCATTCCATTTTATTTCTTTAAATAACCAAAAATCCAAAAATATCCTTTTTTTTCATTTAATTAATTAATTTAATTTAATGTAGTGATTAATTTAGATTTATTTCTTTCATAAAATATTTAAAAAAAAACACAAAACATTTTCTTTATCAAATTAAATTCTAACTTTTATTTTTGTTAATAAACATTAATTAATTGATTTAGAATTTTAATTAGAATAACTTTCACATTTTTGTAAATAATTAAAATTCAATTATAATTAATCTAGGTTTTAATTACTAAAATTAATTTTGATTTCTTTCTTAAAATACCAAAAGACCAAAAATAATTTATTTTTATTCATCAATTTAATTAATTTAATTTAGTAATTAATTTACGCTTTAATTAGACAATAACTTTATTATATTTTTGTAAATAATAAAATTAATTTAGACATAATTAGGATTTATTAACATTGATCAATTTTATTTTCTTTCTTTAAATATCAAAAAAACCCCAAAATATTTATTTTCATTAATTAATTAATTTAATGTAGTTTAATAATTAACTTAGATAATTTATTTCTTAAAATTCAAAAACAAACAAAAAGAATCTTTTCTTTAACAAAAAGGGTCAAAATCCTAGAACTTTGCGCTCGATTTAATTTTCCGCACGCGTTTGTTTATTTTTATCATATTAATGTACTTGCCTCCGGTTTGTAATAGATAATTAGGACTTTAAATATTTTTACCGCTTTATTTATTTTCCGCATTTTAATTTCAAGGGTTGCTTTTGGCGATGTAAATACCTGACGCCTTGTAATAGTTAATTTAATTTCTGCAATTTAATTTCCGCAATTTAATTTCCGCAACTTATAAACTGCTAGATGTTTGATAATAGGGAATGCATGACAAGATTGAATGTTTAACTTAAAATCAACATAGATAACCATTGACATGTACAAAGATAAAATAAACCGAAAACAACACACTCGCACATGCGCACTCTTAGGGTACACCTCACTTGGTTGCCTTCGAACGTGGTCATTGAGTATAGTAAGTTTTAGAGGTCGCCCTCTTGTCCAAAGATCATAGTTGCCTCGAAACGGTTGCCTCGGAAAAATGATCTAAGACATTAGGGTTACCGCTAACGCGTCCTAACATTGCTTTAGTGACCACACGTCCCTTAATCGAATTGACCCTTAAACTCCAACGACGATGCTACCTAATCATCAATAGTGGGATAGCTTGTCTAAAGGAAATTAGTACAGATTGATTCCTTTTTCGAATAGGTAGATGGTTCTTAAATACTTGCTTCAATCAAAATAAAATAAAACTTTTCGCACTTACACCTTTCAAACAAAAAACTTCTTCAACCCACAAACACAAAGAAAAGCAAATTTTGAAAACATTTTGAGCAAGTACCTAAGAGCCCTTGGATAACCACGGATAGAAAGGGTGCTAACACCTTCCCTTTCTATAATCTACCTCCCGAACCCGAGAAACATCTCAAAAAAGGAATTTTTCTGTGCTTTTTTCCTCTCCTTGTTGGATAAAATAAAAGTCGGTGGCGACTCTTGCTTACCGCGACATTTTGCGAAAACAAACGCAAAACGCGGACCAGCATTCTAAAATAGTCAGTTCTCTTTCCCACCGTATCACAGGGAGTAAAAATTCTATGGGGAATAGCTATATTGTTGGGGAGTAGCTATCCTGCTGGAGAGTAAGCTCAGGTCTCTAGGGAAAAGCTTATTCCTGTTCGGAAGAAGTTCAGGGGCTTAGGTTATATGCCACTTTGAGAATGAGAATCTTTATTCCGTTGGGAATATCAGGAATTCAGGTTGTATGCCACTTTGAGAATGAGAATCTTCATTCTGTCGGGAATATCAGGAATTCAGGTTGTATGCCACTTTGAGAATGAGAATCTTCATTCTGTCGGGAATATCAGGAATTCAGGTTGTATGCCACTTTGAGAATTAGAATCTTCATTCTGTTGGGTTAGGAGGTTGGGAGTGTGTCAATCTACAGGGGAAGCTAGAATGAGAATCTTCATTCAGGCGTTTGGGTCAGGAGGTTGGGAGTATACCAATCTACTGGGGAAGCAAGAATGAGAATCTTCATTCAGGCGTTTGGGTCAGGAGGTTGGGAGTATACCAATCTATTGGAGAAGCAAGAATGAGAATCTTCATTCAGGCGTTTGGGTCAGGAGGTTGGGAGTATACCAATCTTCTGAGGTTTTAAGGATGAGAATCTTCATTCTGTTAAGGGTATCAGGAGCTTGGGAGTATGCCAATCTTCTGAGGTTTTAAGAGTGAGAATCTTCATTCTTGAGATAAATATAATTTTAGGAGCTTCAATTGTCCGTTATTCTGCTGGGGCATCATCTCCATTGAATTTTGGGAACCTTGATCGTCCGTTATTCTGTTGAGAAATCATCTCTGCTGAATTTTGGGAACCTCGATCGTCCGTTATTCTGTTGAGAAATCATCTCTGTTGAAGATGAAAGTTGGATGCACTACTATCTGGTCATGGTCCAGGCTTCACGATGTATCATACCATTATCTGGTCGAATCCAGGCTTCATGGCGTTCGGAGATATCAAGATATTATCCAGTCGAATCCGAGCTTCATAACTTGTATTAAAGATATACCACTATCTGGTCGACTCCAGGTTTCGTAGTATTCTTGGCTGCTATCTGGTCGTAATCCAGGCTTCACAGAAACTTGCTGGGGATTAAACTATTATCCGGTCGAATCCGGGCTTCATAGCTTACTTTTAAGAGATACCACTATCTGGTCGTAATCCAGGCTTCGCGATAAACTGGTACTATTATTCGGTCATAATCTGGACTTCACAATATGCTGTAGAGATCAAGATACTATTCGGTCGTACCCGGGCTTTATAACTTGAATTTTGTGAGAATGATTGTATCTTTCCTGAAAGATAAAGGGCATAACATATATAAAACAATTACGTTCTCAAAATGAGCTTGCGTTGTATGATGTCCTGATGCACGGATGTGTAATGTTTTTTTTAAGACAACCTCTCGCCGGGGAAAATAAATCCCAAACTGGTGATGGAGAAAAGAGTTGGATTCTTCGTCTCTGATAGTGAAGATCTAGAAGTGAATCAGAATAAATCATTGAGAGATTTATCTGAAATAACAAAATCCGGAATATCTTCCACTGGAATGAGAATCAGGGAGATCTTAGTGTCGATCTGATTGAGCCAGAGAAGATCTTGAATTAACTTTGACTCAACTAGATGATGAAGGAACGTTTGATGATTGCAACTCCAAAAGGTGATGAAGGAATCTTGGACGATTACTACTCCAAAAAGTTAATGATAACCTTTACCTACCGATCAATCTGCATATGTTATGAATGTTGTTGAAATGTAATTTGTTTCGGAGAATAAATCCTTGACAAGTGTTAGGGAAATAAACCCATGACCGCTGGTCTGCTAGAGAGGTGATGAACTTCTCGAGGATTCTTGAATTTCTTTTCAGAAGGATCTTGGAGAGATTCGTCATTGCCCTTAGTATCAAATGTTTGTGATACTGCCAGGAAATTTGAACTGTATGCAACCCTTTAATGAGATTGACGTTTAATGCCCCAAGTGACGGAGATGGAGACTTGCCCCCAGGCTACTCTGCAATTGAGAGATTTCTTGAAATCTTGACCGGACTGCCCCAGGTTAACTGGACTTTGAGAGATTTCTTGAAATCTTGACTGGACTGCCCCAGGTTAACTGGACTTTGAGAGATTTCTTGAAATCTTGACTGGACTGCCCCAGGTTTACTGGACAATGCCATGTTAAGTCCCCTTTGTCGGTAGGAGATTTTTTCAGCGGAAGTGTCATTCCACTTGAAGTGATTTTGTTTACTGAGAGAGCTTTCGTTCATCGGAACTTTCACTGTGTGAATTTCTTCGTTGTCAAACAAAAAGCCATATGCAAACAATGATATTCAAATAATGCAAAGTTTATGCTTGTCTTGAAATTTTTGAAAAATGCGTTTTTTAGTAGAAAACTTTTATAAGACAAATTCAACACAAGGTTTAGAGCAAAGCCTTACAGGAGTCAGTATACCTTTTGTAACAGTATGCTTTCGAACTAACCCATACTTCAATTAGGACTTTTGAAAGGTTGTAACGTGGCTTGGTTCACGGTTTAAGAAACAAAGGATAAAGGCTCAAAGTATATTTGTACCCACCCGCTCTTCGTGATGTTCTTCAATCCTAAACTCAGTTAATTGTGCACTTGAACTCCAAATGAGTCTGAAACGACATTTTTGGTGATGGTTCACACAAGTTGAATTTGTTGGAAGGCAGTCATCATCATTTTTTTGCAACATTTTCCATGTTGTTGAGGATTTGTAATGACCTCTTTCTTTTGATTTGTTATCCCTAATTTTTGCATGATTGTTCTTATTTTCGATATTACAGTCAGCGGGATGCCCCAGCTTTCGCAAGTCTCCTTTGTAGGTTATGACTCAGTGGGCTTTTTTTTTAGAGATAATGACTGCCTTATGAGATAAGGAACCATCACTGTCTTTTGGTTCCAAAGGAAATTTTGATGTCGTTTGTTGTATTACAAACTGAGAGTTTGCGACTAAACGCACATTTGAATTAACTGAGAGACTACCCTGCCCTAGGTTTGATTAAAGGTTTCAATTTGTGTTAAAACAGAAAACTTCTACTTCTTTGGATCGAAGGGGTTGACTAGGGATTATCTTCCTTATAACTCTAGTGTTTAGGATTTGAAAGAAACGCCTGTACATCGTCAGCAAGGTCTATCCAAAAGCATATTGTATGAGATTATGGCATTATTTTCGTCATCCTCCCTCTAAAGGCTTGTAACTTTTAGCAAGAGTTAAATGTCATAAAGAAAGTAGAAAGCATAGTTCAGAAATAGTGAAAACGAATGGATGAATTCAAGACAAACATATGCAATGCATTAATGAAATAGAGTTTGACATCAAAAGATAATTGTTTGAATAACAAAAGAAATTACAACTTGAAAATTCAAATGAAACAAAAGCTTCTTAGTTCGAACTTGTTATTTCAGGTGGAGAACCCTCAGCGGAAGATTTTCATCTGGTCATCTTGTGTGAATTCTAGCACTCCTTTGCCAATCAAGTCTTGGGTCTTGTTTTTCAAAGCCCAACAGTCGTCGGTGTCATGTCCAGGACTATAGGAGTGGTATGCACAGAATGCATTAGGATGATAGCTAGGAGCAGAGGTATTGGGATTCCGAAGAGGATCCTTTAATACAGTCAGATTGACCTCCAACAAGCGTTCCAGTACTCGTAATAATGGCATATTAATCTCAGTGAAGCGCCTTCCAGGTGTATTTTGCTTACGCCGATTACCCCGTTGATGTTGGTGAGGTTGTTGTTGGGCTTGTGACCCTGAAGAAAGCTGGGGATACTTTCCCTTAGCTTCTTGTCTCAAAGTAGGCTGAAGGGTGACTTGATCTTCAACCCTAGTTGTTTGCCCCACTTGGTTACATCTATCCTGATGCAGTTTGTTGATGAGGACCTTTAGCTCCTCCTGTCCTTGAGCCAGGTTTTGAATGAGAGCCATCTGGCCCACCAACTGTCCCATCATCTGGATTTTCATCGTTGCCAACTCAATCTGTAGTCCTTCCAATTGATCATTACTGATGCCGCCTGGATTCCCTGGGACCATGCCCCTTGTGAGGAGAGCTTTCACTTCTTCCCGCCCCTTGGACAGGTTCAAGAACATCTCTTGAAGTTGAGCATTTTGAGCCTGGATATCTTTAACAGTCCTTTCTAGAGCCATCTCTACTGAAATAAACAGTAGGAAGGTAAGGATACCTGAAAGGGGGAAACTTGTCATGATACGTTGCATGATATGTGGATGCATGTTTTCAAGGATCTCGCAGGGTAAACACAAGAAAATGTTAGAGGTTCAACTTCGATCAACATCTTTGATTGGATACCTTCGTATCGGTGGATGTTTTTCCACAAAAATCAAGCTCACCATGTCAAGTGGGTCATAGCCCTCGATTCAAGTTGTTGTATTTGATCTTTGACGGTGTTTCTTTAGAGGAAAATGAATCCTCTTGCCCTTTGGTAGACGTCTGGTTCAATGTGACCCTGCATCAAAGACCCTCAAGATCCTTGAAATGGTTATTGAAAATGCTATGGTGTGATGTTATGATGTTATGTACAAGTATGCAAAAGTAAGCAAGTGTATATACAGACAGTCATATTCACATAAAGCAGACAAGTCCTTAGGTTTAGGCTTGCATGGAGTTTGTAGGTAAGTACCCTCTTGAAGTTAGTTGGCTCAACCTTTCCTATAAATAGTAACTGGGTTCTAAGGAGCTCAATATCATTGGATTATTTTCTGTGTTCATTGCTTCTGTTTAGCCACTTAACTGGCGACCGAAATATTCC
Source organism: Vicia faba (assembly GCA_948472305.1). NCBI lineage: Eukaryota > Viridiplantae > Streptophyta > Magnoliopsida > Fabales > Fabaceae > Vicia > Vicia faba. Next base: position 470,196,637 of record OX451735.1, read on the forward strand.
AAGAAAATAACCCTCAATGAGTGTAGTATCGAGTATCTACCAACTTCGGACTGCACCAAAGTCGGTCATCTCACTACCCCTAATAAGGCCAAGATGGTCAAGTAAGGTTCTAAGAGTTCATTAGTGCTTCATGACATCACTCAGCGGCCCCGTATTCTCTTTGATTGACTCAAAGGCTACCGGTACCCACAAATATGTCGCACTAATGTAGCCACTGTTTCAACCATGTCAGTATACCCCGCACAGTTCCCTAACAGTTTATTGCTACTTACCTAAAAGGTGCCCCCAAATCCGGGTGTAGGATTTAAAACAAACCCAAAAAGTAAAGCATACAAGTCAAATAAGATAAGCACATAAAGTTGATCTAAACCCTAAGGTAACCCCACTTTTAGAATTTCCCCAGCAGAGTCGCCAGTTCTGTGATACGGTGTGAGAACTGACTTGAGGTTTTTTTTTGTGTTTGTGTTTGCAATTGTGCGGTTTAGCAAGAGTCGCCACCGACTTTTTATTTTATCCTAAGGAAAGGTCAAAAAGCACAGGAAATACCTTTGATATGTTTTCTTGGGTTCGGGGGGTAGATTATGAAAAGGGAAGGTGCAAGCACCATTTTCATCCATGGTTTTCCATGGGCTCTTAGTTAATTAGTTAGATCACTTGCTTTTGCTTTTCAATTGTTTGAAATGGTGCTTTGTGTGTGTGGTTTTGAAAATGCTTTGAAAAGAGGCCATCGTTGTGGCAACCTTTGTAATGATTCTTGTTTGAATATATACAAAGGTGTTTGTCTTTTTGAAAAGATATTTCAATGTTTGAAAGTTTGTTTTTGGGAAATGTTTTGAATTGTGTTGTGAAGTGTGTTTGAAAATAGCAAGGATGTTTTGCAAGCTTTTGACCAAGTAACTAAGAGTTGTCTACCCTATTTTACTCAAATATTTTTCCTATGTTTTTAACCATTTTAACAGTGTTATTTCACCATTGCATTTGGTGAACAACCTTGTGTTAGGATGTTAAACGGGACAGGCGCGGGTCATCGCATACAATCATTGAAAGTAACTTGTGAGACGCTCTAGCAATTTTGTAAGGGACGAGATCGTTTTTATCGAAGGCAACATCGAGGGTCATCGAGGGACTACTATCTTTGTTTATCGAAGGGGCATTTGCTAGAGTGTCTCATATTCAAGGGACATGATTGCGTTTTCCGAGGCAACAAGCGAGGTTACCCTAGAGGTGTAAGTGTGCATTGTATGTTCAATTTACATGCTTTTTGTCTTGTATTAGGTCATCTAGCGATTGATTTTGAATCTTGTCATACACGCCTAATTACTATACAATATATTGAAAGCAATAAATTGCGGGAATTAAAAGTCTAAGTTATTACAGAAGTATCCGGGGATGAGGGTACAATTATTTACAAATGGGGATGAGTCTCATAAGAATAGCAATGTCCAAATATCAAGTGTTACAACCAAATCAAATTGTCGAGATTCAATATAAAGTTATAACAAATTATAAGATAAAGAAAATCAATCAATTGTGAAATGCATGTGTTTATTTAAAAATAAACAAATAAAAATCTATTCTAAAAAAGAAAGATTAAGTATTATATTATTATTTTGTGTTTTATTAATTGTGAAAAGAAATAAAGTTCTAAAGAAAGAAAATTTAATTAAAACTAAATTTCTATTATTTTTAGTGTTTTCAAATAAAGCAAGATTATTTAATAAAACTAATTTTTTGTAAGAAAGTCAAAGTTTTTATTATTAATTTTATTATTAACTTAAAAAAGAAAACAAATAATAAAAATGAATTAATAAACAAACAAGTATTTGTTTTAAACAAAAGAAAAGAAATAAAAAAAAAAGGCAGAATGGGCTTGGGATTTAGGAGTTGGGCCCAAAACCAACATAAAAACAAATGGACAGTGCAAAGGGAGGGGGGTTAGCCAGCAACTCAAATGGGCTCAAGGAAATGTTTGAGTGAATAGGCCCAAGGACAAGTTTGTACAACGTTTTTGGTTAGGGGTTTCAGCATTTAGGGTTTGTGTGTTTGGTACACAGCGGCGCCGCTTGCTCCTTCTTCCTCTTCATCCCTCTCAGCCTCACATGCGCTGATTCTCCCTAAGCCCTAGTCTAAGCTACCGGAGCTCCACCTCTTCCTTCATCTCCTCAGCAAGATCAAGGGTTTCGGAGAAACGGTATGGTTTGTCATCTTTTTTGTTTTAACAGTTTCATTGTTTGATTCGCTTACTTCATGTTCAGTTTTGTTTTTTAATCTATGGTGTTTATGTCTGAGATACAGTAAGAGTTTGAGAAGAAAACGTACCTCTGGATTTTCTGGAAAGAAAAGTGGAGAGGAGAAAAGGGTGAGACGGAGGCGCTTCCTGGGTGGCTTAGAGGCAGAGGGGAGGATGATGGCGAGCTTGCTTTTGGTAACCTTTTTCCTCTCTCTTGATTTGTTGATGTTTGATGATGAAACTTTATTCTGAAAACTTGTTGTTGTTGATTGTTGATGATGAATTCAATTCTGATGATAGATTTGCTGGTAGCTTTTCTTCTGAAACTTTATTTATTTCTCTCTCTCTTTGAATGCTGATGAAGCTTGGCTTCTGAAATTCCTTCGTGGATTGCTTAATGATGACAATGATTGTTGAATGTGATGTGATAATCTGAATCCCTGTTGATGTTTCTTTTCCTTGAATCTGAATGTTGATATTGATGATGATGTGATAATCTGAAATCTGTGTTAACTTGGATTGTTTTTTCTTGATGATTCTGAGTTGGTAAGCTTGAAGGTTTTTGGGCTATTGCAGTTTGAAACTGCAAGTTTTGTTATAGTTTGGTCAACTGGTTTTTTTGTTTGGGTTGGAAAACTTGTTCTGCAAGTTTTTTGGTTTGCAGTTTGCAGTTTGGTTTTGACTTTGTACAGGTTTGGTTGTTCACAGTTTGGCCAAGCAGTTTGGCAAGCTTGCATAGGCTGTGCAGTTTGAAGCTGCAGTTTGGCAAGCTTTGTTGCTAGCTTATGCAGGTTATGGAAATTTTGTGGCTAACTTGTGCAGGTTTGGTCTTGAAACTGTTAACAGTTTTGGGCTATGCAGTTTGGCTAACTGGTTTTTGTTAGTGCAGTTTGGCTTGTTTGCACAGTGTTGTACCCCAAAATTTGCCCTCCCATATTCATCAAGAAATTGCCAAGTCAAGGTCACAAAATTCCCCAAGGGTTATGCAGCTCAACTGTCTCCTATACAGTCAAAACTAGGGTTTGAGTTCTGGTCAAGCAAATGAAGTTTTCAAAAGCCCAATCAAGTCTCATATGCTTAAAAAGATGGTCAAGTGTCTTTATGTCAAGTTTCAAGGCATTCAGCTCAAGATTGCACAGTCAAAACCCTAGATTGCACTACAATCAACTGTAGGGGCAAAATGGTCATTTGACAGTCAAAAGTTCAAATTTTTGGTCAATATATCATTTTGAAGCCACAAACATCATTTGATCAATGCTTGATCATGATTCTCAAAATTTGGCTTAGAAATCATCAAAGATGCAAAAAGTTGCTATATTTGGACAGCTGAAAAAGTCAACTGAAATTGACCAGGGCATAACTTTCACATGGATTATCAGAAAAATTCCATCCAAAGCTCATTTTGAAGAGAAAGACATTTCCTACAATTCATCTTCATGTTCCAAGTCCAAGAAATGCTCTCACAAAAAGTTATCAATTTCAACATTATAGGTCATTTTCAAAAGTCAACAAAAAGTGACTTTAAGTCAAAGACCATAACTTGAGATTGGTAAATCAAAATGACATGGGACCAAAGGCATTGGTTAAAGGACTCAAAGACCTTTCCAAAATGTCCAAGAACATGTGAAAAGCTTAAAAATTGACCAAGTTATGCCTTGTGGAAGTTGGGAAATCTTTGGGAATTTTGAAAAGTCAACAATGATGCAAAAGGCCTAAAAATGCAAATGGGCCCATTTTTCTTCCAAATTTCTTCATGCCAAGCCTATGCACGACCATCAGGCCCAAAGGGAAGTATTTTCATATTTTTTAATTATTTATTTGAATTTATATTAATTTATATTCATTTAAATCATTTTAATACATGAAAAATATAAACCTAACCTAAAAAAATCTTTTTATGCACATTCCAAGGTCAATATTTCGTGCTTGATTGATTATAGCAAGTTTTGATAAGATTTGATCATGATTGAACCAAATAACATGAAAAAAGATGTGAAAAGATTCTTAACAAAATCAAATATCTAAACAATCAATGCCTTGGATTTTCTCAAGTTTTGTTGACCTAAAAGCTTGGCTATATGATCAGAATCAAAGACCTAATGCAAAAGGACTGGAAGCTGCGCCCAAACAAGCATTGGCATATTGAAATTTTTCACAAAAAACTCAAACACTGAAAACCAGTTTCAAGCTCGATTCAAACCCCAATTCTTGTCCTATTAGCATCCTGAGACCTCTTTGAACATCTCTCAATCATTAACATCAATCAAAAGACCCTGAATTGGTACCTCTAAGTCCAACTGTACCTTGAAAATTTTGAAATCGCACAGCATGATTCCATCATCTTTTTGCATTTTTCTTTGTTGATTTGTGTTCATATTGATGTTTCTGAGCTAACCACTACGTTTAATTACATTATTTCACTGTATATAAGAATCCACCATGCGCGTTTTTTAGGGTTACAGGTTTCTTGAAATAGGGCTTTTGCGTAGAGGAAAAATCAGGGTTCATGGATACCATGGTTGAAACCAGCGCTTAGAGACGAAGAAGAAAATATACTCGCGATCAATTTATATGCCCCATAGCCCTATTCGCTATTTTCCCATAGCATGCTTAAAGCAACGCGTTAAAACCGTTGCTATTGTGTTTTATATTTTCAGGTATGTGAAGAAGAAGAAGTCGTGGCAGCCAGTGATACGTCCGTTTGAAGTTTCGCGCGTTTTACCCATCATGCATTGGTTTTGATTTTTGTTGTTATTTAACCATAATATATTAAATGAAACGCGCTTGGCTCAGTGGTAACACGCTATGCATGTGACATCAAAGACCTGGGTTCAAGTCCCAGGTCTTGCAAATTTCATTATTATTTTTCAAACCAATTTCCTATGCAGCGTCAGCAATGATGCATACCGTGTGTCCACAGGATCCAAACGCACAGGTGTCCAGGAGAGGCAGATCAAGGGCTCAGATCCCAGGCCTATGGTGAACGTGGTCAATGCACTAGCACACGATCCAGGAAAGTCAACATGTGGCAAACTCAATTGGGCCAGGCCTCTCAAATTTACACCTCCATAATGGGACAGAAAACCCCCCTGGTTCTATCTTTTCTAATTTTCTTTTATCTTTTATTATTTTTAATTATTTATTTGTTTATTTATTTTCTGATTTAATTAAATATCCTTTTTTACAAAAAAATACAAAAAAACATCATAAAAATAAAAAATGTCCAAATAAAAATATAATTTTTAATTTTAATTATTTTCATCAATAAATTAATATATGTAAATATTTAGTTTAATTAGGTTATAGTTTTAATCTTTTTAATAAAAAAACACCAAAAATAGAATTTAGGTTTAATATCTTTTTTGATTTTCCTTTTAATTTTTCCTTTTTTCAGAATAATATTATTTAGTTATTTTCATAAATTAAAAATTGTGCATAAATAAATTAGGGTTTAATTTAGATCATATTTTAATTCTTTCTTAATAATTAAAAAATATTAGAATTAGGGTTTGCCTTTTAATTTAATTTCAATTAATTTCTTTTCTCATTAAATCTAAAAAACACAAAAAATAACAAAAACATTTAATCATTTAATTTTTAATTCTCATTAACTTTTAATATTTTGCAAAAGGGTCCAACGCCCGTCATTTCAATTATTTAACTTGCGCATTTATCTTATGTCGTTTAATTATAATTCTGTAAATCCCCCAAAGCCATGTAACTTTACTTTTCGCACTTTATTTCTTCGCATTATTTATTTTTTCCGCTAAATCGGGTCCGGTTTAATTTTGGCGATGTGGACCCGCGCCATTTGTAATAGTCGTAGATTTATTTTTCCGCAAACTTATAACTGTTAAATATGCATGCAAGAATGAATGGCCCTAATTAAAATCAAGCGTAGATCACAAATAAACATGACAAGACAAATAACTGAAACATGACACACAATTCGCACACACCACCCCTAGGGTACGCCTCACTGTTGCCTTGCCTCGAAAGGTGATCGTCGAGTAGAGGATGTTTTAGTAAGTCCTCATGATCCGGGAACCTGGCATGAGGGTAGCTTCTAAGGTATCTTCCCATTGCTCTGGTGATCACCATGTCCCGAACCTCGAATTGACCCGAACAACTCCAACGGTGGTGCTACCTACCTCTCAATGGTGGGATGGTACTACTTTTAAGGACATTTATACAAACGAATTCCTTAGGGTAGGTAGGTTCTCAAGGATACTTGCTCTCTTCAAAAAAACAAATCAAAATCTTTTCACACCAACACATTTTCAAAAGCTTTCAAAGCAAATTTTTCAAACACTCTGACGTACGAGTCGATCTGAAATTTTTCAAAGAAACTTCTTTTAAACCCACATTGAAAAGCAAACAAACAATTTTGAAAACACAGTGAGCAAGTATCTAAGAGCCCATGGATAACCATGGATAGAAAGGGTGCTAACACCTTCCCTTCCTATAACCTACCTCCCGAACCGAGAGCGATCTCTTAAGGAATTTTTCTGTGCTTTTGTCCTTCCCATTTGGAGAAAATAAAAGACGGTGGCGACTCTTGCTTCCGCGACATTTCGCGAACCAGCGTTAAACAGTCAGTTCCAGATCCACCGATCACAGAACTGGCGACTCTGCTGGGGATACTTTATAAAGTGAGGTGTACCTTAGGGCTAGGTCATAACTGTGTTTTCACTTGTATTGTTTTGCTTGCTTTACTATTGTGGGTTGCATCGGAGATACATAGATCCTAACCCGGATCTGGGGATACCCTGTTTAGGTAGCATAAGCTGTGAGGGACCTGTCCGGCGTAGACCGACACAGGTGAAGCAGTGGCTATGTTGGTGTGGCACCTTAGTCTGTACCGATATCCCTTGTGTCGCAACGAGGAGAATATGGGTCTTCTAAGGAGTCATTAAGCACCAACAACCTTAGAACCTTAATTGACACAACTTGGCCTTTAGAACAGTAGCAGTATGCTACGCCCATTGAGGCTAAACTCTCGTGATGGTTCTGGCCGCAAGAAAAGATTGCGATGCTGGAGTTATGACCGATTGAGGGTAGTCAATGATATTGGGATCCTCTAAGAACCCGGTTACTTTTGATTAGGACAGGTATGAACCAACAAACTGAAAGAGGGTAGTACCTAGACCTCATGCTGGCCTAAACTTTAGGGGCTTGCCTTGTGTGACTTGTGTGCCTTACTATGTTTGCCTTTGTATCTGTATGTGGTGTGCTTTATCATAACATCATAGCATCATGAGCATTGCATGCATCCTGCATAAGAACTGACCATTTCGAAGACAAGAGGGTTTCATCTTTGCTCTGTTTTGTAGGACATTATGATGCCTGTGCGAAGGAATACTATCCGGTTCAACTTTGTTCGTTCACCTGAGTTGATTGATGAGTTGGTTAGCAGAATTCCAAACACCACTTCCTTCATTCAGAGGCATGGTTCTCTTCTCAGTTTAGTCACTGCAAAGCGGGATCAACAGTTGATGAGTGTTCTGACCCAATTCTATGACCCTCAGTACCAGTGCTTCACCTTTCAAGACTTCCAGCTGGTCCCTACCCTGGAGGAGTTCTCTAATCTGCTTGGTATCCCTATCTTGGATCAGACTCCCTTTACTGGTTGGGAAAAGACCCTCAGGCTTGAGGACATTGCTGCAGCCCTTCCTTTGACCCATCAAGAGGTAACAGACAACTGGGTAACTAGAAGCGGAGTTAAGGGTTTCTTGGCCAAGTTTCTGATTGGTAAAGCTAACAGCTTCTGGAATGACTTGGACTTTAGGGCATATGAAGACATCTTGGCTCTCCTAATCTATGGGTTAGTCCTGTTTCCTAATCCTGACAACTTCATCAATGTCACTTCCATTAGGATCTTTATGTCTCAGAATCCTGTGCCCACTCTCTTGGGTGACATCTTGCAACAACTTCATGCCCGTACTACCCGAAGACGAGGAACCCTATGGTGTTGTATCCCTTTGTTGGTGAGGTGGTTTATTTCGCACCTCCCTAAGTTCGTACTGAAGAACCAAGAAGGAAGAGGTTGGGCTCACAGGTTAATGTCTCTCACCGATAAAGACATCATTTGGACTTGCAGAGGTTTGGATGAGATAGCTGTTATTGATCGATGCGGGGAGTATCCTAATGTTCCTCTGATTGGTACTCAAGGAGGGATCTCTTACAATCCATGTCTAGCACTCCGTCAGTTTGGAAGAGCAAGAAGAACAGGCCCCCATGAGATGTTGGTGCCTCACATCAGTTTCGAGTTTCAGGTGGATAGTGACGAGCTACGTCGTAGGTTCATCAAGGCTTGGGAGAAGGTTCATAAAGCTGACCCACAAGAGCTAGGGCCAAAGACTTCTCTACCTATGGAAGCCTACTACAAATGGGTTCGCATCCGTGCTCAGAAGTTAGGTATGCCGTATGAAGCTGTCAGACCCGTCATTCTTGAGTGTCCTGATAAAGATGGTGTTCTTCCAACTGTCCTTCCTCCTCAGATACCTACTGATTATGAGACATTGAAGAGATCTTGGTCGCAACTGCAAGAAGAACGGGATTCTTACCGGGAAAAGTTCAACGAGCAGGAATCAAAGATCCAGAAGCTGACAAAGCAGTTGGAGAACGAGAGAGCTCTGAATGCCTACCTCCGTACTGAGAAGAGGAGACCATGGGATCAATGAGGAATTCTGAATGCGCCTTTACAATTTTTAGTTCCTTTCCAGTTGTTTCATTTCATGTAAACGCCTAAGGGCAACTTGTTGAATAATCTCAGTTGCAAAGTTGAATCTAATAAAGTGCGTTCTTTTTTTGTTTACAAAGTTGATTCCCGATTGTCTTTGAAAACATAATTCATACGCATTTCATACATCATGTGCATAGCAGGTTTTTTCCCTTTTTCAGGTTGCTTACAGTTCTTCGCTGTTTATTTCAGCACCATGAATCCCGGATCTGAATCTACAGAGACATCAATCAAGGCTCTCCAGGCGCAGAATGCGCAGTTTCAAGAACTAATCATGGGTCTAGCTAAAGGCCAAGAAGAATTAAAGACTATGCTCCTGAAAAAGGAGAAGAAGAAGAAGAGAAGAACTGTTCTATTCAACTCGGGCCGAAGGTTGGGCAATACTCTGCAACATGAAGAGGCTGCTTCTTCTGTTGGTAGGACTCCTTCTCAGGCAGAAGTAAAGGTTCCTACTCCAGTGGTCTCCGACAACGAGACAGATTTTGATGAAGAGCAGTACCCTCCTGCAGATGACAAGTACAAACAACTGGAAGACAGGTTGAAGGCTATGGAGGTGCAACAGGCACCTGGGCTGGATTTCGGAGATCTGGGTTTGTCGACTGGTGTAATTATCCCGCACAAATTCAAAGCACCCACCTTCTCCAAGTATGACGGGGCATCCTGTCCCAAGCTGCATTTGAGGTCCTACGTTCGGAAAATTCAGCCGTATACTGCGGATAAGAATTTATGGATCCACTTCTTCCAGGAGAGTCTTTCAGGGACTCATCTCGAATGGTTCTATCAGCTGGATGGGACCAAAGTTCGTAACTGGGAGGAGCTGGCTACTGCTTTCTATAAGCAGTATCAGTATAATGCCGACCTTGCCCCTACACGTACCCAACTCCAGGGTATGTCGTTAGGTGCAAGTGAAGGTTTTAAAGAGTACGCGCAGAAATGGAGAGACCTGGCTGGCAGGGTGCAGCCACCTTTGACTGATCGAGAGTTAGTGGACATGTTCTTGGGGACCCTATCTGGGCCATTCTTTAACCATCTCATTGGGAATTCTTCTGCTGGTTTCACTGATTTAATCTTGACTGGAGAGAGAATCGAAGCTGGGCTGAAATCTGGGAAGATTGCAAAGGGGGCATCATCCTCTAGTTCAGAAAAGAAACCTTTCAAGAAGGAGTCTAGCGCCGTATATGGCTCCAGGAAATCAGAAAGACATGAGCACCGCCAGTCTGTCAGTGCGGTCATGATTGCTAAGCCTGCTGCCGCTCCCCGGCCAAACAATCCTCAAAGGGCTGATAGACCCCGGAGAGAGTTTACCCGGTTAAGCATGACCCTATCGCAAATCCTGCCACAGTTGCTATCCACCAATTTGGTGACTGTCAAGGAGGCGCCAAAGTTCTCAAACACTACCTCTCCCAAGTACAACCCGAATGCTCGTTGTGCTTACCATTCAGACAGCCCGGGGCATGCTACTGATGACTGTTGGGCACTAAAGAACAAGCTGCAGGACCTCATTGACGCTAAGGAGGTACAGTTTGAGGCATCTGACAAGCCTAATGTGGTGACAGCTCCCCTGCCTGCTCATGGAGTTAATGCTATTGGGGTTGAAGAGGAAGTGGATGAAACTGAGTTCGATAGCTGGATCTACCCGGCTGCTGATGGTGGACTTAACAATTGGAGTGCCAAGGACAATCTCTCTGTTTCTTTTGACACTAAGTAATAAATTTCTTTGTTTTGTTATTTTGTAATAAACAATGATAAACTCTATGGCCCGGTGTCTTACCCGAGGCACCGTGGTTCTATTTGTGAGGGCATACAAACTGTCATTTTATACATCATGAATGAAAATCTTGGACGTACTTTTCGCATTACAAATATTGTGTTCCTTTTCTGTCTTTCTTTTCCTTTACATAATCTTCAAAAATAGCTGTATTTACACACACACTCACTCATACAGGTTCCAATCCACTCTGGATCTTACTGACAACAGCTCTGCTAATGCCAATTATGACTTCGAAAATCCGATCAACTTAGCCGAAGACGAAGGTGAAGATGATTGCGAAGTGCCTGGCGAGCTTGCTAGACTGTTGCTTCAGGAAGAGAGGGCAATTCAACCACATGAAGAGCCAGTGGAAACCATAAACCTGGGTACTGAAGCAGACAGGAAAGAGGTAAAGATTGGTGCTAACCTAGAGCTCAGCGTGAAGCAACGGTTAACCAAGATGCTGCATGACTATATGGAGATATTTGCCTGGTCCTACGAAGACATGCCTGGGTTGGATACCGATATTGTCGTCCATCATTTGCCGACTAAGGAAGACTGCCCCCCAGTTAAACAAAAGGTCCGTCGGATGCGTCCAGAGATGTCCGAGAAGATTAAGGCCGAGGTGATGAAACAGTTTGATGCCGGGTTTCTTGCAGTGACTTCTTACCCTCAGTGGGTTGCTAATGTGGTGCCGGTACCTAAGAAGGACGGTAAGGTCAGAATGTGTGTCGATTACAGGGATCTGAACAGGGCCAGCCCCAAGGATGACTTCCCCTTACCTCACATTGATGTCCTCGTTGATAATACAGCCCAACACAAAGTATTCTCTTTCATGGATGGCTTTTCAGGCTACAATCAGATCAAGATGGCACCTGAAGACATGGAAAAGACTACTTTTGTTACTCAGTGGGGCACCTTCTGTTACAAGGTCATGCCGTTTGGATTAAAGAATGCTGGGGCAACCTACCAACGTGCCATGGTTGCCTTATTCCATGATATGATCCATCATGAGATCGAAGTGTATGTGGACGACATGATCGCTAGGTCCCAGACTGAGGAAGAGCATCTAGACCATCTACAGAAGTTGTTCGACCGATTGAAACTGTACAAGCTGAGATTGAACCCGAACAAGTGCACCTTCGGGGTAAGATCTGGGAAGTTGCTAGGCTTCGTGGTCAGTGATAAAGGTATCCAAGTGGACCCTGCTAAGGTCAAAGCTATTCAAGAGATGCCGGTTCCTAAGACAGAGAAGGAAGTCAGAGGCTTCTTAGGGCGCCTGAATTACATTGCTCGATTCATCTCTCATCTGACTGCTACTTGTGAGCCAATCTTCAAGCTGTTGAAGAAAGATCAGGTAGTACGCTGGAACGATGAATGTCAGGCTGCTTTTGACAGAATCAAAGAGTATCTCCAAGAACCACCCATCCTTATGCCACCGGTTGAAGGGAGACCTCTGATCCTATATCTGACAGTACTTGACAACTCAATGGGGTGTGTGCTGGGGCAGCATGACGAGTCCGGCCGAAAAGAGCATGCCATTTATTACCTTAGCAAAAAGTTTACCGACTGTGAGACCCGATACTCACTGCTTGAGAAAACTTGCTGCGCTTTGGTATGGGCTGCTCGCCGGCTGAGACAGTATATGCTGACTCACACTACCTTGTTGATCTCAAAGATGGATCCGATAAAATACATATTTGAAAAGCCTGCTCTGTCTGGGAGAATTGCAAGATGGCAAATGATCTTGACCGAATACGACATTCAGTACACAACCCAGAAAGCCATCAAGGGGAGTGTATTGGCAGACCACTTAGCTCATCAAGCTGTGGATGACTACCAATCAATGAACTTCGAGTTTCCGGATGAAAGCATCATGATTGTAACTGACTGTGAAGTACCTGGACCGGAGGAAGGACCTGAACCAGGATCCCGATGGTCTATGCACTTTGACGGAGCCTCTAACGCTTTGGGAAATGGTATCGGCGCCATCATCATATCCCCTCAAGGTACTCATACTCCACTCACTGCCCGGCTATGTTTCAACTGTACCAACAACATGGCGGAGTATGAGGCGTGTATCATGGGTCTTCAAGCTGCGATCGACCTAAGGATCAAATTTCTAAGTGTCTTCGGAGATTCCGCTCTTGTGATCAATCAGATCAAAGGAGAGTGGGATAAGAAACATCCAAACTTGATCCCTTACAGAGAATGTGTGTTGACCATGATTCCCCACTTCACGGAGATAACCTTTGAGCACTTTCCAAGAGAAGAGAATCAGTTAGCGGACGCGTTAGCTACAATGTCTTCAATGTTCAAGGTTAAATGGGATAATGAAGCTCCCCGGATCATCATTTGGAAACTGGACGAACCGGCATACTGTTGTGATCTCGAAACTGAATTGGTAACTGAGAAGCCTTGGTACCACGAAGTGAAGAGATATCTGGAAGCTCAGGAATACCCTGAAGGTGCATCCATCAACGATAAGAAATTCCTGAGGAGGTTCGCAGCCAAGTTCTTCCTTAGCAACGGCATCTTGTACAAGAGAAACCATGATTCAACCTTACTGCGTTGTGTGGATAAGACTGAAGCGGAAAGAATCATGGAAGAGCTACATGAAGGGACCTTTGGTACGCATTCCAGTGGGCATACTATGGCTAAGAAAATCCTACAGGCAGGATATTACTGGTCCACAATGGAAGCTGACTGCTACCAACACTCCAGGACATGCCACAAGTGCCAGATGTATGCAGATAAGGTGCATGTTCCTCCGGTTCCCCTGAATGTTCTGACTGCGCCTTGGCCATTTGCAATGTGGGGCATAGACATGATCGGCGAGATAAAACCTACGGCATCCAATGGACATCGCTTCATCCTAGTGGCGATTGACTATTTTACAAAGTGGGTTGAGGCAGCATCCTATGCTACAGTAACCAAGACTGTTGTGGCACGGTTTATTCGACACAATCTGATCTGTCGATACGGCGTCCCTGAGCGAATTATTACAGACAACGGTACCAATCTGAACAATAAGATGATCGCTGAGCTTTGCGAACAATTCAAGATACAGCACCACAATTCTTCTCCTTACAGACCGAAGATGAATGGGGCTGTAGAAGCAGCAAATAAGAACATCAAGAAGATCGTGCAAAAAATGACAGTAACTTACAAATATTGGCACGAGATGTTACCGTTCGCTCTGCATGGGTACCGTACCTCAGCTAGGACGTCAACCGGGGAAACTCCTTTCTCTCTGGTTTATGGCATGGAGGCAGTCTTGCCGATCGAAGTGCAAATTCCCTCTCTCCGGATAATGAAGGATGCAAATCTGAACGAAGATGATTGGATCCAGACACGACTTGACCAACTCAATCTCATTGACGAAAAGAGACTTGCTGCTATCTGCCATGGTCAGACGTATCAGAAACGGATGATCAGGGCATTTAACAAAAAGGTCAGGCCACAGGAATATCAAGTTGGGGATCTGGTTATCAAGAGAATCATCCTTCCTCAGAGTGATCCAAGGGGCAAATGGACCCCTACGTACGAAGGGCCATTTGTGGTTAAGCATGTGTTCTCAGGAGGAGCAATGATCTTAACCAACATGGATGGTGACGACCTTCCTCACCCCGCCAATGCAGACATAGTTAAAAAATACTACGCATGAAAAAAGACCCGCTAGGCTGACATGCCTAGGCAAAAATTAGGGCTTCCCGTCGAACCAAAAGGGTTCGGGCAAAATGTAGGGATGAAAATGAAAAATCTGTACACCCGGCAAGTCGAAAACCTGAAAAGGCGGCTTGGGCAAAAATGGGTATCCCGGTGGACTGAAAACCCGAAAGGGCGGTCCAGGCAAAAATTAGGGATAAAAGCGTAAAACTATGTCTCATTGATCACTTTGCATCCAGAATCCGGTATCTACTTCAAGCTCAAACGGCATCGATCAGTCAGCTTCACCTTCAACCAAGGTCATCAAGTGATGAGACGCTCGGAGTTATAAGGGCAATAGCAGAGTTGAAACCCAGTGGATCATTCATCTTTCACACAGCTGTTTTACTTTTCTTTTGTACAAAACTTGTATAAACTCTTTTGATCGGCGACGTACCTCTTACTAGGACGTCAGCCTCTTGTATACAAAACGCCTATTCAGGCCATTCAAAAATCAATAAAAATATATTTCCAGTTAAACGTGCCCAAGTGTTTTTCTTTTTCTGTTTTGTTTTGCGAAGAACGTCCAAGGTTCAATTTGTGATGTGTGCATTGACAATAATTTGCTAACTCATAAATATTTGCATACGAGACAAAGGAATTAATTGCAGGTGACACTGGAAACAGGGGCAATAAAAAGTTGTCTGAGCAGTCTAATTGTTCTATCCTCCAAGGTACCAAGGTAGGTTCAGCCAAAGAACATGACCGAGTATCTTAATTCCCCAGAGAGTAGTTCAGTAAAACAATACATGTCTCTCCAAGCAAAATTACAATTATCAAGGAAATTGAGTATCTCCAGCCGATCTCAAACTTCCCCAGCAGTATACATAAAGCATCCCCGGCAGTCTTGGTCTAAAGATTGTTCCCCGGCGGTATATCAACATTCTAAGGGATCATCCTCCAGCATATCAAAACTCCCCATGAGAGTCCAATCCAGTTCCCCAAGAAATTTGGAGTTCATACCCCCAAGCAGTAAGCTTATCCCCAGTAGATTCTGGAAGCTTATCCTCAGAGCACGAACGCGTCGTCCCGGCTTGATTTAAAGAGTTATTTCCGCAACAGGATATAACTGGGTTATCCTCAGCCAAAAGCCACGGAAAGAGCGTCCTCGGCAAAGTATCTTCCTACCCTCAGCGAAGTCTATCAACACTTCCAGCACAACAAGGATATCCCCAGCGGAATTCATCAAATCTCCCAGCATAACTCATCAACGGTATCCCCAGCGGAGTTATCTTCAACACTCAGCAAAGCATCGCTATCCCCACAGAGTAGCACTCCCCAGCATGATTGCTAGAGTATCTTTTCTCCCGCAGAATTATTTCATTTGCCAAGTTTATTCCTCAACGGAGCTGTCTTCTCCTACCGGTATTCTTGCAACGATCATCCACAGCGGAAGCAAGAACTCTTCCCAGGATATGACTTCCCGGCACCCGTCAAGGATTTATTTTCCTAGACAAAAACATATATGAATCATCACATACATCATTATAGCATGCATGTACGCATCATATCATACAAATCGCATCCATATTGAGAACATCATTGCTGGATCCATATCATGCATTGCATATAACTGACCTTTACCTTTCAGGAAAGATGCAGTTGAAATTCTCAAACATATTTCAAGGACTTCTCCAGTCCAGTTAAATCGACTCCAAACAGATTTTTCTGATAAAGACTCAGTAGAAGTTCTCTTATGGTCCCCTCTCCAACGGCGTGTGAGGTGGTAATTCCTTCTTCAGATGTTTCCCTCTCCGGCATGAGCGTGAGGTGATATTCTCTTATGGTCCCCTCTCCAACGGCGTGTGAGGTGGTAATTCCTTTTTCAGATGTTTCCCTCTCCGGCATGAGCGTGAGGTGATATTCTCTTATGGTCCCCTCTCCAACGGCGTGTGAGGTGGTAATTCCTTCTTCAGATGTTCCCCTCTCCGGCATGAGCGTGAGGTGATATTCTCTTATGGTCCCCTCTCCAACGGCGAGTGAGGTGGTAATTCCCTTTCAAGATGTTTCCCTCTCCAACGGCGAGTGAGGTGATATTTCCTTCCAGATTATAATTTCCTATAGTTCCCTCTCCAACGGTGAGTGAGGTGACTCCCTTTGAGATTATAATGTCCTTCGGTTCTCTTCCTGACACTACGAAGATGGTAATCCTCACCAAGATTTTCTCAACGAGCGTTGTTGAAGTTTGAAATCATTCAGGACTCTCTTACCATTCATGCTAAGGCAGTAACCATCCCTGGTTCATTCATCAGCGTTTGAAGCTCCAGATTCAGCTCCTGTAACCAGTCAGGATACATCTATACCAAGCTCTGAAAATCAGCCCCTGCAACATGTCAGGTACTCATTTTTCTCTTGCAGGTATGCAGGTTCTCGCTAAGGAATCTCTTACGCGATCAACGTCCAGATGGCATCTATAAGCCCATCATCCTATCCAAGCAACATCCAGATGGCATCTATAAGCCCATTCCCTCATCATCATTGCTACTATGTGAGCGCAAATTTCTGGGCACTCTAGTGTCCAATCATCTTCTACCCTCGGATTACGAAAGGCACGTCAGCCAATCTGCATCCTCAGGTCTAAGAAGATTGAACAGGGGCAACTGTTGTACCCCAAAATTTGCCCTCCCATATTCATCAAGAAATTGCCAAGTCAAGGTCACAAAATTCCCCAAGGGTTATGCAGCTCAACTGTCTCCTATACAGTCAAAACTAGGGTTTGAGTTCTGGTCAAGCAAATGAAGTTTTCAAAAGCCCAATCAAGTCTCATATGCTTAAAAAGATGGTCAAGTGTCTTTATGTCAAGTTTCAAGGCATTCAGCTCAAGATTGCACAGTCAAAACCCTAGATTGCACTACAATCAACTGTAGGGGCAAAATGGTCATTTGACAGTCAAAAGTTCAAATTTTTGGTCAATATATCATTTTGAAGCCACAAACATCATTTGATCAATGCTTGATCATGATTCTCAAAATTTGGCTTAGAAATCATCAAAGATGCAAAAAGTTGCTATATTTGGACAGCTGAAAAAGTCAACTGAAATTGACCAGGGCATAACTTTCACATGGATTATCAGAAAAATTCCATCCAAAGCTCATTTTGAAGAGAAAGACATTTCCTACAATTCATCTTCATGTTCCAAGTCCAAGAAATGCTCTCACAAAAAGTTATCAATTTCAACATTATAGGTCATTTTCAAAAGTCAACAAAAAGTGACTTTAAGTCAAAGACCATAACTTGAGATTGGTAAATCAAAATGACATGGGACCAAAGGCATTGGTTAAAGGACTCAAAGACCTTTACAAAATGTCCAAGAATATGTGAAAAGCTTAAAAATGGACCAAGTTATGCCTTGTGGAAGTTGGGAAATCTTTGGGAATTTTGAAAAGTCAACAATGATGCAAAAGGCCTAAAAATGCAAATGGGCCCATTTTTCTTCCAAATTTCTTCATGCCAAGCCTATGCACGACCATCAGGCCCAAAGGGAAGTATTTTCATATTTTTTAATTATTTATTTGAATTTATATTAATTTATATTCATTTAAATCATTTTAATACATGAAAAATATAAACCTAACCTAAAAAAATCTTTTTATGCACATTCCAAGGTCAATATTTCGTGCTTGATTGATTATAGCAAGTTTTGATAAGATTTGATCATGATTGAACCAAATAACATGAAAAAAGATGTGAAAAGATTCTTAACAAAATCAAATATCTAAACAATCAATGCCTTGGATTTTCTCAAGTTTTGTTGACCTAAAAGCTTGGCTATATGATCAGAATCAAAGACCTAATGCAAAAGGACTGGAAGCTGCGCCCAAACAAGCATTGGCATATTGAAATTTTTCACAAAAAACTCAAACACTGAAAACCAGTTTCAAGCTCGATTCAAACCCCAATTCTTGTCCTATTAGCATCCTGAGACCTCTTTGAACATCTCTCAATCATTAACATCAATCAAAAGACCCTGAATTGGTACCTCTAAGTCCAACTGTACCTTGAAAATTTTGAAATCGCACAGCATGATTCCATCATCTTTTTGCATTTTTCTTTGTTGATTTGTGTTCATATTGATGTTTCTGAGCTAACCACTACGTTTAATTACATTATTTCACTGTATATAAGAATCCACCATGCGCGTTTTTTAGGGTTACAGGTTTCTTGAAATAGGGCTTTTGCGTAGAGGAAAAATCAGGGTTCATGGATACCATGGTTGAAACCAGCGCTTAGAGACGAAGAAGAAAATATACCCGCGATCAATTTATATGCCCCATAGCCCTATTCGCTATTTTCCCATAGCATGCTTAAAGCAACGCGTTAAAACCGTTGCTATTGTGTTTTATATTTTCAGGTATGTGAAGAAGAAGAAGTCGTGGCAGCCAGTGATACGTCCGTTTGAAGTTTCGCGCGTTTTACCCATCATGCATTGGTTTTGATTTTTGTTGTTATTTAACCATAATATATTAAATGAAACGCGCTTGGCTCAGTGGTAACACGCTATGCATGTGACATCAAAGACCTGGGTTCAAGTCCCAGGTCTTGCAAATTTCATTATTATTTTTCAAACCAATTTCCTATGCAGCGTCAGCAATGATGCATACCGTGTGTCCACAGGATCCAAACGCACAGGTGTCCAGGAGAGGCAGATCAAGGGCTCAGATCCCAGGCCTATGGTGAACGTGGTCAATGCACTAGCACACGATCCAGGAAAGTCAACATGTGGCAAACTCAATTGGGCCAGGCCTCTCAAATTTACACCTCCATAATGGGACAGAAAACCCCCCTGGTTCTATCTTTTCTAATTTTCTTTTATCTTTTATTATTTTTAATTATTTATTTGTTTATTTATTTTCTGATTTAATTAAATATCCTTTTTTACAAAAAAATACAAAAAAACATCATAAAAATAAAAAATGTCCAAATAAAAATATAATTTTTAATTTTAATTATTTTCATCAATAAATTAATATATGTAAATATTTAGTTTAATTAGGTTATAGTTTTAATCTTTTTAATAAAAAAACACCAAAAATAGAATTTAGGTTTAATATCTTTTTTGATTTTCCTTTTAATTTTTCCTTTTTTCAGAATAATATTATTTAGTTATTTTCATAAATTAAAAATTGTGCATAAATAAATTAGGGTTTAATTTAGATCATATTTTAATTCTTTCTTAATAATTAAAAAATATTAGAATTAGGGTTTGCCTTTTAATTTAATTTCAATTAATTTCTTTTCTCATTAAATCTAAAAAACACAAAAAATAACAAAAACATTTAATCATTTAATTTTTAATTCTCATTAACTTTTAATATTTTGCAAAAGGGTCCAACGCCCGTCATTTCAATTATTTAACTTGCGCATTTATCTTATGTCGTTTAATTATAATTCTGTAAATCCCCCAAAGCCATGTAACTTTACTTTTCGCACTTTATTTCTTCGCATTATTTATTTTTTCCGCTAAATCGGGTCCGGTTTAATTTTGGCGATGTGGACCCGCGCCATTTGTAATAGTCGTAGATTTATTTTTCCGCAAACTTATAACTGTTAAATATGCATGCAAGAATGAATGGCCCTAATTAAAATCAAGCGTAGATCACAAATAAACATGACAAGACAAATAACTGAAACATGACACACAATTCGCACACACCACCCCTAGGGTACGCCTCACTGTTGCCTTGCCTCGAAAGGTGATCGTCGAGTAGAGGATGTTTTAGTAAGTCCTCATGATCCGGGAACCTGGCATGAGGGTAGCTTCTAAGGTATCTTCCCATTGCTCTGGTGATCACCATGTCCCGAACCTCGAATTGACCCGAACAACTCCAACGGTGGTGCTACCTACCTCTCAATGGTGGGATGGTACTACTTTTAAGGACATTTATACAAACGAATTCCTTAGGGTAGGTAGGTTCTCAAGGATACTTGCTCTCTTCAAAAAAACAAATCAAAATCTTTTCACACCAACACATTTTCAAAAGCTTTCAAAGCAAATTTTTCAAACACTCTGACGTACGAGTCGATCTGAAATTTTTCAAAGAAACTTCTTTTAAACCCACATTGAAAAGCAAACAAACAATTTTGAAAACACAGTGAGCAAGTATCTAAGAGCCCATGGATAACCATGGATAGAAAGGGTGCTAACACCTTCCCTTCCTATAACCTACCTCCCGAACCGAGAGCGATCTCTTAAGGAATTTTTCTGTGCTTTTGTCCTTCCCATTTGGAGAAAATAAAAGACGGTGGCAACTCTTGCTTCCGCGACATTTCGCGAACCAGCGTTAAACAGTCAGTTCCAGATCCACCGATCACACACAGGTCTGGGAATTTTGTTATGTTGATATGCAGTTTGGCTTGTTTGCTAACTTTGTAGGGTTTTGAAAGTGTTTACAGGCTTGGCTAGCTTAATAGCATGTTGTGTGATTGTTGGCTTGGCAGTTTGGTTAGCTTGTTACAGCTTGGTTGTTTGTTATTTACAGTTTTGTTGTAGTTTGGGCAAGCTTTATTATGTTTTCTGTTTAATAACAGGTTGGAGAGTTTTTTGTGAACTGTTGAGTTTGGCTTAGCTCTAATGCCCTCCCTTACCTGTGCTCTTTGATAGCTCTTATATCTTTTTGCTATTTGTGACAGCCTCTTTTAGCCAAACTGTAAAACCTCACCCAAGGTGATATCTTTCTCTCTTTCTCTCTCCATGAAACAAACATTTTTGCTTTTTTTATTATATTCTGAAAAGTTGCCTCTGGAAAATGATGATAGCTATGACAAGCTTTCTTTTGGCTTGTGATTTGGTTTTCCTCTGCATTTGCCTGCTGTTTACTTTTGGCCTGCTGTACTTTCTGCACTTGTACGGTTTGCATCTAGTTGGCTTTGGTTTGCTTTGTACAACATGTTTGCATCTGTAACTTGCTTTGTACCTTTGTATGCTTGCTTTATTTTGTAATGCAGTTTTGTTTTGTATGCCATGCTTTGCAATGCAGTTCTGGTGCCTTGCTATGTTTGCATAACAGTTTGCCTTAGTGGCTTGGTTGCTTGACAGTTTATGCTGCCTTGGTTTTCCTTAGTTGCTGCAATATTTGCCTTTGTATGCTTGGTTTTGTACAGCATGTTTCAGTTTGGCCCATGTTTGCATTTGAACCAATTGCTTTTGTATGCTTGCATTTGCACTTTTATTTTTCTCTTTGTGAACCAAGAAGAGCAATCTTCTTGTAATTTGCAAAGAGAAAAATAAAAAACATGATGAACATAGCATTCTGATTCCGGACGGCAAACTTTAATGATGACTTTTTTCCTTTCTTTTTCATTTGAAAATTCTTTTCAATTAACTGATTGCACTAATCTTTTTTTCTTTGTCTTTTTCATGTGAGTGCAACTTGGACGGCGATAAAGCAGTAGAAGCCGGAGACCTTGAGCATGGGAGCACTGGAGCTTAGGCTTAGACTTAGATTAGATAGATAGATTTTTCCATTAATTGTAACATTTATTTTCTAAATACTATAAGTTGTAAAACTTACAATATTCAAATAATAATTTATTTTTGTAACAACATTTGGAATGAATGAAGAAAACTTTTATGAGATCATCTGATAATCCAATAAAACTTTCTACTGTCAAATAATCTTGCCATTCTTTCTTCAAGTCTTCACTGATTATTTAAGATTCTCAAATCAAAATAATTGAAACTGCATTCCAGCATTTCCAATACAGATAACTTAAAATCCAAGTAATCCCAAAAACTCTGTAATCTCATAACCTTGCATCAGTATTCCAATCACAATACGCATTATATTCCAATAAACAAGAAAGCATCTCATTCCATTAACAAGCAAACGTTTCATTCCATTAATAAGCAAACGTTCATTCCATTAACAAGCAGATGTCTTAACAGACGCACATTATCTGGTTAACCCGGATCAGATAAAACCTGAATATTCCAAATGACAGTCTCAGCTCCTATTTTTTTGTCCCAGATGAATAGACCTTGAGAACAACCAGTAAACTTGAACAAGCGTGAAAACATGTAACAGCTAATTGAATTTCTGAGAATTATGTTTCTTCTGAGAAATGCGAGAGAAACCCTGATTCTTGATTTACTGCCAAAGAAAAGTCTGTTTGATCAATTCCTGAGCCAATCTTAAAAATCAGAGAAAAACCCTAGGGTTGTGATTTCTTGTGAATAAGGGAGGGAAAATTTTGTGGTACAACACATAGCAACAGAGACAACATAGAGATTTTGGATGGGGTTTTCCCCAGCTGCTCGACTACATTGTAGTCGCTCTTTTTGATGATCTTCAAAATTTCTTCCATCTCTTGTCTAAAGGCTTCAATAGTAATATTCTTTGGTGCCTCCGTCCGGGAAGGCTCATCAGTGGTCCCTTTGCCCAGAGTGTCAGATGACTCGGCAATAGGGGTAAGAATGGGAACTTGAACAGGGATAGTATTAGGTGCACTAGCAGGTGTAATGACAACAGGCGTCCAAACAACTGGCGGAGAGATCTCAGGGGAGAAAAGTCTTCCGCTGCGGGTGACTTTGGTAGGTCCAACAATATTGCTGACGTCAGTATCAGCCTTTTCAGCACTCAAGTCTTGCTTAACTCCGTGATAGTATACATCAACCCCATAATGCCACGGGACAGCTTTATCTGATGTATAGAGGATAGGCCCAGGAACAGTGATGATCAAGGGAGCGATTCTCGTAACGGATGTAATTCTAACAGGCTTTCTCGAGGAAGCCTTGGAAGAATTGTCGAAAATGGTGATTATAGCAACTTCTTCAGTAGGAACCAAAGGAACAAACATATTCTCAAACAGAATTTCTTTATTATCCATCAGGCGTTGGACACCTGACTTTAAAAGATGGCAACCAGTAGGTAGGACGACACACAGATGGCAACCTTCTCCAAAGCCCGGAAATAAACCGGCTAACAGAAGGTTCTTCTTCACAGTCATAAGTGGAGTAACAACGTCTTTTACAAAAACCACAAACGAGTCTTCCTCTACCGCATTCACTCTATGCTTGGGCATAGGAGCAGTCACAACATTAGGCTTTTCAGGCGCTTCGAACTCAATCTCCTTAGCATCGATTAAATCTTGTACTTTATTCTTCAAGACCCAATAGTCATTCGTATCATGCCCCGGGCTATCAGAATGAAAAGCACGGCGGGCGTTCGGGTTGTACATTGGTGATGTTGTATTGGGATTCTTTGGGGCCTCCTTCGGAATCACCAAGTTGGTCTTTAATAACTGTGGCAGAATCTGAGACAAAGTCATGTTGAGCTGAGTGAATTGTCTTTGCGGCCTCTCGGCCCTTGGCTAATTGTTGCATTGTGCGACAATAGTTGGTCTTGAAATAACAACCGCATTAACAGCTTGGCGGCGTTCAGGCCTATTATGGCTTTTTGAACTGTAAACAGCACTGGACTCCTTCTTAAAAGGCTTCTTCTCGGTGCCTGACGAAGAACCCTTCTGTATTTTACCAGATTTGATACCAACCTCAATTATTTCCCCGGTCATAATCAGCTCTGTAAATTCGGACGATGAACTTCTAATCAGATGGTTGAAATACGGACCAGACAAGGTCCCCAAAAACATATCCACTAGCTCCTTATCAGCCAAGGGAGGTTGCACTCTACCAACAAGGTCCCTCCACTTCTGAGCGTAGTCTTTGAAACCTTCGCCCGGACCCATGGACATACCCTGGAGTTGGGTACGTGTGGGAGAGAGGTCGGATTTGTATTGGTACTGCTTGTAGAAAGCAGCAGCCAAGTCCTCCCAATTACGGATACTAGCTCCTTCCAGCTGGTAAAACCATTCAAGCTGAGTCCCTGAGAGACTATCTTGAAAGAAGTGGATCTAGAGGTTCCTGTCAGCGGTGTATGGCTGAATTTTTCTAACATACAAACGGAGGTGCAACTTTGGACAAGAAACCCTGTCGTATTTAGAAAAGGCTGGTGCTTTAAACTTGTGGGGAATCACCACCCCAGATGACAAACCTAGATCACCAAAGTCCAACCCAGGGACCTTCTGAATCTCCATCGCACTTAACCGGTCTTCAAGCTGTTTATATCTATCCTCGGCAGGAGGATATTGATCTTCGTTAAAGTCAGTCTTGTGGTCAGATACCACAGGGCTAGGAACCCCCCTTTCTTCTTGGTTTTCTCCCCCTCCAGATGAGTGAGATAGATTGACTTCATCTCGCAGCCTGTTTCCAAACCTGTGACCCATGTTCAGGAGGATTGTCTTCTTCTTCTTCTTCTTCTTCTTATCCTTCAAGATAAGGGTATTCAGATCTTGCTGACCCTTAGCCAAATTCATGAAAATTTCTTGAAATTGAGCGTTTTGAGCTTGTAACGCCTTGATAGCTTGATCAGTTGATGTTTCAGAAGACATGATGCTGAAATAAACAACGAAGAAGATAAGAAACCTGTAATGGGTACCTGTGATGAGGTGCATGGAATGATATGTGTATGATATGATTTCAAAGACTTTAGAGATTCAAATTCGTAAACCAAAATGAAACACACTTTTATTAGATAAACTTTGAATTCAAATGTTCAACAGATGCCTTTAAGGCGTTACAAAAAGGGAAATACTGAAAAGTAAATCAAAACTAGAAATAATCAAAAGACATCAGCGCTCCCATGGTCATTTGCCTTTGGTGCTGACATAGTCATTGAGGATCTGCTCATTCTCCGGTTGCCTTGTCAACTTCAGGATCTTTCGCTCTTGCTCGTGATACTTTTCTCTATAAGTATCCCGCTCTTCCCCCAGCTGCATCTAGGACCTCTTCAATGCCCCAATGTCAGTAGGCATGTAAGGGTGGAGGATGGTAGGAGGAACCCCTTCTTCATCAGCAACTTCAACAATCACAGGTAAAACAAATTCGTACGGCATTCCCGGCTTTTGGGCACATATACGAACCCATCGGAGATATGGCTCCATTGGAAGAGAAGTCTTCGCACCCAGCTCGTGCGGATCAGACCTGTGTACCCTATCCCAAGCTCGTATGAATCTGCGGCATTGCTCGTCACTATCCCCTTGGAAATCAAAGACAATACTTGGCATTAGCAACTCATGAGGTCCTTCCCTCCTAGCTCGCCCAAACTGACGTAAGGCCAAACACAAATTATAGGTGATCCCTCCATTGGTTCCTAGCAGTGGAACATTGGGGTATTCCCCATAGCGATCAATAATAGCCACGTCTTCCATGCCCTTGATAGTCCAAATGATGTCATTATGAGAGAGAGAGAGAGAGACATAATCCTATAGGCCCAACCCATGCCTTCCTTGTTCTTCAAAACTGATTTGGGGAGGTGATAAATAAACCACCTCGCCAGCAATGGCGCACAACACATAAGGGTTCCCCGTTTCCGAGCAGTACGGGCATAAAGAGAGTGCAAAATGTCACCCAAGAGAGTGGGCACCGGATTACGGGATATGAAGATCTTCACCGCATTCACGTCAATAAAGGAATCTGAGTTAGGAAACAACACCAAACCATATATGAGAAGAGCCAGAATGTCCTCAAATGCCTGAAAGTCTAGACTGTCCCAGAACTGATTAGCCCGATCAACCAAGAATTTAGCCAAGAAGCCTTTTGTCCCACTTCTATTCTCCTACTTTGACATTACCCCAGCCTTTTTCAGATGGAGGGCTGAAGAAATCTCTTCCGACCTAATGACCTTCTCCCAACCTGTAAACGGGGTCTGCTCTAGAATGGAGATACCAAGCAGATCAGAGAACTCTTCTAAGGTAGGGACCAACTGGTAGTCTGGAAAAGTAAAGCAGTGGTACAATGGATCAAAGAACTGGACTAATACACTCATCATCTGTTCATCCATCTTGGAGGTGACCAAACCCAGGAGGTGACCATGTCTTCTGATAAAAGAGGAAGTATCTGGAATCTTTGCAACCAGTTCCTTAAGCTGAGTGGGAATCTGGACAAAGTTGATTCGAATAGTGTTTCTACGCATGGGTGCCATGACCTACAAAACAGAACAAAGATGAATACCCTCTGTCTTTGAAATAGGTTAGTCCAATGTAATATGCATGCAATGTCATGATGCATAATGTCATGATAGAAACATATCACAAGTATCCACAAATAGCAAACATGGTAAGGGCACACAAGTCACACAGATAGCCCTTAGATTTTAGGCTGGCAAGGAGTTTAGGTATTACCCTTTTACAGTTTAGTTGGTTCAAACCTGTCCTAAAATAGTAACCGGGTTCTAGAGGATCTCAATATCACTGACCACCCTCGATCGGTCATAATTCCAGTTTAGCAACCTTTTCTTGCGGCCGGAATCATCGCGAGAGTTTGGTCTCAATGAGTGTAGCATACTGCTACTGTTCTATGGCCAAGTTGGTCAATTAAAGGTTCTAAGGTCAGTTGGTGCTTAATGACGCCTTAGCATATCCATATTCTCCTTGTTGCGCCACAAGGGATATCGGTACATACTAAAGTGCCACACCAACGTAGCTACTGCTTCAACCGTATCGGTCTACGCCGTACAGTTCCCTCACAGTTTATTGCTACTTACCTAAAGGGTATCCCCCAGATCAGGGTTAGGATCTATAGTAACTCCGATTCAACCCACAAAGATAAAGCATACAAGTCAAGCAATTGAAAACATTATGAACTATTCCTAAGGTACACCCCACTTATAAAATATCCCCAGCAGAGTCGCCAGTTCTGTGATACGGTGGGAATAACTGACTATTTTTCGAAATGCTGGTTTACGTTTTGCGTTTGTGCTTGCAAAATGTCGCGGTAAGCAAGAGTCGCCACCGACTTTTATTTTATCCAACAATGAAAGGAAAAAAGCACAAAAAATTACTTTTTCGAGATATTTCTCGGGTTCGGGGGGTAGATTATAGAAAGGGAAGGTGTTAGCACCCTTTCTATCTGTGGTTATCCACAGAATCTTAGGTACTTGCTCAATTGTTTTCAAGATTATTTTCTTTTTGCTTGTGGGTTTGAAAAAGTTTTTGTTTGAAACTTCAATTTAACTCTTGCTTCTGTCCTCAAGAGTGTAATGAAGTGTTTTGAAAACTTTGTTCGAAAAGGAGTGTAAGTGTGAAAAGTTTTGTTTTTTGAAAGAGCAAGTATCTAAGAACTATCTACCTACTCGAAAAAGGAATCGTTCTATGCTAATTTCCTTTAGACAATGTTATCCCACTATTGATGAGTAAGTAGCACCGTCGTTGGAGTTTGAGGGTCAATTCGAATTAGGGACTTACGGTCACCAAAGCAATGTTAGGACGCCTTAGCGGTAACCCTAATGTCTTAGATCATTTGTTTGAGGCAACAATATCCGAGGCAACCGTTTTGAGGCGACTATGATCTTTTAGACAAGAGGACGACCTCTAAAGCGACCTATACTCAATGACCGTGTACGAAAGCAACCAAGTGGGTGTACCCTAGGAGTGCGCATGTGCGTGTGTGTCGTTTTCAGTTATTTTTATCTTTGTACATGTTAAGGGTGATCTAATTTGATTTTTAAGATTAACATTTAGTATTGTCATGCGGACCTTATTATCAAACATCTAGCAATTATAATTTGCGGGAAAAAAATGCGGAATTTAAATTACAAGGCGTCGGGTATTTACATCGCCAAAGACAAACCCTTTTGAAAAATAAAATAAAGCGATAAAAATAATTAAATATCCTATTTAACTATTACAATCCGGAAGCAGGTACATTATTATGATAAAAATAAATAAAGCGCGCGGGAAATTAGATCGAGTGCGAATTTTAGGGTTTTGACCCTTTTGAAAGAAAATGCCATCTTTTTATTGTTTTTTATTTTAAGAAAGAAACTAACCCTAAATTAATTACTAAATTAAATTAAATAAATTAGTTAATGAAAAAAAATTAATGATATATTTTTGGATTTTTGTTATTTTAAGAAAGAAAATAAAATTATTGAATTAGAGGTTAAAACCTAATTAAATCTAATCAATTTTAATTATTTACAAAAATAAGTTAGAGTTTTTCTAGAATTAAAAACCTAATTAATTAATTAGTGTTTATTAATAAAAATAAAAGTTAAAATTTGATTGAATAAAAAAATATTTTTGTGATTTATTTGATAAAAAAAGGAATTTTGATTGGTTAGAAAATTAAGTAAATGAAATAAAACAATTAATAAAAACCAAAACAAAATTAATAAAAGAGAGGAGTGTTGGGCCCGATTTAGGGGTGAGAAGAGCAATTCTGTAGGCCCAAAAATGTTGGCCCTCTTTACTTTTTTGATCCAGTGTGGACGCATGGACTTGGCTCATGGTGGACCTCCAGCTTTTTGACCACCAGATCTGGCCTTTGGCCATCTGGCGCTTGAGTGGATGAAGGACTATGGTGTACTGCAAGCTTGTGCGCGCATGGGAATACCTGAAAAACAAAATTATTGAGAAAGTGGGGGACCTGGGATTCGAACCCAGGTCCTGAAGGGGTTTGCACGCTTGCTTTGCCACTACACCAAATTGACTTGTTTGTTAACATAATACATATTAATCATAATATATTAAAACGAAAAAAATGCCAGAAAAAATAAAAAACGCGCAAAATTATTTGAATGGACCAGTAATGGGATGCCACGCATCATCCCCAACCTCTTGTCTATGGCTAAAAGGTCACCTATCTATACCAACAGACAGAAGTCCGTAGCTATAAGCAAGTCCACCTCCAAAATCCTGTACAGGCCACAAAAATGATTTCCAAAGGCATAGTCATGTTCGTCTTAACCTCCCGGTCATAACCATACCCTTCATGGAGGTCAATTGTTTCTGAAATAAAAACGCCCAAAAACAAGAACCGAACCCTAACAATGGTGGTTCTTCATATAAGCCAGATAAATGCAATTGAATATTATGAAAAGCTTGGAAATGCTCTTGTGGTCACAAATATGCCATTAGTTTTCTCAAATGATGCAAGAATAATTCAAATCGAAACCAAGAACATGGGTGACTATCGTGCGACTTACAGTGCGTTAGGGCGTCTGAAAATGCTTGGTTTTGATCCAGGTAGCTTGTGTGAATGCCCAGGAAGCGATTGGAACAAGTCTCGTGTCCTGAAACTGCCTCTAACTTGGACTTTGATCTCTCACTTTTTTGTGAATTTTTCAATTCTTGTTCTGCCTCTCTCAACAGTTTCCAACCCTTATTTTCGTGTGTTCTGCTTCCTTATGTAATGTGTATTGCATTAGGGTAATAATCATGGTCCAAATCTCTCCATATCAATGCACATGAATTGGATTTGATTCCACCATTAAAACCTTCCAAATTTGATTCAAATCATATCTTCTTGTACACTTATGCCTTGTTACGAGTTTGGAGATGTGCTAGCTGTCCATTGAAGCCTATAATCAACAAAAAATCTTTGGTTATCAATATTTTTGGTTTTATATGATTTTGGAGATTTTTATTACAATGTCTTGAGAAATATGGGAGGGCAAATTTTGGGGTACAACATTATCTATACAAAATGGATTCACCAATATAAGTACCAAGATAATTATATCCAGGTAGAACAGTTCACACAATCATCACATATATTTTAATGATCACCAAAGTCACGGTTGAACCAATTATCACACACATCACGCATTCAAAGCAAAACCTCACATAACAATAAATGTGACTCCAATGAAACTCAATGCGACTCGTGCATATGGTACAATCATGAACATCAAGTTCACTTCGCTCCCGATTCAATATTTAGAACCAGAGCCACGCTTCCGATCTGGACAAGACCAAAGCCCACCAATATGAACATATAGTTCACCGCTTCTATTTCCACACAAGGATCAAAGAGACCAACCAGAGTTCAATCTCCCTAGTATGCATGTGCAAACATAACCAATTATATGCAAATTAAGATTTATCACCAAACCTTAATCATACCTTATATCACAATAATTCATCAAAATGAATTATCCCACCATTGCACAAAACATTCATTTATCACGTTGTCATTACCAACAATGCAATTATTTAACATTCATCAATCACACATATCACGAATAACGAACAATGCCAAAAAAATTTATTATCATTCAACATCAATTCACAACATACACATACACAAAGTTAAGTCTCATGTTCATAACATTCTCAATTCAGCACATCACAATAACATATAACAAACAATGCCAAAGCATGTTATTTCCAATCATCATCCATTCATGACTCATAAAAAATAATATACAAACTATTATTCCAATCATAAAATTCCAACAAACCTAGTTTTATCTTATAATTTATTTCATTAGCTTTATAACAATTCGAACAACGCCTAAAATAGAATTGCGTTTCAAAGGTTATGCTCGTTACAAAATCTGCCAGAAAACTTGTTGTATGAGTCGACGCAAAACCCTGTATGAGTCGACACAAATAATGAGTCGATTCAAAGGAACTATGAGTCGATGCAAAACTACGTCACAACACTTCCTTGCCTGGCAGGTTGTCTCGCGCTGACCCCCCTTTAGTTTGAGTCAACTCAAACTTCTAAAACATGATTTTCCCCCCTGCATTTTAACTTAATTTCCACACGATTTTTCTTATCAAAAACACTACACATAACTACAAAACATCATGTTTTCCAATTTTATCAATAATCCATCATACTAACATGAAGTTACTCATTCTATTCCATTTACCACATCAATTTCCATCAAATCCATAGATTTCTACATAAACCCTAACATGTGAGAGTTTAGATCTAGAAATTGAAAATCAAATCACACCTAGCATGTTACTACCCATTACATACCATACACACCCATAATAATAAGGATTATCCCCCTTACCTCTTGAATACTCAAACTCTAGGTTTCTTCTTCTTCGTTCCTCTTTCTCCTCTTCTCTTCTTTTCTCTTATTTTCTCTTCTTTTGTGTTATGACATAACAACTCTAATCTCCCTTCTTACTACCCTATTCTTTAATGAGCCTAATTCTATTCTTCATATTTCTATCATAATATAAGATCAACTCTTAATTATTTCTATTCTCACTCATAAACGAAAATATTCAAATAACACATATATCAAAAGATTTCAAATAGTCATCAAACACATAACTTAATTAATTATCATATAATATAATAATTAATAAAATAATTAAATAATATTAAATAAAAATCGAGATGTTACAACTCTCTCCCACTTAAAAGATTTTCTTCCTCAAAAATTACCTCAAACGAACAACTCGGGATATGAATCCAAAATCTTTCTCTCTAACTACCAAGTCACATTACCGTATGCCGGTCCTCCCCAAACCACTTTTACCAAAGCGATTTCTTTACCTCGAAGTCGTTTCACATCTCGATCCTTTATCCACGTAGGTGATGTCTCAACAGTCAGGTTATCTCTCACCTGAACATAATCTAACTGTATAACATAAGACAGATCCGCAATATACTTTCTCAACTGAGACACGTGAAACACGTCATGGAGATTAGCAAGTGACGGCGGAAAATGGATCTGATAAGCCACTTTACCTACTCACTCAGCAATCTGATACGAACCAATAAAATGTGGCATCAACTTACGCGAATTTAAAGCTCTACCAACACCAGTTATCGGAGTAATCCTCAGAAACACATAATCTCCCTTCTCAAATTTAAGATCCTTCCTCCTCTTATCATGATAACTCTTCTGACGACTCTGAGAAGTACTCATCTTCTCCCGAATCATCTTAATCTTATTTGTAGTCTGTCGAACTACCTCAGGTCCAACCACATCACTCTCTCCAGATTCATACCAACACAAAGGCGTCTTACACCTTCTACCATACAAAGCCTCAAATGGTGTCATTCCAATACTTGAATGGAAATTGTTGGTTTAAGTAAACTCAATCAAAGGCAATTAACTACCCCAATTACCTCCTTGCTCCAACACACAAGCTCTCAAAAGATCTTCAAGTAACTGAATCATCCTCTCAGTATGACCATTTGTTTGCGGATGATATGTCGAACTCAAATGCAAATTAGTACTCAAAGCACTTTGCAAACCTTCCCAAAAATGCGAAATAAACCTCAGATCTCTATCGGAAATAATACTCGACGGAACACCATGCAAACGTACAACTTTCTTAATATACAACTTAGAAAACTTCTCTATCGAATAATCCATCTTAATTGGAACCAAATGATAAGACTTTGTTAATCTATCAACAATGACCCAAACTACATCACAATTATTCGGAGTCTTTGGAAAACCCGAAACAAAATCCATAGAAATATTATCCCATTTCCATTCAGGAATAAACAACAGTTGCATTAAACCAGATGGTTTCTGATGTTCAATCTTAGACTTATAACAAAACAAACAATAATACACAAACTCTGTAATATCCTTCTTCATAACAGAACACCAAAATATTCCTTAAATCTTGATACACCTTAGTAGCTTCAGGATGAATACTCAAACCACTATGATGCCCTTCATCAAGAATTATTTTCTTCAAATATCCCACATAAGGAACACAAACTCTATCACGAAACCTCATCATACCATTCTCATCAATCCGAAAATCACCACCTCGGCCTTGATTGATCAATGCCAATCGATCAACTAAACTCAAATCAGATTTTTGTCCTTCTCGAATCTCGTCAAGAATACCACTAGTAATCTTCAACATACCAAGCTTACACCCAAAATAAGTCTCTTCACAAACAAAACTCTTGTCTTGGAATTGCTCAATCAAATCTAATTCCTGGACCATCAAAATTGACATATTCAAAGACTTCCTACTCAAAGCATCAACTACAACATTCTTTTTACTCGGATGGTAGTTCAAACCAAAATCATAATCTTTCAAAAATTACAACCATCTTCTTTGCCTCATATTCAACTCTTTATGATCAAGCAAATATTTCAAACTCTCGAAATCACTAAACACATCAAACCTCGATCCAAACAAATAGTGCCTCCACAGTTTCAAGAAAAACACAACTGCATCCAATTATAAATCATGTGTCCGATAATTCCTCTCATGAACTTTAAGTTGCCTTAAAGAACAAGCTACCACTTTCGATTCTGCATCAACACACCTCCTAAACCTATCAAAAAAGCATCACAATACACTACAAATGGTTCTGTCGGATTAGGAAAAATCAAAATAGGAGCGGTTGTTAACCTTCTCTTAAGCTCTTGAAAATTAGCGTCACATTGCAAAGTCCAAATGAAAGCCTGACCCTTCCTAGTCAACTGCGTCAAAGGTAACGCCAACTTAGAAAAACGTTCAATAAACTTGCAATAATAACCAGCCAAACCAAGAAAATTTCTAATCTTAGAAACAGATTTGAGAGCTTCCCATTGAGATACAACCTCAATCTTTGCAGGATCAACAGAAATACCCCTACTCGAAATCATATGCCCAAGGAAACTCACTTCCTTCAACCAAAGCACACACTTAGAAAGTTTAGCATACAACTGCTTCTCCTTTAACACAGATAACACAATTCTCAAATGCTCAGCATGCTCCTCTTCGCTCTTCGAATACACAAGAATTTCATCAATGAACACAATAATAAATTGATCCAAATACTCATGAAAAATCCTGTTCATATATTCCATAAATACACCAGTTGCATTGGTCACACCAAATGGTATCACGGAATACTCATAATGACCAATGAGTCGATGCAAAACCTTGTACGAGTCGGTGCAAAGAATGAGTCGATGCAAAAGAACTATGATTTGACGCAAAACTACGCGACAACACTTTCTTGCCTGGCGGTTTGTCTCGCGCCGACCCCCCCTTTAGTTTAAAGTCGACTCAAACTTCTAAAACATGGTTTTTTCCTGCATTTTAACTTAATTTCCACACGATTTTTCTTATCAAAAACACTACCCATCACTACAAAACATCATGTTTGCCAATTATATCAATAATACATCATCCTAATATGAAGTTACTCATTCTATTCCATTCAACACATCAATTTCCATCAAATCCGTAGATTTCTACACAAACCCTAACATGTGAGATTTTAGATCTAGAAATTGAAAATCAAATCACACCTAGCATGTTACTACCCATTGCATACCATACACACCCATAATAATAATAAGGATTCTCCTCCTTTCCTCTTGAATACTCAAACTCTAGGTTTCTTCTTCTTCCTTCCTCTTTCTCCTCTTTTCTTCTTTTCTCTTCTTTTCTCTTCTTTTGTGTTATGACATAACAACTCTAATATCTCTTCTTACTACCCTATTATTTAATGGGCCTAATTCTATTCTTCACATTTCTATCATAATATAAGCCCAACTCTTAATTATTTCTACTCTCACTCATAAACCAAAATATTCAAATCACACATATATCTAAATATTTCAAATAGTCGCTAAAACACATAATTTAATTAATTATCATATAATATAACAATTAATAAAATAATTAAATAATACTAAATAAAAATCGGGATGTTACAACTCTCTCCCACTTAAAATAATTTCGTCCTCGAAAATTACCTCAAACGAACAACTTGGGATAGGAATCCATCATCTTGCTCTCTAACTCCCAAGTCACATTACTGTATGTTGGTCCTCCCTAACTACTTTTACCAAAGCGATTTCTTTACCTCGAAGTCGTTTCACCTCTCGATCCTTTATCTGCGTAGGTGATGTCCAACAGTCATGTTATCTCTCACCTGAACATCATCTAACTATACAACATGAGACAAATCCGCAATATACTTTCTCAATTGAGACACAAGAAACACATCATGAAGATTAGCAAGTGACGACGGAAAATGGATCTGATAAGCCACTTCACCTACTCACTCAACAATCTGATGTGGACCAATAAAATACGGCGTCAACTTACGTGACTGTAAAGCTCTACCAACACCAGTTACTGGAGTAACCCTCAGAAACACATAATCTCCCTTCTCAAATTCAAGATCCTTCCTCCTCTTATCATGATAACTCTTCTGACGACTCTGAGAAGTCCTCATCTTCTCCTGAATCATCTTAATCTTAACCATAGTCTGTTGAACTATCTCAGGTCCAACCACAACACTCTCTCCAGATTCATACCAACACAAAGGCGTCCTACACCTTCTACCATACAAAGCCTCAAATGGTGCCATTCCAATACTTGAATGGAAACTGTTGGTTTAAGTAAACTCTATCAAAGGCAATTAACTACCCCAATTACATACTTGCTCCAACACACAAGCTCTTAAAAGATATTCAAGCAACTGAATCATCCTCTCAATCTGACCATCTATTTACAGATGATACGCCGAACTCAAACACAAATTCATACTCAAAGCACTTTGCAAACCTTCCCAAAAATGCGAAGTAAACCTCAGATCTCTATCGGAAACAATAGTCGACGGAACACCATGAAAACTTACAACTTTCTCAATATATAACTTTGCAAACTTCTCCATCGAATAATCCATCTTAATTGGAACTAAATGAGAAGACTTTGTCAATCTATCAACAATGACCCAAACTGCATCACGATTATTCGGTGTCTTCAGAAAACCCTAAACAAAATCCCTAGAAATACTATCCCATCTCCGTTCAGGAATAAACAACAGTTACATTAAAACAGATGGTTTCTGATGTTCAATCTTAGACTTCTGACAAAACAAACAATAATACACAAACTCTGCAATATCCTTCTTCATACCAGACCACCAAAATAGTTTCCTTAAATCTTGATACACCTTAGTAGCTCCAGGATGAATACTCAAGCCACTAAGATGCCCTTCATCAAGAATTCTTTTCTTCAAATTTCCCACATCAGGAACACAAACTCTATCACGACACCTCGTGATACCATTCTCACAATCCGAAAATCACCACCTCGACCTTGATTGATCAATGCCAATCAATCGACTAAACTCAAATCAGATTTGTCCTTCTCGAATCTCGTCAAGAATACCACTAGTAAGCTTTAACATACCAAGCTTACACCCAAAAGAAGTCTCTTCACAAACCAAACTCATGTCTCGGAATTGCTCAATCAAATCTAATTCTTGGACCATCAACATTGACATATTCAAAGACTTCTTACTCAAAGCATCAGCTACAAAATTCTCTTTACCCAGATGGTAGTTCAAACCAAATTCATAATCTTTCAAAAATTCCAACCATCTTTTTTTCCTCATATTCAACTCTTTATGATCAAGCAAATATTTCAAACTCTTGTAATCACTAAACACATTAAACCTCGATCCAAACAAATAGTGCCTCCACAGTTTCAAGACAAACACAACCGCAACCAATTATAAATCATGTGTCTGATAATTCCTCTCATGAACTTTAAGTTGCCTTGAAGCATAAGCTACCACTTTTGATTCTGCATCAACACACCTCCTAAACCCATCAAAGAAGCATCACAATACACTACAAATGGTTCTGCCAAATTAGGCAAAATCAAAATAGGAGCAGTTGTTAACCTTCTCTTAAGCTCTTTAAAATTAGCTTCACACTGCAAAGTCCAAATGAAAGCCTGACCCTTCCTAGTCAACTGCGTCAAAGGTAACGCCAACTTAGAAAAACCTTTAATAAACTTGCGATAATAACCAGCCAAACCAAGAAACTTCTAATCTTAGAAACAAATTTGAGAGCTTCCCATTGAGACACAACCCCAATCTTTGCAGGATCAACATAAATACCCCTAATCGAAATCACATGCCCAAGGAAACTCACTTCCTTCAACCAAAGCTCACACTTAGAAAGTTTAGCATACAACTACTTCTCCTTTAACACAGATAACACAATTCTAAAATGCTCAGCATGCTCCTCTTCGCTCTTCGAATACACTAGAATTTCATCAATGAACACAACAACAAATTGATCCAAATACTCATGAAAAATCTTGTTCATATATTCGATAAATACACCAGTTGCATTGGTCACACCAAACGGCATCACGGAATACTCATAGTGACCAACGTGTCGATGTAAAACCCTGTATGAGTCGATGCAAAGAATGATTCGATGCAAAAGAACTATGAGTCGATGCAAAACTATGCGACAACACTTCCTTTCCAGGAGGGTTGTCTCACGCCGACCCCCCCTTCAGTTTGAGTCGACTCAAACTTCTAAAACATGGTTTTTCTGCATTTTAACTTAATTTCCACACGCTTTTTCTTATCAAAAACACTACCTATCACTACAAAACATCATGTTTGCCAAATTTATCAATAATCCATCATCCTAACTTGAAGTTACTCATTCTATTCCATTCAACACATCAATTTCCATCAAATCCATAGATTTCTACACAAACCCTAACATGTGAGAGTTTAGATCTAGAAATTGAAAATCAAATCACACCTAGCATGTTACTACCCATTGCATACCATACACACCCATAATAATAAGGATTATCTTCCTTACCTCTTGAATACTCAAACTTTAGGTTTCTTCTTCTTCCTTCCTCTTTCTCCTCTTCTCTTCTTTTCTCTTATTTTCTCTTATTTTCTCTTCTTTTGTGTTATGACATAAAAACTCTAATCTCTCTTCTTACTACCCTATTCTTTAATGGGCCTAATTCTATTCTTCTCATTTCTATCATAATATAATCCCAACTCTTAATTATTTCTACTCTCACTCATAAACCAAAATATTTAAATAACACATATATCTAAATATTTCAAAAAATCACCAAAACACATAATTTAATTAATTATCATATAACATAATAATTAATAAAATTATTAAATAATACTAAATAAAAATCAGGATGTTACAACTCTCTCCCACTTAAAAGAATTTTGTCCTCGAAAATTACCTCAAACGAACAACTCAAGATAGGAATCCATCATCTTGCTCTCTAACTCCCAAGTCACATTACCGGATGTCGGTCCTCCCCAAACCACTTTTACCAAAGCGATTTCTTTACCTCGAAGTCGTTTCACCTCTCGATCCTTTATCCGCGTAGGTGATGTTTCAACAGTCATGTTATCTCTGAAGAAGTGAAAAACACAAGAAGGGGGGTTGAATTGAAACTTAAAATCAAATGCGCAATGACACAGTATTTTTATCCTAGTTCGTTTGATCTCAAACTACCTCCAACCCACCCGCCAAGTTGATTTCGCCTCTCTCCAACGAGGACTTAATTCACTAATCAAACTTGATTACAATTCTACTTTAACAACTGTTAAAGTCTTCTTGAGTCCCAAACCACAACCCGATTTTCTCAAGGAATTTCACTAAACAAATAATTGAATAAAAGTGTACAATGATGTTTCTAATAAACAGTATCACAAACTTGTGATGTGTTACACAATTTAATATTGAACGTGGGTTTTTCTTTTTGAGCGCAGTTGTTCATCATCTTGAAATTTTCTTCTTGTCAGCTTTAAATAGGCCTTGCAATAGTGACATAAGAAGATACTTTTGGTATGTCCATAACACGCGTTAATGAGCTTTCCAAATCAGGAGATCATTATCTGTTTGTAGTCGTTACTTATGATCTTGCATTGATGGATTTGTAACGCTTCAGAGCTTCTTACATCAGAGGATGAATGTTACCGTTGAGAGTCCTTTACAGATTGATCAAAACTTTGCACATCAGAGTATCAGATATTCTATTTTGCAGCGCTGGTGCATTCAGAAGTTCAAGCAGAACTTCTTCATATAAGCGTGTCATGCATATTTGATGCGTCTGAATATTTCATTGTCCTCTCAACTTCCATGCTCGCATAATCAGAACTTCTGGTGATGTTCTTACAGAACTTCCAGTTACATCAGAACATCTTTTTCACATCATAACTTCCTGCATGAAATGATACTTTTTATTAGCGAGCATATTTGTTCTTTATATCATGTGTTTGTTATCATCAAAACTCTTGCTGGGATGTAGAACCAAATTATGTTCTAACAATCTCCCCCTTTTTGATGATGACAAAAACTAGTATATTTTGATGGAATATAAAGAACAAAAAAAATAATAAAAGGAAGGCTCCCCCTGAGTAGAGTACTCAGCTAACGAGAAAATAAAATACTTCCCTGACGATCTTCTGATTATGAGTCAAAATGTTCTCCATTCTCCCCCTTTTTGTCAAGAATAAAAAAGTGGTAAAGACTCTGATTGGCTTGCTCTGACAGAAGTGCTTTAAACAATGTGACATCCTCTTCTGGATACTTCTGAGATTCTTTAAAGAGCTTCTGATGTTGTATTTCCATTCCTGTTTCAAATAGTTTCAGAGCCAGTAATCTTCTGTTTCTGATTGCCTCTGAAACCTGTGAATCTTTTAAATTCTAGGCTTTGGAACATATGATTTCTTTCCTCCATGTGTAGAGAGCATCCAGAGTTCAGGTGTTAATACTGGAGTTTCAACTTTGCTGTTAAAAATATCTGCAACATAGATGATTTTGTCTTTTGGTACCCATATCTTTCTGGGTCCATGACTGTTAGAGTTTCCAAAATTCTGTTTGAATTTTAGTTTAGTATAAAACGCCTTACCAACATGTTTTATATCATGTGTTTTCCCAGTGGTGAAGTGAGAATGGAGAGAAGTGCGTTTGATAACTAAGTCCTTAAATTTCTTAGGTTGGGATTCTTTGCCTTTGTATCCTATACCTATTCTGCAATTCTTGCTGACTCCATAGATCATTGAAGCCATTTTGCTTCTACCTATGTTGTTGTCCAGAAACTTCTGAAAGCTGTGATCATACTCTTTGATGATCTCATCAGCATTACTGGGAGTCTCTGGGATTATTTCCTTCTGAGAATTTTGCAAATCATTTTCTAATTTTGAAACTTTTTCTTTTAACTCATAGTTTTCTAATCTGAGACTCTCAGTCTTTTCAGAGTCAGAGATAAGTTCCTTTTTCAGGTTCTTGAATTTGACTCTGATTTGCTGATACCTTTCGAAAATTTCATTTAGACTTTCTGTAAGTTCAGCTTTAATGAAATTAATAGAAAAGTTAGGGAATACCTCTTCAGAGTCTGATTCTGAGTCTGACCCAGAAGCTTCACTGTCTTCCGACACGTTTTCCATGATAGCTATGTTTGCTCTTTCATCATCTGACTCTGAGTTAGCTTCAGAGGTGTCTGAATCGTCCATGTTGCCATGAGGCTTTTCTTCTTTTCCTTGAATAACTTCTTCTTGGGCTTCTCCTTATGAAGCCTTGGACAATCACTTTTGTAGTGACCTTGTTTATTGCATTCATAGCAGGTAATGATTCTGTTACTTAATTTTCTGTGTCCAGAAGATTGTTCAGAGTCATTTCCTGTTCTTCTGGAGTTTCTGAAATTCTTCTTCCTGTGCTTCCACAGCTGATTGATTCTTTTGGATAGAAAAAACCGGTCGTCTTCTTCTGACGAGGATTCTCCATAGTTTTATGCTTCTGCTTCTGCCTGCAAAAGTTTAGTTTCATATTTGTTAGATTTCAGAGCGAGAGACTTACATTGCTTCTGAGGCTCATCATCTTCTAACTCTATCTCATGGCTTCTGAGGGAGCTGACGAGTTCTTCTAGAGATATTATGTTCAGATCTTTTGCCAGTTTGAGAGTCGTGACCATTGGTCTCCATTGTTTTGGTAAACTTCTGATGATCTTCTTTACATGATCAGCAGTTGAGTACCCTTTGTCCAGCACCTTTAGCCCTGCTACCAGAGTTTGGAATCTAGAGAACATTGTTTCAATGGTTTCGTCTTCTTCCATTCTGAAGGCTTCATACTTCTGAATGAGCGCAATGGCTTTGGTTTCTTTTACTTGCGGGTTGCCTTCATGCATCATTCTCAGAGAATCAAACATGTTCTTAGCTATTTCTCTGTTTGTGATCTTCTCATACTCTGAATATGAGATGGAACTCAAGAGAATCGTTCTGGCCTTGTGATGATTTCTGAAGACTTGCTTTTGATGATCAGTCATTCTTTTTCTGTCAATCTTCTGACCGCTTTCATCAACAGGATGTATGTATCCATCAGTTACCACATCCCAGAGGTCAGCATCATAGGCTAGGAAGAAACTTTTGATCATATCCTTCCAATAGTCAAAATTTTCACCGTCAAATATTGGAGGGCTGCTGCTGATGTTCTGAATTGTTCCCATCATAGTGTTTTCCCCCTTGGATCTTTATCTGACACGGTTACGTGTTTGCACCCAGATACAGGAGCTCTGATGCCAATTGAAGAAGTGAAAAACACAAGAAGGAGGGGGGTGTGAATTGAAACTTAAAATCAAATGTACAGTGACACAGTATTTTTATCCTGGTTCGTTTGATCTCAAACTACCTCCAGTCCACCCGCCAAGGTGATTTCGCCTCTCTCCAACAAGGACTTAATTCATTAATCAAACTTAATTACAATTCTACTTTAACAACTGTTAAAGTCTTCTTGAGTCAAAAACCACAATCCGGTTTTCTCAAGGAATTTCACTAAACAAATAATTGAATAAAAGTGTACAATGATGTATCTAATAAACAGTATTACAAACTTGTGATGTTTTACACAATTTAATATTGAACGTGAGTTTTTCTTTTTGAGCGCAGTTGTTCATCATCTTGAAATTTTATTCTTGTCAGCTTTAAATAGTCCTTGCAATAGTGACATAAGAAGATACTTTTGGTATGTCCATAACACACGTTAATGAGCTTTCTAAATCAGGAGATCATTGTCTATTTGTAGTCGTTACTTGTGATCTTGCATTGATGGATTTGTAACGCTTCAGAGCTTCTTACATCAGAGGATGAATGTTACCGTTGAGAGTCCTTTACAGCTTGATCAGAACTTTTCACATCAGAGTATCAGATATTCTGTTTTGCAGCGCTGGTGCATTCAGAAGTTTAAACAGAACTTTTTTATATAAGTGTGTCATGCATATTTGATGCGTCTGAATCTTTCATTATCCTCTCAACTTTTATGCTCGCATAATTAGAACTTCTGGTGATGTTCTTGCAGAACTTCCAGTTGCATCAGAACATCTTTTTCACATTAGAACTTCCTGCATGAAAAGATACTTTTTATTAGCGAGCATATTTGTTCTTTATATCATGTGTTTGTTATCATCAAAACTCTTGCTGGGATGTAGAACCAAATTATGTTCTAACAATCTCTCACCTGAACATCATCTAACTGTATAACATGAGACAAATCCGCAATATACTTTCTCAACTGAGACACATGAAACACATCATAAAGATTAGCAAGTGATGGTGGAAAATGGATATGATAAGCTACTTCACCTACTCACTCAACAATCTGATACAAACCAATAAAATACGGCATCAACTTACGTGACTTTAAAGCTCTACCAACACCAGTTACCGGAGTAACCCTCAGAAACACATAATCTCCCTTCTCAAATTCAAGATCCTTCCTCCTCTTATCATGATAACTCTTCTGACGACTCTAAGAAGATCCTCATCTTCTCCCGAATCATCTTAATCTTATCGCTAGTCTATTGAACTATCTCAGGTCCAACCACAACACTCTCTCCAGATTCATACCAACACAAAGGCGTCATACACCTTCTACCATACAAAGCCTCAAACGGTGCCATTCCAATACTTGAATGGAAACTGTTGGTTTAAGTAAACTCAATCAAAGGCAATTAACTACCCCAATTACCTCCTTGCTCTAACACACAAGCTCTCAAAAGATCTTCAAGTGACTGAATCATTCTCTCAGTCTGACCATCTGTTTACGGATGATACGTCGAACTCAAACGCAACTTCATACTCAAAGCACTTTGCAAACCTTCCAAAAAATGTAAAGTAAACCTCAGATCTCTATCAGAAACAATACTCGACAGAATACCATGCAAACTTACAATTTTCTCAATATACAACTTAGAAAACTTCTCCATCGAATAATCCATCTTAATTGGAACCAAATGAGAAGACTTTATCAATCTATCAACAATGACCCAAACTGCATCACAATTATTCGGAGTCTTCGGAAAACCCGAAACAAAAT
This sequence comes from Vicia faba, assembly GCA_948472305.1. NCBI lineage: Eukaryota > Viridiplantae > Streptophyta > Magnoliopsida > Fabales > Fabaceae > Vicia > Vicia faba. The sequence goes on from OX451735.1 coordinate 470,239,956, forward strand.
CCATAGAAATACTATCCCATTTCCATTCAGGAATAAAAAACAGTTGCATTAAACCAGATGGTTTCTGATGTTCAATCTTAGACTTCTAACAAAACAAACAATAATACACAAACTCTGCAATATCCTTCTTCATAACGGACCACCAAAATATTCCTTAAATCTTGATACACCTTAGTAGCTCCAGGATGAATACTCAAACCACTACGATGCCCTTCATCAAGAATTATTTTCTTCAAATCTCCCACATCAAGAACACAAACTCTATCACGACACCTCATGATACCATTCTCATCAATCCGAAAATCACCACCTCGACCTTGATTGATCAATGCCAATCGATCAACTAAATTTAAATCAGATTTCTGTCCTTCTCGAATCTCGTCAAGAATACCACTAGTAATCTTTAACATACCAAACTTACACCCAAAAGAAGTCTCTTCACAAACCAAACTCATGTCTCGGAATTTCTCAATCAAATCCAATTCTTGGACCATCAACATTGACATATGCAAAGACTTCCTACTCAAAGCATCAGCTACAACATTCTCTTTACCCAGATGGTAGTTCAAACCAAAATCATAATCTTTCAAAAATTCCAAACATCTTCTTTGCCTCATATTTCAACTCTTTCTGATCAAGCAAATATTTCAAACTCTTGTGATCACTAAACACATCAAACCTCGATCCAAACAAATAGTACCTCCACAGTTTCAAGACAAACACAACTGCAACCAATTATAAATCACGCGTCAGAAAATTCCTCTCATGGACTTTAAGTTACCTTGAAGCATAAGCTACCACTTTCGGTTTTGTATCAACACACCTCCTAAACCCATCAATGAAGCATCACAATACACTACAAGTGGTTCTGCCAGATTAGGCAAAATCAAAATAGGAGCGGTTGTTAAACTTCTCTTAAGCTCTTGAAAATTAACTTCACACTGCGAAGTCCAAATGAAAGCCTGACCCTTCCTAGTCAACTGCGTCAAAGGTAACACCAACTTAGAAAAACCTTCAATAAACTTGCGATAATAACCAGGCAAACCAAGAAAACTTCTAATCTTAGGAATAGATTTCGGAGCTTCCCAATGAGACACTACCTCAATCTTTGCAGGATCAACAAAAATGCCCCTACTCGAAATCACATGTCTAAAAAAACTCACTTCCTTCAACCAAAACTCACACTTAGAAAGTTTAGCATACATCTGCTTCTCCTTTAACACGGATAACACAATTCTCAAATGCTCAACATGCTCCTCTTCGCTCTTCGAATACACTAGAATTTCATCAATGAACACAACAACAAATTGATCCAAATACTCATGAAAAATCATGTTCATATATTTCATAAATACACCCGTTGCATTGGTCACACCAAACGACATCACGAAATACTCATAGTGGTCACACCAAACGTTGAGAGAAGAGAGCAATGAAGAATGCAGCATGAGGCTTACAACTTTTTAGGTTATTTTTTACCCTCAGGACTAATATGGCTCGCCATATAAACTGTAACACTATGCAGAGTTTATGGAAGGTGAATGAAATTCCTTCATGTCATGGCTGCAATTTAATAAAAATGGGTTGTCTGTTTGCGTGTGTAATTAATTCACTTATGAAGTATGTTGCGTTAAGATGAGATTTGAGGCCCTGGTGGAACTAGGAATTTTAGATAGTCTGGGCAAAATTTTTACTAATTTTGTCATTCTTTTTATTAATTTTGTACCATATTTTTATTAATTTTGTCCTGATTTTATTAATTTTGTCCCTGATTTTGTTTAAAAATTGACTATTAGATTAGGAGACATACAAAGAAAGTATGGGGTGAGTCCGGATGCGTGTCTGGGCTCGTTGAACTGTAAAATCGCCCTTGATTTGAGGTATCGCGTTGTGTTCAAAGTTACTGTATTCTTTGCATTTTAGTAGCTCTATTCCAGCATTCCTTTTTTTTACTGTTTACAATATTTTTCCACATGACTGAATTATTTATGTTGTTATAAGTTATAACTCAGATTCTACGACTGAATGGACACGGAGGAATGATGATCTTAACTGGTTTGACATATTGCATGGAGGATTTTCATGATGCTGTGAACTTTGCAGCTGTAATTAAGGCACCGGTTGTTTATTCATAAGTTGCAGCAACGGTTGTTTATTGATATGAATTTAGTTTAGCCTGTTGATACACTTTTTGGACAGGTATTAAAAACTAATCCTTAAGTTTCCCTTATAATTTTTTAGAGTGAGGAGGAGTAAAAAAAGAAATGGAGAGACAAGACCTTGAAAGAAGAAAGGAAGAAGAGACATTGATGTGTGAGAGACATCGTGAAGAGGAAAGAACAAAACAAGAGGAAAATTGTGAAAATTTAAAAGTATTACTTTTAAGTTCAAATTAAATCAAACTGCTGGTTCTTTATTATTATCTCCATCTTTTATTATTAGATATTTTTTAGCTTTTTTTAAATATTTTTTATAAGACTTTCTTCAATTTGATAAATTTATAAAATTATATAAATAATCAATAAATTTAATATTTTAACTAATTTTCTTAATTAGTGTAATCTTATTTATGGTATTACATAATGCAAATAATTCAGTTTAGTTTGTTACTTAACAGTTAGTATAGTTTGTTACCTAACTGTTTAGTTTGTTACTCAACAGTATATATAGTATTGTCTTGTACATTCCAAAAATGCAGAATAATACAATGAGTTTATTTCATTTTACTTTTTCTCTCTTGGCATTCCAAAGTTAACATGGTATTAGTTTGAAATTTCACTTCCGCGCCTTTCCTTTTCCTTTCATCTTCTTCGCGCCTTCTTCTTCTTCGCGCCTTCTTCTTCCTTTGCTGCACCAGCTTGATTATGGTGCTTCCTTACTCTGATTTTGCTACCAATCCTTCCAATCCTTACTACATGCATTCTAATGAGAATCCCTCTCTTGTTCTTGTTCAACCTGTTCTTGATACCAAGAACTACCAGATCTGGTCTAGATCGATGAAAGTGGCTCTTATCTCCAAGAACAAGATCAAGTTCGTTGATGGCACTCTTTCTCCTCCTCCTATCTCCGACTCTCTATACGAACCTTGGCTGCGATGCAACAATCTCGTCCTCTCATGAATTCAACGCTCGATTTCTGAGGAAATTGCAAAATCTCTTCTCTGGTATGATCGTGCTTCTCTTGTATGGAAAAGTTTGGAAAATCGTTTTTCTCAGGGAGATGTTTTTCGCATTGCTGACATTCAAGAAACTGTTGCTCGTCTTCAACAAGGAACTCTCGATATCTCTTCGTTCTTCACAAAATTGATGACGCTTTGGGAAGAAATCGAGAACTTCCGGCCAATTCGTGATTGTACTAGCGCTATACCGTGCTCCTGTGGTGCTGCTTCAGACTTACGCAAATTCAAAGAACAAGATAAAGTTATCAAATTCTTGAAGGGCCTTGGTGACCAATACGCTCATGTTCGCTCGTAAATTATGTTGATGACCCCACTACCAACTCTTGATAATGTGTTTAATCTAGTTCTTCAACAAGAACGTCAATTCAACCTTCTTTCACCTTCTGCTTCTTCAATTGAGTCTCAATCGTCTGTGAATCACCTTTCTCAAGCACCTTCTCGTTCTTCTCACAACCCTGTTCGTGGTCGTGGCCGTGGTGGCCGTGGAAACCGACTCTGTACTCATTGCAACCGCACCAATCACATTATTGAGACTTGTTTCATGAAACATGGCTATCCCCCTGGATTTCAACAACGCAAGCCTACTACATTTGTGGGAAATTCTGTTGATTCTACAGTGAACTCGATTCAAGATGCTGCTTCTCCTCAACTTGAGGCATTATCTTCCTTTGCTTCCACATCAAACACCAGTCCAAGTGCTTTGTCTACGATTCAAGAGCAATACACTCAGATTCTGCAGCTCCTCCAACAGTCTAATTTGCAATCTCCTTCACCTTCCTCGATTAATTCAGTTTATACTGCTAATTCTGTTTCCCATACCTCTCCTCACACTTCCTCTGGTAAGAATTCCTCGAATCTTCCTTGTTATAACTGGTGGATCATTGACACAGGTGCCACTGATCACATCACCCATATCTTTGCCAGTTTCCTTTCCACATACCACATTGCACCTAAATCTATGATAATGCCTAATGGTGACTCTGTCACTACAACTATTGCTGGTTCAGTTTTACTATGTGATTCACTTGTCCTTCACAATGTTTATTACTTTCCTTCCTTTCATGTCAATATTATCTCTGTCACCACTCTTTTTGACTCCACTTTATATGATGTGAAATTTTCCCCTAATTGCTGTCAAATTATGCAGTTGTCCCAATTCAAGATGACTGGATTTACAGCTAGGAGGATTGGCAAATTGTATGTTCTTGATGCCACCCCACCTAAGGCCATCTCTCCCACATCTGGCTCTGTCAACACCTCCTCTTTTCCCCAATTAGAACCTGCTAAACACGATCCTGCTACTATTTGGCATCTTAGGCTTGGACACTTAAGTCCTTACATACACAAATGTATTTCCTCTCAATTTCCTTTTGTCACCTACAATGACAATCATAAGCCCTGTAATACTTGCCATTTGGCTAAGCAAAAATATTTGCCATTTACTCACAGTAATACTAAGTCTGTTGCCATCTTCGATTTACTTCATGTCGATATTTGGGACCCTCTTTCCACACCTTCCATATGTGGCCACAAGTATTTTTTAACCCTCGTAGACGATTACAACAGGTTTACTTGGACAATTTTTATGGCCAACAAAAGTGAAACCAGAAACCATTTAATTCACTTCATATCTTTTATCGAAACTCAATTTAACAAGAAACTCAAGTGCATTCGTAGTGATAATGGTCCTGAGTTTCTCATGACCACTTTCTACCTTTCTAAAGGAATCATTCATCAAAGGTCTTGTGTGGAAACGCCTCAACAGAACGGTATCGTGGAAAGAAAACATCAGCATATTTTGAATGTTGCCCGTGCCCTCTCTTTCCACTCTCACCTCCCTCACAACCTTTGGCACCTTTCCATACAACAGGCCATTCATATTATAAACCGTCTTCCCACTCATCTTTTAAACAACCACTCTCCCTACCAAAAACTCCATTCTACTCCTCCCAGCCTTAACCATATGAGAGTCTTTGGTTGTCTTGCCTATTCTTCGACCTTGCTTAACCATCGCACTAAATTCGAACCAAGAGAAAGGAAATCTATTTTTCTTGGCTACAGGGAAGGCACAAAAGGCTACCTTCTCTATGATCCTATCACACATGAATTTTACATTCAAGGAATGTATTCTTTTATGAAACTGTGTTCCCTTTTGCATCCATCCCACCTGCACCTAATCCTATAATTCCTACTCCTGACCCTCCTTCCCTTGATTCACCTGATATTTTCACCAACATTCCACCCATTTTACCTCCACCATCAAATGAACCTTCCTCTCCTACCTCTCTCCCCCAGCCAGATTCTCCCACTAACCTCTCTTCTTCCTCAAATGACACTAACAACTCCCCTTGCCCCTCCCCTCCTGTGCCAACCAGAAAATCGAATCGAAATATTAAACCTCCAGCTTATCTATCTGATTATCACTGCAATTTGCTATCCCCCATGCTGCCAGCATCTGACTCAGGTTCCTCTAACTACCCTCTCTCTTCTGTATTATCTTATAGCCAATGTAATCCTGATCACAAATTATTTTGTCTATCCATAAGCTCTTTCACAGAACCCAAAACCTATAAACAAGCCTGTAAGTCTGATTGTTGGAACAATGCTATGAAATCTGAGTTAGATGCTCTTGAATCTACAAATACTTGGTATGTTGTTGATTTGCCTGCAGGCAAACAATCGATTGGTTGCAAATGGGTCTACAAAATCAAGCATCATGCTGATGGATCCATCGAAGGATACAAGACCCGTTTGGTAGCAAAAGGATATACTCAGCTGGAGGGTGTGGATTATTTCGACACTTTCTCACCTGTTGCGAAGCTTACTTCTATTCGAACCCTTCTCTCAGTGGCTACCATTAAGAATTGGCACTTGGAACAACTCGACGTTCACAATGCCTTCCTTCATGGTGATCTACATGAGGAAGTGTATATGGATCTGTCTCTTGGATTCCTGCCCCCTGTTTCTTCGACCAACGAAGTTTACACTTCTTCGACCTATGAAGTGTTATTTTTAGTGACGAGGTAGTACTTGTTGAAAAGGAAAATAGGTTTCTAATAGTGAAACCTTATTAATATATATTGTAGGTTCATTGTGTCTTTTTCCCACCCGAGAGTCTAAAGATTAGAAAACCATTTGCTATCTAATTGTGGATCAATTTATAAGAGAATATTAGGAACTTTCTCATGGAATGTTCTAATCACAACTTTTGCTTTCTTATAACATACATGCACATCAATGTGAAAAATCCATAAGTTACCTGGTGTGGATGTGACTTTCTTATCTACATATTGCACTTTTTGTTCTATTCTTAAATTGGCTTATTACTTGGTTTAGGGTTTAAAAAAAAAACAAATGCACCTCTAAAATCATATAAAAAAAATAAAAATTAAAATAATGTATTAATTCAAACATAAAAATATTGTGTTATTTTTCTAATTTTAAAATATGATAATTTTAAAAATAATATATAAATAATTAAAATATATGTTATTGATGTCTTTCTTTAAAAATTAAAAAATTAATATAATATTATTTTTATTTTAAAAATACGTCTTTTATTTAATATTTATTTTTAATTAAGTCATATACTTATCATTGATTACTTTTTTTTTCTATTTTATAATTAAATAAAAATATTTTCTATTTGATTTAAATTTCAAAACTAAATTGGTGACATATTCGTATTTCACACCAGAACTCGTGCAAACGCACGTGTTATTATATTTTTTGTACAATTAAAGAAAATAAAAATAAATATATTTAAAATAATGCATGAATGCAAACACGAAAAAATGTGTTTATTTTAATTACTTATATATTTTATATTTTAATTTTACAATTATTTTTAATTTAAAATATTATAATTTTTAAGATAATATATTATTGATGTCTTTCTTTTAAAAATTGAAAATTTGATGCAATTTTGATTTCACTTTAAAAATATGTATTTTTTATTTATATTTTTATTATATTTTGTTTAACTTATATATTTATCTTTGACTATTTTTATTATTTTTCCTTTTTTATAATTAAATTTAATTATTTTTTATTTTATTTGAATTTCAAACTAAATTGGTGCAATTCTACAGTCCACACCAGTATCCGTGTGAACGCACGAGTAACTCACCACTACTCCTGCGAACGCATGAGTAACAACCAATGCAAACGTACGGATAATATATCAATACCGTATGAGCACACGAGTAACCATTCAAAAATCAGTACTAATGCTCGAGTAACACACCAGTGTCATATAAAATTATTTTTTCTTGATTTTCATCTAAAAATCAATATTGGTTTTTGTTAGGTATAATGGTTTTTTAAAACTTATACAATTATCTTCCGGTCTATTTTTTATTTTTTCTGTTTTCTAATAAAATTATGATATTTTCTAATTTTTTTGAATTCTCATGACAAATTGGTGACATGTCAACGGTCCACATCAGAACCCGTGCGGACACATGAGTTTCCTACTAGTTCACCAATAACTTATAAACTCCTGTCATGTGTCTAGAGCACCCACTATCAAAATATCATTCTTCTCCATTTGAGTCTCTTAAGGAAGTATGAGCAATAAAGTTCATATCTCTATTTTCAATACTTCTCTTTTTTCTCACTTGATCAGCCTTAGAATGAACTGAAGATTTTTGATCTCTATACAGTTTATAACAGAAGGGCTTTATATGACCATGCTCACCACAATAATGGTATATCCAAGTTGATGATTGAAATTTAGACAATGTTTTATCATGTCTGCCAGAATATTATAACATATGGTTGGACATGTTAATCATTCTCTTCCTTTCAGGAGAAAAAGACTCCTCTTCAGACAGTCTTCTTTGTTTGTTATCAGATTGTTAATCAACTTTGCTATCTCCTTTCTCTCTCACCATATCAACTTTACTTTTTCATTTTCTTCAAGGAGTCTGACATGTTATTGAGCTTGGAATTTAAGAGAGTTACCTCACTTTGAAGATGTGAAATAAAATTTTGTTGTCATATTCTTCTGAAAATCATCATCATTCTTGATGTCAGATGAGATGTTCTTGACATTTGGTCTTCCTCTTCTGTCCATTCTTTTCATAATTTTGTTGAATTGCTTTCCAAATAACACAATGGTATTGGACAATCCTTCATCTGTATCCAGATCAACTTCATCTTTAGAAACAAAGCTACACTCTTGTTCTTTTTCTCAGACTTGTCACTTATAGCCAATTCAAAAATTTGAAGTGATCCAACAAGTTCATCAACTCTTATGGTATTGATGTCTTGAGCTTATTCAATAGCAGTTATCTTCATGTCAAATTTCTTAGGTAAAGACCTAAAAATCTTTCTAACAAATTTTTGTTCTGACATCTTTTCTCCCATAGCATTAGATACATTAGCTATTTCAAGAAATCCAATTAAATTTGCACTTTATTAATTCTTAAATAATCTACTTGACATGCACATAATAATGAAAAATATCCAAAAGGATCTCATCAAATCAAATTAAATATGTCAAGAGATATATATCAGCAACGCCTGCTATACACAGTCTAGGATGTCATGACATATATCTTCGACATATTGTTGAAACTCATAATAGCTGAACTGTCATGACAGTTGATGCAAATGTTATAACATGTTGCTCAATATCTGTATAGAACCATGTTTTATCAAAATTTAACCAATTATAAAATCATAAAACTAACTAGTATGAGTGTCTGTTTTCCATCTTTAATCGTGGTGCAAACAATTTCCCATGTATCCCTATCTTCTTCCAACTAATAGGTAGGAGTATTATATTTTTTCTTCATCTGTGACTTCCTGGTGGGGGATTATATTCCTCTTTATACCTTGTTTTATTAGTGGAATGTTCCACCTCAAATTGAATGTTCTTCGACCTTGTTATTGAGTCTTTATTCTTTAACTCTTTGAACTCCATATCTATATATGTATCATCAAAAATAACACCCTTACTTATTATGAATATTGATCCTCTAGGACTCATCTTCCATAAAAAGTATACTTTCATACCGTTTGGGTATTTAATGAAGCCAGATTTTAGAGCCATATCATAAATCTTATCTTGCTTGATGGACACAAAAAATCGATGCTCTGAAACCTTTAAACTTAAGTATTGTGTCAACTTATCATTCCAAACCTCCATAGGTGTCTTAAAACATATTCATGTTGACATAAATTTATTTATCAATTAAGTTGTATTACTCACAACTTCTTTCTTAGGTAACATAGATCTCAAAAGCATAATTCATGCATTCCACCATGTCAATTTGTCACAATGCTCCTGCAAAGGTCATGTGCCACTTAATAACTTATTTCTTGCAAAATTTATTAAAATGCTCTGAAATAAGATCCATGTCAATTTCAATCCTTAAATATTTCAATTTAGTTATCATTTCATTTCTTATGTGTCATTCTTTGATTTTCTTATATGTATCACTTTTATTTTTTAAGATGTGAACTCATACTCTTCTAAAAAAAATTATCAATCATAGTAAGAAAATATGAACCACTCCTCTGAGTAGCTACTCTAGATGGAATCTAAATATTTGAATGAATATACTCAAAGAGTTTGCTAGGATGATGCGTGTCGCTCTCGAGCTTAATTCTATTTTGTTTTCCTAGTATTTTCACAAATATAATTTGTAGTAAAAATTGTTTAGCTACTTCAACCAAATCCACCTTACTAACAAGTCCCAATCTCATATATTATCATATTAATTTTGACTAGTTTAAAGTGTTAGTGATATTATTTTAATTAATAAAGATTTAAAAAAGTTTAATTAATATAATATTAAGTTTATAGTTAAAAATATAAACATCATAAAAAGGTAAATTGTTGTATAGATATCATAAATTAATATATAATTTAATGAGAAGTTAAATTAGAATATTGAATATTAAGAAATATTTAATTAAAAATAGTACAATAGTATGTGATGACTCATCTAATACCACATATATCTTAGCACGTGTCCATTGTATTCTGCTGAGTTTATATAGAATACAAACAAAATAATGGTTTTAGTTTCTAGCAATGGATAAATAATCACAAGAATTCAATTTTCATTAGTTTTTTTATCACTCCTGTATCCAGCATATAAAGGTTGTTTTTATCCACTACTAATTAGTGATATATGTTTAATTGTTTTTGTTGTGCTTTGCAGAACAAAATGGACACGGATTGAAACATATGGGCATATCGTAACATTATGTATTCTTGTTTAAAATTTTTAGTATTAATTTAATTTGTTTCTCTTTTAAGTTTTTTTGGACTTTTGTAAAATTTAGATTTTCTCTGTATTGTTGTATTTCGTATAAGAAAACATATGAAGTAAATTTTAATATAATTTTTGTTCAATGACTACAGATTGTATTTTTATATAATAGTTTAACTTTTTAAATGAACAGTTAAAATAAAAAAAATCGATCAAGTGACAATATTTATGAAAATATTTAAAAAAAATTTGGTTGTGTGTATGTTTGTCCATGCGAGTATCAATGGATCTAAATGACAGTTTGAACGGTTTTTAGTTGATAGTTGGGCGGTTTTCATACGCGTCTGTGATAGTAAACATGTGATAATTATAAGGTCTTACATGTGAATAATAAATCAATCCAAAGAGAAATTTATTATTAAATATGTTTTTATTATCAATGTTTGATCGTTACAACAAAAGTACCACTGACAGTTAATATTAGTGTCCAAAGACTTAATATTGATGGTGCACTAGGTATCATGAGATGAGTTACGTCATTATTTGAATAAATTGATAATTTCGTTTTCTTTTATGTGAGTGTATTTAAAATGTTAAATTTTGTTCTCGCTTTTCAGCCACAATTGCTTCAATATCTGCAAATTTTAAGAATAAGGTACGTACCCTTAATAAGACAAAATTTTAAGGAATGGAATGAGAACATGAAAATTGTTCTTGACTGCATGGATTTTGACCTTGCATTAAGGATGAAGCAACCATCTTCTCCTTCGGAATTTGATTCCTCTAAGCAGAGGAAATTTTATAAAAAGTGAGGATCGCTCTAATCGCATGAGTAATATTTTGGTTTGTTCTGAGGTCAATTTAGATCCACTACCTGGAAACACTTGGTGGTTAGACTTTGGTTTAACTACTAACATCAGTGTTTCAATGAAGGGTTGCCTAAACTACCAAAAACAAAATGATGTTGAAAGATACATCTATGTGGGAGATGACAAGTTAGTGAAGGTGGAAGCTTTAGGGAATTTTAGATTATTAATGTGTATCAGATTTTATTTGGATTTGAAAAACACTTTTGTGGTTCCGTCATTTAGACGAAATTTAACTTCAGTTTCTTATTTGGACAAATCAAGTTATTTTTGTTCATTTGGAATGTTTAAATTGTCTTTCAATTCAAATATTGTTAGAATTGGTTCACTTATGAGTCGTGATAATCTATATTTGCTTGACACAATAGCTTTCCATGGAAAATTCTTGAATAACTGAGGCAAGGCGTTATAAGCGCAAATGTAAATAAATTAGACTCTCGAACAGTGAGCAACTACTTTATTGGTTATTCTTAAAGATCTATGGACTACAAATTTTATGATACCAAATTACATTCAATTTTGATACAGGAACAACCATATTTATGAGAATATTGAGTTTGGGGGAAGAATAAAGTTAGAGACTTTATTTTAGAGAAAAAAATCGGTAACAGTTCAAGAATCGATTCATACAGTTGCTTTTGATCAAGCGAGTATGGAAGCTCCACAAGACATTGTTTATTTTCCTCCTACTCAAGATGATTTGATAATTCATGAAGAACAAACTCAAAATCCTCAAAGAACAAGTGTTACAAGAGCCAATACATTTATGGAGATCCATTAGAGAAAGGAGAAACACTATTTCAGATGATTACATAGTCTTTCTTCAAGAACATGAGGAAAATAATGGTAAGTGGGTTGAAGCAATGAAGTAGGAGTATAGGTCAATGCAAGATAATAAAGTTTAGAAACTTGTCCCATTACCAGAAAGTGTGAATCCCATTGGTTGCAAATGGAATTTTAAGACAAAAGGGGACTTTAACGGTAATATGGAAAGGCAGAAAATCCGTCTTATGGTTAAGGGTTATACTCAAAAGGAAGTGATTGACTTTAAAGAGACTTTCTCTTAGGTTTCATCGGAAAAACTCTTTTAGGACAATCATGGCTCTTGTTGCACATTATGATATGGAGATCCATCGAATAGATGTCAAGACGACATTCCTCAATGAATGTTAGGCAGATATTTAAGTAATCCAGTAATGGATCATTGGAAAGCAGCCAAAAGGTTATAAGATATTTAAAGAGAACAAAAGACTATATGCTCACATATAGAAGGTCAGACCAGTTAGAGATCACTGGATACTCTGACTCAGATTTTGCTGGATGCCAATATAGCAAAAGATCCACTTCAGGCTATATATACATGTTGGCTGGTGGTGTATGTCATACGACGGGAGAACTGACTGTTAATACTGGTTTTGCGTTTGTATTCACAAATGTGTGGCAAGTAAGAGTCGCCACCGACTTTTCTTTTATCCAACAAAGGAAAGGGTGAAAAGAACAGAAAAAGACCTTTTTTCGAGATTTTCTGAGTAAGGGGGGTAGATTATGGAAAGGGAAGGTTTTAGCACCCTTTTCATCCGTAGTTTTCTACGGGCTCTTAGATGCTAGCTCATGTTTTGAAATACCTTGTACTTTTGCGGGTTTTGAAAAATATTTTGAAATGCCTTAGTGCGGCGATTCGCTTTGTGATAACTCTTGTATCAGTCCTCAAGAGTGTTGACAAGGCGAATATTTTTGAAAGTGTTTTTGAAAATATTTTGGTGTAGGTGCAAAAAGTTGTTTTGAGAAAGCATCTAAGAACTTATATACTTATACTCGAAAAGGTCGTTCTTTTCCTCCTAACTTTAGGCAATGCTATCCTACTATTAGTGAGTAGGTAGCCCTATCGTTGAATGTATGAGGGACAAGGGCGGGTAATCATTATGGTCATAGAAGGAAACATGTAGGGATACCTTAGTGGTTCGAAGGGACTGTCATCATTTATTCGTAGACAACATCGAGGGACAAGATCATTTCTCGTAGGCAACTTGAGGGACATTGACAGACTATGATCTTTATGATGACTTTAACCGAGGGTCTTTGCTAATGGTATCCCTACGTTCGAGGGACATGACCATTGTTTTTCCGAATGTAACAAGTGGGGTTATCCTAGAGGTACGAGTGTGCAAATGATTCAGTTCGGTTATTTATCTTGAAATTAGAATTTTCTATCGTTCATTTTTATCTTTCCATACAACCCTATTAATCTAAGCATTGCATAAAATATAATAGCTGAAGGTAAAGGAGGAAATGTAAACCTAGGCTATTACAGAGCTTTGGGGCAGTTACATAATAGTGAAAAGTGCGGAAAAGAAATCCTAAAACTATTACATCCCAGAAGCAATTACATGATAATGATTAAAAAAATGCGGGAAAAATAAAGCTACGCTATTACAGTTGGACTCGCCATATACACTTTATCTAGGAAAATAAAAATAGGATGAAAATAGCAAAGAAAATATTTTGGTGATTTTTTATGAAAAAAATGGTTTATGATAATAAACCTAAAAAACCTAATTAATTTTAATTAATAAAAAATGTTAATTTTTTAAAAAAAATTAATTAAAATACCTAAAACCTAATTAATTTTAATTAATAATAAAAAAAGTTAATTTAAAAAAAAAAGGTTAATTAAAAAAACCTAAAATCTAATTAATTTTAATTAAAAAAGGTTTTTTTTAAAAAAAGCTTATGTTTAATGATTAACAAAAAAGAATTAAGTTTACCAAAAAAATATATATGGGAAGAAGCGTCAATGAAAAACAGGGTTAGAAAATACAAATAATGCAGATGTCAGGGCTGGGTGTTGAACCAAAAATTAATTTAAAACCTAAAATTAATTATTCGAGTTTATTATGAAAAATCAAAGGTTTGTTAAAAATGTTAGGTTTTATGAAAAATGTCTTAAACAGAAAGAAGAAAAATAGGTAAAAGGATAAACAAAATGAAAGAAAACCAAAACTAATAGGGGTGAATATTGAACCCATGCCCTTAGCCTTCTCAGGATGTTTGTCTTACCATGCATGGGTTGTTGTTATGATCTGGCCTCAGCGTTTTGTAATAACCCTGCATGAGACCATTAGATGGTCTAAATCTGCAGCGTTGAATCTCATGAACACATTAAATAAATTACTATATCATGAAATACAAATAAAACAAATATATGAAATTTTATAATTTTAAAACCGATACGGCATGTATGAATGCTTCTACACCATTTTGATCATGGAGATCAAACCATCCTTACACTGGAGAATGAGATTACTTGTTTGTAGTGAGACGGGGGTTTATAACAAGGATGACTTGTTTGTAGTGAGATGGGAGTTTGTAACAAGGATTTCAAGATTTCTAGGGTTCTTGAAAGAATTTGATATTTTGACAAGGTTGTGGCAAGGTTTTTTTTTCGTGTCCTGTTTGTGTGAAAATAATGAGATTATATAATGGAAATTAGAGCAAAGATATGGGCTTTGAATGTGCAATTGAACCTCCAATAACCACAAGCAATAGTGCAGATTTTTATTCACTTGAGTCTGACACGTTCCAGGCTAAATCACAGGGAATTAAGTGCAATTTTTGAAATTTAAATATGAAAACAAAATGTAGACGACATCGAGAACTAACTCTTGTCCGAAAATGGGCTCAATCCGATAAACGGTGAATTAGTTATGAATTTTTGAAGTTTTGGATCACATAAACTTATTTTGGGCTCCATTGTCAACTCTGACACGTTCTTCAATAAAAAACTGGTATTGATCGGAGCAGAACCTGGTCTCGACTTTGCAAGAAAAGTTGTAGATATCTGATTCAGTGACCTTGTGTAATAATATGGGCCCGATCCGATAAAAATTGACCGAGTTATAAATTTTCGAAGTTTCGACCCAGATGAAATAATATTCAGCATATAGGATTTTTGGCGCATCACGTGCACTATGGGTAAAAAAAGAAGACCTTTTGGATACCGTTCGAACTCGATACCTCTTGTGAAAACGTAGCCAACTCAATTTTTGAAATTTTTGCCCCAGAACCAGCTCAATACGATAAAAATCGACCAAGTTATGATTTTTCTGAACATGACGTAAATAGACTTCAGTCACAAATTTTCTGTACGAAAATACTTGATAAATACGTATTTTTGAAGACCTTCTGATCGAAATTGGCTTCCAGCCATGAGAGATGAAAACATAGATGACATCAAGACGTAATTTTGGCCACCGGAGCGGGTTCAAAACGAGTCACGATCTTCAAGTTATGAAATTTTTAGTGTGTAAACACTGCACTTTCAGCACACTTTTTCACCATATTTCTTCGAGAAAACTCGCACATTCGAAGACCTTCTTTAAAAAATTGGATCTCGAGCCGAACTTGAATTTGAGAATATGTTATCAGGAATATATTGGCGAAAGAACACCTGAATATGACGCGTAGGGTTGGACTTGTGAATCTTTGAACCCCGAATCGCTGCGAAACGGCGAACCGATCTTCAGCACGAAAAATACTCTGAGAACATCCATTGGCGAAATAAACATCACTTGTAACCTAACGAATCTTGGTAAATATACCTTGATTCCATAACTATAAAACCAATGATATGCGTGTATGTAATAATGAAATGTAAGCCTAACAGGTCGAAATAAATAGGATAAATTTTGGGGTACAACAGTTGCCCCTGTTCAATCTTCTTAAACTTAAAGATTTAGATTGGCTTGTCTTTCTTTCATGATCTGAAGGTGGAAGATGATTGAACACTAGAGTGTCCAGAAATTTGCACTCGCATGAAGTAACGCCATTGGTTGATGATGTCTGGAACGGGCTTACAAGTGCGATTTGGAGAAGATGACTGAGAGTTGTTAGAGATGGGCTTAAGGATACCATCCAAAGTAGATGTTGATTTCCTAAGAGGTCTCTTCATGGGGATTCTTGTTCCTGTTGTCTGAGGAGGAGTCCTCTGGGGAATGTGGGTTTTTAGAGTTCTCCTGCTTGAGGAAATTATGTGGGTAATAGAGTCTAGGAACTTCAGTTGTCCATAACTTTACTGGGGAAGCTATCTATTGACATGGAGAGATAAAAGTTTGTTGTTTTCTAGTTGAAATCCAGGCTTCACAGTAACTTGCTGAGGATAACAAAAGTTGATTGTTATCTGGTCATAGTCCAGGCTTCACGGTAATCTATTGGGGAATATAAAATTAAACTGTTATCTAGTCGTACTCCAGGCTTCATAATAACTCAAACTATTATCTGGTCGGAATCTAGGCTTCAGTGACTTAAACTGTTATCTGGCCGTGTCCAGGCTTCAGTGATTTGAAGAGATTAAGTTTTTATCTGGTCGGATCTAGGCTTCAACTTGAATTTGAGGTATACTATTATCTGGTCGAGTCCAGGCCCCATAATAATTGACAAAGTAAACTGCTATCCAGGCTTCGCAGCACCTTATACTGTTATCTGGTCGGATTCTAGGCTTCGCAACAACTTAAATTGTTATCTGGTTGAAATTCAGGCTTCACAGTAACTAAATAAGTGAACTACTCTCTGGTTGGATTCCAGGCTTCGTAGCAACTTAAATTGTTATCTTATTGAAATCCAGGCTTCACAGTAATTGAAGAAGTGAACTACTCTCTGGTCGGATTCCAGGCATCGTAGCAACTTAAACTGTTATCTGGTCGAAATCCAGGCTTCACAGTAATTGAATAAGTGAACTACTGTCTGGTCGAATTTCAGGCTTCGTATCAACTTAAACTGTTATCTACCCCCAAAACTCAAGAAAACATCTCAAAGGTCTTTCCTGTTCTTTTCAACCTTTCCTTTTGCATAAAAGAAAAGTCGGTGGAGACTCTTGCTAACCGCAACATTTGCGATCAAACGCAAAACAACCAAGTCAGTTCTCCCACCACATTACAGAACTGGCGACTCTGCTGGGGAAATGTATTAAAGTGGGGTTACCTTAGGGCCAGATCACATATACTTGCTTTCATTGTTTGACTTGTATGCTTTATATTTTGGGTCATTGTTTGGGTTACTATTAAAAATCTTACACCCGGATTTGGGACACTTTTTAGGTAAGTAGCAATAAACTGTGAGGGAACTGTGCAGGGTATACCGACACAGTTGAAATAGTAGCTATGTTAATGCGATACTTTGGTTTGTATCGGTAGCCCTTGAGTAATCAAGGAGAATACGGGGCCGCTGCGTGGTATCATAAAGCGTCAACTGACCTTATCACCTTAATTGACCAACTTGGATTTTAGGACGTAGTGAGATAGTCGTCTTTGGTGTAAACCCAAAGTCGGTTGATACTCGATGCTATACTCATTAAGGTCTGACCCTTGAGTATTGTTTGGTGGCAAGCCAATTGTCTATCGGAACGAGATTTGGGGGAAAGACCATTGATATTGAGAACCCTTAGGACCCGGTTACTATATTTAGGACAGGTTGAGCCAACCCAACTTCAAGAGGGTATTACCTTAAAATCCATGCAAGCCTTAAACCTAAGGTCTCTGTGAGATTTTCTTGTGTTTGTTATATCTTCTATATCTGAGCATAATCATGACATCATAACATAGCATATCATACTAACCATTTCAAAGATTCTTATGGTTTATTTTTGTCTTGTTTTATAGGACATGGCCCTCTCCCGCAGATTCAATATCCAAGTCAGTCTGGTAAAAGTACCTCCGCAGTTTTGCAGGAAAGTGTTGGCTGAAGATTTTGATAATG
Organism: Vicia faba; assembly: GCA_948472305.1. Taxonomy (NCBI): domain Eukaryota; kingdom Viridiplantae; phylum Streptophyta; class Magnoliopsida; order Fabales; family Fabaceae; genus Vicia; species Vicia faba. The sequence goes on from OX451735.1 coordinate 470,257,976, forward strand.
TCATTTAGAAGCCAAATGAGTTAAACGTTTTGATCGAAATGGAATTAAACGTCATATTTCGAAGTAGCAGAAGCAGTGTTTCAAATAAGTGTGTCAAAGCTTGGAGCTTCGAGCGGCAATTATGGGAACATATCTAAAGAACGTTCGAAACGGAGAAACACCAAAGCATTTAAAATTCAAATGGAAGCGGGACTTTCAAAGTTTGAAAGTTATGTGTTGGAGCATTTGGGGACACGTGGAAAGATGAAAGAAGCATTGTCCTGCATGTTCGAAACGTGGCATAATCCTATAGCAAGACCGTTATGGTCGAATTAGTATAAATAGAAGTCTTAGTATTAGGATTTCGTGTGTCATATCTATTATACAAAATACTCAGTAACATTCAAACTACCACATGGCAAGGGAAACGAATGCAAGAGAAATGTATGTATGATAGCACCATGTATTTCTGATTTAATGAAAACCTTTTACCATTTCCAGTACTTTCCTTTATTCTTTTTGTCAAACAACATTTACAAGTTTTCTTATTTACAGTCTTTTCACTTCGAAATCTCTTCTTCAAAGTTTTGCATTTTAATGTTTTCTTTATATTTCGAGCACTTTAATTTCAGAAAACTGTCACATTTTCCATACCTTTACCTTCAAGTCTTATCCTTCGAACGCATATGTTTATTTAAAATCATTTATAGATTTCTTGCACTAAACGCTTTCTTCACATTTCAAACTTTTACGTTCCAGAAATCCTTTATGTTAACCGTTTTGTAAGTCGAAACCATTTACTTCATTTTCATGCAGTTTTATATGTCTTTACAATTAGCATTACAATTAGCATTTATTCGTATAATTTAGTTTTCACACACATTTTGATTACATCTTTAGACTTTTAGAGAGAGATCGAAATAAGCCAAATACCTATACAATATCAACCATGAATATATGTTCGATTGTGAGAGTAACCTTAATATCCAAGGAGTCCTAGGATCAATCTAGTCGATCCTGTGAGTTACCAGAGGAATTGAATAACAGTAAGAAAGATTATTCGATAGTTTGGAAGGCTAGCGGTTATTTACCAGAAATCACTGGAAACAAATTGGCACGCCCAGTGGGACCAATAATTGGATATAAGAATTAAGGATTGTTGAGACGTAACCATTACAAAAACGTTGGAACCTGAGAAGTTTGCTGTTTTATGAACCTGAGAAGTGGTAAGATAACCAACAGCAACCAACCTTTATCCAGAAGAAAACGTTTGGACAAAATGTCTAATTCAGACAATCAACAAGGGGACCAAAGTGGCCCACATGCAACAGGCACTAACGCGTCCACTTCGACCGGAACATCTAATGTAATCCCTTCGAATGCACAGTCTGTTGCATCTTCGACCAGTAACATAGCCACCAATGGAGTAAGTGGCATATCAACTAATAGTTCGATCTTAGGAAATACCGGAACTATTGGCTACCCTGGGGGATTCGTTCCACCATCAGGGACACAATCCCATTTCGCCACCCCATTAACTAGACCACCCGGTTTCGATGGGAATAGAATCAGAAATTCCTCTTATGGAATGCCAACGTCTTTTATGGCAGGTTTACACAATTCCACATCGAATTCATCTCCACAACTAGGGTCTGGGTCTGGGGAGAATCAGTTTATGACAAATAACCAAGGGTCGGTGGGTTATAGCACATTGCCTATCCTAACCACAGATAACCAGTTGGCTTTTAGGCAATTGATGGATGACAGTAACCATAATATGATAGGGGTGTTAGCGCAAACCATGCAGGAGATATTTGCCCCAATAGTGCAGAATGTGACTGTGACGAACAGGGAAAACGCTGACAATATGAGTCGAATAGCAGATTTCTTTGCTCCTCCAGAAAGGCGTAGGCAGAATCAGGCGGGATTTTGAACAAACACGCCTGTTATAGAACAAATTGCTAACGACCCAATTTATAGACCACCCAGAGAAGAAGTTAACTTAGGGGCCAGGGCACCAAGGTTAGAAGCCCCAATAATCCCGGGTCCACAAAGGGAAGTTATGGAACCAGGGGCAAGGGTCGAAAGGTCAGAAGCCCCAGAATTTCGAGAAGAACAACCTAGGGGAGTTGTTTTGGTTGGTCGAAATCAAGATGCCGATGCCGTTGTTCATAGAATTCGAAACGATAACATCTTGGCAGAAAACAACCTAACCACCATGATAGAAAGGGTCATGGCCCAGAATGGCCTCAATACAGGAATGAGAAGGCCAAATTACGCTTCCCCTATATTGGATTGCATAATGCATACTGATTTACCAAGGGGATATAAAGTCCCTAAATTTACAAAGTTCGCTGGGGATACCAATGAGTCAACAGTCGAACACATAGCGAGATATCTAACCGAAGCGGGAGATATAGCCAATAATGAAGATCTCAGGATCAAATACTTCCCAAGTTCCTTGACAAAAAACGCCTTCACATGGTTTACCACTTTGCCTCCTGGGTCTATTGACACTTGGGCTCTCTTAGAAAGGTTATTCCATGAACAATTCTACATGGGACAGTCGAAAATAAGTTTGAAGGAACTGGCCAGTGTTAAGAGAAAGTTTACCGAACCCATAAATGATTATTTGAATAGATTTAGGCTTTTGAAATCCAGATGTTACACAGTAGTGCCTGAACATGAGTTAGTCAAAATGGCCGCTGGTGGCTTGGATTATTCTATTCGAAAGAAACTAGACACTCAGTATTTGAGGGACATGGCTCAGTTAGCCGATAGGGTTCGACAGGTCGAAAGACTAAAGGCCGAAAAAGCCAGAGTCTTTAAGAATAGCAAGAAAGAAAGGATTTCCTATGTTGGGACTGAGGAAGCAAAAGAATACCCTGAATTCAAATTCGAAGAGGTCGAAATTGACCTCACTGAATTAAAACAGGCCCCGCCTTATTCCTGCAAAATGTTAGTTCCCACAAAAGGGAAAGATATTGTTGAAAATGAAAAAAGTGACAAATTTCCAAAGAAGGTTTATACCTTCGACGTCACTAAATGTGACGAAATTTTTGACTTACTTGTCAAAGATGGCCAACTAATTGTGCCATCAAATGTCAAAATGCCTCCTTTGGATCAGAGAAAGAAGAGGGGATTTTGCAAATATCATAGTTTCCTAGGCCACAAGACCTCACAATGTTTTCTTTTCAGGGACCTGATTCAAAACGCGACCAAAGATGGCAGACTAAAGTTTGCTGATAAGGTGAAGATGAAAGTGGACGAAGATCCCTTGGACATCGCAGACACCAACTACTCCGAGCCTGCGTGCATTGGAGAGGTCAACATGGTGGAAACTGATCGAAGCGACGCCCTAACAGAAGAGAAGGGTACTGGAGGTGAAAACTGGGTGATGGTCGAAGTCAGCGAGGAGGTCACTGAAGACATCCAGAATACACCAGAGACTTCGATTGCTGCACCTGTAGCTGTTGCAAGAGAAACCCAGGCTACTGAAGGCCAGGGAAATCAAAACGAAGGATTAACACAAGTCACTGAAGGCTTGAGGCTGGAATTGGAGAAAGTCCAAATCACGCAGCCAATTCTCCCTCAGAAGGAAATATGGGACACTCTAGGGGAACCCAGTGGAAAATTTGACTATTTGGTCAAATATTCTTCCCCAGAGAGTTCGAAGGTTCAGATTGAGGATATAAAACCCACAGGATGGGGAGATGACGAAACTAAAGAAGGAGATGTAGAAATAAATATGGTGGATATGGAAAGGCCTCGCTCTGAGATGGAGGAAGTGGGAAAATACTTAGAAAAAGAAAAGTATAGAATGGGGGATAATCACACTGGAGATGCTAGTCTCAAAGATTATCTCATGACATGCCACAAAGGAGATTCAGGCATGATATTATGCCCTAGGTGCAGCATCCTCTGCAATCAAAGAATTGCTGCGAATTTCGAAAGGGTGCAGAGGGCTCGAACTGGCAACAATTGGCGCCAGGATAACCAGCTTTTTAGGTGTTATCCCAAGGCTGGGGAAAGTTTGCTGGAGTTTGTGTTTCGCTGCTACAAAGGGGAAACCAAGTGCTTGATTTGCCCAAGGTGTTCTGCTGTGTATGACCAAAGCATGGCCAGGGCCTTCGAAACGATTCCCTTCGCCCCTTGCTGGAACCATCAAGAAACTGCCCAGATGGGCCCACGCTTCGACAACAGACACAAACAGCGAAGGCCTGATAGCCCTCACCCCAAGGCTGCTCGAAGAGTAACTTTCAAACTCCCTGTTGAAGTGCCAACCGATAGATGGTTACAAGTCAGAAATGACAAAGGCAAAGATAGATGGAGAAACGCTGAACGAAATGCACGCCATGCTGTGACATACAGGAGGCAATTCAACACAGTAAAAAGGGAGGAAGTGAGGTTAGAAAATTACAAAGGAAGGAACCCCATGTCAAGATCCCAGTGGCGCAGACAGCAAAGGATTCGAAAGGCTGAGAGAGAAGCTGTGGCAAACAAAGGGGATACTTCAACGAAAAACCAAGGTGAATCTAGCACCAACAAACCAAAAAACCAAACTGAAGACAAACCTCCAGTCAATAGGAGGCTCTTCTCTGAAGAACAACGCGACGAACCAAAGGAATACACTCCAGGCCCGGAAGAGGACGAAGATATGATAACAGATAACTTCGAATCGGAGGGGGAGTCTTCATTCAACTTGAACTGTAACGTGGTGTCTGTACTTCTCTGCGAATTTGGGCAGGAAACCGAAATCAACGAATATGAGGAGGAAGACACCACAGATTTGATGAAACATAGGCCCGTGTGCTACTACGTGATGGACAATGGGGATGTTGAGGAACAAAATGCGTTCTTCGAACGTCCAGAACCTGCAATGAAGAACCATCTCAAACCACTTTTCATTCGGGCGAAAGTTGGTGTCCATGGTGTGAACAAAGTTCTAGTGGATGGGGGTGCTGCAGTCAATTTGATACCCCATTTCATGCTAAAAAGATTAGAGATCCGCGAAGGAGATATCAAGCCCCATAATATGGTTCTGTCCAATTATGAGGGAAAAGTGGGCAAAACACTGGGGGTGGTCCAGTTGGAACTGACAATAGGCTCAAGCTGTAGGCCCACCATGTTTATGGTAATCGAAGCCAAGGCCAACTATAACCTGCTGCTGGGAAGAGAATGGATCCATGGCGTGGGGGCAGTTCCTTCGTCAATGCATCAGCGACTAGTTCTGTGGAGAGATGATGGAATCGTGGAAAACATCGAAGCAGACCAGAGTTACTTTATGTCAACTGTCAATTTAGTTGACAAAAGGGATTATGATAAAAATCTGGCAAAGATTGCTCCATGTGTTCCAAATGATGAGATTAATGAAACTAGAAACACCCACTACTACATGACACTTCGTGAAGAAAAGGAAGTCGAAAGCACTATACAAAAACGGCCAGCAGGCTGGGACTTCGACAACCTTAGCCATGACTGAGTCTACCTTTTTCGAAAGGATTTCGGCCTATATGGCTGAGAACAAATCAAAAGCGGCCTTAGAGGCTGAAATAAATAAATCAACTATAAAGACGAACGAAGTTAGTGGGGAAGGTTCGAAATGCTCACCCTTCAAAGAGTCTGAGATGGATCAAAGGTTGGATGCCATCTATGATAAAGAACCCTTAGGGTTCGAAAGGGACCCCATAAACTCAGGTGTCAAAATGTTGGCACAGGATCCACTCGAAGAAGTCAACTTAGGGGATGAAAAAACGAAAAGAGTAACCTACATAAGTGCTAAACTTAGCCCAGGCCTCAAGAAGAAAGTGATCGAAGTCCTTAAGGAAAACAAAGATTGCTTCGCATGGGATTATGATGAGATACCTGGTTTAAAGAGGGAATTGGTCGAACACAGACTGCCAATCAAAGATGGCAAGAGGCCCATCAAACAAACTCCCAGAAGATTCGCACCAGCGGTTCTCACAAAAATTAAAGCTGAGATCGAAAGGTTGTTGCGCTGCAAATTCATCAGAACAACAAGGTACGTCGAATGGTTAGCAAACATAGTACCCGTTATTAAGAAAAATGGTTCTTTAAGAATTTGCATAGATTTTAGGGACTTAAACACTACAACCCCTAAAGATGAATATTCCATGCCCGTGGCAGAAATGCTAGTAGATTCTGCTGCAGGGTTCGAATACTTGAGTATGTTAGATGGATACTCTGGGTATAACCAGATTTTCATTGCTGAAGAAGATGTTGCAAAAACAGCATTTCGTTGCCCAGGAGCCTTAGGCACCTACGAATGGGTGGTGATGCCTTTTGGTTTAAAGAATGCTGGGGCAACCTATCAAAGGGCAATGAATTCAATTTTTCATAATTTCATCGAAACCTTTATGCAGGTGTATATTGACGATATAGTCATCAAATCTATATCTGCAAAAACACATTTGCATCATTTAAGCCAATCATTCGAGCGAATGAGAAAACATGGCTTAAAGATGAATCCCCTTAAATGTGCATTTTTTGTGCAGGCTGGAGATTTTCTTGGTTTTGTGGTTCACAAGAAAGGAATCGAAATCAACCAGAACAAAACCAAAGCCATAATGGAGACTGAAATTCTGGCTACAGATACTCAATGTCACGTCCAATGTTATGACACCGTATCTGACTTACTCTATGACAGTAAATACAAAAGCAGTAAATAACACAGTCAATTGTTTACCCAGTTCAGTGTGCAACAACACCTACTCTGGGGGCTACCAAGCCAGGGAGAGAATCCACTATAAGAGATGTTAATTCAGGAATAAACCAACCAGTTTATCTCCTTCACTTAAGACCTACCCAATGCAATTCTAATCTAAGTACAACTTAAACCTGAGTTCCTACTCACTCCCCCTCAATCACAGCAGTGATACATAAACCAATTTGAATTAAGAATTGATGAAGACACTCTTCAAAACACACTTGATTAAGCTTCACAACTTTTTAATCAAGTAACACAATCACTCGTGCTTCACAGCTTTGAGTGTTGTACACAACTAACTTGACTCTGCTTCACAGCTTTAGTCAAGTAACATTCAAACACTCTTGCTTCAAAGCTTTGAGTGCTACACAACCCTTACAATTGAAACCTATTCCAAGGCACTTATCACAATGATAATTGCTTGGAGTACAATAAACAAATCTATACAGATTACAAAATTGATCTTCTACTCAATCAGCAGGGATATCTTCAAAAACCGCAGCTCTGTTGAATATATAGCAGCTGCAACTTCAGTTAGGGTTTCCAAAAACCTAGGGTTGATTCCGTTTGACCTAAAGACCAGGTCACAGTACTTTGTTGATCAGGTTAGGATTGAGCTAGGTTACTCCTCAGAAAACGCAGGATTCTGTTTAGAGGGGACTGAGTTATTTCCTGAAAAAACTCAGACTTATCCAATCCTGCAATCCTGTTAGTTCAGAACAGGATGTCATAACATCTGTTATGACATCTGAGAAAACCTGTCTACTGATTAGTAAAATGTGATCATTTTGCAAACATGCTCAGATACACACTTCTAAACATCAGTATTTGAATTACAATATTTTTCTGCACATGTACCTATTGAGTTAATACAACCTGAACTAGAATGTTATGACATCAGTCATGACATTCACATATACACTTGGAATTTACCAAAAATGCAAGCCAATACCTAAACACCTACAAACTCCCCCTTTGGCAGATTTTTGGCTAAAGTTCCTAAACAATCAGAGATAGATAGATAGCAGCAGAAAGAAGTGACAGCAGAAAAATATAGTGTCAAGTACTAATTAAGCAGTGCCAAAATATTCTCCCCCACTTTAGCCACAAATGGGCCAAAGATACATGTTCATAAAGTTATACAGTGATCCAAAGCAAAAATAATGAGATCAGCATCTGACAACAGCAGAACACACTTCAGCAACACCACCAAGCATCAACCTTCAAGCACTGTCATCAGACTCAGAGAATTCAGGCTTCTTTCTTTTCTTGTGAGCAATGTCAGCATTTTTCTCTTTGTTTGATGTCTCAACATTCTTAGAGACATTTGGATTTGTTTCAGCATTTGAGTTTTCTTGGTTCAGAGGAACAGAAATGCCAGGAACTGAGTGGTTCTCGTTCAGAATTCGGGAAACAATTTTTGCTATTGCTTGATTAACATAGGCTGTCCCTTCCCTATTTGCAATTTCAGGGGGAACTGAAGAGGAAGGATGAGATGGATTACCTGTATGTCTTGTTCTCAACTCTTTGGCCTTGGTGGGGTTAGTTCTATGAGAACAGATCTCCAGAACATCAGAGTCCAGACAGGAAGAGATTGTCCCAGAATCTTGATCAGAGGAAGAGGTTGAGATGGTCGTATTGGATGATGATGGAGTTTGAGACATTTTGTCAGTTTTGAAGGACCAACAGCAAATGAGAAGAAATTCCTGATTGATGAGAAGACGAGAGAGGAACAAAGCAAGGGAGTGCCTATTTAACTTCTTAAAAGAGTTGTAGGAAATGAGAAAATACAATTTTAAACCAATCAGAACAGGCATAAGTCCTTTGGTCTCTATTTTAAGCAAAATTAATTGCTACAATTCCTCATGTTGGCAAATACCCAGCTTACCCCTTAAGTTTTCAAATTGGTTTGCATCCAAAGCCTTGGTAAAAATGTCAGCCAGCTGTAGCTCAGTGGCAACATGTTCCAATTTGATGGTCTTCTCTTCTACAAGGTCTCTAATAAAGTGATGTCGTATGTCAATATGTTTGGTCCTGCTATGCTGAATGGGATTCTTGGATATGTTGATTGTACTCAGATTGTCACAGTACAATGTCATAACATCTTGTGTGACATTATACTCAGTGAGCATCTGTTTCATCCATAACATTTGAGAGCAGCTACTACCAGCTGCAATATATTCAGCTTCAGCGGTGGAAAGAGACACACAATTCTGTTTCTTGCTGAACCAGGAAACCAGATTACTTCCCAAAAAGAAACATCCTCCAGAGGTGCTTTTTCTATCATCAGCACTACCAGCCCAATCAGCATCACAGTAACCAGTCAGAGTCGGTTCACAGCCATGAGTATACAACAATCCATAGTTGTAAGTACCACTTACATACTTCAAAATTCTCTTCACTTGATTGATATGACTGACTTTGGGGTCAGCTTGGTATCTAGCACAAACTCCAACTGCAAAGGCAATATCAGGTCTGCTGGCAGTTAAGTACAACAAGCTTCCTATCATGCTTCTGTACAGACTTTGATCCACCTTAACCCCACTTGAATCTTTGGAGAGCTTTAGATGAGTAGGAGCAGGAGTCCTTTTGTGACTTGCATTCTCCATACCAAACTTCTTTACAATATTCTTAGCATACTTGCTTTGAGATAAGAAGATTGAGTCCTCCATCTGTGAGACTTGTAGTCCAACAAAATAAGTTAGTTCTCCCACGAGACTCATTTCAAATTCAGCCTGCATCTGGTCAGCAAAGTGTTTAACCATATGTTCTGACATTCCGCCAAACACTATGTCATCAACATATATTTGGGCAACCATCAACTTCCCTCCTTCAGTTTTGACAAATAGAGTTTTGTCCAAGCCTCCTTTTCTGTAGCCTTTGTCTGAGAGAAACTTTGTTAACCTGTCATTCCATGCTCTAGGAGCTTGTTTCAGCCCATATAGAGCTTTTCTCAATTTGTAGACATGATCAGGATGGGTTGGATCCACAAAACCTTTAGGTTGTTCCACATAAGCTTCCTCATTTAAGTACCCATTTAGAAAGGCACTTTTCACATCCATCTGAAATAACTTGAACTTCAGAAGACAAGCAATTGACAACAAGAGTCTGATTGATTCCAACCTGGCTACAGGTGCAAAGGTTTCATCAAAGTCAACCCCTTCAACCTGGGTGTATCCTTGAGCAACAAGTCTCGCCTTATTTCTGGTGACAGCTCCTTCAGCATCTGACTTGTTCTTGAATATCCATTTTGTCCCAATGATGTTAGTTCCTTCAGGTCTAGGAACCAGTTCCCAAACTTCATGTTGCTTGAATTGGTTCAGTTCATCTTGCATTGCACCAATCCAATATTCATCAGTTAAGGCTTCCTTGACATTTCTTGGTTCTATTTTGGACACAAAACAAGAATTTGAGATGATTTCTCTAGATCTTGTGATGACTCCACTATTAGGATCTCCTATGATGAGCTCTTTTGGATGATCCTTCTGAATTCTGATGGAAGGAGTCTTGCTAGCTTCCTTTGATTCTGATTCTGTTGTGGTGGAGTTGGGTAGATCATCCTGTTGGGTTGAAGTCTCAAAGAATGTCTCAACAGTACAAGGAACATCTGTTTCTTCATGATAGTCATCAATTATGACATTTATTGATTCCATCATGGTTTTGGTTCTGGAGTTGAATACTCTATAAGCTCTGCTGTTTGAGGAGTATCCTAGAAATATGCCTTCATCACTTTTGGAGTCCAGTTTTCTTCTTTGTTCACGATCAGACAGGATATAGCATTTGCTGCCAAACACATGGAAGTACTTCACAGTTGGTTTTCTTCCTTTCCAAAGTTCATATATGGTGGATGAGGTTCCCTTTCTCAAGGTGACCCTGTTATGAACATAGCAAGCTGTATTCATAGCTTCAGCCCAAAAATACATAGGAAGTCTTTTGGCATGTAACATTGCTCTGGCAGATTCTTTTATGGTCCTGTTTTTTCTTTCCACAACTCCATTTTGCTGAGGTGTTATGGGAGAAGAAAACTCATGACTGATTCCTTCTGAAGCACAGAAGTCATCAAACTTGCTGTTTTCAAATTCCTTGCCATGATCACTTCTGATTCTGACAATACATCCTTCCTTCTCTCTTTGAATTCTTTTGCACAGTTCTCTAAAGACTTCAAATGCATCTGATTTTTCTCTAATGAAATTAATCCAGGTGAATCTGGAAAAATCATCCACAACCACATAGGCATATCTTTTACCACCAAGGCTCTCTACTTGCATTGGTCCCATCAGATCCATATGGAGGAGTTCTAGAACCTTAGTGGTGGTCAGATGTCTTGACTTTGGATGTGACATCCTCGTCTGCTTACCCACCTGACATTCACCACAAACTCTTTCTTCATCAATTAGCAGTTTTGGAATCCCTCTGACTGCCTCCAAGGAGATAATCCTCTTCATACCCCTTAGGTGAAGATGGCCAAGTTTTTGGTGCCACAGTTTCACCTCTTTTTCTTCTTTTGCAATGCAACACACAGATGAGAAATTAGTGTTCTCAGCCTCCCATAAGTAACAGTTGTCTTTGGATCTGACTCCTTTCATTACTATCTCTTGTTTGTCATTGATTACAAGGCATTTAGATTTTGAGAAATTGACCTTGAATCCTAGATCACACAGTTGACTGATACTAATGAGATTAGCGGTCAGTCCTTTCACCAGCAGTACTTCATTTAGACTTGGAACTCCAGGGCAGTTCAAATCACCAACTCCTTTGATTTCACCTTTAGCCCCATCTCCAAAGGTCACAAAACTGGTGGTGTGAGGCTTAACATTATTGAGGAGGTTCTTGATTCCAGTCATATGTCGGGAACATCCACTGTCAAAGTACCAGTCTTCCTTTGCAGAGACCCTCAGGGAAGTGTGAGCTATCAGTGCAGTAGCCTTTTTCTTCCATTGAGGAGCATGTGGTACCTTTTTAGACTTAGGTTTGACACCTGAATTCTGATTAGGGTATCCATGTAATCTGAAGCAGAAACGCTTTATGTGGCCATATCTACCACAATGATGACATTTCCATCTTTGGTACCTTTTCCTCATATGTTTCTGTTCCTGATGTCGAGAGTTGTGTTGAGATATCTGTTTTGACATTTGCCTACCAGAACCAGATTTCGTTGCTTTCATAAATCCTAGACCAGATTTATTTCCCACATTTTGTCCAATCTGTAGGATCTCTTCCAATTTGTCAGTTCCATTTGTCAACATCTTGACAGATTTGGTCATTTGATTCAGTTGTGAGTTCAGCAATTGAACTTCTCCTTCTAGAAGACTTATAGTTTCAAGGTTTGCCCGTTTTTCAGCCTCCATCTTTATGATGAGTTTTGATTGTTTCTCATTCTGCACACAGACTTCAGTACTTCTGATACACAATTCCTTGTACGTTTCAGCCAGTTCTTCAAAAGTCACCTCTTCATCACTGATGTCACTTTCAGAGGTACAAACACCAGTTAAAGCAGTAACTCGTTTGGCAGTCTCTTCTTCAGAATTACTTTCTGAATCACAGTCAGACCAAGTAACTGTCATTCCTTTTTGTTTCTTAAGAAAGGTAGGACATTCAGCTCGAATATGCCCATATCCTTCACAACCATGGCATTGAATTCCTCTGCCTTGAACTCCCTTCTCATCTGACCTTGGTCTTCTGCTGGAACTGTCAATGTCAGAGGAAATGTTATGAACATTAGACCTTGACTTTGGATCTATTCTTTTGATGAGTTTGTTGAACTGTCTTCCTAGCATGGCTATAGCTTCTGAAATGTTTTCTTCAACATCAGTGTTGGACATAAGTGCTATGCTCTTGTTCTTTTTGACATCATCATTAGTGATTCCCATCTCAAAAGTCTGAAGAGACCCAATAAGTTCATCCACTTTCAACTTGCTAATGTCCTGGGCTTCCTCTATGGCAGTCACCTTCATTGCAAATCTTTTAGGCAAGGATCTGAGAATCTTCCTCACCAGTTTTTCTTCTGACATTTTTTCTCCCAGTGCTCCTGAGGTGTTGGCAATCTCCAAGATGTTCATGTGAAACTCATGAATGGTTTCATCTTCCATCATTTTTAGATTCTCAAACTTAGTGGTCAACATCTGAAGCCTTGACATTTTTACTTTGGAAGTTCCCTCATGAGTAGTTTTGAGAGTGTCCCAAACTTCCTTGGCCAGTTCATATTGATGAACTAATCTGAAAATATTTCTATCAATTCCATTGAACAAGGCATTTAGAGCTTTGGAATTTCCCAGGGCTAGCTCATCTTCTTCTTTACTCCAATCTTCCTCAGGCTTCAGACTGATTGTCCCATCTTCCTCAGTTATGGTGGGATGAATCCATCCTTTGTCAGCAGCTCTCCAAGCCTTTTTGTCCAGAGATTTTAGGAAGGCAATCATACGAGGTTTCCAGTAGTCATAATTAGTTCCATCCAGAATGGGTGGTCTATTTCCAAAAACTCCTTCTTTGTCCATAGTGCCAGAAAGTGATATCCCTAGATCTCACCCAGTAATACAGGCAGGGTGCCTGCTCTGATGCCAATTGAAATTCTGGCTACAGATACTCAATGTCACGTCCAATGTTATGACACCGTATCTGACTTACTATATGACAGTAAATACAAAAGCAGTAAATAACACAGTCAATTGTTTACCCAGTTCAGTGTGCAACAACACCTACTCTGGGGGCTACCAAGCCAGGGAGAGAATCCACTATAAGAGATGTTAATTCAGGAATAAACCAACCAGTTTATCTCCTTCACTTAAGACCTACCCAATGCAATTCTAATCTAAGTACAACTTAAACCTGAGTTCCTACTCACTCCCCCTCAATCACAGCAGTGATACATAAACCAATTTGAATTAAGAATTGATGAAGACACTCTTCAAAACACACTTGATTAAGCTTCACAGCTTTTTAATCAAGTAACACAATCACTCGTGCTTCACAGCTTTGAGTGTTGTACACAACTAACTTGACTCTTCTTCACAGCTTTAGTCAAGTAACATTCAAACACTCTTGCTTCAAAGCTTTGAGTGCTACACAACCCTTACAATTGAAACCTATTCCAAGGCACTTATCACAATGATAATTGCTTGGAGTACAATAAACAAATCTATACAGATTACAAAATTGATCTTCTACTCAATCAGCAGGGATATCTTCAAAAACCGCAGCTCTGTTGAATATATAGCAGCTGCAACTTCAGTTAGGGTTTCCAAAAACCTAGGGTTGATTCCGTTTGACCTAAAGACCAGGTCACAGTACTTTGTTGATCAGGTTAGGATTGAGCTAGGTTACTCCTCAGAAAACGCAGGATTCTGTTTAGAGGGGACTGAGTTATTTCCTGAAAAAACTCAGACTTATCCAATCCTGCAATCCTGTTAGTTCAGAACAGGATGTCATAACATCTGTTATGACATCTGAGAAAACCTGTCTACTGATTAGTAAAATGTGATCATTTTGCAAACATGCTCAGATACACACTTCTAAACATCAGTATTTGAATTACAATATTTTTCTGCACATGTACCTATTGAGTTAATACAACCTGAACTAGAATGTTATGACATCAGTCATGACATTCACATATACACTTGGAATTTACCAAAAATGCAAGCCAATACCTAAACACCTACAGAGACGAAAGCACCTGCGTCAAAAAGAGAGTTGCAATCTCTGCTAGGGAAAATTAACTTCCTAAGAAGATTCATCTCAAACCTGAGTGGAAGAACCCAAGCTTTCTCTCCGTTACTTCGTCTGAAGCAAGGTCAAGCCTTCGAATGGAACGAAGCTCACCAGGAGGCGTTTGACAGAATAAAAGAATATCTTTCTCAGCCTCCTATTTTGTCTCCACCATCATAGGGGAAGCCCATGAGATTGTACATATCTGCCTCTGAAGTTAGTATAGGTAGTATGCTAGCACAAGAGGATAGCAATGGCGTCGAAAGAGCCATATACTATTTAAGTAGAGTGCTAAATGATGCAGAGACCAAATATAGCAATTTAGAAAAGCTATGTCTCTGTTTGTATTTCTCTTGTATGAAACTCAAGTATTATATAAAACCTGTTGATGTTTATGTTTCATCTCATTTCGATGTCATTAAACATATGCTTTCAAAACCAATAATGCATAGCAGAGTTGGCAAGTGGGCTTTAGCCTTAACAGAATATTCATTGACTTTCATGCCTTTAAAAGCTATGAAAGGTCAAGTAATTTCTGACTTCATTGTGGACCATTCGTTGGTTGAGCAGACGATCATGAGTTACGTCGAAATGCAACCATGGAAATTGTACTTTGATGGTTCAACCCACAGGAATGGAAGTGGTGTTGGAGTCCTTCTAATTTCTCCTGAAGGAATTCCAACAAAATTCAAGTATAAATTAGATGGTCCTCGTTGTTCGAACAACGAAGCTGAGTATGAAGCACTCATTGTTGGACTTGAAGCTTTGTTGGAATTGGGGGCAACCAGAGTCGAAATTAAAGGAGACTCTGAATTGGTGGTCAAACAGATCACAAAGGAATACAAGTGCATAAAGGAAAATTTAATGGTATACTTCGTCATAGTCAATAGGCTATTAAGGAAATTTGAATACATGGATATTCAACACATACCAAGAATAGAAAACCAAGAAGCAAATGACTTAGCGCAGTTGGCTTCAGGCTATAAAGTGTCCACCAAGAACTTTAAGGATTTGGTCGAATTAAGGGGAAGAGTTATGGCTACTAGATTCACTCCATCGGATCTGGAAAGTATGAGATTGGGATATGCTGAGAAACAGGGATTCGAAATACTAGCCATAAATACTTTGTCAGATGCAGATTGGCGAAGTCCATTGAAGAGTTATTTAGCAGACCCAACTCTAAAGGTGGATAGAAAAACAAAATATAGAGCATTGTCATATCTCCTCATGGGGAACGAATTGTTCAAAAAGACCCAAGAGGGTGTATTATTGAAATGCCTAGGAGAGAGTGAGGCATACTTAGCATTGTCTGAAGTCCATAATGGGGCATGTGGGGCACATCAAGCAGGCCATAAAATGAAATGGTTGCTATTTCGATACGGTTTGTATTGGCCTAGCATGCTCAAAGATTGCATAGACTTTGCTAAAGGATATGAAGAATGTCAGAAACATGCAGGAATTCAACATGCCCCTGCAAGTGAGTTGCATTCGATCATCAAACCATGGCCATTTAGAGGATGGGCATTGGATCTGATAGGAGAAATAAATCCTGCTTCGTCCAAAGGACAGAAATATATCTTGGTGGGAATAGATTATTTTACCAAATGGATCGAAGCTATACCTCTGGTAGTTGCTGATCAAGAGGCAATTATTGAATTTATACAAAAGCACATTATCTATAGGTTCGGATTTCCAGAAAGCATAACAACAGACCAAGGCTCTGTATTTACTGGTAGAAAGATGCAAGGATTTGCCCAAGAAATGGGGTTTAGATTGCTAACATCAACACCATACTATGCTCAAGCAAACGGACAAGTCGAAGCAGCAAATAAAGTAATAATAGGATTAATCAAGAAGCATATTGGCAAGAAGCCAAGAAACTGGCACAAAACTCTGGACCAAGTATTATGGGCTTGTAGAACATCTCCTAAGGAAGCTACTAACACTATGCCTTTCCAACTTACATTTGGTCACGATGCAGTGTTACCAGTAGAAATTCATCTGCAATCAGTTCGAATTCAGAGACAAAACGAAATCCCAACTGCATTATATTGGGAAATGATGATGAATGAATTAGTGGAGTTGGACGAAGTTAGATTACATGCATTGGAAATTTTGATGAGGCAAAAAGAAAGAGTGGCCAGAACATACAATAAAAGGGTGAAGAAAAAAGTATTCATTATCAATGACTTGGTTTGGAGAGTCATATTGCCTATGGATAAGAAGATTAAAGCTTTAGGTAAATGAACACCTCATTGGGAAGGACCTTTTCGAATATTAAGAGTATTCTCAAACAATGCATACGAAATCGAAGAACTCTTGGATGATAAGCGTGTCCTAAAGGTTAATGGGAAATATTTAAAGAAATATAAGCCAAGCCTGCGGGAGATTCGAATAGTGACAACGTAAAAAATATATTATAAAAAGCCAAGATGGCAAGATAAAATGCCAAAATGGCGTTGTTCGAATATTACATGTAAGAAACCAAAATTATAGTCAAATAAACATCAAAATCTAGAAATAAGCATTATTTTTCAATCGATTAAAGGTGCTTCGAAATGATTCGAGTTTCTGCTGAGCGAACCGCCTAGCTCCTTCCAAGGTTGCCACTTCTCCTTTAAGTTGTTCTGCAGTCTCCATTTCTGCAAGCCCCTGGTTGAGAAGCTCTTCGAATTGGTTACCTGCAGGATTGGTTTCGAAGGCTAGTTGTTGTTCCTTAGCCTCCTTAACTTTCTGTTGAAGTTCCAGAATCTGCCTTTCCCAAATAAGAATGGACTCAGCTCGAGCCTCATAATCAGTTTTCGCCTGCTTCAGATGCATAGCTTGATCCTCAGCTTCTTGAGAGAGTTTCGAAGTTTGTTCATAAGCGGCATCCATGGCAATGCGTTTCTCTTGAACCTTCTTGGCAGCAGATTCGTCTTGGAGAAGGTAGCCAGTTACGTTGTCCAGCAAATTCTGAAGATCGAACAAGAGAGTACTAACTAGCAAGGAGCAGGTGGAAAGATTGACCTTTGTGAGCAGCTCCTTCATAGTATAGCAAGCAGTACTATCTTGCTTAAGCACTTCGAATATATCCACATTGAGAATAGTTTTCCTAATTTTGTTAAGAAGAACAATTCTTTCATCTGTGGGTAGAGGATAGCTGGTCGAACCTGTGCCAGCCCTAGCAAGTGGGACGTCCCTCTGAGCCAACTTCGCCTTCATGTACCCAATAGGGTCATTTCGTCTCAGAAGTGCCAGCTCCTCGTCAGTCATTCGAGACAGAGAGGATTGAGGGAATTCCACGCGTAGGGGAACCACGTTTGTTTCAACCTCTAGGGGTTCGTTGATTGCATTACCATCCCCTTCATTCGCTTCGTGCTCTTGGTCTTCTTCATCCTCGTCCAAGTCTACCACTTCGATACCATCCCTTTCGCTGCTATTTGCGTTAGACTTCGTCCCAGCAGTCGAACCATCATTGGCATTTTCCTCGTCATTGACATTTTCCTCCTCAGATTCTTCGTCTGCAGATTCTTCGGCTCTTTGCCCAGAGTCAGCTTTCTCTTCTTCAGTTTGAGTGTCCTTTGGGTCCTCTTGAAGAGTTTCAAGAGGGGACTTTTGAAGAGAAGCCCTTTGCAAATCCTCTGTAGACGTTTGAAGTATTGTTTCGTTTACCTCTTTCAGAGGAACAGAGGTACCTTGATCATCCTGCTGTTCAGAAGTTCCAGCCAGAACCGCCATATTGGAGGAACCTTTATTTTGGACCAAGTTGTTGGAATCTCCTTGAGGGGAGGAGTTGAGCGGAGCAGCAGCCTTGGATGGTGAGGTCGAAATGGTGGAAGTTGGATTCAAGATGTTCTGCAAGGAACAGCGGAATGTTAAAAAAAAAAAAAAAAACATTCACCAAGGTAATAAGAAGTTAGTATTAGAAACAATTTTTAGAGGTTCAATTTACCTGTGGACCCTCAGAGGAGAGGTTACTAGCTATACGTTCCAACGGTGGGTTGGAGGTCGAAGGTGGATTTTTGGATTTGGGTAAGGGAGCAGCATCCCTGGAATCGAGTCCAGAGACACTAGTCGGAACGGTGCTTTTAGAAGTATCTTTCTTTGGCTTCTTCTTCGAAGCAGTATTTAAGTTTCCTCCAGCCTTGGGGTCTTCCCCAGTGGTGCTTGATTTCCGTTTTTTGGGAGTAGTAGGAGGAAGCTTGTTGGTCTGAAAGAGTTTTAACGAAAAGTTAGATGTAAACCATAAAGCTTGAGTGAATTCGAAACATCAAGGCTAAGTGATTACCGTTGGAATTGGAGCACTTGTTGTTGTTGGCGTTATTGTTGTTGTTGTAGTTGCAGCAGTAGTAGTTGTTTCGGGTGGAGTCACTTTGTCAGTAGTTTCGATGGAGGCTTGAGAGGCACTCCCTTCCTTCGACTTCGAGGCAGCTGTCTTTATCCTGATAGCTGAAAATCGAAACAATTAAAGCAAAGGTTAAAGATATGGAAAATAAAAGACATTTGGGATTTTCCCAAGCATTCGCACCTGTGCCTTGATCAGATTTAATTGACATGGCAGAAAGGTCGTATCGAAGGTGTCTTGGGAAATCATGAAGCCAGTATCGAGCCCATGTCACAGTCTCAGATGGCTTTGGTTTCCTTTGAAGATATCTGAACATCTCTTTGCAAGTAAACCACCATGGATATGGGGGAAACCAAGCCAGAGCCAGTTCTGAGGTAGGTAATCTGGGAAATTTAGGTGGATGCATTTCGAATGCCAACCTATACCTATCCTCAGGTGACAGCCCTGAAGGAAGTTTTAACTTAGAAACTTTTTGTTTAAATTTTTCCTTCAAGGTCTCAGCTGCTTGATGCACAGTGGAGTCCAAGCGCGTGGGGTCGTAAGTAGTTTCAAAATAATTTTGAAAAGCTTTAATCTCTTTGGCATGAGTAAACATACCTTTCTTTGCTGGTACCTGCACATCGAAGGCATCAATTAGTTTCTGTCGAATTGTAAGTGTATCGAACATATAAGTTTGATAAAACTTAATCCACCACTCCAGAAATCCTTTAGCCGCGAGATGGGTAGGTTCGAAGGCTATCAGCTCAAATTGGGCAAAGCCTTGATATTGTTCTTGCTGTATTTTGGCTTCCCTTGCCTTGAAAGTTCGTCCAGAAGTGATGGCGCTCTTAGTTTGGAACAAAGGTTCAGGAATCAGTTGGCATAAGCCAAACTGCCTCGAAACGAAGTTTGGTTGATAGGCAAAGAGAAAAATTTGGTTCTTGGCTGGGGTTATCCTTGAAGAAATGAGTCTAGGCAGCAAGAAGGCTCTCCATACATCCTGAATCTCCTTGCTCTTGATGGCTTCTGAGAGAGCCATGGTAAACCAAGAAGGTCCATGAGCCCTCGAAGCAAAAGGCGCCATGCTCTCTTCGAACTTGTGCCTTTTGGAGAATATCATGATGTACTTCGAGAATTGAACTTTGAAGTCATCTTTGTCATCATTAGGAGTTAGTCTTCGAAGCCTAGTGCCTTCGACTATCCTATCACTTATCTCAGAATCTTGCTCATCAATGGTATTGGCGGTTGATAAGGAAGGTTCGAACATGGCATTTAGCCATAGTTGGAGTAACCAAAATGGGCCAGCCAATAAAATGTTTTTGGAGGTGTGGGATTTGAGGCTCGAAACAGCTGACCTCAGGCTCTCATAGAGGTCAACTAAGAGTAGTTCACTTAGGCACACTTTTCGATTTTCATGTAAATCCCTAGCTAAAGGAATGAACCTACTAGCTACCTGTAGGGATCTACTGCAGAAAACGTATCTTGACAGCCACAGGGTTAAGAAAGCAATGTGCTCTACGTCAGACACATTGTCCCCTTCAGCATGATAATGACTGATAAATTTGGAAAAACTGGCTAGCTTGACTTCAAAGTCAATTATGCTTGAGTGTTCTTCGTTGTCGGGTACATAAGTTTCTCCCACTGGCGACAGCCCAGTAATGGCCGCTATATCGAAGAAGGTTGGGGTGATCATTCCACCTGGGAGATGGAAAGTGTTGTAGGTACTATCCCAGAAATAAAGGGACGCGAATAGCAGAGGGTGGTTGTAGGTGAAACCAGGTTTCGATAACTTAATCAGGTTATAAATGCCTAATTCTTCCCATTGCTGGGATTTCTTGGCTTCTACTTTCGTAAACTAATTTTGGTAAGCAATATCAGAAGTAGGGCAAGATCGAAATGGCTTAAAATTGCTTTTTACATAATCCAAAACAAAGGGGTCCTTGGGAGGAACAGTTGGAGTTTCTATGGTATTTGAACTAGGAGATTCTACTGCCCTAGGGGCATCCATTTTGTTGAATAAGGGTTTGAAGCTATAACAGACGGGAAAAATTGTCCTGGTGTCCTTTAATATTTCAAAAACCGTAAGAGGGCCATTTAAGGCTAACCTCTTACCAGCAACGTGGGTAGGAATGAGTACCTGTGACGCATACAACATTTCTTTTTCTTTGGAAATCATCGGAGGGGCAAGAGCAGATTGGCCTTGGATGGTGATGATTTTACTTTCCATGGTAGCTCCGGTAGTTTTTCCTTTCTTCTTGGAGACTTTCTTGAGTTGGGATGAAGTAGAAGAAGACATTTTGAAAGATGTTTGAAAGCTTAGATTGTTTTACGAGAGAAGGAGGGTAAAAAATTCAGAGTGTGAAAGATTTAGAGTGTGAAAAGGAAATAAGAAGATTAAGTTGATGTTTTATAATGGGGAAGTTTAAGCATCCACCGAATAGAGGTGTGATACGTGGAGATCATGGGTTGGTGTGATGAAGAGGTGGCGTGAAGTTAACATAGGTAATAGGCGTGATTTAGAGATAATCATTACTTATAACTGCACCACGCTGTGAAGTGACTCCGGGCGGTTAAGGAATCCAAAAGGTGCCATGATTGATGTGACTGGAGTCAAATGCATTAAATGTCACGATGATTCGAAAGTTCTATCAAAATCTTGTGTAGATGTTTAAAATAGGTATTTCTCAGAGGAATCGAAATACATATTTTAAAGGGGCAATTTGTTGGCTGAAGATTTTGATAATGTCATTTAGAAGCCAAATGAGTTAAACGTTTTGATCGAAATGGAATTAAACGTCATATTTCGAAGTAGCAGAAGCAGTGTTTCGAATAAGTGTGTCAAAGCTTGGAGCTTCGAGCGGCAATTATGGGAACATATCTAAAGAACGTTCGAAACGGAGAAACACCAAAGCATTTAAAATTCAAATGGAAGCGGGACTTTCAAAGTTTGAAAGTTATGTGTTGGAGCATTTGGGGACACGTGGAAAGATGAAAGAAGCATTGTCCTGCATGTTCGAAATGTGGCATAATCCTATAGCAAGACCGTTATGGTCGAATTAGTATAAATAGAAGTCTTAGTATTAGGATTTCGTGTGTCATATCTATTATACAAAATACTCAGTAACATTCAAACTACCACATGGCAAGGGAAACGAATGCAAGAGAAATGTATGTATGATAGCACCATGTATTTCTGATTTAATGAAAACCTTTTACCATTTCCAGTACTTTCCTTTATTCTTTTTGTCAAACAACATTTACAAGTTTTCTTATTTACAGTCTTTTCACTTCAAAATCTCTTCTTCAAAGTTTTGCATTTTAATGTTTTCTTTATATTTCGAGCACTTTATATTTCAGAAAACTGTCACATTTTCCATACCTTTACCTTCAAGTCTTATCCTTCGAACGCATATGTTTATTTAAAATCATTTACAGATTTCTTGCACTAAACGCTTTCTTCACATTTCAAACTTTTACGTTCCAGAAATCCTTTATGTTAACCGTTTTGTAAGTCGAAACCATTTACTTCATTTTCATGCAGTTTTATATGTCTTTACAATTAGCATTACAATTAGCATTTATTCGTATAATTTAGTTTTCACACACATTTTGATTACATCTTTAGACTTTTAGAGAGAGATCGAAATAAGCCAAACACCTATACAATATCAACCATGAATATCTGTTCGATTGTGAGAGTAACCTTAATATCCAAGGAGTCCTAGGATCAATCTAGTCGATCCTGTGAGTTACCAGAGGAATTGAATAACAGTAAGAAAGATTATTCGATAGTTTGGAAGACTAGCGGTTGTTTACCAGAAATCACTGGAAACAGAAAGCCAATTTCTTGTATTTCAAAAAACGATTGGAGGCCAAACTTGGACGAGGTCCCGTGACACAAATATTTTATCAGAATCCAGTTTTTTTGGTAACAATCAAATAATATTTTATAAGGTTGAGTTTCAAGATGACGAGGACCTTCAGAATATGTTTTCCAGTCATGAGTATTCTGGGTATGACTCTATTGAGTTGTACATTATGCTGCGAGAGCCTCAACTGTCACAAGTGGTTAACCCTCTAGAGACCAAACAAGTAGAAGTAGATTTCATTGATGAAGAAGAAGAAGATGACGAGTTGGAGTTTGACGACATGGTCAACGATGATTCCGAAGATGATGGGATACCCGGTATTCCTTCAAACAAGATCTACACATCACCTCCGCACATGACAAACTTCAACATGGACGGAGATGAATCGTCATCTGATTTATTTTTCAATCCGTATATGAAGTCGGATGAAAACTTACAAGAGAAATACAAATTTCGTAATAGAGAAGAATGTATCTGAGCCATAAAATAATTTCACATGCTCAACTCGGTTGATTTTAAGGTGGACCGTGTAAATCCAGAAAGGTACAAGATCAAGTGTATCCACCCAGAATGTATGTTCAAGCTCACTGCATCATACATATTAAGAGGTGATTGTTGGGTCATAGGTTTTATGTTCACCCATACGTGTGTCAGTTCTACTCAATCACAGGATCATCGAAAACTAAATTATGATCTCATATGTCAAGAAATCCTACCCCTCGTCAGCAACGATCCATCATTGAAGGTGAAAACCATAATCTCTCAGATCACTACAGTATTTAACTATACTCTGTCTTACCGAAAGGCATGGTTAGCAAAGACCAAGGCGATTGAAAAGGTATATGGAAACTGGGAGGAGTCATACCAAGAACTTCCTCGCTACCTGAATGCACTTCAGAGTTATTCTCCGGGTACTGTTTACATTCTGGAAACAGTGCCAGCATACGCCCCGGATGGTAGTCAACTCAACGGAAATGGAATATTTAGTCGAGTGTTTTGGGCTTTTCAACCTTGCATCACAGGGTTTGTGTCATGCAAACCAATTATACAAATTGATGGGACTTGGTTGTATGGGAAATACAAAGGCACACTACTGATGGCAGTTGCACAAGATGGCAACAACAACATTTTCCCAATTGCCTTTGCCCTAGTCGAGGGAGAGACTGGTGGTGCTTGGAGCTTCTTTCTCAAGAATCTCTGAACACATGTGGCTCCTCAACCAGATCTCTGTTTGATCTCTGATAGACATGCATCTATTGAAAGTGCATACAACAATCCTGCAAACGGTTGGCATGACCCTTCTTCTACGCATGTCTATTGCATTAGACATATCGTCCAAAATTTCACGAGGGAGATCAAAGACAAAGCTCTTAGGAAAGCGGTTATGAATGCGAGATATGCATTGACACAACCTACATTCAAATATTATCGCAACGAGATTCGTTTGTCAAATTCGAACGCCGGTAGGTGGATCGATAACATTCCCTTAGAAAAATGGACTAGGTCATACGACAATGGACAAAGATGGGGCCACATGACAACAAATCTAATTGAATCCATGAATGGGGTATTCAAAGGCATACGAAACCTCCCAGTAACTGCTTTGGTTAAATCAACATATTTTTGGATGGCTTCGTTGTTTTCCAAAAGAAGTGAAATATGGAATGTTGTGTTGCAATCTGGACAACTATGGAGTGAAAGCTGCATGAGGTATATTAAGGCAGAAAGTGCCAAATCCAACACCCATCTGGTTATACGGTTCGACCGACACGGCCACAACTTCATTTTCAAAGAGACAATCGACCACAACGAGGGCCTGCTAAGACAAGAGTATAGGGTTATACTACCTTCTCGTTGGTGCGATTGTGGCAAGTTTCAAGCCTTTTGTATGCCTTGCTCTCATGTCATTGCTGCGTGTGCCTATACTCATTAAGACGCGCTACAACTTTTGTCTCCTATTTACAAATCTGAAACCTTGTTCAACGTATATAACAACAGCTTCCCTTTGGTAGCAAAACCTGATTATTGGCTTGCATACAATGGCAAAATAGTATGGCACAATGACCAAATGCGAAGGAATAAAAAGGATCGTCCCAAAAGTAAGTGCATCATAACTGAAATAGAATCCCTTGACAAGCTAGAAAGAAAGTATGGTTTATGTCGTCAGGTCGGACACAATCCCAAAAATTGTCGGAATCGGGCTACTGGCTCAACCACATAAAAATTGTATTATAAAACATCTTTACTTTTTTAAGTTGTAAACATTAGGGTTTTTCATTAATAGCATTTGTTACAATAAACCTTGCGTGAACAAGAAATAAAACATGATAAACCTTCTACAAAATTACAACCGTTAAAACAATTTCATCTGACCCATGCATCATCAACATTACGTCGCTGTCTGTTTTGACTTCCTCCAACCAAAAATTAGGTCTTCCTGTCACAAGTGAGGTTGCTGTTTGTCTTAGCTGGATCCTTCTAATTTGTTCCCTGTGATACGGTGGCAGAACCGACTGTTAATATTGGTTTGTGTTTTTTGTTTGCAAAACATCGCGATAAGCAAGAGTCACCACTGACTTCTATTTTATCCAATCAGGAAAAGGAAAAAGAACAGAAAAAAGCCTTTTTCGAGAATGTTTCTGAGTACGAGGGATAGATTATAGAAAGGGAAGGTGTTAGCACCCTTTCCATCCATGGTTTTCCATGGGCTCTTAAGTACTTGCTCATTTTGAAATTGCTTGTGCGTGCTTGTTTTGAAAAGTTTTGTTTTACTTCGTTTTAACCCTTGTTTATGTCCTCAAGAGTGTTACGAAGTTGTTTTTGAAAACTTTATTTGAAAAGTGTTTGGTGTGAAAAAGTTTGTTTGTTTGAGCAAGTACCTGGGAACTAATCTACCTACTCGAAAAAGACTGTTCATTTTCCTTTAGACAATGCTATCCCATTATTGAGAAATAGGTAGCACTGTCGTTGTAGTTTTAAAGGGACGTTCGAAGGGACAAAATGGTCTTTGAAGGTAACATGTAGGGATACCTTAGCAGTTCGAAGGGACTGTCATCATATATTCGTAGGCAACATCGAGGGACAAGATCATTTCTCGTAGGCAACTCGAGGGACATTAAGGGACTATGATCTTTATGATGATTTTTAGATTGAGGGTCTTTTGCTAAGATATCCCTACGTTCGAGGGACATGACCATTGTTTTCCTAGGCAACCAAGTGGGGAGTACCCTACGGGTGCAAGTATGCAACAGTGTGTTTTTTCAGTTATATTTATCTTGCAATTAGGGTTTTCTATCGTTCATTTTTACCTTTCCATATAATCCTATTAATCTAAGCATTGCATAAAATATAGTAGCAGGAGATAAAGGCGGAAATGTAAACCTAAGTTATTATAGAGCTTGGGGCAGTTACATAATAGTGAAGAGGGCGGAAAAGAAATTCTAAAACTATTACATCCCGGAAGCAATTACATGATAATGATAAATAAAAAAATGCGGGAAAAATAAAGCTACGCTATTACAGTTAATGCGCCCTATACACTTTATCTAGGAAAATAAAAATAAGATGAAAATAGAAAAGAATATGTTTTGGTGATTTTTTATGAAAAAGTGATTTATGATAATTAATTAAATAAACCTAAAAATATAATTTACTTTAATTAATAAAAAAATATTAATTTTGAAAAAAAGTTAATTAAAATACCTAATTCCTAATTAGTTTGAATTAAAAAAAATTAGTTTTGAAAAAAAAGTTAATTAAAAAAACCTAAAAACCCTAATTAATTTTAATTAAAAAAAAGGTTAATTTTGAAAAGAAAAAAAGGTTAATTAAAAAAACCTAAAAACCTAATTAATTTTAATTAAAAAAAGTTAATTTTGAAAAAAAAGGTTTATGTGTAATGATTAATAAGAAAGAATTAAGTTTGCCAAAAAATAGATAGGGGAAGAAACATCAATGAAAAATAGGGTTAGAAAATAAAGATAATACAAATGTCAGAGGTGGGTGATGAACCACAAATTAATTTAAAATCTAAAATTAAATTAAAAAAACCTAAAATTAATTATTTGAGTTTAGGAGGAAAAATCAAATGTTTGTGAAAAATGTTAAGTTTTATGAAAAAAAAGTTTTAAACAGAAAGAATGAAAATAGGTAAAAGGATAAATAAAAAGGAAGAAA
This sequence comes from Vicia faba, assembly GCA_948472305.1. NCBI lineage: Eukaryota > Viridiplantae > Streptophyta > Magnoliopsida > Fabales > Fabaceae > Vicia > Vicia faba. The sequence goes on from OX451735.1 coordinate 470,284,737, forward strand.
ACCAAAACCAATAGGGATGATTGTTGAACTCACGCCCTTAACCTTCTTAGGATGTCTTCCTCGCCATGTATTGGTGGTTGTTCTATTTTGCCCTCAGTGTTTTGTAATAATCCTGCATGGGATCCTGTCTAAATCTACAGTGTTGAATCTCATGAACACATTAAATAAATTACTATATCATGAAATACAAATAAAGAAAATATATGAAATTTTGTAATATTAAAACCGATATGGCATGTATGAATGATTTTGTACCCTTTTGATCATGGAGATCAAACCGGACTTACCCTTACTTAAGAAGTAGTGAGATGTGGGTTTGTAACAAGGATGGCTTGTTTGTAGTGAGATGGGGGTTTGTAATAAGGATTTTAAGGTTTTTAGGATTTTTAAAGGAATTTGATATTTTGACAGGGTTGTGGCAAAGGTTTTTTTTCTCGTGTTGTTTTTATGAAAAAATGAGATTATATAATGGAAATTAGAGAGAGAAAAAGGGCTTTGAATGTGCAATTGGGCCTCCAATAACCACAAGCAATAATGCAGATTTTTATTCACTTGAGTCCGTCACGTTCCAGGCTAAATCGCAGGGGCTTGAGTGCAATTTTTGAAGTTGAAATGTGAAAACAAAATGTATTCGACATCGAGAAATAACTCCTATCCGAAAATGGGCTCAATCGGATAAACGGTGAATTAGTTATGAATTTTTGAAGTTTTGCCTCAGACAAACTTATTTTGGGCTCCAGTGTGAACTCTGACACGTTCTCCAATAAAAAAATAGTATTGATCGAAGCATAATCTGGTCTCGACTTTGGAAGAAAAGTTATAGATCTATGAGTCAATGACCTTGTGTAAAAAGATGGGCCCGATACGATAAAAACTGACTGAATTATGAATTTTCGAAGTTTCGACCCAGATGAAATAATATTCAGCATTCAGGATTTTTGGCGCGTCACACGCACTCTGAGCAAAAAACGAAGACTTTTTAGATACCGTTCGAACTCGATACCTCCTATGAAAACATAGTCAACTCAATTTTTTAAATTTTGGCGCTGGAACCAGCTCGATATGATGAAAATCGACCAAGTTATGATTTTCTGAACATGACGCAAATAAACTTCTGTCACAAATTTTCTGTACAAAAATACGTGATAAATCTGCATTTTTGAAGACTTTCTGATCGAAATTGGCTTCCAGCCATGAGAGATGAAAACGTAGATGACGTCAAGACGGAATTTTAGCCAAACGGGTTCAAAACAAGCCACGATCTTCAAGTTATGAATTTTTTAGTGCGTAAAAATTGCACTTTCAAAATACTTTTTCACCACATTTCTTCGAGAAAACTCACACATTCGGAGACCTTCTTTAAAGAATTGACTCTTGAGCCGAACCTGAATTTGAAAATACGTTATCAGAGATATCTTGGCGAAAGAACACCTGAATATGACGCGTTGGGTTGGACTTGTGAATCTTTGAATCCCGAATCATTGCAAAACGGCGAACCGATCTTCAGCACTAAAAATACTCTTAGAACATCCATTGAGGAAATAAATGTCGCTTGTAACCTGAAGAAGTTTGCTAAATATACCTTGATTCCATAACCATAAAACCAATGATATGCATGTATGTAATAATGAAATGTAAGCCAAAAAAGTCGAAATAAAGAGGGTAAATTTTGGGGTACAACATTCCCCATCCTCGATGTCTCCCTCTAGCCATTGCATCAACTCCTTCTTCAAACGCTCCATGAAGTGAATGTGCTAGAATTTCATTTTCATCAGAGGTTTTGTGGCAGAGAAAATAACGTAACCATCTGTGATAAAAATCATGGGCGATGTCATGACGCAAATAACAGAGAAAAAAATAAGAGAACAATGCGAGAAAGTGTGAGGAATGTCGGAGAAATGGACGAATTATTTATAAAAATGCATTTTGCCCTAGGAGCCAAGTGAGATGGCGCCTCCTCTCACTTTTAAAGTGCATGCGCCATCTCCCTTGGCTAAAAGAGAGAGGAGGCGCCAAATAGGATGGCGCCTAGGGAAAAATGTACAGTGCATGCGCCAACTGGGTTGGCTCCTCCCTTGTGGGGTTTTCTGAAACATAGTTATTTGCGTAATTTTCTCCGAAACATGGTTATTTGCGATTTTTTTAATATCTAGTTATTCCAAAAAACAATTTGTAGGATTCATGATCTAATTTATTTATTCTTCCAAACTTGTTACCGTTACCTCTCTCATACTTATCATTATCCTCCATAGCGCATAATTATAATTATACCCTTTTTCTAGGACTATCCTTCTTGAAGTGGACATTCTTATGACCATGAAAATATGTGTATATCAATTGATTGACCATGTTCATTTAGATTTAGGCCTAGATTTTTTTTTTAATTTTCATTTCCTCTGCTCTCACTTCTTCCTACTTTGAGACACTCATGGTGTCTCCACTATATTCCACCATTAAGTCTTGAAGTTTGGTTGGTTCATTGGTCTTAGTAAATACATTTTTTTCATATAAAATTGCATCCTTGAAATGCTCAAAAGATCTAAATAGCCAACTTAATAAAAAATTGATCCGATCATCCTCTAGTTTTATTTTAATATTTTAAAAATTATTAATGATCTTTTTGGATGTTATCAGTTTCTCAACAACATATTTTAACTATTATTTTAAATGAATAAAATTGTTGTTTCAAACATAATTGATATGCCAACGACTTGGTCAAGTAGAATGATTCTAATTTTGTCCATATCTTTATTGTGGTTTTCTTCTTGTGACCTGCCTATATATATATATATATATATATATATATATATATATATATATATATATATATATATATATATATATATATATATATATATATATATATATATATATATATATATATATATATATATATATATATATATATATATATATATATATATATATATATTCATGACAAAATATATTGACACTTATTGCCCCCTATATAGTACCATATTTTTCATCTATAATTGAGTTATAGTGACCAACGTCGTCTCATCCTTTAATGCATCCACACATTTTTGTTAAATCAAAAATCACTTTTATCTTTATTTTTCATAAACTAAAGTCATTGTTCATGGAGAAAATCGATATCCAATTCAATAATAATAATGCAAATTTGAAAGATTTGTTTTATTTCATTCATAAAGATTCAACAAATAACAAATCTAGATCCCAAATGCAAATAAAATTCCAAAAAATCAAACCAAATGAAAAAAAAGTGAGCAGAGGAATAACACGTGTGTTTGCGGATGCAATTTATCCCCAAAAGATGCATACATATGTGAGATAAAATCTCTGATTTACTATTTATCTGACCTGATCAGAGTTGAACCGTCACAGCTGGCTTCGGGCTGGATTTGAAGGAGATGGGGGGGGGGGGGGGGTACCTGCAGGACACTCCAATGGAAAAGTGAGAGACGGAATGAGAAAGCAAGTATGAATGTAGTTGTGAATGAATAAATACCTAACCCTCTTATGAGAGAGGGTATTTATAGCCCCCAACGTTGGGCCAAGGTCCCCACTATTGGGCCACGCAGAGGCCCAATAACGGGAACTGCCAGGATTTACGTGAGTATAGAGTCCATCAAGTGGACTCCCCCCTGGCCAACGGCTCCGCGAGAATAGGGTTGGACCCGAAATTCCCGGAGGGCAGTTTGATATGTCTGTTGTGAAGTGGTGGGCCACGTCCCCCAACGGTTAGATGAGGAGTTGCCCCACAATATCTAACTTGGGCCTTTTGTTTGTAGGGAAAATGTAGGCCCGGTCTAGATCAGGAGCCCCCTAGGTTATTGTCCTCGAGTTAGAGGGTGACGACTTGAGTACAGTTCTCGTTATCGAAGGCTTGGTCGAGGTAGAGGGTCTAAGTTCCCGAAGGGAGCAGATCGTTACCCGCGGGGGGCAGGCTCAAATGCGTTGGGGAATACCATGGACGGACGGGGGTCAGGATTGGAAGGTTCATCCGCCTGCTCGAGAGGGCATATTGGCGGTGAAGGCCTTTGGCAAGGTCCCCTCTGGAATTCCCGCCTCCTGGGAGTTGTTAGTTTGTCGAGCGTTTCCTCGTCTCGGAGATGGTCAAGAGAATGTGCCCATTTGCACACTCTAGTGTCGAGCACTTCCCCATGTAAGTGTTAGCCCCCTATGTTTATGGGCGACTTGTAGGAGTCGGGAGTTTTCTCGCCAGTCTGGAAAGTATTTCGTGTTTGGTGATTGAGCCGCGTGGCTATCGTTTTGGGGTGCCACCCCTTCAGAAAAAAGCAAAAGGGGCCAATGAGGTGATGACCCTTCATGTGGGATCCCTTGGGGAGTGGGTCTCCTATAAAAAGGGGGCCCTTGGGATTCATTTGTTATCTTCTCAAGCTCCCTTTCAATCCTTCCTTTGCTCGCAGCGTAAAGCGGTTCTCTCAAACCTCTCAGTTTTTCTTCGTTTGTGGCGTGAGGCGACCCTCTTAACTCTCCAGTTTTTTCCTCAATGTTCATTATCCAAGTAAGTTATAACCTCTCAATACCATATTTCTTGGGCTTTTCTGGATTAAATGTCAGAAATTTATCTTGATTGGATGAATATCCATGAGTTTTGTGATGAATGTTCATGAATGTTCATCTAAATTCATGGGTTTTGTGTCGGGCACTTGTAACACCCCTTCTAAAATACCCCGAATAATATTAATTATATCAATGATTAAAGACATATTCCATCAGAGTTAACACGGAACAAGGGATGTCACAATTATGAAATAAATAAAACTTCCAATAAAACAGTAGTCATGCTACACTGAGGGTCATTATTCAAATAATTTAATCAAATTAAGACCATGTCTTACACAGCGGAAAAATACCATAACCAAAACGGAATAAACCAAAACATAATTATTTCCAATGAAATTCAAAGAAACAATTGAATAATAACTAATTCCTCAACTAAACGTTCCCCAGTGTTACAACCTATCAGAGCACGACACTGACACGCGGACTTAAAGTAACATAGCTCTAGAGCCATCCTCACCAACTCCTGAGCTGCTAACTTTAATATGAAATTGTTAAAGTAAAGGTGAGATTTCTCATAATTAACATGCATTATAAGCTTCTCAATCAACATTATATCACAAGCATATTATTTCACCCATTTTAGCATAAATTCATATTCAACACGCAGTTCCAATCATACAAGTCATTATGCACAAATCAATAATCAACCAAAGAATTGTAACACTAGAAGACATCCTAACATGTTACAATTCCATGCAAACACAAATGCAGACACAATGCATGTGGTACCAACACGTGACCAAGTCACCCAACACTGATCCATCATCAACAGGATACAACAACCATCGATTCGTCCATAAACACCCGGACACGAATCCAGCCTAACCACCCATCATCACCCGGGTATCGGTTAACGGCAATACAAGTCAAATTCCACACAATGGGAATTAACTTCACCAAAACAATGCATATGCACGCACATCACTAGCATGCAACATCAAATCAGTCTATGAAATACATCAATTTATCATAACTGAACCAAAACCAAAAACATGATATCTCAATGATCATGCACACCATCATTAGCAACATAAACATGCCTTTCATTCACACAATACTAATACATCCATCCATCACAGGTTCACTGCTACATACACACCCATGTGCGTTAGCCAATAATCACTTATTCCGGGATTTGACTCATTTTCAAAATAATTTCAGGTTTTAGGAAATCTTTTCATTTTATAAAATAGAGCATTAAATTTAAGAAATAACGTCCAAAACGGCACTCAAAACGGACTTACGGTTTGAAAGTTATGAATTTTCAAAGTTTAATATTTTTCAAAAGTTACAGCAGAACCCGGTTCCTACATATGCAGGAACCGGTTCCTGCGAAGTTCAAAAATCACGCTTATGGAAAAATGTATGGGAACCCGGTTCCTACCTATACAGGAACCAGTTCCTACGTGCATTTTTGCCAGTTTTTATAAATTCACACAGTGGAACCCGGTTCCTCCCCACTGAGAACCGGTTCCCACGACCTGCAGAGTCAGATTCTGCACTTTTGACAGCATTTATTCATTCTAAACCAATTCCAAACATACCCATACGAATTGCAACATGAGAAACACCAAAACACATCCATTTTGCACCATTATAACATCAAACAACATTATTTCATCATTCATTTTTATCATCTGACACCCTAATGGTTTTCAACCTACAATTCGACGCAATAGGGATAATTCTACGGAACCCTAGAATTCCAAACCGGGATTCCCTAACATACTATGATCCATACTATTGAATATCTAAACCGATAATACGAATTAACTAATCGAAATCACCCCTTACCTCGTGGGTTCTTCGAATTCTGACGCTTCCGGTTTTCTCCTTCTTTTTCCTCTTCTCAAATGCACGTATGATGAATATTCCAAAATAACTCTCGTTCTCTTCTTTTTCCTTTTAATACTCCTTTTATTATTCCAATAAAATAATTAAATTAGTAATTAGTAAGAGTAGAGTATTTTACTCCTCACACCTTCTAATCACACTTCACACCACCAATACTTCTTTCCTTTAATTAATTAAATTAATTCCAATAATCCAAAAATACCGATAATTAAATTTCCAATTAAATTAATAATTAAAAATTCTAATTATTTAATAATCGGATTATTTGGGGTGTCACAACACTCATGAAGATATCGAGCACCTATGAACAAACATTCATGAGCTTCATGAACATTCACGAATGTCCATCCGGGTTCATAGGTTCCGTGTCGAGGACTCATGAATGGGCCGGGAACCTATGAACATTCGCGTTATGGTGTTGGGGAGATCCTTAGGTTAGTATGTATCTGGGCTTGTGCTCAGTGAACTATTCCCCGACTACGTGTCCTCGAATTGTAATGGTCTGCTTTAGCATGTCGAGGGCTTGGGTCGAGTTCGTCGCCCTTTCACTTGATCTCCGGTGGAAGGGTGGATTTGATAATGTCGAATTCACTAACTTCCCCTGCTTTTCAGGTACAATGGCACGCTGCCAAAGGAGCGACATTCCGGCCACCCATCATGATGACGAGCCCCATAGCGACGAGGAGGATCCTTTGGTTTGGGTTGCTCTGGAACCCAGGGACAAAAGGTAGTGCTTTTCGCGGGACGCGACATACGTGTTTAACTGTCCGGAAGAACGCGTAGAAGGGACTCCGACCAATTGGATGCTTCAGATACCCCGTGGGGACCGAAGGATATGCTCGGCATATCCGGGCAAATGATTCCCAATGTATGAGTTTGCTTTCAAGGAGGCGGGGATGCGCCTGCCTTTTAATGATTTCCAGGTTGGGGTTTTCCAATGGCTCCAGTTGGCACCTTCTCAACTTCATCCAAACATGTTGGCATTCATGCGGGCGTTCGAGCTCGTCGGCCAATACCTGGGGATAGGCGCCACACTGCCCCTTTTCTTCCGCATCTTTCATTTGCAGAGACAATCTGTCCACGGGAGACAGGCGTGGGTCTCCTTTAAGCAGTTCGGAAAACTCTTCCGGCCTGATCTGGAGTCTGTGCGGAATTTCAAGGAGAGGTACTTCGTCGTAAAACCCTTCACAGGCGCGACCGTAGATTCTCTCTATGCCCGGGTGGAAGAGGTGAAGGATGGGCGGCCAGTAACCCGACTTATGGCCTGATTCCCGCTTGAATGGCAGTGGAGACATTACGACCAGAGGCCCGAATACAATGCGGTGAGGCCCGAGGATTTGGATGCCCAAGATTAGCTTTTGTACGAGAAGCTATCTGCTTATGTTAAAAGGTTCTCCCTCGCGAAATGCGTGGACGTGAATGGCGCCCTGTTGTTTGAAGAGGAGGGGGAATATCTCTTGGCCAATAGGTTGATCAACACTAAGGCCCTGCTCGAGTGCTCCTCAAATGGGGAAGCCATGAGGCTCTTGGGTAAGGCGTAGCTGTTTATTTGCTTCTTTTCTAAGCGGGGACGTCTCCGCTCTATTTCTGATTTTTCTAACTCGACTAACAACCCTCTTTGATTTACAGGTCGAATGGCGTCTCTTTGCGAGCGTTTGCTAAAACTGAGGCCAAAGAATGCATCCACTTTTGGCCCACGAAGTAGGGTTGCCCAGCTCCAGGAGCAGGCCAAGTCTACCGGTCGGGGTAGTGGTTCCCCCTCCTCCTCGAAAAATCCCACTCCTATTGATCCGGCCCAGATTCCGGTCAACGAACCCGTGCCCAAGAGGATGCTCGTGGATAGCACTACAGGCGTACAATCCGAGGGTGATAAAACATTCGCGGGGGTTTTTGTGTTGCCTCCGTGCTATCTAAATCGTGACCTCTTCCGCGACGGGGACTCCCTCGGCCTGCACGAGGAGGAGAGAGAGGCTATTTTGACTGAAGACAAGGAGCTTCGTCGACAGTGCTTGGCCGAGGACATTGCCGCTGTGATGAGGGTGCTCGAGACGGCCCTGTCACTTAACGACGAGTCCTTGAGTACTCAATCTGCTCTCGATGCAGCCTACACCAAAATCCGTAGGCTGAAGGTCAAGAATGAGAAGTTGAAGGGTGACATCCTCAACCATGAGTCAAAATATGAGGCCCGAGTCCAGCTTCTGAAGGATTTAAACGAGCTGAGGCCTCAGTTAGAGATGGCCATAATGGAGAATGAGCATCTGGCCGCTCGTAATTTGGAGCTTGAGGGGATGACTGCGCCGGTCGAGGAAGAGACCGAGACGGAGAAAAACATGGAGACTCTGGTGGATTTTATTGATCGTATTCGCTTGCTCGAGCAGGACGTCATTGACACTCTTGGATACGGTTTCAACGTCGTTGTCGAGTAGTTGAAGATCTTGAATTTCGGGGTCGACTTAGTGGTTGAGGGGGCGGGGTCGTTCAACCAAGTCGTTGACGGGAAGATTCTCTATCCCCCGGAGGACAGCGACGGTGAAGATGAAGTTTGAATGTATTTAGTTCAGGGCCTTCGTGTCCGTTGTTGTTTTAGGGCCTGCGCGCCTGATATTATTCTTTTGATTTTGAGGCCGTCGTGCCTATGTTATAAATTTGGACAACATCGACCCATGTGGTCGACATATTTATAATTGCATTATTCATTCGTTTGATAACTTTTTAGATGTGTGTTCCCGACCATTGTTGTGGTCGTTATGAATATTTTCATGAAGTTCGTGTTCAAGTGGAGATGCTTGTTCGACCCTATTGATTCAACATACTTCAAAATGTGTCGAGGGCGCGGAGCGGCTGTCCACGGGACGGGCGCATGATCGAGATCCTACGCTCGTGGCGTGAACTGCCCATCGTGAGCTGGGTGTTCTGCCATGTTGGGGTACTTTGAAAGTGGGGCTCGATCGAGATGCCCCTGTCGGGCAAGGGTGTCGCTCATCAATGTGAGTGATATCATGCCTTCGTTGGTTGGTAGGCGGTGTCCGTACATCGACACGCCTACGTGGTCGATATTTTTCCCTTTGTCGACTAAAGGTGAATATTCAACGGCGAAAATCCTCAGCTGGTGGGGGGATTTAGCTGTAATATTGTTTCAGCTTTGCAGCGTTCCAGGGTCGAGGAAGTGGCTCTCCATCTAATTGCTAAAGGTAATATGCTCTGGTGCCCGTAGCTCCCCGGACGCGATAAGGTCCCTCCTAGTTTGAGGCCAACTTTCCTTCGCGGAAATCCTTCTGGTTTCTCCGTAAGACTAGATTGCCGACCTGAAATTTGCGTCTTATTACTTTGCTGTCGTGGCGTAGGGCTACCTGCTGTTTCAGAGTGGCCTCACGTAAGGCTACTCCTGACCAGATTTCTTCGACAAGGTCGAGCTCGTCTCTCAGAGCCTCGTCATTCATCTCCTCGTCGAGGGGCATCTCAGTTCGCCTGGATGGCTCCATGATTTCTACCGGGATGACTACCTTGGTGCCGTAGGTCAGTCGGAACAGGGTCTCACCAGTCGTTGAATGGGGAGTCGTACGGTACGCCCATAGAATGCTATGTATCTCCTCGACCCATCCCATTTTTGCTTCTCCTAATTTACGCTTGAGTCCTCACAAGATGACCCTGTTTGCGGCCTCAGCTTGCCCGTTAGTTTGGGGATGCTTGACTAAGGTAAAATTTTGTTTGGTGTCGAGTTTGGCGACGGAGATTTGAAAGCCTTGGCCAGTGAATTGGGTACCGTTATCTGTGATTAGCGCCTGCGAGATTCCAAACCGGGCGAGCACATTTCGCTTGTAGAAGCAGAGGATGTTATGCGAGGTGATTTTCGCAAGGGCTTCGGCTTCTATCCACTTTGTGAAATAATATACGGCCACGATGAGGAATTTGTTTTGGTACGTCCGTTGAACAAATGGTCCGAGGATGCCCATTCGCCACCAGGCAAATGGCCACGGGGATGACAATATATTCAGCTCGTGTTGCGGGGCGAGGTGCATGTCGGTGTGTCTTTGGAATTTGTCACATCTCTTGACGTGGTCTTTGGCGTCTTGCTGCATTGTCGACCAGTAATACCCCGCTCGTAGTGCCTTCCTCGCTAGGGACTTGTCGCCCATGTGCTGGGTGTTAATCCCTTCGTGTATTTCCCGTAATATCTCGGGGACCGAAAATTCTTCGATGCACTTCAAGATTGGGATGGAAAACCCCCTCTGATATAGTTTGTGCTCGAGTACCACGTAGGAGCATGCTCGTCGTTTGGTCGCGGCTGCTTCTCTTTGGTCCAGGGGTAGTTCCCCATTCGTTAGGAAGTTGAATATCAGGGTCATCAAACACGAGCTATCCCCCATGGCGTTTACCTCGGGTGGAGCCGTGGACTTTTCGATGCTCGGACGAGATAAAGATTCTTGTATGACAGATTTGTTTCCGCCTTTCTTTTTCGTGCTTACGAGCTTCGAAAGTATGTCGGCCCTTGTGTTTTGCTCGCGTGGTACGTGCCAAATTTCTTCTCGGTCAAATCTTTTCACATGCTCTCTGACCAAGTTCAGATATTCGATGAGGTTGTTGTTCTTAGCCTGGTATTCCCCTTGAACTTGGGACGCGACGAGTTGAGAGTCGGTGAAAATTTGTACCTCATGGGCACCCAAATCCTTGTCCAGTCTTAGCCCTGCGAGCAGGGCCTCATATTCCGCCTGGTTATTCAAGGTGGGAAAGGAGAGGGTGAGCGAATTCTCAACCACCATGCCTTCCTCATTCTTTAGGAGGATTCCCGCACCGCTCACGATCGAGCTGGAAGCTCCGCCGCCGAAGATGACCCACTTGTGCTCTTTCCCTGCGGGGGGGTTATGAGCGATCATCTCAGTGACGAAATCGGCCAGAGCTTGTGCCTTAAGGGCCTTCCTACTTTCGTATTGGAAGTCAAATTCAGAAAGTTCTAAGGACCACTTTAACATTCGACCCACCATATCCGGTCGACCTAGGAGCTATTTCACGGGCTGGTCCGTTTGCACCACGACCGTGTGCGCGAGAAAATAGTGCCTGAGCCTTCTTGTTGCATTGACGAGGACCAGAGACACCTTTTCTATCTGTTGGTATCTAACCTCGGTCCCTTGAAGCGCCTTGCTCGTGAAATAAACGGGTTTTTGTCCATCGTGCGTCTCATGAATGAGGGTTGTGCTGATGGCTTCGACCGAGACGGCTAGGTATAGAAATAAGGTTTCCCCGTCAACTGGTCATGATAACACGAGAGGCTGCGAGAGGCTTTTTTTAATATGGAGCAGCGCCTGCTCGCATTCCTCGGTCCATTCGAAGGCCGCTTCCTTGCGAAAGAGCTTGAAGAAAGGGATGGCGTGTTGAGCGGATTTCGCAACGAAACGGGATAGTGAGGTGAGCATGCCATTCAAGACTTGTATGGATTTTTTCTACGTAGGTGTGGGAAGGTCGGATAAAGCTTGACACTTGTCGGGGTTGGCTTTGATTCCTTGTTATGTTAAGTAAAAGCCGAGGAACTTGCCCACCTTGACCCCGAATGTCCACTTCTCGGGGTTAAACCTCATTTTGCCTTGCCTTGCTTGGGAAAAGACTTCCCTGAGATGAGCGGCATGGTCGGTGTCTGCTCGGGACTTGACGATCATGTCGTCCATGTATACCTCGAGCATATCCCTGATTTGGTTGCGGAAGACTTTGTTCATCATCCGCTGATACGTTGCTCCTGCATTTTTCAGACCGAAGGGCATTACGTTGTAGTAATAGTTGCCCGAGCTAGTCATGAAAGCGGTGTAGTGTTTGTCGCCTATTGTCATTGGGATTTGGTTGTAGCCCGAATAGGCATCCATAAACGATAGAATTTTATAACCGGCCGAATTATCGACCAACATATCAATATTAGGTAAAAGAAATACATCTTTGGGGCATGCCCAGTTAAGATCGGTGTATTCAACGCACATTCACCATTTTCTATTGTTTTTCTTAACAAGTACAACGTTTGACAGCTAGGTTAAATACCAGGATTCATAAATAAAATTTGCCTCTAAGAGGTCTTTTACATCTTTTTCAGCAGCCTCCGTTTTCTCCGGAGACTACTTACGTCTACGTTGCACTATTGCCCTAGCGGATGGATCAATGGTGAGTTGATGACAGGCGACCTCAGGGTCGAGACTGGGCATCTCCACAGCGCTCCATGCAAACAGATCCACATTCTCCCGCAAGCAAGCCTTGATTTTCTTCCTCGCCAAGTCGGGGAGTCTGGTGCCAATCTTCACTCCTCTGCTTGGGTCTTCACTGAGGGGGACGAGCTCGAAGTCCCCTTCTGGAATTGGTCGAAGGGGGACATGCTCACCGCTGGGAGGCTCATCCTGGTCGAAGCGAGTGTCTAGGGATATCGAGTCTACCTTTGGAGGGGCTCTCTGCTCTTCTGCTCTGACGGGCTCTGATCGTTGAGGTTCTGGTCGCGTAGTTGCATCTTTCTTGGCGGGCCTTGTGTTGGTGTCGACCATGTTGTGTCCCTTGGATGCCGCGTTAAAACACCTTCGAGAAGCTGCCAGGTCACCTTGGATAGTGGCAACCCGTGCCCTCTTGGTGTAGAACTTCATTTTTAAATGGACGGTGGAGGGCACCGCGGTCAGCTTTGCCAGTGTCGGCCTTCCCAGAATGTAATTATAGAGGGATGGGCAATCAATGACGAGGAAGCGCACATTGACTTGCCTCGTAGCAGTATCCTCTCTGAACGTGACCATGAGCTCGACGTATCCCCAAGGCTTGGAGGTCGAGCCGTTAAAGCCCTGCAGGTCCAACCCCATGTATGGTGAAAGGTGAGAGTCATCGAGCTGCAAGGTTCGGAATAGCTGGTTGTACATCATGTCGACGGAACTTCCCTCGTCGACGAGGATGCGATGCACGTAGAAGTTGGCCATTCTTGCCCTTATCAGCAGAGGGATGGACGAATTGGGAGCCCCTCCAGGGAGCTCTTCGAGGTAGAAGGTGATTGGCTCTGATCTGCCTCTCAGCCTTTCAAAGGTCACCGTTTAAGGGGGGGGGGGGGCGTGTCGACCAACTCGTCCAGCTTCCTCTTAGATGAATTTATGGTCAAATCATTGAACCCTCCACCATTGATGACCATGGAGAAGGGGAAGTGTTCCCATCTGCTATGCGTAGACAGAGGTTCTTGCAAATGTTTGGGGACGTATAAGTCCTCGGGTCTTGTGACGGAGAATGCAGTTTGGATGGGAACCGACTCGTCAGATGGTCGGGCATCCTCTTCTGCTTCCATCGTCTCACGGGCATCTCAATGAGGAGCGCCATTTTGCCGGTATTGTGCAAGTCTTCCCCCTTTTATGAGGGTCTCGATGGCGTCCTTGAGGTGGACGCAGTCTTCGGTCAGGTGCCCGTGGCTCTGGTAGTACTGGCAGTATTTGCTTCGGTCCACCCCGGGTTTGGCAGGAGCTGGACGGGGACGTTTGACGTCGCCATCCTTGAAATTTGTACTTGTGCACTCCGCTAAGATGCGTCCGCGGGAAGCCGTAAACGGAGTGTATTCTGTGAACCTTCTCGAGTGTCCCCTTTGTTCCTGGGCGTCTCGGGGTTTATCGTCCTTTCTCTTTTCCCCAGTTCGTCGAGGAGGGGCGGTGTCTTGTCGCGGATTGCTGCTGGATCCGCGGTTTCTGGGGTCTCGGGCTCTGTTGGCCGCTTCTCTCTCCTCGTAGTCCATGTAGACCCTGGCCTTTTCGAGTAGAGCATCAAACGTTCGGGGTGGTTCGATGCCCACGGCTTTTCTGAATTCAATTCCGGGGAGGAGCCCCCTCTCCAGCAGGTATCTCTTTATATGATCCGTTCAGGGGACCTAGATGGCTTCCCGGTTGAAGCGGTTAATGAATTCTCTCAAGGTCTCATCGTGCTTCAGGACGATGGCCTCGAGCGCTACTTCGGTCTTCGGGTGTCGTCGCGAAGTAGTGAACGAGCTGATGAAATGGTTCTTCAGGTTTCGCCAAGAAGTAATTGACCTTGGGGCGAGACCTTTGTACCAGTCCATAGCCGCTTTCCTCAGATTCGTGGGGAACAACCGACATTTGATTGGTCCCCCGATGTTGTGGTAGTGCAGCATGGCTCCGAACCCGTCTATGTGGTCGACCGGGTCGGCGATGCCGTCGTAATCCTTTAAGTGGGGAGGCTTCTCCATGCCCAGGGGAATGGGCACCTCCATGATAGCTTGTGACAAGGGACCGCAAGGGTCGTCCTCGTCACTCTATTCTGGAGAGTGCGATGGGGATGCGATGAAGTGGCGGTCATGGTGGCCCTGGTCGCGCGGAGCGTTCCTCGAGCGGTGTGACAGTTGATGGTTTCCCCCGTATCTGTCTTTGGGAGGTCTTCGTTCTTGCCGCGAGGGGCCATGGTCGCGCCTTCCCGCGTCGACGAGTGGTTCCCTCTCCACAGGGGGTCGTCGTCTGAGTGGTCGAGGCGACGGGCTTCGAGAGATGTCCCGAATCTGTCTCCACGGGGGAGATCGGGGACGTTCGTCTGCTTGTCGAGGAGGAGGAGATTGAAGTCTCATATGCCTTCTAGGGGGCCTTCGGTCATCCTCGAGTGCTCTCAGTCTTTCTCCCTAGGCAAAGATGAGATAGTTGGTTTGGTTAATTGTCGCGAACAGTGCCCTGGTCGTGGCGTCTGCCTCGGCGGGGACGGGGACCTTGTGGAATTGGACGACTGGGTAGTTCAGAGGAATTGGTTGATCTTCTTCAAGTCGAGGAGGGATTGATGAAGAAGAAGCCGTGGCTCCGTCCTGGTAGTTAGAAGGCCCGGGGATGTTGACGTCAGGGACCGTATTATGGCCGGCGGTACCGGCATTGTCGAGGTTGGCATTATTGTCGGTGATGTTGTTGTTAACGTCGATGACACGGACGTTCTGGTTGTCTTGAGTTTGGTCAACCATGATAGTCGAGGATTGTTAGCTTTTGTCTTTTAAACGGAGAGAAGACGGGGAAACTTAGATTCCCATAGACGGAGCCACTGATCTGACCTGATCAAAGTTAGACCGTCACAGTTGGCTTCGGCTTGGATTTGAAGGAGATGTGGGGGGGGGGGGGTACCTGCAAGACACTCCGATGACAAAGTGAGAGACGGAATGAGCAAGCAAGTATGAATGTAGTTGTGAATGAATGAATACCTGACTCTCTCATGAGAGATGGTATTTATAGCCCCCAGCGCTGGGCCAAAGTCCCGACTATTGGGCCACGTAGAGGCCCAATAACGGGAACTGCCAGGGTTTACGTGAGTATAGAGTCCAGCAAGTGGACTCCCCCCTGGTCAACCGCTCCGCGAGAATAAGGTTGGACCCGAAATTCCCGGAGGGCAGCTTGATATGTCCGTTGTGAAGTGGTGGGCCACGTCTCCCAACGGTTAGATGGGGAGGTGCCCCACAATCTCTAACTTGGACTGTTTGGGCCTTTTGTTCGTAGGATAAATATAAACCCAGTCCAGATCAACTATCAATGAATCTTTATAAAATTTACAAAAATATTAAAAGAAAATACTCTCAATTACTTAAGATGAACAATCCTTAATTTCTCTTTTTTCCCTCTCAATTCAAAATGAATTTCACTATAAAATTCAATAAAATATTGAATTCTATCCATAATGATTTCTAACTATCAAAGTTGTTTACTATGTGTTTCTCAAACCTAGAACTCTCGGACTCCAAAAACCATCGTTCTCACTATTTTTACCAGTTTCAAAGTGACTTTACAAAACTACTTCTAAAATAAAGATAGAAAAAACAACATAATTTGAATCAATTAATGTTAAATATTAAAAAAAAGATCTTTTTTTACAACATCATTTAAATCACCCTATAAAATATGCTTTGAATTCATCTCTTCCCAAAGAAACAAAAATGATTTTTGATAACATGATTCACATTACCCTTTAAAAGCATACTCATATCAAATACCAACTATAAATTATTTTAAGACATGACTGAAACTATTAAGAAAAGAAAATAGTAAAACTTTACCAATTATTAAGCATCAAATTCATCATTCACTAAAATTTTCAACCCAAAGTGAGTTCATCATGGAAATCACATATACAAAATTACATGCTCACAATGGTTGCAAATTTAGCAGCCTCAAATAAATAAAAATTACTATAAAAAAAATTTGGATAGCAGTGTAAGGTTGGATTTTTCGGACATACGAGCGGAGATGGAGTTTTGGACAGGATGCTCCATCGTACTTGGTGAAAATCGGAGCTTTGAATTTATGAGGGATCACCACCCCAGATGCTAGTCCCAGATCTCCGAAGTCCAAACCAGGTATCTTCTGAATCTCCACAGCGCTCAGACGGTCTTCAAGTTGTTTTTACCCATCCTCAGCAGGAGGATACTGCTCATCATCAAAATCAGTATCATTATCAGAGACCACGGGACTGGGACCCTTTTCTTCTTCTTGGACCTCTTCTCCTTTGGATGAAAGAGACAAATCAGCTTCCTGTCGCAACCTATTCCCAAATCTGTCACCCACATTCAGAAGAACCACCTTCTTCTTCTTATTCTTCTTCTTCTCCTTCAGGATGAGAGTCTTCAAATCCTCTTGCCCTTTAGCCAAGTTCAGGAACATCTCTTGGAATTGGGCATTCTGGGCCTGAAGAGCTTTGATGGCTTGATCGGTGGGTATTTCAGAAGACATTTCGTGCTGAAATAAACAGTGAAGAAGATGAGAAACCTGTAATGGTACCTGTGATGATGTGCATGATAATGAGATGCGTATGTAATGATTTCAAAGACTTTGGGAGATTTAAATTTGCAAAACAAGAAATGAACAAACTTTATTAGATTAACTTGTAAAAATGTTTAACAATGCCTTTGAGGCGTTACAAAATAACTAAATGAAAGACAAATCTAAACTAAAGAAAGCAAAAAAAATCAGAAATCCCATGGACGCTTCCCCTTGGTGCTGATGTAATCATTGATCGTCTTTTCATTTTCAAGTTGCCTCGTGAGCTTCAAGATCTTCCTTTCTTGCTCATGATACTTTTCCCGGTAGATATCCCTCTCTTCCTTCAACTGAATCTAGGATCTCTTTAATGCCCCAAGATCAGTGGGCATGTAGGGATAAATGACTGTATAAGGAATGCCCTCTTCATTGGTAGGCTCCACAATTACTGGCAATACAGCTTCATAGGGCATCTCAAGCTTATGAGCACGAGCTCAGACCCACTGGAGATAAGGTTGCATAGGGAGATAAGTCTTTGGTCCTAGCTCTTGAGGGTCAGACCTGTTCACCATGCCCCAGGCTCGTATAAACCTTCGGCGATGCTCGTCAATGTCCTCCTTGTAATCAAAGGCAATATCTATAAGAAGTAACTCATGAGGACCGTCTCTCCGAGCGTGACCAAACTGTCGTAAAGCTAGGCATGGGTTGTACGTTATACCCCCTCTGATTCCAAGCAACGGGGCATTAGGGTATCCCCCACATCGATCAATGACAGCAATGCTTTCCAAAGCCTTAGAACTCCAAAGAATGTCTGTATGAGCAAGGGACATTATTCTGTAAGACCATCCTAAACCTTCCTCATTCTTCAACACAGATTTGGGGAGGTGCAAAATAAACCACCTCTCCAGCAATGGCATACAACACATGAGGGTCCCTCTTCTACGCACAATACGAGTGTAGAGGGCATGCAAGATATCACCCATAAGAGTAGGCACAAGATTACGAGACAGGAAGATCTTAACCGTATTCACATCTATAAAAGAATCTGGATTCGGGAAGAGAACCAAACCGTAAATAAGGAGAGCCAAGATGTCTTCAAAAGCCTGAAAGTCCAAGTTATCCCAGAATAGTTGAGCTTGATCTATCAGAAAATTGGCTAGGAAACCTTCAACCCCGCTTCGTGTTTCCCAATTAGATACCACATCAGCCCTTTTTAGATGCAAAGCTGAAGTAATGTCTTCTGGTCTAGGAGTCTCTTCCAAACCTATGAACGGCATTTGCTCAAGGATGGATATACCCAATAAGTGAGAAAACTCTTCCATAGTGGGAACTAGCTGATAATCCGGGAAAGTGAAGCAATGATGCACCGGATCGAAGAACTGGAAAAGCACACTCATCATCTGCTCATCAAACTTTGAGGTAACCAAGCTAAGGAGATGACTGTGTCTCCTAATGAATGAAGAAGTATCGGAAACTCTCGAGGCTAAATCTTTGAGTTGAGCAGGTATTTGCACAAAGTTAACTCAGATGGTGTTTCTACGCATGGAAGCCATAATCTGCAAAACAGAACAAAGATAAATCCCCTCGGTCTTTGAAATAGTTAGTATAATGAAGTATGCATGCTATGTTATGATGCATGATGTCATGGTAAAACACACAACAAGTATAGCAGATAACAGACATGGTAAAGGAAAACAAGTCACACAAGAGCCCTTAAGTTTCAGGCTTGCATGGGGTCTAGGTATTACCCTCTTGAAGTTCAGTTGGTTCAACCTGTCCTAATAATAGTAACCGGGTTCTAGAGGTTCTCAATATCACTGACCATCCTCCATCGGTCATGGTTTCAGCTCACGCAATCTTTTCTTGCGGCCGAAACTATCTCGAGAGTATGGTCTCAATGAGTGTAGTATCGAGTATCAACCAGTTCTCATCTTTACACTGAGACCGGCTATCTCACTACTTCCTATGGCCAAGTTGGTCAATTATAGGTTCTAAGGTCAATTGATGTTTAACGACACACATAGCAGACCCGTATTCTCCTTGTTTCTCCACAAGGGATATTGGTACCAACCAATGTGTCACATCAACATAGCTACTGCTTCAACCATATCGGTCTACATCGTAAAGTTCCCTCACAGTTTATTGCTACTTACCTAAAAGGTGTCCCCAGATCCGGGTTAGGATCCATAGTAACTCCCAATACAAAAACCCTTAAAAGTAAAGCAACCAAAACAAACAAGAGAAGCAAATATGATGAACTAATCCTAAGGTATACCTCACTTATTAGTCCCCAACAGAGTCGCCAGTTCTGTGATATGGTGGCAGAACCGGACTGTTTTAGGAAAATACTGGTTTGCATTTTGCATTTGTGTTCGCAAAATGTCGCGGTAAGCAAGAGTCGCCACCGACTTTTATTTTATCCAACTGGAAAGGAAAAAAGCACAGAAAAATTCCTTTTTCGAGATTTTGAGTACGAGGGGTAGATTATAGAAAGGGAAGGTATTAGCACCCTTTCTATCCATAGTTTTCTACGGGCTCTTAAGTACTTGCTCATCATTTAAAAATTGCTTTTGTGCTTGTGTGTTTGAAAAGTTTTTGTTTTACTTCGATTTAACCCTTGCTTCTGTCTTCAAGAGTGTTACGAAGTCGTTTTGAAAACTTTGTTTGAAAAAGTGTAAGTGTGGAAAAGTTTATTTTGAGCAAGTACCTACTAGCATCTACCTACTCGAAAAAAGAATGTTTATGTTCTTGTTTCCTTTAGACAGCACTATCCTACTTATTTTAGAAATAGGAAGCACTGTCGTTGGAGTTGTAAGGGTCAATTCGAAAGGGAGGTACAATCGCTTAAGCAATGTTAGGACGTCTTAATAATAACCCTAATGTCTTAAGATCATATTCGAGGCAACATTTCCGAGGCAACATTTTCGAACGGGACTTTTGATCTTTGTTTAGACAAGAGAGAGACCACTAAAACACCTTATACTTAATGATTGTTTACCGAAGGCAACCGAAGTGGGAGTATACCCTAAAAGTGCGCATGTGCGAGTGATTCAATTTCAAGTTATTATCTTTGCACATTTAGGGTTTGCTAATCATTTTTAAAATTAACATACATTCTTGTCATGCAATCCTATTATCATACATCTAACAGTTAATATTTGTGAAAATTAAAGTGCGAGAAATAAAACTACGCTATTACAAGGCTTCGGGAGGGGGATTAATTACATAGCCAAAAACCCGTAAAACGATAAATAAACAAAAAATCCTAATTAAACTATTACATCCCATGAGCAGTTACATTAATATTTGCCAAAAAATAATAAACGCACGATGACTCGAGAATAAGAAAAATTAGGGTTTTGACCCCGTCTAACCTAATGAAAAGAAAAATCATTTTTGGTTGTTTTTGATTATTTTAAGAAAATAAGGTTTTAATTAAAAATGATACAAACCTAATTACTAATTAAATTAAATTAAGAAAAATAATTAATTTTGACCTATTTTGTATTTTGGTTATTTTGAGAAAATAAGATAAAAATTAACTTAAACAAAACCCTAATTTCTAATTTGTTTTAATTTATTTACAAAAGATTAAAGTTACCCTAAAATTAAATTAAACTAATTAAATTAATTTTGACAAAATATAAAAAAAATAAAAAGCCTAAATTCTAATTTAGTGAAAATTGATTTTTATGAGTTTTTGTTAAAAAAAGAATTAAATTTGTGTGAGAAAATAATTTAAACAAAATAAATTAAATAAAGAAAATAAAAGAAAAGAAAGAAATGGGCCTTGTGATCAGCAAACAGGGGGTGTCCATAGCAGCTTTTAGGCCCAAATAGCCTTGGTCCATGTTGACCTTGCTGCTTCAATGTTGCATGTTTGACTAGGATGCATGGTAGACCTTCGTGTGATGGCCTTGGGATCTAGATTGTGGGCAATCTGATGGTTGAAAGATGATGATCCATGGTGGTCCTTACACCTGTACATACGCCTGATCATGCAATGAAAAATATTATGAAATAATAGGGGGTCTGGGATTCAAACCCCAGGCCCTGTGGCTTTTTCCACATACCACCTTACCAACTCTGCTAGCGCGCTTGTTTGTATATGAAATATCAAATAAACAATGTATTGGAAACAAGCAAAGATATATACTAAACACGCAAATTTTTGAATGGGTGAATCATGGCATGCCACGTCTCCTTTCTTCTTCCTCTCTCCGTTGGTAAAAGTCCAAGGCTTTTACCTACAGACAAATGTCTGTAGCTATAGCCCCTGTGATTTTCCAAAATCCCATACACGCACCATAAATGAAACCTAATGCTACAGACCAATTCGTGTTGGCCTTGGGAACATCATGGTACCTCTCTTTTGGGCCAATTTCACCTGCATAAGAAAACTCTAAAACGAACCAAGAAAACCTAACAATGGCATATCTCTGTATGGTTAGCAAAAATGCAATTAATCACTACCAATAGCTTGCAAATGTTTCACTGAACGAGAATATGCAAAGTATTCATGCTACAAATGCCAAAATAATGATATTGGATTTCAAGAAAATGCCAAATTCGTGAGTCACTTACAGTGAGTTTTCGTGCACGAAAATGCTTACTAAGGATTGGTATGGACTCCTTGAACACCCAGGAAACGAATGAGATCGCTTGGAAGGCTTGAGATAGCCTTGAACTATGAAATCAGATTACCACTTTTTCTTGATTTTTTAAAAGTTGTTCTTCACTCTACACACGTCTAACCCTTATGCATTTGGTCTGGATTTGTTCTATATATGTCCTTGAGTGAATTAGGTTTACAAGTTTGCATCTAATCTTTGCTATTATGAAGATTTGATCCTTGATTCACACTTGTATCCAATCTTTCGAAAACAAGAAAAAATAAATCTTTTTGTGTACAAACATGCCTTGCACGATTTGATTTCATTGCTAGCTGTATAAGAGACCTAAACATGCACAAAATCTCAAGCTTTGATTAGTTTTGATATTTTCATGATTTTATTTTGATTTAATTTGATTTAAATGAAATAAAAATCAAAATAAATGACAAAAATAAAATAAAGGCAAGTGGGAAGGATCATGGGTCGTGGACCATGTTACAAACTCAATACAAGTACAAAACGTTGGGCCCATTTGACAAAAATTGCAATTTGAGGCACTTTTGACTTTTGGCAATTTTGCAAAAAAGGTCAACTTGACCAATGCATAACTTCTTCAATTCTAACTCTATGAAGGTGTTCTTGGAATTTTTAGAAATCTTGAGATGTCCTCTAAGAAACCTTTTTGGTTTCATCTCAATTGAGTCTTCCATGTTCATGTATGAAGCTTTGACAAAAAAGGTGTTTTTGTTGACTTTTCAAAGTGACCTATAATGTCCCAATTCATAACTTCTTGTGAGTACATATTTTGAACTTGGGAGATGAAGATGAATTGTAGGGCATTGCATCCTATTCAAAATGAGGTTTGTATGGGTCCTTTGTAATAAAGTATGAGAAAGTTATGCTTGGTCAAAGTTGAGTTGACTTTTCCTACAAAACCCTAATTTAGCAATTTTTGGGTTTTGATGAATTGTGAGCAACCCTTGAGGAATCATGATCAACCCTTGATCAAATGATGAATAAAACTTCAAAATAAGGATGTTGACCAAAAATATTGAAGTTTGGCTGTATGTGGGCCACAATTGACTTTTGCCCTAACACAATCGATTTTCAGGCCTTTGAGCAATTGACTGAGCAAACTTCTTCTGCAAGGCTTGAAACTTGACATGGATGATATTGAGAACATATTAGAAGTATGGTGAGCATTTGGGGTCCCTTGGACTCAAACATCTTGATGCAAACTGAAACCCTAATTTGAGGTAGACTGCCTTAGGAGAGAGTTTGTCTGGTCAACCCTTGGACTTCCTTGAGCAATTTGAGGATCTCACTTGAAATGTTTTGAGAAATATGAGAGGGAAAATTTTGGGGTACAACAGTTTGTATCTCTGTATGAATTTAAGAAGGCTATAACTCAATGGTCATTATTAAATGGGAGAGAGATAAAGTATGTGAAAAATGACAAGGTTAGAGTGAGTAATTTGCAAGGGCAATTGTGGGTTTTTGGCTCTTGTTAGTAAAGTGAGGAATAAGCACACATATAGAATGAAGAAATGGATTGACCCTCACACGTGTGGTAGGGTTTTGAATAACACCACTGCTAACTGCAAGTGGAATGCAAAGACTGTGGCGGCTAGGATGGCATCATCTGATTGAATCAAGCTTCGTGATATTGTCTCTGAGATTAGGAATACTTACTATGTGGGCATTAGTATGGGCAGGGAATGGAAGACTAAGAAAATTGAAAAAGCTTTGGTTGAAGGTGATGCAACAAAGTAATACACACTGTTGTGGAGGTATTCTGCAAAATTAAGGAGGGTTAACGCTGGGAACACCTTCAAAATTAATGTAATAAGAGTTGGTCCAACAATACAACCAATATTTGGATACTTTTATTTTTGCTTTGGTGGAATCAAGAAAGGATTCTCTACTGCTTGTAGACCATTCATTGGTGTAGATGGTTGTCACCTAAAGAAAAAATATGGAGGCACCCTACTTGTTGTTGTTGGAAGAGACCCCCTAACGACCAATATTACCCGTTGGCTTTTGGTGTATGTGAGGCTGAGACAAAGGAGTCATAGAGGTGGTTCTTGACTTTACTTTTGGAAGATATTAGACGAGACAAAATATGGGTATTCATATCAGACCAACAAAAGGTACCTTTCAGATCTATTTTTTTTTTTAAAATTCATCTCTGATACATGCAATTATGTTTTGATTTGGACCCTAAAATATAAATATTTTTATGAAAATCAACCATAAACACGTCACTTTGTTTTGAATTATGTCCCTTACACTATTGTTTGTTTTTATTTCATGGGCTTAATTCCTGTGTTTGAAGAGATGTTTGAGAGGGTGAAGCATAGGCTTTATCTTAGGCATTTATATGCCAATTTCAAAAAGATGTTTGGTGGTGGCACACAAATAAGAGATTTGATGATTGCTGTAGAAAATACCACATATATACAAGCATGAGAAGCAAAGATGAAAGAGTTGAAGGTGTTTAATTCTAAAGCTTGGGATTGGTTGATCAAAATACCTACAAAATCATGGTGTAAACATGCTTTCTCATTCTATCCAAAATGTGATATGCTAATGAATAATGTATCTGAAGATTTTTATAGCACAATACTTGTGGCTAGGAATAAACCAATCTTAACAATGTGTGAATAGATAGGAAACTACCTAATGTATAGAAATGCTAACCTAAGAGAAAAAGTTGATAGGTGGGACATAGGATAATGCCAAGACCTATAATTAGGTTAGATAAAGAGATAGAACTTGCTGGTAATTGGGTTCCAAATTAGTCTGGTGATACTATTTAGCAAGTTGAACATATCCATAGCAAACACATCTTCATAATTGACACTTCTAAAAGAACTTGTACCTTTAACTTTTGGGAGTTGGTAGGCATACCATGTAGACATGCAGTGGCTGCCTTAGGCTTTAAGAACCAACGCCCATAAGACTATGTAGATGACTGTTATTAAAAAAAACATATGTGGCATGCTATGATTTCAATGTTAGTCCAATTAATGGCCAAGACATGTGGTTGAGATGAATGTTGAGGAGTTGTTTCCTCCATCATATAAAAGTGGCTCTGGTAGGCCCAAAAAATTAAGGAGGAGTGAACCTGATGAGGATCCTAACAAGGGAAGGACACATACATCATATTGTTGTACCAATTATGGTGTACATGGCCATAATGTAAGGAGTTATTCAGTATTGGTGCCTGAACCTGAAGCTCAGAAAAGAAAGGTAAATTCTTAGCTCAATCATGTATTCTTACTAACGATTAACAATTGATATTAATTGCATCACTATGTCTGCAGAAAAAACCAAAGAAAAATGCTACATAAACAACACAACCTGAACCAACTATAGATGAATAAACAACTCATGTTGAAGGTGAAGCTTCTACTGAACACCAACAACCTCATGATGAGCCTCCACCTAAACAACAATCAGAAACACAATTTAATGTGGACCAAGAGTTTGAAATGCTTGCAGCAAATCTTTGTGCAGCTTTTGAAACAACACAACCTCAACCCGATGTCAATGATATCACTTCCCAATTTCCATCTCAAGTTGTTAATGACCATGTTCCAACTGTTGAGGTTGCAGCTGTAATGACTTCACAAGTAGTTGGTGACTCACAACCAAACTACATTCTGTCTGCACCTGTTCAAGATGTTGAGGCTACATCTAATGAACTTGTTTGTGCGCCCCCTAAACCAATTGAGTTTGTTACTTACGAATTCAGTTAATATGTATTCTCAACTTTATTCATATTTTCATAACTTTATGTGTTTTAATTATGTCTTTGTGGGCCAAAAAACCAAAACAAAAGGTGGCAATGAAGTTAGAGTTGAGGAGGAGTGATAGAACTAGAGTACTCAAACGCAAAAGGCTCAAGGGAGAAGGAAGCAATGCAGCACAACCATGGAAATTGTAGACATTAGACTGATTTTATGTATTTTGTATTAAGACTTGTTGTACACCTAATGAACCTGTTTCAACTTAAGACTTGTTGTTTTCTATTATGTATTTTGATTACAACCATTATGTATTATGTATTTTGTATTCTAGTTTTAGCCTTGGAGACTGAATCATTATATTTTGGATACAACCATGTACTATGGCTTAATCCTTTATGTGTATTTTGGATACAATACCAAATTTGCTTTATGCATAATTGAAGTGGCCTTTAACCAATTTGACTTTTATGCACATTATCAAGTTTGGTCTATGCACAATTCAATACAGGATGAGCAATATAATTTCATACATATAATATCCAAACTCAAAACTCCTTTTTTCATTCATCATATGGTACAAGGACCATTACTAAAATACATTAATGTTACAAGGACTTAAACTAAGAAACAACAACCAGACACAAACAAGTGTATTTCACCACCATTTGTGATAAGAAAAGAAGAACACTCATGATCCAAACAACAAAAGCTTCAACAGAGTCACTTTTCTCTTCTCCTTCTCTAACTTAATCTTCATCTATCCTTCTTGCCAATCTCAATTTACTTAACAATGGACTCTAAATCCTTCAACATATCTGAGCAGTTGCACCCACTTGAACGTCTAACATCAGTACCTGGATTTTGTTCAACCTCGTCGTCCCAAAGGAATTAACTTGCAACCAAACATTAACCCTGAATTTTGACACTTCCAACATCTCCTTTTAAAATTTTCATCAGAGTTTGACATAAACATTTTCATGCTTTTATTTCAACCACAAACGGATTCTTGAACGTGATGTGAGTTGGCAAACGAAGAAGAAGTCATAGATGAATTGAAGAAGAGAATTCGGAGAAGAAGAACAACGTAAAGGAGAAGAACACGAAAATGTCATTTTTTTATTTAATCCCTATTTAATAAGTAAAGAGGACAATTACACATGTGTTGATGAAAAGAAAATAAAAAATGACAAAACATTATCCATGTCATCACCTTCTGCCAACTCACTTTTTTTTTTTTAACGTTCTATTGACAACAAAAACTTTATCCAACAAAAATTGCAATATAGAAACTTAGACTGAAAAAAAATTAAATAACCAAAATAAAAAAACATGCTAATTTACAGACACAAAAAATATTATTTAACCTATATAATAATATATCAATCACTAAAAACCTCACTTCTTCATAATGGTTAGAAATTCACTTATCCATGCTAAATACCATCATAATAATAAATTATGCTACAGTCCAAAAACATACCCTTATATCATGTAAAAGGAATTTACGATTGTCAAACATCTTAAAAGAACTGACTCATACCTTAAATCTTACATATTTTTGTTTCAAAGGTGAACATCTCAACTTTATTTAAGGTCTAAAGTTTCAAAATATTTATTCCTTATACACATGTGATAATAACATGTAGGATTCATGATTTAATTTATTTATTTTTCCAAACTTGTTACAGCTACCTCTCTCACACTTATCATTATCCTCCATAACGCATAATTATAACTATACCCTTTTTCTAGGACTATCCTTTTTGAAGTGGACATTCTTATGACCATGAAAACATGTGTACATCAACTGATTGACCATGTTCATTTGGATTTAGGCCTATTTTTTTTTTTTCATTTCCTCTACTCTCACTTCTTCCTACTTTGAGACACTCATGGTGTCTCCACTATATTCCACCTTTAAGTCTTGAAGTTTGGTTGGTTTATTGGTCTTAGTAAATACATTTTTTCATATAAAATTGCATCCTTTAAATGCTCAAAAGATCTAGATAGCAAACTCAATAAAAAATTGATCCGATCGTCACCTAATTTTATTTTAATATTTTGAAAATTATCAATATCTTGTTGGATGTTATCAATTTCTCAACAACATATTTTGACTATTATTTTAAATGAATAAAATTACTATTTCAAACATAATTGATATGCCAACGACTTCTAATTTTGTCCATATCTTTGTTGTGGTTTTTTTCTTGCGACCTCCCTAATATATATATCCATGACAATATATTGACACTTATTGTCCCCTATATACTATTTTTCTTCTATAATTGAGTTATAGTGACCGACATCGTCTCATCCTTTAATGCATCTACGCATTTTTGTTGAATCAAAATCACTTTTATCTTTACTTTTCATAAACTAAAGTCATTATTTATGGGAAAAATTGATATCCAATTTAGTAATGTTGGCGATTTTGTATCACCAATGTATTTTAGTAGTAATGTGATTTCTAAAGGCCGATGCAATTATGCGTTAAGTTCAGAGACGAGTTAGGGAAGTGCGGAGTGCACGCTCGTCGAGCCAATACATAATTGAATACGAATAATTGAAACGGGGTTCCAAGGGGCGAAGCCCCTGGCGGGGTGCGGGGTGCGGGGCAGCGCCCCGCGGGGTCCAAGGGGCGGAAGCCCCTGGCTGTCAGCGGGCGGGGTGCGGGGCAGCGCCCCGTGCAAAAATTTTGAATCCTTTCCCCAACGGACATAACTGTTCCCCAAAGGACATAACTGTTTCCCAACGGACATATTCGTTTCGAACAAATGTGTCTCTTCGTTTCAATTACCGTTCTCTTATATAAGAAGTCGTTCGGCCTCGGTCTCGCATACAGAAAAACGCATCCTTCTCTCTATAATTACAATTCGTTTCTTTTGTCAGAAACAGAATTTCTTCGAGAATTATCCCCACAAAGATTTCGTGAACCCAGACAAGAATAGGGTCGAAATACTTTGTTCGGAAAGTGTACGAACACGATTCATCGAAGTTATCCAGGATTATCACACCCTAAATTTCTAACAAACGAACAAAGTAGTTTTTCTGATAATCATGGCTGGAGGAAGCACCATCAAGGAGATGACAACAAAGTTCGGAAAATTGGACAAGTTTCAAGGACAAGATTTCAGGCGTTGGCAGAAGAAGATGCACTTCATGTTGACAACGTTGAAAGTGGTACACGTCCTGTCTACACCGATTCCAGAACCTCGTGAGGATGAATCAGTCGAAGATATAAGACGCAGATCAAAGTGGGAGAACGACGACTACATATGCAGAGGGCACATTCTTAACGGTATGTCTGATCCCTTATTTGATATTTACCAAAACGTGGAATCTGCTAAAGAATTGTGGGATCAACTCAAATCCAAGTACATGGCAGAGGACTCATCCAGTAAAAAGTTTCTGGTAACCGATTTTAACAATTACAAAATGGTTGAATCGAGGTCTGTCATGGAACAATTCAATGAACTCCTTCGAATCCTTGGACAATTCACACAACATGGATTGAATATGGATGAAACAATATCTGTCTCAAGCATCATAGACAAATTGCCTCCTTCGTGGAAGGATTTCAAACACAATCTGAAACATGGAAAAGACGAACTGTCTTTGATCCAACTTAGAAGTCATTTGCGCATAGAAGAATCTCTAAGAGCGCAGGAAGATGACAAAGGAAAAGGCAAAGGAATTGCTGGACCCTCGGTTAATATGGTCGAAGAGGGTGGTAAGAACGATAACAACAAAAACAAAGGAAAGAAGCGTGCCTTCAAGAACAAACAGGGCGGTTTCGGTAATAATAAGAAACCAAAACTAGAATGCTGGAAGTGTAGCAAAACAGGCCACTTCAAGAGGGACTGCCGTTTCGGTAAAAAGAACGACAACGCGAATGCAAGTGGTTCAGGAAAGGGGTCTAAGGACCACTCCGAAAACCAAGGTCAGAAATCAATTCGTGATTTGAATAGTTTGATTAAACATTCGGTTTCACTAAATTCTGAAGCATTTTATGTGCAGGATGATGTTGCCACGTGGTGGATTGATTCTGGTGCCACAACACATGTTTGCAAGGATCGTTTCTGGTTCAAGACTCTTGTTCCAGTGGAAGATGGTTCTGTCCTCTACATGGGAGATGATCACTTCGCTCCCGTTGAAGGCAAAGGAAATGTGGTGCTAGAATTCAGTTCTGGAAAGACTATTACTTTGTTTAATGTATTGTATGTTCCTAAATTACGTAAGAATTTAATTTCTGGTCCTGTATTAAACAAGCTTGGATACAAGCAAGTGTGTGAATCCGATAAATATGTATTATCGAAGTCTGGTGTGTTTGTAGGATTTGGATATTATAATAATGGTATGTTTATGATGAATTTGAATGGAGTTCCTAATGAATCTGGTTCTGTTTTTATGTCCTCGTCAAATGTTATTAATTTTTCGTTATGGCATGCTCGTCTAGGACATGTACACTATAAAAGAATGCATGAAATGTCTAAAAATGATTTAATTCCTAATTTTAATGAAAATGTAGAAAAGTGTAAAACTTGTATGTTAACAAAGATCACTAGGCAACCTTTTAAAGGTATAACAAGGAAATCTATCATTCTTGAATTGGTACATAGTGATTTATGTGATTTGCATGCTACTCATTCGTTAGGGCATAAAAAGTATTTCATCACCTTCATAAATGATGCGTCTAAATTCTGCTATGTTTATTTGTTGCACGCTAAGGATGAAGCCTTAGATAAATTTAGAATCTATAAAACTGAAGTTGAAGTGCAACAGAATGTACTGATTAAAACATTACGTACAGACAGAGGTGGTGAATATTATGATCCTGTGTTTTTCCAGTCCGTAGGAATCATTCATGAAACTACGACACCTTATACACCTCAACAAAATGGTGTGGCTGAAAGGAAAAATAGAGTTCTTAAGGAAATGGTGAACGCCATGTTATCCTACTCTGGTCTGAGTGAAGGGTTTTGGGGAGAAGCTATGTTAACGGCTTGCTATTTGTTAAATAGGGTTCCTAATAAAAGGAACAAGACTACCCCATATGAACTTTGGTATAAGAGACGACCCAACTTAACATTTCTACGTGTTTGGGGTTGTAGGGCCGTGGTTAGACTCCCGGACCCAAAAAGGAAAACTTTGGGTGAAAAGGGTATAGCTTGCATCTTTGTTGGATATGCTGAGCACTCCAAGGCCTATAGGTTTTATGTTATAGAGCCTAATGACTCGATTTCTATTAACACAATAATAGAATCAAGAGATGCCATATTTGATGAGAATTGTTTCTCTTCTATACCTAGACCAAAGATTTCTATACCTAATTCAGATGAATCTCTAAGGGATGATCATTCAAATGATGTGCCAAGTGAGACACTTGAACCTCGTAGGAGCAAAAGAGCTAGAAAATCTAGAACTTATGGATCTGATTTTCAACTATATTTGGTTGAGGGATCAAAGGATCAGATTGATACTCAATACTATTATTGCTATAGTATAAAGGAGGATCCAAGAACATATGATGAAGCTGTGAAGTCTCGAGACTCTGTTTTTTGGAAAGAAGCAATTGATGAAGAGATTGGTTCTATCATGGAAAATAATACTTGGGTATTGTCTGATTTACCACCAGGTTGCAAACCATTGGGCTGCAAATGGATCTTCAAAAGGAAGATGAAAGTCGATGGTACAATTGACAAGTTTAAAGCTAGATTAGTTATCCAAGGCTTCAGACAAAAGGAAGGGATCGATTATTTCGATACCTATGCTCCAGTTGCTCGTATCACTACTATTAGACTGTTGATTGCCTTGGCGGCTATTCATAATTTAGTGATTCATCAAATGGATGTCAAAACAGCATTTCTAAATGGTGATTTGGAAGAAGAAGTGTATATGAAGCAACCTGGAGGATTTGTTATGCCTGGTAATGAGCATAAAGTGTGTAAGCTAGTTAAGTCATTGTATGGGCTGAAACAAGCTCCGAAGCAGTGGCATCAAAAGTTTGATGAGGTTGTTTTGTCTAATGGTTTCATTCTAAACCAAGCTGACAAATGTGTATATAGCAAATTTGATACATCCGGTAAAGGAGTTTTCATTTGTCTATATGTTGATGACATGTTGATCTTTGGCACCGACCAAAATCAAATTGATAAAACAAAGAATTTTCTGTCATCAAAATTCTCCATGAAGGATATGGGAGAAGCGGACGTTATTCTTGGTATTAAGATTAAACGGGAGAATAAAGGGATTGTAATTACTCAATCCCATTACATTGAGAAAATACTCAAGAAGTTCAATTGTGAAAGTTGTTCTCCAGTAAGTACTCCCATGGATCCGGGAGAAAAACTCATGCCAAATACAGGTAAACCTGTGGATCAACTCGAATACTCAAGAGCTATAGGCTCTTTGATGTATGCTATGATTAGCACTAGACCGGATATTGCTTATGCGGTTGGAAAGTTGAGTAGATTTACTAGTAATCCTAGTAGACACCATTGGCATGCAATAACTAGGGTATTCAAGTACTTGAAGGGTACTATGAATTATGGATTGTCGTATATGGGATTTCCTTCGGTGTTAGAAGGTTACTCAGATGCTAGTTGGATAAACAATGCTGAAGATTCATCCTCAACAAGTGGATGGGTGTTCTTGCTTGGGGGAGGTGCCATTTCGTGGGCTTTCAAGAAGCAAACATGTATAACCAGTTCCACAATGGAATCTGAGTTTGTGGCATTAGCTGCTGCTGGTAAAGAAGCGGAATGGCTAAGGAACTTGGTATATGAGATTCCGATATGGCCTAAACCAATATCACCAATATCTATTTGTTGTGACAGTACTGCCACATTGGCTAAGGCTTATAGTCAAATATACAATGGGAAGTCTAGACATTTGGGTGTTAGACATAGTATGATTAGGGAATTAATCATGAATGGGGTGATATCTATTGATTTTGTTCGGTCGCAACAAAACTTAGCTGACCACTTGACGAAGGGGTTAGCTAGAGACTTAGTGAAGAAGTCGGTAATTGGGATGGGATTAAAGTCCATTTAAATCCGTTAGCTATGGTATACCCAATTCCCTTCTAATACAACGTTAGAAGCAAAATTCAATGTGGAAAGATCATAGTTAGGGATTGGAGCACTCGTGTTTATCTTCCCAAGGTATGTGCTCAGACCTGCAAGTAATGACTAGGTTGAAGTATATCTTCTTAATGGTTCTCTTTGAAAAATTGCAAATGCAGGTGCAAGATTAAAGGGATCACCTATGTGAGCATGAAGTTTTGCCGCTTCAGGAAGCTTGGACTTGGCTTTCTATATGCTTATTAATGGATAAGGACACATGGCTTGTAAAAGTGTCAAGAATGAATAGTAGAGTATTGTAAGAAACATATGTGTACTGTATCTTCAGATGTTCAAATGGATTGACGGGTTCAATCTTTATGACACCCCGATTTTCGAGTATTTGGAATGTGTATTTGTACTAAGATGAAAATTCAATCGTAAGACATTTTCGTTTATGCATGTGTTTAATCGTTTTACCTGTAGATTGTACCCTTGTATATAACTATATATACTGAGTTAATCAAGGATTACACTAAAATGGGGGGGATTTGTTGGCGATTTTGTATCACCAATGTATTTTAGTAGTAATGTGATTTCTAAAGGCCGATACAATTATGCGTTAAGTTCGGAGACGAGTTAGGGAAGTGCGGAGTGCACGCTCGTCGAGCCAATACATAATTGAATACGAATAATTGAAACGGGGTTCCAAGGGGCGAAGCCCCTGGCGGGGTGCGGGGTGCGGGGCAGCGCCCCGCGGGGTCCAAGGGGCGGAAGCCCCTGGCTGTCAGCGGGCGGGGTGCGGGGCAGCGCCCCGTGCAAAAATTTTGAATCCTTTCCCCAACGGACATAACTGTTCCCCAACGGACATAATTGTTTCCCAACGGACATATTCGTTTCGAACAAATGTGTCTCTTCGTTTCAATTACCGTTCTCCTATATAAGAAGTCGTTCGGCCTCGGTCTCGCATACAGAAAAACGCATCCTTCTCTCTATAATTACAATTCGTTTCTTTTGTCAGAAACATAATTTCTTCGAGAATTATCCCCACAAAGATTTCGTGAACCCAGACAAGAATAGGGTCGAAATACTTTGTTCGGAAAGTGTACGAACACGATTCATCGAAGTTATCCAGGATTATCACACCCTAAATTTCTAACAAGTAATAGTAATGCAAATTTGAAAGATTTGTTTTGATCAATGTATTTTATTTCATTCATAAAGATTTAACAAATAACAAATCTAGATTCCACACGCAAATAAAATTCCAAAAAATCAAACCAAATGAAAAATAAAGAGAGTAGAGGAATAACACATGTGTTTGCCGATGCAATTTTTCCCAAAAAGACACATACATATGTGAGAGATAAAGTCTCTGATGTACTTAAGATGAACAATCTTTAATTTCTCTTTTTTCCCTCTCAATTCAAAATGAATTTCACTATAAAATTCAATATATAAATATTGAATTCTATCCGTAATGATTTCTAACTA
The DNA here is from genome assembly GCA_948472305.1 of Vicia faba. Lineage (NCBI taxonomy): Eukaryota > Viridiplantae > Streptophyta > Magnoliopsida > Fabales > Fabaceae > Vicia > Vicia faba. The sequence goes on from OX451735.1 coordinate 470,318,807, forward strand.
TCAAAGTTGTTTACTATGTGTTTCTCAAACCTAGAACTCTCGGACTCCAAAAACCATCGTTCTCACTATTTTTACCAGTTTCAAAGTGACTTTACAAAACTACTTTTAAAATAAAGATAGAAAAAACAACATAATTTAAATCAATTAATGTTAAATATTAAAAAAAAATCTTTTTTTACAACATCATTTAAATCACCCTATAAATATGCTTTGAATTCATCTCTTCCCAAAGAAACAAAAATGATTTTTGATAACATGATTCACATTACCCTTTAAAAGCATACTCATATCAAATACCAACTATAAATTATTTTAAGTCATGATTGAAACTATTAAGAAAAGAAAATAGTAAAACTTTACCAATTATTAAGCATCAAATTCATCATTCACTAAAATTTTCAACCCAGAGTGAGTTCATCATGGAAATCACATATACAAAACTACATGCTCACAATGGTTGCAAATTTAGCAGCCTCAAATAAATAAAAATTACTATAAAAAAATTTGTATATCCCATATGAGGCTATGACTTAGCAGAAGAGGTGAGAAGAGACGCAGGACTATGTCTCCTCTCAAGTATTCCTTCCATAATAATTTTCTTCTTATAAAGAAGAGAATCAAAATAACTTTCTCTATATAATAAAACATCCTCTTTGCATTTCCTTCTCTGTCTAGAAGGCACAATATAGAACCAAATTGAAGTGCATAATATAGCAAAAACTTTACCCCAAAAAATCAAAACGAATAGACTAAAAATCCAAAGAATACATAACGCTATGTTTCTTTTCCTCTTATCTTCAACAATATTTTTCTTTGATACCCCATTAGTTCCATTCGATATGATATTAGCTTCATGAGAAGGAGTGTTCGACAAGTTATCAGAGTTTGATGAAGTGGTTGAATGTTGAGATGGTGAAGATGAGAATATTGCATATGAATTAGTAACATCCGAGGAAGTTTCTGAAGTGGTTCTTCGTGTAGGTTTATGTTTATTCATGATGTTGGAATTCAATTGTTGGGGAGTTCGAAGAGCGCTCAAAGTTGTGTCTGTGTTTGATTTCGACATGGATTTCTTTTTTGTTTTCCTTCTACTATGCATCCTTTTCATCTATCATAAAATCATAATAATTTGATTAAATTCTGCATATTAAAAAATTGAATTAATATATACAATTTTATCAACAAAAAAAAAAAACTAAACTACCAATGATGTTTCTTTGAGCGCCATCTTGAAGGAATGCCATGCATCTCGTCCTCCATTTCGTCGGCGATTTCCGCATTCTCCCATTGCCGCCGTTGAAATCAATACGACACCGTCCACATCCGCAGCAGCAAGATACGCGAGAACAGGATCGGTGATGATGGTGGTGTTGCGGTTTCTTCTTCTCCTCAGAGGTTTGAAATTATCTTCTTCATCAATAACGGTTTTAAAACACATAAATAACGATCTTCTATATTTACCTTTATTCATATTCATCGACTCCATGTTACGTAACATGAATGAACAAAGAATAATATATATTTTTGAATTTTCACTAAGAATAATCAAAATCAACAAAAGAGGGTTTGGGATTTGAATTTTCGCTGTAAGATGATGTTTGTTTGTTAGAATTGTTGTCTGGAAATTAACCCTAAAAAAAGTGATGAATCATGCTTGGAAGTTAAAAACGGTAATTCCAGTGATGCGTCCCTTGAAACTTGGATTTCTAAACCTGTGAATTGTGTTGAATTGAGTGGTTGTGCCTATCTGTTTTTTTTTGTTTTTTTATTTTATCTCTACTTTTTTCAAACGGTTAATATATTTTTTTTTTCTTAAGTATGTTTAATTTTTAAGATTTTTATTGTATTTTAATAAATATGTTTGATTTTTTTAATATTTTTATGTAAATATTTATTTAATTTAAGAGTTTGATCTAATCATAAAAATGAGAGTTGAAATTCAAAAAGTATTTATGTTTGAAGTTCAATATTCTCGTTGAAAGAAAATAATATAATATATTTGTATTTGTAAGTGTCTTATGAGGTATAATTTATTGTAGGATGAACTGAAACATCATCCGTTCACTTTAAAAAAAAAATTAAAAAATGAAATATATTTTAATTAAGCATCAAAATTTGATATATAATCATTTTTTAAAAATAAATATTATTTATGATCAAACGTGTCCAAATGTCAAAAATCACTTACAATATAATTTGAAAATTAATCATCTATTACTTACAATATTTGGTATACAATTATTTAAACTATTTTAAAGCATTTGAGATTTAGATGTAGTAGTTTTAATAAACTTAGTCCTTAAAAGATAATAATATTTCTTTTATTATTTTATTGTGTTATTTAAATATTTAATTGCTCAAAAATTGTATGAAATTAATAAATAAGTAAAATAAAGACATACATATTTCAATGTCAAATTGGAAATCGATGATGTTGAGGAAAGAGTTTTTCCTGATGTGTCGATACACATTTTTGATGCAGTGAAGTTGTGTGAACATGCAATATTAGCATTCTATGTTAAAATTAGTGAGGTCAACAGATGTAGAGAAGTGAAAAAGAACGAATAATACATATTGCGACGTGTGAAGAAGCTTATATATGAAGGGGTGGTTAAAAACTCTCTCACTTTCCCTTGCGTGAGATGCATGTGACCGTTTGATTAACTCTGGTGATTGATGATGGGCAAGCGAATCAAATCTAATGTATAACTCGGAGTCTCTGACGGTTGATGATAGGCAAACGAGACAAATCTCTAATGTATGATTTTCTAGATAAATTAAGTAGAAGAGAGACTACATTGTCGAATTTCTTGCATATTAGTACATATATATATATATATATATATATATATATATATATATATATATATATATATATATATCACCGTTTAAATAAAGAACAACATTGTATGACATTACTTCGTAAAATATTGATACATAGTACATCACATGAAATCCTATTTTGCACAACAATTGTTGTTATAAAATATGATAAGTTTGGTCATAATAAACCCTAGAAGGAACAATCAAGTACTATATATTATCTTCTCATTAAGAGCTACACATAGTCGGTCCCAAGCCCAGATAAAAGGAGATGTTGTGTTAGACTTTAGACCGTTAATATAAAACTTTTTCAAATCTCTATGACATAGATCAACTACGAAATAATGTGAATGCTACATTGTTATCTGTAAGCAACACGTTGTATGACTCGAGTACAATGTCAAAAGAGCAAGGACCGCTGCATCGCGGCCCAAATTTAGTGAAAAATAATCAAGAGTTCTCATATTTTTATGAACGGGTGTGGATAAAGATGTTAGTTCATGAGAGGAGGATCCACTTTGACGCATTTATTTGATTTTTCAAATTTTTAATCGCGCGTTCTCGTTTTAGTTGTTATTAGATTTGTCGTTCTTTCCATTTAAATTTTATTTTTATAATCATAACAATTAAAATAAACAATATACTAATAGTAATAATCAAAATAACAAAATAAGAGAGTAGGTTTCTAATCCATGATTATACCATCGATTTTCATCTTTCATTCAAAACCAAAAAAATTTAAAAAAAAGGGAAAAGGCACAAGGTTATAAAAGAGGGGAAATATCTTCTCATACCCATCTCTCTCTCTCTCTCTCACACACACACACACACACACACACACACTACCACCTTCAACATGACAATTACACTGCCAGTTTCTACTATCTGCATTCACTCCACTACACTCCCCATTCCACTATGTTGCCAACATATACATGAGCCAAATTTGAATCCTAAAAATTCCTAATAATTACACTATAAGATCAACAGTAAGAGATGAGAGAAAGGTAGCAGCAACAGTAGAAAAAAAAGGGTAAAGTATACACTGATTTTTACAGAAAACTCGTCTTTTTTCTTTCTCAACACAAACCTCCATTCAACTTCCACCTTCTTCTTCAATACACAAGCACACCTCCATTTTTTAAAATCACTATTCAACATAAACACCCATAAACAACATCGACATCCATAAAAACTTCAACAACAACCACAAATCTATAAAATGGAAGAAGATTAACAACAAACAACATTTCAACAATAACCACAAATCTGCTAAATAAAAAAACAAAAAAATAGAGCACGAAATAGTGAAATTGTGCTTCCCTCCTCCACCGTGACCTTCACCTTTTCTTCCACCAAATGTGTGTCCTCCTTCCTCTTTGAAAACACATAAAGCCACCAAATCAAGAACACCCACAATCATTAACGATTTTCCATTTTTGTTCGGTAACCCCATATTTCTTTTCCTTTCGTGAATCACCTTGCTTTTTTCATTATTATTTCACCATGATTGTTCTATTTATGAGTTTGAGGGTTGTGTGTAGATTTTAATTGGATCTATTGTTTTTTATGATTTACATAAGAATGAGAAAGGAAAGACTTGTGGTTGTTTTGGATCTATGAGCTTGCGGGTAATAAAGATTAACATCTAGAATTTTGATGATGACAACGCATGATAATAGCCTTCAACATTGATGATAACCAAAGGATCTTATGAGAGAACTCGAGATCAAGTGCTTGTGTAATCAGATACTATCTAGAAAAGTCTTGAAGCTACTCTAGTGAAAGGTGTGAAAGCTCTATAAGTCATGCTTGTCTGTCTGTCTAAGTGAATGGGGTATTGTAAAAGTAAGTTAGTAGTTTAAGAGTACTAAGACAACTCACACTTCAAATTATTTTTCTATCTTGACAATTATTTTCCAAGCCATAACCAAGTGATTAAACAGTTATCCAAACAATTTCTTAACCATATAATCGATTAGAATGATGTGCCAATCGATTGGCGAAACTTTTTGATTTATCTAATAGATTAGGACACTTGTGTTGGAACAAAATTGGTTTGTAACATATCCCTAAAGTTTTGATGATAATAAAATATTTAAATAATAACTAGGTATACTAACATATGTTCAAGTATGCAGGACCATAGACTAAGATTTGTGATATAAATTAAGTTATTGCACTAAAATTGAACATTTAAGAGAAGCTTGAAGATCCCAGAATCTGAAGGATCAGAACTTCAACATCATACTCTCAAGACTCAAACTCTGAAGGAAATCAACTTCTAAAGACCAAACTCTGAATAAAGTCAACCTCTGAAGATCTAGTGTGTAAAGACTCATACTCTAAAGCTAGTGAACAAAATGATCAAGAAGACTCTAAAGAATCACTATCAGACTTAGAGGTCATTTTGTCTTCTTTTAATCACGTGCAGAACAAAAAAAAACCTGCACAAACGAGAGGGATAGAACACATAATTCCTTTTAAAGCAAAGAAAACTTAAATGTATTTTACAAGCCATTAAACATATCAAGTAACATCCCAATGTCTCTGATCAAAGCTTCTCTAAAACTCACTTGTTCAAGAAATTTTCTTCAAAGTCTCTTTCTTGTCTCTCTATATAAGGAGCTGAAGACTTGAAGAAAAATAACGAACCTTTGACATTTAAAAGAGTTGTTATTATGTCAAATCAAAAGCACAAGTTTAACTTAGAATTTCTTAACACTTGTATATCTTAAAAATTCTTAAGTCTTAAGAGTCTTTCTTTGAATTATTTTATTTACACTTATGATTGTATATCAAGTTTAATACTCAAACAATCTCTTATATGTAAGTTAGATTGTTATAAGTATCTTGCTTGTATGCTTGAGCATTTGAATCTCTTGCTTGTGTACTTGAGCATTATAAGTCTCTTAATTGTGTGATTGAGCATTGGAAGTCTATTTCTTGTGTGCTTGAGAATTTTTAATCACTTGTGATTATAGTGAAATCCCTTAGAAGTGCAAGGGGGTTGAGCTACTCCAGTGTTGTGGTTGAAACCAGGATAAATTGCTCGTGTCTCTTTTTCCTTAACTATTTAACTCTGAACTTGTTTTATCTGCGACATATAATAACCTTTGTGTCAAATTTTAAACCCTGTGTTAAAAATATAATAAGAGTGTTAAGAAAAAGAAAGAAAAAACTAACACAATCTAACCCCCCCCCCCCTCTTGTGTTTTTCTCGCCATCAGTTAGCATCATAGCAAGGTTTATGCTCTAAACATTTAACAGTGGTACAAAAAAATCCTAAGAGAAAAACATGTCGGGTGGTGATGAATATGATACTAGTACTAATAACAATGTTGTTAACTTTGATTATAGAACCTCTAAGAAAAACAACTACACTTCTAGACCTATAACCTTTAATGGAGATTCAACAGATTTTGAATGGTGGAAAATAAAAATATACACCCACATCATAAGTATTGATGATGAGTTGTAGGACATTCTTGAAGATGACATTACTATTCCAGTTAATGGAGTAGGAATGGTTATTGGTATAAAAATTCCTACAAACTTGATCAAAAGAAGATATATAAAATACATCACAAAGTGCGTGGCATTCTATTAGATGTTTTACCTTACTCTGAGTACATCAAGATTATTGACAAATATACTACTAAAACCAGTTTTAAATCTCTATATGATACCTATGAAGGAAATAAACAAGTGAAGGAGGTCAAGGCTAATATTTTGGTCCAACAATATGAAGTGTTCAAAACAAAGGAATATGAGAATATTGAAACCATGTTCTCAAGGTTTCAAGTTATGGTTTCTGTACTTCGGGTTTTGAACAAGAGCTATACAACTTCTGATCATATCAAGAAGATTCTTAGGAGTCTTCTTGTCAAATATAGACCAAAAGTGAATGTCATTCAAGAGGCTAAAGACCTAAACAAGACCAGTCTTGAAAATTTGATAAGAAATCTTCAAAGTCATGAGTTGGAACTCATAGGAGATGAACCTGCAAAGCAACTCGTCTCTTTCTTTGAGATCTGTTGTCAATCTTCCAAGTCTCGTCAAGTCTGGGAATCTGAAGAAGTTACCTATGCAAGATATTCTAAAGAAGGATCAGATGATAAAGAGATGGCATTTTTAATCAAGAGATTTCAGTATTTGTCCAAGAAGAAAAAAAGGCCCCTAGGAAGAAGTAGTGGCTTCAGAGAAGCTAATTCTAGAGAAAAGAAAGATGGCCAGAATGGATGCTTCAAGTGTAAAAAGCCTAGTTACTTCATTGTTGATTATCCAAAGTTGCATAAGGATAAGCCAAAGAAAGGAAGCTACCATAAGGACAAATTCAAAAACAAATTCAATAAGAGTTTGATGGCAACATTGGATGAACTTGACAAAGAAGAGGAATTTGGTGAAGAATAAGACAATCTAGCTTTAATGGATCTAACATCTCCTGACACAAAATTTGACTCATATTTTGGTTCAGATTTTGAAGAAGACGATGAGGTATTTTTAAAACTATCTCGTTCTGGTTTAATTACTTTAATTCAAGACCTTATGGGTCGATGTCAAGAAAAAAACAAGACACATCAAAATTTTGAAAAAGAAATTTGAGCTAAAAACAAATGAATTAAAATCTCTTGAAATCAGAAATGAAGATTTAGAAAGAAGTCAAATTGCTTTAGTAGAAAAGGTGTCCGAAAAATCTTCAAATGAGCATGAACTTGCTCTTCAGAAATTTGTCATAAATGGCTTTAACATGACAAAACTTGCATCTATGATTTATAGTGTAAGCAAAAGCATAGGAGAGGGAATTGGTTATTCACAAAAACCTTTTAATCAAATGATGGGAACCTTGATTAAACCAATAAAACCCTCTTGCTCAAAATCTAATCTAAAAGAGCTATATTCTCACTTTTACATCATGCTGACAAAGAAAAGCTTCTAAACCAGTAAGAACCAAAGACTATAGAGTCCATGGTTCTGAATAATTCAGAACTTAGTACTTTAAAGTTAAGGGTTCCAAAGAAACCACAACCAAAGACTTGAACAAACTAGAACTTAAGGAAATAAAGTCTAAGGTTCTGAAGGGTTCAAAACCAAAGGCTAAGATTTATTCAAGACAAAAAATTTAAACCAAAAGTCTTGAATGATCCTAAGCCTTATTTCATAAAATCTAAGGTACAAAGTAAGAGAAATCCTTTTAGAACTAACCCTAAAAGACCCATATGGGTACCTAAATCTGAAATTGTCTTTGCATCAGATAAGCTTCAAGGGAGAAGCAAAACAACAATCACGGTACCTGGAGAGTGGCTTCTCATGATATATGACATGATAAAAGTTATGTTTCAAACCCTAACTCTGAAAGAGGGAAAAGCTATAGGGTTTGGAGGAAACTAGAAAGGAAGGATAATTGGTATAGGTACTATTGGTAATTCCTCTATTTATATTAATAATGTTTGGTTAGTAGATGGACTAAAACATAACCCACTGAGCATTAGTCAATTTTGTGACAATGGTTATGAAATGATGTTTAATAAAAATAATTGTATAGTCATGAATAAGTATGACAAGTCCATAGTGTTCCAAGGTATTTGTTCTGGACTGGCCCGAAGGTTAGAATGGGCCCAGTCTAACCCTTTGTTTCAGTACGACCCGTACGTTTATGGACCGAACCGCCCCGCTCTCCATCGGGGAATATCAACCATTTTCCCTCCTAAGCCAGCACTGACCTAAGGTGATCAACGAGCACCTTTCAGTCTGCCCGACATCAAGTCATGCAAGAAACCAGGAACCGACCAGACCGCTGCCCGTAACTTACCTCCTCCTCGGAACCAACAGCTAGTTACGGGCACATATGCCCGGTTTGACCAAGTCCTGGCAATTACCTGTTTTCCTAGACTCACATATCCATGCGCAAAAACAGGAACCAATGACCATGCGTCAGGGGCATTATATAAACCCTCACACCTGTGAGGGCCAGGTATCGAATATTCACTATTCACCACCAATACCTTAATAGTTTGCTTGTATCTCCTTGATCCCACTCTTACTTGATCTTCGGAGTGCTTTGTAGGTACAACCCCCTTTTCTCCTCCTCGACATTACAGCCCGACTGCAGATCATCATCCGGCTACCTTGCAGGTTATGATCAACCGATAAGATCGGTGGCACCGTCTATAGGAATCTGCTTCCCCATCTTTCTTTCCTCGAAACTCAAAATCAAAGCAAATTTTCAAGATTCCTTTCACAAATCATGGTCGACCATGATGATCTCCATCTGCTCGGAAAGGCTATTCTTTCCCCTGCTCACAAAATTGATAGAAGTCAGGAGTATCCTCCCCTCTAGAACAACCTGGGTTTCTGAGACGGATAGACTACACCTCATGATTCAACTGACGCCCGACGCGGAGACAACTAATTATTGGACAAGGGACACCTGAAGAACCCCACCGAGGAACTGCCAGAAATTATGCAACTAGTTCCCATCCCTCTCAGCGCCGACCCGACCATTGTAGCTTTGCTCTCTACTATCAATCAGACCAAAACCCTTATCTTGAAACAGAACCAAAGGATAAGGGCCTAGGAGAACAAGCGGTCAAGGTCTCCTTGTCGGAGAGCCCGACGACGAAACTCCCCCAGTATATCGCCAACCAGGCGTGGCCTTCCACCAATAAAGGAGAGGCGCGATGTTTATTTCTTCAAGAAACACAACCGCACACCTCCTACAAAAGATCAAGACTCCTATTCATCTAAGAAGAGGAAATACAACCATCAAATTGATCGCGCTCGATTTCCTTCACCCGAACCAAGACAGAAACGAAGGAGTCCCTCCCCTCAACGAGACCGCGATGATCAACGGGGTAGAAATTATCACTACCCTTCTCCATCCCCTGCGAATAGTGAAGATGAAGAGCCTTGTGGCCCGCTATCAAGGGTAATTACAGAAGCCTCACACCCTGTCGTCCTGGGGAAGCCACCTTTGTTGGGAACCTACGATGGAACGACGAACTCTGACGAGCATATTGAGAACATTGATGCTCTCCTCGACTATCGAGGAGTTAGAGGGGCCATCAAATGCAAACTGTTCCCAACCACTCTCAGGAAGGGAGCAATGTCTTGGTACAAGAGTCTTCCAGAAGAATCCATCACCTCCTGGAAGCATCTCGGAAGGATATCTTTTAGGAACTTCACTGTCTCTCGTCGACACCTAAAGTCAGAGGCTTCACTCGAAGTAACCATCCATGGTAGAGGCGATTCTCTGTGAGCATAGAATAAACGCTTTAAATAGGAAGCAGTCTAGGTCTCAACGACCGACAACATAAAGAAATATCTCCTCGAGCGCGTGCTCCATCCTCGTAACGAATTTGCCAAAGCTGTGGGCATTGAGACACCGACCACGCTCGAGTCCCTCCTCCTCAAGGCCCAGGCGTATGTCTGGTACGAGGAGAAGGAAGCTGCCCACAGCATGAAGGAATTGAGGCACAACGAGAGTGCCAAGTCCTTGAAGAATGGCGAGCCCTTGACATCCCGTCGGGAAGACAAGTCCCGGGACTCCAAGGACTACAAGGGGACAGCTGGTCATTTTCATGACTACACTCCTCTGACTACCTCAAGGAGCGTATTCTATCTGAATGCACCAATTCCAAATTTAACCAGGCCGGGTGCGCTTACCTCAACAAACACCATCCAAACCGGGAACCGACAAGAGCAAATATTGCAAGTTCCATAAAAGTCACGGGCATAACACCGAGGATTGCATTTATCTCAAGGATGCAATCGAAAAACTAATTCGAGATAGGCTCCTAAAATAATAAAAAAAGAAAGAGGGTGCTCGTGAAGAAGCACCAGAAACTAAAAACGTCGAAGAAGGGAAGAAGTCCCCTGACATCGAAGCCATATCGGTCACCATGAGTATCTCTTAGCCGGAAGATTTCTACTACCCAGACATGGAGAACGCCCCCCTGTACTTCTCCTCCCATAATCCTTGGGAATCTTTCCCTGTAGCCATGGTCATCTCCGGCAGGGGATTCAACAGGCACACGGTTGGCTCGGTAAAAAGAAGATTCGAACAACTCATCGAAGCTAACTCGGACTTGGATTCCACATTGGACAAATTTCGAGGAGGTTCTCATCCCCTCGGCTTCTATAGGGAGGAACTGCCTGGAGGAGCCTTGAATTAGACCATCCCACTGCTCGTGAGAGCTTGCATGGAGAATTTCGACGTGCAACGTATATTGGTCGATCAAGGTAGCTCGGTGGACATCATGTATGCCCAGTTGTTCACTACCTTGCAGTTGAATGGAAACCATCTAACCTTGTACGTAGAATCATATCTCTAGGGCTTCAGTAGGGCCAGCACGAAACCCTGGGGATATGTCGAGTTGATCATCACCTTCGGGAGAGGGGTAACAACCAGAGCCATCAAGACCTAATTCTTGGTGGTGGATTTCCCGTCTCTCTACCAGAGCATCTTTGGAAGACCCACTCTCACCGAACTTATCGCAGTTCCCTCCACCGTGCATTCAAAATGAAGTACTACACCATCAGAGGCTTGGTCGCTACCCTCCACGGGGACATCCAAACAGCAAGAAGGTGTTTTGAAGCTTCAACCAAGGGCCTCAGTTCCATCAACGTTCAACCTCAAACGACCACCAAAGCCACACTACCCTCCAGCTCCGAGGAAGTCAAGCCACTACCGAGGGTCGACACTATTGACCTCGATAGTTGATTCTCCAAGGAAGATCGTGTCGAGCAAATAAGGAAGAGAAAAGATCCCATGGTCGAAGGCGAAGGTTCAACCCCATCTGCTGATCGCGACGAACTCTCGAGTCGCACATGATCAATCTCGGACGGTGACTTCGAGCTCGTTCCCCTCAGAGAAGATCCCACCAGAGGAGTGAAGATTGGAGCATACCTCCCCGACTTGGCAAAAAGGCAACTCAAAGCTTGCTAAATGGAAAATTCTGGCCTGTTCGCCTGGAGTGCGGCCGAGATGCCCGAATTAGATCCAAAAATTGCATGCCATCACTTGACTATAGATTCTTCCCTCGAGGAGGTCGCACAATGTAGAAGAAAATAGTCTTCTGAGAAAGTGAAGGCTGCAGAACTAGCTGTAAAAGACCTCCTATAGACATATTTTATTTCTGAAGTCCAGTACACAACCCGGATCTCCAATGTAGTTCTTGTGAAAAAATCTAATGGAAAGTGGTGCATGTGTATTAATTATACTGATCTCAGTAGGGCTTGCCCGAAAGACGCTTATCCCCTCCCTAATATTTACAAACTGGTCAACAACTCGGCCGATTTCAAATTGCTATCATTTATGGATGCATACTCTGGTTATAACCAGATCCCAATGGCGAAAACAGGCAAAAGCTAATTAACCCGAATAAAATGCAACTGCAGGAAATGCAAAAAAATTAAATGAGCGCACAAAACTAACCTACACGTAATGTAGTTCAATAAAACAAGAAATCGCATATCAATTGTTGCAGTTTAAAATATCCGCATGAAAAGACTTAAATTGACTGAAACACGATCACGCGCAAATGCGAAAAAATTAAACGAGTGTGTTAGGCTAAACTATGCGTAATATGGTTTAGTAAAACAGACAATCGCGAGTGTTGTACCCCAAAATTTTCCCTCTCATTTTATCAATATTTTTCATCACAAGACTCTTTGAACTCAAGATCAAGCTAGGGTTTGATCTGCTCAAGACATCTCCTTGCACTGTTGACCTAAATTAGGGTTTGAGTTTGCACAAGGAATTTTGGACTTCTAATGCTCAAAGTGGCTTTCATACTTCATGTTGGACTTACAAGATTACCTCTACCAAGTTTCAAGCCTTGAATCAAATTTTTGCCCAATCAATTGGACAGTTGACCTAGAAATCAGCTGTATTAGGAAAAAAGTCAACTATGGCCAATTTGCAGTCAAACCTCATAAATTTTGACCCACATCAACATTATAAACTCATATGAACCATTTGATCAAGTTTGGACCACAACTCCTCAAGAAACTTGATCAGATCACCAAAAGGGCAAAATTGTCATTTTTAGGGTTTTGATTGTAGAAGGGCAATATCTGACTTTTGACCTAGCCAATGGAAAATTGGGTTCAATCATGGACTCAAGGACTCAATGGCATCATCTTGACCTATTCATAAGGTTCAAAAGATCTCAAATGCATTGGATTGACAGATGAATTTTTCAATCAACTGATCAAAATTTGACTGTACACTGAAAAGTCAAACTTTGACTTTTGGTCAAAATCAAGTGCCAAGGGTCATTTTTCATCAAGATGTGTCAAAACATGAAACTTGTTCATCAAGAAACCTAATTTTGCAAATTAGGGTTTAAGATTGAAAATTTTCATAACTTAGAATTTTTCTAAGTTATGAAATTTTCTTAATTTTTCCCAACTTTGCCTAACATTTTCACCATGATGCAATTGGATTCAAACAAAACTTCCAACATGAAATTTGTAGTCCTCCACAAAATCTACAACTTTGATTCATAAAGTTTTCCCAAAAGAAGCTTGAATATCAAGTTATGATTTTTGGAACAAGGGTCCATGAAACTTTTAACTTAGTGAAATTTTGCCCTAGTTTAGGCAGGATTTTGACCCATCTTCTTGGAAATTAATCACCTAGTTCCACTTGGAATCTCAAATTTCATTTTAAATATCGATTGTATAGCATGTTTCAAGCTTTCCAAAAAGTCCAAGAACTCCCGAAAATCATTTGTGGTTAGGGAGAATCGAAAGCTTGAAGTTGGCAAAAACTCACTTTTTATCCATGGCATGTTCATAGTGATACAAGTTGCAAACTCTAATCAGCTTGCTTTGTACTTGATTACAGGTCTCAAAACCCTTCCATACTCAATAATTAAATGCAATTCCATTGGTCTAAGGCTTTGTTTTGGTCATTAGAGGATTATACAATAGATTAATCCAAAAATGGTAAAAGGTACATTACCATTTTTGCTTAAATCTTGCTTTATGTCAAAACTGCATCCTTGAGCATTGAGCCATATCTTGTGCAGCAAATCAAATCCACCAACTTGAGGGGCCAAGAGCATAGAGTGCAAGCTGATAGATAGCCTGTACAGGCTTGTCTTACATCACTTCTCATTTTTTACTTCATAACCAAGAAACTTGTCAAATATCACATAACTTGAACATCAGAGAAAACCAACTTTTGCAAGCACTTGAGACAAGTTTCTCACATCCCCTTGAGCCAGAAACACGAGCCTTTGAGCCCTCAAACCTCCCATAACACAAAATCATCTTCCATTGGCAAAACAGGGCACTCCCTGCAGTTTGATTTCCATAGCACAAATCCCTCGTGCGTTTTACCTCAAACTGGTTCAAACACCTTCCATATAACCTATCCAAGCTATCCCAACCCTTAAACACTAACTGTAACTCCATTCACAAGGTTTTCCATTTTTGATTTCATCTTGTGCATGTTGAGTTCTACAGGCTTGTTCAAGCACATTCAAGGAAAGCTAGGCATTGGGGAAGGTCAGAGGAAGTTCAAGCAAGCTCCCAAACACCTCAGGCCTCACTGAAAAGCGCCACATTGCCATACACGATGTCAACTGAAATAGGTTTTTGTCAACTTCCTATCTCTCTATTTAGGAATAATTAGGCTTAGGTTTGTGAATAAAAAATGTAGTATTCATAGCCATGAAGCTGTACATATGATCAGTTTTCATTTTAGTTAAGCATGCTAAGAGAATTTGATCCATGAACTTTCTGAAAAAATTAGGTTAGGATTTAGGGCCAGAGAAATTCTCTCTGGTCTTTGAGAGTTAGAATGAGTTCTTTACATGGTTGGATTCGTCTTGAAAAATGCTACAGCTTTGATGTTTTGAGTTTTTGCATTAGAGCACGTATGCAGGATCTAGCATTTTGTACAGGGCGCGCGCAATTTTGAGACAAAGGTTGAAGGTGAAGTCTGGTGGGCTGGGCTTGGTCCTGTCTAACTATTGACACCCCCATGCATTACTGAATACACCCCCTGGCCCATTTCTTCATATTTTTATATTTTTGTATTTATTTTCATTTCTGATTTTATTTTCTTATTTTCTAAACATAAAAAATACCAAAAATATTTTCATAAATTTTCACATTTATTTTTGTATTTTATTTTATTTTTTCTAACATAAAATTAATTTAGTGATTATATACTTTTATTTTATTTGATGAAAACCTAAAAATAATATATAAAAATATTATACTTTTATTTTTATTATTTATAGTTAAATGATATTTTTCTAATATACTTTTTATTTTTGTATATACATTATTTCATTTTTATTATATATAAAAAATATATTTAATATATTTATTCTCTTAAAAGAAAACTAGAGTTTCCACCCTTATTAAAAATAATATTTTTTTTAATATATTTTCATTTTGTGACATTTGTATATATTTCGTTCATTTTTATTTTTTATAATTAATATATATATATATATATATATATATATATATATATATATATATATATATATATATATATATATATATATATATATATATATATATATATATATATATATATATATATATATATATATATATATATATATATATATATATATATATATATATATATATATATATATATATATATATATATATATATATATATATATATATATATATATATATATATATATATATATATATATACACTTTCTTAAAATAAAATTAGGGTTTTACCCTTAAATAAATAAAATGTAATAATCTTTTATTTCTTTTATATATACACTAAACATTTTTTACATACATAAAAAATAAACATAAACATCTTTTGCATATTCATAATATTTTGTATATTTTTTTAATTTATTTATTTAAATATTGTTCATTTATTATTTGTACCAATTATTCAATTTGGATGTAATAGTAAATATTAGGGTTTTATTTTCTTGCAAATATTCCCCATTAAAAAATTGTATCCCCTTTCCCATATCAAATGTTGTAATAGTGTAGATTTATTTTACGTATTTATGATTTCAATTATGCCATGATTAGAGATTAGGGTTTGTATGCAAAAATCCAAAATCAAACAAATAGCTTAACTAATACAAAGACAAAAAGCATGTAAATTGACAACACAATGCACACTTTCACCCCTAGGGTTTCATCAACTTGTTGCCTTAAAATGACCATGTTATGCATGTTGAGTACTTTGGCAAAACAAAAACAAAACAAAAGATAATAGTCCCTCGATGATGCTATCTTGGTTTCCTATAAAAATGATCTAGTCCCTCAAAAATTGCTAAAGATACTTGACAATATTGCTATCATGGTCCATACGATGACCCACGCCTGTCCCGTTTAACATTCAAATACAAGGTTGTTTACCAAATGCAATGGTAAAACAACACTGTCAAAAGGGTTAAAAATGTGTAGGAAAGATCTTTGAGTAAAATAGGGTAGACAACTCTTAGTTACTTGATCAAAACTTGCAAAACATACTTGCTATTTTCAAAACACACCTCACAACACAATTTCAAAACATTTCCCAAAAACAAGCTTTCAAACATTGAAATATCTTTTCAAAAGACAAACACCTTTGTATATATTCAAAAAAGAATCATTACAAAGGTTGCCTAGACAAGGCCTCTTTTTCAAAGCATTTTCAAAAACCACACACAAAGCACCATTTCAAACAATTGAAAAGCAAAAGCAAGTGATCTAAACAAGTAACTAAGAGCCCATGAATAACCATGGATGAAAAGGGTGCTTGCACCTTCCCTTTTCATAATCTACCCCCCGAACCCAATAAAACATCTCAAAGGTCTTTCCTGTGCTTTTTGACCTTTCCTTTGGATAAAATAAAAAGTCGGTGGCGACTCTTGCTAAACCGAAACATTTGCAAACACAAACGCCAAACCTCAAGTCAGTTCTCCCACCGTATCACAGAACTGGTGACTCTGTTGGGGAATAATTCTAAAAGTGGGGTTACCTTAGGGTTTATATCACCTTTACATGCTTACTTTATTTGCTTTGATTTCTTTACATTTGGTTCTATTGTTTTGGTTTGAATCCTCTACCCGGATTTGAGGAAGCATTCATAGATAAATAGCAATACGTTGTGGAAACTGTGTGGGGTATACCGACATGGTTGAAGCAATAGCTATGTTAGTGCGACATATTTGTGGGTACCGGTAGCCTTTGAGTCAATCAAAGAGAATACGGGGCCGCTGAGTGATGTCATGAAACACTAATGGACTTTTAGAACCTTTACTTGACCATCTTGGCCTTTTTAGGGATAGTGAGATGACCGGCTTTGGTGCAGTCCGAAGTTGGTAGATACTCGATACTACACTCATTAAGGATTATTTTCTTGGAATATTTCGGTCGCCAGTAAAGTGGCTAAACTGAAACAATGAACACAGAAAATAATCTGGTGATATTGAGCTCCTTAGAACCCGGTTACTATTTATAGGACAGGTTGAGCCAACTAAACTTCAAGAGGGTACTTACCTATGAAATCCCATGCAAGCCTGAAACTAGGATCTTGTGTGATTTGCTTGTACATATACTTGTGCATACATCATGAACATCATGAAGCATAATTTGAATCCACTAACCATTTTAAGGGTTTGGATCTTCATCTTTGTTCCTGTTTTGTAGGTAATGGATTCACTCCGCAGAAAAACAATTCAGGTCAACCTTGTGAGAATCTCTCCTCAACTCAAGGAGCTTACCTCCAAGATTCCAGAGAATTCTCCCTTCAGTGAAAGACACGGTAGACTTCTCAACTTGGTCAACTCCAACATTGAAGAAGACATGGTGAAAGTTCTCTTCCAGTTCTTTGACCCCCTACACCATTGCTTTACATTTCCTGATTACCAACTAGTACCTACTTTGGAGGAATTTTCTCAACTCCTGAGGATTCCTATTCTCCATCAACTACCCTACAACGGTACGGAAAGAGAACCAAAGCCTGAAGATGTTGCTCAAGCCCTACACTTGCAACCATCTGATATCAAAGGTCATTGGGAAACCAGAAGTGGTGTCAAGGGTTTCTTGGTAAAGTTTCTATTTGAGAAGGCACAAGACTGCTGGAATTCTCTAGATCTGCAAGCTTTTGAGGAGATTGTAGCACTTCTCATCTATGGGTTGGTCTTGTTCCCAAGCCCTGATCAGCTTATAGATGTGAATGCTGTCAAGATTTTCATATCTCGGAATCCTTTGCCTACATTGCTTGGGGACATCCTATACTCATTTCACACACGAACAATGAGAAAAAGAGGTGTTCTCATATGCTGTACCCCTCTTCTAGCAAGGTGGTTTATTTCTCACCTTCCCCAGTCAGCCTTGAAGAATGAGCTAGGCTTGAGGTGGTCACAACGGTTGATGACTCTTACACATTCTGATGTTCATTGGTGTTCTCGGTCCAGAGAAAATGTCATCATCATTGATCGTTGTGGGGAATTCCCTAATGTTCCACTACTTGGCATTAGGGGAGGCATTACCTACAACCCATGTTTGGCTTTGAGACAGTTTGGATATGCTCGAAGGGATGGCCCTCATGATATGCTAATTCCAGATTTGGTTTTTGACTTCGACAACGACGCTCATGGACTTCGACAAAGGTTTATCCGAGCTTGGAGGATGCCCAACAAAATGGATAGTAAGACACTGGGACACAAGAATTCTATCCCCCTTGAGCCTTACCTCAAGTGGGTACGAACCCACGCCCAGAGTCTTATGATGACCTACCCCTACATTCTCCATGTGATCAAAGAGCCCGTTATGGAAGGGGAGGTTCCATGAACCCTCCTACATCCTGACATGCCAACATCATTGGAAGAATTGCAAAAGAGTTGGATACAGCCCAAGGAAGAACATAATACCTTTGAAGCCATCTTCTACGCCAGTGAAAACAAGGTTTTGGAACTTACCCGTCAACTTCACGAAGAGCAGAATCTCAACACTTACATCGCACCAAAGAGGATGCGCAACGTCTTTTTACATTAAGAATTTTGTAATATTTTGCCCATGGGGCATTTATGTACTAACAAATTTCTTCTTATTAATATTACGTGTGTTCTTTTTGTTTGCAACAACTATGAATTTCTGAATCCTTGAATGCATTACATGAATACATATCATTCATCATATGCATAAACAGGTCTTCACACCAGGTTTCCTTATCTTTCTGTTGTTTATTTCAGCAAGATGGATATAGAGCAGACGGTCAAAGATCTGCAAGCACATAATTCCCAGTTCCAACAACTCCTCATGACCTTGGCAAAGGGTCGGAGGACCTTAAAGCACTGTTAGAGAAAGAGAAGGAAAAAGAAAAGGAGAAAAAGAAGAAAAGGGTTGGTGTGACCACTCTGGGTAGAAGATTTGAGAACCAAGCTAGAAGGGTCCTGGACTTCCCTTCAACTTCTGATGAAGGGGTTGGCAAAGGAAAGGGAGTTGCAGTACCATCCGAGTCTGAGGCTGAAGAAGAAGAAGAAGAGGATGAAGATTATTCTGAGCAGTAATACCCTCATGCAGACGACAAGTATAAGAATATGGAAGAGCGGTTGGCAGCTATGGAGGTACAAAGAGTGCCTGGGTTGGATTTCGAAGAACTAGGGTTGGTTGCTGGGATTATCATTCCCCCTAAATTCAAGGTGCCTACATTTGCTAAATATGATGGTTTATCTTGCATGAAGATGCACCTACGGTCCTACGTCAGAAAGATCCAACCTCATTCTTCTGATAAGGATCTGTGGGTCCACTTTTTTCAAGATAGTCTTTTGGGTACGCAATTGGACTGGTTCTACCAGCTTGAGAGGGCTGACGTACATAATTGGGAGGATCTGGTTGCTGCCTTCTACCGATAATATCAATATAACACGGATTTAGCACCTACTCGTACTCAACTATAGAGTATGGGTATGGTTTCTAACAAAGGCTTTAAGGAGTATGCCCAGAAGTGGAGGGACCTGGCTGGAAGGGTGCAGCCACTATTGTCTGAAAGAGAGCTGGTTGATATGTTTTTGGGGACACTGTCTGGTCCATTCTTTAATCACCTGATAGAAAGTTCATCGGCAGGGTTTATTGAATTAATTCTGACTGGTGAACAAGTTGAAACTGGCATCAAGAGTGGTAAGATTCAAAAAGATACATCTGCTTCTGCTCCTGTCAAGAAACCTTTTCCAGCCAAGAAAGAGGTGTCAGTTGTTTACACTCAAAAAGGTCGAGGAAGGGAAGAGCGCCGGTCAACGGTGGGGGTTGTAATGATCCAAAAGACTGCAATTGATCAGCCTAGGAATGATCAACCAAGAACCAACCAACAAAGGGGGGAAAGGCCTGCCAGACAGTTCACCAAAATAAACATGACGCCTGCCCAGGTTTTCCCCCATCTATTGAAACTGAACCTTACAACCTTCAGAGATCCGCCACAAAATCCGAATACAACTTCTCCTTTTTATCATGCCAATGCTAAATGTGATTACCATTCCGACGGCATAGGGCACGACACCAACAACTGTTGGCCCCTCAAAAACAAGATCCAAGATTTAATAGATGCCAAGGAGGTAGAATTCGACGTGCCCGAAAAGCCGAACGTGATTTCTACCCCAATGCCCAAGCATGGTCATAATGTCCATGCTATTGAAGAGGATTTGTATGTTGCCGTTGTTGATGACTTAATGACCCCTTTGTCAATGATCAAGATAAATCTGTTGAAAGCCAGAATCTTTCCAGGCTGTGAAAAAGATTGTTACTTTTGTTCGTCTCTACAATCCGACTGTCAGCTATTGAAGTCAGGCATCCAACGCCTGATGGATAATCAAGAGATCCTCTTTTAGAAAACTCCTGTTGCTACTATTACTCTTGTTACTCTAATCAATGATGTTGCTATATTCACCATTTCCGACAATCTTTCCAAGGTCTGCAAAAGACCTGTTAAGATTACACCTGATCCAAAGTTTGTACCGCTGAAGATTACCATGCCGGGGCCTATCCCATATAAGTCCAACAAGACGATACCGTGGAATTATGGAGGAGAGATCTTCTACCACGGTGTTAAGCAGATCGAATCAGTCGAAGAGAATTCTGAAGAAGAAACTCCTGACGTAGGAAATATTGTGGGGACAAGTAAGATAACTCGTAGCAGAAGAATCTTCTCTCCGTAGATTGCTCCTCCAAGGGCATTCTTCGGACCCTCAAGTGCTCCTGTGCCAGTCAAGATATATGTACGAGGTCCAATTATTGAAGAAATTGTTACTCCTGAAGTTGTACCCTCTGCTGTTACTGCTGATAAAGGTAAGGGAATCGAAGAAGCGCCCGTCAGGACGAGGGCTCAGCCTTTGGTTATCCCCGAGACCACCCAAAAGGAAATGGAGGAGATTTTAAATATAATCAAGAAGAGCGACTATGATCTCCATGCTGGCCCTATTGCTCTGTTGCTCTGTTCTGAGGCTCATGCCAAAGCCTTGATCAAATTCCTGAAGACGGCGCACGTGCCTCAAGAAACTTCTGCGGATCAGTTTCAAGAGTGTGTAGCTAGCCTTACAGCCGACAATGGTCTTGGCTTCTCTGATGCCTATCTAACGTCTAAAGGAAGAAAGCATAATGATATGCTGCATGTTTTGGTAGAGTGTAGAGGGACCACACTTGCTCATGTTCTGGTTGATACCGGATCATCTTTGAATGGCCTACCAAAGAAAGCATTGGACAAGCTAGACTGTGAAGGTTTGACCTTAAAGCCCAGTAATATCATTGTTAGAGCCTTCAACGGTTCTAAGCGGATGGTTCACGGAGAGGTGGACATCCCAATTAAGGTGGGAACGGAAATTTTTAACTCTACATTTTATGTGATGGACATCCGTCCTTCATATTCGTGCTTGTTGGGAAGGCCATGGATCCACAACGTTGGGGAAGTCACTTCTTCTTTACACCAAATGCTAAAATATCCAGTCCAGGGTAAAATCATAACAGTTCATGGTGAGGAGGAGTATATGATAAGTCACCTTAACTCTTTCCGCTACATGGAGTTAGATGGTGAATTCATAGAAGCACCTTTCCAACACTTTGAAGAGGTTTCTCCTGAAGTTGTGGTAGCCAAGATAATGACTGATGTGCCCATCATTACCAAACTTGTGTCCCGGATGTCATCCCTTAAAGATACGGAGGCTGTGATCAAGGAAGGAGGAAGTACAGTATGGGGTCAACTGCCAGATTTTCCTTACAAGACAGATAAGTGCGGTTTGGGTTTCACTGCTGCTAGTCAGAAGGTTATGCGTCTCTCCCGAGCTGGAGGACCACCATTAAAGATCACTCATCACGGAGTTCATGCTTTGGAAGATGATGAAGATGAGGGAAATTTTGAAGATTGGATTTTCCCGACCATTGAAGGAGGATTGAACAACTGGGAGGCGAAAGACTTCGTCCTCATTACTTTCATCAATCAGTAATTTATCTTTTGAACATTTCCTGTTTGGTTTGTGTGATACGGTGGGAAAGAACTGACTTTTTTTTTAATGCTATTTCGCGTTTTGCGTTTGTTTTCGCAAAATGTCGCGGTAAGCAAGAGTCGCCACCGTCTTTTATTTTATCCAACAAGGAAAGGAAAAAAGCATAGAAAAATTCCTTTTTCGAGATATTTCTCGGGTCCGGGGGGTAGATTATAGAAAGGGAAGGTGTTAGCACCCTTTCTATCTGTGGTTATCCACGGGCTCTTAGGTACTTGCTCAAAGTGTTTTCAAAAATTAGCTTTCTTTGTGTTTGTGGGTTTGAAAGAAGTTTTTGTTTGAAAGGTGTAAGTGCGGAAAGTTTTTGTTTTGTTTAGAAAGAGCAAGTACTTAAGAACCATCTACCTACTCGAAAAAGGAATCAATCTGTACTAATGTCCTTTAGACAATGCTATCCCACTATTGATGAGTAGGTAGCATCGTCGTTGGAGTTTAAGGGTCAATTCGATTAAGGGACGTGCGGTCACTAAAGCAATGTTAGGACGCCTTAGCGGTAACCCTAATGTCTTAGATCATTTTTCCGAGGCAACTATGATCTTTGGACAAGAGGGCGACCTCTAAAATTTCCTATACTTAATGACCGCGTTACGAAGGCAACCAAGTGAGGTGTACCCTAAGAGTGCGCATGTGCGAGTGTGTTGTTTTCAATTTATTTTATCTTTGTACATGTTAGTGGTTATCTATGTTGATTTTAGGTTTAACATTCGATCTTGTCATGCATTCCCTATTATCAAACATCTAACAGTTTATAAGTTGCGGAAATTAAATTGCGAAATTTAAAACTAACTATTACAAGGCGTCAGGTATTTACATCGCCAAAAGCAACCCTTGAAATTAAAATGCGGAAAATAAATAAAGCGATAAAAAATAGTCCTAATTAAACTATTACATTCCAAGAAATAGATACAATATTGAAATAAAATGGAACGCGTGTGAGAAATTAAATCGGGCGCAAGTTTCTAGGGTTTTGACCCTTTGTTTATTAAAGAAAGATTTTTTTTGGTTATTTTGAATTAAAAAGAAATTAGATCTAAGTTAATTATTAAATTAATAAATTCATTAATTAATTAATGAAAATAAATATTTTTGGATTTTTTATATTTAAAGAAATAAAAATAAATTAATCAAAGTTAATAAAACCTAATTGTCTAAGTTAATTTTAATTATTGCAAAATATATTAAAAGTTATTCCTAATTAAAACTAAATTAATCAAATTAATATTTATTAACAAAAATAAAATGCTGAAATTTAATTTTAATAAAGAAAATATTTTTTGGTTTTTTTTTAATTTTATTAAGAAAGAAGGTTTTAATTGGTTAGTTAAATAATAAAATAATAATAATAATTAATTAAAAGAAATAATTAAAATAGAGAGAGTTTAGGGTTTGGGCCTGATTAGAGGGGTCTTGATAGCAATTTGTGGCCCATTAACATACAGGCCTCGTTTGACTTTGTTGATTCTCCACGCGCCCTTTGACTTGATCCCACCATAGGCCTTCATTCTGGATCACCAGATCTGGCCTGGGGTCATCTAGCTAGTGATTAAGTGAGAGACCATGGTACGCTACGCGCTTGGAGTTGTACTGGAGTTCCTGAAGAAAAATAAGAACAAATGCATGGGGGACCTGGGATTCGAACCCAGGTCCTGTTGATCATTGGACAACGCCTCTACCACTCAACTAATGCGCTTCATTTGTTAACATAATGGACAATGAATAATAATATGGAAAAAACAATAATATGCCAGAAATTAAAAAAGAACACGCGCCAAGTTTGAACTATCCAACCAGGGGGGGACGCGTCATCATCTTCTTCGTTCAACCCTGTAAATTTACCTGCGGATTTATATCCGCAGCTAAATTCGTATGTGCATCTTAAAATCTATTCTAGTCCATGGAAATTGATTCCAAGCACATGGTCATGCTCGTCTATCTCCCCTGGTTACATCCATGTCCATCAATGGCGCTGATTTTGCCTGTAGAAGAAATGCCCAAAAAAACAAGACACAAACCCTAGATTCCGCTATGGGGTTACAGGCCAGATAAATGCAATTGGCTAATGCAGAATGCTTATAAATTGGACGATAATCATGAATATGCAAAGATTTTGCAAGAAAAGTGCAAGAATAAGGATATATGAATTCACACGAAAAGCATTTTTTTGAGACACTTACAGAGCTTTTGCACGCGTATGGAGATTGGTTTTGGGTTGGTTATGCTTCAATGATTGTCCAGCAATTGATTAGCGTTGAGATTTGCTTCTGAATTGGCCTCCAAGGACGATTTCAGTTTCACACTTTTTAGCAATTTTTCAAGTTTGGTTCTTGATGATTCTGCAACCCTTATCCCTTGATCTTGTGTGCTTTCACTTGTATATGTAATAAGCAATGCATTAGGTTAACATTTGTGGATTGAATCCTTGCACATTGATGTCATGGGATTTGATTGGATCCACCATTGAAAGCTTGCCTATTTTTTCAAAAATCCAATCTTTTTGCACATGGAATGGTTGATACGAATTTGATACACTTGATGATGATGATTCAATCCTGAAATAGCCAAAAAGAGATCAAATAATCAATGTTTGGATTTTATTTGATTTAAATTGATTTAAAATGAAATAATTCATTAAAAAATAAAATTAAATAATAAAATTGATAAATGGTCACAAGGATGAAGCTAGGACACGTGTGTAGTGTGATAAGATCAAATCAAGTGGAAAAGAATGGGCCCATTTGACAAAATTTGAAGTTTTGGGGATAATTGACTTTTGGCAATTTTGCAAAAATGCCCAACTTCAACAATGCATAACTTCTTCAATTTTGAGATTTTGGAAGTGTTCTTGGACTTTTTGGAAAGCTTGAGATGTCCTTTAACCAACCCTGTTTGTCTCATCTAATTTTGATATTCCATGCTCAAGTTATGAGCTTTGGAAAAAAAAGGTTTTTTTGTTGACTTTCAAAAATGACCTATAATGTCCAAATTTGTAACTTTTTGTGAGTGCATTTTCTGATCTTGGGGTATGAAGATGGATTGTAGGAAATTGCATCCTCTTAAAAATTAGCTTTGGATGGGTCATTTCTCATAAATTATGAGAAAGTTATGTTGGTCAAAGTTGAGTTGACTTTTCCTGCAAAACCCTAATTTAGCAACTTTTGAGTCTTGATGAATTTTGAGCAATCCTTGATGAATCATGATCAAACCTTGATAAAATGATGAAATATCCTTCAAAATGATAATGTTGACAAAAAATCTTGAAGTTTGACTGTATTTGGGTCACAGTTGACTTTTGCCATAGCACAGTCAATTTTTGGACCCCTTGAGCAATTGACTGAGCAAACTTCCTCTGCAAGGCTTGAAATTTGACATGGATGAACTTGAGAACATATTAGGACATTGGGGAGCACTTGAGGTCATTTTTATGCAAGGACCTTGATGCAACACAAAACCCTAATTTGAGGTTGACTGCCTTAGGAGATAGCTTGATTGTCCAACTCTTGAGCAATCTTGAGCAACTTGGAGATTTTTCTTACAATGTTTTGAGAAATATGAGAGGGCAAATTTTGGGGTGAAATAGCTTCCCCTGTTCAATTTTCTTAAACTTGAGGATATAGATTGGCTTTCGGGCCTTTCGTGATCCGAAGGTGGAAGATGATTGAACACTAGAGTGCCCAGAAATTTGCACTCGCATGAAGTAGTATCAGCCTGATGATGTCGGGAATGGGCTTACATATGTCATTTGGAGACTGTTGATAGATGGTCTGAACTTCGACTGGAAAACGAATCAGGGAGATCTTATTGTCGATCTGACTGAACCAGAGAAGGTCTTGGATTAACTTAGACTTGATAAGAATCAGAGAAATCTTAGGATCGATTTAACCAAACCAGACGAAAGTCTTGGAATATCCTCAACTGGAATACGAATCAAGGAGATCTTCGCATCGATCTGACTGAACCAGAGGAGGTCTTGGATTAACTTTGACTGGATCGACATCAGAAAAAATCTTCGAATCGATTTAACTGGACCAGATAAAAGTCTGGGAATAACTTCAACTGGGATACGAATCAGGGAGATCTTCGCGTCGATCTGACTGAACCAGAGGAGGTCTTGGATTAACTTTGACTGGATTGGCATCAGGAAAAAAATCTTCGAATCGATTTAACTGGACCAGACAAAAGTCTTGGAATAACTTCAACTGGAATATGAATCAGGGAGATCTTCGCGTCGATCTGACTGAACCAGAGGAGGTCTTGGATTAACTTTGACTGGATCGGAATCAGAAGAAAAAAATCTTCGAATCGATTTAACTGGACCAGACAAAAGTCTTGGAATAACTTCAACTAAAATACGAATCGGGGAGATCTTCGCGTCGATCTGACTGAACCAGAGGAGGTCTTGGATTAACTTTGACTGGATTGGCATCAGAAAAAAAATCTTCGAATCGATTTAACTGGACCAGACAAAAGTCTTGGAATAACTTCAACTGGAATACGAATCAGGGAGATCTTCGCGTCGATCTGACTGAACTAGAGGAGGTCTTGGATTAACTTTGGCTGGATAAGAATCAGAAAAATCTTCGAATCGATTTAACTGAACCAGACGAAAGTCTTGGAATAACTTCAACTGGAATACGAATCAGGGAGATCTTCACGTCTATCTAACTGAACCAGAGAAGGTCTTTGACATAGTTTAGAATTAAACTGCATCTTTCCTGAAAGGTAAAGGTCAGGCATATGCAATGCATGATGTATGAAATGCATGATATATATCAAGCAATGATGCTCTCAAAATAAATGAGATTATGTGGTATGATGCGTATATGCATGTATCATGATGTATGGAAATGTAATGTTTTAGTTGGGAAAATAAATCCCGGATAGTTGCTGGAGACAAGAGTTGAATTCTTCGCTTCCACTGGGGATGGTGAACGAAGGTGATTGCGAGAATAAACCTGTGGTATAAGATAACTCTGTTGGGGATTAAACTGACGAGGAGATTACTCTGTGGGGAAGAGATGCTCTGCTGAGGATTCCACTGATAAATTCTGCTGGTGATATTGAATCTTTCGGGGATTGAATTCCTGTTTGTGAAAGGAAAGAACTTCACTGGGGATGATCTTTCAGTTGCGGCTTCACTGGGGATAACCTGTTAGATTCTTGTGAGGATAATCCTTTGAATTCGGCTGGGGAGATTTATTTTGTACTCCGCTGGGGATAAACTTCCAGAGTCTACTGGGGATGATGCTTCAACTCTGTTGGGGAAGCTTTTTCCAACTACGTTGGGAAAACTTTAACTTCGCTGAGGGTATCTTGTATTCTGCCGGGGAGCATTCTTATACTCTACTAGGGAATATTAAGGCTGTCGGGGATATCAAGCCTTTTTAGTGCTGATGGTAGGTCAACTCTGCTTGAGGAGGGTGTGATACGGTGGGAGAACTGACTTGGTTTTTGTGTTTGTATTCGCACTTGTTCGGTTTAGCAAGAGTCGCCACCGACTTTTTATTTTATCCTAAAGGAAAGGTTAAAAAGCACAGGAAAAACCTTTGAGATGTTTTCGTGGGTTCGGGGTGTAGATTATAGAAAGGGAAGGTATTAGCACCCTTTTCATCCATGGTTATCCATGGGCTCTTAGTTACTTGTTTTAGATCACTTGCCTTGATTTTCAATTGCTTGAAATGGTGGTGTGTGTGTGTGTGTTTTAAAATATTTTTTGAAAAAGATGCCTTGTCTAGGCAACCGTTGTAACAATTCTTTACTCGAATGTTTTACAAAGGTGTTTGTCTTTTCGAAAATATGTTTCAAGGTTTTGAAAGTTATTTTGAAAGTTGTGTTGTGGAGTGTGTTTTGAAAAGTAGGAAAGTGTGTTTTGCAAGTTTAATCAAGTAACTAAGAGTTGTCTACCCCTAAATTTACTCAAAGATTTTTCCTATGTTTTAACCCTTTTAACAGTATTGTTCCACCATTGTATTTGGTGGACAATCTTGTGTTAGGATGTTAACGGGACAGGCGCGGGTCATCGTATGGACCATGAATGCAATGGTGCCAAGTGTCTTTGGCAATTTTTCTTGAAGGGACTATGATCATTTCGTTTAGGCAACTTCGAAAGCGTCATTGAGGGACTATGATCATTTGATTTGTTTTGTTTTGCCAAAGAAACTCAGCATGCAAGCATGGCCCATTTTGGAAGGCAACAAGCGGGATTACCCTAGGGGTGCAAGTGTGAATTGTGTATTGATTATCATGAATTTGTCTTGTATTAGGTTATCTAGCGGTTGATTTTATTTACATACAAACCCTAGGTCTAAACATGGTATAATTGAAAGCGATAAATTGCGGGAATTTAAAGTCTACGCTATTACAAATAAGTATCCGGGGATGGGGGTACAAATATTTACAAATGGGGATGAGACTTATTAGGAGAGTAGTGTCCAAATATATTTACAACCAAATCGAATCGCATTCTCAAATGTAACATGTATCAATGTACAAGAATAAAAGACAAGCAAATGTATTGGTGAAAGTGTATGTGATTATTTACAAGTGATGCAAGATATTAACTTAATGCAAAATTAAGTATTTTATTTATTATTTATGTTTTTGTTAATGTCTTATAAACAAAATATTTAATTAAAAGAAAAGAAAAATGTTTTAAGTTTAAGAAAAATTAATGTTTATACATTTTAGTTTATATACAAAAGGGTTTTAAAGAAAAGAAAAGAAAATTGTTTAAATTTAAGAAAATTAATGTTTATATATTTTCTTCAAAATGTAATAAAATAAAAAGGAAACAATTAAGAAAATTTGTGTAAAGATGTGTTATTTTTATTTAACAAAAAAATATTAATTTAGATTATGTATAAAAATGGTAAAGTGATAAAAAAAAGGTATTAGTTTATAAGTATTAAAAAAGAATAAGAATAAAAGAAAAGATTGAATGGGCCTAAAGGGGATGCTTGGCCCAAACAAAAACAGATAGGATTAGGAAAAGGAGGGGGTACGCGCCATATTTTGAGTTGGGCTTAAGGCAAATGGTTGGGGCAAGGCCCAAGACGAGTTTTGACAATAGTTTGTAAGGGTTCGTTTAGGTTTGCTTCATTTTGGAATTAGGGTTTACAACATTACAGAGGCGCCGTTTCCACCTTTCTTCGTTTCCTTCGTTCTCCTTGAGCTTTCTGAACGCCTCCGCTTGTGGCCACCAGGCGCCGCCTCTGCTTCTTCCTCTCCATGGTCACGCAGGCGGTGGTTACACAAAAGGTATGATCTTTGTTTTATGTCTTAACGCATTTTTAGGGTTTTCGTTCATATGTTATTAGTTCTGATCTTTATCTTTGTTATTTGTTTCTGTTTGAGATGCGTGAAAAGGAAGAGAACGATACCTTTGTTGGAGACGGAGGAATGGAATGGAGGCGCCTTAGGCGGCCGGCGAGGGAGCGCGATGCTGAGCTTGCTCTGTAGAAAACTGGTACTTTGTATTTCGCTTTTTGATGGTTTTGTGATGAACACTGAAAACCCTTGTATAATTTTATTTTCCTCTTCCACTTGTTGCTTGCTCCTATTTGCTTCTTTTCCTCTTCTGCTTATTTGAACGCTTTCCTCTGAATACTCGTTGAAATGTTACTCAATGATGAGCTTTAAGTTCTGAGAGTTTGGATTTTAGCCTATGATGAATCTGATTCTGAGGCATTAGGGTTTGTTTGATTCTGAGATGTCTGATATGCTTGCCTCTGAATACTTGTTGAAATGTTGAGGTTGATTCTGAGTTGCCTCTTGTTCCTCTTTTGCCTGCTTGAATGCTTGTGTGCTTAGATTCTGAGATGCCTATTAAGCTTGTTGTTGGCCCTATGATGAAGTCATTCTGAGGGCTTGGATGTGTTTGATTCTGAGCTTGCCTGTTTGCTTGATATTTCACTTCTGAACAGTTTCTCCTCTCTTGATGCTGGGTTGGTGATTTTGGCTATGTTGACCCTATGATGAACATGGTTATGAGGGCTTTATTTGGATATGTTGGATACTTTAAAATGGTTTGGATATTGTATGTAAGCTTATTGGTGAAGGCTTTTTTCTGGTTTGATGTCCTAGTTTTGATAGGTTTTAAAAGGTTTGAGGGCCTTTGGAGTTTATGATTCTGTATAGGTTAGCAGGCTTCAAGCTTGGTTACAGGCTTGTGTAGAGGTTTGTTTTAGTTTGTATAGCTTTTTCTGGTTTGATGGTGAGTTCTGGATTGAAGGTAGTTACAGGCCTGCTTGAAGCAAGCTCTATGCAGGCAAACAGTTTTGAGGCAAGCTTAAGCAGGCCTTTCTGGTTTGTGGCTTGCTGTTTAGAGGCTTGTGTTCTGTTACAGGCTTGTGTTATGTTATAGTTTGAGGCAGTTTGGAAATCTTTGATTCAGTTTGTGTTATTTCTGTTATGTATTCTGCCTCCCTCCCCTTTGTTCTGGTATATCTTCTTTATATCTTTAAGCCTCAAGCCTGCTGTAAGCCTTTCTCTCCTCTCTCTTTCTCTCTCCACGGATTTAAAAAGCATTTTTTATGGCTTTCGACTGTACCTTTCTGAAAAAGTATACTGGCTAGAAAATGATGATTTTTTTGAATATGCTTGCATTGTTAGTTTTCCTCTGCACACTTTCCAGATTTCCTGCATATTGTGTGTACTTCTTGATATCTTTTTGACAGCCTTTTGATAGCTTTTGGACAGTTGGTTGACATTGGACTTGGTTTGCCATGTGCAGTTCAGTTTGCCTTTGTAATTTGGTTTGGAATTTTGAAATGGGCAATTTGTTCTTTTTTGCATATTCAGTAGCTGTTCAGTTTGCCTTTGTGCATCAGTTTGAACTTTGTAGCTTGTACATGCTGTTTGTTTGGCATTTTGACTATGCAGCTTTATGCATTTTTTAAATTTGCAAAACACATTTCTATCCCTCTTTGTGAACCAAGAGTATTTCTTGTGATTTGCAGAGAGGGTGAACAACTGATTCCGGCCAGTCACTTTTAATGATGATTTTTTAAATTAACTGTCTGCTTTTTTTTTATTTCATCTGTATTTGACTTCTTTCCCTTCTTTTTTTTTTAAGATGAAAATCAATTGAGCAATGGGGAGCAGCAAATAGAAGACGAAGACTTAGGAAACTTAGGATGCAATTTTATTTCACTTTTAATCATTGTAACAAATATTATTATAAATACTTGTAAATAATTACTGTATTTAAATAACACTTGTACAAATAATTAAAAATAATTAAAAGTCTTTTTTATTGATATTCCTTTTAATTCTTCTTCAATTGTTTATTTAATTATTCATATTTCTTAAATTATAATAACTGGAAGTAAATCCCAACTATTCTAACTCAGAAATGATAAATAATCAATAAACGTCCGGCGTTCCGAATAATCAAAGCATTGCACAGCTAAACAACAAACGTCCACATGTCCTTTTTTTCACTGATTAAATCAAACACTGCAAACTCTCAATCAGAAGCCTCAACCCATATCCCAGAGTAAATTGAAAAGGACTGTAGAACTAATTCTTCCTGAGAATGCGCGCGCAAACCCTAGTTCTTGATTTATTGTCAAAGAAGCGCCTGTCTGATCAAACCCTGAGCCAAACTCAACCAAACCCTAATAATCTGCTTGAACTGTTCTAGAGTCCATGAAAACCCTAATTTGGATAGACTGATAAGAAAAAGTCTGTTTGACTGATTCTTACGCCAATCTAAAAAGTCAGGGAAAACCCGAAGCTGTGATTTCTTGTGGAAAAAGAGGAGGGCAAATTTTGGGGTACAACAGTTGCCCCTGTTCAATCTTCTTGAACCTGAAGAGTTAGATTGGCAAGTTTGCCTTTCGCGACTCGAGGGTAAAAGGAGATTTGACACTAGAGTGCCCAAAAAATTTGCACTCGGTGATGTGATGGTAGAGGGAATGGGCTTAAAGATGCCATTTGGAGATGGGCTTAGAGATGCCATCTAGGGATGTGACAGAATCTTGTCGAGGGATGGGCTTAGAGATGCCATCTAGAGATGTTTGTTTAATTGTATGTCGTTGGTGAGTGGACGAGTATCAGAAAGGTATCCATGTTTTGGAACATCTCTGAACTGGGGGTCTGAACAAGCAATAGATTGACATCCATGTTTGGAGAATCCGTAAACTGTTTTCAGGAGTTGAAGTTGAATAAGCAATAGATCAGCATCCATGTTGGGAGGCGTCCGTAAACTGTTTTCAAAAGTTGAGAAGAATCTGAACAAGCGATAGGTTAACATCCGTTACTGGAGAACCCGTGAACTGTTTTCAGAAGTCTTGAAGTTGAATAAGCAATAGAGCAGCATCTGTTGTTGGGAAGCGTCCGTAAACTGTTTTTAAAAGTTGAGAAGAATCTGAACAAGCGATAGGTTAACATTCGTTACTGGAGAACCCGTGAACTGTTTTTAAAGGTTGAGTCTGAAGCTTATTAATCTTTATCCTAAAAAAGGGTAAGATATTAGCTGAAACACAAAGTCATGTTGCATGAAATGTATGATGCAATGTTTGTTATATCAATGTTTATGATATGAATGTAATGAATGCGCATGTAGGCTGATGAGCTGTCTTGCTGAGGATAGATGAATCCTGGATGGCTGGAGATAAAAGAATCTTGACTGCTGTCGGGGAAAGCGAATCTTTGACTGCTGCAGGGGATTGAAAATCCTTTGATTGTTGAAAATGAGAAGTCCTGGGACCGCTGTTGGGGAATCCAGAGCTTGGGTTGTATGCCAATCTACTGGGGATTCCTGTCTTGAGGGGATCTTCACTGGAGAATATTCGAATATCCTGTGAGGAACCGAGAATGAGAGTCTTCATTCTGCTTGGGGATTGATAGTTGGAAGTTTTAGCTCCGCTGGGGATTGACAGCTTTGGCTCCACTGGGGATTTTGAAACTTGACTCTGGGGGGAATTAGATTCTGTAAGGCTCTCTGGCTGGGGAAATCAACTTTGAGAAAGCTCTTGTTCTGCTGAGGATCCTGAAGTTTAACTCTGTTCGGGGAATTAGGAACTCAGGTTATATGCCACTTTGAGAATGAGAATCTTCATTCTGTTAATGGTTAGAAATTGGGAGTATACCAATCTTCTGAGGTTTTAAGGATGAAAGTCTTCATTCTTGAGTGTCAGGAATTGGGAGTATACCAACCTTCTGAGATGATGAGAATCTTCATGCTGTTAACGGTCAGAAATTGGGAGTATACCAATCTTCTGAGGTTTTAAGGATGAGAATCTTCATTCTTGAGAGAAATAGATTTTTAGGAGCTTCAATTGTCCGTTATTCTGTTGGTGGTTGTAACTTCCAACAGGTAATGAAGGAATTTTGATGACCTTGGTGATTGACATTCAAATGCCCCAAGTGATGGTGATGGAGACTTGCCCCAAGTTTACTGAACTTTTTGAGAGATTTGTTGAAATCTTGACTGGACTGCCCCAGGTTAACTGAATGGTGACATGTCATGCCCCCTTGTTGATAGGAGATTTGTCAATGGAAGTGTCATCCTTTTTGAATTGATTTTGTTCACTGAGAGCTTTCGTTCATCGGATATTCGTTGCGTGAACTTCTCCACTGTCAAACAAATAGCCAAATGCAAACAGTGATATTCAAGCAATGCAAAGTTTATGTTTGTCTCTAAGTTTTGAAAAAAGCGTTTTTTAGCAGAAAAATTTTTGTAAGACAAATTCAACACAAGATTTAGGGCAAAGCCTTACAGGAGTCAGGATACCTTTTGTAACAGTATGCTTTCGAACTAACTTGTGCTTCAATTAGGACTTTTGAAGGGTTGTAACGTGGCTTAGTTCACGGTTTAAGAAACAAAGGATAAAGGCTCAAAGTATATTTGTATCCACCCGCTCTTCGTGATGTTCTTCAATCCTAAGCTTAGTTAATTGTGCGTTGCACTCTATTTGAGTTTGGAACGACCTTTTGGGTGATGGTTCACCAATTGAATTTATTGGGAGGAAGTCATCCTTTTTTTTGCAACACTTTTCATGTTGTTGAGGATTTGTAGTGACCTCGTTCTTTTGATTTGTTATCCCTAACTTTTGTCTGACTGTTCCTGTTTTCGAGATTACAGTCAGCGGGATGCCCCAGGTTTCTTAAGCCTCCTTTATAGGTTTTGGCTCAATGGGTTTTTCTCTTTTGAGAGATTATGACTGCCTATGAGATAAGGAACCATCACTGTCTTTTGATTCCAGAGGAATGCTTTTCTCTTTTTGATGCCGTTCGTTGTATTACGAACTGAGAGTTTGCGACTTCAATGCGCATCTTTTTTTTTTGAATTAACTGAGATACTACCCTGCCCCAGGTTTATATCAAAGGTTTTGATTTGTTTAGAACAGAAAACTCCTACTTCTTTGGCTCGAAGGGGTTGACTAGGGATTATCTTCCTTATAACTCCAGTGTTTGGGAATTGAAAGAAATGCCTGTACATCATCAGCACGGTCTGTTCAAAAGCATAATGTATGAGATTATGGTATTATTTCGTCATCCTCCCTCTAAAGGCTTGTAGCTTTTTATCAAGAGTTAAATATCATAAAGAAAGCATAAGAGTAGTGAGAACGAATGGATGAATTCAAGACAAACATATGCAATGCATTAATGAAACAAAGTTTGACATTAAAAGATAATTGTTTGAATAACAAAAGAAATTACAACTTTGAAAATTCAAATGAAGCAAAAGTCTTTCAGTTTGAGCTTTGTTATTTCAAGTGGAGAACCCTTGGCAGAAGAATTCAGTCTGGCCATCTTGTGTGAACTACAACATTCCTTCGTCGATCAGGTTTTGAATCTTGTACTTCAACGCCCAACAATCGTTTGTATCATGTCCAGGGCTATCAGAATGATAGGCACACCTGGCATCTGGATTGTACCTAGGAGAAAAAGTTTTGGGATTTGGATGAGGTCTTTTTGGTGTAATCAGATTCATCCTCAGCATGTGTTGCAAAGCTTGGGACAGTGGTATGTTAATGTTGGTAAATTGTCTTTTGGGCTGGCTTTGCCTTTGCTGATTTTCTGTTTGATGTTGACGAAGTCGTTGTTGGGCTCAT
The DNA here is from genome assembly GCA_948472305.1 of Vicia faba. Taxonomy (NCBI): domain Eukaryota; kingdom Viridiplantae; phylum Streptophyta; class Magnoliopsida; order Fabales; family Fabaceae; genus Vicia; species Vicia faba. The sequence continues at coordinate 470,354,178 of OX451735.1, forward strand.
GATGTGGAAGCAAAGTGAGAAGATCTTCTCTCCTTTAAACCAATTTCTTGTCTCATGGGAAGCTGAGCAAGGCCTTGATTTCTGGTCCTGATTGTTTGCCCCATACGGTCGCAACCGTCTTGACGAAATTGATTGATAAGAACCCTCAACTCCTCTTGTCCTTGTGCCAGATTTTGGATAAGAACCATCTAGCTCCTCAGTTGCCCCTTCAATATGGCTATCTCAATTTGTAGCTCCAACTGGTCATCTCTGTCGTTCCCAAGATTTCCCATGATCATGCCCCTGGCGAGGAGCGCTTTGACCTCTTCTTGTCCCTTGGATAGGTTCAAGAACATCTCTTGAAGTTGAGCGTTTTGAGCTTGGATGTCCTTGATAGTCTGCTCCAGAGCCATCTCTTACTGAAATAAACAGTAGGAGAATAAGGAAACCTGAAAAGGAAAAAAACTGTTATGATGTAATGCATGATATGTGAATGCATGTTTTTAAGGATCTCTTGGGGTAAACACAAGAGAATGTTAGAGGTTGAACTTCTATCTTTGATTGGAGAACTTTGCACCTGTGGATGTCTTTCCACGAGAATCAAGCTCACCATGTCAAGTGGGTTATAGCCCCTGATTCAAGTTGTTGCACTTGATCTTTGATGGCATTTGTTTAGAGGAGAAACATCTTGCCCTTTGGTAGACGTCTGGTTCAACGTGACCCTGCATCAACAGACCCTCGAGTTCCTTGAAATGGTTAGTAAAAAATGCTATGGTATGATGTCATGATGTTATGTACATGTATGCAAAAGCAAGTGAATGTATATACAGGTAATCATATTCACACAAAGCAAACAAGTCCTTAGGTTTAGGCTTGCACGGGGTTTGTAGGTAAGTACCCTCTTGAAGTTAGTTGGCTCATCCTGTCCTAAAATAGAAACCGGGTTCTAAGGAGCTCAATATCATTGGATTGTTTTCTGTGTTCATTGTTTTGGTTTAGCCACTTAACTGGCGACCAAAATATTCCAAGAAAACAACCCTCAATGAGTGTAGTATCGAGTATCTACCAACTTCAGACTGCACCAAAGTCGGTCACCTCACTACCCCTAAAAAGGCTAAGATGGTCAATTAAGGTTCTAAGAGTTCGTTAGTGCTTCATGACATCACTCAGCGGCCCCGTACTCTCCTTGATTGAACTCAAGGGTTACCGGTACTCACAAATATGTCACACTAACATAGCTTACTGCTTCAACCATGTCGGTATACCCCGCACAGTTCCCTCACAGTTTTATTGCTATTTACCTAAGAAGGTGCCCCAAATCCGGGTGTAGGATTTACAACAAACCCAAACAAGGACCCAAAAAGTAAAGCAATCAATCAAAGAAAGAATGTAAAGGTGATCTAAACCCTAAGGTAACCCCACTTTTAAATTTCTCCCCAGCAGAGTCGCCAGTTCTGTGATACGGTGGGAGAACTGACTTGGGTTTTGCGTTTGTATTCGCACTTGTTCGGTTTAGCAAGAGTCGCCACCGACTTTTTATTTTATCCTAAAGGAAAGGTTAAAAAGCACAGGAAAAACCTTTGAGATGTTTTTGTGGGTTCTGGGGGTAGATTATAGAAAGGGAATGTATTAGCACCCTTTTCATCCATGGTTATCCATGGGCTCTTAGTTACCTGTTTTAGATCACTTGCCTTGATTTTCAATTGCTTGAAATGGTGGTGTGTGTGTGTGTTTTGAAAAATGTTTTGAAAAAGATGCCTTGTCTAGGCAACCGTTGTAACAATTCTTTACTTGAATGTTTTACAAAGGTGTTTGTCTTTTCGAAAAGATGTTTCAAGGTTTTGAAAGTTGTGTTGTGGAGTGTGTTTTGAAAAGTAGGCAAGTGTGTTTTGCAAGTTTAATCAAGTAACTAAGAGTTGTCTACCCCTAAATTTACTCAAAGATTTTTCCTATGTTTTAACCCTTTTAACAGTATTGTTCCACCATTGTATTTGGTGGACAATCTTGTGTTAGGATGTTAACGGGACAGGCGCGGGTCATCGTATAGACCATGAATGCAATGGTGCCAAGTGTCTTTGGCAATTTTGCTTGAAGGGACTATGATCATTTCGTTTAGGCAACTTCAAAAGCGTCATCGAGGGACTATGATCATTTGATTTGTTTTGTTTTGCCAAAGAAACTCAGCATGCAAGCATGGCCCATTTTGGAAGGCAACAAGCGGGATTACCCTAGGGGTGCAAGTGTGAATTGTGTATTGATTATCATGCATTTGTCTTGTATTAGGTTATCTAGCGGTTGATTTTATTTACATACAAACCCTAGGTCTAAACATGGTATAATTGAAAGCGATAAATTGCAGGAATTTAAAGTCTACGCTATTACAAATAAGTATTCGGGGATGGGGGTACAAATATTTACAAATGGGGATGAGACTTATTAGGAGAGTAGTGTCCAAATATATTTACAACCAAATCGAATCGCATTCTCAAATGTAACATGTATCAATGTACAAGAATAAAAGACAAGCAAATGTATTGGTGAAAGTGTATGTGATTATTTACAAGTGATGCAAGATATTAACTTAATGCAAAATTAAGTATTTTATTTATTATTTATGTTTTTGTTAATGTTTTATAAACAAAAGATTTAATTAAAAGAAAAGAAAAATGTTTTAAGTTTAAGAAAAATTAATGTTTATACATTTTAGTTTATATACAAAAGGGTTTTAAAGAAAAGAAAAGAAAATTGTTTAAATTTAAGAAAATTAATGTTTATATATTTTCTTCAAAATGTAATAAAATAAAAAGGAAACAATTAAGAAAATTTGTGTAAAGATGTGTTTTTTTTATTTAACAAAAAAATATTAATTTAGATTATGTATAAAAATGGTAAAGTGATTAAAAAAAAGGTATTAGTTTATAAGTATTAAAAAAGAATAAGAATAAAAGAAAAGATTGAATGGGCCTAAAGGGGATGCTTGGCCCAAACAAAAACAGATAGGATTAGGAAAAGGAGGGGGTACGCGCCAGATTTTGAGTTGGGCTTAAGGAAAATGGTTGGGGCAAGGCCCAAGACGAGTTTTGACAATAGTTTGTAAGGGTTCGTTTAGGTTTGCTTCATTTTGGAATTAGGGTTTACAACATTACAGAGGCGTCGTTTCCACCTTTCTTCGTTTCCTTCGTTCTCCTTGAGCTTTCTGAACGCCTCCGCTTGTGGCCACCAGGAGCCGCCTCTGCTTCCTCCTCTCCATGGTCACGCAGGCGGTGGTTACACAAAAGGTATGATCTTTGTTTTATGTCTTAACGCATTTTTAGGGTTTCCGTTCATATGTTATTAGTTCTGATCTTTATCTTTGTTATTTGTTTCTGTTTGAGATGCGTGAAAAGGAAGAGAACGATACCTTTGTTGGAGACGGAGGAATGGAATGGAGGCGCCTTAGGCGGCCGGCAAGGGAGCGCGATGCTGAGCTTGCTCTGTGGAAAACTGGTACTCTGTATTTCGCTTTTTGATGGTTTTGTGATGAACACTGAAAACCCTTGTATAATTTTCTTTTCCTCTTCCACTTGCTTGCTTTCTCCTATTTGCTTCTTTTCCTCTTCTGCTTATTTGAACGCTTGCCTCTGAATACTCGTTGAAATGTTACTCAATGATGAGCTTTAAGTTCTGAGAGTTTGGATTTTGGCCTATGATGAATCTGATTCTGAGGCATTAGGGTTTGTTTGATTCTGAGATGTCTGATATGTTTGCCTCTGAATACTTGTTGAAATGTTGAGGTTGATTCTGAGTTGCCTCTTGTTCCTCTTTTGCCTGCTTGAATGCTTGTGTGCTTAGATTCTGAGATGCCTATTAAGCTTGTTGTTGGCCCTATGATGAAGTCATTCTGAGGGCTTGGATGTGTTTGATTCTGAGCTTGCCTGTTTTCTTGATATTTCACTTCTGAACAGTTTCTCCTCTCTTGATGTTGGGTTGGTGATTTTGGCTATGTTGACCCTATGATGAACATGGTTCTGAGGGCTTTGTTTGGATATGTTGGATACTTTGAAATGGTTTGGATATTGTATGTAAGCTTATTGGTAAAGGCTTTTTTCTGGTTTGATGTCCTAGTTTTGACAGGTTTTAAAAGGTTTGAGGGCCTTTGGAGTTTATGATTTTGTATAGGTTAGCAGGCTTCAAGCTTGGTTACAGGCTTGTGTAGAGGTTTGTTTTAGTTTGTATAGCTTTTTCTGGTTTGATGGTGAGTTCTGGATTGAAGGTAGTTACAAGCCTGCTTGAAGCAAGCTCTATGCAGGCAAACGGTTTTGAGGCAAGCTTAAGCAGGCCTTTCTGGTTTGTGGCTTGCTGTTTAGAGGCTTGTGTTCTGTTACAGGCTTGTGTTATGTTACAATTTGAGGCAGTTTGGAAATCTTTGATTCAGTTTGTGTTATTTCTGTTATGTATTCTGCCTCCCTCCCCTTTGTTCTGGTATATCTTCTTTATATCTTTAAGCCTCAAGCCCGCTGTAAGCCTTTCTCTCCTCTCTCTTTCTCTCTCCACGGATTTAAAAAGCATTTTTTATGGCTTTCAACTGTACCTTTCTGAAAAAGTATACTGGCTGGAAAATGATGATTTTTTTTAATATGCTTGCATTGTTAGTTTTCCTCTGCACACTTTCCAGATTTCCTGCATATTGTGTGTACTTCTTGATATCTTTTTGACAGCCTTTTGATAGCTTTTGGACAGTTGGTTGAAATTGGACTTGGTTTGCCATGTGCAGTTCAGTTTGCCTTTGTAATTTGGTTTGGAATTTTGAAATGGGCAATTTATTCTTTTTTGCATATTCAGTAGCTGTTCAGTTTGCCTTTGTGCATCAGTTTGAACTTTGTAGCTTGTACATGTTGTTTGTTTGGCATTTTAACTATGCAGCTTTATGCATTTTTTAAATTTTCAAAACACATTTCTATCCCTCTTTGTGAACCAAGAGTATTTCTTGTGATTTGCAGAGAGGGTGAACAACTGATTCCGGCCAGTCACTTTTAATGATGATTTTTTAAATTAACTGACTGCTTTTTTTTTATTTCATCTGCATTTGACTTCTTTCCCTTCTTTTTTTTTTTGAAGATGAAAATCAATTGAGCAATGGGGAGCAGCAAATAGAAGACGAAGACTTAGGAAACTTAGGATGCAATTTTATTTCACTTTTAATCATTGTAACAAATATTATTATAAATACTTGTAAATAATTACTGTATTTAAATAACACTTGTACAAATAATTAAAAATAAATAAAAGTCTTTTTATTGATATTCCTTTTAATTCTTCTTCAATTGTTTATTTAATTATTCATATTTCTTAAATTATAATAACTGGAAGTAAATCCCAACTATTCTAACTCAGAAATGATAAATAATCAATAAACGTCCGGCGTTCCGAATAATCAAAGCATTGCACAGCTAAACAACAAACGTCCACATGTCCTTTTTTTCACTGATTAAATCAAACACTGCAAACTCTCAATCAGAAGCCTCAACCCATATCCCAAAGTAAATTGAAAAGGACTGTAGAACTAATTCTTCCTGAGAATGCGCGCGCAAACCCTAGTTCTTGATTTATTGTCAAAGAAGCGCCTGTCTGATCAAACCCTGAGCCAAACTTAACCAAACCCTAATAATCTGCTTGAACTGTTCCAGAGTCCATGAAAACCCTAATTTGGATAGACTGATAAGAAAAAGTTTGTTTGACTGATTCTTACGCCAATCTGAAAAGCAGGGAAAACCCGAAGCTGTGATTTCTTGTGGAAAAAGAGGAGGGCAAATTTTGGGGTACAACAGAGGGTATTGCTGATTCATTCATAGTTGCAAGTCTCAGCTGGGGGAGAGCTGCCATTACTGCCTTACTCTGCGGGGAGTGAAGGTATCTTAGCCATATTCTTCAGCTGAATTTACCGTCGTACTTGGTGGACAGAGCAACTATACAGCTTGGACAATTCTATTGCCCCTGTTTCTAATATTACAAGTAATTCTTTTGTTTCGCATGTAAATATTTATGAGCAGCAATTAATGTCAAATGCATATATCAAAAATGAACATTGGACGTTATTTGTAAAACAAAACAGATAAAGGAAAAACAGTTTGAAATTTCTTTGAAAAATGAATTGTATTGATTTTGAAGTTTGGCCTGTAAATAGGCGTTTTTGTACAAGAGGCTGACGTTCGAGTAAGAGAACGTCGCCGAACAAATAGAATTTACACAATTTGTGAAAAACTAAACAAAACAGCTATGTGAATAATCCCACTGGGTTCCAACTCTACTATTGCCTTTATGTCCTCGATCATCTCATCCCTTTGCTACTTGGTTGAAGGTAGATCAGATTGATTGGTGTTGTCCGAGCTTAATAGTTGATACCGAAGTCTGGATGCAAGGTGATCCAATGAGACATAGTATTACGCTTTGATCCCTAATTTTTTCCTGGACCGCCCTTTCGGGTTTTCAGTCCACCGGGATACCCTTTTTTGCCCAAGTCGCCTTTTTAGGTTTTTGACTTGCCGGGTGTACAGATTTTCATTTTCATCCCTTATTTTTGCCCGAACCCTTTTGGTTCGCCGGGAAGCCCTTATTTTTGCCTAGGTCAGTCAACCTAGCGGGTCTTTGATTATGCGTAGTATCTTTTCACTATGTCTGCATTGACGGGGTGAGGAAGGTCGTCACCATCCATGGTGGTTAGAATCATAGCTCCTCCTGAGAAAATGTTCTTAACCACAAATGGCCCTTCATAAGTAGGGGTCCATTTTCCCCTGGGATCACCTTGAGGTAGGATAATGCGCTTGATTATCAGGTCCCCAACTTGATACTCTTGTCGTCTGACTTTCTTGTTAAATTCTTTGATCATCCGCTTTTGGTACGTCTGACCATGACAAATAGCAGTAAGTCTTTTTTCGTCGATTAAGTTCAGCTGATCAAGCCGGGTCTGAATCCAGTCATCTTCGCTCAAACCTGAATCCTTCATGATCCGAAGAGAGGGTATCTGAACTTCAATGGGCAGGACTGCCTCCATGCCATATACCAAGGAGTAGGGTGTTGCCCATGTTGACGTCTGTGCTGAGGTACGGTACCCATGAAGAGCAAACGGTAACATTTCGTGCTAGTCTTTGTATGTCACTGTCATCTTTTGAACAATCTTCTTAATGTTCTTGTTAGCCGTTTCAACAGCCCCATTCATCTTCGGCCGGTAGGGAGAAGAGTTATGATGTTGTATCTTGAATTGCTCGCAGAGCTCGGTGATCATCTTATTGTTGAGATTGGTACCATTGTCCGTAATGATTCTCTCTGGTACACCGTATCGACATATCAGATTGTGCCGAATGAACCGTGCCACGACGTTCTTGGTTACTGTAGCAAAGGAAGCTGTTTCAACCCACTTTGTGAAGTAATCAATTACTACCAGGATGAAGCGATGCCCGTTGGATGTTGTAGGTCTGATCTCGCCGATCATATCAATGCCCCACATTGCAAAAGGCCAAGGTGCCGTCAAGATGTTTAGAGGAACTGGAGGTATGTGCACCTTATCAGCATAGACCTGACACTTGTGACATGTCCGAGAATGCTGATAACAGTCGGCTTCCATTATGGACCAATAATATCCTGCCTGTAGGATCTTCTTTGCCATGGTATGTCCACTGGAATGAGTTCCGAAAGTACCTTCATGTAACTCCGCCATGATCTTTTCTGCTTCATTCTTATCCACACATTGCAGTAAGGTCGAATCATGGTTACACTTGTAAAGAATGCCATTGATGATGAAGAACTTTGCAGCGAACCTCCTCAGAAATTTCTTATCATTAACAGATGCACCCTCGGGGTATTCCTGAGCCTGAAGGTATCTCTTCACCTCATGAAACCAGGGTTTATCTGCTATCTCTTCAGTCTCAATGTCACAACAATGTGCAGGTTCGTCCAATCTTTCAATGATAATCTGAGGAGCCTCGTTGTCCCAATTGACTTTAAACATAGAAGACATCGTAGCCAGCGCGTCCGCCAACTGATTCTCCTCTCTAGGGAAGTGTTCAAAGGTTATCTCTTCGAAATGGGGAAGTAACATCAACACATACTCCTTGTAAGGAATAAGATTAGGGTGTTTCATATCCCACTCGCCTTTGATCTGACTGATCACAAGAGCGGAATCTCCAAAAACACTTAGAAACTTAATCCTTAGGTCAATTGTTGCTCGAAGACCCATGATGCACGCTTCATACTCTGCCATATTGTTGGTGCAGTTGAAACATAGTCGGGCGGTAAACGGAGTATGAGAGCCTTTAGGAGATATGATCACGGTGCCAATGCCATTACCCAAAGAGTTCGAAGCTCCATCAAAGTACATAGACCATCGGGATCCTTCCTCAGGTCCTTCATCTGGTCCAGGTTCTTCGCAGTCGGTCACCAACATGATATTCTCGTCCGGGAATTCAAAGTTCATAGACTGGTAATCATCCACTGCCTGATGTGCCAAATGATCTGCTAACACACTTCCCTTGATTGCTTTTTGGGTCATATATTGGATGTCATACTCAGTCAATATCATTTGCCATCTTGCTATTCTTTCGGACAAGGCAGGCTTCTCGAAGATATACTTGATTAGATCCATCTTTGATATCAATAGAGTAGTGTGAGTCAGCATATACTGTCTTAGCCGGCGAGCAGCCCATACTAAAGCGCAGCAAGTTTTCTTGAGCAGTGAGTATCGGGTCTCACAGTCGGTAAACCTTTTGCTAAGGTAGTAAATAACATGCTCTTTTCGGCTAGACTCGTCATGTTGACCCAGCACACACCCTATTGAGTTGTCGAGTACTGTCAAGTATAAGATCAGAGGTCTCCCTTCAACTGGAGGCATCAGAATAGGTGGATCTTGGAGATACTCTTTGATCCTTTCGAAAGCGGCCTGGCATTCATCGTTCTAACGCACTACTTGATCTTTCTTCAGTAGCTTGAAGATTGGCTCACAAGTAGCAGTCAGGTGCGAGATGAATCGGGCAATGTAGTTCAGACGTCCCAGAAAGCCTCTGACTTCTTTCTCTATTCTGGGAGCTGACATTTCCTGTATAGCTTTCACCTTTGCAGGATCCACTTGAATACCTTTATCGCTTACGACGAAACCCAGTAGCTTACCAGATCTCACCCTGAAGGTGCACTTGTTTGGGTTTAACCTCAATTTGTACAGCTTCAACCTGTCAAACAGCTTCTGAAGGTGGTCAAGATGTTCTTCGTCAGTCTGGGACCTTGAAATCATATCATCTACGTATACCTCAATCTCATGATGGATCATATCATGAAACAAAGCAACCATGGCACGCTGATATGTTGCCCCAACATTTTTTAATCCAAAAGGCATGACCTTGTAGCAAAAGGTACCCCACTAAGTAACAAAGGTTGTCTTCTCCATGTCTTCGGGAGCCATTTTAATCTGATTATAACCAGAGAAACCATCCATGAAGGAGAAGACTTTATGCTAAGCGGTGTTGTCAACCAGAACGTCAATATGAGATAGAGGGAAATCATCCTTGGGGCTCGCCCTGTTCATATCCCTATAGTCAACACACATTTGAACCTTACCATCCTTCTTCGGCACTGGAACCACGTTGGCAACCCACTGAGGGTAAGAAGTAACTGCTAGAAAACCGGCGTCAAATTGTTTCATAACTTCAGCCTTGATTTTCTCAAACATCTCTGGGCGCATTCGGCGGACTTTCTGTTTCACTGGAGGACAGACTTCCTTGGTAGGCAGGCGATGAACCACAATATCAGTATCTAATCCAGGCATGTCTTCATAAGACCAGGCGAAGATCTCAACATAGTCACGCAGCATCTGAATCAATCGTTGCTTCACACTAAGCTCCAGATTTGCACCGATCCTAACTTCTTTCTTGTCTATCTCTGTACCCAGATTCACTGATTCCACCGACTCTTCATGTGGCTGTATAGCCCTTTCTTCCTGAAGTAACAGTCTTGCAAGTTCACCAGGCACTTCGCAATCGTCTTCACCTTCGTCTTCGGCTAAGTTGATCGGACTTTCGAAGTCATAACTGACAGTAGCAGAGTCGTTACCAGTGAGATCCAGAGTGGATGTGGACCTGTATATGTGAGTGTGTGTAAAATAGCTGTTTTGCAATATATAATAAAAGAAAAACAAGGAGTGCAAGATTTGAAATGCAAGAAATGTCCAATGCTTTTATTAATGATATATGAAAATGACACACATAAAGCCCTCACAAATGAAGCCACAGTGCCCCGGGTAAGACACCGGGCCATAAAGTTTAAAACATTGTCTGTTACAAATTCAAAACAAAAAGTTTCATTACTGGGTAACAAAAGAAATAGGGATGGCGTCCTTTGTTGTCCAGTTGCTTGGTCCACCGTCGGTCGTAGGATAGATCCAGCTGTCGAACTCAGACTTTTCCACATCGTCTTCAATGGCATTCACTCCCGAGTTGCTAATGAACACGGGAGGTCTTCCGATTCGTGCATTCCGAACAACCTTTTGAGCTTCTGCAGTGAAACCTAAACCAAACTTGTCAGTCTTCTGTGCAAAATCAGGGAGTTGGCCCCAATTTGCACACCCACCTTTCTCGACAACAGCCCGGGCATCCTTAAAGGAAGCCATCTTCACAGGAGAATCTTCAACAACAGTCTCAGTTGACGCCAGCGTCTGGGGAACCTCTTCAAAATGCTGAAATGGGGTCTCAATGAACTCCCCATCCATCTCTACATATCGGAAAGAGTTGAGGTGGCTCACCATGTACTCTTCCTCCCCTTGTACTGTCACAATCTTCCCTTTCACTGGGTACTTCAGCTTCTGTTGGAGCGTTGAGGTTACGGCCCCAACTTTGTGAATCCATGGACGACCCAGCAAACAAGAATAGGTTGGCCGAATGTCCATCACATAGAATGTAGATGCAAAAACCTGAGAACCAGCCTTAATCGGGATATCAACTTCTCTGTGCACCATCCTCTTAGACCCATCAAAGGCCCTGACGACAATGTTGCTTGGTTTTAACTCCAACCCTTCACAATCCAACCGGTCTAGAGCTTTCTTAGGCAAGACGCTCAACGAGGAACCAGTATCCACCAATACATGAGCAAGAGTGGTGCCCCTGCATTCAATGGAGACATGCAGAGCATCGTTGTGATTCTTCCCTTTAGCAGTCAAGTCAGTGTCAGAGAAACCAGACCCATTATCAGTAGTCAGATTGGCCATGCAATCTTTAAACTGATCAGCTGATGTCTCCTGTGGTACGTGTGTAGTCTTCAGAAATGTAATTAGAGCCTTGGCATAAGCCTCTGAGCATAGCAACAGTGACAACATAGAAATCTTGGACGGGGTTTGCCCCAGCTGTTCAACTACACTGTAGTCACTCTTTTTGATGATCTTCAGAATCTCTTCCATCTCTTGTCTAGAAGCTTCAACAGTAATTGTCTTTGGTGCCTCCGTCTGGGAAGGCTCACTGGTGGTCCCTTTACCCCGAGTGTTAGAGGACTCGGCGACAGGGGTAAGAATAGGAACTTGAACAGCAGGTACATTGGCAGGTGTAATAACAATAGGTTTTCGGGCAGTTGGTGGAGAGATATCAGGGGAGGAAAGTCTTCCGCTGCGGGTGACTTTAGCAGGTCCAACAATATTGCTGACGTCAGTATCAGCATCCAACTCTTGTTTAAATCCATGAAAATAAACATCAGCCCCGTAATGCCAAGGGACAGCTTTATCAGAGGTGTAGGGGATAGGCCCTGGAACAGTGATGATCAATGGTGCGGTTCTTGGAACAGATGTAATTCTAACAGGCTTTCTCGAGGAAGCCTTGGAAGAATTATCGAGAATGGTGATAATAGCAACTTCTTCAGTATGAACTAAGGGAACAACAATCTTCTCAAACAGAATTTCTTTACTATCCATCAGGCGTTGGACACCTGATTTCAAAAGTGGGCAACCGGTTGGTAGAACATAACACATACGGCAACCTTCGTCACAGCCCAGAAATAAACTGGCTAGCAAAAGGTTCTTCTTCACAGTCATCAAAGGGGTAACAATGTCATTCACAGAAACCACAAACGTGTCTTCATCTATAGCATTCACTCCATGCTTGGGCATAGGAGCACTCACAACATTAGGTCTTTCGGGCGCCTCGAACTCAATCTCCTTAGCATCAATTAAGTCCTGTATTTTGTTCTTCAAAGACCAAAAATCATCTGTATTATGCCCCGGGCTATCAGAGTGAAAAGAACAGCGGGCATTAGGGTTGTACTTCGGTGATGTTGTATTTGGATTCTTCGGGGCTTCCCGTGGAATCACTAGATTGGTCTTTAATAACTGCGGCAGAATCTGGGATAAGGTCATGTTGAGCTGGGTGAATTGCCTTCGAGGCCTCTCGGCTTTTTATTGATTGTTGTGCTGAGGAGCACCAGCAGGTCTTGAAATAACAACCGCATTAACAGCTTGGCGGTGTTCAGGTCTATTCTGGCTTTTCGAACTGTAAACGGCACTAGACTCCTTCTTAAAAGGCTTTTTCTCGGTGCTTGATGAAGCACCCTTTTGTATCTTACCAGCCTTAATACCAGCCTCAATCCTTTCACCGGTCATAATTAGCTCTGTAAACCCAGATGAAGAGCTTCCAATCAGATGGTTGAAAAATGGACCAGACAAGGTCCCCAGATACATATCCATAAGCTCCCGATCAGCCAAGGGTGGTTGCACTCTTCCGGCGAGGTCCCTCCACTTTTGAGCATAATCTTTGAAACCTTCACCTGTTCCTATTGACATACCCTGGAGTTGGGTACGCGTGGGAGCGAGGTCGGAATTGTATTGGTACTGCCTGTAGAAAGAAGTAGCCAAATCTTCCCAACTGCGGGTACTGGCTCCGTCCAACTGGTAAAACCATTAAAGTTGAGTCCCTGAGAGATTGTCTTGAAAGAAGTGGATCCATAGGTTCTTATCAGCGGTGTACGGCTGAATCTTCCTTACATATGATCGGAGGTGCAGCTTCAGACAAGAAACTCCGTCATACTTAGCAAAGGCAGGTGCTTTGAACTTGTGGGGAATTACCACCCCAGATGATAGACCCAGATTACCAAAGTCCATACCAGGCACTTTCTGAACTTCTATCGCACTCAATCGGTCTTCCAATTGCTTGTATCTATCATCAGCCAGAGGATACTGGTCTTTGTCGAAGTCCGTCTCATTGTCTGAGACCACAGGGCTAGGAGCCCTCCTTTCTTCCTGACTATCTTTCCCTCCATATGAGGTGGTCAAATCAACTTCATCCCGTAACCTGTTTCCAAACCTGTGACCTGTGTTAAACAGGACTGTCCTCTTCTTCTTCTTCTTCTCTTTCAGAATCAGGGTCTTCAGATCTTGCTGACCCTTAGCTAGATTCATGAACAACTCTTGGAATTGGGCATTATGAGCCTGTAGGGCCTTGATTGCTTGCTCAGTTGATGGTTCAGCAGACATGATGAGTGCTGAAATAAACAGCGAAGAAGATAAGAGACCTGTAATGGGTACCTGTTATGAAGTGCATGGGATGAAATGCGTATGATATGATTTCAAAGACATCAAGAGATTCAAATTTGTAAACCAAAAAGGAAACACACTTTTATTAGGTAAACTTGAAATTTAAATTGTTCACCAAATTGCCCTTAAGGCGTTACAAGAAAGGAAAAACTGAAAAGTAAATAAAAACTGGAAAGAAAATAATCCAAGGACAATCAGTGCTCCCATGGTCTCTTCTTGTCGGTGCGGACATAGTCATTGAGGATCCTCTCGTTCTCCAGCTTCCTAGTCAACTTCTGGATCTTCTGCTCTTGCTCGTTAAACTTTTCTCGGTAAGCATCTCGTTCTTCTCTCAGCTGCATCCAAGACCTTTTCAGTGCCCCAATGTCAATGGGCATGTAAGGATGGAGGATGGTAGGAAGAACCCCCTCTTCATTAGCAACTTCAACAATGATAGGCAGGACGGCTTCATACGGCATACCCAGCTTTTGGGCACGGATACGAACCCATCTGAGATATGGCTCCATTGGAAGATAAGTCTTTGGACCCAGTTCATGTGGATCAGATCTGCGAACTCTATCCCAAGCCCTTATGAATATGCGGCGTTGCTCGTCGCTATTCCCTTGAAAATCAAAGATGATACTAGGCATTAGCAATTCATGAGGTCCTTCTCTTCTGGCTCGCCCAAACTGACGTAAGGCCAAGCATGGATTATAAGAGATTCCTCCATGGGTTCCTATCAGTGGAACATTGGGGTACTCCCCACATCGATCAATAATAGCCACCTCATCCATACCCTTGATAGTCCAGATGATGTCATTATGAGAGAGATACATAACCCTATAAGCCCAGCCCATGCCTTCTTTGTTCTTCAGCACTGATTTGGGGAGGTGCGAAATAAACCACCTCGCCAATAATGGAACACAACACATCAAGGTTCCTCGCTTCTGAGCAGTACGGGCATAAAGCTGATGAAGAATATCACCCAAGAGAGTGGGTACAGGGTTACGAGAGATGAAGATTTTCACCGCATTCACATCAACAAAGGAGTCAGGATTCGGAAACAATACCAAGCCATATATCAGAAGAGCCAGAATATCTTCGAATGCCTTGAAGTATAGACTATCCCAGAAATAATTAGCCTTACCAACCAAGAACTTAGTCAGAAAGCATTTTGCTCCACTTCTAGTCTCCCAATTAGCCATTACCTCATCCTTGGTCATATGAAGGGCTGAAGCAATCTCTTCTAGCCTAAGGATCTTCTCCCAACCAGTAAACGGGGTCTGGTCCAGAATAGAGATACCAAGCAGATTAGAGAACTCTTCTAAGGTAGGAACCAACTGGTAGTCCTGAAAAGTAAAGCAATGGTACAGCGGATCATAGAATTGGACCAAAACACTCATCATCTGCTCGTCCAATTTGGAGGTAACCAAACTGAGAAGATACCCATGTCTTCTGATGAAGGAGGTAGTATCAGGCATCTTTGCAATCAATTCATTAAGCATGGTGGGAACCTGGACAAAGTTGATCCGGATGGTATTCCTACGCATGGGCATCATGACCTACAAAACAGAACAAAGATGAATCCCTCTTGTCTTTGAAATAGGTTAGTCCAATGCAAGATGTATGCAATGTTATGATGTCATGATAGAAAGCACATCACAAGTATCCACAAATGTCAAACATGGTAAAGGCACACAAGTCACATAGAGAGCCCTTAGATTTCAGGCTGGCAAGGAGCTTAGGTACTACCCTCTTTCAGTTCAGTTGGTTTAAACCTGTCCTAAAAATAGTAATCGGGTTCTAGAGGATCTCAATATTACTGACTACCCTCAATCGGTCATAATTCCAGTTTAGCAACCTTTTCTTGCGGCCAGAATCATCGCGAGAGTTTAGTCTCAATGAGTGTAGCATACTGCTACTGTTCTATGGCCAAGTTGGTCAATTTAAAGGTTCTAAGGTCAGTTGGTGCTTAGTGATCCCTTAGATGACCCATATTCTCCTCGTTCCAACACAAGGGATATCGGTACAATCTAAAGTGCCATACCAACGTAGCTACTGCTTCAACTGTATCGGTCTACGCCGTAAAGTTCCCTCACAGTTTATTGCTACTTACCTAAAGGGTATCCCCTAGATCTGGGTTAGGATCTATAGTAACTCCGATACAAGCCCACAAAAATAAAGCATACAAAGCAAACAATTGAAAACACAATGATCTAATCCTAAGGTACACCCCACTTATTAATATTCCCCAGCAGAGTCGCCAGTTCTGTGATGCAGTGGGAAAGAACTGACTATTTTTTTAATGATGGTTTGCGTTTTGCGTTTGTTTTCGCAAAATGTCGCGGTAAGCAAGAGTCTCCACCGTCTTTTATTTTATCCAACAAGGAAAGGAAAAAAGCACAGAAAAATTCCTTTTTCGAGATGTTTTTCGGGTCCGGGGGGTAGATTATAGAAAGGGAAGGTGTTAGCACCCTTTCTATCAGTGGTTATCCACGGGCTCTTAGGTACTTGCTCAAAGTGTTTTCAAAAATTAGCTTTCTTTGTGTTTGTGGGTTTGAAAGAAGTTTTTGTTTGAAAGGTGTAAGTGCGGAAAGTTTTTGTTTTGTTTTGAAAGAGCAAGTACTTAAGAACCATCTACTTACTCGAAAAAGGAATCAATATGTACTAATGTCCTTTAGACAATGCTATCCCACTATTGATGAGTAGGTAGCATCGTCGTTGGAGTTTAAGGGTCAATTCGATTAAGGGACGTGCGGTCACTAAAGCAATGTTAGGACGCCTTAGCGGTAACCCTAATGTCTTAGATCATTTTTCCGAGGCAACCGTTTCGAGGCAACTATGATCTTTGGACAAGAGGGCGACCTCTAAAATTTCCTATACTTAATGACCGCGTTACGAAGGCAACCAAGTGAAGTGTACCCTAAGAGTGTGCATGTGCGAGTGTGTTGTTTTCAATTTATTTTATCTTTGTACATGTTAGTGGTTATCTATGTTGATTTTAGGTTTAACATTCGATCTTGTCATGCATTCCCTATTATCAAACATCTAACAGTTTATAAGTTGTGGAAATTAAATTGCGGAATTTAAAACTAACTATTACAAGGCGTCGGGTATTTACATCGCCAAAAGCAACCCTTGAAATTAAAATGCGGAAAATAAATAAAGCGATAAAAAATAGTCCTATTAAACTATTACATTCCAGGAAACAGATACAATATTGAAAAAAAATGGAACGCGTGCGAGAAATTAAATCGGGCGCAAGTTTCTAGGGTTTTGACCCTTTGTTTATTAAAGAAAGATTTTTTTTGGTTATTTTGAATTAAAAAGAAATTAGATCTAAGTTAATTATTAAATTAATAAATTAATTAATTAATTAATGAAAATAAATATTTTTGGATTTTTGATATTTAAAGAAATAAAAATAAATTAATCAAAGTTAATAAAACCTAATTGTCTAAGTTAATTTTAATTATTGCAAAATATATTAAAAGTTATTCCTAATTAAAACTAAATTAATCAAATTAATATTTATTAACAAAAATAAAATGCTGAAATTTAATTTTAATAAAGAAAATATTTTTTGTTTTTTTTTTTAATTTTATTAAGAAAGAAGGTTTTAATTGGTTAGTTAAATAATAAAATAATAATAATAATTAACTAAAAGAAATAATAAAAATAGAGAGAGTTTAGGGTTTGGGCCTGATTAGAGGGGTCTTGATAGCAATTTGTGGCCCATTAACATGCAGACCTCGTTTGACTTTGTTGATTCTCCACGCGCCCTTTGACTTGATCCCACCATAGGCCTTCATTCTGGATCACCAGATCTGGCCTGGGGCCATCTGGCTAGTGATTAAGTGAGAGACCATGGTACACTACGCGCTTGGAGTTGTACTGGAATTCCTGAAGAAAAATAAGAACAAATGCATGGGGGACCTGGAATTCGAACCCAGGTCCTGTTGATCATTGGACAACGCCTCTACCACTCAACCAATGCGCTTCATTTGTTAACATAATAGACAATGAATAATAATATGGAAAAAAAACAATAATATGCCAGAAATAAAAAAAAAACACGCGCCAAGTTTGAACTATCCAACCAGTGGGGGACGCGTCATCATCTTCTTCGTTCAACCCTATAAATTAACCTGCGGATTTATATCCGCAGCTAAATTCGTATGTGCGTCCTAAAATCTATTCTAGTCCATGGAAATTGATTCCAAGCACATGGTCATGCTCGTCTATCTCCCCTGGTTACATCCATGTCCATCAATGGCGCTGATTTTGCCTGTAGAAGAAATGCCCCAAAAAACAAGACACGAACCCTAGATTCGGCTATGGGGTTACAGGCCAGATAAATGCAATTGGCTAATGCATAATGCTTATAAATTGGACGATAATCATGAATATGCAAAGATTTTGCAAGAAAAGTGCAAGAATAAGGATATATGAATTCACACGAAAAGCATTTTTTTGAGACACTTACAGAGCTTTTGCACGCGTATGGAGATTGGTTTTGGGTTGGTTATGCTTCAATGATTGTCCAGCAATTGATTAGCGTTGAGATTTGCTTCTGAATTGGCCTCCAAAGACGATTTCAGTTTCACACTTTTTGGCAATTTTTCAAGTTTGGTTCTTGATGATTCTGCAGCCCTTATCCCTTGATCTCGTGTGTTTTCACTTGTATATGTAATAAGCAATGCATTAGGTTAACATTTGTGGATTGAATCCTTGCACATTGATGTCATGGGATTTGATTGGATCCACCATTGAAAGCTTGCCTATTTTGTCCAAAATCCAATCTTTTTACACATGGAATGGTTGATACGAATTTGATACACTTGATGATGATGATTCAATCCTGAAATATCCAAAAAGAGATCAAATAATCAATGTTTGGATTTTATTTGATTTAAATTGATTTAAAATGAAATAATTCATTAAAAAATCAAATTAAATAATAAAATTGATAAATGGTCACAAGGATGAAGCTAGGACACGTGTGTAGTGTGATAAGATCAAATCAAGTGGAAAAGAATGGGCCCATTTGATAAAATTTGATGTTTTGGGGATAGTTGACTTTTAGCAATTTTGCAAAAATGCCCAACTTCAAAAATGCATAACTTCTTCAATTTTGAAATTTTGGAAGTGTTCTTTGACTATTTAGAAAGCTTGAGATGTCCTATAACCAACCCTTTTGGTCTCATCTCATTTTGATATTCCATGCTCAAGTTATAAGCTTTGGCAAAAAAAGGTGTTTTTGTTGACTTTTAAAAATGACGTATAATGTCCAAATTTTTAACTTTTTGCGAGTGAATTTTCTGATCTTGGGGTATGAAAATGGATTGTAGAAAAGTTCATCCTCTTCAAAATGAGCTTTGGATGGGTCATTTCTCATAAAGTATGAGAAAGTTATGCTTGGTCAAAGTTGAGTTGACTTTTCTTGCAAAACCCTAATTTAGCAACTTTTGAGTCTTGATAAATTTGGAGCAATCCTTGATGAATCATGATAAACCCTTGATAAAACAATGAAATATCCTTCAAAATGAGAATTTTGTCAAAAAATCTTGAAGTTTGACTGTATTTGGGTCATAGTTGACTTTTGCCCTAGCACAGTCGATTTTTGGACCCCTTGAGCAATTGACTGAGCAAACTTCCTCTGCAAGGCTTGAAATTTGACATGGATGAACTTGAGAACATATTATGACATTGGGTAGAACTTGAGGTCATTTGGATGCAAGGACCTTGATGCAACACAAAACCCTAATTTGAGGTTGGCTGCCTTAGGAGATAGCTTGATTGTCCAACTCTTGAGCAATCTTGAGCAACTTGGAGATTTTTCTTGTAATGTTTTGAGAAATATGAGAGGGAAAATTTTGGGGTGCAACAGTTTGTAATAATTATTAAACAATCCGTACACTCTTTTGCCTTGTGCCTTACCCGGGGCACATAGGTCCATTTGTAAGGGCTTGATTTCTTCATTTTTCATATGCCATTTTTAATGAATCATGGACATTTTCATCTATAAACTTTTGTGTTCATTTTCTTTCTTTTTACATTTTATTTTGTTTAAAGGTGGCTATCCCTTACACACACCCACACTCACGAAATGCAGGTACCCATCCACCCCGGATTCCATGGGTAACTATTCTGCTTTGGCCTTCAGTGACTCTGAAGATCTGGTCAATCATGCCGAATACGAAAGTGATGAAGACTGTGAAGTGCCTGGAGAGTTGGCTAGACTTCTACAACAGGAAGAAAGGGTTATTCTGCCCCATGAAGAGTTGTTAGAGACTATCAACTTGGGTACCGCCGAAGACAGAAGAGAGGTTAAAGTGGGTGCCAACTTGAAGCCAAATGTCAAAGAGCGTTTAGTTCAGTTGTTGAATGAATATGTTGAGATCTTCGCCCGGTCCTATGAAGACATGCCGGGACTTGACACAGATATTGTGGTTCACCATCTCCCTACAAGAGAAGATTGTCCACTAATTAAACAGAAAGTCCGCCGAATGAGGCCCGATATATCTGAAAAGATCAAAGCCGAAGTGATGAAACAGTTCAATGTCGGGTTTCTTGTTGTTACTTCCTATCCACAATGGGTTGCTAACATTGTGCTCGTGCCTAAGAAAGATGGCAAAGTGAGAATGTGTGTGGACTACAGAGATTTAAACAGGGCTAGCCCTAAAGATGACTTTCCACTATCGCACATTGACATCTTGGTGGACAATACAGCTCAGCATAAGGTGTTTTCCTTCATGGATGGATTTTCAGGGTACAACCAGATCAAGATGGCCCCCGAAGTGATGCCATTCGGACTGAAGAATGTCGGGGCAACCTATCAGCGAGCCATGGTAGCTTTGTTTCATGACATGATACATCATGGGATTGAAGTTTACATAGACGACATGATATCCCATTCAGAAACAGAAGAGGAACACCTCGACCATCTGCAAAAGTTGTTTGTCAGATTGAAGGAGTATAAGCTCAGACTGAACCCTAGCAAGTGCACTTTCGGATTTAGGTCCGGTAAACTCTTGGGATTCATCGTCAGCAACAAAGGCATTGAGGTTGATCCTGCTAAAGTCAAAGCTATACGAGAAATGCCTACCCCTTGCACTGAGAAGGAGGTCAGAGGTTTCTTAGGACGCCTAAACTGCATTGCAATGTTCATTTCTCATCTAACTTCTACCTGTGAACCA
Source organism: Vicia faba (assembly GCA_948472305.1). NCBI lineage: Eukaryota > Viridiplantae > Streptophyta > Magnoliopsida > Fabales > Fabaceae > Vicia > Vicia faba. Next base: position 470,374,866 of record OX451735.1, read on the forward strand.
ATCTTCAAGCTGTTGAAGAAAGATCAGGTGGTTGAATGGAATGACGACTGTCAAGTTGCTTTCGATAAAATTAAGGAGTATTTGCTAGAACTTCCTATCTTGATGCCACCCGTCAAAGGAAGGCAGTTAATCATGTATCTGACTGTTTTGGATAACTCAATGGGGTGCGTATTGGACCAACATGACGAGTCTGGTCAAAAAAAGCATGCCATTTATTACCTTAGCAAAAAGTTTACCGACTATGAGACTCGTTGCTCACTGCTCGAGAAAACTTGATGCGCTTTGGTATGGGCTGCTCGCCGGCTAAGGCAGTATATGTTGACACATACCACTTTGTTGATTTCTAAGATGGATTCGATCAAGTACATCTTCGAAAAGCCTGCTTTATTTGGAAGAATCGCTAGATGGAAAATGATCCTGACTGAGTATGATATCCAGTACACAACCCAAAAAGCTATAAAGGGGAGTGTACTAGTTGACCATCTAGCTCATCAAGTTGTCGAAGATTACCAATCCATGAAGTTCGACTTCCCCGACAAATACATTATGACATTTGACAACATTGAAGGTAACAGACTGTATGACGGACCTGAACAAGGATCCCGATGGACCCTGTACTTTGATGGTGCTTCAAACGCACTTGGCAACGGTATCGGCGCGGTACTTATCTCTCCAGAAGGTTGCCATACACCTTTCACTGCTAGACTCTGCTTCAGCTGCACCAACAACATGGCCAAATATGAAGCTTGTATCTTTGGTCTCAAGGCTGCTATTGACTTGGGAATCAAATCTTTGGTTGTGTTTGGGGACTCAGCTTTGGTTATCAGTCAAATCAAAGGAGAGTGGGACACTAAAAATCCTAATCTCATCCCATACAAAGAACATGTCCTGACATTGTTGCCTCATTTCGAGCAGGTTACCTTCGAGCACTTTCCGCGAGAAGAAAATCAGCTAGCAGATGCTCTAGCTACAATGTCTTCCATGTTTAAACTTAATTGGGATAATGAGGCTCCCCGAATCACCGTCGAGCGAATGGACAAACCTGCGCACTATCATGAGATTAATACCGAAGAAGTAGTGGAATAACCCTGGTTTCATGAAATCAAAAGGTATCTCAAGACTCGAGAATACCCTGAAGGAGCTTCAGTCAACGACAAAAAGTTCTTAAGGAGACTTGCTGCCAAGTTCTTCCTGAGCAATGGTATCTTGTACAAACGCAACCATGATTGTGTTCTTCTTCATTGTGTGGACAAGGTTGAAGCTGAGCAGATCATGACTGAACTGCATAGTGGCACATTTGGCACCCATTTGAGCGGACATACGATGGCCAAGAAGATTCTAAGGGCAACCTACTACTGGTCTACCATGGAAGATGATTGTCATCAATATTCCCGTACTTGTCACAAATTCCAAATCTATGCTGACAAAGTACATATTCCTCCAGTTCCTCTCAATGTTCTAACAGCTCCTTGGCCATTCGCAATGTGGGGAATCGACATGATTGGAGAGATCAAGCCTACAGCATCCAATGGACGTCGCTTCATCCTGGTGGCTATTGATTACTTTACCAAGTGGGTCGAAGCAGCTTCCTTCGCCTCCGTTACCAAGAATGTGGTTGCTCGCTTCATCAAGCAGAACCTCATTTGCAGGTACGATATCCCTGACCGTATCATCACGGGCAACGGTACAAACTTGAACAACACCATGATCACCGCTCTGTGCGAGCAGTTCAAAATTCAACATCACAATTCATCTCCCTATCGGCCAAAGATAAACGGTGTTGTTGAAGCTGCAAACAAAAATATCAAGAAGATCATTCAAAAAATGACAGTCACCTACAAGGACTGGCATGAGATGTTACCGTTTGCTCTGCACGGATATCGTACCACGGCGCGTACTTCAACCGGGGCAACCCCTTTTTCTTCGGTATATGGCATGGAAGTTGTTTTGCCTATGGAGGTTCAGATTCCTTCCTTGAGAATTATGAAGGATGTTGGTTTAAGTGAAGATGATTGGATTCAGACCCGGCTTGATCAACTTAATTTGATCGACGAGAAGCGACTTACGGTTGTTTGTCATGGTCAGACATATCAAAAACGAATGATCAAGGATTTCAACAAGAAAGTCAGGCGTCAGGTATATCAAGTCGGAGATCTTGTAATCAAGCGGATCATCTTGCTGCAAAGTGACCCCAGGGGCAAGTGGACGCCTACTTACAAAGGACCATTTGTGATCAAAAACATCTTTTCTGGTGGGGCTATGATTCTAACCACCATGGACGGCGACGACCTGCTGCACCCTGCGAACGCAGACATAGTCAAAAGATACTACGCATAAACGACCCGACAAGTTGAAAACCTGAAAGGGAGACTTGGGCAAAAATGGGCATCCCGGTGAATCGAAAACCCGAAAGGGAGGTTCAGGCAAAAATTAGGGATAAACAAAAAATCTGTACACCCGGCAAGTTAAAAACCCGAAAGGGCGACTTGGGCAAAAAAGGGTTTCCCGGTGGATCGAAAACCCGAAAGGGCGGTCCAGGCAAAAGTTAGGGAATTAAAGCGTATGACTATGTCTCGTCGGACTACTTTAAGGATAATCTCTTCACGGACAAGCTCTAAGCTTCTGATCAATCCAATCATCGACGGACGAAGCGACGAATGGATAAGATACTCAGAGTTGTGAAGGCTATAGCAGAATGGGAACCCCATGGAATTGTTACACATAGCCATCTTTCTTTGTATAAATTTTTCTCAATTTTATGACAACATTCTCTTACTAGGATGTCTCTCTCCTTTGTACAAAATACTTACACAAAGTTAATACAAAGATGCTTCAAAGTGCAGAAAATTGTTTGCCTTTTCTTTCTCTTTACACTTGTGTTTTATTTGAAAACGTCCAACGATTTATTAAAATGAGCATATGCATTTGAATATAATCACTACATACAAATAAAACAGAATAAGAAGGACTAATTACTGATAGTATGAAAGTATAGGAAAGTTATCTTTAGGCTATTCCAAGAGAAATCCCCTGTGTTACATCATCCAGATTCTTAGCGGAACTAAAGCCTTGAAATGAATATCCCCAGCGGAGTTAAGTTTCAAGAATCCCCATCAGAGTTGAGTTTTCAAACTTCTGATCCCCAGCGGAGCAAAACTTTGAATTGCAAACCCTCAGGAAGGATGAAACTTTCTTCCCTAAGCGGAGCCAAAACTTCAGCCTTTGAACACCAGTGGAGACCATCCAGTTCCCTCCATTATCCCTGAAGAATCACTTTAAAACCCGATAACTCCCCAGAGAGTTATTCTTCCCCAGTGAAGTCGCCGATCAAATCAGCACGTCATTAAGATCCCCAACAGAGAAGAAACTTTGATTTACTAATCCCCAGCGGAAATCATTCAGTTTTCCTGATACCCCCAACAGAGCAGAGATCCTCACTCTTGAAGTCCCCAGTAGATTGGCATACAACCCAAACTCATGATCTCCCCAGCAGTATAGCTTCTCCCCACAGAGGTTGTCAAAGATCTTGAATCTCCAACAGTGGTCTTGGATTTATTTTCCCCGACAACGGTCAAAGATTTTATTATCTCTATCTATCCAGGATTTATTTTCCTCAGCAAGATTGCTAATCAGCTTACATGCACATACATTACATTCATAAATCATGAGCATTGACAAAACACATGTAACGCATCATACATTTCATGCAACATAACTTTGTGTTTCAGCTAACATTCTACCCTTTTCACGATGAAATTAATAGCTACCTAAAACAGATATTCAAAGCTCGGAAAACGGCTTAGAGATGCTCCAGACACGGACGCTTCTCTATTTGTTTATTCAAATCAAGGGGCAGATTCCTACTCTAGTTATGAAGCCTGGACTCGACCAGATAATATCTTGATTATACTGAAACCCGGAGATCGACCAGAAAATAGTTGAATCCCCTGCAAATTCTTCTGAAACCTGGACGTTGACCAGATAAGAAGTAAAGTATTGTGAAGACTGGACGTTGACCACATAGCAAATACAAAACTGTGAAGCCTGGATGTTGACCAGATAACAGTAAGGTGTACTGTGAAACTTGGACGTTGACCAAATAACAGTTTACTCAGCCAATTACTTTGAAGCCCGGATTCAACCGGATATTAGTAGGCCCCAAAATCAAAGGGAAACCCGGATGTTGACCGGATAACCAGTTGATATTCTTCTGAAGACTGGACGTTGACCAAATAGGAAGTAAGGTATCGCGAAGTCTGAATGTTGACCAGATAGCAATGCAAGACTGTGAAGACTGGATGTTGACCAGATAGCAGTTCACTGTCACCTCTTCAACCCAGAGACGACTCCCCAGTAGAATAACAGACGACTGAAGTTCTATTTCTACCACAACAGAAACCAGCATTCCCCGGCGTAGTCCTCCTCAACAACAGGTGTACGGGATCTCGCAAAGGAATCTCTTATGTGATCAATTTTCTTGGATGGCATCTTTTAATCCCATCTCCGACAAGATCCCGTCACACCTCCAAATGGTATCTTTAAGCCCATTCCCTGAACTATACTCTAACGAGCGCAAATTTACGGGCACTCTAGTGTCCAATCTTCTTTTACCTTCGAGTCACGAAAGGCAAACTCGCCAATCTGACTCTTCAGGTTCAAGAAGATTGAACAGGGGCAGCTGTTGTACCCCAAAATTTTCCCTCTCATTTTATCAATATTTTTCATCACAAGACTCTTTGAACTCAAGATCGACCTAGGGTTTGCTCTGCTCAAGACATCTCCTTGCACTGTTGACCTAAATTAGGGTTTGAGTTTGCACAAGGAATTTTGGACTTCTAATGCTCAAAGTGGCTTTCATACTTCATGTTGGACTTACAAGATTACCTCTACCAAGTTTCAAGCCTTGAATCAAATTTTTTCCCAGTCAATTGGACAATTGACCTAGAAATCAATTGTATTAGGGAAAAAGTCAACTATGGCCAATTTGCAGTCAAACCTCATAAATTTTGACCCACATCAACATTATAAACTCATATGAACCATTTGATCAAGTTTGGACCACAACTCCTCAAGAAATTTGATCAGATCACCAAAAGGGCAAAATGGTCATTTTTAGGGTTTTGACTGCAGAAGGGCAATATCTGACTTTTGACCTAGCCAATGGAAAATTGGGTTTAAGCATGGACTCAAGGACTCAATGGCATCATCTTGACCTATTCACAAGGTTCAAAAGATCTCAAATGCATTGGATTGACAGATGAATTTTTCAATCAACTGATCAAAATTTGACTGTACACTGAAAAGTCAAACTTTGACTTTTGGCCAAAATCAAGTGCCAAGGGTCATTTTTCATCAAGATGTGTCAAAACATGAAACTTGCTCATCAAGAAACCTAATTTTGCAAATTAGGGTTTAAGATTGAAAATGTTCATAACTTAGAATTTTTCTAAGTTATGAAATTTTCTTAATTTTTCCCAACTTTGCCCAACATTTTCACCATGATGTAATTGGATTCAAACAAAACTTCCAACATGAAAGTTGTAGTCCTCCACAAAATATACAACTTTGATTCACAAATTTTTCCTAAAATAAGCTTTAATCTCAAGTTATGATTTTTGGAACAAGGATCCATGAAACTTTTAACTTAGTGAAATTTTGCCCTAGTTTAGGCAGGATTTTGACCCATCTTCTTGGCAATTTTTCACCTAGTTCCACTTGGAATATCAAATTTAATTTCAAAGATGTATTATAGAGCATGTTGCAAGCTTTCTAAAAAGTCCAAGAACTCCCAAAAATCATTTTGTGGTTAGGGAGAGTCGAAAGCTTGAAGTTGGCAAAAACTCACTTTTTATCCATGGCATGTTCATAGTGATACAAGTTGCAAACTCTAATCAGCTTGCTTTGTACTTGATTACAGGTCTCAAAACCCTTCCATACTCAATAATTAAATTCAAGTCCATTGGTCTAAGGATTTGTTTTGGTCATTAGAGGATTATACAATAGATTAATCCAAAAATGGTAAAAGGTACATTACCATTTTTGCTTAAATCTTGCTTTATGTCAAAACTGCATCCTTGAGCATTGAGCCATATCTTGTGCAGCAAATCAAATCCACCAACTTGGGGGGCCAAGAGCATAGAGTGCAAGCTGATGGATAGCCTGTACAGGCTTGTCTTACATCACTTCTCATTTTTTGCTTCATAACCAAGAAACTTGTCAAATATCACATAACTTGAACATCAGAGAAAACCAACTTTTGCAAGCACTTGAGACAAGTTTATCACATCCCCTTGAGCCTGAAACACGAGCCTTTGAGCCCTCAAACCTCCCACAGCACAAAATCATCTTCCATTGGCAAAACAGGGCACTCCCTGCAGTTTGATTTCCATAGCACAAATCCCTTGTGCGTTTTGCCTCAAACTGGTTCAAACACCTTCCATATAACCTATCCAAGCTATCCCAACCCTTAAACACTGACTGTAACTCCATTCACAAGGTTTGTCATTTTTTATTTCCATTTGTGCAGGTTGAGTTCTACAGGCTTGTTCAAGCACATTTAAGGAAAGCTAGGCATTGGGGAAGGTCAGAGGAAGTTCAAGCAAGCTCCCAAACACCTCAGGTCTCACCGAAAAGCGCCACATTGCCATACACAAAGTCAACTGAAACAGGTTTTTGTCAACTTCCTATCTCTCTATTTAGGAATAATTAGGCTTAGGTTTGTGAATAAAAAATGTAGTATTCATAGCCATGAAGTTGTACATATGCTCAGTTTTCATTTTAGTTAAGCATGCTAAGAGAATTTGATCCATGAACTTTCTGAAAAAATTAGGTTAGGATATAGGGCCAGATAAATTCTCTCTGGTCTTTGAGACTTAGAATGAGTTCTTTACATGGTTGGATTCGTCTTGAAAAATTCTACAACTTTGATGTTTTGAGTTTTTGCATTAGAGCACGTATGCAGGATCTAGCATTTTGTACAGGGCGCGCGCAATTTTGAGACAAAGGTTGAAGATGAAGTCTGGTGGGTTGGGCTTGGTCCTGGCTCACTATTGACACCCCCCCTGCATTACTGAATACACCCCCCCTGCATTACTGAATACACCCCCCTGGCCCATTTCTTCATATTTTTATATTTTTGTATTTATTTTCATTTCTGATTTTATTTTCTTATTTTCTAAACATAAAAAATACCAAAAATATTTTCATAAATTTTCACTTTTTTTTTTGTATTTTATTTTATTTTTTCTAACATAAAATTAATTTAGTGATTATATACTTTTATTTTATTTGATGAAAACCTAAAAATAATATATAAAAATATTATACTTTTATTTTTATTATTTATACTTAAATGATCTTTTTCTAATATACTTTTTATTTTTGTATATACATTATTTCATTTTTATTATATATAAAAAATATATTTAATATATTTATTATCTTAAAAGAAAACTAGGGTTTCCACCCTTATTAAAAATAATATTTTTTTAATATATTTTCATTTTGTGACATTTGTATATATTTCATTCATTTTTATTTTATATATATATATATATATATATATATATATATATATATATATATATATATATATATATATATATATATATATATATATATATATATATATATATATATATATATATATATATATATATATATATATATATATATATATATATATATATATATATATATATATATATATATATATATATATATATATATATATATATATATATATACTTTCTTAAAAGAAAATTAGAGTTTTACCCTTAAATAAATAAAATGTAATAATCTTTTATTTCTTTTATATATACACTAAACATTTTTTACATACATAAAAAATAAACATAAACATCTTTTGCATATTCATAATATTTTGTATATTTGTTTAATTAATTTATTTAAATATTATTCATTTATTATTTGTACCAATTATTCAATTTGGATGTAATAGTAAATATTAGGGTTTTATTTTCTTGCAAATATTCCCCATTCAAAAATTGTATCCCCCTTCCCATATCAAATGTTGTAATAGTGTAGATTTATTTTACGCATTTATGCTTTCAATTATGCCATGATTAGAGATTAGGGTTTGTATGCAAAAATCCAAAATCAAACAAATAGCTTGACTAATACAAAGACAAAAAGCATGTAAATTGACAACACAATGCACACTTGCACCCCTAGGGTTTCATCCACTTGTTGCCTTAAAATGGCCATGTTATGCATGTTGAGTACTTTGGCAAAACAAAAACAAAACAAAAGATCATAGTCCCTCGATGACACTATCTTAGTTGTCTATACAAAATGATCTAGTCCCTCAAAAATTGCTAAAGATACTTGACAATATTGTTATCATGGTCCATACGATGACCCGCGCCTGTCCCGTTTAACATCCAAATACAAGATTGTTTACCAAATGCAATGGTAAAACAACACTGTCAAAAGGGTTAAAAATGTGTAGGAAATATCTTTGAGTAAAATAGGGTAGATAACTCTTAGTTACTTGATCAAAACTTGCAAAACATCCTTGTTATTTTCAAAACACACCTCACAACACAATTTCAAAACATTTCCCAAAAACAAACTTTCAAACATTGAAATATCTTTTCAAAAGACAAACACCTTTGTATATATTCAAACAAGAATCATTACAAAGGTTGCCTAGACAAGGCCTCTTTTTCAAAGCATTTTCAAAAACTACATACAAAGCACCATTTCAAACAATTGAAAAGCAAAAGCAAGTGATCTAAACAAGTAACTAAGAGTCCATGGATAACCATGGATGAAAAGGGTGCTTGCACCTTCCCTTTTCATAATCTACCCCCCGAACCCAAGAAAACATCTCAAAGGTCTTTCCTGTGCTTTTTGACCTTTCCTTTGGATAAAATAAAAAGCCGGTGGCGACTCTTGCTAAACCGAAACATTTGCAAACACAAACGCCAAACCTCAAGTCAGTTCTCCCACTGTATCACAGCAAGCCTAAATCTGAAAACATTATTTTCAATTTTACGAGTGATTAAAAAATAGTTCAACCGGTCTGTCTGTAAAACTGAAATTTTATTCTTAGCATATATGACTGGTTGCTTAAAAATTAAAAATACCTGGACAAAATATAGGTATGACAATGAGATCAAATTTTTATGAAGAAATAAGCATCCACTAGAGGTGCTCTTTCTATCATCAACACTCCTAGCCTATCCACCATCATAATACACTACTAGTATTGAATTTGTATCAAAATACTATAATCACAAGTACCATTAATGTACCTTAAAATTCTCTTCACTTTAATGAGATGGCTAGCCTTTGGTTTTTCTTCATCTGATTTGAGTGTTAGAAGTTAATGTAATTGTATTGAATTGTGTTACAAAAATATCAAAAAAATATTTTGTATTCGAAACAAAAGCTGCGAACCCAACCCAACGTAACTAAAAAATGAACAAGTCAGTTTAAGTAGGTTTTGAATGTAAAATTGTGAGTTGGATGATGAACTCAACTCATTGAAGTTTGAACGGATCAAATAACGGGTTAGGCAAAACCCGATCCAACCCAACCCATGTGCACCCCTATCACAAACCTCTTATACTTTCTTCATTCGGACTAGCATAAATTGCTGGAAAAAATAATTATTACCACTTGGAAACACACCCCTCAAATGGGTAAATTGATTTTTTTTTCTCAATTAAGCTCGTGCTAACATCACCTTATCTCGATGCAACCATAATACCTCCCACATAACCTCTAACATTAGCGCAATTCCAGCCATCAAAACACAATAATTAAAAATATTTCTTGAATTTATTAGGATCATGTCTGGTTTCTATAATCACAAGGATATTGGGATGACACATATTCATATACTGCTTAAAAGTACGATAAAAGAGTGAAATCGATGCCTAACTACAATTTCACATAGGAATATTATTATGTTTACTGATAATAAAAAATAATTAATCAAGAAGCATCAAACCCTCTTGTTAACTATGGTTAGAGATATCAAAAGTCCTATGAACCATCGTTATTATGTGATATGGGTCGGCCATATGAACCCTGGCCAACCACCACGAAGATACCATATTCCTTCCAGAATCTTCTTAGCACACAAGAATTATCATCTTTATAATCACAAAAGATCTCAACTACAAATGCATCTAACCCCTCTTCATAATTCACTCATAACAAATAGCAAGCTCGTAATATCTCTCTCTCTCTCTATCTATCTATCTATCTATCTATCTCAGAGAGAGAGAGAGAGAGAGAGAGAGAGAGAGAGAGAAAGAGAGAGAGAGAGAGAGAGAGGGAGAGAGAGACGCTTAATCGAGGTAAGAAATTTCAAACACAATTTCACTTTATTCTTATCCCTCACATAATGACTTGAGGGTTGAAGTCCTAACCTTGTAGGTGCCCTACTCCATCGCACCTGAAGCTTTGATTCGTTGTCATCATTGTTTCTTAGCTCATTTATGGTTCCTGAATGAAACAGTGGCGTTGTCTGTGGGAATCGAATTTTGATTCCAACAATTTCCATGATTTTATGTTAGCTCTCTAATTCACCAACTCGTAACCCCCTAGGCCACCGAATCAAAAGCATTCTAAATAAAATTCTAAGATCCATTGCATTTTGATTCAATTAAGCATCATCTCAATGTTGATCCCTCGAATTTCCAGATCTTCAATTTCTACGACTTCAAGTGTTGGTTGGATCTAAAACTACTCGATCTACAACACACGTGAAGCCATTACTTCTCATGAGGATGCCCCTGTTTCTCTAAAAAATATCAATCAACCACATACCCCTCCTCCCTAAGGCATCACAGAACCTAGAGTGGTGATTACATCTAGATCTGGTCTAGGCTTCATAGATAACCAGATTTGTTCAAGTTACTCTGATCAATCCTCTTGTTCCACCTCTAGTTTCACAATTGAACCTCAAAGTGCAAGGTGCTAACAAACTATTGAATAATGTGTATAACATCACTTGACAACAAAATTGAAATTCACTCTAAGGAAGGCTTCAACACCTTGAAGAAAGCCTCCACAACACTTCACCTCATGAAAACATCATTTAAGAAGTCACGCTAGGGATGGCCCATACCATCATCCTAAATCTGTCTGGGGCATAGAAAGATGAAGTTCGTCGGTCAAAAGATCAACATAGGAGCATGAAGCATCTAACTTCTCTTTAAAGCCCCCTGAAAGGGAACGAGGTAGCCACGCTCCTTCCTCGACTCAAGCAGTGAATCATCTAGGAAATATGCAGCCTAAATATCCATTAGCTATTAGGATTTTGGAAAACAAGATGCCAAAATCCATGGAGAATCCGCCCAAGTTGGGAAAATGTGATGGAAATAGGGACTTAGATGAGCACATGCATCTCGTCAACTACCGGCTAAATTACTTCAGCATTGATGATGCATCTAAGTGCAAGTTATTCACACCAACTCTTATCTGACCAGTCATGCTATGGTTCAATGGTATTCTGGGTGAGAGCTTTACATCCTGAACTAATTTCTATGAGTGGTTCTTTATATGTTTCACAACTCAAAAGGGACGACATATGAATGAAGTCGCTCTAAGCGGGATTGTACAGGGAGAGGAAAGCTTGCAGTCTTACATAGATCGATTCGCGTAAGTTATAGTCGAACTTGAAGGGGCCAGAGAGGGACTTCAGTGCTGGATTTTCAAGAATGGCCTCCTGAGGGACCGTTTATTCAGGTCAAAGATAGGGAGGAAGAAAGCGAAGACCACCTAAGAGATACTTATCATGGTTGATTCATACATGTTCTTAGAGGAGAAGTTAAGCATGTATTTTGACAATCCCACATCAATCAAAACTCACTCCAATCTCCTGGATGAGAAAGAGTCTCACCTATACTAAGATGAATTTGATTGTGGTATATGAGGACGATATTACAAGTAAACCCCCTTGACGGTATCTTGGAAAAAAAATTACCAGGGTTGCGCCAACACCAAATTTTGAAAGGGAGGAGTCTGATATCCTTACCCAGTCCGAGAAACATCTCACACTAACAAATTGAAGTACTACCACTTCCATAGGAGTCACTGTTACAACACTGTTGATTGAGTCCAACTGAAGGATACCATTGAAGGGATAATTAAGAAGTTTCACCTGACTAAGTACATCAAGAGGGCAACAGATATATGGAGGAATCACCAAAGCTAAATCCCCCTTAAAGACCACTAATATCGACAATAGTGATAGAAACAATGAGTCCAATAAAGGAAAGTGCATGTACATCACCTCTATCACTAGAGGCTCCTTTCGACAAGTATCCCCTCTAAAGGGACGGTGAAGAGAAAGATCATCAAGATGATGAATTTCTACAAAAATGCAAACACATCGACAAAGGTTCCTGATTGGCCCATGTTAGCGTTCAAGGACTCAAAGAAAGCTGGAGGTGTCCCCAACGAAATTACCCATGGTAATCACTGCCACAATGAAGTAGTTTGATGTATCATGGGTTCTCATTGATGGTGGTAGCTCCTGTAACATTATGTACTCGGAGTTGTTTGAGAAGATGGGCCTTGACAATGGCAACTTATGGTCATATAAAGGTTCCAACCTCAAAGCATTAAATGAGACCACCACCCGTCCTTGGGAATACGTGGAATATATGGTCTCTGTAATGGGAATGAAATATGAGCAGTAAATTAATAATTCCTTGTAGTCCCCTGTAGGAGCATCTACAACTGTATCTTGGGAAGAGCTTTTGCAGTTATGCTAGACACATTGGGCTCGCCGGTGCTTCTCAAGCTGAAGTATCACAATACTAAAGAAGAAGCAGTCACCATCATCATCGACCTCGAAGGGGAAAATGAATCTACTAAGCTCTTCAAATAGAACAAAGAGAATATGTAGCCATGGAGATCAATATAGCTTCCCTCACCAGATAACTCTGTAGGATGGGCATATGTCCTCTAAGAAGCAGCTAGACCGATAAAGTCTAGCAAAAGGAATAAGTGGCGACTAGCCCGTCTGGTTATGTTTTCTTTATCCCATTCATATTAAATATTATGATTTTATGACCACCATCTTTATGTGCGGGAATGTTTGGCGATCATAAATGAACTACTATGTTTTATAAAATATTTGTTTCTTTATGCATATCGACAATGAGACCAGGGTATAACCAACGAGCTCGAGGTCTGGTACACCAAAAGTCAAGGGTGCTGCCAGAGATGCTTTGTACGTCTGACCATAACAATTAATTACTCGCCTAAAGTCAGGGGTTCTACCAAAGACTCTTTATACGTTTGGCCATAACAATTAATTCTCCACCTAAAGTTAAGGGTGCTGCCTGAGACGCTTTGTAGGTTCGTCTATTACAATATATTCCTTGCAGAAAATAACGATCTATCCCTTTAGCAGCTAGCCACTTCAGAGGACATTGTGGGTTGGCCACATGTCTAACCCTGATTGAGTTTTCATATAACAGTGAAAGGGGAACCAACCATTGGTTGGGAATGGCTCTAGTGATGTCCAATTAACTTTGAGGGAAGACCTCGTAAGTTCGTAAAGATCTAGAGTAGTGCACTCAGAATCCTAAAAATACACCTTAAACAGTTAACAAAGCATTTCACTCCATAAATAACAATATATACACATATATGCTTCATTTACAAGGTACACTATATGGAGTACACACAAAATAAAATTAAAATAAAAATAAAGAGGCCGACAAGTCTACTTATGCATAGGAATGATCCATCCATCTTTAACCATTTGATCCAGTTGGATTTGCTCCCTGAAGATAGTCAAAGGACGGTGGAAATCATCCACTTGCTACTGAGCATTCTGTAACGAGTGTAAAACTCTAACGAGTATGAAACTGCCTCAAGGGTAATGCTTACAAAGTCACCCAATTGTTGAGTCAGCGAAGCATTCTAAAGGTACAAAAACTCTAATTCCTTTTGAGTAGATGACATACTGCCCCAAATAAAAGTCAAAGATTGCACCACGGTATTCACCAAATGAGTTATCTGGTCGGAGAGAGAACCAATGAGATTAAGGGGAAGCAAGGTATTCCCTACCCTGGTAAATAGGTAAAATCTTTCTCTACTTCAACCAGGTATTTATCCTGATGAAGCTTCATATCGCGAATGCTCTCCTCCAATCGTTACTTCTCAGCATGGTGCCAGTCGGACCAAAGAGCCTCTCAGTGGCCAGATTCTCCTAAGGCCAAAGCAGCAGAATCACATCAGGTATACCGAGCCAGAGTTTATAATTCTTCCTCACCAAATAAATTAGCCAAGTAAGAGCAGACCTCACCCAAATGAGGGGTTCTATGACCACTAGTAGAGCGTGAGCTAGACCCTGTCATCAATAGAAGGGAATTCAAACTTGGGATACTCGATAAAGTCGGTTGGGTCTACAAAGTAACATCACCCTAGTCAACTGTATTCCTTGCCATATGAGTCATAGTTGTACTTTGTCATTAATGTGATATCCACACAATTATTAATGAAGAAAATGCGTCATGAACATGAAGATTAAAAACAAAAGACCTTGAAGGTTCAAGGACTTACCAAAGATGAATTTTTTCTCCTCATGGAAATGAGTTGCTATCATAAATAAGATGTTTATAAGGCGTTACAAACACTTCTTATGGACCTCCTCTGCAGGGGTGCCTTCTTCAAAGTATCCCAGATCGATGATGAAGATCACCCGACGTTTCTTCTGGCACCGGGCCTCATAAAAAAGATCTTTTTCCTTGCAAACATAAATATTGTTCCCCATTAAAAAAGTGACTCTTAATCTAGTACTTAGAGAATAACTCAACGCATATTCCCTCCACTTTGTCTCCAACTACATAAACCATAACAAGTGCTTTAGGGCCAATGAGGTAATTAGAAAGAATCATCCTTAAAAGGCTATAGCTCGGGAAGAGGTTGAAATCCATGAACAGTCAGCTCTAAATAGATTAATCCTTTGCCCAACATCTGGGTCATCGGGTCGCTGCGACTTTAAAGAGGTGGAAAAAAAGAATCATAGAAGGCTTTCCCTTTAAGATTTCACACAAATACTGGTAAACCTTCACTCATGCCTAACTAACAAGATGAAGTTGCGAATGAGACATCACTAAATGCTTGAGAACTTTTATCTCATGGGCAATGAATGGGAGACAAAGACCCATGACGGAGAAAATGCATTCATAAAAGGGGATGTCACAATCACCATACTTATTGCAGATCATTTCATCCTCAATGGGACTTAAGACTCCCTTGTAGGAAGATTGATCGACTTTGGTAGAAATGTCATCAAGACCGCATACTTTCGTGAAACAAGAAACAATGGAAGAGTAGACATAATCCACCCGAGAAAAAGGCATACTTTTCTAAGATTTATGAGTACTATTTTGTGATTTCTTAGCCATAGTGCACTAACTTTTCAGATGCATGGAAATGAAGCGCCAAAGAATAAGATAACTACTAAAAGGGGGGAAATGACTCAAAGAAAATAAAGTTAACTCTTTAAAAACTATTATCTAGCATGCAAAAAGAATCCACCAAACATGTCAAATCACTCACACACTATACTCAAGAATTTGGGTTTCCAAGAGTCGTATTGATGATACTTCTGAAAGGGTGTTCTGAAGCATGGAACACTAAATGCATAAATCCTCAAGAAACTGAAACATTTCTCTTTTTCCCAGTCAAAGGTGATCAATAGATTGGTGGGTATCCAAGGCTGACATAACAAAACTCCAGCTTTGTTATGCATGAAATGGGGCTTTGGGGGAAATTGTTCTGGAACAGCCATATCGACCTAGTTTAACCAACACGAAGGGACCACATCACTTCTAAAATCTTGTTAGCACACGATAATTATCATCATCATAATCAAAAGGGTCTGAAATGCAAGTGCATCCTGTAACACCTCACTGTCCCACAATAGCAATTACATTAACACATGTCAGAGTACATAAGCACGATGTCACATACTTCAAATACTCATAAAGTTTAAAGTCACTTTATTACTTCTTTTATTTAAACATAGTTAATTCGGCAGCAGAATAATAACAATCAGTTCAATTCTATGTCATTATAGCTTCAATAATAAATAAAACCCCATAAATGTGTGATCCAACATAAGTCAAATGGAAGATATGTAACAAATGAAATAAAGAAAAACATACCAGGGATTCCCAATTCCCGTGTTATGTATCAGAGCGACTCCTAGGACTTGATCAGGTAACACTCACTCCAAGCACTACTCAGGTACCTGATTATCTGTACTCCCAAGAGAGCACAAACACAATAACACAAAAGGGGTGAGAATTTCATTCAATAAATATACGGTGAATATCACATGCTAAGTAGTAGTAATCACATAATTCACATATCATGCAACACTTTGCAGCATAACACATCATTCATGTAATACAACATCAACTCAAAACAATGCAATGCAATGAGACTGACATCAACTCAATACATATGGTACCATCAGGGCATAAGCCCTTATCTTGTATGACAATTTGGGAAATAACAGGGCATGATCCTTAATCACAACGCCATTACAGGCCAACAATAGGGATTAAGACCTCATCACTACGCAACATGCGACATCATATGCAACAACATAACTATACAACCACAAGGCATAAGCCTTCAACATTCATCAATATAGACCATCATTATCATCACAGACTATAAATTCCACACAAAATCCCATGTTTTAAACTTAGTTTATTATTATTACTAGCCTTCTTATGTTCACCCAAGCCTTACTAATCATTATGGATTGAGAGAATACACTCCACACGCGAAATTGGGAAGAAATCGTGAAAACGATAATTTTTTTCACCTTCACCTGCCGATACGTGTATTGCTGCCTACGATACAATTATTGCCTTGTTGCATGCCCTGCCTTACGAGTAATGCTACCTGCATTACGTGACACCCCAATTCTACCCGACAATTATAAATGTAAATCATAGTCATGAAATTCATGCAACTGAATCAGGATGCCACAAATTCAACTTTAAAAACACATTGCATTCAACGTGGATACATAACACTTTAAAACTTTGGATGAACTATCAGCATAATAATTTAATCTCTTAATTTAATAACTTGAACATCTACGCAGCGGAATCATAATAACATCTTTGTCCAACGATTACAACAACTTCAAAATAATGCATACTTAGCAATAAACGAATTAAAGTTCAACAACTGAAATAATCAATAATTAAAAGCAACAAGTGTTCATCCCCTAGAGTGTTACGTATCAGAGTAATGACACTGACTCGAACTACCGAAGGTAAACCACCTTCACTCTGGATTACATGCATGTTACCAACGTAAGGGTACATTCAAATAGAAGGGGTGAGATATCTAACAATATAATAAAACATATGATAAATAATATATTAAATTACATCACATAACATCACCACTTCTCATCATATAAACAACAATAATCGCAACAGAATACCAACAATATACACATTTACCACATCAATACACAACTTCTTTATGCAATCATATAATGCGACTCAATACTGTGTAAATGCATGTGGTACCATTGGAGCAGAACTCCCATCTCAAAATAATTGCCAATAAATAGAGGCATCAACAAGGCATAAGCCTTCATCTTAATATTCTCCAATACAGGCCATCGTAACGAGCATCAGCTCCATCTTGAAATGCAATGTATGTGACACAATCATGAATGTAATGACAACACCATAATTAACAACATCTCAGCACAACATCATCGTTGGCCAGAAGCCTACATCTTAATAGCTGCCAATTATTAGAGGCATCTCAACATCATTCATCAATATCATTTATCAACATAATTCATCAACATCATTTATCATCATAATTCATCAACATCATTTATCATCATTAATCTTACTGTCATGAACCAAACAATAATCTACAATCATCTTATCCTCATCATACTTCACAAAGTCATCATAGTGATTAACACGGGAAGCTAACTCTAATCCTATTTTGGGTTACTAGAATTATCCTTCATATTCTTCATTTTAATCCTTAATAATGAAGTTCATCGTGTCATCTGTCCAACGCTTCGAACGGCACCTCAAACGGAGTCCGGAAACTCAAGTTACAGCTTTTGGAAATGAATCTGTCAAAAACCAGACTACATGAGTCGACGCATAACATCTTAAGTCGATGCGTACTGGGCTAACACGCTGCATGAGTCGACGTGTAATCCCTTTGTATCGACTCATACTGAGTTTGCAACACTGCATGTATCGATACATAGTCCTATGTATCGACTCATCCTGAGTCTAAAAGCATGCATGTATCGATGCATGGGTTCTTCGTATCGACTCATCCTGAGTCCAGAAACCCACATGTATCGACGTATGGCCTTTGGGGTCGACGCATATTGTTCTGTCATGAATATTTTCTGCGTTTTCACTATGATTTCCCTGCCTTAGGCCCTAAAAACATCCTCTAAGCATAGGTAATCATCAATTATAATAATCATATGTTTCTACATCAAATATACAGCATTAGAGCATAATTACTCATCCTTAAACCATTGATTTTCATCATACAACAACATATACATTCAAATCATGAACAAGACAACATTTTCACATATAATCCCACATACTACTCTTCATAAACCCTATTATAGAGTCAAAACCCCACCCTAACCTTGGATTGAAAGTTGCTCTACAACTTTTCCGATTGAATTTTGTCCTGGCTCTTTTCCTTCTTTTCTACAACTTTCACGTTCTCTTTCTCTTCTTCCAACCCTTATTTCCTTTTCTTCTTACAACTTCTTCTTTTTCCTTATTATTTCTAAAAACTAATATAATAACCCTATAATTCTTATTATGTCATAATGGGCTTAAAACTCCTACACCCCCTTTCTACTACTTCTATTCTTTAAAACAAGCTCACATTAAATAATATTATCATTCTAATATTATTCCACAACTTAATAGAATAATTAAATCCAATAACAATAACACATCAACTATCATAATAACACAACTTCACAATTAATCCAAAAATAATTTAATTAAATAATTAATTAAATTACGGGCGTTAAAACTCTCCCCCACTTCGAATATTTTCGTCCTCGAAAATTTACCTTAATCAAACAACTCAGGATAGAAGTCCCGCATCTTGCTCTCCAACTCCCAAGTCATGCTTTCTCCGGAAGCTCCTAACCAAACCACTTTAACCAAAGCAATCTCTTTACCCCTCAGAGTCTTTACTTCACGATCTGCGATCCGTACAGGCATCGTCTCCACTGTAAGGTTATCTCGCACTTGCACATCATCCATATGAATCACATAAGTTGGATCTGAAATATACTTCTGTAGTTGTGACACATGAAACACATCATGCAAATTCGAAAGATTAGGCGGTAAAGCCACTCTATAAGCAACATTCCCAACTCTCTTCGAAATCTAATATGGTCCAATAAAACGAGAAGTGAGCTTCTTAGACTTCAATGCTCGCCCAACACCAGTCACAAGTGTGACTCTCAAAAACACATGGTCACCCGCTTGAAATTCTAAGTCTTTCCTTCGCTTGTCATGATAACTCTTTTGTCTACTTTAGGAAGCTTTCATCTTTTCTCGAATCATCTTCACCTTTTCAATAGTCTCACGAACAAGTTCAGGTCCAAGTACTACATTTTCACCAGATTCATGCCAACATAAAGGAGTTCTACATCTTCGACCATACAACGCTTCAAAAGGTGCCATCCCAATAATGGAATGGTAACTGTTATTATAAGTGAACTCTATCAACGGAAGATAAGTATCCCACGAACCTCCCTGCTCAATAACACATGCCCTCAGCAAATCTTCCAACGATTGAATAGTCCGTTCAGTCTGACCATATGTCTGAGGATGATACGCCGAACTCAACCTCAACTTAGAACCCAACGCTTCTTGCAACCTCTTCCAAAAATCAGAAGTAAATCTTGGATCTATATCTAACATAATGCACAAAGTAACACCGTGCAGCTTCACAATCACACTACTGTAAATCTCAGCCAACTTCGACACTGGAAAACTGATGTTAATTGGAATAAAATGAGCCGACTTCGTAAGCCTATCAACAATCACCCAAATCGAATCATGTCCTCTTAAGGTATTAGGTAACCCCGTCACAAAGTCCATCGAAATGCTATCCCATTTCCATTCTGGAACTTCTAACGGCTGCATCAACCCTGCAGGCTTCTGATGTTCAACTTTCAACTTTTGACAAGTCAAACATGCATACACAAATCGAGCCACATCACTCTTCATTCCAGGCCACCAAAATAAACCTTTCAAATCTTGATACATCTTTGTAGCTCCTGGATGAATACTCAACTTACTTCTATGACTCTCTTCAAGTATCACTTTCTTCATATCAGCATCATCAGGAATACAAATCCGGTTACGAAATCTCAACATACCTTGCACATCTAGCTTAAAATCATTATTCTCATACTGATCAATCCCAACCATCAAATCTACCAGTTTCACTACTTCTGAGCTTCTCTGATACTATCTAGAAATTCACTATTAATCTTCAACATACCCAACATAACACTCTGCGATGTCACCTTGCAAATAGGCTCATATCTCTGAAATGTTCAATAATTCCAACTCTTGAACCATCATTGCCGACATATGTAAAGTCTTTCGACTTAACGCATCGGCTACCATATTCGCTTTTCTTGGATGATAATTCAAACCGAAATCATAACCCTTCAACAATTCCAACCATCTTTGTTGCCTCATATTTAACTCCTTCTGATTGAATAAATACTTTAAGCTCTTATGGTCACTAAACACCTCAAATCTAGAACCATAAAGATAATGCCTCATGTGATACGGTGGGAGAACTGACTTGGGTGTTTTGCGTTTGATCGCAAATGTTGCAGTTAGCAAGAGTCGCCACAAACTTTTCTTTTATCCAAAAGGAAAGGTGAAAAAGCACAGGAAAGACCTTTGAGATTGTTTCTTGGGTTCGGGGGGTAGATTATAAAAAGGGAAGGTATTAGCACCCTTTTTATCCATGGTTTTCCATGGGCTCTTAGTTACTTGCTAGATCACTTGCTTTTGTTTGAAATTGGGCTTTGTGTGGTTTTTGAAAGTATTTTGTAAAGAGGCCATTGTTTAGGCAATCTTTGTAATGATTCTCGTTCGTAATAATGTATACAAAGATGTTGATCTTTTGAAAATGTTTTCAATTTTGTAAGATGTTTGAAAGTGTAGGTGTTTGTTTTGAAAATAACAAGGATGTTTGTTTGAAATTGAGCAAGTAATTAGGAACATTCTACCTACTCAAAAGTCTTTCTTGTTCATTTTCTATTCCTTTGACATTGTTGTCTTACCATTGATTTGGTAAACAACCCTATCTTTGGATGTAAACGGACGGGCGTGGGTCATCGTATAACCATGATTAGCAATATTTCAAGGTATATTAGCATTTCTATTGAGGGACTAAGATCATTTTTAAGGCAACATTCGTAGCCTCGTCGAGGGACTATGATCTTGTATTTTGATTGTTTTTGCTAAGATACCTCACATGCGTAATATGGCCATTTATAAGGCAACCAAGCGGATTTTACCCTAGGGGTGCTTGTGTGCAAGTGTATTGATTTTCATGCTTGTTTTGTCTTGTATTAGGGTTTTCTACTTGTTGATTTTATCTTGTCATACACACCCTAATTACTAACAATTATATTAAAGCGATAAGTTACGGAAATTAAAATCCTACGCTATTACATCATTTGGGGGATGGGGATACAAATTTACAAATGGGGGGAGGGGGGGGGGGATGAAAGCAAATAAATCCTAATTTACTATTACAACCATATTGAATGAATAATTAATGTACAAAAATAAATAAATAAATAAATAAAAAGAAAATTGTTTTGAAATTTTTTTATGTATTGACACATACACTTATGTATTGATACGAAAATTTTACGTATTGACGCGTGTCATTATGTATTGATATGAAAACAATTTATGTATTGATGCATGCCATTACGTATTGATACGAAAATAGTTTATGTATTGACGCATGCCATTACGTATTGATACGAAAACTTCCTTGCTGCTGAAAAATGAAAATTAACTCAGTATGAGTCGACGCATTCGCGTTTCGTGTCGACGCATGCAACATTTCGTATCAACGCATAATAGTTTGCATCAGCTCATAACCTGTTTTGGACATAATATGTGTCGACTCATAGCATTTCGTGTCGACACATAACTGCTGTTTTTGTTTTTATCATTGTTTTGCTACATGTAAAAGTCAATTCTCAACACATGGTTAGTGAAAATGAAAAGCAAGCATATGGTTAGATTTTAAGGCAATGATATCTAATTTTTATCTTCACAAATGAACCATTAACGATGCTTGTATGAAGAGTTCAGAATCAAGAAAACTTACCATGAAACTGAAATTTGTGCTTTGGGTTTGAGCTGTTGTATGGGCTGTTGTTGAGCTTGGGAAGTGATGATAGTGATGTTACAAAAGTTTTTCTTGTGTTTGAACAACTTCTATATGATGTATGTGGAGTGTTTAGATGGTTAGACAGGATTTTCAAGGTATGATAGGTTCAAAGGTTTGGACTTTAAAACTCAAGAGTGGAAGTTTTGTGGACTATTGTGGCTTTTGTGAATATGAGATTTTGAGGTTTTACCAATAAAACTTCTGGCTTTTCTCTCTATTTTTTCTAACCTATTTTTCTTTCAAATGCTTCTTCTATTTATAGGCAGGAGGTTTGTGCATATGAGTTGACTAAGTTTGCAAGACAACATGTTATGGTTTGGTTGGATTACAAAAATCAAACTATGTCAAGTACTCCATAGTCTCAAGGTGAAGTACCAAAGTTGCTGGTATAGAGGATTTACTTACCATGATTTATGGTGGAGTATAATCAGTAACGAGCAAGGTATGGGCTCAAGACAAACTTTGTACAAAAAGCTTGCTTTTCCAGAATAGCAATGGTGCCTTTATGCCATAAATGGAAAGATCTTTTGGACAATGGTTTAAACACTTGGGTAATAGTTCAAGCTCTTGTGTAAACATTAAATTATTATGATATTTTCAAGAAAGGAGGCCTGCAACATAAGATTATGCAGCAAATCATAAGACTTTTGTTATGTATTCTTCACTAAAATGACTTGCAAGTCAATAATGGATGCTCAACTTCATGCTCTTGAATCTCCTAGATCAAATATGATAAATGCATGCTCTTGGATGTTTTGGAAAGCTTGAAACACCCTCTACAACTTTCATGTTGACCACTTTTGTTAAATCAGACTAGAATTTAATGAAAATTGGCCAAGAAGTTGGGATAAAAACCTGACCAAAATTGCTAAAAATTTCTCTAAGTGTTAAATGAAAATGTCATGACTTCATGAATTTATAACTTGAAATCCAGGCATATTTAGGAGAAGTTGTGTAAATAAATGTTGTAGATATCATGGATATCTACAACTTTCATGTTGGAAGTTTCTCTTGAATCATCTTGCATCATGGTGAAAAGTTTGCTCAAAGTTATGAAAAAACATGAAATTTCCAACACTTAGAAAAATTTCTAAGTTTAGAAATCTTGACTTTTTGATTTCTTGATGAATAAGTTTCACATTTTGACATGTTTTGATGAATTATGATCTTTGGCACTTGAATTTGACCAAAGAGTCAAAGTTTGACTTTTCAGTATACAATTGACTTTTGATCAGTTGATTGCAAAATTCATCTGTTAATCCAATGGACTTGCAATGTTTTGAACTATGTTATTAGGTAAAATGATTCAATTGGACTCTTGAGATCATGCCTTAAACCAATTTATCATTTGCTAGGTCAAAAATCAGAAATTGCCCTTTCCCAATCAAAACCCTAATTTTGACCATTTTTCCCTTTTGGAGATTTGATCAAATTTCTTGAGGAATTATGGTCCAAACTTGATCAAATGATACCTATGAGTTTGAAATGTTGATGTGGATAAAAAATTATGAATTTTGACTGTAAATTGGCTATGGTTGACTTTTTCCCCAATACAACTGATTTTTAGGTCAACTGCCCAATTGACTTATCAATAATGTGATCCAAGGCTTGAAACCTGGTGTAATACGGTGGGAGAACTGACTAGTGTTTTGTGTTTGTTTTCGCAAATGTTTCGGTTGAGCAAGAGTCGCCACCGACTTTTTATTTTATCCTAAGGAAAGGTTAAAAAGCACAGCAAAAACCTTTTGAGATGTTTTCTTGGGTTCGGGGAGTAGATTATAGAAAGGGAAGGTATTAGCACCCTTTCTATCCATGGTTATCCATGGGCTCTTAGTTACTTGCTTAGATCACTTTGCCTTTTGTTTTCAATTGTTTTAAATGGTGCTTGTGTGTGTGGGTTTGAAAATGTTTTGAAAAGAAGCCAATGTGGTGGCAACCTTTGTAATGATCCATGTGGGGATGTATACAAAGGTGTACGTCTTTTGAAAAAGGTTTTCATTTGTTTTTGAAAGTTGTTTTGAAAGTGTAGTGATGTGTGGTTTTTTTTGAAAATAGGCAAGTGTTTTGTTTTTGCAAGTTTGATTCAAGTAACTAAGAGGTTGTCTACTCCTAAATTTCTCAAAGTTTATTGCTATGTTTTAACCCTTTTAATGAGTTTGTTCCACCATTGTATTTGGTGGACAATCTCATGTTAGGATGTGAAAGGGACGGGCGCGGGTCGTCGTTTAGACCATAATTGCAACGGTGCCAAGTATCTTTGGGCATTTTCTTTGAGGGACTTGATCATTTGTTTGTTTGTTTTGCCCAAAAAGACTTAACATGCAATATGGCCCAATTTTGAAAGGCAACAAGTGGAGTATCCTAGGGGGTGCAAGTGTGATTTGTGTGTCCATTTTCATGCTTGTTTGTCTTGAGATTAGGTCATAACTATTTTGTCGTTTTTCGCATACAAACCCTAATTCTAACATGGCATAATTATAAAGCAATAAAACGCGAAAATAAATTTACTAAGCTATTACAAAACCAAATGTGGGAAGGGGGATACAAATGTTCAAATGGGGATTTTGACAAGTAATGTAAACCTAAAACTATTACATCAATATTGAATTTATACAATTTAATTAATGTACAATAATTAAATAAAAAAGGAATAAAATATGCAAGATGCAAAAATATTTTGTATATGTTATGAAAAAAAAAATATTATTTATGTAAAAATAAAAGATAATAAAAAGATATTAGATTTGGAGTATTTTTGAATTTAGGGCAAAACTCTAATTTTTATTAAATGAAAGGTATTATTATTTAATTTAATACAAGTATTTATTTATTATGTACAAAAAATAAAATGAATATGGTATATTTGTAAAAAGGCATTTTTTAATATTAAATATTAAAAAATAAAATATGTACATTTTTTGATATTTTTCTCCCAAGTATATTGATATATCTATTTATTTATGTTATTTACAAAAACTATGTTTTATACACATTAATTAATAATATTCAATATTAAAATAAAAAGTATTTTATTTTATAAAATATTTTCAGGAAGTAAAAATAAGGTAAAAATATGTATAAAAATATATTTTGTATTATCTTAATATTTTAAACAAAAAGTATATATATATATATATATATATATATATATATATATATATATATATATATATATATATATATATATATATATATATATATATATATATATATATATATATATATATATATATATATATATATATATATATATATATATATATATATATATATATATATATATATATATATATATATATATATATATATATATATATATATATATATATATATATATATATATATATATATATATATATATATATATATATATATATTTATTTATGTACAAACAAAAGAATTAATCAAACAAATATTCAATAAATTCAAAAAATGAGGAGAAAAATATTTTTATGTTTTTAATATGCTGAGAAAAAATAAATGAACCAATCAAAAAAAAGCAAAAGTCAAAAATATTAAAAATGAAGCAAATGGGCTCAGGGGTGCAAAACAGAAAAAGTGGTGTGAATAAGAAAATTGCTCAGGCCCAGCCCAAGAAGTCACCTTCTTTAACCTCTGAACAAAGTTTGTTCAAAAAACGCGCACAAGCAAGCTTCCTTTGAATATCCTGATTCTTTGATTTTTTGAACAAACTTCCAACACAAAAGATGTTAAGCATGAAACCACGATTCCAAATATATAAAGAACATCTCCTAACTCTCAGAAATGAGAGAGAATTTTAACAATCCCAAATCCTAACCTAAGTTTTCTGCCATTTTTAAACCTTAAATTCTCTCAACTCAGGCAAAAGAAATGAAAAGTAAAAGAATGTACATGTTCAGTGGCATGAGTAGGACATTGTTTATTCACAAACTTAAGGCTAATGATGCATAATCAGAGAGATACGAGTTCACCAAAATACATGTTCAGCTGAAGTTCTAACTGGCAAATGGGGAGCTTACAGTGCAAGATACTGGTTGGTATAGCTTCCTTGAGGTGTGGTGATGTTGTTCCAATATCTACTTTGCCTTGAGACACCTTGAACTGAGCTGTAGAACTTCAACTGCAAAATGGAAAAGTGAAAATGGTGGAACTTGTTAGAGGAGTTACAGGCCGTGTTTCAAGGCATGGTTAGCTTGCATAGGTGCTAGGGAATGTGTGTGAACTGGTTTTGACAAAAGAGCTTGAGGGAAATGGAAGATAGCACCCAAACTGCAGGCTTTACCCTATTTGTGCAATTTTAGAGTGATTATGGCAATGGGAGTGTTTTAGAGGTGCAAGGGTCATGTATTGGCTTGGTTATGTTGTGTGGAATCTGTTTGATAACTTTGTTCTTGTGTAGGGTGGCTGATATGAGAGTTGGTATTGGTTATGCCATGTTTCTTCACTCTTAAGCCAACAAAGGCAACTTGGTCTTTTAGGTCAGTAGGGGACCTCTAATCCTGCTGCAAAGCTTCTCTTGATCAGATTAATTTGTTTATAATCTTGTGCCAATCAGATTTGCAATGTACTTGTTGGATTTGTAATTGGACATAAAGTGAACTTTTGCAAAAATGGATAGTTTACTTTATCTAAAAATGGATCAAACTTGTATATAATACTTGAACTCATAGAATAACACTTTGACACAATGAACAAGCATTAAATTATTGAGTGTAACTTGGTTTAAGGACCTGTAATCAAGGGCATGCTGGTTTTGAGAAGTTTGCATAACTTATGAACATGAAAAATGGCCAATTCAAAAGTGAGTTTTTGCTATATTGTGAAATTCGATTCTCCCTAACCATGAGGTTGTTTGATAAGTTCTTGGACATTTTGGAAAGCTTGGAATGTGTACTACAATCCATCTTTGAAGTGCAATTTGAAATTCCAAGTGTAAGTGTATGGAAAATGGCCTTGAAGTGGGGTAGAAAAACTTGTCAAAATAGGTCAAAAATTCACTAAGTTAAGAATGGTTTAGTGCCCTTATTCAAAAATTTGTAACTTGAGATACAAGCTTCAAATGAGAAAACTTTGTGAATCAAAGTTGTAGATTATGCAACAAGCTACAACTTTCATGTTTTGACTTTTGTTTGAATCCAAATGAATCATGGTGGAAAAGTGGGGCAAAGTTGGGAAAAAATTAGGGTTTTTCATAACTTAGAAAAATTCTAAGTTATGAAAAATTCCATTTCAAACCCTAATTTGCATTTTGTGATTTCTTGGTGAACAAGTTTCATGATTTGGCATGTTTTGATGAAAAATGAATCTTGACTCTTGATTTTGACCAAAAAAGTCAAAGTTTGACTTTTCAGTATACAGTCAAAATTGATCAATTGATTGGAAAATCCAACTGTCAATCTTGTGTATTTGGGATCTTTTGAGTTTGTTGATCATGTCAAGATAATTCCATGGGGTTCTTGAGTCCATATGTGAGCTTGGTTTGCCATTGGCTAGGTCAAATAGTCAAAAATTGCCTTTGTGCAGTCAAAACCCTAAAAATGACCATTTTGCCCTTTTGGTGATCTGATCAAATTTCTTGTGGAATTGTGATCCAAACTTGATCAAATGGTCCATATGAGTTCATAATGTTGATGTGGGTCAATTTTCATGAGATTTGACTGTCAATTGGCCACAGTTGACTTTTTCCCCAATACAGCTGATTTCTAGGTCATCTGTCCAATTGACTGGGCAAAACTTGGAATCAAGACTTGAAACTTGGTATGGGTAAACTTGGGAGTCCAATATGAAGCATGAAAGTAATCTTAGGCATTTTAGGTCAAAACATCTTTGTTCAAACACAAACCCTAATTTGAGTCCACCGTGCAAGGAGAAGTCTTGAGCAGAGGAAACCCTAACTGGATCTTGATCTTCAAGGTTTTTGTGATGAGAAAATGTTGAGGAAATGGGAGGGAAAATTTTGGGGTACAACAGTTGCCCCTGTTCAATCTTCTTGGACCTGAAAAGTTAGATTGACAAGTTTGCCTTTCGTGACTCGAGGGTAAAAGGAGATTGGACACTAGAGTGCCCGGAAATTTGCACTCGCATGTTGAAGTATCAGCAAATGTGATGTCGGGAATGGGCTTATAGATGCCATTTGGAGAGGTGGTGGATAGGGAGATGGGCTTATAGATGCCATCTGGAGATGTGACAGAACCTTGTCGGGAATGGGCTTATAGATGCCATTTGGAAGTGTTGATCGCACAAGAGATTCCTTAGCGAGAACTTGTGTATTTGAGAAAGACAGATGTTTTCCTGGCTTGTTACAGGTGTTTGATCTTCAATCTCCTCATGCAGATATGCCCTGGCTAGATACAGGTGTCGAATCTACAATTGGTTGCTCACAGATGTGCCCTGGCTGGATACAGGAATCGAATCCAGAAATAGTCGTCAACAGATATGCCCTGGCTGGATACAGGAATCGAGTATGGAAATATGGTCAACAGATATGCCCTGGCTGGATACAGGAATCGAATCTGGAAATCTTCAGACGTGCCCTGGCTAGATACAGGAATCGAATATGGAAACTGATCACTCTAAGATGTGCCCTGGCTAGATACAGGTGTTGAATCTGGAATTGTGACAGTTGTTAGATATGCCCTGGCCGGATACAGGAGTCGAATCTGGAAATCTTCAGACGTGCCCTGGCTAGATACAGGAATCGAATCTGGAAACTGATCACTCTCAGATGTGCCCTGGCTAGATACAGGTATCGAATCTGGAATTGTGACAGTTGAAGGTGGTTGTCTTTGGGATTGTCTTTTCCCTGAAAAGGCAGAAACATAAGTTGTGTGCAATGTCATGATGTATGATATGCACGATGTCATGATGTTCAACATGAGATGGTGTTGTATGCACTTTATCATGTATGTAAGCAAGATGTATGAAAATGTGAAATGTTTATAAATATATTTTCGTTTTAGGAAAATAAATCCTTGACGACCGGCCGGGGAATTGCTCTGTGGAAGAGATATTTTGCCGAAGTTGTGAAGAGAGGCCTGCTGAGGACTTCAATGATGGACTCCGTTGGGGATAATGATGATAAACTCCGCTGCGGATAACCGAGGATAGACTCTTGTCGGGGAAGGAAAGAACTTCGCCGAGGGCGATTTTCCGTGGCAATTAGCTGAGGATAACCCAGTTATAAGTCCTTGTGAGGAAATAACTCTGAATAAAACTCGGGAGAGACGTCCGTACCCTGCAGGGAACAAGCTTCCAGAATCTACTGGGGATGAGCTTTAAGACCTGCCGGGGAAAGTTGTGGCTTTTCAGGACTGACGGGGAACCAACCATGCTTGGGGAAAGTACTGCTGAATCTTGTTTTACTCAGCGGGGAGTTGAGATGATTTGGTCACAATCTTCAGTCGAACCTACCTTGGCACCTTGGTGGACAAAGCAACCAGACTGCATCAGACAACTTTACATTGCCCCTGTCTCTGATGTCACCTGTAATTAATCTCTTGTTTTATATGCAAATATTTATGAATCAGCAATTTAATGTCAAATGCATATATAAAAAATGAACATTGGACGTTCTTCGCAAAACAAAACAGAAAAGAGAAAAACAATGGCAATTTGTATAGACAAGTGAATTTGTATTGATTTGAATTTTGCCTGTGAATAGGCGTTTTTGTACAAGAGGCTGACATCCTAGTAAGAGGACGCCGCCAAACAACATAGAGTTTACAATTTTGAAAAGGAAACAAAACAGCTATGTGAACAATCCCACTGGGTTCCAACTCTGCTATCGCCTTTATGTCTCCGAGCGTCTCATTGCTTTGCTGCCTAGTTGAAGATGAAGGTGATTGGTTGATGCCGAAGTCTGAGTCAGATAATTGATGCCGAATTCCGGATGCGAAGTGATCCAATGAGACATAGTGTTACACTTTATCCCTAACTTTTGCCTGGACCGCCCTTTCGGGTTTTCGGTCCACCGGGATACCCGTTTTTGCCCAAGCCGCCTTTTCAGGTTTTCGACTTGCCGGGTGTACAATTTTTATTCATTTCATCCCTTATTTTTGCCCGAACCCTTTTGGTTCGCCGGGAAGCCCTTATTTTGCCTAGGTATGTCAACCTAGCGGGTCTTTTATTCATGCGTAGTATCTTTTCACTATGTCTGCATTGGCGGGGTGAGGAAGGTCATCACCATCCATGGTGGTTAGGATCATGGCTCCTCCTGAGAACACATGCTTAACCACAAACGGCCCTTCGTATGTAGGGTTCCATTTGCCCCGGGGATCACTTTGAGGAAGGATGATGCGTTTGATTACCAGGTCCCCAACTTGATACTCTTGTGGTTTGACTTTCTTGTTAAATGCCCTGATCATCCGTTTTTGATATGTTTGACCATAACAAATAGCAGTGAGCCTCTTTTCGTCAATCAGATTTAATTGATCAAGTCGAGTCTGGATCCAGTCATCTTCACTCAAGTCTGCATCCTTCATTATCCGGAGAGAGGGTATCTGGACTTCAATTGGCAAGACTGCCTCCATGCCATAGACCAAGGAGAAAGGAGTTGCCCCGGTTGACGTCCTTGCTGAGGTACGGTACCCATGAAGAGCGAACGGTAACATCTCGTGCCAATCTTTATAGGTCACTGTCATCTTCTGCATAATTTTCTTGATATTTTTATTAGCTGCCTCTACAGCCCCATTCATCTTCGGCCGGTAGGGAGAAGAATTGTGGTGCTGTATCTTGAATTGCTCACAGAGTTCAGTGATCATCTTGTTATTGAGATTGGTACCATTGTCCGTAATGATTCTTTCCGGGACACCGTACCGACAGATCAGATTATGCCGGATGAAACGTGCCACGACGCTCTTGGTTACTGTGGCGTAGGAAGCTGCCTCTACCCACTTCGTGAAGTAATCGATCGCCACCAAGATGAAACGATGTCCATTGGATGCCGTCGGTCGGATCTCACCGATCATATCGATGCCCCACATTGCAAAAGGCCAAGGTGCCGTCAGGACGTTCAAAGGAACCGGAGGGATATGCACCTTGTCAGCATAGATTTGGCATTTATGACAAGTTCGAGAGTGTTGGTAACAATCGGCTTCCATTGTGGACCAGAAATATCCTGCCCGAAGGATTTTCTTAGCCATGGTGTGCCCACTGGAATGCGTTCCGAATGTACCTTCATGCAGTTCTATCATGATTTTCTCTGCTTCAGCCTTATCCACACAACGTAGTAGATTCGAATCATGATTCCGTTTGTAGAGAATGCCGTTGCTGAGGAAGAATTTTGCCGCAAACCTCCTCATGAACTTCTTGTCATTGACGGATGCACCTTCAGGGTATTCCTGAGCTTCCAAGTACCTCTTTACCTCATGATACCAAGGTTTTTCAGTCACCTTCTCGGCCTCGAGATCGCAGCAGTATGCCGGTTCATCCAACTTCCAGATAATGATCCGGGGAGCCTCATTGTCCCATTTAACTTTGAACATTGAAGACATCGTAGCTAGTGCGTCCGCTAGCTGATTCTCCTCTCTTGGGAAGTGCTCAAAAGTTATTTCCTCAAAGTGGGGAAGCAAGGTTGACACATACTCCTTGTAAGGAATAAGATTTGGGTGTTTCGTATCCCACTCGCCTTTGATCTGATTGACCACGAGAGCAGAATCTCCGAAGACACTCAGAAATTTGATCCTTAAGTCGATTGCAGCTTGCAAACCCATGATACATGCCTCATATTCTGCCATGTTGTTGGTGCAGCTGAAACATAATCGGGCGATGAGTGGAGTATGAGTTCCTTTGGGAGATATGATTACAGCGCCTACGCCGTTACCCAAAGCATTGGAGGCTCCATCAAAATGCATAGACCATCGGGATCCTTCCTCAGGTCCTTCATCCGGTCCAGGTACTTCACAGTCAGTTACCACCATGATGTCTTCGTCCGGAAAATCAAAGTTCAATGATTGGTAATCGTCCACAGGTTGGTGTGCCAAATGATCTGCCAGTACACTTCCCTTAATAGCTTTCTGAGTTGTATACTGGATATCATACTCTGTCAAGATCATTTTCCATCTCGCTATTCTCCCAGACAGAGCAGGATTTTCAAATATGTACTTGATGGGATCCATCTTTGAAATCAACAAGGTGGTGTGAGTCAGCATATACTGTCTCAGCCGGCGAGCAGCCCATACAAGAGCGCAGCAAGTTTTCTCAAGCAGTGAGTAACGAGACTCACAGTCGGTAAACTTTTTGCTCAAGTAATAAATAGCGTGCTCTTTTCGGCCAGACTCGTCATGCTGCCCCATCACACACCCTATTGAATTATCAAGTACTGTCAAGTATAATATCAGAGGTCTTCCTTCCACCGGTGGCATAAGAATGGGTGGCTCTTGGAGATATTCCTTTATCTTTTCAAAGGCAGCCTGACATTCATCGTTCCAGTGTACTACTTGATCTTTCTTCAGTAATTTGAAGATTGGCTCACAAGTAGCAGTCAGATGTGAGATGAATCGGGCAATGTAATTCAGTCGTCCCAGGAAGCCTCTGACTTCTTTCTCTGTCTTTGGAGTCGGCATCTCTTGTATGGCTTTTACCTTGGCAGGGTCCACCTGAATACCTTTGTCACTTACAATGAAACCTAGCAATTTTCCGGATCTTACCCCAAAGGTGCATTTGTTGGGATTCAACCTCAGCTTGTATAACTTGAGTCGGTCAAACAACTTCCTCAGATGGTCAAGGTGCTCTTCCTCAGTTTGAGACCTTGCAATCATGTCATCCACGTATACCTCAATCTCATGATGGATCATATCATGAAATAAAGCAACCATGGCACGTTGATAGGTTGCCCCAGCATTTTTCAATCCGAATGGCATGACCTTATAACAGAAGGTGCCCCACTGAGTCACAAAGGTAGTCTTTTCCATATCCTCCGGAGCCATCTTGATCTGATTATACCCTGAAAAACCATCCATGAAGGAGAAAACCTTGTGTTGAGCAGTATTGTCAGCGAGAACGTCAATGTGAGGTAAGGGGAAGTCATCCTTGGGGCTGGCCCTGTTCAAATCCCTGTAGTCGACACACATTCTGACTTTACCGTCCTTCTTCGGCACTGGCACCACATTGGCGACCCACTAAGGGTAAGAAGTTACTGCTAGAAACCCAGCGGCGAATTGCTTCATAACTTCGGCCTTGATCTTTTCAGACATCTCTGGGCGCATACGTCGGACCTTTTGCTTTACCGGAGGGCAATCTTCCTTGGTTGGCAGGTGATGAACTACAATGTCGGCATCCAAACCAGGCATGTCTTCATAGGACCAAGCAAATATCTCCATGTAATCCTGTAGCATCTGGATCAATCGTTGCTTCACGTTGAGCTCTAGATTAGCCCCAATCTTGACCTCTTTCCTATCTATCTCAGTACCCAGATTAATCGTCTCTACCGGCTCTTCATGTGGTTGAATAGCCCTCTCTTCCTGGAGTAGCAGTCTTGCAAGTTCACCAGGCACTTCGCAATCATCTTCACCTTCGTCTTCGGCCAAGTTGATCGGATTCTCGAAGTCATAACTGGCGGTAGCAGAGCTGTTACCAGTGGGATCCAGAGTGGATTGAAACCTGTATAAGTGAGTGTGTGTAAATATAGCTGTTTTGCAATATATATAACACAGAAAGAAAAAGAGCACAAGATTTGAAATGCAACAAACGTCCAATGTTTTGATTGATGATATATGGAAATGTCATACAAAAAGCCCTCACAAATGGAGCTACGATGCCCCGGGTAGGACACCAAGCCAACAAAGTTTTAACATATTGTTTGTTACAAATTGGAAATCAAAAGAAATTAATTACTGCGTGACAAATGTGATAGGTGTAAAATCCTTTGCCGTCCAGTTGCTCGGTCTGTTGCTGGTAGTCGGGTAGATCCAACTGTCAAACTCTGCTTCCTTTACATCCTCCTCGATGGCATTCACCCTTGGGTTGGAGATAAACACCGGAGCCTTTCTGATCTTTTCCTTGCGCACAGCCCTCTGAGCCTCTGCAGTAAAGCCCAGCCCAAACTTGTCGTTCTTTTGAGTGAAGTCAGGAAGATGACCCCAGTTTGCACAATCGCCTTTCTCGATTACAGCCCGGGCATCCTTCAAGGACGCCATCTTCAACGGAAAATCTTCTTCCACCACTGCCTCAGCTGATGCCAACACTGGAGGTACTTCCTCAAAATGTTGAAAGGGGGTTTCAATAAACTCCCCGTCCATCTCGATATACCGGAATGAATTCAAGTTGCTCACCATGTACTCCTCCTCGCCCTGCACAGTGACAATCTTCCCTTTGACAGGGTATTTGAGCTTTTGGTGTAGAGTGGATGTTACTGCCCCAGCTTTGTGAATCCAGGGTCGCCCCAACAAGCAGGAGTAAGATGGACGAATATCCATTACATAGAATGTTGAGTTGAAAACTTGGGAACCCACACGAATAGGGATGTCTACTTCACCGTGCACCATCCTCTTAGAACCGTCGGAGGCTCTAACAATGATGTTACTGGGTTTCAACTCCAGGCCCTCACAATCCAGGCGATCCAATGCTTTCTTGGGCAAGACATTCAGGGAAGAGCCGGTATCCACTAGCACGTGTGCGAGAGTAGTGCCCCTGCATTCTATGGAAACATGCAGGGCATCATTGTGATTTTTCCCTTTGGCGGTAAGGTCAGCATCTGAGAACCCCAAACCATTGTCAGCCGTCAAATTAGCCACACAGTCGGTGAATTGATCCGCGGAGGTCTCTTGCGGCACATGGGCCGTTTTCAGAAATGAAATCAGGGCTTTTGCATGGGCCTCTGAGCATAGCAGCAATGATAACATAGAGATTTTGGAGGGAGTATGCCCCAACTGTTCAACGATGTTAAAATCACTCTTTTTGATAATTTTAAGAATTTCCTCCATTTCTTGTTGGGAGGCTTCCACAGCAGTCTTCTTTTTTGGTGCCTCCGTCCTGGCAGGCGAATCAGTAGCAACTTCTTTGCCCCGAGTATCAGAGGACTCGGCGGCAGTAGTAGACACAGGAACTTGAATTGGAACATGCACACTTGCAGGTGTGATGGTGAGAGGTTTTCGGATAACTGGCGGTGCAATGTCAGGCGAGAAGAGCCTGCCACTGCGGGTAATCTTTGCGGGACCAGTGATATTACTGATATTGGTATTGGTGTTGAACTCCTGCTTCACCCCAAGCACATACACGTCGGCTCCATAATGCCATGGGACCGCTTTATCAGACTCAAATGGGAGAGGCCCCGGGACAGTAATAGTGATGGGTGCAATAGACATAATCTGGACTGGTTTCTTTACGGGAGCTTTGGCAGGATTATAAATTGTGACAACAGATATTTCTTCAATGGAAACAGACGGAACAGTAGTTTTCTTGAATAGAATTTCCTTGCTATCCATCAGGCCTTGGATGCCTGATTTTAGCAGTGGACAACCGGTAGGGATAACAGCACACAGGAGGCAACCCTTACTACAACCCGGAAATAAACCGGCTTTTAGCAAGTTCCTCTTAACAGTCAAAAGAGGGGTAACAACTTCATTCACCGAAACAGCATACAACTCTTCTTCAATGGCATTTACTCTATGCTGGGGCATAGGAGCAGTTACAACATTCGGTCTCTCAGGCGCTTCAAACTGAATTTCCTTTGCGTCGATAAGATCTTGCACTTTGTTTCTCAAGGCCCAGCAATCATCAGTAGTGTGCCCGGGACTATCAGAATGATAAGCACACCGGGCATTTGGGTTATACTTAGGAGACGCAGTGTTGACGACCTTAGGAGCTTCTTTGAGGGTCACCAAGTTGGTTGATAAAAGTTGGGGTAAAATTTGAGATAATGTCATACTCAGCCGAGTATACTGCCTCTTGGGCCTTTCACTTCTTTGTTGATTGTACTGCTGAGGAGCAGCAACAGGTTTTGAGATGACCAAAGCGTTGACGGCTTGGCGATTTTCGGGCTTGACTTGTCTTCTAGGACCATAGACGGCACTTGCTTCTTTCTTAAACGGCCTCTTCTCAGTACTTGTAGAGGCAGCCTTTTGTATCTTGCCTGACCTGATGCCAGCTTCAATTCTTTCTCCCGTTAGAATCAGATCCGTAAACCCAGCGGAGGAGTTACCAACCAAATGATTGAAGAATGGACCAGACAAAGTCCCTAGGAACATATCAACCAGCTCACGATCAGTCAATGGAGGTTGCACCCTGCCAGCCAAATCTCTCCATTTTTTTGCGTACTCTTTGAACCCTTCACCCGTTCCTAGAGACATACCCTGAAGTTGGGTACGCGTAGGAGCGAGATCAGAATTGTATTGGTATTGTCTGTAGAATGCGGTTGCCAAATCTTCCCAGTGTCGGATGCTAGTTCCATCTAATTGGTAGAACCATTCAAGCTGTGACCCCGAGAGGCTATCTTGGAAGAAGTGAATCCAGAGGTTCTTATCCGCCGTGTAAGGTTGGATCTTCCTTACGTACGACCTCAGATGCAGCTTTGGGCAGGAGACCCCATCATACTTGGCGAAGGCAGGCGCCTTAAACTTGTGAGGAATTACTACCCCAGAAGATAACCCCAGATCTCCGAAATCCAGTCCCGGCACATTCTGAATTTCCATGGCGCTCAAGCGGTCTTCCAATTGCTTGTATCTGTCAGCAGCAGGTGGGTATTGTTCGTCATTGTAGTCCGTCTCGTTGTCGGAGACTGCGGGACTAGGAGCTCCTCCCCCTTGGGGACTGTTTTTCTCAGCAGAGGAAGTAGTTGGTTCAGCTTCATTATGGAGTGTGTTCCCAAATCTGCGTCCGGCGTTGAACAACGCAGTCCTCTTTTTATTCTTCTTCTTCAGGAGTAGAGTCTTCAACTCTTGCTGACCTTGGGCTAGGCTTAGGACCATCTCTTGAAACTGTGCACTTTGGGCCTGAAGGGCCTTGATTGCTTGCTCACTGGAGGAGTCTGGATTCATGATGACTGTTCAAAATAAACAGCGAAGGAGATTAAGCAACATGTGAAATAGGGTACCTGCTATGCATATGGTGCAATGGAATGCGTATGTTTTATGTTTTCAAAGACAAACAAGATTCAACTTTGTAGACAAAAAGGAAACACACTTCATTAGATTAAAATTTTCAATTGTTCAACAATTTTCCCTTAGGCATTACAGGAATGAAAAATACTGGAAAGGAAATAAAACTATAAAAGGAAATATCCAAAGCTCATCAATGCTCCCATGGCCTCCTCTTGTCAGTGCTGATGTAGTTGTTCAGGACCCGTTCTTCCTCCAATTGCTTAGTCAGCCTTTGGATCTTCCGTTCCTGTTCGTTGAACTTCTCCCGATAGAAATCCCGTTCTTCCTTTAGCTGCGCCCAAGATCTCTTCATTGTGTCAAAATCTGTAGGTATCTGAGGAGGGAGGACAGTCGGAGGAACCCCATCTTCATCAGGAGATTCAAGAATGATTGGTCTGACAGCTTCGTACGGCATACCTAACCTCTGAGCGCGGATGCGGACCCATTTGCAATAGGGCTCCATTGGTAGAGAAGTATTTGGTCCCAACTCATGTGGGTCAGCTTTGTGAATTCTGTCCCAAGCTCTAATGAACCCATGGCGTAGTTTGTCACTGTCTGCCTGAAACTCAAAATGGAAGTGAGGAACCAGCATTTCATGAGGCCTATCTCCTCTGGCTCTTCCAAACTGACGGAGAGCTAAGCATGGATTGTAAGAGATTCCTCCTTGGATACCAATCAACGGAACATTAGGGTATTCTCCGCAACGGTCAATAACAGCTACCTCACCCAAACCTCTGAGAGTCCAGGTGATGTCATTATCAGTGAGAGACATTAACCTCCGAGCCCAACCTTTTCCTTCTTCATTCTTCATCACGAACTTAGGAAGGTGCGAAATAAACCACCTTACTAGCAAAGGAGCACAACACCACGGAGTTCCCCGTTTTCGAGCAGTACGAGCATAGAGTTGTTGTAGAATGTCACCCAAAAGAGTGGGTATAGGATTCCGAGACATGAAGATCCTTATGACATGGGTACTGATAAAGGTGTCAGGGTTGGGAAACAATACCACACCATAGATCAAAAGAGCCAGAATATCTTCGTATGCCCTGAAGTCCAAGTCATTCCAGAAATCATTAGCCTTGCTAACCAGAAATTTGACCAAAAAGCCCTTGACCCCATTTCTAGTTTCCCAATTGGCTAATACCTCTTCTTTGGTCAAGGGGAGAATTGCAGCAATCTCTTCAGGCCTAGGAGTCTTTTCCAAACCAGTGAAGGGAGTTTGTTCCAAAACAGGGATCCCAAGCAGATAAGAGAATTCTTCCAGGGTGGGAACCAGCTGGAAGTCTTGAAAGGTGAAACAATGATACAGAGGGTCATAAAACTGGGTCAGAACACTTATCAGTTGTTGGTCCCATTTTGCAGTGATCAAGCCAAGGAGAGAACCATGTCTATTGATGAAGGAAGAAGTGTTTGGAATCCTTCCAACCAAATCCTTGAGTAAAACTGGTGGTTGAACAAAGTTGAGCCGGACAGTATTCCTACGTACGGGCATCATGATGTCCTACAAAACAGAGCAAAGATGAAACTTTTTTGTCTTTGAAATGGATTAGTCCTTTATACAGGATGCATGCAATGGTATGATGGCATGATGCTATGATGAAGCACACCACAAGTATTCACATAGGCAAGCATGATAAGGCACACAAGTCACACAAGACACCCTTAGGTTTCAGGCCAGCATGAATTTCAGGTATTACCCTCTTTTGGTTTTGTTGGTTAAAACCTGTCCTATCAAAAGTAACCGGGTTCTAGAGGATCTCACATCATTGGCTACCCTCAATCGGTCATAACTCCAGCATCGCAATCTTTTCTCGCGGCCAGAACCATCTCGAGAGTTTAGCCTCAATGAGTGTAGCATACTGCTACTGTCCTAATAGCCAAGTTGGTCAATTTAGGGTTCTAAGGTTGGTTGGTGTTTAATGACTCCTTAGAAGACCTATATTCTCCCCGTTACGACACAAGGGATATAGGTACAGACCAAGGTGCCACACCAACGTAGCCACTGCTTCACCCATGTCGGTCTACGCCGGACAGGTCCCTCGCAGATTATGCTACCTAAAAGCGTATTTCCCAGATCCGGGTTAGGATCTATGAAACTCCGATGCAAAGCCCACAAATATAAAAGCAAACAAAGCAAACAATTGAAAACAAAGGTGATCTAAGCCCTAAGGTTACTCCACTTTAAAAATCCTCCCCAGTAGAGTCGCCAGTTCTGTGATACGGTGGGAGAACTGACTAGTGTTTTGCGTTTGTTTTCGCAAATGTTTCGGTTGAGCAAGAGTCGCCACCGACTTTTTATTTTATCCTAAGGAAAGGTTAAAAAGCACAGCAAAAACCTTTTGAGATGTTTTCTTGGGTTCGGGGAGTAGATTATAGAAAGGGAAGGTATTAGCACCCTTTCTATCCATGGTTATCCATGGGCTCTTAGTTACTTGCTTAGATCACTTTGCCTTTTGTTTTCAATTGTTTTAAATGGTGCTTGTGTGTGTGGGTTTGAAAATGTTTTGAAAAGAAGCCAATGTGGTGGCAACCTTTGTAATGATCCATGTGGGGATGTATACAAAGGTGTACGTCTTTTGAAAAAGGTTTTCATTTGTTTTTGAAAGTTGTTTTGAAAGTGTAGTGATGTGTGGTTTTTTTTGAAAATAGGCAAGTGTTTTGTTTTTGCAAGTTTGATTCAAGTAACTAAGAGGTTGTCTACTCCTAAATTTCTCAAAGTTTATTGCTATGTTTTAACCCTTTTAATGAGTTTGTTCCACCATTGTATTTGGTGGACAATCTCATGTTAGGATGTGAAAGGGACGGGCGCGGGTCGTCGTTTAGACCATAATTGCAACGGTGCCAAGTATCTTTGGGCATTTTCTTTGAGGGACTTGATCATTTGTTTGTTTGTTTTGCCCAAAAAGACTTAACATGCAATATGGCCCAATTTTGAAAGGCAACAAGTGGAGTATCCTAGGGGGTGCAAGTGTGATTTGTGTGTCCATTTTCATGCTTGTTTGTCTTGAGATTAGGTCATAACTATTTTGTCGTTTTTCGCATACAAACCCTAATTCTAACATGGCATAATTAGAAAGCAATAAAGCGCGAAAATAAATTTACTAAGCTATTACAAAACCAAATGTGGGAAGGGGGATACAAATGTTCAAATGGGGATTTTGACAAGTAATGTAAACCTAAAACTATTACATCAATATTGAATTTATACAATTTAATTAATGTACAATAATTAAATAAAAAAGGAATAAAATATGCAAGATGCAAAAATATTTTGTATATGTTATGAAAAAAAAAGTATTATTTATGTAAAAATAAAAGATAATAAAAAGATATTAGTTTTGGAGTATTTTTGAATTTAGGGCAAAACCCTAATTTTTATTAAATGAAAGGTATTATTATTTAATTTAATACAAGTATTTATTTATTATGTACAAAAAATAAAATGAATATGGTATATTTGTAAAAAGGCATTTTTTAATATTAAATATTAAAAAATAAAATATGTACATTTTTTGATATTTTTCTCCCAAGTATATTGATATATCTATTTATTTATGTTATTTACAAAAACTATGTTTTATACACATTAATTAATAATATTCAATATTAAAATAAAAAGTATTTTATTTTATAAAATATTTTCAGGAAGTAAAAATAAGGTAAAAATATGTATAAAAATATATTTTGTATTATCTTAATATTTTAAACAAAAAGTATATATATATATATATATATATATATATATATATATATATATATATATATATATATATATATATATATATATATATATATATATATATATATATATATATATATATATATATATATATATATATATATATATATATATATATATATTTATTTATGTACAAACAAAAGAATTAATCAAACAAATATTCAATAAATTCAAAAAATGAGGAGAAAAATATTTTTATGTTTTTAATATGCTGAGAAAAAATAAATGAACCAATCAAAAAAAAGCAAAAGTCAAAAATATTAAAAATGAAGCAAATGGGCTCAGGGGTGCAAAACAGAAAAAGTGGTGTGAATAAGAAAATTGCTCAGGCCCAGCCCAAGAAGTCACCTTCTTCAACCTCTGAACAAAGTTTGTTCAAAAAACGCGCGCAAGCAAGCTTCCTTTGAATATCCTGATTCTTTGATTTTTTGAACAAACTTCCAACACAAAAGATGTTAAGCATGAAACCACGATTCCAAATATATAAAGAACATCTCCTAACTCTCAGAAATGAGAGGGAATTTTAACAATCCCAAATCCTAACCTAAGTTTTCTGCCATTTTTAAACCTTAAATTCTCTCAACTCAGGCAAAAGAAATGAAAAGTAAAAGAATGTACATGTTCAGTGGCATGAGTAGGACATTGTTTATTCACAAACTTAAGGCTAATGATGCATAATCAGAGAGATACGAGTTCACCAAAATACCTGTTCAGCTGAAGTTCTAACTGGCAAATGGGGAGCTTACAGTGCAAGATACTGGTTGGTATAGCTTCCTTGAGGTGTGGTGATGTTGTTCCAATATCTACTTTGCCTTGAGACACCTTGAACTGAGCTGTAGAACTTCAACTGCAAAATGGAAAAGTGAAAATGGTGGAAC
The DNA here is from genome assembly GCA_948472305.1 of Vicia faba. Taxonomy (NCBI): domain Eukaryota; kingdom Viridiplantae; phylum Streptophyta; class Magnoliopsida; order Fabales; family Fabaceae; genus Vicia; species Vicia faba. The sequence goes on from OX451735.1 coordinate 470,417,030, forward strand.
TTGTTAGAGGAGTTACAGGCCGTGTTTCAAGGCATGGTTAGCTTGCATAGGTGCTAGGGAATGTGTGTGAACTGGTTTTGACAAAAGAGCTTGAGGGAAATGGAAGATAGCACTCAAACTGCAGGCTTTACCCTATTTGTGCAATTTTAGAGTGATTATGGCAATGGGAGTGTTTTAGAGGTGCAAGGGTCGTGTATTGGCTTGGTTATGTTGTGTGGAATCTGTTTGATAACTTTGTTCTTGTGTAGGGTGGCTGATATGAGAGTTGGTATTGGTTATGCCATGTTTCTTCACTCTTAAGCCAACAAAGGCAACTTGGTCTTTTAGGTCAGTAGGGGACCTCTAATCCTGCTGCAAAGCTTCTCTTGATCAGATTAATTTGTTCATAATCTTGTGCCAATCAGATTTGCAATGTACTTGTTGGATTTGTAATTGGACATAAAGTGAACTTTTGCAAAAATGGATAGTTTACTTTATCTAAAAATGGATCAAACTTGTATATAATACTTGAACTCATAGAATAACACTTTGACACAATGAACAAGCATTAAATTATTGAGTGTAACTTGGTTTAAGGACCTGTAATCAAGGGCATGCTGGTTTTGAGAAGTTTGCATAACTTATGAACATGAAAAATGGCCAATTCAAAAGTGAGTTTTTGCTATATTGTGAAATTCGATTCTCCCTAACCATGAGGTTGTTTGATAAGTTCTTGGACATTTTGGAAAGCTTGGAATGTGTACTACAATCCATATTTGAAGTGCAATTTGAAATTCCAAGTGGAAGTGTATGGAAAATGGCCTTGAAGTGGGGTAGAAAAACTTGTCAAAATAGGTCAAAAATTCACTAAGTTAAGAATGGTTTAGTGCCCTTACTCAAAAATTTGTAACTTGAGATACAAGCTTCAAATGAGAAAACTTTGTGAATCAAAGTTGTAGATTATGCAACAAGCTACAACTTTCATGTTTTGACTTTTTTTTGAATCCAAATGAATCATGGTGGAAAAGTGGGGCAAAGTTGGGAAAAATTAGGGTTTTTCATAACTTAGAAAAATTCTAAGTTATGAAAAATTCCATTTCAAACCCTAATTTGCATTTTGTGATTTCTTGGTGAACAAGTTTCATGATTTGGCATGTTTTGATGAAAAATGAATCTTGACTCTTGATTTTGACCAAAAAAGTCAAAGTTTGACTTTTCAGTATACAGTCAAAATTGATCAATTGATTGGAAAATTCAACTGTCAATCTTGTGTATTTGGGATCTTTTGAGTTTGTTGATCATGTCAAGATAATTCCATGGGGTTCTTGAGTCCATATGTGAGCTTGGTTTGCCATTGGCTAGGTCAAATAGTCAAAAATTGCCTTTGTGCAGTCAAAACCCTAAAAATGACCATTTTGCCCTTTTGGTGATCTGATCAAATTTCTTGTGGAATTGTGATCCAAAGTTGATCAAATGGTCCATATGAGTTCATAATGTTGATGTGGGTCAATTTTCATGAGATTTGACTGTCAATTGGCCACAGTTGACTTTTTCCCCAATACAGCTGATTTCTAGGTCATCTGTCCAATTGACTGGGCAAAACTTGGAATCAAGACTTGAAACTTGGTATGGGTAAACTTGGGAGTCCAATATGAAGCATGAAAGTCATCTTAGGAATTTTAGGTCAAAACATCTTTGTTCAAACACAAACCCTAATTTGAGTCCACAGTGCAAGGAGAAGTCTTGAGCAGAGGAAACCCTAACTGGATCTTGATCTTCAAGGTTTTTGTGATGAGAAAATGTTGAGGAAATGGGAGGGCAAATTTTGGGGTACAACACCTGGCATGAGTAATCTTGGGGGTCCATAATGATCCATGAAAGTCATATTAAACATTGATAGTCCAAAAATCCTTGGGCAAACTCAAACCCTAATTTTGGTCATCAGTGCATGAGGAGGTGTCTTGGGATGATCAAACCCTAATGCAGTCTTGAGTCCAAGAGATCTTGTGAGAAAATTCTTGATAAGTGAAAGGGAAAATTTTGAGGTACAACAACTGCCCATGTTCAATCTTCTTAAACCTGAAGAGTTAGGATGGTGAGTTTTGTCATTCGTAACTCGAAGGTGGAAGATGATTGGACACTAGAGTGCCCAGAAATTTGCACTCGATGATGCGATGATAGAAGGAATGGGCTTTAAATATGCCATTTGAAGAGGTGATAGAAAGTTGTGGGAGATGGGCTTAAAGATGCCATCCAAGAGTGATTGTTGAATTGTAATTTGTAAGCTGAAAGAATGACTATCAGAATTGTGTCTGTGTCTGGAGCGTGTTTGAACTGTATCTGAAAGTTGAATCTGAATGAGTATCAGGATGGAATCCGTGTCTGGAGCGTATCTGAACTGAATCTGAAAGTTGAAATCTGAATGAGTATCAGAATGGCGTCCGTGTCTGGAGCGTATCTGAACTGTATCTGAGAGTTGACTTTGAATGAGTATCGGAATGACGTCCGTGTCTGGAGCGTATCTGAACTATATAAAAAGTTGAAATCTGAATGAGTATCAGGATGGCATCTGTGTCTGGAGCGTATCTGAACTGTATTAAAAGTTGAAATTTGAATGAGTATCAGAATGGAATCCGCGTATGGAGCGTATTTGTACTATATCTGAGAAGTTTGAATTTGAAGGAGTATCAGAATGGCATCCGCATCTGGTGCGTATCTGAACTGTATTTGAGAGTTGACTTTGAATGAGTATCGGAATGGCGTCTGTGTTTGGAGCGTATCTGAACTGTATCTGAAAGTTGAAATCTGAATGAGTATCAGAATGGCGTCTGTGTCTGGAGCGTATCTGAACTGTATCTGAGAAGTTTGAATTTGAAGGAGTATCAGAATGGATCTGTATCTGGTGCATATCTGAACTGTATAAAAAGTTGAAATCTGAATGAGTATCAGGATGGCATCCATGTTTGGAGCGTATCTGAATTGTATCAAAAGTTGAAATATGAATGAGTATCAGAATGGCATCCGCGTATGGAGTGTATCTGTACTGTATCTGAGAAGTTTGAATTTGAAGGAGTATCAGAATGGCATCAGTATCTAGTGCGTATATGAACTGTATCTGAGAGTTGACTTTGAATGAGTATCAGAATGGCGTCCGTGTCTGGAGCGTATCTGAACTGTATCTGAAAGTTGAAATCTGAATGAGTATCAGAATAGCGTCCGTGTCTGGAGCGTATCTGAACTGTATCTGAGAAGTTTGAATTTGATGGAGTATCAGAATGGCATCCGTATCTGGTGCGTATTTGAACTGTATAAAAAGTTGAAATCTGAATGAGTATCAGGATGGCATATGTGTCTGGAGCGTATCTGAATTGTATCAAAAGTTGAAATATGAATGAGTATCATAATGGCATCCACGTATGGAGCGTATTTGTACTGTATCAGAGAAGTTTGAATTCGAAGGAGTATCAGAATGGCACTCGTATATGGTGCGTATCTGAACTATATCTGAAAGTTGACTTTGAATGAGTATCGAAATGGCATTTGTGTCTGGGGGGTATCTGAACTGTATCAAGTTTTGAATATTGTTAATGGTAGTTGTTAATCTTATCCTGAAAAGGGTAAAATGTTAGATAAAATGCAAAGTCATGTTGCATGAAATGTATGATGTGATGCATTTTCTTTATCAATGTTTATGATATAAGGATGCAATGTATGTGTATATGAGCTAATTTGCTGCATTGTAGTTGGATTGGGGAAAATAAATCCCTGTCTGCTATTGAGGATATGTAAGTCTTCATGCTTTGAAGTCGAAGTGTTGATGAATTTCCATTTTGAGAAATAAACTCCGTTGTAAGGGAAATGCCATGCGCTGCTTGTAAAATCCTATTGGGGAATCCTGAGAACTTTGACGACTTCTACTGGGGATCAATAATTTGAAATTTTGTTCTGCTGGGGATTTAAAAGATGTGTTGCATGGGACTACCTATGGAATAGCCTAGAGATATTTTCCTATCCTTTCAAACCATCAGTAATTGCCTCTTTTCATTTTGTTTATTTGTAAACAGTAATTATGTTCAAATGCATATGCTCAACAATGAATCATTGGACATTTTTGTAAACAAAACGAGCGTAAAGAAAAGACAAATAGTTTTTGCACTTTCAAAGGAATATTTTGTATTGACTTTGAATAAGTATTTTTGTACAAGGAGACAAACATTCTAGTAAGAGAATGCTGTCGTGAAAAAAAGAGAAATTGGATACAAAGAAAAGATAGCTATGTGTAATAATCCCATGGGGTTTCCATCCTGTTATAGCCTTCGTATCTCCGAGCGTCTTGCCTATTTGTTGCCTTGTCCGAAGATGATTGAATTTGATCAGAACCTTTGAGTTTGTCAGTGGAAGCCAAAGTTTGTCCATAAAGTGATCCAACGGGACATAGTCGTACGCCTTTATTCCCTAACTTTTTCCTGGACCGCCTTTTCGGGTTTTCAGTCCACCGGGAAACCCTTTTTTGCCCAAGTCGCCCTTTCGGGTTTTCAACTTGTCGGGTGTACATATTTTTTTTGTTTTATCCCTAACTTTTACCCGAACCTTTTGGTTCGCCGGGATGCCCTTATTTTGCCTAGGTGTATCAACCTAACGGGTCTCTTATGCGTACTATCTTTTGACTATGTCCATGTTCGCAGGGTGTGGCAGGTCGTCTCCATCCATGGTGGTCAAGATCTTGCCCCACCAGAGAATATGTTTTTGACTATAAATGGTCCTTCATAGGTAGGAGTCCATTTTCCCCTGGGATCACCTTGTGGAAAGATGATGCGTTTGATCACTAGATCCCCAACTTGATACACTTGGCGTCTGACTTTCTTGTTGAAAGCCTTGATCATCTATTTTTGATACATTTGACCATGGCAAACAACAGTAAGTCTCTTCTCATCAATAAAGCTCAGTTGATCAAGTCGAGTCTGGATCCAATTGTCTTCGTTTAGCTCTGCATCTTTCATAATCCTCAGAGAGGGGATCTGAACCTCGATAGGCAAGACAACCTCCATGTCGTAAACTAAAGAATAGGGTGTTGCCCTGGTTGATGTGCGAGCCGTGGTACGATATCCGTGGAGAGCTAATGGTAATATCTCATGCCAGTCTTTGTATGTGACTGTCATTTTCTGTATGATCTTTTTAATGTTTTTATTTGCAGCTTCGACAACACCGTTCATCTTTGGTTGATAGGGAGAAGAATTGTGATGCTGAATCTTGAATTGCTCGCACAAGGCGGTGATCATAGTGTTGTTGAGATTTGTACCATTGTCAGTGATGATTCTTTCTGAGATACCGTACCGGCAGATAAGGTTTTGCTTGATGAAACGAGCAACAACATTCTTGGTAACGGAGGCGAAGGAGGTTGCTTCAACCCACTTTGTAAAATAGTAAATGGCCACTAGGATGAAGCAGTGTCCATTGGAGGTTGCCGGCTTGATTTTCCCAATCATATCAATCCCCCACATAGCAAAGGCCCAAGGAGTCGTCAAGATCTTCAGAGGAACAGGAGGCACGTGCACCTTATCTGCATAAATCTGGCATTTATGGCAGGTTCGAGAGTGTTGATAACAATCTGCTTCCAGGGTAGACAAGTAATAGCCTGCCCGTAGGATTTTCTTTGTCATCATATGTCTGCTGGAATGGGTACCAAAAGTGCCTTCATGCAATTCAGCCATGATCCTTTCAGCTTCAACCTTATCTACGCACCTAAGTAACACAGTCATGATTGCGTTTGTACAGGATGTCGTTAATAAGGAAGAACTTAGCAGAGAATCTCCTTAAGAAATTTTTGTCATTGATTGAAGCTCCTTCTGGATATTCTTGAGCCTCGAGATACCTCTTGACTTCGTGAAACCAAGGTTGGTCCACTACTTCTTCAGTATTAATCTCGTGACAGTGTGTTGGTTCCTCCATCCGTTCAATGGTGATCTGGGGAGCCTCGTTATCCCAATTAAGTTTAAACATAGATGACATTGTAGCTAGTGCGTCTGCTAGCTGATTTTCTTCTTGCGGGAAATGCTCAAAGGTAATCTTCTCAAAGTGTGGGAGTAATGTCAAAACATGTTCTTTGTAAGGGATAAGGTTAGGGTGTTTGGTGTCCCATTCCCCTTTGATCTGGATGATAACCAAAGCTGAGTCTCCAAAAACATCCAAGGATTTGATCCCTAAGTCTATGGCAGCTCTGAGACCGAAGATGCACGCTTCATATTCTGCCATGTTAGTTGTACAATTGAAGCAAATTCTGGAAGTAAAGGGAGTATGACATCCTTCCGGAGATATGAGTACAACACCAATACCATTGCCGAGTGCGTTAGATGCCCCATCAAAGAACAGGGTCCATCGGGATCCTTGTTCAGGTCCGTCATATGTCCTGAATTCTTTACAGTTGTCTAATGTCATGATGTCTTCATCCGGAAATTCTAACTTCATGGACTGGTAGTCTTCTACAGCTTAGTGAGCAAGGTGATCGGCTAATACACTGCCCTTTATAGCTTTCTGGGTAGTAAAATGTATGTCATATTCTGTCAGGATCATCTGCCATCTTGCAATTCTCCCAGAAAGAGCAGGCTTCTCGAAGATATATTTTATCGGATCCATTTTAGATATCAACAAGGTAGTATGAGTCAGCATATACTGTCTTAGCCGGCGAGCAGCCCATGCCAGAGCGCAGCAAGTTTTCTCGAGCAGTGAATATCTAGTTTCACAGTCGGTAAACTTTTTGCTCAGGTAGTAAATAGCGTGCTCTTTTCGGTCAGACTCGTCATGCTGCCCCAATACACACCCCAATGAGTTTTCTAAAACAGTCAGATACATAATCAACGGTCTTCCCTTGACTGGTGGCATCAATACAGGAGGCTCTTGTAAGTATTCTTTGATTTTGTCAAAAGCAATTTGGCATTCCTCATTCCACTTGACTACTTGATCTTTCTTCAATAGTTTGAAGATTGGCTCACAAGTAGCTATTAGGTGAGAAATGAATCTGGAAATATAATGCAAATGTCCCAAGAATCCTCTGACTTCCTTCTCAGTACGAGGAGCAGGCATCTCTTGTATTGCTTTAACTTTGGCAGGATCGGCCTCAATACCTTTGTTGCTGACGATAACGCCTAAGAGTTTACCAGACCGTACCCCAAACGTGCATTTGTTTGGATTCAACCTCAGCTTGTACTTCTTCAGTCTATCAAACAGTTTTTGTAAGTGATCAAGATGCTTTTCTTCTATTTGAGATATGGCTATCATATCGTCCATATAGACCTCTATTTCGTGATGTATCATGTCGTGAAATAGAGCTACCATGGCACGCTGATAGGTTTCCCCAGCGTTCTTTAGTCCGGATGGCATCACCTTATAGCAGAAAGTGCCCCACTGTGTGACAAATGTTGTTTTCTCCATATCCTCAAGCGCCACTTTGATTTGGTTGTAACCCGAGAATCTGTCCATGAAGGAAAATACTTTGTGTTATGCTGTATTGTCAACTAGGATATCAATGTGGGGGAGTGGAAAGTCATCCTTAGGGCTTGCCCTATTCAAATCTCTGTAGTCCACACACATTCGCACTTTGCCGTCCTTTTTGGGCACGAAAACAACATTGGCAACCCATTGGGGGTAAGAGGTGACAGCCAAGAATCCAGCGTTAAATTCCTTCATGACCTCTGCTTTAATATTTTCTGACATATCATGCCTCATGCGGCGAACCTTTTGTTTTACTGGCGGACAATCCTCTCTTGTAGGCAGACGATGTACCACAATATCTTCATCAAGTCCTGGCATATCTTCATATGACCAGGCAAAGACTTCGACATAATCATGTAACAACTGAATCAGATGCTTCTTGATACTGGGTTCTAGATTGGCACCCACCTTGACCTCTTTTTTATCTTCTTCGGTACCTAGGTTGATCGTATCCATGGGTTCCTTGTGAGGCTGAATGGTTCTCTCTTCTTGTTGTAGAAGTCTGGCAAGTTCCCCTGGTACTTCACAATCTTCCTCACCTTCGTCTTCAGCTTGGTAGATTAGATTCTCAGAGTCACAAAAGGCCATAGCAGTATCGTTACCCATGGGATCCAGAATAGATGTATACCTGCATTGTGAGTGTGGGTGTGTGTAAGGCTATAACTATCTTTGAAAGAAAGTAAAATGTAAAAGAAAAACAATGAGCACAAAAGTTTGTATGCGAAAACGTCCATGATTCATTGATGTCATATGAAAAATGAGATAATAACCCTTACAAATGGACCATTGTGCCTCGAGTAAGACACAAGGTTTTAAGAGTGCGAATTGTTTTGAATATTACAGATCCAACAAAATGTAAAGACAAATTACTGAGGAATGAAAGTGATTGGGACGAAGTCTCTAGCCTCCCAATTGTTGATCCCTCCATTGACAGTCGGGAAGATCCATTCCTCCAGGTTGAAACCATCTTCACCATCTTCTACTGTGTTGACTTCACAGTTGCTGATCTTCAAGGATGGCCCTCTAGCACGGGCACAACGTACAGCCTTTTGAGCACTTGAAGTGAAACCTAGGCCAAACTTGTCAGACTTATATGGGATATCTGGGAGTTGTCCCCAGATAGTGCATCCACCTTCTTCCACCACTACTTTAGCATCTTTCAGTGACGACATCCAAAGTGGAGGCCTTGTAATCTTGGGAACAGCCTTAGTCACTACCACCTCTTGAGGAACCTCTTCGAAGTGTTGAAATGGAGTTTCAATGAATTCACCGTCCAATTCCACATATCTGAAGGAATTGAGATGGTTGATCATGTATTCTTCCTCTCCATGTACGATGATAATCTTTCCTTAAACTGGATACTTCAATATTTGGTGCAACATAGAAGTAACAACGCTAGCGTTGTGGATCCATGGTCGGCCTAGCAGACAGGAGTAGGAAGGGCGGATGTCCATCACATAAAAAAGTTGAATTGAAGGTTTGGGTTCTAACCTTTATGGGAATGTCCACCTCCACATGTACCATCCTCTTCAAACCGTCAAAAGCCCTTACCACTATGTTGCTTGGCTTTAAAGTCAACCCCTCACAGTCAAGTCTATCAAGAGATTTTTTGGGTAATACATTCAGAGATGAGCCAGTATCCACCAAAACACGCGCCATAGTGGTGCCCCTACATTCCACTAAGACATGCAATGCCTCATTATGATTTCTTCCCTTTGGCGTCAGATCAACATCTGAAAAACCTAAACCATTGTCCGCAGTTAAGCTGGCTACGCAGTCTTGAAATTGATCAGCAGATGTCTCTTGAGGTACATGGGCAGTTTTTAAGAACTTCACCAAGGCTTTTGCATGTGCCTCGGAACATAGTAGTAATGCTAGCATGGAGATTTTAGAGAGAGTTTGCCCCAGTTGTTCAACTACATCGTAGTCGCTTCTTTTTATAATTTTTAGGATCTCCTCTATTTCTTTCTTGGAGGCCTCAGGGATAGTCAATGATTGAGCCTTCGTCCGAACAGGCTCAACCATAACACCTTTTCCTCAAGCCTCGGTTAATTCGGCAGCAGGAGTGTCAGTAAGAATGATTACAGGGGTTGTAACGCCTTCGTCAATATGAGTACTTGCAGAGATGATTATGGTTATGGGATCAACCTTTGGAGCAGCCACGGGGATAATTACGGGTCCAGAAACTGCTTTTGGGGGAGCAATTTCTGGAGAAAAGATCCTACCACTTCGGGTAATTTTGCTAGTTCCAGCAATATTACTGATGTCAGAGTCTTCTTTCTCGAAATTCATCTCTTCGGAGGCCGGCCATTCTTGCTTGATGCCATGGTAGTAAATGTCCCCTCTATAATTCCACGACACGGTTTTGTCTGATTCATACGGGACTGGCCCGGGCATTGTGATTATTAAAGGAGCTACTTTCAGAACTGATGTAATTCTAACGGGTCTTTTGGTGGAGACCCTGGAAGAATTGGAGGAAATGGTAATGATAGAAACATCTTCAAAAGGAACAAGTGTAACAGGAGTCTTTTCAAACAAAATATCTTTGTTATCCATCAGGCACTGAACGCCTACTTTCAACAAAGGACAGCTAGTCAGTGAGGATAAACAGAAATGACAATCTTCATCACAACCCGGGAACACACCGGCATTCAACAAGTTCATTTTAACAGTCAGAAGTGGGGTCATGAGTTCATTAACTGAAGTAACAAACAATCCTTCTTCAATGACATTGGCATTGTGACCATGTCTGGGCATAGGAGCATAAATGACATTTGGCGTCTCAAGCGCATCAAACTCAATTTCTTTTACTTCAATGAGGTCTTGTATTTTGTTCTTCGGGGCCCAACAGCTATTAGTATCGTGACCAGGACTTTCAGAGTGATATGCGCAACGGGCATTGGGATGATAATGAAGGGATGTTGTATTGGGGTTTTTCGGAGCTTCTTTCAAGGTTGCCAAATTGGATCTCAGAAGATGCGGTATTACTTGAGATAAAGTCATGTTGATTCTGGTAAACTGCCTTGCTGGCCTTTCTATCCTTGGTTGATTATTTCTTTGCTAATCATACGCAGGCTTTGGGATCATAACAGCCCCCACCATTGGTTGGCGTTCGTCCCTATCTTGGTTTCTTTACGGATATATGGCAGCCACCTCTTTCTTTTCGATAAAGGGCTTCCTTACAGTTGTAGAAGAGGATGTGTCTTTTTGAATCTTTCCATTCTTTATACCGGCTTCTATCCTCTCTCCGGTCAATATTAGTTCAGTAAAGCCCGTAGATGAACTTCTGATTAAATGATTGAAGAAGGGACCAGACAAGATACCCATGAACATGTCTACCAATTCTCTCTCAGACAGAGGGGGTTGAACTCTTCCAGCCAAATCTCTCCATTTTTGTGCATAGTCCTTGAAACCTTCATTGGACACCATGGCCATACTCTGGAGTTGAGTACGGGCAGGCGCCAAATCAGCATTGTACTGGTATTGCTTGTAGAAAGCTGCAACAAGATCTTCCAAATTGTGAACATTATCCCTTTCTAGTTGGTAGAACCAGTCAAGTTAAGTCCCAGACAGACTGTCTTGGAAGAAGTGCACCCATAAGTCTTTATCAGCGGTATGGGGTTTAATTTTCCTCACATATGACCGGAGATGCATCTTAGGGCATGAAACTACGTCATATTTAGCGAATACAAGTGCTTTGAATTTCGGAGGAATCACAATCCCCGACACCAAACCCAATTCCTCAAAGTCTAAGCCTGGTACCTTTTGGATTTCCATTGCGCTCAATCGCTCTTCGAGATGTTTATACTTATCATCAGCTGGAGGGTATTATTCCTCATAGTAGTCCTCTTCTTCTTCCTCCTCTTCTGATTCTGATGGGATAACTATTTCCTTGCCTTTCCACTCTCCTTCACCAAATGTTGTTGCAAAGTCCAAAGTCCTTCTTGTCTGCCCATGAAATCTTCTTCCCATGTTTAAGACTTCGGTTACCTTCGTTGTTTTATTTTTCCTCTCTTCAGCCAACAGAGTCTTCAACTCTTCTTGCCCCTTGGCTAGGGTCATGAGCAACTGTTGAAACTGTGTATTCTGAGCTTGAAGATCTTTCACTGTTTGCTCGAGATCCATCTTACTGAAATAAACAGTAGAGAGACGAGGAGACTTGTTGCAAAAATCTGCTTACGTTATGATGAATGGTATATGCATATGCAATGTTTTCAAGGATTTCAAAGATTCAAATTCGCTTTATACAAAAAGGAAACACACGTTATATTAATAAGATAAAGTTTGAGTACATCAATGCCCCTTGGGAAAAATAATACAAAAGCTCTAAGATAGAAAAGTATTCCGCAACCTCTTTGGTGCAATATAGGCATTCAGAGTCTGCTCCTCATGAAGTAGCCTAGTGAGCTCCAAGACCTTCTTCTCGCTTGCATAGAATTGGGCTTCGAAAGTATCTTGATCCCCTTTGAGTTGTATCCAATCCCTTTGTAGGTCTTCAAGATATGTGAGCATGTCAGGATGTAGGATAGTGTATGGAACGTCTCCCTCCATGACAGGCTCAATGATTACTGGGAGAATGGAGGGGTAAGGTATCATAAGATTCTAAGTGCGAGTTCGTACCCATTTAAGGTAAGGCTCAAGAGGGATGGAATTCTTATGTCCCAAAGTCTTGCTATCCACCTTGTTTAGCATCCTCCAAGCTCAGATAAATCTCTGGCGAAGACCTTGATAGTCGTTGTCATAGTTGAATAACAAGCCTTGAATCAACATCTCGTGCGGGCCATCCCTTCGGGCATAACCAAACTGCCTTAAGGATAAGCATGGGTTGTAGGTGATACATCCCCTAATTCCAAGTAAAGTTACATTAGGTAATTCTCCACAACGGTCGACAATGATAACATTCTCTTTGGATCGAGAGCACCAATGAATGTCTGAATGTTTGAGCGTCATCAACCTTTGTGACCACCTTAAACCTTGCTCATTCTTTAATACAGATTGGGGAAGATGAGAAATAAACCATCTTTCCAAGAGAGGAGTTCAACACATAAGGACACCTCTTTTCCTTATTGTGTGAGTGTGAAAAAGAGTGTAGGATATCCCCTAGCAATGTAGGCACCGGGTTGCGTGATATGAAGATTTTGACGGTGTTCACATCTATGAGCTGGTCAGGATTTGGAAACAAAACCATCCCATAGATGAGGAGAGCCACAATTTCCTCAAAGGCTTGTAAGTCTAAGGAATTCCAACAGCTTTGGGCTTTCTCAAATAGGAACTTTGAAAAGAAACCTCTGACACCACTCCTTGTTTCCCAATGGGTTGTGACATCAGATGAGTGCAAGTGTAGAGCTTGAGCAATCTCTTCTGGCTTTGGATCTCTTTCTGTACCTTTTAAAGGTAGTTGATTGAGAATGGGAATCCTCAAGATTTGGGAGAATTATTCCAAAGTAGGCACAAGTTGATAGTCGGGGAAGGTGAAGCAATGATGTAAAGGATCAAAGAACTGAAAAAGCACTTTCATCATATCCTCATCTGTGTTGGAGGTGACCAAGTTGAGTAGGCGACCATGTCTCTCGGTGAATGGAGAGTTTTCAGGAATCCTTGAAGTTATCTCCTTAAGTTGTGGAGGGATCCTTACAAGATTGACTTGAATAGTTTTCTTGCGAAGTGAATCCATATCCTACAAAACAAGAACAAAGATGAATCCCAAAATCCTTGAAATGGTTAGTGGATGTATATGATGTTCACGATGTTATGTACAAATATGCATATACAAACAAAGCAAACAAATCCTTAGTTTTGGGCTTGCACGGGGTTTTATAGGTAAGTATCCTCTTGAAGTTTGGTTGGCTCAAACATGTCCTAGTAATAGTAACCGGGTTCTAAGGAGCTCAATATCATTAGTTTGTTTCCTTGGCCATTGTTTTAGCATAAGCCTCTTTAATGGCGACCGAAATATCCCAAGAAATCAAACCTCAATTAGTGTAGTATCGAGTATCTACCAACTTCGGACTGCACCAAAGTCGGTCATCTCACTATGTCCTAAAGGCCAAGTTGGTCAAGTAAAGGTTCTAAAAGTTCATTAGTGCTTCATGACATCACTCAGCGTCCCCGTATTCTCCTTGATTAACTCAAGGGCTACCGGTACCCACAAATATGTCGCACTAACATAGCTATTGCTTAGACCATGTCGGTATACCCCGCACAGTTTCCACAATGTATTGCTACTTACCTATAATGTATCCCAAATTCGGGTAGAGGATTCAAACCCAAATAAAGAACCGTAATGTAAAGCATACAAGTCAAACAATGTAAGCAAATAAATATGATCTATCCCTAAGGTAACCCTAATTTTAGAATTATCCCCAGCAGAGTCGCCAATTCTGTGATACATTGGGAGAACTGACTTGGGTGTTTTGTGTTTGATCGCAAATGTTGCGGTTAGCAAGAGTCACCACCGTCTTTTCTTTTATCCAAAAGGAAAGGTGAAAAAGCACAGGAAAGACCTTTGAGATTGTTTCTTGGGTTCGGGGGGTAGATTATAAAAAGGGAAGGTATTAGCACCCTTTTTATCCATGGTTTTCCATGGGCTCTTAGTTACTTGCTAGATCACTTGCTTTTGTTTAAAATTGTGCTTTGTGTGGTTTTTGAAAGTATTTTGTAAAGAGGCCATTGTTTAGGAAATCTTTGTAATGATTCTCATTCGTAAGAATGTATACAAAGATGTTGATCTTTTGAAAATGTTTTCAATTTTGTAAGATGTTTGAAAGTGTAGGTGTTTGTTTTGAAAATAGTAAGGATGTTTGTTTGAAATTGAGAAAGTAACTAGGAACATTCTACCTACTCAAAAGTCTTTCTTGTTCGTTTTATTTTCCTTTGACATTGTTATCTTACCATTGATTTGGTAAACAACCCTATCTTTGGATGCAAATGGACGGGCGCGGGTCATCGTATAACCATGATTAGCAATATTGCAAGGTATCTTAGCATTTCTCTTGAGGGACTAAGATCATTTGTAAGGCAACATTCATAGCGTCATCGAGGGACTATGATCTTGTATTTTTATTGTTTTTGCTAAGATACCTAACATGCGTAATATGGCATTTATAAGGCAACCAAGTGGATTTTACCTTAGGGGTGCTTGTGTGCAAGTGTATTGATTTTCATGCTTATTTTGTCTTGTATTAAGGTTTTCTACTCGTTGATTTTATCTTGCCATACACACCCTAATTACTAACAATTATATTAAAGCGATAAGTTGCGAAAATTAAAATCCTACGCTATTACATCATTTGGGGGTTGGGGATACAAATTTACAAATGGGGGGGATGAAAGAAAATAAATCCTAATTTACTATTACAACCATATTGAATGAATAAATAATGTACAAAAATAAATAAATAAATAAAAAAGAAAATTGTTTTGAAATTTTTTTATGTATTGACACATACACTTATGTATTGATCCAAAAAATTTACGTATTGACGCGTGTCATTATGTATTGATACGAAAACAATTTATGTATTGACGCATGCCATTACGTATTGATATGAAAACAATTTATGTATTGACGATGCCATTACGTATTGATACGAAAACTTCCTTGCTGCTGAAAAATGAAAATTAACTCAGTATGAGTCGACGCATTT
The DNA here is from genome assembly GCA_948472305.1 of Vicia faba. Taxonomy (NCBI): domain Eukaryota; kingdom Viridiplantae; phylum Streptophyta; class Magnoliopsida; order Fabales; family Fabaceae; genus Vicia; species Vicia faba. Next base: position 470,432,143 of record OX451735.1, read on the forward strand.
GCGTTTTGTGTCGATGCATGCAACCTTTCGTATCGATGCATAATAGTTTGCATCGGCTCATAACCTGTTTTGGACATAATATGTGTCAACTCATAGCATTTCGTGTCAACGCATAACTGCTGTTTTTTGTTTTTATCACTGTTTTGCTACATGTAAAAGTCAATTCTCAACATATGGTTAGTGAAAATGAAAAGCAAACATATGGTTAGATTTTAAGGCAATGATATCTACATTTTATTTTCACAAATGAGCCATTAATGATGCTTGTATGAAGAGTTCAAAATCAAGAAAACTTACCTTGAAACAAAAATTTGTGCTTTGAGTTTAAGTTGTTGTATGGGATGTTGTTGAGCTTGGGAAGTGATGATAGTGATGTTACAGAAGTTTTTCTCGTGTTTTAACAACTTCTATATGATGTATGTGGAGTGTTTAGATGGTTGGACAGGATTTGCAAGGTATGAGAGGTTCAAAGGTTTGGACTTTAAAACTCAAGAGTGGGAGTTTTATAGACTGTTATGGCTTTTGTGAATATGATATTTTGAGGTTTTACCAATAAAACTTATGGATTTTCTCTCTATTTTTTCTAACCTCTTTGTCTTGCAAATGCTTCTTCTATTTAAAGGCAGGAGGTTTGTGCATATGAGCTGACTAAGTTTGCAAGACAGCATGTTATGGTTTGGTTGGATTACAAAAATCAAACTATGTCAAGTACTCCATAGTCCCAAGGTGAAGTACCAAAGTTGCTGGTATAGAGGAGTTACTTACCATGATTTATGGTGGAGTATAATCAGCAACAAGCAAGGTATGGGCTTAAGACAAACTTTGTACAAAAAGCTTGCTTTTCAAGAATAGCAATGGGGCCTTTATGCCATAAATGGAAAGATCTTTTGGACAATGGTTTAAACACTTGGGTAATAGTTCAATATCTTGTGTAAACATTAAATTATGATGATATTTGCAAGAAAGGAGGACTGCAACATAAGATTATGCAGCAAATCTTAAGAGTTTTGTTATGTGTTCTTCACTAAAATGACTTGCAACTCAATAATGGATGCTCAACTTCATGCTCTTGAATCTCCTAGCTCAAATATGAAAAATGCATGCTCTTGGATGTTTTGGAAAGCTTGAAACACCCTCTAAAACTTTCATGTTAACCACTTTTGCTAAATCAAAGTGGAACTTGATGAAAATTGGCCAAGAAGTTGGGATACAAACCTGACCAAAACTGCTGAAAATTTCTCTAAGTGTTAAATGAAAATGTCATAACTTTATGAATTTATAACTTTAAATACAAGCATATTTAGGAGAAGTTTTGTAAATAAATGTTGTATATATAATGGAGATCTACAACTTTCATGTTGAAAGTTTCTCTTGAATCATCTTGGATCATGGTGAAAATGTTGCTCAAAGTTATGAAAAAACATGAAATTTCCAACACTTAGAAAAATTTCTAAGTTTAGAAATTTTGACTTTTCAAAATGAAATCTTGACTTTTTAATTTCTTGATGAATAAGTTTCATATTTTGACATGTTTTGATGAATTATGATCTTTGGCACTCGAATTTGACCAAAGAGTCAAAGTTTGACTTTTCAGTATACATTTGACTTTTGATCAATTGATTGCAAAATTCATTTGTCAATCCAATGGACTTGCAATGTTTTGAACCATGTTATTAGGTTAAATCATGAAATTGGACTCTTGAGATCATGCCTTAAACCAATTGATCATTTTCTAGGTCAAAAATCAGAAATTGCCCTTTCCCAGTCAAAACCCTAATTTTGACCATTTTGCCCTTTTGGAGATTTGATCAAATTTCTTGAGGAATTATGGTCCAAACTTGATTAAATGATACCTATGAGTTTTAAATGTTGATTTGGATAAAAAAATTATGAAGTTTGACTTTAAATTGGCTATGGTTGACTTTTTCCCCAATACAATTGATTTTTAGGTCAACTGCCCAATTGACTGATCAAGAATGTGATCCAAGGCTTGAAACATGGCATGAGTAATCTTGGGGGTCCACATTGATCCATGAAACTCATATGAAACATTGATAGTCCAAAAATCCTTGTGCAAACTCAAACCCTAATTTTGGTCATCAGTGCTTGAGGAGGTGTCTTGAGCTGGTCAAACCCTAATGCAGTCTTGAGTCCAAGAGATCTTGTGAGAAAATTCTTGATAAGTGAGAAGGCAAATTTTGGGGTACAACACCTACAAATCTTCAACACAAAGACAACAGCAGCAATCTATAAATCATGCGTAGGATAGTTCTTCTCATGAGTCTTCAACTGCCTTGACGCATAAGCAACTATCTTATCACTCTGCATAAGCACACCTCCTAAACCCATCTTAGAAGCATCACAATATACCACAAAAGGCTCTCTTGGATTTGGCAACGTCAAAATCGGAGCCAGCGTCAATCTCTTCTTCAATTTTGTAAAACTTTATTCGCACTGAACATCCCATACAAAAGCTCTACCTTTACGAGTCAACTTAGTCAACAGAAGTGCCAACTTAGAAAAACCTTCGATAAATCTTCTATAGTAACCAGCTAATCCCAAAAAGCTTCTAATCTCATTAGCTGACTTCAGACTTTAATATTGCAACATAACATCAACCTTTGATGGATCTACAGTAATGCCACTACCTGAGATCACATGACCAAGAAAACTAACCTCTTTTAACCAGAATTCACACTTGGACAGCTTTGCATACAACTTCTTCTCTTTCAAAACATGCAATACTACTCTTAAGTGTTCTGCATTCTCTTCTTCTGACTTAGAGTAAATCAAAATATCATCAATAAACACCACCACGAACCAATCTGTTGTACCCCAAAAGTTTCCCTCTCATATTTCTCAAAACATTGCAAGAAAAATCTCCAAGTTGCTCAAGTTTGCTCAAGAGTTGGACAGACAAGCTATCTCCTAAGGCAGTCTACCCCAAATTAGGGTTTTGTGTTGCATCAAGATCCTTGATTTCAAATTACCTCAAGTTCTCCCTAATGTCCTAATATGTTCTCAAGATCATCTGTGTCAAATTTCAAGCCTTGCAGAGGAAGTTTGCTCAGTCAATTGCCCAGAGGTCCAAAAATCAACTATGCTAGGGCAAAAGTCAACTGTGACCTACAAACAGTCAAACTTCAAGATTTTTTGTCAACATTCTCATTTTGAAGTATATTTCATCATTTGATCAAGTTTTGATCATGATTCATCAAGGATTGCTCAAAATTCATCAAGACTCAAAAGTTGCTAAATTAGGGTTTTGCAGGAAAAGTCAACTCAACTTTGACCAAGCATAATTTTCTCATACTTTATGAGAAATGACCCATACAAAGATCATTTTTAAGAGGATGCAAATTACTACAATCCATCTTCATACCCCAAGATTAAAAAAATGCACTAACAAGAAGTTATGAATTTGGACATTATAGGTCATTTTTGAAAGTCAACAAAAACACCTTTTTTGCCAAAGCTTATAACTTGAGAATGGAATATCAAAATTAGATGATACCAAAAGGGTTGGTTAAAGGACATCTCAATCTTTCTAAAAAGTCCAAGAACACCTCCAAAAGTTCAAAATTGAAGAAGTTATGCATTGTTGAAGTTGGACTTTTTTGCAAAATTGCCAAAAGTTAACTATCCTCAAAACTTTAAATTTTGTCAAATGGGCCCATTCTTTTCCACTTGATTTGAGTTTGCATAGTTTCCCACGTGTCCTAGCTTCAGCCATGAGCCCATATTTCATTTTTATTGTTTAATTTGATTTTTAATTGAATTTATTTATTTTAAATCAAATAAAATCATAGAAAATCCAAAGCATTAATAATTCATGATCTCTTGGCTATTTCAGGCTCCACATTCAATCATTATCATCATCAAATTCGAATCAGACCAAATCATGTGCAAAAAGATTGAATTGAATCAAATTTGGAAAGGTTTAAAATGGAGATCAAATCAAATTCATATGCATTGATATGGAAAGATTTAGTCCATATTTCTTACCCTAATCCAGTACATAATACATAAGCAAGCATAAGGGACGAAAATAAGGGTTGGAAAGTGCAGAGAGAGGCAGAACAAGAATTGAAAAATTCATAAAAAATTGAGAGATCAAAGTCCAAGCTAGAGGTCGTTTCAGGACACGAGGGTGGTCTCAATCGCTTCCTGACCGTTCATACACGCTACCTGGATCCAAAGCAAGCTTTTTCAGACGTCCAAACGCGCTGTAAGTCTCACGTAACCCAGCTCTATTCTTGATATCGAAACTCACCATTCTTGCATCCATTTAATGAAATAACTGCATATTTGTAATCCTCACAACATTTCTAAGCTATTTGCATCATTTAATTTCATTTATACGGTCTGTATTGCAATTCGCCATAGCTAGGTTTTGCTTAGAGTTTTTGGGCGTTTTTATTTCAGGAACAATTGAAGCACATAATGGACATGGTTGTGACCGGGAGGATGAGGCGAACAAAACCATGCCATTGGAATTCATTTTTGTGACCTGTACAAGATTTGGGAGATCGACATGCCTATAGCTACGGACTTCTGTCTGTTGGTATAGGTATTTGAGGTTTTAGCCACGGACGAGAGGTTGGGGATGATGCGTGGTGTCCCATCATTGGGCCATTCAAACCAAGCGCGCGTTTTTATTATTTTTCTGGCAATTATTTCGTTTTCATATAATATTATTTGTTTATATTATAATAACAACTAAAGCAGTGTAGCGTGGTGGCAAGCGTGTTAGTGAAAATTCCTTCAGGACCTGGGTTCGAATCTCAGGTCCCCCACTTTCTCAATATTTTTTCTTTTCAGGTGATTGTATGCACGCTTCAGCTTGCAGTACATCATACTCCCTCATGCATCCAAGAGACAGATGGCCAATGGCCAGATCTGATGGCTAGGGATTGAAGGACCACCAAGGCACTGGTCAACGCATGCATATTGGACCAGAGAAGTAAAAAAAGGCCAGTATTATTGGGCCACAAAATTGCTACCAGCACCACAAATTCAGGCCCAATACCTCTCTCTTCTATTTATTTATTTTGTTTTATTAATTGTTTTATTATTTTTGTTTAATTTCTAACCAATCACAAAATTCCTTTTTTTTATTAAATAAAATCACAATAAATATTTTTATTTCAATCAAATTTTAATCTTTTATTTTTCTTAATAAATTTATTAATTAATTAGGTTTTAATTAGAGAACTTTAATTCCTTTTGAAAAAATAAATAAAATTAATTAGACTTAACTAGTTTTTAACCATTAATTTAATTATTATAATTTCTTTCCTAAATAATAAGAACTCCAAAAAATAATTTATTTTTATTAATTAATTTATTTAATTTAATTTAGTGATTAATTTAGGTTATTTCTTTCTTAAAATAAAAACAACAAAAACCAAAAAAGACTTGTCATTTTCCCAAAGGGTCAAAACCCTAAATTTCGCACTCGATTTAATTTCCCGCGCACTTTACTTTTTTATCCAATAATGTACCTGTTTCCCGATTGTAATAGTTAAATAGGACTTTTAATTATTTTTATCGCTTTATTTTATTTTTCAAAGGGTTTGTCTTTGGCGATGTAAATACCCGACGCCTTGTAATTTAATTTCTGCACCTTTAATTTCTGCAAATTATAACTGTTAGATGTTTGATAATAGGGTTTGCATGACAAGACTGAATGTTAATCTTAAAATTAAAATCAGATCACCTTTAACATGTACAAAGATAAAAATAACTGAAAACAACACACTCGCACATGCGCACTCTTAGGGTACACCCCACTTGAGTATAGGTCACTTTAGAGGTCGTCCTCTTGTCTAAAAAGATCATAGTCGCCTCGAAATGGTTGCCTTGGATATTGTTGCCTCAAACAAATGATCTAAGACATTAGGGTTACCGCTAAGGCGTCCTAACATTGCTTTAGTGACCGTAAGTCCCGCATTCGAATTGACCCTTAAACTCCAACGACGGTGCTACCTACTTATCAATAGTGGGATAGCATTGTCTAAAGGAAATTAGTATAGAAAAATTCCTTTTTCGAGTAGGTAGATGGTTCTTAGATACTTGCTCTTTCAAAAACAAAAACTTTTCACACTTAACTTTTCGAACAAAGTTTTCAAAAAACACTTCATACGCTCTTGAGGACAGAAGCAAGAGTTAAATCGAAGTTTAAAACAAAAACTTTTCAAAACCCACAAGCACAAAGAAAGCAATTTTGAAAACAATTGAGAAAGTACCTAAGAGCCCGTGGATAACCACGGATAGAAAGGGTGCTAATACCTTCCCTTTCTATAATCTACCCCCCGAACCGGAGAAATATCTCGAAAAAGGAATTTTTCTATGCTTTTTTCCTTTACTTGTTGGATAAAATAAAAGTCGATGGCGACTCTTACTTACCGCGACATTTTGCGAAAACAAACGCAAAATGCAAACCAGCATTCCAAAAAACAGTCAGTTCTTCCCACCGTATCGCCAGAACTGGCGACTCTGCTGGGGAAATTTTAAGTGGGGTGTACCTTAGGAATAGTTCATAATGTTTTCAATTGCTTGATTTATATGCTTTATCTTTGTGGGCTTGTATCGGAGTTACTATAGATCCTAACCCGGATCTGGGGGATACCCTTTAGGTAAGTAGCAATAAACTGTGAGGGAACTGTACGACATAGACCGATACGGTTGAAGCAGTAGCTACGTTAGTGTGGCACTTTAGTTTGTACCGATATCCCTTGTGGCGCAACGAGGAGAATATGGGTCTTCTAAGGGGTCATTAAGCACCAACTGACCTTAGCACCTATAATTGACCAACTTGGCCATAGAACAGTAGCAGTATGCTACACTCATTGAGACCAAACTCTCGCGATGATTCTGGCTGCAAGAAAAGGTTGCTAAATTGGAATTATGACCGATCGAGGGTGATCAGTGATATTGAGATCCTCTAGAACCTGGTTACTATTTCTAGGACATGTTTGAACCAACTGAACTGAAAGAGGGTAGTACCTAGACTCCTTTCCAGCCTGAAATCTAAGGGCTATCTGTGTGACTTGTGTGCCCTTACCATGTTTGCTATTTGGGGATACTTATGGTGTGTGTGATACGGTGGTAGAACTGACTTGAGGTTTTGCGTTTGTATTCACAAATGTTTCAGTTGAGCAAGAGTCGCCACCGACTTTTTATTTTATCCTAAGGAAAGGTTAAAAAGCACAGCAAAAACCTTTGAGATGTTTTCTTGGGTTCGGGGAGTAGATTATAGAAAGGGAAGGTACTAGCACCCTTTCTATCCATGGTTATCCATGGGCTCTTAGTTACTTGCTTAGATCACTTGCCTTACATTTTCAATTGTTTGAAATGGTGCTTTGTGTGTGGGTTTGAAAATGTTTTGAAAAGAGACCAATGTGGTGGCAACCTTTGCAATGATTCATGTTTGAATGTATACAAAGGTGTACTTTTCTTTTGAAAAGTTTTCAATGTTTTTGAAAGTGTGTTGTGATGTGTGATTTTGAAAAATAGGCAAGCGTTTTTGTTTTGCAAGTTGGCAAGTAACCAAGAGCTATCTACCCTAAATTTCTCAAAGATCATTCCTATGTTTTAACCCTTTTAACAATTTTGTTCCACCATTGTATTTGGTGGACAACCATGTGTTAGGATGTTAACGGGACGGGCGCGGGTCATCGTTTAGACCATGATTGCAATGGTGCCAAGTGTCTTTAGGCAATTTTTCCTTTAAGGGACTTGATCATTTTTAGGCAACTTTCGAAAGCGTCATCGAGGGACTATGATCATTTGATATTGTTTTGTTTTGCCAAAGAAACTCAACATGCAACATGGCCCATTATTGAAGGCAACAAGTGGAGTAACCCTAGGGGTACAAGTGTGATTGGTGTTGTCCATTTTCATGCTTTTTTGTCTTTTGTTTAGTCAAGCTATTTGTTGTTTGATTTGCATACAAACCCTAAGTCTATCATGGCATATTTAGAAAGCTTTTAAATGCGAAAAATAAAATCCTAAATTATTACAACACAATTATGGGATGGGGGGTACAAATGTTCAAATAGGGATATTTAGAAAGAAATTAAAATCTAAGCTATTACATCCAAATTGAATATACAAAGATTAATTGTACAATAATTAAATAAAATACAATAAATATGCAAGATGCAAAAAATGATTTTTTTTATATGTATGTAAAAAGTATTTTTCATGTGACAAATAAACAAAAATAAAAATTTAATTTTTGGGTATTTTTCATGTTTAGGGCAAAACCCTAATTTTGCAAATAAAAGGTATTTGTTATTTAATATATACAATGTTTATTAATTATATACAAAAAATAAATAAAAAGGAAGTATATTGTAAAAAAGTGATTCTTGAGGTCAAATATTAATAAAAATAAAAATATATTATTTTGTATTTTTATCCCAAATATTCTAATAAATATATAAGTATTTATATTATGTATTAAATATATTAAATATATACAAAAAATAAAAATATTTATTAATTACAAAAAAAGTACATTTTTTTATAAAATGTTTTCAAAAGATAAAATAAAATAAAATCAGAAAATAAAAATGTATTTGTATTATTTTTAGTATTTTAAATGAAGTATATTTATATTTATTTACATATATATATCAAATAAAACAAATAAATGCCTAACAAATACAAAAAAAAGGTGAAAAAATATTTTTTATGTTTTTTATATTTTAACAAAAAAGTAACAAGTCAGAAACAAAAAGAAAAAGTCAAAAATGATTAAAAAATCACACAATGGGCCAAGGGGTGTATATGTGAAAAGGTGGTGTAAACAGAAAAAAACAAAACAGGCCCAGTCCAAAGGTGGTTGTCTTCAACCTCCAGCAACTTTGAAACAAAGAAAACGCGCGTTTTCTTCCTTCCCTGCTATCTCTTGATTCTTTGACTTTCAACAAAAACTCACAACATAAGCATTATAGAGCATCATGTCACGAGTTCATACATATAAAAAACTTGATCTAACTCTCAGAAATGAGAGAGAATTTCTTCTCCCCCAATTTATGACCTAAGTTTTTTCCAATGTTTAGGTCCAAAATTCTCTCAGCATACACAACATAAATGAAAAGTAACTATATGGATGGCTTCAGGGCTATGATTAGAACATGTTTTCTTCACAAACTTAAGCCTAACTATGCCTGGATAGAGAGATAGAAGTTCAAAGTTTTACCTGTTCAGCTTGAGTCGTGTACAGCAATAGAGGCACTTTCAATGCAGTGTGAGGACTTGTACAGCTTGCTTGAGGTCCAAGGATGCTCTTCTAACCTCTAGCTTGCTTTGAAACTAGCTGAATCGAGCTATGGAAGTTCACCTGCAAAGTTGAAAACTGAAAATGGCAAATGATGTTAGGGATGTTACAGTTTGTGTTCAATGCTTAGGATAGCTTCAGTGGGTGATATGGAACATGTTTGAACTAGCTTTGGCCTAAACGCACGAGTGGAAGTGTTTGTGGAAGTCAAGTTGCAGAAGGGACTCTGTTTTTGCAGCAAGAAGGTGTTTATGTGAATGAGGAGGTATTGAAGGTGGTTTGCTCGTGTTTCAGGTTAGGTTTGATGTTTGGAATGTGCTCAAGAAGTTTGTTTAGGCTTGTTGTTACATGAATGAGAGATGATGTTCAATATGCAAGTTTCTTCTATCATAAGCAAAGTTTGTCAAGTTGGGTTATAGGCTCATACAGGCCCCTTAAGCATGCTGCACAAATCACTCTTGATCAGTGGAATTGGTTCCTGAACCTGTGCCCAAAAGATCTGCCTTGGTACTTCTTAGATTTATGTTTGACATAAAGTTGATCTTTACAAGAATAGATAAGTTACTTTTTCTAATTTTGGATTAAACTTCCATGTAATGACCAAATGAGCAAAATAATGCTAGAACACAATGGATTGGAATTTAATTATTGAGTGTAAGAAGGATTAAAGGCCTGTAATCTAGCTTGTACAAGCTGATTTCAAAAATGCCTAAGTTATGAACATGCATTTGGTCAAGAACAAAAGTGGATTTTGCCCAACTTTGCCAATTCGATTCTCCCTAACCACAAGGGTGTTTGAGAAGTTCTTGGACAATTTGGAAAGATTGGAATGTGTACTACAATCCATATTTGTAATTCAAGTTGATATTCCAAGTGGAAGCATGTGAAAAATGGCCATGAAGTTAGGCAAAAATCCTGCCTAAAATAGGTCAAAAAATTTCTAAGTTAAGAATGTTTTGCACCCCTATTCCAAAAATCATAACTTGAGCTACATGCTTCTTTTGAGGAAACTTTGTGAATCAAAGTTGTAGATTTTTCAATGTACTACAACTTTCATGTTTTGAGTTTTGTTTGAATCCAAATGTATCTTGGTGAAAAGATGGGACAAAGTTAGGAAAAAATAAGGGAATTTCATAACTTAGAAAAATTCTAAGTTATGAAATTTCTTCATTTTAAACCCTAATTTGTAATTTTTGATTTCTTGATGAACAAGTTTCATAATTTGGCATATCTTGATGAAAAATGAATCTTGGCACTTGATTTTGACCAAAAAGTCAAAGTTTGACTTTTCAGTATACAGTCAAATTTGATCAGTTGACTGGAAAATTCATCTGTCAATCTTGTGCATTTGGGATCTTTTGAACTTGTTGAATGTGCCAAGACCATGTCATTGAGTCCTTGAGTCCATATGTGAGCTTGAATTGCCATTGGTTAGGTCAAACATTCAAAAATTGCATTTGTGTAGTCAAAACCCTAAAAATGACCATTTTGCCCTTTTGGTGATCTGATCAAATTTCTTGTGGAATTGTGATCCAAACTTGATCAAATGGTCCATATGAGTTCATAATGTTGATGTGGGTTAAAAATCATGAGGTTTGACTGTCAATTGACCACAGTTGACTTTTTCCCCAATACAGCTGATTTCTAGGTCAACTGTCCAATTGACTGGGCAAAGATGGGAATCAAGGCTTGAAACTTGGTATGGATAAACTTATGAGTCCAACATGAAGCATGAAAGTCACTTTGGGCATTTTAGGTCAAAACATCTTTGTGCAAACTCAAACCCTAATTTGGGTCAACAGTGTAAGGAGGAGTCTTGAGCAGAGTAAACCCTAACTTGATCTTGAGCTCCAAGGGTCTTGTGGTAAGAAAATATTGATGAAATGGGAGGGCAAATTTTGGGGTACAACAGTTGCCCATGTTCAAAATTCTTAGACCTGAGGATGTAGATTGGCTTGCGCGCCTTTCGTGATCCGAAGGTGGAAGATGATTGAACACTAGAGTGCCCAGAAATTTGCACTCGCATGCTGGAGTATCAACAATGTGATGTCGGGAATGGGCTTATAGATGCCATTTGGAGAGATGGTGGATAGGAGGATGGGCTTGTAGATGCCATCGGAGGTGTGACAGAACCTTGTCGGGAATGGGCTTATAGATGCCATTTGGAAGTGTTGATCGCGTAAGAGATTCCTTAGCGAGAACTTGCGTATTTTGAGAAAAGAAGATGGTTTCCTGGCCTGTTACATGTGTTGATCTTCAAACTCTTCATGCAGATATGCCCTGGCTAGGTACAGGTATCGAATCTACAATTAGTTGCTCACAGATGTGCCCTGGCTAGATACAAGAATCGAATCTGGAATTGGTCGTCTACAGATATGCCCTGGCTGGATACAGGAATCGAATCTGGAAATTGGCCGTCTACAGATATGCCCTGGCTGGATACAGGAATCGAATCTGGAATTTGTCGTCTACAGATATGCCCTGGCTGGATACAGGAATCGAATCTGGAATTTGTCGTCTACAGATATGCCCTGGCTGGATACAGGTATCGAATCTGGAAATTATCGTCTACAGATATGCCCTGGCTGGATACAGGTATCGAATCTGGAATTGGTCGTCTACAGATATGCCCTGGCTGGATACAGGTATCGAATCTGGAATTGTGACAGTTGATAGTAATCATCTTTGGATTGTCCTTTTCCTGAAAAGGCAAAACATCAGTTGTATGCAATGTCATGATGTATGAAATGCATGATGTCATGATGTTCTCAAGAATAAATGAGATTGTGTGTTTATGATGCGTATATGCATGCGTCATGGTGTATAAAATGTGAAATGTCTATGAATGTGTTTTCGACTAGGAAAATAAATCCTTGACGAAGGCCGGGAAATCAAATCCTGGGCTGATGTTGAAGAGTAGGGTTCTTCGCTTCCGCTGGGGAAGATGGTTGCAAGAATAAACCGGTAGGAGAAGATGACTCCGTTGGGGAATAAACTTGTTGGAGAGATTACTCTGCGGGGAATTACTCTGTGGGAAGAGATACTTTGCTGAGGTTTTGATGAGAACTCCGCTGGGGATTCCACTGATAAGTTATGTTGGGGAATTTGATGAACTCCGCTGGGGATAGGAAGAACTTCACCAAGGATGAACTTTCCGTGGTAATTAGCTGAGGATAACCCAGTTATACCCTGGTGGGGAAATAACCTTTGAATAAAGTCGGGGAGAGACGCATGCAAGCTGCAGGGGATAAGCTTCCAGAATCTACTGGGGATAAGCTTCCAGAATCTACTGGGAATATGAATTCCATTGGGGTGTCTGTATTCTGCCGGGGAACAAATATTATATTAAGACTGTCGGGGATGCTTGCTGAGGAATGTCTATACTCTGCGGGGGAATGTTGAGATCTTCTGGAGATGCCCAACTTCCTTAAGGCTGACAGTAGACTAACTCGGCTTAGGGAGAGTATCGCTGACTTGCTAGGGATACGGTGCCTTTTCAGGGCTGATGGGGGACCAACTCTTCCTGGGGAGAGTATTGTTGAATCTTGTCTTACTCTGTGGGGAGTTGAGGTAACTTGGTTACGTTCTTCAGCCGAACCTACTTTGGTACCTTGGTGGACAAATCAACTAGATCGCTTAGACAATTCTTTATTGCCCCTGTTTCTGATGTCATCTGTAATTAGTCCTTTGTTTCGCATGCAAATATTCATGATTAGCAATTAATGTCAAATGCATATATCAAAAATGAACATTTGGACGTTCTTCGCAAAACAAAACAGAAAAAGGAAAAACGATGGGTAATTTGTCTGAAAAAATGAACTTATATTGATTTTGAAATTCGCCTGTAAATAGGCGTTTTGTGTACAGGAGGTTGACGTCCTAGTAAGAGAACGCCGCCGAGCAAAATAAAGTTTATACAATTTTGTGAAAAGGAAACAAAACAGCTATGTGATAAATAATCCCACTGGGTTCCAACTCTGCTATCGCCTTTATGTCTTCAAGCGTCTCATCACTTTGCTGCTTAGTTGAAGATGAAGCTGATTGATTGTGTCGTCTGAGCCCGATAGTTGATGCCGAATTCTGGATGCAAGGTGATCCAATGAGACATAGTATTACGCTTTATCCCTAACTTTTGCCTGGATCGCCCTTTCGAGTTTTCAGTCCACCGGGATACCCATTTTTGCCCAAGCCGCCTTTTAAGGTTTTCGACTTGACGGGTGTACAGATTTTTTTATTTCGTCCCTTATTTTTGCCCGAACCCTTTTGGTTCGCCGGGAAGCCCTTATTTTTGCCTAGGTGTGTCAACCTAGCGGGTCTTTAATTCATGCGTAGTATCTTTTTACTATGTTTGCATTGGCGGGGTGAGGAAGGTCGTCACCATCCATGGTGGTTAGAATCATGGCTCCTTCTGAGAAGATATGTTTAACCACAAATGGCCCTTCGTATGTAGGGGTCCATTTGCCCCTGGGATCACTTTGAGGAAGAATGATGTGCTTGATTACCAGGTCCCTGACTTGATACTCGTGTCGTCTGACCTTCTTGTTAAAAGCCCTGATCATCCGTTTTTGGTACGTCTGACCATGACAAATAGCAGTGAGTCTCTTTTCGTCAATTAGGTTTAATTGATCAAGCCGAGTCTGGATCCAGTCATCTTCGCTCAAACCTGCATCCTTCATTATCCGGAGAGAGGGTATCTGGACTTCAATAGGCAAGACTGCCTCCATGCCATAGACCAAGGAAAAGGGAGTTGCCCCCGTTGACGTCCGTGCTGAGGTACGGTACCCATGAAGAGCAAACGGCAACATTTCGTGCCAATCTTTGTAGGTCACTGCCATTTTCTGCATAATCTTCTTGATGTTCTTATTCGCTGCTTCTACAACTCCATTCATCTTCGATCGATAGGGAGAAGAGTTGTGGTGTTGTATCTTGAATTGCTCGCAGAGCTCAATGATCATCTTGTTGTTGAGATTGGTACCATTGTCCGTAATGATCCTCTCAGGTACACCGTATCGATAGATCAGGTTGTGCCGAATGAACCGTGCCACGACGCTCCTGGTTACGGTAGCATAGGAAGCTGCTTCAACCCATTTTGTGAAATAATCAATCGATACCAAGATGAATCGATGCTCGTTGGATGTCGTAGGTCTGATTTCGCCGATCATATCAATGCCCCACATTACAAAAGGCCAATGTGTTGTTAAGACGTTCAGAGGTACCGGAGGAATGTGCACCTTATCAGCATAGATCTGGCATTTATGACAAGTTCGAGAATGCTGATAACAGTCGGCTTCCATTGTGGACCAGAAATATCTTACCCGAAGGATTTTCTTTGCCATGGTATGTCCACTGGAATGTGTTCCGAAGGTACCTTCATGTAGCTCCGCCATGATATTTTCTGCTTTAGTCTTATCCACACAACGCAGTAAGGTCGAATCATGGTTTCGCTTGTAGAGAATGCCATTGCTGAGGAAGAACTTTGCCGCAAACCTTCTCAGGAACTTCTTGTCGTTAACAGATGCACCCTCGGGGTATTCTTGAGTTTCCAAGTACCTTTTCACTTCATGATACCAGGGTTTTTCTGTTACCTCTTTGGTCTCGAGGTCGCAGCAATGTGCAGGTTCATCCAACTTCCAAATGATGATCCGGGGCGCCTCGTTATCCCATTTGACTTTGAACATAGAAGACATCGTAGCTAGTGCGTCCGCTAACTGATTCTCCTCTCTTGGGAAGTGTTCAAAAGTTATCTCCTCGAAGTGGGGAAGCAATGTCAGCACATACTCCTTGTAAGGAATAAGATTTGGGTGTTTCGTATCCCACTCGCCTTTGATCTGATTGATCACGAGAGAGGAATCTCCGAAGACACTCAGAAACTTGATCCTTAAGTCAATTGCAGCTTGAAGACCCATGATACATGCCTCATACTCTGCCATGTTGTTGGTGCAGTTGAAACATAGCCGGGCGGTAAGTGGAGTATGAGTGCCTTTAGGGGATATGATCACAACGCCGATACCATTACCCAAAGCGTTCGAGGCTCCGTCAAAGTGCATAGACCATCGGGATCCTTCCTCAGGTCCTTCATCCGGTCCAGGTACTTCACAATCAGTCACTACCATGATATCCTCGTCTGAAAATTCAAAGTTCATCAACTGGTAATCGTCCACTGCCTGGTGTGCCAAATGGTCTGCCAATACACTTCCCTTGATTGCTTTCTGAGTCGTGTACTGGATGTCATATTCCGTCAAGATCATTTTCCATCTTGCTATTCTTCCGGACAAGGCGGGCTTTTCGAATATGTACTTTATTGGATCCATTTTTGAAATCAACAGAGTAGTGTGAGTCAACATATACTGTCTCAGCCGGCGAGCAGCCCATACCAAAGCGCAGCAAGTTTTCTCGAGCAGTGAGTATCGGGTCTCACAGTCGGTAAACTTTTTGCTAAGGTAATAAATGGCGTGTTCTTTTCGGCCAGACTCGTCATGCTGCCCCAGCACACACCCCATTGAGTTGTCCAGTACTGTCAAGTATAAGATTAGAGGTCTCCCTTCAACCGGCGGCATAAGAATGGGTGGTTCTTGGAGATACTTGATTCTTTCGAAAGCGGCCTGACATTCATCGTTCCAACGTACTACTTGATTTTTCTTCAACAGCTTGAAGATTGGTTCACAGGTAGCAGTTAGATGCGAGATGAATCGGGCAATGTAGTTCAACCGTCCTAGAAAGCCTCTGACTTCTTTCTCTATCTTGGGAGTTGGCATCTCTTGTATGGCTTTCACTTTGGCAGGGTCCACTTGAATGCCTTTGTCGCTTACGATGAAGCCTAGCAATTTTCCAGATCTCACCCCAAAGGTGCACTTGTTTGGGTTCAACCTCAGCTTGTACAACTTCAGACGGTCAAACAGCTTTCGTAGATGGTCAAGGTGTTCCTCCTCAGTTTGGGACCTTGCAATCATATCATCAACATATACTTCTATCTCATGATGGATCATATCATGAAATAAAGCAACCATGGCACGTTGGTAGGTTGCCCCAGCATTTTTCAACCCAAAAGGCATGACCTTGTAGCAAAAGGTGCCCCACTGAGTAACAAAAGTGGTCTTTTCCATGTCTTCAGGAGCCATCTTGATCTGATTATAACCGGAGAAGCCGTCCATGAAGGAGAATACTTTATGCTGAGCAGTGTTGTCAACCAGAACGTCGATATGAGGCAGAGGGAAATCATCCTTAGGGCTCGCCCTGTTCAAATCCCTGTAATCAACACACATTCGGACCTTACCATCCTTTTTCGGCACTGGAACCACGTTGGCAACCCACTGAGGGTAAGAAGTCACTGCTAGAAACCCGGCATCAAATTGTTTCATAACCTCAGCTTTGATTTTCTCGGACATTTCTGGATGCAATACGGCGGACCTTCTGTTTAACCGGAGGGCAGTCTTCCTTGGTAGGCGGGTGATGAACCACAATGTCGGTATCCAACCTAGGCATGTCTTCGTAAGACCAGGCAAAGATTTCCACATAGTCATGCAGCATCTGAATCAACCGTTGTTTCACACTGAGCTCTAGATTGGCACCAATCTTGACTTCCTTTCTGTCTGTCTCAGTACCCAGATTTACCGTTTCCACTGGCTCTTCATGTGGCTGAATGGCCCTCTCTTCCTGGAGTAGCAGTCTTGCAAGTTCACCAGGCACTTTGCAATCATCTTCACCTTCGTCTTCGGCTAAGTTGATCGGATTTTCGAAGTCATAACTGGCAGTAGCAGAGTCGTTACCAGTGAGATCCAGAGTGGATTGGAACCTGTATAGGTGAGTGTGTGTAAATATAGCTGTTTTGCAATATATAATAAAGAAAGAAAAGGAGCACAGGATTTTGAAATGCAATAAACGTCCAATGTTTTTATTGATGATATATGAAAATGACACACAAAAGCTCTCACAAATGAAGCCACGGTGCCCCGGGTAAGACACTGAGCCATAAAAGTTTCAAAATATTGTCTGTTACAAATTCAAAACAAAAGAGTTCATTACTGAGTGACAAAAGTAATAGGTGTGAAGTCTTTGGCAGTCCAGTTGCTTGGTCCACTGTCGGTTGTTGGGTAGATCCAGCTGTCGAATTCAGATTCCTCCACGTCGTCTTCAATAGCATTTACTCCCGGGTTGGTGATGAACACAGGAAGTTTTCCAATCCTTTCCTTACGAACAGCCCTTTGAGCTTCTGCAGTGAAGCCCAAACCAAACTTGTCAGTCTTTGGAGTGAAATCAGGAAGTCGGCCCCAGTTTGCACACTCACCCTTCTCAATAATAGCCCGGGCATCCTTTAAGGAAGCCATCTTCAAAGGAGGGTTTTCAACCACAGTCTCAGCTGATGCCAGTGTCTGAGGCACCTCTTCAAAGTGTTGAAAGGGGGTCTCAATGAACTCCCCATCCATTTCTATGTACCGGAACGAGTTGAGGTGGCTGACCATGTATTCTTCTTCCCCCTGAACTGTAACAATCTTCCCTTTAACCGGGTACTTAAGCTTCTGATGTAATGTGGAGGTCACAGCTCCAGCCTTGTGGATCCATGGATGACCCAGCAAACAAGAATAGGATGGTCGAATGTCCATCACATAGAAAGTAGAATCAAAGACTTGAGAACCAACTCTGATTGGAATGTCAACTTCGCCATGTACCATCCTCTTCGACCCGTCAAAGGCTCGGACAACAATGTTACTTGGCTTGAGCTCTAAACCCTCACAATCCAACTTGTCTAAAGCTTTCTTGGGTAATACGTTCAATGAAGAACCGGTGTCTACCAACACATGGGCAAGAGTAGTGCCCCTGCATTCAATGGAGACATGCAGGGCGTCGTTATGGTTCTTTCCTTTGGCAGTCAGATCGGCGTCAGAGAAGCCCAACCCATTATCGGCAGTCAAGTTGGCCACACAATCGGTAAATTGATCAGCAGATGTTTCTTGTGGCACATGAGCCGTCTTCAGGAAGGAAATCAGGGCCTTGGCATGGGCCTTTGAACACAACAACAATGATAGCATAGAAATTTTTGATGGGGTGTGCCCCAACTGCTCAACTACAATGAAATCACTCTTCTTAATGATCTTGAGAATCTCTTCCATCTCTTGCTGGGAAGCTTCAACAGTGGTTGTCTTTGGTGCCTCCGTCAGGGCAGGAAAATCAGTAGCAATCCCTTTGCCCCGAGTGTCAGATGACTCGATAGCAGGGGTAGAAACAAGAACTTGATCAGGAAGGGAAGCAGGCACACTTGTAGGTGTGATGATAAGAGGTCTCTGAATAGCTGGTGGTGCAATATCCGGTGAGAACAGCCTACCACTGCGAGTAACTTTGGCAGGCCCGGTGATGTTACTAACGCCGGTACTAGTATCAAACTCTTGCTTTACTCCAAGAACATAAACATCTGCCCCATAGTGCCATGGGACAGCTTTGTCGGATGTATAAGGGAGGGGCCCCGGAACAGTAATAATGATAGGAGCAATCTTCTGAGTGGACATGATTTTGAAAAGCTTCTTTGAGAGAGCCTTAGGAGGGTTGTTGAAAATAGTAACAATAGAAACTTCTTCAGCAGGGACAGCAGGAACAACAATCTTCTTGAACAAAATCTCTTTGCTATCCATCAGGTTTTGGACGCCTGACTTCAGCAAGGGACAACCAGCAGGTGAAACATCACATAGAAGGCAACCTTTACCACATCCCGGAAATAAACCGGCTAGCAACAGGTTCCTCTTGACAGTCAACAACGGAGTAACAATATCATCCACGGAGGCCACATACAGGTCTTCTTCCACAGCATTCACTCCATGTTGGGGCATGGGAGCAGTCACAACATTGGGCCTTTCGGGCGCCTCGAACTGTATTTCTTTAGCATCAATAAGGTCCTGAACCTTATTCCTCAGAGCCCAACAATCGTCCGTAGTATGCCCCGGGCTATCAGAGTGATAAGCGCAACGGGCGTTGGGGTTGTACTTTGGAGAAGCTGTATTCACTACCTTCGGAGCTTCTTTGACAGTTACCAGATTGATTGACAGTAGTTGCGGGAAAATCTGAGACAGGGTCATGCTGAGTCGAGTGTACTGTCTTTTGGGTCTCTCACCCCTTGGTTGATTATACTGCTGAGGAGCAGCAGCAGGCTTTGAAATCACCAACGTGTTGACAGCTTGGCGGCGCTCCGGTTTAATTTGTCTTCTGGGACCATAAACAGCACTGGCTTCCTTCTTGAAGGGCTTCTTTTCAGTACTCGCGGAGGCACCTTTCTGTATCTCCCCCGACTTGATACCAGCTTCTATCCTCTCACCGGTTAAGATCAGGTCTGTAAACCCAGCAGAAGAATTACCAATCAGGTGGTTGAAGAACGGACCAGACAGGGTCCCTAAGAACATGTCCACAAGCTCACGGTCAGTCAGCGGTGGTTGCACCCTACCAGCCAGGTCTCTCCACTTTTGCGCATACTCCTTGAATCATTCGCCCGTCCCCAGTGACATACCCTGGAGTTGGGTACGCGTGGGAGCGAGGTCGGAATTGTACTGATACTGCTTATAAAATGCAGTAGCCAAGTCTTCCCAGTTTCGAATACTGGCTCCATCCAGCTGATAGAACCATTCGAGTTGACCCCCTGAAAGGCTATCCTGGAAGAAATGGATCCACAGGTTCTTGTATGCAGTGTAAGGTTGGATCTTCCTTACATATGATCTGAGATGCAGCTTAGGACAGGAAGCCCCGTCGTACTTCGCAAAGGCAGGTGCCTTGAACTTGTGTGGGATCACCACCCCAAAAGATAAACCTAGATCTCTAAAATCCAACCCCGACACATGTTGGATCTCCATGGCACTTAAACGGTCCTTTAGTTGCTTGTACATGTCTTCAGCAGAAGGGTATTGTTCATCATTGTAATCCGTCTCATTGTCGGAGACCACAGGACTAGGAGCCCTTCCCCCTTGGGGACTGTCTTTCTCTGCAGAGGAAGTAGCCTGATCAGCCTCATTCTGCAGTGTATTCCCAAACCTTCGTCCAGTGTTAAACAGTGCAGTCCTCTTCTTCTTCTTCTTTTTCAAGAGCAGAGTCTTTAACTCCTGTTGACCCTGGGCTAAACTCATGACCAGCTCCTGAAACTGGGCGTTCTGGGCCTGGAGAGCCTTGATAGCTTGTTCGGTAGTAGGCTCGGAAGACATGATGATTGAGTGCTGTAATAAACAGCGAAGAAGATCAAGCAACCTGTAGAAGAAGGGTACATGTTATGCATATGATGAATGATATGCTTATTTATGCAATGTATTCAAGGATTTAGAAAATTCAAAATTGTTGCAAACAAAAAGAACACACGTCATATTAATAAGAAGAAATTTTGTCAGTACATAAATGCCCCATGGGCCAAATATTACAAAAAAACTTCTCAAGGTAAAAAGACGTTGCGCATCCTCTTTGGTGAGATGTAGGTGTTAAGGGTCTCTTCCTCATGGAGTCGGCGGGTAAGCTCCAAAACCTTCTTCTCACTGGCGTAGAAGCTGGCTTCAAAAGTGTTTCGTTCCTCCTTGAGTTGGATCCAACTCTTCTGCATCTCCTCCCATGATGTAGGCATGTCAGGATATAGGATGGTGTAGGGAACCTCTCCTTCCTTAACGGGCTCTTTAATCACAGGGAGAACATGAGGGTAAGGCATCATTAGACTCTGGGCTCGGGTTCGTACCCACTTGAGATAAGGCTCAAGAGGGATGGAGTTCTTATGCCCCAGTGTCTTGTTGTCTACCTTGTTAGGCATCCTCCAAGCTCTGATGAATCTTTGGAGAAGTCCTTGCGCATCATTGTCGAAGTCAAAAACTAAGTCAGGAATCAACATGTCGTGAGGGTCATCCCTCTGTGCATATCCAAATTGTCTCAAAGCTAGACAAGGGTTGTAGGTAATGCCTCCTCTAATGCCAAGTAATGGAACATTAGGGAACTCTCCACAACGATCGACGATGATGACATTTTCTCTGGACTGAGAACACCAATGTACATCAGAGTGAGTGAGGGTCATCAACCGTTGTGACCACCTTAAGCCTTGGTCATTCTTCAAGACAGATTGTGGAAGGTGCGGAATAAACCACCTTGCAAGGAGAGGAGTACAGCACATGAGAACACCCATCTTTCTCATTGTTCGTGTGTAAAATGAGTGAAGAATGTCCCCAAGCAATGTTGGTATTGGATTTATGGATAAGAAGATCTTGACGGCGTTGACATCTATAAGCTGGTCAGGATTTGGGAACAGGACCAACCCATAAATGAGGAGTGCTACAATTTCTTCAAAGGCTTGTAGGTCCAATAAATTCCAACACTCTTGTGCCTTCTCAAACAAGAATTTTTCCAAGAAGCCTTTGACACCGCTTCTAGTTTCCCAATGCCTCTTGATGTCAGATGGTTGCAAGTGTAGTGCTTGAGCAACATCTTCGGGCTTTGGTTCTTTTCCGTACCATTGTAGGGTAGTTGATTAAGAATAGGAATTCTCAAGAGTTGAGAAAATTCCTCCAAAGTGGGCACCAATTGGTAGTCGGGGAAAGTGAAACAGTGGTGAAGGGGGTCAAAGAACTGGAACAACACCTTTACCATGTCCTCTTCAATGTTGGTGTTGACTAGGCTGAGCAGTCTACCATGTCTTTCACTGAAGGGAGAGCTTTCCGGAATTCTGGATGTGAGCTCCTTGAGTTGAGGAGGGATTCTCACAAGGTTGACTTGGATAGTTTTCCTGCGAGGGATTTCCATGACCTACAAAACAAGAACAAAGATGAAGATCTAAACCCTTGAAATGGTTAGTGAATGCGTATGATGCTTTATGATGTTTATGATGCATGCACAAAACACATGTACAAGCAATTCACACAAAACCTTTGTTTCAGGCTTGCATGGGGTTTCATAGGTAAGTACCCTCTTGAGTGTAGTTGGCTTAAAAACCTGTTCTATAAATAGTAACTGGGTTCTAAGGAGCTCAATATCATTGGATTGTTTTCCATGTTCATTGTTTTGGTTTAGCCACTTAACTAGCGACCAAAATATTCTAAGAAAACAACCCTCAATGAGTGTAGTATCGAGTATCTACCAACTTCGGACTACACCAAAGCCGGTCATCTCACTACCCCTAATGAAAGTCCAAGATGGTCAAGTAAGGTTCTAGGTCATTAGTGCTTAGTGACATCACTCAGAGGCCCCGTACTCTCCTTGATTGAACTCAAGGGTTACCGGTACTCACAAATATGTCGCACTAATATAGTTATTGCTTCAACCGTGTCGGTATACCCCGCACAGTTTCCACAACATATTGTTATCTATGAATGTTTCACCAAATCCGGGTGTAGGATTTCAAACCCAAACAAGAGAGCCAAGATATAAAGCAATCAAAGCAAACAAATAGTCATGCAAGAGGGTGATCTAAGCCCTAAGGTTACTCCACTTTAAAAAAATCCCCAGCAGAGTCGCCAGTTCTGTGATACGGTGGTAGAACTGACTTGAGGTTTTGTGTTTGTATTCGCAAATGTTTCGGTGTAGCAAGAGTCGCCACCGACTTTTTATTTTATCCTAAGGAAAGGTTAAAAAGCACAGCAAAAACCTTTGAGATGTTTTCTTGGGTTTGGGGAGTAGATTATAGAAAGGGAAGGTACTAGCACCCTTTCTATCCATGGTTATCCATGGGCTCTTAGTTACTTGCTTAGATCATTTGCCTTATATTTTCAATTGTTTGAAATGGTGCTTTGTGTGTGGGTTTGAAAATGTTTTGAAAAGAGGCCAATGTGGTGGCAACCTTTGCAATGATTCATGTTTGAATGTATATAAAGGTGTACTTGTCTTTTGAAAAGTTTTCAATGTTTTTGAAAGTTGTTTTGAAAGTGTGTTGTGATGTGTGATTTTGAAAAATAGGCAAGCGTTTTTGTTTTGCAAGTTGGCAAGTAACCAAAAGTTATCTACCCTAAATTTCTCAAAGATCATTCCTATGTTTTAACCCTTTTAACAATTTTGTTCCACCATTGTATTTGGTGGACAACCTTGTGTTAGGATGTTAACGGGACGGGCGCGGGTCATCGTTTAGACCATGATTGCAATGGTGCCAAGTGTCTTTGGGCAATTTTTCCTTTAAGGGACTTGATCATTTTTAGGCAACTTTCGAAAGCGTCATCGAGGGACTATGATCATTTGATATTGTTTTGTTTTGCCAAAGAAACTCAACATGCAACATGGCCCATTATTGAAGGCAACAAGTGGAGTAATCCTAGGGGTGCAAGTGTGATTGGTGTTGTCCATTTTCATGCTTTTTTGTCTTTTGTTTAGTCAAGCTATTTGTTGTTTGATTTGCATACAAACCCTAAGTCTATCATGGCATATTTAGAAAGCTTTTAAATGCGAAAAATAAAATCCTAAATTATTACAACACAATTATGGGATGGGGGTACAAATGTTCAAATAGGGATATTTAGAAAGAAATTAAAATCTAAGCTATTACATCCAAATTGAATATACAAAGATTAATTGTACAATAATTAAATAAAATACAATAAATATGCAAGATGCAAAAAATGATTTTTTTTATATGTATGTAAAAAGTATTTTTCATGTGACAAATAAACAAAAATAAAAAGTTAATTTTTGGGTATTTTTCATGTTTAGGGCAAAACCCTAATTTTGCAAATAAAAGGTATTTATTATTTAATATATACAATGTTTATTAATTATATACAAAAAATAAATAAAAAGGAAGTATATTGTAAAAAAGTGATTCTTGAGGTCAAATATTAATAAAAATAAAAATGTATTATTTTGTATTTTTATCCCAAATATTCTAATAAATATATAAGTATTTATATTATGTATTAAATATATTAAATATATACAAAAAATAAAAATGTTTATTAATTACAAAAAAAGTACATTTTTTTATAAAATGTTTTCAAAAGATAAAATAAAATAAAATCAGAAAATAAAAATGTATTTGTATTATTTTTAGTATTTTAAATGAAGTATATTTATATTTATTTACATATATATATCAAATAAAACAAATAAATGCCTAACAAATACAAAAAAAAGGTGAAAAAATATTTTTTATGTTTTTTATATTTTAACAAAAAAGTAACAAGTCAGAAACAAAAAGAAAAAGTCAAAAATGATTAAAAAATCACACAATGGGCCAAAGGGGTGTATGTGTGAAAAGGTGGTGTAAACAGAAAAAACAAAACAGGCCCAGTCCAAAGGTGGTTGTCTTCAACCTCCAGCAACTTTGAAACAAAGAAAACGCGCGTTTTCTTCCTTCCCTGCTATCTCTTGATTCTTTGACTTTCAACAAAAACTCACAACATAAACATTATAGAGCATCATGTCACGAGTTCATACATATAAAAAACTTGATCTAACTCTCAGAAATGAGAGAGAATTTCTTCTCCCCCAATTTCTGACCTAAGTTTTTTCCAATGTTTAGGTCCAAAATTCTCTCAGCATACACAACATAAATGAAAAGTAACTATATGGATGGCTTCAGGGCTATGATTAGAACATGCTTTCTTCACAAACTTAAGCCTAACTATGCCTGGATAGAGAGATAGAAGTTCAAAGTTTTACCTGTTCAGCTTGAGTCGTGTATAGCAATGGAGGCACTTTCAATGCAGTGTGAGGACTTGTACAGCTTGCTTGAGGTCCAAGGATGCTCTTCCAACCTCTAGCTTGCTTTAAAACTAGCTGAATCGAGCTATGGAAGTTCACCTGCAAAGTTGAAAACTGAAAATGGCAAATGATGTTAGGGATGTTACAGTTTGTGTTCAATGCTTGGGATAGCTTCAGTGGGTGATATGGAATATGTTTGAACTAGCTTTGGCCTAAACGCACGAGTGGAAGTGTTTGTGGAAGTCAAGTTGCATAAGGGACTCTGTTTTTGCAGCAAGAAGGTGTTTCTGTGAATGAGGAGGTATTGAAGGTGGTTTGCTCGTGTTTCAGGTCAGGTTTGATGTTTGGAATGTGCTCAAGAAGTTTGTTTAGGCTTGTTGTTACAGGAATGAGAGATGATGTTCAATATGCAAGTTTCTTCTATCATAAGCAAAGTTTGTCAAGTTGGGTTATAGGCTAATACATGCCCCTCAAGCATGCTGCACAAATCACTCTTGATCAGTGGAATTGGTTCCTGAACCTGTGCCCAAAAGATCTGCCTTGGTACTTCTTAGATTTGTGTTTGACATAAAGTTGATCTTTACAAGAATAGATAAGTTACTTTTTCTAATTATGGATTAAACTTCCATGTAATGACCAAATGAGAAAAATAATGCTAGAACACAATGGATTGGCATTTAATTATTGAGTGTAAGAAGGATTAGAGGCCTGTAATCTAGCTTGTACAAGCTGATTTCAAAAATGCCTAAGTTATGAACATGCATTTGGTCAAGAACAAAAGTGGATTTTGCCCAACTTTGCCAATTCGATTCTCCCTAACCACAAGGGTGTTTGAGAAGTTCTTGAACAATTTGGAAAGCTTGGAATGTGTACTACAATCCATCTTTGTAATGCAAGTTGAGATTCCAAGTGGAAGCATGTGAAAAATGGCCATGAAGTTAGGCAAAAATCCTGCCTAAAATAGGTCAAAAAATTTCTAAGTTAAGAATGTTTTACACCCCTATTCTAAAAATCATAACTTGAGCTACAAGCTTCTTTTTAGGAAACTTTGTGAATCAAAGTTGTATATTTTGCAATGGACTACAACTTTCATGTTTTGAGTTTTATTTGAATCCAAATGTATCTTGATGAAAAGATGGGACAAAGTTAGGAAAAAATAAGGGAATTTCATAACTTAGAAAAATTCTAAGTTATGAAATTTCTTCATTTTAAACCCTAATTTGTAATTTTTGATTTCTTGATGAACAAGTTTCATAATTTGGCATATTTTGATGAAAAATGAATCTTGGCACTTGATTTTGACCAAAAAGTCAAAGTTTGACTTTTCAGTATACAGTCAAATTTGATCAGTTGACTGGAAAATTCATCTGTCAATCTTGTGCATTTGGGATCTTTTGAACTTGTTGAATGTGCCAAGACCATGTCATTGAGTCCTTGAGTCCATATGTGAGCTTGAATTGCCATTGGTTAGGTCAAACAGTCAAAAATTGCCTTTGTGCAGTCAAAATCCTAAAAATGACCATTTTGCCCTTTTGGTGATCTGATCAAATTTCTTGTGGAATTGTGATCCAAACTTGATCAAATGGTCCATATGAGTTCATAATGTTGATGTGGATCAAAAATCATGAGGTTTGACTGTCAATTGACCACAGTTGACTTTTTCCCCAATACAGCTGATTTCTAGGTCAAGTGTCCAACTGACTGGGCAAAGATGGGAATCAAGGCTTGAAACTTGGTATGGATAAACTTATGAGTCCAACATGAAGCATGAAAGTCACTTTGGGCATTTTAGGTCAAAACATCTTTGTGCAAACTCAAACCCTAATTTGGGTCAACAGTGTAAGGAGGAGTCTTGAGCAGAGTAAACCCTAACTTGATCTTGAGCTCCAAGGGTCTTGTGGTGAGAAAATATTGATGAAATGGGAGGGCAAATTTTGGGGTACAACAGTGTGTTTTCTATCATGACATCATAACATCATGACATTGCATGCATCTTGCATTGGACTAACTTATTTTAAAGACAGAGGGGATTCATCTTTGTTCTGTTTTGTAGGTCATGGCACCCATGCGTAGGAATACTATTCGGATCAACTTTGTCCAGGTTCCTACTCAGCTTAAGGAATTGGTTGCAAAGGTTTCAGATACTACCTCCTTTATCAGAAGACATGGTCACCTCCTGGGCTTGGTCACTTCCAAATTGGACGAACAAATGATGAGTGTCTTAGTCCAGTTCTTTGATCCACTGTACCATTGCTTTACTTTTCCGGACTACCAGTTGGTCCCTACCTTGGAAGAGTTCTCTGATCTGCTTGGTATCTCCATTCTGGAGCAGACCCCGTTCACAGGTTGGGAGAAGATCCTTAGGCCGAAAGAAATTACTTCAGCCCTCCATCTGACAAAGGCTGAGGTAATGTCTAATTGGGAAACTCGTAGTGGAACAAAGGGCTTCTTGACTAAATTCTTGGTTGGAAAGGCTAATCAGTTTTGGGACAGTCTAGACTTCTAGGCATTTGAAGACACTTTGGCTCTTCTCATATATGGTTTGGTGTTGTTTCCTAACTCGGATTCTTTCGTCGACGTGAATGCAGTGAAGATTTTCATGTCCGGTAATCTTGTGCCCACTCTCTTGGGTGACATTCTTCACTCTCTTTATGCCCGTACTGCTCGGAAGCAGGGAACCCTTATGTGTTGTGCGCCATTGCTGGCGAGGTGGTTTATTTCTCACCTCCCTAAATCAGTTTTGAAGAACAAGGAAGGCATGGGTTGGGCCTACAGGATTATGTCACTCTCTCATAATGACATCATTTGGACTATCAAAGGTATGGAAGATGTGGCTATTATTCATCGCTGTGGGGAATACCCCAATGTTCCACTGATAGGAACCAATGGAGGGATCACTTATAATCTGTGCTTGGCCTTAAGTCAATTTGGGTGAGCTAGGAGGGAAGGACCTCACGAGTTACTGATGCCGAGCATTGTCTTTGACTTCCAAGGGGATAGTGACGAGCAACGCCGCAGATTCATAAGAGCTTGGGATATAGTACACAGGTCTGATCCACACGATTTGGGTGTGAAGACTTCTCTTCCAATGGAGCCATATCTCTGATGGGTTCGAATCCGTGCCCAAAAGCTGGGAATGTCGTACGAAGCCGTCTTGCCTATAATTGTTGAGGTTGCTGATGAAGAAGGGGTTCCTCCTACCATCCTTCATCCATACATGCCTACTGACATTGGGGAATTAAAGAGATCGTGGATGCAGCTGAGAGAAGAGCGGGATACTTACAGAGAAAAGTATCACAAGCAAGAGCAGAAGATCCAGAAGTTGACAAGGCAGCTGGAGAACGAGCGGATCCTCAACGACTATGTCCGCACCGACAAGAAACGACCATGGGAGCATTGATTGTCTTTTGATTATGTCTAGTTTTGATTTGCTTTTCAGTTTTTCTTTCTTGTAACGCCTTAAGGGCATCTGTTGAACAATTGAATTCAAAGTTTATCTAATAAAAGTGTGTTTCATTGTGGTTTACGAATTTGAATCCCTAAAGTCTTTGAAATCATATCATATGAATTTCATTCCATGCACCTCATAACAGGTACCCTTACAGGTTTTCTCATCTTCTTCGCTGTTTATTTCAGCATCATATCTTCTGAAACATCAACTGAACAAGCAATCAAGGCTCTGCAGGCTCAAAACGCCCAGTTCCAGGAATTGTTCATGAGTTTGGCTAAGGGTCAGCAAGATCTGAAGACCCTTATCTTGAAAGAGAAGAAGAAGAAGAAGAAGAAGAAGACGGTCCTTTTTAATATGGGTCGCAGATTCGGAAATGATTTGCGAGAAGAGGTTGATTTGACCCACTCATCTGGGGGGAGATAATCAGGAAGAAAGGAGGGCTCCTAGCCCTGTGGTTTCAGACAACGAGACTGACTTTGACAAAGACCAGTATCCTCCGGCTGAGGATAGATATAAGCAACTGGAAGACCGGTTGAGTGCGATGGAAGTTCAAAAAGTGCCTGGTCTGGACTTTGGAGACTTGGGTCTGTCATCTGGGGTGGTGATTCCCCACAAATTTAAAGCACCAGCCTTTGCTAAATACGACGGGGTTTCTTGCCCAAAACTGCACCTCCGCTCATATGTTAGAAAGATCCAGCCATACACCGCTGACAAGAATCTCTGGATTCACTTCTTTCAAGACAGTCTCTCAGGGACTCAGCTTGAATGGTTTTACCAGTTGGAAGGAGCTAGTATCCGTAATTGGGAGGACTTGGCTGCTGCTTTCTACAAGCAGTACCAATACAATGCCGACCTTGCTCTTACGCGTACCCAACTCCAGGGTATGTCTATGGGTGCAGGCGAAGGTTTCAAAGACTACGCTCAAAAGTGGAGGGACCTTACTGGAAGAGTGCAACCTCCCTTGGCTGATAGGGAGCTAGTGGATATGTTTTTGGGGACCTTGTCTGGTCCGTATTTCAACCATCTGATTGGAAGTTCATCGTCCGGGTTTACAGAGCTAATTATGACCAGAGAAAGAATTGAGGTCGGTATCAAATCCGGTAAAATACAGAAGGGTGCTTCGTCAAGCACCGAGAAGAAGCCTTTTAAGAAGGAGTCCAGTGCTGTTTATAGTTCAAAAATCCATAATAGACCTGAACGCCGCCAAGCAGTTAATGTAGTGGTTATATCAAGACCTGTTGTTTCTCCTCAGCGCAACAATCAGCCAAGGGCCGAGAGGCCGCGAAGACAATTCACTCAGCTCAACATGACTTTATCCCAAATTCTGCCGCAGTTATTAAAAACCAACTTGGTGACTCCGAAGGAGGCCCCGAAGACTCCCAATACAACATCGTCGATGTACAATCCAAACACCCGTTGTGCTTTTCACTCTGATAGCCTGGGGCACGATACAAATGATTGTTGGGTTTTGAAGAATAAGGTACATGACTTGATTGATGCTAAGGAGATTGAGTTCGAAGCACCTGAAAGACCTAATGTTGTGACTGCTCCTATGCCCAAGCATGGAGTAAATGCTGTAGATGAAGACTCGTTTGTGGTTTCTATGAAAGACATTGCTACTCCATTGATGACTATGAAGAAGAACCTTCTGTTAGTCGGTTTATTTCCGGGCTATGACGAAGGTTGCCGTATGTGTTCCGTCCTACCTACTGGTTGCCATCTTTTGAAGTCAGGTGTCCAACGCCTGATGGATAATAAAGAAATTCTGTTTGAGAAGACTTTTGTTCCTTTGGTTCCTACTGAAGAAGTTGCTATAATCACCATTTTCGACAATTCTTCTAGGGCTTCCTCGAGAAAGCCTGTTAGAATTACATTTGTTCCAAGAATTGCACCATTGATCATCACCATTCCTGGGCTTATCCCATATACATCAAATAAAGTTGTCCCATGGCACTACGGGGCTGACGTGTATTATCACGGAGTTAAACAAGATTTGGATGTTGATACTGACATCAGCAATATTGTTGGATCTAGTAAAGTCATCCGCAGCGGAAGACTTTTCTCCCCTGAGATATCTGCACCAACTGTCCGGAAGCTTGTTGTTATTACGCATGTCAGTACACCTGCTACCGTCCCTGTTCAAGTTCCAATTCTTACCCCTGTTGTCGAGTCGTCTGACGCTCGGGGAAAAGAGATCACCAATGAGCCTGCCCAGATAGAGGCACCGAAGAAGGTTACCATTGAAGGTTCTAGACAAGAGATGGAAGAAATTTTGAAGATCATTAAAAAGAGCGACTACAATATAGTCGAGCAGCTGGGTCAAACCTTGTCCAAAATCTCTATGTTGTCCCTGTTACTATGCTCAGAGGCCCATGCCAAGGCTCTGATTGCTTTCCTGAAGACTGCACACGTACCGCAAGAAACATCAGCTGATCAGTTTAAAGATTGTGTGGCTAGTCTAACAGCAGATAATGGGTTGGGTTTCTCCGATGCCGACTTGACTGTTAAGGGGAAGAATCACAATGACGCCCTGCATGTCTCCATTGAATGCAGGGGCACTACTCTTGCTCACGTATTGGTAGATACTGGATCTTCGTTGAATGTGTTACCTAAGAAAGCTCTAGATCGGTTAGACTGTGAAGGGTTGGAGCTGAAACCAAGCAACATTGTAGTCAGGGCTTTTGATGGGTCCAAGAGAATGGTACACGTAGAAGTGGATATTTTGATTAAGGTTGGTTCTCATGTTTTCGCATCTACATTCTATGTGATGGACATTCGGCCATCTTATTCTTGTTTGCTAGGTCACCCTTGGATCCACAAAGCTGGGGCAGTAACGTCCACTCTCCACCAGATGTTGAAGTACCCAGTGAAGGGGAAAATTGTTACGGTACAAGGAGAGGAGGAGTACATGGTGAGCCACTTCAACTTTTTCCAATATGTAGAGATGGATGGGGAGTTCATTGAGACCCCGTTTCAACATTTTGAAGAGGTTCCCCAGACGTTGGCATCAACTAAGACTATTGTTGAAGATTCTCCAATAAAGATGGCTTCCCTAAAGGATGCCCGGGTTGTTGTTGAGAAAGGTGGGTGTGCAAATTGGGGCCAACTCCCTGATTTTGCACATAAGACTAACAAGTTTGGTTTGGGTTTCACTGCGGAAGCTCCAAGGGTTGTTCAGAGTGCACGGATCGGAAGACCTCCCCTGTTCATCAGTAATTCAGGAGTGAATGCCATCGAAGACGATGTTGAAGAGTCTGAGTTTGACATTTGGATCTACCCGACTTCCGACGGTGGATTAAGCAATTGGACGGCAAAGGACTTCGTCCCAATTTCTTTTATTACCCAATAATGAGACTTTTTGTTTTGAATTTGTAACAGACAATCTTTAAAACTTTATGGTCCAGTGTCTTACCCGGGGCACCGTGGCTTTATTTGTGAGGGCTTTATGTGTATCATCTACATATATCATTAATAAAAGCATTGGACATTTTTTTCATTTCAAATTTTGTGCTCCTTGTTTTTCTTTTATTATATATTGCAAAACAGCTATTTTACACACACTCACATATACAGGTCTACATCCACTCTGGATCCTACTGGTAACGACTCTGCTACTACCAGTTATGACTTCGAAAGTCCGATCAACTTAGCTGAAGACGAAGGTGAAGATCATTGCGAAGTGCCTGGTGAACTTGCTAGACTGCTACTTCAGGAAGAGAGGGCCATACAGCCGCACGAAGAGCCGGTGGAATCAGTAAATCTGGGTACAAAGATAGACAAGAAAGAGGTCAAAATCGGTGCAAATCTGGAGCCTAGTGTCAAGCAACGGTTGATTCAGATGCTGCGTGATTATGTCGAGATCTTTGCCTGGTCTTATGAAGATATGCCTGGGTTGGATACCGATATTGTGGTTCACCGCCTGCCTACCAAGGAAGACTGTCCTCCAGTAAAACAGAAAGTCTGCTGAATGCGCTCGGAGATGTCTGAGAAAATCAAGGCTGAAGTTATGAAACAGTTTGACGCCAGTTTTCTAGCAGTTACTTCTTACCCGCAGTGGGTGGCCAACGTGGTTCCAGTTCCGAAGAAGGATGGTAAGGTTCGAATGTGTGTTAATTATAGGGATCTAAATAGGGAAATCCCCAAGGATGATTTCCATATGCCTCATATTGACGTTCTGGTTGATAACACCGCACAGCATAAGGTTTTCTCCTTCATTGATGGTTTCTCCGGTTATAATCAGATTAAGATGGCTCCCGGAGACATGGAGAAGACAACCTTTGTCACCCAATGGGGTATCTTTTGCTACAAGGTCATGCCTTTTGGATTAAAGAATGCTGGGGAAACGTATCAGCGCATATGGTCGCTTTGTTCCATGACATGATCCATCATGAGATTGAAGTATACGTCGATGACATGGTTGCAAGATCCCAGACTGAGGAAGAACATCTTGACCACCTTCAGAAGCTATTTGACAGATTGAAGTTGTACAAGCTGAGGTTAAACCCGAACAAGTGCACCTTCGGGGTGAGATCTGGTAAGCTGTTGGGTTTCATCGTAAGTGATAAAGGTATTCAGGTGGATCCTGCAAAGGTGAAGGCTATACAGAAGATGCCAGCTCCCCGAACAGAAAAAGAAGTCAGAGGCTTTCTGGGACGACTGAACTACATTGCCCGATTCATCTCACACCTGACTGCTACTTGTGAGCCAATCTTCAAGCTACTAAAGAAAGATCAAGTGGTAAGATGGAACGATGAATGTCAGGCCGCTTTCGAAAGGATCAAAGAGTATCTCCAAGAGCCACCCATTCGGATGCCTCCAGTTAAAGGGAGACCTCTGATCCTATACTTGACAGTACTCGACAACTCAATGGGGTGGGTGCTGGGGCAGCATGACGAGTCTGGCCGAAAAGAGCACACTATTTATTACCTTGGCAAAAAGTTTACCGATTGCGAGACCCGATACTCGCTGCTCAAGAAAACTTGTTATGCTTTGTGTTGTACCCCAAAATTTTCCCTCCCACATTCTCCAAGAAATTGCCAAGCCAAGCTTCAAAAATCTCCCCAAGGGTTGCACAGTGCAAAGGGCTCCTATACAGTCAAACCTAGGGTTGGTGTTCTGGTCAAGGAAATGAAGTTTTCAAAGGTCCAATCAAGTCTCATATGCTTACAAATATGGTCAAATATCCTCATATCAAGTTTCAAGGCATTCAGCACAAAATTGCACAGTCAAAACCCTAAATTGCACTACAGTCAACTGTAGGGGCAAAATGGTCATTTGACAGTCAAAAGTTCAAATTTTTGGTCAACATATCATTTTGAAGCCACAAACATCATTTGATCAATGCTTGATCATGATTCTCAAAATTTGGCTCAGAAATCATCAAAGATGCAAAAGTTTCCTTATTTGGACAACTGAAAAAGTCAACTGAAATTGACCAGGGCATAACTTTCACATGGATTATCAGAAAAATTCCATCCAAATCTCATTTTGAAGAGAAAGACATTTCCTACAACTCATCTTCATACTTCAAGTCCAAGAAATGCTCTCACAAAAAGTTATCAATTTCAACATTATAGGTCATTTTCAAAAGTCAACAAAAAGGGACTTTAAGTCAAAGGCCATAACTTGAGATTGGTAAATCAAAATGACATGGGACCAAAGGCATTGGTTAGAGGACTCAAATACCTTTCCAAAATGTCCAAGAACATGAGAAAAGCTTAAAAATTGAGCAAGTTATGCCTTGTGGAAGTTGGGAAATTTTTGGATATTTTGAAAAGTCAACATTGATTCAAATGACCTAAAATTGCTAATGGGCCCATTTTTCTTCCACAATTCATCATTCCAAGCATGTGCACGACCACTTGGCCCAAAGGGAAGTATTTTCTCATTTTTTATTTATTTATTTGAATTATTATTTATGTTAATTCATTTAAATCATTTAAATATATGAAAAATATCTAACTTGACCTAACCAATCTTTTTATACATGTTTTAGACTCAATATTTCGTGCTTAGCTAAATGTGGAAAGATTTGGAGTGATTGGATCCTAATTGACACAAAGAACACATGAAAAAGATATGAAAAAGATCCTTAAAATCAAATTTCCAAAAACCATTATTGCATTGGATTTGATTGAGTTTTGTTAACCTAATGGACTCACTACATATGCCTGATCATAAACCTAATCATGCTAGACACAAAGCTGCGCAAGAGAGCTCTCCAAAAACTTGAAATTTTTCTCCATAAACTCAATTCTGAAAACAAGGTTAGAGGGGGAAAAAGACCTAATTTTCATTCCAATAGCTTCCTCAAGGATTACTGATCACATTCCAATCAGAATCATCCATCACCACGCCAAGAATTGGTAAAACGAACTCAAACTGTATCAAGAAAAATCCATGATCGTATTTTAATTTCTAGACATCCTCATAGCATTTTAATTGTAGATTCATGTTCCTTGTGAAGTTTTGAAGCTAACCATATGCCTTAATTGGATTATCATGCTGCATACGCGATTTTGCCATGTTTATTTTCTAGGGTTTGCAGGATGTAAATTTGGGGATTCCCAAACGAGGAAAAATTGGGACTCCAAACCACCACCATTAGATTCAGCACGTTCAGACGAAGAAGATAGGACCATCGCGCCCAATTTATGAACCCTATAGCGCTATTCGCTATTTTCCCATAGCCGGCCTAATAGAACGCACGAAAAACCGTTGCTCTTGTTTTTTTGTTTCAGGCACGCGAAGAAGACGATGTGTTGGCAAGAAGTAATTGGTTCTTTTAAATTTCGCGCTAAAACATTATCCATATGCGTTGTTTATTTTATATTATTTGTTTGATGTTTAATGTTAAAGCGCATAAGTTGGTTCAGCTGGCAAGGGATGGTGATTGCAACGTCCAAGACCTGGGTTCGAACCCCAGGTCTGCATAATGTCCATATTATTTTTCCAATTATCTTCCTATGCAGGCACACCATTAAGGACTACCATATGCCTTCAAGAATCCCACAGCCACGCGTCCTGGAGATTAAATCAAGGGCATAGATTGGAAGTGTATCCTAGGCCTGGTCAAAGGTGCCACATGGTGCCTGGAAAAGTCAACGAATTTGAAGCTTGCTGGGCCAGAATTCTTGGGCCATACCTCCTAATTTGGGACTACCTCCCCCCTTGGTTTGCAATTTTCTCAATTTCTTTTTATTATTTTCTTTTAATTATTCTTTTAATCAATTTAATATTTTTCATAAATTAAAAAATGCATAAAAATCAGAAAAGATGAAAAAATATAATAAATACTTTATTTTAATTATTTTCATAAACAAATTGCATGTAAATAAATTAATTTAAATTAGGGTGTTAATATTTAATTCTTTTAATAAAAAATCTAAAAAATATAGAACTAGGTTTAAATTGTTTTATTCCTTTTGATTTTTCTTTTTTCACAATAATATTGCTTATTTTATTTATTTTCATAATTAAAATTGTAAATTAATTAGGGTTCCGTCTAGGTTAAAAAACTTCAATATTTTCTTAATAACTTAAAAATAATTAGAATTAGGTTTAGCATTTTATTGTAATTTTAATTAATTTCTTTTTTTTATTAAATCCTAAAATATACCAAAAAACAAAAACAAATTCTTGCTTCCTTTTAATTTTAATTCCTCATTAATTTTAATATTTTGCAAAAGGGTCCAACGCCCTCGTTTCGTTCTTAGTTTCTTATTTATTCGCATATTTATTTTATTATGTATCTCTCCCGAAGCCCTGTAATTACTTCTCACTTTTCAATTCTTTTAATTTCTTTATTTATTTTTCTGTCAAATCGGGTCCGGTTTAATTTTGGCGATGTGGACCCGCGCCATTTGTAATAGCTTTAGATTTACTTCTCCTCGCAATTTTTAACTGTTAAACAAAGCATGCAAGAATGAATGGCCATAATAAAAACAAGAGTAGAACACCAATCACATGAACAAGATAAATGCAAATGAACATAACACACAAATCGCACACACCACCCCTAGGGTACGCCTCACTGTTGCCTTGCCTCGAAAGGTGATCGTCGAGTAGAGGATGTCTTAGTAAGTCCTCATGATCCGGGAACCTGGCATGAGGGTAGCTTCTAAGGTGTCTTCCCATTGCTCTGGTGATCGCCATGTCCCGAACCTCGAATTGACCCGAACACCTCCAACGGTGGTGCTACCTATCTCTCAATGGTGGGATGGCACTACTTTAAGGACATTTACACAGACGAATTCCTTAGGGTAGGTAGGCGACTCATGGATACTTGCTCTCTTCAAAAACAAACAAAAATCTTTTCACACCGACACTTTTCAAAAGCTTTCGAAAGCAATTTTTCAAACACTCTGATACAAGAGTCGAACTGAAATTTTCAAAGAAACTTTTTAAAACCCATAGTTGAAAAGTAAACAAACAATTTTGAAAACACAATGAGCAAGTATCTAAGAGCCCATGGATAACCATGGATAGAAAGGGTGCTAACACCTTCCCTTTCTATAACCTACCTCCCGAACCGAGAACAATCTCTTTAAGGAATTTTTCTGTGCTTTTGTCCTTTCCATTTGGAGAAAATAAAAGACGGTGGCGACTCTTGCTTCCGCGACATTTCGCGAACCAGCGTTAAACAGTCAGTTCCAGATCCACCGATCACAGAACTGGCGACTCTGCTGGGGATATCTTAAAGTTAGGTGTACCTTAGGGCTAGTTCATAACTGTGTTTTCAATTGTATTGATTTGCTTGCTTTACTATTGTGGGTTGCATCGGAGTTACATGGATCCTAACCCGGATCTGGGGATACCCTGTTTAGGTAGCATAAGCTGTGAGGGACCTGTCCGGCGTAGACCGACACGGGTGAAACAGTGGCTACGTTGGTGTGGCACCTTGGTCTGTACCGATATCCCTTGTGTCGCAACGAGGAGAATATGGGTCTTCTAAGGAATCATTAAGCACCAACAACCTTAGAACCTTAATTGACACAACTTGGCCTTTAGAATTGTAGCAGTATGCTACGCCCATTGAGGCTAAACTCTCGTGATGGTTCTGGCTGCAAGAAAAGATTGCGATGCTGGAGTTATGACCGATTGAGGGTAGTCAATGATATTGGGATCCTCTAAGAATACGGTTACTTTTGATTAGGACAGGTATGAACCAACAAACTGAAAGAGGGTAGTACCTAGACCTCATGCTGGCCTAAACTTTAGGGGCTTGCCTTGTGTGACTTGTGTGCCTTACCATGTTTGCCTTTGTATCTATATGTGGGGTGCTTTATCATAACATCATAGCATCATGAGCATTGCATGCATCCTGCATAAGGACTGACCATTTCAAAGACAAGAGGGTTTCACCTTTGCTCTGTTTTGTAGGACATTATGATGCCTGTGCGGAGGAATACTATCCGGTTCAACTTTGTTCGTTCACCTGAGTTGCTTGATGAGTTGGTTAGCAGAATTCCAAATACCACTTCCTTCATTCAGAGACATGGTTCTCTTCTCAGTTTAGTCACTGCAAAGCGGGATCAACAGTTGATGAGTGTTCTGACCCAGTTCTATGACCCTCTGTACCAGTGCTTCACCTTTCAAGACTTCCAGCTGGTCCCTACCCTGGAAGAGTTCTCTGATTTGCTTGGTATCCCTATTTTGGATCAGACTCCCTTTACTGGTTGGGAAAAGACCCTCAGGCTTGAGGACATTGCTGCAGCTCTTCCTTTGACCCATCAAGAGGTAACAGACAACTGGGTAACTAGAAGCGGAGTTAAGGGTTTCTTGGCTAAGTTTCTGATTGGTAAAGCTAACAGTTTCTGGAATGACCTGGACTTTAGGGCATATGAAGACATCTTGGCTCTCCTAATCTATGGGTTGGTCCTGTTTCCTAATCCTGACAACTTCATCAATGTCACTGCCATAAGGATCTTTATGTCTCAGAATCCTGTGCCCACTCTCTTGGGTGACGTCTTGCAACAACTTCATGCCCGTACTACCCGAAGACGAGGAACCCTATGGTGTTGTATCCCTTTGTTGGTGAGGTGGTTTATTTCGCACCTCCCTAAGTTCGTACTGAAGAATCAAGAAGGAAGAGGTTGGGCTCATAGGTTAATGTCTCTCACCGATAAAGATATCATTTGGACTTGCAGAGGTTTGGATGAGATAGCTATTATTGATCGATGCGGGGAATATCCTAATGTTCCTCTAATTGGCACTCAAGGAGGGATCTCTTACAATCCATGTCTAGCACTCCGTCAGTTTGGAAGAGCAAGAAGAGCAGGTCCCCATGAGATGTTGGTGCCTCACATCAGTTTTGAATTTCAGGTGGATAGTGACGAGCTACGTCGTAGGTTCATCAAGGCTTGGGACAAGGTTCATAAAGCTGACCCACAAGAGTTAGGGCCCAAGACCTCTTTACCTATGGAAGCCTACTACAAATGGGTTCGCATCCGTGCTCAGAAGTTAGGTATGCCGTACGAAGCTGTCAGACCCGTCATTCTTGAGTGTCCTGACAAAGATGGTGTTCCTCCAACTGTCCTCCCTCCTCAGATACCCACTGATTATAAGACATTAAAGAGATCTTGGTCGCAACTGCGAGAAGAGCGGGATTCTTACCGGGAAAAGTTCAACGAGCAGGAATCAAAGATCCAGAAGCTGACAAAGCAGTTGGAGAATGAGAGAGCTCTGAATGCCTACATCCGTACTGAGAAGAGGAGACTATGGGATCAATAAGGAGCTCCAGATGTGCTTTTACAGTTTTATTTCCTTTCCAGTATTTCCTTTCATGTAACGCCTAAGGGCAACTTGTTGAATAATTTCAGTTGCAAAGTTGAATCTAATGAAGTGTGTTCCTTTTTGTTTACAAAGTTGACTCCCGATTGTCTTTGAAAACATAATTCATACGCATTTCATACATCATGTGCATAGCAGGTTTTTCCCTTTTTCAGGTTGCTTACAGTTCTTCGCTGTTTATTTCAGCATCATGAATCCCGAATCTGCATCAACTGAGACATCAATCAAGGCTCTTCAGGTGCAGAATGCACAATTCCAGGAATTAATCAAGGGTCTGGCTCAAGGCCAAGAAGAACTGAAGGCTATGCTCCTGAAGAAGGAGAAGAAGAAGAAGAAGAGAAGAACTGTTCTGTTCAACTCGGGCCGAAGGTTTAACAATACTCTGCAACAGGAAGAGGCTGGTTCTTCTGTTGGCAAGAGTCCTTCTCAGGCAGAAGTAAAGGTCCCTAGCCCGGTAGTCTCCGACAACGAGACAGATTTTGATGAAGAGCAATACCCTCCTGCAGACGACAGATATAAGCAATTGGAGGATAGGTTGAAAGCTATGGAGGTTCAACAGGTACCTGGGCTGGATTTCGGAGATCTGGGTTTGTCAACTGGTGTGATCATCCCTCACAAATTCAAAGCACCATCCTTCTCCAAATATGACGGGGCGTCT
Source organism: Vicia faba (assembly GCA_948472305.1). Lineage (NCBI taxonomy): Eukaryota > Viridiplantae > Streptophyta > Magnoliopsida > Fabales > Fabaceae > Vicia > Vicia faba. The sequence continues at coordinate 470,471,956 of OX451735.1, forward strand.
TATCCCAAGCTGCATCTGAGGTCCTATGTTCGGAAAATTCAGTCGTACTCTGCGGATAAGAATTTATGGATCCACTTCTTCCAGGAGAGTCTTTCAGGGACTCATCTCGAATGGTTCTATCAGCTGGATGGGACCAAAGTTCGTAACTGGGAGGAGTTGGCTACTGCTTTCTATAAGCAGTATCAATATAATGCCGACCTTGCCCCCACACGTACCCAACTCCAGGGTATGTCGTTAGGCGCAAGCGAAGGTTTTAAGGAGTACGCTCAGAAGTGGAGAGACCTGGCTGGCAGGGTGCAGCCACCGTTGACTGATCGGGAGTTGGTAGACATGTTCTTGGGGACCCTATCTGGGCCGTTTTTCAACCATCTCATCGGGAATTCTTCTGCAGGGTTCACTGATCTAATCTTGACTGGAGAAAGGATTGAAGCTGGGTTAAAGTCTGGAAAAATTCCGAAGGGTGCATCATCCAGTTCTGAGAAGAAACCCTTCAAGAAGGAGTCTAGTGCCGTATATGGTTCCAGGAAATCAGAGAGACATGAGCACCGCCAATCTGTCAGTGCGGTAATGATTGCTAAGCCTGCTGCCGCTCCTCGGCCGACTAATCCTCAAAAGGTTGAAAGACCCCAGAGAGAGTTCACCCGCTTAAGCATGACCCTATCGCAAATCCTGCCACAGTTGCTATCCACCAATTTAGTGACTGTCAGGGAGGCGCCGAAGTTTCCAAATACTGCATCCCCCAAGTACAACCCGAATGCTCGGTGTGCCTACCATTCAGATAGCCCGGTGCACTCTACCGATGACTGTTGGGCGTTAAAGAATAAGGTGCAAGACCTTATCGACGCGAAGGAGATACAGTTCGAAGCGCCTGAGAGGCCGAATGTAGTTACTGCTCCTATGCCTCAACATGGGGTAAATGCTGTTGACGAAGACGTTTATGCTGTTTCTGTGGACGATCTAGCCACTCCTCTGAAGATTGTCAAGAGGAACCTACTGCAGGCCGGTTTATTTCCGGGTTGCAGTGAGGGTTGCCTGTTCTGTGCTGTGTCCCCATCTGGTTGTCCCTTGCTGAGGTTAGGCATCCAAAGCCTAATGGATAGCAAGGAGATTCTGTTTAAAAAGTCTGTTGTTCAGTTGGTTCCAATGGAAGAAGTTTCTGTGGTTACCATATTCAACAAACCAGTCCAGGCTCTCCCGAAGAAGCTCGTTCAAATCATGACCTTTGCACCAATTATTATCACTGTTCCAGGGCCCCTGCCCTATGTATCTGATAAAGCTGTCCCCTGGCATTATGGGGCAGATGTGTATGTGAAGGGGATTAAACAAGAGTTCAACGCTGGCGCCAGCATCTGTGACATCACTGGCCCAGCCAAAGTTACCCGTAGTGGCAGGCTCTTCTCGCCTGACATTGCACCGCCTTCTGCTCGAAGACCACTTCTCATAACTCCCACAAGTATACATGTTCCTGCTGCTGATCAAGTTGTTGTTCCTACTGCCGATCAAGTTGTTTCTCCTGCTGCCGAGTCGTCCAATGCTCGGGGCAAGGGAATTGAAGTTGAGTCTGCCCAGATGGAGGCGCCCGTACCTATAGCTGCTGAGGCATCCCCACAAGAGATGGAGGAGATTTTGAAAATTATAAAGAAGAGCGATTTTAATGTTGTGGAACAGCTGGGGCATACGCCCTCCAAAATCTCCATGCTCTCTTTATTGCTGTGCTCCGAGGCCCATGCTAAGGCCCTAATCTCATTCCTCAAGACGGCCCATGTGCCACATGAAACCTCTGCAGTACAGTTCACTGATTGCGTAGCAAATCTAACGGCAGACAATGGCTTGGGTTTCTCAGATGCTGATCTGACTGCGAAGGGAAGAGACCATAATGATGCTCTGCATGTCTCTATCGAATGCAGGGGCACTACCTTGGCACATGTGTTGGTGGATACTGGTTTGTCTTTGAATGTGCTACCCAAGAAGGCTTTAGACCGTCTGGATTGTGAAGGTCTGGAATTAAAACCCAACAATATCATCGTCAGGGCCTTTGATGGTTCAAAGAGGATGGTCCATGGAGAGGTTGACATTCCGATTCGTGTGGGCTCTCAGGTGTTCGACTCCACTTTTTATGTGATGGACATCCGTCCATCTTACTCTTGTCTACTGGGTCGACCTTGGATACATAAGGCTGGGGCAGTGACCTCTACCTTGCATCAGAAGCTGAAGTACCCCGTCAGAGGGAAGATTGTCACTGTGCAAGGAGAGGAAGAATATATGGTGAGTCACCTAAACTCTTTCAGATACATTGAGATGGATGGGGAGTTTATTGAAACCCCCTTTCAGCATTTCGAGGAGGTGTTTCCAATTGCAGCAGAAACAGCAACAGAAGAAAGTGGTCCTTTGAAGATGGCTTCCCTGAAGGATGCCCGGGCTGTGGTTCAGAAGGGTGAATGTGCCGACTGGGGCAGACTTCCAGACTTTACTCAGAAGACTGATAAACTTGGGCTGGGTTTTACCACAGAAGGTCAGAGAGCTATGAGGAAAGCGAAGATCGGAAGACCTCTGGTATTTATTAAAAGTTCAGGAGTGAATGCTGTTGGGGAAGACAACGAAGTGGATGAAGCGGAATTTAATAGCTGGATTTATCCGACGACCGAAGGCAGATTGAACAACTGGATTGCTAAAGACCACACCCCTATTACCTTTGTGACGCAGTAATATATTTCTTTGTTTCGTTATTTTGTAATAAACAATAAATAAACTCTATGGCCTGGTGTCTTACCCGAGGCACTGTGGTTCTATTTGTGAGGGCATACAAATTGTCATTTCATATACCATGAATAAAAATCTTGGACGTATTTTCGCATTACAAATATTGTGCTCCTTTCCTGTCTTTCTTTCCTTTTCATATATTTCAAAACAGCTGTATTTACACACACACTCACTCATACAGGTTTCAATCCACTCTGGATCTCACTGATAACAACTCTGCTACTGCCAATTATGACTTCGAAAATCCGATCAACTTAGCCGAAGACGAAGGTGAAGATGATGGCGAAGTGCCTGGCGAGCTTGCAAGATTGTTGCTTCAGGAAGAGAGGGCAATTCAACCCCATGAAGAGCCAGTGGAAACCATAAACCTGGGTACAGAGACAGACATGAAAGAGGTAAAGATTGGTGCCAACCTAGAGCTCAGCGTGAAGCAACGGTTAACCAAGATGTTACATGATTATATGGAGATCTTTGCCTGGTCCTACGAAGACATGCCCGGGTTGGATACCGATATTGTGGTCCATCACTTGCCAACTAGGGAAGACTGCCCTCCAGTTAAGCAAAAGGTCCGTCGGATGCGTCCAGAGATGTCCGAGAAGATTAAGGCCGAGGTTATGAAACAGTTTGATGCCGGGTTCCTTGCAGTGACTTCTTACCCTCAGTGGGTTGCTAACGTGGTGCCGGTACCTAAGAAGGACGGTAAGGTCAGAATGTGTGTCGATTACAGGGATCTGAACAGAGCCAGCCCCAAAGATGACTTCCCCTTACCTCACATTGACGTCCTTGTTGATAATACAGCTCAACACAAGGTGTTCTCTTTCATGGATGGCTTTTCAGGTTACAATCAGATTAAGATGGCACCTGAAGACATGGAGAAGACTACATTTGTTACTCAGTGGGGCACCTTCTGTTACAAGGTCATGCCATTTGGATTAAAGAACGCTGGGGCAACCTACCAACGGGCCATGGTTGCTTTATTTCATGACATGATCCATCACGAGATAGAGGTGTATGTGGAAGACATGATCGCGAGGTCCCAGACTGAGGAAGAGCACCTAGATCATCTGCAGAAGTTGTTTGACCGTTTGAAACTGTACAAGCTGAGATTGAACCCGAACAAGTGCACCTTCGGGGTAAGATCTGGGAAGTTGCTAGGCTTCGTGGTCAGTGATAAGGGAATTCAAGTGGACCCTGCTAAGGTCAAAGCTATTCAAGAGATGCCAGTTCCTAAGACAGAGAAGGAAGTCAGAGGCTTTTTAGGACGCCTGAACTACATTGCTCGGTTCATCTCACATCTGACCGCTACCTGTGAGCCAATCTTCAAGCTGCTGAAGAAAGATCAGGTAGTACGTTGGAATAATGAATGTCAGGCCGCCTTTGACAAAATCAAAGAGTATCTCCAAGAACCACCTATCCTTATGCCACCGGTTGAGGGGAGACCTCTGATATTATACCTGACAGTGCTTGATAACTCAATGGGGTGTGTGCTGGGGCAGCATGACGAGTCTGGCCGAAAAGAGCATGCCATTTATTACCTTAGCAAAAAGTTCACCGACTGTGAGACCCGATACTCACTGCTTGAGAAAACTTGCTGCGCTTTGGTATGGGCTGCTCGCCGGCTGAGACAGTATATGCTGACTCACACTACCTTGTTGATCTCAAAGATGGATCCTATAAAGTACATATTCGAAAAGCCTGCTCTGTCTGGGAGAATCGCAAGATGGCAAATGATCTTGACGGAATATGACATTCAGTACACAACCCAGAAAGCCATCAAGGGGAGTGTATTGGCAGACCACTTGGCACATCAAGCTGTAGATGATTATCAATCAATGAACTTCGAGTTTCCAGACGAGAGCATCATGATAGTGACAGATTGTGAAGTACCTGGACCGGATGAAGGACCTGAACCAGGATCCCGATGGTCTATGCACTTTGACGGGGCCTCCAATGCTTTGGGAAATGGTATCGGCGCCATAATCATATCACCTCAAGGTACTCATACTCCACTCACTGCCCGGCTATGTTTCAACTGTACCAACAACATGGCGGAGTATGAGGCGTGCATCATGGGTCTTCAAGCTGCGATCGACTTAAGGATCAAATTTCTAAGTGTCTTCGGAGATTCCGCTCTTGTGATCAATCAGATCAAAGGAGAGTGGGATACGAAACATCCAAACTTGATTCCTTACAGAGAATGTGTGTTGACCCTGATCCCCCACTTCATAGAGATAACCTTTGAGCACTTTCCAAGAGAAGAGAATCAGCTGGCGGACGCGTTGGCTACAATGTCTTCAATGTTTAAGGTCAAATGGGATAATGAGGCTCCCCGGATCATCATCTGGAAACTGGACGAACCGGCATACTGTTGTGATCTCGAAACTGAATTGGTGACTGAGAAGCCTTGGTACCATGAGGTGAAGAGATATCTGGAAACTCAGGAGTACCCTGAAGGTGCATCTGTCAACGATAAGAAATTCCTGAGAAGGTTCGCAGCCAAGTTCTTCCTTAGTAACGGCATCCTGTATAAGCGAAACCATGATTCAACCTTACTGCGTTGTGTGGATAAGACTGAAGCAGAAAGAATCATGGAAGAGCTACATGAAGGGACCTTTGGTACGCATTCCAGTGGACATACCATGGCTAAGAAAATCCTACGGGCAGGATATTACGGGTCCACAATGGAAGCTGACTGTTACCAACATTCCCGGACATGCCACAAGTGCCAGATTTATGCAGATAAGGTGCATGTTCCTCCGGTTCCCCTGAATGTTCTGACTGCGCCTTGGCCGTTTGCAATGTGGGGCATAGACATGATCGGTGAGATTAGACCTACGGCATCTAATGGACATCGCTTCATCCTGGTAGCGATTGATTATTTTACGAAGTGGGTCGAAGCAGCATCCTATGCTACGGTAACCAAGACTGTTGTGGCACGGTTCATTCGACATAACCTGATCTGTCGGTACGGCGTCCCTGAATGAATTATTACAGACAACGGTACCAATCTGAACAACAAGATGATTGCTGAGCTCTGCGAACAGTTCAAGATACAGCACCACAATTCTTCTCCTTACAGACCGAAGATGAATGGGGCTGTAGAAGCAGCCAATAAGAACATCAAGAAAATCGTGCAGAAAATGACAGTGACTTACAAAGATTGGCACGAGATGTTACCGTTCGCTCTACACGGGTACCGTACCTCAGCTAGGACGTCAACCGGGGCAACTCCCTTCTCTCTGGTTTATGGTATGGAGGCAGTCTTACCGATTGAAGTACAAATACCCTCTCTCCGGATAATGAAGGATGTAAATCTGAACGAAGACGATTGGATCCAGACACGACTTGATCAGCTCAACCTCATTGACGAAAAGAGACTTGCTGCTATCTGTCATGGTCAGACGTATCAGAAACGGATGATCAGGGCATTTAACAAAAAAGTCAGACCACAGGAATATCAAGTTGGGGATCTGGTAATCAAGAGAATCATCCTTCCTCAGAGTGATCCAAGGGGCAAATGGACCCCTACGTACGAAGGGCCATTTGTGGTTAAGCATGTGTTCTCAGGAGGAGCAATGATACTAACCAATATGGATGGTGACGACCTTCCTCACCCCACCAATGCAGACATAGTAAAAAGATACTACGCATAAAAAGACCCGCTAGGCTGACATGCCTAGGCAAAAATTAGGGCTTCCCGTCGAACCAAAAGGGTTCGGGCAAAATGAAGGGATGAAATAAAAAAATCTGTACACCCGGCAAGTCGAAAACCTGAAAAGGCGGCTTGGGCAAAAATGGGTATCCCGGTGGACTGAAAACCCGAAAGGGCAGTCCAGGCAAAAATTAGGGATAAAGCGTAATACTATGTCTCATTGGATCACTTTGCATCCAGAATCCGGTACCTACATCAAGTTCAGACGGCATCGATCAGTCAGCTTCACCTTCAACCAAGGTCATCAAGTGATGAGACGCTCGGAGTTATAAAGGCAATAGCAGAGTTGAAACCCAGTGGGATCATTCACTTCACACAGCTGTTTTATTTTCTTTTGTACAAAATTTGTATAAACTCTCTTGTTCGGCGGCGTTCCTCTTACTAGGACGTCAGCCTCTTGTACACAAAACGCCTATTCACAGGCCATTCAAAAATCAATACAAATATATTTTCAGTTAAACGTGCCAAGTGTTTTTCTTTTTCTGTTTCGTTTTGCGAAGAACGTCCAAGGTTCAATTTGTGATATATGCATTGACAATAATTTGCTAACTCATAAATATTTGCATACGAAACAAAGGAATTAATTGCAGGTGACACTAGAAACAGGGGCAATAAAGAGTTGTCTGAACAATCCAATTGCTCTATCCTCCAAGGTACCAAGGTAGGTTCAGCTAAAAAAACATAACCAGTACATCTTAATTCCCCAGAGAGTGAGTAAGCAGTCAATACATTCTTCTCCAAGCAGAGTTGATAAATCTCAAGGAAATTGAGTATCCTCCCGTAGATCTCAATACTTCCCCCAGCAGCATATATTCTTAACAAGCATCTCCGGCAGTCTCGGCCTAGAGATTGTTCCCCGGCGGTATAACAACATTCAAAGGAATCACTCCCCCGCAGTTCCAAAACCCCCCAGAAGAGTCCAATCCAGTTTCCCCAGGAAAGTTGGAATTCATCTCCCCGAGCAGTAAGCTTATCCCCAGTAGATTCTGGAAGCTCATCTCCTCGCAGAACACGAACGCGTCTCCCGGCTTTATTCGAAGAGTTATTTCCTTAACAGGATATAACTGGGTTATCATCAGCCAAAAGCCACGGAAAGGTCGTCGTCAGCGTAGTTCTTTCTTATCCCCAGCGAAGTCTATTCACACTTCCAATACAGCAAAGATATCCTCAGCAAGTTATTACTAACAATTCAGCAAAAGCATCTCTCTCCCCCACAGAGTAATGTTCCCCAGCATGGTCGCTAGAGTATTTTTCTCCCCGCAGAATTTTCCATTCGCCAAGCTTATCCCCCAACGGAGTCATCTTCTCCTACCGGTATTCTTGCAGTTATCATCCCCAGCGGAGGCGAAATTTATTCCTCAACATCAGCCCAGGATACGACTTCCCGGCACCCGTCAAGGATTCACTTTCCTAGACAAAAACATACATAAAACATCACATACATCATTATAACATTCATAGACACATCATATCGTACAAGTCTCATTTATATTGAGAACATCATTGCTGGATCCATATCATGCATTGCATATGACTGACTTTTACCTTTCAGGAAAGATGCAGTTTAAATTCTCAATCATATTTCAAGACCTAGACCGGTTCAGTTAAATCGACCCTAAGATTTTCCTGATGCTTATCCAGTCAAAGGCCTTCTCTGGTTCAGTCAGATCGACCCTAAGATCTCCCTGATGCTTATCCAGTTGAAGATACTCCAAGACCTTGTCCGGTTCAGTCAAATCGACCCTAAGATTTTCCTGATGCTTATCCAGTCAAAGGCCTTCTCTGGTTCAGTCAGATCGACCCTAAGATCCCCCTGATGCTTATCCAGTTGAAGATACTCCAAGACCTTGTCCGGTTCAGTCAAATCGACCCTAAGATTTTCCTGATGCTTATCCAGTCTAAGGCCTTCTCTGGTTCAGTCGGATCGACCCTAAGATCTCCCTGATGCCTATCCAGTTGAAGATTCCAAGACCTTGTCCGGTTCAGTTAAATCGACCCTAAGATTTTTCCTGATGCTTATCCAGTCAAAGGCCTTCTCTGGTTCAGTCAGATCGACCCTAAGATCTCCTTGATTCTTATCCCAGTAGAAGACACCCAATATTTTTTTCCAACGAGCGTTGTTGAAATTAAAGTCGCCCAAGGTTCTCTTACCATTCATGCTAAGGCAGTAACCATTCTTGGTTCATTCATCGCCGTTTGAAGCTCCAGATTCAGCTCCTGTAACCAGTCAGGACATATCTATACCAAGCATCTGAAATCAGCTCCTGTAACGTGTCAGGTACTCATTTTCTGTTTTGCAGGTATGCAGGTTCTCGATAAGGAATCTCCTACGCGATCAACATCCAGATGGCATCTATAAGCCCATCATCCTATCCAGCAACCTCTAAATGGCATCTATAAGCCCATTCCCACCACACTGCCACTATGTGAGCGCAAATTTCTGGGCACTCTAGTGTCCAATCATCTTCTACCCTCAGATTACGAAAGGCACGTCAGCCGATCTGCATCCTCAGGTCTAAGAAGATTGAACAGGGGCAACTGTTGTACCCCAAAATTTGCCCTCCCACATTCTCCAAGAAATTGCCAAGCCAAGCTTCAAAAATCTCCCCAAGGGTTGCACAGTGCAAAGGGCTCCTATACAGTCAAAACTAGGGTTGGTGTTCTGGTCAAGGAAATGAAGTTTTCAAAGGTCCAATCAAGTCTCATATGCTTACAAATATGGTCAAATATCCTCATATCAAGTTTCAAGGCATTCAGCACAAAATTGCACAGTCAAAACCCTAAATTGCACTACAGTCAACTGTAGGGGCAAAATGGTCATCTGACAGTCAAAAGTTCAAATTTTTGGTCAACATATCATTTTGAAGCCACAAACATCATTTGATCAATGCTTGATCATGATTCTCAAAATTTGGCTCAGAAATCATCAAAGATGCAAAAGTTTCCTTATTTGGACAGCTGAAAAAGTCAACTGAAATTGACCAGGGCATAACTTTCACATGGATTATCATAAAAATTCCATCCAAAGCTCATTTTGAAGAGAAAGACATTTCCTACAACTCATCTTCATACTTCAAGTCCAAGAAATGCTCTCACAAAAAGTTATCAATTTCAACATTATAGGTCATTTTCAAAAGTCAACAAAAAGGGACTTTAAGTCAAAGGCCATAACTTGAGATTGGTAAATCAAAATGACATGGGACCAAAGGCATTGGTTAGAGGACTCAAAGACCTTTCCAAAATGTCCAAGAACATGAGAAAAGCTTAAAAATTGAGCAAGTTATGCCTTGTGGAAGTTGGGAAAATTTTGGATATTTTGAAAAGTCAACATTGATTCAAATGACCTAAAATTGCTAATGGGCCCATTTTTCTTCCACAATTCATCATTCCAAGCATGTGCACGACCACTTGGCCCAAAGGGAAGTATTTTCTCATTTTTTATTTATTTATTTGAATTATTATTTATGTTAATTCATTTAAATCATTTAAATATATGAAAAATATCTAACTTGACCTAACCAATCTTTTTATACATGTTTTAGACTCAATATTTCGTGCTTAGCTAAATGTGGAAAGATTTGGAGTGATTGGATCCTAATTGACACAAAGAACACATGAAAAAGATATGAAAAAGATCCTTAAAATCAAATTTCCAAAAACCATTATTGCATTGGATTTGATTGAGTTTTGTTAACCTAATGGACTCACTACATATGCCTGATCATAAACCTAATCATGCTAGACACAAAGCTGCGCAAGAGAGCTCTCCAAAAACTTGAAATTTTTCTCCATAAACTCAATTCTGAAAACAAGGTTAGAGGGGGAAAAAAGACCTAATTTTCATTCCAATAGCTTCCTCAAGGATTACTGATCACATTCCAATCAGAATCATCCATCACCACGCCAAGAATTGGTAAAACGAACTCAAACTGTATCAAGAAAAATCCATGATCGTATTTTAATTTCTAGACATCCTCATAGCATTTTAATTGTAGATTCATGTTCCTTGTGAAGTTTTGAAGCTAACCATATGCCTTAATTGGATTATCATGTTGCATACGCGATTTTGCCATGTTTATTTTCTAGGGTTTGCAGGATGTAAATTTGGGGATTCCCAAACGAGGAAAAATTGGGACTCCAAACCACCACCATTAGATTCAGCACGTTCAGACGAAGAAGATAGGACCATCGCGCCCAATTTATGAACCCTATAGCGCTATTCGCTATTTTCCCATAGCCGGCCTAATAGAACGCACGAAAAACCGTTGCTCTTGTTTTTTTGTTTCAGGCACGCGAAGAAGACGATGTGTTGGCAAGAAGTAATTGGTTCTTTTAAATTTCGCGCTAAAACATTATCCATATGCGTTGTTTATTTTATATTATTTGTTTGATGTTTAATGTTAAAGCGCATAAGTTGGTTCAGCTGGCAAGGGATGGTGATTGCAACGTCCAAGACCTGGGTTCGAACCCCAGGTCTGCATAATGTCCATATTATTTTTCCAATTATCTTCCTATGCAGGCACACCATTAAGGACTACCATATGCCTTCAAGAATCCCACAGCCACGCGTCCTGGAGATTAAATCAAGGGCATAGATTGGAAGTGTATCCTAGGCCTGGTCAAAGGTGCCACATGGTGCCTGGAAAAGTCAACGAATTTGAAGCTTGCTGGGCCAGAATTCTTGGGCCATACCTCCTAATTTGGGACTACCTCCCCCTTGGTTTGCAATTTTCTCAATTTCTTTTTATTATTTTCTTTTAATTATTCTTTTAATCAATTTAATATTTTTCATAAATTAAAAAATGCATAAAAATCAGAAAAGATGAAAAAATATAATAAATACTTTATTTTAATTATTTTCATAAACAAATTGCATGTAAATAAATTAATTTAAATTAGGGTGTTAATATTTAATTCTTTTAATAAAAAATCTAAAAAATATAGAACTAGGTTTAAATTGTTTTATTCCTTTTGATTTTTCTTTTTTCACAATAATATTGCTTATTTTATTTATTTTCATAATTAAAATTGTAAATTAATTAGGGTTCCGTCTAGGTTAAAAAACTTCAATATTTTCTTAATAACTTAAAAATAATTAGAATTAGGTTTAGCATTTTATTGTAATTTTAATTAATTTCTTTTTTTTATTAAATCCTAAAATATACCAAAAAACAAAAACAAATTCTTGCTTCCTTTTAATTTTAATTCCTCATTAATTTTAATATTTTGCAAAAGGGTCCAACGCCCTCGTTTCGTTCTTAGTTTCTTATTTATTCGCATATTTATTTTATTATGTATCTCTCCCGAAGCCCTGTAATTACTTCTCACTTTTCAATTCTTTTAATTTCTTTATTTATTTTTCTGTCAAATCGGGTCCGGTTTAATTTTGGCGATGTGGACCCGCGCCATTTGTAATAGCTTTAGATTTACTTCTCCTCGCAATTTTTAACTGTTAAACAAAGCATGCAAGAATGAATGGCCATAATAAAAACAAGAGTAGAACACCAATCACATGAACAAGATAAATGCAAATGAACATAACACACAAATCGCACACACCACCCCTAGGGTACGCCTCACTGTTGCCTTGCCTCAAAAGGTGATCGTCGAGTAGAGGATGTCTTAGTAAGTCCTCATGATCCGGGAACCTGGCATGAGGGTAGCTTCTAAGGTGTCTTCCCATTGCTCTGGTGATCGCCATGTCCCGAACCTCGAATTGACCCGAACACCTCCAACGGTGGTGCTACCTATCTCTCAATGGTGGGATGGCACTACTTTAAGGACATTTACACAGACGAATTCCTTAGGGTAGGTAGGCGACTCATGGATACTTGCTCTCTTCAAAAACAAACAAAAATCTTTTCACACCGGCACTTTTCAAAAGCTTTCGAAAGCAATTTTTCAAACACTCTGATACAAGAGTCGAACTGAAATTTTCAAAGAAACTTTTTAAAACCCACAGTTGAAAAGTAAACAAACAATTTTGAAAACACAATGAGCAAGTATCTAAGAGCCCATGGATAACCATGGATAGAAAGGGTGCTAACACCTTCCCTTTCTATAACCTACCTCCCGAACCGAGAGCAATCTCTTTAAGGAATTTTTCTGTGCTTTTGTCCTTTCCATTTGGAGAAAATAAAAGACGGTGGCGACTCTTGCTTCCGCGACATTTCGCGAACCAGCGTTAAACAGTCAGTTCCAGATCCACCGATCACACTTTGGCATGGGTTACTCGCCGGCTGAGACAGTATATGCTGACTCACACTACTCTATTGATATCAAAGATGGATCCAATCAAGTATATCTTCGAAAAGCCTGCCTTGTCCGAAAGAATAACAAGATGGCAGATGATCTTGACCGAGTATGACATCCAGTACACGACCCAAAAGGCAATCAAGGGAAGTGTGTTGGCAAACCATTTGGCACATTAGGCAGTGGATGATTACCAGTCCATGAACTTTGAATTCCCGGATGAGAGTATCATGATAGTGACTGACTGTGAGACACCTGGACCGGATGAAGGACCTGAGGAAGGATCCCGATGGTCTATGTACTTTGATGGAGCTTCAAACGCTTTAGGTAATGGCATTGGCGCCGTAATCATATCTCCTAAAGGCTCTCATACTCCGTTCACCGCCCGACTATGTTTCAACTGCACCAACAACATGGTGGAGTATGAAGCATGCATCATGGGTCTTCGAGCAGCAATTGACCTAAGGATTAAGTTTCTAAGTGTTTTCGTAGATTCCGCTCTCGTGATCAGTCAGATCAAAGGCGAGTGGGATACGAAACACCCAAATCTTATTCCTTACAAGGAGTATGTGTTGACATTACTTCCCCATTTCGAGGAGATAACCTTTGAACATTTCCCTAGAGAGGAGAATCAGTTGGCGGACGCGCTGGCTACAATGTCTTCTATGTTCAAAGTCAATTAGGACAACAAAGCTCCCCGGATTATCATTGAAATATTGGACGAACCTGCACATTGTTGTGACATTGAGATTGAGGAGGTAACAGAAAAGCCCTGGTTTCATGAGGTGAAGAGGTATCACGAGGCTCAGGAGTACCCCGAGGGTGCATCTGTTAATGACAAGAAGTTTCTGAGGAGGTTTGCGGCGAAGTTCTTCATCAGTAATGACATCCTTTACAAGCGTAACCATGATTCGACCTTGCTGCGTTGTGTGGATAAGAGCGAAGCAGAAAAGATTATGGTAGAGTTACATGAAGGTACTTTCAGAACTCATTCCAGTGGACACACCATGGCAAAGAAGGTCCTACGGGCAGGATATTATTGGTCCACTATGGAAGCCGACTGTTATCAGCATTCTCGGACATGTCACAAGTGCCAAGTCTATGCTGATAAGGTGCACATACCTTCAGTACCTCTGAATGTCTTGACGACACCTTATCCTTTTGCAATGTGGGGTATTGACATGATCGGAGAGATCAGACCTACAACATCCAACGGGCATCGTTTCATCCTGGTAGCGATTGATTACTTTAGGAAGTGGGTTGAAGCAGCTTCCTTTGCTACTGTGACCAAGAACGTCGTGGCACAGTTCATTCGGCACAATCTGATTTGTCGATACGGTGTACCATAGAGGGTCATTACAGACAATGGTACAAATCTCAACAATAAAATGATCACGGAGCTCTGTAAGCAGTTCAAGATACAGCATCACAACTCTTCTCCCTACCGGCCGAAGATGAATGGGGCTGTAGAAGCGGCTAATAAGAACATTAAGAAGATTGTGCAGAAAATGTCAGTCACATACAAAGACTCGTATGAGATGTTACCATTTGCTCTTCATGGGTACCGTACCTCAGCACAGACGTCAACAGGGGCAACACCTTATTCCTTGGTATATGGCATGGAGGCAGTCTTGCCCATTGAAGTTCAGATACCCTATCTTCGAATTATGAAGGATGCAGGTTTGAGCCAGGATGACTAGATTCAGACCCGGCTTGATCAGCTGAATTTAATCGACGAAAAGAGACTTACTATTATTTGTCATGGTCAGGCGTATCAAAAACGGATGATCAAGGCATTTAACAAGAAAGTTATACGACAAGAGTATCAAGTTAGGGATCTGGTAATCAAGCGCATTATCCTACCTCAAGGTGATCCTAGGGGCAAATGGACCCCTACTTACAAAGGGCCATTTGTGGTTAAGAACATTTTCTCAGGAGGAGCTATGATTCTAACCACCATGGATGGTGACGACCTTCCTCACCCCGTCAATGCAGACATAGTGAAAAGATACTACACATAATCAAAGACCCGCTAGGTTGACTGGCCTAGGCAAAAATAAGGGCTTCCCTGCGAACCAAAAGGATTCAGGCAAAAATAAGGGATGAAAATGAAAAAAAGTTGTACACCCGGCAAGTCGAAAACCTGAAAAGGAGGCTTGGGCAAAAAGGGGTATCCCGGTGGACTGAAAACCCGAAAGGGAGGTCTAGGCAAAAATTAGGGATCAAAGCGTAACACTATGTCTCGTTGGATCACCTTGCAACCAGACTTCGGTATCGACGATCAAGCTCGAACGACATTAATCAATCTGATCTACCTTCAACCAAGTAGCCAAGTGATGAGATGCTCGAGGACATAAAGGCAATAGCAGAGTTGGAACCCATTGGGATTATTCACATAGTTGTTTTGTTTAGTTTTTCACAAATTGTGTAAATTCTATTATTCGGCAGCGTTCTCTTACTAGGACGTCAGCCTCTTGTACAAAAACGCCTATTTACAGGCCAAACTTCAAAATCAATACAATTCATTTTCAGAGAAATTTCAAACCGTTTTTCCTTTTTCTGTTTTGTTTTGCAAAGAACGTCCAATGTTCATTTTTGATATATGCATTTGACATTAATTGCTGCTCATGAATATTTACATGCGAAACAAAAGACGAATTACTCGTAATATCAGAAACAGGGGCAAATAAGATTTGTCCAAGCTTTACAGTTGCTCTATCCACCAGGTACAAAGGTAGATTCAACTGAAGAATATGGTTAAGATACTTTCACTCTCCGCAAAGTAAGAAAAGACAGTAATGATAGCTCTCCCCAGTTGAGACTTGCAACTGTAAATGAATCGGTAATATTCTCCCCAAGCAGAGTTTATCTACCATCGGCACTGAAAGGTCTTAATATTCCCCAGTGGAGTATAAGGATATTCCCCGGAAGAATACAAAATATCCCCAGTGGAGTCTAAAATTTTTCCCAGCACAGTCTGAAAAAACTCCCCCAGTGGAGTTTGGAGAATCATCCCCAGTAGACTTTGGAAGGTTGTCCCCAGCAGAGCTCAAAGGATTATCTCCATTAGAGTCTAAAAGGTTATCCCCAGTGAAGTCGCAACCGAAAGATCGTCCCCAGCGGAGTTCTTTACTTTCACAAACAAGAAGTCAATCCCCAACAGGATTAATTATCACCAGCAACGGTAATTCATCCCCAGCGGAATTTATCAGTGGAATCTTCAGCAGAGCATCTCTTCTCCACAGAGTAATTTTCTCATCAGTTTATTCCCCAGCAGAATTATCCTCTCCTGCAGGTTTATTCTCACAGTCATCTTCACTCGCCATCCCCAGCGGAAACGGAGAATTTAACTCTTCTCTCCAGCAGCCATCCGGGATTTATTTTCCCCAGCTAAAAGCATTACATTTCCATACATCATGACACATGCATATACGCATCATACAACACAATCTCATTTATTTTGAGAACATCATTGTTTGATACATATCATACATTTCATACAGCTAACCTTTACCTTTCAGGAAGGATGCAGTTAAATTCAAAGTTATGAAGCTTTTATCTCAATCGAATTACTGACCGGTTCTTAAATCTCAACTGAATTATCCTCGGTTGAATTACAGATAAGGTTCTAAATCTCGGCAAAGTTCCTCCTTCGAAGTATGGACGAGTTCTTAAATCTCAACAGAATTACCCTTGGTTGAATTACAGACAGTTCCTAAATCTCGATGAAGATGTTTCCCTCAGTCGAAGTACTGACCGGTTCTTAAATCTCAATTGAATTATCCTCGATTGAATTACAGATAAGGTTCTAAATCTCGGCAAAGTTCCTCCGTCGAAGTATGGACGAGTTCTTAAATCTCAACAGAATTATCCTCGTTTAAATTACAGACAGTTCCTAAATCTCGATGAAGATGTTTCCCTCAGTCGAAGTACTGACCGGTTCTTAAATCTCAATTGAATTATCCTCGGTTGAATTACAGATAAGGTTCTAAATCTCGGCAAAGTTCCTTCATCGAAGTATGGATGAGTTCTTAAATCTCAACAGAATTATCCTCGGTTGAATTACAGACAGTTCCTAAATCTCGATGACGATGTTTCCCTCAGTCGAAGTACTGACCAGTTCTTAAATCTCAACTGAATTATCCTCGGTTGAATTATAGATAAGGTTCTAAATATCGGCAAAGTTCCTCCGTCAAAGTATGGACGAGTTCTTAAATCTCAACAGAATTATCCTCGGTTGAATTACAGACAGTTCCTAAATCTCGATGAAGATGTTTCCCTCAGTCGAAGTACTGACCGTTTCTTAAATCTCAATTGAATTATCCTCGGTTGAATTACAGATAAGGTTCTAAATCTCGGCAAAGTTCCTCCGTCGAAGTATGGACGAGTTCTTAAATCTCAACAAAATTATCCTCGGTTGAATTACAGACAATTCCTAAATCTCGAAGAAGATGTTTCCCTCAATCGAAGTACTAACTGGTTCTTAAATCTCAACTGAATTATCCTCAGTTGAATTACATATAAGGTTCTAAATCTCGGCAAAGTTCCTCCGTCGAAGTATGGACGAGTTCTTAAATCTCAACAGAATTATCCTCGGTTGAATTACAGACAGTTCCTAAATCTCGATGAAGATGTTTCCCTCAGTCGAAGTACTGACCGGTTCTTAAATCTCAACTGAATTATCCTCGGTTGAATTACAGATAAGGTTCTAAATCTCGGCAAAGTTCCTCCATCGAAGTATGGACGAGTTCTTATATCTCAACAAAATTATCCTCGGTTGAATTACAGACAGTTCCTAAATCTCGATGAAGATGTTTCCCTCAGTCGAAGTACTGACCGGTTCTTAAATCTCAACTGAATTATCCTCGGTTGAATTACAGATAAGGTTCTAAATCTCGACAAGTTCCTCCGTCGAAGTATGGACGAGTTCTTAAATCTCAACAGAATTATCCTCGGTTGAATTACAGACAGTTCCTAAATCTCGATGAAGATGTTTCCCTCAGTCGAAGTACTGACCGGTTCTTAAATCTCAACTGAATTATCCTCGGTTGAATTACAGATAAGGTTCTAAATCTCGACAAATTCCTCCGTCGAAGTATGGACGAGTTCTTAAATCTCAACAGAATTATCCTCGGTTGAATTACAGACAGTTCCTAAATCTCGATGAAGATGTTTCCCTCAGTCGAAGTACTGACCGGTTCTTAAATCTCAACTGAATTATCCTCAGTTGAATTACAGATAAGGTTCTAAATCTCGGAAAAGTTCCTCTGTCGAAGTATGGACGAGTTCTTAAATCTCAACAGAATTATCCTTGGTTGAATTACAGACAGTTCCTAAATCTAGATGAAGATATTTCCCTCAGTCGAAGTACTGACTGGTTCTTAAATCTCAATTGAATTATCCTCGGTTGAATTACAGATAATGTTCTAAATCTCGACAAAGTTCCTCTGTCGAATTACTGACAGTTCTTAAATCTCAATAGAATTATCCTCCGTTGAATTACAGACAAGTCCTAAATCTCGATGAAGATGTTTCCCTCAGTCAAAGTACTGACCGGTTCTTAAATCTCCACTGAATTATCCTCGGTTGAATTACACATAAGGTTCTAAATCTCAGCAATTCTCCTCCGTGGAAGTACTGATTTCTTAAATCTCGATGAAGATGTTTTCCCCTCAGTTGAATTACGGACAAGTTCTTAAAACTCAGCAGAGATGTTCTCTCAGTTGAAGTACAAGCAAGTTCCTAAATCTCAACAAAAGTTAGACTTCCCCAGCGGAATCTTCTACAACAATAGGTATACAAGCTCTCGCTAAGGAATATCTTATGCGATCGACACTCCTGCAGATGGCATCTTTAAGCCCATCCTCTCGCCAGCAATCTCCAAATGGCATCTGTAAGCCCATTCCCGACATCACCAGGCTGATACCACTTCATGCGTGTGCAAATTTCTGGGCACTCTAGTGTTTAATCATCTTCTACCTTCGGATCACGAAAGGCACGAAAGCCAATCTACATCCTCGGGTTTAAGAAGATTGAACAGGGGAAGCTGTTGTACCCCAAAAGTTTCCCTCTCATATTTCTCAAAACATTGCAAGAAAAATCTCCAAGTTGCTCAAGTTTGCTCAAGAGTTGGACAGACAAGCTATCTCCTAAGACAGTCTACCCCAAATTAGGGTTTTGTGTTGCATCAAGATCCTTGAGTTAAAATTACCTCAAGTGCTCCCTAATGTCTTAATATGTTCTCAAGATCATCCATGTCAAATTTCAAGCCTTGCAGAGGAAGTTTTCTCAGTCAATTGCCCAAAGGTCCAAAAATCAGTTGTGTTAGGGCAAAAGTCATATGTGACCTACAAACAGTCAAACTTCAAGATTTTTTGTAAACATTCTAATTTTGAAGGATATTTCATCATTTTATCAAGGGTTGATCATGATTCATCAAGGATTGCTCAAAATTCATCAAGACTCAAAAGTTGCTAAATTAGGGTTTTGCAGGAAAAGTCAACTCAACTTTGACCAAGAATAACTTTCTCATACTTTATGAAAAATGACCCATCCAAAGCTCATTTTGAAGAGGATGAAATTTTCTACAATCCATCTTCATACCCCAAGATAAAAAAATGCACTCACAAGAAGTTATGAATTTGGACATTATAGGTCATTTTTGAAAGTCAACAAAAACACCTTTTTTCCAAAGCTTATAACTTAATAATGGAATATCAAAATGAGATGATACCAAAAGGGTTGTTTAGAGGACATCTCAAGCTTTCTAAAAAGTCCAAGAACACCTCTAAAAGTTCAAAATTGAAGAAGTTATGCATTGTTGAAGTTGGACTTTTTTGCAAAATTGCCCAAAGTCAACTATCCTCAAAACTTCAAATTTTGTCAAATGGGCCCATTCTTTTCCACTTGATTTGAGTTTGCATAGTTGCCCACGTCCTAGCTTCAGCCACGAGCCCATATTTCATTTTTATTATTTAATTTGATTTTTAATTGAATTTATTTATTTTAAATCAAATAAAATCATAGAAAATCCAAAGCATTGATAATTCATGATCTCTTGGCTATTTCAGGCTCCACATTCAATCATTATTATCATCAAATTCGAATCAGACTAAATCATGTGCAGAAAGATTGAATTGAATCAAATTTGGAAAGGTTTAAAATGGAGATCAAATCAAATTCATATGCATTGATATGGAAAGATTTAGTCCATATTTCTTACCCTAATCTATTACACAATACATAAGCAAGCATAAGGGACGAAAATAAGGGTTGGAAAGTGCAGAGAGAGGCAGAACAAGAATTGAAAAATTCATAAAAAAGTAAGAGATCAAAGTCCAAGCTAGAGGCCGTTTCAGGACACGAGGGTGGTCTCAATCGCTTCCTGACCGTTCATACAAGCTACTTGGATCCAAAGTAAGCTTTTTCAGACGTCCAAACGCGATGTAAGTCTCACGTAACCCAGCTCTATTCTTGAAATCGAAACTCACCATTCTTGCATCCATTGAATGAAATAACTGCATATTTGTAATCCTTACAACATTTCCAAGCTATTTGCATCATTTAATTTCATTTATATGGTCTGTATTGCAATTCGCCATAGTTAGGTTTTGCTTGGAGATTTTGGGCGTTTTTATTTCATGAACAATTGAAGCACATAATGGACATGGTTGTGACCGAGAGGATGAGACGAACACAGCCATGCCTTTGGAATTCATTTTTATGACCTGTACAGGATTTGGGAGATGGACATGCCTATAGCTACGGACTTCTGTCTGTTGGTATAAGTATTTGAGGTTTTAGCCACGGACGAGAGGTTGGGGATGATGCATGGCGTCCCAAACCAAGCGCGCGTTTTTATTATTTTTTCTGGCAATTATTTCGTTTTCATATAATATTATTTGTTTATATTATAATAACAACTAAAGCAGTGTAGCGTGGTGGCAAGCGTGTTAGTGCAAATTCCTTCAGGACATGGGTTCAAATCCCAGGTCCCCCACTTTCTCAATCTTTTTTCTTTTCAGGTGATTGTATGCATGCTTAGCTTGCAGTACATCATACTCCCTCATGCATCCAAGAGACAGATGGCCAATGGCCAGATCTGATGGCTAGGGATTGAAGGACCACCAAGGCACTGGTCAACGCATGCATATTGGATCAGAGAAGTAAAAAAAGGCCAGTATTATTGGGCCACGAAATTGCTACCAGCACCACAAATTCAGGTCCAATACCTCTCTCTTCTATTTATTTATTTTGTTTTATTAATTGTTTTATTATTTTTGTTTAATTTCTAACCAATCACAAAATTCCTTTTTTTATTAAATAAAATCTCAAAAAATATTTTCATTTCAATCAAATTTTAATCTTTTATTTTTCTTAATAAATTTATTAATTAATTAGGTTTTAATTAGAGAACTTTAATTCCTTTTGAAAAAATAAATAAAATTAATTAGACTTAACTAGTTTTTAACCATTAATTTAATTATTATAATTTCTTTACTAAATAATAAGAACTCCAAAAGATAATTTATTTTTATTAATTAATTAATTTAATTTAATTTAGTGATTAATTTAGGTTATTTCTTTCTTAAAATAAAAACAACAAAAACCAAAAAAGACTTGTCATTTTCCCAAAGGGTCAAAACCCTAAATTTCACACTCGATTTAATTTCCCGCGCGCTTTACTTTTTTATCCAATAATGTACGTGTTTCCGGATTGTAATAGTTAAATAGGACTTTTAATTATTTTTATCGCTTTATTTTATTTTTCAAAGGGTTTGTCTTTGGCGATGTAAATACCCGACGCCTTGTAATTTAATTTCCGCACCTTTAATTTCTGCAAATTATAACTGTTAGATGTTTGATAATAGGGTTTGCATGACAAGACTGAATGTTAATCTTAAAATCAAAATCAGATCACCTTTAACATGTACAAAGATAAAAATAACTGAAAACAACACACTCGCACATGCGCACTCTTCGGGTACACCCCACTTGGTTGCCTTCGTACATGGTCATTGAGTATAAGTTACTTTAGAGGTCGTCCTCTTGTCTAAAAAGATCATAGTCGCCTCGAAATGGTTGCCTCGGATATTGTTGCCTTAAACAAATGATCTAAGACATTAGGGTTACCGCTAAGGCGTCCTAACATTGCTTTAGTGACCGTAAGTCCCGCATTCGAATTGACCCTTAAACTCCAACGACGGTGCTACCTACTCATCAATAGTGGGATAGCATTGTCTAAAGGAAATTAGTATAGAAAAATTCCTTTTTCGAGTAGGTAGATGGTTCTTAGATACTTGCTCTTTCAAAAACAAAAACTTTTCACACTTACACTTTTCGAACAAAGTTTTCTAAAAACACTTCATAAGATCTTGAGGACAGAAGCAAGAGTTAAATCGATGTTTAAAACAAAAACTTTTCAAAACCCACAAGCACAAAGAAAGCAATTTTTAAAACAATTGAGCAAGTACCTAAGAGCCTGTGGATAACCACGGATAGAAAGGGTGCTAATACCTTCCCTTTCTATAATCTACCCCCCCGAACCCGAGAAATATCTCGAAAAAGGAATTTTTCTGTGCTTTTTTCCTTTCCCTGTTGGATAAAATAAAAGTCGGTGGTGACTCTTGCTTACCGCGACATTTTGTGAAAACAAACGCAAAACGCAAACCAGCATTCCAAAAAATAGTCAATTCTTCCCACCGTATCACACGATCCAAATAAGTATGAAAGATACGATTCATGTATTCCATGAATACTCCCGGTGCATTGGTAACACCGAAAGGCATCACCGAATACTCATAATGTCCATAACGCGTTCTGAAAACCGTCTTCTGGATATCTTCATCCTTCACTTTAATCTGATGGTAACTCGACCTCAAATCAATCTTACTAAACACATGGGCATCCACCAATTGGTCCATCAGGTCATCTATTCTTGGAAGTGGATATTTGTTCTTAATTGTCACTTTATTCAACTGTCTATAATCAACACAAAGCCTCATACTTTCATATTTCTTCTTTACTAACAACACTGGAGCTCCCCATGGCGATACACTTGGTTTTACAAACTTCTTTTCAAGTAACTCTTCCAATTGCTTCTTTAACTCTGACAAACAGGTCTGGTACCAGGTACAAGATCAATTGCAAATTCAACTTCCCTCTCTGGCGGTACATCAGGAATTTCATCAGGGAAAACTTCAGAAAATTCACACACCACCTGCAATTCCTCAATTATAGCTTGAGTCTCTACAGATAGTGACGCCATCAACGAGAACATTTGTGCCTCTTATTGCATCAACTTCCTCAACTGTCTAGCAGACAACAAACTATATTCCTCTTCTTCAGGAGTAGAAAACCTCACAGACTTGTCATAACAGTTAATATGAACACATTTATGCTCTAACCAGTTCATACCCAAAATCACATCCAAACCTCTTAACGGTAAACAAACCAAATCAACAGCAAAGTCTATGTCGAAGATCGACAAGGGACACTTTAAACACACAAAAGAAGTAGTCACTGACCCCTTGGCTGGAGTATCGATGACCATTTCTCCATTCATAGAAGACAACATAAGACCCAATCTTTCAACACAATCAGCAGCAATAAAGCAATGAGTAGCACCGGTATCAATAATAGTAATTAAAGGAGTACTATTAATGAAACATTTACCTCTGATAAGTCTGTCCTCAGCAGTTGTCTGATCCTCAACCAAAGCGAACACTTTACCACTTGTATGCGCCCTCTTTGGTTTCAGACACTGATTGCCAATGTGCCCTTCTTCACTACAATTGAAACAAATCACATCATTATGCTTGCACTCAGATATAACATGTTTGTTCTTACCACAACGGAAACACCTCTTTACCTCAGCAGTACACACATTACTCTTATCCCCAGGTTTTCCATATTTAAAACAAACCACACTAGCAGGAGCATCTCCCCCACTAGTCCTCTGACCCTTAGCAGCTTTCTGTTTACCTTTACCAGCTGGGGTATCATAAGGTTTACCAAGATTCTGTTGGTATTTACCCCTCTTCTCACTGATAATCTTATAATGAGCATTATTATCCTCTTCGTAAATTCTGCAACTATCAACTAAATCAGCAAAGACACGGATCTTCTAGTATCTAACTACCTTCTTGATCTTTGGGCCTGTTGGCTCCCAAATTCGACACTTACTATATTTGGTCTCTTTGACCAAACAACTGGAAATGAACTAAACCAGGAAGTATAATTCGATGCATGAGATAACTTAAGGAAAAGGGTCCAAGGTATGATAAGAAGCTTCGACCAAAGGTTCATTCAAATGAAGTAGATGTAGGTTTTTCGATTGAAGGAAAGTGTTCGCGCCTTGACACATGGGACGAAGACCATTTTGAAATTTGAATTATTGGAGGGAAAGGTGGTTTTCATCAGCGTCTAAGGGAAGAGAACGTGGCAAAAAGCTATGGGTCGAGAGGCATGCGGAAGACACTTGTCTTCATCCTAACACAGAATGTCTCCCCGACGGTTACCTACTTTTAGTATAAATTAAGAAGTTTGTGTAATTTTTAAGTGTGTTCAACTTATGGTACTAAACCTCTCAAATATTATCCAAGTAACTACTGCGAGAGAAAGGATAAAAAGCAGAGCAATGTACGTTAGAAACACCTTTTTTACTTAATAAAAGTCTTTTTACTTCACTTTACCATTATCCTACAAAGTTACCTTTTTACTTCTTTACTCGCATTTTTATGCTTTTATTTACTGTCATACAATCTTAAACATCTCTCCCCTGGGTCGAACGTGCGTTCTTCCTTCTTAATCATTTTACATAGAGATTAGCATATGTTCTGGGATTAGTTTGGTCGATCCCACAAGTAAACCAAAAACTTACCTTTTTTGGAGACCAGCGGTTGTTTACCAAAAACAACGGTAAACAAATTGGCACACCCGGTGGGACGTTGCTAGTTGTCTATATTACTGTGTTTTTCCTGTACAGTTATAACGTTGTATGTTATTACGAAGTGGTAGAATAACCAACAAATATACTGTTAGGAAAGAAAACGAAGAGAGTAGTATGGCTAACGAGCCAAACCATGGAGAAATACCTCCACCAATCACAGGAACTGCAGTTAATACTGTTGTCGAAGGGAATATCCCAACTTCTGTTGGATCCATACCAGCGTTAACCATGAATCAAACTGGACCCTTACTTACGTATGTGAGTCCAAGAGGTCCTTTAGGAACACCCCCACCAAGGATGAACCTAGGGTCTCGATCAACTGTACCCCCAGGCTTTTCGACAACCTGGATGGGTCGAGAACAACCATATGGCATGCCAACTACTGAAATGGCTAGCCTTATGAACGATGCATCTACTTTTTCAGAACCTTTGGTAAATGCAACATCACCATTACAGGGATCTGGAGCCAGTAGAAACCAATTTTTGGGAGGGTCATCTCATATGATACCAAGTCTCACAAATGCTTCGGCAACAATTTTGAGACAACAAATGGACGAAAGTAACCATGAAATGGTACAAATGTTAGCACAAACTCTAAGTACAGTACTAAATCCCCTCATTCAGACTGCCACACAGTCGAATCAACAGATGACAGCGCAAATAACGCGCATGGCTGAATTATTTGGGGTGCCTCAAGTTGCTCAACTACCCCAAGTTGTTCGACAGCCCCAGAGGGTACCAATAAGATTAAATCAAGGGGTAATCATGGAAGAAGATTTGACCATTAATCCAAACCCCCAAGTTCCAAGGGTAGAAGTAGAACAACCAAGAATAGAGATACCTCGAAACCATCGAGAAATCGATCAGGGTGTTATTCTGGCTAATAGAAACCAAAATGCTGACGAATTAATACAACAAGTTCGACACCAAAACTATGGGCGGATAATAATTTAACCGCTATGATCGAGAGAATCATGCTTCAAAACGGGATGAATGTTGGTTTCCATAGACCAAACTTTACATCCCTATTTTCAGAATATATTCTGCAAATGGACTTACCGCCTAGGGGAAAAGTCCCAAAATTCACTAAATTCTCAGGGGATACGACAGAGTCGACTATCAAACATGTGGCTAGATATTTGATAGAGGCATGAGAAATAGCAAATAATGAAAACCTTAGAATCAAATACTTCCCAAGTTCCTTAATGAAAAATGCCTTTACTTGGTTCACTACCCTCCCAGCCAATTCGATCCACAATTGGAACCAGTTAGAGAGATTATTCCATGAACAATTTTACATGGGTCAAACCAAGATAAGTCTAAAAGAATTGGCTAGTGTAAAAAGAAGGTTCACAGAGCCAATCGATGAATATCTAAATAGATTTCGACTACTCAAAGCTAGATGCTTTACCCAAGTGCCTGAGCATGAATTAATTGAAATAGCAGCAGGTGGCCTGGATTATTCGATTAGGAAAAAATTGGATACACAATACCTGAGGGATATGGCCCAACTTGTTGATAGGGTTCGACAAGTAGAGCGCCTTAAAGCTGAAAAGGCTAAAACTGCTAAAACTCTTCAACGAGAAAGTGTAGCTTATGTCGAAATGGATGATGACGATCCAGAGACATACAACGATCCTATAGATATCGAAGAAGGCGAAATTGATTTAGCTGAACTAAAACACGGACCACCATATTCTTGTAAATTGTTGGTGCCGTCAAATGGGAAAAATCCTGTGGAACCTGAGAAAAATAGTGATAAATTTCCCAAGAAAACTTATAGTTTCGACATATCCAAGTGTGACGAAATATTCGATCTATTAGTTAAAGATGGACAGATGATAGTGCCCCCAGGGGCCAAATTGCCTCCTTTAGAACAGAGAAAGAAAATAGGTTTTTGTAAATATCATAATTTTTTGGGACATAAAACCTCACAATGTTTCCTTTTCAGGGATCTCGTTCAACGTGCACTGAATGAAGGAAGGCTGAAATTTGCTGATAAACCAGCAATGAAAATTGACACAAACCCACTGCAAGCAGAGGCTCATTATGCCGAATCGGTTGGCATTCATATGGTAGAAGTGTCTGAAGATTTCATCACAAAACCCATCTTCGGGAGTTTCACTGGGAACATCTCCAGGAAAACAATCGAAAGGGTGAGAAAGGCTACCGAAGGCCTGGATTCGAAAAAAGAAGTTGACCAAGCGTCAAACAACAAGGCTGATGTTGGCCTGAAACTGATCAAAGGAGTTGCTGAAAGCTCCAGCAAAAGAACCACCACAGGTTTTTATTTGGCTGTTGCAAAGGGTTCGATAGAAGCCTTGGAGGCCAAAATGCAGAAGATGAACCTGACTGCCAAAAGCAACATGCAGGTTAATATGGTCAAAGTCTCTGGAGCCAGAGTTTCAGAAGAAACCCTTCGACAAGAGGAAGTAAACAAAACTGCGTTCCCAAAGGAGGATGAAAATTTGGCAAATTTTTTGCATAGATGCCAAAAGAAGAAATCAGAAGTTATGTTATGCCCTAGGTGTAGCTCTATTTTTGATAAAAAGGATGCTGAACACATACAGGTGATGCGGAATGTAAAAGCAAAACAAGGCACCAATGCCCAACAAAGAATGGGTCCAGAAATTCGATTTTACCCCAGAAGGGGAGATCAACAAAGACCCATGACTCAGGAAAGGAGGCCACCAACTTTTAGGCCTCCAACTAATGTGCCTACGGATACCTGGCTAAATACCATGGGAAGGAAACAACCAAATGAAGAAAGGTGGCAGACATTTGACGTACCAAGAGGTTCCTCTCTGGATTACAGAAAGGAATACCATGCCTCTGTGTCAAACAAAATGACCCATGTGTCGAGCCACTATAAAGGAAAGAATCCTATGTCTCGTTCACAATGGAGGAGGTATCAGAGACGGCGAAAGGCCGAGAAAGAGGCAACTGGGCCTCACCCAGAAGTTAGCACTAATGTGCAGAAAAGGCAAAGGAAACCTCTGGAAAGAAATCTTGTGCCCTGGGCAGAAGAGTGTGGGTCGAATGACTCTGACTCTGACTCTAGTGACAGTTTGGACATCATGGTGAATGTCATATCTGTGTTGCCCAAAGAATATAACCGAGAAGTCGAAGTCGAAGAGACTGGCCTAATGGTTGAACAGGAACTGGCTAGACACAAGCCAGTATGTTATTACATAATGAACAATGGATGCATGGAAGAACAAAATGCATTATTTGAACCCCCAACAAAGGCAATGAAGAGCCATCTGAAACCATTGTTAATTAGAGAGAAAGTTGGAGAAGTAACCATAAACAAAATTTTGGTTGATTGTGGGGCAACCATTAATATCATACCACAATTCATGCTGGAAAAGTTAGGCAAAGGAGATGCCGACATAAATCCACACAACATGGTCTTATCCAACTACGAAGGGGGCATTGGCACCACAATGGGTGTCATTCAACTCGACCTCAAAGTGGGCTCAATCCTTCGACCCACCATGTTCATGGTTATTTCAGCAAAGCCCAACTACAATATACTCCTTGGTCGAGAGTGGATATATGGCATTGGAGCAGTGCCATCTTCGATGCACCAAAGGGTCATAATGTGGCGCCCATATGGCATTGTAGAGAACATTGAAGCAGACCAGAGTTATTACCTGGGTGAAATAAATAGTGTCGGAAAGAATGATTTCGACAGGAATTTGGCTCACATAGGGCCTTGTAACCCACCAGAGTTTGATTTGACTCCAACTCCAAATGCGTTCTGCTCTCTATACCTACACTCTGATTATGTTTTCCAGTGGGATAGAGAAGATTTATCCAACATAGACTTTGGAGGAGTCAGTGATATACGACCAACAGGCTGGGGCAGTGAATTTGATGATGATGATTGAGTCATCAATTCTCCAAAAGATTTCGACTTATGTGGATGAAAATAGAATGATAGCGGCCTTAGAGGCTGAAGTTAAATATGTGGCTTCCAAGGCCAATGAACAAGTTCTGTCGAAGACAGGACCTGGGAAAGATTTCAACCCTGAGCCCCCTGACTTGGGAACGAAAGACTTTATAGACCAGAGGTTAGACGCTATCTATGACGATGAACCTCTTGGTTTCGAAAAGGACCCGCTGGCGAACAATGTCAGAATGTTGGCACAAGATCCTCTAGAAGAGGTAAATCTAGGCGAAGGTCCTGTGAACAAGCCTACATACATAAGCGCAAAAATAGATCCAGGACTTAGAGTCGAAATGATCAAATTACTGAAAGAGTTCAAGGACTGCTTCGCGTGGGACTATGATGAGATGCCTGGTCTCGACAGAGGATTGGTCGAGCTGTAGTTACCAATAAAGCCTGGGAAGAAACCCGTTAAGCAGACTCTAAGATGGTTTGCACCAGAGATTTTATCAAAAATCAAAACGGAAGTCGAAAGGCTACTGAAGTGCAAGTTCATTAAAACGACCAGGTATGTCGAATGGATTGCAAATATTGTGCCTGTTATAAAGAAAAATGGTACCTTGAGGGTGTGCATCGATTTCAGAGATCTCAATGTTGCGACACCCAAAGACGAATATCCAATGCCAGTGGCGGAAATGCTTGTGGATTATGCCGCTGGTTTCGAATATATGAGTATGCTGGATGGCTACTCTGGATACAATCAAATCTTCATTGCTGAAGAAGATGTGTCGAAAACGACTTTTCGTTGCCCTGGGGCTTTAGGCACCTATGAATGGGTAGTGATGCCTTTTGGCCTAGTGGTTGCAGACTTTATAGTCGACCACTCTGTACAAGAAAGATCACTAAACTATTTGGAGATCGAACCATGGAAACTTTACTTCGATGGATCTCGTTATAAAGATGGAGTTGGAGTCGGAGTCCTTGTTATTTCTCCAAATAAAATTCCAACAACATTTAAGGATAAAATAGATGGAGATTGTTCGAATAATGAGGCTGAATATGAAGCATTAATTACAGGCCTTGAAATCTTGTTGGAATTGGGGGCAACTCAAGTCGAAATAATGGGAGACTCGGAGTTAGTCCTAAAACAAATTACGAAAGAATATAAATGCATAAAAGAAAACCTTATTATGTATTTCTTAATAGCCAGACGGTTGTTAAAAAATTTCGAGGCAGTTAGCATTCGACACATACCCAGATTAGAAAATCAAGCAGCCAACGATTTGGCACAAATTGCTTCTGGGTATAAAGTTTCGAAAGAGAGGCTGAAACAAGCAATCGAAGTTAGGGGAAGAGTAACTGCCACCAAATTATTTCCATCAGATTTAAAGACCACAAAGTTAGGATATACTGATCATGAGAATTTTGAAATATCGTTCATAGACAATCTAACAGAGCAGGATTGGAGAAAGCCTGTAGTGGACTATTTACAAAATCCAGCAGCTTCGACAGAACGAAAGATAAAATACAGAGCGCTGAGTTATGTGTTGATGGGAAACGAACTATTTAAGAAAACACCAAAAGGTGTACTTTTGAAATGCTTAAGTGAAACAGAAGCATACGTGGCCCTTTCTACCACACACGCTGGGGCATGTGGAGCACACCAAGTAGGCCAAAAAATGAAATGGTTATTGTTGCGACAAGGCTTATATTGGCCCACTATGCTAAAAGATTGTGTTGAGTTTGCCAAAGGATGCCAAGAATGCCAAAAACATACAGGCATCCAACATGTGCCAGCGAATGAACTTCACTCGATTGTGAAACCTTGGCCATTTAGAGGATGGGCTTTGGATCTCATTGGAGAAATTCGACCAACATCTTCTAAAGGTCAGAAGTATATATTGGTGGGCATTGATTATTTTACTAAATGGATCGAAGCAATTCCTTTAGTCAATGTGGACCAGGAGAATGTCATTGAATTTATTCAAAAGTACATCATATATAGGTTTGGGATCCCTGAAACAATAACTACAGACCAAGGATCAGTCTTCACTGGTCGAAAAATGCAAGATTTTGCTGCAGAAGTGGGGTTTAAACTGTTAACATCTACGCCTTATTATGCACAAGCTAATGGTCAGGTCGAAGCAGCAAACAAAGTGGTGATCAGTTTAATAAAGAAACATGTGGGAAAGAAACCCATAAACTGGCACAAAACATTGGATCAAGTCCTCTGGGCATGTCGAACGTGTCCAAAAGAAGCTACAGGGACAACACCATTTCGCCTAACCTATGGTCATGATGCAGTGTTACCAGTGGAAATCCACTTGCAAGCAACAAGGATTCAAATACATCACGAGATCCCTTCCGAAGTCTATTGGAACATGATGTTGGATTAACAAGTAGACTTAGACGAAGAAAGGTTGAAAGCTTGGATCTTTTGAGACTACAAAAGAAGTGAGTCGAGAAATCCTACAATCGAAGGGTAAAGTCCAAGACGTTTCAGCCTGAAGATCTAGTTTGGAAGGTAATACTCCCAATGGATCGAAAGGACCGAAGCTTGGGAAAATGGTCCCCTAAGTGGGAAGGACCTTTTAATATTGTGCAAGCTTTCTCAGGCAGAGCCTATGAGATCGAATAGTTAAGCGAAGATCGAAGACTCTTGAAGGTAAATGGCAAATAATTGAAAAGGTACAAACCTATGCTTCAAGAGGTAAAAATAAATAATATATAATCACTAATTATAAAGAATGCCAAAATGGAAACTTAAATGATTTCGTTAAAGGTGCCAAAATGGCTTTGGAATTGTTATAGAAAGTGATTACATAATAGAGAGAAACAAGATTCAGAAGGGAAGATTGGCTTTAATCTGGAGGTACTTGATCCTTTGCAATTCTAGCCTTCGATCACATAAAGCTTTTGATTGGTGAAGGGTTTCGAGCTTTGCATCCAGAGATTGAGCTCGATCGACATGTCTTAACCCTTCATCCAATTCTTCTTGGCTTTCTAACTCAGTGTTCACAACAAGAAGCTCCTCTTTCTTTTTGTTGTTGGCAGTGAGTTTTGCTTCCAACTTTGCAATATGTGCCCTCAACTGAACATTGTTTTGATCAATCTCCTCTACTTCCTTTTGCCTAGCCTCTTGGGCCTTCGACAAGTCCTTTACTCTAGAAGTGGATTTAGTGGCAGCATGCCAGGCAGCATCCACTTGGCCATTGGCTTCCTCAATATCACGATTAATGATTCTTTGACGATTGAAATCTGCTGATACTTGCTCGACAATAGAGAGTAAGTCCAGGATTATACTGGCTACATCTGGAGGGGCAACAAGAAGGTCGACAGCTTTCAAGATAGTCTTCAGATAGGAAGGCGCTGCTGGTTCCCCCTCTAAGGTTAACATCAAATCTCTTTTAAAGATTTGTGCTTTAACCTTTTGAAGAGCCTTGTCGAGAGGGGAAGTCGAGGTAGATCTGCCAGATGTAGTCGAGGCATTGCGATCAGAGGAGCTCTCTCGACCCTCCAAGATTGCAGTCAGATAACCTAACGGATTTTGTTGCTTCAGTAAAGCCAAATCTTCTTTGGTTCTGGATCCCGTCGAAGGGATGCTTGCGTTGGCTATAGTAGCCACGTTAGGTACTTGAGTAGGAATTGTCTCAGTACCTGGAGGATTTTTGTTTCCTTCAGCAAAAACTTCTTCACCCTCAGCTTCTGGGATATCCACGTGTTCCCTCTCTGTTTCAGTTTCGACGTCAGGGATACCTTCCTCCTCAGTCTCTTGCACTTAGACCAGAGGAATCCTAACCTCCTCTTGATTTCCTTCAGCTTCCTCTCCATCAGCTTCTTCTATGGTTTCGTGTTGGGGTTCAGAAGTCTGATTTACTTCGTCAGCTGAACTCATAAAGGAGTCTTTCGCTGAAGAGGGTCTGTAGGTAGGAATCTCGTCACTATTCAAGCAAGTGGTCGAATCCTTAACCTGAGTGAGATGTCGTGTCGAAGTGCCAGCAGTGTCCTGGAAAATAGAAAGAGTTTATTGCTTTTAAAAGCGTCACGAAATAAAAGAAAGTGAGAGAAGTACATAACAAGCAGTCGAAGTAGATACCTGTACTGGGATTTCAGCACCAGGACTAGAGTTTTCACTTTCACTAGGATTGTTTAATCTGGCGATTACCTCCTGTTCAGTGGGTTCATTGATGATGACAGGAGGTAGCCTCCCAGCCGTAGTTTTAATCCTGATTTTTGGACGGGTTTCGACGGCAGGAGTTGGTTTTTTCAATCTTCGTCTTTGCAAAGGAATAGGTGGAGACTCCTCTTCCTCATCGCTAGAGATTTGGATCTCTTGAACCTTCCGCTTTTTGGGGGTTGATTTCTAAGCATATAGAAAACCAAGTCGAGAAGATCAATAACTACGTCAGATAAAACTAAGGGTAAAAAGGAAAGGTAAGTACCTTAGGAGAGGGATTGACAGTAGAGTCTCCCCCTTTTGTACTCTCAGCGATTTTCTTCGAAGCAACCCTCTTGACAACTAAACGAAAGGCAAAACAACTATAGTTAATTAGGTGTTGGAAATCAAATCTAAGACGAAGGAATGGGAAAAGGAATACCTTTTTTGACTCTGTTAAGAACCAGTTTGAACGCCTCACGCAGATGGTGGGCGAAGTCCTTCTCGTCGAAGAACTCTTCCTCATAATAATGTCTCCACCACGTCTCAGAAGTGGTAGAGTTCAGAAAATGAAGGTTAAAGTCGAACAGGGTCAGGGTAGTTCGACCAGAATACCTACCAATATGCTTGGTAGCGGCATCCTCTGAGTAATTTGCATTATAAAAGAGTAGCAGTTTCTCTCGAGGGTATATAGGCGAAGGAAGCGATTGAGCAATGCCAAACTGTCAAGAGACAAGATTGGGTTGATAAGCAATTAAGCTCAATTGGTTCTTCAAGCTCTTAAATCTTAAAGGCATGATCTTGGGGCGGAGAAACGCTTCCCACATGCCCACGAACTCATCAACCACATCATCTTCTTCTGCAGGATATGGTCTAGTGAACCATTCTGGACCAACTTTTCGACTGGCAAAGGGAGCCATAGTCGAAACAAAGCTTTTTCGCTCCGCAAACATCATTATGAAGCTTGTAAAGGCCTTTTGAAACTGTTGGCCTTCATCAGTGGGAGTTAGCAATGCTAACCTGGTTCCTTCGACTCTCCTGTTTAAGATTTCAGGAGCTTCTTCATTGATCTTGTTCTTTTGAGGGAGGAAGGATTCGAAGGTGGCGTTAAGCCACAGTTACAGAAGCCAGAAGGGACCAGATAGCAGCAAACTTCCTCTATCTCCTAGAACCTTAAGTTGAGTCACACCATTGTTGATGGACTCATATAAGTTGGCCAGAATCAATTCGGCCAAGCAAAGAGGGTATTTGTGATGGAGCTGTGTTGCAAGCGTCGGCATCTTTTTTGTCACCTGCAGTGATTTAGTGCAGAAAACAAATCGAGACAGCCACATGGCCAAGAAAGCTATGTGCTCCACCTTCAACATGGTATTTGAAGCCTTATCATGAAAATGGTTTATGAAGGTGGTATAAGTGGGTTTGGTAGCAGCAAACCCAATAGGATCCTCAGACAAGTCTTCAGGGTCGAAATAGTCGCCAGTGGGTCAAAGACCAGCAATGCCAGCTATGTCGAACAAAGTAGGGGTCATCATCCAACAAGGAAGATGAAAAGTGAAGTGTGCACTATCCCAGAAGTACAATGAGGATACCAGCATAAGGGGGCAATAAGGTAACCATGTCTTCGACAGCATCACTAAGTCATAGATGCCCATCTCCTTCCAGACAGAAGCTTGCACCCTCTCCATTTTATTCAACCAGTCGGAGTATTCAGAAGAAAGGTTAGGGCTTGATCGAAAGATTCGATTCCCTTTGTTTATGAACTGGAGGTTGATATCATCAGTAGTTTGAGGATGTTGCTGGTTAGCCGGTGTAGCATCTTCAGAATCTGCCCTAGGTTTTTTGGCACAACCTATGGGTTTAAGCCTTGGGTGTGTAGGGAAAAAGGCACGGTTTTTTAAGGGATTTTCGACACATGAAGATAATGGGCCGGACATAGCATACATCTTTCCGCCATATCTGACGGGAATAAGGAGTCGAGAATCATAGGCTTCTCGCCATTCTCTCATAGGTTCAGCAATGTACCTGTTAGTCGAGGAAGAAGGAGGATTGGTGGAAAAAATCTCTGGTGGTTTCTGAACATCGTTAGCATTCTTTGGTTGCGGATTGTTTGGGGCATTAAAAAAAAGGCCATTGTTAAAGACTTAAGAGAAAGAGCGAAAGCGACAGTATAGTGTTGTGGATTTGTGAGAATGCAACGGGGTCTGGAAAAGCTGAAGATGGTAAAAAAGTTCTAAATAGAGAAGCCTGGAAGTATTTATAGCCTTCAGAAGTGGGAAATGTCTCGTCAAAAGCATTTAATGTTTCGCAGGTAGTGGGGCACGTGGAAAGGCATGAGACGAATATCGTGCAGGCATTGGGAAACGTTGGGACATGCTTGCCTAGATTATAGGAATGAGGCCATCATGGCAAGCGTGGTAACGGCAGTTTTGAAGAGACATTTTGGAAAAAAGTAATGATGGTTTTACCAAGTGTAGCAGTTGTCGGAAGGCGAAAAGCACACGTCAAAGCTTAGTGGACAACTGGGAAGACAGGTTTCGAATGAGAAGTTCAAAGAAATGCTATTTCTTTGAGTGTCGAAATAGACATTCTTGGGGGGGCAATTTGTTGGCTCCCAAATTTGACACTTACTATATTTGGTCTCTTTGACCAAACAACTGAAAATGAACTAAACCAAGAAGTATAATTCGACGCATGAGATAACTTAAGGAAAAGGGTCCAAGGTATGATAAGAAGCTTCGACCAAAGGTTCATTCGACTGAAGCAGATGTAGGTTTTTCGACTGAAAGAAAGTGTTCGCGCCTTGACACATGGGACGAAGACCATTTTGAAATTTGAATTATTGGAGGGAAAGGTGGTTTTCATCAGCGTCTAAGGGAAGAGAACGTGGCAAAAAGCTATGGGTCGAGAGGCATGCGTAAGACACTTGTCTTCATCCTAACACAGAATGTCTCCCCGACGGTTACCTACTTTTAGTATAAATTAAGAAGTTTGTGTAATTTTTAAGTGTGTTCAACTTATGGTACTAAACCTCTCAAATATTATCCAAGTAACTATTGCGAGAGAAAGGATAAAAAGCAGAGCAATGTACATTAGAAACACCTTTTTTACTTAATAAAAGTCTTTTTACTTCACTTTACCATTATCCTGCAAAGTTACCTTTTTACTTCTTTACTCGCATTTTTATGCTTTTATTTACTGTCATACAATCTTAAACATCTCTCCCCTGGGTCGAACGTGCGTTCTTCCTTCTTACTCATTTACATAGAGATTAGCATATGTTTTGGGATTAGTTTGGTCGATCCCGCAAGTAAACCAAAAACTTACCTTTTTTGGAGACCAACGGTTGTTTACCAAAATCAACGGTAAACAGGGCCCAACCCGTTCTCAAACTTGATGCACTTTGAAAACTCAGCATCTGCCTCACCATAGTGCGGATAGAACTTAACCAACTCAGCAAACCTTGCAGCATACTCAACAACAAACATATTCCCTTGCTTCAGCTCAAGGAATTCAATCTCCTTCTTACCACGATCATCTTCAGGAAAGTACTTCCTTAGAAATTCCCCATGGAACACAGCCCAAGTGACATTTTCACCTGCAGCTTCCAATAACTACTAGGATATGAGTACCATATCGAACCTTTTGTGCTGGAGTGCAGTCCATCACATGGAAGATTCTTTCAATCTATTTCAACTAATCCAATGCTCCGTCAGGATCATACTTTTCCTTAAAGGTAGGCGGATTCTCTCTCTGGAAAGTCGCCAAACTACAAGATCCAGCATTCCCGTCAGCATTCGGCTGATTCTCCATCACATGTGCCATTGCTTCTAAAGCAGTAGCAAGTGCAACATCATTCCTTCCAGCCATCTCAACTTATCACTACAACATGAACAACTGTTAGAACTTAAATTAATAATACTTGATTGTTAGACAACTACGACTCGACAACTTGGTCGGATGAACCAACCTTTGCTCTGATACCAACTTTGTAACACCTCAATTCTACCCGGCAATTATAAATGTAAATCAGAGTCATAAAATTCATGCAACTGAATCAAGATGCCACAAATTCAACTTTAAAAACACATTGCATTCAACATGGATACATAACACTTTAAAACTTCGGATGAACCATCAGCATAATAATTTAATCTCTTAATTCAACAACTTGAACATCTACACAGTGGAACCATAATAACATCTTTGTCGAACAATTACAGCAACTTCAAAATAATGCATACTTAGCAATAAACGAATTAAAGTTCAACAACTGAAATAATCAATAATTAAAAGCAACAAGCATTCATCCCCCTGAGTGTTACGTATCAGAGCAATGACACTGACTCGAACTACCGAACGTAAACCACCTTCACTTTGGATTACTTGCACGTTACCAACGTAAGGGTAACATTCAAACAAAAGGGGTGAGATATCTAACAATATAATAAAATGTATGATAAATAATATATTAAATTAGATCACGTAACATCACCACTTCTCATCATATAAACAACAACAATCGCAACAGAATACCAACAATATACACATTTATCGCATCAATACAAAACTTCTTTATGCAATCATATAATGCGACTTAATACTGTGCAAATGCATGTGGTACCATTGGAGCAGAACTCCCATCTCAAAATAATTGCCAATAAATATAGGCATCAACAAGGCATAAGCCTTCATCTTAATATTCGCCAATACATGCCATCGTAACGAGCATCATCTCCATCTTGAAATGCAATGTATGTGACACAATCATGAATGTAATGACAACACCATAATTAACAACATCTCAACACAACATCATCGTTGGTCAGAAGCCTACATCTTAATAGCTGCCAATTATTAGAGGCATCTCAACATCATTCATCAACATTATTCATCAATATAATTTATCAACATAATTCATCAACATCATTTATCATCATAATTCATCAACATCATTTATCATCATTGATCTTACTGTTATGAACCAGACAATAATCTACAATCATCTTATCCTCATCATACTTCACAAAATCATCATAGCGATTAACGCGAGAAGCTAACTCTAATCCTAATTTGGGTTACTAGAACTATCCTTCCTATTCTTCATTTTAATCCTTAAGAATGAAGTTCATCGCGTCATCTGTCCAACGCTTTGAACGACACCTCAAACGGAGTCCGGAAACTCAAGTTACAGCTTTTGGAAACGAATATGTCAAAAACCAGACTACATGAGTCGATGTATAACGTCTTGAGTCGACACGTACTGGGCTAACACGCTGCATGAGTCGACGCATAATCCCTTTGTATTGACTCATACTGAGTCTGCAACATTGCATGTATCGATACATAGTCCTATGTATCGACTCATCCTGAGTCTAAAAGCCTGCATGTATCGACACATGGCTTCTTCGTATCGACTCATCCTGAGTCCAGAAACCCGCATGTATCGACGCATGGCCTTTGGGGTCGACGCATATTGTTCTGTCATGAATATTTTCTGTGATTTCACTGCGTTTTCACTACGGTTTCCCTGCCTTAGGCCCTAAAAACATCCTCTAAGCATAGGTAATCATCAATTATAATAATCCTATGTTTCTACATCAAATAAACATCATTAGAGCATCATTACTCATCCTTAAATCATTGATTTTCATTACAACAACATATACATTCAAATCATGAACGAGACAACATTTTCACATCTAATCCCACATACTACTCATCATAAACCCTATTATAGAGTCAGAACCCTACCCTTACCTTGGATTGAAGGTTGCTCTATAACTTTTCCAATTGAATTTCGTTCTGGCTCATTTCCTTCTTTTCTGCAACTTTCACGTTCTCTTTCTCTTCTTCCAACCCTTATTTCCTTCTCTTCTTACAACTTCTTCTTTTTCCTTATTATTTCTAAAAACTAATATAATAACCTTATAATTCTTATTATGTCATAATGGGCTTAACACTCCTACACCCCCTTTCTACTACTTCTATTCTTTAAAACAAGCCCACATCAAATAATATTATCATTCTAATATTATTCCACAACTTAATAGAATAATTAAATCCAATAACAATAACACATCAATTATCATCATAACACAACTTCATAATTAATCCAAAAATAATTTAATTAAATAATTAATTAAATTACGGGCGTTACATATTACGAGTAATGCCTGTCATACGCGTAATGCTGCCTACAATACGCGTAATACCTTTTGTCTTGCCATGTCTTACGCATAACACTCATGTCATACGTGTAATGCTGCCTGCATTACACATAATGATGCTTGCCTTACGCGTAACGACAGTCTATGACCAAAAGAACTTTGTTTCGTATCAGAACGATTTCCACTCGTTTTGAGCACTTTCCACCTCCAGAATTGGGTCCAAAACAACATTCTTTCACATATTAACTTAGAGATTTCATTCTACTTCGTTATTCTACAATCTTACACCAATTTCTACATCAATTCTTTCAATTTTCATCACACCCCTGGATCTACAATTTTTTAGATTTGAGATTTTTATGAACAACACAACAACCGCATAATCACAACAGTAACACATCAATAACATTATTGGGTTCACGAATTTCACATAACAATCATATAAAACAACCGAATTCAGACCAAGAAGGCATTCATCAAATCATTCATAAAAAACCTAAAGAGTGAAAGGAACCCTCACTACCCTCTCATGTTAATATCACCAATTTAGAGAACCCATTCACCCCCTTACCTTAATTTGCAGCTTTGATGCTTCAACAATGGAGAATTTTCCTTTGCCATAGTTCTCTCTTCTCTTCTCTTCTCTTCTCTTCTCTTCTCTTCTCTCTTCCATGTTTCTACGTGACAATAGTTTTTCCTCCCAATTGGTATAACCTTATTCTATTGTATTTTATTATTACTAACACTCTACTACTACTAATAATAATAATAATAATAATATTAATAACAATATTAAAAATCTTAACAATAACTATAATATTAATA
This sequence comes from Vicia faba, assembly GCA_948472305.1. Taxonomy (NCBI): domain Eukaryota; kingdom Viridiplantae; phylum Streptophyta; class Magnoliopsida; order Fabales; family Fabaceae; genus Vicia; species Vicia faba. The sequence goes on from OX451735.1 coordinate 470,511,670, forward strand.
ATAATAGTATTATCCCTCAAAACTAAGTTTCACCATAAAATGCCAAAGAAAATTCAAAATCAACAAACAATGACTAAGTATTTAAATGAGGCGTTACAACTCTCCCCCATTAGAATATTTTCGTCTTCGAAAATTACCTTATGTGAACAATTTTGGATAACACTCCCGCATCTTGCTCTCTAACTCCCACGTCATACTTTCTTCAGCTGCTCCTCCCCAAACTACTTTCACTAGAGGGATTTCCTTACCTCTCAGCTTCCTCGTTTCACGGTCTCTGACCCTCAATTGTAAAGTCTCTACCGTAATATTATCCCTTACTTGAACGTCATCCATCGGAATTACATGAGATAGGTCCGCAATATACTTCCGAAGTTGCGCCACATGGAACACATCATGCAAATTTGAAAGATTAGGTGGTAAGACCACCCTATACACAACAGTTCCCACTCTATCCGAAATTTGATACGAGCCAATAAACTAAGAAGTAAGCTTCTTCGATTTCAATGCTCGCCCAACACCGCTCACTAGGTTGACTCTCAAAAAGACATGATCTCCTTCCTGAAATTCAAGGTCCTTCCTGCGCTTGTCATGGTAACTCTTTTGTCTACTTTGTAAAGCTTTCATCTTTTCTCGGATTAACTTCACTTTTTTCATAGTCTCTAGTACAATTTCGGGTCCAAGCATCACACTTTCACCAGATTCGTACCAACACAAAGGCGTTCTGCACCTCTGACCATACAATGCCTCAAAAGGTGTCATACCAATACTGGAATGAAAAATATGTTATAAGTAAACTCAATTAGTGAAAGGTAACTATCCCATGTACCTCCTTGCTCAAGAACACAAGATCTCAATAAATCCTCTAACGACTGAATAGTCCTCTCTGTCTGACCATTTGTTTGCGGGTGATACGCAGAACTCAATCTCAACTTAGAACCCAACGCATCCTGCAGACTCTTCCAAAAATCAGAAGTAAACCTTGGGTCTCTATCGGATACAACACTTGACGGAACACCGTGTAGCTTCACAATCCTACGAATATAAGTCTCTCCTAACCTTGACACTCGGAAACTGATACCGATTGAAATAAAATGAGCTGACTTCGTTAGCCTATCCACAATCACCCAAATTGCATCATGTCCTCTTAGAGTGCTTGGAAATCCTGTCACAAAGTCTATGGATATATTGTCTCATTCCCATTCTGGAATATATAACGGTTCCAATAGTCCTGCAGGTTTCTGATGTTCGACTTTTGGCAAGTCAAACATGCATACATGAACCGCGCCACATCATGTTTCAATCTTGGCCACCAAAATAACTTCTTTAAGTCTTGATACATCTTAGTCGCACCTGGATGGATACTCAATCTACTTATATGACTTTCTTCTAGGATCATCATTTTCATCTCATAGTCATCAGGAATACACATTCTATCTCGGAACCTCAGCACACCTTGTGCGTCTACCTCGAAATCATTATCTTCAGACTGATTACTTCCAACCATCAAATATACCAATTTGACATCCAACTTCTGAGCTTTTTAAATATCATTCATGAAGTCATTGTTGATCTTCAATATTCCCAACATCAAACTCTGCGGTGTCACTTCACATACTAAGCTCATGTCTCTAAATTGTTAGATCAACTCTAATCCTCTAACCATCATGGCCGACATATGCCATGACTTCCGACTTAAAGCATCAGCCACAACATTAGCTTTACCAGGGTGATAGTTTAAACCAAAGTTGTAATCTTTCAACATTTCTAACCACATGCGCTGTCTCGTATTCAATTCTTTTTTATCAAACAAATATTTTAAGTTTTTATGATCACTAAACACTTCAAATCGAGAATCATAAAGATAATGCATCCAAATCTTTAGTATAAATACTACTACAGCTAATTCCAGGTTGTGAGTAGGATAATTTATTTCATGAATCCTCAATTGTCTTGACGTGTATGCCACTACTTTATCATTCTGCATGAGCACACCACCTAAACCCAATTTAGAAGCATCACAATATACAACAAATGATTCTTCAGGATTGGGTAATATCAAAATTGGAGTTGTCGTCAACCACTTCTTCAACTCAACAAAACTTTCTTCACATTAGATGTCCCATATAAATGTCTTGCCTTTGCAAGTCAACTGAGTTAGCAGAAGTGCTAACTTAGAAAAACCTTCGATAAACCTCCTATAATAGCCAGCCAATCCCAAAAAGCTTATGATCTCTATAACCGACTTTGGAGTCTCCCACTTTAATACTGCGTCTATCTTGGAAGGCTCTATCGTGATTCCACCACCTGAAATAACATGACCAAGGAAACTAACTTTCTCTAACCAAAACTCACACTTAGATAACTTTGCATATAACTTCTTTTCCTTTAACACTTGCAGCACAATTCGCAAATGCTCAGCATGTTCTTCTTCTGATTTGGAATATATTAAGATATCGTCAGTGAATACTACCATAAACCGATCCAAATAAGTATGAAAGATACGGTTCATATACTCCATAAACACACCTGGTGCGTTAGTAACACCAAAAGGCATCACTGAATATTCATAGTGTCCATATCGAGTTTGGAAAGCTGGCTTCTGAATATCCTCACTCTTTACTCGAATTTGGTGATATCCCGACCTCAAGTCAATCTTGCTAAAGACGCATGCATCTACCAATTGATCCATCAAATCATCTATCCTCGGAAGTGGATACTTGTTTTTGATCATCACTTTGTTTAATTGTCGATAGTCCACACAAAGTCTCATACTACCATCCTTCTTTTTCACTAGCAACACCGGAGCTCCCCAAGGTGATACACTTAGTCTAATAAATTTCTTTTCAAGCAATTCTTCCAGTTGTTTCTTCAATTCTACTAATTCAAATGCTGACATTCGATAGGGTGCCATAATGTCATACCCCAAATTTACCCGCCTTAGTGCTACCGTCAAATTTATTTTCGAACTTGAGTTTTACAGATATAAATTCATTTGATTTAATTATATTAACATTCTGAGATTTTTTAATAAAAATTCGCTTTCAAGTGTTTGAAAATATAATAATTATTTGTAAAAATAACGAATAATTGTTCGCTGTCATATACTTTCAATTGACTTTTTACTTTTGAATAAGTATGATAGCACAATTGGTAAGAGAGAAAGACCAATAAGCAGAAGGTTATAGGTTCAAATCTCACTCAGTGCACTTTAAATATTTTTGCTGTTACTAACTTTATTTTCATTTTCTAAACCACAAAAATCATATATTTTATTATTAAATTATTATTTTCGTATTTATTTATTATATTTTGAAAATATTATTTTTTATTAAAATATTTATTTTATTTAAAAAAATATTCAAAATAAGTTATAAATAGATAAAATTTAATTTGGGTCTTTTATTCACTTTGTGTTAGCTTTCTCTCCAAGTTTTTAACCTAATTTTACTCTATAAATAAGACTCATTGTTGTCTTAATTTTTCATCAAGAATTCATCCAGAAATATTCACAATTTCCACCGTATCAACAATCATACAAAACTTTGCAATTTCCTCAAACACACACAATTTCATTCACACTTTGGTTTTTTATCTCTTTCAACAAATTTATTGTTTTCAAAATCTCTTTTACTATTGATGTTTTTGGCCGAGGATTAAATAGGAGGTCTCTCACTTATTTTCAATTATATGTTTTTAAACCAAATGATGATGATTATGATGGTTATTTATTTTTCTGAAAAAATTATTATGATGTTGACAAAGTGCATAGGGGGCGGGGCGATTAAACACATCCATAAACTTTCTACTGTACAATAATACATATTACACATAAGCACTTACCCTTAAAGTATAAACCAACGTTTCTACTAAAAGTTCACATATTTTCATCCACTTTTCTTACACCAAAAACCAGTATTTCCTCCAAATCAAATTTCAAAATATTATTCAAGCCACCTTCATATTTTCCTTCAAATCCAACAAAATCAATCACTGTAAAAAACATACAACAACTCAGTAGCATCCAGCAAGAAAAAGCATAGGAGAGGAATTGAAATAAGAATCGAATCACCGAAGCATAGAGGCAGCCTCTCACCACATCAGTTTCTTTTTTTCTATTAAAAGGATTTAATCAAAATTTAGGGCATGTTTTTTAGGTTTTTCTTGGTAATCTAAATATTTTTCACTGGGTGAATCTATTATATTTAATTTGTTTTAATTAGTTTAGTAGATTAAAGTAATCTATGATAAAACAATAATATCAAAAATATTAAAATATGTCATGATTAATTTCGTCGTGTAATTTATTTTTTTTGGATTAATTATACTAGACTAAGTAATTTGTACATATTCTCTTATTAAATCTAAACATAATTCACAATTAACCTTACATAAAACTAAACATTTTAATTAATTAACTCAACATTTTCGCGAATAATAGGATGTCCATCTTCAAGTATTTAAATCGGTCGATACATCGTTTATCGGTTTATTACACTAAATCAAACAATTAAAAAAAAGCACGCAATTTACTAATGCGCGACACATGGTCAATATCTGACCACGTGGTGAGGAGACTATATCAGACTTCCCACCTTACGTCTCATAACAGCTAACCAACGATAAATCATTTTTCCACTAATCTAACAAAAACTACAAGATATTTTCGGAAAAGGGTTAAGGAGAATTAATTTCAAGTTTAACTATGAACTACGTCTACAATCACTCAATTTACAACTCATACAAAGTTCAAGGGTAATTCGAAAATAATTATACGCAACCCTATAAAAAACACCAACCCATACGAACTACGAGTTAAGACTCTGATTCCTCATAAGAGGATACATAGGCATACGATCGAAAATCGTGGTGAGTCTTGCTAATTAAAATTTAAAACCCTGTTTACCCCAAACCTAAACCTAGAGCTTAATATCCTTGTGAAAAAGGTGGATGAAAGGTGCCTAACACCTTCCTTTCATCTAATTGAGTCTGAAACCTAGAATCTCTGTCCGCGAATTAGGGTTTTCTATTAGGTTCCCTTTCCTAGGATAAAAACTAATAGCGGCGACTCTTGATTAAAAATCCAGTTGCTACACATAGAAACAAGTTTGGTACCTTTAACAAGATCAATATAAAATTCTACTTCCCTTGCTGGAGGCACGTTTGTAATGTCATATGGGAAAATTTTCGAAAATTCACGCATAATTTGCAACTTATCTAAAGCAGCCTGATTCTCAACGGACAAGAACACCATTAATGAAAATACCAAAGCTTCATCTTGCATCAATTCCTTCAACTGTCTAGTAGATAAGAATCTTGCTTCCTTTTCCTCATCAGAAGTAGAAAACCGCACATGTTTGTTGTAACAATTAATATGAACATAATCATATTCCAACCAGTTCATACCCAAAATTACATCCAAACCACTCAGCGGTAAACAAACTAGATCAATAAATAAGTCTTTGTCATAGATGAACAAAGGACACTTCAAGCATACTAGAGAAGTAGTCATCAATCCCTTAACTGGAGTTTCGATAACCATTTCTCCATTCATAGAGGATAACTCGATACCCAACTTTTTATCACAATCAGCAGCAATAAAACAATATGTAGCACTAGTATCGATAATAGTAATTAAATGAGTATTATTAATGAAGCAAATACCTCTAATCGAATGGTCTCCACTAGATGTCTGAGTTCCAGCTAAAGCAAAAACTTTCCCACCATTCTGAGCTTTCTTCGGTTTCTGGCACTGAGTACTGATGTGTCCTTCCTCACCACAGTTGAAACATATCACTGCATTGTGTCTACAGTCAGCTACCTCATTCCCAGCTGTTGTACCCCAAAATTTGCCCTCTCCTTCTTCAGGAAATCATCTTGGATTTTCAAGGTCCCTCTGAAATAAATCCAAGTCCAGAACTGTCATTTTTGCCCAATCAAACCACTTACAAGAGCAAGATGATCACACAAGCTCTAAAGACAACGCTTTTATCTTGAGAAAAATCAAATTCTAAGTACTTGGAATGTTTCTCTAAAAAAATGAGTGTTTAAGAAAAAATCAGCGCTTCAGAACTTCTGGACCAATTCCAGATAAAAACGGTCAGAAGTTGCAAGCTTGGCTCAGCGTAGTCAGAAGTTGGCTCTTCAGCAGCTACATCAGCTCAATCAGAAGTTGTAAACGTGGTTCAATATGTAAGCCTCAGACAGAACATGACTCTTTCAACAGTTACACAAGCTCAGTCAGAATTTGCTAAAGGAATGCAAAAGAAGCAGGGAAGTCTGAAGGCTCTTTCAGAACATGCTGAAATCAGAAGATGAAAAGGTCAGAAGAGTGGGTGTTACACTGATACAGAATCTCTAAGCCCAGGAGGTCCAAAAGCAAATCCAAGGAACGTATCAGAAAAATCAGGAGAATCCCCAGAACTTACTAAGACAACAGGAAGCCAAGGCCAGAGCATGGTTTACGCTGTTCTTTTTGAAACAGAACTGCTGATTCAACGTTGGTTTCCATTACCAGAATATTGATGTTGATAGGTCTTATCACCATTTAATGCTCATTAATGCTTCCAACCACTCCTGAACATTCATCCAAGTAATCCCTTCACGTGTGGCTTGGAAAACGCCTTTATGCAGATTCTGGCATGGGTCTACACGCCACCACCCACTTAAGAGGTCACTTCTCTCCAATCCACGCCTGCTGCTGCAGCCTAGGCTGAAGGCTATCTATTATCACAACTTCCCAGGAATTTCTGTCAAAGAACAATTCAAACTCTGTTGGCGCTTTAATGTTCAAGACACCCACAAGAACTTTGCCTATAAATAGAGAGTCATTGTCCACTGAAAAAGGGCGTTCAAGAAACAGAAAAATTGCTAAGAGAGAAACAGAAACCCTTAGCAAGATAGTGTTCCGAAACTCTGCCAAAATCTCCAGTTGTTTCATAACTTTGAATTTCTCATCTTCAACTTTATCCGATACCCAGTTTTCTGTGTGAACTAATAAACCTCTTTTCAAACTTCTGACCCTACATACGCATACACCTTCACCTGCTTTTTTCAAAAAGAATCTATCCAGAACACCATCAGAGCCAAAAGCTAGCGTTCACCCACAAACTTTCCCAACAGCCAGGTAAGCACCTGCTGACCTTCATCACACTGTTAAGCATCATCAGTTGTGCATACTCAAATAAACATAATGTAAATATCATGTTGTTGCTGTTTATATTCTGAGGATTTTCATACCTCAGAATGTTCTGAGCCAGTGTAGGACTTGCCTGTGACCTTGTTGGTTCTGCCCTCTGAAACATTTTGACATTTGTTGGATCTGTTCCAAATATGTTTCCTGTTTTGTGGAATAACAACAAAATTGCAGATGTTCTGATTAGTACAAGGAAAAGCCAAGTGCTGACTTTGACGTTAGCACATCTGAAGCCTGTTTTGCTGTCAATGATATCAGAACCTCTGAGAGTTATTGCCTTTCCAGCAGAATCAGAGCTTCTGGTTTCTCCACTAACAAACTTCTGTCTTGCAGCGCAGGGGGGTCAGAACTTCTGATTTCCCCACTAACAGGGTTCTGTTTTGCAGGTGCCAGAGTCAGAAGTTCTGAGTCATACAGTTTAACCAAGAGGTTGATCATCTGGCAGCGGATCTGAGTCAGAACTTCTGATGACCTCTCAGCAGCGCGCTGGCTCCCTCTCTCTCTCTCTATATCTTGTTTTTGGCTATTTTCTTTTTTGTCTATTTTTCTCGTTTAACCCCCCATGTACAAATGTGTATCCCCACTCCCTAATTGTTGTAATAGCGTAGGATTTTATATTTCCGCTTTTTATTGCTAGTAATTAGGACGTGTATGGCAAGATAAAATCAATGAAATAGAAAATCCTAGTTCAAAGAAAAAACTCTTGTATGCAATAAAACACACTTGCACACTAACACCCCTAGGGTTGCATCCACTTGTTACCTTTCAAAATTGGGCCATATTGCATGTTAGGTCTCTTTGGGCAAAACAAACAATTCAAATGATCATAGTCCCTCGATGACGCTTTCGAAAGTTGCCTAAAAATGATCAAGTCCCTTAAAGAAAAAAAATTGCCCAAAGATACTTGGCACCATTGGAATTATGGTCTAAACGATGACCCGCGCCCGTCCCTCTCACGTCCTAACACAAGATTGTCCACCAAATACAATGGTGGAACAAAATTGTTAAAAGGGTTAAAATATAGCAATAATCTTTGAGAAAATTTAGGAGTAGACAAACTCTTAGTTACTTGAATCAAACTTGCAAAACAAAACACTTGCCTATTTTCTAAACCACACATCACTACACTTTCAAAAACAACTTTCAAAAACAAATGAAAACCTTTTCAAAAGACATACACCTTTGTATACATCCCAACATGGATCATTACAAAGGTTGCCACCACATTGGCTTCTTTTCAAAACATTTTCAAACACACACACACAAAGCACCATTTCAAACAATTGAGAATTAAGGCAAGTTGATCTAAGCAAGTAACTAAGAGCCCATGGATAACCATGGATAGAAAGGGTGTTAATACCTTCCCTTTCTATAATCTACTCCCCGAACCCAAGAAAACATCTCAAAGGTTTTTGCTGTGCTTTTTAACCTTTCCTTAGGATAAAATAAAAAGTCGGTGGCGACTCTTGCTCAACTGAAACATTTGCAAAAACAAACGCAAAACCATAGTCAGTTCTCCCACTGTATCACAGAACTGGCGACTCTGCTGGGGATAAATTTAAAAGTGGAGAAACCTTAGGGCTTAGATCACCCTCTTGCATGACTAATTGTTTGATTTGATTGCTTTATATTTTGGCTCTCTTGTTTGGGTTTGCAATCCTACACCCGGATTTTGGGAAACATTCATAGATAGCAATACGTTGTGGAAACTGTGCGGGGTATACCGACACAGTCGAAGCAATAACTATATTAGTGCGACATATTTGTGAGTACCGGTAACCCTTGAGTTCAATCAAGGAGAGTACGGGGCCGCTGAGTGATGTCACTAAGCACTAATGACCTAGAACCTTACTTGACCATCTTGGCCTTTTATTAGGGGTAGTGAGATGACCGGCTTTGGTGCAGTCTGAAGTTGGTAGATACTCGATACTACACTCATTGAGGGTTATTTTCTTGGAATATTTTGGTCGCTAGTTAAGTGGCTAAACCAAAACAATGAACAATGAAAACAATCCAGTGATATTGAGCTCCTTAGAACCCGGTGACTATTTATAGGACAGGTTTTTAAGCCAACTACACTCAAGAGGGTACTTACCTATGAAACCCCATGCAAGCCTGAAACTAGGGTTTGGTGTGATTTGCTTGTACATATGTTTGTGCATACATCATGAACATCATAAAGCATCATATGCATTCACTAACCATTTCAAAGGTTTGGATCTTCATCTTTGTTCTTGTTTTGTAGGTCATGGAAATTCCTCGCAGAAAAACCATTCAAGTCAACCTTGTGAGAGTCTCTCCTCAACTCAAGGAGCTCACCTCAAGAATTCCGGAAAGCTCATCCTTCAGTGAAAGACATGGTAGACTGCTCAGCTTAGTCAACACCAACATTGAAGAAGACATGATGAAAGTGCTATTCCAGTTCTTTGACCCTCTTCACCACTGTTTCACTTTCCCTGACTATCAGTTGGTACCCACTTTGGAGGAGTTTTCTCAACTCCTGAGAATTCCTATCCTCAATCAACTACCTTTCAACGGTACGGAAAAGGAACCAAAGCCGGAAGATGTTGCTCGAGCATTACATCTACATCCTTCTGACATCAAGGGGAATTGGGAAACTAGAAGCGGCGTCAAAGGCTTCTTAGCAAAATTCTTGTTTGAGAAGGCACAAGAATGTTGGAATTCATTGGACCTACAAGCCTTTGAAGAGATTGTGGCACTCCTTATCTATGGGTTGGTCCTATTCCCAAATTCTGACCAATTGGTAGATGTCAACGCCGTCAAAATCTTCTTGTCCAGAAATCCAATACCAACATTGCTTGGGGACATCCTTCACTCATTTTACACACGAACAATGAGAAAGAGGGATGTTCTCATGTGTTGTACTCCTCTCCTTGCAAGGTGGTTTATTTCGCACCTTCCACAATCTGTCCTGAAGAATGACCAAGGCTCAAGGTGGTCCCAACGGTTGATGACTCTTACTCACTCTGATGTACATTGGTGTTCTCGGTCCAGAGAAAATGTCATCATTATCGACCGTTATGGAGAGTTTCCTAATGTTCCTTTACTTGGAATCAGAGGAGGTATCACCTACAACCCTTGTCTGGCTTTGAGGCAATTTGGATATGCACGAAGAGATGGCCCTCACGACATGTTGATTCCTGACCTAGTTTTTGACTTCGACAACGATGCGCAAGGACTTCGCCAAAGATTCATCAGAGCTTGGGGGAGGCCCAACAAGGTTGACAACAAGACTCTGGGACACAAGAACTCCATCCCTCTTGAACCTTATCTCAAGTGGGTACGAGCCTGAGCCCAGAGTCTAATGATGCCTTATCCTCATGTTCTCCCTGTGATTAAAGAGCCTGTTAAGGAAGGAGAGGTTCCCTACACCATCCTACATCCTGACATGCCTACATCGTGGGAGGAGATGCAGAAGAGTTGGATCCAACTCAAGGAGGAACGGAACACTTTTGAAGCCAGCTTCTACGCCAACGAGAAGAAGGTTTTAGAGCTCACCCGCCGACTCCATGAGCAAGAGGCCCTCAACACCTACATTGCGCCAAAGAGGATGCGCATCATCTTTTTACCTTGAGAAGTTGTTTTTGTAATATTTGGCCCATGGGGCATTTATGTACTAACAAATCTTTTCTTATTAATATGACGTGCGTTCTTTTTGTTTGCAACAATTGTGAATTTCTAAAACCCTTGAATGCATTGCATAGATAGCATCTCATGCATCATGTGCATAACAGGTACCCCTTTTTTTCTACAGGTTGCTTAATCTTCTTCGCTGTTTACTTTGAACAGTCATCATGAATCCAAATTCATCCAGTGAGCAAGCAATCAAGGCCCTTCAGGCCCAAAGTGCCCAGTTTCAAGAGATGGTCCTAAGCCTGGCCCAAGGTCAGCAAGAGTTGAAAGCTCTACTCCTGAAGAAGAAGAAGAAGAAGAAGAAGAGAACTGCGTTATTCAATACCGAACGCAGGTTTGGGAACACACTCCATAACGAGGCTGATCCTACTACTTCCTCTGCAGAGAAAGATAGTCCCCAAGGGGGAGGAGCTCCTAGTCCTGCAGTCTCTGACAACGAGACGGACTACAATGACGAACAATACCCACCTGCTGATGACCGGTACAAGCAATTAGAATACCGCTTGAGTGCCATGGAGATTCAGAATGTGCCGGGGCTGGATTTCGGAGATTTGGGGTTATCTTCTGGGGTAGTAATCCCACACAAGTTTAAGGCGCCTGCCTTTGCCAAATATGACGGGGCCTCCTGTCCAAAGCTGCATCTAAGGTCGTACGTAAGGAAGATCCAACCTTACACGGCAAATAAGAATCTTTGGATCCACTTCTTCCAAGATAGCCTTTCGGGGTCACAGCTTGAGTGGTTCTATCAACTAGATGGAACTAGTATCCGACATTGGGAAGATTTGGCGACCGCATTTTATAGACAATATCAATACAATTTTGACCTCTCTCCTACGCGTACCCAACTTCAGGGTATGTCTCTAGGAACGGGCGAAGGGTTCAAAGAATATGCACAAAAATGGAGAGATTTGGCTGGCAGGGTGCAGCCTCCATTGACTGATCGTGAGCTGGTTGATATGTTTCTAGGGACCTTGTCTGGTCCATTTTTCAATCATTTGGTTGGTAACTCCTCAGCTGGGTTTACGGATTTGATTCTGACGGGTGAAAGGATAGAAGCTGGCATCAGATCAGGAAAGATACAAAAAGCTGCCTCCACAAGTACTGAGAAGAGGCCTTTCAAGAAAGAAGCAAATGTCGTCTATGGTCCTAGAAGACAAGTCAAGCCAGAAAGCCGCCAAGCCGTCAATGCCTTGGTCATTTCAAAGCCTGTTGCTGCTCCTCAGCAGTACAATCAACAAAGAGGTGAAAGGCCCAAGAGGCAGTATACTCGGCTGAGTATGACCTTGTCGCAAATCTTACCGCAACTGTTATCAACTAACTTGGTGACCATCAAAGAGGCTCCGAAGGCCGTGAACACTGCATCTCCTAAATATAACCCAAATGCCCGTTGTGCTTATCATTCTGATAGCCCCGGGCATACTACTGATGATTACTGGGCCCTGAGAAATAAGGTGCAAGACCTTATCGATGCGAAGGAAATTCAGTTTGAGGCGCCTGAGAGGCCAAATGTTGTAACTGCTCCTATGCCCCAGCATAGAGTAAATGCCATTGAGGAAGATTTGTATGCTGTTTCAGTGAATGATGTTGCTACCCCTCTTTTAACTATTAAGAGGAACTTACTACTAGCCAGTTTATTTCCAGGTTGTAGCAAGGGTTGCCTCCTGTGTGCTGCTATCCCTACCGGTTGTCCGCTGCTGAAATCAGGCATCAAAAGCCTGATGGATAACAAAGAAATTATGTTCATGAAAACTGTTGTTTCGTTTGTTTCCACTGAAGAAGTATCAGTTGTCATAATCTTCAACAATCCTACCAAGGCTCTCCCAAGGAAGCCAGTCCAAATTATATCTGTTGCACCCATTACTATTACTGTTCCAGGGCCTCTCCCCTATGAATCTAACAAGGTTGTCCCATGGCATTATGGGGCAGACGTGTACGTGCTTGGAGTGAAGCAGGAGTTCAACACCAGTACCAGTATCAGTAACATCACTGGTCCCGCCAAGATTACTCGCAGTGGCAGGCTCTTCTCGCCTGACATTGCACCGCCAGTTATCCGAAAGCCGCTTATCATCACACCCGCAAGTGTGCATGTTCCAAATCAAGTTCCTGTGTCTACTACTGTCGCCGAGTCCTCTGATGCTCGGGGCAAAGAAGTTGCTACCGATTTTCCTGCCAGGACGGAGGCACCAAAAAAGACTGCTGTTGAAGCCTCCCAACAAGAGATGGAGGAAATCCTTAAAATCATTAAAAAGAGTGACTTCAATGTCGTTGAACAGTTGGGGCATACCCCCTCCAAAATCTCTATGCTATCATTGCTGCTATGCTCAGAGGCCCATGCAAAAGCCCTGATTTCATTTCTGAAAACGGCCCATGTGCCGCAAGAGACCTCTGCAGATCTGTTCACTGACTGTGTGGCTAATTTGACAGCTGACAATGGCTTGGGGTTCTCGGATGCTGACCTTACCGCCAAAGGGAAAAAACACAATGATGCCCTGCACGTCTCTATAGAGTGCAGGGGCACTACTCTCGCACACGTATTGGTGGATACCGGTTCTTCCCTGAATGTTTTTCCCAAGAAGGCATTGGATCGCTTGGATTGTGAGGGCCTGGAATTGAAACCTAGTAACATCATTGTTAGAGCCTTCGACGGTTCTAAGAGGATGGTGCACGGTGAGGTAGACATTCCTATTTGTGTGGGTTCTCAAGTCTTCAACTCAACGTTCTACGTGATGGATATTCGTCCATCTTATTCCTGCTTGTTGGGTCGACCCTGGATTCACAAGGCTGGGGCAGTAACATCCACTCTACACCAAAAGCTCAAATACCCTGTCAAAGGGAAGATTGTTACTGTGCATGGTGAGGAGGAATACATGGTAAGTCACTTGAATTCATTCTGGTATATCGAGATGGACGGGGAGTTTATTGAAACCCCCTTTCAGCATTTTGAGGAAGTACCTCCAACGTTGGCATCGGCTGAAACAGTGGTTAAAAAAGACTTTCCGTTGAAGATGGCTTCCATGAAGGATGCCCAGGCTGTAATTGAGAAAGGCAAATGTGTAAACTGGGGTCAGCTTCCTGACTTCACTCAAAAGACCGACAGGTTTGGGCTGGGCTTCACTGCAGAGGCTCAGAGGGCTGTGCGCAAAGAAAGGATCAGAAAGGCTCCAGTATTCATAACCAATCCAAGGGTGAATGCTATCGAGGAAGACATAGAGGAAGCAGAGTTTGACAGTTGGATCTATCCAACCACCGACAACGGACCAAGCAACTGGACGGCAAAGGATTTTACACCTATTACATTTGTCACACAGTAATTAACTCTTTTGTGTTCAATTTGTAATAAACAATATGTTGAAACTTCTATTGGCTCGGTGTCCTACCCGGGGCATCGTAGCTCCATTTATGAGGGCTTTTTGTATGACATTTCCATATATCATTAATCAAAACATTGGACGTTTGTTGCATTTCAAATCTTGTGCTCTTTTTCTTTCTGTGTTATATATTGCAAAACAGCTATATTTACACACACTCACTTATACAGGTTTCAATCCACTCTGGATCTCACTGGTAACAGCTCTGCTACCACAAGTTATGACTTTGAGAATCCGATCAACTTGGCCGAGGACGAAGGTGAAGATAACTGCGAAGTGCCTGGTGAACTCGCAAGACTGCTACTCCAGGAAGAGAGGGCCATTCAGCCGCATGAAGAGCCCGTGGAAACAGTGAACCTGGGTACTGAGACAGATAGAAAAGAGGTCAAGATTGGTGCCAATCTAGAGCTCAGCGTGAAGCAACGATTGATCCAGATGCTGCATGATTACATGGTGATCTTTGCTTGGTCCTACGAAGACATGCCTGGTTTGGATGCCGACATTGTGGTCCATCATCTGCCTACCAAGGAAGACTGCCCTCCGGTAAAGCAAAAGGTCTGCCGCATGCGTCCAGAGATGTCCGAAAAGATCAAAGCTGAGGTCATGAAGCAATTCGATGTCGGGTTTCTAGCAGTGACTTCTTACCCGCAGTGGGTTGCCAATGTGGTGCCAGTACCGAAGAAGGACGGTAAGGTCAGAATGTGTGTTGAATACAGGGATCTAAACAGGGCAAGCCCCAAGGATGACTTCCCCCTACCTCACATCGACGTTCTTGTTGACAATACTGCCCAACACAAGGTGTTCTCCTTCATGGATGGCTTTTCAGGGTATAATCAGATCAAAATGGCTCCGGAAGATATGGAAAAGACTACCTTTGTGACTCAGTGGGGCACCTTCTGCTACAAGGTCATGCCGTTCGGGTTGAAAAATGATGGGGCAACCTACCAACGCGCCATGGTTGATTTATTTCATGATATGATCCATCATGAGATTGAGGTATACGTTGACGACATGATTGCAAGGTCTCAAACTGAGGAGGAACACCTTGACCATCTGCGGAAGCTGTTTGACCGACTGAAGTTATACAAGCTGAGGTTGAATCCAAACAAATGTACCTTTGGGGTGAGGTCCGGAAAATTGCTAGGTTTCATTGTAAGCGATAAAGGTATTCAGGTGGACCCTGCCAAGGTAAAAGTCATACAAGAGATGCCGACTCCCAAGACAGAAAAAGAAGTCAGAGGCTTTCTGGGACGACTGAATTACATTGCCTGATTCATCTCACATCTAACTGCTACTTGTGAGCCAATCTTCAAATTGCTGAAGAAAGATCAAGTAGTACGCTGGAACGATGAATGTCAGGCTGCTTTTGAAAAGATAAAGGAGTACCTCCAAGAGCCACCCATTCTTATGCCACCAGTGGAAGGGAGACCTCTAATACTATACTTGACAGTACTTGACAACTCGATGGGGTGTGTGCTGGGGCAGCATGACGAGTCTGGCCGAAAAGAGCACGCTATTTATTACCTGAGCAAAAAGTTTACCGACTGTGAGTCTCGTTACTCACTGCTCGAGAAAACTTGCTGCGCTCTGGTATGGGTTGCTCGCCGGCTGAGACAGTATATGTTGACTCACACCACTCTGTTGATTTCAAAGATGGATCCCATCAAGTACATATTCGAAAAGCCTGCTCTGTCTAGAAGAATAGCAAGATGGCAAATGATCTTGACAAAATATGATATCCAGTATACAACTCAAAAAGCAATCAAGGGAAGTGTATTGGCAGATCATTTGGCACACCAACCTGTGGACGATTACCAATCATTGAACTTTGAATTTCCGGACGAAGACATCATGGTGGTAATTGATTATGAAGTGCCTGGACCGGATGAAGGACCTGAGGAAGGATCCCGATGGTCTATGCATTTTGACGGAGCCTCCAACACTTTGGGTAACGGCATTGGCGCTGTAATCATATCTCCCAAAGGAACTCATACTCCACTCACCGCCCGACTGTGTTTCAACTGCACCAACAACATGGCAGAATACGAGGCGTGTATCATGGGTCTTCAAGCTGCAATCGACTTAAGGATCAAGTTTCTGAGTGTCTTCGGAGATTCCGCTCTCGTGATTAATCAGATCAAAGGCGAGTGGGATACGAAACACCTGAATCTTATTCCTTACAAGGAGTATGTGTTGACTTTGCTTCCCTATTTTGAAGAGATAACTTTCGAACACTTCCCAAGAGAGGAGAATCAGTTAGCGGACGCACTAGCTACGATGTCTTCAATGTTCAAAGTCAAATGGGACAATGAGGCTCCCCGGATCATTATCTGGAAGTTGGACGAACCTGCATACTGCTGCGACCTTGAGGCCGAAAAGGTGACTGAAAAACCCTGGTATCATGAGGTGAAGAGATACTTGGAAGCTCAGGAATACCCTGAAGGTGCATCTGTCAACGACAAGAAGTTCATGAGAAGGTTTGCGGCAAAATTCTTCCTCAGCAACGGCATTCTCTACAAAAGGAACCATGATTCAACTCTATTGCGTTGTGTGGATAAGGCTGAAGCAGAGAAGATCATGGTAGAACTACATGAAGGTACATTCGGAACACATTCCAGTGGACATACCATGGCAAAGAAAATCCTTAGGGCAGGATATTTCTGGTCCACAATGGAAGCCGACTGTTACCAACATTCTCGAACCTGTCATAAGTGCCAGATCTATGCTGATAAGGTGCACATCCCTCCGGTTCCTCTGAACGTCCTGACGGAACCATGGCCTTTTGCAATGTGGGGCATTGATATGATCGGCGAGATCCGACCGACGGCATCCAACGGGCATCGCTTCATCTTGGTAGCAATTGATTACTTCACGAAGTGGGTTGAGGCAGCTTCCTACGCCACCGTAACCAAGAGCGTCGTGGCACGTTTCATCCGGCATAACCTGATCTGTCGGTACGGCGTCCCGGAAAGAATCATTACGGACAATGGTACCAATCTTAATAACAAGATGATCACTGAGCTCTGCGAGCAATTTAAGATACAGCACCACAACTCTTCTCCTTACCGGCCGAAGATGAATGGGGCTGTAGAAGCAGCTAATAAGAACATCAAGAAAATTGTGCAGAAGATGACAGTGACCTATAAAGATTGGCACGAGATGTTACCGTTTGCTCTTCATGGGTACCGTACCTCAGCAAGGACATCAACCAGGGCAACTCCTTTTTCCTTGGTCTACGGCATGGAGGCAGTCTTGCCAATTGAAGTCCAGATACCCTCTCTCCGGATAATGAAGGATGCAGACTTGAGTAAAGATGACTGGATCCAGACTCGACTTGATCAATTAAACCTGATTGACGAAAAGAGACACCGTTATCTGTCATGGTCAGACGTACCAAAAACGGATGATCAGGGCATTTAACAAGAAAGTCAGACCACAAGAGTATCAAGTTGGGGACTTGGTAATCAAGCGCATCATCCTTCCTCAAAATGATCCCCGGGGCAAATGGACCCCTACGTACGAAGGGTCGTTTGTGGTTAAACATGTGTTCTCAGGAGGAGCCATGATTCTAACCACCATGGATGGTGACGACCTTCCTCACCCCGCCAATGCAGACATAGTAAAAAGATACTACGCATGAATAAAAGACCCGCTAGGTTGACATACCTAGGCAAAAATAAGGGCTTCCCGACGAACCAAAAGGGTTCGGGCAAAAATAAGGGATGAAAATAAAAAAAATCTGTACACCCGGCAAGTCGAAAACCTGAAAAGGCGGCTTGGGCAAAAATGGGTATCCCGGTGGACTGAAAACCCGAAAGGGCGGTCCAGGCAAAAGTTAGGGATAAAGCGTAACACTATGTCTCATTGGATCACTTTGCATCCAGAATTCGGCATCAACTATCTGGCTCAGACTTCGGCATCGATCAATCAGCTTCATCTTCAACTAAGAAGCAAAGTGATGAGACGCTTGAAGATATAAAGGTGATAGCAGAGTTGGAACCCAGTGGGAATATTGTGCACATAGCTGTTTTGTTTCCTTTTCAAAATTGTATAAACTTTGTGTTATTCGGCGGCGTTCTCTTACTAGGACGTCAGCCTCTTGTACAAAAAACGCCTATTTACAGGCAAATTTCAAAATCAATACAGATTCAGTTTTCCAAACAGATTGCCAATTGTTTTTCTTTTTTTTTGTTTTGTCTTGCGAAGAACGTCCAATGTTCATTTTTGATATATGCATTTGACATTAAATTGCTAATTCATAAATACTTGCATGTGAAACAAAAGACTAATTACAGGTGACATCAGAAATAGGGGCAATGTAAAGTTGTCTGATGCAGTCTGGTTTCTTTGTTCGCCAAGGTACCAAGGTAGGTTCAACTGAAGAATGTGATCAAGTTACCTCAACTCTCCACAGAGTAAGACAAGATAGCAACATTCCCCAACGGAATACAAACATTTTCAACAAGCATCCCCGACAGTCTTGATCTAAGATTGTTCCCCGGCGGTATATACGGACACTCCAGTGGAATCATTTTCCGGTACAGTCTGAAGGTTTCCCCAAGAGAGTGGAATTCTTACCCCTAGCAGGTCTTGAAGCTTATCCCCAGTAGATTCTTGAAGCTTATCCCCTGCAGAGTACGGACGTCTCTCCCGAGTTTTATTCAAAGTTATTCCTCACAAGGGCTTATAACTGGGTTATCCTCAGCTATTTGCCACGGAAGATCGTCCTCGGCGAAGTTCTTTCAATCCCCAGCGGAGCTCATCAAAGTTCCCCAACATAACTTATCAACACAATCCCCAGCGGAGTCCATCATTGAAATCCTCAGTGAAGCTCTCGTCAAACTTCAGCGAAGTATCTCTTCCCACTGAGTAATTCCCCTCAGAGTAATCTCTCCAACAAGTTTATTCCCCAACGGAGTCATCTTCTCCTACCGGTGTATTCTTGCAACCGTCATCCCCAGCAGAAACAAAGAACTCTACTCTTCAACGTCAGCCCAGGATTTAATTCCCCAGCTGGTCGTCAAGGATTTATTTTCCTAGATGGAAATACATTCATAAACATTTCACATTTCATACATCTTGCTTACATACATGATAAAGTGCATACAACACTATCTCATGTTGAACATCATGACATCATGCATTTCATACATCATGACATTGCATACAACTGATGTTTTACCTTTTTCAGGAAAAAGACAACTA
The DNA here is from genome assembly GCA_948472305.1 of Vicia faba. Taxonomy (NCBI): domain Eukaryota; kingdom Viridiplantae; phylum Streptophyta; class Magnoliopsida; order Fabales; family Fabaceae; genus Vicia; species Vicia faba. The sequence goes on from OX451735.1 coordinate 470,531,089, forward strand.
CCTCCAACTGTCACAGTTTCCAGATTCGATTCCTGTATCTAACCAGGGCACATCTGTGAGTGATTAGTTTCCAGATTCGATTCCTGTATCTAGCCAGGGCACATCTGAAGAGTTTGAAGATTCGATTCCTGTATCCAGCCAGGGCATATCTATCAGCTACCATTATTTCCAGACTCGATTCCTGTATCTAGCCAGGGCATGTCTGAAGAGTTTGAAGATTCGATTCCTGCATCCAGCCAGGGCATATCTATTGACGACTATTTCCATATTCGATTCCTGTATCCAGCCAGGGCATATCTGTTGACCATAATTCCATATTCGATTCCAGCATCCAGCCAGGGCATATCTGTTGACAACAATTCCGGACTCGATTCCTGTATCTAGCCAGGGCACGTCTGAAGAGTTTGAAGATTCGATTCCTGTATCCAGCCAGGGCATATCTATCAACTACCACAATTCCAGATTCGATACCTGTATCCAGCCAGGGCATATCTGTGAGCAACCGAGTGTAGATTCGACACCTGTATCTAGCCAGGGAATGTCTGCATGAAGAAGATTGAAGATCAAACACCTGTAACAGGCCAGGAAACCATCTTCCTTTCTCAAAATACACGAGTTCTCGCTAAGGAATCTCTTACGCGATCGACACTTCCAAATGGCATCTATAAGCCCATTCCCGACAAGGTTCTGTCACGTCTCCAGATGGCATCTATAAGCCCATCTCTCTATCCACCATCTCTCCAAATGGCATCTATAAGCCCATTCCCGCCGTCACATTGCTGATACTCTACTATGCGAGTGCAAATTTCCGGGCACTCTAGTGTCCAATCTCCTTTCACCTTCGAGTCGCGAAAGGCAAACTTGCCAATCTAACTCTTCAGGTTCAAGAAGATTGAACAGGGGCAACTGTTGTACCCCAAAATTTGCCCTCTCCTTCTTCAGTAAATCATCTTGGATTTTCAAGGTCCCTCTGAAATAAATCCAAGTCCAGAACTGTCATTTTTGCCCAATCAAACCACTTACAAGAGCAAGATGATCACACAAGCTCTAAAGACAACGCTTTTATCTTGAGAAAAATCAAATTCTAAGTACTTGGAATGTTTCTCTAAAAAAATGAGTGTTTAAGAAAAAATCAGCGCTTCAGAACTTCTGGACCAATTCCAGATAAAAACGGTCAGAAGTTGCAAGCTTGGCTCAGCGTAGTCAGAAGTTGGCTCTTCAGCAGCTCAATCAAAAGTTGTAAACATGGTTCAATATGTAAGCCTTAGACAGAACATGACTCTTTCAGCAGTTACACAAGCTCAGTCAGAATTTGCTAAAGGAATGCAAAAGAAGCAGGGAAGTCTGAAGGCTCTTTCAGAACATGCTGAAATCAGAAGATGAAAAGGTCAGAAGAGTGGGTGTTACACTGATACAGAATCTCTAAGCCCAGGAGGTCCAGAAGCAAATCCAAGGAACGTATCAGAAAAATCAGGAGAATCCCCAGAACTTACTAAGACAACAGGAAGCCAAGGCCAGAGCATGGTTTACGCTGTTCTTTTTGAAACAGAACTGCTGATTCAACATTGGTTTCCATTACCAGAATATTGATGTTGATAGGTCTTATCACCATTTAATGCTCATTAATGCTTCCAACCACTCCTGAACATTCATCCAAGTAATCCCTTCACGTGTGGCTTGGAAAACGCCTTTATGCAGATTCTGGCATGGGTCTACACGCCACCGCCCACTTAAGAGGTCACTTCTCTCCAATCCACGCCTGCTGCTGCAGCCTAGGCTGAAGGCTATCTGTTATCACAACTTCCCAGGAATTTCTGTCAAAGAACAATTCAAACTCTGTTGGCGCTTTAATGTTCAAGACACCCACAAGAACTTTGCCTATAAATAGAGAGTCATTGTCCACTGAAAAAGGGCGTTCAAGAAACAGAAAAATTGCTAAGAGAGAAACAGAAACCCTTAGCAAGATAGTGTTCCGAAACTCTGCCAAAATCTCTAGTTGTTTCATAACTTTGAATTTCTCATCTTCAACTTTATCCGATACCCAGTTTTCTGTGTGAACTAATAAACCTCTTTTCAAACTTCTGACTCTACATACGCATACACCTTCACCTGCTTTTTTCAAAAATAACCTGTCCAGAACACCACCAGAGCCAAAAGCTAGCGTTCACCCACAAACTTTCCCAACAGCCAGGTAAGCACCTGCTGACCTTCATCACGCTGCTAAGCATCATCAGCTGTGCATACTCAAATAAACATAATGTAAATATCATGTTGTTGCTGTTTATATTCTGAGGATTTTCATACCTCAGAACGTTCTGAGCCAGTGTAGGACTTGCATGTGACCTTGTTGGTTCTGCCCTCTGAAACATTTTGACATTTGCTGGATCTGTTCCAAATATGTTTCCTGTTTTGTGGAATAACAACAAAATTGCAGATGTTCTGATTAGTACAGGGAAAAGCCAAGTGCTGACTTTGACGTTAGCACATCTGAAGCATGTTTTGTTGTCAATGATATCAGAACCTCTGAGAGTTATTGCCTTTCCAGCAGAATCAGAGCTTCTGGTTTCTCCACTAACAAACTTCTGTCTTGCAGCGCAGGGGGGTCAGAACTTCTGATTTCCCCACTAACAAGGTTCTGTTTTGCAGGTGCCAGAGTCAGAAGTTCTGAGTCATACAGTTTAACCAAGAGGTTGATCATCTGGCAGCGGATCTGAGTCAGAACTTCTGATGACCTCTCAGCAGCGCGCTGGCTCCCTCTCTCTCTCTCTCTATATCTTGTTTTTGGCTATTTTCTTTTTTGTCTATTTTTCTCGTTTAACCCCCCATGTACAAATGTGTATCCCCACTCCCTAATTGTTGTAATAGCGTAGGATTTTATATTTCCGCTTTTTATTGCTAGTAATTAGGACGTGTATGGCAAGATAAAATCAATGAAATAGAAAATCCTAGTTCAAAGAAAAAACTCTTGTATGCAATAAAACACACTTGCACACTAACACCCCTAGGGTTGCATCCACTTGTTGCCTTTCAAAATTGGGCCATATTGCATGTTAGGTCTCTTTGGGCAAAACAAACAATTCAAATGATCATAGTCCCTCGATGACGCTTTCGAAAGTTGCCTAAAAATGATCAAGTCCCTTAAAGAAAAAAAATTGCCCAAAGATACTTGGCACCATTGGAATTATGGTCTAAACGATGACCCGCGCCCGTCCCTCTCACGTCCTAACACAAGATTGTCCACCAAATACAATGGTGGAACAAAATTGTTAAAAGGGTTAAAACATAGCAATAATCTTTGAGAAAATTTAGGAGTAGACAAACTCTTAGTTACTTGAATCAAACTTGCAAAATAAAACACTTGCCTATTTTCTAAACCACGCATCACTACACTTTCAAAAACAACTTTCAAAAACAAATGAAAACCTTTTCAAAAGACATACACCTTTGTATACATCCCAACATGGATCATTACAAAGGTTGCCACCACATTGGCTTCTTTTCAAAACATTTTCAAACCCACACACACAAAGCACCATTTCAAACAATTGAGAATTAAGGCAAGTTGATCTAAGCAAGTAACTAAGAGCCCATGGATAACCATGGATAGAAAGGGTGCTAATACCTTCCATTTCTATAATCTACTCCCCGAACCCAAGAAAACATCTCAAAGGTTTTTGTTGTGCTTTTTAACCTTTCCTTAGGATAAAATAAAAAGTCGGTGGCGACTCTTGCTCAACCGAAACATTTGCGAAAACAAACGCAAAACCATAGTCAGTTCTCCCACCGTATCACACCAGCCTTACCACAGCGAAAACACCTCTTCACTTCTCCAGTACATGCATTACTTTGGTGACCTGGTTTCCCACGTCTATAACACACAACGTCAGCAGGAGCACCTCCCCCATTGGTTCTTTTGCCATCAGTAACCCTCTATCTGCCTTTGTCATTTGGAGAATTGTAAGACTTCCCACGATTTTGCTGTTGCCTACCTCTTTTCTCAGTTACAGCTTTGTAGTGAGCCTTATTGTCATCCTCATAAATTTTGCAGCAATTACCAAATCCGAAAATTTACGGATTCGCTGATACCCAATTGCTTTCTTGATCTCAGAATGTAAGCCATTCTAAAACTTGACGCACTTAGAAAATTTAGCCGTCTCCTCCGTCTAGTAAGGATAAAAGTTTCCCAACTCCATGAATTTGGCAGCATACTCAGTTACTGTTAAATCCCATTGTTTCAGTTCCACATATTCAATCTCCTTCTTCCCACATACATACTCTGGGTAATACTTCACCAGGAATTCCCTACAAAATAAAGCCCAAGTAATAGCCTCACATGTGCCTTCCAGTCTCTGGCGAGTAGCAACCTACCAGTCATCAGCCTCTCCTGTCAGCATATGCATACCAAAACACACTTTCTATGCATCAGAACAGTCCATGACTCGAAAGATCCTTTTAATATCCTTGAGCCACTTTTGCGCTCCTTCAGGATCATGCTTCCCTTTGAACGTAGGTGGATGGTTCCTCTATAAAGTTTCCAAAGCACGAGTCCCATCGTTCCCACGAGCATTAGCATGATTCTGCATTGCCTGAGCCAAATCCTACAATGCATTAGCAAGTGCACCATTCCCTCTTCCATCCATTACTCTGCTTCACATCACAACATCAAACAATGGTTAGATAGAAAAACATCGATAATATTCCACTGTCACAATACACTAACGACTCAACAACCTGGCCGGACGAACCGACTTGCTCTGATACCAATTGTAACACCCCCACTATCCCACAATAGCAATTACATTAACACATGTCAGATTACATAAGTAAGATGTTACATACTTCAAATATTCATACAGTTTAAAGTTACTTTATTACTTCTTTTATTCAAACATAATCAATTCGGCAGCAGAATAATAACAATCAATTCAATTCTATGTCATTACAACTTCAACAACAAATAAAACTCCACAAATGTGTGGTCCAACATAAGTCAAATGGAAGATACATAACAAATGAAATAAAGCAAAACATAACAAAGATTCTCAATTCCCGTGTTACGTATCAGAGCGACTCCTAGGACTCGATCAAGTAACACTCACTCTAAGCACTACTCGGGTACCTAATTATCTGTACTTCTAGGGGAGCACATACACAACAACACAAAAGGGGTGAAAATTTCATTCAATAAATATACGGTGAATATCACATGCTAAGGAGTAGTAATCACACAATTCACACATCATGCAACACTTTGCAATATAACACATCATTCACGTAATATAACATCAACTCAAAACAATGCAATACAATGAGATCGATATCAACTCAATGCATGCCGTACCATCAGGGCATAAGCCCTCATCTCTTATGCCAATTTGGGCAATAACAGGGCATAAGCCCTCATCACAATGCCATTACAATCCAACAACATGGCATAAGCCCTCATCATTATGCAACATGCGATATCATATGCAACAACATAACTATACAACCACAAGGCATAAGCCTTCAACATTTGTCAACACAGACCATCATCATCGCCATCACACAACATAAATTTGACACAAAATCCCATGTTTTAAACTTAGTTTATTATTATTACTAGACTTCTTATGTCCACCTAAGCCTTACTAATCATTATGGATCGAGAGAATACACTCCACATGCGGAAACAGGAAGAAATCGCGAAAACAAGAATTTTTTTCACCTTCACCTGCCCATACGCGTATTACTGCCTACAATACGCGCATTGCCTTGCTGCCTGCCCTACCTTACGAGTAATGTTGCTTGCATTACGAGTAATGCCTTCTGTACTGCTTGCCATACGCGTAATGCTGCCTACAATACGCGCAATGCCTTATGTCTTGCCCTGTCTTATGCGTAACGCTCATGTCATACGCGTAATACTGCCTGCATTAGGCGTAACGTAGCCTACTTTACGCGTAACGGCAGTCTATGACCAAAAGAACTCTGTTTCGCATCAAAATGATTTCCACTCGTTTTGAGCACTTTCCACCTCCATAATTGGGTCCAAAACAATATTTTTTCACATATTAACTTAGAAATTTCAGTCTACTTTGTTATTCTATAATCCTACACCAATTTCTACATAAATTCTTCCAATTTCCGTCACACTTCTAGATCTATAATTTTTCAGATTTATGATTTTTATGAACAACACAACAATCGCAAAATCACAACAGCAACACATCAATAACATCACTGGGTTCACGAATTTCACATAACAATCATATAAAATAACACAATTCAGACCAAGAAGACATTCATCAAATCATTCATAAAAAACCTAAAGGGGGAAAGGAACTCTCACTACCCTCTCATGTTAATATCACCAATTTAGAGAACCCATTCATCCCTTTACCATAATTTGGAGCTTTGATGCTTCAACAATGGGGAATTTTCCTTTGCCCTGGTTCTCTCTTCTCTTCTCTTCTCTTCTCTCTTCCTTGTTTCTACGTGACAATAGTTTTTCCTCCCAATTGATCTAACTCTATTCTATTTTATTTTATTATTACTAACACTCCACTAATAATAATAATAATAATATTAATAACAATATTAAAAATCTTAATAATAACTATAATATTAATAATAATAGTATTATCCCTCAAAACTAAGTTTCACCGTAAAATGCCAAAGCAAATTCAAAATCAACAAACAATGACTAAGTATTTAAATGGGGCGTTACGCATCCAACCACTCTCCTTAATTCACTCAAAATAAATAATGAATTCGTTATTTCTCCCACCCATATAAGAAGTTTCAAATCGAGGTAAGAAGTTTCAAACACAATTTCACTTCATTCTTCTCCCTTACATACTGACTTGAGCATTTAAGTGCTAACCTTGTAGATCCTCTCATTTTATTGTATTCGAAGCTTTGATCCGCCGTCATCACTGCTCCTTAGCTCATTTTTGGTTCTTGAACGAAACATTATGTATATTAGTAGTTGGTGGGGGCTATGACCCCATCCATTGTCTTGTGCTTTTCGATGGTAGGAGCATGAGTGAAAATTTTAAAACGATTAACAATGTTAATGTCATGGATTTTAGCACGTTTCTCAGTAGTTTACATAGTAATATTCCTTTGTCGTCCTCTAATGCTATCACATGGCACTTGCGGATTACCTTTTTTATTATTAGTTTTTTTTAGATGATTATGTACATGAATTCCACACTCTTCCTATAAGGCATATTTATAATATTTCTTTTTTATATTCTTGTGTGTTAAAGTCTTTCTCTGTCAATTTTGCATGATCTTTTGCGAGATTGTCTCTCCCATTATTTGCTTATCCTCAAAATTCTCAACTTAAAAAATTGGGATATCGTTACCCAAAATAGTAAATCTTGATACCATTGATTTTTCTCCAACAATAAATGTTATTAGAATATTGATCAAACCACCATGTACCACCGTCAAATCATTCTTCTTATTTTTCCTTGGATGTCGTTGTTTACTGACAACTGACCAAGGACCATTTTCACCTTAATACCACCTTGATTACCATTAGACTCCATGTTATTTTTTCCCTCTTAGACACCATCTATTTCCTTAACTACTAGAGTTACTTTCTCTCCATAACCTTCCATATAATGATCAAACTTTTCACAATTAAAGCATAATAATTGTAACCCTTCGTATTCAATTTTATAGACTCTATATTTAATCGTAAACATAACAAATAGCACTTTTGACAAATCATGCTCCACACATAACCTCACATACTTGCCATGTTCTTGAAGAATAATATTCTAGTCCACCTTCATTGTTCTACCAATTATGTTACCAATGAATTTAAGAACTTTTGCATCATAATATTCAATTGGTAACCCTAAAAATATCACCCACACCGTCACCTTCTCAATTTGATCATTGTCTGGATGAAAATTAGGGCTACATTCTCTAACAATGAGATACTGATCATATATTAACCAATGGTCATCCAATAAAGCATGATATTGGTCATCTTTATCAGAAAAGTCATAAGAAAATAGTCATTACTTAGGTCTATAATATTGATAATGTTATTCCTCACTCATGTGTCTTTCAAACGAGTTTCCAAGGCCTTGTATCCAATCTTCATACCAAGAAGTTTAACAATAAGTAATGATTTTCATGGTTTGACAGTTCTCGCTTCTTCTTTGCCCGAAAGCATGAAAGCTAGATAATCATATTGACCCATCTTCCTTTTTTATACCAGAAGACACTTTTCCTCATCATCCCTGGAGAGATTATCTATTTCTTCATCAGACAAAATAACAACCATATTACCATTGTTCTGTATGTCTATTAGAAATCCCTATCATTGAATCCTTGTAGGACTTTTTAGGTGCATGAATTCCTTAATCATTCTTCTCAATTGCAACCACATCCTCATACAACAAATGCATACTCAAGCCTTGCTTGAAATTTTGATCACCACCTTTGACTCTCTTAGAGTTACACTCTAAAAGATCTTATTCATCTTGCGAAATTTCATGTTTTCCAACCACAAACCCCAGCAGAAGATTTCCAGCCATGCAAACCTTAATGTTATAAACCGTAGCAATCACAATTTAATAACTTTCATGTACAAGATAAAATATATGTTATTAATTAAAATTCATACAATTAAACAATGACGAGACAAATATATGTAAATAAGAGAAAAATATATATTTATAGAGAAAACTATAATACTAATCTAAATACGAAAAAAATATATGTCTCTTATAAATTAATTTGAATTTTTTCCCACATTTATTATGAACGAATCTTATTTTTTATATTAATTTTAGTAAATGAAAGGTAACACAATTTCAATAGTGTATGTTGTCTAATACGATTAAAATTAGATTATTATTTTTGTATAATTAATACAAATAAATTATAAAAAAATAAGTTATTGATTCAAATCTGTGAAAAGTGTGTCATTTTTGAGTTAACTCAACATTTTAAACTAAAATTTGGAAATGAATTCCCTGCAGTCAAATATTAATTACATGGTGATTCTAACCATTCATCTATTTTAATAATTTTCTTATTGTTAATGAATGTTAATTTGTACCATTTGATTTGAATCAAAAGACTTATATTGCAGTGATGGTGTGACTGTGTGATTCTCTAATGGTAGGAAATCATGACTCTTAAAATTCATATTATTAATTAAAATTTATAAAATTAAAATATAACTGAATAAATGTGTATATGATTTTTTTTAATCATTTATAAATTAATTAAAAATATATTTATAAAATATATGAAAATGATTATTTTTGTTTGTATTAATGAATAAAAAATTATACAATTTTAATAGTTTTTGTTTTCATTTAGATAAAATAAAAGTTTTACACTATCATCTAATAAAAAATAAATAGTGTGTTATTTTATTAAATAGATAATTGTGATTGGTTGACCCTCTTTTCTCTTTCTTTTATTATAAAAAAAATTGATAAAAAATGCATATCATGAGTAACAATATTAGAACATGGGAGTAATTTACAATACTATTCATTATCTTGAGATGGAGAGAGAGAATATATAGTTTAGCTTCATTTCTATTCCAAAGATACTAAACACTAATTGACAGGTTAGGGCACAGTGATTCTCTCTCTCTCTCTCTCTCTCTCTCTCTCTCTCTCTCTCTCTCTCTCTCATCAAAACCCTTCTCTCCAAAACCCGGAAATTTCTGCTACTTCTTCACGACGACAATGGATTTGCTCCGATCAAATCTTTCCCGTGTTCGAATTCCGGAGCCAACCAATCGCGTCTACAAGCAAGAGTGCTGCTTGTCTTTCGACACTCCTGTAAATTTTCACCTCCAATCCCATTCTTTTTTCTTACTTCAACTGCTTGATGATTCTGTTATTGATTCTATTATTCTAATTTGAAATTTGCATTTCTTTTGTCTACATTTTGCTCTTCACTGTTGTAAATTTGAAAGACCATGGTTGTGGATTTTTGTTTTTGTTTTCAGATTTCAGATGGTGGGTTATTCATCGATATGTTTACGTTTCTTGCTTTTGGAAAGGATTACGTTGGTTGGAACTTTGAAAAGACTGGAAATCCGGTTTACTTGCATGTAAAGAAGACTAAGAAGTTGGTTCCTGAAGATAGGCCTTCCAAGAAACCTACCCTCTTGGCTATTGGTGTGTGTTTTATGGCATGATTAATGTTATATCTTGTTTTAGTTGTTGCTCACTATTGGGTCCTGTTTGGATAGATCACTTAATTGAGTATTTATAGCATAAACACTTATGATTAATGCAAGTATGAGTAAGCTGTTTCTGTAATAAAAGCTAAAATAAAGTCCAACTGTTTTCGTAAGCTATTCCGGAGGCTCATGGTCTGGCAGCAAGTGCTTATGTCAGTAGATAAGTTCATATAAGTTAATCCAAACTATGTGTTTGTTTATGTTACTCCTGATTGCTTTTGGTCCATTGGAGTTGTGGAGCTGTTGGGTTGGTTGCTTTTATTGATAACACGGTTTAATCCAATGTGTTAATTTGTAGGTGTTGATGGGGGATTTGATAACAATGATGCTGAATATGAAGAAACTCATAACATAGTTATATTACCGGACTATGTTTCTCTTTCATTTCCTTCTGTGGAATTGCCGGAGAAGGTATTTGTTGCCCGTTGTTTTTGGTTCTTTTTTTGTTTATTAACAGCAGGATTTGATTCATAGAGATAATATTCGGATGTGGGGAAGTTTAATTTCTATATATCATTTGTTGGAAAAAATTCAGGTAAGGTTGGCTGCTGATGCTATATTGCGAGATGCGGGTGCTGAACGGAAGGAGCAAGTCTCAGCTTGGACTGCTGATCGGAAACTCGAAAGTGTCTATGCAGTGAATTTACAGCAAATTGACAATAGTGTTGTTATTCCTCCATCTGGGTGGAAATGTTCCCAGTGTGACAAGACAGACAATCTTTGGTTAAATCTGACTGATGGAGTGATACTTTGTGGGAGGAAAAATTGGGATGGGAGTGGTGGAAACAATCATGCTGTTGAACATTATAAAAAGACCGGCTACCCACTTGCTGTAAAGCTTGGGACTATTACTGCTGATCTGGAAGCAGCAGGTGACACCCTTCCAGCGTATTTTATTTTTACAAGCCTGTGTTTTAAACACTTTCAATAGTTTACTTGTAGAGCATGATTAAGCTATATAGTTATTACTTTGCGATGAATAGGTATGTTTGTTTTATAATGGTCTAGCATTCTAGCCAATTGATTATGCAGGCCTGAATTCTTAGTTGTCGAACATAAACATGGAATTTTAAGGTTAAGGTTAAAAGTTGTGTTATAAAACACTGTTCTTGTGTAAACATGCTGAAAAATTGGAATGAATATGATGTAGCCAAGATTATGCCGAATGAGTGGTGGAGAAATATGTTGACCTTGACCCCATCTATAACATATGGACGACTTCACATGAGAAAACACCAAATTATAGGGCGATTAAGCTCACAATCCGTATTGTGAAGCTATTGGAGAGGGTAATTGAATAATAATCAAGACAAGAGAACCCAAGTTACAAAAAAAAAAGGTTCTAGATACCATGTTAAAGGGGAGAAAACAAAGTTATGATATTGTGAAACAGCATGTTTTAAACTAGTCCACAAACACTCTATTGTACAGGCTCTTTGAGAGAATCAATATACAATCATATAATTAACGATAACTATAATATCATGTCTATCTTAATTATCTAATATTCCTTATAATCAGAATATAATTTTTACATGAATAATTAATTATCAACAAATGAATTATGAAATATAATGTGGAGCCCTGCCGTATGCGGTTTAGGCGTGTTTGTAGTCAAATTGTAGAAGCACCGATAAAAGAGTAAATCAGAAGGATGACAGTCTAATAATTGTCTTTTAAAGGAAACCAAATAAAATTATGTGCTAGGCAATTGCCGAATTTGTTGTCATTGTTGATTGTCTTAAGCATAAAGCACGAGTTTGATGTAGCTGAACTTAATGAAATGAAGTGTTAAGTTTCAAATTCAGCAAGACTATAAATCATCAAGCCAATCAAGCTTTAGATAATAACACATTGTTAAGGAAAAAATCATCGGAACTTCTAGTGAATGGAACAACTTGTGCTGTTCTGTTCATTTTGGTTGTCATTTTTAGTGGAACCAAACGTACCACTACTTTACCTTCCATTCTGTTCTACTTCTAATAGGTGCTTATTATAGCATAAAACTCATGTTGTATTATATTTTATTTTAACCTTTCTACTAAAAGCTCCCTCAGTTTTGCAATGATAACCTATACCCTTAATAGGTTGAACTCTATACTCTACAATATGTATCGTCAATATAGTGCCAATTTATTTGTTTAATTTGCAATATGTGCTAATCATGGACAATATATTGTGGCAGTTCAGATGTTTTCTCTTATCCGGAGGATGAGAATGTATTGGACCCACTTTTAGCACAACATCTGGCATTTTTTGGGATTGATTTCTCATCACTGCAAAAGGTTAATTCTTTATCTTAAATTAGTATTTTCCAGATGGTAATTGATTAGTTGACTGTACCCGGTGCCTCTGGCTTCAAAATTGATTAATATATTTTGATAGATTCTTCATGCATTATTACTTTTGAAACGGGAATACATTTCTTTAGAAATTATTACTTTTGAAACGGGAATACATTTCTTTAGAATGATTCAGAGCTGAGATACCTTTTTCCTTCAAAATTATATGAATATTTTATATGGTAGCAAAATATCTCTAAAAGGTATGTTGCGGAATAAAGTTCCACATTGGACTACATTGTAAATCTGGGATTGAAACAGTTGCAGTTCTCACAGATCTAGAGCTTGCTTTTTTAAATAAGGAACACTGTTTGGTTAAAGATACCTATTAATCTTTGTGGTGGTTCTGGGATTTGTTGTTTGCAATTTCCATTACTTTGATTTATTATCTATCATATCTCTAAACAACAAAATCCAAATAGGTAACTCTCTCCTTCTGAGCCTGAGATATCTGGTTTTTGAGCAAGAGTTTGCGTGCAAGTTATTAATGGATGTTTAAGCAACAACTTTTAGTGTATTACTCTATAATAGGCCTTTTTATTAAGAAATTTTAAATGGATATTTAAGCAATAAACTTTTGGTGTATAACTGTCTAACAGACTTGTTTGAAAGTATGCATATTATCAATTTTGTATTATGTTTATAATTCTTTTAAATCCCCGCATTCTATAATCAGACTGAAATGACGACTGCTGAAAAAGAACTCGACCAAAATACCAATTTTGAATGGAATAGAATCCAAGAAAGTGGACAGGAAGTGGAACCAATATTTGGACCTGGATTTACAGGATTGGTCAATCTTGGAAACAGGTAGGGGATTGGTTCTTGTTGATCTATGCTTGTTATAATGTTAATGTACTTGTTTGACATTTTATATCTTCCTCATTTTTCTTTCTTTCAGTTGTTACCTTGCAGCAACTATGCAGGCTGTATTTTCATCACGATCTTTCTCTTCAAGGTCGGTTCACGTCTCTAATTTTTATTTGAACTGCTTTGGACCCTGTTTGCAGTTACTTCAGCATTGTTATGATTGCATCTTAGGTACTATATAAACCAAAATCTAAAGAAGGCATTTGAGGCGGCTCCTGCTGATCCAACTGTGGACCTCAATATGCAGCTGTAAGAAACTAGATTATTTTAAAATACAGTTGTATAAAACTAGATTATGTTAATATGATTAAATGGTACTGCTACCTTTTTTCTGTTAGTCATGTTTTATTGTTGATGTGTAAATATTCGATGGAATCTGTGCCACTGCAATCTTCTATTTGTGGCATGGTAAGCTAATCATGTATGTGGTAATTAACATAAATAATCCATATCTATAACAGTAGTTATATATTATAGTAGTAGGGTATTCTGTTTCGTGCATAAAAAGAAAATGTTTATGAATAATGAGGAACTTCAAAACTGAATTTTATTATTTTTAGGTAAAATTTCATCAGGGAAATATATTAATTATTCCTATTTTATCATAGGACGAAATTGGCACATGGTTTACTATCTGGCAAATATTCTGTTCCTCAAGTTGAGGTAAGTACCAGTATTGACTATTGACACATATCTCTTGAAAGTTTGTTTAGAGTCTTCGTTATTTTTATATTACATTTTTTCTTTCAGAATGATGAGAACAAAAACGTCGCAACCACTCCTACATCTACGGTAAGCTTTCTAGAACTTTGTTGATTAAATTCCTTGCTGACTTGTACCATCATGAATGTTAAGTTTTATATATTGAAGGAATTTCTCATTGAGCGACAGTTATCCTTGAGTGTTTTTTTGGGGGGCATATCCTGTACTAGCTTAGGAAATGAAATAAGTTTTTAACATGAGCTTTGATCACAATGATTTTGAATATGTTGCAAACGACTTCAAGACTCACTTGATAAAGCAACGAATTTACACCATTGACTATCCTCACCTTTTCATATACTCTATTCTTCATCTTATTGTTTCTTATTTTAATTGTTTTCTCTGACCATTTTTTTGTCTCCTATTTTAAACATAGGTGCAGGAAGGGATACCACCACGAATGTTCAAAGCTTTAGTTGCTGCCAGCCATCCAGAATTTTCATCTATGCGACAACAGGTATCTTTACCAACTTTTTATTTTCTCAACATGAATTAAATTTGTAAGTAGAGGACGCTATTGTCTTTTGACTAGTCATTGTCCATAATTTTTGCGAACTCAATTGGAAATGTAGTCTTAAGTTTAGCATATATTATAAATGTTTGATTCAAAAAAGTGGTTCCCCATCCATACTAAAACTTAGTCAGCATTTCTTTGCTATCTCTTCTAAGTTCTAACCATTTGATTGCAACTGAATATTAGGATGCGTTAGAATTTTTCCTTCATTTTCTTGACCAAGTGGAACGAGCTAATGCTGGGAAAACTGAACTGGATCCTGCAAGGAGTTTCAAGTTTGGTGTTGAAGATCGAATCTTGTGTTCATCTGGAAAAGTTGCGTATAATAGAAGGCACGACTACATTCTTTCTCTGAATATCCCATTGCATGAAGCAACTAACAAAGGTTGGATTTTGTTACAAATTTTGTCAAACTGAGAAATCTTAGGGTTTTGGATTTAATTCTTACATATTTTTTTTGTGAAATTTCAGAAGAATTGGAATTGTTTCACAAACTGAAAGCAGAAAAGCTTTCTGAAGGAAAAGAAGTGTAAGCTCAAATATCTAGGAATCTTAATATTTCTTTCATTTGCGCCCATCCAAGTTATGCTTATGGTTATTATATTTATTTATTGAGATAGGTCTGGTGATGAGATTGTACGTCCAAGGGTGCCTTTAGAAGCTTGCCTAGCAAGCTTCTCATCTCCCGAGGAGATACATGATTTTTACAGCACTGCTTTGCAAGCGAAGACAACAGCGGTGAAGTAAGCAATCTTCTGAATTTCTAAGCTGTGTTAAATTATAATACTGCACATGGTTGTTCGTGTTGTACTGAAGTAAATAGGTTATTTATTGTTTCATGAGAATGTAGGGTTTGTTTGGTAAGGGTAAATGTTTTCTGTATTAATTTTTTGTTTTCACTTTCAATAATAAAAATGTCCGCTTGGCTACTTTGGTTTGAGAAAATATTCTGTTTTTACTTTTGAAAGTTGCTACATTATTTTTATTCTGTTTTTGTTTTCAAAGATTTGTATTTGAAAAATGAAAATATAAACGTTTTCTCAAACCAAACAGGTTCTTAGTCTTATAAAGTCGTTTTCTTAATTCTTTAGCGAGTAGATGACAACCAAGTGTAACATTTTTTAATACTGAAAACATCTATTAAATTACCATTTTGATGCTAAAACACTATGATCTGTAGATCGGCTGGTCTGACATCATTCCCTGATTACTTGGTGTTGCACATGCGGAAATTTGTTATGGAAGAGGGATGGGTACCCAAAAAACTCGGTACTTGTTATAGTCACTAAATCTATTCTTCTAGATTATTTTTATTCGATATCATTATTTAGAGCTTTTGTTCTTTCAGATGTATATGTTGATGTTCCTGATATCATAGATATCAGTCATATGCGTAGCAAAGGCCATCAACCTGGAGAAGAGCTTCTACCAGATGGAGGTACGTAGGTTTTATTTGGTTCTAGAGATAAGAAAGATTCGAGTTGGGTTGCTGAGTCCTTAATAGACTGTATATAGTAACATTTTCCATTAGTTGGTTCTCTACCATCTCACTGATTTTGCTCAATTGAGATGTCAAGAGACCAAATTTTTAAGTTGGGTTGCTCAGGTTGATAATATAATTATGTTTCCCACACATGTTTGTCTAATCCAGCAAAAAAAATGATTTTCTGCATCAACCCTTTTAATGTGTTTGCAACTGAACCGTGTTCACTTCTTTTATTAATGAATGCATATATACAACTAAGAGCACTGTCAACCTTTTGATTTTTTGCAAGGGTAGTTCAGATAACTACAAATTCCGGCTTTCATCAGTTTCCGTGATTGTTGTTGTCTTATGTTATGTGGGCTTGTGATTGTTGTTCATATTTTTAGCTGGATTAATGTTGAATTTTTTAGATTTGGAATTTGTTTTTCTGTATTGCACAGTACCCACCAAGGATGATTCGGAAACACCTTTAGCCAATGAAGACATTGTTTCACAGCTGAATTCTATGGGCTTTCACCTTATTCATTGTCAAAAAGCTGCTATAAATACATCAAATGCTGGAGTAGAAGAGGCAATGAATTGGTTACTATCTCACATGGATGATCCAGGTATCTTTGTTTTCTATATTATGCAAAAGAGTTATTTATAGCCAGGTATACCTCTATATGCAGGAAGTAATAAAAGTATATTTGTCTATTAGATATTGATGCTCCTATTTCTAAAGGGCGTGGCTCTGAAAGTGTTGACCAGTCAAAAGTTGATACTCTAATATCATTTGGATTTCAAGACGACGTTGCTCGAAAGGCACTGAAAGCATCGGTAATTTTCTTTTTTCACATTCTCCTATTTCATAGATGCCTTTAACTAACTAAATGGAAATAATTGCTCTGCAGGGTGGTGACATAGAGAAAGCAACAGACTGGATCTTTAGCAATCCCGATGCATCTGTTTCCAACATGGATGCAACTGCATCAAACACTACTTCTGGTACAAATGATGGTGACTTACCCGATGGAGGAGGAAGTGAGTTGCTTTCATTTCTTAATTACTTTGGTTATTAATGAGTTGTCAATCATAAACAGCCAAAATTTTGCTGATACCAGTCTTGGTTAATGTTATTATATTTTATCCAAACTAATGAATTTCTCTCAATACGCCTTTCCACAGAATATCGACTAATGGGAATTGTTAGTCACATTGGAACCTCGACGCATTGTGGTCACTATGTTGCTCACATCTTAAAAGATGGTAGATGGGTTATTTTTAACGACAACAAGGTAGGGGCTTCAATCAATCCTCCCAAGGACATGGGATATCTTTACTTTTTTGAGAGGCTTAACTCTTGAATTAGATTGTGTGTCAAGAATCGAACTCTGAATATTTCAACTGTGTTGAGAGTGAGAGGCACACTGTTCTAAAATGGCACAACCTGTTATCTACTTGTGCTGATGGGATTACATTTTCTTCCTTTGTCTTGGTTGCTTGTTAAACAGGCCTCATTGGCTGCCTCTAACTTTTTTTCTTTCGGGTTTGCTAGAAATACACCACACGTTAGGAAGTGATAATATTGATCTTTATAGAAAAAAAGAAATTGCAATTCTGGTGTTACATTTATAGGTCTGTTTTTGTGATAAAACATGATGACATTGATTGATACATTTAGCTATCTCATCCAATATGATAACAACAATCAAGTCTTATCGCACTAAGCGGGGTCGGGGTCGGGGTCGGGGTCGGATACATGGATCAATTTTTGTATTAAATGCTGTATCTTTATCGCACTAAGCAGGGTCGGACATGAATCAGTTTTCGTGCAAAATGTTGTATTTTGGACCTTGCTTCTATTCAAATAGTTAATCTCAAGATTTAAAAAAAAAATAATATTTACCACGAATAGATAAATCAATTAAAAAATTTAAATACAATTTTGTTCGTGAAACTTTTCATTTCATTTTAAATTTCCCAAGTTTTGGTGCCCTCGAATTTTAAATGCCGTGGTAATATACAAGAAAATCTCTTAACGTCTAAATTTAAGAATTTATTGACTTTTAAAATTTAATTATATTTATATAATTAATTGGTATGTGATTCAATATTGTGGGTTAATATTATTGAGTTGTATGTTGTCTTTTAAAATATATGTTACATAGAGAAAGACTTAAAATTGGGAGAATCAAATTAGTGAGCAAATAAAATTAAGATTAAAATTATAACTAGGCTTTAATATTAGCAGGATATCCTTAGGCTTGCATTGTCGTTTTTGTATTTTAGTAACATTTCATATTATTTAATTGTTAATTTGTTTAATATGAGAAAGATTCAATAATGTATTTTATATATAATATTGTTTTTTATTTGAACTATTTAAAAGATTCAATAATGTATTTTTAATAACATTTCATATTATTTAATTTAGCAAACTTGTATTGCATTTGGATTAAAAAAGGACCATATATCGTAACTTGTGAGTTAAACAACTTACTTTAACCACCTTCCTAACTAACTAAGTAATACAGTTTGTTAGTTATATAGTCAGTAAACTCACTATTAACAAACTAGTCTCTATGTTCTAGAATTTTTACAAAACTTAGTCCCGAGTCTTATCTCATCCATAAACATCAACTTTCTGATTGTCAAATACTTCATTGAGTGTCTCAAACCTCAAGCCTTTCTTCTAATTGTCAAATACTTCATTGAGTGTCTCAAACCTCAAGCCTTTCTGGAAATCCATAACAAAAAGTTGCTCGTTAGGTTCTTCTACCCTTAAAGTGGCTCTTTTGAAACTTCTAAGACTTAGCTATGATCATTGCGATTTGATCCTTGACTTGGTTGTCAAATCTTCAAAATTAAAATTTAAGTTAACCAGTAGTTCAACAATACGCTTGTAATCTTACATTATAATGCACTATTTTCCCTACATATAGGAACCCATGTTTAGAAAATGGAAACGTGGATTTGTTGATTCTCAGTTCGACTATATCATTCGACTGCAGGTTCTTGGAAGTTTAGCAGGATGTAAGTGTTTTGGATTTTCTATAAGAAAGGTCAAAAGATTCGAGGAAGTAACTTGGATGTTTCCACCTCACGTGTCTGATTTTGAAGGACTATTTCCTTAGCTTTGTCTCCATATCTTTCACTTGTTGGCATATTTGTGTTGGATCATTATAGAGAGCATTCACATTGAGTCAAGAACAACACACAAGTGAAAGAGACACCACATATTTATCCAAAATCTTAAGGTGATATAAGTGTGAGTTTTCACTTATAAGGTGCTCAACCTCCACTTTTTCAAACAATGTGAGACTAACAACTCACACTTGTACACAACAATTTATGCATCTTGATCCTCCTCATGAAGGAATAACACCCTATGTCGAACAATCTCTTCTTTTCTCTATCTATCCTTCTCTTCCTTCCTTATTTGGCGCTTATTTATTCACGAATGTAGTTCCTTTACAAGCGCCGTGGGTTGTCGTGTATGAAGTTGGATTTAATGTGGCAAATATCTTTTTGGGTGTTGTCAATAAGAAAGTTATGTGCCATTACAAGGGTTAATAATGACAGTGGCGGTGAATTTATTGGTTACTTTTTTTTACCATAGCTTCATAGTGGGTGTAAATGCTCTGGCCTAGAATATAATTATAGGGTTTGCCATCAATTAGGATTAATGTTAAGGTTTTGGGGCGATGGTTGTGTGAACCCTCTAAAGAGAATGAATCCTTACCATATAAGTTATGCCCTTATATAGTGTATTTTTTAGAATTTTGTCAGACTTTGGGACCTCAGATCATTTCCATACTCAAATCCGTAGGAGGTGTGAGTCCCAAGAAATATTTTTACCATAGGTTACAAAGATTGGATGAGGTATAAAAAAGAACGAATGATGCCACACAACAAATATATGATGTCCAACAAACCCTCACCAATTGAATATGGCTTTTGTCGCCCACTGTGTTCTAAAGTTTGTTGAAAGTGTAATTCCTTGTGTCGAAGCAGGTTGTTGCTCGACACAAGGTGTGTCAAAAAGATTAGTATATCGAGTTATATGTAGTTGTTGAAGTGTTGTCAGCAGGTTGCTACACACAGATTTCGATTTAGATCCAAAATAAATATTTTGGACTTTTATAGTTTTGGACTTTTTGACCTAGGGAGAAAGCTAATCTAAACCTATAAATAGAGGGTGTAACTGATAAGTGCAAAATAGTCGTTATATTTGTGTCTATTTTAGTGGCACTTATCGACTCATTTTGTTGTAATCTTTTGAATAAACCTCAACTTGTGTGTGTATTTGTACATATTGAGTATAATCGCGTTTTTGTATAAATATTGTATCGTTTGATAGTTTTTCATCTCTTTTGTAGGTATTCATTAATGTTTGGAGTATTGAGCAATAAAGAGCCGAAGTCATAGCTTCAAAGCGACGATTTTGAACAATCCATCAAAGAATAAGACTCAAATAAAAGAATAGGAAATCATTAATTTCATTGATATCTAGTCACTATTAGATAGAGCATTGAATAAAATTTTCAACACTTTTGACCGTGCGTACATTAGAGTTACGATTCTCAAGTTACGAAGAAAACAAAATTTAATTTTTTTCTCATGACAGTAGAGTGCGCTTAGCGGGGTCTGTGCCGCTAAGTGGGATCTACGAATTTGAAACTCATTAAATAGGGCAACAATCACATTTTTTTAGGTTATGAGTTGGGTATTTTTGAGTCCTAACACCATCACCTTCCATTCTTTGATATTTTGAGAGCTTTGACAACAACAATGGTGGTTGCAACTCAACGATTCATGGTTGGAAGCCTCTTTGATCGCGATTGACACTGCAGATTTTGGTTCTTCTCCTTTCTTCCCTTTGTAGGTTTCCATTTGTTAGAGTTTTGTATGTAAGTTACTCTGATTCTATGTATATGTACTGATTATGGTACTGTATAAAACCTATTTCTCAAATCAATATTGATGATTGCTTTCTTTATATGAATTTGAGTTACTGCAGACATCTATTAGGTTCTAGACTCTAGAAATGGATTTAGGCTTAATATTCATGTAAATATCAGTTCTTAATGCCTCCATGTTGTTTGAGTTGCGCGAGACATCGCCTCTGAGAGAAATATGGTTGATATCTCACTATGCGTTAGAGATAACCTTTGTGTGAGTGATACATGATAATATTGACGAGTGTTTTGGGTTGTGTACAATTGATAAGTAGGTTTAAGTCTTTGACAGGTAGATGAAATACAATCTCGATGAGTTCTCTCTATTTTGAAGAATGCATTTATTTTCTGTTAATAAATTTAATTCATGCATTTACCTTTAAAACCATTCTAAACGAAACTCATAAACGCGAGAGTTATCGAACGAAAATTCAGTAACCACTAATCTCTGTGGAGACGAAATGATAAAACTAAATAAATACTTACTTTTTTCCGCCGCTTTACCCCTTTAAAAATGATGCCGTTGTCGAGGATTAGTGTTTTTATTGGATCGCATTGCAATAATTTCTTTGTTTTTGAGTTTTGCACATAATGTTCATATTATCTATATTGTGTAATTATACTTGTATATTTATACTTGTGCATTTATTTGTTTATGTTCACCAAACTTGTGAATTTTCCATGTTTTGCATACTTGTGAATATGATGTATATATTTGTTTTTCTTCACATTTGCTAATGTGTAGTTAGGTTTCTCCGTCAGTGAAAACTAACTGAGCAAGAAAGTAATTTGGAGAAGTGTGTATAAATAACAGGCATCGAGCTAATAGGTTAGAACAAGCATGTCTTATTGTTTTTCATTGTCTTAGTATATGTAGTGTGGTAAATTGGCTAAACAAGTTAAAATTGGACCAGTTTTTAAATTCTCTAATATTCACTTTTCAACTTGTTTATCCACTTTCACGCAGTTTGTTAGTATGTTTATATCAGTTGTATTAATGTGTTAAATTTTAGTTTTCCAAAAGCTTGTCGTATTTAGCTCGAGTAGCCTTGTTGGTTGTAAGTTTGTGTATTTTGTAGTTGAGTAGTGGTGGATAAGAATGAGAAATCAGAGTTGTTCTGATTTTTCTGTGTTTTTCTGCCACTGCTAAGCGTGTAACACCCCAATTCTACCCCAAGCAATTTACAGAAAATCAGAGTATAAAAATTTCCAAAATAATCAGGATGCTACACATTCAACAGAGACACATAAACCTGTCATGCTTTTAGAATAGATACATAACACTTAAAGAAAACAGAATGAACACAACTCATGAATAAAGTCTTCATAACATAAACCAACTTTGATTACTCACACAGCAAATTCATAATAATTCTCCATATGAGACATAGCATCTTTGAATCATAAAACAACATCAATACAACAACTCCTCAAATAACAACATAAGGTTGATAATTAAACAACAAATAAAACAAGCGTTCATTTCCCCCCGAGTGCTACGTATCAGAGCAAATGACACCAAACTCGAACTAACAACGCTAACAAATACTCCTCTTGGTTACCTGCACGTTACCAACAAAGGGTAACATTCAAACAGAAGGGGTGAGATATCGAATACTATAATAAAACATATGATAAATAATATATCGAGATCAGTTTATGTAAAATCACCACTTCATACCAAATCAACATAAAGCAATACCATTCACTAACACCTCAATTCAACTTATAACATTATTGTGCGTAAACAACACTTCAAATAAGCAAAAATCAACGACTTCAAATGCGACTCAATTATGAAAATGCATGTGGTACCATTGGAGCAGAACTCCCAACTTAGAAAGTGTCAGTTTACCGAGGCATAAGGCATAAGCCCTCAACATAAAATCTTGCCAATAAAGGCCAACATGGTGAGCATTTGCTCCAACTTAGATCATGCCAATCCAGGCCAACTTTAATGTTATGCTATGCTATGCGATGATATAAACAACCACAACTTGGCAACGCAACAACGACAACAACATAATAAAGGTCAACATAACAACAATTCACATCGTTCAACATTGGCCAAAGGCCTATATCACAGTTATTACCAATTAATCAAGGGTAAATCACAACATTTATTCACCACGGATATATCGAAACAAAATGATATTTCGGTCAATTCGCAAAATCCATCAATATACCAACATACCGAATTAATCGATTCATTTTCAACCACTTGCCAACTTAATCAATTAATCCCACTGCTAAATTATTTTCATCACTAATAAAATACTAATTCAACCATTTAAAATATATATAGTCCACTGTTAATTGTTCTCCCTAAAATTACTAATTTATTATACAAGTAATGGATGTGCCATTCTTCCATATAAAACTAGTTTCTAGAAAATAAATTTAATCTACTTCTACTGAAAACAGTGACATTCATATATACTGCTATTAGCTATTACTGATATCATTTAAATTTTATGCAGCATAGTGCCATAGAAACGCGAAACAGAGAAGCAAGTGCCCCTGCCTCACAGTGCCAAAGTGGCACTTTTTATCCCACCCTTGCCTAGTGCCGATCGACATTTACCTCTTTCATCTAAAGGCTTCCAAACGACAACCCCCCCCCCCCTATATACAACCAGTGCCGAACGACAATTCCACCTATTTCTTCCTCTCATCTTCGATATTGTTTCATGGAATTTTCTTGCTATATTGTCTTGCGATACCAACTCCATTCTAGAGACAAGTTATAACACAACAACACACCTATTATTTGACAATTTTATAATTAATTCAATTATTATCACAACAACACAAGCCAACACAAGTCAATAAAACAGTAACAATTTCACATACAAATTCCCACATACAAAATATCATACACCCCATTATAGGATAAGAAACCCCACCCTTACCTGGTTTGATTTTGAAAGAACTATTTTTTACCCCATAATTTTCCCTCTCACTTATCAAGAATTTTCTCACAAGATCTCCTTGGGCTCAAGATTGCACCAGGGTTTGATCAGCTCAAGACACCTCCTTATGCACTGATGACCAAAATTAGCGTTTGAGTTTGCAAAAGGATTTTTGAACTATAAATGATTAATATGGATTTCATGGATCATTATGGACTCCCAAGATCACTCATGTCAAGTTTCAAGTCTTGGATCACACTTTTGATCAGTCAATTGAACAATTGACCTAAAAATCAACTATACTGAGGAAAAAGTCAACCATGGCCAATTTACAGTCAAACTTCTTAATTTTTGATCCACATCAACATTTTAAACCCATATGCATCATTTGATCAAGTTTGGACCATAATTCCTCAAGAAATTTGATCAAATCTCCAGAAGGGCAAAATGGTCAAAATTAGGGTTTTGACTAGGAAAGGGCAATTTCTGATCTAGCAAATGATCAATTGGTTTAAGGCATGATATCAAGAGTCCAATTGCATCATTTTGACCTAATGACATAATTCAAAACATTACAAATCCATTGGATTGACAGATGAATTTTGCAGTCAACTGATCAAAAGTCAACTATATACTAAAAAGTCAAACTTTGACTTTTTTGGTCAAATTCAATTGCCAAAAATTATAATTCATCAAAACATGTCAAAATATGAAACTTATTCATCAAGAAATCAAAAAGTCAAGATTTCATTTTGAAAATTCAAAATTTCAAAACTTAGAAATTTTTCTATGTGTTGGAAATTTCATGTTTTTTTGTAACTTTGAGCCAAATTTCCACCATGAGGCAAGATGATTCAAGAAAAACTTTCAACATGAAAGTTGTATATATCCATGAAATATAAAACTTTGATTCACACAACTTCTTCCAAAAGTGCTTGGATCTCAAGTTATAATTTCAAGAACATAGGGTCATGAAACTAAACACTTAGTGAAATTTTACCCTAATTTGGCCAGGATTTTGACCTAACTTCATGGCACTTTTTCATATAATTATAAAGGAAATATTCAAAAGCAATTCAAATATGGGTTTTATAGCACATTTCAAGCTTTCCAAAATGTCCAAGAAATCCTTGAGATCATTCTTGAGTAGGGAGAATCGAAGAGATAAAGTTAGGGTTCCATTCTTGTTTTTCAAGTCATTTTCATGATGAACATGGGATCCAATCTTCAAGCATGTTGTACAAATATCACTTTGCAGGCTTCTAACTTTACTTTCACTCCATAATTAAATGTTTTCACAACTATTGGAAGCTTTAATCCATGCATTCAATGCATTGTACAAATATAATTCCATTTTGGGAAGAAAGACAACATTGCCATTTTAGAAAAGCAAGCTTTATGCAAAGTCAGCTTGCATTGAGCCTTGCATTTGTTCTTTCTGAACAAACACACTCTACACAATCAGAACAAGTGTGTTTAAAGGTTTCAGCCACCCTACAAGCCTTGTATCTTACATTGAAACCATGCTTGTCCACTTTGCTTAAAAAACAAGTAACCAAGCCATAACATGTGAGTTTCAAATTCTGAGTTGTGACAATCCTAAAAAACTATTGCTTATAAGTATACACATTATTTGCAAGTTGGCACACGAATGCTAGTGCCCTGAAACTACCTCAAACACTCAAAAACCAAAAACCTGTCCAAGAACACCATTAACACACAGTTTTGAACCAAAACTCATGATCTTCATTTCCACTCGTGCGTTTTGAAAACTAATCACTCAAACACTTTCCATACATCATAGCAAAGCAATCCAGGCCCATGTTTCAAGACTGTAGCTCCTCTATCACCATCCACCATTTTCAAATATCAAGCTTGCAGGTTGACTTGAGTAGAGATATTTAGGGACTTTCAAGGCGAAGTAAGAGTTGGAATACACTCAAGGAAATCCAGGAAAGCTAAACAGATTCTCAGGCCATCTCAAAAGTTGCTCAAAATCCATTCAAGACTCCAGCTGCAAGAGGTAAAAACTCAAATTTCTATCTCTTCATACAAGCATCATTTTATCCTGATTTGTGAAGACAAAATGTAGATATCTTTGCTCTAAAGCTGACCATGTTCATAGTTCCTATTTATATTGACTGTGTATAGAGAATTTTGGATTTGAAATTTTTGAGAAAATTAGGTTTCAATTTAGGGCCAGCAAAATTAGATTTTATCTTTGACTTTTAGCTTACATAAGTTATATGGTTGAATTCGTGGGAAGAAATACCACAACTTTCATGTTTACATTTTCCATTTTCATTGAGAAATGAGCAAGTTACAGGAACCATGGCTGGAGGTTGAAGATGAAGTCATTTTCAGGACTTGACTTATGCTATGTATTTATTATTTCACTTATGTTAACGGATGTACAGCCACCCCAGTGGTAAGGTAGTGTACGTTATTGGTAGAGGTCATGGGTTCGAGCCTCAGCACGCGGCCTTTTGCATTTTCTCATATTTTTTCCACACTTTTTGTCTCTTGCAGCGCTAGGCCTCCACTTCACGGGCCTAATGTTTTTTTCTCTAACATTTCCTCCCTGTTTAATATTTTCACCCCTAACCCATTATTATTTTATTTTTCATTTTATTCTCGTTTTTATTTTCTTAAATATATTTTTCTTGATATTAAAAATCATAAAAATACAAAAAATAGTAGAGTTATATTTTAACTTAGTTTATTTATTTTTTCACAAAAATATATTTTATTTTTACCACACTTTATTTATTTTCACTAATTATCTTGTAAATTTAATTAAAACTAAAATATTATTTATTTTATACTAATTAAAATATATTTTTTAATACCAAAAAGACAAAAAAAATATTTCATAACACCATATATTATTTTCAAGACGAAAATATAAAAAATACTTTTTCTTTAAACTTATTTTTCTTTAATCAACTAAAATAGATTTAGGGGTTTGTTCAAAAATCTTTTCTCAATTAAAATCTTTTCTTAATTAATTTCTTTTCTTAATTAACTTAAGTTAATTTAATTTAATTACCTTTTTCTCTAATTAGGTTTAGGTTAGAACCTCCTTCATACAAAAAATCCAAACACAAAAATCATTTCTTTCAATTTGCATTTGTACTTTATTTATTTCTTCAATTAGTTGTACAATATTCAATTTGGTTGTAATAGATTAATTAGGTTTATATTATTGCAATCCCCATTCATAATTTGTATACCCCCCTCCCACAAGTGTTGTAATAGTGTAGTAACTTTAAATTTCGCAATTTATCGCTTTTACATAATATGCTAGTAATTAGGGTTTGTATGGAAAGAATAAAATCAATCAAGTAGAAAACCCTAATTCAAGACAAAATCAAGCATGAAAACAACACACTTGCACACAAGCACCCTTAGGGTAAAATCCACTTGGTTGCCTTACAAAATTGCCATATTACGCATGTAAGGTATCTTAGCAAAAGCAAGCAAATAAAAGA
The DNA here is from genome assembly GCA_948472305.1 of Vicia faba. NCBI lineage: Eukaryota > Viridiplantae > Streptophyta > Magnoliopsida > Fabales > Fabaceae > Vicia > Vicia faba. The sequence continues at coordinate 470,558,619 of OX451735.1, forward strand.
TCATAGTCCCTCGATGACGCTATCTAAAGTGGCCTTACAAATGATCTTAGTCCCTCAAAAAAAGAATGCTAAGATACCTTGCAATATTTCTAATCATGGTTATACGATGACCCACACCCGTCCCGTTTACATCCAAAGATAGGGTTGCTTACCAAATCAATGGTAAGACAACAATGTCAAAGGAAAAGGAAATGAACAAGAAATACATTGGAGTAGGTAGATTGCTCCTAATTACTTTCTCCATTTCAAAACAAACATCCTTGCTATTTTCAAAACAATCACACATACCTTCAAACATCTTACAAAAATTGAAAACATTTTCAAAAGATCAACATCTTTGTATACATTCTTATGAACGAGAATCATTACAAAGATTGCCTAAACAATGGCCTCTTTACAAAATACTTTCAAAAACCACACAAAGCACAATTTAGAACAAAAGAAAGTGATCTAGCAAGTAACTAAGAGCCCATGGAAAACCATGGATGAAAAGGGTGCTAATACCTTCCCATTTCATAATCTACCCTCCGAACTCAAGAAAAAATCTCAAAGGTCTTTCCTGTTCTTTTTCACCTTTCCTTTTGGATAAAAGAAAAGTCGGTGGCGACTCTTGCTAACCGCAACATTTGCGATAAAACACAAAACCCTCAAGTCAGTTCTCCCACAGTATCACAGAACTGGCGACTCTGCTGGGGAATTTAATTTTAAAAGTGGGGTTACCTTAGGGATAAATCACATTTATTTGCTTACATTGTTTGACTTGTATGATTTAGATTATGGTTCTTTGTTTGGGTTTGAATCCTCTACCCGGATTTGGGTTACATTATAGGTAAGTAGCAATACGTTGTGGAAACTGTGCAGGGTATACCGACATGGTCTAAGCAATAGCTACATTAGTGCGACATATTTGTGGGTACCGGTAGCCTTTGAGTTAATCAAAGAGAATACGGGGCCGCTGAGTGATGTCATAAATCACTAATGAACTTTTAGAACCTTTACTTGACCCACTTGACCTTTAGGATGTAGTGAGATGACCGACTTTGGTGCAGTCCGAAGTTGGTAGATACTCAATACTACACTCATTGAGGTTTGGTTTCTTGGGATATTTTGGTCGCCATTAAAGAGGCTTGTGCTGAAACAATGACCAAGGAAACAAACTAGTGATATTGAGCTCCTTAGAACCCGGTTACTATTGCTAGGACAGGTTTAAGCCAACTAAACTTTAAGAGGGTACTTACCTTTAAAATTTCATGCAAGCCTAAACCTAAGGATTTGTTTGTTTTTTTTGTATATGCATACTTGTACATAACATCATGAATATCATATACATCCACTAACCATTTCAAGGATTTTGGGATTCATCTTTGTTCTTGTTTTGTAGGATATGGATTCACTTCGCAGGAAAACTATTCAAGTCAGTCTTGTAAGGATCCCTCCACAACTCAAGGAGATAGCTTCGAGGATTCCTGAAAATTCTCATTCACCGAGAGACATGGTCGCCTACTCAACTTGGTCACCTCCAACACAGATGAAGACATGATGAAGGTGCTTTTTCAGTTCTTTGATCTTTTACACCATTGCTTCACATTTCCTGACTATCAACTTGTGCCTACTTTGGAAGAATTCTCCCAACTATTAATGATTCCCATTCTTAATCAACTACCTTTCAACGGTACGGAAAGAGACCCAAAGCTATAAGAGATTGCTCAAGCTCTACACTTGCACTCATCTGATGTCATAACTCATTGGGAAACAAGGAGTGGTGTCAAGGGTTTCCTAGAAAAGTTCTTATTTGAGAAGGCCCAAATTTGTTGGAACTCCTTGGATTTGCAAGCCTTTGAGGAAATTGTGGCTCTCCTCATCTATGGGATGGTTTTGTTTCCAAATCCTGACCAACTCATAGATGTGAACGCCGTCAAAATCTTCATATCCCGCAACCCGGTGCCTACATTTCTAGGAGACATCCTACACTCTTTTCACACTCACACAATGAGGAAAAGAGGTGTCCTCATGTGTTGCACTCATCTCTTGGCAAGATGGTTTATTTCGCATCTTCCCCAATCTATATTAAAGAATGATCAAGGTTTAAGGTGGTCACAAAGGTTAATGACGCTCAAACATTCAAACATTCATTGGTGTTCCTGATCAATAGAGAATGTTACTATTGTAGACCGTTGTGGAGAATTCCCTAATGCCCCCTTACTTGGCATTAGGGGAGGTAACACCTACAACCCCTGTTTAGCCTTAAGACAGTTTGGTTACGCCCAAAGGGATGGCCTGCACGAGATGCTGATTCAAGGTTTGGTATTTAATTACGACAACGACGATCAAGGTCTTCGCCAGAGATTTATCCGAGCTTGGAGGATGTTAAACAAGGTGGATAGCAAGACTTTGGGGCATAAAAATTCCATCCCTCTTGAGCCTCACCTCAAATGGGTACGAACTCGTGCTCAGAGTCTTATGATGCCTTATCCCTCCATTCTCTCGGTAATCATTGAGCCTGTCATGGAAGGAGATATTCCATACACTATCCTACACCCTGACATGCCCACCTCTCTTGAAGACCTACAAAGAGATTGGATATAACTCAAGGGGGAGCGAGATAATTTCGAAGCCCAATTCTACGCAATCGAGAAGAAGGTTTTGGAACTCACTAGGCTACTTCATGAGGAACAAACTCTCAATGCCTACATTGCACCAAAGAGGATGCGTACTACTTTTCTATCTTAGAGTTTTTGTATTATTTTGCCCAAGGAGAATTGATGTACTCAAGCTTTAATTTATTAATATAACATGTGTTTCCTTTTTGTTTAAAACAAATTTGAATCTTTGAAATCCTTGAAATCATTACATATGCATATACCATTCATCATAACATAAGCAGGTATTTTGCAACAAGTCTCCTCATCTCTCTACTGTTTATTTCAGTAAGATGGATCTCGAGCAAACAGTGAAAGACCTTCAAGCTCAGAATACACAGTTTCAGCATTTGCTCTTGACCCTAGCCAAGGGACAAGAAGAATTGAATACTTTGCTGGCTGAAGAGAGGAAAAAGAAGACAAAGAAGGTAACCAGAGTCCTAAACATGGGAAGAAGATTTCATGGGCAGACAAGAAGGACCTTAAAATTTGCAACAACATCCGGAGAAAAAGACAATCAGGAGGGGAAAGGTAAGGAAACAATCGTCTCGTTTGAATCATAGGAGGAAGAGGAAGAAGAAGACTACTATGAAGAACAATACCCTCCAGCTGATGATAAGTATAGACATCTCAAAGAGTGGTTGAGCACAATGGAAATCCAAAAAGTGCCAGGCTTGGACTTTGAGGAATTGGGTTTAGTGTCGGGGATTGTGATTCCTCCGAAATTCAAAGCACCTATGTTCGCCAAATATGACGGAGTTTCATGCCCTAAAATACATATCCGGTCATATGTGAGGAAAATTTAACCCCATACCGCTGATAAAGACTTATGGGTGCACTTCTTCCAAGACAGTCTGTCTGGAACTCAACTTGACTGGTTTTATCAACTAGAAAGAGCCGACGTCCACAATTAGGAAGATCTTGCTGCAACTTTATACAAGAAATACCAATACAATGCTGATCTTGCACCTACCCGTACTCAACTCCAGAGTATGACCATGGTTTTCAATGAAGGTTTCAAGGACTATGCGCAAAAATGGAGAGACTTGGCTGGAAGAGTTCAACCCCCTATATCTGAGAGAGAATTGGTAGACATGTTCTTGGGAACCTTGTCTGGTCCTTTCTTCAATCATTTAATCAGAAGTTCATATGCAGGCTTTACTGAACTAATATTGATCGGAGAGAGGGTAGAAGTCGGAATAAAGAGTGGAAAGATTCAGAAAGATACATCTTCTTCTACAGCCGTAAGAAAGACTTTCATCGGAAAGAAAGAGGTGGCTGCTATATATCCACAAAGAAACCAAGGTAGGGCCAAACATCGACCAATGGTGGGGGCTGTCATGATTCCTAAGCCTGCGTCTGATCAGCAAAGAAATAATCAACCAAGGATAGAAAGGCCAGTCAGGCAGTTCACCAGAATCAACATGACCCCGTATCAAGTATTGTCGTATCTACTAAGATCCAATTTGGTGACCTTGAAAGAAGCTCTGAAAAACCCCAATACAACATCTCCTCACTATCATCCCAATGCCCGTTGCGCATATCACTCTGAAAGTCCTGGTCACAATACTAATAACAGTTGGGCTCTAAAGAATAAAATACAAGACCTCATTGAAGCAAAATAAGTTGAGTTCGATGTGCCCGAAAAGCTAAATGTCATTTTTGCCCCTATGCCCAGACATGGCCATAATACCAATGCCATTGAAGAAGGATTGCTTGTTACTTCAATTGATGAACTCATGACCCTACTTCTGACTATTAAAATGAATTTGTTGAATGCCGGTGTGTTCCCAGGCTGTGATGAAGTTTGCCATCTCTGTTTGTCCTCACCAACCGGCTGTCCTTTGTTGAAAGTAGGCGTTCATTGCCTAATAGATAACAAAGAAATTTTGTTTGAAAAGACTCCTGTTCCACCTATCCTTTTTGAAGATGTTTCTATAATTACCATTTTTGCCAATTCTTCCAGGGTCTACACCAAAAGACCCATTAGAATTACGTCAGTTCCAAAAGCAACCCTGTTGTACCCCAAAATTTTCCCTCTCATTTACCAAGACTTTTCTCACAAGATCTCTTTGACTCAAGACTGAATTAGGGTTTGGTCAGCTCAAGACATCTCATCTTGCACTGATGACCCAAAATTAGGGTTTGAATTTGCACAAGGATTTTTGGACCATCATTGCTTCATATGACTTTCAAACACCATTAGGGATCCCTAAGATCACTCATGACAAGTTTCAAGCCTTGAAACACATTTTTGATCAATCAATTGGACAGTTGACCTAAAAATCAGCTGTATTGAGGAAAAAGTCAACCATGACTAATTTAAAGTCAAACTTCATAATTTTTGATCCATAACAACATTTTAAACTCACATGTATCATTTGGTCAAGTTTGGATCACAATTCCTCAAGAAATTTGATCAGATCATCAAAAGGGCAAAATGGTCAAAATTAGGGTTTTGACTGAGGAAGGGCAATTTTTGATTTTTAACCTAGCAAATGACCAATTGAGTTAAAGCATGATTTCAAGGATCCAATGACATCATCTTGACTTAATCACATGGCTCAAAACATCTCAAATTCATTGGATTGACAGATAAATTTGCAGTCAACTGATCAAAAGTCAACTGTACACTAAAAAGTCAAACTTTGACTTTTTGGTCAAAATCAAGTACCAAGGGTCATAATTCATCAAAAAATTTCCAAATGTGAAACTTGTTCATAAAGAAAACCAATTTTGAAATTTAGGGTTTTGAATTTGAAATTTTCTAACTTAGAAATTTTCTAAGTATAGAAAATTTTCTTATTTTTTCTCAACTTTACACCACTTTTACACCATGATGCATATTGATTCAAGGAAAGTTAAAAACATGAAAGTTGTAGATCTCCATGAAATCTACAACTTTTCTTCACAAACTTTTTCCTAAAGATGCTTAGATCTCAAGATATAAATTTGAGAATACATGGTCATGAACTTGTTAACTTAGTGAAATTTTGCCCTAATTTAGGCAGGTTTTGGACCCAACTTCATGGAAATTTTTCACCTATTTCCAAGAGGTATCTCAAAATGAATTTCAATTATGAATTATATAGCACATTGCAAGCTTTCCAAAATGTCCAAAAACTCCTCAAGATCATTTTTGAGTAGGGAGAATCGAAGAGATGAAGTTGGCAATTTCTCACTTTTTGTCCAAGCCATTTCATGAAGAACAAAGTTGCAAATCAATCCTATGCTGGCTAATTCATGCTGTACAGGTCCTAAACTTGTTTCAAACTTCTTAATTAAATGCTTACTCATTTGACAATGCTTTGATCCATGCTTTTGAACCTTTATCCAACTTGTAATTCCATTTATGGCAAAAAGGTTCCATTGCCATTTTGAAAAAGAGCAACTTTTGCAAACTTTGTAATCTTGAGCATTGGACCTGTCCCCTTGGTGCATACAAATATCACAGGTCTCAAGCAAGTTGTACAAACTCATACCAACCCTAAGCAAGCTGGTACAAGCATGTGAAGCTTGGGTCTTATCACTTTGCTTCAAGTACAAGAAAGTTGGCAAAAGGATAGCATTTGCAGATCTGTTGGGAAGATGACCTAAGAACATTTCCATACTAATACACAAACAATATACAACACATAACACGCTTAGCCAAGACCTGAAACACTCCCAAACTGAAAAACACCAAAAACCTGTTCAAACCTACAATTTCTGCACAAACACATCCAGCTTCCATTTGGCTCGTGCGTTTTGTGTTTAGATCATTCAAACACCTCACATACTTGATATCAAGCCCATCCAAATCATCATCCCTGTTCTGTAATCACTCCTCCACCATCTGCCATTGTTGACTTCAGAGCTTGCAACTTGACTTGACCAAGGAGTTCTAGCTACTTTCAGAGCAAGGCAAGGGTTGGAATAGATTCAGGGAAGCTCAAGGAAGCTCAAGCAAACATCAGGCCTCCATTAAAGTCACTCCATTTTCATACACGATTACAGCTGAAGGAGGTAAAATTTCAAACTCTATCTCCTTGTACAGGCAACCTTAGGCCACGATCTGTGAATAAAAAATGTAGTCCTCATCATAACGAAGCTGTACATACCATTATCTTGCATTGATTTTACTTGTGCTAAGAGAATTTGAAACTTGAAATTTCTGGAAATATTAGGTCAAAATTTAGGGCTGTTTAAATTCTTCTTGATATTTGATAATTAGTTTACATAACTTATATGGTTGGAATCGTGAGTTCAAGTACTATATTTTTCATGTTATAAGTTTTTATTTTCATGTAAGTATGAGGAAGTTACATGGGATCCGGCCAAGGCTTGAGGAAGAAGATGAAACAGGGAAAGGGCGCGTTTTGGGATATGTTGTTTTTGTTTCATTAAAGATAATGGAAGTATAGTCACCCCAGTGGCAAAGCAACGCGCTGGTGAGACCCATGTCCTGGGTTCGAACCTGCGCGCTACTTTTGCATTTTTTCACATTTTCCTTTTTAGTTTTTTGTGACTTTTTTGCAGGTCTGGGCTTTTGCTTTGGGCCAGTGTTTTTGCTAATCTTATCACAAATCTGCTTCATCACCCCCCCTTACTAACTTTCATATTTTTATTTTTATTTTGTTTTATTTTCATTTTTTACATATTAAATATTTTCTCTAATATATAAAAATCCCAAAAAATATAAATTGATAATATTACACTTTTATTTTATTTTTTTCTCACATAAAATATATTTTATTTTTATAGGATATAATTCATTTTCTTAATAAACTTATGAATATAAAAATATATTTAGTATAATTTATTTTCATACTTATAAATACCTATTTTTGCATATATAATGTTATATTTATATATAATATTATTTATTATTTTCATACAAGAAAATATACAAAATAATAATATAGGAACTTCATTTTCTCTTAAATAATAATTAGGGTTAAACCCCTTTTAGAAAATCAATTCTTTTCTTATATTTTTAGGTTTAGATTAAATTTTCTTTTACATAAAAATAAGACATCAAAAAATCTTTTTACATGTACATTGCATTGCATTACATTTTAAATATTGTTTTGTATTTATCTTAAATTCGTACAAATTCGATTTGGTTGTAATAATGTATTTAGCTTTATATTTGTGCAAATCCCCATTCAAATTTGTATTCCCTCCTCCCATAAATTGTTGTAATAGCTTAGAAATATTTACATTATGTAATTTATCGCTTTATATGCCATGATTAGTAATTAGGATTTGCATGATAAGAACAAAACAAAGCAAATAGAACATCCTAAATACAAGATAAAATCAAAGCATGAAAATGACACACTTTCACACAAGCACCTGTTGTACCCTAAATTTTGCCCCTAACTTTTTCAGTCGCACCTTCATACCATATTTTGTTATTCAGTCACAATCATTAATAAATAGCTTCATTCATCATATTTGCATCTTATCTTTAAGTTTGCTCTTGTGTTGTTGACTAACTTCTACTCAAAATGCAAAAAAAAAAATTTGTCTTTGTCTTTGCATATTTGTGTTTTGTAGGTACCGAGTCGAAGCATATGGCAAATAAGGTTTTCTGGTATTATTTCCCTAAAATCTCTATTTGCAAAGAAAAAGAATTAATTTTTTTTCATTCACTGTACAATCGATTGCTCCTAGAGTGCAATCGATTGCACAAAGTGAATTTTGCGCAATTTTTGGAAAAATACACTGTGCAAATCGATTTGCAATATAGTGCAATCGATTTGCATAGAGTGAAAATTTGAAAAAATCAGCATTTTAAAATTGTCAAATTTTTGGCTCCAATTTTCCTTCATTTTTGAAAGATGTATCATTAATTCAAATTTTAGTGCCAATTTTTCATTTTTAAGAAGAATTATCATTAATTCAAATTTTGGCTCTAATATTTGAAAGAATTATCATTAATTCAAATTTTGGCTCCAAGAATCAATTACCAAATTACCACTAATCCCAATTCAAAACTCTATAAATAGAGCCCTCATTTCACTCAAATTTCAAGCTTTTGATAGCCAAATCCACCTTGCTAAAAAATCTCTCAAATCTCTCCATCTACCAAATTCACTCAAAGCTCCATTTTCAAAAAGTTAGTAAGCTTTGCATTAAAGCTTACTAATCTTTGAGCTAAACCTTCATCCAAACACTTTTTCTCCACCAATTGTCTACATCCAAGCTTGGTCAATTGATTCTTGTGGTTGAATTGAAGCAAATTCTTGAAGTTGTTTTGATAATTCCCTAGATCTACCTTTGGTAAGTTTGGATAATTCATCTTTCACAATGTGATCTCTTGGTGATCTTTGGGATTGATTCATTGAGCATTCTTTTGTGATTCCAATGGTGTTATTTTCTCATAATTTGATGGAATTTTCGTGCTCAATTGGATCCATGATCATAAGGTGTTTGATGGAAAGTTTGAACAAGAAATTGGCCTTTTGAAATGCTGTTTTTGGCTGATGTTCTGTGTGCAATCGATTCGCACTATGTGTAAATCGATTTACACAGCACGATTTTGCACAAATTTTTGAAAATAATACTGTGTAAATCGATTTACATAGTAGTGTAAATCGATTTACACCATAATAAAATGTATTTTTTGCCTTGTTTTGGGGCAGCTTTGATCCAAAATGCTTTTTCTACTCATTCCTTTTGATTGTTGGTTTGGATTGCAATTTTAAATGTCCAATTTGTCTTTAAACTCAATGGACTTTGTGATGTAGATGAAGTTGGATAAATGTTCATCAATTCAAATCTACCTAAGAGTGAATTATTTAATTCATTTTTGGTGCTTTGGATTAATGATATGTTTAGTGCTTTAATCCATCTAGAGGAGTGGTTGAATTTAAAGATGAAAGAATTTTGAAATGGTGATCCAAATTAGCTTATCATTTCCCTCCCTCTTCATCTTATCCATTTCTTTTTTTAATTGTGCTACATGTTAAGGTATGGTGATCTCTATATCATTTATCCAAACATGTAGTACATAGATTGCTATTGACCGGCCTCAAAATAGGTGCGACTTCTACATAAGTCCACTTACGATTGCTTAGCATAGCGCTAAATTTTGTCTCGATTCGAATAAATGATCATTCGTGGCCCAAACTTATGATTGCAAGCCCAAGTATGTTAATTTGATCTCTTTGATCCAATAACCTTGAGATTCATCGTGTAGAGGCTTTGGTTCTACCAATCCTCTGATGGATCTACAACACCTTTGGTCAACGCGGATCACTTAAACATCGTTGATCATTACATGTTGCCTTGTGAGAATTCCAAAATGGATGATATACTTGACAAAAAGCAAATGCAACTTGTTGTGTAGAGGCTTTGGTTCTACCAATCCTCTGATGAGTTCCAAATGCAAGTTTCAAGATGGTCATCCAACTAACCACTAATTACTAACCACTAATTACTAACAATTAACTTTACTTTATGCCCTTTTATTTTTATGCTTTATGTACCATTTACATTTCATGCTATTTTCATCTTTTCTCACTTGAGCATTTACTTTTATGTCATTTTTATTTTGCTCACTTGAGCATTTACTTTTATGTCATTTTATTTTGCTCACTTGAGCTTTTCTTTTCCTTTTAAAAACACCTAATAATCAACATGAACCATAAAAAACTTTAATGATACTTGGACTACATGGTTACTATCCTTTGCATTATGGAGTGATGGACTTCTTGGACCTAGGATTAGAGACCTTGGCTTATGTTGGAGACCTTGTGACTTTATTTGATATTTTTTCTGGAGTTCTTGAGGTTTACCTCAAGACATTGGGTTGTTTGTTTGTTTTGTGTGCAGGTTATTGAGATTACATACTTTGTTTGTAATCTGGAATTCACCCGTATACAGCCGTTACTCTGCCCAATTTTTGCGAAGACTTTAATACACTTGAAGTTTGGTTCTCTCAAGAGGTCTAGCATCTTTGCTTTCTTGGTTTCAATCTAAAGAATGGGAATTCTACATTGGCTTATAATGTCAAGTATCGGCTTCATGTTGGTTAGACGGTTCTCTTTCTTAGCTTTTACCTTATGCTTTAGGATAGTCCCTTCATCTCCTCCCATCTTCTTTAATTTTCATCTCCTCCCATCTTCTTTAATTTTCAAAACCTTCTCATCTTCTTTCAAAATATTCTTTGTTTTTAACATCAAACCGCTTTCATAATAAACCTCGACCTTGTCGAGTGCCTTTTCTTTCAAAACTTCTTTTCTTTAAACAAACTTCAATTCATTTAATCATACTTTGACATTTCTTTCAAAATTAACAAAACACTTCAACACATTCCAACTCTTTTGTGCGCCCAAGCACCTTTTCCATTCAAAACTTTTTTTCAAGGTGAGACATGATTCATTGATAGTCGAGCAACATTCTCCTATCCCTATGGTTATAAAGGTGTCGACTTTTCCACTTGAGTACTAGAGGCGTTCTCAAACCCTCACTCTTGTTGATGCATGGTCCATCTTTCTCATACCTCGTGGGCATTAGTCGAGATTTCTCTCCTAACAATGACGACTTGTCTCCTTGTTTAAAAACAATCAACAAACAAGTCTTTTCTAGATGAACTACGTGTACCCTGATCCCCTATTGCACGAAAGGTGGTACGTAGGCACTAAAGGTTCGCAACCGCGGCGGGTGCAAAAATCATAAAAATATTTCTTTTCTCACCTCCACCATCCATTTTATATACAACACATTTTATAGCCAAAATATACAGATTTTTCAAAGAGGTTCCTGTGGAGTACCGTAGATGTTTAGGGTGCTAATACCTTCCCTTTTCATAACCAACCCCCTTACCTTGAATCTTTCCCCCTCTTTTTGGGTTATTCGCTCTTTTCCCATTCCTTTGGAAACAATAAAGCGCGGTAGCGATTTTTATTTTGATTTGTATAAAGTCTAGTCAATCCAATGGCTTAGTCTTGCACATTTCTACCGCTACAACACCCTTAGGGTTTCTCCACTTGGTTGCCTAAAACAAAAATGGCCATGTTACGCATGCGAAGTATCTTGGCAAAACAAAACAAATATAAGATCATAACCCCTCGATGACGCTATTCAAAAGTTGCCTTACAAATTGATCTTGGTCCCTCAAAAATGCTAAGATACTTTGCAACATTGCTAATCATAGCTATACAATGACCCACACACGTCCCATTTACATCCAAAGATAGGGTTGCTTACCAAATCAATGGTAAGACAACAATGTCAAAGGAATAGAAAATGCATAAGAAAGACATTTGAGTAGGTAGATAGCTTCTAGTTACTTGCTCCCTTTCAAACAACAAATCCTTGCTATTTTCCAAAACAAACACACACATTTCAAAACATCTTACAAATATTGAAAACATTTTCAAAAGACAAACATCTTTATATACATTCTTACGAACGAGAATCATTACAAAGATTGCCTAAACGAATGGCCTCTTTTACAAAATACTTTCAAAACCACAACAAACACAATTTCAAACAAACAAAAGCAAGTGACCTAAGCAAGTAACTAAGAGCCCATGGAAAACCATGGATGAAAAGGGTGCTAATACCTTCCCTTTTCATAATCTACCCCCCGAACTCAAGAAACAATCTCAAAGGTCTTTCCTGTGCTTTTTCACCTTTCCTTTTGGATAAAAGAAAAGTCGGTGGCGACTCTTGCTAACGGCAACATTTGCGATAAAATGCAAAACCTCAAGTCAGTTCTCCCACCACATCACAGAACTGGCGACTATGCTGGGGATTTAAATATAAAAGTGGGGTTACCTTAGGGTTTACATCATATTTATTTGCTTACATTATTTGACTTGTTTTCTTTACATTATGGTTATTTGTTTGGGTTTAAATCCTCCACCCGGATTTGGGAAACATTATAGGTAAATAGCAATACATTGTGAAAACTGTGCGGGGTATACCGACATGGTCTAAGCAATAGCTATGTTAGTGTGACATATTTGTGGGTACCGGTACCATTTGAGTCAATCAAAGAGAATACGGAGCCGCTGAGTGATGTCATGAAGCACTAATGAACTTCTAGAACCCTTTACTTGACCAACTTGGCCTTTAGGATGTAGTGAGATGACCGACTTTGGTGCAGTCCGAAGTTGGTAGATACTCGATACTACACTCATTGAGGGTTGGTTTCTTGGGATATTTCGGTCGCCATTAAAGAGGCTTGAGCTAAAACAATGACCAAGGAAACAATCCAGTGATATTGAGCTCCTTAGAACCCGATTACTATTATTAGGACAGGTTGAGCCAACTAAACTTCAAGAGGGTACTTACCCATAAAACCCCATGCAAGCCTAAACTAAGAACTTGTTTGCTTTGCTTGTATATGCATACTTGTACATAACATCATGGACATCATGAACATCATATGCATTCACTAACCATTTCAAGGATTTTGGAGATTCATCTTTGTTCTTGTTTTGTAGGATATGGATTCACTTCGTAGGAAAACTGTCCAAATAAACCTTGTAAGAATTCGTTCACAACTCAAGGAGCTAGCTTCAAGGATCCATGAGAAATCTCCATTCATCGAGAGGCATGGTCGTCTACTCAACTTGGTCACCTCCAACACAGAGGAAGATGTGATGAAGGTTCTCTTCCAGTTCTTTGACCCTTTGCATCATTGCTTCATATTTCTTGACTATCAGCTTGTGCCTACTTTGGAAGAATTCTCTTAACTCTTGAGGATTCCTATTCTCAATCAACTACCTTTCAACGGTACAGAAAGAGATCCAAAGCCAGAAGAGATTGCTCAAGCCCTGCACTTGCACTCATCTGATGTCACAACTCATTGGGAAACTAGAAGTGGTATCAAAGGCTTCTTAGCAAAGTTTCTGTTTGAGAAGGCCCAAAGCTGATGGAATTCCCTAGACTTGCAAGCTTTTGAGGAGATTGTGGCTCTTCTTATCTATGGGATGGTCTTGTTCCCCAATCCTGATCAACTCATAGATGTGAGCACCCTCAAAGTCTTTATGTCACGCAATTCGGTGCCTAAATTGCTAGGGGATATCCTACACTCTTTTCACACTCGTACAATGAGGAAGAGAGAGGTCCTTATGTGTTGCACTCCTCTCCTGGAAAGATGGTTTATTTCTCATCTTCCCCAATCAGTCTTAAAGAATGAGCAAGGATTAAGGTGGTCACAAAGGTTAATGACGCTCAAACATTCAGATATTCATTGGTGCTCTCGATCCAAAGAGAATGTTATCATTGTTGACCGTTGTGGGGAATTCCCTAATGTCCCTCTACTTGGCATTAGGGGAGGCATCACCTACAACCCATGTTTGGCTCTAAGACAGTTTGGTTATGCCCGAAGGGATGGCCCATATGACATGCTGATTCAAGGCTTGGTATTCAACTACGACAACAACGATCAAGGTCTTCGCCAGAGATTCATCCGAGCTTGGAGGATGCTAAACAAGGTGGATAGAAAGACTTTGGGACACAAGAATTCCATACCTCTTGAGCCTTACCTCAAGTGGGTACGAACCCGCGCTCAAAGTCTTATGATGCCTTATCCGTCCATTCTCCCAGTGATTATTGAGCCTGTTAAGGAAGGAGAAGTTCCATACAGTATCCTACATCCTGACATGCCCACATCACTCAAAGATCTACAAAGGGATTGGATACAACTCAAGGGAGAGCCAGATACTTTCAAAGCCCAATTCTAAGAAAGCGAGAAGAAGGTTTTGAAACTCACTAGGCTACTTCATGAGGATCAGACTCTAAATACCTACATAGCACCAAAGAGGATGCGCAACACTTTTTTATCTTAGAATTTTGTATTATTTTGTCCAAAGGGCATTGATGTATTCAAATTCTATCTTATTAATATAACGTGTGTTTCTTTTTGTTTAAAACAAATTTGAATTTTTAAATCCTTGAAAGCATTGCATGTATACATATCATTCATCATGACATAAGCAGGTCTTTTGCAACAAGTTTCCTTATCTCTCTACTATTTATTTTAGTAAGATGGATCTCGAACAAACGGTCAAAGATCTTCAAGCTCAAAACACGCAGTTTCAACAGTTGCTCATGACCCTAGCCAAGGGGAAAGATGAATTGAAGACTCTGTTAGCTGAAGAGAGAAAGAAGAAACCAAAGAAGGCCACTGGGGTTTTGAATATGGGGAGAAGATTTCAGGGACAGACTAGAAGGACCTTGAATTTTGCAACCACTTCCGGGGAAGGAGAAGGGAAAGGAAAATAAATAGCGGTACCTTCAGAATCTGAAGAGGAGGAAGAAGAGGAAGACTACTCTTAAGAACAGTACCCTCCGGCTGATGATAAGTACAAACATCTTGAAGAGCGTTTAAGCGCTATGGAAATACAAAGGGTACCAGGTCTAGACTTTGAAGAGTTGGGGCTAGTGTCAGGAATTGTAATCCCGCCAAAGTTCAAAGTGCTGTTGTTTGCAAAATATGATGGGGTGTCATATCCTAAAATGCACCTCCGATCATACGTGAGAAAGATTCATCCGCACTCTACCGATAAAGACCTATGGGTGCATTTTCCCCCAGATAGTTTATCCAGAACATAACTCGATTGGTTTTACCAATTAGAAAGGGCTGACGTCCACAACTGGGAAGACCTTGCCGCATATTTCTATAAACAGTACCAGTATAATGAAGATTTGGCGCCTACCCGTACTCAACTTCATAGTATGGCTATGGCTACAAATGAGGGTTTCAAAGATTACACACAAAAATGGAGAGATCAAACTGGGAGAGTGCAACCCCCTCTGTCTGAAAGGGAGTTGGTGGATATGTTCTTGGGTACTCTATCGAGCCCTTTCTTCAACCATTTGATTCGGAGTTCATCTGCTGGATTTACTGAGTTAATATTAAACAGAGAAAGGGTAGAGGCTGGCATAAAAAGTGGAAAGATTCAGAAAGATTCATCTGCCTCTACAGCTGTGAGAAAACCTTTCACTGGAAAGAAGGAGGTATCTGCTGTTTATCCATAAAGGAACCAAGGGAGAGCTGAACGCCGACTAATGGTAGGGGCCGTTATGATCCCAAAATCTGCATCTGATCAACCAAGAAGTAACCAACCAATGGTGGAAAGGCCAGTTCGGAAATTCACCAGAATTAACATGACTCTAGCCCAAGTTTTACCACATCTGCTGAAATATAATTTGGCGACTTTGAAGGAGGCTCCAAAGAATCCCAACATGGCGTCCCTCTATTATCACCCAAATGCCAGATGTGCATAACATTCCGAATGTCTGGGCCACGACACCAATAACTGTTGGGCTTTGAAAAACAAGATTCAAGACCTCATAGATGCAAAAGAGATCGAGTTTGAGGCGCCATAAAAACCAAATGTCATTTCCGCTCCTATACCTAGACATAGTCACAACGCCAATGCTATCGAGGAAGATTTGTTTGTTGCTACAGTAGATGAACTCTTAACTCCGCTCTCGATCATTAAGATGAAATTTTTGAAAGATGGTATATTCTCAGGTTGTGATAAAGACTACCATATTTATTTATCCTCATCAATTGATTTCCCTCTATTGAAGACAGGTATCCAACGCCTGATTGACAACCAAGAAATTCTGTTTGAGAATGCTCCTATTTCACCCATTCCAGTTAAAGACGTTTCAATCATAACCATCTCCGCCAATCCTTCCAGGGCCCCCAAAAGACCCGTTAGGATTACATCAGCTCCGAAGACTACTCCTCTCATAATTACAATGTCTGGGCCGGTCCCATATGAATCAGATAAAACAGTACCGTGGAATTACGGTGGAGAAATCTACTACCATGGTATTAAACAATATGGGTTGACCACCGAAGAAGTGAGCTCCGAAGAAGAGGATTCTGACATTAGCAATATTGCCGGAACTAGTAAGATTACCCGTAGTGGTAGAATCTTCTCTCCAGAGATTTCCCCTCCAAAGGCAGTTTTTAGACCCGTGGCCGTTCCGAAGATTACCTCTATACCAATAATCATACCTGCAAGTGAACCTACCGATAAAGACGACGCGATCCCTGCTGTTATCCCTACCAATACTTCTACTATTGAAAATCGAGGAAAAAGCATTCAAGAAGAGCCTGTCCAGATGAAGGCTCAATCACTAGCTATTCCCGAAACATCCAAGAAGGAAATGGAAGAGATCCTGAGGATAATAAAGAAGAGTGACTACGATGTGGTTGAACAGTTGGGGCAAACTCCCTCCAAGATCTCCATGCTAGCATTACTGCTGTGTTCTGAGGCACATGCGAAAGCTCTGGTAAAATTTTTGAAGACAACCCATGTGCCACAAGAGACGTCTGCTGACCAATTCCAAGATTGTGTGGCCAGTTTAACAGTTGATAATGGCCTAGGCTTCTCTGATGCTGATTTGACACCCAGAGGGAGAAAACACAACGAGGCATTACATGTCTCTGTGGAGTGTAGGTGAACGACTCTGGCCCATGTCTTAGTAGACACGGGTTCATCTTTGGACGTCTTACCGAAGAAAGCCCTTGATAGATTGGATTACGAAGGGCTGACTCTAAAACCCAGTAACATAGTTGTGAGAGCATTTGATGGTTCGAAGAGGATGGTCCACGAGGATATGGACATCCCGATAAAGGTGGGAACTCATACCTTCAATTCAACCTTCTATGTGATGGACATCCGTCCCTCTTACTCCTGTCTGTTAGGACGGCCCTGGATCCACAATGTCGGTGCTGTCACCTCCATACTACACCAAATGATGAAGTACCCGGTCCAAGGAAAAATCATAACTATCCATGGAGAGGAGGAGTACATGATTAGTCATCTGAATTCCTTCCGATATGTGGAGTTGGATGGCGAGTTCATTGAAACTCCTTTTCAACATTTCGAAGAGGTCTCTCAAGAAGTAGCGGTAACTAAGGTGGTATCCTCGATTCCCAAGATCACAAGACCTCCGCTTTGAATGTCATCTCTAAAGGACGCTAAGGCAGTAATGGAAGAGGGTGGATGCACCATCTGGGGGCAGCTTCCAGACGTCCCGTATAAATCAGACAAGTTTGGCTTAGGGTTTACTTCAACTGCTCAGAAGGATGTACACCGTACCCGTGCTAGAGGGCCACCTTTGAAGATTAGTAACCGAGAGGTCAACGAAGTGGAGGATGTTAAGGAAGATGGCAGCTTGGAAGATTGAATATTTCTTACTGTCAACGGAAGACTCTGCAACTGGGAAGCCAGAGACTTTGTCCCAATAACTTTCATCTCTCAGTAATTTATCTTTTACATTTCTGTTGGACTTGTAATATTCACAAATAATTCACACTTTAAAAACCTTGTGTCTTACCCGAGGCACAATGGTCCATTTGTAAGGGTTTTTATTTCATCTTCATATGACATTCAATGAATCATGGACGTTTTTCCACATACAAACTTTTTGTGCTAATTGTCTTTCTTTTACATTTTATTGTTTTAAGGTGGCTATACCCTTACACACACCCACACTCACAAATGCAGGTACCCCTCCATTCCGGATCCCATGGGTAATGATACTGCTATAGCCTTAAGTAACTCTGAAGATCCAATCTATCAAGCCAAATACGAAGGTGAAGAAGATTGTGAAGTGCCAGGGGAATTGGCCAGACTACTACAACAAGAGGAAAAAGCTATTCAGCCTCATGAGGAACCTTTGGATATAATCAACTTGGGTACCAAGGAAGATAAAAAGGAAATCAAAGTGGGTGCCAACCTAGAGCCGAGTGTCAAGGAGCGTCTAATTCAGCTATTGCATGATTATGTTGAGATCTTTGCCTGGTCATACGAGGACATGCACGGACTTGATACAGACATTGTTGTATATCGTCTACCCATAAGAGAAGACTGTCCACCAGTGAAGCAAAAAGTATGCCGCATGAGACCTGACATGTCAGAGAAGATCAAAGCAGAAGTCATGAAACAGTTCAATGCTGGGTTTCTGCCTGTCACTTCCTATCCTCAACGGGTTTCCAACATTGTTCCCGTGCCTAAAAAGGACGGCAAAGTAAGAATGTGCATGGATTATAGAGATTTAAATAGGGCCAGCCCTAAAGATGATTTTCCACTTCCCCACATCGACATCCTGGTTGACAATACAACCTAGCACAAAGTATTTTCCTTCATGGACGGATTCTCAGGCTATAACTAGATCAAAATGGCACCTGAGGACATGGAGAAAACTACATTTGTCAACCAGTGGGGCACGTTCTGCTACAAAGTGATGCCGTTCGGACTGAAGAATGCTGGGGCAACCTATCAACGCGCCATGGTAGCTTTGTTTCATGATATGATACATCATGAGATAGAGGTCTATGTAGATGACATGATAGCCCGATTGCAAACTGAAGAGGAGCACCTTGATCACTTGCAAAAGTTGTTTGTGAGGTTGAAGGAGTACAAGTTAAGATTGAATCCAAACAAGTGTACATTCAGAGTCCAGTCCAGTAAACTCTTAGGTTTCGTTGTCAGCAATAAAGGCATCGAGGTTGATCCTGCCAAGGTTAAAGCGATACAAGAAATGCCTACTCCTCGCACTGAGAAGGAAGTCAAAGGATTCTTGGGACGCCTGAACTATATTTCCAGATTCATTTCTCACTTGACAGCTACTTGTGAGCCAATCTTCAAACTGTTGAAGAAAGATCAAGTAGTTAGATGGAACGACGAATGCCAAATTGATTTTGACAAGATTAAGGAGTATTTACAAGAGCCTCCTGTTTTGATGCCGCCAGTCGAAGGGAGACCACTAATCATGTATCTGACCGTTTTAGAGAATTCAATGGGGTGTGTATTGGGGAAGCATGACGAGTCTGGCCTAAAAGAGCACGCTATTTACTACCTAAGCAAAAATTTTACCAACTGTGAAACCAGATATTCACTGCTCTAGAAAACTTGCTGCGCTCTGGCATGGGCTACTCGCCGGCTAAGACAGTATATGTTGACTCATACCACTTTGTTGATATCTAAGATGGATCCGATAAAGTACATCTTCGAAAAGCTTGCTCTGTCTGGAAGGATAGCTAGATGGAAGATGATCCTAACAGAATATGATATACAGTACACCACCCAGAAAGCTATAAAGGGCAGTGTGTTAGCTGATCATCTTTCTCATAAAGCTGTAGAAGATTATCAATCCATGAAGTTTGAATTCCCGGATGAAGACATCATGACACTAGACAAATGTGAAGAGATCAGACCATATGACAGACCTGAACAAGGATCCAGATGGACCATGTTCTTTGATGGGGAATCAAATGCACTTGGTAATGGAATCAGCGATGTACTCATATCTCTGGAAGGGTGTCATACTCCCTTTACTACCAGACTTTGCTTCAACTGTACGAACAACATGGCAGAATATGAAGCATGCATCTTTGGTCTCAAGGCTGCCATAAACTTGGGAATTAAATCTTTAGATGTGTTTGGAGATTTAGCTTTGGTCATCAGTCAGATCAAAGGAGAGTGGGACACTAAACATCCAAACCTTATCCCTTACAAAGAACATGTTTTGACGTTGCTACCGCATTTTGAGCAGATTACCTTCGAGCATTTCCCGCGAGAAGAAAATTAGCTAGCAGATGCTCTAGCTACAATGTCATCTATGTTTAAACTTAATTGGGATAACGAGGCTCCCCAGATCACCATTGAACGAATGGACGAACCAACACACTGTCATGAGATTAATACTGAAGAAGTAGTGGACCAGCCTTGGTTTCATGAAGTCAAGAGGTATCTCGAGGCTCAAGAATATCCAGAAGGAGCTTCAATCAATGATAAAAAGTTCTTAAGGAGATTCTCTGCTAAGTTCTTCCTGAGTAATGGCATCCTGTACAAACGCAATCATGACTCCATTCTGCTCTGGTGTATGGATAAGATTGAGGCTGAGAAGATCATGGCTGAGCTACATGAGGGAACCTTTGGCACTCACTCCAGTGGTCATACGATGACGAAGAAAATCCTACGGGCAGGCTATTACTGGTCTACCATGGAAGTAGATTGCTATCAACACTCCCGGACCTGTCATAAGTGTCAAATTTATGCTGACAAGATGCACGTACCTTCGGTTCCTCTAAATGTCTTGACAACTCCTTGGCCCTTTTCTACACGGGGAATCGATATGATTTGGGAGATCAAGCCTACAGCCTCCAATGGACACCGCTTCATTCTAGTGGCCATTGATTATTTTACAAAGTGGGTCGAAGCAGCTTCCTTCGCATCCGTTACTAAGAATGTTGTTGCCAGCTTCATCAAGCAGAATCTCATCTTCCGGTACGGTATTCCAGAAAGGATCATCACTGATAATGGTACAAACCTCAACAATACCATGATCACTGCTTTGTGCGAGTAGTTCAAGATTCAACATCACAATTCACCCCCTATCGACCGAAGATGAATGGCGCAGTCGAAGCTGCAAATAAAAACATTAAAAAGATCATACAAAAAATGACAGTCACCTACAAGGACTGGCATGAGATGCTGCCATTTTATCTCCACGGGTACCGTACCACGGCTCGCACATCAACTGGGGCAACACCCTATTCTTTGGTTTATGGTATGGAGGCTGTCTGGGCTATTGAGGTTCAGATCCCCTCCTTAAGAATTATGAAGGATGCAGGTTTGAATGAGGACGATTGGATCCAGACTCGACTTGATCAACTAAACTTAATTGATGAAAATAGACTCACTACTGTTTTCCATGGTCAGATGTATCAAAAATGGATGATCAAGGCTTTCAACAAGAAAGTCAGACGCCAAGTATATCAAGTTGGAGATCTAGTGATCAAACGCATTATCTTACCACAAAGTGATCCCAGGGGAAAATGGACTCCTACCTATGAAGGACCATTTGTAATCAAGAACATCTTCTCCAGTGGGGCAATGATCTTAACCACCATGGACGGCAACGACTTGCCACACCCTGCGAACGCGGATATAGTTAAAAGATACTATGCATAAGAGACCCGCTAGGTTGACACACCTAGGCAAAAAAAGGGCATCCCGGCGAACCAAAAGGTTCGGGCAAAAATTAGGGATAAAAAAAAATCTGTACACTCGGCAAGTTGAAAACCCGAAAGGGCGACTTGGGCAAAAAAGGGTTTCCCGGTGGACTGAAAACCCGAAAGGGCGGTCCAGGCAAAAGTTAGGGAATTAAAGCGTATGACTATGTCCCGTCAGATCACTTTGAGGACAATCTCTTCATTGATAAACTCGGAGTTTCTGATCAATTAAATCATCTTTGGACGAAGCAACAAATAGACAAGATATTCGGAGATACGAAGGCTATAGCAGAATGGGAACCCCATGGGATTATCAGACATAGCTATCTTTCTTTGTATAAATTTTTTCTTACTTTTATGGCACCATCCTCTTACTAGGATGTCTATTTCCTTTGTACAAAATACTTATTCAAAGTAAATACAAAGATATCTCTTTAAAGTACAAAAAACTATTTGCCTTTTTCTTTACACTTGTGTTTTATTTGCAAAAACATCCAATGATTCATTAATGAACATATGCATTTGAACATAATTACTGTTTACAAATAAACAAAATGAAAGAAGGCAATTACTGACAGATTGAAAGAATAGGAAAACGTCTTTAGGCTATTCTATGAGAAATCCCCACAGTATGTCACTTAAATTCCCAACAGAACTAAAACTTCAAACTATTAATCCCCGGTGGAAACCATCCAGTTCCTCCAAATTCCCCAGCAAGTTGTTTGAAGCCTTGAATCCATTCAGATAGCAGTTGACTTCTGATACTCCCCGACGGAACAAAGACTCTATTTATCCCCAGTAGAAGTCATCAAAATTCTCTGGATTCCCCAAGTAGATTCCTCAAGCAGTATACGACACCGCTCTAACAACAGAATTATTGTCAATACTCCAACTTCAAGACATGAAGAATCCACATATCCTCAGCAGTAGTCAAGGATTTATCTTCCTCGACAATACAACAAATTAACTTACATGCGCATACATTACATCCATATATCATAAACATTGATAAAACACATATATTGCATCATAAATTTCATGCAACATAATTTTGTGTTCCAGCTAACATTTTACCCTTTTCAGGATAAGATTAACAGCCACCGTTAAACAATGTGCAATCATGATACAATATAAATATGCTCCAGACACGGATGCCATTCTGATACTCATTCAGATTCAACTTTCAGATACAGTACAGATACGCTCCAGACAAAGATAACATTCTGATACTCATTCAGATTCAGCTTTCAGATACAGTACAGACACGCTCCAGACACGGTTGCCATTCTGATACTCATTCAGATCCAGCTTTCAGATACAATACGGATACGCTCCAGACACGGTTGCCATTCTGTTACTCATTCAGATTCAGCTTTCAGATACAGTTCAGATACGCTCCAGACATAGAAGCCATTCTGTCGCTAATCTAGATTCAGATTTCAGACACAGTTCAGATACGTTCCAGACACGGACACCATTCTGATACTCGTTCTTTCAGTTTACAACTTACAATTCAAAAAACATTCTTGATGGCATCTACAAGCCCATCTCCAACAAGACTCTATCACTTCTCCAAATGGCATATTTACGCCCATTCCCTCAGCTACACATCGCCGAGTACAAATTTATGGGCACTTTAATGTCCAATCATCTTTCACCTTCGAGTTACGAATGACAAAACTCGCCAATCTAACTCTTCAGGTTTAAGAAGATTGAACAGGGGAAGCTGTTGTACCCCAAAATTTTCCCTCTCATTTACCAAGACTTTTCTCACAAGATCTCTTTGACTCAAGACTGAATTAGGGTTTAGTCAGCTCAAGACATCTCATCTTGCACTGATGACCCAAAATTAGGGTTTGAGTTTGAACAAGGATTTTTGGGCCATCATTGCTTCATATGACTTTCAAACACCATTAGGGATCCCTAAGATCACTCATGACAAGTTTCAAGCCTTGAACCACATTTTTGATCAGTCAATTGGACAGTTGACCTAAAAATCAGCTGTATTAGGGAAAAAGTCAACCATGGCCAATTTACAGTCAAACTTCATAATTTTTGATCCACAACAATATTTTAAACTCACATGTATCATTTGGTCAAGTTTGGATCACAATTCCTCAAGAAATTTGATCAGATCATCAAAAGGGCAAAATGGTCAAAATTAGGGTTTTGACTGAGGAAGGGCAATTTCTGATTTTTAACCTAACAAATGACCAATTGAGTTAAAGCATGATTTCGAGGATCCAATGGCATCATCTTGACTTAATCACATGGCTCAAAACATCTCAAATTCATTGGATTGACAAATAAATTTGTAGTCAACTGATCAAAAGTTAACTGTACACTGAAAAGTCAAACTTTGACTTTCTGGTCAAAATCAAGTACCAAGGGTCATAATTCATCAAAAAATTTCCAAATGTGAAACTTGTTCATCAAGAAAACCAATTTTGAAATTTAGGGTTTTGAATTTGAAATTTTCTAACTTAGAAATTTTCTAAGTATAGAAAATTTTCTTATTTTTTCTCAACTTTACACCACTTTTACACCATGATGCATATTGATTCAAGGAAAGTTCCCAACATGAAAGTTGTAGTTCTCCATGAAATATACAACTTTTATTCACAAACCTTTTCCTAAAGATGCTTGGATCTCAAGATATAAATTTGTGAATACATGGTCATGAACTTGTTAACTTAGTGAAATTTTGCCCTAATTTAGGCAGGTTTTGGACCCAACTTCATGGCAATTTTTCACCTAGTTCCAAGAGGTATATCAAAATGAATTTCAAATATGAACTATAGAGCACATTTCAAGATTTTCAAAATGTCCAAGAACTCCTCAAAGTCATTTTTGAGTATGGAGAATCGAAGAGATGAAGTTGGCAATTTCTCACTTTTTGCCCAAGCCATTTCATGAAGAACAAAGTTGCAAATCAATCTATGCTGGCTAATTCATGCTGTACAGGTCCTAAACTTGTTCCACACTCCTTAATTAAATGCTTAATCAGTTGACAATGCTTTGATCCATGCTTTTGAACCTTTATCCAACTTGTAATTCCATTTATGGCAAAAAGGTTCCATTGCCATTTTGAAAAAGAGCAACTTTTGCAAACTTTGTAATCTTGAGCATTGGACCTGTCCCCTTGGTGCATATAAATCTCACAGGTCTCAAGCAAGTTGTACAAACTTATACCAACCCTAAGCAAGCTGGTACAAGCATGTAAAGCTTGGGTCTTATCACTTTGCTTCTAGTACAAGAAAGTTGGCAAAAAGGCTAGCATTTGCAGGTCTGTTGGGAAGCTGACCTAAGACCATTTCCATACTAATACACAAACAATATACAACACATAACATGCTTAGCCAAGACCTGAAACACTCCTAAATTGAAAAACACCAAAAACCTGTTCAAACCTACAGTTTCTGCACAAACACATCCAACTTCCATTTGGCTCGTGCGTTTTGTGTTTAGATCATTCAAACACCTCACATACTTGATATCAAGCCCATCCAAATCATCATCCCTGTTCTGTAATCACTTCTACACCATCTTCCATTGTTGACTTCAGAGCTTGCAACTTGACTTGGCCAATGAGTTCTAGCTACTTTCAGAGCAAGGCAAGGGTTGGAATAGATTCAGGGAAGCTCAAGGAAGCTCAAGCAAACATCAGACCTCCATTAAAGTCACTCCATTTTCATACACGATTCCAGTTGAAGGAGGTAAAATTTCAAACTCTATCTCCTTGTACAGGCAACCTTAGGCCACGATCTGTGAATAAAAAATGTAGTCCTCATCATAACGAAGTTGTACATACCATTATCTTGCATTGATTTTACTTGTGCTAAGAGAATTTGAAACTTGAAATTTCTGGAAATATTAGGTCAAAATTTAGGGCTGTTTAAATTCTTATTGATCTTTGATAATTAGTTTACATAACTTATATGGTTGGAATCGTGAGTTCAAGTACTATATTTTTCATGTTATAAGTTTTTATTTTCATGGAAGTATGAGGAAGTTACAGGGGATCCGGCCAAGGCTTGAGGAAGAAGATGAAACAGGGCAAGGGCGCGTTTTGGGATATGTTGTTTTTGTTTCATTAAAGATAATGGAAGTATAGCCACCCCAGTGGCAAAGCAGCGCGCTGGTGAGACCCATGTCTTGGGTTCGAACCTGCGTGATACTTTTGCATTTTTTCACATTTTCCTTTTTAGTTTTTTGTGACTTTTTTGCAGGTTTGGGCTTTTGCTTTGGGCCAATGTTTTTGCTAATCTTATCACAAATCTGCTTCATCACCCCCCTTACTAACTTTCATATTTTTATTTTTATTTTGTTTTATTTTCATTTTTTACATATTAAATATTTTCTCTAATATATAAAAATCCCAAAAAATATAAATTGATAATATTACACTTTTATTTTTATTTTTTTTCTCACATAAAATATATTTTATTTTTATAGGATATAATTCATTTTCTTAATAAATTTGTGAATATAAAAATATATTTAGTATAATTTATTTTCATACTTATAAATACCTATTTTTGCATATATAATTTTATATTTATATATAATATTATTTATTATTTTTATACAAGAAAATATACAAAATAATAATATAGAAACTTTATTTTCTCTTAAATAATAATTAGGGTTAAACCCCTTTTAGAAAATCAATTCTTTTCTTATATTTTTAGGTTTAGATTAAATTTTCTTTTACATAAAAATAAGACATCAAAAAATCTTTTTACATGTACATTGCATTGCATTACATTTTAAATATTGTTTTGTATTTATCTTAAATTCGTACAAATTCGATTTGGTTGTAATAATGTATTTAGCTTTATATTTATGTAAATCCCCATTCAAATTTGTATTCCCTCCTCCTATAAATTGTTGTAATAGCTTAGAAATATTTACATTATGCAATTTATCGCTTTATATGCCATGATTAGTAATTAGGGTTTGCATGATAAGAACAAAACAAAGCAAATAGAACATCTTAAATACAAGACAAAATAAAAGCATGAAAATGACACACTTACACACAAACACCCTTAGGGTTTCTCCACTTGGTTGCCTAAAACAAAAATGGCCATGTTACGCATGCGAAGTATCTTGGCAAAACAAAACAAATATAAGATCATAGCCCCTCGATGACGCTATTCAAAAGTTGCCTTACAAAATGATCTTGGTCCCTCAAAAATGATAAGATACTTTGCAACATTGCTAATCATGGCTATACGATGACCCACGCCCGTCCCATTTACATCCAAAGATAGGGTTGCTTACCAAATCAATGGTAAGACAACAATGTCAAAGGAATAGAAAATGCATAAGAAAGACATTTGAGTAGGTAGATAGCTTCTAGTTACTTGCTCTCTTTCAAACAACAAATCCTTGCTATTTTCCAAAGCAAACACACACATTTCAAAACATCTTACAAATATTGAAAACATTTTCAAAAGACAAACATATTTGTATACATTCTTACGAACGAGAATCATTACAAAGATTGCCTAAACGAATGGCCTCTTTTACAAAATACTTTCAAAACCACAACAAACACAATTTTTAACAAACAAAAGCAAGTGATCTAAGCAAGTAACTAAGAGCCCATGGAAAACCATGGATGAAAAGGGTGCTAATACCTTCCCTTTTCATAATCTACTCCCCGAACTCAAGAAACAATCTCAAAGGTCTTTCCTGTGCTTTTTCACCTTTCCTTTTGGATAAAAGAAAAGTCGGTGGCGACTCTTTCTAATCGCAACATTTGCAATAAAACGCAAAACCTCAAGTCAGTTCTCCCACCACATTACAAACTCCTTTAATAATCACAATGCCTGGACCAGTCCCATATGGGTCAGACAAAAATATGCCATGGAATTATGAAGGGGATGTCTACTATCATGGTATCAAGCAAGACTGGCCAGCCATCAAAGAGTAAAGTTATGAGAAATTGGATTCCGACATCTGTAATATTGCAGGGACTAGTAAGATTACCCGAAGCGGTAGGATCTTCTCTCCAGAAGTTGCTCCCCCAAAGGCTATTTTTTGACCCGTAATCATCCATGTGGCTGTTCCAAAGGTTACTCCCACACCCATAATCATCTCTGCAAGTACTCCTATTGACAAAGCCATTACAACCCCTGTTATTATTCCTACTAACACTCCTACTGCCGAGTTAACCGAGACTCGAGGAAAAAGTATTCTGGTTGAGCCTGTCCGGACGAGGGCTCAGTCGTTGACTATCCCTGATACCTCCAAGAAAGAGATGGAGGAAATCCTAAAAATTATAAAAAGAAGCAACTACGATGTAGTTGAACAACTGGGGAAAACTCCCTTTAAAATCTCCATGCTGGCATTACTACTGTGTTCCGAGGCACATGCAAAAGCCTTGGTAAAGTTCTTAAAAACTGCTCATGTACCTCAGGAGAGATCTGCCGATCAGTTTCAAGACTGCGTAGCCAGCCTAACTGCGGACAATGGTTTAGGTTTTTCAGACGGTGATATAACGCCAAGGGGAAGGAAGCATAATGAGGCATTGCATGTCTCAGTGGAATGTAGGGGCACAACTCTGGATCATGTTTTGGTGGACACTGGCTCATCTCTGAATGTATTGCCTAAACAAGCTCTTGATAGACTTGACTGCGAGGGACTGACATTAAAGCCAAGCAACATAGTAGTAAGGGCTTTTGAAGGCTCGAAAAGGATGGTGCACGGAGAAGTGGATATCCCCATAAAGGTTGGAACCCAACCTTTCAATTCAACTTTTTATGTAATGGACATCCGCCCTTCATACTCCTGCTTGCTAGGCCGACCATGGATCCACAATGTTGGTGCTGTTACTTCTACGTTGCACCAAATGTTGAAGTATCCAGTTCAAGGGAAGATTATCACCATTCATGGAGAGGAAGAATACATGATTAGCCATCTCAATTCCTTTAGATATGTGGAATTAGATGGTGAATTCATTGAAACTCCATTTCAACACTTTGAAGAGGTCCCCCAAGATGTGGCAGTGACCAAGGCTGTGTCTCAGGTTCCCAAAATTACAAGGCCTCCACTCCGGATGTCATCTCTGAAGGATGCCAAAGCAGTGGTAGAAGAAGGAGGGTGAATTATTTGGGGACAACTCCCAGATATCCCATATAAGTCTGACAAGTTTGGCCTAGGTTTCACTTCAAGTGCTCAAAAGGCTGTACGACGTGCTCATGCTGGAGGACCACCCTTGAGGATTAGCAACCGTGAATTCAACACGGTAAAAGATGGTGAAGATGGTTGCAACCTAGAGGATTGGATCTTCCCAACTATCAATGGAGGGCTCAGCAATTGGGAGGCTAGAGACTTTGTCCCGATCACCTTTATCCCACAGTAATTTGTCTTTACATTTTGTTGGATCTGTAATATTGAAACAATTCACACTCTTAAAACCTTGTGTCTTACCCGAGGAACAATGGTCCATTTGTAAGGGTTATTATCTCATTTTCATATGACATCAATGAATCATGGACGTTTTCGTATACAAACTTTTGTGCTCATTATTTTTCTTTTACATTTTATTTTCTTTCAAAGATAGTTATACCCTTACACACACCCACACTCACAATGCAAGTATACATCCATTCGGGATCCCATGGGTAACGATACTGCTATGGCCTTTTGTGACTCTGAGAATCTAATCTACCAAGCCGAAGACGAAGGTGAGGAAGATTGTGAAGTACCAGGGGAACTTGCCAGACTGCTACAACAAGAAGAAAGAACCATTCAGCCTCACGAGGAACCCGTGGATACAATCAACCAAGGTGCCGAAGAAGACAAAAAATAGGTCAAGGTGGGTGCCAATATGGAACCCAGTATCAAGGAGCATCTGATTCAGTTGTTACACGATTATGTCGAAGTCTTTGCATGGTCGTATGAAGATATGCCAGGACTTGATGCATATATTTTGGTACATCGTCTGCCTACAAGAGAAGATTGTCCGCCAGTAAAGCAAAAGGTTCGCCGCATGAGACCTGATATGTCAGAAAAGATTAAAACAAGTCATAAAATAATTCAATGCTGGATTCTTGGCTGTCACCTCTTACCCCTAATGGGTTGCCAATATTGTTCCCGTACCCAAAAAAGACGGCAAAGTGCGAATGTGTGTGGACTACAGAGATTTGAATAGGGCGAGCCCTAAAGATGATTTTTCACTCCCCCATATTGATATCCTAGTTGAAAATACTACACAACACAAAGTGTTTTCCTTCATGGACGGATTCTCAGGTTACAACCAAATCAAAATGGCACCTGAGGACATGGAGAAAACAACATTCGTCACACAATGGGGCATATTCTGCTACAAGGTAATGCCATTCGGACTAAAGAACGCTGGGGAAACCTATCAGCGTGCCATGGTAGCTCTATTTCACGACATGATACATCACGAAATAGAGGTCTACATGGACAATATGATAGCCAGATCTCAAACATAAGAAGAACATCTTGATCACTTACAAAAACTGTTCGAGAGACTGAAGAAGTACAAGCTGAGGTTGAATCCTAACAAATGCACATTTGGGGTACGATCTGGTAAACTCCTAGGCTTTGTCGTCAGCAACAAAGGTATCGAGGTCGATCCTGCCAAAGTTAAAGCAATACAAGAGATGCCTGCTCCTCGTACTGAGAAGGAAGTAAGAGGATTCTTGGGACGTTTGAACTATATTTCCAGATTCATTTCTCACATGACAGCTACTTGTGAGCCAATCTTCAAACTATTGAAGAAAGATCAAGTAGTCAAATGGAATGATGAATTCCAAGTTGCTTTTGACAAAATCAAAGAATACTTACAAGAGCCTCCTGTGTTGATGCCACCAGTCGAGGGAAGACCATTAATCATGTACCTAACTGTTTTATAAAATTCAATGGGGTGTGTATTGGGGCAGTATGACGAGTCTGGCCGAAAAGAGCACACTATTTATCACCTGAGCAAAAAGTTTACCGATTGTGAAACAAGATATTCACTGCTCGAGAAAACTTGCCACGCTCTGGCATGGGCTGCTCGCCGGCTAAGACAGTATATGTTTACCCATACTACCTTGTTAATATCTAAAATGCATCCGATAAAATACGTCTTCGAGAAGCCTGCTCTTTCTGGGAGAATAGCGAGATGGCAGATGATCCTAATGGAATATGACATACAATATACTATCCAGAAAGAAATAAAGGGAAGTGTATTAGCTGATCACCTTTCTCACCAAGCTGTGGAAGACTACCAGTCTATGAAATTCGAATTTCCGAATGAAGACATCATGACATTAGACAACTGTGAAGAATTCAGGCCATATGACAGACCTGAACAAAGATCCCGATGGACCCTATTCTTTGATGGAGCATCCAATGCACTCGGAAATGGTATCGGTGCTGTACTCATATCTCTGGAAGGATGCCATACTCCCTTTACCGCAAGACTCTACTTCAATTGTACAAACAACATGGCAGAATACGAAGCGTGCATCTTTGGTCTCAGAGCTGCCATAGACTTAGGGATCATATCCTTGGATGTATTCAGAGACTCAGCTTTGGTCATCAGTCAGATCAAAGGGGAGTGGGACACCAAACACCCTAACCTTATCCCTTATAAAGAACATGTTTTGACATTGCTACCACATTTTGAGAAGATTACCTTCGAGCATTTCCCGCGAGAAGAAAATCAGCTAGCAGACGCTCTAGCCAAAATGTCATCTATGTTTAAACTTAATTGGGATAACGAGGCTCTCCAAATCACCATTGAACGAATGGAGGAACCAACACACTGTCACGAGATTAATACTGAAGAAGTAGTGGACCAGCCTTGGTTTCACGAAGTCAAGAAGTATCTTGAAGCTCAAGAATACCCAGAAGGAGCTTCAATCAATGATAAGAAGTTCTTAAGAAGATTCTCTGCTAAATTTCTCCTTAGTAATGGCATCCTGTACAAACGCAATCATGACTCTGTTATTTCGGTGCATAGATAAGGTTGAAGCTGAAAGGATCATGGCTGAATTGCATGAAGGCACTTTTGGCACCCACTCCAGTGGGCATACGATGGCAAAGAAAATCCTACGTGCTGGCTATTACTGGTCTACCATGGAAGCAGATTGCTATCAACACTCTCGAACCTGCCATAAGTGTCAGATTTATGCTGACAAGGTGCACGTACCTCCAGTTCCTCTAAATGTCTTGACGGCTCCTTGGCCCTTTGATATGTGGGGAATTTATATGATTGGGGAAATCAAGCCGACAACCTCCAATGGACACCGCTTTATCTTAATGGCCATTGATTACTTTACAAAGTGGGTGGAGGCAGCTTCCTTCGCTTCTGTTACTAAGAATGTTGTTTCCCGCTTCATCAAGCAAAATCTCATTTGCCGGTACGGTATCCCGGAAAGGATCATCACTGACAATGGTACGAATCTCAACAACACTATGATCACCACCTTGTGCGAGCAATTCAAGATCCACATCACAATTCTTCTCCTTACCGGCCGAAGATGAATGGTGTTGTCGAAGCTGCAAATAAGAACATTAAAAAGATCATACATAAAATGACAGTCACATACAAAGACTGGCATGAGATGCTACCATTCTCTCTCCACGGGTATCGTACCACAACTCTCACATCAACCGGGGCAACACCCTATTCTCTGGTTTATGGCATGGAGGCCGTCTTGCCTATCGAGGTCCAGATCCCCTCTCTGAGGATTATGAAGGATGCAGGGTTGAATGAAGACGATTGAATCCAGACTCGACTTGATCAACTAAACTTGATTGATTAAAAGAGACTTACTGCTGTTTTCCATGGTCAAATGTATCAAAAATGGATGATCAAGGCCTTCAACAAGAAGACGCCAAGTGTATCAAGTTGGGGACCTAGTGATCAAACACATCATATTGCCACAAGGTGATCCCAAGGGCAAATGGACTCCTACCTACGAAGGACCATTTGTAATCAAAAGCATTTTCTCTGGTGGGGTAATGATCTTGACCACCATGGATGGTGACGACCTGCCACATCCTGCAAACACGGACATAATCAAAAGATACTACGCATAAGAGACCCGCTAGGTTGACATACCTAAGCAAAACAAGGGCATTCCGACGAACCAAAAGGTTCGGGCAAAAATTAGGGATAAAACAAAAAAATCTGTACACCCGGCAAGTTGAAAACCCGAAAGGACGACTTGGATAAAAAAGGGTTTCCCGGTGGACTAAAATCCCGAAAGGGAGGTCCAGGCAAAAGTTAGGGAATTAAAGCGTATGACTCTGTCCCGTTGGATCATTTTACAGACAACCTTTGGCTTCCACTGACAAAATCATAGGTTCTGATCAATTCAATTATCTTCGGACAAGGCAACAAATAGACAAGGTGCTCAGAGATACGAAGGCTATAGCAAAATGGAAACCCCATGGGATTATTACACATAGCTATATTTTCTTTGTATCAAAATTTTCATTTTTTTTACGAAAACATTCTCTTACTAGAATGTTTGTCTCCTTGTACAAAAATACTTACTCAAAGTCAATACAAAGATATCTCTTTGAAAGTGCAAAAACTATATGTTTTTTCTTTACGCTTGTATTTTGTTTTCAAAAACGTCCAATGATTCATTGTTGAACATATGCATTTAAACATAATTATTGTTTACAAATAAAAAAAATGAAAAAAGGCAATTACTGACAGATTGAAGAGATAGGGAAATACCTCTAGGCTATTCCATAAGAAATCTCCGCAGTACGTCGTTTAAATCCCCAACAGAACAAAGCTTCAAATTATCACCCGCCTGTAGAAATCATCCAATTTCTCCAAACATTTTAAGCAACACATGACATTTCCCTTACAACAAAGTTTATTTCTCTAAACGGAAATTCATCAATGCTTCGACTTCAAGACATGAAGACTTACATATCCTCAACAGCAATCAGGGATTTATTCTCCCTAATCCAATAGTAGTGCAACAGATTAGCTCACATATGCATACATCACATCCATATATCGTAAACAATGATAGCACGAATGCATCATACCATGCATTTCATACGACATGACTTTGCATTTTAGCTAACATTTTGCCCTTTCAGGATAAGGTTAACAACTGCCATTAACAATGTTCAGAGTTTTCAGATACAATTCAGATACGCTCCAGACACGGATGCCATTCTGATACTCATTCAGATTCAACCTTCAGATACAATTCAGATACGCTCCAGACATGGATGCCATTCTGATACTCATTCAGATTCAGACTTCAGATACAGTTTAGATACGCTCCAGACACAGATTCCATTCTAATACTCATTCAGATTCAGCCTTCAGATACAATTCAGATACGCTCTAGACACAGATGCCATTCTGATACTCATTCAGATTCAGCCTTCAGATACAGTTCAGATACACTCCAGACATGGATTCCATCCTGATACTCGTTCAAATACAGTTCAGTTATGCTCCAGTCACAGACGCTATTCTGATACGCATTCATAGCCCCTTTCAGATGCAGTTCAGATATGCTCCAGACACGGACGCCATTCTGATACTCATTCTTTCAGCTTACAAATTACAATTCAACAATCACTTTTGGATGGCATCTACAAGCCCATCTCCAACAACTTTCTATCACCTCTCTAAATGGCATCTTTAAGCCCATTCCCTCGACTCTCACATCATCGAGTGTAAATTTCTGGGCACTCTAGTGTCCAATCATCTTCCACCTTCGAGTCACGACTGACAAGACATGCCAATCTAACTCTTAAGGCTTAATAAGATTGAACAGGGGCCGCTGTTGTACCCCAAAATTTTCCCTCTCACTTATCAATAATTTTCTCACAAGATCTCCTTGGGCTCAAGACTGCACCAGGGTTTGATCAGCTCAAGACACCTCCTTATGCACTGATGACCAAAATTAGGGTCTGAGTTTGCACAAGGATTTTTGAACTATCAATGCTTCATATGGCTTTCATGGATCATTATGGACTTCTGTGATCGGTGGATCTGGAACTGACTGTTTAACGCTGGTTCGCGAAATATCACGGAAGCAAGAGTTGCCACCGTCTTTTATTTTCTCCAAATGGAAAGGACAAAAGCACAGAAAAATTCCTTAAAGAGATTGCTCTCGGTTCGGGAGGTAGGTTATAGAAAGGGAAGGTGTTAGCACCCTTTCTATCCATGGTTATCCATGGGCTCTTAGATACTTGCTCACTTGTGTTTTCAAAAATGGTTTGTTTGCTTTTCAACTGTGGGTTTTAAAAAGTCTCTTTGAAAATTTCAATTCGACTCTTGTATCGGTCCTCAAGAGTGTTTGAAAATTTGCTTTCGAAAGCTTTTTGAAAAGGTGTCGGTGTGAAAATTATTTTTGAATTTGTTTTGAGATTAGAGCAAGTATCTACGAGAACCTACCTACCCTAAGGAATTCGTCTGTGTAAATGTCCTTTAAAGTAGTGCCATCCCACCATTGAGAGGTAGGTAGCACCACCATTGGAGGTGTTCGGGTCAATTCGAGGTTCGGGACATGGTGATCACCAGAGCAATGGGAAGACACCTTAGAAGCTACCCTCATGCCAGGTTCCCGGATCATGAGGACTTGCTAAGACATCCTCTACCCGACGATCACCTTTCGAGGCAAGGCAACAGTGAGGCGTACCCTAGGGGTGGTGTGTGATTTGTGTGTCAGATTCAGTTATCTTTGTCTTTTCATGTTATGGTGATCTAGCGTTTGTTTTTATTTTGTCCATTCATTCTTGCATGCATTTATTAACAGTCAAAAGATTGCGGGAAAAGTAAAGTTCTAAACTATTACAAAAGGCGCGGGTCCACATCGCCAAAATTTCCAGGACCCGATTTGACAGAAAAAATAAAGAATTAAAAGTGTGAGGAATTAGAACGTCCGAGTTTACAAGGCTTTGGGAGAGGTACATAAATATTAAAAGAAAAAAGAAATAAATATGCGAATAGAAATAAAATTAGAAACGAGGGCGTTGGACCCTTTTTAATGGAATTAAATTAAATGATTAAATTAATGAAATTAAAAATAAAAAAGAAATTATTTTGGTGTTTTTTTTCGTATTTATGGGAATTTAATGCAATTAAAAAACTAATTCTACAATTTTTTATTTATTAAGAAAAATATGACAATTATCTAAAATTAAGTCTAATTAATTAATTGCAACTTGATTTATAAAAATAACTAATTAAGAATTAATAATTAATATAGTAAAATAAAAGAAAAGGATGAAAAATGCTTGAAACCCTAATTCTACCAATTTTAGGTTTTATTAAAAAAACATTAAGATTTAAACCTATTTTAACACTAAAATCAATTAAGGATGTTTATTTACAAAATATTAAAATATTAAATAAAAATATTTATTTTTGTCTTTTTCTGATTTTTATATGGTTTTTATATTTTTTATGAAAATACTTAAATTACAAGAATTAACAAAAAAGAATAATAATTGAAATAAAAAAAGAATGAAAAAAAGTATTGCAAACCTAAGGGGTTCAGTCCCCAAATAGGAGGCTTTGCTTAGCAATTTGGGCCCATTTGTTTAAGGCCTTGTCTGACTTCTCATGCCAGCGTGTGACACCTTTGACTGAGGCACACCGTATACCCTGAATCCTGGCCTTGGGTTTGATCTTGGTGGACATATGGCACTCTTGGACTATAGAGTGTACGCTGGGATTCTGGGAACGAGCTACACACAAGCAACGTTAGAAAAATAATAATATGGAAAGGGAGGGGACCTGGGATCGAACCCAGGTCCTGTGGTTCACCAATGTACACGCCTTGCCAACTGCTCTATTCATGTTTTCTGTATATTAAATAACAAACAATATTTATAAAATGAAACAACGCGTTAGTGGAGAATTAGCGCGAAATTTCAAATAGACCAATCGCTGCTAGCCACATAGTCATCTTCTTCATGGCTTTATTTTTTCCTGAAACGAAAACACAATCAGCAACGGTTTTGAACCGTCCCTATAGACACCCTATTGGAAAATAGCGATTAGCCCTTGGGGCCTCATAAATTAGGCGCGAGGGTTCCGTTTTGATCGTCCAAGCACGCTTGTTTCGTTCATGGCATTATGGTGTGCTAATTTTACCCTATCTGGAAACGCCCAATTCAAAGCTTGCAAAACCCTAAAAGACAACAATGGCAGATTCTCCAATAGTGCATAAAAACGCAATTAAAATATAGGGTTAGCTTCAGAACACATCGCTTAGTATGAATATATAAACAAAATGCTATGAGAATGTCTCAAAATCAAAACACGAATATGCATTTTTATGAGAAAAAATTGACTTCTGTATACCGATTCAAGGCGTTAGAGTTGATGTTCTTGATTTGAAAACCTTCCTTGATATCCCAGGAAGGTGATGGAATGGTTCTTTTGGCTTGAATCAAACTAAAACCTAGTTATCAGTTTTCAAATTTTAGGCAAAAAATTCAAGTGTGATTCTTGGTCTATTGGCGCAGCTTTCAGGTCCTTTTGCACGAGGGTTAGCATGTGTATATGTATATGAGTGATTAGGTTAAGAATTTGATCAAAAGAAATCCATGAATTGATGAAACAAATATTTGATTTTTATGGCATTAGCTTTCAAATCTTTTTCATGCAAACTTCTACCAAATCATGACAAATCATATTGATTCTTTCCAAATCTAGCTATGCACGAAATATTGAGTATATATTATGCATAAAAAGATTTAAAAACCTAGGTTTAGTATTTTTCATGTATTTTAATTAATTAAATGAATTATTAATGATTAAAAATCCAAATAAATAAATAAAAATGATAAAAAACTTCCCTTTGGGCCAAATGGTCGTGTACATGCCTTGGATGATGAGTTGTGGAAGAAAAAGAGGCCCATTAGCAATTTTAGGTCATTTGAATCAATGTTGACTTTTCAAAATATCCAAAAATTTCCCAACTTCTACAAGGCATAACTTGCTCAATTTTTAAGCTTTGCTCATGTTTTTGGACATTTTGGAAAGGTCTTTGAGTCCTATAACCAATGTCTTTGGTACCATGTCATTTTGATTTACCAATCTCAAGTTATGGCCTTTGACTTAAAGTCCCTTTTTGTTGACTTTTGAAAATGACCTATAATGTTGAAATTGATAACTTTTTGTGAGAGAATTTCTTGGACTTGAAGTATGAAGAGGAGTTGTAGGAAATGTCTTTCTCTTCAAAAGGAGCTTTGGATGGAATTTTTTTGATAATCCATGTGAAAGTTATGCCCTGGTCAAGTTACAGTTGACTTTTTCAACTGTCCAAATATGGAAACTTTTGCATCTTGATGATTTTTGAGCCAAGCTTTGAGAATCATGATCAAGCATTGATCAAATGATGTTTGTGGCTTCAAAATGAGATGTTGACCAAAAATTTGAACTTTTGACTGTCAAATGACCATTTTGCCCCTACAGTTGACTGTAGTGCAATTAGGGTTTTTGACTGTGCAATTTTGTGCTGAAAGTCTTGAAACTTGGTATGAGGATGCTTGACCATGTTTATAGGCATGTGGGACTTGATTGGACCCTTGGAAACTTCATTTACTTTGTCAGAACCAAAACCCTAATTTTGACTGTTTAGGAGGCCCTTGAACTGTGCAACCCTTGGGGAATTTTGAAGCTTGACTTGGCAATTTCTTGAAGAATATGGGAGGGCAAATTTTGGGGTACAACAGTTGCCCCTGTTCAATCTTCTTAGACCTGAGGATGCAGATTGGCTGACGTGCCTTTCGTAATCCGAAGGTGGAAGATGATTGAACACTAGAGTGCCCAGAAATTTGCGCTCACATAGTAGCAGTGTGATGGTGGAATGGGCTTACAGATGCCATTTGGAGATTGATGGATGGGATGATGGGATTATAGATGCCATGCTAAGAGATTGGATAGGTGGATGGGCTTATAGATGCCATCTGGACGTTGATCGCATAAGAGATTCCTTAGCGAGAACCTGTGTACCTGCAAAAAGAAAACATGAGTACCTGGCATATTGCAGGAGCTGATCTTTAAATGCTTTGTATAGATGTGTCCTGACTGGTTACAGGAGCTGGATCTGGAGCTTCAAACGGTGATGAATGAACCAGGGATGGTTACTACCTCAACAGGAACAATGAGAGAACCTTGGATGACTTTAACCTCAACAACAATCATTGAGATAATCTTGGGATTACCACCTCCGCAGTATCGGGGAGAGAACCATAGGCGATTACCACCTCAATAGCAAACATTGAGAGAACCTTGGATAACTTCAACTTCAACAGCAATCGTTGAGCGAAGCCTGGGATTACCACCTCCGCAGGATCGGGGAGAGAACCATAGGCGATTACCACCTCAACAACAAACATTGAGAGAACCTTGGATAACTTCAACTTCAACAGCAATCGTTGAGCGAAATCTGGGATTACCACCTCCGCAGTATCGGGGAGAGAACCATAGGCGATTACCACCTCAACAGCAAACATTGAGAGAACCTTGGATAACTTCAACTTCAACAGCAATCGTTGAGCGAAATCTGGGATTACCACCTCCGTAGTATCGGGGAGAGAACCATAGGAGATTACCACCTCAATAGCAAACATTGAGAGAACCTTGGATAACTTCAACTTCAACAGCAATCGTTGAGCGAATCTGGGATTACCACCTCCGCAGTATCGGGGAGAGAACCATAGGCGATTACCACCTCAACAACAAACATTGAGAGAACCTTGGATAACTTCAACTTCAACAGCAATCGTTGAGCGAAATCTGGGATTACCACCTCCGCAGTATCGGGGAGAGAACCATAGGCGACTTCTACTTCAACAGCAATCGTTGAGCGAAATCTGGGATTACCGCCTCCGCAGGATCGGGGAGAGAACCATAGATAACTTCTACTAAGTCTTTATCAGGAAAATCTGTTTGGGGTCGATTTAACTGGACTAGAGAAGGCCTTGGACTGGATAAGAAACAGAGAATCTTAGGGTCGATTAACTGAACCGGCCTAGGTCTTGGAATGTCTTCAACTGGGTTTTTATCAGAAAAATCTGTTTGGGGTCGATTTAACTGGACCAGAGAAGGCCTTTGACTGGATAAGAAATCTTTGGAGTCGATTTAACTGAACCGGTCTAGGTCTTGGAATATGATTGAGAATTTAACTGAATCTTTCCTGAAAGGTAAAGGTCAGTCATATGCAATGCATGATATGGGCCAGGCAATGATGTTCTCAACATAAATGAGATTTGTAAGATATGATGTGTATATGCATGCTATGATGTATGGAAGTGCGATGTTTATGTATGTATTTTTTTTTGTCTTAGGAAAATAAATCCTTGACGGGTGCCGGGAAGTCACTCCTGGGCTGATGTTGGAGAATTAGATCTTTGCTTCCGCTGGGGATGATAGTTGCAAGAATACCGGTAGGAGAAGATAGCTCCGTTGGGGAATAAACTTGGCGAATGGATAACTCTGCGGGGAGAAAAGCACTCTAACAATCTTGCTGGGAAGTAATACTCTATGGGGAGAGAGATACTCTGTTGAATTGTTGATAATAATTTGCTGGGGATACCCTTGTTGTATTGGAAGTGTTGATAGACTTCGCTGGGGATAAGAAGACTTCGTCGAGGACGCTCTTTCCGTTGCTTTTGGCTGAGGATAACCCAGTTATATCCTGGTAGGGAAATAACTCTTTGAATAAAGCCGGACGACGCGTTCGTGCTCTGCGGGGATAAGCTTCCAGAATCTACTGGGGATAAGCTTACTGCTTGGGGAGGTGGATTCCAACTTTCCTGGGGAAACTGGGCTGGACTCTCCTGGGGAAGTTTTGCTGTATCGGGGGAAGTGACTCCACTGAATCTTTGATGTACCACCGGGGAACAATCTTTAGGTCAAGATTGCCGGGGATGCTTGTTAAGAATATATATGCTGCTGGGGAATGTTGAGATCTGCGGGAGGATACCCAACTTTCCTTAAGTTTGATAGTAGCTTTGCTTGGCGAGAGTGCACTGACTTGCTGGCTCACTCTCTGGGGAATTAAGATGTCCGGTTGTGTTCTTTAGTTGAACCTACCTTAGTACCTTGGAGGATAGAACAATTAGATTGCTTAGACAACTCTTTATTGCCCCTGTTTCTAATGTTACCTGTAATTAATCCTTTGTTTCGTATGCAAATATTTATGAGTTAGCAAATTATTGTCAATGCATATATCACAAATTGAACCTTGGACGTTCTTCGCAAGACAAAATAGAAAAGGAAAAACAATTGGCACTTTTTAACTGAAAAGTATATTTTGTATTGATTTTTGAATGGCCTGAAAATAGGCGTTTATGTACAAGAGGCTGACGTCCTAGTAAGAGAACGCCGCCGAACAGAAGAGTTTATACAAATTTGTATAAGAGAAAATAAACAGCTGTGTGAAATGAACGATCCCACTGGGTTTCAATTCTGCTATTGCCTTTATAACTCCGAGCGTCTCATCACTTGATGACCTTGGTTGAAGCTGAAGCTGACTGATCGATGCCGTCTGAACTTGATGTAGATACCGGATTCTGGATGCAAAGTGATCCAAAGAGACATAGTATTACGCTTTTATCCCTAACTTTTGCCTGGACCGCCCTTTCGGGTTTTCAGTCCACCGGGATACCCATTTTTGCCCAAGCCGCCTTTTCAGGTTTTCGACTTGCCGGGTGTACAGATTTTTTCATTTCATCCCTTCATTTTGCCCGAACCCTTTTGGTTCGCCGGGAAGCCCTAATTTTTGCCTAGGCATGTCAGCCTAGCGGGTCTTTTTTCATGCGTAGTATCTTTTTACTATGTCTGCATTAGCGGGGTGAGGAAGGTCGTCACCGTCCATGTTGGTTAGAATCATGGCTCCTCCTGAGAACACATGTTTAACCACAAATGGTCCTTCATACGTAGGGGTCCATTTGCCCCTTGGATCACTCTGAGGAAGGATGATTCGCTTGATTACCAGATCCCCAACTTGATATTCCTGTGGTATGACCTTTTTGTTAAATGCCCTGATCATCCGTTTCTGATACGTTTGACCATGGTAGATAGCAGCAAGTCTCTTCTCATCAATAAGGTTGAGCTGATCAAGTCGTGTCTGGATCCAATCATCTTCGTTCAGATTTGCATCCTTCATTATCCGGAGAGAGGGTATTTGCATTTCGATCGGTAAGACTGCCTCCATACCATAAACCAAAGAGAAAGGAGTTGCCCCGGTTGACGTCCTAGCTGAGGTACTGTACCCATGTAGAGTGAACGGTAACATCTCGTGCCAATCTTTGTAAGTCACTGTCATCTTCTGCACGATTTTCTTGATATTTTTATTTGCTGCTTCTACAGCCCCATTCGTCTTCGGTCTGTAAGGAGAAGAATTGTGGTGCTGTATTTTGAACTGCTCGCAGAGCTCAGTGATCATCTTGTTATTCAGATTGGTACCGTTATCTGTAATAATTCTTTCTGGGACGCCGTATCGACAGATCAGGTTATGCCGAATGAACCGTGCCACAACAATCTTGGTTACCGTAGCATAGGATGCTGCTTCGACCCACTTTGTAAAATAATCAATCGCTACCAGGATGAAGCGATGCCCATTAGATGCCGTAGGTTTAATCTCACCGATCATGTCTATGCCCCACATTGCAAACGGCCAAGGCGCAGTCAGAACATTCAGGGGAACTGGAGGAACATGCACTTTGTCTGCATAAATCTGGCACTTATGGCATGTCCTGGAATGTTGGTAGCAGTCAGCTTCCATTGTGGACCAGTAATACCCTGCCCGAAGGATCTTCTTTGCCATTGTATGTCCACTGGAATGTGTACCAAAGGTCCCTTCATGTAGCTCTTCCATGATTCTTTCTGCTTCAGTCTTATTCACACAACGCAGTAAGGTCGAATCATGGTTTCGCTTGTACAAGATGCCATTGCTAAGGAAGAATTTTGCTGCGAACCTTCTCAGAAACTTCTTGTCGTTGACGGAGGCACCTTCAGGGTATTCCTGAGCTTCCAAATATCTCTTCACCTCATGGTACCAAGGCTTCTCAGTCACCAACTCAGTCTCGAGATCGCAACAGTATGCCGGTTCGTCCAGTTTCCAGATGATGATCCGGGGAGCCTCATTATCCCATTTAACTTTGAACATAGAAGACATTGTAGCTAACGCGTCCGCCAACTGATTCTCTTCTCTTGGAAAGTGTTCAAAGGTTATCTTCGTGAAGTGGGGGATCAAGGTCAACACACATTCTCTGTAAGGAGTAAGATTCAGATGTTTCGTATCCCACTCTCCTTTGATCTGATTGATCACAAGAGCGGAATCTCCGAAGACACTCAGAAACTTGATCCTTAAGTCGATCGCAGCTTGAAGACCCATGATGCATGCCTCATACTCCGCCATGTTATTGGTACAGTTGAAACATAGCCGGGCAGTGAGTGGAGTATGAGTGCCTTGAGGTGATATGATTATGGCGCCGATACCGTTACCCAAAGCGTTGGAGGCTCCGTCAAA
Organism: Vicia faba; assembly: GCA_948472305.1. Lineage (NCBI taxonomy): Eukaryota > Viridiplantae > Streptophyta > Magnoliopsida > Fabales > Fabaceae > Vicia > Vicia faba. Next base: position 470,601,752 of record OX451735.1, read on the forward strand.
GTGAATAGACCATCGAGATCCTTCCTCAGGTCCTTCATCCGGTCCAGGTACTTCACAATCAGTCACTATCATGATGCTTTCATCTGGAAACTCGAAGTTCATTGACTGATAGTCATCTACGGCCTGATGTGCCAAGTGGTCTGCCAATACACTTCCCTTGATGGCTTTCTGGGTCATGTACTGAATGTCATATTCCGTCAAGATCATTTGCCATCTTGCTATTCTCCCGGACAGAGCAGGCTTTTCGAATATGTACTTTATAGGATCCATCTTTGAGATCAACAAGGTGGTATGAGTCAGCATATACTGTCTCAGCCGGCGAGCAGCCCATACCAAAGCGCAGCAAGTTTTCTCAAGCAGTGAGTATCGGGTCTCATAGTCGGTAAACTTTTTGCTAAGGTAATAAATGGCATGCTCTTTTCGGCCAGACTCGTTATGCTGCCCCAACACACACCCCATTGAGTTGTCAAGCACTGTCAGGTATAGTATCAGAGGTCTCCCTTCAACCGGTGGCATAAGGATGGGTGGCTCTTGGAGATACTCTTTGATTCTGTCAAAATCAGCCTGACATTCATCATTCCAGCGTACTACCTGATCTTTCTTCAGCAGCTTGAAGATTGGCTCACAGGTAGCGGTTAGGTGTGAGATGAAGCGAGCAATGTAATTCAGGCGTCCTAAAAAGCCTCTGACTTCCTTCTCTGTCTTAGGAACTGGCATCTCTTGAATAGCCTTGACCTTGGCAGGGTCCACTTGAATACCCTTATCACTTATAACGAAGCCTAGCAACTTTCCAGATCTTACCCCGAAGGTGCACTTGTTCGGGTTTAACCTCAGCTTGTATAGTTTCAACCGGTCAAACAATTTCTGCAGATGATCTAGGTGTTCTTCCTTAGTCTGGGACCTTGCGATCATGTCGTCAACATACACCTCTATCTCATGATGGATCATGTCATGAAATAAAGCAACCATGGCACGTTGGTAGGTTGCCCCAGCGTTTTTTAGTCCAAAAGGCATGACCTTGTAGCAGAAGGTGCCCCACTGAGTAACAAAAGTAGTCTTTTCCATGTCTTCAGGTGCCATCTTGATCTGATTGTAACCTGAAAAGCCATCCATGAAAGAGAACACCTTATGCTGAGCTGTATTGTCAACAAGGACATCAATGTGAGGCAGAGGGAAGTCATCTTTGGGGCTGGCCCTGTTCAGATCCCTGTAATCAACACACATTCTGACCTTACCGTCTTTCTTTGGTACCGGCACCACATTAGCAACCCACTGAGGGTAAGAAGTCACTGCAAGGAACCCAGCATCAAACTGTTTCATGACCTCGGCTTTAATCTTCTCAGACATCTCTGGACGCATACGACGGACCTTTTGCTTAACCGGAGGGCAGTCTGCCTTAGTAGGCAAGTGATGGACCACAATATCGGTATCCAACCCGGGCATGTCTTCGTAGGACCAGGCAAAGATCTCCATATAATCATGTAGCATCTTAGTCAACCGTTGCTTCACGCTGAGCTCTAGGTTGGCACTAATCTTTACCTCTTTCCTGTCTGCCTCAGTACCCAAGTTTATTATTTCCACCGGCTCTTCATGTGGTTGAATTGCCCTCTCTTCCTGAAGTAACAGTCTTGCAAGCTCGCCAGGCACTTCGCAATCATCTTCACCTTCGTCTTCGGCTAAGTTGATCGGATTTTCGAAGTCATAACTGGCAGTAGCAGAGTCGTTACCAGTGAGATCCAGAGTGGATTGAAACCTGTATGAGTGAGTGTGTGTAAATACAACTGTTTTGAAAAATATGTAAAGGAAGGAAAGACAGAAAAGGAGCATAAGATTTGAAATGCGAGAAAACGTCCAAGATTTTCATTTATGATATATGAAATGACAATTTATATGCCCTCACAAATGAAACCACGGTGCCTCGGGTAAGACACCGGGCCATAGAGTTTATTTATTGTTTATTACAAATAACAAAACAAAGAAGTTTATTACTGCATAACAAAAGTAACAGGAGTATGGTCTTTGGCAATCCAATTGGTCAATCCGCCTTCAGTCGTTGGATAGATCCAGCTATTGAACTCAGCTTCATCCACTTCATTATCTCCCCCAACAGCATTCACCCCTGGATTTGTGATGAGCACAGGAGGTCTTCTGGTCTTCGCTTTCCGCATAGCTTTCTGACCCTCTGCAGTAAAACCCAATCCAAATTTGTCAGTTTTCTGTGTAAAGTCGGGAAGCCTGCCCCAGTTAGCACATTCACCTTTTTGAACCACAGCCCGGGCATCCTTCAGGGAAGCCATCTTCAAGGGAACATCCTCTTCGACCGCTGTTTCTGCTGCTGCTGAAATTGGAAGCACCTCCTCGAAATGCTGAAAGGGGGTTTCAATGAACTCCCCGTCCATCTCAATGTATCTGAAGGAATTCAAATGGCTCACCATATACTCTTCCTCTCCTTGCACAGTGACGATCTTCCCTCTGACGGGGTACTTCAGCTTCTGGTGCAAGGTAGAGGTCACTGCCCCAGCTTTATGGATCCAAGGTCGACCCAGTAGACAAGAGTACGATGGAAGGATATCCATCACATAAAAAGTAGAGTCAAACACCTGAGAGCCCACACGAATAGGAATGTCAACCTCTCCATGAACCATCCTTTTTGAACCGTCAAAGGCCCTGACGATGATATTGCTGGGTTTTAATTCCAGGCCTTCACAATCCAAACGGTCTAAAGCCTTCTTTGGTAGAACATTCAAGGAAGAACCAGTATCCACCAATACATGTGCCAGAGTAATACCCCTGCATTCGATAGAGACATGCAGGGCATCATTGTGGTCTCTTCCCTTCGCAGTCAGGTCAGCATCTGAGAAACCCAAGCCATTGTCTGCTGTCAGATTTGCTACGCAGTCAGTGAACTGAACTGCAGATGTCTCCTGTGGCACACGGGCCGTCTTAAGAAATGAGATTAAGGCCTTAGCATGGGCCTCGGAGCACAGCAATAAGGAGAGCATGGAGATCTTAGAGGGCGTATGCCCCAGCTGTTCCACAACATTGAAGTCACTCTTCTTTATTATTTTTAGAATCTCCTCCATTTCTTGTTGGGAGGCCTCAGCATTTATAGGTACCGGTGCCTCCATCCGGGCAGGCTCATCTTCAATTCCTTTGCCCCGAGCATTGGATGACTCGGCAGCAGGGGAAACAACTGGGTCAGTAACAGGAACATGTACACTTGTAGGTGTTATGAGGAGGGGTCTTCGAGTAGCGGGCGGTGCAATGTCAGGCGAGAAGAGCCTGCCACTGCGGGTAACCTTGGCTGGGCCAGTGATATCACAGATACTGGCGCCAGTGTTGAATTCTTGTTTGATCCCATTCACATATACATCTGCCCCATAGTGCCAGGGGACAGCTTTATCAGATACATAGGGGAGCGGCCCCGGAACAATAATAACCACAGGTGCAACAATCATGATTTGGACAGGCTTCTTCGGGAGAGCCTTGATTGGATTATTGAAGATGGTAACCACAAACACTTATTCTACCGGAACTAACTGAACAACAGACTTTTTGAACAAAATCTCCTTACTGTCCATCAGGCTTTGGATGCCTAACTTCAGCAAGGGACAACCAGATAGGGAAACAGCACAGAATAGCCAAACTTTGACTTTTTTGGTCAAATTCATTTGCCAAAAATCATAATTCATCAAAACATGTCAAAATATGAAACTTATTCATCAAGAAATCAAAAATTCAAGATTTCATTTTGAAAAGTCAAAATTTCTAAATTTAGAAATTTTTTTAAGTGTTGGAAATTTCATGTTTTTTTATAACTTTGAGCCAAATTTCCACCATGAGGCAAGATGATTCAAGAGAAACTTCCAACATGAAAGTTGTATATCTCCATGGAATATACAACTTTTCTTCACACACCTTCTTCCAAAAGTTATTGGATCTCAAGTTATAATTTCAAGAACATAGGGTCTTGAAACTAAACACTTAGTGAAATTTTGCCCTAATTTTGCCAGGATTTTGACCTAACTTCATGGCACTTTTTCATATAGTCCAAAGGGGAATATTCAAAATAAATTCAAAGATGGGTTGTAGATCACATTTCAAGATTTCCAAAATGTCCAAGAACTCCTTGAGGTCATTCTTGAGTAGGGAGAATTGAAGAGATGAAGTTAGGGTTCCCTTCTTGTTTTTCAAGCCATTTTCATGATGAACATGGGATCCAATCTTCGAGCATGCTGTACAAATCTCACTTTTCAGGCTTCTAACTTGAATTTCACTCCATAATTAAATGTTTTCACAGCTGTTGGAAGCTTTAATCCAAGCATTCAATGCATTATACAAATATAATTCCATTTTGGGAAGAAAGGCAACATTGCCATTTTAGAAAAGCAAGCTTTATGCAAAGTCAGCTTGCATTGAGCCTTGCATTTGTTCTTTCTGCAAAAACACACTCTACACAATAAGAACAAGTGTGTTTAAAGGTTTCATCCACCCTATAAGCCTTGTACCTTACATTGAAACCATGCTTGTCCACTTTGCTTCAAAAAGAAGTAACCAAGCCATAACATGTGCGTTTCAAATTCTGAGTTGTGACAAGCCTAAAAAACTCTTGCTTATAAGTATACACACTATTTGTAAGTTGACACACGAATTCTAGTGCCCTGAAACTACCTCAAACACTCAAAAACCAAAAACCTGTCCAAGAACACCATTAACAACACAGTTCTGAACCAAAATTCATGATCTTCATTTCCACTCGTGCGTTTTGAAAACTAATCACTCAAACACCTTCCATACATCATAACAAAGAAATACAGGCCCCTGTTTCAAGACTGTAGCTCCTCCATCACCATCCACCATTTTCAAATATCAAGCTTGCAGGTTGACTTGAGTAGAGATATTCAGGGACTTTCAAGGCAAAGTAAGAGTTGGAATACACTTAAGGAAGTCCAGGCAAGCTAAATAGATTCTCAGGCCATCTCAAAAGTTGCTCAAACTCCATTCACGACTCCAGCTGCAAGAGGTAAAAAATCAAACTTCTATCTCTTCATACAAGCATCATTTGATCCTGATTTGTGAAGACAAAATGTAGATATCTTTGCTCTAAAGCTGACCATGTTCATAGTTCCCATTTATATTGACTGTGTATAGAGAAATTTGGATTTGAAATTTCTGAGAAAATTATGTTTCAATTTAGGGCCAACAAAATTAGATTTTATCTTTGACTTTTAGCTTACATAAGTTATATGGTTGAATTCGTGGGAAGAAACACCACAACTTTCATGTTTACATTTTTCATTTTCATTGAGAAATGAGCAAGTTACAGGAACCATGGCTGGAGGTTGAAGATGAAGTCATTTTCAGGACTTGACTTATGCTATGTATTTATTATTTCACTTATGTTAACGGATGTACAGCCACCCCAGTGGTAAGGCAGCACGCGTTATTGGTAGACGCCATGGGTTCGAGCCTCAGCGCGCTACCTTTTGTATTTTCTCACATTTTTTCCACACTTTTTGTCTCTTGCAGCGTTGGGCCTCCACTTCATGGGCCTAATGTTTTTTTCTCTCTAACATTTCCTCCCTGTTTCATATTTGCACCCCTGGCCCATTATTATTTTATTTTTCATTTTATTCTCATTTTTATTTTCTTAAATATATTTTTCTTGATATTAAAAATCATAAAAATACAAAAAATAGTAGTTATATTCTAACTTAGTTTATTTATTTTTTCACAAAAATATATTTTATTTTGACCACACTTTATTTATTTTCACTAATTATCTTGTAAATTTAATTAAAACTAAAATATTATTTATTTTATACTAATTAAAATATATTTTTTAATACCAGAAAGACTAAAAAAATATTTCATAACACCATACATTATTTTCAAGACAAAAATATAAAAAATACTTTTTCTTTAAACTTAGTTTTCTTTAATCAACTAAAATAGATTTAGGGTTTTGTTCAAAAATATTTTCTTAATTAAAATCTTTTCTTAATTAAAATATTTTCTTAATTAATTTCTTTTCTTAATTAACTTAAGTTAATTTAATTTAATTACCTTTTTCTCTAATTAGGTTTAGGTTAGAACCTACTTCATACAAAAAATCCAAACACAAAAGTCATTTCTTTCAATTTGCATTTGTACTTTATTTATTTCTTCAATTAGTTATACAATATTCAATTTGGTTGTAATAGATTAATTAGGTTTATATTATTGCAATCCCCATTCATAAATTGTATACCCCCCTCCCATAAGTTTTGTAATAGTGTAGTAACTTTAAATTTTTCAATTTATCACTTTTACATAATATGCTAGTAATTAGGGTTTGTATGGAAAGAATAAAATCAATCAAGTAGAAAACCCTAATTCAAGACAAAATCAAGCATGAAAACAACACACTTTCACACAAGCACCCTTAGGGTAAAATCCACTTGGTTGACTTACAAAATGACCATATTACGCATGTAAGATATCTTAGCAAAAACAAGCAAATACAAGATCATAGTCCCTCGATGACGCTATCTAAAGTGGCCTTACAAATGATCTTAGTACCTCAAAAAAAGAATGCTAAGATACCTTGCAATATTGTTAATCATGGTTATACGATGACCCACGCCCGTCCCGTTTACATCCAAAGATAGGGTTGCTTACCAAATCAATGGTAAGACAACAATGTCAAAGGAAAAGGAAATGAACAAGAAAGACATTTGAGTAGGTAGATTGCTCCTAATTACTTGCTCCATTTCAAAATAAACATCCTTGATATTTTCAAAACAATCACATACACCTTCAAACATCTTACAAAAATTGAAAACATTTTCAAAAGATCAACATCTTTGTATACATTCTTACGAACGAGAATCATTACAAAGATTGTCTAAACAATGGCCTCTTTACAAAATACTTTCAAAAACCACACAAAGCATAATTTCGAACAAAAGAAAGTGATCTAGCAAGTAACTAAGAGCCCATGTAAAACCATGGATGAAAATGGTGATATTACCTTTCCTTTTCATAATCTACCCCCCGAACTCAAGAAACAATCTCAAAGGTCTTTCCTGTGCTTTTTCACCTTTCCTTTTGGATAAAAGAAAAGTCGGTGGCGACTCTTGCTAACCGCAATATTTGCGATAAAACACAAAACCATCAATTCAGTTCTCCCACCGTATCACACACTCAAGGAAGCTTCAATGGAATTTCTGAAATTGGCCCTAGCAGCAACTTTCTCGTTCTCCACCTCTTCTCTCAAACCTTATTCTCTTTTTGCTTCTTATTTTGTTTTTCCTGATAACACTACTTTCTCTCTTTCTTCTATTTTCTAATAAAATATTATTACTTAATCCTTAGTAACTTAAATGGGCCTAATCAATACACCCCCCTTATTACTTCGCGACACCATACTTAAGCCCAACATCAATTCTAAGCTTACTAGTAAAATGCTACTTCAACTTATTTATACCAATATAAACCTGATTAAATTATTATTCCAACTTAATAAAATAATTCCGACTTCAACGATAAAAATTCGAATTAAAATAAAATATTCAAAACAATATTTAATTAAATAAATAATTAAATATCGAGGCGTTACAACTCTCCCCCACTTAGAATATTTTAGTCCTCGGAAATAAAAGTTTACCTGGTTCAAATAACTCGGGATAGGAGTCTCGCATCTTGCTCTCCAACTCTCAGGTCATACTCTCTCCAGCAGCTCCTAACCAGACAACTTTCACCAATGCAATCTCCTTCCCCCTTAGAATCTTCATCTCACGATCCGCGACTCGCACAGGCATCGTCTCCACCGTGAGATTATCCCGTACTTTCACATCGTCCATCTGAATCACATGAGACAGATCGGTAATATACTTCCGAAGTTGCGGTACATGAAACACGTCATGTAAATTAGCAAGGTTTGGCGGTAACGCCACTCGATAAGCAACCTTCCCAAATCGATCCAATATCTGATACGGACCAATAAAATGAGGAGTGAGCTTCTTAGAATTCAGAGCTCGCCCAACACCAGTCACAGGTGTGACTCTTAAAAATACATGATCACCAGCTTGGAATTCTAAATCTTTCCTTCTCTTGTCATGGTAACTTTTCTGTCTACTTTGAGAAACCTTCATCTTCTCTCGGATAAGCTTCACATTCTCAGTAGTCTCTCGAACAATCTCAGGTCCAAGTACCACACTTTCATCAAATTCATGCCAACACAATGGAGTCCTACACCTCCGACCATACAACGCCTTAAAAGGTGCCATCCCAATACTAGAATGATAACTATTATTATAAGTGAACTCAATCAACGGAAGATAAGTATCACACAAACCTCCCTGTTTAAGAACACATGCTCTAAAAAGATCCTTCAATAACTGAATAGTCCTCTCGGTCTGACCATCCGTCTGAGGATGATACGCCGAACTCAACCTTAACTTAGATCCCAACGCCTCTTGCAAACTTTTCCAGAAATCAGAAGTAAACCTCGGATCTCTATCCGACACAATACATAAAGGAACACCATGCAACTTCATAATTATTCTGGTGTAAATATCTGCCAACTTCGAAATCGGATATGTGATGTTAATAGGTATAAAGTGTGCCGACTTCGTAAGCCTATCAACAATCACCCATATCGAGTCATGTCCCCTCAAGGTACTAGGTAATCCCGTTACAAAGTCCATCGAAATGCTATCCCATTTCCATTCTGGAATCTCTAACGGTTGCATTAACCCCGCAGGTTTCTGATGCTCAACCTTCGACTTCTGACAAGTCAAACAAGCATACACAAACTGTGCCACATCTCGCTTCATACCAGGCCACCAAAACAAACCTTTCAAATCTTGATACATTTTAGTAGCTCTTGGATGAATACTCAAACTGCTTCTATGACTTTCCTCAAGAATCACTTTCTTAATCTCTTCATCATCAAGAATGCAAATACGATTTCGGAATCTCAACATACCTTGTGCATCTATCTTGAAATCATCATTCTCAGATCGGTCAATTCCCATCATCTTATCCACCAACTTCACATCCAACTTTTGAGTCTCGCTGATACTGTTGAGAAAGTCATTATTAATCTTTAACATTCCCAACATAACACTCTGCGGTGTCACTTCACAAACTAAACTCAAATCTCGGAATTGCTCAATCAACTCCAACTCTTTAACCATCATTGTTGATATGTGCAACATCTTTCAGCTTAAAGCATCAGCCACAACATTAGCTTTTCCTGGATGATAATTCAAACCGAAATCATAATCCTTCAGCAATTCTAACCACCTTCGCTGCCTCATATTCAACTCTTTCTGATTAAAAAGATACTTAAAACTCTTATGGTCGCTAAACACTTGGAATCTAGAACCATAAAGATAATGCCTCCATATTTTCAATGCAAAGACAACCGCAGCCAATTCTAAATCATGCGTAGGATAATTCTTTTCATGAGTCATCAATTACCTCGACGTATAAGCAACTACCTTACTATTCTGCATGGGTACACCACCTAACCCCATCAGACAAGCATCACAATACACAACAAAAGGTTCCCCTGGATTAGGCAAGGTCAAAATTGGAGCCGACGTCAACCTCTGCTTTAACTCGGTAAAACTTTCTTCACATCGACTATCCCACACAAAGGCTTTACCCTTACAAGTCAACTTGGTCAACGGAAGTGCCAAATTAGAAAAACCTTCGATAAATCGTCTATAGTAACCGGCTAATACCAAGAAGCTTCTAATCTCAGTAACCGACTTCGGAGCTTCTCATTGAAATACATCATCAACTTTAGAAGGATCCACAACGATGCCACTACCAGAAATGACATGACCAAGGAAACTAACCTCATGCAACCAAAATTCACACTTGGACAACTTCGTATACAAATTCTTCTCTTTCAAAACTTGCAATACAACTCTTAGGTTCTCTTCATTTTCCTCTTCCGACTTAGAGTATATCAGAATGTCATCAATGAATACCACTACAAACCGATCTAAATAAGTATGAAAGATACGATTCATGTACTCCATGAATACTCCTGGCATATTGGTCACACCGAAAGGCATCACCGAATACTCGTAGTGTCCATACCGAGTCCTGAATGCGGTCTTCTAAATATCATCTTCTTTCACTCTAATCTGATGATATCCTGACCTCAAATCAATCTTAGAAAACACACTTTCACCCACCAATTGATCCATCAACTCGTCAATCCTCGGAAGCGGATACTTGTTCTTAATTGTCACTTTATTCAACTGTTTGTAATCAACACAAAGCCTCATACTTCCATCTTTATTCTTTACTAACAACACAGATGCTCCCCACGGTGATACACTAGGTCTTACAAACTTTTTCTCAAGCAACTCTTCCAACTGCTTCTTCAATTCAGACAGTTCAGATGCAGACATCCTGTACGGTGCCATAGAAACAGGTCTGGTACCAGGTACAAGATCGATCACAAATTCAACCTCTCTCTCTGGCGGCACATCAGGAATTTCTCAGGAAACACTTCAGGAAATTCTCGCAACACCTGCAACTCATCAATCCTAACTTGGTTCTCCATTGATAATGACGCCATCAACGAGAACATCTATGCTTCATATTGTATCAGTTGCCTCAACTATTTACCGATCAACAAACCAACTTTTCCTCTTCAGGAGTAGAAAACCTCACAAACTTGTTATAGAAATTGATATGAACATAGTTATACTCTAACCAATTCATATCCAATATCACCTCTAACCCGCTTAACGGAAAAAAATCAAATAAATAGTAAAGTCTTTGACGAAGATCGACAAAGGACAATTCAAACACACACGAGAAGTAGTCACCGATCCCTTAGCCGGGCTCTCGACGATCATTTATCCATCCATAGAAGACAACACAAGACCCAATCTTTCAACACAATCAGCAACAATAAAACAATGAGTAGCACCAGTATCAATAATAGTAATTAAAGGAGTACTATTAATGAAACATGTACCTCTGATGAGTCTGTCCTCACTAGCTGTCAAAGTCCCAGCCAAAGCAAACACCTTGCCACCAGTTTGTGCCTTCTTTGGTTTTGGAAAATTACTACCAATGTGTCCTTCTCCACCACAATTGAAACATATCATCTCCCTATGCTTGCAGTCAGATATTGTATGCCCAATTTTTCCACAACAGAAACACCTCTTCCCATCCGCAATAGTACACACATTACTCTTGTGACCAGGTTGCCCATATTTGAAACATACAACTCTAGCAGGAGCATCTCCCCCACTAGTCCTATGACCATGAGCAACTCTTTGTTTACCTCTACCATCATCATAAGGCTTGCCACAGTTCTGTTGATTCTTGCCTCTCTTATCACTAACAATATTGTGATGAGCATTGCTATCCTCTTCAAAGATACTGCAACTATCAACCAAATCAGAAAAGACACGAATCTTCTGATATCCAACAACCTTCTTAATTTTCGAGTGCAACCCATTCTCAAACTTGATGCACTTAGAAAATTCAGCACCTTCACCATCAAAATGTGGATAGAACTTAGCTAGCTCAATGAACTTAGCAGCATACTCAGTGACAGATTTGTTCCCTTACTTCAACTCAAGGAGCTCAATCTCTTTCTTACCCCGAACATATTCAGGATAATACTTCCTCAAAAACTCCCTACGGAACACAACCCAAGTGATTTCCTCACCTACAGCTTCCAATCTTGCATGCATTTCTAGCCACCAGTCATCGGCCTCAACTGCTAGCATATGAGTGCCATACTGAACCTTCTGTGCTGGGGTGCAATCCATCACACGGAAAATCCTCTCGATTTCCTTCAACCAATCTAGTGCTCCATAAGGATCATGCCTACCCTTGAACACCAGAGGATTCTCCCTTTGGAAAGTCTCCAAGCTACGAGATCCAGCATTCTCGTCCACAATCGGCTGATTCTGCATAGCCTGAGCCATCGCTTGCAGAGCAGCAACAATCGTAGCATCGTTCCTCCCAGGCATCTTATCTTATCACTGCAACATAAACAACGATTAAGAAAACTAACAATACTCGATTGTTACACAACTACGACTCGATAACTTGACCGAACAGACCGATCTGCTCTGATACCACTAATGTAACACCCCAATTCTACCCCAAGCAATTTACAATCAGAGTATAAAAATTTCCAAACTAATCAGGATGCTACACATTCAACAGAGACACATAAACCTGTTATGCTTTTAGAATAGATACATAACACTTAAAGAAAACAGAATGAACACAACTCATGAATAAAGTCTTCATAACATAAACCAACTTTGATTACTCACGCAGTGGATTCATAGTAATTCTCCATGTGAGACATAGTGTTGTACCCTAAAATTTGCCCTCTCTTTTCCACAAGAAATCACAGCTTCGGGCTTTTCCTGATTTTTCAGATTGGCTTAAGAATCAGTCAAACAGACTTTTCTCATCAGTCAGACAAAATTAGGGTTTCCGTTGACTTTTGAATCAAGTCAAATTGAATATCAGGGTTTTTATTAATTTGGTTGAGTTTGGCTCAGGGTTTGATCAGGCGAACGCTTCTTTGACATTAAATCAAGAATTAGGGTTTGCACGCGCAGTTTCAGAAGAATTTGAATCCACAGTGTTTTAATTGGTTGTTACACTGCTTTGACGTTTGCTCAAGATTTCTGTTTGTTTCTCAAGGTCTAAACATCTGGGATATAGGCTGAGGCTCCTGATTGAGAGTTTGAAGTGTTTGTTCTAATCAGTGAAATAAAGGACATATGGACATTGCTTGTTTAACTGTGCGATGTTTTTTGGTTATTCGGAATGTCGGACGTTTATTGATTATTTATAATTTCTAATTTAAAATTATTGGATAATTTCCAATTATTATAATTCAAGTAATTAAAGTAATTAAATAAATGAATGCAGAAGAATTAAAGAAATATCTGACAAAGAAGGATTTTTATTCATCTTTAATTGTTTGTTACAATTATTATTTGAACACTGTAAATTTATTTACAAATGTTTACATTAATACTGTTACAATGATTAAAGGAAATTTAAAACTATATCCTAAATCTCCTAAATCTTCATCTTCTACTGCTGCTCCCCATTGCTCAACTGATTTTTTATCTGCAAAAAAAAAAGAAAAAAAGAAAGAAGTCAGTACATATAAATTAAGAACATTCTCAGACAGTTAATCATAAAAAGCTCATCATTAAAAGTGTTGGCCGGAATCAGTTCGTTCGCCCTCTCTGCAAATCACAAGAAGACTCTTGGTTCACAAAGAGGGAAAGGAAATATGTTTGCAAATATAAAAATGTACAAGGCTGCATAATTGAACCAAATGCACAAAGCTACATGAAAAGGGGCAAGCTACTGAATATGCCAAAACAAGTTGCAAAGTCAAACTGAAACAAACAAGTTACAAAGTTCAAATTGAACAAACAACATAAGTGCAAACAGCCAAGTTACAGTTACAAAGGCAAACTAAGCTGTCAAAGGCAAACTGAATGTCAAAACAAACTGTCCAAAGGTTGTCAAAGAGATATCAACAAGTACACCAAATGCAGAAAATATGAAGAAAGAAGATATGCAGAGCAAAACTAACAATGCAAGCAATGTTTCAAGATTATCATCATTTTCCAGGCCATCACTTTTTCATGAAAGTACAGTTTTAAGCAATATAATATGCTTTTTATCTGTGGAGAGAGAAAGAGAGAAAAAAGGAAGAGGCTTACAGTTTGTCAAGGCAAGCTGAAGAGATATAAAACAAACATTATCTTAACACTAAAAGGAGGCAGAATAAACAAGAGATACTACAAACTGTAACATTGCAAAAGCCTGCATAAACACAAGCCCTCAAACTGTTACAGAAGAAAAACCAAGACTGCCTTCAAGCTTACAAACTGAAGCAAGCCTCTAAACAGAAGCCAACAACAATGAGCCTGTAACTTCCAAACAAGTTCTCAAACCTGTTACAACTTCAAAGACAAGCCTTTCAAAACCTGTGTCAAGCAAACAAACAACCTTCAAACCAGAAATCCCAACAAACCTGTCAAACTGTTAGTTTCAAAGAAGCAAGCCCACAAGCCTTTCAAAGCCTAAACTCAGTATCAAAACCAGAAATGGCCACAAAACTACATTAAAACATTCAAGTCAAGCCTATACCAGAAACAAATTTCCAAACAAAGCCATACAAAGCCTGTCAAAAACTACAACACTCAAGCTTGCCTTTCAAACCTGCTCAAAGCCATACAAAGCCTGTCAAAAACTACAGCACTCAAGCTTGCCTTTCAAACCTGCTCAAAGCCATACAAAGCCTGTCAAAAACTACAGCACTCAAGCTTGCCTTTCAAACCTGCTCAAATCCATACAAAGCCTGTCAAAAACTACAGCATTCAAGCTTGCCTTTTAAACCTGTATCAATAACCCTTCAATCCAAACTAGATAACAAAAATCCCAAAGAGCCCTCAGAACAACTTCATCATAGGGCCAACTCAGAATCAAACAAATTCCAAACTCTCAGAGCTGATGTTCATCATTGAGTAACAAAACCAAAAAAGAGAGGAAGAAAGTCAATAACCAACAGTGCCTCAGAATGAGATTCATCATAGGCTAAAAGAATCAAAGTCCAAGAGAGAAACAAGCAAGCACAACAACAAGTATCTCAGAGCAAGCGAGCAGAAGAGGAAAAAGAAGATGCAGAAGTGAAATAATCTAGGGTTTTCAGAGAAGCGTTCATCATAAAACCAAAAGGAAGATACGAGGGTACCAGACAAACCAGAATAAAGCCAGCATCACATATTCCCTCGCCTCTGGCCGCCTAAGACGCTGCCGTCCTCCTCCGTCTCCTCTCCAAAGGTAGTATTTTTCCCCTTCCTTTTTTCAGCTTCACACCTCACATAAACATGAATAACATAAAGGTCAGAACACACAAAAATAAAACATGCAAAACTTGAAACCCTAAAGCGCATGAAGGAGAAACAGAACCATACCTTTTCTCATTATTGCCTTGCTCAACCATGGAGAGAGGGATATGGAGGTAGCGTCTGGCAACTGAGGCAAGGAGAAGAGAGCATCAATGGCCGGTTTGAGGATGAAGAGGACGAAGAACGGTGATAGAAACGGCGCCGCTCAACGCTGTAAACCCTAAATCTAAAACAAGCCAAATGAACCCTAAACAAAATGTTGTAAAGCGCATTGGGCCTGTTCCCTCACAAAAACATTAAGCCCAATCTCAATTTTTGGCGCACCCCCCCCCCCCCCCCCCCCCGTTGACCTCTTTCCATGTATATTTTTGGGCCCAGCATAATGCCTAAAGCCCATTTGACTTTTTCATTTAAACTAATACCCTATTTTCTTTTTATTATTTATTATCACTTTATTTTTCCTCTTTTGTATATAATTTAAACTAATATTTTTGGTAAATAAAAAGAAGACATTAACTTTTTTTATAAAATTTTCTTAAATACTTTTTTTTATTTTAGTTAGTACAATTAAAAATACATAAGATTAGAATTTTGAATTAAATAATTTTCTTGTATATAAAACATTAATAAAAATACATGAAAATAGATTTTTGTTAGGTTTAAATACTTTTCCCTTTAAAACTTTTCTTTGTTTAATAAATCACTTTTATAAAACTTCCTAAAAAACATTAATATCAATAAAATACATAAAAAATAGACTTTTTTTTTAAGGTCGAATATTCCTTTTTTTTTTAATTAAAACTTTTGTTCATATAACATTAACAAAAAAACACAAAAATAATAAATACTTACTTAATACATTAGGTTAACCCTTTTATCATTTGTAAATAATCACATACATTTTACAATACTTTTGTTACATTGATTTTATTCTTATACATTGCTATATTTTACATTGAGAATGCTATTCGATTTGGTTGTAAATATTATTTGGACACTACCATCCTGATAAGACTCATCCCCATTTGTAAACATTTGTACTCCCATCCCCAGATACTTATTTGTAATAGTTTAGACTTTAAATTCCCGCAATTTATCGCTTTCTATACTGTATAGTAATTAGGGTTTGTATGCGAAGATTCAAAATCAACCGCTAGATAACCTAATGCAAAGATAAATGCATGACAATCAATACACAATTCACACTTGCACCCCTAGGGTAATCCCGCTTGTTGCCTTCAAAAATGGGCCATGTTGCATGTCAAGTACTTTGGCAAAACAAAAACAAATCAAATGATCATAGTCCCTCGATGACGCTTTCGAAATTGCCTAAACAAAATGATCATAGTCCCTCAAGCAAATTGCCAAAGACACTTGGCACTATTGCATTCATGGTCTAAACGATGACCCGCGCCCGTCCCGTTAACATCCTAACACAAGATTGTCCACCAAATACAATGGTGGAACAATACTGTTAAAAGGGTTAAAACATAGGAAAGATCTTTGAGTAAATTTAGGGGTGGACAACTCTTAGTTACTTGATCAAACTTGCAAAAAACACTTGCCTACTTTCAAAACACACTCCACAACACAAAAACAACTTTCAAAAACATTGAAACATATTTTCAAAAAGACAAACACCTTTGTAAAACATTCGAGTAAAGAATTGTTACAACGGTTGCCTAGACAAGGCATTTTTTTCAAAACATTTTCAAAACCACACACACAAACACCATTTCAAAACAATTGAAAATGCAAGGCAAGCGATCTAAGCAAGTAACTAAGAGCCCATGGATAACCATGGATAGAAAGGGTGCTAATACCTTCCCTTTCTATAATCTACTCCCCGAACCCAAGAAAACATCTCAAAAGTTTTTCCTGTGCTTTTTAACCTTTCCTTAGGATAAAATAAAAAGTCGGCGGCGACTCTTGCTAAACCGAAACATTTGCGAAAACAAACGCAAAACCTCAAGTCAGTTCTCCCACCGTATCACACATAGTATGTTTGAATCATAAAACAACATCAATATGATAACTGCTCAAATAACAACATAAGGTTTGATAATTAAACAACAAAATAAAACAAGCATTCATTTCCCCCCGAGTGCTACGTATCAGAGCAAATGACACCAAACTCGAACTAACAATGCTAACGGCTACTCCTCTTGGTTACCTGCACGTTACCAACAAAGGGCAACATTCAAACAAAAGGGGTGAGATATTGAATACTATAATATAACATATGATAAATAATATCGAGATCAGTTTATGTAAAATCACCACTTCATACAAAATCAACACAAAGCAATACCATTCACCAACACCTCAATTCAACTTATAACATTACCATGCGTAAAAAACACTTCAAATAAGCAACAATCAATGACTTCAAATGCGACTCAATTATGCAAATGCATGTGGTACCATTGGATCAGAACTCCCAACTTAGAAAGTGCCAGTTTACCGAGGCATAAGGCATAAGCCCTCAACATAAAATCTTGCCAATAAAGGCCAACATGGTGAGTATTTGCTCCAACTTAGAACATACCAATCCAGGCTAACTTTAATGCTATGCTATGCTATGCTATGAGATGATATAAACAACCACAACTTGGCAACGCAACAACGACAACAACATAATAAAGGTCAACATAACAACAATTCACACCGTTCAACATTGGCCAAAGGCCTATATCACAGTTCTTACCAATTAATCAAGGGTAAATCACAACATTTATTCACCACGGATATATCGAAGCAAAACGACATTTCGGTCAATTTGCAAAATCCATCAATATACCAACATACCGAATAAATCGATTCGTTTCCAATCACTTGCCAACTTAATCAATTAATCCCACTTCTAAATTATTTTCATCACTAATAAAATACTAATTCAACCATTTAAAATATATATAGTCCACTGTTAATTGTTCTCCCTAAAATTACTAATTTATTATACAACTAATGGATGTCCCATTCTTCCATATAAAACTAGTTTCTAGCAACTAAATTTAATATACTGCTACTGAAAATAGTGACATTCATATATCTGCTATTAGCTATTACTGATATCATTTAAATTTTATGCAGCATAGTGCCATAGAAAAGCGAAACAGAGAAGCAAGTGCCCCTGCCTTACAGTGCCAAAGTGGCACTTTTTCTCCCACCCTTGCCTAGTGTCGATCGGCACTTCCCTCTTTCATCTAAAGGCTGCCGAACGGCACCCCCCCCCATACAACCAGTGCCGAATGACACTTCCACCTATTTCTTCCTCTTATCTTCGATACTGTTTCATGGATTTTTCCTGCTATACTATCTTGCAATGCCAATTCCTTTCCTGAGACAAGTTATAACACAACAACACACCTATTCTTTGACAATTTTATAATCAAATCAATTATTATCACAACAACACAAGCCAACACAAGTCAATAAAATAGTAACAATTTCACATACAAATCCCCACATACAAAATATCATACACCCCATTATAGGATAAGAAACCCCACCCTTACTTGGTTTGATTTTGAAAGCACTCAAGGAAGCTTCAATGGAATTTCTGAAATTGGCCCTAGAAGCAACTTTCTCGTTCTTCTCCTCTTGTCTCAAACCCTATTCTCTTTTCTCTTCTTATTTTGTTTTTCCTGATAACACTACTTTCTCTCTTTCTTCTATTTTCTAATAAAATATTATTACTTAATCCTTAGTAACTTAAATGGGCCTTATCAATACACCCCCCTATTACTTCACGACACCATACTTAAGCCCAACATCAATTCTAAGCTTACTAGTAAAATGTTACTTCAACTTATTTATACTAATATAAACCTGATTAAATTATTATTACAACTTAATAAAATAATTCCGACTTCAACGATAAAAATTCGAATTAAAATAAAACATTCAAAACAATATTTAATTAAATAAATAATTAAATATCGGGGTGTTACAAAGCGCGGTCTAGCCCGCTTAGCTGAGTTACGCCAGTGAATTCTTTTTGTTTTACATGTCTTCCTTTTCCCACTTCTACCAAGGCTTTGTAGGTTACATAATAGTAGTATTTACTAATTCTTTTGTTGTTGTTTGGACTCAAATTTTGGTCCGTTAGTTTGAAGTCGCATTTGGAGATTTTCCAAATTTGAGCGTTTCAACTTGCGGATGTATGGTAATGATATTGTTTTTGAAGTTGCTTCATCCAAAGTACTCATTTATCGCTTTCTATAGCATAACAATTTTAAGAAACTTATCATTTGTATAAATTCCATGTCATTCATTCTTTTACATTACTTGTTTTTTGATTGAATCACTCTAGTTCCTTTTTACCACCAAATATGAGAAAGCTTTTCATTATTCATATATGTTGAAGGCCACAATTCTTATTTTAACTGGATTTTATTATGTTTAATCTTTTATTTGCATTGATTGTATGAAAACATGAAAATGATCAAGGCATTTTTGTTTCATTTTGAGCACAACTACCCGATCAAATAGTCAATTCACTCGGTGAATGTGTGCGCATTTGTTATCCCCCTTTGAGCCTTTTTGTTAATTTCCATGTTTTTGAACTTGATACTTGTCTATGAGTGTTAGTTCACTTTTTGAATGGATTTTGATCTTTATTTTATTAAACCCTCAACCTTGTGTTGTTGTATGAATTTTTACATTGTCTTAGAAAGTAGAGAGTATTCTCACATTGATGTTGGTTGAATTCAAGTTGGGGAGAGCAATGTTGCTCATTTATTGGTTGGTTGTTATGCGGTTGTGGGAAAGAAAAGAAAAAGAAAGAAAAAGAAAGAAAAAAGATGAAAAAGTTTTGAAAAAAAAAACAAAAAGAGTATAATAATATTATGTTAATAAGTATGTGATTGGTGTGAAAATTTAGGATGAAATAAGAAGTTTGATTGGAATTTTTATATTTGAAACTTTGTGAGTTGATCACTCCCTTAGGTTTAGACAAGTTTTTGTTTCGATTAGCTTTAGAAATTATCCCTTGTTTGTTAACCAAGCCACACTACAACCTTGAAAAACCCTTGTGATTCTTGCCTTTATATTTTCAATGTAAATTTTTGGGTGAATGCATAATTTAGTCTT
This sequence comes from Vicia faba, assembly GCA_948472305.1. Taxonomy (NCBI): domain Eukaryota; kingdom Viridiplantae; phylum Streptophyta; class Magnoliopsida; order Fabales; family Fabaceae; genus Vicia; species Vicia faba. Next base: position 470,621,770 of record OX451735.1, read on the forward strand.
TTGTTTGCAAGAATGTTGGATGCGTGTCAATTCCCCACTTTTATGTGTTTTTCATCTACCGATGAATTTTTTCTAGACGTGATTCATGATTGAGCATGTCTTGTTTTAGAATGTTTAGTATGATTTTTGTACTTATGATTTATTTTGTTTTCATGTTGTCGTTATAGTGTAGTGGTAAGTCTTTCCTTGCTTGTACGTTTTTGTATTGAACTGTACATTTGTTTTTGTTTTCCGAAACTTGTTGATTCATGATTCTTGGTGTTTACTTTTTCTTCTTTAGGTTGATTGATTCTTTTTTGAGTACAAACACATTTAAGTTGGGGAGAGTTTGATAAGTGCAAAATAGTCGTTATATTTCTGTATATTTTAGTGGCATTTATCGACTCATTTTGTTGTAATCCTTTGAATAAACCTCAACTTGTGTGTTTATTTGTACATATTAAGTATAATCGTGTTTTTGTTTAAATACTATATCATTTGTTCGTTTTTCATCTCTTTTGTAGGTATTCGTTAATGTTTGGAGCATTGAGCAATAAAGAGCAGAAGTCATAACTTCAAAGAGGCGATTTTGAGCAATCCATCAAAGAATAAGGCTAAAATCAAAGAATAGGAAATCAATAATTTCATTGATATATATTCATTGTTAGATAGAGAATTGAATAAGATTTCCAACTCTTCTGATTATGCGTAAATTAGAGTTGCGATTCTCATGTTATGGCAGAAACAAAATCTAATTTTTTTCTTCTCATGACAGCAGAGTGCGCTTAGCTGGCTCTGTGCCGCTAAGTGGGATCTGCCAATTTAAAACTCATTAAATAGGACAACAATCACATTTTTAGGTTATGGGTTGGGTATTTTTGAGTCCCAACACCATCACCTTCCATTCTTTAATATTTTAAGAGCTTTGACAACAACAATGGTGGTTGCAACTCGACGATTCGGGGTTGGAAGCCTCTTTGATCATGATTGACACTACGAGAGATTTTGGTTCTTCTCATTTATACCCTTTATAGGTTTCCATTTGTTGGGGTTTTGTATGTAAGTTACTATGATTCTATGTATATGTACTGATTATGGTATTGTATAAAACCTATTTCCTAAATCAATAATGATGATTGCTTTCTTTATATGGATTTGAGTTACTGCAGATATCTATCAGGCTCTAGACACTAGAGATAGATTTAGGCTTAATATTCATGTGAGTATCAGTTCTTAATTCCTATGTGTTGTTTGAGTTGTGCGAGTTATCGCCTCTTAGAGCAATATGGTTGATGTCTCACTCTGCGTTACAGATAACCTCTGTGTGAGTGATACATGATAATATTGACGAGTGTTTTAGATTGTGTACAATTGATCAGTAGGTTTAAGTCTTTGACGGGTAGATGAAATACAATCTCGATGAGTTCTCTCTATTTTAAAGAATTCATTTATTTTATGTTAATAACTTTAATTCCTGCATTTACCTTTAAACCCATTCTAAGCCAAACCCATAAACGCGAGACTTGTCGAACAATAATTCAGTAACCACTAATTCCTGTGGAGACGATATGATAAAACTAAATGAATACTTACTTTTTGTTGCCGCTTCAACAGTAACCCCTATTATTATAACAACTTGGATTCACAAAATTTTGCAGTTGTAGCAATGAATAAAGATTTTCCATAGTTTGTGGGTTGAGATTACTGTGCATAAACCCTAATCTCTTTTCTTCTTTACTTTTATTTTTTTTCATTGTTGTGTGGTGATAAAAATCTTGTTCATCAAGATTTTTATAAATTCTCCATAGGTTTTGGTGGATTTCCAACATCTGGTATTAAGAGCTTCGGTTGAGTGACTCAAGGCAAGCAAGAACGATGTCAATGAATTATCCGAATAAGCATTTTCTAACAAGTCTTCCAATTCTTGAAGCTGATAACAATGAGAATTGGTTCAAGCAGATGAAGGTTGTGTTTTATTGTCAAGATCTTTGGGATCTTTTAAAACATGGATTAGAATCGATTGAAGAAGACACTTCAGAAGAAGAAGAGGCGGAATATGAAGAATCAAAGAAGAAGAATTATAAAGCTCTCTTTATAATTCATCAAGGTCTGAGTCAAGACAATTTCGAAAAGCTTATTGATATAGAATCTACAAAATAAGCTTGGGAAGTTCTAAATAAATCTCTTGGAGGTGCTGAGAAGGTGAAAAAGGCGAGGTTACAAACTTACAAAAGAATGTATGAATTGCTTCTGATGGAATATAGCGAGAACATATCTGATTTCTTTACTAGGATTATGAAACTAGTGAATCAAATCAAGGCTTGTGGAGATACATTAACAACAAGAGCAGTTGTTTCAAAGATATTGAGATCTTTAGCTCTGAAGTTTGACCATGTGGTAGTTTCCATATAAGAGTCGAAGAACACGTAATCTTTATCGAAGGAAGAGCTTCAAGGGACACTTGAATATCATGAACAAATAATGGCTGAAAGAGCTGCAGGCAAGTCGAAGAGTGATGTGGCTTTATCGGCGCAGTCAGCAAGAGACAATAGAGGCAAATGAAAATGGTTCGACAACAAAGGTAGAGGAGGCTACAACAACTCTACTGGTAGAGGAGACCAACATGAAGGAATTGTGTAAAATCATAGAAGACCCCCATACCAAGGCAACCAAAGAGGTGGTGTTGGAGGTAGAGAAAGAGGTGGTGGTCGAAAACCTGACAAGAGTCACATTCAGTGTTACAATTGTCAGAAGTATGGTCACTATTCTAGTGATTGTCCATAAAAGCGAAAGAATCAAGAAAGTGATGCAAAGTTCACAAAGTATGAAGAATAAGAGATGGTGCTGATTGTCACAACAAGAGATGAAGAGAAATTCAAGGACCAATGGTACTTGGATTCAGGATTCTCATCACACATGTCTGGAAGGAAAGATTGGTTTGTCAATATAAAGCCCTTGATTAAGAACATGGTGAAATTTGCAAATGACAATACTCGAGCAGTTGAAGGTATTGGAGATGTTCAGATTATGAGGAAAGAGGGCAAGAGGTCAGTAATTTCCAATGTGTTGTACATACCAGGAATGAAGAGCAATTTGCTCAGCATAAGGTAGTTGGTCGAAAATAATTATAAATTGTTGATCAAAGACAAGATGATGAGAGTCGTTGAAACAAATGGAAGGTTAATCTTAAAGGCTCACATGTCTCAACATTCAAGATTGAACTTAATGTGATGGAGCACAAGTGCTTTGCGACTGCAGCTAGCAGAGATGAATGGATATGGCATTATCGACTTGGCCATTTAAACTTCAAAGAAATCAGAGATTTGAAAAGAAGAAATTTGGTTCCAGGGTTGCCAGAAATTGACATTCCAAATGAAGTGTGTGAGGAATGTGTGTAGGCGAAGTAACATAAGAATAACTTCAGTAAGGATGCATGAAGCAAGTCGAAGGCTATTCTCGAAATCATATACTATGATGTATGTGGACCAATCCAGGTGGAGTTGAATGGACGTAATAAGTATTTTGTCACATTCATAGAAAATTTCAGTAAAAAATTATGGACTTATCTGGTCAAGAAGAAAAGTGAAGTGATCGAGGTATTTTCCAAGTTTAAGTCTATGGTCGAAAGGCAAAGTGGTCGAAAGCTCAAAGTTTTGAGAACTGATGGTGGTGGAGAATATGTGTCGAAAGACTTCAATATGTTACGTGAGAAATAGGGGATTGTACATGAGGTGGTGCCACCCTATAATCTACAGCAAAATGGAACTATAGAAAGGAAGAATCGAACCATGATGAATATGGTGAGGAGTATGTTGAAAGGTAAGCATTTACCTAAAGAGTTTTGGGGTGAAGCTGTGTCGACTGCACCATATATCCTGAACAAATGTCCGACGAAGAAGTTAGAAGGAATTACACTAGAAGAATGTTGGTCTAGTGTGAAGCCTAGCTTGAGTCATCTGAAGGTATTTGGATCTGTTGCACATACATGTGCCAGATCAGTTAAGAAGAAAACTTGATGACAAGTCGATTCCAATGATCCTAGTAGGATATCATTCGACAAGAGGTTACAAGTTGTTCGATCTAATGAATAAGGAAATTTTGATTAGCAGGGAAGCAATCATAGATGAGCTTAAGGAATGGGATTGGACTGAAAATGTAAACAAGGATTCAATGAGAATATTATATGAAGAACCAACAATTGAAGTCGAAAGAGTAGAAGTTTGACATGAAGAAGTTAGAGGTGAAGCATGCCCAAGCAGACCTCAGAGAACTAGACACATGCCTGCAAAGTTACAAGATTGTGTGATTACATCAGATGATGTGGTCTATGATGAAGGTGGGCTGATACATTATGCTTTTTATGCAGATGTCCAACATATTAATGCAGCTGAGGCATTGAAGAATTCAAAATGGGTGAAAGTAATGAATGAGAAATTGAAATCCATCGAAGTTGATAATACTTTGTCACTTGTTGAATTTCCTCAAGGCAAGAAGGAAATTATTGTTAAGTGGGTATACAAAGAGAAGTTGAATCCCAAAGGGGAAGTAACTCGACATAAGGCAAGGCTTATGGCAAAAGGATGTCTCCAGAAAGAAGGAATCAACTTTGATAAGGTTTTTGCACCTGCTGCTAGAATCGAAACAATCAAGTTAGTTGTTGGTATAACAGAAATGAACAGTTAGTACATATGTCAAATGGACGTGAAATAGGCATTCCTAAATGGGCCCTTAGACGAAGAAGTTTATGCTGCACAACCAGTTGAGTTTGTGAAACATGGCTAAGAGAGAAAGGTGTACATGCTTCATAAAGCCCTGTATAGACTCAAACAAGCTCCAAGATCTTGGAATAAGAAGATTGATAGTTTCCTAAGGTAAAAGTAATTTGTGAAGTGCACAATTGAACATGGAGTATATGTAAAAAGAGGCAATAGTGAATTAATTATACTATGTATCTATGTCAATGACTTGTTAATAACATGTAGCTGCAAGAAGGAGATCGAAGACTTCAAAGGTGATCTCAACAAGGAATTTAAAATGTTTGATATGGGTGACATTTCATATTTCCTTGGCATTGACTTTTACAAGAGTAGTATAGGTTTGATGATGCATCAAAGAAGATATGCAGGAGAAATTCTCAAGAGATTTGAGATGGAAGAGTGCAACTCGACTTTGACACCCGCTGAACCAATGTTGCAACTGTCGAAAGAATCATATGAACATTATATCGACCTAACCCAATACAAAAGACTTATTGGATCATAGAGATACCTTTATCACACAAGGCCTAACTTAGCATATAGTGTAGGTATGCTGAGTAGATTCATGCAGAAGCCAAAAGTATCACATCTTGCAGCGAAGAAGAGGATACTAAGATATCCGAAAGGAACTCTCGACTATGGCATTCTGTTTCCTGCAAATGATAAAGGAAAAAAATGTAAATTAGTGGAATACACTGATTCAAGTTGGTGTAGTGATGTTGAGGATCAAAAATCCACAATAGGTTATGTGTTTATGCTAGGTGGTGCACTAGTTGCTTGGAGTTCGAGAAAGGAACCAATAATGGCCTTATCATCGTGCGAAGCAGAGTACATAACTACTTTTCTTTGTGCATCTCAAGCAACATGGATGGTAAACTTGGTCGAAGAGATTACAGGGAAAGATCATGGAGAAATTACCATGAAGATTGACACATGTTAGCTATCAATATGACGAAGAATCCGATAACACATGGTCGAAACAAGCACATCGAGATGAGGTTCATTATCTTCGAGAGCAGGTAGCAGATGAGAAGATGAACTTAGAACACTGTTGTAATATGGTGGGAGAACTGACTTTGGGATTTTGCGTTTGTGTTCGCAAATGTTTCAGTTTAGCAAGAGTCGCCACCGAATTTTTATTTTATCCTAAGGAAAGGACAAAAAGCACAGGAAAGACCTTTGAGATGTTTTCTTGGGTTCGGGGAGTAGATTATGAAAAGGGAAGGTGCAAGCACCCTTTTCATCCATGATTATCCATGGGATCTTAGTTACTTGTTTAGATCACTTGCTTTGCTTTTCCAATTGTTTGAAATGGTGCTTTGTGTGTGGTTTTGAAAGATGTTTTGAAAAGAGGCCATCGTTGTGGCATCCTTTGTAATGATTCTTATTTGATTGTATACAAAGGTGTTTTTGTCTTTTGAAAAGATTTCAATGTTTGAAAGTTTGATTTGAATAATGTTATGAAATTGTGTTGTGAAGTGTGTTTGAAAATAACAAGGATGTTTTTGCAAGCTTTTTTGATCAAGTAACTAAGAGCTATCTACCCTATTTTACTCAAAGATCTTTCCTAATATTTTTAACTCTTTTGACAGTGTTGTTTCACCATTGCATTTGGTGAGCAACCTTGTGTTAGGATGTTTAAACGGGACAGGCGCGGGTCATCGTATAGACCATGATAGCAATTGTGTCAAGTATCTTTGGCAATTTTTTTGAGGGGCTTGATCATTTTTGTTTAGGAAACCAAGATAGCGTCATCGAGGGACTATGATCTTTTGTTTTGTTTTTGTTTTGCCAAAGTACCCAACATGCATAACATGACCCATTTTTGAAGGCAACAAGTGGATTGTAACCCTAGGGGTGCAAGTGTGCATTGTGTTTGATTTTCATGCATTTTTGTCTTTGATTAGGTCAAACTACTTGTTGATTTAGATTTTTGCATACAAACCCTAATTCTCTAATCATGGCATAATTGAAAGCGTAAAGTGCGAGAATTTAAAAGGCTAAGCTATTACAACATGATTATGGGGATGGGGGTACAATCTTTGAATGGGGGGTATTTGACAAGAAATATAAACCCTAATTTACTATTACATCCAAATTGAATTCACAATGCATAAATATTTAAATGGATAATATTTAAATAAACAAAATAGATAAATATATCAAATAATATGAATTATGCAAAAAAAGGTTTTTGTTCATTGATGTATGTAAAATATTTAATGTAAAAAAATAAAGGAATAAATAAAAGATTTAATTTAATTGTTTAAGGGTAAAACCCTAATTTCTTTAAGAAAATAAAATGTTATATTATTTATATACAATAAAATATATTAATATATACAAAATGAAATATATTTAGAAAGAGTGGTTTTTTAGTATAAATAATAATAAAAGTAAAAATGTAATATTTTATATTTTTATTCTAAAGTATTTAATAAAATAAAAGTATATATGTATATATATGTATATTAAATATATTAAATATGTATAATATAAAATAAAATATGTACAAAAATAAATTATATTTATAATAATATTTTCAGTGTGAATAAAAATAAGAAATAAAAATAAAAGTATGATTTACATATTATTTTCAAGTTTAAATAAATAATATAAAAGTATTTAAATGCTTTTTATGTTAGAAAAATTAAAATAAAATGCCAAATAAATGTGAAAAAAATATGAAAATATTTTTGAGCATTTTTTATATTTGGAAATAAATAAACAAAATCAGAAATGAAAATAAAAATGCAAAACTATAAAAATATAAGAAATTGGGCCAGGGGGTGCAAAAAGGAAAATAGGGGGTGTCAAGAGTGAGTCAAGCCAAGCCCAGCCCACCACTTCATCTTCAACCTCCAGCATTTGAAAAAACGCGCGCGTGCCCTCTACAAACTTGGACATCCTGCATATGAGCTCTATTGCAAAAACTCACAACATCAAACTTGTAGAGAATTTCAAGACGATTCCAACCATATAAACAACTTGTCTTAACTCTCAAAGACCAGAGAGAATTTCTCTGGCCCTAAAATCTGACCTAGTTTTTTCAGCATGTTCATGGATGAAATTCTCCTAGCACACTTAATATAAATGAAAACTGAGTATATGTACAGCTTCATGGCAATGAACACTACATTTTTTATTCACAAACCTAAGGCTAAATGTTCCTAAATAGAGAGATAGAAAGTGGAGAAAAACCTGTTTCAGTTGGATTCGTGTAGGGCAATGTAGTGCTTTTCAACAAGGCTTGAGATGTCTGGTAGCTTGCTTGAACTTCACTTGACCTTCTCCAATAGCTAGCTTGCCTTGAATGTCCTTGAATCATCCTATTGAACTCAACCTGCACAAGCTCAAAATGAAAATGGTGAACACTGTAAATGGAGTTACAGTTGGTGTTTGAGGTTTGGGATAGCTTGGGTGAATTAAACGGAAGGTGTTTGAAGCAACTTGGGGCAAAACGCACGAGCCAAATGAGCTATGAAACTCAAGTTGCAGAACCTGCCCTATTTTGCCAAAGGAAAGTGATTTCTGGCTATGGGGTGTTTAGAGGCTCAATAAATCGTGTTTGTAGCTCAAAAGGGTGTGAGAAAGATGTTCAAACTGTTTGCATAAGTTGGTATTGGCTGGTTTTCAAATTCTAAGGTTTTGGACAAGTTTCTTGTTTTTGAAGTAAGAATGCGGAAGTGAAGTTACAGGCTTGTACATGCTATCAAATATGCTTGCATACTTTGCTCTTGGCCCCTCCAACTTGTGGATTTGATTTTCCCTCTGAGATATGGACCCATGCTCAAGGGATAGTGGTTTGACATAAAGCACATTATGGCAAAAATGGAAATGTGCCCTTTTCTACTTAGGGCTTAATCTTGTGTATAATGTCCAAATGACCAAAACAAAAGCTTAGACTGATGGATTTGCATTTAATTATGGAGTGTTCAGTGGTTTAGAGGCCTGTAAACTAGTGTAAGGCATGCTGACTTGAAATTGCAACTTGCATGAACATGAATATGCCATGGATGAAAAGTGAGTTTTTGCCAACTTCAAGCCTTTGATTCTCCCTAACCACAAATGTGTTTGAGGAGTTCTTGGATAATTTGGAAAGTTTGCAACATGCTCTATAATCCATATTTGAAATACAACTTGAGATTCCAAGTGAAACAATGTGAAAAATGGCCAAGAAGATAAGTCAAAATCCTGCCTAAACTAGGGCAAAATTCCACTAAGTTAAAAGTTTTAGGGACCCTTGTTCCAAAAATCATAACTTGAGATCCAAGCTTCTTTTGAGAAAACTTTGTAAATAAAAGTTGTAGACTTTGTGGAGGACTACAACTTTCATGTTGGAGGTTTTGTTTGAATCCATTTGCATCATGGTGAAAATATGGGACAAAGTTAGGAAAAATTAAGAAAATTTCATAACTTAGAAAATTTCTAAGTTATGAAAATTTTCAAATTTAAACCCTAATTTGCAATTTTGGGTTTCTTGATGAACAAGTTTCATAATTTGACACATATTGATGAAAAATGACCCTTGGCACTTGATTTTGACCAAAAAGTCAAAGTTTGACTTTTCAGTGTACTGTCAAATTTTGATCAGTTGACTGAAAAATTCATCTGTCAATCCCATGCATTTGTGATCTTTTGAACTTGTTGAATAAGTCAAGATGATGTCATTGAGTCCTTGAGTCCATGGTTGAACCTAATTTTTCATTGGCTAGGTCAAAAAGTCAGAAATTACCTTTGTACAATCAAAACCCTAAAAATGACCATTTTACCCTTTTGGTGATCTGATCAACTTTCTTGTGGAGTTGTGGTCCAAACTTGATCCAATGGTTCATATGAGTTCATAATGTTGATGTGGGTCAAAATTCATGAGGTTTGATTGTAAATTGGCCACAATTGACTTTTTCCCCAATACAACTGATTTTTAGGTCAACTGTTCAATTGACTGGGCAAAAATTTGATTCAAGGCTTGAAATTTGGTATGGACAAACTTATGAGTCCAATATGAAGTATGAAAGTCAATTTGAGCATTGAAGGTCCAAAAATCCTTGTGCAAACTCAAACCCTAGTTTAGGTCATCAGTGCAAGGAGATGTCTTGAGCAGAGCAAACCCTAGCTTGATCTTGAGTTCCAAGAGCCTTGTGATGAGAAATGTTGATAAAATGAGAGGGCAAATTTTGGGGTACAACAACTGTAAAACTGAGAATCAGATTGCAGACATCATGACAAAGAGTGCGCAGGTCGAAGTGTTTAGAAGACTAAGAGTTATGATGAATATAAATAGTTTAGACACAATGAATTAGGTGGTGTGTTGAAAGTGTAATTCCTTGTGTCGAATCAAGTTGTTGATCAATACAAGGTGTGTTGAAAAGTTTAGTCTGTCGAGTTGTATGTAGTTGTCGAAGTGTTGTCAACAGGTTACTACACACAAATTTCAATTTAGATCCAAAATATGTATTTTAGACTTTTATAGTTTTGAGTTTTTTTGGCTTAGGGAGAAAGCTAACCTATAATTATAAATAGAGGGTGTAACCTCTATTATTATAATAACTTGTATTCATAGAATTTTACAGTTGTAGAGTGAATAAAGATTTTTTACAGTTTGTAGGAAGAGAGATACTATACAGAAATCCTAATCTCTTTTCTTCTTTAATTTTCTTTTCTTTTTATTGTCATTGAATGGTGATAACAATCTTACTAATCAAGATTGCTAGAAATTCTCTACAGATTTTAATGAATTTTCAACAAAGTCAAACGATATGATTGAGGGTCCTTTCCATTTGGTGGCTATGGTGCATATTAGATAGACAAGTGATAAAAAAAAAATTAAGATGAAGGAGAAGGAAATGTTAGGAGAAATATAGACACAAAGTTACTAAAATTATCGATCCTTTCATCCCTTTTTGATTTAGCCTTCTCTCGTTTTCTTAATCTAATGATTGATTACAACACAATGAAAGATAATAATATAAGTGAGAGAGAGAGAGAAAAAAAAGAATCAATAGATGAGATTGAAGTATGATAAGAAATATGAGAGAAAATAACATGAGAGAATACAAATCCAAACTTAGCAAAGTTCAAAGCAACTGTATCCTTTTTTCCAAAACCTCTAGGTGTTGGATGAATCATCGAGTATATAATCCAAAGACCCCTTGGTGGCTTAATCCTCCAAACTTGGTCATCGCACAAAGTATCATGCCAATTATTAGGGGTAATGACCATTAAGTATGCTACACAATTCACGAGTGTCTAAGGATAAAAAGGCGTGCACTAAAAATTTAAAAGTAATAAAATTTGTTTGGTAGACTAAGTTTATAAAATTATTTTTGAAAAATATTTTTAATTTAAAAGTTTTAAAAACTAAAAAAGTTTTTAATATTTTGTTTTTTAGTTTTGGAAATTAAGAAGAGAAAAAAAGTGATATGTTTTTCATTAAAGACAGATTTATAATATTATAGAAGTTTAAAACCATTTTTAAAAATATGATTATCAAACATCTTTTATTATTTTTAAAATTTATTTTTTAATTTTTTTTAAAATTTGATTTACAAAATAGTTTTAAAAAACTAAAACTAATTCAAACAAACTCTAAGGGCTTGTTTGGTTTTTAATTTTGTTTTAAAAATTTATAAAATAAAAAACTTGTTAGATTACAATACTTTAGAATTAAAAAAAAATAATTTCATTTTTGTTGTTTTTAAAAGTAAAAAACAAAATCAGGTTAATCATGTTTCTTATTTTTCAATTTGTTTTTTAATTTTAAATTTGAAAAGAAAATAAAAATAATAGTTTTTTATTAAATAATTTAGTTATTGAGAAATTAATTATTTAAAGGTGAATAAATGTAATATCGGATATTCGAACCCACACTTTTGTATTTTTTTTGAATTAATAATAGTTTTTTATATCTTTTTCAGGTTTAAAATTAATAATAGTTTTTACTAATAGCATATTTGTAATTAAAAATCTATTCTTTTCTCAACTCTTTGTAATATGAATGTTCAATGACAAATCTTTGATGTAATTCTTATTGCAAACGAAATTGCAGATGAGACAAAAAGAAAGAAAAAAGAGGTATTGATGTTTAAGGTTGACTTTAAAAAAGCCTTTATTATGTGGATTAGAATTTTCTTAACTTTGTCATGCAAAAGATGAATTTTCATGAGAAATAACAGAGTTTGATCTCTGAATACTTACAAATAAGTTATTTACCTGTGTTAGTAAATGGGGGCCCCACAAAAGAATTTGAGATGAGTCGAGGACTTAGACAAGGAGATTTTTTATCTCCGTTTCTCTTCCTTTTAGCAGCAGAAGGTTTCAACTTGTTGATGAAGAAAGCCCGGGACTCAGAGGATTTCTCAGGCTATAGATTCAACGGAGAGGGTGGAATTCTGGTATAGTAGACTTCAGATGTCCTATGACATGTTGAGGCATTTGAATCCTAACAAAACAAACATGACAAGGTATAAACATACCAAAAAAGTACTGAAAAGCATAAACAACACACCCGAATTATTAACCTAGTTCGGAGGAACTCTCATACTCTGAGGGCAGACCAAGCCAGGGATAAAATCCACTATAATAGTATCAATTCGAAGCTCAACAAGTCCCAAGTTTACAACTTCTCACTTACTTACTACCCGTGCTAACTTTCTATTCAAGACTCACCTAGATATGAGACCATCCTCAATCCATTATCAATCATAAATAACGATTGAATCAACTAACAGGAAGGCACACTTCCATGACGAAACCATAAGACACACTTCTATGACAATATTAGAAGACTCACTTCTAAAACAATAACTAGCCAAGACTCTTGACTAAGAACACAACTTGGAGTTACTTAAAATCTTCCTCCAAGAATAATACTCACTCTTGCTTCACAACTTCGAGGAGAACACGACCTTACGACTCAAGAAACACTATCCAACTCATATGTCAAGTGGAACACACAACCAACTCTCCTAGAGAGTGGTACATACTCTGCCCTAATGATCTAAATCTTTACATTCACGGCTGGTACCTTTTTCTAGGTTATAATGCTTCTATTTATAACCTATCTCCCAACTGGATTTAGGCTTCAAATCATAGCATATCAACTATTATAAATCTGTAGAAGATTCTGCAATAAAATAGATCTTTGTAATACGGTGGGAGACCTGACTTGATTTTGCATTTTATCGCAAATGTTGCAGATAGTAAGAGTCGTCAACGACTTTTCTTTTATCCAATAAAGGAAAAGGTGAAAATAATAGGAATGACCTTTTGAGATTTTTTTTGAGTTCGGGGGGTAGGTTATGAAAAGGGAAGGTGTTAGCACCCTTTTCATCCGTAGTTATCTACAAGCTCTTAATCACTGGCTCACTTTTGAAATGCTTTGTGCTTATATATGTTTGAAAAATATTTTGAAAATGCCTAAGCGCGGAAATTTTGTAACAGTTCTCGTATCGTTGAGAATGCATACAAAATGTTTATTTTGAAAATATTTGTTTGAAAAAGTGTTTTGAAGATGCCACTGTAAGGCAGTCTGCTTTATAATAACCCTTGTATCAGTCCACAAGAGTGTTTATAAAGCGTTTTGAAAGTAATTATTTTGAAAGTTTGAGGTGTGGAAATTATTTTAGTTTGTGAGCAAGCGATTACGAGCAATGTACCTACTCAAAAAGTATTTGTTATTTTCCTCCTCCTTTAGATAGTGCTACCCTACCATTAGTTAGTAGGAATCCCTATCGTTGGATGTGAGGGACAGACGTGGGTCATTGTACAGTCATAGAAGGAAACTTGTAGGGCGCTTTAGCAATTTATCATAAGGGACTAAGATCGTTTACCGAAGGCAGCATCGAAGGGTCATCGAGGGACTACGATATTTTTAATCGAGGGTCTTTGCTAAAGTGTCCCACATTCGAGGGACATGACTGTTTCATTTCGAAGGCGACAAGTGAGGTTACCCTAGAGGTGCGTGTGTGATAATGATTTGTTTTTACTTATTTTATATTTGCAGTTAGGATTTACTAACGATTCCTTTTAGTCTTTCCATACATGCCTAGTTACTATACATTTATAAGGAAAGCGCTAAAGTGCGAAAAATAAAGTTCTACGCTATTACAAGGCTCCGGGAAATGGGGGTACAAATAGTAAAAACGGGGGAAAAAGTAAAAGCCTAATTAAACTATTACAAACCGTAAGTAGTTACAATAATCGAAAAAATACGAAAATAGTAAACTACGCGAAAATAAAAGGAAATGGAAATTGTTTTGTGATTTTATCAAGTAAGGAAAATAGAAGTTAAAAGGAAATGAAATCCTAATCCTAATATTTTTTGGAATTTTTATCATGTAGAAACTAAAACAATGAGAAGAAATTAACTAAACAATATTAAAAATAGAATAAAATGACTAACTAACAAAATTTATTATTCACAAAACTCTTAAACAAAATTTTAAAACTAAGAAAAATAAGAAATCATTTAGTTAAGAAAAACTTGAATTTAAAATCTAAACTAAATTAAGAAAATTATGAAAAATAATATAAAAAAAGGTGCAAACAAAAAATACTGAGGGTGAGTACTAGAAATTCGGACTGGGCTAGGTTAGGGAGGAGAGCTGGCCCAAATGTTTTTTTTATTTAATTGCATAACAAACAAAAACATGTGTTGATAAAAAAAAACGGGCCTGGACTGATTTGGGATGAGGCCTAAAGTGAAAATTGTAAAAAAAAACTAGACAACTACTAAGCCAGCCGCCACTCATCTTTCTCATTCCACCTTCACGATATTTCTTCCCCTGTTTCTTTCATCGTGAATAATAACAAACAAAAAAAATTATTTCCCTTCTCTCATCATCTTCATTCTCCTAGTTCCTATTCTCTCAATCGAAAAATCACAACAACAATAATCCCTCTGCTTCCCAAATCTTAAATGAAGCTGAAACCTATCTTAACAACAAATCTAAACGAAACTAAAACCTAAATCATCAACAAATTTGATTGAACAGGGATAACACATAGTTCGTACAAAATCAGAGCAAATATAAGTTTACCTACGAGACCGAGATTTGTCTCGGTTGTCATTGCAAAAGGCGCACGATGAACACGCGGAGAAAACCAGAGGAACCGAAGAAACTATATTCGGGTATTTGAGTTATTTCATTTTCTTCTTTTCTCCTTCTTCTTCTTCTTCTTTTGTTCTTTTGTTATTTATTTGTGTCGCTAAATTGATGATAGTATAAGTATTGAAGTTGCAGGTTCTGAGTTGATGGATCTGCAAAGATGAAATGCAGTATGATCTACTAGAAAGAAAAAGCTATTCAGAGTTAAGGCTTAGTGAAGTCGGAAGGATAATGGTGTTGCAGGGAGTGAGGATGGATTAAGGTTTATGGAGGGATGCAGTTGACATGTCAGGTTCGGTTTTGGTAGGGGTATGAAGGAAAAAGATGTTAGTCTTTGTACACAGGTCAATGTATGGAATATAATATGAAAAAATGGCATAAAGTTTTGAGTGGCTTGAGCAAAAGTTGGAGAGTGAATTTCTTGGTGAATTTTTTTGCCCCTTTTCTATGTGTGAATGCTCGTTTTTATAGTGAATCAAGACTATGTTTTAGGGGGAGATGGGATAACATTTGAACAATTTGAGTGCACAATTTTATTACGTTTATTGCAAATTCTGTTTTTGTTATTTGTATGCAACATTTAGATTGATATGCTTGGCTTGTTTGTGTTGACAACAGATGGAGATGAGTTAAGGTTTGACATCAATGTGCATGGCTGTTAGACTGTTTTTATTGCAGGTTTTTGGACTGTTTTGTAGTGCTTTTTTGGCAGAGCTGTTTTTGTCTAGTTTTGGGTTGTTTTGCAGATGATGCAAAGTTGTAGGTTTATGGATAGCAACATGACTATTATGCAGGGCAGCATTGCAGCAGTTTTAGGCTCTTCTGTGATAGCAGTTGGTTGTTTGCAAGGATATGGCATGTTTGCAAGCATGGATTTTTAAATTATTAGACTTTAGGATTAGGTGATGTTTAGAAGCAAATTACCAAAAGCTTAGGATTTAGGAATCTGTTCTTGGAATGTAATCTCGAAAAGTAATATGATACTTGAATACTTCATGAAGTTTCTTGAACAACTTTGAAACAAATGCTTAATTTCTCACTCATTTGTACTTGTAACTCGTCTTGATGATAAGAAATGAATGAATCTTGCATAACAAGTTTGAATATGATTGAATAATTGATATTTGAACAAACTTGAATCTTAGCATCTTGACATTCTTGGTTTCAACCTTAAGCTAAAGTGTAGAATGATGAAATTAAACATTTGAAAACCTTGATTAGAAAATTGGCAACTTGGCATCAATGTTTCTTTTGAAATAACATGTAGCGTGTTTCATAAAACCATTTTGCTATTGACTCATGGAATCAAGAAACTTGGCATTAAAAATAACCTCTTGATACCTTGTATTCTTTAAGATGTAAGCAACTTGATTTTCAGCGATGAATAAAGTTTAAAATTCAAATGAGTCCTCTTTGGAATGAACTAAACTTCTTGACCTTCCATGAATACTTTCCTTTTGGTATTTGTTTCTTTGAATCCAAATAGTCAAAGTGGAAACTTTGATGACTACTTCAAATTATCTTCAACTCAATAAAACCTTGACTCAAATCCTTGATCCATGTTAACTTGTAATACAAGCAATGGACCTTAACTAATGATATCCATGCAAAGGTAATGCCTTTGATAAAAACATTTTGATGCAGATGAAACTTGAAGTATAGAAAGACACCTTAATCAAATATTCATTAATGGACATCAACAAAACCCACACACAAAGATGAGAAATCCTAATCCAATTGCATTGGGTGCACAATGATGAAGAAATGGTTGTAGATATGGAGAGAAAGAAATTCAAGATGTCCCGTGTTGTACCCAAAAATTTGCCCTCTCATTTCCCAAAGGATCACCCTGGATCCCCAGGTTCTTCTTCCATCCATTTCCCAGCCTTGAACTATAAAATTTTCAAGAAAGTTATTCACAAGGGTAAAATGGTCATTTGCACACTGAAAAGTCAAACCTTGACTTTTAGACCAAAATCAAGACTCAAGAAATATATTTCATCAAGACATGTTGGAATGTGAGATTTGTTTCATAAAGATATTCAAAAGTCAATTTACTTTGGAAAAAGTCAAATTTCTAAATACTTGGAATTTTTCTAAGTGTTTAAGAAACATGACAAACTCGGAACTTCTGATCAGATTATCACCATAATGCAAGCTGGTTATGGAAGAACTTCTGATACAATAGTTATAGATTTCAGTGAGATCTAAAACCTTGCAGAACAAAACTTCTCCTAGAAATGTTGGGATTCCAAGTTATAACTCCTCAGAGACACGTCTTTGAAACTAAAGCACTCAGCAAATAATGGATATTCTCAAGACAGATTTTGGTCAGAACTTCTGGGTTAGTTTTCAAAAAGCATCGGTCAGAGTTTGTAAGGGTAATTCGAGAAGGTTACAAGACATGCTGCAAGCTTCCTGGAAAGTCTGAGAGCTCCTTCAGAACATGCTGGAGCCAGAAGATAAAAGGATCAGAAGGTTGGATGCTATGCTGAAGCAGAACTTTTGATCCAGAATTAAGCAATGATGCAGAATTTCATATGGCAGAATTTCTGGTTTGCTAAATCTCATCATCATTTAATGCTCATTTAATGCTCACAGCCACTTTTGAGTTTTTATCCAAAGGACTTCCCCCACGTGTACCCCTACTGTCTTGGGAAAGCAAGCTTTTGTGCAAAAGTGTGCTAGGCCGATGCGCTGCTTTTATTTTTCCTTAATTCATGCTGACAAATCCAGCTTAGGCGCTGCTAAACCTACTAACCATCCTACTTTGTACCTTGAACCATGCTTGTTTAAGCTCACTTCAAGAGTAAGTCAGCGTCTAGCATATGACATTGGTGCCACTTGACCTCTCCAAACTACAAAACCTTCGCCTATAAATTGAACTCCATTGGCCATTGAAAAGGGGTCAGAAATTTGAAAAAAATAAAAGCCTTGAACCCCTGCTTAAAATTCCAAGAGTCCAAAAACTGTAAACACAACATACAAAAACTTGTTAACTTTTGATTCCTTGCATTCAAACGCCATTCTCAAGTGTTTCTTGACTAAAACCATCCACACAGTTTCTGATTCACATATTAGAAGCTATCCTAACTTCTGTATTCATACTGTAATACACTCTCCATCCACCTCCACCTCAAAGAAGTCAGAACATCACCCCTTGGTTGTTCAGACGTTGAAAACTTCCAACCTGCTGGGTACGAGAAGAAGTTGCTCAGAATATCACCAGAGTTTAGGACCAACCTCCAGTTCACAGAATCTTTTCCAGCTGCAAGGTAAGTTTCTGCTGACTCTCATTATATTACTTAGGCATTGTCAGATTTTGCATGTTTAAAATACAATGTAGATATTCTGATTCTGATGATGTACATATTCTGATATTTCATGCATCTGCCTGCCTAAGTAGAGGGAATTCCATTTCAGAGCTTCATGAGAAAATTAGGATTCAGAATTAGGATTAGCAAATTCATGTTTGCTTCTGATCTATATTGCTGATATCTCTTGCTTCTGAAACATTATGAAACTAGTCATAACTGTTATATGCATAACTTCTATTTTGTTAAGAAATGATTAAGTTGCAGATGTTCTGACTAGCATGGAGAGGGAGATGAAGTTCTGTCAGTGGCATCAGAACTTCTGAAAACTTCTTTGTCCCCAGCGGATCCAAAACTTCTGACCTTCCCTATTTCTATTAACGTTGTTTCTGTTTGTGCAGTATGCCAGAGTCAGAACTTCTGACCTCTTCTTTTTAGCATTTGCGCTGATTCTGTTTTTCTTCTTTTTGTTATTTTTTTTACCATCACTTTTATTTTTCGTTAATCAAAATAAAACACCAAAAATATTTCATATTCACATATTATATTTTATTCCTTTCAACACAAAAAAGACCAAAAATATTTTCTTAAACAAAACTTATTTCTTTTCTTAAATAAATAAGCATTTTACATTTCTTGTACATTCTTATCCATTTCAATGTGGTTGTAATAGTGACTTAGGACTTAATTTAATTTGTAATCCCCATTTGTCAATATGTACACCCCATCCCCCTAATGATTGTAATAGCGTAGAATCTTTATTTTCCGCACTTTTATTGCTTTCGTATATTGTTAGTAATTAGGGTGTGGATGGCAAGACTAAAACCAATGTTTAGAAAACCCTAATTCAAGACAAAATTATGCATGCAATCAAATACACTCGCACACTAGCACCCTTAAGGTTAACTCCACTTGTTGCCTAAAAATGGTCATGTTATGCATGTGAGGTGTCTTAGCAAAACCAATCGAAATACAAGATCATAGTCCCTCGATGACGCTATTCAAAGTTTCCTTACAAATGATCTTAGTCCCTAAAAGAAAATGCTAAGATACCTTGCAACATTGCTTTCTATGACCATACGAACGTCCAAACATCCGTCCCTTCACATCCAACGACGGGGCTTCTCACTAAAACGATGGTAAGATAGCAACATCTAAAGGAGAAGGAAAAGAACAATTAAGACCTTTTGAGTAGGTAAATTCGCTCCTAGTTGCTCGCTTGCTCACAACAAAACATTTTTTCACCAACACTCTCATTTGAAATATTTTCAAAAAGACAAAAATTTTGTACGCGTTCTTATAGAGACGAGAACCATTACAAAGGAAACCCTTTTCAAAATCACTTTAAAAAACACATTCCACAAACACCTCTTTGAACTATTTTCAAAACAACACTTTGTACGCATTCTTATAGAGACGAGAATCATTACAAAAGTCACATTTTCAAAATACTTTCAAAACCCACATCACAAAGCACATTCAAACCAAAGCAAATGATCTAGCAAGCAACTAAGAGCCCGTAGATAACTACGGATGGAAAGGGTGCTAATACCTTCCCTTTTCATAATTTACCCCCCGAACTCAAGAAAACATCTCTAAAGGTATTTCCTGTGCTTTTTCACCTTTCCTTATTGGATACAAGAAAAGTCGGTGACAACTCTTGCTAAACCTCAACATTTGCGAACACAAATGCAAAATCATCTAGTCAGTTCTCCCACCGCATCACAGAACTGGAGACTCTGCTGGGGAATAATTCTAAAAGTGGGGTTACCTTAGGGTTAGATCACATTTACTTGCTTTCTTTATTTGACTTGTATGCTTTACATTATGGTTCTTTGTTTGGGTTTGAATCCTCTACTCGAATTTGGGATACCTTATAGGTAAGTAGCAATACATCGTGGAAACTGTGTGGGGTATACCGACATGGTCTAAGAAATAGCTATGTTAGTGCGACATATTTGTGGGTACCGGTAGCCATTGAGTTAATCAAGGAGAATACGAGGCCGCTGAGTGATGTCATAAAGCACTAATGAACTTTTAGAACCTTTACTTGATCAACTTGGCCTTTAGGACGTAGTGAGATGACCGGCTTTGGTGCAGTCCAAAGTTGGTAGATACTCGATACTACACTCATTGAGGTTTGGTTTTTTGGGATATTTCGGTCGCCATTAAAGAGGCTTGCGCTGAAACAATGCCCTAGAAAACGAACCAATGATATTGAGCTCCTTAGAACCCTGTTACTATTACTAGGACAGGTTTAAGCCAACTAAACTTCAAAAGGGTACTTACCTATAAAACCCCATGCAAGCCTAAGCCTTGTTTACTTTGTTTGTATATGCATACTTGTACATAACATCATGGACATCATGAACATCATATGCATCCACTAACCATTTCAAGGATTTTTTAGATTCATCTTTGTCTTTGTTTTGTAGGATATGGATTCACTTCGCAGGAAAACTATTCAAGTCAACCTTGTAAGGATCCCTCCACAACTTAAGGAGCTAGCTTCAAGGATTCCTGAATACTCTCCATTTACCGAGAGACATGGACTGCTACTCAACTTGGTCACCTCCAACACAGACGAGGACATGATGAAGGTGATTTTTCAGTTCATTGATCCTTTGCACCACTGCTTCACCTTCCCGGATTACCAGCTAGTGCCTACTATGGAGGAATTTTCTCGGTTATTGGGGGTACCTATTCTGGATCAACTACCTTTCAACGGTACGGAAAGAGATCCAAAGCCATAAGAGATTGCTCAAGCTCTACACTTGCACTCATCTGATGTCACAACTCATTGTGAAACAAGGAGTGGTGTCAAAGGCTTCCTAGCAAAGTTTCTGTTTGAGAAAACCCAAAGTTGTTGGAATTCCCTAGACTTGCAAGCCTTTGAGGAAATTGTGTCTCTCCTCATCTATGGGATAGTTTTGTTTCCAAATCCTGACCAACTCATAGATGTCAACACCGTCAAAATCTTCATATCCCGCAACCCGGTGCATACATTGCTAGGAGATATCCTACACTCTTTTCACACTCGCACAATAAGGAAAAGAGGTGTTCTTATCTGTTGCACTCCTCTTTTGGCAAGGTGGTTTATTTCGCATCTTCCCTAATCTGTATTAAAGAATGAACAAGGTTCGAGGTAGTCGCAAAGGTTGATGATGCTCAAGCATTCAGACATTCATTGGTGCCCCCGTTCCAAAGAGAATGTTATCATTGTCGACCGATGTGGAGAATTCCCTAATGTCCCTTTACTTGGCATTAGGGGAGGTATCACCTACAACCCGTGTTTAGCCTTAAGGCAGTTTGGTTATGCCCTAAGGGATAGCCCGCATGAGATGCTGATTCAAGGTTTGATATTTGACTACGACAACGACGATCAAGGTCTTCGCCAGAGATTCATCTGAGCTTGGAGGATGCTAAACAAGGTGGATAGCAAGACTTTGGGGCACAAGAATTCCACCCCTCTCGAGCCTTACCTCAAATGGGTACGAACTCGCGCTCAGAGTCTTATGATGCCTTACCCCTTCATTATCCCGGTAATCATTGAGCCTGTCATGGAGGTAGACGTTCCATACACTATCCTACATCCTGACATGCCCACAACTCTTGAAGGCCTCCAAAGGGATTGGATACAACTCAAAGGAGAGCGAGATACTTTTGAAGCCCAATTTTATGCCAGTGAGAAGAAAGTTCTGTAACTCACCAAGCAGCTTCATGAAGAGCGGAATCTGAATGCCTATATTGCGCCAAAGAGGATGCGTTCAACCTTTTTGTCTTAGGAGTTTTGTTGTATGTTTGTTTCTTTAATTGTAAGCCCAAAGAGGCATAATGTACTCAAACTCAGATTTATTAATATGACGTATGTTCCTCTTTTGGTCTGAACAAATTTAAATCTCTAAATTCTTTGAAATCATTGCATACGCATACCATCCTTGACATTGCATAAGCAGGTTCTGTCACAGGTTTCTCATCTCCTCCACTATTTATTTTGAGCAGATATGTCTTCTGAACAAAGCATCAAAGATCTTCAGGCACAAAATGCCCAATTTCAACAAATGTTCGTAACTTTGGCAAAAGGGCAAGAGGATCTGAAGGCCCTCATCCTGAAAGAGAAAGAAAAGAAGAAGAAGAAGCGCGTCGGTGCCCTCAATATGGGCAGAAGATTCGGGGGGCCACTAAAGCAATCGGCTAATGTGACTTCCTCATCCAAAGAGGGGGAAAATCAGGAAAGACAGACAAGGGAAGAGGACCCCAGTCCTGAAGTCTCTGACAATGATACCGATTACAATGATGAACAATATCCTCCCACTGAGGATAGGTATAAGCAGTTAGAGGATCAGTTAAGTGCTATGGAGATCCAGAGAATACCAGGTTTAAATTTTGAAGAATTGGGGTTGGTGTCCGGGGTAGTCATCCCACAGAAATTTAAGGCTCCAGTTTTCGCAAAGTACGATGGGATGTCTTGCCCAAAGCTCTATCTCCGTTCCTATGTAAGGAAGATCCAGCCCCACACCGCTGATAGAAACTTGTGGGTTCATTTCTTTCAAGACAGTCTGTTAGGGACTCAGCTTGAATGGTTCTACCAATTGGAGGGAATCAATGTCCGAAACTGGGAGGATTTGGCTGCCGCTTTTTACAAGCAGTATCAATACAACACCAACTTGGCCCTTACTCGTACTTAACTCCAGAGTATGTCCATGGGTGCAGGTGAAGGCTTTAAGGACTATGCACAGAAGTGGAGAGATTTGGCTGGGAGAGTTCAACCCCCTTTATCCGACCAAGAGTTGGTTGACATGTTTCTTGGGACGCTGTCTGGTCCATTATTCAACCATTTGATTGGTAGCTCATCAACTGGTTTTTGCTAAGCTAATATTAACTGGAGAGAGAGTAGAAGCTGGGATTCGGAATGGTAAAATACATAAAGATACCTCGTCAAGTTCAGCAAAAAATCCATTCACTGCTAAGAGGGAAGCCAGTTCCATCTATAGCCCGAGAGGCCAAAACAGGGCTGAACATCGTCATACAGTAAGTGCTGTGATGATACCTAGACCCGCAGTTGCTCCACAACGCAACAATCAACAAAGGACAGAAAGACCACAAAGGAAATTCACTCGGATTAACATGATATTGAAAAAGGTTCTACCCCATCTGTTAATATCCAACTTGACAACTTTGAAAGAGGCTCCCAAGAATCCTAATACCTCCTCTCCTCGTTACAATCCGAATGCTTGGTGTGCCTATCATTCTAAGGGTCCTGGTCATGATACAAATGACTGTTGGGCTCTAAGAAACAAAGTACAAGATTTGATTAAAGCCAAGGAGATTGAGTTCGACGCCCCGGAAAAGCCCAATGTCATAACTGCTCCCATGCCTAAACACAACCATGGAGTTAACGCCGTTGACACCGATCTATTCATAACCTCAGTAGACGAAGTTTCTACTCCTCTTGTGACTGTCAAGAAGAATTTACTGTTGGCCGGTTTATTTCCGGGTTATGGTGAAGGTTGCCATATATGTTTATTTCTACCTTCTGGTTGCTATTTGCTGAAGACAGGTGTCCAACGCCTGATAGACAACAAAGAAATTTTGTTCGAAAAGACTTTGATTCCAACTGTTCCGTGTGAAGATATTGCTATTATAACCATTTCCGCCAGTCCTTCCAAGGTTTCCTCGAGAAAACCTGTTAGGATTACACCCACTCCGAGAGTCGCTCCATTGATAATCACTTGTCCGGGTTCTGTCCCGTACACCTCGGACAAAGCTGTCCCCTGGCATTATGGCGTCGATGTTTACTACCATGGTATTAAACAAAACTTGAATACCGAAGAAGCTGATCTTGATGTTGGTAACATTGTCGGGACCAGCAAGATCACTAGAAGTGGAAGGGTTTTGTCTCTTGAGATCTCCCCAAAGACTGTCACTAAGCCTATCATTATTTCATCTTCTGCTCCCGCTAATACTACAATTACTACTCCAGTTTGTTACCCCTATTGATAAGTCATCTGGGACTCAAGGCAAAGAAGCTGTAGGTGAGCCTGCTCGGATGGAGGAACCTAGAAAAATTGTTGTGGAAACCTCTAAGAAAGAGATAGAGGAAAATTTGAAAATAATTAAAGAGTGACTACAATGTGGTCGAACAGCTGGGGCATACCCCCTCAAAGATATCCATGTTATCCCTGCTGTTGTGCTCCGAGGCCCATGCGAAGGCTCTGATTGCATTCCTCAAAACTGTGCATGTGCCGCAAGAGACTTCAACTGATCAATTTAA
Source organism: Vicia faba (assembly GCA_948472305.1). Lineage (NCBI taxonomy): Eukaryota > Viridiplantae > Streptophyta > Magnoliopsida > Fabales > Fabaceae > Vicia > Vicia faba. The sequence goes on from OX451735.1 coordinate 470,646,203, forward strand.
AGATTGCGTGGGTAGCCTGACCGTTGACAACGAGCTTGGTTTTTCAGATGCAGACTTGACACCGAAAGGGAGAAAACACAACAATACTCTGCATGTCTCGATCGAATGCAGTGGCACTACCATAGCTCATGTGCTGGTGGATACTGGGTCTTTGCTGAACGGTCTGCCCAAGAAGGTGTTGGACCATTTGGATTGCAAGGGTTTGACTTTAAAGCCCAGTAACATTGTGGTAAGGGCTTTTGACGAATCGAAAAGAATGGTGCATAGGGAAGTGGACCTTCTTGTAAAGATAGGCTCTCAGACTTTCATGTCCACTTTCTATGTGATGGACATCAGTCTATCGTACTCTTGTTTGTTGGGTTGTCCTTGGATTCACAAAGCTGGGGCTGTTACATCTACCCTACACCAAATGTTGAAGTATCCGGTAAAAGGGAAGATAGTCACTGTACATGGCAAAGAGGAGTATATGGTGAGCCACTTGAACTCCTTCAGGTACGTAGAGATGGAAGGGGAATTTATAGAGACTCCTTGTCAAAACTTTGAAGAGGTTCCCCAGATCTTGGCGTCGGCTGAGACCACTACCAGCACCAAACCTCCTTTAAAGATGGCTTCTTTCAAGGATGCTAGAGCAGTGGTTGAAGAAGGTAGAAGTACCAATTGGGGACAGCTCCCTGATTTCACTCACAAAATTGACAAATTTGGTTTGGGCTTTACTTCAGCGGCTCAAAGGGCTGTTCGACGTGCTCGGGCTGGAGGACCTCCCCTACGCATCAGCAATCGAGAGGTCAATGCTATTGAAGACCGTGAGGAAGATTTTGATATCGACAACTGGATCTACCCGACTACCAATGGTGGACCGAATAACTGGACAACTAGGGATTTTGTTCCAGTTTCTTTTATTCCGCAGTAATTGTCTTACTTGTTTTCTAAGTTTGTAATGAACAATTTAAACCTTTTTGGCCTTGTGTCTTACCCGAGGCACGATGGTTCTATCTGTGAGGGTTATTATATGTCATCTCATATTTCATCAATGAAGCATTGGAAGTTCTTTGGATACAAATTTTGTGCTCTCTGTTTTCTTTTATGTCTTTACTTTATCAATATAACTATGCTCTTACACACACTCACATATCAAACTGCAGATCCATATCCACTCTGGATCCCGTTGATAACAATCCTGCTATTTTTAGTTATGACTTCGAAAATCCGATCAACCAAGTCGAGGACAAAGGTGAGGACGATTGTGAGGTACCTGGAGAACTTGCCAGACTGCTACAACAGGAAGAGAGGGCTATACAGCCTCATGAAGAGCCGCTTGAGACAATAAACTTAGGCACATAAATGAACAAAAAAGAGGTTAAAATAGGTGCAAATCTGGAGCTTAGCGTCAAACAGAGGATGATACAGATGTTGCACGACTACGTTGAAATCTTCACCTGGTCCTATAAAGACATGCCTGGTTTAGACACCGACATCGTGGTACACCGTCTGCCAACTAAAGAAGACTATCCTCCGGTTAAACAGAAGGTCCGCCGTATGCACTCTGAAATGTAAGAGAAGATCAAGGTAGAGGTCATGAAGCAGTTCAACGCAGGGTTCTTAGCTGTCACCTCTTATCCGCAGTGGGTTGCTAACGTTGTTCCAGTGCCTAAAAAGGATGGCAAGGTAAGGATGTGTGTGGATTACAGAGATCTGAACAGGGCCAGCCCCAAGGATGACTTCCCGCTCCCCCACATCGATGTTCTGGTTGACAACACCGCACAACACAAGATCTTCTTCTTCATGGATGGTTTCTCTGGTTACAACCAGATCAAGATGGCTCCTGAAGACATGGAGAAGACAACCTTCGTTACACAGTGGGGCACATTCTATTACAAAGTGATGCCTTTTGGGTTGAAGAACGCTGGGGAAACTTATCAGCGTGCCATGATTTCTTTGTTCCATGATATGATTCACCATGAGATCTAAGTTTATGTCGATGACATGATAGCCAGGTCTCAGAATGAGGAATAACACCTTGATCATCTCCAAAAGGTGTTCGACAGGTTGAAAATATACAAGTTGAGGTTGAATCCGAACAAGTGCACCTTCGGGGTAAGGTCTGGTAAACTTCTGGGTTTCATCGTCAGTGACAAAGGTATTCAGGTAGACCCCGCAAAGGTAAAGGCTATACAAGAAATGCCAGCTCCCCGTATGGAGAAGGAAGTTAGGGGTTTCTTGGGACGCTTGAATTATATCGCCAGGTTCATTTCACATCTGACTGCTACTTGTGAGCCAATCTTCAAGCTTCTGAAGAAAGATCAAGTGGTAAAGTGGAATGATGAATGCCAGACCGCTTTCGAAAGAATCAAGGAATACCTTCAAGAACCACCAATTCTGATGCATCCAATTAAAGGAAGACCTTTGATATTGTACCTGACAGTGCTAGATAATTCAACGGGGTGTGTGCTGGGGAAACATGACGAGTCTGGCCGAAAAGAGCACACCATTTATTACCTTAGCAAAAAGTTTACTGACTGTGAGACACGATACTCACTGCTCGAGAAAACTTGCTGCGCTTTGGCATGAGCTGCTCGCCGGCTAAGACAGTATATGCTGACTCACACTACCTTGTTGATATCAAAGATGGATCCGATCAAGTACATTTTCGAGAAGCCCGCTCTCTCCGGAAAGATAGCAAGGTGGAAAATGATCTTAACTGAATACGATATACAATATACAACCCAAAAATCAATAAAGGGGAATGTATTGGCTGATCATTTGGCTCATCAGGCCGTGGATGACTACCAGTCCATGAATTTTGAGTTCCCGGATGAGAATATTATGCTGGTGACTGACTACAAAGAACCTGGACCGGATGAAGGACTCGAGGAAGGATCCCGATGGTCTATGTATTTAGATGGAACCTCAAACGCACTCGGTAATGGAATTGGTGCCGTGATCATATCTCCTGAGGGCTGTCATACTCCTTTCACTATCGACTGTGTTTCAAATGCACTAATAATATGGCGGAGTATGAAGCCTGCATCATGGGTCTTCGAGCTACTATTGACTTGAGGATCAAGTTCTTGAGTGTATTCAGAGATTCTGCCCTGGTGATAAGTCAAATCAAAGGTGAGTGGGATATGAAGCACCCGAATCTCATTCCTTACACAGAGCATATACTGACTTTGCTCCCACACTTTGAGGAAATAACCTTTGAACATTTCCCACGAGAGGAGAATCAGTTAGCGGACGCGGTAGCCACCATGTCTTCTATGTTCAAAATCTGGTGGGACAACGAAGCTCCCCGAATCACCATTGAGAGATTGGATGAACCAAACTGCTGCGAGATAGATATTGAAAAGGTAGCAGACAAACCTTGGTTTCACGAAGTCAAAAGGTATCTCGAGGCTCAAGAGTATCCCGAAGGGGAATCTGTCAAAGATAAGAAGTTTCTGAGAAGGTTTGCTGCGAAATTCCTCCTCACTAATGAAATCCTCTATAAACACAACCATGACTTCACACTATTACGGTGTGTAGACAAGGGCGAAGCAGAGAGGATCATGACAGATCTACATGAAGGCGCCTTCGGAACCCATTCTAGTGGACATACCATGTCTAAGAAAATCCTACAGGCGGGATATTACTGGTCCACCATGCCGTACCCCAAATTTTCCCTATCTCTTTTACTTTTGTCTGGCTTTGAACTTTGCATCCCATTTGCACCATTTTTTACTCAGTCATTTGCATATCTCGCATCTCATGGAATCAAGCACCTTGGTTTGAGGTATTAGGGTTGTGCCCTCTTTATGTCTAATTTTGTTTTGAAGTTCTCTTATCAGGTAAAAGGGAAATCCATCTAGTTCTCGATTAGTGGATCGTGGGATGGATTTTTGGGATATCATGAAGTTTTTGTCATCAAGTTTCAAGTCTTGAATCACAATTTTCCAAGAAAGTCATGCACAAGGGCAAAATGGTCAAATGCACTCTGAAAAGTCAAACTTTGACTTTTGGTAAAAAAATTAAGTTTCAACAATTATATTTCATCAAGACAAGAAATTGGTTCATCAAGAAGTCAAAAATCAGAAACTACTTTGAGAAAATAAAGGAATCATTTTTTAAATACTTGGAAAGTTTTCTAAGTGGTAAGAGATTTCAGAACTTCTGGGCCAAATTCCACGCAAGTGCAATCAGAATTTGCAAGGACGGTTCAGAACATGGCTCTTCAGCCTCCATGCAAGTGCAGTCAGAAGTTGCAAAATTGGTTCAAAACATAGCTTTCAATCAGAACATGGCTCTTCAGCCTCCACGCAAGTGCAATCAGAATTTGCAAGGACGGTTCAGAACATGGCTCTCTAGTCAGAACATAACTCCTCAGCATATGGAGGTTACGTTCCATGCTTCAGTCAGAACATATGGAGGCTTTGCTCTTTGATCAGAACATGACTCCTCAGAGTTTCATTCTTCAGCACATAAAGGCTATGTTCTGCTTTCCATTCAGAACATCATCAGGCCCCAAAACCTCGTTCCACCCAACCTGCTGCCCTGCTATGGCACAATTTTGCAACCAACTGCCACAACATTCCAAATTGCTACTGACCTAGTCCATGCCTGCACTTTCTCAGACCCCATATTTGCATCAAATTAGCATACCAAAATTGTGATTAAAAAGAAAAGGAACAGTAGGCCAAAAGTGTTCAAAAACTCATTTGTTTTCCCCCCAAAACCACAACAAATCCATCTATATATAGTTTGTTCCATCACACGTTCAAAGGGGCTGAGTTTTGAGAGAGGCTGGCTTTTGAGAGAGAGGATTATCAAATACACGAAAAAAAGAGAGAAAAAAAGAAACACTCAAACACTCATAAACTTAGAATTTTCCAGATCAAAAAACCTTTGTTTTTCCCTTTGAAACAAAGAACTTAACATTGTTGTTTCCTGTTCGTGCAAACCCCAGAACATTCAAAGGCAGTAGCTCAAAGCTCCAAGCACGCTCCAGGTTCAAGGTAAGTCTTTCTGACTTTGCTTGTTTTTCATTCTGAACATCATTAACAAGTAAATATCATAGTATTAATGTTGTCCATATCATTGCATAAGTAGAAAAACCATGGATCAGAGTTTCTTGATTAGGGCTAGACTCAGAATTAGATTTAGAACTTCTGTAAACTGTTGTGCTTTTTATCCTTCTGATTTGATGTTTGCTGAAAACTGGTTAAGATATTATTATGATGATTGATATAAGGAAAGATTTGAAATGTAACACAAAACTTCTGTTTTTCATTCACTATTCCAACACACAACTTCTGAGTTCTACTCACTGTTCCAACACATAGAACTTCTGAAATTTCTACTCACTGTTTTACCACATTAGAACTTCTAGATTTTTTTCACTGATTTAGCACAGTATCAAAACTTCTAAATTTTTTCTCATTGATTTAGCACAACATCATAACTTCTAGATTTTTTCTCACTATTTCAGCACACACAAAACTTCTAGGTTTTCTCACTGTTAGCACAGTATCAGAACTTCTATATTTTTTCTCATTGATTTAGCACAATATCAGACTTCTATATTTTTTCTCACTGTTAGTACAACATCAGAACTTCTAGGTTTTCTCACTGTTAGCACAACGTCAGAACTTCTAGATTTTTTCTCACTATTTCAGCACACACAAAACTTCTAGGTTTTCTCACTGTTAGCACAACATCAGAACTTCTAGATTTTTTTTCACTATTTCAGCACACACAGAAATTCTAGGTTTTCTTACTATTTTAACACAACACATAACTTCTGATTCACTCACTGTTTTAGCACAACACAAAACTTCGGATTCACTCACTGTTCTAACACATCACATAACTTCTGAGTTCTCCTCACATGTCAAATACACATAACTTCTGATGTTTCCATTCACTGTTTTCAAACACTCAGAGTTCCTGATTTTCACATGCTGACAATACACTGAACTTCTGAAGTTTACTTACTGTTTTAGTATAATACAGAGCTTCTGACTTGTGGCCCACTGTCTGAATACCACCCAGAATTTCTGTGTTTTCCCTCTAACATTTCTTGCAGGACCTCAGAGAGTATGAATTCAGAACCTCTGATGCCCACTGACGTTTCGTTCTGAGTCATCACGCTCCTGACTCCAGAACTTCTGATCCCTATGGTTTCGCTCGCAGCAACACGCTTTTTTTCAACTCTTTCATTTAGTTTCCTTTTTATCATTTTTTATATTACCTCATTTTTTAATATTAACATAAAAAGCCATAAAAATATTTATAATTTAAGTTTCCTTACTTGTTCAAACCTTGAAACCATACCTTAGGTAGCTCCATGAGGCGATTAAACCCCATTCCGAGCGCCTTATGTCGAAATAGACTTTTAGTCCATTTGTACATAACATACAATTAGATTTTTAGTTTCCCTCTTAACCTTTTTCTTTTGTAATTAAAACTCAACTGTCACAAATCAAAAATCCAAAAACACTTTTAACCATTACTTGAATTTATTTTAAAACTCGCAAAACACTCAACCAATTAAAGCTTCCCCCAAGGGAATGTTATCTCCGTTCTACCGCAATACCGGCCGTGCCTATTGCTAGAATGTGTGCGTTAATGTCGCCCACTAAAAAACACAAACAAACAAACTATTTTCTAGAGGAACTACGGTGTTCTGATTCCTTCATTGGATAGGTAGGCAAAGGGTCACGAAACCCTCACGAACGCAATAATAAAAACCTTTCATTTCTTCTTAAGCAAGCATAGTTATAGATAAATACACCCTTTAAGACAAGCAAACAAAATTGATCCCGTTGGGTACAACGGATGTGAGGGGTGCTAATACCTTCCCCTCGCATAAACGACTCCCTTACTATTTCTCTTGGTCGCAAGACCATCTTATCCATTCCCTTGTGGTTTTATCGATATTTCCCATTCCTTCGAGATAAATAAAGTTCGGCGGCGGCTCTGTGTTTTCTGCCGGTAGCTTCAGCTGGAGACTCTGTTGGGTATCTTTTGCGAGTCTCTCATAGTTTTGTTTATTTGTATTTTTGGGTGTTTATTTATTTGCTTTATTTTGCTTTTACTATTTTATTATTGCTTTATTTGTATATATTGCATATATTGTTGCTACTCACATATTCTGGATACATTGTGATGTTGGGTTTGGTGATTGTAGCGATAAAAAATGTAGCGGGGTAAATCGGAGATCGAATTATTGATTAATTCGTCTCACAAAAAGCAAGAGTCGCCACCACGCTTTATTGTTTCCAAAGGAAAAGGGAAAAGAGCGAAATAAAACCCTAAATATGCAATGTAAATAATAATAAAAATACAAAGCGTTTTTGAAAAGAGATCTTATGGTTCGGGGGTTGGTTATACAATGGGAAGGTATGAGCACCCAATGCATCTATAGTACTCTATAGGAATCTTTTGAAATATCTGTTTTATTTAAAAATCGATTGCTTGATTGAAAATAAATCGTTTTGGCCGAAACGGGATACGGACGGGTTTTTTGAATGCGACGACCTAATGTCGAAGTTTTTGCTTAAAGGGGCATAAATTTGAAAAGGTGGAATATTTGAGGAAAAAATATCCTAAGTTTTAATGAAATGCGAAAGTTCGCGCAGTTAGACTTGAGGACATGAAGTCAACAAATTTACTGTTTTTCCCTTGGATTTAAATATAAACAGAAGAAACAAATAAATATGGAATAAATACACAGACAAAATATGCGAATAATGATTAAATAACGATAATTTAAATGATAGATTAAATGATGCGAATAATGCATTTTTATGATTTTTTGTTTAATATTAACGAAAAGAAAGTATTTTTTTTACTTTTTACGCATTTTGATATGGATAAAAGCAAGAGAATTATTTAACGAAGACATAATGTTTTTTTAGTTTTAAGTTTTTATTTTATATATTATATTAATATTAATAAAGCAAGAAAATGAATTAATAAAAATATTTTTTAAGTTTTTTCTATTTTTTATATGTTTTAGAGTTTTGTTTAATAACGATGTAAGAGGAGAATTAATTAAAAAAATAAAGTGTCTACCTTCTTAAATTCTATATTTTTTATGTATGTAATAAAGTACTTATTAAGAGATTTTAAATTAAATGGAAGGTTATTAATTTACCCTAATGAAATAAAATTAAAACTCCTAAATTAAATCCAAAGTTTAAACTAAGAGGTCAAACTAATTAATTAAAAAAACACCTAGTTAGACATATCTTTTTGTTTTTTATTATACTTACCAATTGATTAACATAATAATAATTCTAAAAAAAAGATTAGAGAAAGTAAAATAAAAAGAAAAAAAGTGTATCAAATAAAAAAGCAAGTAAAATATAAACGGGCTAGATGGATTGAGAGGGCCCAAACAGAAAGAAAAAAGAGAGGGGGTGCAGAAGCATGTCGTGGGCTTAAGCAGGAAAAAATGGGGTGAGGCCCATCAGTTTTTTACAATTCACTTAGGGTTAATTTGTTTTATCATAATTGGGGATTAGGGTTCTGTGGTGCAGAACGACGCTCATCTCTCTTCTTCGTCATCTTCTTCGCGTCTTCTTCTCCATGCTTTTGCTTCTGAGTTTCGCTTTCTAACTCCTTGCCATGGCCACCCGCTCACGCTGTCTTCTTCCCTCTAGCCAAACGAAAAAAGGGAGGGCTACGGATTTACGGTAAAACGCTTCTGATTCGTTAAAGCTTAGTTACATCTTCTTTGCATGCGTTGATTCTGATTACATTGATTCTTATTCTGTTTTGATTTTGATTCTTATTATTCGTTAGAGGTACTTATGGAAGTAAGTAAAAAGAAAGGGAAAGGAATCGTTACCTAGGCGGAGACGGAGGAGGGACAGTCGGGAGCGAAGGAGGCCAGGCGGCAAGGAGAGGAGGCGCGTCGCGAGCTTGCTTCGGTGGCCGGTACTTTATATGGTTTCTTTCTTCTTCTTTTGCCTTGGGACTGTGTTTTGATGTTGCCTTTGAACACTTTCTTATCTTCTCCTTCACTGTGATGTTGAACTGCTCTTCCTTCTTCTTGCTACTGTCGCCTATGCTACTGTATGATTTTTGCTTTTTTGGCCAATGATGAATGTATTGAGGCCCTACTGTATGCTTGGGTTTGGAAATTGGTTTAGGCCCTATGCAGGTTTTACTGGTTTTTTGCCATGATCTCTTGGTTATACGCAGGTTTTATGATGTTTATGCTATGCTATTGGTTTGGACAGTGGGCATTTTTATGGTATTGGCTTAATAGCTCAATCAAGTTAATGATTTAGAAATATTTTGTATGGTTTAAGCCATACTAGTTCTGATATGATTTTTGGTTTCGGTAATGCAGTAACAAGCTTAGGTAAAGGCAGGTTGTATTGGTTTTTAGGCCATGGTGAAAATGGTTTGAAAAAATGGTTTAGCAGGTTATGCTGTGGTTATTGGTTTTGTTGGTTGGACAGTAGAAAGGATGGTGATGTTGGCTTGAGGGCTCAATCAGTTTTGCAAGGTTTAGGCCATATGGTGAAAATGGTTTTTTGACAGTAATGGAATGGTTATGCAGGTTCTGTTGGTTTTTGTATGTTTTTTGTTGATAGCTATTTTTTTCCTAAGTTTTCAAGGCTTGGAGATTGATTCCTGATATGTGATTTTTTTGGTTATGTTATAACAGTCTTCCCTCCCTTTGTTTACGTTACAGGCTGGAGATTTGAAATACTTCACCCTCTTCCCTGGCATTCTGCACCATACTGCTACCTCTAATTTGTTTCTATTCCTATTTTATGTTTTTACTTCTACTGGCTATATTACTGCAGTTTGTCTTGTATCTCTTTCCTGCCTAAGCCAAACCTGTAAAACCACACTTCCTCCTCTCTTTTTCTCTCTCAGTACAGTTTTGACAATAAAATGATATGCTGTACTATTTCTGAAATTGCAAAAGGCCAGAAAATGATGAAAAAAAAGGAATGTCACATTGCTTGCATATTGGTTAAACTGCATATTTTTGACTTCCAATGCAATAATAGCTTATGTTTTGTTTTCTACTATGTGGGCATAGGTTTACGTTGGCATTTGCTTGCTTGCATATGTTGTTGAGATCATGCAGGGACTTTGTATGCTGTATGTTTTTTGAAATATGCATTTGGATTTTGAAAAATGCAATTAATTTAAAACATGCAATTTTTGACACAAAAATGAACTTGTGCATTCATTTAAAAATTCCTCTCTTTTTTGTGAACCGGGAGAAATCCCGTGATTTGCAAAAAAGAGTAACTGATTCCGGCCATTGCTTTTAATGATGAACATTAAATAATTTTGCTTTTAATTATTTGTTCGAATTCTAATTTCTTTTAATTTTTGCAGGTAACATCAAGTGAGCAGACAAAAATGCATTGGATCAGAAGTTTTAGAATTAGGAATATTAGATTAATTTTTTATTTCATTTTAGCTTTGTAACCTTATTATTGTAATTTTGTTGTAATAGATACAATATTTACATAATAATTATACAACTAGAAAAAATGAATAAAAATCCAATATTCGCCAATTAATTTCTTCTTTCTCTCTAATTATTTATTTTATCGTTTACAATTCTTTAATCGTATAATAATTGAAAACGAATTTCAACTACCTACATTCAGAATAATAAACAGATAAATAAATAATTATCATTGATCAATTAATAGCCTCAATTATTTAATTCATCATCCATAACTTTCTAAATTATAATAATTAAAATAGAATTTCAATTATTTAACTTAGAATGACAAATGATTAAATAATCGTTATTGACCAATAAACTTTTCCGAATATTTATTATATTATTCATAAACCTTTAAATTATGTAATAACTGAGAATGAATTCCAGTTATTCAAATTTAAGATAGTGAGTAATAAATAAATACTGTCTGCACAATTAATGCGCCTCTTCTCTAATGTTTATTTTATTATCTATACATCTTTAAACTACATAATAATCGAAAACAAATTTCAATTATTTAAATTTAAGATAATAAATAATTAATAAACATTATTTTAGCACGAATCGATTAAATGATTTAGTGTTCAACATAAATAGCTCTCGGCCTGAAAAAAAAGTCATGAATTTTAAAATCGATGGATCAAAACACTTGTAATGTAATGATGCAGGTAGGAGATGATATCTTAGGTCAAAATTTGGGGTACAACAGCTGCCCCTATTTAAGTTTCTTCTATCCGGAGATATGAAGATTGAAATCTTCGTTTCGACGAGATTGAAGGTACTTAAATACATAACTACGCAAATTTTGTCCTAAGATGCCGTCGTCATGTTTGATATGAATGCAGCGATCGAATTCACAGAGAAAGATATTGTGTGAAACAAGACAATGTTGGGGGAATCGAACACCAACAAAACACAGAGGCATGGATTATACATTACTGGGGAAACAAGCTATCGACTTCAAACGACAGACTCCTGACAGCGAATAAAATCGAGGGAATACGACCTCTAACCCTAACAAAGAGAGCATCTTGCATAGGCCATAACAGATCATTGATCCAAAACAGTGAGTTCGCAACTCAAGGTCAATGATAGACAGAGAGTATCAAATTGCTGATAACTGATTACCGACTTCTGGAGGTAATGATTCATGACAAACTTCTCTGCGAGAATCCGGAGATATACTCATTAATGCTGAGATATAATAAGATTGTAGATACGCAAGTTGTTCAAATAAAGAAAACTGCCACTTGCTGTCGCCCAAAGAAAATACCGATAACATGCAAGCTGCTCAAATAAAGAGGTTACCACTTGTTGTCGTCACAAGAAAATACCGATAACATACAAGCTGCTCAAATAAAGAGGTTGCCGCTTGCCGTTGTCCCAAGAAAATACCGATAACATACAAGCTGCTCAAATAAAGAAGCTGCCGCTTGTTGTATTCCAGAAAAGTAATAACGTACTAGTAACTCGTGAAGAGTTTGCTGCTTGTCGCTTTCAGAAAAATAAAATGACGCACTAGTAGCTCGTGAAGAACTGCTGCTCGGCGCTTTCAAAAAGTAATAACGCACTAGTAGCTCGTGAAGAACTGCTGCTCGGCGCTTTCAAAAAAAAAATAACGCACTAGTAGCTCATGAAGAACTGCTGCTCGGCGCTTTCAGAAAGTAACGCACAAGTTGCTCATGAAGAGATGCCGCTTGTCGTTTTCCAACGGTGTCTGTAACGTACAAGTTGCTCATGAAGAGCTGCCGCTTGTCGTCTTCCAAAAACCAAACAGAAGGAAATTGCGATGATATTGGCAGAGAATAAAATCCTCGTCAAAGAGAACCATGAATCAATCCTTCCCGAGGAGATCACCTACTTAAAGGTGCAACATAAATGCACCAGCCGTCTAGGTCGCGAACTTACTGGGGAGAATCAAAGAAATAGCCTATGCAAGAGGCAGTAACTTCATCCAGGAATAACCTAGAGAGAAAACAGTCAAACAAGACTCCGCCCAATGAGAAAGTAACTCGATTGGGGAATTCATCCTATCCAGAAATGGACAAGGTAAGCTGAATCAAAAATCATCCACGAGGGTTAGCTCAGTTGGGGAATTTAGAAAGGAAACACATTTTCTGCCTAAGCTAACCTTCTACTTGGAAGGACAAAAATGTATATTGTTCGAACAAACAAAGTACGACCCAAAATCAACGGCAAATGTGGATATGCATGCTGATATAAGTGTAAATGAGTGAATGAATGTTATGCTGACAAAGACAGACAAATGGACTATCTTGAAGATAATATGCTATCACAGCAAAATAGATACTCGGCCAATCTTAGAAAGACGGAAGGTAAACGGAACTGGAAACACAAAGCAACGTCGGAGAGTATCACGCTACAAGGCTCAAGTCTTCTGAGGAGAAAAGCATCCAAATCCAATCTTCTAACACCAATATACCACGGTATGAGACAGAGCGTACCAAACTTCAGAAATCGCCCAAATAAAGATAGCCAAAACAATGCTTAACTGGAACAGCTGGGGAGTCACCAAACTTAGTACCCCGAGAAACACAAGTTTACACAACCAACACCTCATGACGATTTTGAAACGAAACATGCTCATCATGCAAGGATAAACTACTGTACTGCTTTGCATTTCATGGCTTGACCATCTTCGGAACAACTGTTAATATTCCTTTCGTTATTCACGACACTTTTTTTTTAAAATGAGAATACTTTAATAAATTTGTTTCAAATATTTCCGAAAAAATTAAAATTTTGCCCACAAAAGGTAAATGCTCAAATTTCATTAATAAGATGGTAGTTCCCTAACAATGCGACTCCAAGGATTTACAAAAGCTTGGGAAATAGTACATGAAATAAAAGGTCATACAAAAACAATGATCACTATTCTCCCTAACAACTTTGAATTCCAGAATGTGCTCAGATGCCAAGACTGATTTGACCAGAAGTTTGCCTAAGCGAAATACTTCTTGATTGCATCGGTGTTCATGGGACGCGGAAGATCTTCACCGTCCATATTGGTGAGAATCATGGCACCTCCAGAGAAAACTTTCTTAACAACATACGGTCCTTCATAATTCGGAGCCCACTTGCCCCTTGAATCAGGTTGGAAAGATAATATTTTCTTGAGTACAAGGTCACCTTCTCTGAACTCGCGCGGTCGAACCTTCTTATCAAAAGCCTTCTTCATCCTCTGCTGATACAATTGACCGTGACACAAAGCTGTCAATCTCTTCTCTTCAATTAAATTCAACTGATCATATCTACTTTGACACCATTCAGCCTCAGAAAGTTTAGCTTCCATCAACACTCTCAGAGACGGAATCTCAACCTCCACGGGGAGTATTGCTTCCATACCGTAAACTAGGGAAAAAGGGGTCGCGCCCGTTGAAGTTCGAACTGAAGTACGGTACCCATGTAAAGCAAACGGAAGCATTTCATGCCAGTCCTTATAAGTTACCACCATCTTCTGGACAATCTTCTTGATATTCTTGTTCGCGGCTTCAACAGCCCCATTCATCTTCGGTCTGTAAGGAGAAGAATTATGATGTTCGATCTTGAACTCTTCACAAAGCTCCTTCATCATCTTGTTATTCAAATTCGAACCATTATCAGTGATGATCTTGCTCGGGATACCGTATCGACAAATGATCTGATTCTTGATAAATCTGACTACCACCTGTCTGGTTACATTAGCATAAGATGCTGCTTCCACCCACTTAGTAAAATAATCAATCGCTACCAAGATGAAACGATGACCATTTGAAGCTTTGGGTTCAATCATCCCAATCATATCAATGCCCCACATAGAGAAAGGCCAAGGTGAAGATATAACATTGAGGAGGGTCGGCGGCACGTGCATCCTATCCACATAGATCTGGCATTTATGACACTTCTTCACATACTTGCAGCAATCAGATTCCATTGTCATCCAATAGTAACCAACTCTCAACATCTTTCTAGCCATTGCATGTCCGTTGGCATGAGTGCCAAAGGACCCTTCATGTACTTGTTGCATCGGCATGTCTGCTTCACGTCTGTCTACACATCTGAGCAGGACCATGTCATAATTCCTCTTATACAAAACTTCTTCATTGAGAAAGAAACTGCTTGCTAATCTTCTCAACGTCTTCCTATCTTTATTGGATGCCCCAGGCGGGTACTCCTGAGTTTGAAGAACGCGTTTAATGTCATAGAACCACGGTTTGTCGTCAGCGACCTCTTCCACTGAGAACACATGAGCAGGTCTGTCGAGGCGCATAACTCGGATTGTAGGCACGTCGTTCCAATCATTCACTTGAAACATTGAAGACAAAGTAGCTAAAGCATCAGCCATTTGATTCTCATCTCTAGGGATATGATGTAATTCCACTTTGTTGAAGAAAGTTAACAATCTTCTAGCATAGTCTCTGTAAGGGATCAAACCAGGATGACGAGTCTCCCATTCTCCTTTGATTTGATTAATCACCAATGCCGAATCTCCGTAAATATCAAGAATCTTAATCCTTAGATCCACTGCTTCTTCGAGACCCATAATACATGCCTCATATTCCGCCATGTTGTTCGTGCAGTCAAACTTCAGTCTTGCCGTGAACGGGATATGAGTACCTCGGGGAGTAACGATGATTGCCCCAATTCCATTTCCATAGGAATTCACAGCTCCGTCAAATATCAAACCCCAACGGGATTCAGGATCAGGTCCTTCTTCAGGTAACGACTCTTCACAATCTTTAGCTTTCAAGTACATAACATCTTCATCCGGGAAATCGGACTTGATGGACTGATAATCGTCAATTGGTTGGTGAGCCAAATGATCGGCTAAAATACTTCCTTTGATCGCTTTCTGAGTGTGATACTCAATGTCATATTCGGATAACAACATTTGCCAACGGGCTATCCTTCCAGATAAGGCTGGCTTCTCAAAGATATACTTGATCGGGTCCATTTTGGAGATCAACCAAGTGGTGTGGTTAATCATATACTGGTGCAGACGGCGAGCAGCCCAGGCTAAAGCACAACAGGTTTTCTCAAGCAATGAGTATCGAGACTCACAGTCTGTGAATTTCTTACTCAAATAATACACAGCATGTTCCTTTCTTCCAGTCTCATCTTGTTGACCAAGCACACATCCCATGGAGTCTTCCAATATAGTCAGGTACATAATCAACGGTCTTCCTTCCACCGGAGGAATCAAAATGGGAGGTTCAAGTAAATATTCTTTGATGCTATCAAAAGCTCTCTGACAATCTTCTGTCCACACACATCCTTGGTTCTTTCGGAGAAGCTTGAAAATCGGCCCACGGGTAGCAGTCATATGAGATATAAATCTAGAAATATAGTTCAGTCTCCCAAGGAATCCTCTTACTTGTTTTTCCGTCTTGGGTGCGGACATTTCCCGAATAGCTTTGACTTTATCAGGATCTACCTCAATACCTTTCTGACTGACAATGAAACCCAGAAGTCTTCCAGAACGAACACCAAAAGTGCACTTGTTGGGATTCAGACGGAGTTTGTACTTTCTCAAACGCTGGAATAACTTCAACAAATGTTCCAAATGATCTTCCTCAGTCTGTGATTTGGCAATCATATCATCCACATACACTTCGATCTCCTTATGCATCATGTCATGGAACAAAGCAGTCATGGCCCTTTGGTATGTTGCACCAGCATTCCTCAAACCAAACGGCATAACCCGATAACATTATGTTCCCCACGGTGTAATGAAAGCGGTCTTCTCCATATCTTCCGGCGCCATCTTGATTTGATTATAACCAGAAAAACCATCCATGAAAGAAAAGACTTTGAACTTGGCGGTACTGTCGACCAATACGTCAATATGAGGTAATGGGAAGTCATCCTTCGGACTAGCTCTATTCAGATCTCTGTAGTCTACACACATCCGAACTTTGCCGTCTTTCTTAGTAACAGGCACGATGTTGGCTAACCACTGAGGATAGACCGACGTAACAAGGAAACCTGCATTGATCTGCTTCTGAACCTCCTCCTTAATCTTGTCAGCCATGTCGGGACGAGTCCTTCTCAACTTCTGCTTGATCGGCGGACATTCAGGTCTCAACGGTAAACGATGTTCCACAATGTCATTGTCCAAACCTGGCATATCTTGGTAGGACCAAGCAAACACGTCAACATACTCTTTGAGAAGCTCCAACATCTTCTCCTTAACTTCCGGGATAAGCAAAGCTCCGACTTTGACTTCCTTTCTATCCTCTTCATCACCCAAGTTGACCAACTCTACAGGTTCTTCAAATGGTTGAATAATCTTCTCATCATGCTCAAGCAAACGGGAAATCTCAACAGGAACCTCTTCATCATCCTCTTCTTCGGCTCTGAACACAGGGAATTCAAAGTTGGGAGAGGGCATAGGATCATTGTTTTTGATGGTTAAGTCATGGATTAATCTGCACATATGATTATGCTTTATTTTAGAAATCGATTTGTGCAAATAAAACAAAATGTTATTAATTAATTTTCATTGTTATTTCCCAGAAAAAGTGAAAAATAAAACAGCAGTGGACAAAATAACATTTTTATTCATTAAAGGGAAATACTTGAAACAAAAAGCCCAGACATTTCTCTTTTGCCTTGGGCAGAGCAAAAGGAATTATTTTTCATAGCCCGACACAAAATACGTTTCGCCTTGGGCAGAGCGAATTTTTTCAAAGGAAAGTAAACAAAACATTACTCGGAAATGTGCATAACCACAGGGACATCAACAGCTATCCAGTTTTGGCAAGCCAACCCAGACGTCACAAACACGGGCAAATCCTCCTCGGAATCATCATCTATGATAGCATCAACCTCAGGATGTACAAACCCTGCACTTCGGAAAACCTCTTGAATCGGACGAACAACCACCTCTTTCTTGACCCTTGCAGATATTGGATGAAAATCCAGACCTTCCCCAGACTTGTTCTCGGGTAATGTCAACACCTGGCCCCATCCTTCGGCCGAACCACTTTCCACCACTCGCCGTGCATCCTCAAAAGAAGAGATGGATGCCCCTTGCTTCTTCACTGTATTCTTAGCGACAGATAGACCCTGGAACTGGGTCCCCACATCCTCGTCAGCATCAATAAAAGAAAATGATGATAAATGGCTTACCACCATAGCCTGCTCTCCCCGAATCATCACTAGCTTCCCATGTCTTACAAACTTTAGTCTCTGATGGAGCGTAGAGGTGACTGCCCCGGCATCATGGATCCAGGGACGACCTAATAAACAACTGTAGGCAGCACGGATGTCCATCACTTGGAAAGTGATTTGAAAAGTATGGGGACCAATCACTATAGGAAGATCCACTTCACCGATGACTGTCTTCCTAGAACCATCAAATGCTTTAACAATTACTCCACTAGGCCTCATAGGAGCATCGGGATATGAGAGCCGAGACAACGTAGTCTTGGGCATCACATTCAACGACGAGCCTGTATCCACCAACACGCTCGATAAGGTATCGTTTCCACAACTTACTGAAATGTGCAAAGCCATATTATGGTTTCTCCCCTCCTCCGGGAGTTCTTCATCACTGAACCCAAGATTGTTACACGAAGTTATATTTCCCACAATCCCATCAAACTGATCAACCGTCACATCATGGTCCACGAACGCCTGGTCCAAGACCTTCATCAAGGCTTCTCTATGTGCACCAGAATCTCTCAATAAGGCAAGCAAGGAAATCTTGGAAGGTGTTTGCAAAAGCTGGTCCACAATCTTATACTCACTCCTTTTGATAAGCTTTAGGATCTCATCATCCTCAGGGTGAGGGATAGGTTCACTGGATCGGCCTATCTCAACCCTTGGTTCAACATTTCTTACTGGAATCTCCGCCGGTATGGGCCTCCTAACTTGAACTTCTGGTCTCCTCGACGGTACTGCTGCAAAAACACGCCCACTTCTCGTAACTCTACTCACATCAGCAATGTTAACAAAAGACGGTCTGGTTGGTATGGGGACTTCTACCCCATTCTCAATCATTGTGGCGTTATACCTGTACGGCACAGCTTGGTCTGAGCTGTAAGGCACAGGGCCAGGTGGGTAAATGATTAAAGGATCAACAGGCGCAACCTGACTGTTGTAAGCAATCTCTACTGATTCTGGCAAATTAAATTGTGGTGTGATAACATTCACCTCATCCTCCGGATTTCGGTCATAGGTAATAGTGATAACTCTCTGATCTAGCAACTTTTGAATATCCTCCTTCACAATAGGACAATCATCCTCTCTTGAGCAAAATTCACAAACGCCATAATCGTGCTGGCGCCTAACAAAGGCAAGTCTTCTCAAACTCTGATGTAACCGGATCAATGATTCTCTTATGTGTTCGACTTGAAAAACCCGAAACTTCCCCGGACAACCTTCCACCATATTCACTGAAGCTGCCCCATGTCGAGGCAAAGGATTATCTCTAACATTTGGATTAACATCCTTAAAATACAAGATGCCATTCTTAATTAATCTCTGTACGTCCGCCTTCAGAGCAAAGCAATTCTCAAGGTTGTGCCCCGGCGACCCTTGATGATATTCACAAAATTGATCCGCCTTGTACCACGGAGAAGCACTGTTCGGCGCGACAGGAGGAGGCTTTGTCGTGATGAGATTCTTTCTGATGAGAGCAGGGAACAATTCAGTATAAGTCATAGGAATGGCATCGAACTGCGATTTTCTGGGTGAACGGTTCTGATTGTTGAATGGATAAGCCTGTTGTCGAGGCTGCTGCTGAAATGGCCGTTGTTGAGTTGGTGGAATTTGATGAGCTGGGGTCATCAAAGTTGGGCGGACTGCCGGAGTGACTGCCGCAACGTGAGAGTAACCTCTCCTAGGCCTACCTAGAAACAAAGCACTGACATCCTGCTCTTTTCTTTTCGGGAAAACACTTCCAAACTTCTTCACACTGCTAGACGGACTCCCTTCTTTGACCAAACGCCCTTCACGAATCCCTTCCTCTAATCTCATGCCCATGCTTACCATTTCAGTGAAGTCACTGGGTGCGCTGGCTATCATTCTTTCATAGTAAAAAGACCCTAAAGTCTTCAAAAATATCTTAGTCATCTCTTTCTCCTCAAGAGGTGGATAGATTTGAGCAGCAATTTCACGCCACCTCTGGGCGTATTCCTTAAAAGATTCTCGGTCTCTTTGCGACATCGCCCGGAGTTGATCCCTGTCCGGTGCCATGTCAACGTTGTACTTGTACTGATGGACAAAGGCTTCACTAAGATCGTTAAAGTTGCGGATTCGAATGCTGTCTAAACCCATATACCACTTTAGAGCAGCACCCGTCAAACTGTCTTGAAAATAATGAATCAACAAATCATGATCATCGGAGTACGTAGACATCTTCCTCACGTACATTGTCAAATGACTTCTAGGACACGAATCACCCTTATATCTCTCAAAGTCTGGCACTTTGAATTTTGCTGGAATCTTGACCTTCGGAACTAAACAAAGGTCATGCGTACTCTTCCCAAACAAATCCTTCCCTTTCAATGCTCTAAGCTCCTTCTGCATTTCCTGGAACTGATCCTGAAATTCTTCCATTCTATCAAAAAGACCCAAACTTTCAGCGGGCTCGGCAGGATAAATTGGTTCATTCAAGTATAGCACGGAGTGGACCACAGGAGCAACGGTCGTCATAATTGGTTGCGGAAAAGGTGTTACAGACGGAATTACTGGCGGCATGGCAGTTGTCTCTGGTTGAGGAAGAGACAATGCAGGTTGAAATAGAGGTTGTACGGCAGGCTGATACCTTTCTGGCACAAAGTTGTAAGGCATTCCCCACGGAAAACCTTTTGGCATCTGATGTTGAAGCGAAGAGTTGATTTGAGTTACGGAGGCAGGAACTGTGACAATCTCGGAAACCACCGGAGTTGAAGTCTGAATCTCGGCAGCCGTAGTCGATGGCTGATTCTGAACAGCCACCAAACTTTCCACTAACGCAGTTAACGTTTCCATCTCGACACGAAGCGTAGCAACTTCCCCACGAAGCTCATGATTTTCCTGTTCCAAATCTTCCATTTTCCTCTGACGATTGGCCCGAGTGTCGTATCGGTGAGACAGCTTGACAACCTTCGGTGGAAAAAGAACAAGGATGAGACTCTAGAAAACATGTGAGGTGGAATGTGAAATGATGCATGATGGCGATGCAAATGATGACTCATTTTAAAAGTTTTTCAAGGAACTTTAATAATTTTGCATACATCAATGGTAAAGGAATTTGGAACGACAAAGACTCAATCCATTAATCGAAAGCGATAAATTACAACTTACAATTTGGAACAGTAAATTACAACCTTGGGATAACAAATCCAATAATGAAAGAAACAAATTACAACTTCGAAACATGAAAACCATAATAAAGTGATAAATTACAATTTTAAAACATGAAAGCAGTAAATTACAACTTTGGAGCATGAAGCCCAAAATAAAACAATAAATTACAACTTCGGAGCATGAAGCCCTTAATAAAACAATAAATTACAACTTCGGAGCATGAAGCTCTTTTACATAGTTTTACAAAATGACATCAATAAAATAAACTAAAAACTAAAGCTCACTCGGAATCCTCAGATGACGGACCAAACACCAGCTGTAATCGGAGCTTCTTGATCTTTTCTTCGTAAAAGTCTTCCATCTCCTTCTTCTCAACTATCAGTTGATCGATGATTTCTTCCTACGGATTAGGAACGAGAGCCACGCTTACCAAACCTTCCCTCTTTCTTTTCCTTTCACTCGCATACTTCTTCAGCAAGGCATCCTTCTGACGAAGTTTCTCATCGTGGTCAACGAACCGGCCGTCTTGAATAAGCAGCAACTCCTTCTTTTCTTTTAGCTGTCGAGTCAGGACTCGATTCTCATATTCAGACATATGGTACTTTTCCTTCCAAGCATCCCTCTCGGACTTCATCCTAGCCAGGTTTCCTTGATATTCTCCTACATCCGCGATAGGGATAACAATAGATGAGGTGCGATGGCAGGGAATAAAGGTTTCTCGAGTTTATATGGCATCTTGAGGGCACAAGCCCTAGCACGGACCCACTGCAGGTAAGGCTCCAAAGAAACGGCACCTCTATGTCCCAGCATATCTCTCCCTTTCTTGTGGATATGGCGCCAAGCTCCTTCAATCTCCCTCTTAGCAGCCTGATGATCTTGTCCTTCCTGAAGAAAGAAACCACTCATAAGGATATTGTTTGGTTTATCTCTCATCGGGTACCCGAACTGACGGCGCGCTAGAACAGGGTTGTAGTTGATTCCACCCCTCGTACCGAGAAGAGGTACGTTAGGAAAAGCACCACAGCTATCAATGATCTCCACGTCGTGGTAAACTCGATTGTACCAGTCAATGTCGAAATGAGTGAGAGCCATAATCTTTGGCGCCCAACGCGGTTCCTTCTCGAGATCCCAGAAAGCATCGGACCCAGGTAAATGCGAGACGTACCACTGATACAGCAACGGCATACAACAAATAATCATCCCTCCTTGATAAGAGTTTCGAAGATGGATGGAGTAATAAGTATCCCCTAGCAGCGTAGGGACCGGATTTCCAATCAGGAAAATTCTGATGGCGTTGATATCCACAAATTTATCAATGTTAGGGAATAAGAAAAGACCATATGCGAGTAAAGCAAACACGTCCTCGAAGGCAACAGTATCCTTTGTATCAGCAAAGTGGCGAGCTTTCTTCAACAGAAACTGCGCCGGCAAACCCCGGATTCCCCCTTTCGTAGTCATATTCTCCTCTATCTCTGACTTCTTCAGGTGGGTGATGGTTGCTATCTCGTGAGATTTGGGCTCCTCTTCTAATCCAGAAAAAGGGACACGGTCGGCGATCGGCAAACCAAGAATATAGGAGTACTCCTCTAAAGTGGGCATCAACTGATAATCCGGGAAGGTGAAACATCGGTACAAGGGATCATAGAACTGAACCAACGTGTTGAGGATGCCTTTCTTCATCTTGCGCTTCATGAGCGGTACGATGGACCCATACTTCTTCTGAAAATCTGTCGGACTCTCTATCTTCGGAATCAAACTCTTCAGTTCTTCAATCTCGGGCTCCTTGAAGCTAAAGCTTCGAGTATTTCTCCTTCCAAGTTCCATAATACCCTGAGACGTTTGCAAAAATCATTCCAAAGTTCCTTGAAAAACAAGCTTTTTACAAAGACGTTGATGAATGCATGAATGAATGATAATGCAACAGTCACACACAAGTTTGCAAACATGGGGTTCAAAGGTTCAACGTTCATCATGGAGTCGAGGGTAAATCCCACCCAAAGGTATGTACTAACGTTTCAATCACACCTGTAAGACATGGTTCTAAGAGTTCCCAGAGTCTACATTCCTCCTTCGGATATTACCAACGTCTTGATTACTCAATAATCAGCAATATTCTCAAGAGAAACTCATCCGAGCGTAGCATCGCGTAACAATTACTTCCGGATTACTCCGTTATAATCTCCGCGCTACACCTAAAAGGCCAAGATGGGTTAGGGTTCTACGGTCCTCAACTTCTCGGGCTCCTAGGTCAAAAATAATAATGTCTTCCCGATTACTCGGTAAACAAATATTAAGTTCAAGAGGGCCTTCCATTGAGTGGGGGATCTCATGCCTCCTTCTTCGGGATTACTCCCTCAAAGTTAACATGACTATACCGCCCGTCCTATTCCTTAAGCGTTACTTAATCCGGGTATAGGATTCGTCCTTTGCAAAAAAAACCCAAACACCCCAATTTAAACATATAATCAAGCAAATCAAATAATAGTAAACAGATAAGACAAATTAGGCTTAACCCACTTAGGGATGGACCAGCAAGAGGTCAATCTGTCCCCAGCAGAGTCGCCAATTCTGTAGCGATAAAAAATGTAGCGGGGTAAATCGGAGATCGAATTATTGATTAATTCGTCTCACAAAAAGCAAGAGTCGCCACCGCGCTTTATTGTTTCCAAAGGAAAAGGGAAAAGAGCGAAATAAAACCCTAAATATGCAATGTAAATAATAATAAAAATATAAAGCGTTTTTGAAAAGAGATCTTATGGTTCGGGGGTTGGTTATACAATGGGAAGGTATGAGCACCCAATGCATCTATAGTACTCTATAGGAACCTTTTGAAATATCTGTTTTATTTAAAAATCGATTGCTTGATTGAAAATAAATCGTTTTGGCCGAAACGGGATACAGACGAGTTTTTTGAATGCGACGACCTAATGTCGAAGTTTTTGCTTAAAGGGGCATAAATTTGAAAAGGTGGAATATTTGAGGAAAAAATATCCTGTTTTAATGAAATGCGAAAGTTCGCGCAGTTAGACTTGAGGACATGAAGTCAACAAATTTACTGTTTTTCCCTTGGATTTAAATATAAACAGAAGAAACAAATAAATATGGAATAAATACACAGACAAAATATGCGAATAATGATTAAATAACGATAATTTAAATGATAGATTAAATGATGCGAATAATGCATTTTTATGATTTTTTTGTTTAATATTAACGAAAAGAAAGTATTTTTTTACTTTTTTACGCATTTTGATATGGATAAAAGCAAGAGAATTATTTAACGAAGACATAATGTTTTTTTAGTTTTAAGTTTTTATTTTATATATTATATTAATATTAATAAAGCAAGAAAATGAATTAATAAAAATATTTTTTAAGTTTTTTCTATTTTTTATATGTTTTAGAGTTTTGTTTAATAACGATGTAAGAGGAGAATTAATTAAAAAAATAAAGTGTCTACCTTCTTAAATTCTATATTTTTTATGTATGTAAAAATAAAGTACTTATTAAGAGATTTTAAATTAAATGGAAGGTTATTAATTTACCCTAATGAAATAAAATTAAAACTCTTAAATTAAATCCAAAGTTTAAACTAAGAGGTCAAACTAATTAATTAAAAAAACACCTAGTTAGACATATCTTTTTGTTTTTTATTATACTTACCAATTGATTAACATAATAATAATTCTAAAAAAAAGATTAGAGAAAGTAAAATAAAAAGAAAAAAAGTGTATCAAATAAAAAAGCAAGTAAAATATAAATGGGCTAGATGGATTGAGAGGGCCCAAACAGAAAGAAAAAAGAGAGGGGGTGCAGAAGCAGGTCGTGGGCTTAAGAAGGAAAAATGGGGTGAGGCCCATCAGTTTTTTACAATTCACTTAGGGTTAATTTGTTTGATCATAATTGGGGATTAGGGTTCTGTGGTGCAGAACGACGCTCATCTCTCTTCTTCGTCATCTTCTTCGCGTCTTCTTCTCCATGCTTTTGCTTCTGAGTTTCGCTTTCTAACTCCTTGCCATGGCCACCCGCTCACGCTGTCTTCTTCCCTCTAGCCAAACGAAAAAAGGGAGGGCTACGGATTTACGGTAAAACGCTTCTGATTCGTTAAAGCTTAGTTACATCTTCTTTGCATGCGTTGATTCTGATTACATTGATTCTTATTCTGTTTTGATTTTGATTCTTATTATTCGTTAGAGGTACTTATGGAAGTAAGTAAAAAGAAAGGGAAAGGAATCGTTACCTAGGCGGAGACGGAGGAGGGACAGTCGGGAGCGAAGGAGGCCAGGCGGCGAGGAGAGGAGGCGCGTCGCGAGCTTGCTTCGGTGGCCGGTACTTTATATGGTTTCTTTCTTCTTCTTTTGCCTTGGGACTGTGTTTTGATGTTGCCTTTGAACACTTTCTTATCTTCTCCTTCACTGTGATGTTGAACTGCTCTTCCTTCTTCTTGCTACTGTCGCCTATGCTACTGTATGATTTTTGCTTTTTTGGCCAATGATGAATGTATTGAGGCCCTACTGTATGCTTAGGTTTGGAAATTGGTTTAGGCCCTATGCAGGTTTTACTGGTTTTTTGCCATGATCTCTTGGTTATACGCAGGTTTTATGATGTTTATGCTATGCTATTGGTTTGGACAGTGGGCATTTTTGTGGTATTGGCTTAATAGCTCAATCAAGTTAATGATTTAGAAATATTTTGTATGGTTTAAGCCATACTAGTTCTGATATGATTTTTGGTTTCGGTAATGCAGTAACAAGCTTAGGTAAAGGCAGGTTGTATTGGTTTTTAGGCCATGGGGAAAATGGTTTGAAAAAATGGTTTAGCAGGTTATGCTGTGGTTATTGGTTTTGTTGGTTGGACAGTAGAAAGGATGGTGATGTTGGCTTGAGGGCTCAATCAGTTTTGCAAGGTTTAGGCCATATGGTGAAAATGGTTTTTTGACAGTAATGGAATGGTTATGCAGGTTCTGTTGGTTTTTGTATGTTTTTTGTTGATAGCTATTTTTTTCCTAAGTTTTCAAGGCTTGGAGATTGATTCCTGATATGTGATTTTTTTGGTTATGTTATAACAGTCTTCCCTCCCTTTGTTTACGTTACAGGCTGGAGATTTGAAATACTTCACCCTCTTCCCTGGCATTCTGCACCATACTGCTACCTCTAATTTGTTTCTATTCCTATTTTATGTTTTTACTTCTACTGGCTATATTACTGCAGTTTGTCTTGTATCTCTTTCCTGCCTAAGCCAAACCTGTAAAACCACACTTCCTCCTCTCTTTTTCTCTCTCAGTACAGTTTTGACAATAAAATGATATGCTGTACTATTTCTG
This sequence comes from Vicia faba, assembly GCA_948472305.1. Taxonomy (NCBI): domain Eukaryota; kingdom Viridiplantae; phylum Streptophyta; class Magnoliopsida; order Fabales; family Fabaceae; genus Vicia; species Vicia faba. The sequence goes on from OX451735.1 coordinate 470,672,284, forward strand.
AAATTGCAAAAGGCCAGAAAATGATGAAAAAAAAGGAATGTCACATTGCTTGCATATTGGTTAAACTGCATATTTTTGACTTCCAATGCAATAATAGCTTATGTTTTGTTTTCTACTATGTGGGCATAGGTTTACGTTGGCATTTGCTTGCTTGCATATGTTGTTGAGATCATGCAGGGACTTTGTATGCTGTATGTTTTTTGAAATATGCATTTGGATTTTGAAAAATGCAATTAATTTAAAACATGCAATTTTTGACACAAAAATGAACTTGTGCATTCATTTAAAAATTCCTCTCTTTTTTGTGAACCGGGAGAAATCCCGTGATTTGCAAAAAAGAGTAACTGATTCCGGCCATTGCTTTTAATGATGAACATTAAATAATTTTGCTTTTAATTATTTGTTCGAATTCTAATTTCTTTTAATTTTTGCAGGTAACATCAAGTGAGCAGACAAAAATGCATTGGATCAGAAGTTTTAGAATTAGGAATATTAGATTAATTTTTTATTTCATTTTAGCTTTGTAACCTTATTATTGTAATTTTGTTGTAATAGATACAATATTTACATAATAATTGTACAACTAGAAAAAATGAATAAAAATCCAATATTCGCCAATTAATTTCTTCTTTCTCTCTAATTATTTATTTTATCGTTTACAATTCTTTAATCGTATAATAATTGAAAACGAATTTCAACTACCTACATTCAGAATAATAAACAGATAAATAAATAATTATCATTGATCAATTAATAGCCTCAATTATTTAATTCATCATCCATAACTTTCTAAATTATAATAATTAAAATAGAATTTCAATTATTTAACTTAGAATGACAAATGATTAAATAATCGTTATTGACCAATAAACTTTTCCGAATATTTATTATATTATTCATAAACCTTTAAATTATGTAATAACTGAGAATGAATTCCAGTTATTCAAATTTAAGATAGTGAGTAATAAATAAATACTGTCTGCACAATTAATGCGCCTCTTCTCTAATGTTTATTTTATTATCTATACATCTTTAAACTACATAATAATCGAAAACAAATTTCAATTATTTAAATTTAAGATAATAAATAATTAATAAACATTATTTTAGCACGAATCGATTAAATGATTTAGTGTTCAACATAAATAGCTCTCGGCCTGAAAAAAAGTCATGAATTTTAAAATCGATGGATCAAAACACTTGTAATGTAATGATGCAGGTAGGAGATGATATCTTAGGTCAAAATTTGGGGTACAACAGTGATTACTTTTGATAAGTCCTATACTCGGACTTGGGTTACACATAGAATTAGGACGGGCGGTATAGTCATATTAACTTTGAGGGAGTAATCCCGAAGAAGGAGGCAAGAAAATCCCCCACTCAATGGAGGTCCCCTTGAAAGTAATGATGTTTACAGAGTAATTGGGAAGACGTCGTTGCTTTCAACCTGGGAACTCGAGAAGCTGAGGGCCGTAGAACCATTAACCCATCTTGGCCTTTTAGGTGCAGTGCAGAGACTATAACGGGGTAATCCGGAAGTAGTTGTCATGCGATATTACACTTGGATGAGTTTTTCCTGCGAATATTACTGATTACCAAGTAATTGGGACATCAGTAATATCCAAAGGAAGAGCGTATACTTCGATAACTCCTTAGAACCTTGTTCGGCAGGTGATAAACCCCTAGTACATACCTCATGGGTGGTTACTTTGACTCCATGCCCGTGACGTCAGACTTTTGATCCTGTTACTTTCAGCCTGTGCAACAGACTACGCAATGGTTATCCAGAATATGTGGAGCTGAGACTTCATGCCATAACATACCATGACATCATATCATCATGTATATATATCTCATATCTAGGGAAATCCAAAGACAAGTCTCGTTAACGTAGCTTTAAAAAATAAAAATAAAAGGGAAAATTTTAAAAGATAGACGAGTCTTTGGGTCTCCTCAGAAATGAAGATAAAGCATTCATTCATACTATCATGCATTCATTTTTCACAACAAAAACTCATTGGGGTCCCTTTTCCAACAGACTTCAGTAAACAACAAAGACGACTTCTCCACATCCATACTGTACCATAAGCAACCAGCAAAGGCTAATGGATCTTTTTGAAGAGAACCAGAATGCACTCCGCCGAGATATGGACACCATGGGTACTCGCATGGATCAACTTATGGAAACCCTTCATGCCGTGATCAAGGGTCAAGAAGAACTACATCAAAGTGTTTCCAAGCTTACTCCTGCTGCTCCCTCCACTTCTGCTAATGGGAGGAATGACAATGCAAATGTTGAGAATCCCACCTTCATTCCTAGGAATGATGTCGACGATCATCATGATGTTATTGATCTTGATGAACCCCAAGTGAACCTTGCTTCCGGAGTTGCCGAAACTGCAAAAATGTATCATGCTCTCGAAGAGCGTCTTAGAGCCATGGAGGGTATCAAGGCTTCTAGATTCAATACTGCTACAATGTGCCCCGTGCCTGGGGTAGTTATTCCTACCAAGTTCAAAGTCCCAGATTTTGACAAATACAAAGGAACTTCTTGCCCAGAGACTCATCTCCGTTCCTATTGTTGCAAAATGGCTGCCTATGCTGAAAATGAACCATTACTCATGCACTTCTTTCAAGATAGCTTGACCGGGGCACCATTGGATTGGTATATGCAATTGGAAAGATCCCATGTCAGTACTTGGGGAGAGCTTGCTGACGCTTTTTTGAAACTACCATTATAATACTGCCATGGCTCCTAGCCGTACTCAGCTCCAAGGGATGGTACAAAAATATGAAGAGTCTTTCAAAGAGTACACTCAGAGGTGGCGTGAACTGGATGCAAGGGTCCAACCTCCTCTCTTGGATCGTGAATTGATTGATCTGTTTATGGGTACTCTACGAGGTCCTTATCTCCAACATATGCTCAGTAGTACTTCTACTTCTTTCTTTGATATGGTTATTATTGGTGAACGCGTTGAGACGTGCGTTAAGGCTGGAACGATCCAAGGTGTTCCTAACAATGTTAACAACAATGCGGGCATGAGTAGAAAGCCGTTTTCTGGTTTTGTCAAGAAGAAAGAAGGCGAGACTAGTGCCATCACAATCAACCCAGGAAGAGCTCCCGCATTTCCTCAAGTCCGATTCCCTTATTTTCCTACACCTGCTGCTATTCCCAACCAATTTGTTCCTCAAGTATATGCTGCTACAACTCCAGCACCCTGGATGGCCCAACAACGGCCTTTCGCTCCGCAACCACATTATGTTCCACAACAACAATTTGCACCTCCTCCAACTTATCAACAACCGAATCAACAACCTCAAGGCCCGAGAGCTCCTCAAAGATAAAGATCCCCTGAAAGAAGATTTGATCTCATTCCTATGTCCTACGCTCAGCTTCTCCCACAGTTACTTGCTAGTCAATTGGTTCAATTGCACAGACTCGGTCCACCGCCAAATCCTCTCCCTAGGGGATATGATATTAATTCTCATTGAGAATTTCATTCTGGTGCCCCAGGCCATACAATTGAAAATTGTAGAGCATTAAAATGCAAAGTTCAAGACCTCATCGATGCAAAGGCCATCAACTTCAACCCCGTTGGTCCGAATATTCAGAATAATCCCATGCCTCCTCATAAAGGGGGAACGGTCAATGCTATTGAAAAAGTTAATGAACGGGTTTTGGTATCCAAGGTTGACAAAATTAAGATATCTTTGGAAACTGTCAGAGAACATTTTTTGAAGCATGAGGTGCTACAAGAACTCCATGACTTCTGCTTAACGTGTTCCTCCAAACCTGAAGAGTGTACTGATTTGAAGACGGCCATCCAACAGTTGATCGATGAAGGTGTCTTACAAATAGAGAAAATATTCCGAGAAGGAGAGATTGATGTCCTGGAAATCCCCTACTATCCGAGAAGCTTTTTGGTAACCCCTAGTATCCCGTTAACAATTCAGGTTCCTACTACCCCCGCAATGATTCAAGCTTCTGTTCCTCCTACAAGAAACGACTCGAGGGCAGTTCCATGGGAGTATAATATGGTCTATATTCATGGAAAGAAGTATGAGTGTCCTCCAGTTGTTGACAAGAATGTTACCAACATTGCAGGAACTAGTAACATGACTCGCAGTGGTCGAATCTTTTCTCCTCCACAACTGCCTCCTAAGGAATCTAACAGTGAAGCTCTAGCTAAGGCCAGGGGAAAGCAAGTAATGGATAATCAACCCGAACCTTCTGTAGGACAATAAGCGGAGCAGCTTTTGATAATTCTCAAGCGGAGTGATTACAAAGTAGTGGATCAACTCAACCATACACCATCCAAGATTTCCATCTTGTCTCTCCTTTTGTGTTCAGAGACCCACCACAACGCCTTATTGAAGACCTTATGTTTCACTCATATTACCCAAGACATCTTTGTGGCCCATTTTGAAGGAATCGTCACCAATATTGCTGTGGGAAATTGTTTGGGTTTTTGTGATGATGAACTCCCAGTTGAAGGCAGAGCCTACAACAAAGCGCTGCATGTTTCTATGAAGTGTTTGGACACTATTTTATCTCGAGTTTTGGTGGATACAGGTTCTTCACTCAATGTGATGCCTAAGGCTACTTTGTTTAAGCTGAATATGGATGGAGTAATGATGAGGCCTTCCACTCTAAATGTTCGAGCGTTTGATGGTTCGAGAAGATCTGTGGATAGAGAAGTGGACTTACCTGTCAAGATTGGTCCCCACACTTTCTATTTGTCATTCTATGTTATAGACATTCGTCCATCCTATACTTGTCTTTTGGGTCGTCCATGGATCCACGTAGCAGGAGCTGTGACATATACTATTCATCAACGCCTGAAGTTCATTGTGAATGACCAAGTTGTCGTCGTTTGCGGGGAAGAAGACATAGTGATTAATAATCTGACTACCTACCGTTATGTGGAAGTGGAAGGCGAGGTGCAGGAGTTGCCCTTTCTAGCTCTAGAGATTGTTACTGTTGACAAATTCCCCGTCATGGAATGTAAGAAGTCTGAGACACCCCTGGCCTCTTTGAAGGATGCCAAAGCCCTCATAGAAGCTAGACCTCCCCATGACAGTTGGGGAAAATTGATTGAAGTGCCAGAGAAGAAAGATCGTTTTGGTCTTGGGTATCACCCATCGTCCTCCGTGCAAGCTGGTTGGGTTCTGTGATCGGTGGATTTAGAACTGACTGTTTAACGCTGGTTCGCGAAATGTCGCGGAAGCAAGAGTCACCACCGTCTTTTATTTTCTCCAATATGGACAGGACAAAAGCACAACAAAATTCCTTATGAGATAGTTTCTCGGTTCGAGAGGTAGATTTATAGAAAGGGAAGTTGTTAGCACCCTTTCTATCCATGGTTATCCATGGGCTCTTAGATACTTGCTCATTGTGTTTCCAAAAGTGTTTGCTTTTCAATTGTGAGTGGGTTTGAAAAAGTTTTGTTTAAAGATTTCAGATCGACTCTTGTATCAGTCCTCAAGAGTGTTTGAAAAATTGTTTTGAAAGCTTTTTGAAAAATGTCGGTGTGAAAAGAGTTTTGTTTGTTTTGAATAGAGCAAGTATCTATGAGTCATCCACCTACCCTAAGGAATTAGGCTGTGTAGATGTCCTTAAGGTAGTGCCATCCCACCATTGAGAGATAGGTAGCACCACCGTTGGAGGTGTTCGGGTCAATTCGTTTGTAGGGACAATGTGGTCACCAGAGCAACAGTAGGACACCTTAGAAGCTACCCTTATGCCATTGATCCTTTTTTAATCCGAGGCAACCATTTCGAGGCAACTGGATCATGGACATAAGGACTTACTAAAACGTCCTATACTCGACGACCACGTTTCGAAGGTAAGGCAACAGTGAGGCGTACCCTAAGAGTGGTGTGTGAATTTGTGTGTTGTTTTCATGTCCATATTTATCTTTGATCAGGGCATTCATGAGCTACGAGTTATTTTTAATTATCCATACATTCTTTCATGCAATTAGAATTTAAAAGTGCTGAAATTTAAATGCGGAAAGTAAAATCCTACGCTATTACAAGGCGCGGGTCTATACATCGCCAAATTAGAAAGACCCGTTTGATAAAAAATGCGGAAAGTAAAACCTAGTTACTATTACATGGCTTGAGCAGTTACATAATATTCACAAGAAAATAAAATAACGTGCGAAAAGAATAAAAATAGAACGTCCGAGGGTTTTGACCCTTTTGAAATTAAATTGAATTAAAAGATAATTAAGTATTTAATAAAAGAAAAGAAGTGTTTTTTATGGTTTTTGTATTTATGAAAGTAAAGAAAATTGAAAATCAAGAGAAACCCTAATTCTAAGTTGTTTTTAATTATTAATGAAATATATTAAAGTTAACCTAATTTACACTAATTAATTAATTTACATATTTATTTACAAAAGTAATAATTAATAATAATAATAATGAGAAAATTATTTATTTAAGAAAAAGATGAGAATGTTAAAAACCCTAATTTCTACATATTTTATTTATTTAGGAAAAAGATTAAAGTTTTAACCTAATTTAACTAAATTAATTATTTAACATTTATTTACAAAAATATTTAATAAGTAAATTAATTAACATATTTTAGTGTCTGATTTTTTATTATGAAAATTAATTATTGGTGAATTAAATAAAACAATTAAAACAAATTAAAACAAAAAGAAAAGAAAAGGAAGTTAAAAAATAAGATGCAAACATTGGGGGGTGTCTGGCCCTTTTTGGAGGTGAATTGGAGTGGTTTGGCCCAAGAACATGAAGCCTGTTTGACCTTTCCTGGTTGAGTGCACGTGGGTTGACTAGCGTGTACCATGGACTGCATTCAATGGCCCTTGGATTGATCATCAGGGGCGCGTGGCAAGACTGAGTGTGAGCGTGCATGGTGAGCCTTTTGATGAACACTGCATGGAAGCACATTAGGAAGAAAAATATGAAATATGTGGGGGACCTGGGAATCGAACCCAGGTCCCAAGGCTTGCAACGCATGTCCACTACCAACTGAGCTGCTGTACGCGTTTGTTATTTGGATAAGCAAAGAACATAATATACAAAAACGTTAGTTAATGCTGTAAACAAAAAATCACGCGCCAGTATTTGAATCCCCCTATCATGTAATGACACGCAGGCTTCTTCTTCGTTTGTATACCTGCAACATAAGCAAATAGCGGGGGTTTTAAACCCCCACAAAAACAAAGGCCAGAAAATAGCGATTAGAGCATGCTGTAATATAAAAAGGGCGCGAGGTCATGGTTTGTCTCGTCTTCATGTCACGAATTCACCCATACAAGTTTGGTGGTCTGATTTTGCCATATGTGTAAAGCCCCAATTTAGAGCTTCTGAAACCCTAGAAAACGTTAATGGCAAATCTTGTTTCAAGCATTGTTAGGACAATTAAATATTACCAATAGCTTCAGAACATCAATATTAGTGTAAAGCAACAAATAAAACATGTGAATAATGCATGAAAATTAGAAAACGATTATGGACATGTTCATGAAGAAGACGATTCTGTTCTACCAATTCTTGGAGTATGGGGACTCGTTTTTGATTGCAATCGATTCCTAGCAATGTCAGGAATGTATTAGGATGCTTTTTGTGCTTTGAAACGCCTTGTAACTATGATTTCAGTTTTCAATTTTTTGATGAAATTCTGCAAATTCGTATGCAGCTTTTGAGCAGTCTTTCATGTGCATTAGCATTAGGTTATGTTGTGCATATGTATCTGAATGGAATTAGGTCAAAAAGCCAAGCCCATAGTCCATGAATTAATGATTTTGATATTTGATTTTGTTCATATCTTTTCCAATCTTTTTCCATGCAATTCTTGCCAAATTTGGATGATATTGTCCCCTTGAGATGGTGCACGAAATCTCTTGCATATATGGAAGATATTTGCTGCACAAAAAAGATTTAAAAACATGATTTGATATTTTTCTCATATTTAAAACTAATTAAATGAATAAATAAGAATAAAAATTCAATTAATTAATTAATAATAAGAAAATAAATCCATTTGAGCTTAATGGGTCGTGCATATGCTTTGGGTAATGATTCATGGAAGAATTTGTGGCCCATTAGCAATTTTGAAGCTTTTGAAGCAAAGTTGACTTTTCAAAGTTCCCAAAAATTTCCCAACTTCTCCAAGGCATATCTTGCTCAATTTTGAAGATATAAACATGTTCTTGGACATTTTGGAAAGGTCTTGAAGTCCTCTAACCAATACCTTTGGTCCCATGTCATTTTTATTTACCAATCTCAAGTTATGGTCTTTGACTTAAAGTGCCTTTTTGTTGACTTTTGAAAATGGCCTATAATGTTTAAATTGATAACTTTTTGTGAGAGCATTTCTTGGACTTGGAGTGTGAAGATGAGTTGTATGAAATGTCATTCTCTTCAAAATGAGCTTTGGATGGGATTTTTCTGATAAACCATGAAGAAGTTATGCCTTGGTCAATTTGCAGTTGACTTTTCAGCTGTCCAAAAATAGAAACTTTTGCATCTTGAGACTTTTTGAGCCATACTTTGAGAATCATGATCAAGAATTTATCAAATGATGTTTGTGGCTTCAAAATAAGATGTTGACCAAATTTTTTGACTTTTGACTGTCAAATGACCATTTTGCCCCTGCAGTTGACTGTGGAGCATTTAGGGTTTTTGACTGTGCAATTTGATGCTATGAGTCTTGAAACTTGGCATATGGATGCTTGACAATGTATGTAGGCATGTGGGACTTGATTGGACCCTTGAAAACCTTAATTTCTTTGCCAGAACCAAAACCCTAATCTTGACTGTGTTAGGAGGCAATTAGACTGTGCAACCCTTGAGAGATTTTGAACTATGATCTTGGCAAATCTTGAAGAATATGGGAGGGCAAATTTTGGGGTACAACAGTTGCCCCTGTTCAATCTTCTTAGACCTGAGGATGTAGATTGGCTGGCGTGCCTTTCGTAATCCGAAGGTGGAAGATGATTGAACACTAGAGTGCCCAGAAATTTGCACTCACATAGTAGAGTGTTTGCAGTGTGATGATGGGAATGGGCTTACAAATACCATTTGGAGACTGATGGATAGGAGGATGGGCTTATAGATGCCATCTGGAAGTGTGACAGAACCTTGTCGGGGATGGGCTTATAGATGCCATCTAGGTGTCGATCGCGTAAGAGATTCCTTAGCGAGAACTTGTGTACCTGAGAAAGAAAATAATTACCTGGCCTGTTACAGGAGTTGATCTTCAAACCCTTTATGTAGATGTGCCCTGGATGGATACAGGAATCGAATCTTTAAACTCTTCAGACGTGCTCTGGCAGGATACAAGAATCGAGTCTGGAATTAGTCGTCAACAGATACACCCTGGCAAGATACAGGAATCAGATCTTCGCACTCTTCAGACGTGCCCTGGCAAGATACATGAATCGAGTCTGGTAATGTTAGTCGTCAACAGATACACCCTGGCAAGATACAGGAATCGGATCTTCGAACTCTTCAGACGTGCCCTGGCCAGATACAGGAATCGAGTCTGGTAATGTTAGTCGTCAACAGATACACCCTGGCAAGATACAGGAATCGGATCTTCAAACTCTTCAGACGTGCCCTGGCCGGATACAGGAATCGAGTCTGGTAATGTTAGTCGTCAACAGATACACCCTGGTAAGATAGAGGAATCGGATCTTCGAACTCTTCAGACGTGCCCTGGCCGGATACAGGGATCGAGTCTGGTAATGTTAGTCGTCAACAGATACACCCTGGCAAGATACAGGAATCAGATCTTCGCACTCTTCAGACGTGCCCTGGAAAGATACAGGAATCGAGTATGGTAATGTTAGTCGTCAACAGATACACCCTAGCAAGATACAAGAATCGGATCTTCGAACTCTTCAGACGTGCCCTGGCCGGATACATGAATCGAGTCTGGTAATGTTAGTCGTCAACAGATACACCCTGGCAAGATACAGGAATCGGATCTTCGAACTCTTCAGACGTGCCCTAGCCGGATACAGGAATCGAGTCTGGTAATGTTAGTCGTCAACAGATACACCCTGGCAAGATACAGGAATCGGATCTTCGAACTCTTCAGACGTGCCCTGGCCGGATACAGGAATCGAGTCTGGTAATGTTAGTCGTCAACAGATACACCCTGGCAAGATACAGGAATCGGATCTTCGAACTCTTCAGACGTGCCCTGGCCGGATACAGGAATCGAGTCTTGTAATGTTAGTCGTCAACAGATACACCCTGGCGAGATACAGGAATCAGATCTTTAGTTGCGACAGTTGATAGCAATTATCTTTGCATTAACTTTTGTCCTGAAAAGACAAAACGTTAGTTGTATGTGATGTCATGATGTATGACATGCGAGATGCTCTCAGAATGAATGAGATTGTATGTTCATGATGCGTATATGCATGCTATAATGTATGAAGATGTGTTGTTTATGAATGTATGTTTTCGTCTTAGGAAACAAATCCTTGACGGGTGCCGGGAAGTCACATCCTGGGCTGATGTTAGAGAATAGTGTTTCCACTGGGGAGTGATGGTTGCAAGGATACCGGTAGGAGAAGATGACTCCGTTGGGGAATAAACTTGGCGAATAGATTACTCTGCGGGGAGTGGACTCTGTGGGGAAGGAGAGATTCTTTGCTGAGATGTTGATGATAACTTCGCTAGGGATACCATTGATAAGCTTGTTGGAAGCCTTGATGAACTCCGCTGAGTGATAGGAAGACTTCGCCGGGGACGATCTTTCCGTGACAATTGGCTGAGGATAACCCAGTTATATCCTGGTGGGGAGATAACCTTCTGAATAAAGCCGGGGGACGCGTTAGTGCTCTGCAGGGGATAAGCCTTCCAGAATCTACTGGGGATAAGCTTCCAGTTGGGGAGATGGATTCCACTTTCCTGGGGAAACTTTTCAGATTGGACTGGACTCTTCTGGGGAAATGTTTGAGATATATTGGGGAAGTGGCTCCACTGAATGTCTGATATACCGCCGGGAACAGTCTTAGATCAAGACTTCCGGGGATGCTTGTTAAGAATGTTTGTATACTCCGCTGAGGAATGTTGAGATCTGCTAGGGATACCCAACTTCCTTAAGGCTGATAGAGTAGGCTAACTCTGCTTGGGGAGAGTATGTTGACTTGCTGGCTCATTCTCTGGGGAATTAAGATATCTTGGGTGTGCTCTTCAGCCGAACTTACCTTGGTACCTTGATGGACAGAGCAATTAGATCGCTAACTCATTATTGCCCCTGTTTCTGACGTTACCTGTAATTAATCCTTTGTTTCGCATGCAAATATTTATGAGTTAGCAATTGTCAAATGCATATATCACAAATTGAACATTGGACGTTCTTCGCAAAACAAAACAGGAAAAGGAAAAACAATTGGCAATTTGTCTGAAAAGTGAATTTGTATTGATTTTTTTGAATTTGCCTGTAAATAGGCGTTTATGTGCAAGAGGCTGACGTCCTAGTAAGAGGACGCCGCCGAGCAACAGAGTTTATACAACTTGTGAAAAGGAAAACAAAACAGCTATGTGAAAAGAATAATCCCACTGGGTTCCAACTATGCTATCGCCTTTATATCTTCAAGCGTCTCATCACTTGGCTGCTCAGTTGAAGATGAAGCTGATTGATCGATGCCGTTTGAACTTGATGTTGATACCGGATTCTGGATGCAAAGTGATCCAATGAGACATAGTATTACACTTTATCCCTAACTTTTGCCTGGACCGCCCTTTCGGGTTTTCAGTCCACCGGGATACCCATTTTTGCCCAAGCCGCCTTTTCAGGTTTTCGACTTGCCGGGTGTATGGATTTTTTATTTATTTCATCCCTCATTTTGCCCGAACCCTTTTGGTTCGCCGGGAAGCCCTAATTTTTGCCTAGGTATGTCAACCTAGCGGATCTTTTATCATGCGTAGTATCTTTTTACTATGTCTGCATTGGCGGGGTGAGGAAGGTCGTCACCATCCATGGTAGTTAAAATCATGGCTCCTCCTGAGAAGACATGTTTAACCACAAATGGCCCTTCGTATGTAGGGGTCCATTTGCCCCTGGGATCACTTTGAGGAAGGATGATGCGTTTGATTACCAGATCCCCAACTTGATACTCTTGTGGTCTGACCTTTTTGTTAAATGCCCTGATCATCCATTTTTGGTACGTTTGACCATGACAAATAGCAGTGAGTCTCTTTTCGTCAATTAGGTTTAATTGATCAAGTCGTGTCTGGACCCACTCATCTTCTCTCAAACCTGCATCCTTCATTATCCGGAGAGAGGGTATCTGAACTTCAATTGGCAAGACTGCCTCCATGCTATATACCAAGGAAAAGGGAGTTGCCCCGGTTGACGTCCTTGCTGAGGTACGGTACCCGTGAAGAGCAAACGGTAACATCTCGTGCCAATCTTTGTAGGTCACTGTCATCTTCTGCACAATCTTTTTGATATTCTTATTAGCTTCTTCGACAGCCCCATTCATCTTCGGCCGATAAGGAGAATAGTTGTGGTGCTGTATCTTGAACTGCTCGTAGAGCTCAGTGATCATCTTGTTATTAAGATTGGTACCATTGTCCGTAATGATCCTCTCAGGTACGCCGTATCGACAGATCAAGTTATGCCGAATGAACCGTGCCACCACATTCTTAGTCACTGTAGCGTATGAAGCTGCTTCTACCCACTTTGTGAAGTAATCGATCGCCACTAGGATGAAGCGATACCCGTTGGATGCCGTAGGTTTAATCTCGCCGATCATATCAATGCCCCACATTGCAAAAGGCCAAGGTTCCGTCAAGACATTCAGAGGAACTGGAGGAACATGCACCTTATCAGCGTATATCTGGCACTTATGACATGTCCGAGAATGTTGGTAGCAGTCGGCTTCCATTGTGGACCAGAAATATCCCGCCCGAAGGATTTTCTTTGCCATGGTGTGTCCACTGGAATGTGTTCCGAAGGTACCTTCATGCAGCTCTGTCATGATTCTTTCTGCTTCAGTCTTATCCACACAACGCAGCAAGGTCGAATCATGGTTTCGCTTGTACAGAATGCCGTTGCTGAGGAAGAACTTTGCTGCGAACCTTCTCAGAAACTTTTTATCATTGATAGATGCACCTTCAGGGTATTCTTGAGCTTCTAGATACCTCTTCACCTCATGATACCAGGGTTTCTCAGTTACTACCTCAGCCTCAAGATCACAACAATATGAAGGTTCGTCCAGTTTCCAGATAATGATCCGGGGAGCCTCGTTGTCCCACTTGACTTTGAACATAGAAGACACCGTAGCCAACGCGTCCGCCAGCTGATTCTCCTCTCTTGGGAAGTGTTCAAAAGTTATCTCTGTGAAATGGGGGATCAACGTCAACACATATTCTCTGTAAGGAATAAGATTCGGATGTTTCGTATCCCACTCGCCTTTAATCTGATTGATCACGAGAGCGGAATCTCCGAAGACATTCAAAAACTTGATCCTTAAGTCAATCGCAGCTTGAAGACCCATGATGCATGCCTCATACTCCGCCATGTTGTTGGTGCAGTTGAAACATAGCCGGGCAGTAAGTGGAGTATGAGTGCCTTTGGGAGATATGATCACAGCGCCGATACCGTTACCCAAAGCGTTGGAGGCTCCGTCAAAGTGCATAGACCATCGGGATCCTTCCTCAGGTCCTTCATCCGGTCCAGGTACTTCACAATCAGTCACTATCATGATGCTCTCGTCTAGAAACTCGAAGTTCATTGACTGGTAGTCATCTACTGCCTGATGTGCCAAGTGGTCTGCCAATACACTTCCTTTGATAGCTTTCTGAGTCGTGTACTGGATGTCGTATTCTGTCAAGATCATTTGCCATCTTGCTATTCTCCTAGACAAAGCAGGCTTTTCAAATATGTACTTTATTGGATCCATCTTTGAAATCAATAAGGTAGTGTGAGTCAGCATATACTGTCTCAGCCGGCGAGCAGCCCATACCAAAGCCCAGCAAGTTTTCTCGAGCAGTGAGTATCGGGTCTCACAGTCGGTAAACTTTTTGCTAAGGTAATAAATGGCGTGCTCTTTTCGGCCAGACTCGTCATGCTGCCCCAGCACACACCCCATTAAGCTGTCAAGTACTGTCAAGTATAGTATTAGAGGTCTCCCTTCAACCGGTGGCATAAGAATGGGTGGTTCTTGGAGATACTCTTTGATTCTGTCGAAAGCAGCCTGACATTCATCGTTCCAACGTACTACTTGATCTTTCTTCAGCAGCTTGAAGATTGGTTCACAAGTAGCAGTTAGGTGCGAGATGAATCGGGCAATGTAATTCAGACGTCCCAGAAAGCCTCTGACTTCTTTCTCTGTCTTAGGAACTGGCATCTCTTGAATGGCTTTAACCTTGGCAGGGTCCACTTGAATACCCTTGTCGCTCACGACGAAGCCTAGCAACTTTCCAGATCTTACCCCAAAGGTGCACTTGTTCGGATTCAACCTATGCTTGTATAATTTCAGTCGGTCAAACAGGTTTTGCAGATGGTCAAGGTGTTCCTCCTCAGTTTGGGACCTTGCAATCATATCGTCGACATACACTTCGATCTCATGGTGGATCATGTCATGAAATAAAGCAACCATGGCACGTTGGTAGGTTGCCCCAGCATTTTTCAACCCGAATGGCATGACCTTGTAGCAGAAGGTGCCCCAATGAGTAACAAAGGTAGTCTTTTCCATGTCTTCAGGAGCCATCTTGATCTGATTATAACCTGAAAAACCATCCATGAAGGAGAACACCTTGTGCTGAGCAGTATTGTCAACAAGAACGTCAATGTGAGGTAGGGGGAAGTCATCCTTGGGGCTGGCCCTGTTTAAATCCCTGTAATCGACACACATTCTGACCTTACCATCTTTCTTTGGCACTGGAACCACGTTGGCAACCCACTGAGGGTAAGAAGTCACTGCAAGAAAACCGGCGTCAAATTGCTTCATAACCTCAGCTTTGATCTTCTCGGACATCTCTGGACGCATACGGCGGACCTTTTGCTTAACCGGAGGGAAGTCTTCCTTGGTAGGCAAGTGATGGACCACAATGTCTGTATCCAACCCAGGCATGTCTTCGTAGGACCAGGCAAAGATTTCCACATAATCATGTAACATCTGAATCAACCGTTGTTTTACGCTGAGCTCCAGATTGGCACCAATCTTAACTTCCTTTTTATCTGCCTCAGTACCCAGATTTACCGTTTCCACTGGCTCTTCATGTGGCTGAATGGCCCTCTCTTCCTGGAGTAGCAGTCTTGCAAGCTCAACAGGCACTTCGCAATCATCTTCACCTTCGTCTTCAGCTAAGTTGATCGGATTTTCGAAGCCATAATTGGCAGTAGCAGAGTCGTTACCAGTGAGATCCAGAGTGGATTGAAACCTGTATGAGTGAGTGTGTGTAAATATAGCTGTTTTGCAATATATAAAGAAAGAAAGAAAGGGAGCACAAGATTTGAAATGTGAAAAACGTCCAATGTCTTTATTCATGATATATGGAAATGACAAGTAATAAACCCTCACAAATGAAGCCACAGTGCCCCGGGTAAGACACCGGGCCGTAAAGTTCCAAATTATTGTTCATTACAAATTTAAAAAACAAAGGAATTCATTACTGAGTAACAAAAGTAACAGGTATGTAGTCTTTTGCAGTCCAATTGTTCAGTCCACCGTCGGTCGTCGGGTAGATCCAGCTATCAAACTCTGATTCCTCCGCATCGCCTTCAATAGCATTCACTCCCGGGTTGGTGATGAACACGGGAGGTCTTCCGATCCTTGCTTTGCGTACAACCCTCTGAGCCTCTGCAGTGAAACCCAGCCCAAATTTGTCAGTTTTAGGAGTAAAATCAGGGAGCCTGCCCCAGTTAGCACATTCACCTTTCTCAATTACAGCCCGGGCATCCTTCAAGGAGGCCATCTTCAAAGGAAAGTCTTCTTCAATTACTGTCTCAGCTGACGTCAATGTTGGAGGTACCTCTTCAAAATGTTGAAAGGGGGTTTCAATAAACTCCCCGTCCATCTCTATATACCGGAAGGAATTCAGATGACTAACCATGTATTCTTCCTCCCCCTGCACAGTAACAATCTTCCCTCTGACAGGGTACTTGAGCTTCTGGTGTAGAGTAGAGGTCACAGCCCCAGCCTTGTGAATCCAGGGTCGACCCAGCAAGCAGGAATAAGATGGACGGATGTCCATCACATAGAACATTGAGTCAAATACTTGAGAACCCACACGAATAGGAATGTCTACCTCACCATGAACCATCCTCTTCGATCCGTCAAATGCTCGGACAATGATGTTACTAGGCTTCAACTCCAGGCCCTCACAATCCAATCTGTCTAAGGCCTTCTTGGGCAATACATTCAGGGAAGAACCGGTGTCCACCAACACGTGTGCGAGAGTAGTTCCCCTGCATTCTATGGAGACATGCAGGGCATCATTGTGGTTCTTTCCCTTAGCGGTAAGATCAGCATCCGAGAAACCCAAACCATTGTCGGCGGTCAGATTGGCCACACAGCCAGTGAATTGATCCGCATATGTCTCTTGTGGCACATGGGCCATCTTCTGAAATGAGATCAGGGCCTTGGCATGGGCCTCTGAGCACAACAGCAATGATAGCATAGAGATCTTGGAGGGGGTATGCCCCAGCTGTTCAACGACATTGAAGTCACTCTTCTTGATTATCTTAAGAATTTCCTCCATCTCTTGCTGGGAGGCTTCAACATTGACGATCTTCAGTGCCTCCATCCAGGCAGACTCATCATCAATCCCTTTGCCCCGAGTATTAGATGACTCGGCAGTAGGGGTAGAAACTGGATCAGAAGTGGAAACAGGCGCACTTGCAGGCGTAATAATAAGAGGTCTTCGGATAACTGGTGGCGCAATGTCAGGCGAGAAGAGCCTGCCACTGCGAGTAACTTTGGCGGGACCAGTGATGTTACTGATACCGGTGCTGGTGTTGAACTCCTGCTTCACTCCAAGCACATACACATCTGCCCCATAGTGCCATGGGACAGCCTTGTCAGATTCATAGGGGAGGGGCCCCGGAACAGTAATAATGATGGGTGCAACAGACATGATTTTGACTGGCTTCCTCGGGGGAGCCTTGGTAGGATTATTGAAAATTGTGACGACAGATACTTCTCCAGCGGGAACAAAAGGAACAGCGGTCTTCTTGAACAGAATTTCTTTGCTATCCATCAGGCTTTGGATACATGATTTCAGCAACAGACAACCAGTAGGGGAAACAGAACACAAAAGGAAACCCTTGATACAACCTGAGATAAACCGGCTAGCAACAGGTTCCTTTTAACAGTCAACAAAGGGGTAGCAACATCATCCACAGAAACGGCATACAAGTCTTCCTCCATGGCATTTACTCCATGCTGGGGCATAGGAGCAGTCACAACGTTGGGCCTCTCGGGCGCCTCAAATTGTATCTCCTTCGCATCGATAAGGTCCTGAAACTTATTTCTTAGGGCCCAACAATCATCAGTAGAATGCCCCGGGCTATCAGAGTGATAAGCACAGCGGGCATTTGGATTATACTTTGGAGAGGTCGTGTTCACAACCTTTGGAGCCTCTCTGACGGTTACCAAGTTGGTTGATAGCAGTTGCGGTAAGATCTGGGACAAGGTCATACTAAGCCGAGTATACTCTCTTCTGGGTCTCTCAGCCCTTGGTTGGTTGGGTTGCCGAGGAACGGCATCAGGCTTTGCAATTACCACCGCGTTGACAGCTTGGCGGCGTTCTGGTTTATTTTGCCATCTAGGCCCATACACAGCACTGGCCTCCTTTTTGAAAGGCTTCTTCTCAGAACTTGAGGACACACCTTTCTGAATCTTCCCTGACTTCATACCAGCCTCTATCCTTTCCCCAGTCAGAATGAGATCTGTAAACCCTGCAGACGAATTACCAATGAGATGATTAAAGAACGGCCCGGATAGGGTCCCCAAGAACATGTCCACTAATTCACGGTCGGTTAATGGTGGCTGCACCCTGCCAGCCAGGTCCCTCCACTTCTGCGCATACTCTTTAAAACCTTCTCCCGATCCTAGCGACATACCCTGGAGTTGGGTACGTGTAGGAGCGAGGTCGGCATTATATTGATACTGCTTGTAAAAAGCAGTAGCCAAATCCTCCCAGTTACGAACCTTGGTCCCATCCAGCTGATAGAACCATTCGAGATGAGTCCCTGAAAGACTCTCCTGGAAGAAATGGATCCACAAGTTCTTGTCCACAGTGTATGGCTAAATCTTCTGCACATAAGATCTGAGATGTAACTTAGGGAAGGACGCCCCGTCATACTTTGCGAAAGATGGTGCTTTGAACTTGTGTGGGATCACCACACCAGAAGATAAACCCAAGTCTCCGAAATCCAAACCAGGTACTTGTTGAATTTCCATGGCATTCAGACGGTCTTCCAACTGCTTGTACTTGTCTTCAGCTGGAGGATACTGCTCCTCATTAAAATCAGTCTCGTTGTCAGAGACCAACGGACTAGGAACCCTTCCCCCCTGGGGACTGCCTTTTCCTACAGAAGAACCAGCTTGATCAGCCTCATTCTGCAGTGTGTTACCAAACCTCCTGCCAGTGTTGAACAATACAGTTCTCTTCTTCTTCTTCTTGACCAGCAGAGCCTTCAACTCCTCTTGACCTTGGGCCAAACTCATGATTAGCTCTTGGAACTGGGCGTTCTGAGCCTGAAGGGCCTTGATGGACTGCTCGGTAGATGATTCAGGGTTCATGATGCTGAAATAAACAGCGAAGAACATTAAGCAACCTGAAAAGAAGAGTACCTGTGATGCACATGGTGAATGGAATGCGTATGATTTATGTTTTCAAAGACAATCGGGAATCAACTTTGTAAACAAAAAGGAACACACTTCATTAGATTCAACTTTGAAATTTAAATTGTTCAACAGATTGCCCTTAGGCGTTACATAAAAAGTGAAAATACTGAAAAGGGAAGTAAAACTGTAAAAGAATGTCCAAAGTTCATCATTGATCCCAGGGTCTCCTCTTCTCAGTACGGATATAGTCATTCAAGGCCCGCTCGTTCTCCAATTGCTTGGTCAGCTTCTGGATCTTCAATTCCTGCTCGTTGAACTTTTCCCGATAAGAATCCCGTTCTTCTTGTAGTTGTGCCCAAGACCTCTTTAGTGTATCAATATCAGTAGGTATCTGAGGAGGGAGAACAGTTGGAGGAGCCCCATCTCTATCAGGATATTCAAGAATGACGGGTCTGACAGCTTCATATGGCATACCTAACTTCTGAGCACGGATGAGGACCCATTTGTAGTAGGCTTCCATAGGTAGAGAAGTCTTTGGTCCCAACTCTTGTGGGTCAGCTTTGTGAATTCTGTCCCAAGCCTTGATGAACCTACGACGCAGCTCGTCACTATCTACCTGAAACTCAAAACTGATGTGGGGCACCAACATCTCATGAGGCCCTGCTCTTCTGGCTCTTCCAAACTGGCGGAGGGCTAGACATGGATTACAAGAGATTCCTCCTTGGGTACCAATCAGAGGAACATTAGGATATTCTCCGCAACGATCAATAACAGCTACTTCATCCAAACCCCTGAAAGTCCAAATGATGTCATTATCAGTGAGAGACATTAACCTATGAGCCCAACCTCTTCCTTCTTTGTTCTTCAGCACGAACTTAGGGAGGTGCGAAATAAACCACCTCACTAACAAAGGAATACAACACCACAGAGTTCCTCGTCTTCGGGCAGTACGAGCATAAAGTTGTTGCAGGATATCACCCAAGAGAGTGGACACAGGGTTCCAAGACATGAAGATCCTTATGGCAGTGACGTTAATGAAGTTGTCAGGGTTAGGAAACAAAACTAGACCATAGATTAAGAGAGCCAGAATGTCTTCGTACGCCCTAAAGTCCAAGTCGTTCCAGAAACTATTAGCCTTACCAATCAGAAACTTGGCCAAGAAACCCTTGACTTTGCTTCTAGTCACCCAGTTGTCCATTACCTCCTTGTGGGTCAAGGGAAGGGCTGCAGCAATCTCCTCAAGCCTAAGAGTCTTTTCCCAACCAGTGAAGGGAGTCTGATCCAAGACAGGGATGCCAAGCAAATCAGAGAACTCTTCCAGGGTAGGGACCAGCTGGAAGTCTTGAAAGGTGAAGCAGTTGTACAAGGGATCATAAAACTGTGTCAGGACACTCGTCAGTTGTTGGTCCCACTTTGTCGTGACTAAACCGAGAAGAGAACCATGCCTCTGGATGAAAGAAGTAGTATTTGGAATTCTGCTAACCAATTCTTCAAGCAACTCAGGTGGGTGAACAAAGTTGAACCGGATAGTGTTCCTTCGCATAGGTATCATGATGTCCTACAAAACAGAGCAAAGGTGAAACCCTCTTGTCTTTGAAATGGTCAGTCCTTATGCAGGATGCATGCAATGTTTATGATGGCATGATGTTATGATAAAGCACACCACAAATATTCACAAAGGCAAACATGATAAGGCACACAAGTCACACAAGACAAGCCCTTAGAGTTTGGGCCAGCATGGGGTCTAGGTATTACCCTCTTTCAGTTTGTTGGTTAAGACCTGTCCTATCAGAAGTAACTGGGTTCTAGAGGATCCCAATATCACTGACTACCCTCAATCGGTCATAACTCCAGCATCACAATCTTTTCTTGCGGCCAGAACCATCACGAGAGTTTAGCCTCAATGGGCGTAGCATACTTCTACTGTTCTATTGGCCAAGTTGGGTCATTTAAGGTTCTAAGGTCGGTTGGTGCTTAATGACTCCTCAGAAGACCCATATTCTCCTCATTGCGACACAAGGGATATCGGTACAGACCAAGGTGCCACACCAATGTAGCCACTGTTTCACCCGTGTCGGTCTACGCCGGACAAGTCCCTCACAGCTTATGCTACCTAACAGGGTATCCCCAGATCCGGGTTAGAATCTATGTAACTCCGATGCAGCCCACAATAATAAAGCAAACAAACACATCAATTGAAAACACAAGTATGAGCTATGCTAAGGTACACCTCACTTTAATGTCCCCAGCAGAGTCGCCAGTTCTGTGATCGGTGGATTTAGAACTGACTGTTTAACGCTGGTTCGCGAAATGTCGCGGAAGCAAGAGTCGCCACCGTCTTTTATTTTCTCCAATATGGACAGGACAAAAGCACAACAAAATTCCTTGTGAGATAGTTTCTCGGTTCGGGAGGTAGATTTATAGAAAGGGAAGGTGTTAGCACCCTTTCTATCCATGGTTATCCATGGGCTCTTAGATACTTGCTCATTGTGTTTCCAAAAGTGTTTGCTTTTCAATTGTGAGTGGGTTTGAAAAAGTTTCGTTTAAAGATTTCAGATCGACTCTTGTATCAGTCCTCAAGAGTGTTTGCAAAATTGTTTTGAAAGCTTTTTGAAAAATGTCGGTGTGAAAAGAGTTTTGTTTGTTTTGAATAGAGCAAGTATCTATGAGTCATCCACCTACCCTAAGGAATTAGGCTGTGTAGATGTCCTTAAGGTAGTGCCATCCCACCATTGAGAGATAGGTAGCACCACCGTTGGAGGTGTTCGGGTCAATTCGTTTGTAGGGACAGTGTGGTCACCAGAGCAACAGTAGAACACCTTAGAAGCTACCCTTATGCCATTGATCCTTTTTTAATCCGAGGTAACCATTTCGAGGCAACTGGATCATGGACATAAGGAGTTACTAAAACGTCCTATACTCGACGACCACGTTTCGAAGGTAAGGCAACAGTGAGGCGTACCCTAAGAGTGGTGTGTGAATTTGTGTGTTGTTTTCATGTCCATATTTATCTTTGATCAGGGAATTCATGAGCTACGAGTTATTTTTAATTAGCCATACATTCTTTCATGCAATTAGAATTTAAAAGTGCTGAAATTTAAATGCGGAAAGTAAAATCCTACGCTATTACAAGGCGCGGGTCTATACATCGCCAAATTACAAAGACCCGTTTGATAAAAAATGCGGAAAGTAAAACCTAGTTACTATTACATGGCTTGAGCAGTTACATAATATTCACAAGAAAATAAAATAACGTGCGAAAAGAATAAAAATAGAACGTCCGAGGGTTTTGACCCTTTTGAAATTAAATTGAATTAAAAGTTAATTAAGTATTTAATAAAAGAAAAGAAGTGTTTTTTATGGTTTTTGTATTTATGAAAGTAAAGAAAATTGAAAATCAAGAGAAACCCTAATTCTAAGTTGTTTTTAATTATTAATGAAATATATTAAAGTTAACCTAATTTACACTAATTAATTAATTTACATATTTATTTACAAAAGTAATAATTAATAATAATAATAATGAGAAAATTATTTATTTAAGAAAAAGATGAGAATGTTAAAAACCCTAATTTCTACATATTTTATTTATTTAGGAAAAAGATTAAAGTTTTAACCTAATTTAACTAAATTAATTATTTAACATTTATTTACAAAAATATTTAATAAGTAAATTAATTAACATATTTTAGTGTTTGATTTTTTATTATGAAAATTAATTATTGGTGAATTAAATAAAACAATTAAAACAAATTAAAACAAAAAGAAAAGAAAAGGAAGTTAAAAAATAAGATGCAAACATTGGGGGGTGTCTGGCCCTTTTTGGAGGTGAATTGGAGTGGTTTGGCCCAAGAACATGAAGCCTGTTTGACCTTTCCTGGTTGAGTGCACGTGGGTTGACTAGCGTGTACCATGGACTGCATTCAATGGCCCTTGGATTCATCATCAAGGGCGCGTGGCAAGACTGAGTGTGAGCGTGCATGGTGAGCCTTTTGATGAACACTGCATGGAAGCACATTAGGAAGAAAAATATGAAATATGTGGGGGACCTGGGAATCGAACCCAGGTCCCAAGGCTTGCAACGCATGTCCACTACCAACTGAGCTGCTGTACGCGTTTGTTATTTGGATAGGCAAAGAACATAATATACAAAAACGTTAGTTAATGCTGTAAACAAAAAATCACGCGCCAGTATTTGAATCCCCCTATCATGTAATGACACGCAGGCTTCTTCTTTGTTTGTATACCTGCAACATAAGAAAATAGCGGGGATTTTAAACCCCCACAAAAACAAAGGCCAGAAAATAGCGATTAGAGCATGCTGTAATATAAAAAGGGCGCGAGGTCATGGTTTGTCTCGTCTTCATGTCACGAATTCACCCATACAAGTTTGGTGGTCTGATTTTGCCATATGTGTAAAGCCCCAATTTAGAGCTTCTGAAACCCTAGAAAACGTTAATGGCAAATATCGTTTCAAGCATTGTTAGGACAATTAAATATTACCAATAGCTTCAGAACATCAATATTAGTGTAAAGCAACAAATAAAACATGTGAATAATGCATGAAAATTAGAAAACGATTGTGGACATGTTCATGAAGAAGACGATTCTGTTCTACCAATTCTTGGAGTATGGGGACTCGTTTTTGATTGCAATCGATTCCTAGCAATGTCAGGAATGTATTAGGATGCTTTTTGTGCTTTGAAACGCCTTGTAACTATGATTTCAGTTTTCAATTTTTTGATGAAATTCTGCAAATTCGTATGCAGCTTTTGAGCAGTCTTTCGTGTGCATTAGCATTAGGTTATGTTGTGCATATGTATCTGAATGGAATTAGGTCAAAAAGCCAAGCCCATAGTCCATGAATTAATGATTTTGATATTTGATTTTGTTCATATCTTTTCCAATCTTTTTCCATGCAATTCTTGCCAAATTTGGATGATATTGTCCCCTTGAGATGGTGCACGAAATCTCTTGCATATATGGAAGATATTTGCTGCACAAAAAAGATTTAAAAACATGATTTGATATTTTTCTCATATTTAAAACTAATTAAATGAATAAATAAGAATAAAAATTCAATTAATTAATTAATAATAAGAAAATAAATCCCTTTGAGCTTAATGGGTCGTGCATATGCTTTGGGTAATGATTCATGGAAGAATTTGTGGCCCATTAGCAATTTTGAAGCTTTTGAAGCAAAGTTGACTTTTCAAAGTTCCCAAAAATTTCCCAACTTCTCCAAGACATATCTTGCTCAATTTTGAAGATATAAACATGTTCTTGGACATTTTGGAAAGGTTTTGAAGTCCTCTAACCAATGCCTTTGGTCCCGTGTCATTTTTATTTACCAATCTCAAGTTATGGTCTTTGACTTAAAGTGCCTTTTTGTTGACTTTTGAAAATGACCTATAATGTTTAAATTGATAACTTTTTGTGAGAGCATTTATTGGACTTGGAGTGTGAAGATGAGTTGTAGGAAATGTCATTCTCTTCAAAATGAGCTTTGGATGGGATTTTTCTGATAAACCACGAAGAAGTTATGCCTTGGTCAATTTGCAGTTGACTTTTCAACTGTCCAAAAATAGAAACTTTTGCATCTTGAGACTTTTTGAGCCATACTTTGAGAATCATGATCAAGAATTTATCAAATGATGTTTGTGGCTTCAAAATAAGATGTTGACCAAATTTTTTGACTTTTGACTGTCAAATGACCATTTTGCCCCTGCAGTTGACTGTGGAGCATTTAGGGTTTTTGACTGTGCAATTTGATGCTATGAGTCTTGAAACTTGGCATATGGATGCTTGAAAATGTATGTAGGCATGTGGGACTTGATTGGACCCTTGAAAACCTTAATTTCTTTGCCAGAACCAAAACCCTAATCTTGACTGTGTTAGGAGGCAATTAGACTGTGCAACCCTTGAGAGATTTTGAACTATGATCTTGGCAAATCTTGAAGAATATGGGAGGGCAAATTTTGGGGTACAACAGTTGCCCCTGTTCAATCTTCTTAGACCTGAGGATGTAGATTGGCTGGCGTGCCTTTCGTAATCCGAAGGTGGAAGATGATTGAACTCTAGAGTGCCCAGAAATTTGCACTCACATAGTAGAGTGTTTGCAGTGTGATGATGGGAATGGGCTTACAAATTCCATTTGGAGACTGATGGATAGGAGGATGGGCTTATAGATGCCATCTGGAAGTGTGACAGAACCTTGTCGGGGATGGGCTTATAGATGCCATCTAGGTGTCGATCGCGTAAGAGATTCCTTAGCGAGAACTTGTGTACCTGAGAAAGAAAATAATTACATGGCCTGTTACAGGAGTTGATCTTCAAACCCTTTATGTAGATGTGCCCTGGCTGGATATAGGAATCGAATCTTTAAACTCTTCAGACGTGCTCTGGCAGGATACAGGAATCGAGTCTGGAATTAGTCGTTAACAGATACACCCTGGCAAGATACAGGAATCAGATCTTCGCACTCTTCAGACGTGCCCTGGCAAGATACATGAATCGAGTCTGGTAATGTTAGTCGTCAACAGATACACCCTGGAAAGATACAGGAATCGGATTTTCGAACTCTTCAGACGTGCCCTAGCCAGATACAGGAATCGAGTCTGGTAATGTTAGTCGTCAACAGATACACCCTGGCAAGATACAGGAATCGGATCTTCGAACTCTTCAGACGTGCCCTGGCCGGATACAGGAATCGAGTCTGGTAATGTTAGTCGTCAACAGATACACCCTGGTAAGATATAGGAATCGGATCTTCGAACTCTTCAGACGTGCCCTGGCCGGATACAGGGATCGAGTCTGGTAATGTTAGTCGTCAAAAGATACACCCTGGCAAGATACAGGAATCGGATCTTCGCACTCTTCAGACGTGCCCTGGAAAGATACAGGAATCGAGTCTGGTAATGTTAGTCGTCAACAGATACACCCTGGCAAGATACAAGAATCGGATCTTCGAACTCTTCAGACGTTCCCTGGCCGGATATAGGAATCGAGTATGGTAATGTTAGTCGTCAACAGATACAGGAATCGGATCTTCGAACTCTTCAGACGAGCCCTGGCCGGATACATGAATCGAGTCTGGTAATGTTAGTCGTCAACAGATACACCCTGGCAAGATACAGGAATCGGATCTTCGAACTCTTCAGACGTGTCCTGGCCGGATACAGGAATCGAGTCTGGTAGTGTTAGTCGTCAACAGATACACCCTGGCAAGATACAGGAATCGGATCTTCGAACTCTTCAGACGTGCCCTGGCCGGATACAAGAATCGAGTCTGGTAATGTTAGTCGTCAACAGATACACCCTGGCGAGATACATGAATCAGATCTTTAGTTGCGACAGTTGATAGCAATTATCTTTGCATTAACTTTTGTCCTGAAAAGACAAAACGTTAGTTGTATGTGATGTCATGATGTATGACATGCGAGATGCTCTCAGAATGAATGAGATTATATGTTCATGATGCGTATATGCATGCTATAATGTATGAAGATGTGTTGTTTATGAATGTATGTTTTCGTCTTAGGAAACAAATCCTTGACGGGTGCCGGGAAGTCACATCCTGGGCTGATGTTAGAGAATAGTGTTTCCACTGGGGAGTGATGGTTGCAAGGATACTGGTAGGAGAAGATGACTCTGTTGGGGAATAAACTTGGCGAATAGATTACTCTGCGGGGAGTGGACTCTGTGGGGAAGGAGAGATTCTTTGCTGAGATGTTGATGATAACTTCGCTAGGGATACCATTGATAAGCTTGTTGGAAGCCTTGATGAACTCCGCTGAGTGATAGGAAGACTTCGCCGGGGACGATCTTTCCGTGACAATTGGCTGAGGATAACCCAGTTATATCCTGGTGGGGAGATAACCTTCTGAATAAAGCCGGGGGACGCGTTAGTGCTCTGCAGGGGATAAGCCTTCCAGAATCTACTGGGGATAAGCTTCCAGTTGGGGAGATGGATTCCACTTTCCTGGGGAAACTTTTCAGATTGGACTGGACTCTCCTGGGGAAATTTTTGAGATATATTGGGGAAGTGGCTCCACTGAATGTCTGATATACCGCCGGGAACAGTCTTAGATCAAGACTGCCGGGGATGCTTGTTAAGAATGTTTGTATACTCCACTGAGGAATGTTGAGATCTGCTGGGGATACCCAACTTCCTTAAGGCTGATAGAGTAGGCTAACTCTGCTTGGGGAGAGTATGTTGACTTGCTGGCTCATTCTCTGGGGAATTAAGATATCTTGGGTGTGCTCTTCAGCCGAACTTACCTTGGTACCTTGATGGACAGAGCAATTAGATCGCTAACTCATTATTGCCCCTGTTTCTGACGTTACCTGTAATTAATCCTTTGTTTCGCATGCAAATATTTATGAGTTAGCAATTATTGTCAAATGCATATATCACAAATTGAACATTGGACGTTCTTCGCAAAACAAAACAGGAAAAGGAAAAACAATTGGCAATTTGTCTGAAAAGTGAATTTGTATTGATTTTTTTGAATTTGCCTGTAAATAGGCGTTTATGTGCAAGAGGCTGACGTCCTAGTAAGAGGACGCCGCCGAGCAACAGAGTTTATACAACTCGTGAAAAGGAAAACAAAACAGCTATGTGAAAAGAATAATCCCACTGGGTTCCAACTCTGCTATCGCCTTTATATCTTCAAGCGTCTCATCACTTGGCTGCTCAGTTGAAGATGAAGCTGATTGATCGATGCCGTTTGAACTTGATGTTGATACCAGATTCTGGATGCAAAGTGATCCAATGAGACATAGTATTACACTTTATCCCTAACTTTTTCCTGGACCGCCCTTTCGGGTTTTCAGTCCACCGGGATACCCATTTTTGCCCAAGCCGCCTTTTCAGGTTTTCGACTTGCCGGGTGTACGGATTTTTTATTTATTTCATCCCTCATTTTGCCCGAACCCTTTTGGTTCGCCGGGAAGCCCTAATTTTTGCCTAGGTATGTCAACCTAGCGGGTCTTTTATCATGCGTAGTATCTTTTTACTATGTCTGCATTGGCGGGGTGAGGAAGGTCGTCACCATCCATGGTAGTTAAAATCATGGCTCCTCCTGAGAAGACATGTTTAACCACAAATGGCCCTTCGTATGTAGGGGTCCATTTGCCCCGGGATCACTTTGAGGAAGGATGATGCGTTTTATTACCAGATCCCCAACTTGATACTCTTGTGGTCTGACCTTTTTGTTAAATGCCTTGATCATCCATTTTTGGTACGTTTGACCATGACAAATAGCAGTGAGTCTCTTTTCGTCAATTAGGTTTAATTGATCAAGTCGTGTCTGGACCCACTCATCTTCGCTCAAACCTGCATCCTTCATTATCCGGAGAGAGGGTATCTGAACTTCAATTGGCAAGACTGCCTCCATGCCATATACCAAGGAAAAGGGAGTTGCCCCGGTTGACGTCCTTGCTGAGGTACGGTACCCGTGAAGAGCAAACGGTAACATCTCGTGCCAATCTTTGTAGGTCACTGTCATCTTCTGCACAATCTTTTTGATATTCTTATTAGCTTCTTCGACAGCCCCATTCATCTTCGGCCGATAAGGAGAAGAGTTGTGGTGTTGTATCTTGAACTGCTCGCAGAGCTCAGTGATCATCTTGTTATTAAGATTGGTACCATTGTCCGTAATGATCCTCTCAGGGACGCCGTATCGACAGATCAAGTTATGCCGAATGAACCGTGCCACCACATTCTTGGTCACTGTAGCGTATGAAGCTGCTTCTACCCACTTTGTGAAGTAATCGATCGCCACTAGGATGAAGCGATACCCGTTGGATGCCGTAGGTTTAATCTCGCCGATCATATCAATGCCCCACATTGCAAAAGGCCAAGGTGCCATCAAGACATTCAGAGGAACTGGAGGAACATGCACCTTATCAGCGTATATCTGGCACTTATGACATGTCCGAGAATGTTGGTAGCAGTCGGCTTCCATTGTGGACCAGAAATATCCCGCCCGAAGGATTTTCTTTGCCATGGTGTGTCCACTGGAATGTGTTCCGAAGGTACCTTCATGCAGCTCTGTCATGATTCTTTCTGCTTCAGTCTTATCCACACAACGCAGCAAGGTCGAATCATGGTTTCGCTTGTACAGAATGCCGTTGCTGAGGAAGAACTTTGTTGCGAACCTTCTCAGAAACTTTTTATCATTGATAGATGCACCTTCAGGGTATTCTTGAGCTTCTAGATACCTCTTCACCTCATGATACCAGGGTTTCTCAGTTACTACCTCAGCCTCAAGATCACAACAATATGAAGGTTCGTCCAGTTTCCAGATAATGATCCGGGGAGCCTCGTTGTCCCACTTGACTTTGAACATAGAAGACATCGTAGCCAACGCGTCCGCCAGCTGATTCTCCTCTCTTGGGAAGTGTTCAAAAGTTATCTCTGTGAAATGGGGGATCAACGTCAACACATATTCTCTGTAAGGAATAAGATTCGGATGTTTCGTATCCCACTCGCCTTTAATCTGATTGATCACGAGAGCGGAATCTCCGAAGACATTCAAAAACTTGATCCTTAAGTCAATCGCAGCTTGAAGACCCATGATGCATGCCTCATACTCCGCCATGTTGTTGGTGCAGTTGAAACATAGCCGGGCAGTAAGTGGAGTATGAGTGCCTTTGGGAGATATGATCACAGCGCCGATACCGTTACCCAAAGCGTTGGAGGCTCCGTCAAAGTGCATAGACCATCGGGATCCTTCCTCAGGTCCTTCATCCGGTCCAGGTACTTCACAATCAGTCACTATCATGATGCTCTCGTCTAGAAACTCGAAGTTCATTGACTGGTAGTCATCTACTGCCTGATGTGCCAAGTGGTCTGCCAATACACTTCCTTTGATAGCTTTCTGAGTCGTGTACTGGATGTCGTATTCTGTCAAGATCATTTGCCATCTTGCTATTCTCCTAGACAAAGCAGGCTTTTCAAATATGTACTTTATTGGATCCATCTTTGAAATCAATAAGGTAGTGTGAGTCAGCATATACTGTCTCAGCCGGCGAGCAGCCCATACCAAAGCCCAGCAAGTTTTCTCGAGCAGTGAGTATCGGGTCTCACAGTCGGTAAACTTTTTGCTAAGGTAATAAATGGCGTGCTCTTTTCGGCCAGACTCGTCATGCTGCCCCAGCACACACCCCATTAAGCTGTCAAGTACTGTCAAGTATAGTATTAGAGGTCTCCCTTCAACCGGTGGCATAAGAATGGGTGGTTCTTGGAGATACTCTTTGATTCTGTCGAAAGCAGCCTGACATTCATCGTTCCAACGTACTACTTGATCTTTCTTCAGCAGCTTGAAGATTGGTTCACAAGTAGCAGTTAGGTGCGAGATGAATCGGGCAATGTAATTCAGACGTCCCAGAAAGCCTCTGACTTCTTTCTCTGTCTTAGGAACTGGCATCTCTTGAATGGCTTTAACCTTGGCAGGGTCCACTTGAATACCCTTGTCGCTCACGACGAAGCCTAGCAACTTTCCAGATCTTACCCCAAAGGTGCACTTGTTCGGATTCAACCTATGCTTGTATAATTTCAGTCGGTCAAACAGGTTTTGCAGATGGTCAAGGTGTTCCTCCTCAGTTTGGGACCTTGCAATCATATCGTCGACATACACTTCGATCTCATGGTGGATCATGTCATGAAATAAAGCAACCATGGCACGTTGGTAGGTTGCCCCAGCATTTTTCAACCCGAATGGCATGACCTTGTAGCAGAAGGTGCCCCAATGAGTAACAAAGGTAGTCTTTTCCATGTCTTCAGGAGCCATCTTGATCTGATTATAACCTGAAAAACCATCCATGAAGGAGAACACCTTGTGCTGAGCAGTATTGTCAACAAGAACGTCAATGTGAGGTAGGGAGAAGTCATCCTTGGGGCTGGCCCTGTTTAAATCCCTGTAATCGACACACATTCTGACCTTACCATCTTTCTTTGGCACTGGAACCACGTTGGCAACCCACTGAGGGTAAGAAGTCACTGCAAGAAAACCGGCGTCAAATTGCTTCATAACCTCGGCTTTGATCTTCTCGGACATCTCTGGACGCATACGGCGGACCTTTTGCTTAACCAGAGGGAAGTCTTCCTTGGTAGGCAAGTGATGGACCACAATGTCTGTATCCAACCCAGGCATGTCTTCGTAGGACCAGGCAAAGATTTCCACATAATCATGTAACATCTGAATCAACCGTTGTTTTACGCTGAGCTCCAGATTGGCACCAATCTTAACTTCCTTTTTATCTGCCTCAGTACCCAGATTTACCGTTTCCACTGGCTCTTCATGTGGCTGAATGGCCCTCTCTTCCTGGAGTAGCAGTCTTGCAAGCTCAACAGGCACTTCGCAATCATCTTCACCTTCGTCTTCAGCTAAGTTGATCGGATTTTCGAAGCCATAATTGGCAGTAGCAGAGTCGTTACCAGTGAGATCCAGAGTGGATTGAAACCTGTATGAGTGAGTGTGTGTAAATATAGCTGTTTTGCAATATATAAAGAAAGAAAGAAAGGGAGCACAAGATTTGAAATGTGAAAAACGTCCAATGTCTTTATTCATGATATATGGAAATGACAAGTAATAAACCCTCACAAATGAAGCCACAGTGCCCCGGGTAAGACACCGGGCCGTAAAGTTCCAAATTATTGTTCATTACAAATTTAAAAAACAAAGGAATTCATTACTGAGTAACAAAAGTAACAGGTATGTAGTCTTTTGCAGTCCAATTGTTCAGTCCACCGTCGGTCGTCGGGTAGATCCAGCTATCAAACTCTGATTCCTCCGCATCGCCTTCAATAGCATTCACTCCCGGGTTGGTGATGAACACGGGAGGTCTTCCGATCCTTGCTTTGCGTACAACCCTCTGAGCCTCTGCAGTGAAACCCAGCCCAAATTTGTCAGTTTTAGGAGTAAAATCAGGGAGCCTGCCCCAGTTAGCACATTCACCTTTCTCAATTACAGCCCGGGCATCCTTCAAGGAGGCCATCTTCAAAGGAAAGTCTTCTTCAATTACTGTCTCAACTGACGCCAATGTTGGAGGTACCTCTTCAAAATGTTGAAAGGGGGTTTCAATAAACTCCCCGTCCATCTCTATATACCGGAAGGAATTCAGATGACTAACCATGTATTCTTCCTCCCCCTGCACAGTAACAATCTTCCCTCTGACAGGGTACTTGAGCTTCTGGTGTAGAGTAGAGGTCACAGCCCCAGCCTTGTGAATCCAGGGTCGACCCAGCAAGCAGGAATAAGATGGACGGATGTCCATCACATAGAACATTGAGTCAAATACTTGAGAACCCACACGAATAGGAATGTCTACCTCACCATGAACCATCCTCTTCGATCCGTCAAAGGCTCGGACAATGATGTTACTGGGCTTCAACTCCAGGCCCTCACAATCCAATCTGTCTAAGGCCTTCTTGGGCAATACATTCAGGGAAGAACCGGTGTCCACCAACACGTGTGCGAGAGTAGTGCCCCTGCATTCTATGGAGACATGCAGAGCATCATTGTGGTTCTTTCCCTTAGCGGTAAGATCAGCATCCGAGAAACCCAAACCATTGTCGGCGGTCAGATTGGCCACACAGCCAGTGAATTGATCCGCATATGTCTCTTGTGGCACATGGGCCATCTTCAGAAATGAGATCAGGGCCTTGGCATGGGCCTCTGAGCACAACAGCAATGATAGCATAGAGATCTTGGAGGGGGTATGCCCCAGCTGTTCAACGACATTGAAGTCACTCTTCTTGATTATCTTAAGAATTTCCTCCATCTCTTGCTGGGAGGCTTCAACATTGACAGTCTTCGGTGCCTCCATCCAGGCAGACTCATCATCAATCCCTTTGCCCAGAGTATTAGATGACTCGGCAGCAGGGGTAGAAACTGGATCAGAAGTGGAAACAGGCGCACTTGCAGGCGTAATAATAAGAGGTCTTCGGATAACTGGTGGCGCAATGTCAGGCGAGAAGAGCCTGCCACTGCGAGTAACTTTGGCGGGACCAGTGATGTTACTGATACCGGTGCTGGTGTTGAACTCCTGTTTCACTCCAAGCACATACACATCTTCCCCATAGTGCCATGGGACAACCTTGTCAGATTCATAGGGGAGGGGCCCCGGAACAGTAATAATGATGGGTGCAACAGACATGATTTTGACTGGCTTCCTCGGGGGAGCCTTGGTAGGATTATTGAAAATTGTGACGACAGATACTTCTTCAGCGGGAACAAAAGGAACAACGGTCTTCTTCAACAGAATTTCTTTGCTATCCATCAGGCTTTGGATACCTGATTTCAGCAACAGACAACCAGTAGGGGAAACAGAACACAAAAGGCAACCCTTGATACAACCCGGAAATAAACCGGCTAGCAACAGGTTCCTTTTAACAGTCAACAAAGGGGTAGCAACATCATCCACAGAAACGACATACAAGTCTTCCTCCATGACATTTACTCCATGCTGGGGCATAGGAGCAGTCACAACGTTGGGCCTCTCGGGCGCCTCAAATTGTATCTCCTTCGCATCGATAAGGTCCTGAAACTTATTTCTTAGGGCCCAACAATCATCAGTAGAATGCCCCGGGCTATCAGAGTGATAAGCACAGCGGGCATTTGGATTATACTTTGGAGAGGTCGTGTTCACAACCTTTGGAGCCTCTCTGACGGTTACCAAGTTGGTTGATAGCAGTTGCGGTAAGATCTGGGACAAGGTCATACTAAGCCGAGTATACTCTCTTCTGGGTCTCTCAGCCCTTGGTTGGTTGGGTTGCCGAGGAACGGCATCAGGCTTTGCAATTACCACCGCGTTGACAGCTTGGCAGCGTTCTGGTTTATTTTGCCATCTAGGCCCATACACAGCACTGGCCTCCTTTTTGAAAGGCTTCTTCTCAGAACTTGAGGACGCACCTTTCTGAATCTTCCCTGACTTCATACCAGCCTCTATCCTTTCCCCAGTCAGAATGAGATCTGTAAACCCTGCAGACGAATTACCAATGAGATGATTAAAGAACGGCCCGGATAGGGTCCCCAAGAACATGTCCACTAATTCACGGTCGGTTAATGGTGGCTGCACCCTGCCAGCCAGGTCCCTCCACTTCTGCGCATACTCTTTAAAACCTTCTCCCGATCCTAGCGACATACCCTGGAGTTGGGTACGTGTAGGAGCGAGGTCGGCATTATATTGATACTGCTTGTAAAAAGCAGTAGCCAAATCCTCCCAGTTACGAACCTTGGTCCCATCCAGCTGATAGAACCATTCGAGATGAGTCCCTGAAAGACTCTCCTGGAAGAAATGGATCCACAAGTTCTTGTCCACAGTGTATGGCTAAATCTTCTGCACATAAGATCTGAGATGTAACTTAGGGAAGGACGCCCCGTCATACTTTGCGAAAGATGGTGCTTTGAACTTGTGTGGGATCACCACACCAGAAGATAAACCCAAGTCTCCGAAATCCAAACCAGGTACTTGTTGAATTTCCATGGCATTCAGACGGTCTTCCAACTGCTTGTACTTGTCTTCAGCTGGAGGATACTGCTCCTCATTAAAATCAGTCTCGTTGTCAGAGACCAACGGACTAGGAACCCTTCCCCCCTGGGGACTGCCTTTTCCTACAGAAGAACCAGCTTGATCAGCCTCATTCTGCAGTGTGTTACCAAACCTCCTGCCAGTGTTGAACAATACAGTTCTCTTCTTCTTCTTCTTGACCAGCAGAGCCTTCAACTCCTCTTGACCTTGGGCCAAACTCATGATTAGCTCTTGGAACTGGGCGTTCTGAGCCTGAAGGGCCTTGATGGACTGCTCGGTAGATGATTCAGGGTTCATGATGCTGAAATAAACAGCGAAGAACATTAAGCAACCTGAAAAGAAGAGTACCTGTGATGCACATGGTGAATGGAATGCGTATGATTTATGTTTTCAAAGACAATCGGGAATCAACTTTGTAAACAAAAAGGAACACACTTCATTAGATTCAACTTTGAAATTTAAATTGTTCAACAGATTGCCCTTAGGCGTTACATAAAAAGTGAAAATACTGAAAAGGGAAGTAAAACTGTAAAAGAATGTCCAAAGTTCATCATTGATCCCAGGGTCTCCTCTTCTCAGTACGGATATAGTCATTCAAGGCCCGCTCGTTCTCCAATTGCTTGGTCAGCTTCTGGATCTTCAATTCCTGCTCGTTGAACTTTTCCCGATAAGAATCCCGTTCTTCTTGTAGTTGTGCCCAAGACCTCTTTAGTGTATCAATATCAGTAGGTATCTGAGGAGGGAGAACAGTTGGAGGAGCCCCATCTCTATCAGGATATTCAAGAATGACAGGTCTGACAGCTTCATATGGCATACCTAACTTCTGAGCACGGATGAGGACCCATTTGTAGTAGGCTTCCATAGGTAGAGAAGTCTTTGGTCCCAACTCTTGTGGGTCAGCTTTGTGAATTCTGTCCCAAGCCTTGATGAACCTACGACGCAGCTCGTCACTATCTACCTGAAACTCAAAACTGATGTGGGGCACCAACATCTCATGAGGCCCTGCTCTTCTGGCTCTTCCAAACTGGCGGAGGGCTAGACATGGATTACAAGAGATTCCTCCTTGGGTACCAATCAGAGGAACATTAGGATATTCTCCGCAACGATCAATAACAGCTACTTCATCCAAACCCCTGAAAGTCCAAATGATGTCATTATCAGTGAGAGACATTAACCTATGAGCCCAACCTCTTCCTTATTTGTTCTTCAGCACGAACTTAGGGAGGTGCGAAATAAACCACCTCACTAACAAAGGAATACAACACCACAGAGTTCCTCGTCTTCGGGCAGTACGAGCATAAAGTTGTTGCAGGATATCACCCAAGAGAGTGGGCACAGGGTTCCGAGACATGAAGATCCTTATGGCAGTGACGTTAATGAAGTTGTCAGGGTTAGGAAACAAAACTAGACCATAGATTAAGAGAGCCAGAATGTCTTCGTACGCCCTAAAGTCCAAGTCTTTCCAGAAACTATTAGCCTTACCAATCAGAAACTTGGCCAAGAAACCCTTGACTTTGCTTCTAGTCACCCAGTTGTCCATTACCTCCTTGTGGGTCAAGGGAAGGGCTGCAGCAATCTCCTCAAGCCTAAGAGTCTTTTCCCAACCAGTGAAGGGAGTCTGATCCAAGACAGGGATGCCAAGCAAATCAGAGAACTCTTCCAGGGTAGGGACCAGCTGGAAGTCTTGAAAGGTGAAGCAGTTGTACAAGGGATCATAAAACTGTGTCAGGACACTCGTCAGTTGTTGGTCCCACTTTGTCGTGACTAAACCGAGAAGAGAACCATGCCTCTGGATGAAAGAAGTAGTATTTGGAATTCTGCTAACCAATTCTTCAAGCAACTCAGGTGGGTGAACAAAGTTGAACCGGATAGTGTTCCTTCGCATAGGTATCATGATGTCCTACAAAACAGAGCAAAGGTGAAACCCTCTTGTCTTTGAAATGGTCAGTCCTTATGCAGGATGCATGCAATGTTTATGATGGCATGATGTTATGATAAAGCACACCACAAATATTCACAAAGGCAAACATGATAAGGCACACAAGTCACACAAGACAAGCCCTTAGAGTTTGGGCCAGCATGGGGTCTACGTATTACCCTCTTTCAGTTTGTTGGTTAAGACCTGTCCTATCAGAAGTAACTGGGTTCTAGAGGATCCCAATATCACTGACTACCCTCAATCGGTCATAACTCCAGCATCACAATCTTTTCTTGCGGCCAGAACCATCACGAGAGTTTAGCCTCAATGGGCGTAGCATACTTCTACTGTTCTATTGGCCAAGTTGGGTCATTTAAGGTTCTAAGGTCGGTTGGTGCTTAATGACTCCTCAGAAGACCCATATTCTCCTCATTGCGACACAAGGGATATCGGTACAGACCAAGGTGCCACACCAATGTAGCCATTGTTTCACCCGTGTCGGTCTACGCCGGACAAGTCCCTCACAGCTTATGCTACCTAACAGGGTATCCCCAGATCCGGGTTAGGATCTATGTAACTCCGATGCAGCCCACAATAATAAAGCAAACAAACACATCAATTGAAAACACAAGTATGAGCTATGCTAAGGTACACCTCACTTTAATGTCCCAAGCAGAGTCGCCAGTTCTGTGATCGGTGGATTTAGAACTGACTGTTTAACGCTGGTTCGCGAAATGTCGCGGAAGCAAGAGTCGCCACCGTCTTTTATTTTCTCCAATATGGACAGGACAAAAGCACAGCAAAATTCCTTGTGAGATAGTTTCTCGGTTCGGGAGGTAGATTTATAGAAAGGGAAGGTGTTAGCACCCTTTCTATCCATGGTTATCCATGGGCTCTTAGATACTTGCTCATTGTGTTTCCAAAAGTGTTTGCTTTTCAATTGTGAGTGGGTTTGAAAAAGTTTCGTTTAAAGATTTCAGATCGACTCTTGTATCAGTCCTCAAGAGTGTTTGCAAAATTGTTTTGAAAGCTTTTTGTAAAATGTCGGTTTGAAAAGAGTTTTGTTTGTTTTGAATAGAGCAAGTATCTATGAGTCATCCACCTACCCTAAGGAATTAGGCTGTGTAGATGTCCTTAAGGTAGTGCCATCCCACCATTGAGAGATAGGTAGCACCACCGTTGGAGGTGTTCGGGTCAATTCGTTTGTAGGGACAATGTGGTCACCAGAGCAACAGTAGGACACCTTAGAAGCTACCCTTATGCCATTGATCCTTTTTTAATCCGAGGTAACCATTTCGAGGCAACTGGATCATGGACATAAGGACTTACTAAAACGTCCTATACTCGACGACCACGTTTTGAAGGTAAGGCAACAGTGAGGCATACCCTAAGAGTGGTGTGTGAATTTGTGTGTTGTTTTCATGCCCATATTTATCTTTGATCAGGGCATTCATGAGCTACGAGTTATTTTTAATTAGCCATACATTCTTTCATGCAATTAGAATTTAAAAGTGCTGAAATTTAAATGCGGAAAGTAAAATCCTACGCTATTACAAGGCGCGGGTCTATACATCGCCAAATTACAAAGACCCGTTTGATAAAAAATGCGGAAAGTAAAACCTAGTTACTATTACATGGCTTGAGCAGTTACATAATATTCACAAGAAAATAAAATAACGTGCGAAAAGAATAAAAATAGAACGTCCGAGGGTTTTGACCCTTTTGAAATTAAATTGAATTAAAAGTTAATTAAGTATTTAATAAAAGAAAAGAAGTGTTTTTTATGGTTTTTGTATTTATGAAAGTAAAGAAAATTGAAAATCAAGAGAAACCTTAATTCTAAGTTGTTTTTAATTATTAATGAAATATATTAAAGTTAACCTAATTTACACTAATTAATTAATTTACATATTTATTTACAAAAGTAATAATTAATAATAATAATAATGAGAAAATTATTTATTTAAGAAAAAGATGAGAATGTTAAAAACCCTAATTTCTACATATTTTATTTATTTAGGAAAAAGATTAAAGTTTTAACCTAATTTAACTAAATTAATTATTTAACATTTATTTACAAAAATATTTAATAAGTAAATTAATTAACATATTTTAGTGTTTGATTTTTTATTATGAAAATTAATTATTGGTGAATTAAATAAAACAATTAAAACAAATTAAAACAAAAAGAAAAGAAAAGGAAGTTAAAAAATAAGATGCAAACATTGGGGGGTGTCTGGCCCTTTTTGGAGGTGAATTGGAGTGGTTTGGCCCAAGAACATGAAGCCTGTTTGACCTTTCCTGGTTGAGTGCACGTGGGTTGACTAGCGTGTACCATGGACTGCATTCAATGGCCCTTGGATTGATCATCAAGGGCGCGTGGCAAGACTGAGTGTGAGCGTGCATGGTGAGCCTTTTGATGAACACTGCATGGAAGCACATTAGGAAGAAAAATATGAAATATGTGGGGGACCTGGGAATCGAACCCAGGTCCCAAGGCTTGCAACACATGTCCACTACCAACTGAGCTGCTGTACGCGTTTGTTATTTGGATAGGCAAAGAACATAATATACAAAAACGTTAGTTAATGCTGTAAACAAAAAATCACGCGCCAGTATTTGAATCCCCCTATCATGTAATGACACGCAGGCTTCTTCTTTGTTTGTATACCTGCAACATAAGCAAATAGCGGGGATTTTAAACCCCCAAAAAAACAAAGGCCAGAAAATAGCGATTAGAGCATGCTGTAATATAAAAAGGGCGCGAGGTCATGGTTTGTCTCGTCTTCATGTCACGAATTCACCCATACAAGTTTGGTGGTCTGATTTTGCCATATGTGTAAAGCCCCAATTTAGAGCTTCTGAAACCCTAGAAAACGTTAATGGCAAATATCGTTTCAAGCATTGTTAGGACAATTAAATATTACCAATAGCTTCAGAACATTAATATTAGTGTAAAGCAACAAATAAAACATGTGAATAATGCATGAAAATTAGAAAACGATTGTGGACATGTTCATGAAGAAGACGATTCTGTTCTACCAATTCTTGGAGTATGGGGACTCGTTTTTGATTGCAATCGATTCCTAGCAATGTCAGGAATGTATTAGGATGCTTTTTGTGCTTTGAAACGCCTTGTAACTATGATTTCAGTTTTCAATTTTTTGATGAAATTCTGCAAATTCGTATGCAGCTTTTGAGCAGTCTTTCGTGTGCATTAGCATTAGGTTATGTTGTGCATATGTATCTGAATGGAATTAGGTCAAAAAGCCAAGCCCATAGTCCATGAATTAATGATTTTGATATTTGATTTTGTTCATATCTTTTCCAATCTTTTTCCATGCAATTCTTGCCAAATTTGGATGATATTGTCCCCTTGAGATGGTGCACGAAATCTCTTGCATATATGGAAGATATTTGCTGCACAAAAAAGATTTAAAAACATGATTTGATATTTTTCTCATATTTAAAACTAATTAAATGAATAAATAAGAATAAAAATTCAATTAATTAATTAATAATAAGAAAATAAATCCCTTTGAGCTTAATGGGTCGTGCATATGCTTTGGTTAATGATTCATGGAAGAATTTGTTGCCCATTAGCAATTTTGAAGCTTTTGAAGCAAAGTTGACTTTTCAAAGTTCCCAAAAATTTCCCAACTTCTCCAAGACATATCTTGCTCAATTTTGAAGATATAAACATGTTCTTGGACATTTTGGAAAGTTCTTGAAGTCCTCTAACCAATGCCTTTGGTCCCATGTCATTTTTATTTACCAATCTCAAGTTATGGTCTTTGACTTAAAGTGCCTTTTTGTTGACTTTTGAAAATGACCTATAATGTTTAAATTGATAACTTTTTGTGAGAGCATTTCTTGGACTTGGAGTGTGAAGATGAGTTGTAGGAAATGTCATTCTCTTCAAAATGAGCTTTGGATGGGATTTTTCTGATAAACCACGAAGAAGTTATGCCTTGGTCAATTTGCAGTTGACTTTTCAACTGTCCAAAAATAGAAACTTTTGCATCTTGAGACTTTTTGAGCCATACTTTGAGAATCATGATCAAGAATTTATCAAATGATGTTTGTGGCTTCAAAATAAGATGTTGACCAAATTTTTTGACTTTTGACTGTCAAATGACTATTTTGCCCCTGCAGTTGACTGTGGAGCATTTAGGGTTTTTGACTATGCAATTTGATGCTATGAGTCTTGAAACTTGGCATATGGATGCTTGACAATGTATGTAGGCATGTGGGACTTGATTGGACCCTTGAAAACCTTAATTTCTTTGCCAGAACCAAAACCCTAATCTTGACTGTGTTAGGAGGCAATTAGACTGTGCAACCCTTGAGAGATTTTGAACTATGATCTTGGCAAATCTTGAAGAATATGGGAGGGAAAATTTTGGGGGTACAACAGGTTCCTCTCAAAGGACAGCAGGTTCCCCCAATTTCTGAAGTGTTTGTCAGTACTGGTGTAGGCAAAGAAGGACAAGTTCTCTCCACAAATGTTGAAGGTGACGATGAAGATGTTTCAAGATTTATCTATCAAGTTGCGCCGGACCAGGAGCTCAGCAATTGGACTGCCGTGGACATCCCTGAAGTTGTTTTCCTTGATGTGTAATTTTCTGTTTCCACTTAAGTCGTATGTTCTGCCCAAGGCATACTGACAGCTTGTAGAAGGGGCCCCTTATGTTGCAATCTCCGTTTAACATTGAATGAAAAATCACACTTTTGTTAGAACAATGTTTGAATCTAGTACCCTATATTTAAGTTTTGATGATAGCAAAGTGAAAAGATATAGTAGTTAAATATTTCATGATTGAATTATATGCTGCCTAAAATTACTATGCTCTGATTTGCAGATATGCTGATTAAAATAAGCAAGATCACGTTCTCAGCATCAGAATATGTTTTCATACACCAGCATCAGAAGTTGCTGAATCAGAACGTCAAGATCAGATGATCAACGCTTGCACATGCTGAAGCTTGATGAACAGAACTGCGCGTAAAACACTCTGATACAGAATCAAATAGTTCATCAGCAGCGAAGCAGAATCAGAATGAGCCAAGCCAGATCGTGCATTGAAGAAGCAACGGTACTGTGCATTGAACGCTAATCAATTCCAACGGCCTCATTCCAGACAAGATCTGCTCAAAAAGGAAAGCTTGTTAATAGCATTGAATCAAGAATATTTGCATCAACGTTCATCTTCTCAAGTGCTATATAAACCAAGCTTCGAAGATTATCATGGCTAATGCTTCCAAACTCTCTACACGCACAAAGCTGAACATAATCTTCATCTACCAGTTTTGCTAAACCAACAAACTCTGATACTCCATTAGCGTTTAGCATTCTAAGTTTCTAAGCTTCATTTGTGTAAACATCACAGTTGTGATATAGTTTTTGTAGAAAACATTCACACACATTTGCTTATACCTTTGTAAGAAAGTGTTGCCTTGACAAACCGGATTGTGGTTTGAATCAAGAAGGTTTTAGCAGTTGCTAAAGCAGATTTGTATTCAGTTGAATATAGTGAATTAAGACCTCGTTGGAGAGAGGCAAAATCACCTTGACGGGTGGACTGGAGTAGTTTGAGATCAAACGAACCAGGATAAAAATACCTTGTCATTTGCTTTAAGATTCCAGTTTTACAATTCAACCCCCCCTTCTTGTGTTTTTCACCCCTTCAATTGGTATCAGAGCGCCTGGTTCTGAGCTAAAACACTTAACCGTGTCAGTACAAGATCCAGCGTCAGAAAAACACAATGGCAGGAAACAACTCTCATTTCAGCAATGACAACAATGAGGATAGAGACAGATTCAGCGGCAAACCTCCAGTCTTTGATGGAGAAAACTTTGACTACTGGAAAGACAGAATTGAAAGCTTCTTTCTAGCACATGATGCTGATCTGTGGGATATGGTGACAGATGGATACACGCACCCTGTGAATGCAACTGGTCAGAAGATTGAAAGAAAATCAA
Source organism: Vicia faba (assembly GCA_948472305.1). Lineage (NCBI taxonomy): Eukaryota > Viridiplantae > Streptophyta > Magnoliopsida > Fabales > Fabaceae > Vicia > Vicia faba. The sequence goes on from OX451735.1 coordinate 470,714,519, forward strand.
TGACTGATCAACAAAAGCGTGATTTCAAGAATCACCATAAGGCCAGAACCATCCTCCTCAGTGCCATCTCATATACTGAGTATGAGAAGATCTCCAACAGAGACACAGCTAAGAACATCTTTGATTCTCTCAGAATGACGCATGAGGGCAACGTTCAAGTCAAAGAAACAAAAGCTCTGGCGCTCATTCAGAAGTATGAGGCGTTTAAAATGGAAGAATCTGAATCCATTGAAACTATGTTCTCTAGATTCCAGATTCTGGTAGCTGGTCTCAAAGTTCTGGACAAAGGATACTCTACTGCTGACCATGTCAAGAAAATAATCAGAAGTTTACCCAAGCAGTGGAGGCCTATGGTTACTGCTCTGAAGCTGGCGAAAGATCTCAACAAAATCACTCTGGAGGAACTTATAAGCTCCCTCAGAAGTCATGAGATAGAGCTGGAAGCTGACGAGCCTCAGAAGCAAGGTAAGCCTATAGCTTTAAAATCTAACAGAAAATCTGAATCTAAAGTTTTGCAGGCAGTTGAAGAAACATCTGATGGATCCTCATCAGAAGAAGACGAGCTTTCCCTTCTCTCCAGAAGAGTAAATCAACTGTGGAAGCAAAGACAAAGGAAGTTCAGGAATCCCAGAAGATCTGATCAGAACGAGTCTTCTTCAAGATACAGAAGGACAGATTCTTCCTCTGGATACAGAAGATCTGAAGGCTCCTCTGGTAGCAAGAAGCCAAATACAAAAGACATCATCTGCTACGAGTGCAATGAGCAAGGACACTACAAGAGTGACTGTCCAAAGCTTCAGAGGGAAAAGCCCAAAAAGAAGTTTGGAAGAGAGAAGAAGAAAAGTCTCATGGCCACATGGGATGACTCTGACTCGTCTGAAGCTGACTCAGAATCAGATGATGAAAGGGCGAACATAGCGCTCATGGCTAGCATTCCAGATGACAGTGAAGCTTCTGACTCAGACTCAGAATCAAACACAGAAGAGGTATTTCCTAACTTCGCTGTTAATTTTACAAAGGCTGAACTTGCTGAAAGCCTCAATGAAATTCTGGAACGTTATCAGCAGATTAGAGCTAAATTCAGAGACCTGAAAAGGACTCTTGAATCTGACTCTAATAAGTCTGAGAGTCTCAAATTGGAAAACTCTGAGCTGAGAGATAAAATTTTAAAATTAGAAAACTCTTTACAAAACTCTCAGAAGGTACCAATTTCTGAAACTCCCAGCAACGCTGATGAGATCATCAAGGAGTATGATCATAGCTTCCAGAAGTTCCTTGCTAAAAGCATAGATAGAAGCAGAATGGCTTCAATGATCTATGGAGTTAGCAGAAACGGCAGGAAAGGAATAGGATACCAAGGTAAGGTTCCTACACCTAAGAATGTCATGGATTTAGTTATTAAACACACTCCTCTAAATTCACACTTTGTGTATGGTCACACACATGACATCAAATATACTAGTAGTAATCACTTTGTGAAACCAAAATTCAACCAGAGTTTTGGTAAAACTAACAAATCAGGACCCAAGAAGATCTGGGTACCTAAGGATAAAATAATACATGTTGCAGATATCTTTAGCAGCAAGTCAGAAACACCAGTCATGGTACCTGGACTCTGGCTGCTCACGACACATGACGGGAAGAAGGCATATGTTCCAAAGCCTGGAACTTAAGCCTGGAGGCCACGTTGGCTTTGAAGGCAATCAGAGGGGAAAGATAATTGGCTCTGGAACTGTAGGTAACGGAAATCTTCCCTCTATTAATAATGTTCTGCTTGTAGATGGATTGATGCATAACCTGTTATCCATAAGTCAATTAAGTGATAACGGTTATGATATAATCTTTAATCAAAAATCATGTAAAGCTGTTAGTCAGAAAGATGGGACTATCCTATTTAATGGTAAGAGGAAAAACAACATTTACAAAATCAAACTTTCTGAACTAAAGAGTCAGAACGTAAAATGTCTTCTGTCTGTTAACAATGAGCAGTGGATCTGGCACAGAAGATTGGGGCATGTTAGTATGAGAAGAATATCTCAGATTAACAAACTCAATCTGGTCAGAGGACTTCCAAATTTGAAGTTCAATTCAGATGCTCTGTGTGAAGCATGTCAGAAAGGCAAATTTGCAAAACCTTCTTTTAAATCCAAAAATGTTGTTTCTACCTCTAAGCCATTAGAACTTCTGCACATTGACTTATTTGGACCAGTTAAAACTGCTTCTGTCAGTGGCAAGAAGTATGGGTTAGTAATCGTAGATGACTATAGCAGATGGACATGGGTAAAGTTCTTAAGACACAAGGACGAGTCACACTCTGTGTTTGTTACCTTCTGTAACCAAGTTCAGAATGAAAAAGATCTTAGAATCGTTAAAGTCAGAAGTGATCATGGTGGAGAATTTGAAAATAAAGATTTTGAGTCATTCTTTAATGACAAAGGCATTCTGCATGATTTCTCTTGTCCTAGAACTCCCCAACAAAATGGAGTTGTAGAACGAAAGAACAGAACATTGCAAGAAATGGCCAGAACCATGATCAACGAGACAAACGTTGCTAAGACTTTCTGGGCAGAGGCAATAAACACAGCGTGCTACATTCAGAATAGAATCTCAATAAGACCTATTCTGGAAAAGACTCCATATGAATTGTGGAAGAACAGAAAGCCCAACATTTCGTATTTTCATCCATTTGGATGTACTTGCTATATGTTAAACACTAAGAATTATTTGAACAAGTTTGATTCTAAGGCACAGAAGTGTATTATGTTAGGATACTCTGAACGCTCAAGAGGGTACAGAGTATACAATACAGAAACATAGATTGTGGAAGAATCAATCAGTGTTCGTTTTGATGACAAGCTTGACTCTGAAAAGTCAAAGCAGAATGAAAATCTTGCAGGTATAGAAATTGAATTTGCAGGTTCTGAAGACAAGTCATCAGAAGCTCTCAACACAGACATTCCTTCAACGTCTGAAAGAAGCAATGCTAGAAATCCTTCATCTGTTGCTGATCAACCTCAGAAGAGAGTACCCAGAAGCAGCTTGGATCACCCAGAAGAGACTATTCTAGGAAGAAAGGAAGATCCAATCAGAACAAGAGCAAGCTTCAGAAACTCTGAAGAAACTCTTATGGGACTTGTGTCTCTGATTGAACCTTCTTCTATTGATGAAGCACTTCTGGATAATGACTGGATTCTGGCAATGCAAGAAGAGCTGAATCAATTCACCAGAAACGACGTATGGGATCTCGTTCCAAGACCAAAAGGATTCAACGTCATTGGAACAAGATGGGTGTTCAGAAACAAGCTCAATGAACAAGGTGAAGTCGTCAGAAACAAGGCACGACTGGTTGCACAAGGTTATAGTCAGCAAGAGGGGATAGACTATACAGAAACCTTTGCCCCAGTCGCCAGGTTAGAATCTATCAGACTCTTAATCTCATTTGCTGTTAATAGAGGCATCACTCTGTATCAGATGGATGTCAAAAGTGCATTCTTAAATGGTTATATAGAAGAAGAAGTTTATGTTCACCAACCCCCAGGTTTTGAAAATACAAAACATCCAGAACATGTTTTCAAACTGAAAAAGTCACTGTATGGTCTGAAACGAGCTCCCAGAGCTTGGTATGAAAGGCTAAGTAACTTTCTGCTTGAAAATGAATTCACCAGAGGGAAAGTGGACACTACTCTATTCTGTAAAACAGTTAAGAGTGACATTTTAGTCTGTCAAATTTATGTTGATGATATAATCTTTGGTTCTACTAATCCTTCTCTTGGAAGAAAATTTGCTAAGTGTATGCAGGCAGAATTTGAGATGAGCCTCATGGGGGAACTGAAATTCTTTCTAGGAATTCAGATCAATCAAACTCCAGAGGGAACTTACATTCATCAGAGCAAATACATCAGAGATCTTCTGAAGAAATTTGACCTCTCAGAATGTAAGCCATCAAAGATTCCAATGCATCCCACGTGCATTCTGGAAAGAGAAGAGGTAAGCAAAAGCGTAGAACAGAAAGTCTACAGAGGTATGATTGGTTCTCTCCTTTATCTGACTGCTTCAAGACCTGATATTTTATTCAGCGTATGTATTTGTGCTAGATTCCAATCAGATCCTAGAGAATCTCACTTAACAGCTGTTAAGCGAATTTTCAAGTATCTGAAAGGTACTACTAATCTGGGTCTGTTTTATAGAAAATCTAGTGATTACAGCTTAGTAGGCTACTGTGATGCTGATTTTGCTGGAGACAGAGTGGAACGCAAAAGTACTTCTGGAAGCTGCCAGTTTCTGGGAGAAAATCTGATCTCGTGGTCCAGCAAAAGGCAATCAACTATTGCTCTATCAACAGCAGAAGCTGAGTACATAGCAGCAGCTGGATGCAGCACACAGATGCTCTGGATGAAAAGTCAGCTTGAAGACTTCCAGATTTTTGAGAGTAACATTCCTATTCTTTGTGATAATACTTCTGCTATTTGCTTAAGTAAGAATCCTATTTTACATTCTAGAGCTAAGCATATAGAAATAAAACATCATTTCATTAGGGACTATATTCAGAAAGGTATTTTAAACTTGAAATTTATAGATACAGACCATCAATGGGCTGATATCTTTACTAAACCCCTTTCAGAAGATAGATTTAATTTCATTCTGAAACATCTCAGCATGAAAGTATGCCCAGAATGAAAATGTTTTAATTCCATGTATTTATCTTCAGAATGTAATTATATCACTGTGAACTTCTGATCAATCTTCTTTCAGAAAGATAGAACATGCAGATTGTATCAGATGCAAGTCTGAAGATCTGAGAGTCTAATCTCAAATACAGACGTACTGATCACTACATCAAACAAGTGTCATCCAATCATCAGCAAATCCCTGAAGCAGAACGCGTGCACGCTTCTGAGAAAGGAAAGCGCTGATTGGGTGCATTGAGACACATGTCTGGTAACCGTTTTTAAGTATCTTTCTCAAATCCCCCAAAATCAGCAAGCATTTAATGCAAAAGTAATCACGCTTGTTAATGGCAATCATTATTTTTTTCTCTCTCTTAAAAACGTTTAAATTTTTCAAAATAATTTTTGAAATCTTTATTTAAGCACATTATTCTTCAATCTTATTCTTTACGCTTTCTCATAATCTCTTAAGTATTCTCTGCATATTTCTGAGTTATCTTCTTAAAACTATTTTTTTTCATGCATGACATTCTCTATATTTTCTTCATTTTCTGATGTACTTTTGACTATGTTTTGACTATGTTTTGACTATGTGTGTGTAATGTTCTTTTGCTCTGAACTATTTTAATATAACTTGTTTTTCTGATCTAAATTGTTTTAGCACATCACTAACACTTTTTGATTGCTGACAAAAAGGGGGAGAACAAGAATGATATTTAAAATCAATAACGGCTAACTAAACAGAAACTCTCAAACATTCTAACTCTATTACTTGAAATGTTTTTTTGTTTTGTTGTTAAGTCTACAGGCACAAGGAAGCTCCGAACACTATGAAGACTAAGAACTAGAAGCTCATGTTGCTCTGATCAAATATGAAGTTCTGATATATGAAGCTCTGATTGTCCTATCACTCTGATCCTAAGCAAAGCTCTGACAGGAAAAGCTCTGAAGCTCTGCTTTCTGATAAGTCAAAGACCTATAATCTGATGCTCAAAGATAGAAAAAGATCTGACTCTGAAGAACACGCATATCAAAGGGAAGTAACAAACTCAGGGGGAGTATCTCTTAAACTCTGAATTCTCCGTACTTCTTATTCTGATACATAGCTCTGATAACTTTTCACGTTATTTTTCATTTAAAATATCCAGTTTTTGTCATCATCAAAAAGGGGGAGATTGTTAGAACAATGTTTGAATCTAGTACCCTATATTTAAGTTTTGATGATAACAAAGTGAAAAGATATAGTAGTTAAATATTTCATGATTGAATTATATGCTGCCTAAAATTACTATGCTCTGATTTGCAGATATGCTGATTAAAATAAGCAAGATCACGTTCTCAGCATCAGAATATGTTTTCATACACCAGCATCAGAAGTTGCTGAATCAGAACGTCAAGATCAGATGATCAACGCTTGCACATGCTGAAGCTTGATGAACAGAACTGCGCGTAAAACACTCTGATACAGAATCAAATAGTTCATCAGCAGCGAAGCAGAATCAGAATGAGCCAAGCCAGATCGTGCATTGAAGAAGCAACGGTACTGTGCATTGAACGCTAATCAATTCCAACGGCCTCATTCCAGACAAGATCTGCTCAAAAAGGAAAGCTTGTTAATAGCATTGAATCAAGAATATTTGCATCAACGTTCATCTTCTCAAGTGCTATATAAACCAAGCTTCGAAGATTATCATGGCTAATGCTTCCAAACTCTCTACACGCACAAAGCTGAACATAATCTTCATCTACCAGTTTTGCTAAACCAACAAACTCTGATACTCCATTAGCGTTTAGCATTCTAAGTTTCTAAGCTTCATTTGTGTAAACATCACAGTTGTGATATAGTTTTTGTAGAAAACATTCACACACATTTGCTTATACCTTTGTAAGAAAGTGTTGCCTTGACAAACCGGATTGTGGTTTGAATCAAGAAGGTTTTAGCAGTTGCTAAAGCAGATTTGTATTCAGTTGAATATAGTGAATTAAAACCTCGTTGGAGAGAGGCAAAATCACCTTGACGGGTGGACTGGAGTAGTTTGAGATCAAACGAACCAGGATAAAAATACCTTGTCATTTGCTTTAAGATTCCAGTTTTACAATTCAACCCCCCCTTCTTGTGTTTTTCACCCCTTCAACTTTCACATACAATTTTGTTCCCTGTCTTTTCTTTTACTTTTACTTTTTCAAAATAAAAATGGAAATACTTTTCTTTTCATATTCTAAATATTCTTTTGCACTTTCTAAAAATAAAACATAAAATCATCGGTCATGCAGATCCGTCTCGGACTCTGTTAGAAATGATAGTGCTATGGCTCCTTATATCCTTGAGAATTCAGTTGATCATGCTAACGGAGATAGTGAGGAAGATTGTGAAGTCCCTGATCATCTGGCCATATCAAGAAGAAACAGAAGTCGTCAATATCGGTACTGAACAGGTAAAGAGAGAAGTCAAAATAGGTGCCGCCTTGCAAAGTGAAGAAAATAAGGGGTTGATTGAGTTGCTTTGAGATTATGCTGACATCTTCGCCCGGTCGTATGCTCAAGCCAGAATGTCCTCCTGTAAAGAAGAAGCCAAGAATGACCAGACCCAACATGGCTTTGAAGATCAAAGAAGAAGTTCAGAAACAGCTCGAAGCAAGCTTCCTATCTGTGATAAATTATCCGCCCTGGATTGCTAACATTGTGCCTATACCTAGGAAAGATGGTAAGGTACGCATGTGTGTTGACTACCGGGACTTGAATAGAGCAAGTCCAAAGGATGATTTCCCATTGCCTCATATTGATGTATTGGTTGATAACACTGCTCAGTCTTTGGTTTTGTCCTTTATGGATGGGTCGACTGGCTACAATCAGATAAAGATGGCTCCCGAAGACATGGATAAAACAGCTTTCACAACTCCTTGGGGTACCTTTTTCTATAGAGTCATGCCTTTTGGCCTTAAAAATGCTGGTGCGACATATCAGCAAGCTATGGTGACTCTCTTTCATGACATGATTCATAAAGAGGTCGAGGTGTATGTGGACGAAATGATTGCGAAGTCACAGACTGAGGAAGAAAATTTGGTCCATTTGCAGAAGTTGTTTGATCATTTACGAAAGTTCAGGTTAAGGCTTAATCCCAACAAATGCACCTTTGGGGTTCGATCGGGCAAGTTACTTGGTTTTATCGTGAGTCAACGAGGAATTGAAGTAGATCCAGACAAAGTAAAAGCAATACAGGATATGCCGGCGCCGAAAAATGAAAAGGAAGTACGAGGTTTCCTTGGAAGGTTGAATTACATAGCCAGGTTCATTTCCCATCTTACTTCTACCTGTGAACCCATCTTTAAATTGTTACGTAAGAATCAGGATGTCCGTTGGGATGAGAGTTGTCAAGAAGCCTTCGAGAAGATTAAGCAGTATCTTCAAGAACCACCAATACTCATACCACCAGTTCCCGGGAGACCTCTCATTATGTATTTGACTGTGCTTGAAGGATCTATGGGTTGTGTGCTCGGACAACATGATGATACTGGACGAAAAGAACACGCCATTTATTACCTGAGAAAGAAGTTTACTGATTGTGAATCAAGGTACTCCTTACTTGAGAAGACTTGTTGTGCTCTTACGTGGGCATCTCGACGTTTGAGGCAGTATATGTTGACACATTCTACACTTCTGATATCTAAGATGGATCCGATAAAGTACATCTTTGAGAAACTAACACTTACGGGTAGATTGGCTCGGTGGCAAATGATTTTGTCTGAGTATGACATCCAATACGTCACACAAAAGGCTATCAAAGGTAGCATTCTTGCTGATCATCTCGCTCACCAACAATTGGAAGAATATCAGCCCATGAAGTTCGATTTTCCAGACGAGGATATTATGAAACTTGATGATAATGGAGGACCTGAACCAGGGGAGCGATGGACTCTCACATTCGATGGTGCGTCAAATGCTATGGGTCACGACATTGGGGAAGTTCTGACCTCTCTATGCAACACTCATATACCTTTCACTTCCAGATCATGTTTTGATTGCATGAATAATGTCGCTGAATACGAAGCTTGTGTGATGGGCCTTGAAGCAGCCATTGATTTGAAGATCAAGATTCTTGAAGTTTATGGGGACTCTGCCTTAGTGATACATCAAGTACAGGGTGATTGGGATACACGACACCCTAATTTATTTCCATACCGGGGTTACATATTAGAGTTGTTTCCCGCTTTTGATGAGGTCACCTTTGAGCACATTCCTAGAGAAGCAAATCAACTAGCAGACGCTCTGACCACTTTAGCAGCAATGTTCAAAGTCAGTTACCCAAATCATGCACCCAATATAAGGATCTGTCGTTACAAGGAGCCAACACATATTTTCCTTGCTCATTGTCTCACAACTGAAGATGTATCAGGCGAAAGGCCGTGGTACTTCGACATCAAAAGATATCTTGAGAAGCAAGAGTACCCCGAAGGTGCTACAATTTATGATAAGCGGACTCTTAGAAGGTTGACATCTAAGTTTTTACTGTCAGGAGACATTCTGTACAAGAGAAACTATGATTCGGTTCTGCTCAGATGCATGGATAAACACGAAGCAGAATCCATTATACGAGAAATACACGAGGGATCTTTGGGGACTCATGCCAGTGGGCATTCCATGGCCAAGAAAATCCTACGAGCAGGTTATTTCTGGATGACGATGGAAAGCGACTGTTGTGTATATGCCAAAATGTGCCATAAATGTCAGGTTTACGCAGACAGGATACATGTTCCTCCCACTCCTTTGAATGTGATGACTTCACCATGGCCCTTTGCAATATGGGGCGTCGATATGATTGGGAGAATCGAGTCGAGTGCTTCAAACAGACACAGGTTTATCCTCGTTGCTATTGACTACTTCACCAAGTGGGTGGAAGTGGCTTCGTACAAGAATGCGACCAAGCAATTTGTCACTCGTTTAATCAAAAGAGAGATCATTTGTTGTTATGGAACTCCTAACAAGATCATCACTGATAACGGGTCAAATCTCAACAACAAGATGATGAAGGAAATGTGTGAAGAGTTCAAGATTGAGCACCATAATTCATCACCTTATCGACCGAAGATGAATGGGGAAGTTGAAGCCGCTAACAAGAACATAAAGAAGATCGTTCAGAAAATGGTGAGAACGTACAAAGATTGGCATGAGATGTTGCCTTTTTCCCTGCATGGCTATCGAACTTCGGTGCATACTTCCACTGGGGCAACTCCGTTTTCACTAGTCTATGGTATGGATGCGGTACTCCTGATCGAAGTGGAGATTCCTTCCTTAAGGGTTCTGATGGATACTGAGGTTGATGAAGCTGAATGGATTCAAACAAGACTCGACCAAGTCAATCTCATCGAAGAAAAGCGCCTTGTAGCCATTTGTCACGGTCAGTTATATCAACAGCATCTCAATAGAGAATTTTACAAAAAGATTCGGCCTCGTGAGTTCCACACAGGTGACCTGGTCTTAAGGAAGATTCTCCCAATCCACACTGATCCAAGAGGCAAGTGGTCTCCCAACTGTGAGGGACCGTACATCATGAAGAAAGCTTTCTCAGGAGATGCTCTAATCCTGATAAACATGGATGGGGAAGACATTCCGCTTCCAGTCAATTCAGACTCAGTCAAAAAATACTATGCATAAAAGGACCCGCTAAGTCGAAAACCCGAAAGGGCCGCTTAGGCAAAAGTTATGGCTAAAAAGAAAAAAATAATAATAACCCGCTAAGTTGAAAACCCGAAAGGGCGGCTTAGGCAAAAATGGGTGTTCCGGTGGATTGAAAACCCGAAAAGGCGATCCAGGAAAAAATTAGGGACAAAAAGAGCGAGAGACTGCAGTTTGAAGACTCTTCACGTACACCCTCCTAATGCGGGATGGATCAATCTAGCTATTATCCTTTGGAAGCACGGCACTGTGATGACCCAGGATACAGGAACTATAGCAATATCAGCTTTAACGGAAGTTTGAGATTTTCTTATTGCCATTTTACTCATTCTATTTCTTTTCTTCTCCGCAAATTCCTCATTTAGGAGTTGTTTCTATGTATGAATTCCCATTCATGGGCCCAAACTCATTAATAAAAGTAAAAGTTTTCCCTTCCATTAAAAAAATCTTTGTTTTGTTCTTTTACTTTATTTTTCGTATGCGAATTGTGATTTAAATCTTTGTTAAGCATTGCATTGAAAATAATAAGTCAATAATAATCACAAGCTAAGATGTGAAACACTACATTACATGGATAGGAAGGCATCCCAAGGGAAAGCCGTGGCATTTAAGTGTTTGCTCTTCTGAGCTGGTAGCAAGTCATAACGGTCGCCTTGACCAAGCTTTCATCCTTGTCGCCTCCTTACAATCGATCGAGCACCCTTATTTCTCCCACACGGAGAGACTTGGGGCATTTGATGAGATCCATGTCTCTATTCAGTCACTCACAAGTAGTCCAATAGGTGAAGGAAGTCAGATCAAGTCATTTCTCCTCAACAAGATTTAATCCCCCAATGAACTCGACAAGGCTAACTTTGCTCTCTCAAAATTTCAAGCACCAATCCATATTAGTACCTCAAGATGATGAGCAATAGATCCCAATGAGCTTTTGGCACTTACAATAATCATCACGACATATTACATTGCATCCTCAAATGCATAGCACATCCATGGATCATCATGTCACACTTCAAATGCATATGAAGCATGAGTCAGATTTGGTACCTCGCTTGAAAGCCCCAAATCAATCCCATATCAACAAAACATCCCCACAAAGAATTTCGTCCTCATAATTCCCAGTTAACATCTCTTATTACACTACCAACTAAAATAAACCATGGTTCCAGTACGTCATATTCCCCAACTCTCAATACTCACGTTATCTTTGCTAGGGTCGTAGGTTGCTCGTAGGTCTTACCCTCACGTTATCTTTTCTAGGGTCGTAGGTCACTCGTAGGTCTTACCCTCACATTATCTTTTCTAGGGTCGTAGTTCGCTCGTAGGTCTTACCCTCACGTTATCTTTTCTAGGGTCGTAGGTCGCTAGTAGGTCTTACCCTCACGTTATCTTTGCTAGGGTCGTAGGTCACTCGTAGGTCTTACCCTCACGTTATCTTTGCTAGGGTCGTAGGTCGCTCGTAGGTCTTACCCTCACGTTATCTTTTTAGGGTCGTAGGTCACTCGTAGGTCTTACCCTCACATTATCTTTTTAGGGTCGTAGGTCGCTCGTAGGTCTTACCCTCATGTTATCTTTCATAGGGTCATAGGTCACTCGTAGGTCTTACCCTCATGTTATCTTTGCTAGGGTCGTAGGTCGCTCGTAGGTCTTACCCTCACGTTATCTTTTTAGGGTCGTAGGTCACTCGTAGGTCTTACCCTCACATTATCTTTTTAGGATCGTAGGTCGCTCGTAGGTCTTACCCTCACATTATCTTTCATAGGGTCGTAGGTCACTCATAGGTCTTACCCTCACGTTATCTTTTCTAGGGTCGTAGGTCGCTCGTAGGTCTTACCCTCATGTTATCTTTTTTTAGGGTCGTAGGTCGCCCGTAGGTCTTACCCCCACTTTACCTTTCTCTTGGGTCATAGATCATACGTCTATCTTTACCCGTTGTCTTTACCTTTCTCTTGGGTCATAGATTATACGCCGATATTTACCCATTATATTTACCTTTCTTTTTGGGTCATGAAATACCGCTTGATAGATTCTCTGTCGTTATCAAGTTCTACTCATTGTATTTAAGTTATCATTTTGTCAAGTAATTCTACTTTCAGTCATCACGACATCGTCAACCATATCCTTTCAGCCACTTTACCGCCCACTCCCTCGAGAACCTTGTATTGGCACCGTTACCCCAATACGAGCTACCATTGTTCAACCATGTTTATCCATCATGACCAGTCCACCAGAAGACCAGTTTGTCTTTCCCCAGCAGACATTCACACTAATAAATGACACCCACACCATCTCTCCCGGGAAAATTTTGGGTCCTGGTATTTAATCATCTTCCGCCTTAAACTTTCAAAAGGCTGACGCCAATCTCACATTCAGGTTTAAGACGATTAAATAGGGGCAGCTGTCGTACCCCAAATTTTCCCTATCTCTTTTACTTTTGTATGGCTTTAAACTTTGCATCCCATTTGCACCATTTTTTTACTCAGTCATTTGCATATCCCGCATCTCATGGAATCAAGCGACTTAGTTTGAGGTATTAGGGTTGTGCCCTCTTTATGCCTAATTTTGTTTTGAAGTTCTCTTATCAGGTAAAAGGGAAACACATCTTGTTCTCGATTAGTGGATCGTGGGATGGATTTTTGGGATATCATGAAGTTTTTGTCATCAAGTTTCAAGTCTTGAATCACAATTTTCCAAGAAAGTCATGCACAAGGGCAAAATGGTCAAATGCACTCTGAAAAGTCAAACTTTGACTTTTGGTAAAAAAATCAAGTTTCAACAATTATATTTCATCAAGACAAGAAATTGGTTCATCAAGAAGTCAAAAATCATAAACTACTTTGAGAAAAGAAAGGAATCATTTTTTAAATACTTGGAAAGTTTTCTAAGTGGTAAGAGATTTCAGAACTTCTGGGCCAAATTCCACGCAAGTGCAATCAGAATTTGCAAGGACGGTTCAGAACATGGCTCTTCAGCCTCCACGCAAGTGCAATCAGAATTTGCAAGGACGGTTCAGAACATGGCTCGCCAGTCAGAAGATAACTCCTCAACATATGGAGGTTACGTTCCACGCTTCAGTCAGAACATATGGAGGCTTTGTTCTTTGATCAGAACATGACTCCTCAGAGTTTCATTCTTCAGCACATAAAGGCTATGTTCTGCTTTCCATTCAGAACATCATCAGACCCCAAAACCTCGTTCCACCCAACCTGCTGCCCTTCTAAGGCACAGTCCTGCAACCAACTGCCATAACACTCCAAATTGCTGCTGACCCAGTCCATGCCTACACTTTCTCAGACCCCATATTTGCATCAAATTAGCATACCAAAACTGTGATTAAAAAGCAAAGGAACAGTAGGCCAAAAGTGTTCAAAAACTCATTTGTATTTCCCCCCAAAACCACAACAAATCCATCTATAAATAGTTTGTTCCATCACACGTTCAAAGGGGCTGAGTTTTGAGAGAGAGGCTTGGTTTTGAGAGAGAGGCTGGCTTTTGAAAGAGAGGATTATCAAATACACGAAAAAAAGAGAGAAAAAAAGAAACACTCAAACACTCATAAACTTAAAATTTTCCAGATCAAAAAACCTTTGTTTTCCCCTTTGAAACAAAGAACTTAACATTGTTGTTTCCTGTTCGTGCAAACCCCAGAACATTCAAAGGCCGTAGCTCAAAGCTCCAAACACGCTCCAGGTTCAAGGTAAGTCTTTCTGACTTTGCTTGTTTTTCATTCTGAACATCATTAACAAGTAAATATCATAGTATTAATGTTGTCCATATCAATGCATAAGTAGAAAAACCGTGGATCAGAGTTTCTTGATTAGGGCTAGACTCAGACTTAGATTTAGAACTTCTGTAAAATGTTGTGCTTTTTATCCTTCTGATTTGATGTTTGCTGAAAACTGGTTAAGATACTGTTGTGCTGATTGATATAAGGAAAGATTTGAAATGTAACACAGAACTTCTGTTTTTCATTCACTATTCCAACACACAGAACTTCTGAGTTCTACTCACTGTTCCAACACAGAACTTCTGAAATTTCCACTCACTGTTTTAATACATTAGAACTTCTGGATTTTTTTCACTGATTTAGCACAATATTAGAACTTCTAGATTTTTTCTCATTGATTTAGCACAGCATCAGAACTTCTAGATTTTTTCTCACTATTTCAGCACACACAGAACTTCTAGGTTTTCTCACTGTTAGCACATTATCAGAACTTCTAGATTTTTTCTCATTGATTTAGCACAATATCAGAACTTCCTGATTTTTTCTCACTGTTAGCACAACATCAGAACTTCTAGGTTTTCTCACTGTTAGCACAGCGTCAGAACTTCTAGATTTTCTCTCACTATTTCAGCACACACAAAACTTCTAGGTTTTCTCACTGTTAGCACAACATCAGAACTTCTAGATTTTTTCTCACTATTTCAGCACACGCAGAACTTCTAGGTTTTCTTACTGTTTTAACACAACACAGAACTTCTGATTCACTCACTGTTTTAGCACAACGCAGAACTTATGATTCACTCACTGTTTTAACACAACACTGAACTTCTGAGTTCTCCTCACATGTCAAATACACAGAACTTCTAATTTTTCCATTCACTATTTTCAAACACTCAGAGTTCTTGATTTTCACATGCTGACAATACATTGAACTTCTAAAGTTTACTTACTGTTTTAGTGTAATACAGAGCTTCTGACTTGTGGCCCACTGTCTGAATACCACCCAGAATTTCTGTGTTTTCCCTCTAACATTTCTTGCAAGACCCCAGAGTGTACGGATTTAGAACCTCTGATGCCCACTGACGTTTCATTCTGAGTCATCACGCTCCTGACTCCAGAACTTCTGATCCATATGGTTTCGCTCGCAGCAACACGCTTTTTTTCAACTCTTTCATTTAGTTTCCTTTTTATCCTTTTTTATATTACCTCATTTTTTAATATTAACATAAAAAGCCATAAAAATATTTATAATTTAAGTTTCCTTATTTGTTCAAACCATGAAACCATACCTTAGGTAGCTCCATGAGGCGATTAAACCCCGTTCTGACCGCCTTATGTCAAAATAGACTTTTAGTCCACTCGTACATAATATACAATTAGATTTTTAGTTTCCCTCTTAACCTTTTTCTTTTGTAATTAAAACTCAACTGTCACAAATCAAAAATCCAAAAACACTTTTAATCATTACTAGAATTTATTTTAAAACTCGCAAAATACTCAACCAATTAAAGCTTCCCCCAAGGGCATGTTATCTCCGTTCTACCGCGATACTGGCTGTGCCTATTGCTAGAATATGTGCGTTAATGTCTCCCACTAAAAAACACAAACAAACAAACTATTTTCTAGAGGAACTACGGTGTTCTGATTCCTTTATTGGATACGTAGGCAAAGGGTCACGAAACCCTCACGAACGCAATAATAAAAACCTTTCATTTCTCCTTAAGCAAGCATAGTTATAGATAAATACACCCTTTAAGACAAGCAAACAAAATGGATCCCGTTGGGTACAACGGATGTGAGGGGTGCTAATACCTTCCCCTTGCATAACCGACTCCCTTACCCTTTCTCTTGGTTGCAAGACCATCTTATCCATTCCCTTGTGGTTTTATCGATATTTCCCCTTCCTTTGGGATAAATAAAGTTCGGTGGAGGCTCTGTGTTTTCTGTCGGTAGCTTCACACCATGGAGGCCGATTGTTATCAGCACTCTCAAACTTGTCATAAATGCCAAATTTACGCTGATAAGGTGCATGTGCCTCCAGTCCCCTTAAATGTTTTGATAGCTCCGTGGCCCTTTACAATGTGGGGCATTAACATGATTGGCGAAATCAGGCCCACCGCTTCCAACGGGCATCGTTTCATCTTAGTAGCCATTGATTACTTTACAAAATGGGTTGAAGCAGCCTCTTTTGCTACTGTGACCAAGAACGTCATGGCACAGTTCATCCGACACAATATGATATGTCGATATGGTGTACTAGAGAAGATTATTACCGACAATGGTACAAATCTCAACAACACGATGATCACCAAGCTCTGTAAACAGTTCAAGATACAACATCATTACTCTTCTCCCTACCGGTCGAAGATGAATGGCGCTGTTGAAGCAGCTAACAAGAACATCAAGAAGATGGTACAAAAGATGATGGTGACGTACAAAGACTGGCATGAGATGTTACCGTTCTCCCTTCATGGGTACCGTACCTCAGCACGGACGTTGACAGGGGAAACACCCTACTCTCTGGTATATGGCATGGAGGTGGTACTACCCATTGAGGTCCAGATCCCTTCTCTGTAAATTATGAAGGATGCAGGTCTGAACGAAGATGACTGGATCCGAACCCGACTCGATCAGTTAAATCTAATCGATGAAAAAAGACTCACTGTTATATGTCATGGTCAGACGTATCAAAAGTGAATGATCAAGGCTCTTAAAAAGAAAGTCAGGCGTCAAGAATATCAAGTCGGGGATCTAGTAATCAAGCGCATCATACTGCCGCAAGGTGACCCCAGGAGAAAATGGACTCCCACATACGAAGGGCCATTTGTGGTAAAAAACACTTTCTCGGGTGGAGCCATGATTCTAACCACCATGGATGGTGATGACCTCCCTCACCCTATCAATGCAGACATAGTGAAAAGATACTACGCATGATAAAAGACCCGCTAGGTTGACTGGCCTAGATAAAAAAAGGGCTTCCCGGCGAACCAAAAGGGTTCGGGTAAAAATAAGGGATGAAAATGAAAAAATATGTACACCCGGCAAGTCGAAAACCTTAAAAGGCGACCTGGGAAAAAAAGGGTATCCCGGTGGACCGAAAACCCGAAAGGGTGGTCCAGGAAAAAGTTAGGGATGAAAAGCGTATCACAATGTCCCATTGGATCACCCTGCGATCTGACCTCAGTATCAACTATCAAACTCAAACGGCATCAATCAATCTAATCAGTTTTGGACAAGCGGCAAAGTGAGGAGATGCTCGAAGTCATAGTGGCAATAGAAAATTTGAAACCCAATGGGATTGTTACACATAGCTGTTTTCATTTCGTTGTACACAATACTGTATATTCATTTTTGTGGCGGTGTTCTCTTACTAGAGCGTCAGTTTCCTTGTACAAAAAGGCCTGTTATAGGTCAACTTCAAAAATTAATACAAATCATTTTACAAAAACTACTTGTTTTTCTTTTTCTGTTTTGTTTGCAAGGACGTCCAATGATTTATTCTTGACATGTGCACTTGAATACGATTGCTAGTCACAAATGTTTGCATAGAAAAAAGAAAGACAATTGCTCAAAACTTAAGAAACAGAGACAACAACTAAATTGTCAAACCCGACAGTTACCCTGTCCAGCAGGTGCCAGGGCAGAGACAGCTTTGGAGCACAATCATCAATACATGTGATCATGTAACATTTGTATTCCCCACAAAGTAAACAAAGCCTCGATATCAGTTCTCTCAGAATGGGAAATAATCCCCTAGCCAGGGTCGTCCAGAAACCTGACACCTATGTTCTGCGGCCAGATTTTCGTAATCACAAATTTTCCACCATGATTTTCGAATCCCCCCAGGCAGAGTTTAGTTCTATGGATGCAGGAGCTCAATCCCCGACAAAGCCCATTACTTCAGCTACATAAGTCCACCTTCCTACAAAGTCATTCCTCCCGCAGAGTTACTCTCATACTGGGACTCTCCTCGGCAAAATACTCACGAACAACAAAAAAATAAACTCTAGCACAGTCATTTCCATTCACTGTCCCCAAACCAAGATTCGTAATCCCGGGCGAGTCAATAAATTTCATCCCCAATTGAGTTTATTTCCTCCATGACGGCAGGTCTACCAACAAAATATCTCTTCCCCCTAAGTTTGGTCCCCGCAGAGTTATTCTCCAACATCTCCTCCTGATAGAATATTCGCGAATCTCCAGCAACGGCCAGGGATTTATTTTCCCAGATGTAAGCATACCCCGATAGCATTTCATGAACATACATCATGACATACACATACATAACACGCACAGCATAATCTCATTTATTTTGAGAACATCATCTCACAACGCATTTCATGCATCGCATTTGACTAACCCTGTTATCTTTTCAGGAAAGATAGTTATCACCAACAATTCCAGCAATTATACATGTCATATCTGCAAGCAATCAAGGGAAAATCAGTTCCCGAAACCAAACGAGCGCTACTACCCAGGCTCTCATCTCGAAGTAACCCTACTACCCAAGTTCCTTCCTACAAGCCCTACTATCCAGACTTTCATCTCGAAGTAAACCTACTACCCAGGTTCCTTCCCACAGGCCCTACTATCCAGGATTTCATCTCGAAGTAACCCTACTACCCAGGTTCCTTCCCACAAGCCCTACTATCCAGGATTTCATCTCGAAGTAACCCTACTAACCAGGTTCTTTCCCACAAGCCCTACTACCCAGGCTTTCATCTCAAAGTAACCCTACTACCCAGGTTCCTTCCCACAAGCCCTACTACCCAGGCTTTCATCTCGAAGTAACCCTACTATCCAGGTTCCTTCCCACAAGCCCTACTACCCAGGCTTTCATCTCGAAGTAACCCTACTACTCAGGTTCCTTCCCACAAGCCCTACTATCCAGGCTTTCATCTCGAAGTAACCCTACTACCCAGGTTCCTTCCCACAAGCCCTACTATCTAGGCTTTCATCTCGAAGTAACCCTACTACCCAGGTTCCTTCCCACAATCCCTACTACCCAGGCTTTCATCTCAAAGTAACCCTACTATCCAGGTTCCTACCCACAAGCCCTACTATCCAGGCTTTCATCTCGAAGTAATCCAGTCCCAGGTTCCTTCCCACAAGCCCTACTACCCAGGCTTTCATCTCGAAGTAACCCTACTATCCAGGTTCCTTCCTACAATCCCTACTACCCAGGCTTTCATCTCGAAGTAACCCTACTACCCAGGTTCCTTCCCACAAGCTCTACTACCCAGACTTTTATCTCGAAGTAACCCTACTACCCAGGTTCCTTCCCACAAGCCCTACTACCTAGGCTTTCATCTCGAAGTAACCCTACTATCCAGGTTCCTTCCCACAAGCCCTACTACCCAGGATTTCATCTCGAAGTAACCCTACTACCCAGGTTCCTTCCCACAAGCCCTACTATCCAGGCTTTCATCTCGAAGTAACCCTACTACCCAGGTTCCTTCCCACAAGCCCTACTATCCAGGCTTTCATCTAGAAGTAACCCTATTACACAGGTTCCTTCCCACAAGTCCTACTACCCATACTTTCATCTCGAAGTAACCCTACTACCCAGGTTCCTTACCACAAGCCCTACTACCCATGCTTTCATCTCGAAGTAACCCTACTATCCTGGTTCCTTCCTACAAGCCCTACTACCCATGCTTTCATCTCGAAGTAACCCTACTACCCAGGTTCCTTCCCACAAGCCCTACTATCCAGGCTTTCATCTCGAAGTAACCCTACTATCCAGGTTCCTTCCCACAAGCCCTACTATCCAGGCTTTCATCTCGAAGTAACCCTACTATCCAGGTTCCTTCTCCCTTGTCTCCAGACAACAGTTTACACACTGTGAGGCCTGGACCCGACCAAATACGGTCAATTCCATGTTTCCCCAGGCATAAATAAACATTCCTCGGCAAGGTCCCCCTCAACTGCAGGTACAGGAATTCTCGACAAGGAATCTCTTACGCAACCAATCTTTTCCGGATGGCATCTTTAAGCCCATCTCCGACGATTCCCCGTCACTTTCCAAATGGAATCTTTAAGCCTATTCCCTATACCCTCGATCATCACATCACCGAGTGCAAATTTTTGGGAACTCTAATGTCCAATCATCTTCCACCTTTAGATCACGAAAGGCTGACCAGCCAATCTACATCCTCAGGCTTAAGAAGATTGAACATGGGAAACTGTTGTACCCCAAAATTTGCCCTCTCATTTCCTAAAGGATCACCCTGGATCCCCAGGTTTTTCTTCCATCCATTTCCCAGCCTTGAACTACAAATTTTTCAAGAAAGTTATTCACAAGGGTAAAATGGTCATTTGCACACTGAAAAGTCAAACCTTGACTTTTAGACCAAAATCAAGCCTCAAGAATTATATTTCATCAAGACATGTTGGAATGTGAGATTTGTTTCATAAAGATATTCAAAAGTCAATTTACTCTGGAAAAAGTCAAATTTCTAAATACTTGGAATTTTCATTAGTGTTTAAGAAACATGACAAACTCAGAACTTCTGATCAGATTATCACCATAATGCAAGCTGATTCTGGAAGAACTTCTGATACAATTGTTATAGATTTCAGTGAGATCTAAAACCTTGCAGAACATAAATTCTCCTAGAAATGCTGGGATTCCAAGTTATAACTCCTCAGAGACACGTCTTTGAAACTAAAACACTCAGTAAATTCTGGATATTCTCAAGACAGAGTTTGGTCAGAACTTCTGGGTTAGTTTTTACAAAGCATCAGTCAGAGTTTGTAAGGATAATTCAAGAAGGTTACAAGACGTGTTGCAAGCTTCCTGGAAAGTCTGAGAGCTCCTTCAGAACATGCTGGAGCCAAAAGATAAAAGGATCAGAAGGTTGGATGCTACACTGAAGCAGAACTTCTGATCTAGAATTAAGAAATGATGCAGAATTTCACATGGCAGAATTTATGGTTTGTTAAATTTCATCATCATTTAATGCTCACAACCACTTTTGAGTTTTTATCCAAAGGACTTCCCCCACGTGTACCCCTACTGTCTTGGGAAAGCAAGCTTTTGTGGAAAAGTGTGCTAGGCCCATGCACTGCTTTTGTTTTTCCTTAATTCATGCTGACAAATCCAGCTTAGGCGCTGCTAAACCTACTAACCATCCTACTTTGTGCCTTGAACCATGCTTGTTTAAGCTCACTTCAAGAGTAAGTCAGCGTCTAGCATATGATGTTGGTGCCACTTGACCTCTCCAAACTACAAAACCATCGCCTATAAATTGAACTTCATTGGCCATTAAAAAGGGGTCAGAAATTTGAAAAAAATAAAAGCCTTGAACCCCTGCTTAAAATTCCAAGAGTCCAAAAACTGTAAACACAACATACAAAAACTTGTTAACTTTTGATTCCTTGCATTCAAACACCATTTGTTCTCAAGTGTTTCTTGACTAAAACCATCCACACAGTTTTTGATTCACATATTAGAAGCTATCCTAACTTATGTATTCATACTGTAATACATTCTCCATCCACCTCCACCTCAAAGAAGTCAAAACATCACCCCTTGGCTGTTTAGACATTGAAAACTTCCAACCTGCTGGGTACGAGAAGAAGTTGCTCAGAATATCACCAGAGTTCAGGAGCAACCTCCAGTTCACAGAATCTTTTCCAGCTGCAAGGTAAGTTTCTGCTGACTCTCAACATATTACTTAGGCATTGTCAGATTTTGCACATTTAAAATACAATGTAGATATTCTGATTTTGATGATGTACATATTCTGAGATTTCATGCATCTGCCTGCCTAAGTAGAGGGAATTCCAGTTCAGAGCTTCATGAGAAAATTAGGATTCAGAATTAGGATTAGAAAATTCATGTTTGATTTTGATCTATATTGCTGATATTTCTTGCTTCTGAAACATTATGAAACTAGTCATAACTGTTATATGCGTAACTTCTGTTCTGTTAAGAAATGATTAAGTTGCAGATGTTCTGACTAGCATGAAGAGGAAGGTGAAGTTCTGTCAGTGGAATCAGAACTTCTGAAAACTTCTTTGTCCCCAGCGGATCCAGAACTTCTGACCTTCCCTATTTCTATTAACGTTGTTTCTGTTTGTGCAGTATGCTAGAGTCAGAACTTCTGACCTCTTCTTTTTAGCATTTCCGCTGATTCTGTTTTTTTTTCTTTTTGTTATTTTTTTTACCATCACTTTTTTTTTCGTTAATCAAAATAAAACACCAAAAATATTTCATATTCACATATTATATTTTATTCCTTTCAACACAAAAAAGACCAAAAATATTTTCTTAAACGAAACTTATTTCTTTTCTTAAATAAATAAGAATTTTACATTTCTTGTACATTCTTATCCATTTCAATGTGGTTGTAATAGTAACTTAGAACTTAATTTAATTTGTAATCCCCATTTGTCAATATGTACACCCCATCCCCCTAATGATTGTAATAGTGTAGAATCTTTATTTTCCGTACTTTTATTGCTTTCCTATATTGTTAGTAATTAGGGTGTGGATGGCAAGACTAAAACCAATGTTTAGAAAACCATAATTCAAGACAAAATTATGCATGCAATCAAATACACTCGCACACTAGCACCCTTAAGGTTAACTCCACTTGTTGCCTAAAAATGGTCATGTTACGCATGTGGGGTTTCTTAGAAAAACCAATCGAAATACAAGATCATAGTCCCTCGATGGCGCTATTCAAAGTTGCTTTACAAATGATCTTAGTCCCTAAAAGAAAATGCTAAGATACCTTGCAACATTGCTTTCTATGACCATACAAACGTCCCAACATCCGTCCCTTCACATCCAACGATGGGGCTTCTCACCAAAACGATGGTAAGATAACAACATCTAAAGGAGGAGGAAAAGGACAATTAAGACCTTTTGAGTAGGTAAATCCGCTCCTAGTTGCTCGCTTGCTCACAACAAAACATTTTTTCACCAACACTCTCATTTGAAATATTTTCAAAAAGACAAACATTTTGTACGCGTTCTTATAGAGACGAGAACCATTACAAAGGAAAGCCTTTTCAAAATCACTTTAAAAAACATATTCCACAAACACCTCTTTGAACTATTTTCAAAATAACACTTTATACGCATTCTTATAGAGACGAGAATCATTACAAAAGTCACATTTTCAAAATACTTTCAAAACCCACATCACAAAGCACATTCAAACCAAAGCAAGTGATCTATCAAGCAACTTAGAACACGTAGATAACTACGGATGGAAAGGGTGCTAATACCTTACCTTTTCATAATTTACCCCGCGAACTCAAGAAAAAATCTCTAAAGGTCTTTCCTGTGCTTTTTCACCTTTCCTTATTAGATAAAAGAAAAGTCGGTGGCGACTCTTGCTAAACCGCAACATTTGCGAACACAAACGCAAAATCATCTAGTCAGTTCTCCCACCGCATCACATCCTGGAAATGAAACCCTAATTCTCAATTAAAATATGATGAAACTTAAACACCACAAGTTAAAACCTTGATGCACCTGATCTTTGTGAAATCTTTGATGGAAGATGAAAGAATAATTTCATAGTAACCATGGATCCAAAACCCCAGTCTCTTAACAAATAAAAAGGGAAATAAACTTCAATTCGGGCTCTGATGAATTTGGACGGAGAATAGTATTTATATCTTGAGGAGAAGGAATCCACGATGACCATACTTCAAATCCATATTTCACATAATCCAATAATCAAGAACCAGATAGATCTGCCTTTGTCTGATGAAGAAAACTCAAACCGATAGAAAATCCTAATTTCTGACTGAGCAACCTAGGAGATGGTAACTGAGGAGCAAACCCTAATTTTTAGTCACAGATAGGGAAACAAACCCTAATACAAGATCTTTGATGATTTTGAATGAGAAATGACCTTTTACATGGATGAATAAGAAACTCATGATAACCATACTTCAAAACCTGATTCCACTGTCCACTGCCCAAGGAGGAGCCAAGGAAATCAACTGTAGAACGTAGAAGCCTCAAACCAAAATTGAACCCTAGTTAGCACCACAACTGATGCTTCGAACCACCTCCTTATTGAAATGCAAGAATGATGTGTGAATGACCTAATGAGAATGGTGCAAATGAAATGCAAAACCTAAGCCAGATAAAAGTGAAAAGGTAGGGAAAATTTTAGGGTACAACAGCTGCCCCTGTTCAATCTTCTTAAACTTGAAGAGTTAGATTGGCATGTCCTCCATTCGTGACTTGAAGGTAAAAGATGATTGAACACTTAAGTTCCCGGAAATTTTCACTCGTATGTGCACGAAGTAACACCATTGATTGGTTTTATCGGGAATGGGATTAAAGATGCCACTTAGAGAGGTGACGGAGAGTCGTCAGAGATGGGCTTATAGATGCCATCCAAAGGTAACCATTGATAGAAGTATCAGAATGAGTCTATGCTCGACTGTATCTGATGAATTTTTTCCAGAATGAACCTCTGAGAAAGGTGTTTGAGTAGCTGTTTGTCATGTAGATAGTCGCCTCGTCTTGTTTTGGGAATTGATCTATAATATACTTTGTTGGTAAACCTGTCCTATTTCGGGAATTCATACCATTGGTAATAAAGATAGTCACCCCGTCCTGTTTCGGGAATTGATCTTTATCTGACCATAAAGAGAGAAAGATGGTTTCCCTATTCTGTTTCGGGAGTTAATCTTTGCTCGGTTGTAAAGAAATAGATATTTTCCCCGTCCTATTTCGGGAGTTGATATTTGCTTTGCTTTTTGTTGGTAAACCCATCCTATTTCAGGAGTTCATACCATTTGGTGATAAAGATAGTCGCCCTGTCCTGCTCTGGGAATTGATATTTATCCAACCATAAAAAGGAAGATAGTTTCCCCGTCCTGTTTCGGGAGTTAATCTTCAACCTGTTCATGTAGATAGTCACCCCGTCCTGTTTCAGTAATTGATCTACAATTTGTTTCCACATATAGTTGCCATGTCTTGTTTCAGGAATTAATCTGTGTCTGGTCATACAGATAGTTGCCCTGTCTTGTTTCAGGAATTAATCCACGACCTATTTGAAAATTGTTGATGATATTCGTCTGTTTGTAGACTTCACCTGAAAAGATAAAGAGTTGGCTGTATGAAATGTCATGATGTATGAAATGCATTGCTTAATTATTTTATCAAAGTAAATGAGAGTGTGCTATATGCATTTCATATGCATATGCTATGATATTTTTAAATGATGTATGAATGCAAAATGTTGTTGAAGCGTATTGGTAACTCCGTATAACGTTTATGACTGGGGAAGATAAACCCTGACTGTTGCTGAGGATGAAGAATATGTGTAATCTTCAATAATTTTTTAGAATGTTTCCACTGAGGATTCTTGCTTCCTATTTGAGGAAACTCTGCTGGGGAATGTTGACTTCTGTTTGGGGAGAAGAGTTCCGGAACATCGGTTGTTCGTCGCTCTACTGGGGAATTTAATTCTTATATACCCTGGCTGGGTATAAAAGAGATGGATAACCTTTCGAGGTGTTGTCTGATCGAGTTTCTGATATGGATGTTGTTGTACCCCAAAATTTGCCCTCTCTTTTCTCAAGACTTTTTATCACAAGGATTTTCAAAAAGCTCAAATTTGCACAAGTACAAAACAGACAAAAAAAGGGCAAAGCATAAAATTGATTTTCTTGACAAAATTGAAGAAAAACAAGCTTGCTTTGATTCATACTAGTTTCGATTGGGCATTTGGGCCTCCTTTGATACAAGCTTTGATTTACATCCTTCGATTGAGCATTTGCCTTCTTCGAGCGAGCTTTGATCCTCACGCTTCGATTGAACATTTGGGCCTCCTTCGATGCAAGCTTTAATTTACATCCTTCGATTGAGCATCTGGCTTCTTTGGTGAAGCTTTGGTCCATAAGTTTCATTTGGGCATTTGACCTCCTGTAGGTTTGCTTTGATGCATTAAAATAGCTCATGCATGCAAGTTTCATTTGGACAATGGCTCCTGCCTGCAAGCTTCGATTGCACCATTGGCCCCTCACCTGTTTGCCTTGGATTCAGAAGTTTTCAATTGGATGAATGGATACCTTCTTGTGACTTTCGATTTCATCTTCATGATTGCTTCGAATGTGCCTTCATATCACCTTTGAATCCATCTGCAACCCTTCAATACGCCATAGTGCTGCATTATGACACACAACTTGGTGGCCCATTCAAAGGACTTGCCATAGTTTAGGAATAATTTTTTTTGCTTACTTTGGAGTCTGGTCGAAGGTTTGGGCCTAAGTGATTAGAAGGAAGAGGACTCAAAGTGGCATATTCAGCTGAAGAGGGACATTCAAAGAACACACAGTTGGTCCATTCGAAGGACACACAATTGGTGGAAACGAATGTTGCTTTGTTGAGTCTGGTTGAAGGTTATGGAAAAATGAAGGATTCGATTCAAAGGGTCAAGTTGTCCATAGGTCAGGATACATAGGCCTCCAACTTGTGCCTCACTCCATATTAAATTGTTCTTCAAGTCAACTTGCTCTTAATGACATCACTACCTTTTTAGAAAGTTTTTGAGCCATGCGCTTGTCTCTTATGCACATTTCCCCCTATAAACTAAGAGCCACCCATCTAAACCATTGATTTTGGTACTTTTATCTTGGGATTATAAAAAGTTGACACAAGTGCATGTTGGCCTTTTAAAGAAACTATATTTTATTCTTTCACAAAGCTGCTCATTCAAAAAATTTTCTCTATAAATAGAGAGTTCATTTGCACATCAAAAGGGGCTAGAGACGCTGAGGGGGGAGGTAACAAGAGAAAATGATGGAAGATTTTGGCTGTGTGGGAAGAACCTTAAAAAAAACTCTCAAACTCTCAAGATTTCAAAACACTAAATACAAACCCAAACTCAGAATCTAAAGAAACATAACACTTATTTCTTTTTCTCTTTCGAATCTGAAACAATCCCCATACTTTGTTTCCCCTTTAAAATCCAATAGAAAGAACACTGCATCTGTTCTTATCCTTCAAATCCAGAAATAACAAACGCCATCCTTACATCTCCTGACCTTCAAATCTAGTCAAAGGAACACAACACCTATTTCTTTCATTCGAATCCAAGAGCATCTAGTTCAGCCACTTGAAGGTCCAGCACATGCTCCAACCTATAGCAAGGTAAGTTGTTCTAAACCTTGAACTCTCAGTTTCTTGCATAACATGTAAATACAGTTCCTCTTCGTTTCAAACATGTACATACTATTGCTCTTCTTTTTGTTTCCATCCTTTTAATATTTTCCATGGTTAACAATCTTCTTGGCTTTTGCTCTTTGTACGTTTAAACATGCTTTAAGAACTAATCTAGCATTAAGGTGATGTTGGCATGGCCTTGGGCCATGTTTCTATTCAAACTCAAACGAAAGAAACAGGAGACAAAAAGTTAGAAACGAAGCCTCTGGCTTCCATACTAACCTTCAGGCCAAACGAAAGAGGCAGCCAGAAGGCACAACATGCTGGCCTCCAGGCCCCAAACAAAAGAGAAAACATGCTGGCCTCCAGGCCCCACTCAAAAGACACAACATGCTGGCATTCAGGCCCCAAATGAAAGGCATAACATGCTAACCTCCAGGCCCCAATCGAAAGTCATGCCTTCACCCCTTTTCAGGCTGGATCGAAGAGAGCCAGAGAGTGCAGAATTGAAGGGTTTACTACCCTAAATCGAAAGATCCATTTTTCTTGTTTTTACCTTATTTTTGCCTTTATATTTTCATGTAATTCAATATGGTTGTAATAGTGTAGGATTTTATCTTTCTGCATTTTTGACTTTATGCAAAATATTAGTAATTAGGGTGTATGGCAAGATTAAATCAACAAGTAGACCACCCTGATCAAAATACAAAAATGCATGCAATCAAACACACTTTGCACACATGCACCTATATGGTAATTCCACTTGTTGCCTTATGAAAAATGGTCATGTTATGCATGCGAGATGTCTTAGCAAAAACAAAATACAAGATCATAGTCCCTCGATGACGCTTCGAATGTTGCCTTACAAATGATCTTAGTCCCTCAAGATAAATGCTAAGATATCTCACAATATTGCTATCATGACTATACGATGACCCACACCCATCCCTTCACATCCAATGATGGAGCTTCTTACCAAATCAATGGTAAGATAGCAACATCTAAAGGAGGAGGAAAAAACACTAAAGACCATTGAGTAGGTAGGTTGCTCCTAGTTGCTCGCTTGCTCACAATAAAAACATTTTATACACAACACTTTCATTTTGAAACATTTTCAAAAGACAACACTTCGTATGAGTTCTTATAGAGACGAAAATCATTACAAAGACACCTTTTCAAATTCAATTTCAAAAACAAGCACTTCTTTGAACTATTTTCCAAACAACACTTTGTATGCGTTCTTATAGAGACGAGAACCATTACAAAGGCACGTTTTCAAAATACTTTCAAAACCACACCATAAAGCACACTTCAAAACAAAAGCAAGTGATCTAGCAAGCAACTAAGAGCCCGTAGATAACTACGGATGAAAAGGATGCTAATACCTTCCCTTTTCATAACCTTACCCCCCCCCCCCCCCCCGAACTCAAGAAAATAATCTCGAAAGGTCTTTCCTGTTCTTTTCAGCCTTTCCTTATTGGATAAAAGAAAAGTCGATGGCGACTCTTGCTATCCGCAACAATTGCGATAAAACACAAAACATCCCAAGTCAGTTCTCCCACCGTGTTACAGAACTGGAGACTCTGCTGGGGAAACCCCATGGCACGTTGTCATTCGTAGCTTGAAGGTAGAAGATGATTGAACAGATGCCGACTCTTATGAAGAGAATAAAGATGAACGATATCTGGTTTGGTTCCAGATTCAATAGCAACTCTTAGGGGATGGTGGTTCAGACTCCTCTTTGCTGGAGATGGGAATCTTGCCGGAATTTAGAGAAATAGACTCAGACTGGGGAGACTGAACTTTGCTAGGGAAATAAACCCTGTTGGGGAAATAAACCTTAAACTGGACGAAGAAATATTCTGCTGAGGAAATAAGCTCTGCTGGAGAACAGAAATATGCATGGGTTTTTACACTTTTGGAGGAATAAACTCAGATGGGGAAGAGAATTTCCATAAACTATACTAACGCCATAATCTCCGATGGAGATTGGAATTCCATTAGGTTGGCGACATTGTTGGGAAAAAGATCATATTCCTTTATCCGCTAGGGTGATTTGTTGGTGAGTATAATTAGGTTAATTTAGCCTTGCCAGGAATGTATCTTTGTTAAAAATGAGTTTGTTAAGATGACTCTGTGAGGATAATCCCGTGAGGATCTTTCTGTAGGGATACATGGACGACTTGAACATTATCCCGACTCCTAGAGTCTTGAGCAAATGCTTATTCATGTTTTTACGCACATATTTGTTTAAGAATTAATCATATTCATATGCATAGGTTCATTCAATTTTAGTCATTGTACATTTTCTGTAAACCAAACAGAAAAGGTAAAACAAAAAGTTTGAATTTTGAAATTTGTATTTCTATTGATAGTTTGCCCATAAACAGGCGGTTTTATACAAAGAGACATAAATCCTAGTAAGAGGAAATCGTCGTGAAATAAAGAGAGTATAAAGTGAAAACAAAATAATAGTTATGTGGAAATAATCTCATCGGGTTCCAACTCTGCTATTGCCCCTATGTCTTCAAGCATCTCGTTCCTTGATGTCAGAAGAGGTTGATTGGATTGATCTGCACCATTCGAACTTGAAGTTGATAATAAAACTGGTTGTGAGTGATCCAACGGGACATAGTTGTACGCTTTAATCCCAAATTTTTTCCTGGACCGCCCTTTCGGTTTTTCAGTCCACCAGGATACCCTTTTTTGCCCAAGTCGCCTTTTCAGGTTTTCGACTTGCCGGGTGTAGAATTATATATATATATATATATATATATATATATATATATATATATATATATATCCCTAATTTTTGCCCGGACCCTTTTGGTTCACCGGGACTCCCTTATTTTTGCCTAGGATAGTCAATCTAGCAGGTTGTTTTCATGCGTAGTATCTTTTGACTATGTCTGCATTCACAGGGTGTGGAAAATCCTCACCGTCCATGGTTGTAAGTATCATAGCGCCGCCTGAAAATATCTTCTTACCTAAAAATGGACCTTCATAGGTGGGAGTCCATTTTCCCCTGTGATCACCTTGTGGTAGAATGATGCACTTTATTACCAAGTCACCAGCCTGATATACTCGATGCTTGATCTTCTTATTGAAGGCTTTGATCATACGCCTCTGATACATATGACCATGACAAACAACAGCAAGCCTTTTCTCGTCAATCAAATTCAACTGATCCAGCCTAGTTTGAATCCATTCGTCTTCATCCAAATCTGCATCCTTCATAATTCTCAAAGAAGGAATTTGAACTTCGACAGATAGAACAACTTCCATACTATAGACCAGAGAGAACGAGGTTTCCCTAGTTGGAGTTCATGCTAAAGTGTGATATCCATGAAGAGAAAATGGTAGCATCTCGTTCCAGTCTTTGTAGGTCACAATCATCTTCTGTATAATCTTCTTAATATTCTTGTTGGCGGATTTTACTGTGCCATTCATCTTTGGTCGATACGGAGAAGAGTTGTGGTGCTTGATCTTGAACTGTGTGTAGACTTCAATGATCATAGTGTTGTTAAGATTAATACCATTGTCTGTAATGATTCTCTCAGGGATGCCATACCGACATATAAGGTTATGCTTGATGAATTGGGCCACAACATTCTTGGTAACAGAGGCGAACGAGGCTGCTTCAACCCACTTTGTAAAGTAATCAATGGCGACGAGGATAAAGAGACGTCCATTAGAGGAAGTGGGTTTTATCTCTCCAATCATGTCAATGCCCCACATTGCAAACGACCAAGAAGCAGTCAAAACGTTCAGAGGTACTGGAGGCACATGTACTTTATCAGCATAGATTTGGCATTTGTGACACGTTCTGGAGTGATGATGGTAATCAATTTTCATGGTCGACCAATAGTATCCCTCTCTCAGGATTTTTTTAGCCATAATATGTCCACTGGAATGAGTAGCGAAGATACCTTCGTGCATATCTTCCATAACCTTTTCTGCTTCTTTCTTGTCCATACAACGAAGCAAAGTCGAATCATGATTACGCTTGTATAAAATTCCGTTGCTCAGGAAGAACTTAGCTGAGAACCTCAGTAGAAATTTCTTGTCATTGGTAGATGCCTCTTTAGGGTACTCTTGAGCCTCAAGGTATATTTTCACATCATGAAACCAAGGCTTTATTTCTACTCTGTCAGTGTCAATTTCATAGCAGTGTGTCGGTTCGCCTAATCTTTCGATGGTAATTCTGGGAGCCTCATTGTCCTATATGACCTTGAACATAGATGACATGGTAGTTAATGTGTGCGCCAACTGATTCTCCTCTCTTGGCATGTGTCATATCCCAATTTTTGACCTAAGATCCCATCTTCATTTGCATTTTTTATATATACATCAAGGTCACGAAATATGATCGATTTCGAACTTCTCACCTATGAGCATTGCCTGTGCAGAGATTATTGAGTGTATGTTTTTTGTTTCTTTGATTTCATGTGCAGAAAACAGATCTGAATCAAGAGCACAAGGCGTCACGCCTCGATTAGAGTTTTGAGTCTCTCAAGCCAGAAGTACAGTTGATCATTGATTCTCAAAGACTGATTCACCAAGGCATAACTTCTAACCTCAGAGCATGGAGTCTCGAACATCGTTCAGGCTCATTTTGATCACGGATGTCTCAAGTGTGATAGCTTTTTAGGGAACTTTCAGACAATTGTGCGTTTATTTCCATGCTCTGTTCAACAATTGGCCTCAAGCGTCTCCTAAATTATTCATAAAAAAAATCAAGGTTCCATTACCATTGTTTCATGTGTGTTTTACCTTACCTTGAAATACAAGAAAAACCAGGCTATGCAAGTCAATTCAAAGCACTTCGACTAAAAGTCATCTGCAAGTTTTCTTTAAAAGTTAAAGACAAACTGTGTTCAGAAAGCCATGAAAAGCCTTTATAGGACGTTTGTCATGATTTAAGAGTTTCTGGGTCTCTAAGTTCTGTTCACAGTGCCAATTCCTCAATGCGATAACATTTCGCCTCAAATCCCTCTTCTAGTGATCATTTGAAGCTTTTAGGTATGGTTCGATTTCTTATACTTACTTGACGCGGGGTGAGTTTTGTTAGAGTGGGGTGATTGAATTCAAGATCGCTTTGGAAGAATTTATTTATAATACTTGGAATTCTCATCATTTGAATTCAAGTGTTAACTAAATAGAAGTTATCAAAAGGGCTCATTCAAGAATAATCGTTCATCACATTAATATTTATTCAAGATTATTTTTGTGTGATTAATTTGATGGATTCACACCATGGCCATTTGAATTCACATGATGAATTTATTAAAGGAGATATTGAAAAGAGAAATTTGATTCAAAATAATCATTCGTCATAAGAATAAATACATGATGGTTACAACTTCATTACAAGATCAATTCATGTAATTCATTTGGATCTCTAATACAAGATGCAAGATTGAGGTCTTAAGGCTTGCATCATTGTTTATTCATCATTCAAAAAATCATTCAAGTATTAGTCAATGTCTTTCCAAATTCAAGTGGAAGATTTTGAATTTCATCAAGACAAATAATGATCCAAAGTGTTTACAATTACAAAGAAATTGAGAGAATTATATTCAAGACAAGTTTCCATTCATGTTACATATAAAGTTAAATTCTAATACCTATTGATATTAATTTCAAAGCTTCAATCTTGCTCCAAAAAAGCCTTGATGTCCAACAATCGAATCAGCCCAATATCATATTGCAGCCCCTACAAACCAGTGCAAAAAAATAGAAGGCTGCTGCCCATTTTTCCAGCTTTGTTTCAATAATAACAATCCAATTTTTGTGGCACTTTTGCTGTCCAAAACAGCAGCCTCCAACAGTCTAAATGCTGCCAAAAATAGCTATAAACTAGTCTTCTACAGCCTGTTGCCCTGCATCATAGCAGCCTAGAGGTTACACCAAAATGGCAACTTAAAATTGAATGAAAAAAGTATCAAAACAGGGCATTCATAACTGTTCAAATCTCTACAATTTTCCCTCTCAATTCCAGTCCACTATGCTTATAAAAGGAGACCAAGACAATAACTTTAAAGGGAGGAAAAATAGGAAAAAGAGAGAAAAATTTATTCAAGAATCACAACAAATAATCAGAGTTAAAGGAGCTTGAGCATCAACAAGAGAGGGAGGGAGAACTCTATTTTTGAAGCTCCATCAGAGAGACTTTGATAGGTATCGCCTTCTTCCCATCATCTCTGAATACTTTTTCTTCATACATTAACATATGTTTGATTTGTTTACACTATATCTCCACTTACATAGCTAATTTTGTATCACTTGCTTTATGATTTCTTGAATTATCTGTTGCATTCAAATTGTTGTAACTAGTAGATATTAAAATGTTAGAGAAAACCAAGAAAAATTAGACAGAAAAAACACATGTCGAACTCACCATTTCAGAAACTGCAACTCCCTCTGTGATACAACTCCAAACCCAGTTCGCTGATGTCCTCATCTCACTCTCATATGTTCTTTCAACTCTGCAAACATCCAACATCATCAAACTGTAACACAAATTTATCTGCTCAAACTCTCATATCACCTGCAAATATATTTATTTTTGGCAACAGTTTAAGTCAAAATAATGGATCTGCTGCTTCAGGCTCTACACTGTCCTCTACATTTCTACATGTGGTTTCAAATAGTCTTACAAGTCAGAATATGTTCAGTACCTCATCCCTTTCCACAAGCCGCAACATCATTAGCGCCACTGTTACTTCCACCATTAGCATGACAACCGACACCTCCGTTGTTAATGCGTCCAACACTAGTTGTTCCTCTACCTGTGTGATGACGTCTTTATCTCCAACAACTTCCCTTTTCAAATTTGGATCCACCCCTTTTCTATCAATAAGTTTACCTGTTTCATCTTCTCACTCAGAACCCGTGGAAACCGAAATAAAACCTACAATTGTATACAAAATTAGCATATCCGTATGTATCAAATACACACCTAGAAGCCTCTTAGCAAACAGAATTGACAAAAGGGAAATTCTCAGTCCATACCTCCGCCCATCTAACCTCTCAACCTGCACCTGCGCTTCACTACTTCTGCGCACAACTAATTCACAATCTTCTTGCTTCCGTAACCCATCACCTTCTCACACCACTCCCTCCATCACATAAAACAATGCCTTCTTCCTCTTATCTCATCAACGGTGCGGTACCTTCTTCTACTTCATAATCTCCAGATGCCGCCACACATTTTCTTTTTCCATCATCACACTTCAATCCACCGCGAACGCACAAGCAAAACACACTTTGGCTCGTGCTCATCTGTTTCAAATTCCCTCAGTTTCATCTATTTTCCTTGTTTCTCTCAAGACTCCAAACCGTACGTGAACCTTAGATCTACGAGAAATGGAATAAGATAAATAAAAAAGGAGAATCAAAGCTTACTGGCCATAGATGCTCTACGGACCTTGAATTCTTGATGACGATGGTCAGAAGTCCAGAGGTGAGATTCCAACGGCTCAGGTGTGTTGTTGCTGCGTTTCTGTGTCAGAGATGCGATGAGGTAGAGGCTATGCGATTATGAGCAGACACAGGAAAGAGAGTGAAGATGCGATGAAGCAGATGAAGATGAAGATTATACAGAGTTTAAGATTGATGAAGCAGATGAGAGAGAGGATTGTATATTTTGTTTTAACTTTCCTGTTAATTGTTTTTTATTGGAAACAATAATAATAATTAATCTACATAATTTCCCTGCCCAATCATAACAACAAAATCCAGCGGCGCCTTTCTCTCTTTTAGGGTTAAAAACCTTCTTTGTTCACTTTCCAAACTGGGTCGTCCCCAATGGGCCTGTTGGCCCAATCACATTATCATCTTCACCTTTTATTTTAATTAAAGCATAAATATAACAGATAAATAACAATATTTCAGTGGCAAGGAAAGTTTGTTTCAACCTAAGGGACCCGAGTTCTACCCCTTGCTGGGGAATTTTATTTTGTTTTTTAGTTCTTTAACCCTATTTCCCAATTCTATTAAATATATGATAACAAATATTAGTTTAGTTTATTTTATATATATAATTATTTTTTGCCATTATAAAATACAAAAAAAATACATGCTTTATAAATTAGTCTTTTATTTAATTTTGTTATTTATTTAATTATTCAAAAATACATGTTAGTATAAATTAGTCTCTTATTGAATTTTTATTATTTATTTAATTATTCAATTTTCGCTCTAATTAACTTTATTCTCGACCATTTAATCTCTATATCTTTCGTTCGTCTAAAATCCATGGGAAATGTTTTAACTTTGTTAACTTCATGTCATCAAATATATCTGTAATACGATTGTGCGAATCCCGTCATTCATTTTTGTTTTACTATTATGTTAATCTTAAGTTAATTTTTCTAAAATAATCAATTTTAAAACTCACACCCCTTTTTAAGTCAAAACTTCGACACTAGTTCGTCGTATCTTCAAAATCTCATCCACACCCATTTTGACCAAACAAATAATTTTAACCAAAAAAACAGATATTTCAAAAGGTTCCTGTGGAGTATCGTAAATGCATAGGGTGCTAGTACCTTCCCATTGTATAACCAACCCCCGAACCTTCGATCTCTTTCAAAAACGTATTGTATTTTCATTACTTTTTAATTATTACTTTACATTGTATATTTAAGGGTTTTATTTTGCTCTTTTCCCTTTTCCCTTGGAAATAATAAAGCGGGTGGCGACTCTTGCTTTTACGAGTCAAGTTAATTAATAGCTCCATCTCCGATTTACACCGCTACATTTTTTATCGCTACAGTATGTGCTCAAAAGTGATCTCCTCGAAGTATGGAATTAAGGTCAGTACATGCTCTCGGTATGGAATGAGATTTGGGTTTTTCGTATCCCATTCTCCCTTAGCCTGACTGATTACTAGAGCTGAATCCCCATATACTCTCAAGAACTTGATTCTCATATCGATAGCAGCTTTAATACCCATGATACACGCTTCGTACTCAGCCATATTGTTGGTGCAGTCAAAGCAAAGTCTGGCAGTGAAGGGTGTATGGAAACCTTGAGGAGAGATAATTACAACACCAATTTCGTTTCCAAGAGAGTTAGAAGCTCCATCGAAAACCATAGTCCAACGGGATCCTGATTCGGGTCCTACATATGATCCAAGTTCTTCACAATTTGTAACTAGCATAATGTTCTCGTCCGGGAATTCAAAATTCATAGACTGGTAGTCGTCTATAGCTTGATGAGTCAGATGATCTGCCAGTACACTTCCTTTGATTACCTTTTGAGTGGTGTACTGAATTTTATATTCTTTTAGGATCATTTTCCATCGGGCTATTCTTCCAGAGAGAGCTAGCTTCTCAAATATGTATTTGATGGGATCCATTTTAGAGATTAATAGAGTAGTATGAGTTAACATAAACTGTCTTAGTCGGAGAGCAGCCCATGCTAAAGTGCAAAAAGTTTTCTCGAGTAGTGAATATCTTATTTCACAGTCGGTAAACTTTTTGCTAAGGTAGTATATTGCATGCTCTTTTCGACCAGACTCGTCATGTTTCCCCAGTACACACCCCATTGAAATCTCTAGCACCGTTAGGTACACGATTAGATGTCTTCCTCCAACTAGTGGCATCAGAATTGAAGGTTCTTGTAAGTACTCCTTGATTTTATCAAAGGATATTTGACAGTCATCGTTCCACTTTACTACTTGATCTTTCTTTAGCAGCTTGAAGATTGGCTCACAGGTAGCC
Organism: Vicia faba; assembly: GCA_948472305.1. Lineage (NCBI taxonomy): Eukaryota > Viridiplantae > Streptophyta > Magnoliopsida > Fabales > Fabaceae > Vicia > Vicia faba. The sequence goes on from OX451735.1 coordinate 470,751,455, forward strand.
GTCAAATAAGAAATGAACCGGGTAATGTAATTAAGTCGTCCTAAGAAACTTCTAACTTCCTTCTTAGTATGGGGAACCGACATTTCTTGAATAGCTTTAACTTTTGCGGGATCAACTTCAATACCTTTACCACTGACGACGAAACCTAGGAGTTTTCCAGACCTCACCCCAAAGGTGCATTTGTTTGGATTCAACCTCAGCTTGTATTTCTTCAATCTTTCAAACAATTTATGCAGATGATCAAGATGTTCTTCTTCAGTCTGTGATCTGGCTATCATATCACCGACATAGACCTCTATCTCGTGATGAATCATGTCATGAAATAATGCTACATTGGGATGTTGGTATGTGGCACCTGTGTTCTTCAACCCAAAAGGCATAACCTTATAGCAGAAAGTTCCCCACTGTGTGACAAAAGTTATTTTTCTCCATATCTTCGGGTGCCATCTTGATCTGATTATACACTGAGAAACCATCCATGAAATAGAATACCTTGTGCTGAGCGGTGTTGTCGACCAAAACATCAATATGTGGAAGTGGGAAGTCACCTTTTGGGATTGCCTTGTTCAGATCCCTGTAGCCTACACACATACACACGTTGCTGTCTTTCTTTGGTACCCGAACAACATTTGCAACCAATTGAGGATATGACGTCACTGCTAAGAAACCTGCATTAAATTGTTTCATAACCTCAACCTTGATTTTCCGTGACATCTCAGGATGCATGCAACGAACCTTCTATTTAATTGGAGAACAACCGTCTTTCATCGGCAGACGGTGAACCATAATATCAGTATCGAGCCCTAGCTTGTCTTTGTATGACCAAGAAAATATCTCAACATAGTTGTGCAACATCTGAATCAATCTGTTCTTGACACTGCCCTCTAAGTTGGTGCCTATCTTGACCTCTTTTCTTTCTGTCTCAGAACCCATGTTTACCACTTCGATCGACTCTTCGTGCGGTTGGATAACTTTTTCTTCTTGTATTAAGAGTCTGGCAAGTTCTCCAGGTATTTCATAATCTTCCTCACCTTCTTCCTCACCTTCTTCCTCGGCTTAGTAGATCGTATTTTCAAAGTCATAAGTGGCAATAGCAGAATCGTTATCATCGAGATCCAGAGTGGATGTGGATTTACAATGTAGTGTATGGGTGTGTGTAAGAACACATATCTATTCGAAAGTGCAATAAGGTAAAAGAAAAACAGAGAGCGCAAAATTTGAATGCAAATCATCCAATATTTTTTATTAAATGATAATATGACTTATGGAATGACAAACCTTAACAAATGAACCACTATGTCCCGGGTAAGACACAAGGTTTAAAGTCATTGTTTATTACATAACCAAAATCTTTTAAAAGTAATAAGACATCAATGTAACTATTAATCCTGACTAAAGGAAATATGGATAGTGTCTTCTACTTTCCAATTGTCGGGTTCGTTGCCAATGGTAGGGAATATCCAATTGTTGAAGTCATAATCATTGTCAGCATCCTCTATAGTGTTGGCTCTGTCATTTCTGATACGGAATGGAGGTCCTCCAACACGAGCGCGATGAATAACTCTTTGTCCTTCTGCAGTAAATGCCAAACCAAACTTATCAGATTTATAGAGGATATCAGGAAGCTAACCCCAAATAATGCAACCACCTTCTTCTATAGTAGCTTTGGAATCCTTCAAGGAAGCCATATTGTGCGGAACCCTAGTTGTCTTTGGAATGGAAGAAACATCTTTAATAGCAGTAGGGGAAATTACTTCAAAATTTTAGCAGGGAGTCTTGATGAATTCCCCGTCCATCTCCACGTACGAGAATGAGTTTAGGTGGCTGACCATGTACTCCTCTTCTCCGCAGATAGTAACAATCTTCCCTTGCATATGATACTTTAGTTTCTGGTGTAAGGTGGAGGTAACAACGCCTGCCCCATGGATCCATGGGTGTCCTTATAGACAAGAATAAGCTGGCCAGATGTCTATTACATAGAAGGTGGATTCAAAGATCTGTGAATCCACTTTGATAGGAAGATCCCCTTCTCCATGTACCATTCTTTTGGACCCGTCAGAGGCTCAAACTATAATGTCACTGGGTTTCAGCATAACCCCTTCACAATCCAGTCTATCAAGAGCGCCCTTTGGTAGAACATTCATGGAAGAGCCAGTATCAACTAACACATGAGCCAACGTAGTGCCCCTGCATTCATTGGAGACATACAGGGCCCTATTATAATTTCTCCCCTCCGGAGTCAGGTCAGCATCGGAGAAGACTAATCCATTATCAATTGTTAAACTAGCTACATAACTTCCAAATTGATCAGCCGAAACCTCTTGCGATATGTGAGCAGTCTTCAAGAATTTTACTAAAGCCTGTGCATGGGCTTCAGAAGACAACAATAAAGATAACATGGATATTTTGGATGGGGTCTGCCCCAGCTGTTCAACAATTTTATAGTCACTTTTGCAAATGATCTTCAAAATCTCTTCTACCTCTTGTCAAGAGGAGTCCTTAACCGTGGTCTCTTTAGGTGCATCCGTCTGGGCAGGCTCTATCATTGGATTTTTAACCTGAGCCTCGGTAGTTGAGTTGTAATTGTGACTTGAACATGTGTAGCAACATTTCTTAGAGAGATTTTCGGGGAGAAAATCCTTCCGCTTCTAGTAACCTTGCTGGTCCCTGCAATATTGTCAACATTGGGATCAACATCTTCAGTATCATCATCAGACAATTCTTATTTGATGCCATGGTAGTAGACGTCGGATCCATAGTTCCATGGAATAGCCTTTTCCAAGGAATATGGATGAGTCCAGGTGTTGTAATGATCAAGGGAGAAACTTTTGGATTGGCGGTAATCCTTATAGGACCTTTGGAAGTGATCCTGAAAGGAGTACCAAATACAACAAACAAATCTTGGCACAAATTCTCAGTGTATTAAATTTTCTCAATCAAAATTATGTGTTCATCCATCAGGCAGTGAATGCCTTCCTTCAGCAATTTGCAGCCATTGGGTTGGACTGTGCAACAATAACATTCTTTAACACAACCTGGAAATAAATCGTCCTGTAACAGATTCTTTTTGATTGTTGAGAGGGGAGTAACCACATCACCTACAGTGGTAAGATACAGAACATCTTCAATAGCGCTTATGCCTTTGTCATGCTTTGGTATAGGTGCAATTATCACGTTTGGAGTCTCCGGAGGATCAAACTCAATTTCCTTGTTATCAATCATGTCCAGAATTTTGTTTATCAGGGCCCAAAAATTGTTGGTGTTGTGCCCATGACTATTAGAATGATAGGCACACTTCACGTTTAGATTGTACTTATGAGAGGATGTGTCAGGATTAAGAGGAGGATCCCGCAGTGTTATCAATTCTGCTTTCAACAGATGTTGTAATGCCTGAGACAATGGCATACCAATCTTGGTGAACAGCCTTTTCGAGGCGTCTGATCTACGTTGATTGCCCTCTTGTTGTTATTGAACAGGCATTGGATTAGATATCAACACCGCTCCCACAGATTGATGGTGGTCTTTTTTACTATGACTCTTCTGGCCATAGACAACACTGGTTTCTTTTTTACCACCGAATAGATTCTTCACAGTATTATAAGCCGCAACCATTGGAATCTTCTGACTCTTAGTACCACTTTCAACTCTTTCTTCTGTCAGTATCAGCTCAGTAAAACCAGTTGAAGAACTCCCAATTAGCAGAATAAATAATGGGTCTGTTAAAATGCCCATGAACATATCAACCAATTCCCGATCAGACAAGGGTGGTTGCACCCTTCCAGCTAAATCCCTCCAGTTTTGTGCATACTCCTTGAACCCTTCATTCGAGCCCATGGACAGGTTTTGCAATTGTACACGAGTCGGTGCAAGGTCAGCATTATATTGATACTTCTTGTAAAAAGCAGCAGCCAAATCTTCCCACGTGTGAATGTTGGTTCCTTCCAGCTGATAGAACCATTCAAATTGAGTGCCGGACAAACTTTCTTGAAAGAAATGGACCCATAATTTCCTTTCAGCAGTATGAGGTTGGATTTTTAAAACATACGACCTCAGATGAAGTTTGGGACAAGAGACCTCATCATATTTAGTAAATATGGGAACCTTGAATTTATGAGGGATTACTACTGATCAGTGCATTTTGATGCACATTCCTCTATATTTATACTTATGCATTTCTATGTTTTAGTTTGGTTATTTTTCCTTTTTATTGTATTTTTATAATTTATTTTATTTTTGCACTTATTTATTTTTTGCACTTTATTTTCAGCTTTAGCAGCTTTCACGAATAAATTCATAACTTGAGCTTCAAGAGTCAGAATGAGGCGTGCTACCAGTAGTTGGAAACCTAAGAGGAAGAGCTATGATTTTCATTCAAAAGTCGAGAGCTGAATCGGATTGTAGCAGGGCCAAAAAATTCGTTGAAGTTGTAGCTTTAGAAATATTTCTTATTTTGGGTCATTTGTAATGGGCTTGGGTTATATTTTTGACCCAGTTGGGTTGTAACCGGAAATTCATGTTTCACTTTATCCCAAAAACAGCCGTGTACTTTGAATGTATTCACTTTTGACGAGAAAAAATATTGTTCACAAGAAAACTATGACTTTGTACGAATCATCCATGGAGAACTAAATTCCAAGAATCATCGGCTGTATTCGAATTCCACTTTGAGGTTTTTATAAATCCCAATTTATTTTGTTTCCTTTGAATCTTTCTTATAATTTCAAATATTTGTTTAATTTGATTATTGTTATAGGACAAAATTCTTAGATTCGATTGTTGATTGATGATCCTGAATCAAATTCGTGATTAGTGTAGCTTTTGCATTATCGCGTCCGATCATGTTGCGTTTGCTTAATTCGTAATAATTTTTATTCGTTTGCTTTACTTGGAATTTAGGGACATACACCGTTCAATTTCTATTGCGCTTGTCACTAGCTTTTATGATCGAATAGGAATGGACCCGTTAGGGTATTAGGGTTTTATAGGGATCGATGATAAGTTGGAAGTCGATACAGTAGATTGATTTGTTTTAGCTTATTTCGAGAATCACTTATTTTAAGCGCTTATTTTGCATTTTCGTTTTTGAACCCAAACCAACCCCCCCCCCCCAATTTGATTTACCTTCGGTTAATAAAATCAAGATTCCTTGTGAGAACGATATTCGAGTTACAGTTGTCGCTATATTACCGTTTCGCAAAAACACTCGTTTTGATTCGCGCGCGACAGCGGATCAAATTGGCGCTGCTGCCGGGGAATCTTGATATTATTGATCATTTTTTGAGTCACATGGTTATTGTCCTTGAGTCTAGGCCTTAGTTTCCTCTTGGTTTTGTCCAATTCGTGTTTTAGAGTCAAAATAGTAAAAAAATCGGTTTTGGGGAAAATTGCGTCCTAATTAAAATCCGTCCCGACCATCCCTTGCGGAAAAATTCTCCGGTCATTTGTCCCATACTACAAAGTAGTTACGGAACTTTCATTTTAATTTCCCAAATTCAACTTTTTTCTATTTTTAATGATTTTTTTTCCGTTTTCATAGAGTCGAAAAAAATCCCAAAATTATCTTTTTGAGTCATTAGATTAATTTTAGTGTTATTTTATTTTATTGAATTTTATTTAATCGATTTTCTTCATTGTGTTTATTTCTGATTCTTAGGGACATTGTTGGCATTTTGAGCATTGTGTTTGTTGCTGTATTTTAGTCCTGGCTACTAGGTCCTGTTGTTCCAAACTTGTTGCTTTTGATCCTGAAGTAGAAAGAACCTTGCACACACGACGTAGAAAAGTCAAGGTTACCACTAGCACACCACCCACAATTGAGTTTGACTCTGAGTTCGGATATTTGCACCACTTGTTTGCTTCAGATTCTGAACTTGTTATTCATATGGCTGACCAAAGAACCTTAAGGCAATTGGCTTCCCCTAATGTGAATTATAATGGCATGTGTATTGATTATGATGATGTTGCTTCTCCTTTTGAATTAAAATCGGGTTTAATACACTTGTTACCCAAGTTTAGTGGTCTTGCAGGTGAGGATCCGCACAAACATTTGAAAGAATTTCAGGTCGTATGCTCCACACCGTCAAATCCTGAAGGGATCACTGAGGATCATATCAAACTTCGAGCTTTTCCTTTTTCATTGCAGGGTGCAGCGAAGGATTGGTTATACTATCTTGAGCCAAACTCAATTGCAACTTGGAATGCTTTAAAAAAAGTGTTTTTAGAGAGATATTTTCTTGCCTCTAGAGCTGCCTCAATAAGAAAGGAAATTTGCGGTATTAGACAAGGTAATGAGTCACTAACTGAGTATTTGGAGAGGTTCAAGTACTTGGTATCTAGCTGCCCTCAACACCAGATTACCGAGCAACTAATCATCCAATACTTTTATGAGGGGTTGTTACCGATGGACAAGAACATTCTTGATGCTACTAGTGCTGGAGCACTCGTTGATAAAATTCCAGCTGCTGCCAAGGATCTTATTGAGAATACGTCTCTTAATTCTCAACAGTTCACCACTAGAGACAATTTTATTCAAAGTAAAGGCGTGAATCAAATTCAAGCTTCTTCCAACAAAGCTTTGGAAACCAGAATTGACGAGCTCACTGCCTTAGTCAAACAGCTAGCAGTAGCAAAACCTCAAACAACAACTTTGTGTGGTATTTGTACTTCTCATGAGCACCCGACGGATACCTGTCCCATTCTGAGAGACGATTCCATTTCTGAGCTACCTCAAGCTTATGCAGCAAACCTTTACAATCAAAACAGGTACAACAACACTCCTAACCTGTTCACAAACAAATATCATCCCAATTGGGGGAACCATCCCAACCTTCGATATGGAAATCCAAAACCAGCCAACAACAGAACCCACCCCAAGTGGCTGTCCCTGCACCTTCCGGACCATCCTTAGATGATCTTGTCAAATAAATGGCTGTCAACAACCTTCAGTTCCAACAAAGAACCGATTCTAGCATTCATACCTTGCACACACAGATGGGACAACTTTCTACGCAAATAAATGCCATTCAATCCCAAGGGTCGAACCAACTTCCAGCGCAAACTATTGTCAATCCGAATGGTTCTAATGCTAATGTCAGCGCAATTTCTTTGAGATCTGGAAAGGTAACAGAAACAGCCCCTGAAAAAAATGAAAAAATATTGAGGTAACATCTCAACCTTCTCTTTCTGAATTTGTTTCACCTGAAATTTCTCCACCTTCTGCTGTTGCGGTGGAAACTGAAAAAATTAAAGAAAAGGAGTATGTTCCACCAGTTCCCTTTCCGCCTAGAGTTTTGAAAAATAAAAGAATTGAGGAGGGAGATAAAGAAAGAGAGATATTGGATGTTTTTCGAAAAGTTGCGGTAAATATTCCGCTTCTTGACGTAATTAAGCAGGTTCCTAAATATGCAAAGTTTTTGAAGGATTTGCGTACCAACAAGAGAAGGATTAAGGGAAGTGAAAGAGTAAACTTGGGCAGAAATATTTCTGCTTTTATTCAGCCCAAACCTTCATCCAAAAAAGTTGTGGGCGAGCCAAATGTTTCAGCCCTCACTACTCAGGTTCTGCCACAAAAACAAAAGGATCCGAGAACATTTACTATTCCTTGCACCATCGGGAACAGTAAATTCGATAATTGCATGCTTGATTTGGAAGCGGGCATTAATTTTATGCCTACTTCTGTTTATAATAACCTTTGTCTTGGTCCTTTGTAGCATACAGGTTTAATCATTTAATTGGCAAACAGGAGCAACGCTCGGCCAGCCAGTGTAGTCGAAGATGTTCTTGTTCAAGTTAACGATTTGTTTTTTCTTACAGATTTCTACATTCTGGACATGGAAGGAGAAAAAAGTCCATAGCTCCCATCATTTTAGGCAGACCGTTCATGAAAACGACAAAAACGAAAATTGATGTTGACGATGGAACCATGTCCAGGGAATTTGGTGACATTGTCGCAAAATTCAACATTTTTGGTGCCCATGAAACATCCCTTGAAGGAGCATTCCGTTTTTCACATTGAGTTGATCTTCGGTTTAGTTGATGACACTTTTTCTGATTTATTTTTCATTGATTTTTGTCTTTAGCTAGATTTGATGATGTTTATTTGTGTTCTGATTATACTGAAAATAACTTGTGTGTTGTTTGTGCTGAGATTGAAGATGCCTTGCAGGCTGATGTGTTTCCTACAGGCGAAGTTGTTACTGATGAAGTTGTTTTTTGTAGATGATGCTCTTCACATCCCGGCTGCCCCGAACGCTCCATCCATAGAGCAGCCCCTGTCCTTAGAGCTGAAACAACTCTCGGAGAACCTGAAATACGTTTATTTATAGAGTAATGAAAAACTCCATGTTATTATTTCTTCTAACCTTGATTTAGATCAAGAAAATAAACTTTTACAGGTTTTGAAAAAGCACAAGAAAGCAATAAGATGGACTTTAGCCGACCTTCCTGGTATTAGCCCAGCGATGTGCATGCACAAAATTTTACTTGAGGAAGGAGCGAAAACAGTAAGGCAACCCCAAAGGAGGCTTAACCCTTTGATTCTTGATGTTGTGAAGAAAGAGGTAACCAAAATCTTGCAAGCAGGTATCATTTATCCTATTTTTGACAGTAAGTGGGTGAGTCCGGTGCAGGTCGTACCTAAGAAATCTGGACTCATAGTGGTGAAAAATTAAAAGAATGAACTTGTTGCCACTAGAGTTCAGAACAGTTGGAGAGTTTGTATTGATTATAGGAGATTAAACCAAGCAACTAGAAAGGATCACTTTCATTTGCCGTTCATTGACCAAATGCTTGAACGGCTAGCTGGTAAATCACATTATTATTTTCTTGATGGTTTTTCAGGTTACTTTCAGATTCATATTGCACCGGAAGATCAAGAGAAGACCACTTTTACTTGTCCCTTCAGTACTTTTGCTTACATGAAGATGCCTTTTGGTCTTTGCAACGCTCCTGGAACCTTCCAGCGATGCATGATTAGCATATTTTTTTCCTGATTTCATTGAAAATTGCATGGAAGTTTTTATAGATGACTTCACTCTTTATGGTTCTTCTTTTGATGCATGCCTGAGTAGTTTGAATATGGTTTTAGAAAGATGCATCGAGACTAACCTTGTTTTAAATTACGAAAAATGTCATTTTATGGTTGAACAGGGAATTTTTCTTGGTCACATAATCTCTGAAAAAGGTATTTTTGTTGACCCTGCTAAAATTGATGTGATTTCTACACTGCCCCACCCTTCTTGCATTCGCGAGATTCGTTCTTTTCTTAGTCATGCAAGTTTTTACAGGCGTTTCATTAAGGATTTCAGTAAGATAGCTCTTCCGCTGTCAAACCTGTTGAAGAATGACGTTAGTTTCAACTTTGTTGACAAATGCAAACAAGCGTTCGAGTTCTTGAAGAAAGCATTGACTTCCGCTCCAATAATCCAGCCCCCTGACTCGACCCTCCATTTTGAGCTTATGTGTGATGCTTCCAATTGTGTTGTTGGGGTTGTCCTTGCACAAAGAGTTGACAAAGCTACCCATGTTATTTATTATGCTTATAGGACTTTAGATTCTGCACAGTCAAATTACACTACCACTGAAAAAGAACTTCTAGCTATTGTTTTTGCTCTTGATAAATTCAGATCATATTTGCTAGGTTCCAAGGTTGTTGTTTTCACTGACCACACAACTTTAAAGTACTTGCTGAAGAAGCCGAATGCAAAACCAAGATTGATTCGGTGGATGTTGTTTCTCCAAGAGTTCCATGTAGAGATTAAAGACAAAAGTGGAGCTGAGAACTTAGTGGCTGATCACTTGAGTAGGATAGAAAGAGATGAAGATCATTTCCCCATTCAAGATGACTTTCCTGATGAGCAGCTTCTACTTTTGCATGGGGTAACTCCTTGGTTTGTTGACATTGTTAATTATCTTGTTGCTGGTGTTTTTACTACAGGTGCATCCAGGTCACAGATTCACAAACTCAAGAGTGATGCCAAATATTATGTTTGGGATGATCCATATCTTCAGAATTTTGGTAGTGATCAGGTGATTAGGAGATGTGTCCCTGACTATGAGATTGAATCTATTTTGAATTTTGCTCATTCATCTCAAGTCGGAGGACACTTTTGTCCGCAAAGAACTGCAAGAAAGATTCTAGACTCAGGTTTCTATTGGCCCATTATCTTTAAAGATTCTTTTGAGACTTATCGCACTTGTAAAGAGTGCCAGATAGCAGGTACAAACATCACTCATAAGAGAGAAATGCCTCAGCAACCTATGCTTTTCTGTGAGGTATTTGATGTATGGGGAATCGACTTCATGGGTCCCTTCCCTGTATCATTTGGTTTCATTTACATTTTACTTGTTGTCGATTATGTTTCAAAGTGGGTGGAAGGTATCCCCACTAGGACTAACGATTCTAGAGTTGTTGCAGATTTTGTCAGGTTTAATATCTTTTGTAGGTTTGGAATACCGCGAGCTATCATAAGTGACCAAGGCACTCATTTCTGCAACCGCACCATGGAAGCTTTGCTCCGGAAGTATGGAGTTGTGCATAGAGTCTCTACTACATATCACCCATAAATTAAGGGGCAAGCCAAGATCTCAAATAGAGAGATCAAACAGGTTTTAGAGAAAATGGTGCAACCAAACAGGAAGGACTGGAGTCGTCGCCTAGAAGACGCACTTTGGGCTCAAAGAACAGCTTTCAAGACACCCATTGGGATGTCTCCTTATCGAATTGTTTTTGGTAAGGCATGTCATCTTCCTGTTGAGATAGAACACTGTGCTTATTAGGCGGTGAAGAGTTGTAATCTGGAGATGCAACAAGCAGGTATTGAAAGAAAACTCCAATTGCAATAGCTTGAAGAGCTTAGACTAGAGGCTTATGAAAGCTCTAGGATTTATAAAGAGAAAACAAAACAGTTCCATGATAAAATGATTTCTAAGAAGGAAGTCTCTGTGGGTCAACAGGTTTTATTGTTTAACTCCCGCCTTAAGTTTATGGCTGGGAAACTCCGATCCAAATGGATTGGCCCTTTTGTTGTTACTAATGTTTTCCATCATGGTGCAGAAGAAATTAAAAGTGCAGGTACTGACAAAATTTTCAAGGTCAATGGGCAGCGCCTAAAGCTATTCCATAAAAGTGAAGTAGCTGAAGAGGCAACCATAGAAGATCTTTCTTTGGAAGCACCCAACTACTCTATAACTTGATCAGGGAGCTTTTCTTCTCTTCTCTCTACTTTAATAGTTATGTCCTTTCATTGAGGACAATGCTTGTTTTAGGTGTGGGGGAGGGAATCCTTTGTTTTATTTGTTTTTGTTTCTTGTTTTCTTGTTTTGTTTTCAATTATAAAAATAAAAAATATAAAAAATATTAAAAAATTTGCATTTGTTTGAAAGTTCTGGGTTAGAGATTAATCTGAGGATAGTTGTGGAGACTTGGGAAAAGTTCACAAGATCGGTATCGTCTTAACACTGTAAGTCTCCTGCATATGGAAATTGATTTGAATTCTTATTATGTTTTTAGCCTTGAATTCTCATTCTCTGACAGCCCTTGAGTAGTTTATTTCAGCAGTCAGCACCATCTCACACACACTCTATGCAAGGAAGCCGATGAATATAAGTGAGTGTTCCGAAAGAAAAAAAAAGAAAAAAAAGAAAAAGGAATGCGCCTTCTATGTTTGGTGACTCTCACCCGGTCACTTAACCCAACGGTTGTAGAACATACAAAAAAAGTTGATAATAAGACTCGTTGTTAGTTGGTTCAGCGGTTTCTGGTGCTGAACTTGGTAGGGCGGATTACGGTCCGATCCTCCGCAACTACAACTGAGTAAGCAAGGGTTATAAGTACCAGAACCCCGTGCAAAAAGGATTAGAGTCACTAACCGATCGCTTTTCTATGAGTGTATGGAGATAACGGGCTTAATGTGATTGCGCATGAATGAAAAAGAGCAAGAAGGAGGATGAGTAAGTTAGGCTTTTGCATAATAATATGATTCTAATTGGTTTGTATATTCAGGAGGCAAGATTAGTGTTCTTACGATATCCTTAGTGTGCAAGATTAGTTCCTATTGATGCAACCTTAATCAAAGAAACGTTTGTGGCCTAGAATGAGTAGCCAATTATGTGTTTGTGTTTTCTTTGTTTTGTTTTATTTTAATTTTGCTCGGAGTGCAAAAGTTCAAGTGTGGGGGAATTTGATCAGTGCATTTTGATGCACATTCCTATATATTTATACTTATGCATTTCTATATTTTAGTTTGGTTATTTTTCCTTTTTATTGTATTTTTATAATTTATTTTATTTTTGTACTTATTTATTTTTCGCACTTTATTTTCAGCTTTCGCGAATAAATTCATAACTTGAGCTTCAAGAGTCAGAATGAGGCATGCTACCAGTCGTTGGAAAGCTAAGAGAAAGAGCTACGATTTTCATTCAAAAGTCGAGAGCTGAATAGGAATGTAGAAGGGCCAAAAATTTTGTTGAAGTTGCAGCTTTAGAAATATTTCTTGTTTTGGGTCATTCATAATGGGCTTGGGTTATATTTTTTACCCAGTTGGGTTGTAACCGGAAATTCGTGTTTCACTATATCCCCAAAACAGCCGTGTACTGTGAACGTATTCACTTTTGACGAGAAAAAATATTGTTCACAAGAAAACTATGGCTTTGTACGAATCATCCATGGAGAACTAAATTCCAAGAATCAATCGACTGTATTCGAATTCCACTTTGAGGTTTTTATAAATCCCAATTTATTTTTTTCCTATGAATCTTTCTTATAATTTCAATTATTTGTTTAATTTGATTGTTGTTATAGGACAAAATTCTTAGATTCGATTGTTGATTGATGATCCTGAATCAAATTCGTGATTAGTGTAGCTTTGCATTATCGCGTCCGATCATGTTGCGTTTGCTTAATTCGCAATAGTTTTTATCTGTTTGCTTTACTCGAAATTTAGGGACAGACATCGTTCAATTGCTATTGCGCTTGTCACTAGCTTTTATGATCGAGTAGGAACGGACCCGTTATGGAATTAGGATTTTATAAGGATCGATGATAAGTCGGAAGTCGATACAGTAGATTGATTCGTTTTAGCTTATTTCGAGAATCACTTATTTTAAGCGCTTATTTTGCATTTTCATTTTTGAACCCAAACCAAACCCCCCAATTCGATTTACCTTCGGTTAATAAAATCAAGATTCCTAGTGAGAACGATATTCGAGTTACAGTTGTCGCTATATTACCGTTTCGCAAAAACACTCGTTTTGATCCGCGTGCGACAGCGGATCAACCACCCCCAGGATCAGACCTAGTTCTCCTAAATCCAATCCAGGCACTTTCTGGATTTCCATAGCTTTGAGGTGGTATTCCAACTTCTTGTACTTGTTATCTGCAGGAGGGTACTGTTCATCAGAGTAGTCTTCATCCTCATGAATATTCATAGAACCCTGGTTATTCTTTCCTTCAGGCTTGATGCTTCTACCATCCTCTTCTTGGTTGTCATCTTCCTCAGAGGAAACACCATCAACTTGAATTGGTTGAGTAGGACCTTTGAATCTTCTCCCCATATTTAGAATAGCAGCCGACTTTTTAGTCTTCTTTTTCTTGGCGACGAGCGCCATTAGATCTTTATGTCCCTGTGCCAGATTCAAAAGAGTCTCTTGAAATTGTGCATGCTGAGCTTGGAGTTCCTTAATGGTCTGTTCGAGGGCTATCTTTTACTGAAATAAACAACAAGAAGATGAGAAAACCTGTCTTGGGAAACCTGTTATGTAATGATGCATGATATGTAAATGTGATGTTTTCAAGGATCTCGCGAGGTAAACATAATAAAATGTTAGAGATTGAATCTGATTTCAACTCTAATTGAAGAAATTCGTATCATTGAATGTCCTTCTACGAGAATCAAGTTCACCATGTTGAGTGGGTCCTAGCCTTTGACTCAAGTTATCAAACACTGCTGGGGAAACTTAAAGTGGGGTCAAATGCATACTAAAAAGTCAAACTTTGAGGGCAAAATGGTCAAATGCACACTAAAAAGTCAAACTTTGACTTTTTGATCAAAATCAAGTTTCAAAAATCATATTTCATCAAGACATGAAGTTGGTTCATCCAGAAATCAAAAGTAAAAAATTACTTTGAAAAGTCAAATTTCTAAACACTTAGAAAATTTTCTAAGTGTTAAGAAAATATGATAATTACATAACTTTGGGCCAGATTTTCATCATGATGCAAGATGATTCAATCATAAATTCTGACATGAAAGTTATAGATCTCAATGAGATCTAAAACATTGCTGAACAGAACTTCTCTTAGAAATGCTGGGATTTCAAGTTATAGATCCTTGAAGACACGTCCATGAGGATAAAACACAGTAAATTCTGGGCATTTTTAAGTCAGAATTTGGACAGAACTTCTGGGCCAATTTTCACACAAGTACAATAAGAATTTGCAAAAGTGATTCAAAAAAGGATGGCATAACATGTTACAAGCTTTCTAGAGAATTCCTCCAGATCATGCTGGAGCAGGGAGAATCGAAGGTCAGAAGTTTGCTTCGTTCAGAACATGACCCTTCGAATCTCACTCTTCAACATACAGAAGCTCTACTCTTCGATCAGAACATGACCCTTCGAATCTCACTCTTCAACATACAGAAGCTCTACTCTTTGATCAGAACATGACCCTTCGAATATCATTCTTCAACATATAGAAGTTGTGTTCTTCAATCAGAACATGACCCTTCGAATCGCACTCTTCAACATGAAGAAGCTCCACTCTTCGATTGGAACTTTGATTCCCTTCGAATCAACATCTTTCGAACCCAACTATGGGCCCTTCGAAGCAAGTTTTATTTAAAGAACTTTGAGCAAATCTCACAGCCTTACCCTATTTGTCAGGCTATGTTGCTTCCAAATATTTATATGATTAGAGGTTTGTACAAAGGTTAGAAGCTTTGTCTATTGGATAATACTATTCTTGGTTAAAATAGCAAAGGCTACGTACCCTTTTTTTCATAGAGAGTACTTTTATCACAAAAGCAGCTTCCAACCTGATTCATGTCTAAACGAAAAACAGTGCCAGAAGCACAAGTCCAATCTCCTGCCAGCAGGCCCCCACTTGTACTGGAAACGTGGGAACAAAGAAAAGGGATTGACTTGCTTCACCCTTAACCAAACCATGGTTTTTCATCATACAAACCTGGTTACTTCAAATATGTTGATTCTTTTCTCTATAATTAGAGAAGCATTTGTAAGCTCAAGGAGGACTTTTTTTTGCCAGAGGAGCGAATCTTCAAATTTCTGAAACACCATAAAGTTCTCAAACACTTAAACACTTGTGAAAACACAAACCCAGTATCCAAACACTTGTCCTCTTTGAATCTGAAAGATCCCTGTACCTTATTTCCCTTCAAATCCATCAGGAAGAACCTCACGCTTGTTCTCCTCTTTCGAATCCAGTATCAAAGGCCTAACCTCTGGTCCCTCCCTTCGAATCTAGAAGCATTCAAGTTAACCACTTGAAGTTCCAACACACGCTCCAGCCTCCAGCAAGGTAAGTTGTTCTAAATCTCGAACTTTTCATTTCTTGCATAACATGTAAATACAATTCCTTTCGTTTCAAGCGTGTACATACTATTGTTCTTCTTTTCGTTTCCATTCTTTTAATATGTTTCATGGTTAACAACCTTCTTGGTTTTTGCTCTTTGTACATTTAAACATGCTTTAAGAACTAACCTAGCCCTAAGGTAATGTTGACATGGCCTTAGGCCATGTTGCTATTCAAACTCAAACGAAAGAAACATGAAACAAAAAGTTGGAAACGAAGCCTCTGGCTTCCATACTAACCTCCAGGTCAAACGAAAGAGGCAGCACGAAGTTACACTGAGATACGGTGGGAGAACTAACTTGAGGTTTTGCGTTTGTGTTTGCACTTGTTCGGTTTAGCAAGAGTCGCCACCGACTTTTTATTTATCCTAAGGAAAGGTGAAAAAGCACAGGAAAGACCTTTGAGATGTTTTCGTGGGTTCGGGGGGTAGATTATGAAAAGGGAAGGTGCTAGCACCCTTTTCATCCATGGTTATCCATGGGCTCTTAGTTACTTGTTTTAGATCACTTGCCTTTGCTTTTCAATTGTTTGAAATGGTGCTTTGTGTGTGTGGTTTTTGAAAATGTTTTGAAAAAGATGCCTTGTCTAGGCAACCTTTGTAATGACTCATTTTTGAGTATATACAAAGGTGTATGTCTTTTTGAAAAGATGTTTCAATGTTTTTGAAAGTTGTTTGGAAGTTGTGTTTGTGAAGTGTGTTTTGAAAAATGGCAAGGATGTTTTGCAAGTTTGATCAAGTAACTAAGAGCTATCTACCCTAATTTACTCAAAGATCTTTCTCATGTTTTAACCCTTTTAACAGTGTTGTTTCACCATTGTATTTGGTGAACAACCTTACGTTAGGATGTTTGAACGGGACGGGCGCGGGTCATCGTATACAATCATTGAAGGCAACTTGTGAGACGCTCTAGCAATTTTGTAAGGGACGAGATCATTTTATCGAAGGCAACATCGAGGGTCATCGAGGGACTACGATCTTTGTTTATTGAAGGGACATTTGCTAGAGTGTCTCATACTCGAGGGACATGATTGCATTTTTCCGAAGCAACAAGCGAGGTTACCCTAGAGGTGCAAGTGTGAATTGTGTATTGATTTTCATGCATTTGTCTTGTATTTGGTTATCTAGCGGTTGATTTTTAATCTTCGCATACAAATCCTAATTACTATACAGTATATGGAAAGCGATAAATTGCGGGAATTTAAAGTCTAAGCTATTACAAATAAGTATCCAGGGATGGGGGTACAAATGTTTACAAATGGGGATGAGTCTTATCAGGATAGTAGTGTCCAAATATTATTTACAACCAAATCGAATCGTCGCATTCTCAATGTAAAAATAAGAATAAAAAGGAATCAAAGGCAATGTATGATGCACATGATTATTTACAAGTGATTAAGAGGTTAACCTAATGTATTTATTAAGTATTTATTTATTTTTGTGTTTTTATTAATGTCATATAAATAAAAAGGGTTTTAAAGAGAAAAGTATTTAATTCAAAACAAACTAATTATTTATGTATTTTTTTTAAAATGTAATAAACATTAAGAAAATTTTGTGCAAAAAGTTAATGTATTTTTATTTACCAAAAGGAATTTAGGTTATATAAAAAAGAAAATAAGGTAAAAAAAAGTATTAGTTTGTATATGTAAAAAAAAGGTTAAATGGGCTTTAAAGAACATGCTTGGCCCAAAAATTGTGTGTTGAAAGAGGATAAGAGGGGGGTGTACGCCAGAATCTTGGGCTTAAGGGTTTGTTTCAAGGGACAGGCCCAATGGTTTGTGACAAAGTTTCTTAGGGTTTCACTTGTTTTGTTTCAGAACCTAGGTTTGCCATGCTTTGAACGGCGCCGCTCCTCTCCTTTCTTCTTCGTCTCTTCATCCTTTCTCAAATATGGCTTCTGATGTCTCCCTCCACTCGCCTCAGCCACCGGAGCAACGCCTCCATCCATCTTCCACCATTCCTTCACAGTAGCCTAGGGCTCTTGCCTCGTGACAGTATGATCTGTTAGCTACGTTTTAGATTTCTTGTGATATTACTCTTTCCATCTTGGTGGTGTTATGTACGAGTTTTAATCTTTATTTTCTGATGCTTATATGCGATAGGGATTTTGAGAAATATACCTGAGTGCTTCGCTCTGAGATTTGAAGGAGGGGGAAGGTGGATTGGCCGATGATGCTTCCAGGAGGCCAAGGCGGAGGGAACGCGCGATGTTGCTTGCTGGCTTGTCTGGTATTCCGTATCTTTTACTTTGAATGTTTTATGATGATGCTATAGTCTGAAAACCCTTGTAATAGTCGCTTCTGAGTTCTCTCTTTTGCTTACCTGAATGCTTGCCTCTGAGTATTTGAATGCTTGTTCTTTAATTCTGAGATGATTGTTTTTGATGAAGATGTATCTTTATTGGTCTGATGTTGATGATTTTTATGTTGCTTTTGCTTCTGACTTTTTCTTTTTTGTAAATGATGATAATAATTCTGAGATTGCTGTTATTGTTTCTGAGTTGCTTTTGCTTGTTTCACTCCTGACTTCTTCCTCTCTTGGGCTTTGATTTTCAATGATGATGATGATTTCTGAGATTTGTTCGCTTAAGTTGTTTTTGCTTCTGACTTTTCCTCTTTTTGGGTTTTGATTCTCAATGATGATGTTGATTTCTGAGAGTTGTTTGCTTCAGTTGTTGTTGCTGGTTTGGATTTGTTGGAGTTTTGTTGGTTTGGTATTGAAACAAGTTTCTAAACTTAAGGAAGGCTTGAAAGGCTTATCAGTTTGCTTGCTTGAAGGCAGTTTTGAAGCTTGTTTGAGTTACAGGCTGGCTTGAAGCAGGCTTGTTTTTGCTGTTTGGCTTGAGCAGGTTACTATGTTTTGAGTTTATGCAGGTTGATATGCTTTGAGTTTATGCAGGTTGATATGTTTTGACAGGTTTAAAGGAGGTTAGGAGGTTTTAGCAGGTTTGAAAGTCTGCTAGCTTGAAGGGTTTGCTGGTAACAGGCTTGCTTGAAGCAGGCTTGAAAGTTTACTTGCTCGTTTTGTTCGAGCCTTGATATAGGTTTGAAGTTTACTTGGGCAAGCTTAAAGGTTTGCTTCTGGTTTGAGGCAGGCTGAAGCAGTTTGTAAGCTTGGAGGTTTTGGTAAGGTTATGTAAGTTTGTTAACTGGTACAGGCTTGATGCTTGAAGCAGTTTGTAAGTTTGGAGGCTGTTTTGAGGCTACAGGCTGTGTTATGTGTTTACAATTTTGTGTTATATTTTTCTATATGTTCTTTCTCCTTTGAACTGTTGGATATCTTGTTATATTTATCTATCTTCTAAGCCTGCCTAAAAACTGTAAGCCTGCTTCACTTTTTCTCTTTCTCTCTCTCCAGAAAAGTATATTTAATTGCTTAAACTGTACTTTCTATTCTGAAAAGGCGTTGGCCTAGGGAAAATGATGGAAAGGTTTTACAAGCTTGCTTGCAATTTAGCTTTCCTCTGCATTCTGTACTTTCTTCTTTTCTTTGATGACAGTTTGATAGCTTTTGATATCTTTTGATATCTTCTTGACAGTTTGGTAGCTTCTTTGGACAGTTTTGACAGCTTCTTTGGACAGTTTTGAACTTGTGATTTAGTTTGCTTAGTTTGAAACTTATTCAGCTTAGTTTGTCACTTGTGACTTGGTTTGGCATTTTCAGTTTGACAATGCAATTTGTTTGGACTTATGCAGCTTTGTATTTAATTAATTCCATGCTTGCAAACAATTTTACTTTCCTCTTTGTGAACCAAGAAGAGGAATTTTCTTGTGTTTTGCAAAGAGGATGAGCAAAATATGATGAAAACCCAAAATAATCTGATTCCGGCCAACACCTTTAATGATGAGTTTTTGATTAACTGTCTGAAAATGCTTTTCCAATTTAACTGTTATTGACTTCTCCTTTTCTGGCTTTGCAGGTAAATATCAATTGGGGCAAGGGAAGCAGCAGTAGAAGATGAAGACTTCAAGAAACTTAGGATGTAGATTTGTATTTATTTTTAATCATTGTAATAAACATCATCATAAACACTGTAAATAAATTTACTGTATTCAAATAATACTTGTAACAATAATTAAAATAAATAAAATCTTTTGTCAGTTAGTTCTTTAATTCTTCTGCACTTATTTATTTAATCATTTAAATTCCTTGAATCATAATAATTGGAAGTTATCCCAATAATTTTAACTTAGAAATTATAAATAATCAACAAATGTCGCAGTCTCCCAGCTTTGCATTAACCAACAATACTTCCGGCATTCCAAATAACCAAAAGCATTGCACAAATAAACAAACAAACATCCATATGCCTTTCACTTCACTGATTAAACCAACACTTCAAACTCTCAATTCGAATGCCTCAGCTTTTATCCCAGATGTTTAGGTTTTGAGAAACAAACAGGAATCTTGAACAAGCGTCAAAACCATGTGACAGTCAAATGAAATGTTGTGGATTCAAATTCTTCTGAGAATGCGTGCGCAAACCCTAATTTTGAATTTATTATCAAAGAAACGTCTGCTTGATCAAACCCTGAGCCAAACTCAACCAAATCAATAGAAACCCTAATAATTTGTTTGACTGATTCAAAAGTTAATGGAAACCCTAATTTTGTTTGACTGATAAGAAAAGTCTGTTTGACCGATTCTTGAGCCAATCTGAAAAATTAGGAAAAGCCCAAAGCTGTGATTTCTTGTGAAAAAGAGAGGGCCAATTTTGGGGTACAACAGTTGCCCCTGTTCAATCTTCTTGAACCTGAAGAGTTAGATTGGCAGTTTTTGCCTTTCGCGACTCGAGGGTAAAAGGAGATTGGACACTAGAGTGCCCGAAAAATTTGCACTCGTTAAAGAGTAGTTTGAGGGAATGGGCTTAAAGATGCCATTTGGATATGTGACAGAATCTTGTCGGAGATGGGCTTAACGATGCCATCTGGAGGTGTGAAAGAAGTCCTACTGGAGATAGGCTTAAAGATGCCATCCAAGAATGTTGTAGGCGAGTGGACGAGTATCAGAAAGGTATCCATGCTTGGAATATCTCTGGACTGAGGGTCTGAATAAGCAATAGATTGACATCCATGTTTGGAGAATCCGTAAACTGTTTTCAGAAGTCTTGGATCTGAACAAGCGATAGGTTAACATGCGTATCTGGAGAACCCGTAAACTGTTTTCAGAGGTCTTGAATCTGAACAAGCGATAGGTTAACATCCGTATCTGGAGAACCCGTGACCTGTTTTCAGAAGTCTTGAAGTTGAATAAGCAATAGATCAGCATCCATGTTGGGAAGCGTCCGTAAACTGTTTTCAAAAGTTGTTAATCTTATCCTGAAAAGGGTAAAATATTAGCTGAAACACAAAGTTATGTTG
This sequence comes from Vicia faba, assembly GCA_948472305.1. Classification (NCBI taxonomy): domain Eukaryota; kingdom Viridiplantae; phylum Streptophyta; class Magnoliopsida; order Fabales; family Fabaceae; genus Vicia; species Vicia faba. The sequence continues at coordinate 470,772,405 of OX451735.1, forward strand.
CATGAAATGTATGATGCAATATATATGTTATATCAATGTTTATAATATATGAATGTAGTGAATGCGCATGTAAGCTGATGAGCTGTCTTGCTGAGGATAGATGAATCCTCGATAGCCGGAGATAATAGAATCTTGACTGCTGCCGGGGAAAGTGAATCTTTGACTCCTGCAGGGGATTGCAAGAATCTTTTGATTGTTGCAGGTATTGATCTGGAACTTGAAAAGGTTGGTCGGTGAGATAGTTGTCCTGGCTGGTTTCAGGTATTAATCTCTGACCTGAGAAAGAAAGATAGTTTTCCTGGCTTGTTACAGGTATTGATCTACAATCAGTCGTCCACAGATATTTTCCTGGCTTGCTACAGGTATTGATCTGGGATCTGAAAAGGCTGGTCAAGGAGATACTGTCCTGGTTGGTTTCAGGTATTGACCTCTGACCTGAGAAAGAAAGGTCTTCCTGGCTTGTTACAGGTATTAATCTTCAATCTCTTCATGTAGATAATTTCCTGGCTTGTTACAGGTATCAATCCACAATCAGTCATCCACAGATATTTTCCTGGCTTACTACAGGTATTAAACTGGAACTTGAAAAGGTTGGTCGGTGAGATAGTTGTCCTGGCTGGTTTCAGGTATTAATCTCTGACCTGAGAAAGAAAGATAGTTTTACTGGCTTGTTACAGGTATTGTGATGTCGGGAATGGGCTTACAGATGCCATTTGGAGATATGATGGATAGTTGATGGAGAATGGCTTAAAGATGCCATCTATAAATGATTGTTGAATTGTTTGAGCTGGTCGAGTAGATAGTTGTCCTGGATGGTTTCAGGTGTTAATCTCTGACCTGAGAAAGAAAGATAGTTTTCCTGGCTTGTTACAGGTATTGATCTTCAATCCCTCGTCCACAGATGGTTTTCCTGGCTTGCTACAGGTATTGATCTTGAACTTTAAAAGGTTGGTCGATGAGATAGTTGTCCTGGCTGGTTTCAGGTATTAATCTCTGACCTGAGAAAGAAAGATAGTTCTCCTGGCTGGTTTCAGGTGTTAATCTTCAATCTCTTCATGTAGATAATTTTCCTGGCTTGTTACAGGTATCAGTCTACAATCAGTCGTCCACAGATATTTTCCTGGCTTGCTACATGTATTAAACTAGGATCTGAAAAGGTTGGTCAAGGAGATACTGTCCTGGCTGGTTTCAGGTATTGATCTCTGACCTGAGAAAGAAAGGTCTTCCTGGCTTGTTACAGGTATTAATCTTCAATCTCTTCATGTAGATAATTTCCTGGCTTGTTATAGGTATCAATCCACAATCAGTCGTCCATAGATATTTTCCTGGCTTGCTACAGGTATTAAACTGGAACTTGAAAAGGTTGGTCAAGGAGATACTGTCCTGGCTGGTTTCAGGTATTGATCTCTGACCTGAGAAAGAAAGGCTTCCTGGCTTGTTTCAGGTATTACTCTTCAATCTCTTCATGTAGATAATTTCCTAGCTTGTTACAGGTATCAATCTATAATCAGTCGTCCACAGATATTTTCCTGGCTTGCTACAGGTATTAAACTGGAACTTGAAAAGGTTGGTCAAGGAGATACTGTCCTGGCTGGTTTCAGGTATTGATCTCTGACCTGAGAAAGAAAGGCTTCCTGGCTTGTTTCAGGTATTACTCTTCAATCTCTTCATGTAGATAATTTCCTGGCTTGTTACAGGTATCAATCCACAATCAGTCGTCCACAGATATTTTCCTGGCTTGCTTCAGGTATTAAACTGGAACTTGAAAAGGTTGGTCAAGGAGATACTGTCCTGGCTGGTTTCAGGTATTGATCTCTGACCTGAGAAAGAAAGGCTTCCTGGCTTGTTTCAGGTATTACTCTTCAATCTCTTCATGTAGATAATTTCCTGGCTTGTTACAGGTATCAATCCACAATCAGTCGTCCACAGATATTTTCCTGGCTTGCTTCAGGTATTAAACTGGAACTTGAAAAGGTTGGTCAAGGAGATACTGTCCTGGCTGGTTTTAGGTATTGATCTCTGACCTGAGAAAGAAAGGCTTCCTGGCTTGTTTCAGGTATTACTCTTCAATCTCTTCATGTAGATAATTTCCTGGCTTGTTACAGGTATCAATCCACAATCAGTCGTCCACAGATATTTTCCTGGCTTGCTACAGGTATTAAACTAGGATCTGAAAAGGTTACAGAATGGCAACCGTGTCTGGAGCATATCTGGACCGTATCTTCCAACAAGTGATGAAGGAATTTTTGATGATGACCGCAACTTCCAGCAGGTGATGAAGGAAATTTTGAACGCTCTTGAATTCCAGCAGGTGATGAAGGAATTTTTGATGATGACCGCAACTTCCAGCAGGTGATGAAGGGAATTTTGAATGCTCTTTCAACTTGAGATGTAATTTTGCTTTGGAGAATAAATCCTTGACAAATGTTGGGGAAATAAACCCATGACTGCAGGTCCGCTTAGAGAGGTGATAACCATCTCGAGAACGCTTGAATTTCTTTTCAGAAAGATTTCGGAGAGGTTTCATCACTGCCCATAGTATCATATGCTTGTGATATTGCAAGGACACTTGGACTGCACGTAACCCTTTGATGAGATTGACGTTTAAATGCCTCAAGTGATGGTGACGGAGACTTGCCCCAGGTTAATCTGTAATTGAGAGATTTGTTGAAATCTTGACTGGACTGCCCCAGGTTCACTGAACTTTGAAAGATCTGTTGAAATCTTGACTGGACTGCCCCAGGTTCACTGAACTTTGAAAGATCTGTTGAAATCTTGACTGGACTGCCCCAGGTTAATTGAACTTTGAAAGATTTGTTGAAATCTTGAATGGACTGCCCCATGTTTACTGGACCATACCATATAAAATCCCTTTTTGTTGATAGGAGATTTTTGCAACGGGAGAATCATCCCACTCGAAGTGACTTCATTCACCGAGAGAGCTTTCGTTCCTCCGAACATTCACTGTATGAATTTCTTTGCTGTTTAAACAAGTTAACCATGTGCAAACAATGATATTCAAATAATGCAAAGTATATGCTTGTCTCGAAGTTTTGGAAAAATGCATTTTTAGCAAGTAAACTTTTTTTTTATAAGACAAATTCAACACAAGATTTAGGGCAAAGCCTTACAGGAGTCAGGGTACCTTTTGTAACAGTATGCTTTCGAACTAACCCATGCTTCAATTAGGACTTTTGAAGGTTTGTAACGTGGCTTGGTTCACGGTTTAAGAAACAAAGGATAAAGGCTCAAAGTATATTTGTACCCACCCGCTCTTCGTGATGTTCTTCAATCCTAAACTCAGTTAATTGTACGTCGAACTCTATTTGAGTTTGGAATGACTTTTTGATGATGGCTCACATTAGTTAAGTTTTGGAAGGCAGTCATCATCTCCTTTTTTTGCAACATTTTTCATGTTGTTGAGGATTTGTAATGACCTCGTTCTTTTGATTTGTTATCCCTAACTTTTGCCTGACTGTTCCTGTTTTCGAGATTACAGTCAGCGGGATGCCCCAGCATTCTTAAGCCTCCTTTGTAGGTTTTGGCTCAGTGGGCTTTTCTCTTTTGAGAGATACTGACTACCTATGAGATAAGGAACCATCACTGTCTTTTGGTTCCAAAGGAACGTTTTTGATGTTGTTCGTTGTATTACGAACTGAGAGTTGGCGACTTTAATGCGCATCTTTTTTGAATTAACTGAGAGACTACCCTGCCCCAGGTTTAAATCAAAGGTTTCAATTTGTTTAGAACAGAAAACTCCTACTTCTTTGGCTCGAAGGGGTTGACTAGGGATTATCTTCCTTATGACTCCAGTGTTTAGGATTTGAAAGAATGCCTGTACATCATCAGCAAGGTCTGTTCAAAAGCATACTATATGAGATTACGGTATTATTTTGTCATCCTCCCTCTAAAGGCTTGTAGCTTTTTATCAAGAGTTAAATATCATAAAGAAAGCATAAGAATAGTGAAAACGAATGGATAAATTCAAGACAAACATATGTAATTCATTAATGAAACAGCGTTTGACATCAACAGTTAATTGTTTGAATAACAAAAGAAATTACAACTTGAAAATTCAAAAGAAACAAAGACATTCTCAATGATTCGTCAAAGGAGCAGTGATCATGCTAGAGTCTCCGGAGGGTCAAACTCGATCTCCTTGGCATCAATCATGTCTTGGACCTTGTTCTTCAGAGCCCAACAACTGTTTGTGTCATGCCCTGGGCTACCACAATGATAAGCACATCTTGCATCCGGGTTGTAGTTGGGAGAAGAAGTCTTAGGGTTCAGATGAGGAGCCTTTAATGTAATCAGCTCTTTTTTCAACATGTGTTGTAGCGCTTGAGCTAGTGATATGTTGATCCTAGTATATTGTCTTTTAGGTGCGACCTCCTTACGCTGATGCCCCTGCCTTTGTTAAGCAGGCGCAGGATTAGAGATCAAGGTTGCTCCTACGTGTTGGCTATGACGGCTCTTTTGACCATACACAACATTGGACTCTTTCTTCCCATTGTAGGGCTTTTTCTGAGCATCAGAAGGTGTAGCTTCTTGAATATTCCCACTTTTGATGCCAGCTTCGACCCTTTCGCCGGTCAGTATTAGCTCGGTGAACCCGACTGAGGAGCTTCTAATTAAGTGATTGAAGAGAGGCCCTGTCAAAGTTCCCATGAAGATGTCAATAAGCTCCCTGTCAGTTAAAGGAGGTTGCACCCTACCAGCCAGATCTCTCCACTTTTGGGCGTATCCTTTGAAGCTCTCGTTGGAACCCATGGTCATGTTCTGCAATTGCACACGAGTTGGTGCAAGATCAGCATTGTATTGATATTGTTTGTAAAAAGCAACAGCTAAATCTTCCCAGCTGTGGATGCGAGAACTCTCCAATTGATAGAACCACTCGAGTTGAGTCCCTACCAAGCTTTCTTGGAAGAAATGGATCCAAAGCTTTGGATCAGTTGTGTATGGTTGAATCTTGCGGACATAAGACTTTAAGTGTATCTTAGGGCAAGAGACTCCATCGTACCGGGAAAAGGTAGGGACTTTGAACTTTGGCGGGATGACCAATCCAGAAACTAAACCCATGTCTCCTAAATCCAAGCCAGGTATTTGTTGAATCTCCATAGCACTGAGGCGATCTTCCAACTGTTTGTACTTGTCATCAGCGGGAGGATATTGTTCTTCGGAGTAGTCAGCTTCAACATCATTGATCTCCAAATTGTGGTCTTCTTCAAGACTGACCCCTATGCTGGGTGGAGTTGAAAGATCTAGGGTTTTAGGTCTTCTTCTCAAGTTCGGGATGCTTGCTGCCTTCTTGGACTTCTTCTTCTTGTCTTTGAGAAGGAGAGCTTTGAGATCCTCTTGCCCTTTACCCATAGCCAGAAACATTTGTTGGAATTGAGTGTTTTGAGCTTGGAGATCTTTCACCGTTTGTTCCATATCCATCTTACTGAAATAAACAGTAGGAAGATAAGGAGACCTGTATGGGAGAAACTTGTTATGATGCGATGCATGATATGTGGATGCATGTTTTCAAGGATCTATCGGGGTAAACACAAGAAAATGTTAGAGGTTGAACTTTGATCAACATCTTTGATTGGAGAACTTTGTATCGGTGGATGTCTTTCCACGAGAATCAAGCTCACCATGTCAAGTGGGTCATAGCCCCTGATTTAAGTTGTTGCACTTGATCTTTGACGGTGTTTATTTAGAGGAGAAACCTCTTGCCCTTTGGTAGACGTCTGGTTCAACGTGACCCTGTATCAAAAGACCCTCGAGATCCTTGAAATGGTTATTATAAATGCTATGGTATGATGTTATGATGTTATGTACATGTATGCAATAGCAAGTAAATGTATATACAGGTAATCATATTCACACAAAGCAAACAAGTCCTTAGGTTTAGGCTTGCATGAGGTTCGTAGGTAAGTACCCTCTTGAAGTTAGTTGGCTCATCCTGTCCTAAAATAGAAACCGGGTTCTAAGGAGCTCAATATCATTGGACTATTTTCTGTGTTCATTGTTTTGGTTTAGCCACTTGACTGGCGACTAAAATATTCCAAGAAAACAATCCTCAATGAGTGTAGTATCGAGTATCTACCAACTTCGGACTGCACCAAAGTCAGTCATCTCACTACCCCTAAAAAGGCCAAGATGGTCAAGTAAGGTTCTAAGAGTTCGTTAGTGCTTCATGACATCACTCAGCGGCCCTGTATTCTCCTTGACTACTCGAGGGCTATCGGTACTCACAAATATGTCACACTAACATAGCTACTGCTTCAACCATGTCGGTATACCCCGCACAGTTCCCTCACAGTTTATTGCTATTTACCTAAAAAGGTGCCCCCAAATCCGGGTGTAGGATTTACAACAAACCCAAACAAGGACCCAAAAAGTAAAGCAATCAAAGCAATCAAAGCAAGCATGTATGGGTGATCTAAAACCCTAAGGTAACCCCACTTTTAGAAAATTCCCCAGCAGAGTCGCCAGTTCTGTGATACGGTGGGAGAACTGACTTGAGGTTTTGCGTTTGTGTTCGCACTTGTTCGGTTTAGCAAGAGTCGCCACCGACTTTTTATTTATCCTAAAGAAAGGTCAAAAAGCACAGGAAAGACCTTTGGGATGTTTTCGTGGGTTCGGGGGGTAGATTATGAAAAGGGAAGGTGCTAGCACCCTTTTCATCCATGGTTATCCATGGGCTCTTAGTTACTTGTTTTAGATCACTTGCCTTTTCTTTTCAATTGTTTGAAATGGTGCTTTGTGTGTGTCGTTTTTGAAAATGTTTTGAAAAAGATGCCTTGTCTAGGCAACCTTTGTAATGACTCATGTTTGAGTATATACAAAGGTGTATGTCTTTTTGAAAAGATGTTTCAATGTTTTTGAAAGTTGTTTGGAAGTTGTGTTTGTGAAGTGTGTTTTGAAAAATGGCAAGGATGTTTTGCAAGTTTGATCAAGTAACTAAGAGCTATCTACCCTAATTTACTCAAAGATCTTTCTCATGTTTTAACCCTTTTAACAGTGTTGTTTCACCATTGTATTTGGTGAACAACCTTGCGTTAGGATGTTTGAACGGGACGGGCGCGGGTCATCGTATACAATCATTGAAGGCAACTTGTGAGACGCTCTAGAAATTTTGTAAGGGACGAGATCGTTTTATCGAAGGCAACATCGAGGGTCATCGAGGGACTACGATCTTTGTTTATTGAAGGGACATTTGCTAGAGTGTCTCATACTCGAGGGACATGATTGCATTTTTCCGAAGCAACAAGAGAGGTTACCCTAGAGGTGCAAGTGTGAATTGTGTATTGATTTTTATGCATTTGTCTTGTATTTGGTTATCTAGCGGTTGATTTTGAATCTTCGCATACAAACCCTAATTACTATACAGTATATGGAAAGCGATAAATTGCGGGAATTTAAAGTCTAAGCTATTACAAATAAGTATCCGGGGATGGGGGTACAAATGTTTACAAATGGGGATGAGTCTTATCAGGATAGTAGTGTCCAAATATTATTTACAACCAAATCGAATCGTCGCATTCTCAATGTAAAAATAAGAATAAAAAGGAATCAAAGGCAATGTATGATGCACATGATTATTTACAAGTGATTAAGAGGTTAACCTAATGTATTTATTAAGTATTTATTTATTTTTGTGTTTTTATTAATGTTATATAAATAAAAAGGGTTTTAAAGAGAAAAGTATTTAATTCAAAACAAACTAATTATTTATGTATTTTTTTTAAAATGTAATAAACATTAAGAAAATTTTGTGCAAAAAGTTAATGTATTTTTATTTACCAAAAGGAATTTAGGTTATATAAAAAAGAAAATAAGGTAAAAAAAGTATTAGTTTGTATATATAAAAAAAAGGTTAAATGGGCTTTAAAGAACATGCTTGGCCCAAAAAATGTGTGTTGAAAGAGGACAAGAGGGGGGTGTACGCCAGAATCGTGGGCTTAAGGGTTTGTTTCAAGGGACAGGCCCAATGGTTTGTGACAAAGTTTCTTAGGGTTTCACTTGTTTTGTTTCAGAACCTAGGTTTGCCATGCTTTGAACGGCGCCGCTCCTCTCCTTTCTTCTTCGTCTCTTCATCCTTTCTCAAATATGGCTTCTGATGTCTCCCTCCACTCGCTTCAGCCACCGGAGCAACGCCTCCATCCATCTTCCACAATTACTTCACAGTGGCCTAGGGCTCTTGCCTCGTGACGGTATGATCTGTTAGCTACGTTTTAGATTTCTTGTGATATTACTCTTTCCATCTTGGTGGTGTTATGTACGAGTTTTAATCTTTATTTTTTGATGCTTATATGCGATAGGGATTTTGAGAAATATACCTGAGTGCTTCGCTCTGAGATTAGAAGGAGGGGGAAGGTGGATTGGCCGGTGATGCTTCCAGGAGGCCAAGGCGGAGGGAACACGCGATGTTGCTTACTGGCTTGTCTGGTATTCCGTATCTTTTGCTTTGAATGTTTTATGATGATGCTATAGTCTGAAAACCTTTGTAATAGTTGCTTCTGAGTTCTCTCTTTTGCTTACCTGAATGTTTACCTCTGAGTATTTGAATGCGTGTTCTTTGATTCTGAGATGCTTGTTTTTGATGAAGATGTATCTTTATTGGTCTGATGTTGATGATTTTGATGTTGCTTTTGCTTCTGACTTTTTCTTTTTTGTCAATGATGACAATAATTCTGAGATTGCTGTTATTGTTTCTGAGTTGCTTTTGCTTGTTTCACTCCTGACTTCTTCCTCTCTTGGGCTTTGATTTTCAATGATGATGATGATTTCTGAGATTTGTTCGCTTCAGTTGTTTTTACTTCTGACTTTTCCTCTTTTTGGGTTTTGATTCTCAATGATGATGTTGATTTCTGAGAGTTGTTTGCTTCAGTTGTTGTTGCTGGTTTGGATTTGTTGGAGTTTTGTTGGTTTGGTATTGAAACAGGTTTCTAAACTTGAGGCAGGCTTGAAAGGCTTATCAGTTTGCTTGCTTGAAGGCAGTTTTGAAGCTTGTTTGAGTTACAGGCTAGCTTGAAGCAGGCTTGTTTTTGCTGTTTGGCTTGAGCAGGTTACTATGTTTTGAGTTTATGCAGGTTGATATGCTTTGAGTTTATGCAGGTTGATATGTTTTGACAGGTTGAAAGGAGGTTAGGATGATTTAGCAGGTTTGAAAGTCTGCTAGCTTGAAGGGTTTGCTGGTAACAGGCTTGCTTGAAGCAGGCTTGAAAGTTTACTTGCTCGTTTTGTTCGAGCCTTGATATAGGTTTGAGGTTTACTTGGGAAAGCTTAAAGGTTTGCTTCTGGTTTGAGGCAGGCTGAAGCAGTTTGTAAGCTTGGAGGTTTTGGTAAGGTTCTGTAAGTTTGTTAACTGGTACAGGCTTGATGCTTGAAGTAGTTTGTAAGTTTGGAGGCTGTTTTGAGGCTACAGGCTGTGTTATGTGTTTACAGCTTTGTGTTATATTTTTCTATATGTTATGCCTCCTTTGAACTGTTGGATATATTGTTATATTTATCTATCTTCTAAGCCTGCCTAAAAACTGTAAGCCTGCTTCACTTTTTCTCTTTCTCTCTCTCCAGAAAAGTATATTTAATTGCTTAAACTGTACTTTCTATTCTGAAAAGGCGTTGGCCTAGGGAAAATGATGGAAAGGTTTTACAAGCTTGCTTGCAATTTAGCTTTCCTCTGCATTCTGTACTTTCTTCTTTTCTTTGATGACAGTTTGATAGCTTTTGATATCTTTTGATATCTTCTTGACAGTTTGGTAGCTTCTTTGAACAGTTTTGACAGCTTCTTTGGACAGTTTTGAACTTGTGATTTAGTTTGCTTAGTTTGAAACTTATTCAGCTTAGTTTGTCACTTGTGACTTGGTTTGGCATTTTCAGTTTGACAATGCAATTTGTTTGGACTTATGCAGCTTTGTATTTAATTAATTCCATGCTTGCAAACAATTTTACTTTCCTCTTTGTGAACCAAGAAGAGGAATTTTCTTGTGTTTTGCAAAGAGGATGAGCAAAATATGATGAAAACCCAAAATAATCTGATTCCGGCCAACACCTTTAATGATGAGTTTTTGATTAACTGTCTGAAAATGCTTTTCCAATTTAACTGTTATTGACTTCTCCTTTTCTGGCTTTGCAGGTAAATATCAATTGGGGCAAGGGAAGCATCAGTAGAAGATGAAGACTTCAAGAAACTTAGGATGTAGATTTGTATTTATTTTTAATCATTGTAATAAACATCATCATAAACACTATAAATAAATTTACTGTATTCAAATAATACTTGTAACAATAATTAAAATAAATAAAATCTTTTGTCAGTTAGTTCTTTAATTCTTCTGCACTTATTTATTTAATCATTTAAATTTCTTGAATCATAATAATTGGAAATTATCCCAATAATTTTAACTTAGAAATTATAAATAATCAACAAACGTCGCAGTCTCGCAGCTTTGCATTAACCAACAATACTTCCGGCATTCCAAATAACCAAAAGCATTGCACAAATAAACAAACAAACGTCCATACGCCTTTCACTTCACTGATTAAACCAACACTTCAAACTCTCAATTCGAATGCCTCAGCTTTTATCCCAGATGTTTAGGTTTTGAGAAACAAACAGAAATCTTGAACAAGCGTCAAAACCATGTGACAGTCAAATGAAATGTTGTGGATTCAAATTCTTCTGAGAATGCGTGCGCAAACCCTAATTTTGAATTTATTGTCGAAGAAACGTCTGCTTGATCAAACCCTGAGCCAAACTCAACCAAATAAATAGAAACCCTAATAATTTGTTTGACTGATTCAAAAGTTAATGGAAACCCTAATTTTGTTTGACTGATAAGAAAAGTCAGTTTGACCGATTCTTGAGCCAATATGAAAAATCAGGAAAAGCCCGAAGCTGTGATTTCTTGTGAAAAAGAGAGGGAAAATTTTGCGGTACAACATACACCATACTGACTTCCAAGCCCAGACAAATGGCACAACATGTTGACTTCCAGGCCCAGTCGAAAGGCACTCCCTCACTGCTTTCAACCTCCAGTCGAAGGAGGCAGAAAGGCAGATTGCATCTCACACTGATTCCAGGCCCAGTCGAAAGGCACAACATGTTGACTTCCAGGCCTAGACGAAAGGCACTCCCTCACTGCTTTCAACCCCTAGTCGAAGGAGGCAGAAAGGTACAACATGCTGGCCTCCAGGCCCCAATCGAAGGGTATGACTCCATTGACTCCAGACCCCAAATTGAAGGAGGTCAAAGAGTGCAGAATCGAAGGCTTTTCTGCCTGAATCGAAATACCTGTTTTTCTTACTTTTATTTTATTTTGGCCTTTATATTTTCATGATATTCAATATGGTTGTAATAGTGTAGGATTTTATCTTCTTGCATTTTTTTTGTATAAATTCTAGTAACTAGGATGTATGGCAAGATAAAAAGAACAAGTAGACCACCCCTAATCAAAGACTAAATGCATGCAAATCAAACAACTATTCACACATGCACCCCTAGGATAATTCCACTTGTTTCCTCTTAAAAATAGTCATGTCCCTCGAATATGGGCGTTTTAGCAAAGACCCTCGATAAAAAATCGTAGTCCCTCGATGACCCTCAATGTTGCCTCCGGTAAATGATCTAGTCCCTAAACGACATTGCTAAAACGTTCCATAGGTTGCCTTCTATGACTATACAAATGTCCCAAGCCCGTCCCTTCACATCCAATGATGGGGCTCTTACCAAATCAATGGTAAGATAGCAACATCTAAAGGAGGAGGAAAAGAACGTTTAAGACCTTTTGAGTAGGTAGGATGCTCCTAGTTGCTCGCTTGCTCACAACAAAAAACATTTTATACACCAACACTTTCATTTTGAAACATTTTCAAAAGACAAACACTTTGTATGCGTTCTTATAGAGACGAGAATCATTACAAAGACACCTTTTCAAAATCACTTTCGAAAACACATTCCCCAAACATTTCTTTGAACTATTTTCCAAACAACATTTTGTACGCGTTCTTATAGAAACGAGAACCATTACAAAGACGTTTTCAAAATACTTTCAAAATCCACACCACAAGCATATTTTCAAACAAAAGCAAGTGATCTAGCAAGCAACTAATAGCCCATAGATAACTACAGATGGAAAGGGTGCTAATACCTTCTCTTTTCATAACCTACCCCCCGAACTAAAGAAATAATCTCGAAAAGTATTTCCTGTTCTTTTCAACCTTTCCTTATTGGATAAAAGAAAAGTCGGTGGCGACTCTTGCTACCCACAATAATTGCGATCAAACGCAAAACACCCAAGTCAGTCCTTCCGCCGTATTACAGAACTGGCGACTCTGCTGGGGATTATCTTAAAAGTGGGGTTACCTTAGGGCTAGATCATCTTTACTTGCTTTTCTTTGTTTGACTTGTTTGCTTTACATTATGGTTCCTTGTTTTGGGCTTGTTTTGATCCTCTACCCAGATCTGGGGCACCCTTTTAGGTAATTAGCAATAAGTTTTGGAAATTGTGCAGGGTATATTGACATGGTCTAAGCAATAGCTATGTTAGTGTGACACATTTGTTGGTACCAGTAGCCCTTGAGTAGTCAAGGAGAATACAGGGCCGCTGTGTGGTGTCATGAAGCACTAACTGACTTTATAACCTTATTTGACCAACTTGGCCATTAGGAAGTAGTGAGGTACCCGACTTTGGTGCAGTCAGAAGTTGGTTGATACTCGATGCCACGCTCATTGAGATTGGACTTTCGGGATATTTCAGTCGCCAATAAAGAGGCTTGCGCAGAAACAACGCTCGATGAAGAAAGATCAATGATATTGAGATCCCCTAGAACCCAATTACTTTCTAGGACAGGTGGAGCCAACTAAACTTCAAGAGGGTACTTACCTACAAACTCCATGCAAGCCTAAACCTAAGGACTTGTCTGCTTTGTGTATATGATTATTTGTACATAACAACTTGCTTGATTTGCATACTTTTACATAACATCATACCATAGAATTTTCAATAACCATTTCAAGGATCTCAAGGGCCTATGATGCAAGGTCATGTTGAACCAGACGCCTATCAAGGGGCAAGAGGATTCATTCTCTAATCAAATGCCGTCAAGACCAAATCATGGTAACTTAAGTCAAGGGCTATGACCTACTTGACATGGTGAGCTTGATTCTCATGGAAGGACATCCACTGATACGAAGTTCCCCAATCAAAGTTGTTGATCAAAATTCAAACTTCTAACATCTTCTTGTGTTTACCCCACGAGATCCTTGAAAATATTGGATCCACATATCATGCATATCATCATAACAGGTTTTCCCCACATGGGTCTCTCATCCGCTTACTATTTATTTCAGTAGAGATGGCTCTAGAACAGACTATCAAGGAGATTCAGACTCAAAATGCTCAACTTCAAGAGATGTTCTTGAACCTATCCAAGGGACAAGAAGAGGTGAAAGCGCTCCTCACTAGGGGCATGATCATGGGAAATCCTGAGGACAACAAGGATGACCAGTTGGAACGACTACAGACTAAAATGGCAACAATGAAAGTCCAGATGATGGGATAACTGGTGGGCCAGATGGCTCTTATCCAAAACTTAGCTCAGGGACAAGAAGAGCTAAGGACCCTCATCAACAAACTTCATTAAGACGGATGCAACCAAATGGGGCAAACATCTAGAGTTAGGGATCAAGTCTTTACTCAGCCTCCCATGAGACAAGAAGCCGGTTCAAGGGAGAACATATCTTTCCAAATTACCGCTACGTCACGGGCTCAACAACGACCTCATCAATGGGAAAATCGGCAAAGGCAAAACAAGCCCGAGAGACAGTTTACTAACATCAACATGTCCTTGGATCAATTATTGCAACACATGTTGAAGATGGAGTTGATTACATTGAGGGATCCTTCTCGGAATCCCAATACCTCTGCTCCTAGCTATCATCCTGATGCAATATGTGCGTATCATTCCGACAGTCCTGGACATGATACCAATAGTTGTTGGGAATTGAAAAATAAGATTCAAGACTTGATCGACGAAGGAGCGCTGGAGTTCACACAAGATGGTCTGAATGAATTCTTCTGACGTCCCTCAAAGGCACACCACCTGAATTAACAAGTTCAGATAAAGAGGCTTTTGTTCATTTGAATTTTCAAGTTGTAATTTTCTTTTGATTGTTCGAACATTTATTTATGTCAAACTTTATTATTTCATCAATGCATTTCATATGTTTGTCTTGATTTGATCCATTCATTTTCATTACATTTAAACTATGCTTTTTAATCTCTTTATGATATTCAACTCTTGTTTTAAAAGTTACAAGCCTTTAGATGGAGGATGACGAAAACAATGCCATAATCTCATACAGTATGCTTTTGGACAGACCTTGATGATGATGAACAGGAGTTTGTTTCAATTCCTAAACACTGGAGTTATAAGGAGGATAATCCCTAGTCAACTCGTCGAGCCAAAGAAGTAGGAGTTTCCTTTTTACACAAATTGAAACCTTTAATAAAAACCTGGGGCATGGTAGTCTCTCAATTAATTCAAATGTGCGTTCAGTCGTAAACTTTCACCTCGTATACAATGAGTGATATCAAAAACATCCTTCTAAATCAAAATACGGCGATGGTTCCTTATCACATAGGCAGTCATTATCTCTAAAAAAGAAAGGCCCATTAAGTCAAAACCTACGAAGGAGACTTAAGAGAAACAGGGGCATCCCGCTGACCTTAATCTCAAAATGAGAACAGTCAGGAAAAAATCCGGGATAACAAATCAAAAGTGGACACTACAAATCCTCAACAAACACGAAAAACGTTACAAAAATGACTGCCTTCTATCAAAACTTGTCTGAACCATCACCAAAACGTCATTGGAGTTCAAACGCATAATTAACTGAGTTTAGGACCAAAGAACACCACGAAGAACGGGCGGGTACATATACACATTGAGCCTTATCCTTTGTTTCTTAAACCGTGAACCAAGCCACGTTAAAACCCTTCAAAAGTCCTAATTGAAGCATGAGTTAGTTCGAAAGCATACTATCACAAAAGGTATCCTAGCTCCTATAAGGCTTACTCCAAATCCTGAGTTGAATTTTCTTACAAAATTATTTTATCTGCTAAAACACATTTTCAAAACTTCAAGACAAGCATAAACTCTGCATTATTTGAATATCGTTGTTTGCATATGGCTAATTGTTTGACAACGGAGAAATTCACACGATAAATATCCAGTGAACAAAAAGTTTCTCAATGAACAAAATCACTTCAAGTGGGAAGACACTTCCAATAACAGATCTCCTATAAGAAAGGGGGCATGACGTGTCACTGTCCAACACCTCTGGGGCAGTCCAGTCAAGATTCCAAGAAATCTCTCAAGAAATGCTGAATATACCAGGGGCAGGTCTGTATCTGAATCACTTTGGGCATTAAACGTGAAATCCAATAAAAGGTTACGTACGGTCAGGCAAACATTTTCTGGCAATGCTACAACACTTGTTACTTGAGGCAGTGACAAATCCTTCACAAAATCTTTTTCATAGGGTGATCCCCAGCCAGAGTTTCAATCTCTAAAAACTTCTTCCAAAAGAAAACACCTCTCCAGCAGATTGGCAACCAGGTTTATCTCCCCAACAAACTACAGATTCCCCAGCTTGAATTTTCCTCTCAGGCTATTACAAATCAAGGGAACACAACCTCTCGTCCTCAGTAGACTCTTCTACAATCCCCAACAAGTTACTGTGAAGCCTAGACACGACCAGATATCAGTTCAACTTCATCCTTTCAAGCAAGTTACTGTGAAGCCTGGACATGACTAGATATCAGTTTAACTTCATCCTTTCAAGCAAGTTACTGTGAAGACTTGACACGACCAGAAACCAGCTCAACTTCATCCTTTCAAGCAAGTTACTGTGAAGCCTGGACACGACCAAATATCAGTTCAACTTCATCCTTTCAAGAAAGTTACTGTGAAGCCTTGACCCGACCAGATATCAATTCAACTTCATCCTTTCAAGTAAGTTATTATGAAGCCTGGAGTTCGACCAGATAACAATTAACTTCATTCACCTCAGAAATTTGCTTTGAAGCCTGGAACCCGACCAAATAGCAGTTTAATGTTAGTAAGTTGTTGCGAAGCCTGGAATCCGACCAGATAACAATTTAACTTCACTCTCCCAAGTAATTTTCCGCGAAGCCTGGAATGCGACCAGATAACAGTTAATTTAATCACCCCTAATAAGTTGCTACAAATCCTGGAATACGACCAAATAACAGTCAACTTCATTATCCTTAATAATTTGCTGCCAAACCTGGATTTCGACCAGATAACAACAAACTTTCGATTCTCTCCAGTCAGGAATAACTCCCCAGTAGAGCGACGAACAGCTAAGACTCCTAAACTCTTTTCCCCAAGTGGAAATCAACACTTTCCACATAATTTTCTTCTCAAGCGAAATCAACATTCCCCAACGGAGTTCTCCTCAAACAAAAAAACATGAATCCCCAGCGAAAACATTCTAAAGACAAGGTCTAGAAGTGTGTGCATACTCTTCATCCCCAGCGGACTTCCGGGATTCAGCTTCCCAAAATTCCCCAACACTTGTCAAGGATTTATTTTCCAAGACAAAATTACATTCCAACAACATTTCATACATCATATTTATAAATGATGTAAAGCTGTAGGTTTATGGATAGCAACATGATTATTATGCATGGAAGCATTGCAATAGTTTTTGTCTATTCTGTGATAGCAGTTGGTTGTTTGCAAGGATATGGCATGTTCGCAAGCATGGATTTTTAAATTATTAGACTTTAGGATTAGATGATGTTTAGAAGCAAATTACCAAAAGCTTAGTATTTAGGAATCTATTCTTGGAATGTAATCTCGAAAAGTAATATGATACTTGAATACTTCATGAAGTTTCTTGAACAACTTTGAAACAAATGCTTAATTTCTCACTCATTTGTACTTGTAACTCATATTGATGATAAGAAATGAATGAATCTTGCATAACAAGTTTGAATAGGATTGAATAATTGATATTTGAACAAAATTGAATCTTCGAACCTTGACATTCTTGGTTTCAACCTTAAGCTAAAGTGTAGAATGATGAAATTAAACATTTGAACACCTTGATTAGAAAATTGGCAACTTGGCATCAATGTTTCTTTTTAAACAACATGTAGCTTGTTTCATAAAAACATTGTGCCATTGACTTATGGATTCAAGAAACTTGGCATTAAAAAGAACCTCTTGATACCTTGTATTCTTTAATATGTAAGCAACTTAATTTTGAGCGATGAACAAAGTTTAAAATTCAAGTGAGTCCTCTTTGGAATGAACTAAACTTCTTGACCTTCCATGAATACTTTCCTTTTGGTATTTGTTTCTTTGAATCCAAATAGTCAAAGTGGAAACTTTGATGACTACTTCAAATTATCTTCAACTCAATAAAACCTTGACTCAAATCCTTGATCCATGTTAATTTGTAATACAAGCAATGAACCTTAACTAATGATCTCCTTGCAAAGCCAATGCCTTTGATAAAACCTTTTGACGCTGATTAAACTTGAAGTAGAGAAAGACACCTTAATCAAATATTCATTGATGGACCTCAACAGAACCCACACACAAAGATTATAAATCCTAATCCAATTGCATTGGTTGCACAATGATGAAGAAATGACTGTAGGTATGGAGAGAAATAAATTTAAGATGTCCTGGAAATGAAACCCTAATCCTCAATTGAAATATGATGAAACTTAAACACCACAAGTTAAAACCTTGATGCACCTGATATTTGTGAAACATTTGATGGAAGATGAAAGAATAATTTCACAGTAACCATGGATCCAAAGCCCTAGTCTCTTAACAAATAAAAAGGGAAATAAACCCAAATTTGCACTCTGATTAATTTGGATGGAGAATAGTCTTTATAGCTTGAGGAGAAGGAAGCCACGATGAACATACCTCAAATCCCTAATTTCACATAATCCAATAATCAAGAACCAGATAGATTTACCTTTGTCTGATGAAGCCTTAAACCAAAATTGAACCCTAGTTAGCACCACCACTGATGCTTCGAACCACTGCCTTATTGAAATGCAAGAATGATGTGTGAATGACCTAATGAGAATAGTGCAAATGAAATGCAAAACCTAAGCCAAATAAAAGTGAAAAGGTAGGGAAAATTTTAGGGTACAACACTCTTCAATCAAATCTTTCCTAAAAAGTATCCTTATTTAGAAAACATATTTTCCTCTTGAATTATGATTGAATATTCCAAATCTACAACTCAGCGCCATATAGGTTTGCATAATATTCCCAGAATATTCTGCATCTATTAAAACATAACAGAATACAACTGTCTAGCTCAGCACATGCACAATGTCGAATGACTCTGCATAGAACATCTTATCCGACATGTTGCTCTAGATGTTGAAACATTCTAACTCAACATGTTCTTCATAAAATAGGACTCCTAGCAAGTAATCACATCCTATTTAACATATTGCTGCTATATTTGTTTTACTAAAATTAATGCCAATCATAAAAATAGAGAACTAACAATCTCACCCTTTGGCAAATTTTGGCTAAAACAACTAACATAAATTACAACTCAGATTACAATAATAAACTAAAATTACAATCCTTCTGCAATAGTCTTCAGAAACTACTGAACACAACATCATAACAACATGGAGAATCATCTCTTCACAAGTAAAATGATGTTAGGACATCATGTTCGACATCTTCTTCATATCAGCACCATTGTAACACAAAAACTCAACACCAAAGAGCAACAACCCCAGGATAGGAGAATAGAAAGTACTACCTATTCTCCTGAACCCTAAACAAGCACGCTTTACACTCCCTCTTGACGTGTAAAGGTTGAACCTTCCAAAATATGTCCTTGTTTGGCTCAAGGAAAAACATGTCCTGATAAATGTCTTGACATTCTGTCATACATTGTCTACTTTCTCTTCCATACTCAAGGACCAAAACTGCTTCAGCCAAAATACCAAAACTGCTTTACAGACATATCCGCATATTCTGAAGCATAATCCCAATGTCTTCCCCTGGATTATATGAAAACTCCTTTTTGCTAGAACAAATCAAAATATCAAGACCATCACATCACATGTGTGACATCCCCATTCATCACACAATCTTTACAAAGTCCTTCCAAACAATGTAGAGAAAAATAAATTCTCCCAGATACAAACAAAACTTCCCTTCAGACTCCTCCTAAGAAGCATGTGTACACATGATTCAAACAACTAGCTTCACATAGCTAGAACCAAACATGCACAGTTAATGAGCACAAACCATAACAATATTCAGCAGTCCAATGTCACATCATGTTGTTTGACATCTTAACCTCTCAAAAGGAAAATAAACTCCACAAAGTTTAACAACACGTAAGCGTCAAAATAGATGCACCATTGCATCAACAATCCATATACAATCACCTGACTCCCCTTGTCATGGATAAACAATGCTCCTACTGAAGAAGAGCATTTGATCACCAGAAGAATAACACCACACGCCTTCTAAACACATTCACATACTAGAACTTCAATCCTGAACCAAATACTCTAGCTCCTTTAGAGTATATCTAGGCCTTCTGACTTCTTCACTTTAATAAGGACATGTCTTATAAATGTCCTAACAGATCCATTCACAATTTCATGATTCTTAGGGGGCCAAGATATCACGCACTCTACTCCAAAAGAAATCTCAGTTTGCTTAAAAGCTTTACTAAGAGCCAGGCTAACCCAATAACTCCTAAGGTTATTTGCGGTAGAAGAAAACACCTCTTCAAAACCTTCTGGTCAGATCACACCAGCTTACCCAATTCCTCTGTCCTTATGTCCACTAGCAGTTGCTAATACTAGTGGAATCTTCGAACTGATAGTAGTCATGCATTGTCAGGACATACTACTATAAACAAGATTAGAATCTTCACATCCTAACTCACCTAGTTAGAAATGCTTCTTCTGACATAATGCTCGGCACCATACTCCATATCCACAACCCAAGCATCTTCCAGATAAACCCTAAAAAATGATGTTCCAACATCAGGACATCATCTTCTCATCATAAAACTCAATCACTTTGGTTCTGAAATCACCATCCAAAGAACTCATTATGCATAAACATACTTCAAGAAGCTCACAATAAAAACAACCAGTCCATACCATTCAGGTTAACACAACCACCTGAATACCATGGAGAGAAATACACTCTCACACACTCTTTGAAGCAAAGAGTTTAGATTGCAGACTTGCAAATACACATTAGATAAATACTCATCTCCCGTCAAAGTATTTACCATCAGTCACATGCATATCTTCATCAGATCAGACTAATACCCAGCTCCCGACAAGGTATCAAAGGAAAATTTCCTCACACATAAACACTAGATAATGTTGCCCTCTTCACAAATGGAAGAAAATTTGATCTGACATCCTTCTTATGCACACCTCTGGCACCAGCTGATTCTTCAACATGAAAAACAATCATGACAGTCATTCACAACACAAACTACTCCAAATTAGGTCAGTGGCTTGACCTTATACTCCACTATGAGCAAAATAAACTTCCTTGGCTGAAGAATCAAGGAACTGAAATGACGTTCGAACATCTGTTCCAACATTGGTCTCAAAAACATGGACTTGATCATTTACTATGGCTTTGGAGACAATACCCATAGAAGTCCATACACAACTCTTGTAAGGGAAACAAGAAGATCAACCATCATTAGTTGATCTACCTTCATGCCCAGATCATAACCACATGCATACATGTAGGAACCTACATATTATACATCTCAAGGATCTTGTTCTAATGTTCAGACCTCTTGTCTGACTTTGAGATGCTAGACATCAACCTTCTGCACCTATAGTGGAAATTCCCTCTAACAGGTATCTGGAGCAGACTTTGATAAATATGGCAGCATACCACACACAGACTGTTCAGACTAAACCTGCTTCTCTAAATTCTTCAAGATACAAGGATTCCCTTCAATCCTTGCAGAAATAAATGTTCCATAATGTGAGGACATCACACAACTGAACTCAAGCTTAAGGAGAAACTTCACAAATAGACAACAAAGAGAGAATAATCACACTTTTTCAATAAGGACCACGACCCTTTGATCCCACAAAAACAAACAACAACTTCTCCTTACTCCAAAAAAAACTGAAATGTTCATCCTAGGTGATTCAGATGACACTTCAATTGTGCAGACACCAATCAACCACTTAACTCAGGTTGACACAACTCCATTTTAGACAATCCCTTGGATGTATCTTACACTACAGAAAAAGATTTCCATGCTCTCATAGACTTGATAAGACTATCAAGTTTGAGTAAACAACCTCCATCATGTTTTAAAGAAGCATCTGCCAAGAAAAATATTTGAGAAAAATAAATTCTCAAACCCAAGATGTCAAGACATTAGGTCTGACACATCTTCAAAGTCCTCCAACTCCAGATTATAGACTCCATCTTAAAAATCGCTAAGAACATATTAGATAATATATTCTCCCTCTCAATAAGAGCACATCCTGCGGTTGGTACACTCCTTTCAAATAGAATCTGTTTGATGGCCATACACAAGATTCCATAAATCTGGTTCATTTGATAAGAAGGACTTCCAGATTACAGAGAGAATTTCCTGGACATTTGAGCTCGACCTCTATAAAGACTCTGGAAGAGATGTATTCAACAAATCACCACTAAAAAATTAAGCTCAACTTATGCACTCCTACTTACTTAGACCAGAAATAAATTGACCCAAAAGTAATCAATAGGTTGATCATCCCTTGATCAACCAACTTCTCTAAGGCATGTTTCCAAGAAACTTCTTAGATACACAACCCAGATGCCTCCTCTTCTAGATCAGGAGTAGGTTCCAAACATATATGATTAACACATATATGTTTAACACCCAAAGCATTTTCTATTCAACAGGAAGCTGCACACCTGCTGAAAAAGAAATGTTCCAACATCCAATAGAACATCATTTTCCTTCTCACGGAACATATAAAAAAACCTTGATCACCTTCAAGGTTTTCAAAAGAAACCCATCTTCCAATAACATGAATATGTATCTAGACCAACTTCTCTTCAGAATCTCATCAACCTTATTGACAAGTGCATTTATGAGTGAACTTGAGTTAACCCTCAAGTATATTTGGAAACTTTTAATAAGCTGAGTAGATGAATCTGCAACATATCACAACATCATAGGATAAACTTGCAGAGGAGACTAAATCCTAATGCCTTTACCATACTTGCATTCCAAGAAAATACCTTATGAAAGTCTCAACACAGAGACACAAGGAACGACCAGGGTTACATTAGATACTATGCAGTGGAACACAAAACATACAAGCTCCTCAACATTCTTCAGGAACAACATAAAAACCCTTGCACACAACCACCACAATCCATGTGCAAACAAAACAACCTAGGTTTGAAAATAAATCAAACCCAACACAACAGCTCAGCATGAAAGCTACATGCATGATAACAATAAACAGGTCTAATACACACCCTGTCATGAACAGTCCATCCTCCACTTCTAGGGACCGCTCAAACCAGAATATGAACTTATCGAAGTTCAAAAAACTTTTCAATAGACACCTCTTTCCTTGCGCATGAACCAGAAAGTATCTTCCTAGGATCTCACCCAGAACAAAACATGATGCCTGCTCTGATACCAATTGAAATTCTGGTACAGAAGACTTCAGATGTCCTATGACATGTTGAGACATCTGAATCCGAAGAAACTAAACATGGCAAGGTATAGACATACGAAATAGTACTGAAAAGCATAAGCAACACACCAGAATTGTTAATCCAGTTCGGAGCAACTCTCCTACTCTAGGGGCATACTAAGCCAGGGATAAAGTTCACTATAATAGTATCAATTCTAAGCTAAACTAGTCCCAAGTTTACAAATTCTCACTTAATCACTACTCGTGCTAACTCACCTAGATATGATACCCTCTTGAATCCCTCATCAATTACAGATAGCAATTGGATCAACAAACAGGAAGACACACTTCTATGACGAAACTAGAAAACACACTTCTATGACAATATTAAACGACTCACTTCTAAAATAATACCTAGCCAAGACTCTTGACTAAGAATACAACTTGGATTTACTTAAAAGCTTCCTCAAAGAACAATACCCACTCTTACTTCACAACTTCGAGGAGAATAGAACCTTACAACTCAAGGAACACAATCCAACTCACATGTTGAGTGGAACACACAACTGTTGTACTCAAAAATTTTCCCTCTCAATTTATCAAGTTTTATTTCCTCACAAGACTTCTTGGACTCAAGACAAGATTAGGGCTTGCTCAGCTCAAGACCTCATCTTGCACTGATGACCTGAAATTTAAGGTTTGAGTTTGCACAAGGATTTTTGGACCATCAATGCTTTATGTAACTTTCATACACCATCTTGGACCCCTAAGATTTCTCATACCAAGTTTCAAGCCTTGAATCACATTTTTGCCCAATCAATTGGACAGTTGACCTAAAAATCAGCTGTATTGGGGAAAAAGTCAACCATGGCCAATTTACAGTCAAACCTCATAATTTTTGATCCACAACAACATTATAGGTTCCTATGTACCATTTGGTCAAGTTTGGACCACAACTCCTCAAGAAATTTGATCAAATCATCAAAAGGGCAAAATGGTCAAAATTAGGGTTTTGACTGAGAAAGGGCAATTTCTGATTTTTAACCTAGTCAATGACCAATTTGGTTCAAGAATTATTTCAAGGACTCAATGGAATCATATTGACCTAATCACACAGTTCAAAAGATCTCAAATGCATAGGATTGACAAATGAATTTTCCAGTCAACTGATCAAAAATCAACTGTACACTGAAAAGTCAAACTTTGACTTTTTGGTCGAAATCAAGTGCCAAGGGTCATAATTCATCAAGATATGTAAAAATATGAAACTTTTTGACCAAGAAACCTAATTTTGCAAATTAGGGTTTTAATTTGAATTTTTTCATAACTTAGAATTTTTCTAAGTTATGGAAAATTTCTTATTTTTTCCCAACTTTCCACAACTTTTTCACCATGATGCAATTGGATTCAAAGAAAACTTCAAACATGAAAGTTGTAGTCCTCCATGAAATATACAACTTTGATTCACAAATTTTCCCCAAAAGATTCTTGGATCTCAAGTTATGATTTTGTGAATAGGGGTCCATAAACTTTTTAACTTAGTGAAAATTTACCCTAATTTAGGCAGGATTTTGACCTAACTTCATGGCAACTTTTTACCTAGATCCAAGAGGAATCTCAGAATGCATTTCAAAAATGGATTATATAGCATGTTACAAGCTTTCCAAAATGTCCAAGAACTCTCCAAGATCATTTATGGTTAGGGAGAATCGAAGAAAGGAAAATGGCAATTTATCACTTTTGTTCAAGGCATTTTCACAATGGTTCAAGTTGCAAATATGTCCTAGCATGCTTGTACTTGGCATTACAGGTCCTAATCCTTTCTACACTCCATAATTGAATGGTAATTCAGTGGACAATGGCTTTATTTTGATCTTTGGAGCATTGTACAATGAATTAATCCATTTATGGCATAAAGTTCATAATACTACTTTCATAAAGCTAGCTTTTTACAACTTTGCAAATCTTGAGCCATGGACCTGATCTTTTGTTGCAAACAAGATCCACAAACATCAGGCAAAGTGCACCAACCCTGTGCAGCTAACAAGCAAGCCTGTATAGGCCTTTGGCATTGGTCATGTCAACTTTCTTCAAAAGCAAGCAAACTTGCAAAAGTCAAGACAACTTGTGTATCTCTTAAAGGCAAGACTTTGTATCATTTCAAACAACCTCAGAAACTTTTACAAGCCTAAGCACGAATCCATAGCATCCCAAACACTCTCAAACACCAAAATCACATTTTTCTGCCCAAATAGGGCATCTTCTGCAAAACTTAAGCCAAATCATATTTTGCTCATGCGTTATTTGTTTCAAGGCTTCAAACACATTCCATACCTCCTACCTAAACTATCCAGGCCTTTGTCTTGCAACTGTAACCCCTGTTTCAAGCTTCACCATTTTTATTTTTGGAGTTTGCAGGTTGACTTCTACAAGGAGTTTCAGCAACTTCAAGGCAAGCTGATCATTGGAAAAGGTTGAGGGAACTTCAAGGAAGCTCACACGATCTTCAGGCCTCACTCAATGTTCCCACATTGCCATATCCAAACTCAACTGAACAAGGTATTTTTCAAAGTTCTATCTCCTTATTTAGGCATCTTTAAGCTTTGATTTGTGAAGCAAAAATGTAGTCCTTAACTTGCTTAAGTTGTACATATGCATAGTTGCCATTTATATTAACTGAGCTAACAGTATTTGATTGTTGAAGTTCATGAAAAAATAAGGTCAGGAATTAAGGCCACTGAAATTCTCTCTGGTTTCTTAGAGTTAGGTTTCAAATTTTATATCATTGGAATCGTGATAAAAAATGCTACAAGTTTTATGTTTCAAGATTTTGTTTTTGTGCAAAGAATAGAGAGTTACAGAATCAAGCTCAGAAACGCGCGCAGAGACGAAGGACATGGATGATGGTGTTCTGGGCCTGGCGCCTTGGGCCTTTCACTTTCCACACCCCCCATTTTACTTCTGCACCCCTTTGCATATTTTTATATATTTTGTATTTTCTTGCATATTTTATATTTTTGACTTTATTATTATTATTATTTTTTTTCTGAACATTAAAAACCACAAAAATAATTTCCTTTATTTTTTGCATTTTTATTTTATTTTTATTTTATTTTTTTGCATAATAAAATAGTTTACTAGAATAAATAGAAATTCATTTTCTTAAAAAATAGTAAAAACATTTAAAAATACCATGCATTTTTATTTTATTATCTTTCACACATAAAATATTATTTTCATACATTTTTTTTAATACTTGTAAATATTTTTATTTATTATTTCTTGTAAAAATGGACAAATGAATAAATGATATAGAACAATATTTTCTTTTAAAACAAAATTAGGGTTTCCCCTTTTAAAAATAATAATATTATTTTTTCTTATTTTTAGGACTTAGATAATTTTATTTTCTCATACCTAAAACAATTAAAAAAACATTTTTGCATATTTACATTTTATTGCATATTTAAATATTTGTTTATTTATTTATTATACAATAAATTCAATTGGATTGTAATAGTGAATTAGGGTTTTATTTTGTGCAAATATCCCCATTCAAAACTTGTATCCCCCCTCCCATAATATTGTTGTAATAGTTTAGATTTACTTTATGCAATTTATCGCATTATATACATGACCTAATTCAAGACAAACAAAATGCATGAAAAATGACAACACATTGCACACAAACACCTCTAGGGTTTCACCCACTTGGTTGCCTAATTTAAATGGCCATGGTATGCATGCTAGGTATCTTGGAAAAATCAAACAAAACAAAAGATCATAGTCCCTCGATGACGCTATCAAAAAGGTTTCCTAAAAACAAATGATCTTGGTCCCTCAAAACTTGCTAAGATACTTGGCAATATTGCTATCATGGTCATACGATGACCCACGCCCGTCCCGTTTAACATCCAAAGATAGGGTTATCTACCAAAACAATGGTAGGTTAACAATGTCAAAGGAATAAAAATGTATAGGAAATACTTTTGAGTAGGTAGATAAGCTTCTAGTTACTTGATCAATTTGCAAACCATACTTGCTATTTTCAAACAAACACACACACTTTCAAAACATTTCCAAACAACTTTCAAAACATTGAAACGTTTTTCAAAAGACAAACATCTTTGTATACATTCTTACGAACGAGAATTATTACAAAGATTGCCTAAACAAAGGCCTCTTTTAAAAATACTTTCAAAATCACATAAAGCACCATTTCAAACAATTGAAAAAGCAAAGCAAATGATCTAAAACAAGTAACTAAGAGCCCATGGAAAACCATGGATGAAAAGGGTGCTAGCACCTTCCCTTTTCATAATCTACCCCCCGAACTCAAAAATAATTTCAAAGGTCTTTCATGTGCTTTTTGACCTTTCCTTTTGGATAAAATAAAAGTTGGTGGCGACTCTTGCTAAACTGCAACATTTGCGAACACAAACGCAAAACCTCAAGTCAGTTCTCCCACCGTATCACAGAACTGGTGACTTTGATGGGGAGATGATATAAAAGTGGGGTTACCTTAGGGTTTTAGATCACCTTTACATGCTTATCTTTCTTGACTTGTTTGCTTTACACTTTGGTTCTATTGTTTGTGTTTGAATCCTCTACCCGGATTTGGGAAACATTCATAGGTAAATAGCAATACGTTGCGGAAACTGTGCGGGGTATACCGACATGGTCTAAGCAATAACTATATTAGTGCGACATATTTGTGGGTACCGGTAGCCTTTGAGTCAATCAAAGAGAATACGGGGCCGCTGAGTGATGTCATGAAGCACTAATGGACTTTTAGAACCTTTACTTGACCAACTTAGCCTTTTAGGATGTAGTGAGATGACCGACTTTGGTGCAGTCCGGAGTTGGTAGATACTCGATACTACACTCATTGAGGGTTGGTTCCTTGGAATATTTCGGTCGCCAGTAAAGAGGCTGAATTGAAACAATGAACAAGGAAACAATCCAGTGATATTAAGCTCCTTAGAACCCGGTTATTATTTCTAGGACAGGTTGAGCCAACTAAACTTCAAGAGGGTACTTACCTATAAAACCCCATGCAAGCCTAAACTAGGAACTTGTGTGATTTGTTTGTACATATATACTTGTGCATAACATCATGAACATCATAAAGCATCATATGCATCCATTAACCATTTCAAGGATTTTGGATTTTCATCTTTGTTCTAGTTTTGTAGATTATGGATTCACTTCGCAGGAAAACTATCCAAGTCAACCTTGTAAGAATTCCTCCACAACTCAAGGAGCTAGCTTCAAGGATTCCTGAGAATTCTCCATTCACCGAGAGACATGGTCGTCTTATCAACTTAGTCACTGCCAACACTGAGGAGGATATGCTGAAAGTTCTCTTCCAGTTCTTTGACCCTTTGCATCATTGCTTCACATTTCCTGACTACCAACTTGTGCCTACTTTGGAGGAATTTTCTCAACTCTTGAGGATTCCTATTCTCAATCAACTACCCTTCAACGGTACGGAAAGAGATCGAAAGCCAGAAGAGATTGCTCAAGCCCTACACTTGCACTCATCTGATGTCACAACCCATTGGGAAACTAGAAGTGGTGTCAAAGGCTTCTTGTCAAAGTTCTTGTTTGAGAAGGCCCAAAGCTGCTGGAATTCCTTAGACTTACAAGCTTTTGAGGAGATTGTAGCTCTTATCATCTATGGGATGGTCTTGTTCCCTAACCCTGACCAACTCATAGATGTGAGTGCTGTCAAAATCTTCATGGCTCGCAACCTGGTGCCTACATTGCTTGGGGATATCCTCCACTCTTTTCACACTCGTACAATGAGGAAAGGAGGTGTTCTCATGTGTTGCACTCCTCTACTGGAAAGATGGTTTATTTCTCATCTTCCCCAATCAGTTTTGAAGAATGAACAAGGTTTGAGGTGGTCACAACGATTGATGACTCTTACACATTCAGACATTCATTGGTGTTCTCGATCAAAAGAGAATGTCATTATCATTGATCGTTGTGGGGAATTCCCTAATGTTCCTCTACTTGGCATTAGGGGAGGCATCACCTACAACCCTTGCTTGGCTCTAAGACAGTTTGGGTATTCCCGAAGGGATGGCCCACATGACATGATGATTCAAGGTTTAGTTTTCGACTTCGACAACGACAATCAAGGACTCCGGCAAAGGTTCATCCGAGCTTGGAGGATGCCTAACAAGGTAGACAGTAAGACCTTGGTATACAAGAATTCCATCCCCCTTGAGCCTTACCTCAAGTGGGTACGAACCCGCGCCCAAAGTCTTATGATGCCTTACCCCTCCATTCTCCCTGTGATTATAGAGCCTTTTATGGAAGGAGAGGTTCCATACACCCTCCTACATCCTGACATGCCAACATCACTCGAAGATCTACCAAGGAGTTGGATACAACTCAAGGGAGAGCTCGACACTTTTGAAGCCCAATTCTACGCAAGCGAGAAGAAGGTTTTGGAACTCACTCGTCAACTTCACGAAGAGCAGACTCTCAACACCTACTTGTATCGAATTATTTATTAATAATAAAAGGCATTTCTTTATTATGTTTGCTTTCCAAAATAATAAAGTCCCTAGAATGGTTTATTTGTTTAATGAAATGTTAAGTGTGACTTAATCATGAGATCCCATTAAACATAAGACATTATTCTTAAAGTATTCGTAGTCAAGCTTTAATGTGAAGTGGGATAGCATTAAAGCATTAAGATTATTATGAAAATAGATTGATGATCACATCTCATGGATCATAGATAAGGAGTTATCAAGTCTTGACATAGGTATGAATATTAGGAGTAATATTTATACTGGATTGACCCGCTATGAGAATACTACATAGAATGTTATACAAAGTGTCATAAGTTATTATCATGATGATAATGATGTATACCACCCTTCGACCTGAAACCACTATGGACCCTAGATGTAGAGTCGAGTACTTTATTGCTGATTAAACGTCATCCATAATTGGATGACTGTAAAGACGGTTGATGGGTACTTCACAAAGCATGCTAAGGGACATGAGTGACCTAGATGGAATTTGCTCATCCTGCATAACAGGATAAATGTCTAAGGGCCCAATATTTAACTGGACAAGGGTGACACAGTGTATGCCTTGTGTTCAATATAGACATGAGGGCAAAAGGGTAATTGTACAACACAAATATTATCACGGAAAAGGTTTGGTCAGATCACATGACATTTTCGTGACTTGGGTAACAGTGATGTGTTGCTAGATACCGCTCACTGTTTATTATATTTAAATGTGTGATTTAATATAATTGCCAACGTCGCGAAAACCTACAGGGTCACTGTTTACCTTGGGTTTTGGTAAACAACTGCTGATCCTCCAAATGGTTACTTATTTGGTTACTCGCAGGATCGATCAGATTGATCCTATGGACATAGGTTGATTTTGAAGTTTGATTAAGTTGGATAAGGCTTTAAATAAAAGGTTTCAAGTAAATTGCATAAAGGAAAGACTTGGTAAAATAAACAAGGCTTTAAGGTAAAGGTTCGACAAGAAATGTAAAGAGAAAAGCAAGTAAAATTCTGGGAAAGTAAATGACTTTAATTGATAAAATTGGTGTTTCACACATACATTTCTCAACAATTCTTTCTCACACGCTGGGTACTCGAATCTAAATGAGTGACTTTGTATAGAATTGTGAACACACGCGAGAAACTACATGTCTACTCCTATTTATACTAAAACATTCCAAGTAACCGTCGGGCAGTTACACTGCTTCGAGATCAATCCACTTGGCACGTTCTCCATGCTCGACGCTCCAGATCCTTGCACGTTTGCACGTGGTAACTGCTGGAAACCGTTTTCCCTCCAAAGCTTTGAATTTCAAACTGCTCCACTCTGGACCATCGAACACTTTCATCTAGAGACATCTTCGACGAAAACTCCTTCGACGTCGAAGGCAATCAACCCTCTTCCTTGGAAGAAAACTCCTAAGTACTTTTACCATCTTTCGACGGTCACTTCGACAGACTTAGCCAGTCGAAAGCATCTTTCAGCTTTTAATGGCTGACATCAATCAAACAAAGGTGTCGAATTTAGGAGCCAACAAATTGCCCCCCAAGAATGCCTTATTTCGACTCTGAAAGAAAAAGGCATTCTTTGAAACGCCATTCGACACCTGTCTTTCCACGCTTAGTCACAAGTTAACTTGTGCACTTTTTGTTGCTTTTTACCAACTATTGGCAATCCCAAGAAACCATCCTTGATTTGATCCTAGGACGTCACTTTCAGTACGGCGTGCAGTACCAAACGTCATTTCAGAATTTGTCATTATGACAAATCCCAAAAACGAGGACGCACGCTGCGTCCCTCTGTTTCTGCAGAAACGGCCAAAACAACAGGGGGCTGCCACGCGTCCCACTAACTCCTGCAGCATTAAATGGCATTTAATGTCCTCGTTATTGGGGATTTTTCCCACTACTATAAATAGCAGTGAATATCCCATTGTGGGACTTTTTACGCCAACTAGCCTTCAAACTTCCTTGTTTCTATACAAGCTTGTTATCTTCACAGAAAACTCTTCCTCTTTCACTTCATCTCCAAACTCAACAATGGCCTCTGCTTCTACTGCTCCCAGTGCTAACGCACCAACTGAACATGTTAAACCCAAGGTCTTTGTCACTGCTCCGGTAGTAAACTCTACAGGCAAACGAAGGGTTCCTGAACCTTCTGACATCTCCGTTCGCGATGCTTACTCGCGCCACTTGATGATCCCGGTTGGATACTCCAACCAGATCTTCGCAATGTCTGGCCCCATGAATCCAAGCATCTCTGAAGCTCTGAAGATCAAGAGCTATTTCCCAATCGTCGAGAAACTCAAGCCAGTAGCATGCGCCAAGAAAGACGCAGAAGACAACGAAGACCCTACTCGTGAAAAAATCGACCTCCGCTTCTTCAACAGAGGGGTTAGGGTCTTCAGGTCTTGCCCTAATCTGACCTCCGATTATGTTGCTTGGCTAACAAAGTTGGAGAAACATCAAACCTCGATCTGGAAGGATATGGGAATCTTCGACTTAGTGATGCTGTCGAAGACGGGTTTGAACTATTCCCCAGAGATGCTGATAGCTTCACTGTTGTTCTGGGATTACTCCCATTTTACTTTTCATCTTCCATGTGGGATGCTAACCCCCACACTCTTCGACGTGGCCGCTATTACTGGCCTTCGACCAACCGGAGATTACTTCGATCCGGAGGAGATGTCGGAGGACCAAATTGGCTTCTCTGAAACCAAGCCAACATACACCACTTTTATCAACCATTATCACGACAGGTCGACAGACGCGGTGTCGGATGTCGAACACATAGCGTTTCTAGCCTTATGGCTAACTCGCTTTGTGTTTTGCTCGAAGTCCCTGCAGGTGACCAAAAAGATGGTCACTCTTGCTACCCAACTGCATCACCGCCAAAACATCTGTTTGGCAGAACTGATTCTGGCCAGTCTTTATGACTCGATCAGCAACGGGGCCACTCTTCTGAAACATATCGAGGACAGGGCCAGTTTGCTACTCGCTGGGCCTTTTTGGCTACTTCAACTGTGGCTCAACGCCACTTTCGAATATTTCTTGCCCAAGAAGGTTCAGATAAATGAACAAGCTCCAGCGATAGCAAATAGACGCATCGAAGGAATCAGGCTGGCTCTGCTGACACCTGTAGAAGATGGACTGGAGTTTCAACAAACCTTCACCAACTTCGTTCTGATGTTCGCTCGAAGGAAGGAATTTGTTTCAACTATGGCTCCATTTGCTCGACGACAAGTAGGCCCAACATGGTTCACAAGGCCACATCCAAAGGAGTCGAGTGGTCCCAATGTTGATGAACACACAGTGCTTTGGGAGGCGTTCCTTACACCCAGGATCATGCCTCTTCGATTCAAGAGCTCAAAGACTC
The DNA here is from genome assembly GCA_948472305.1 of Vicia faba. Classification (NCBI taxonomy): domain Eukaryota; kingdom Viridiplantae; phylum Streptophyta; class Magnoliopsida; order Fabales; family Fabaceae; genus Vicia; species Vicia faba. The sequence continues at coordinate 470,805,047 of OX451735.1, forward strand.
ATCTGAGTCTGATTGCCTACCAACCAAATCTGGTATCTCGCCAGTTTGGTATTATCCAAACCCTACCTTCTCCGATTTTTCAAAGAGAGAAGTCAATGTTGTACTTCTGCAACGATTATACAGAAGAAGCTGCCATCAAGCATATCGGAAGATATGCTGGTCGAATAATCCTCTCGCTGTTTAACTACCAGCTTAATTTCCTTTGCTCACCATCCTTCGAGGAATGGTGGAGAAGCTATTATGCTGAGTACTTCTTCGACGAGAAGGACTTCATGGCTGAGTTGCAGAAGTCTTTTGTCCTTGTGTTGGACAAAGTAAAGAAATGTAAGTTCATGCTCTCACATTACTTTTTGTCTTTCTCTTCGACTGCTAGCCTGTTAACTTTTCCTTTGCTTTCAGTTGTTCGAAAGCCTGTAGCTAAGAAGGCTACAGAAGGTCAACAGGGGGGAGCCCCTTCAACAAAACCTCCACCGCCGGCGAAGACTATAGCGCCGGCGAAGACCACAGGCAACCAACAGGGGGAAGGCTCTTCGAAGAGGCCTCCTATATCGGTAACCAGACTTTCTTCAAATTTCTCCTGGCTTTCGATTTTTTATTTTCGATGCAATTATCCAATCGAATTCCTGTTGGTTTTCTAGGCACCTTCGCCCAAGAAACGGCCAGGACTGGTGGTCGAATCTGGGAGTGATGAAGAGAGTGATTCCCCTCCTGCCCCCTTAAAAAGGCGAAAGTTAATGAAGGATGCTTCTGTTCCTGCCCCTGCTCCTGAAGGTCGAACCGTCAGAATAAAGGTTGCTGTGAGGAAGCCTAGGCCACCTCCAGTGATCATCGAGGAGCCAACTGAGGAGGAACTGAACGTTCTTCTTAACAAACCTGTCGAGAGTGACAATTCCAGCCCTGAGGCTGAAGTTAATCCACAGGTAATCCCTTAGACCCTTTTTATAACTTAGGCATAGATACCCATATTTGATTGTGTCTCTTTCGACATCTGAAAGTTCGTCTTCTTTCCTTTTTCAGGACACCACTGAGAGTTCTCCGCCAAGAACCTCAGAAACGCTGGAATCTGCTGATCTTAGCAGGCCTCAGGAAAAAGACTTGGGCAATGACGAAGCCCATACTGAGAATGAGGCCAATGCTGAAACAGTGGAGAAAACAACAGAGGAACCTATGGTGGAGGAACAACAGCCAGTGGAGGAACAACAGCCAGAAACGGTTCCGGTGGTGTATTTGTCAGAAGAGGATCATGAAGAAGAAAGAGACCAAGGCAATGATGTCGAAGAAAATCAAAACATTGCCAACGAAGAGAACCAAGGTGGTACTAGCGAAGGACACCAGGGTGACGCTAGCGAAGAACCACAAGTCGATGCTGGTACTGCCTCGGTCAGAGTCGAAGAGCAACCAGTCGAGGCACTTAGCACTCAAGAACCTCAAACCCAAGATAATACTACTGCAAGGGTTACCTCCTCGAAGCACAGGTCAAAAGAGGACTTGGAACGCTTGAAACAAGCTGACCCTGTTAGCTACCTCAATGCAATCATCGAGAGTAAGAGTTCGTCTGACACTAGTCAGGAAATTCCTACCCTGTCGGGGAAGTCTACTGAAACTTCTCCTCTTGATGATGCATTGGCGAAGGTTAAGGCCCAGTTCTTCAAGAGGGATTTGATGAAGACTTTAGAGGGGGACCCCACTGCTCCATCATGTTTAAAAGAGGTCTTGAATGCTGTCGACTTTGAAGCTGTAGCCCCAGAAATCTCAGACTTGATCATGGAGTTACACTCTATGATTGATCAAGTTTCAGCGGATTACAGGCGCCAAAGAGGGTTTAACAGTCAGCTTGAAGTGCTGCATGGCAAAAGCTCATCTGCGTGGACTGCTGTCTCAGATTCGACTTCTCGAATTGCTGAGTTGTCGAAACAAAAAGCGTCTGCACAGGAAAGAGTTGATGCCATTGATCGAGAGAATGTCTCCTTCCGGGCACAAATCGCAGAGATAGAGGCGAAGATAAACGCCAACACTGTACTCAAGGAGGAAATTCTTTCGACCATCTCAGACACTGAGAGCCAGACTGAGATCAAACAAGGCCTGGAATTCGCTGAGAGGGCCCAAAGCCTCGACGCTCAAATTGCTAAACTAGTGCAGGAAAACTCCTGGTGCAAGAAGAGGTTGGAGCTGCAGTACGCCAAGTATCTTCGACTCAAGAATTCTCTTACCTTTTGATTGATTCTCTTTTGTAACCATCCTCTGTAATCGTTTTTTCGACAACAATTGCCATCTTGGCTGAAATTAATAAAAATTTCCATTTTGGCATTTTTATGGTTAATTTAGACTTCTTTTATTATTTTATTTTTACCTCTTGAAGTATAGGTTTGTATTTTTTCAAATATTTACCATTTACTCTCAAGAGCCTTTTATCTCCACTTAACTCTTCGACTTCATAGGCTCCACCAGAAAAAGTTTGGATAACTCTGAAGGGTCCTTCCCACTTGGGTGACCATTTCCCCATGCTTCGATCCCTTCGATCCATGGGAAGAATTACCTTCCAAACTAGTTCTTCAGGCAAAAATGCCTTAGGTTTTACCTTTTTATTATAAGAGTCTTCTACTCTTTTCTTCTGAAGCCTGAGTAAGTCGAGAGCGTGTAATCTCTCTTCGTCTAAATCCACCAGTTCATCTAACATCATGTTCCAATAAACCTCAGAAGGAATATCATAATGCCTCTGAACCCTTGCAGACTGAAGACAAATTTCTGCTGGCAACACTGCATCATGGCCAAAAGTTAGCCTATATGGGGTTGTACCAATGGCTTCTTTTGGGGACGTTCGACAAGCCCATAAAATCTGGTCTAACGTCTTATGCCAATTCTTTGGTTTCTTCCCAACATGTTTCTTTATCAAGCCAATCACCACTTTGTTAGCTGCTTCGACCTGACCGTTCGCTTGGGCATAATAAGGCGTGGATGTTAGGAGTTTGAAACCTGTTTCCTGAGCAAATTCCTGCATCTTTTGACCAGTGAAAACTGACCCTTGATCAGTTGTTATTGTCTCAGGAATTCCATATCTAAAGATAATGTTCTTTTGAATAAATTCAATGAGATTTTCTTGGTCCACATTGACTAAAGGGATAGCTTCGATCCACTTAGTAAAATAATCAATGCCTACCAATATGTATTTCTGACTCTTTGATGATGCTGGTCGAATCTCTCCAATGAGATCCAACGCCCATCCTCTAAAGGGCCAAGGCTTCACTATCGAGTGAAGTTCGCTTGCTGGTACATGTTGGATGCCTGTATGAACTTGACACTCTTGGCAACCTTTGGCGAACTCAACACAATCTTTCAACATAGTGGGCCAATATAGTCCTGATCGAAACAACAACCATTTCATCTTATGGCCTGCTTGGTGAGCCCCACATGCCCCAGCATGCGTAGTCGAAAGGGCTATGTATGCTTCAGTTTCACTTAAACATTTCAGCAACACCCCTTCAGGCGTCTTCTTGAATAACTCATTACCCATGAGTACAAAACTCAACGCCCTGTATTTTGTTTTTCGTTCTGTCGAAGCTCCTGGATTTTGAAGATAGTCCACAATAGGTTTCCTCCAATCTTGCTCTAACAAATTATCAATGAACGAAATCTCGAAGTTTGAGTGATCAGCATATCCTAGCCTCGTCGATTCCAAGTCTGATGGTGATAGACAAGTTGCTTTTATCTTTTCTCGAACTTCGATTTCTCTTTGTAATTTCGTTTTTGAAATCTTATACCCAGATGCAATTTGTGCCAAGTCATTGGCTATTTGATTTTCGACTCTGGGTATGTGTCGAATATTGATCGTTTCAAATTGTTTCAATAAACGATTTGCTATCACAAAGTACATAATGAGATTCTCCCTTATGCATTTATATTCCTTTGTGACTTGCTTGATGACTAACTCTGAGTCTCCCATTATTTCGACTCGAGTTGCCCCCAATTCCAACAATATCTCAAGGCCAGTAATTAGAGCTTCATACTCAGCCTCATTGTTCGAACAAGAACCTGCTATTTTGTACTTGAATGTTGTTGGAATTTTATCTGGAGAAATAATCAAGACTCCTACTCCTGTTCCATCTTTATGGCTGGAACCATCGAAGTAGAATTTCCAAGGTTCTATCTCCACATAATTAATATCCTCGACTTGAATTGAGTGGTCGACTATGAAATCTGCAACCACTTGTCCTTTTACTGCCTTAAGAGGCATAAAGGTCAAGGAGTATTCAGTTAATGCTAATGCCCACTTGCCAATTCGACTATGCAAGATAGGTTTCGACAACATATATTTGAAAACATCAAAATGAGACGAAACATAAACATCAACTGGTTTTATATATTGTTTGAGTTTTGTACAAGAAAAATACAGACATAGACACAATTTTTCAACTTCGCTATATCTAGTTTCTGCATCATTCAAAACTCGACTGAGATAATAAATGGGTCTTTCGACTCCATTCTCATCCTCTTGGGCTAACATACTTCCCAGAGTTTTGTCAGATGCAGCTATGTACAATCTCATACTCCTATTGCTACAAGGAGGCACCAAAATAGGTGGCTTAGTAAGGTACCCTTTGATTTTGTCGAAGGCTTCTTGTTGCTCCTGCCCCCATTCGAACCCCTCTTTATTCAGTCGAAGTAAGGGTGAAAAGGCCTGAGCTTTCCCACTTAGATTAGATATAAACCTCCTTAAGAAATTTATCTTGCCTAAGAGAGATTGCAATTCCTTCTTATTCGATGGCGCTTTCGCTTCCAGAATTGCCTTCGTCTTGTTCTGGTTGATTTCGATTCCTTTCTTGTGGACAACGAAGCCCAAGAAATCTCCAGCTTTCACACAGAACGCACACTTCAAAGGGTTCATCTTCAGACCATGTTCTCTCATTCTTTCGAATGATTGTCGAAGGTGGTCAATGTGATTCTTCCTGGAAACAGATTTTATAACAATATCATCAATATAAACTTGCATAAACGTGTTAATAAAATCATGGAAGATAGTATTCATTGCTCGCTGGTACGTTGCCCCAGCGTTCTTTAGGCCAAAAGGCATCACTACCCATTCGTAAGTGCCTAAGGCCCCAGGGCATCGAAAAGCTGTTTTCGACACGTCCTCTTCAGCAATGAATATTTGATTATATCCTGAATAACCATCGAGCATACTCAGGTATTCATAACCAGCGGCAGAATCGACTAGCATTTCCGCCACAGGCATAGGATATTCATCTTTGGGGGTGGCAACATTCAAATCTCTGAAATCTATGCACACCCTTAATGTGCCATTTTTCTTAATTACTGGCACAATATTTGCAATCCATTCGACATACCTTGTAACACGGATGAATTTGCATCTCAGAAGTCTTTCGACCTCCGTTTTGATCTTCGACAATATTTCTGGAGCGAAGCGCCTTGGATTTTGCTTGATTGGCTTCTTTCCAGGTTTGATTGGCAACTGAAGTTCTACCAATCCTCTGTCGAGACCAGGCATTTCGTCATAATCCCATGCAAAACAGTCTTTAAACTCTTTCAGCAATTGGATTACTTCCAACCTAAGTTCTGGATCGATTTTGGCGCTGATGTAAGTTGGCCTTTTCTCTGATCCTTCACCTAAGTTGATTTCTTCTAAAGGATCTTGTGCTAACATTTTAATGTTGTTCGCCAAGGGATCCTTTTCGAAGCCCAAAGGCTCATCGTCATAGATGGCGTCGAGCCTCTGTTCCTGCATTTCTTCTGGCATGATATCAGGAGGTTTTGGATCGAAATCCTTTCCTGGGCCAACAGCAGATAATTGTTGATCATTGGCCTGTGTGGCCATGTACTTTACTTCGGCTTCGAGAGCCGTTATCATCTTGGTTTCGGCTACATAAGCCGAAATTCGCTTCAGAGATTGTGACTCAGTCATTATCACTGAATTCACTTCCCCAACCAGTTGGTTGGATATCAGTTAAACCACTGAAGTCTATGTGGGACAAGTCTTCTCTGTCCCATTGGAAACCATGCTCAGGATGCAGGTATAGGGAACAAAAGGTGTTTGGCGCTGGCGCCATGTCGAAGTCAGGTGTTGGACATGGCCCTATGTGAGCCAAGTTTTTGTCGAAATCTGCCACACCCAAGTGATTCACTTCGCCAAGGTAGTAGCTTTGATCTGCCTCTATGTTTTCGACCATCCCATCTGGACGCCATAGCAGCAGTCTTTGGTGCATCGATGAAGGCACAACGCCTACACCATGAATCCACTCACGGCCTAACAAAAGGTTGTAGTTAGGTTTGGCCGATATGACCATGAACATCGTTGGTCGAAGGATGGACCCAACTTTGATATCTAGCTGGATCACTCCCATGGTGGTCCCAATGCCGCCCTCATAGTTCGACAGGACCATATTGTGAGGTTTAATTTCCTCATCTCTTTTGCCAATCTTCCTTAGCATAGAGTGAGGGATAATATTGATAGTTGCCCCACAGTCGACCAATATTTTATTCACAGTAGTCTCTTCGAGCTTAGCCCTTATGAACAAAGGCTTGAGGTGATTCTTCATCACCTCTGTAGGTGGCTCGAAGAAGCCATTTTGTTCCTCAGTAGTGCCATTGTCCATGACAAAATAGCACACTGGCCTATGTTTGGCCATTTCTTGTTCCACCTCCCAGTCACTTGCTTCGACTTCTACCTGTCGATTGAATTCCCTGGGCAGTACTGAAACAATATTCACCATTATATCCAAAGTATCGTCAGACTCAGCATCATCTTCGTCTTCGACTTCACTTTGGTTAGGCCAAACTAGCCTGTTGGTGACTGGTTCTCTCTCTAGAGGCTTCCTTTGTTTCCTTTGAGGAACATTCGAACTAGTTTCTGCCTTAGGTTCGTTGGCAGCCTCCCTTTCAGCTTTTCGTCTCCTTTGATATCTCCTCCATTGAGATCGAGACATAGGGTTTTTACCCTTGTAGTTGCTGGACACTTGAGTAACCTTAGGTGCAGCACCTTGAGGCTCTTTCTTTTGAGTCAAAGAGGAACCTCTTGGCACATCGAAAGAATGCCATTTCTCTTCATTTGGCCTTTTTCGGCCAGAAGTTTTGTACCAAGTGTCTACTGGCACATTTGTTGGAGGCCTAAAAGTCAAAGGCCTCTTGTCTTGATTAGAACCCCTTCTGGGATCATGTCGAAGGTCAGCATTCTCCCTTCTCTTGTTCGCTGCTCTCACGCCTTGAATGTGCTCAGCAGCTTTTTTATCAAAGATCGAACTGCATCTTGGACACAACATCACCTCTGATTTTTTCTTCTGGAATCTTTGTAAAAAATCTGCCAAGTTTTCGTTTTCCCGTGGGAAAGCCGTCTTATTAGCCTGCTCTTGCCTTATGGCCTCTTCTGATGCTTTAGGTTCAGAAAGCTCGACCATGTTGATATTCATTGTATCTTTAGTAGCAAGAGTTAACTGCTTCATTTGTGTTTCCAGATTCTCCGTCTGGCCTTGAACAGTGGCCAAGCGGGAACTGGGCTTTGATCCAGTTTTTTGTGCTTCAGCAGTCTTCGACTTCGGGTTCTCGACCGCTTTCTGGACAGCCTCAATTGTCTTCCTGGATAAATTTCCAGAAAAACTGCCAAAGATTGGCATGTTGATGTGGTCCTTTGAGACTTCGACCATAGTAATTCCTGGCTTCTTCGACTGGATCCTGGTTGCCTCTATCATGTTCACCTCAGAGGGTTCTGCATAGTGGGCTTCAGCCTTCAGTGGATTGGAGTCGACAGCCATGGGGGATTTGTCAGCAAACTTTAATCTCCCTTCCTCGATAGCGTCTTGCACAAGATTCCTGAAAAGAAAACATTGAGAAGTTTTATGGCCCAAAAAATTATGATATTTGCAAAAACCTCTCTTCTTTCTTTGATCAAGAGGAGGCACTTTTACCCCAGGGGGTACTATCATTTGGCCATCTTTAACTAGCAAGTCGAATATTTCATCACATTTTGTGATGTCAAAACTATAAGTCTTTTTTGGGAACCTATCGTTGGTCCTGTCTGGACCAATGGGATTTTTCCCATTTGAGGGGACTAACTGTTTACAAGAGTATGGTGGCCCTTGTTTTAGTTCTGCTAAATCGACTTCTCCTTCTTCGACAGTTAAAGTATCGTCGAAGGATTCTAGATCTTCGTCATCCATCTCAACGTACGCTATTCTCTCTCTCTTGTGAGTTTTCGTTGCCTTAGCTTTTTCAGCTTTGAGGCGTTCGACCTGTCGAACTCTATCGGCCAGTTGGGCCATGTCTCTTAGGTACTGGGTGTCTAGCTTCTTCCTAATGGAATAATCTAAACCGCCTGCGGCTATTTCGACCAACTCATGTTCCGGCACTTGTGTAAAACATCTCGCCTTGAGCAACCTAAACCTATTCAGATATTCGTCTATAGGTTCAGTGAAACGTCTCTTCACACTGGCCAGTTCTTTCAGGCTTATCTTGGTTTGCCCCATGTAGAATTGTTCATGGAACAATCTTTCCAACTGGGTCCAGTGATGGATCGAATTGGGGGGGAGAGTTGTAAACCAAGTAAAAGCGTTCTTGGTTAAAGAACTTGGGAAGTACTTGATCCTTAGGTTTTCGTTATTCGAAATGTCTCCTGCTTCGATCAAGTATCTCGCCACATGCTCGACAGTAGATTCTGTCGTGTCCCCTGAGAACTTAGTAAATTTGGGGACTTTGCATCTAGGAGGTAAATCTGTTTGTAACACGTATTCTGACAATGGAGATGTAAAGTTGGGCCTTCGAAAGCCCATGTTCATCCCATTCTGAGTCATGATCCTTTCGATCATGGTTGCCAGATTGTTTTCCAAACCCATGTTTTGGTATTGGATATGCTGAACCACTTCGTCAGCATTTTGGTTTCTGTTAACTAACCTTACCTCTGGGGCTATTACCCTAGGTTCTTCGACAGTTTGTTCTAATCGTGCCCTAAGGTTTTCTTCGACAGGCTGTTGAGCCTGGTTAATGGTGGTTTCTTCCTCTACAAATATCCCCTGATTTCCCCTTATTTGCGCCCTTTGGGGCTGTCGAACAGGTGGGGGTACTCCAAAGAAGTCAGCCAAACGCGTCATTTGCGCTGTAACTTGCTGATTCGATTGAGTAGTGTTTTGTATTAGAGGGTTTAGCACTGTACTCAAAGTTTGTGCCAACATTTGCACCATATCATGGTTGCTTTCGTCCATTTGTTGCCTCAAGACTGCTGTCGAGGCATTTGTAAGGCCATGGGCTACTTGGGACGTTCCTCCTAAGAGTTGGGTCCTATTTCTATTCGCCATGCCTACTCCAGAGCCTTGGAGTGGCGAAGAGGCACTCACGAAAGGGTCTGAAAAAGTGGACGCAGCATTCGTCAGGCTTGCCACCTCAGAGGTTGGCATGCCATAGAATGGAATAAATCCTGGGGGAACCACAGGCCTTGTGCCTATATTTCCCCTTGTTGGGGGAGTTCCCAAAGGTATTCTGGGGCCTGTTAACGAAGCTATTGGCCCCGTGGTTGTGACCGACACTGCTGGTGTCGAACCAACGTTTGTCGCTTCACTTACGGTCATACTAACCGTTGCTCCCACACTCGTTTGTGGGATTTCGTTATTGTTTGGCGGATTCGCCATCTCTTCCCTCCTTCTGGCAGTATTGTTATCGTTAGTGTATATTCTACCACTTCTCAATAACATACAACTCGAAAAGATGAGATTATTTTCAACAATCAACACACAGTCCCACCGGGTGTGCCAATTTGTTTACCTTGGGTTTTGGTAAACAACCGCTGATCCTCCAAATGGTTACTTATTTGGTTACTCGCAGGATCGATCAGATTGATCCTATGGACATAGGTTGATTTTGAAGTTTGATTAAGTTGGATAAGGCTTTAAATAAAAGGTTTCAAGTAAATTGCATAAAGGAAAGACTTGGTAAAATAAACAAGGCTTTAAGGTAAAGGTTCGACAAGAAATGTAAAGAGAAAAGCAAGTAAAATTCTGGGAAAGTAAATGACTTTAATTGATAAAATTGGTGTTTCACACATACATTTCTCAACAATTCTTTCTCACACGCTGGGTACTCGAATCTAAATGAGTGACTTTGTATAGAATTGTGAACACACGCGAGAAACTACATGTCTACTCCTATTTATACTAAAACATTCCAAGTAACCGTCGGGCAGTTACACTGCTTCGAGATCAATCCACTTGGCACGTTCTCCATGCTCGACGCTCCAGATCCTTGCACGTTTGCACGTGGTAACTGCTGGAAACCGTTTTCCCTCCAAAGCTTTGAATTTCAAACTGCTCCACTCTGGACCATCGAACACTTTCATCTAGAGACATCTTCGACGAAAACTCCTTCGACGTCGAAGGCAATCAGCCCTCTTCCTTGGAAGAAAACTCCTAAGTACTTTTACCATCTTTCGACGGTCACTTCGACAGACTTAGCCAGTCGAAAGCATCTTTCAGCTTTTAATGGCTGACATCAATCAAACAAAGGTGTCGAATTTAGGAGCCAACAGTCACACACATAAGGACAGGTTGATGAGATATAGAATAAATAAGGAACACCGTAAGGTACAGTGCACTTAAGTGTAATACGAAAAGTGGTAAGGTACCACGTGGATAAGTGATATATGGTACGTCATAAGGTATGATGTCCATAAGCTTAATTGGGCTTTTAGCTTATAGCCTTAATTGGGCTTTTAGCTTGTAGCCCACACGAGTGATTCTATAAATAGATCCCTTGTGATGAAGCAATTTCACTTGATGCAATTTCGTTTTTGATTTTCTCTCTCACTCAAGGTTTCCGTTCGTGATCAGTTAGTACTGTGACCAGAAGCGATCTGTTCGTGTGGACTGAGTAGAGGCGTTGTTCTTCATCAACGCTCGTGATCACAACATCAAAGGTCTGAATCGCCACAAGAGGTAAATATTTCTATCACTGACCATGCTCATTCGTAAGGATCGCTAAAGGAAAATTTTAAATTTCGCTCCACTTTTGATCGCAATTTCCTTCAGTTCCCAGGTTGTGACCAAGATTGCCATGCTTTCCTGTCCTCCCCATTTGATTGTCCTCTATTGAAGAAAGGAATTCAACAATTGATTGATAACAAGGAAATTTTGTTTGAGAAAGATCTTGTCTCACCCATTCCAGTTCCAAAAGTTTCTATAATAACCATATACGCATATCCTTCCAGGGTTCCTAAAAAATCCTTTAGGATTACATCTGCTCCAGTGACTACTCCGTTGAAGATAACAATGCCCGGGCCAACCCCATACAAAACCGATAAAATGGTACCATGGAATTATGGTGGAGAAATCTACTACCATGGTGTCAAACAGATTGAACAGACCATTGAAGAAGAAAGCTCTGAGGAAGATAATCCCGACATCAGTAACATTGCCGGAACAAGCAAAATTACTCGTAGTGGGAGAATCTTTTCTCCAGAGATTGCTCCTCCAACATAAGTCTTTGGACCCGTGGCCACTCCGAAGATTACCCCTATGATTACACCTGCAAGTGTACCCACCAACAATGACAATACAATTCCCATCCCTGCTTCCGCTGACAAAGGAAAGAATGTTCAAGAGGAGCCTATCTTGACGAAGGCACGGTCACTAATCATTCCTGAAACATCCCAGAAAGAGATGGAAGAGATTCTGAGGATCATTAAGAAAAGTGATTATGATGTTGTTGAACAACTGGGGCAGACCCCCTCCAAAATATCTATGTTAGCCCTGTTGTTGTGCTCTGAGGCACATGCTAAAGCTTTGGTCAAGTTTTTGAATACGGCCCACGTGCCACAAGAAACCTCCGCTGATCAGTTCCAGGAATGTGTGGCCAGCTTAACAGCTGACAATGGCCTGGGATTCTCCGATGCAGACTTGACCTCCAAAGGGAGAAAGCATAACGATGCACTACATGTCTCGGTGGAGTGTAGGGGAACCACCCTAGCTCATGTTTTGGTTGATACTGGGTCGTCTCTAAACGTCTTGCCGAAGAAAGCCTTGGATAGATTGGATTGTGAAAGCCTAACCCTGAAACCCAGTAACATCATTGTCAGAGCCTTTGATGGTTCTAAGAGAATGGTTCATGGAGAGGTGGACATCCCGATCAAGGTGGGTACCCAGACGTTCAATTCAACATTCTACGTGATGGACATTTGTCCATCCTATTCTTGCCTGTTGGGAAGACCTTGGATTCACCATGTTGGAGCTGTCACTTCCACTCTGCATCAAAAGCTCAAGTACCATGTCCAGGGGAAAATTATAACTGTTCATGGCGAAGAGGAATACATGATCAGTTATCTGAATTCTTTCCGTTATGTAGAATTGGATGGCGAATTCATAGAGACCCCTTTCCAACACTTTGAAGAAGTTTCTGAAGAGATAGCGGCAACCAAGGTGGTGTCCTCGGCCCCTGTGATCACAAGACCTCTACCTCGGATGTCGTCTCTCAAGGATGCTAAGGCAGTAGTGGAAGAAGGCGGATCCACTATCTAGGGGCAGCTTCCCGATTTTCCTTTCAAATCAGACAAATTCGGCTTGGGATTTACTTTGACTGGTCAGAAGGCCGTGTGTCGCTCCTGTGCTGGAGGACCACCTGTGAAGACCAGCCACCGAGGGGTTAATGCACTAGAGGACAATGAAGAAGAGGGCAGCTTGGAAGACTGGATTTTTCCTACTGTTGGCGAAGGACTGTGCAATTGGGAAGCAAAAGACTTTGTTCCAATTACTTTCATAAATCAGTAATTTATCTTTTCCATTTCTGTTGGACTGTAATAATTCACAAATAATTCGTACTTTTTCAACCCTGTGTCTTACCCGAGGCACATAGGTCCATTTGTAAGGGTTCTTATTTTCATTTCACATGTCATTTTAATGAATCATGGACGCTTTTCATATATAAACCTTTTGTGCTCATTGTCTTTCTTTTACATTTTGTTGTTTTAAGATGGCTATGCCCTTATGCACACCCACACTCACAAATGCAGGTACCCTTCCATTCCGGAACCCATGGGTAACGATACTGCTATAGCCTTCAGTGACTCTGAAGATCTGATCAACCAAGCCGAATACGAAGGTGAGGAAGATTGTGAGGTGCCAGGGGAATTGGCCAGACTATTACAGTAAGAGGAAAGAGCAATTCAGCCTCATGAGGAGCAGTTGGATACAATCAACTTGGGTACCGAGGATGATAAAAAGGAAATCAAGATAGGTGCCAATCTAGAGCCGAGTGTCAACGAGCGCCTAATTCAGCTGTTGCATGATTATGTTGAGATTTTTGCCTGGTCATACGAAGACATGCGGGACTTGATACAGACATTGTGGTTCACCGTCTACCCACAAGAGAAGACTGTCCACCAGTTAAACAAAAGGTCCGCCACATGAGACCTGACATGTCCGAGAAGATCAAGGCAGAAGTTATGAAGCAGTTCAATGCTGGCTTTCTGGCTGTTACTTCCTATCCACAATGGGTTGCTAACATTGTGCCCGTGCCTAAAAAGGACGGAAAAGTCAGAATGTGCATGGATTATAGAGATTTAAACAGGGCCAGCCCTAAAGATGACTTTCCACTTCCGCACATCGACATCCTGGTTGACAACACGGCTCAGCACAAGGTATTTTCTTTCATGGACGGATTCTCAGGCTATAACCAGATCAAAATGGCACCTGAGGACATGGAGAAACTACTTTTGTCACACAATGGGGTACGTTCTGCTACAAAGTGATTCCGTTCAGACTGAAGAATGTCGGGGCAACCTATCAATGCGCCATGGTAGCTTTGTTTCATGACATGATACATCATGAGATAGAGGTATACGTAGATGACATGATAGCCCGATCACAAACTGAAGAAGAACACCTTGGTCACTTGCAAAAGCTATTTGTCAGGTTGAAGGAGTACAAGCTCAGACTGAACCCAAACAAGTGCACATTCGGAGTCCGGTCCGGTAAACTCTTCGGTTTCATTGTCAGCAACAAAGGCATCGAGGTTGATCCTGCCAAAGTCAAAGCTATACAAGAAATGCCTGCTCCTCGCACTGAGAAGGAGGTCAGAGGTTTCTTGGGACGCCTAAACTACATTGCAAGGTTCATTTCTCACCTAATATCTACCTGTGAACCAATCTTCAAGCTGTTGAAGAAAGATCAGGTAGTTAAATAGAATGATGACTATCAAATTGCTTTCGATAAAATCAAGGAGTATTTGCTAGAACCCCCTATCTTGATTCCACCCGTCGAAGGAAGACCGCTAATCATGTATCTGACCGTCCTAGAGAATTCAATGGGGTGTGTACTGGGCCAACATGACGAGTCTGGCCGAAAAGAGCATGTCATTTATTACCTTAGCAAAAATTTTACCGACTGTGAGACCCGATACTCACTGCTCGAGAAAACTTGTTGCGCTTTGGTATGGGCTGCTCGCCGGCTAAGGCAGTATATGTTGACTCATACCACTTTGTTGATATCTAAGATGGATCCGATCAAGTACATCTTTGAGAAGCCTGCTCTATCTGGAAGAATAGCTAGATGGCAGATGATCCTAACGGAATACGACATACAGTACACGACCCAAAAAGCCATAAAGGGGAGTGTGCTAGCTGACCATCTGGCTCATCAAGCTGTCGAAGATTACTAATCCATGAGGTTTGACTTCCCTGACGAGGACGTCATGACATTGAACAACGTTGAAGGTTTCAGACCATATGACAGACCTGAACAAGGATCCCGATGGACCTTGTACTTTGATGGGGCCTCCAATGCACTTGGCAACAGTATCGGCGCGGTACTCATATCTCCAGAAGGTTTCCATACTCCTTTCACCACCAGACTTTGCTTCAACTGTACGAACAACATGGCAGAGTATGAAGCTTGCATTTTTGGACTCAAGGCTACCATAGACTTGGGAATACAATCTTTGATTGTGTTTGGGGACTCAGCTTTAGTCATCAGTCATATCAAAGGAGAGTGGGATACTAAACATCCAAACCCCATCCCTTACAAAGAACATGTTTTGACGTTGTTACCACATTTCGAGCAGATTACCTTCGAGCACTTTACGCGAGAAGAAAATCAGCTAGCAGATGCTCTATATACAATGTCATCCATGTTTAAACTTAACTGGGATAATGAGGCTCCCCAAATTACCATTGAACAGATGGACGAACCGACACATTGTCACGAGATTAATACCGAAGAAGTAGTGGACCAGCCATGGTTTCATGAAATCAAAAGGTATCTCGAGGCTTAGGAATACCCTGAAGGAGGTTCAGTCAACGACAAAAAGTTCTTAAGGAGATTCTCGGCTAAGTTCTTCCTGAGCAATGGCATCCTATAAAAGCACAATCATGATTCTATTCTGCTCCATTGTATGGACAAAGCTGAAGCTGAAAAGATCATGGCTGAATTGCATGAAGGTACCTTTGCCACTCACTCTAGCAGGCATACGATGGCTAAGAAGATTCTAAGGGAAGGCTATTACTGGTCTACCATGGAAGCTGACTGTTATCAACACTCCAGCACTTGTCACAAATGTCAAATCTATGCAGACAAGGTGCACGTGCCTCCTGTTCCCCTAAATGTCTTAACAGCTCCTTGGCCATTTGCTATGTGGGGAATCGACATGATTGGAGAGATCAAGCCTACATCATCCAATGGACACCGCTTCATTCTGGTGGCCATTGACTACTTCACCAAGTGGGTCGAAGCAGCTTCCTTCGCATCTGTGACTAAGAATGTTGTTGCCCGCTTCATCAAGCAGAACCTTATTTGCCGGTATGGTATCCCTGAAAGGATCATCACTGATAATGGTACAAACCTTAACAATACTATGATCACTGCCTCGTGCGAGCAGTTCAAGATTTAACATCATAATTCACCCCCTATCGGCCGAAGATGAATGGTGCAGTTGAAGCTGCTAACAAAAATATCAAGAAGATCATACAAAAGATGACAGTCACCTACAAGGACTGGCATGAGATTCTACCGTTTGCTCTTCACGGGTACCGTACCATGGCACGCACATGAACTGGGGCAACACCCTATTCCTTGGTATATGGCATGGAGGCTATTTTACCTATCGAGATTCAGATTCCCTACTTGAGAATCATGAAGGATGCTGGTTTGAGTGAAGACAATTGGATTCAGACCCGACTTGATCAACTTAACTTGATTGATGAAAAGCGACTTACTGCTGTTTGCCATGGTCAGACGTATTAAAAGCGGATGATCAAGGCTTTCAACAAGAAAGTCAGACGCCAAGTGTATCAAGTTGGGGATCTGGTAATCAAGCGCATCATCTTGCCGCAAAGTGATCCCAGGTGCAAATGGACTCCTACCTACGAAGGACCATTTGTGATCAAAAACATCTTTTCTGGTGGGGCAATGATCTTAACCACCATGGACGGCGACGATCTGCCGCACCCTGCGAACACAGACATAGTCAAAAGATACTACGCATAAATGACCCGCTAGGTTGACACACCTAGGAAAAAAAAGGGCATCCCGGTGAATCGAAAACCCGAAAGGGCGGTTCAGGAAAAAATTAGGGATAAATAAAAAATCTGTGCACCCGGCAAGTTGAAAACCCGAAAGGGCGACTTGGGCAAAAAAGGGTTTCCCAGTGGACTGAAAACCCGAAAGGGCGGTCCAGGAAAAAGTTAGGGAATTAAAGTGTATGACTATGTCTCATCGGATCACTTTAAGGATAATCTCTTCACGGACAAACTCTGAGCTTCTGATCAATCCAATCATCTTCGGACGAAGCAACGGATGGACAAGATATTCGGAGATACGAAGGCTGTAGCGGAATGGGAACCCCATGGGATTTTTACACACATAGCTATCTTTTCTTTGTAAAACATTTTCTTACTTTTATGACACCATCCTGTTATTAGGATGTTTGTCCCCTTTGTACAAAACACTTACTCAAAGTTAATACAAAGATATCTCTTTCAAAGTACAGAAAACCATTTGCCTTCTTTTCTTTTACACTTGTGTTTTTATTTGCAAAAGCGTATGATTCATTGATGAACATATGCATTTGAACATAATTACTATTTACAAATAAACATGATGGAAAAGAACAATTACTGACAGATTGAAAGGATAGGAAAACGTCTTTAGGCCATTCCATGAGAAATCCCTACAGTACATCATCCAGATCCCCAACGGAGCTAAAACCTTGAAATATAGATCCCCAGCGGAGTTATAATTTCAAAACCCTCAATCTCCATCAGAGTTAAAACTTCAAACTCCCAATCCCCAGCGGAGCCAAAGCTTTGAGTTACAGATCCCCCAGCGGAGTTGAAACCTTCACCCCCAGTCGAGTCAAGACTATCAATCCCCAGCAGAAACCATCTAATTCCTCAGCAAGTTATCTTGAAGCCTGGAAATCAACCAGATAACAATTAACTTTTGTCTCTCCCCAACCCAGGGAATTCCCCAGTAGAGTGGAGGACGACCGAAACTCCTGAACCTACTCCCAGCAGTAAACTATTCCCCACAGAGTCATCATTACTCCCCAGCATGAAGTCGCCAAGGTTTTCATGGCTCCCCAACAGAATGAAGATTCTCATTTTCCCCAGTGAAGTCGCCGAAGTTTTCATTATCCTTCAACAGAATGAAGATTCTCATTCTTAATTCCCCGCAGAGATCATCAGAGTTTTCCATATTCCCCATCCGAGTAAGGATTCCCATTGTGTAATCCCCAGTGGAAGTCGTCAAAATTCTCTGGATTTCCCAAGCAGATTTCTCCAGCAGTTTGGCATTACTCTCACAACATGTTTTGTCATTACTCCAACTTCAAGACATGAAGGATCCTTATATCCCCACAGAAGTTATCA
Source organism: Vicia faba (assembly GCA_948472305.1). Lineage (NCBI taxonomy): Eukaryota > Viridiplantae > Streptophyta > Magnoliopsida > Fabales > Fabaceae > Vicia > Vicia faba. The sequence continues at coordinate 470,822,892 of OX451735.1, forward strand.
AGATTTTTTCTATCCCCAATAGTCGCCCAGGATTTCTCATCCTCAACAATCAAAGATTTTGAATATCCAACAGCGGTCAAGGATTTATTTTCCCCGACAGCAGTTAAGGATTTTATTATCCCCAGCTATCAAGGATTTATTTTCCTCAGCAAACCAGCTTACATGCACATACATTACATCCATGTATCCTAAACATTGATAAAACACATTTATTGCATCATACATTTCATGCAACATAACTTTGTGTTTTAGCTAACATTTTACCCTTTTCAGGATAAGATTAACAAGCTATCATTAACAATATACAATCATGATACAGTACAGATACACTCCAGACGTGGAAGTCATTTTGTTGCTCTTTTAGATTCAGATTTCAGATACAGTACAAATACACTCCAGACGTGAAAGTCATTCTGTTGCTCATTCAGATTCAGATTTTAGATACAGTTCAGATACGCTCCAGATACGAATGCCATCCTGTTACTAATTCAGATTTCAACTATCAGCTATAGATTAGATACGCTCCAGACACGGAAGCCATTCTATTTCTCATTCAGATTCAACTATCAATTTCAAGTTCAGATACACTCCAGACACGAAAGTCATTCTGTCACTTATTCAGATTCTAGTTCAGATACGCTTCAAACACGGATGCCATTCTGGCCCTTATTCAGTTTCAGATTCAAATATAGTACGAATATGCTCCAGACACGGTTGCCATTCTATCATTTATTCTGATTATCCCCAGCCCAGAGACGCTCCAGACACGGATGCTATTCTATTGCTTATTCAGGTTCAACATTTAGATATAGCTTGGATACGCTCCAGATACAGATTCTATTCCTTTGCTTATACAGATTCAAGTCTCCAGATACAGTTCAGATACGTTCCAGACGCGGATACCATTCTGATACTTATTCTCCTGACTTAAAACATACGATTCAACAACATTCTTGGATGGCATCTTTAAGCCCATCTCCAACAAGATTATATCACATCTCCAAATGGCATCTTTAAGCCCATTTCCTCAACTACATTTTGACGAGTGCAAATTTACGGGCACTCTAGTGTCCAATCATCTTTTACCTTCAAGTCACGAACGACAAAGCTCGCCGATCTAACTCTTCAGGTTCAAGAAGATTGAACAGGGGAAGCTGTTGTACCCCAAAATTTTCCCTCTCAATTTATCAAGTTTTCTTTCCTCACAAGTCTTCTTGGACTCAAGACAAGATTAGGATTTGCTCAGCTCAAGACCTCATCTTGCACTGATGACCTGGAATTTAGGGTTTGAGTTTGCACAAGGATTTTTGGACCATAAATGCTTTATGTGACTTTCATACAACATCTTGGACCCCTAAGATTTCTCATACCAAGTTTCAAGCCTTGAATCACATTTTTGCCCAGTCAATTGGACAGTTGACCTAAAAATCAACTGTATTGGGGAAAAAGTCAACCATGGCCAATTTACAGTCAAACTTCATAATTTTTGATCCACAACAACATTATAGGATCCTATGTACCATTTGATCAAGTTTGGACCACAACTCCTCAAGAAATTTGATCAAATCATCAAAAGGGCAAAATGGTCAAAATTAGGGTTTTGACTGAGAAAGGGCAATTTCTGATTTTTAACCTAGCCAATGACCAATTGGGTTCAAGCATGATTTCAAGGAATCAATGGCATCATCTTGACCTAATCACATAGTTCAAAAGATCTCAAATGCATAGGATTGACAGATGAATTTTCCAGTCAACTGATCAAAAATCAACTGTACACTGAAAAGTCAAACTTTGACTTTTTGGTCAAAATCAAGTGCCAAGGGTCATAATTCATCAAGATATGTCAAAATATGAAACTTGTTGACCAAGAAACCTAATTTTGCAAAATAGGGTTTTAATTTGAATTTTTTCATAACTTAGAATTTTTCTAAGTTATGGAAAATTTCTTATTTTTTCCCAACTTTCCACAACTTTTTCACCATGATGCAATTGGATTCAAAGAAAACATACAACATGAAAGTTGTATTCCTCCATGAAATCTACAACTTTTATTCACAAAGTTCTCCCAAAATATGCTTGGATCTCAAGTTATGATTTTGTGAATAGGGGTCCATAAACTTTTTAACTTAGTGAAAATTTACCCTAATTTAGGCAGGTTTTTGACCTAACTTCATGGTAACTTTTCACCTAGTTCCAATAGGAATATAAAAATGAATTTAAAAAATGGATTGTATAGCATGTTACAAGATTTCCAAAATGTCCAAGAACTCTCCAAGATCATTTATGGTTAGGGAGAATCGAAGAAAGGAAAATGGCAATTTATCACTTTTGTTCAAGGCATTTTCACAATGGTTCAAGTTGCAAATATGTCCTAGCATGCTTGTACTTGGCATTACAGGTCCTAATCCTTTCTAAACTCCATAATTGAATGGTAATTCAGTGGACAATGGCTTTATTTTGATCTTTGGAGCATTGTACAATGAATTAATCCATTTATGGCATAAAGTTCATAATATTACTTTCATAAAGCTAGCTTTTTACAACTTTGCAAATCTTGAGCCATGGACCTGATCTTTTGTTGCAAACAAGATCCACAAACATCAGGCAAAGTACCCAACCCTATGCATCTAACAAGCAAGCCTTTACAGGCCTTTGGCATTGGTCATGTCAACTTTCTTCAAAAGCAAGCAAACTTGCAAAAGTCAAGACAACTTGTGTATCTGTTAAAGGCAAGACTTTGTATCATTTCAAACAACCTTAGAAACTTGTTACAAGCCTAAGCACGAATCCATAACATCCCAAACACTCTCAAACACCAAAATCACATATTTCTACCCAAACATGGCATCTTCTGCAAAACTTAAGCCAAATCATATTTTACTCCTACCTAAACTATCCAGGCCTTTGTCTTGCAACTGTAACCCCTGTTTCAAGCTTCACCATTTTCATTTTTGGAGTTTGCAGGTTGACTTCTACAAGGAGTTTCAGCAACTTCAAGGCAAGATGAGCATTGGAAAAGGTTGAGGGAACTTCAAGGAAGCTCACACGATCTTTAGGCCTCACTCAAAGTTCCCACATTGCCATATCCAAACTCAACTGAACAAGGTATTTTTCAAAGTTCTATCTCCTTATTTAGGCATCTTTAAGCTTTGATTTGTGAAGCAAAAATGTAGTCCTTAACTTGCTTAAGTTGTACATATGCATAGTTGCCATTTATATTAACTGAGCTAAGAGTATTTGATTGTTGAAATTCATGAAAAAATTAGGTCAGGAATTAGGGCCACTGAAATTCTCTCTGGTTTCTTAGAGTTAGGTTTCAAATTTTATATCATTGGAATCGTGATAAAAAATGCTACAAGTTTTATGTTTCAAGATTTTGTTTTTGTGCAAAGAATAGAGAGTTACAAAATCAAGCTCAGAAACGCGCGCAGAGACGAAGGACATGGATGATGGTGTTCTGGGCCTGGCGCCTTGGGCCTTTCACTTTCCACACCCCCCATTTTACTTCTGCACCCCCCTTTGCATATTTTTATATATTTTGTATTTTCTTGCATATTTTATATTTTTGACTTTATTATTTTTTTTTTTTCTGAACGTTAAAAAAAAAAAAAAAATTTCCTTTATTTTTTGCATTTTTATTTTATTTTTATTTTATTTTTTTGCATAATAAAATAGTTTACTAGAATAAATAGAAATTCATTTTCTTAAAAAATAGTAAAAACATTTAAAAATACCATGCATTTTTATTTTATTATTTTTCTCACATAAAATATTATTTTCATACATATTTTATTTTTTTAATACTTGTAAATATTTTTATTTATTATTTCTTGTAAAAAATGGACAAATGAATAAATGATATAGAACAATATTTTCTTTTAAAACAAAATTAGGGTTTCCCATTTTAAAAATAGTAATATTATTTTTTCTTATTTTTAGGACTTAGATAATTTTATTTTCTCATACCTAAAACAATTACAAAAACATTTTTGCATATTTATATTTTATTGCATATTTAAATATTTGTTTATTTATTTATTGTACAATAAATTCAATTGGATTGTAATAATGAATTAGGGTTTTATTTTATGCAAATATCCCCATTCAAAACTTGTATCCCCCCTCCCATAATATTGTTGTAATAGTTTATATTTACTTTACGCAATTTATCGTATTATATACATGTTTAGTAAATTAGGGTTTGTATGATAAGACAAAATCAAACAAATAGCATGACCTAATTCAAGACAAACAAAATGCATGAAAAATGACAACAAATTGCACACAAGCACCTCTAGGGTTTCACCCACTTGGTTGCCTAATTTAAATGGCCATGGTATGCATGCTAGGTATCTTGGCAAAATCAAACAAAACAAAAGATCATAGTCCCTTGATGACGCTATCAAAAAGGTTGCCTAAAAACAAATGATCTTGGTCCCTCAAAACTTGCTAAGATACTTGGAAATATTGCTATCATGGTCATACGATGACCCACGCCCGTCCTGTTTAACATCCAAAGATAGGGTTATCTACCAAAACAATGGTAGGTTAACAATGTCAAAGAAATAAAAATGTATAGGAAAGACTTTTGAGTAGGTAGATAAGCTTCTAGTTACTTGATAAATTTGAAAACCATCCTTGCTATTTTCAAACAAACACACACACTTTTAAAACATTTCCAAACAACTTTCAAAACATTGAAACATTTTTCAAAAGACAAACATATTTGTATACATTCTTACGAACGAGAATTATTACAAAGATTGCCTAAACAAAGGCCTCTTTTCAAAATAGTTTCAAAATCACACAAAGCACCATTTTAAACAATTGAAAAAGCAAAGCAAGTGATCTAAAACAAGTAACTAAGAGCCCATGGAAAACCATGGATGAAAAGGGTGCTAGCACCTTCCCTTTTCATAATCTACCCCCCAAACTCAAAAATAATCTCAAAGGTCTTTCCTGTGCTTTTTGACCTTTCCTTTTGGATAAAATAAAAGTTGGTGGCGACTCTTGCTAAACCGCAATATTTGCGAACACAAACGCAAAACCTCAAGTCAGTTCTCCCACCGTATCACAGAACTGGTGATTTTGCTGGGGAGATGATATAAAAGTGGGGTTACCTTAGGGTTTTAGATCACCTTTACATGCTTATCTTGCTTGTCTTATTTGCTTTACACTTTGGTTCTATTGTTTAGGTTTGAATCCTCTACCCGGATTTGGGAAACATTCATAGGTAAATAGAAATACATTGTGGAAACTGTGCGGGGTATACCGACATGGTCTAAGCAATAGCTATATTAGTGCAACATATTTGTGGGTACCGGTAGCCTTTGAGTCAATCAAAGAGAATACGGGGCCGTTGAGTGATGTCATGAAGCACTAATGGACTTTTAGAACCTTTACTTGACCAACTTGGCCTTTTAGGATGTAGTGAGATGACCGGCTTTGGTGCAGTCTGAAGTTGGTAGATACTCGATACTACACTCATTGAGGGTTGGTTCCTTGGAATATTTCGGTCTCCAGTAAAGAGGCTGAATTGAAACAATGAACAAGGAAACAATCCAGTGATATTGAGCTCCTTAGAACCCGGTTACTATTTCTAGGACAGGTTGAGCCAACTAAACTTCAAGAGGGTACTTACCTATAAAACCTCATGCAAGCCTAAACTAGGAACTTGTGTGATTTGTTTGTACATATATACTTGTGCATAACATCATGAACATCATGAAGCATCATATGCATCCACTAACATTTTCAAGGATTTTGGATTTTCATCTTTGTTCCTGTTTTGTAGGTTATGGATTCACTTCGCAGGAAAACTATACAAGTCAACCTTGTAAGAATTCCTCCACAACTCAAGGAGCTAGCTTCAAGGATTCTTGAGAAATCTCCATTCACCGAGAGACATGGTCGTCTTCTCAACTTAGTTACTGCCAACACTGAGGAGGATATGCTGAAAGTTCTCTTCCAGTTCTTTGACCCTTTGCATCATTGCTTCACATTTCCTGACTACCAACTTGTGCCTACTTTGGAGGAATTTTCTCAACTCTTGAGGATTCCTATTCTCAATCAACTACCCTTCAACGGTACGGAAAGAGATTGAAAGCCAGAAGAGATTGCTCAAGCCCTACACTTGCACTCATCTGATGTCACAACCCATTGGGAAACTAGAAGTGGTGTCAAAGGCTTCTTGTCAAAGTTCTTGTTTGAGAAGGCCCAAAGCTGCTGGAATTCCTTAGACTTACAAGCTTTTGAGGAGATTGTATCTCTTCTCATCTATGGGATGGTCTTGTTCCCTAACCCTGACCAACTCATAGATGTGAGTTCTGTCAAAATCTTCATGGCTCGCAACCCAGTGCCTACATTGCTTGGGGATATCCTCCACTCTTTTCACACTCGTACAATGAGGAAAAGAGGTGTTCTCATGTGTTTCACTCCTCTACTGGCAAGATGGTTTATTTCTCATCTTCCCCAATTAGTTTTGAAGAATGAACAAGGTTTGAGGTGGTCACAACGATTGATGACTCTTACACATTCAGACATTCATTGGTGTTCTAGATAAAAAGAGAATGTCATTATCATTGACCGTTATGGGGAATTCCCTAATGTCCCTCTATTTGGAATTAGGGGAGGCATCACCTACAACCCTTGCTTGGCTCTAAGACAGTTTGGGTATGCCCGAAGGGATGACCCACATGACATGCTGATTCAAGGTTTAGTTTTCGACTTCGACAATGACAATCAAGGACTCCGACAAAGGTTCATCCGAGCTTGGAGGATGCCTAACAAGGTAGACAGTAAGACCTTGGGACACAAGAATTCCATCCCCATTGAGCCTTACCTCAAGTGGGTACGAACCCGCGCCCAAAGTCTTATGATGCCTTACCCCTCCATTCTCCTTGTGATTATAGAGCCTGTTATGGAAGGAGAGGTTCCATACACCCTCCTACATCCTTACATGCCAACATCACTCGAAGATCTACAAAGGAGTTGGATACAACTCAAGGGAGAGCTCGACACTTTCGAAGCCCAATTCTACGCAAGCAAGAAGAAGGTTTTGGAACTCACTCGTCAACTTCATGGAGAGCAGACTCTCAACACCTACATTGCACCAAAGAGGATGCACAAAGTCTTTTTACCTTAGAATTTTGTATTATTTTGCCCAAGGGGCATTGATGTACTAACAATTCTATCTTATTAATATGACGTGTGTTTCTTTTTTTGTTTGAAACAAATTTGAATTTCTGAATCCTTGAAAGCATTACATGAATACATATCATTCATCATATGCATAAGCAGGTCTTCACACCAAGTTTCCCCATCTCTCTGCTGTTTATTTCAGCAAGATGGATATTGAACAAACGGTCAAAGATTTGCAAGCCCAGAATTCACAATTTCAACAGCTACTCCTGACCTTGGCCAAGGGGCAGGAGGAGCTCAAGACTTTACTAGAGAAGGAAAAAGAGAAAAAGAAGAAGAAGAGAGCTGGTGTGGCTATCTTGGGCAGAAGGTTTGAAGGACAAGCCAGACGAACTTTGGATTTCCCATCAACATCTAAAGAGGGGTAAGGGAAAGGTAAGGGAACTGCAGTGCCATCTGAGTCTGAAGCAGAAGAGGAAGAGGATGAGGACTATTCTGAACAATAGTACCCTTCGGCCGATGACAAATACAAGAACTTGGAAGAACGTCTAGCTGCTATGGAGATACAGAGAGTGCCTGGGCTAGACTTTGAAGAGTTAGGGTTGGTTTCTGGAATAGTAATCCCTCCTAAATTTAAAGTGCCACTATTTGCTAAGTATGATGGGGTGTCTTGCCCAAAGATGCACCTACGATCTTATGTCAGGAAAATGCAACCACATTCATCTGACAAAGACCTGTGGGTCCACTTTTTCCAGGACAGTCTTTCGGGGACGCATCTGGATTGGTTCTACCAGTTGGAGAGGTATGATGTTCATAATTAGGAGGATTTGGCAGCCGCATTCTATAAACAGTATCAATACAACGCTGACTTGGCACCAACTTGTACCCACCTACAGAGTATGGCTATGGCTACCAATGAGGGTTTCAAAGACTACACCCAAAAATGGAGGGATTTGGCCGGAAGGATGCAGCCACCTTTATCTGAAAGAGAGCTAGTGGACATGTTCTTGGGGACTCTGTCAGGTCCTTTCTTTAATCACCTAATTGGAAGCTCTTCTGCAGATTTCACTGAGTTGATTCTAACTGGCGAGAGGGTGGAAGCCGGTATTAGAAACGGGAAAATTCAGAAAAATGCATCTACCTCTGCTGCTGCAAAAAAGCCCTTCACTGGAAAGAAGGAGGTGTCTGCTATCTATGCCAAGAGAAATCAGGGAAGAACCGAAAGACGACCAATTGTGGGGGCCATTATAATTCAAAAGTCTGCGTCAGACCAACCGAGAAACAACCAGCCGAGAAATGATCAGCCGAGGAATAACCAGGAAATGGTGGAAAGGCCTATAAGGCAATTCACCAAGATAAACATGACTCCTGCTCAAGTCTTACCACATCTCTTGAAGTTGAACCTGGCCATGCTAAAGGAGGGCCCTAAAAACCCTAACACTGCTTCTCCACACTACCATCCGAATTCCAGATGTGCTTATCATTCAGAAAGTCCAGGGAACGATACCAACAACTGTTGGGCCCTGAAGAACAAGATTCAAGATCAGATCGATGCAAAGGAAGTTGAATTTGAAGCTCCTGAAAAGCCGAATGTTATCTCCTCCCCAATGCTGAGGCATGGGCACAATGCCAATGTTGTGGAAGAAGATCTGTTTGTTTCTACTGTGGATGAACTGTCAACTCCTCTCCTAACCATCAAGCTGAATTTGTTGAAGGATGGGGTGTTCCCAGGTTGTGACCAAGACTGCCATGCTTGCCTGTCCTCCCCATTTGACTGTCCTCTATTGAAGAAAGGAATCCAACAATTGATTGATAACAAGGAAAATTTGTTTGAGAAAACTCTTGTCTCACCCATTCCAGTTCCAGAAGTCTCTATAATAACCATATACGCCAATCCTTCCAGGGTTCCTAAAAAACCCGTTAGGATTACATCTACTCCAGTGACTACTCCGTTGAAGATAACAATGCTCGGGCCAACCCCATACAAAACCGATAAAATGGTACCATGGAACTATGGTGGAGAAATCTACTACCATGGTGTCAAACAGATTGAACAGACCATTGAAGAAGAAAGCTCTGAGGAAGATAATCCCGACATCAGTAACATTTCCAGAACAAGCAAAATTACTCGTAGTGGGAGAATCTTTTCTCCATAGATTTCCCCTCCAACAGCAGTCTTTGGACCCGTGGCCACTCCGAAGATTACCCCTGTGATTACACCTGCAAGTGTACCCACCAACAATGACAATACAATTCCCATACCTGCTTCCGCTGACAAAGGAAAGAATGTTCAAGAGGAGCCTGTCTTGACGAAGGCTCGGTCACTAATCATTCCTGAAACATCCCAGAAAGAGATGGAAGAGATTCTGAGGATCATTAAGAAAAGTGATTATGATGTTGTTAAACAACTGGGGCAGACCCCCTCCAAAATATCTATGTTAGCCCTGATGCTGTGCTCTGAGGCACATGCTAAAGCTTTGGTCAAGTTTTTGAAGACGACCCACGTGCCACAAGAAACCTCCGCTGATCAGTTCGAAGAATGTGTGGCCAGCTTAACAGCTGACAATGGCATGGGATTCTCCAATGCAGACTTGACCTCCAAAGGGAGAAAGCATAACAATGCACTACATGTCTCAGTGGAGTGTAGGGGAACCACCCTAGCTCATGTTTTGGTTGATACTGGGTCGTCTCTAAACGTCTTGCCGAAGAAAGCCTTGGATAGATTGGATTGTGAAGGCCTAACCCTAAAACCCAGCAACATCATTGTTAGAGCCTTTGATGGTTCTAAGAGAATGGTTCATGGAGAGGTGGACATCCTGATCAATGTGGGTACCCAGACGTTCAATTCAACATTCTACGTGATGGACATTCGTCCTTCCTATTCTTGCCTGTTGGGAAGACCCCCCACCGAAGGTGGTTTAGATTTAAAATACTTGAGATGCTTTAATGATGCTCTTTTGGGAAAATGGGTTTGGAAGATGAGTTGGGAAAGAAGAGGTCTTTGGAAAATGGGTTTGGAAGATGAGTTGGGAAAGAAGAGTGTTCTCTCTGGTGTGATGGCTTAAATAGTTTAGGCTTGGGATTTGGAGATTCATCTATTGAATATTATGTTAGAGGTAGCTATAAGAAAATCATGGAATGTAGAACTATCGCTTCTAACCTCCCGTGGTTAAAGATTTGGAATAAATCAATTCCATCAAAAGTTTCTTGTCTAATTTTGAGGCTTTTTCAAAACATAATTGCTACAAAAGATAACTTGTTTAGTAGAGGGGTTATATGTCATGGCTCTTTACCCTGCTACAGTGGGTGTGGAGCCAAGGAATCGACCTCCCATATCTCTTTTGAATATCTGTTTTTTTGTAGGTATTTGGTCCTACGTTTCAAACTGGATGGGCATCTCAACGGCTATGTGTAAAGGAGGGATATATCATCTTCTTCAATTCGAATGTCTCATTGGAAGCGGAAGAGACATCACTGAGAAAATTAGGGTGATTTGGTTCGCTTGCATCTTGTGCATTTGAAAGGAAAGGAATGATAAGCTATTCAAGAACAAGGATATTAACTTGACTAACAAATCTAGTTCGGTGAAAAGATGGTCTTGGAATTGGTTGAAAATCAAATCTAACAGCATAGACTATAACTACACCTCCTGGTATTTATTTCCAAAAGCTGTTATGGGTTGTGTTGGTTAATTCGCTAGTCCGCGAGTGGTTCTCTGCTAAGTGGAGATTTCTCAGTCCTGCTAAGTGTTGGTTAATTGGCTGCTGCTATTTTTGTGTCCCAGGAATATCTGCAGCCAAATGTTTGTTATGGAGTTCTCTGGTTCATAAGCTATTATGATCAGAGCTAGTCACAACTTTCATCCTGCTATCGACTTTGATTTAACAGTGGAGCTTTTCGTCTCTATCAAGGCCATTTGGCCTTCTGCTTTATAACTTTTTGATTCGTTTCGGTTTCGTAAATTTTCGGTTTGGTGCAATATTGGTTTTATATTGGAGTTTCATGTCAGTGAATCACATAATAACAAATAATTATAAGTTACTCCTATAATTTAGGTGTAACCAACCATTCCTATTAGTGTACATATGACTTGATTATAAGTTACTCCTATAATTTAGGTGTAACCAACCATTCTTATTAGTATGCATATGACTTGTTATAGTTTGAATCACTCATGCCTTGATGTTAGGAATCAGCATAAGAGCTCCCTTAAGATTAGGAATTAGTTATACAATCATGTATGTTTTGCATCTATAAATAGTCAGCATTTATGACTAGAATAGTATATTGGAATATCATTCTCTTCATGGTATTCAGAGCGTAAAAGCTTAAAAGCAATTTTTTTCCTCTCAATTTTTTTCTCTCTCACGATCCTTACTATGGTTTCACCTTTTGACACTAAAATGACGTCCAATGTGTCATCGCCAGCAGACAAAATGATCATTTTGAATGCTGGTTCTCAACTCTCCATCAAACTCGATGGAGACAATTATCCTACCTAGAGAATCCAGTTCATGGCTCTTTTAACAGGCTATGATCTCCTAGGCTATATTGATGGAACTAAGCCTTGTCCATCAAAACAACTCGAAACCAATACCACGGCTGTCAATCCAGCCTTTACTCATTGGGTTCGACAATATCAACTTATTCTACATGGAATCGTATCATATGTGGCTGCAACAGTAGTCACTCACCTAGGAACTGTCAAAAGTTCCAATCAAGCATGGGAGATCCTAAAAACCATGTATGTTGGCCGCTTAAGAGTACGTATCATCGCACTCAAATAATAGATTTCCAAGTTCAAAAAAGGAAACCAATAGATGGATATATATCTTTAAGGAATAAAGGCAATTTCGGATGAACTCTCAATCATTGATCATCCTCTTGATGAAACTGACCTTGTTATTCACACTCTCAATGGTTTGAGTGTTGAGTATCATGAAATTTCTGCTGCACTTAGAAGCAGAGAAAGTCCAGTTGCCTTTTCTGAACTTCATGAGAAACTGATCGACTATGAAACAATTCATCACCAAGCTGATCCACTTGTAGTTGATAATTAGATTGCAACTACCAATGCAGTCACAAGAAACAACAACTATCACAACAAAAACCACAGCAACCGTAGCTCTTCTCCGATTCTGAGGAATGGCGAAAATAAGGTGGTCTGTCAGTTTTGTGACAAGGCGGGTCACATTGCTAAAACCTGCTACAGAATTAAGGGATTTCTGAAACGGTATGGCCCTAAACCAATAACGAACCTTGCATAGAATCAGGCTGCAACACAACATCGTAACTGGATCATGGACACTAGAGCATCTCATCATATTGCTCAAGACCTACAATAGCTCACGTTAACAAATCCCTATCCTGGAACAGATCGAATGATTGTTAATGATGGAACAGGTTTGAACATTACTCACACTGGTAACTCTGTTATTAATACTTCTGTCAAACCTCTTCAGCTTAAACAAGTCTTATGTGTGCCTAAAATTCAATCTAACCTTTTGTCTGTTTCCAAGTTATGTCAATCTAATGGTTGTTCTGTTGAATTTTTTCCAAATCATTTTGTTGTCAAGGACTTGAACTCGAGTCAACCCCTGCTTCAAGGACCCCATAAACAAGATCTTTATCATCTATCCCATGCATTTAGTCCATCCAATCCACCATAAGCATTTCATTCAAGCATCCACTCTACATCTACATGGCATCATAAATTAGGACATCCTTCTTTCAAAATAATAAAGCATCTGACGCACAATCATCATCTACCAATAAAGCTTCCAGCCTCACATGAGTGTAGTTCTTGTCATTATGCAAAAAGCCACAAGCTTCCTTTTTTAAATCATCATCTCACAAGCAACAAACTTTTGGAACTTTTGTACTCTGATGTTTGGGGCCCAGCTCTTGTTAGATCCTTATTTGGTTATTTATACTATTTAATCATCGTTGATGATTTTTCCAAATATGTATGGTTGTATCCAATGAAACATAAGTCAGATGTGTTCTCTCTTTTTGTTCAATTCAAGTCCATTATTGAAAAATACTTTAATTTTCCGATCGTTTCTCTTTTCCCTGATAATGGAGGCGAATTTATCAAATTAAAATCGTTTCTTTCCAATAATGGTATTTCTCATTTAACTACACCACCACACACACCTGAGGTAAATGGCACAGCAGAGAGGCAACACCGACATGTTGTTGAAATTTGTCGTGCTCTTTTGCATCATGCTAATTTACCCTCTCAACTATGGTCATTTGCTTTCACCACTGTTATGTACCTTATTAATAGGATGCCTAAACCAAACATTAATATGGTCTAACCATTCGAAGTATTGTTCAAAAGCATACCAAATTATAATAAACTTCATTCCTTTGGATGCTTGTGTTTTCCCTGGCTAAAACCATATATGCAAAATAAGCTCCAAACAGGTCTAAACCTTGCATATTCCTAGGATATTCCATGTCACAACATGCATACTATTGTCTTGAACAATTGTCAAATAGGATATATGTATCCAGACATGTCAATTTTGTGGAAAATTCATTCCCATATCAATCCATAATTAACTCGTCATCTACTTGTCCTCTAATTCCATCATCAGACTCTGCTGTACATAGTATTATTCATGTTAACCAAGATCAAAGTTCAGCTCCGGTACTAAACCAGTCCCTAGCGCATGAGTGATCTATGTCTGTGCCACCCGTTCTCCCGTTAATAGTATACAGTCCTGCACCAGCCATTGTACCGAACCAAACACGAGTACCCTTGTCATTTGTACCTAGCTTTACACCTACATCTGTGTCATCAGTCCCAATATCGAGTCCTATACCAGTTCCTGCCTCGAATCCTACACCAGTCCCTGAGTCAATGCTTCCTATTGAGTCATTTGTAACAACATAGATAACAGTGACTAGTGATAATTTAACAAGTTCTACCACCAATAATGCACACGATCAGGTCCAACCTTCACAAACAAATAATCCAATTCAACATGATCCTATTGTAACAAGGTCCCAAAATAATATATTCAAACCCAAGAAGTTATTTACTGCCACTAAACATGAGTTACAGGAAAATCTTGAGCAATCTACCATTACTCAAGCATTTAAAATACCACATTGGAGAGATGCTTGTTCTGCTGAATTCAATGCACTCATGAACAATGGTACTTGGACCTTGGTTCCACGTAAAGCTCACACTAATTTAGTTGACTATAAATGGTTGTTTCACATCAAAAGAAATCCCGATGGAAGTGTGGCATGCTATAAAGCACGGTTGGTTGCAAAAGGTTTCACTCAAACACCTGGTATTGATTTTAAGGAAACATTTACACCGGTTGTGAAACCTCAAACCATTAAAGTGGTTCTCACTTTAGCACTTGCCCAAGGGTGGTCTTTACACAAAATAGATGTTAATAATGCCTTTTTGCAGGGAAAATTGACCGAAGATGTCTACATGCAACAACCACCCGGATTCCTTCATTCTAAATTTCCTCAACATGTATGCAAACTCAAGAAGGCTATCTATGGTTTACGACAAGCACCTCGAGCATGTAATGATTCTCTCAAGGCTTTTGTTCTTTCTGTTGGGTTTCAAACAAGCCTAAGTGATTCCTCCTTGTTTATTTACAATAAACATGTTGTACAAGCTTTCTTATTAGTATATGTTGATGACTTACTTTTGACGGGCAATGATACTACCTTTTTAAATCATTTCATGACAAAACTTTCCAATAAGTTTTCTCTCAAACAACTTGGTTTCCCTCATTATTTTCTTGGAATTGAAATGATTCCAACCAAGAAGGGTATGTTATTATCTCAACATGGTTATATTAGAGAACTCTTGGATAAGTTCAATATGGCTGGTGCAAAGTCCGTCAATACACCATTATGTATGACTACTCCTCTCAAACTACATGATGGATCTTCCCCTGCCAACTCAAAGCAATTTCGCAGTATCATTGGTGCATTGCAATATGTCACTTTGACAAGGCCATATTTGTCCTTTGCAATTAATGAATTGTCACAATTCATGCATCAACCAAGTTAAGTGCACCTCCAGCAACTCAAGAGAGTATTAAGGTATCTCAAACATACTATTAATCATGCTCTGACGCTAGCAAAACCACTTCATCTCAAATTACAAGCCTTCACTGATGTTGATTGGGGAGGTAATTTTGATTACAAAACATCTACTTTAGCTTACATAATTTACTTTGGTGCAAATCCAGTCTCATGACTATAAAAATGGAAGAAAACAGTTGCAAGATCATCCACAGAAGCAGAATACCGATTTGCTGCCAATACTACATCGGAGATTATGTGGTTGCTTAATCTATTGAGTGAACTTGGAGTATCATCTCACATACCTACTCTCTTTTGTGACAATATTGGCACAACCTACTTATGCTCCAATCCAGTATTTCACTCTCGAATGAAACACATTGCTCTAGACTATCATTTTGTGCGACAGATGGTTCAACTTGGAAAAATACGAGTCTCTCATTTTTCTAAAAAAGACCAGCCGACAAATATTCTAACAAAGCCTATGCATCGAACTAGATTTTCATTTCTCATATATAAAATTTATGTCATTGATGGTGACCCAATTTTGAGGGGGAATAATAACAGATAATTATAAGTTACTCCTATAACTTAGGTGTAACCAAATATTCCTATTAGTGTGCATATGACTTGATTATAAGTTACTCCTATAATTTAGGTGTAACCAACCATTCCTATTAGCGTGCATATGACTTATTATAGTTTGAATCATTCATGCTTTGATGTTAGGAATCAGCACAAGAGCTCTCTTAAGATTAGGAATTAGTTATACAATCATGTATCTTTTGCATCTATAAGTAGTCAGCATTTATGACTAGAATAATATATTAGAATATCATTAACTTCATCACAATCATCATTCAATTTGTAGTTGTTATAGCAGATTATGTTTCATCAGTTTTGCATTTTGTTTATCCAGTTAGCGGTGGTCCTTGCGTTTAATTCTCCTTTGTTAGAGTGGGTCTCAGTTGGTAGAGTTTTTCATACATGTAGGTAGATTGTTCTGGTTCTGTCTCGGCTTTAGACAGTTGGTGTTCTCTGGTTTATTTATACCGTGTCTTGAACATCTATGTATCAGTCTGGTTTTCCATGCCTTATGCTTAGACCAACTTTCTTTTGATTAATATTACTTTGACCTTTTAAAAAAAGTACAAACATGACATGCGTAACATTCCTTCTTTTATGTTGTAAGATTGAAATTTATGATATAAAAAAAAGTAGATCTATCCAAAATCTCTTTTTTTTTCCTTTTGCTCTAATATCACAACCCGTGGATAGCCTATTTGAGTGTTCCAAATTTGTTTATTATTCTGATTTTTTGAATTTTATTATTACTATTTTATTATTCTGCTATCCATACCCCATGTTTTCAATCTTCTCAGTACCGACGTTTTCTATTCCAATTCCAAAAACCATTTCGAAATTCTTTCATTGTTTAACCGAGTGGTTTCTATTCCAATTCATTGAATGGATAGTTCTAGGGTTATTCATTTTTCTCCATCTCTTCTACCTCTCTTAAGGAGGAATGATGGATTTGTATAGGGTTTGTAAAATGGTCTCAAATTATGTTAAATTTGCAAGATCTCTTGGATTGCTTTCTTCAAATTCGATTCTTCCTTAGGTTAAATTTACTATCATGTTTTTAGTTGCAGGTTTATTTTGCTCCTACATGGAGTAGATTCTCTAGAGGTTTTATAAATTTGGTGAATTTGGGGTAAGTGTATGCTCACCTTTTTGTTATCATTCTTTGATGTTTAGTTTATCATAATTTATTTGGTTTTTATTTATGGTTTTTGCTTAAGGTTTTTGTTATTTTGCAATATTATGATTAGAACTTAGTATGTATGCATGTTATACAATTTAGGGACAAGGTTATAATACTTAAAACATCTAAAGATAATTATAGATGTTGTCTATGCCAATATGGTAGAGAAAAATCCTCAGCTCCTTCAACTGTGTATACGAGAATCTTGTGATGCATAGAACCGATAAACATTGAAGCAACAAAGTCATTCAAATCGAAACTAAGGGGGAATCTGCATTTAAAGATAAGTAATTATGCATTTTGCACTTTAAATGAATTTATACATAGATTAATAAAATGATTATTGTGGTTCTGAAAGTGTTTTTTTAACTAGAATTCATTGGCGGTCTATTATGATTGATTGATAGTATGTGTTGTACCATAAAATTTTCCCTCCCATTTTTCTTCAAGATATCTTCTCATGCTTCAAGGGTTTTCATTTGCTCAAGATTGCTCAAGAATTAATCAGAAAAATTCTCCTCCTAAGCAATTGACCTAAAACTAGGGTTTCACTTTTCTCAAGGAAGATTGGGTTTATAATATTTCATGTACCCTCATATGTCTCAAGGAATTATCATACCGAGTTTCAAGCCTTGCATCATAAGTTTGCTCAGTCAATTGCTCAGATGATTGAAAATCAACTGTATTGGACAAAAAGTCAACCGTGGTCAACATACAGTCAAACTTCAAGATTTTTGGTCAACATCAAGATTTTGAAGTCATATTCATCATTTGATCAAGGGTTGACCCTAATTCATCAAGAAAACTCTCAATTCATCAAAAGTCAAAAGTTGCCAAATTAGGTTTTCTTTAGGAGAAGTCAACTGAACTTTGACCAAGCGCAACTTTCACATGCTTCATCAAATTTTCCTTAACCAAAGCTCATTCGTAAGGAAATTCAATTCTATAAAACTTTGTCACTCTAAGCGAAAGTCCAAAAAATGCTTCATTTGAGAGATATGGGCCAATACATTATAGGTCATTTCAAAAGTCAACAAAATGACACTTCTTGTCAAGGAAAATTACATCAAGATAAAGTCTTCAAATTCAAAAATGATCAAAATAGAGATTGTAAAGGACATCTTGAGCTTTCCAAAAAGTCTAATATCACCTTCAAATGATGAAAATTGAGAGAGTTATGACTAGTTCAAGTTGGTAAATTTTGAGCAAATGCATGAAACCAAAAGTGATCAAACTTGAACTTTTGGGCTATTGGGCTATTATTTCAAGGTCCATCCGTGATATATACCCCATTATGAACTTCAGAACTTACTCATACACCCCATGGATTGTTTTTCTATTTACTTTGATTTTTTATTAATTTAAAGTAAAAATTAAAAGGATAAACCAAGGCTTCTTACAAATGTCCAAGCCCATTCTTTGGTGGATCTAATTTCCTCATTATATAATCCCTTCAATTCAGACAAGCATGCACACGAATCCTTGCAGCAAAAACACCTCTCCAAAATTCCAAAATATCAAAGAACTAGGGAAACTTGTAAACCCTAGTTGTAGCCACCTTGAAAGCATTCCAGCCATCCAATTCACTTCCAGCAACGCTGGAGGGTAAGAATTGAGCATTTTTAAAGATCTAAAGAGCATAAAATGCTCGTATATGCATCACCGATCTCCATCATTACATTTTTTTCATATCACTACTTTCATTATGTTTTTTCGCATATTAACTTTGCTAACATGTTCATGAGGTTTAATAGTCCAGGAATAACCCAAAGCATGACCCCCATAATGGTCAAATCGAAGCTTGCCATGTTCATACCAATTTGAGTTATTTTCATTGTAGCTTACAAACCAGCATGTTTTAGCCAAAAATAATGGTCCCATTGAACTCGCAGGGCTTGATTTAGGGGGTAGGGTACCCTTGGATCACTAACCATGTCTATTTTGTAGAAATGAGAAAAAGAGCCACCAGAGAAGACGACCGGAGCTAGGGCTCTGACGCTTCTCCAGTCCAGTCATGCAGTTGTATTATTTATTTATTTTGTTTTGAAGATAATAATGGATGTATCACCACCCCGATGGTAGAAGCGTGTGCGTTAAAGTCTTACTATGCAAGGGCACGAGTTCGATCTCTGCCTTTTGGCGTTTTGGATTTGTTTTTTTTCTTCATATTTTCATGTTTTGCAGATTACATAGCGTGCTGATTCCATCCCTTGACACAAGCGCATGCTTGGTGCATTGGTAATCATGATGAGTAGAAGAGCTGAGGGCGTGGGTTCAACACCCACCCCTAACATTTTATGGTTTTTCCCCTATTTTTCTAACCTTGTTTCTCTTTCTCCTTAAAAATCTAAATTCACTTAACCGTAAACCATAAAACCTTTCCTTTTACAAACCCTAAAATTAATTAGTATTTTTAGGTTTTCATCATTATTATTTTTAATTAATTTAATTAATCAATTAATTTTAATTAAAATTAATTAGACTTTTTAGGATTATTTAATTAATCGTCAAAAACCTTTTTCTTTAAAAATCACAAAAAACATTTTTCATTTTCCTTTCTCTTATTCTTACATTCTTTTTGCGTAGCTTATTCTTCTCGCATTTTCCTTGATTATGTAACTGTTTACAGTTTATAATAGCTTAGGGTTTTTTACTTCCCGCTTTTCTATTATGTAACTACCCCAAAGCGATGTAATAATTTAGGGTTTACATTCTACCTTTACTTTTCGCACCTTTACAAATTTTTATACTTGCTATATTATTGCTTAGTAGTTAGGGTTGTATGAAAAGACTAAAACGAATTGTTAGAAAAACCCTAATTCAATACAAAATAACTGAATACAAATCACTTGCACACTTACACCTCTAGGTTAACCCCCCTTGTTGCCTTCGGAATAAAAAGAGTCATGTCCCTCGAAAGTGGAGACGCTTTAGCAAAGTCCCTAGATACAAATATCATAGTCCCTCGATGACCATTCGAAGTTGCCTTTCGGTAAATGATTTAGTCCCTTTTTGGTGGCAAGTCTGTTGTCGTGCTAAATAAAACCTGTGAGAAAGATCAGAGATATCGAGATCCCTAGAACCCGGTTACTATTTTAGGACAGGTTGAGCCAACTTAACTCTAATAGAAAAGGGTACTTACCTATGGACCTCATGCAAGCCTTTAAACCTAAGGCTCTTGTGTGATTTATTTGTGTTTACTTCTTGTCTAGACATGAACATAACATCATGACATCATAACATCATAACATTTTCACTAACCATTTCAAGGATCTAGGGATTTATTTTTCTCCTTTGTTGCAGGTCATGGCTTCTGATCGCAGAAATACTATCCAAATCAACTTCGTATGGGTACCTTCCGAGCTTGAGGAGTTAGTCTCAAAGGTTCCCGAAAATTCTCAATTTACCAAAAGACATGGCCATCTACTCA
Organism: Vicia faba; assembly: GCA_948472305.1. Lineage (NCBI taxonomy): Eukaryota > Viridiplantae > Streptophyta > Magnoliopsida > Fabales > Fabaceae > Vicia > Vicia faba. The sequence goes on from OX451735.1 coordinate 470,843,291, forward strand.
GTTTGGTTACTCCCGGTTTCAAAGAAGACATGATGAGTGTTATGTTCCAATTCTTTGATCCTAAGCATCATTGTTTTAAATTCCTGAATTATCAGTTGGTGCTTGTGATACAGTGGGAGAACTGACTTGGGTGTTTTACATTTTATCGTAAATGTTGCGGTTAGCAAGAGTCTCCACCAAATTTTCTTTTATCCAAAAGGAAAGGTGAAAAAGCACAGGAAAGACCTTTGAGACTATTTCTTGAGTTCGGGGGGTAGATTATGAAAAGGGAAGGTATTAGCACCCTTTTCATCCATGGTTTTCCATGGGCTCTTAGTCACTTTCTAAATCACTTTCTTTTTGTTTGAAATTGTGCTTTGTGTGATTTTTGAAAGTATTTTCTAAAGAGGCCTTTGTTTAGGAAATCTTTGTAATGATTCTCGTTCGTAAGAGTGTATACAAAGATGTTTGATCTTTTGAAAATGTTTTCAAGTTTGAAAGATGTTTTTGATAGTGTAGGTGTTTGTTTTGAAAATAGCAAGGATGTTTTGTTTTGAAATTGAGCAAGTAACTAGGAACTTTCTACCTACTCAAAAGTCTTTCATGTTCATTTCCTCTTTCCTTTGACATTGTTATCTTACCATTGATTTGGTAAGTAACCCTATCTTTGGATGTAAATGGGACGGGCGTGGGTCATCGTATAACCATGATTAGCAATATTGCAAGGTATCTTAGCATTCTCTTTTAGGAACTAAGATCATTTGAAAGGCAACTTAGATAGCGTCATCGAGGGACTATGATCTTGTATTTGCTTGTTTTTGCTAAGATACCTCACATGCGTAATATGGTCATTTTGTAAGGCAACCAAGTGGATTTACCCTAGGGGTGCTTGTGTGCAAGTGTTTTGTTTTCATGCTTGTTTTTGTCTTGAATTAGGGTTTTCTAAATATTGGTTTTAGTCTTTCCATACAAACCCTAATTACTATCATTATATATATAAAGCGATAAATTGTGGAATTTAAAGTTACTATGCTATTACATTACTTGTGGGAGGGGGGGTGTACAAAGTATAAATGGGGATTGCAAGAATTTAAACCTAATTAGTCTATTACAACCATATTGAATTGGTACAAATATACAAGAAATTAAATGAATATAATGTACAAAATGAATAAATATGCAAGAATGTGAATGGATATTTTTGTTTGGATTTTTCAGAGAAAGGGGTTTTTGAGTTTAACCTAATTTATTAGAAGAAATTAATTTAACCTAAATTTACTAAGAAAAGATTTTAAATAAAACCCTAAATCTATTAATTGATTAAAAAGAAATTAAGTTTAAGAAAAGTATTTTTTTTTGGTATTTTTGTCTTTTAAAATAATTTATAGCATTATAAAATATTTTTGGTCTTTTTGGTATTAGAATAATATATTTTAATTAGTGTAAAAGAAAATAACTAAAAACCTATTTTAATTAAAATTACAAAGATAATTAGTAAAATAAATAAAGTATGATTAATAAAATAATTTTTTGTGTGAGAAAAATGAAACTCTGTAACTTGTTCAAATCTCAACAAAAATGAAAACTGTACATATGCAACTTGTAGCAAATTTCCTCGCAGTTTCAGAAATGTAAAGCATTAAAACTATAGCTCATAGATAAACATAAATTTCAATGGCCCTATTATGAACCCTAAAAATCTCAGAAAATTCAATCTCAAAATTCTCTAAGCTCAGGAAAAATTAATGGAAACTAAGGACATGGTTAGCTTTAGGGCAATGATATCTACATGTTTCATTCAAAAATAAATCATTGGTGATGCCTGTATGAAAAGTTCCAAAGTTAGAAAACTTACCTTGCAATAGGGTATCGAGTTTGAAGTGTGAGCAGCTTTCAAGGAGTTCCAAGGATTGGGTTAGCTTCCTCAAGTTACCAGGAAGATAATGGGATGCTTAACTTGAGCTAAAAGTACTTGAGGAGTTCTGGAGAAGTCCAAGTGCAAAGCTCTTTTATTGAAGATGGAAGATGGTGTTAATGGTGTTACAGTTCTGTAACAGGGTGTGGGATCAGTTCTAAATGATGTTTAGAAGCTTTAGGAACCTAAAGGCTTGAAAACGCACGAGGGGGTTATGAGTTTCAAGTTTTTGATCAGTTTATGTGAAAATGGAGGTATGAGATGTGATTCTGAGCTTTTGGTGTTTTTAGGGGTCAAGCATTCGTGTGTTTTGTTGCAAATGGTTTGTATATCTATACGCAAAAGGATTGGAGTGGTTTGGACAACCAGAAGTATCAGTTTTTAGCTAGTTGCTAGGTTACTTGATTTTGAATAAAAGAGGGAAACCAAGTTTCAATGTGAGGTAAAAGCATGGGCTGAGTGATTCTAAGCGTCTAACAAGTTTCTTATGAGTTATAAGACTTGTATGATCAGAAGAGAACAAGTGCAAAGCTCAAGAACAAGTTTTGTGTAAAAAAAGACTTTATCAAAATGGCAATGTACACTTTCTTTCAAAAATGGATATAAACCATGGCCTTGAATTGAATGCTTCAAATGAGACCTCTAATAGCTGTGCAAGCAATTAATTATGGAGTGCCTAACAAGTTTGAGGCCTGTAAAGTAGAGTTTATGCAGCATAACTTTGAATTTGAATTTTGTTCATCATAAAATGCCTTGTAATTAAAGTGATAAAACCCTAATTTCATCTCTTCGATTCTCCCTACTCAAGAATGATCTCAAGGAGTTCTTGGACATTTTGGAAAGCTTGTAACTATATGAAAAAGTTCCATGAAGTTGGGTCAAAATCCTGACCAAATTAGGGCAAAAATTTCACTAAGTGTTTTGTTTCATGACCATGTATTCTTATACTTATAACTTGAGATCCAAGCACTTTTGAAATAAGTTGTGTAAAGAAAAGTTGTAGATTTCATGGAGATCTACAACTTTCATGTTGGAAGTTTCTCTTGAATCATCTTGCATCATGGTGAAAATTTTGCTCAAAGTTATGAAAAAATAAGAAATTTCCAACACTTAGAAAATTTTTTAAGTTTAAAAATTTTGACTTTTCAAAATGAAATCTTGAATTTTTGATTTCTTGATGAATAAGTTTCATATTTTGACATGTTTTGATTAATTGTGATCTTTGACATTTGATTTTGACCAAAAAGTCAAAGTGTGACTTTTCAGTATACAGTTGACTTTTGATCAGTTGCCTGAAAATTCATCTGTCAATCCATTGGGCTTGCAAAGTTTTGAGTCATGTCATTAGGTAAAAATGATGCAATTGGACTCTTAAGATCATGCCTTAAACCAATTGATCATTTTCTAGGTCAAAAATCAGAAATTGCCCTTTCCTAGTCAAAACCCTAATTTTGACCATTTTGCCCTTTTGGAGATTTGATCAAATTTCTTGAGGAATTATGGTCCAAACTTGATCAAATGATACATATGAGTTTAAAATGTTGATGTGGATAAAAAATTATGAAGTTTGACTGTAAATTGGCCATAGTTAACTTTTTCCCTAATACAATTGATTTTTAGGTCAACTGCTCAATTGACTGAGCAAAAATGTGATTCAAAGCTTGCAACTTGACATGAGTGATCTTGAGGGTCCATAATGACCTATGATGGTCATATGGGGCATTAGAAGTTCAAAAATCCTTGTGCAAACTCAAACCCTAATTTTGGTCATCAGTGCTTAAGGAGGTGTCTTGAGCTGATCAAACCCTAGTACAGTCTTGAGCCCAAAGAGATCCTATGAGCAAATTCTTGATAAATGAGAGGGAAAATTTTAGGGTACAAAATATGCCCTTGTCCAATCTTCTTAAGCCTGAAGAGTTAGATTGGCGAGTTTTGCCATTCGTGACTCGAAGGTGGAAGATGATTGGACACTAGAGTGCCCTGAAATTTGCACTCGGTGATGTGATGGTTGAAGGAATGGGATTAAAGATGCCATTTGGAGATATGATGGAAAGTTGTTAGAGATGGGATTAAAGACGCCATCTAGAAAGATTGTTGAATCGTATCTATAAGCTAAATCTGAATAAGCATCAGAATGGCGTCCGTGTCTGGAGCGTATCTGAACTGTATCTGAGAAGCTGAATCTGAATGAGTATCAGAATGGCATCTGTGTCTGGAGCGTATCTGAACCGTATCTGAAGATTGAATCTGAATGAGTACCAGAATGGCGTCCGTGTCTGGAGCGTATCTGAACTATATCAAAAGTTGAATCTGAATGAGTATCAGAATGGCGTCCGTGTCTAGAACGTATCTGAACTGTATCAAAATTTGAATCTGAATGAGTATCAGAATGGCATCCGTGTCTAGAGTGTATCTGAACTGTATCTGAGAGTTGAATCTGAAGATTGAATCTGAATGAGTATCAGAATGGCGTCCGTGTCTGGAGCCTATCTGAATTGTAGCAAAAGTTGAATATGAATGAGTATCAGAATAGCGTCCGTGTCTGGAGCGTATCTGAACTGTATCAAAAGTTGAATCTGAATGAGTATCAGAATGGAATCCGTGTCTAGAGCATATCTGAACTGTATCTGAGAGCTGAATCTGAAGAGCCCGTGCTGGATTGCTTCAGTTGGTCGTGAAGATAATTGTCCTGGCTTGTCTTAGGTATCAATCTCTGACTTTTGTAATTTGTTGATGATAGTCATTGATTAATCTTATCCTGAAAAGGGTAAAAACATTAGCTGTATGCAATGTCATGATGTACGAAATGCATGGTAAAATGAGATTGTGATATATGCATTCGTGTTATCGATGTTTATGATATATGGATGTGATGTATGTGTATGTGAGCTAATCTGCTGCACTGTTGGATTGGGGAAAATAAATCCCTGACTGATGCTGAGGATATGGAGTGTGAGTCTTCATGTTGCAAAGTTGAAATGTTGATGAATTTCTATTAGAGAAATAAACTCCATTGTAAGGGAAACACCGTGTACTGCTTTGTGAAATCTCGTTGGGGAATCCTGAGAAATTTGGCAACTTCTACCGGGGAGTGATAGATGGAAGTTTTAATATGCTGGGGATTAAACTGCACTGTGGGGAATCTTTATGGAAACAACTTAGAGAGATTTCCCTATCCCCTTAAAGCCGTTAGTGATTGTATTTTTATTTTGTTCATTTGTAAACAGTAATTACGTTCAAATGCATATGTTCAAAAATAAATCATTGCACGTTTTTGTAAACAAAACAAGAGTAAAGAAAACAGATAGTTTTGCACTTTCAAAGAGATATCTTTGTATTGACTTTGAGTAAGTATTTTTGTACAATGAGACAAACATTCTAGTAAGAGAATTCCGTCGTAAAAATGAAAGTTTGATACAAAGAAAAGATGGTTATGTGAAATAATCCCATGGGGTTCCCATTCTGCTATAGCCTTCGTGCCTCTAAGCATCTTGTCTATTTGTTGCCTTATACGAAGCTTATTGAATTGATCAGAAATGTCGAGCTTGTCCGTAGAAGCCAAAGTTTATTCGTAAGGTGATCCAACGGGACATAGTCATACGCTTTAATTCCCTAACTTTTTCCTAGACAGCCCTTTCGGGTTTTCAGTCCACCGGGATACCTTTTTTGCCCAAGTCGCCCTTTCGAGTTTTCAACTTGTCGGGTGTACAGATTTTTTTTGTTTTTTCCCTTATTTTTGCCCGAACCTTTTTGGTTCGCTGGGATGCCCTTATTTTGCTTAGGTGTGTCAACCTAGCGGGTTTCTTATGCGTAGTATCTTTTGACTATATTTGCGTTCACAGGGTGTGGCAGGTCGTCACCATCCATGGTGGTCAAGATCATTGCTCCACCAGATAATATGCTTTTGATTACAAATGGTCCTTTGTATGTAGGATTCCATTTGCCCCTGGATCACCTTACGGTAGTATGATGGCTTTGATCACCAAATCCCCGACTTGATACACTTGGCGTCTGACCTTTTTGTTGAAAGCCTTGATCATCCGTTTTTGATACATCTGACCATGACAGACAACAGTAAGCCTTTTTTCATCAATCAAGTTCATTTGATCAAGTCGAGTCTGGATCCAATCTTCTTCATTCAGCCCTGCATCCTTTATAATTCTCAGAGAGGGGATCTGGACCTTAATAGGCAAAACAACCTCCATGCCATATACCAGGAAGTAGGGTGTTGCCCCGGTTGACGCGCGTGCTGTGGTACGATACCCGTGGAGAGCGAATGGTAGCATCTCATGCCAGTCTTTGTATGTGACTGTCATTTTCTGTATGATATTTTTGATATTCTTATTTGCGGCTTCGACAGCACCATTCATCTTTGGCCGGTAAGGGGAAGAATTGTGATGCTGGATCTTGAATTGCTCGCACAGGGTCGTGATCATAGTATTGTTTAGATTCATACCATTTTTTGTGATGATCCTCTCCAGGATACCATATCGAAAGATGAGATTTTGTTTATTGAACCGGGCTACAACATTCTTGGTCACGGAAGCGAAAGAGGCTGCTTCAACCCACTTTGTAAAATAGTCAATGGTCACTAAAATGAAGCAGTGTCCATTGGAGGCTGTTGGTTTGACCTCCCCAATCATATTGATGCCCCACATAGCAAAGGGCCAAGGAGCTGTCAAGATATTCAGAGGAACCGGAGGTACGTGCACCTTGTCAGCATATATCTGACACTTGTGGCAGGTTTGAGAGTGTTGATAGCAATCTGCTTCCATGGTAGACTAATAATAGCCCGCCCGTAGGATTTTCTTTGCCATCGTATTCTCACTGGAATGGGTGCCAAAAGTGCCTTCATGTAACTCATCCATGATCTTTTCTGCCTCAACCTTATCTACGCAATAGAGCAAAATAGAGTCGTGGTTGCGTTTATAGAGAATGCCATTACTAAGGGAGAACTTAGCCGAGAATCTCCTTAAGAACTTCTTATCATTGACCGAAGCTCCTTCTGGATATTCTTGAGCCTCGAGATACCTCTTGACTTTGTGAAACCAAGGCTGGTCCACTACTTCTTCAATATTAATCTCGTGACAGTGAGCTGGTTCATCCATTCGTTCAACGGTGATCTGGGGAGCCTCGTTATCCCATTTAAGTTTAAACATGGACGCCATTGTGGCTAGTGCGTCTGCTAGCTGATTTTCTTCTCGCAGGAAATGCTCGAAGGTAATCTTCTCAAAATGTGGGAGCAATGTCAATACGTGTTCTTTATAAGGGATAAGGTTAGGGTGTTTAGTGTTCCACTCTCCTTTGATCTGGTTGATGACCAAAGCTGAATCTCCGAATACATTTAAAGATTTGATCCCCAAATCTATGGCAGTTTGAGACCGAAAATGCACGCTTCGTATTCTGCCATGTTATTTCTACAATTGAAGCAGAGTCTTGCCGTAAAGGGAGTATGACACCCTTCAGGAGATATGAGTAAAACACCAATACCATTGTCGAGTGTGTCAGACGCCCCATCAAAAACCAGAGTCCATCAGGATCCTTGTTCAGGTCCATCATATGACCTGGATTCTTCACAGTTGTTTACCATCATGATGTCTTCATCTGGGAATTCGAACTTCATGGACTGGTAGTCTTTCACAGCTTAGTGAGCAAGGTGATCAGCTAGTACACTACCCTTTATTGCTTTCTGGGTAGTATATTGTATGTCATATTATTCCAGGATCGTCTGCCATCTCGATATTCTCCTAGAGAGGGCAGGCTTCTCGAAGATGTATTTTATTGGATCCATTTTAGATATTAATAAGGTAGTATGGCTCAGTATATACTGTCTTAGCGACGAGCAGCCCATGCCAGAGCGCAACAAGTTTTCTCGAGCAGTGAATATCTTGTTTCACAGTCGGTAAAATTTTTGCTCAGGTAATAAATAGCGTGCTCTTTTCGGCCAGACTCGTCATGCTGCCCCAACACACACCTCATTGAATTTTCCAAAATAGTTAGATACATGATCAATGGTCTTCACTCGACTGGTGGCATCAAAACATGAGGCTCTTACAAGTACTCTTTGATCTTGTCGAGAGCAGTTTGGAATTCATCATTCTATTTGACTACTTGATCTTTCTTCAGTAATTTGAAGATTGGCTCACAAGTAGCTGTCAGGTGAGAAATGAATCTGGCAATGTAATTCAAACGTCCCAAGAATCCTCTGACTTCCTTCTCAGTATGAGGAGCAGGCATCTCTTGTATCGCTTTCACCTTAGCATGATCCACTTTGATACCTTTATTGCTGATAACAAAACCTAGGAGTTTACCGGACCTCACCCCAAATGTGCATTTATTTGGGTTCAACCTTAACTTGTATTTCTTTAGTCTCTCAAACAGTTTCTATAAATGATCAAGATGCTCTTCTTCTGTTTGATATCTAGATATCATGTCGTCCATATAGACCTCTATTTCGTGATGTATCATGTCGTGAAATAAGGCTACCATGGCATGCTGATAGGTTGCCCCAGCATTCTTTAGTCCGAATGGCATAACCTTGTACTAGAATGTGCCCCACTTTGTGACAAAGGTTGTTTTCTCCATGTCCTCAGGCGCCATTTTGATTTGGTTGTAGCCTGAGAAACCGTCCATGAAGGAAAACACTTTATGTTGTGCCGTATTGTCAACTAGAACATCAATGTGGGGCAGTGGGAAATCATCCTTAGGGCCTGCCCTATTAAAATCTTTGTAGTCCATGCATATTCGTACTTTGTCGTCATTTTTGGGCACGAGAATAACATTGGCAACCCATTGTGGATAGGAGGTAACGGCCAAGAATCCGGTGTTGAATTGTTTCATGACTTCTGCTTTGATCTTTTCTGACATGTCTGGTCGCATGCGACGAACCTTTTGTTTTACCGGTGGACATTCTTCTTTTGTTGGTAGACGATGTACCATGATATCTGCATCAAGTCTTGGAATGTCTTCATACGACAAGGCAAAGACCTCAACATACTCATGTAGCAACTGAATCAGACGCTCTTTGACATTGGGTTCTAGATTAGCACCCACCTTGACTTCTCTTTTGTCTTCTTCGGTACCTAGATTGATTGTATCCACTGGTTCCTCATGGGGTTGAATGGTCCTCTCTTCTTATTGTAGTAACCTGGAAAGTTCCCCTGGTACTTCACAATCTTCCTCGCCTTCGTCTTCGGCTTGGTAGATTAGATTTTCAGAATCACATAAGGCCATAGCTGAATCGTTACCCATGGGATCCCGAATGGATGTAGACCTGCATTGTGAGTGTGAGTGTGTGTAAGAGTATAACTATCTTTGAAAGAAATGAAAATGTAAAAAGAAAAACAATGAGCACAAAGTTTGTATGCAAAAACGTCCATGATTCATTGATGTCATATGGAAATGAGATAATAAACCTTACAAATGGACCATTGTGCCTCGGGTAAGGCACAAGGTTTTAAGAGTCTGAATTGTTTTAATATTACAGATCCGACAAAATTTAAAGAAAAATTACTCCGGGATAAAAGTGATCAGGATGAAATCTCTAGCTTCCCAATTGCTAAGCCCTCCATTGACAGTTGGGAAAATACAATCCTCTAGGTCATAGTTGTCTTCATCATCCTCTACTGCATTGACTTCGTAGTTGCTGGTCTTTAAGGGCGGTCCCCCGGCACGAGCGTGACGTACAACTTTCTGGGCACCTGAAGTGAAACCCAGACCAAATTTGTCTGATTTGTATGGGATATCTTGGAGTTGTCCCCAAATAGTTCACCCACCTTATTCTGTCACTTCTTTGGCATCCTTCAAAGATGACATCTTGAGCGGAGGCCTTGTAATCTTGGGGACTTGAGACACAGCCTTGGTTACTGCCACATCTTGCGGGAGTTCTTCAAAGTGCTAAAATGGAGTTTCAATAAATTCATCATCTAGTTCCACATATCTTAAGGAATTTAGATGGATGACCATATACTCTTCTTCTCCATGAATGGTGATGATTTTCCCTTGAATTGGATATTTCAGCATTTGATGTAACGTGGAAGTAACGACGCCAGCATTGTGGATCCACAGTCGGCCTAATAAGCAGGAATATGAAGGGAGAATATCCATTACATAAAAAGTTGAATCAAATTTTTGGGTTCCAACCTTTATGGGGATGTCTACTTCCCCATGCACCATCCTTTTTGAGTCGTCAAAAGCCCTCACTACTATGTTGCTTGGTTTCAATGTCAATCCTTCACAATCCAACCTATCAAGAGCCTTTTTAGGCAACACATTCAGAGATGAACCGGTGTCAACCAAGACATGAGCCAAGGTCGTGCCCCTACATTCAACTGAGACATGCAATGCCTCATTATGCTTCCTCCCTCTTGGCGTTAAATCAGCATCCGAAAAACCAAAACTATTATCTGCAGTCAAGCTGGCTACGCAGTCCTGGAACTGATCGACATATGTTTCTTAGGGTACATGGGCAGTTTTGAGGAATTTTACCAAGGATTTTGCATGAGCCTCAGAGCATAACAATAAAGCCAACATTGAAATTTTTGATGGAGTTTGCCCCAATTTCTCGACTACATTGTAGTCGCTTCTTTTTATGATCTTTAGAATTTCCTCCATCTCTTTTCGGGAGGTCTCGGGGATAGCTACTGATTGTGCCTTTGTTCGGAAAATCTTAACCAAAATACCTTTACCTAGAGTCTCAGTTGACTTGGCAGTTGGAATGTCGGTAGGGGTGATAGCAGGGATTGTAACAATTTTGTCAACAGAAGTATTAGCAGAGATAATTGTAGGACTGGGAATAGCCTTTGGAGGAGCAACAACAACAGGAATGATTACAGGTCCAGAAATAGCTTTTGGAGGAGCCATTTCTGCAGAGAAAACCCTTCCACTTTGAGTGATCTTGCTAGTCCCTGTGATATTACTGATATCAGAGTCATCTTTCTCGGAACTTGAATCTTCAGCAGCTGGACAATCTTGCTTGATACCGTGGTAGTAGACATCCCCTCCATAATTCCATGGTACGGTTTTGTCTGACGAATACGGGATTGGTCCAGGAATTATAATTATCAAAGGAGCTACTTTAGGAACTGATGCAATTCGAACGGGTCTTTTGGTGGAGACCCTGGAAGAATTGTCGGAAATAGTCATGATAGAAACATCATTATAAGAAACAGTTGGAATAGAAGTCTTTTCGAACAAAATTTCCTTGTTATCTATTAGGCACTGAACGCCTACTTTCAACAAAGGACAGCTGGTTGGTGAGGACAAATATAAATGACAGCTTTTATCACAGCCTGGGAAAGCATAAGCATTCAACAAGTTCTCTTTGATAGTCAGGAGTGGGGTCACAAGTTCATCAACTGAAGTAACAAACATATCTTCCTTAACGGTGTTGACATTACGGCCGTGTTTGGGCATAGGGGCAGTAATGACATTGGGATTTTCTGGCGCGTCAAATTCAATATCTTTGGCTTCAAGGAGGTCTTGTACTTTGTTTTTTAGATCCCAACAGTTGTTAGTGTCATGGCCGGGACTCTCAGAATGGTATGCACAGCGGGCATTAGGATGATAGTGATGAGATGTTGTGTTAGGATTCTTTGGAGCATCTTTCAAGGTCACTAGATTGGATCTTAACAAATGTGGCAATACTTGAGATAGTGTCATATTAATTGGGGTGAACTATCTGACTGTTCTTTCTGTTCTTGGCTGGTTGTTTCTTTGTGGAGCAGGCGCAGGTTTAGGAATCATGACAGCCCCCACCATTGGACGGCGTTCAGCCCTATCTTGATTTCTCTGAGGATATACAACAATAACTTCTTTCTTTCTAATGAATGGTTTCCTTACAGCAGCAGAGGGTGCATCTTTCTTAATCTTCCCATTCTTTATCCCGGTTTCCACCCTTTCGTCGGTCAATATCAATTCAGTAAAACCCGCCGAAGAGCTCCCAATTAAGTGATTGAAGAAAGGTCCGGACAAGGTGTCCAAAAACATGTCAACTAATTCTCTTTAAAATAGTGGAGGCTGGACTCTTCCTTCTAAGTCCCTCTACTTTTGCGCATAGTCTTTAAAGCCTTCACTTGAAACCATGACATACTCTAGAGTTGAGTACGTGTGGGCGCAAGATCAGCGTTGTATTGGTATTGTTTGTAAAAGGCAGCAGAAAGATCTTCCCAGTTATGAACATTTGCTCTTTCTAACTGATAAAACCAATCAATTTGAATTCCATAAATCCTTGTCAGCGGTATGAGGCTGGATTTTCCTTACATAGGATCGGAGATGCATTTTGGGACATGAAACTCCATCATATTTGGCGAACATGAGTGCTTTGAATTTTGGAGGAATGACAATCCCCGATACTAATCCCAACTCCTCAAAGTCCGGTCCAGACACTTTTTGGATTTCCATTTCACTTAACCGTTCTTCCAAATGCTTATACTTTTCGTCGGCTGGAGGGTATTGTTCTTCAGAATAATCTTCTTCTTCCTCTTCCTCTTCTGACTCTGATTGGACAAATGTTTCTTTACCCTTACCATCTTGATTGTCTTTCTCACCGGATGTCGTTGCAAAGTCTAAGGTCCTTCTTGCTTGTCCTTGGAATCTTCTTCCCATGTTTAGAACTCCGGTTATTTTCTTTTTCTTCTTTTTCTCTTCAACCAGCAAAGTCTTCAACTCTTCTTGTCCTTTGGCTAGAGTTAAGAACATCTATTGAAACTGAGTATTTTGAGCTTGGAGGTCCTTCACCGTTTGCTCGAGATCCATCTTACTGAAATAAATAGTAGAAAGATGAGGAGACTTGTTGCAAGAAACCTGCTTATGTTATGATGAATTATAAATGCGTATGCAATGATTTCAAGGATTTTAAAGATTCAAATTTGTTTTAGACAAAAAGGAAACACACGTTATATTAATAAATTAAAGCTTGAGTACATCAATGCCTCTTTTGGCAAAACAAATACAAAAAATCTAAGATAAAAAGGTTGTACGCATCCTCTTTAGTGCGATGTAGGCATTCAAAGTCCGCTCCTTATGAAGTTGCTTAGTGAGTTCCAAAACCTTCTTCTCACTAGCGTAGAATTGGGCTTCGAAAGTATCTCGCTCCCCCTTGAGGTGTATCCAATCTCTTTGTAGGTCTTCAAGAGAGGTGTGCATGTCAGGATGTAGGATAGTGTGTGGAACATCTCCTTCTATAACAGGCTCAATGATTACCGGGAGAATGGAAGGATAAGGCATCATAAGACTCTGAGCACGAGTTCGTACCCATTTGAGGTAAGGCTCAAGAGGGATGGAATTCTTGTGCCCTAATGTCTTGCTATCTACCTTGTTCCGCATCCTCCAAGCTCGAATAAATCTCTGGCGAAGACCTTGGTCGTTGTTCTCGTATTCAAATACCAAACCTTGAATGGGCATCTCATGCGGGCCATCCCTTCGGGTGTAACCAAACTATCTTAAAGCTAATCAGGGGTTGTAGGTGATACCTCCTCTAATACCAAGTAAGGGGATATTAGGGAACTCTCCACAACGGTCGATAATGATAACATTCTCTATGGATTGGGAACACCAATGAATGTCTGAATGTTTGAGCGTCATCAACCTTTGTAACCACCTTGAACCTTGCTCGTTCTTCAATACAGACCGAGGAAGATACAAAATAAACCATCTTGCCAAGAGAGGAGTGCAACACATAAGGATACCTCTTTTCCTCACAGTGCGAGTGTGAAAAGAATGTAGGATGTCTCCTAGAAAAGTAGGCACCAGGTTGCGGGATATGAAAATTTTGACGGTGTTCACATCTATGAGTTGGTCAGGATTTGGAAACAAAACCATCCCATAGATGAGGAGAGCCACAATTTCCTCAAAAGCTTGCAAATCCAAAGAGTTCCAACAGTTTTGGGCTTTCTCAAACAAGAACTTTTCTAGGAAACCCTTGACACTACTCCTTGTTTCCCAATTAGTTGTGATATCAGATGGTTGCAAGTGTAGAGCTTGAGCAATCTCTTCTGGCTTTGGATCTCTTTCCGTACCGTTGAAAGGTGGTTGATTGAGAATGGGAATCCTCAAGAATTTGGAGAATTCTTCCAAAGTTGGAACAAGTTGATAATCGGGAAATGTGAAGTAATGGTGTAAAGGATCAAAGATCTGAAAGAGCACCTTCATCATGTCTTCATCAGTGTTGGAGGTGACCAAGCTTACTAGGCGACCATGTCTTTCGGTGAATGGAGAGTTTTCAAGAATCCTTGAAACTAGCTCCTTAAGTTGAGGAGGAATCCTTACGAGATTGACTTGGATAGTTTTCCTGCGAATAGAATCCATGTCCTACAAAACAGAACAAAGATAAATCCCAAGATCCTTGAAATGGTTAGTGAATGATTATGATGTTATGATGTTCATGATGTTATGTACAAGTAAATATACACAAACAAAGCAAACAAGTACTTAGGTTTAGGCTTGTATGGAGTCTCATAGGTAAGTACCCTCTTGAAGTTTAGTTGGCTCAAACATGTCCTAGTAATAGTAACCAGTTTCTAAGGTGCTCAATATCACTGGTTTGTTTCCTTGGTCATTGTTTCAGCACAAGCCTCTTTAATGGAGACCGAAATATCCCAAAGAGCCAAACCTCAATGAGTGTGGTATCGAGTATCTACCAACTTCGGACTGCACCAAAGTCGGTCATCTCACTACATCCTAAAGGCCAAGTTGGTCAAGTAAAGGTTCTACAATTTCATTAGTGCTTCATGACATCACTCAGTGGCCCTGTATTCTCCTTGATTAACTCAAGGGCTACTGGTACCCACAAATATGTCCCACTAACGTAGCTATTGCTTAAACCATGTCGGTATACCCTACATAGTTTCCACAACGTATAGCTGCTTACCTATAAGGTATCCCAAATCCGGGTAGAGGATTCAAACACAAACAAAGAACCATAATGTAAAGCATACAAGTCAAACAATGAAAGCAATTAAATGTGATCTAACCCTAAGGTAACCCCACTTTTAGAATTTTCCCCGGCAGAGTCGCCAGTTTTGTGATACGGTGGGAGAACTGACTTGGGTGTTTTACGTTTCATCGCAAATGTTGTGATTAGCAAGAGTCGCCACCGACTTTTCTTTTATCCAAAAGGAAAGGTGAAAAAGCACAGGAAAGACCTTTGAGATTATTTCTTGAGTTCGGGGGGGTAGATTATGAAAAGGGAAGGTATTAGCACCCTTTTCATCCATGGTTTTCCATGGGCTCTTAGTTACTTTCTAGATCACTTGATTTTTGTTTGAAATTGTGCTTTGTGTGGTTTTTGAAAGTATTTTGTAAAGAGACCTTTGTTTAGGAAATCTTTGTAATGATTCTCGTTCATAAGAGTGTATACAAAGATGTTTGATCTTTTGAAAATGTTTTCAAGTTTGAAAGATGTTTTTGAAAGTGTAGGTGTTTGTTTTGAAAATAGAAAGAATGTTTTGTTTTGAAATTGAGCAAGTAACTAGGAAATTTCTACCTACTCAAAAGTCTTTCATGTTCATTTCCTCTTTCTTTTGACATTGTTATCTTACCATTGATTTGGTAAGTAACCCTATCTTTGGATGTAAACGGGACGGGCGTGGGTCATCATATAACCATGATTAGCAATGTTGCAATGTATCTTAGCATTCTCTTTTAGGGACTAAGATTATTTGAAAAGAAACTTAGATAGCGTCATCGGGGGACTATGATCTTGTATTTGCTTGTTTTTACTAAGATACCTCACATGCGTAATATGGCCATTTTGTAAGGCAACCAAGTGGATTTACCCTAGGGGTACTTGTGTGCAAGTGTATTGTTTTCATGCTTGTTTTTGTCTTGAATTAGGATTTTCTAAATATTGGTTTTAGTCTTTCCATACAAACCCTAATTACTAGCATTATATATATATATATATATATATATATATATATATATATATATATATATATATATATATATATATATATATATATATATATATATATATATATATATATATATATATATATATATATATATATATATATATATATATATATATATATATATATATATATATATATATATATATATATATATATATATATATATATATATATATATATATATATATATATATATATATATATATATATATATATATATATATATAAAGCGATAAATTGTAGAATTTAAAGTTACTACGCTATTATAATACTTGTGGGAGGGGGTATACAAAGTATAAATGGGGATTGCAAGAATTTAAACCTAATTAGTCTATTACAACCATATTGAATTGGTATAAATATACAAGAAATTAAATGAATATAATGTACAAAATGAATAAATATGCAAGAATGTGAATGGATATTTTTGTTTGGATTTTTTAGAGAAAGGGGTTTTTGAGTTTAACCTAATTAATTAGAAGAAATTAATTTAACCTAAATTTACTAAGAAAAGATTATAAATAAAACCCTAAATCTATTAATTGATTAAAAAGAAATTAAGTTTAAGAAAAGTATTTTTTTGTATTTTTGTCTTTTAAAATAATTTATAGCATTATAAAATAGTTTTGGTCTTTTTGGTATTAGAATAATATATTTTAATTAGTGTAAAAGAAAATAACTAAAAACATATTTTAATTAAAATTACAAAGATAATTAGTAAAATAAATAAAGTATGATTAATAAAATAATTTTTTGTGTGAGAAAAATAAATAAACTATGTCAAAATGTAAATATATTATTTTTATATTTTTTAATGATTTTTTTATTATTAGGAAAATATTTATGAAAATAAATAAAATGAAAAAATAAGAAAATAAAATAAAACTGGGCCAAGGTGCAAATAGCCTGCAGGGGGTTAGAAAGTAAAAAAAAACAATAAATCAAACAGACCATACATAAGGCAAACACGTTCCTGAGGCCAACACGTTCCCTCAGGTTACAGGCGCGCCTTTCTACCACTGGGGTGGCTATACATCCGTTTATATAAATCAAACAATAAATACATAAGGCAAACACGTTCCTGAGGCCAACTTCATCTTCAACCTCACGCCCAGCCAGAACCTTTGTAACTTGTTCAAATCTCAACAAAAATGAAAACTGTAAACATGAAACTTGTAGCAAATTTCCTCACGTTTTCAGAAATATAAAGCATTAAAATTATAGCTCAAAGATAAACATGAATTTCAATGGCCCTATTTTGAACCCTGAAAATCTCAGAAAATTCAATCTCAAAATTCTCTAAGCTCAGGCAAAATTAATGGAAACTAAGGACATGGTTAGCTTTAGGGCAATGATATCTACACGTTTCATTCACAAATAAATCATTGATGATGCCTGTATGAAAAGTTCCAAAGTTAGAAAACTTACCTTGCAAGAGGGTATCGGGTTTGAAGTTTGAGCAGCTTCCAAGGAGTTCCAAGGATTGGGTTAGCTTCCTCAAGTTACCAGGAAGCTAATGGGATGCTTAGCTTGAGCTGAAAGTAACTAAGGAGTTCTAGAGAAGTCCAAGTGCAAAGCTCTGTTTTTGAAAATGGAAGATGGTGTTTGTTGTACCCCAAAATTTCCCCTCCCATATTTCTCAACACATTGTAAGTGAGGTCCCCAAATTGCTCAAGGAAGTTCAAGAGTTGACCAGACAAACTCTCTCCTAAGGCAGTCTACCTCAAATTAAGGTTTCATTTTTCATCAAGGTGCTTGAGTACAAAGGATCCCAAATGCCTTCCAAGGCCTTAATATGTTCTCAAGATCATCCATGTCAAGTTTCAAGCCTTGCAGAAGAAGTTTGCTCAGTCAATTGCTCAAATGCCTGGAAATCAACTGTGTTAGGTCAAAAGTCAATTGTGGCCCACATACAGTTAAACTTCAATATTTTTGGTCGACATCCTCATTTTTAAGTATTATACATCATTTGATCAAGGGTTGATCATAATTCCTCAAGGATTGCTCACAGTTCATCAAAACCCAAAAGTTGCTAAATTAGGGTTTTGCAGGAAAAGTCAACTCAACTTTGACCAAGCATAACTTTCTCATACTTTATCATAAATAAACCATCCAAAGCTCATTTTTAATAGGATTCAATTCCCTACAATTCATATTCATCTCCAAAGTTAAAAATATGCACTCACAAAAAGATATTAATTTTGACATTATAGGTCATTTTTGAAAGTCAACAAAAACACCTTGTGGGTCAAAGCTTCATACATGAACATGGAATACTCAATTGAGATGATACCAAAAGGGTTGCTTAGAGGACATACTAAGATTTCTAAAAAGTCCAAGAACACCTCTCTAGGGTAAAAATTGAGAGAGTTATGCATTGGCCAAGTTGATCATTTTTGCAAAATTGCCAAAAGTCAAATGTGCTCAAATTTGCATTTTTTGCTAAATGGGCCCAACTTTTTATGATTGCACCTCAATTATAATGTGGTCCACGACTCAAATACTCATCCATCAATTTTTTGCTCCATTTTTCAATTTATCTTGATTTTTCATTGATTAAAAAGTGAATTAAATCAAGTAAATGATGAAAATTATCAAAGATATGATTTGATTTGTTTTTTTTTTTACAGGTTAGCAACCAAGATATGATGAGCTTGCAAGATCAATTTGAATCAATGGCAATTGGTACAAAAAGAGCATGATTAGGCCAAATTTAGAAAGATATCATATGGCTAAAGAATCAAATCAAATATCATCAAAGCTTGAAGATTGGATCTGTTTTGCAACCCTAATTCATTGAGGGATATATAATGAACAAAAACAAAGCAAAAAAAGGGGTTAGAGGCCGTGCGTATCCAAGAACAAAACTGAAAAAATTCAAGAAAAAGTGGGAATTGGTTTTCAATCTACAAGGAGTTTTAAAGCATTTCAAGAGCACCAATCCCTTCCCAGACATTCCAGGAAGCGATTCCAATCACTCCCAGGTCTTGAAATGCCCAGAATCGTGCTCTACGCCTCCCACGGTTTGCCCAAAAACTTGATTCTGATTTCACTAATTCACGCATCTTTAGCACTTTTGATTGTTATACTCATGTTTATCATCGTGTTTGCAAGCTAATCATTCTATTTAATTGCATTTTTTATGCCTATACGTGATATTGCCATGGTTAGGGTTTTGTGTTCTTGTTTAGGGGTTTTTAAATGCAGGCAAAATTGGGCGTTGATTCTGGCACCATGATGCTCGTGAGGATGAGACGAGTTGATTGGTACCAGCCATTGTCATTTATCTTGAACATATGCAATTTTTGAGATGCACAGGTCTGTACCTACAACAAGGTGTTTGTAGGTAAAAGTATCCTAGGCTAAAACGACAGAGAGAGGAAGAAGATGAGGCGTGGCAATCATTGGTTGGTTGGTTTGAATTCCGCGCATTTTTTCAAGTGAATCGCCGTGTTTTATATATTATATATTATTCTTGTTATATGTACAAACCAACAAAGCACCACAGATGGAAAGCAGGTACTGGAAACGTGCATAAGGACCTGGGTTCAATCCCCGGGTCCCAACCTTTGTTTCATATTATTTTTCATCAGGTGATCAGGCGCGTTGCTTAGCATGACGTCCACCATATGCCATCAAGATTCAACCATCAAACACATCTCCAGCCAAGATCCAGTGTGCCATCATCGGAGGATCACCATACACCTCAAGTCAACCTACGCAATAGATCAAGCGAAGTCAAAAGGGCTTGGATTTGTTTGGGCCCAGAAAACATATGGGCACCCCCCTCTCCAGCATTGCTATCAGACTCATTTCTAATTTTTTCTTATTTTTTATTCTTTTAATATTTCTTTTAATTATTTTAATTAACAATTAATATTTTTAAAAAAAATCATAAAATCAAGAAATCAAAAAAATTAGAATTAGATTTTTTTCTTAAAAATTAATTTTATTAATTTAATTTAATTTAACCTAGGGTAATTTTAACTTGTTTTTGTAAATAAAATTAAATATAAATTAGGTTAAATTCTTGATTTAATTCTTTTATTTTTTCTCAAATAAATAAAGATACAAAAATAGGTTTTTAGAGTGAATTAATTTATTTCTCTTAAAATTAATTAGAACTTAGGATTTTCTTTTAATTTTTCATTATTTTCTTAAATAAGAAAACATGACAAAACATTTTTTCAATCAATCGCAATTAGGTTTAGTCAAGGGTCAAAACCCTAATCGCCTTGCATTTAATTCGCCGCGTGCTTATTATTTATTTTGACAATATTTTTGTAACTATTCATGGTTTGTAATAGTTAATTTAGGGTTTTTACTTATCGCTTTTTCCCCGGGTTTTTGGCTATGTAATTAATCCCCCTCCCCGAAGCCTTGTAATAGCTTAGATTTATTTTCTCGCATTTTTAATTCCTGCAAATACTTAACTTTTTAGATGTATGCTAATAGGATTGTATGACAAGAATGCATGACAAATTAATACGGTTAGAAAACCCTAATGTGCAAAGATAAATAACTGAAAACAAATCACCCGCACATATCACTCTTAGGGTATACTCTCACTTCGGTTGCCTTCGGTAAACGATCATTAAGTATAGGGTATCTTAGTGGTTTCCCTCCTATCTAAAAAGATCAAATGTCCCATTCGAATGTTGTCTCGGAAATGTTGCCTCGGAAATGTTGCCTCGAGAAGATCTTAAGACTCTAGGGTTATTACTAAGGTGTCCTGACATTGCTTTAGTGATCGTATGTCCCTTTTGAATTGACCCTTATAAACTCCAACGACGGTGCTACCTATTTCTCAATAGTAGGATAGCGCTGTCTAAAGGAAACAAGAATAGAAACGATCTTTTTTCGAGTAGGTAGATGCTAGTAGGTACTTGCTCAAATCATGATTTTCACACTCACACTTTTCAAACAAATTTTTGAAACAACTTCATCACACCTTTGAGGACTGATACAAGGGTTATCACGAAGTCGAAATTTTAAAAAAAACAAAGCACATACACAAGCAATTTTAAAAAGATGAGCAAGTACCTAAGAGCCCATGGAAAACCATGGATAAAAAGGGTGCTAACACCTTCCCTTTCTATAATTTACCCCCCTTACTCAGAATATCTCAAAAAAGGATTTTTTTTTCTGTACTTTTTTCCTTTCCGATTGGATGAAATAAAAGTCGGTGGCGACTCTTGCTTACCGCGACATTTTGCAAACATAAAACGCAAAATGCAAACCAGTATTAAACAGTCGGTTATGCCACTGTATCATAGTGTTAATGGTGTTACAGTTCTGTAACATGGTGTGAGATCAGTTCTAAATGATGTTTAGAAGCTTTAGGAACCAAAAGGCTTGAAAACACACGTGGGAGTTATGAGTTTCAAGTTTTTGGTCAGTTTATGTGAAAATGGAGGTATGGGATGTGATTCTGAGATTTTGATGTTTTTAGGGGTCAATCATTCGTGTGTTTTATGGAAAATGGTTTGTATATCTATAAGCAAAAGAATTGGAGTGGTTTGGACAACCAGAAGTACCAGTTTTCAGCTAATTGCTAGGTTACTTGATTTTGAAGAAAAGAGGGAAACCAAGTTTCAATGTGAGGTACAAGCATGGGTTGAGTGATTGTAAGTGTCTAACAAGTTTCTTATGAGTTATAAGACTTGTATGATCAGAAAGAACAAGTGCAAGGCTCAAGAACAAGTTTTGTGTAAAAAAGCACTTTATCAAAATGTCAATGTACACTTTCTTCCAAAAATAGATATAAAGCATGGTCTTGCATTAAATGCTTGAAATGAGACCTCTAACAGTTGTGCAAGCAATTAATTATGGAGTGCCTAACAAGTTTGAGGCCTACAAAGTAGAGTTTATGCAGCATAATTTGAATTTGAATTTTGTTCATCATAAAATGCCTTGTAATTAAAGTGATAAAACCCTAATTTCATCTCTTCGATTCTCCCTACTCTAGAATGATATCAAGGAGTTCTTGGACATTTTGGAAAGCTTGTAATGTGCTCTATAACCCATCTTTGAATTGATTTTGAAGATTCACCTTGGAACTATATGAAAAAGTTCCATGAAGTTGGGTCAAAATCCTGACCAAATTAGGGCAAAAATTTCACTAAGTGTTTTGTTTCATGACCATGTATTCTTAAAATTATAACTTGAGATCCAAGCACTTTTGGAAGGAGTTGTGTAAATAAAAGTTGTAGATTTCATGGAGATATACAACTTTCATGTTGGAAGTTTCTCTTGAATCATCTTGCATCATAGTGAAAATTTTGCTCAAAGTTATGAAAAAATAAGAAATTTCCAACACTTAGAAAAATTTCTAAGTTTAAAAATTTTGACTTTTCAAAATGAAATCTTGAATTTTTGATTTCTTGATGAATAAGTTTCATATTTTGACATGTTTTGATGAATTGTGATCTTTGACATTTGATTTTGACCAAAAAGTCAAAGTTTGACTTTTCAGTATACAGTTTACTTTTGATCAGTTGACTGAAAATTCATCTGTCAATCCATTGGGCTTGCAATGTTTTGAGTCATGTCATTAGGTCAAAATGATGAAATTTGACTCTTGAGATCATGCCTTAAACCAATTTATCATTTGCTAGGTCAAAAATCAGAAATTTCCCTTTCATAGTCAAAACCCTAATTTTGACCATTTTGCCCTTTTGGAGATTTGATCAAATTTATTAAGGAATTATGGTCCAAACTTGATCAAATGATACATATGCATTTAAAATGTCTACGTGGATAAAAAATTATGAAGTTTTAATGTAAATTGGCCATAGTTGACTTTTTCCCCAATACAGCTGATTTTTAGGTCAACTGCTCAATTGATTGAGCAAAAATGTGATTCAAAGCTTGAAACTTGACAAGAGTGATATTGAGGGTCCATAATGACCTATGAAGGTCATATGGGGCATTGAAAGTTCAAAAATCCTTGTGCAAACTCTAACCCTAATTTTGGTCATCAGTGCTTAAGGAGGTGTCTTGAGCTGATCAAACCCTAGTGCAGTCTTGAGCCCAAAGAGATCCTATGAGAAAATTATTGATATATGAGAGGGAAAATTTTAGGGTACAATAGTGCCCACAATGGAAGAATTCTCTAAGTTACTAGGAGTGCCTATTCTTGATCAGATACCTTTCATTGGTCTAAAGCAAGTTCCAAAACCTGAAGACATTGCAGCAGCCTTACATCTGAAACATTCAGACATCATATCTAATTGGGAAACAAGAAATAGAGTCAAGGGTCTTCTTACTAAATTTCTGGTAGAGAAGGCTCAATGGTTTCAAAATTCCATGAGTTTTCGTGCTTTTGAGGATATTTTGGCTTTTTTGGTCTACGGTTTGGTGTCGTTCCCTAATCCAGACCAACTCATAGATGTGAACGCCATTAAAATATTTCTTACCCATAATCCGGTACCTACTTTTTTTGGAGATATTCTGAATTCTCTTCACACTCATACTATGAGGAAGCAAGGGACTCTCATGTCTTACATACCTCTACTTTCCAGGTGGTTCATTTCGCACCTCTCCGGATCAGTAATGAAGAATGTACAAGGCTTGAGGTGGTCTCAAAGGGCGACATCACTCGCTCGTTCAGATATCCATTGGTGTTCCCGATCTCATGAGGATATCACTATTATTGACCACTGTAGGGAATTCCCTAATGTGCCACTCCTTGGCATAAGGGGATGTATCACTTACAACCCTTCCCTAGCTCTACGTCAGTTTGGTTATGCTCGAAGAGACGACCCTCATGATATGCTCATCCAGGGTATAGTATTCGACTATGAGAACGATCCTTAGAGTTACCGTCAAAGGCTTATACGTGCTTGGGGAATGATCAATAAGAATGATAGCAAGACTTTGGGGCATAATAATTCCATTCCTCAGGAGCCTTACCTTAGATGGGTGAAATCTCATGCTCAAAATCTTATGATGCCATATCCTGCTATCCTACCAGTGATCATAGAGCCTGTTGTTGAAGGAGATGTTCCTCATACCATTCTTCATCTTGATATGCCTTCTGAATTCGAAGAACTACAGAAGTCCTAGATTCAACTCAAGGAATAAAGGGATACCTTTGAGACTCAGTTCTATGCTAGTGAGAAGAAAGTACTGGAGCCGACAAAACGACTCCACGAAGAGCAGAGCCTTAATGAATATGTCAACATAAAGAGGAAGCGTCCATGGGAGACTTGATACCTTAGGCCTCAGGATTTTTATAATTTAACTCTTTTGTTTTCATTGTAAGCCTAGAAGGCAATTATAATTTGAACTTAATACTAAGTTTCTTTGTTTCTTTTTTTTTAACAAATTTAAATCTCACGAGGTCCTTGAAAACATTGCATATGCATTTACATACCATATCATAACATAACAGGTATTTCCCAGGACATGTTTTCTCATCTTCTTACTATTCATTTCAGTAAAAGATGGCTCTCGAACAAACCGTGAAGGAACTTCAAGCTCAGAACGCTCAATTTCAGCAAATGTTATGAACTTAGACAAGGGGCAGGAAAACTTGAAAGCACTCATCGTCAAAGAGAGAAAGAAGAAGACTAAGAAGCCAGTTGTCATTCCTAACATGGGTAGAAGGTTTAAAGGTCCGGTTAAGAGGGCTCTAGATTTTGAGGTCCCATCAAATGAAGATGATAACCAAGAGGAAGATGACAAGAGTGTGAAAGCCTAGGAGAATAAAAACCTTGGTTATGGCCAGTATTCTGATGAAGAAGACTTTTCTGCTGAACAATATCCTCCTACTGATGACAAATACAAATAACTCAAAGATCGTCTAAATGTCGTGGAAATCCAGAGGGTGCTTGGGTTAGACTTTGAAGAGCTGGAATTAATCTCGTGGGTTGTTATCCCTCACAAATTCAAGGTCCCTACTTTTGTGATGTATGAGGGTGTGTCTTGCCCTAAACTCCATTTGAGATCTTATGTTCGGAAGATCCAACCCCATACTGCTGACAGGAAGTTATGGGTGCACTTATTTCAAAAGAGCTTGTCGGGAGCACAGTTGAAGTGGTTCTATCAACTGGAAGGAACCAACATTCGTACTTGGGAAGACTTGGTTGCTACCTTTTACAAACAATACCAATACAATGCTGATCTTGCACCAACCCGGATGCAATTATAAAGTATGACTATGGGCTCAAACGAAGGCTTTAAGGAATATGCCAAGAAGTGAAGAGATTTAGCTGGAAGGGTTCAACCTCCTTTATCGGATATGGAGCTAATGGACATGTTAATGGGAACTTTTATTAGGCCTTTCTTTAATCATCTGATCGGAAGCTCTTCGTTTGGTTTCACCAAGATGATATTAACTGGGAAACATGTTGAAAGTGGAATTAGAAGTGGAAAGATTCAAGTGGCTGCGTCTTCAAGTACTGTAAATAAGACGTTCAACAGAAAGAAGGAAACTGATGTTGTGTATGGCCAAAAGGGTCGTGCTAGAAGTTATCGCAACCAATCTGTGGGGGCGGTGATAATTTATAATCCTGTGCAACAACAACAAGGCAATCAACATAGGTCAGACGCACCAAGAAGACATTTTACCAAGATCAGCATGCCATTGTCTCAGGCATTGCAACATATTTTGAAAGTAGACTTAATAATGTTAAGGGACCCTCCTCAGAATCCCAACACCTCATCCCCCAAGTACAATCTCAATGTAAGATGTAGTTATCACTCCAATAGCCTCGGGCACGACACCAATAGCTGCTGAGCTTTGAAGAATAAAATTTAGGACATGATTAACAATAAAGAAATTGAGTTTGGTCCTCCCGAGACCCCCAATGTAATTACTTACACCTATGCCTAAGCATGACAAAGGCATTAATGCAATTGATGATGTTCCATATGTTTCTACTGTAAGTGAATTGACGACCCCCTCCTAATTGTTAAAAATAATATGTTGCAAGCCGATTTATTTCCGGATTATATTGAAAGGTGTTACTGCTGTGTAGCCTAACCAAATGGTTGCAAACTACTGAAAGAAGGTATGCAGTGCCTGATGGACAACCATCTGATTCTAGTTAAGAAGATTCCTGCTGTTGAGAATTTGTTTCAAGACTTAGAGCTTGAAGAGGTATTTGTAATTGCTGGCACTCCTATCAGGATCACTTCCAAGGCTCTTGTAAAGATTACTGCTAAACCCAGAATTGCTCCTCTAATAATCACCACACTCGGACCTATTTCATATTCCTCGGACAAAGTTGTCCCTTGGAACTATGGAGCCGACATCTACTACCATGGCGTCAAGCAAGAGCCATTGACTGCTGAGAATGAAAGTACTGAAGTTGTTGATCCCAACATTGATAATATTGTCGGGACCAGTAAAGTTACTAGAAGCGGAAGGGTTTTCTCTCCGGAAATCTCTCTGAAGACTGTCGCCACACCAGTTCGTGTTACTGCTACCGAGTCAATTACTGAGACTCGGGGAAAAGAGAAAATGATGGAGTCTGGCCATACAGTGGCACCTAAAGTAGTTATAGCTGAAGATACCTCCAGGAAAGAGTTGGAGGAGGTATTAAAAATCATCCGGAAAAGTGATTACAAGATTGTTGAATAGCTGGGACAGACTCCCTCAAAGATCTCCATGTTATCCCTCTTATTGTGCTCTGAAGCCCATGCCCGGGATTTGGTGAAGTTATTGAAATCGACGCATGTGCCATAAGAAATCTCTGCTGACCAATTTGAAAGTTATGTGGCTAGCCCGAATACTGATAATGGGTTAGGATTTTCTAATGCTGACTTGACTCCCGAAGGAAGAAACCATAACAAGGCCTTGTATGTCTCTATTGAATACAGGGGCACTACCTTAGCTCATATGTTGGTTGATACGGGTTCCTCATTAAATATTCTTCTGAAAGGTGCTCTGGACATACTTGATTGTAGGGGTTACGCTAAAACTCAGTGATATTTTGGTGAGAGCCTTTGACGGTTCAAAGAGGACGGTACATGGAGAAGTGGATCTTCCGATCAAGGTAGGTTCGCAGGTCTTTGAATCTACCTTCTATGTGATGGATATTCGACTGACTTATTCTTGTTTACTCGTGAGCCCCTTGATTCATAAGGCAGGCATTGTTACTTCATACTTACACCAAAAGCTGAAGTATCTTGTGAAAGGAAAGATTGTTACAGTCTGCGGTGAAGAAGAGTATATGGTGAGTCACTTAAACTCATTCAGGTATGTTGAGATGGACAGCAAATTCATTAAAACTCCATGCCAGACTTTTGAAGTTATCCCTCCTACCACTACTAAAGACGTTTCTGCTATTCCCAAGGTTACCAAGGTTCCATCCAGAATGGCTTCTTTGAAGGATGTTAGAGCTGTAGAGAAGAAGGTGGATGCACTACTTGGGGTCAGCTTCCTGACATACCGTACAAGTCTGATAAATTTGGTTTGGGTTTCACTGTAAAATCTCAGAGGGATGTGCGTCGTGCTCGTGCCGAAAGACCACCATTCTGCGTCAGCAATAATGGAGTCAACACAATAGAAGATGCTGACAGTGACTATGACCTCGACAGCTGGATCTTTCCTACCGTCGGCAACAGGCTCAACAACTGGAAGACTGAAGACCATATATCAATCTCCTTTAATCAGGAGTAATTGCTATTTTCTCTTTCTTTCAAAAGTTTTGGTTATGTAATCTTTAAATAATAACTTTAAGTCTTGTGTCTTGCCCGAGGCACAACGGTCCATTTGTAAGGGTTATCATTTCATTAACATATTTTCATTCAATATATCATTGGAAGTTTTGCATTCAAATTTTGCGCTCTTTGTATTTCTTTTATTTTATCACTTTCAAATAGCTATGTGTTTTTATCACTTTCAAATAGCTATGTGTTCTTACACACACCCACACAACAAATTGCAGATCCACATCCACTCTGGATCCCATTGACAATAATTATGCTATTGCCACTTATGACTTTAAAAATATGATCTACCAAGCCGAGGACGAAGGTGAGGAAGATTGCGAAGTACATGAAGAAATTTACAGACTATTAATGCAAGAGGAAAAGGCTATACTACCACACGAAGAGCCATTTGAGGTTCTAAACTTGGGTACTGAAGCAAACAGGAAAAAAGTCAAGATAGGTGCCAACCTAGAGGACAGTGTTAAGAACAGGTTAATCTAGATGTTGCGTGACTATGTTGATATCTTTTCTTGGTCATGCGAAGACATGCCAGGGCTCGATACTAATATTATGGTTCACTGTCTATCGATGAAAGAGGGTTGTTCTCCAATAAAGCAGAAGGTTCATTGTATGCATCCCGAGATGTCCGAGAAGATCAAGGTTGAGGTTATGAAGCAATTTAATGCATGTTTCTTAGCTATTACGACCTATCCTCAGTGGTTTGAAAATGTGGTGTAAGTACCTAAGAAAGATGACAAAGTAAGTATATATGTAGACTACATGGATCTGAACAGGGCAAGCCCCAGGGATGACTTTCCGCTTCCACATATTGACGTTCTGGTTGACAACACCGTTTAGCATAAAGTATTTTCTTTCATGGATGGTTTCTCAGGTTATAATCAGATCAAGATGGCTCCTGAAGACATGGAGAAAACTACCTTCATCACACAGTGGGGCACTTTCTGCTACAAGGTTATGCCTTTCGGGTTAAAGAACGCCGATGTAACATATCAAAGTGCTATGGTAGCCTTATTCCATGACATGATACATCACGAGATAGAGGTTTACATTGACGACATGATAGCCAGATCTCAGACTGAA
Source organism: Vicia faba (assembly GCA_948472305.1). Lineage (NCBI taxonomy): Eukaryota > Viridiplantae > Streptophyta > Magnoliopsida > Fabales > Fabaceae > Vicia > Vicia faba. The sequence continues at coordinate 470,871,860 of OX451735.1, forward strand.
GAAGAACATCTCGACCACCTACACAAGCTGTTTGAGAGAATGAAGAAGTACAAGCTGAGGTTGAACCCGAACAAGTGCACCTTTGGGATAAGATCCAGTAAACTCATAGGTTTCATCGTCAGCGGTAAAGGTATTGAAGTTGATCCCGCCAAGGTCAGAGTCATTCAAGAAATGCCAGCTCCCTGTACTAAGAAGGAAGTCAGAGGTTTCTTGGGATGACTAAATTATATTGCCAGGTTTATTTCCCATCTGACCGCTACTTATGAGCCGATTTTCAAGTTATTGAAGAAAGATCAGGTAGTGAAGTGGAATGATGATTGTCAGATAGCCTTCAATAAAACTAAGGAGTACCTCAAGGAACCTCTGATTCTGATTCCGCCAATGGAAGGAAGACCTCTGATCATGTACATAACAGTGTTAGAGAACTCAATGGGGTGCGTACTGGGCCAACATGACGAGTCAGGTCGAAAAGAGCATGTAATATACTACCTTAGCAAAAAGTTTACCGACTGTGAAATAAGATACTCACTGCTCGAGAAAACTTTTTGCGCATTGGCATGGGCTGCTCGCCGACTAAGACAATATACGTTAACTCATACCACTTTGTTGATCTCTAATATGGACTCAATAAAGTACATATTCGATAAACCCGCTCTCTCCAGAAGAATAGCCAGATGGCAAATGGTCTTGACAGAATACGACATTCAGTACACCACTCAGAAGGAAATCAAAGGAAGTGTACTGACAGATCATTTGGTTCATCAAGCTGTAGACAACTACCAGTCTATGAATTTCGAGTTCTCATATGAGAATATTATGCTAGTCACAGCTTGTGAAGAACATGGACCGTATGAAGGACCTGAGTCAGAATTCTGATGGACTTTGGTTTTCGATGGAGCTTCTAATGCGCTTGGTAATGGAATCGACGATGCGATTATCTCTCCTAAGGGTTTCCATACATCCTTCATCGCCAGACTTTGCTTTACCTGTAACAACAATATGGCCGAATACGAAGCGTGCATCATGGGTATCAAAGTTGTTATTGACCTGAGAATCAAATTCTTAAATGTGTATAGGGACTCAGCCCTAGTCATCAGTCAAATTAAGGGAGAATGGGATATGAAGCACCCGAATCTCATCCCTTATCGGGAGCATGTACTGACACTAATTTCGTACTTCGAGGAAATCACTTTTGAGCATATCCCATGAGAAGAGACTCAGTTGGAAGACGCATTGGCTACCATGTCATCTATGTTCAAAATAAGATGGGACAACAAGGCTCTCGAATTACTATCGAGAGATTGGATGAACCGACACATTACTACGAGGTTGATGTTGTCAGAGTAGAGGAAAAGCCTTGGTTTCATGAGGTAAAGAGATACCTCGAGGCCCAAGAGTACCCCTAGGGTGCATCTATTAACGATAAGAAATTCCTATGGAGGTTCTCTGTTAATTTCTTTCTGAGAAACATAATTTTGTTCAAGCGCAACCATGATTCGACTCTGCTTCATTGTATGGACAAGAAGGAAGCTGAGAAAATTATGGAAGATATGTACGAAGGAGTCTCAGGTACTCATTCCAGTGGACATACGATGGCTAATATGATTCTAAGAGCAGGTTATTATTGGTTGACTATGGAAACTGATTGTCATCACCATTCCAGAACCTGTCACAAATGTCGGATCTATGCTGACAAAGTACATGTGTCACCAGTTCCTCTGAATGTCTTGACTACTCCTTGGCCATTTGAAATGTGGGGCATTCATATGATTAGAGAGATCCAGCCAACCTCTTCTAATGGACATCATTTCATCCTTGTCGCCATTAATTACTTCACGAAGTGGGTTGAAGCAGCCTCATTTGCCTCCGTCACCAAGAATTTTGTTGCCCAGTTCATTAAGCATAATCTTATCTGTCGGTATGACATCCCCAAAAGGATTATCATAGAAAATGGTACCAATCTTAACAACACTATGATCATGGAACTTTGTACGTAATTCAAGATCAAGCACCATAATTCTTCTCTGTATCGACCAAAGATGAATGGCGCAGTGGAAGTCACTAATAAGAATATCAAGAAGATTATATAGAAGATGACAATGACATATAAATATTTGCATGAGATGTTACCATTTTATTTTCATGGCTATCTCACTTTAGTACAATCATCAACTGGGGAAACCTCATTCTCTCTAGTCTATGATATGGAAGTTGTCTTACCTGTCAAAGTCCAGATCCCTTCTCTAAAGATCAGTTTGGACGAAGATGAGTGGATTCAGACTAGGTTGGACCAGATAAGTTTGATCGACGAGAAAAGGCTTGCGTTTGTCATGGGAAGTTGTATCAGAAGCACATGTTCAAAGCCTTCAACAAGAACGTCAAACATCAGGCATATAAGGATGATGAATTGGTGATAAAGCGTATCATCCTACCACAGGACGATCCCAGGGGAAAATGGACTCCCACTTACGAAGGGCTATTTGTAATCAAGAAGATATTTTCTGGCGGAGCTATGATATTGACCACCATGGATGGCGAAGATTCTCTGCACCCTATTAACGCGGACATAGTCAAAAAATACTACACATGAAAGAGACTCGCTAGGTTGACTGGTGAACCAAAAGGGTTCGAGAAAAATTTGGGATATATATAAAAAAAACTGTACACCCGACAAGTTGAAAACCTGAAAAGGTGGCTTGGGCAAAAAGAGATATCCCAGTGGACTAAAAACCCTAAGGGGTGGTCAAGGCAAAAGTTAGGGATTAAAGCGTATGACTATGTCCCATTGAATCACCCGCATACAACAAGCTTTGTTATCCACGTCAAGTTCGAATGCTACAAGATCAATTCAGTCAACTTCTTCCGATAAGAAGGGAAAACATGCTTGAAGTCATAGGGGCAATAGCAGAGTTGAAACTCGATGGGATCGTTTCCACATAGCTGTTTTTCTCTATTTTACTTTGTACTCTTTTTCATTTTATGACAATTCCTCTTACTATGATTTCTGTCTCCTTGTACAAAATTCCTGTTTATAAGAAAACTTTCAATACAAATCAATTTCAAAATTCAAATTTGTTTTTACTTTCTTTGTTTTGTTTATAAAAACGTCTAATGACTAAACTGAATGAACATATGCGCATGAATATGATTACTGTAAACAAATATGATCATAAAAATAGGAATATGCATTTACTAAATACTCTAGGAGTTGGGATATCGTTCAAGTCGTCCACAAATCCCCACAGAATAATATCCATAGAACTATCTCTACAGGAGCCAGCTTCACAAGCTCATCCCCGACGAAGATGCATTCCCCAGCAAGTCTAAAATTCCCCAAGACAGGAATTAGGGCATCTTCCAGCAATTCACCTCTATATCCCTGATAGATGGCTTGACCTGACCATCATCCCCAGTAGATCCCCTAACAAATAAGGAAATTTGATAATTTCCCCAACGTATGAGGGAAACTTCTTCCACACGACCTATGAAATACCAATTCCCATCAGAAATGATTCCCTCAACATAGTTTACGGGAATCTAATTCTCCAGTGGAGTCTATTTCTATAACATTGTAAAATCCCCTACAGAATTATCTTCTCCAGCAAGGCTTGTTTCTCCAACAGGGCTTATTTCCCCAGTAAGGTTTATTTCCCCAGCAGGGTTTATTTCCCCAATAGGGTTTATTTCCCCAACAAGGTTCATTTCTTCGATTACTGCAAATCCCCGGTAGAATTCTCTTCTCCAGACAAGTATATTCAAGGTTACAATCCCCAGAGAGTCGCTACGAATTATGAAACTGGGCTAGATATCATTTAACTTTGTCCTCCCCAGAAGAGTTGGCATCCATATCGAAAACCTGGTCAGCTAGCGCCTTAGAAGATTATCCATATCTTTTATCCCCAGTCAGAGTATATAAGAACTAAATGCCTCAGTGGAACGATGAATGACCAATGTTCCTAAAATCTTCTATCCCCAAGAAGAAGTCAAACATTCCCAGCAGATTATCCTCCAAAACAGAAGGTAGGAATCCCCAGTGAAGACATTCTAAACAAAATTGAAGATTCATATTCTTCATCCCCAACAACAGTCATGGATTTATTTTCCCCAACCAAGATATTATACAAAGCTACCGATACGCTTCAAATGATATCTTACAACTGTACATCATTTACAAATATCATAGCATATGCATACAAAACGCATATGGCACTCTCATTTTGAGAACATCATTACGCAATGAATTATATACATCATGACATTGTATAAAGACTAACTTTGTCTTTTCAGGTAAATTCTACAAACAGACGGATATCATCAGCAATTTTCAAACAGGTCAGAGATTAACTCCCGAAATAGGACGAGGAAACTATCTATATGACCAGGTCCAAGATTAATTCCCGAAACAAGACAAAGCAACTATCTATGCGACCGATAAAAAAGCAGGTCCCAGATTAATTCTTGAAACAAGACGGGGCAACTATCTGTATGACCAAGCCTAGATTAACTCCCAAAACAGGACAAGGAAACTATCTATATAACCAGGAAAATATTAACTCCCGAAATAGGATGAGGAAACTATCAACATGGACAGGTGGTATGAATTCTCGAAACAGGACAGGTTTACCAACAAAAACAGACTGTAGATCAATTCCCGAAGAAGGACGGGGCGACTATCTACATGACAAGTATTTATCTCAGAGACTAAATCTGACAAGCAGCTACTTAAGCACTTTCCCCAGAGAGTCATCCTGAAAAGCATTCTTCAGATGTAGTCAAGTGTGGACTCAATCTGATACTCTCACCAACAATTACTTTGGATGGAATCTATAAGCCCATCTCTGACGACACTCTGTCATCTCTCTGAATGTTATCTTTTAAGCTCATTCAAGCAATATTATCAACCAACAATGTTACCTCCTGCACATGCGAGTGCAAATTTCTGGGCACTTAAGTGTTCAATCCTCTTCTACCCTCAAATCACGAATGGCAGACATGCCAATCTAACTCTTTAGGTTTTAGAAGATTGAACAGGGGCAGCTGTTGTACCCCAAAATTTTCCCTCCCATTTTTCTTTAAGATATCTTCTCATGCTTCAAGGGTTTTCATTTGCTCAAGGTTGCTCAAGAATCAATCAAACAAATTCTCTTCCTAAGCAATTGACCTATAACTAGGGTTTCACTTTTCTTAAGGAAGATTGGGTTTCTAAGGCCTCAGGTTGATTTCTTGGTTCCTCATATGTCTCAAGGAATTCTCATAGCAAGTTTCAAGTCTTGCAACATAAGTTTGCTCAGTCAATTGCTCAGATGATTGAAAATCAACTGTATTGGACAAAAAGTCAACTGTGGTCAACATACAATCAAACTTCAAGATTTTTGGTCAAAATCAATATTTTGAAGTCATATTCATCATTTGATCAAGGGTTGGCCCTGATTCATCAAGAAAACTATCAATTCATCAAAAGTCAAAAGTTGTCAAATTAGGGTTTTCTTTAGGAGAAGTCAACAGAACTTTGACCAAGCACAACTTTCACATGCTTCATCATATTTTCCTTAACCAAAGCTCATTTTGAAGAAAGATCAATTCTCTACAAACCCCGTAATGGCCAAATCGAAGCTTGCCATGTTCATACTGATTTGAGTTATTTTCGTTGTAGCTCACAAACCAGCCCGTTTTAGCCAAAAATAATGGTCCCATTGAACTCTCGAGGCTTGATTTAGGGGGGTAGGGTACCCATGGATCACTAATCATGTCTATTTTGCAGGAATGAGAAAAAGTGCCATCGGAGAAGACAACCGGAGCTAGGACTCCAACGCTTCTCCGGTCCAGTCATGCAGTTATATTATTTATTTATTTTGTTTTGTTGATAATAATGGATGTATCACCATCCCAGTGGTAGAAGAGCGTGCGTTAAGGTCTTACTATGCCAGGGCACGAGTTCGATCTCTGCCTTTTGGCGTTTTGGATTTGTTTTTTCATATTTTCATGTTTTGTAGCTTACATAGCACGCTGATTCCATCCCTTGACATAAGCGCGTGCTTGACGCAGTGGTGAGCATGATGGGCAGAAGAGCTGAGGGTGTGGGTTCAACACCCACCCCTAACATTTTGTGGTTTTTCCCTATTTTTCTAACCTTGTTTCTCTTTCTCCTTAAAAACCCTAAATTCATTTAACCATAAACCATATAACCTTTTCTTTTACAAAGCCTAAAATTAATTAGTATTTTTAGGTTTTCATCATTATTATTTTTAAATAATTTAATTAATCAATTAATTTTAATTAAAATTAATTAGACTTTTTTAGGATTATTTAATTAATCGTCAAAAACCTTTTTCATTAAAAATCACAACAACAAAAATTCGTTTTCCTTTCTCTTATTCTTACATTCTTTTTGCGTAGCTTATTCTTCTCGCATTTTTCTTGATTATGTAACTGTTGATGGTTTGTAATAGCTTAGCGTTTTTTACTTCCTGCTTTTCTATTATGTAACTGCCCCGAAGCGATGTAATAGTTTTGGGGTTTACTTTCTACCTTTACTTTCCGCACCTTTACAGTTTTTTATACTTGTTATATTATTGCTTAGTAATTAGGGTTGTATGGAAAGACTAAAATGAATCATTAGAAAAACCCTAATTCAAGACAAAATAATTGAATACAAATCACTTGCCCACTTAAACCTCTAGGGTAACCCCCCCTTGTTGCCTTCGGAATAAAAACAGTCATGTCCCTCGAAAGTGGGGACACTTTAGCAAAGTCCCTCGATACAAAGATTATAGTCCCTCGATGATCGTTCGATGTTGCCTTTCGGCAAATGATCTAGTCCCTTACGAAAATTTCTAAAGCGTACTTACTAGTTGCCTTCGATGACTGTACGATGACCCTCGTCTGTCCCTTCACATCCAACGATAGGGCTTCCTACTAACTAATGGTACAGATAACATTATCTAAAGGAGGAGGAAAATACAAGAATGAACTTGTAGGGTATAACTCCTAATCTCTTGCTAACAAATCTATTCAAAACAAAAACATCTCACAATCACACTTTTCAATAAATATTTTCAAACAAACACTTTGTACGCATTCTCGAGGACCGATACGAGAATCATTACAAAGTTTCGCCTTATATTGGCAATTTTTCAAAATATTTTCAAATACAAAACACAAAGAAATTTTCAAGAAGTGAGTTAAGCAATTAAGAGCTCGTAGATAACTACAGATGAAAAGGGTGCTAACACCTTCCCTTTTCATAACCTACCCCCTGAACTCAAAAATATCAAGGTCTTTCCTGTTCTTTTCACCCTTTCCTTATTGGATAAAAGAAAAGTTGATGGTGACTCTTGCTAACCACAACATTTGCGATAAAATAAAAAAAAGTCAGTTCTTCCACCGTATTACAATATGTCTGTCTTATTCTTATTCGTCTCAATGTACATACTTTTACTTGACCATTTATAATCAACAAAGTATCATGCAAGTCTTACTAATGAATATGCATATATTTAAATGCAGCCCTGCTAAAACACTAGTGAGAGAAATAATGCTTGAATTCTACACTTTTTGGTTGAATTCATGGTGAAGGAGAGTAATGGTGTTGTTGACAATGATGGTTTAAGTGATGTTTATGTTTGGATAGTTGAACTCTGTTTTGTGTTGGCATATGATTTAGGAAGTTTTAGACATGGTGAAGGGCTTAGTGTTGCTGGTAAAAGATGTTGGAAATCCACCAAAGTCTATGATGAATTTCTACCACAATGAAAATTTAATTATGAGACAAACAAATAAAAGAAGACAAGACAAATAATTTCTGCAGAGTTTCTCTCTGCTCACAAACTGTGAAAACTTTCTTATTCACTTTACAACTGCAAAATACTTTGAATAGCTTGCTTGACTTGCTTACAAAAATAGGGGTTACTCCCTCTACTTATAACTGAGCTTACACCCTAAGCCCAAAGCCCAAAATATCTTTTTGTTACTAAATCAAATCTAATTTATTCTAGACTTAAATCAAATCTATTTAAATCTAAAACAAATCAAATCTTTTCGACACATAGTTTCGACACATTGGATTACAATTTAACACACCACCTAATTCATTGTGTCTAAACTATCTATGTTCATCATGGCTCTTAGCTTTCTGAATAATTCGACTTGCACTCCCTTCGTCATGATGTCTGCAATTTGATTCTCAGTTCTGCAGTGTTCCAAATTCATCTTCCCATCTGCTACCTGCTCTCGAAGATAATGGAACCTCATTTCGATGTGCTTACTTCGACCATGTGCTATTGGGTTCTTCGCCAGATTAATAGCTGACATGCTATCTATCTTCATGGTAATTGCTCCATGATTTTTCCCTGTTATCTCTTCGACCAAGTTCACCATCCAAGTTGCTTAACATGCACAAAGAGAAGCAGCTATGTTTTCTGCTTTGCATGATGATAATGCCACTACTGGTTCCTTTCTTGAATTCCAAGCAACGGGTGCACCACCTAGCATAAACACATATCCTGTTGTTGACTTTCGATCTTCAGCATCACTACACCAACTCGAATCAGTGTATCCCACTAACTTGCATTCTTTTCCTTTATCAACTGTTGGAAACAAAATTCCATAATCGAAAGTTCCTTTGAGATACCTTAGTATCCTCTTCACTGCTGCTAGATGCGATACCTTTAGCTTCTGCATGAATCTACTTACCATACCTACACTATATGCTAAGTCAGGCATTGTATGACAAAGGTATCTCAACGATCCAATAAGTCTTCTGTATTGGGTTGGATCAACATCATCTTCATCTGCATCTTTCGATAGTTGCAGTCTTGGTTCTGCAGGTGTCGAAGTTGAGTTGCATTCTTCCATCTCAAACCTCTTGAGAATTTCTCCTGCATATCTTCTTTGATGCATCATCAAACCTCTACTGCTCTTGTAGAATTCGATACCAAGGAAATATGAAATCTCACCCAAATCAGACATTTCGAATTCCTTGCTGAGATCACCTTTGAAGTCTTCGATCTCACTTTTACAGCTACCTGTTATCAACAAATTATCTACATAGAGACATAATATAAGCAATTTACTCTTGCTTCTTCTTACATATACTCCATGTTCAGTTGTGCACTTCACAAATTCCTTCTCCCTTAGAAAACTATCAATTTTCTTATTCCAAGCCCTTGGAGATTGTTTCAATCCATACAGGGCTTTATGTAGCCTGTACACCTTTCTTTCTTCGTCATGTTTCACAAACCCAACCGATTGTTTAACATAGACTTCTTCATCTAAGGGTCCATTTAGGAATTCACACTTCACGTCCATCTGACATATGTGAAAACTGTTTATTTCTGCTAGACCAACAACCAACCTGATTGTTTCGATCCTAGCAACAGGTGCAAAAACTTCATCGAAGTCTATTCCTTCTTTCTGTAGAAATCCTTTCACCACAAGTCTTGCTTTGTGTCGAGTTACTTCACCTTTCGAATTCGTTTTCACTTTGTATACCCACTTGACATCAATTGCCTTCTTGCCTTGAGGCAATTCAACAAGTGACCAAGTGTTGTTGTCTTCGATAGACTTTACTTCTTCGTTCATTGCTTTCACCCACTTTGAATCCTTTAATGCTTCATCTGCATTAACGGGTTCAACATCTGCATAGAAAGCATAATGTACCCGCTCACCTTCATTATCTATTACATCATCTGATGTAATCACACAATCTTTCAATCTTGCAGGTATGCGTCTTGTTCTTTGAGGCCTGCTTGTACTTGGTATATTTGCTGGTTCCTCTTGTCGAACTTCTCTTTCGACTTGAGCTTCTGGCTCTTCAAGAAGGATTCCCATTGAATCTTTCTTGATATTTTCAGTCCAATCCCATTCTTTAAACTCATCTATGATCACGTCCCTGCTGATCACAATCTGTTTTTTCACTGGATCGAATAACTTGTAGCCTCCTGTCGAATGATATCCAACTAGAATCATTTGACTTGACTTATCATCAAGTTTTCTTCTCAACTGATCTGGCACATGTCTATGTGCAATAGATCCAAATACCTTCAGATGACTCAAGCTAGGCTTCACACCAGACCAACATTCTTCTGGAGTAATTCCTTCTAGCTTCTTTGTAGGACATCTGTTCAAAATGTATGTTGCAGTCGAAACAGCTTCACCCCAAAACTCTTTAGGTAAATTCTTGCCTTTCAACATACTTCTCACCTTATTCATGATGGTTCGATTTTTCCTTTCTGAAATTCCATTTTGTTGTGGAGTATAGGGTGGAACCACCTCATGCACAATCCCTTCCGTTTCACATAATTTGTCGAAGTCTTTTGACACATATTCTCCACCACCATCAGTTCTCAAAACTTTGAGCTTTCGACCACTTTGTCTTTCGACCATAGACTTAAACTTGGTAAATACTTCGATCACTTCACTTTTCTTCTTGATCAGGTAAGTCCATAGCTTTCGACTGAAATCATCTATGAATGTAACAAAGTATTTGTTACCTCCCATCGAATCCACCTGGATTGGTCCACATACATCAGAGTATATGACTTCAAGACTAGCCTTCGATCTGCTTCCTGCATCCTTGCTGAAGCTATTCTTGTGTTGCTTCGCCTGCACACATTCCTCACATACCTCATTTGAAATGTCAATTTCTGTCAATCCTGAAACCATATTTCTTCTCTTCAAATCTCTGATGTCTCTGAAGTTGAGATAGCCTGGTCTATAATGGCATATCCATTCATCTCTGCTAGCTGCAGTCGAAAGGCACTTGTGCTCCATCACATTTAGTTCAATCTTGAAGGTTCGATTCTGAGACATAGGAGCCTTCAAGATTAGTCTCCCATTTGCATCAACGACTGTCATCATCTTATCTTCGACTGATAATTTATAATTCTTTTCGACCAACTACCTTATACTGAGCAAATTGCTCTTCATGCCTGGTATGTACAACACATTGGAGATTACTGACCTTTTGTCATCTTTCCTCATAATCATAACATCACTAATACCTTCAGCTGCTAGGGTATTGTCATTTGCAAACTTTACCATATTTTTTATTGAGGGCTTTATATTGACAAACCAGTCTTTCCTTCCAGACATATGTGATGAACATCCCGAATCCAAGTACCACTGGTCCTTGAATCTATCTTCATCTCTTGTTGTGACCATCAGCATCATTTCTTCTTTTTCTTCATGTTTTGCAAGCTTTGCATCACTTTCTTGATTCTTTCGTTTTTCTGGACAATCACTCGAATAGTGACCATACTTCTGACAATTGTAACATTGAATGTGACTCTTATCAGGTTTTCGACCACCACCTTTTCCTCTATTTACAACAACACCTCTTTGGTTGCCTTGGTATGGTCTTCTTTGATTCGACATGTTTCCTTCAATCTGGTTTCCTCTACCATTCGATTTGTTGTAGCCACCTCTACCTCTGTCGAAACACTTTCCTTTGCCTTTGGTCTCTTTTGTTGAATGTGCTTGCAAGGCCACATCACTCTTCGATTTTCCTGCAGCTCTTTCGTTCATTCTTTGTTCATGAGATTCAAGCGTCCCTTAAAGCTCTTCCTTTGTCAATTTTGACAAGTCTTTTCACTCTTCTATCTCCACCACTATGTGGTCGAACTTAGGAGCTAAAGATCTCAAGATCTTCGACACAATAGCTCTTGTTGTTAACGCTTCTCCACATATCTTGATTTGATTTACTAGTTTTGCAACTCTAGTGAAGAAATCAGATATGCTTTCACTGTCTTCCATCTGAAGCAGTTAATAGGTCCTTTTGTGAGTTTATAACCTCACTTCTTTCACTTTCTCAGCGCCTCCAAAAGACTTCTCAAGGATTTTCCAAGCTTCTTTTGCAGATTCTGAATCACTAACCTTTTCGAAATTGTCTAGGCTGACACATTGATGAATTATAAATAATGCTTTATAACTCAGCTTCTCAGATTCTATGTATTTCTTCTTTTCTTCTTCTGAAGCGTTTTCTCCAAGCGCTTCGACTCCATATTTTACAAGGTCCCAAAGACCTTGACACCTGAATAAGACTTTCATCTGTTTGCACCAATTCTCATAGTTGTCAACTTTCAGAATTGGTAGGGTTACTGGATAATTTGCATTCCCATAACTTGTCATCGTGAATTCTTCAATCGTTCTTGATTGACACTTCCCTTGAATCGAAACAAAACTCTTGATACCAGATGTTGGAAATCCACCAAAGTCTATGATGAATTTCTACCACAATGAAAATTTAATTATGAGACAAACAAAGAAAAGAAGACAAGACAAATAATTTCTGCAGAGTTTCTCTCTGCTCACAAACTGTGAAAACTTTCTTATTCACTTTGCAACTGCAAAATACTATGAATAGCTTGCTTGACTTGCTTACAAAAATAGGGGTTACTCCCTCTATTTATAACTGAGCTTACACCCTAAGCCCAAATCCCAAAATATCTTTTTGTTACTAAATCAAATCTAATTTATTATAGACTTAAATCAAATCTATTTAAATCTAAAACAAATCAAATATTTTCGACACATAGTTTCGACACATTGGATTACAATTTAACAAAAGAAAGACTGATTAGACTAAAGTTACTTCTCAGTCGCATTTTAATTCTGTCGGTTCGTAAGATGAACATGACTAAGGTTATGGTAAGTTAACAATATTTATACTTGTATTCCATTTCCATTATGTTTATTGATTATGAATATGAATTTCTCTTAATCAATATATAAATGTAGTGGAGGTTGAAGAGCTCTTGAAATGATATGACAATGTATGCACTCTTAGAGTTCGAATACCGATTTCATCCGACCTAGGGAAATCCACACAATTCCATTATACAAGATGAGCGTTTTCAGCATATGGTAAACCATTTACTGCTAATGCTAATGTGGTTATTCTGTTTAACAATTTTATATTTTTTGTTGTTGTTTTTCTTCTCCTTACATGCTTATGTAACTAGCCATGCTATTCATATGTGTTTTATGTCATTCTAACTTGTATTCAACCTTAAATGAAATTATATCTGTTGCACATGTTTATGTTGGAACAGAAAGAGAAGAATAGAGAGAGAACTCAGAGATTGGAAGAATGAGAGATTCTTTATTTTTCATACTGCATAACTATTACAATTGGACTTGCTACTTAAAGCAATGTAACAAACTAACTGAAAAACTAACTAATTGGTTATCTAACAAACTTAACCAATCAGTCCTATATTTGAATTATTCTTTCAACACTCCCCTCTAATTCAAACTCCTTAGTGATACCACACTAAGCTCCTTCCTCATCTTGTCAAAACGATCAACCCTCAATGCTTTGGTAAATGCATCTGCAACCTGCTCTTCTGTTGAACAATACTCCAGCTCTAACCTTCCCTTGTGTACTTGCTCCCTCAAGAAATGGAACCTCACCTCGATGTGCTTGCTCCTCCCATGGGACACAGGGTTCTTGGCTAAGCTTATTGCATAAACATTATCAACAAGCAGCTTCAAGGACTTCTCCACTTCAATCTGCAAGGCTTTCAACAATTCATCTAACCAGAATGCTTGACAAGCTGCAGATGAACCAGCAATATACTCTGCCTCACAAGAGATCAATGCTATCACAGATTGTTTCCTTGAAGACCATGAAATAGGAGCTCCAAAGAACCTAAACACATACCCTGATGTTCTCTTTCTCTCATCCAGATCTCCTCCATAATCCGAATTTGAAAAACCTATCAGCAATTCCTTTTGAGACTTAGCTTGATTTGGAAACAGTATTCCAAAATCATGAGTTCCTTGCAGGTATCTCAGTATCCTCTTAGCAGCTCCCATATGAGTTTGCTTGGGATCACTCATAAATCTACTCACAAGACCCACTGCATAGGAAATATCAGGCCTGCTTGAACACAGAAACCTCAATGACCCTACAATCTGCTTGAACAATGTAGGATCTGCAGCTTCACTAACATCATTTCTTCTCATCTTGACATTTACCTCAGCAGGTGTATTTACTGGATTACAACCAGCCATGTTGAACCTCTTAAGGATATCACTCACATACTTACTTTGATGCATAAGTAAACCATGTGATGTTCTAGTAAACTGCATTCCCAGAAAATAGGTTAACTCACCTAGATCTGTCATCTCAAACTCTAAGCTCATAACCATCTTGAATGCTTCAATGTCTTTCACATTTGATCCTGTCACTAGAAGATTATCAACATAGAGGCAAATGATCATGATGTGCTCATCTCCTTGTTTCTTCACATAGACTCCATGCTCCACTGAACACTTAATGAATTTCAGCTGCTCCAAGAAGTTATCAATTCTCTTATTCCAGGCTCTTGGAGCCTGCTTGAGTCCATAAAGTGCTTTGTTAAGTTTGTAGACTTTGTGCTCTTGGCCTTTGATCTCAAACCCTGGTGGCTGTGTTACATAAACTTCCTCATCCAATGGACCATTCAGGAATGCTGATTTTACATCCAGCTGATGTAAACTCCACTGCCTTGCATTAGCCATAGCAACAACCACTCTTATTGTCTCCATCCTAGCCACAGGAGCAAAAACTTCTGTATAATCCAGTCCATGCCTCTGCAAGAACCCTTTAGCAACTAACCTTGCTTTGTGTTTAGCTATTGATCCATCAAGATTTAACTTTAGCTTATACACCCATTTAACTCCAATTGGAGCTTTATTCTGAGGTAGAGTTACTAACTCCCAAGTATTGTTCCTCTCAATTGCCTTAAGCTCATCAACCATTGCCAATCTCCACTTTGATTGCTTCAGGGCTTCATTGAGATCAAGTGGCTCAGAATCTGCCATAAGTGCATAATGGATTAGTTCACCCTCCTCAGAAATGTCAGCATCACTTGCCATTTCAAATTCATTGAACCTGGCAGGTAGATTTCTTTGTCTTTGTCTTTGTCTTTGTATTGCAGGTAGCTGCTCCTCACTCTGTCCATCAGTGACTTGTTCTTCAAGCATCTCTGGTGCAATGTGAACCTTGTTGAGACTAGTTTGTTTCAACCTCCAGTCTCAGTGCTCATCTTCTACAACATGGACATCCCTGCTAAAACAAGATTGTCTTTTCACATGATCAAACAATTTATATGCACCTGTTGGATGATACCCTATAAGAATCATTGGTTCAGTTTTGCTTTCGAGCTTCCTCCTCTTCTGATCAGGTACATGCTTGAAGCATAAAGACCCAAAAATCCTCAAATGGCTAACAGAGGGCTTCTTTCCTGTCCACACCTCAAGTGGTACTTGCTTCTTCAATATCTTTGTAGGGCATCTGTTTAGAATATAACAAGCTGTGGAAACTGCTTCCCCCCAAAACTCTTGTGGCAAGTGCTTCTCCCTCAGCATGCTTCTTGTCATGTTAAGTAGAGTTCTATTTCTTCTCTCAGCCAAGCCATTGTGCTGAGGAGTATAGGGTGCAGTCTTCTCATGTTGAATACCACTTTGTGAACAAAATTCTTCAAATTCATGTGAAGTATACTCTCCACCACCATCAGTCCTAAACACCTTCAGAAGTTTACCACTTTGTCTCTCAGCTTCTGCCTTGAATCTCTTGAACACACCAAGTGCTTCATTCTTGGCTTTAATGATAAATAGCCATAACATTCTGCTGAATTCATCCACAAAAGTGATGAAGTATCTATTTCCACCATGTGAATTAACTTCAAAGGGTCCACAAATGTCAGAGTGAACAACCCCAAGAAGATCATTTGCTCTCATGGCTAGCTCAGCAGTGAAAGATTTCCTCGTCTGCTTCCCTGTAAAGCAGGTCTCACAAATCTTCTCTGGGATCGTTGTTGTCGGTAATCCCAAGACCATACCATCACTTCCCAACTGGTGTAAACTTCTGAAATTCAAGTGACAAAATCTAGCATGCCACAACCAATTTGACTCCCTGCCCTGTAAGGATCCTGAGGCTTTCAAGCAATGAACCTCAGATGCTTTAATGTTAACCTTGAAGGTTCTATTTTCTGAAAGTGGAGCCTTCAAGATCAATCTTCCTTTAGCATCAAACAGATCAAAAGAATTCTTTTCCATAATGACCTTGAACCCTTTCTGAATCAGCTGGCCAATACTCAACAGATTGCAAGTCATTCCAGGCACATACAACACATCTTCTATTATTGCAGTTCTACCATCCTTTCTATGAATTGCAACACTTCCAATCCCTTCTATGTCAAGTGTTCTGTCATCAGCAAACTTAACTGTGCTTCTTCTAGTTTCATCTAAGTCAATTAGCCATTCTCTATGACTAGTCATGTGATTAGAACAACCCGTATCTAAATACCACAAGTTTGATTTAGAATTTACAGAAATAGAAGAGCTGGTGGTTACCATGAGAAGCAGGGGTTCTTGATCTGAATCCTCATGAGCTGCATTGGCCTCATTGTCACCCCTTCTCTGTTCACTTCTACCATTTGGACATTCTCGTGCAAAATGACCAATCTTCCTGCAATTGTAGCATTCAGCTTTCTTCTTGTCCACCCTTTGATTCTTGCCAGAATTCCTCTCATGACCACCACGTTGCTGTGAAGAACCACTTTTGTGATCATCATCTCTCGAAGAGGACCAAGATTCCCCTTTGGCCTTGCCTTTGCTTTTCCATTTGCCTTTGCGTTTCTCATCATACACCTTCTTCGATGTCTGAGCCTTCAACGCTTGATCTTGGTGATTCCTCTCAGTCACTCGATCTTGAAGACGTAATTCATGAGCCTCCAACGAACTTTGAAGTTCCTCAAGCTTCATCTCCTCCAAATCTTTGGATTCCTCGATCGCCACTACTATGTAATCAAATTTCACCGGTAAAGATCGCAAGATTTTCTCAATCACCATCAAATATGTGATTGTTTCACCACACCCTTTCATCTGATTGATCAGTGTCAGAATCTTGGTGAAATACGCTTCAATCGTGTCGTTCTCCTCCATGTGCAAGCTCTCATATTGCTTGCGTAAAGATTGCAAGCGAACCTTCTTCACCTTCTCCCCTCCGGCGTGACATCGTTGAATGATATCCCAAGCTTCCTTTGCACTGGTTGCCTTGGAGATCTTCTCAAAATGTGAATCGTCCATGCATTGATGAAGAAGAAACATCGCCTTGCAGTCCTTCTTCTTCGCCTCCTTGTTCGCTGCTTTCTGTGCCTCACTAGCTCCGGTTGCCAACGATGGAACCCCAGATTCCACCACTTCTTGGATGCCCTGAAACCCAAACAGCACCTTCATTTGGATGCTCCATCGTTCCCAATTCTTCTCAGTAAGAACGGGCAGTGTGGTGGGAAGGTTTTTATGGGCACTATTCATGGCTACGGATTTCAATTGCACAGACTCACAACTTCGTCTCCTTCAATTTTTTCTCAGGCCCCTTTTGAAACTCTTGCTCTGGATACCAGTTTGTTGGAACAGAAAGAGAAGAATAGAGAGAGAACTCAAAGATTGGAAGAATGAGAGATTCTTTATTTTTCATACTGCATAGCTATTACAATTGGACTTGCTACTTAAAGCAATGTAACAAACTAACTGAAAAACTAACTAATTGGTTATCTAACAAACTTAACCAATCAGTCCTATATTTGAATTATTCTTTCAACAGTTTAGAAAGATAGTTGTACAAAATAAGCCTTGAAGTTCTCTTATATTTTACTTGTATAAAATATAAATAGCTTATTGTTTTATTATTCTTTATATTGATATATGAAAATTAGTTATTGATTTAAGAAGCTAATATGAGAATGTAGAAATTAATTTTGTCCAAAACAGGAGTTCGTAGTTGCTATGATGAGGGGAAACGTGTGGTTGAGACTTTGATGTTTGATTATCATAGACATCATAGAACAGGTGATTCCCAGTCTTTTGTTCCTCTTAATTTCCTCTCATTCTTTGTAAGGTGTAGCCTTGTAGGTCCCGATTCGATTTTGTTGTGCTGATAAGAATTGATTCTGGAAAATTGATTTTAGTTGATCTAATCTAAGTTGATTAAATTCGTATAAGAGTTCAACGATAAATTCGAGTATAAAAAAAAAATCAGAATTTAAGGTCAAAAGTTAGAAATACTAGCTTGAAATTAGAATTAATTCCTGAAACAAAACCAATAGCAATCGATATTTTACTCAAACGTGTCAAAATAAATTTTATGTGTTTGGAATAACTTTTTACTTGATACGATTCTTTCTCTTTTTTTTGTTGGTTCCTCAACTTGCAGATTCTTCAGGATATAGGCAGTAATACCAAAGTTCTGGTTCCCAAAGTTTTATGTTTGTGTAATGATCCAACTGTTATCGGAACATTTTATATTATGGAGTATTTGGAAGGACGAATATTCTTTGATCCCAAATTACCAGTATGGTTTGCTTACATTTTATCTTTAATTTTCTCAATTGAAATAAGTGATTGCAAGATTGGATTTTCATTGTGGTTTTAAATTGTGATTATGGTTACACTACTTGCGACACAATCCTTTATATTACTTCATTAGTTTGGTAGCTGAATTGTGTTATATGATTGTGTCAGGGTCTCTCAGCAGAGAGTAGGAGGGTAATTTATCGCGAAACGACCAAGACCTTAGCTTCATTAGATTCTATTAATGTGGATTACATTGGTCTTGGAAATTTTGGGCGACATAATGATTATTGCAGAAGACGTGTAAGTTTTTTTAGAGTGTGCTAATTTACAGTTAAGGTTATGCCTTAAAGAAGACTTTGTTTTTTGCAAATAGATATACTAATGGATAATTTTCTTATTTTAGATTGAGAGATGGGGTAAGCAATATATGTCTTCAAACAGTGAGGGTAAACCTGCAAACATGCTCTCAGATTGGTGCTATTATTGAAATGTTATAGTTGTTATTGTAGCTTGGATTAAGGGTGAAGTTGAGTTTATATATATTAAACATGGTTTTATTCGGCTATTTAGAAAATCAAATTACAAATTTGTCATATCAAAATCCATGCATGCGGATCATTACTTTGTCTGGTGTAGGTGTAAAGATATGGTTTCTGGCCATTATCTACTTCATAGTCGGAGTACCTGAAGCATATGTTTTGTTGTATCGTCCACTATATCATGCTTTTAGGTATAAAAAATCAATGTCTACTTGTACTAGGCTCTTTTTTCTAATAAACTATGCAACTGCAACAAGTTGAGATTTCTTTTATATAACTTAAGATACTCTTGATTCTAAATATGCTCCTTGTTGAAATAAAACATTAAATGGGTTAGAAATAAATGATTAGTATTAACTATGGTAGTAGGAAAGACAATAGTTTTCTTTTAGTAGTTATGTAGCAGTTATGTTGTTTAATTTACTGTTTTAAAATTGTAAAAGTTTGTTTGAGTCTACAAAAGACCAAGTGTGTGTAATTTATTTACTAAGAGCAATATACAAGAAGTTAAAAGTATACAAAGTTTGATTTATATTCTACAAATTGGCATCAGAGCTCATGGCGAACATGATGAACCAAATGCCGTTACCACGGCTAACGAAGTCAAACTATGAAAACTGGAGCATCCAAATGAAAGCTCTTCTTGGATCTCTAGATGCGTGGGAAGTGACCAAAGATGGGTTTGAAGAACCAACAGAAATTGGAGGATATACAGCAGCCCAAACGAAGGCGTTGAAAGAGACGCGAGCGAAGGACAAAACAACATTATATATGTTGTTCAGGACTGTGGATGAATCAGGCTTTGAGAAGATTGCTAGTTCGACTACGTCGAAACAAGCGTGGGACACGTTAGAGAAGGTGTTCAAAGGAGCAGATAGAGTGAAGCAGGTTCGACTCCAAACGCTTCGTGGCGAATTGGAGAGGATACAAATGAAGGATACAGAAAATGTATCAGATTACATCACTCGTGTGCAGAAAGTGGTGAATCAACTCACAAGAAATGGTGAGACAGTAGCTGATGCAAGAGTTGTTGAAAAGATCTTAAGATCTTGAACAGACAAGTTTGAAAATCTGGTGTGTGCAATAGAAGAATCGAAGGACCTTTCAACGCTCTCAGTCGAAGAGCTCACTGGTTCGCTCGAAGCACATGAACAAAGAAAGATGAAGAAGAAAGAAGAGGCAAACGAAGAAGCAAACCAAACAAAAGAATCGAAAGATGAAAAAGTACTCTTTTCGAACAAGTTTCGAGGAAGAGGACGTGACAGTGGTCAAAGTGGTAGAGGCAGTAACTTCGAAAGAGGAAATTTGAGCCAACAAAACTGGCGTGGCAGAGGACGTGGCCAAAGAGGTGGTCGTTCGAATTACTCAAATTTCGAATGCTACAAGTGTGGCAAGTATGGCCATTACGCAAAGGATTGCAACTCCTACAAATGTTACAACTGTGACAAAGTGGGACATCTTGCAAAAGACTGTCGAAATGAAAAGAAGACTGAAGAGACAACCAATCTGGCCCTGGAAGCTGAATCGAATGAAGGGTTTCTCCTGATGGCCCAAAACGAAATCAATACCAATGACAATATTTGGTATCTTGACTCAGGAGCAAGTAATGACATGTGTGGTTACAAACACCTGTTTAAAGATATGAAGGCAGTTGAAGATGGCAGTGTGTCTTTTGGAGATGCATCGAAGGTGAAAGTTGAAGGAAAGGGCACAATCAGCTATTTGCAGAAGGATGGCTTGATTGGGTCAATCGAAGATGTCTACTATGTATCAGACCTTAAGACCAACATATTAAGTCTGGAACAACTCACAGAAAAGGGTGCTTCGATCCTGATGAAAGATCGAACACTGCAGTTGAAGGACAAAACAGGATATCTGATTGCTGCTGTCGAAATGGAGAGAAATCGAATGTACAAACTTAACTTGAGGAACATTCGAGAGAAATGTCCGCAGATCGAAGTGCAAGACAAAGCGTCACTGTGGCACATGCGCTTTGGTCACCTACATCATGCTGGTCTGAGAAGGTTGGCGAAGAGGAACATGGTGCATGGATTTCCAGACATGGAGTTCGAAGAAAAATTATGTGAAGAATGTGTGCTCAGCAAGCAAGCAAGAACTTCATTTCAGAAGAAGGCAGAGTATCAAGCTAAACAAATACTCGAACTGATACATACTGATATATGTGGGCCAATTACTCCATAATCCTTCAGTGGAAAGAGGTATTTTATTACCTTCATTGATGACTTCTCAAGAAAAACCTGGGTCTACTTTCTGAAAGAGAAATCTGAAGCACTATAAGTGTTTAAGAAATTCAAAGTAATGGTGGAAAAGGCAACAGAAAGAAACATCAAAGCAATTCGATCAGACAGAGGAGGAGAGTATACTTCGATTGCCTTTGTGAAGTACTGTGAAGAACAGGGCATAAGAAGATTCCTAACAGCGCCATATTCACCTCAACAAAATGGTGTGGCTGAAAGGAAGAATCGAACTATCTTTGACATGGTTCGATCAATGCTTAAAAGCAAGAGTATGCTGAAAGAGTTCTGGGCAGAAGCAGTACAATGTGCTGTTTACATTCAGAATAGGTGTCCACATTCGAAGCTAGAAGACAAGACACCACAAGAAGCATGGAGTGGACAGAAGCCAACAATCTCTCATCTCAAAGTATTTGGCAGCATAGCTTATGCACATGTACCAGACCAACGAAGAACAAAGCTTGAAGACAAAAGTCAGAAGTTCATATTCATTGGATATGATGAGAAGACGAAAGGGTACAAGCTTTTTAATCCCATAAGTAAGAAAGTGATTGTAAGCAGAGACGTTCGAATGAATGAAGCCAGCAAGTGGGACTGGAACAGTTCGATATAGGCTGTTGATACAGTCGAAGAAACAACTATAGATGTACCAACAAACACTCCAGAAGAACATGAAGAAACAGAAGATAGAGATGAACCTCTACAACCCAGAATGAGAAGTTTACAAGATCTGTATGATTCAACAAGTGAGGTGCATCTTGTGTGTCTTCTGGCAGATGCTGAAAACATAAGTGTTGAAGAAGCATTAAGAGATAAGAAGTGGAAAAGCGCCATGGACGAAGAAATTGAAGCAATCGAACACAACAAAACTTGGGAGCTGGTCGAATTACCAAAAGGAAGTCAACCCATTGGTGTAAAGTGGGTATTTAAGAAAAAGATGAACGCTCAAGGAGAGATCGAAAGATGCAAGGCACGGCTGGTTGCAAAGGGATACAAGCAGAAAGCTGGCATTGACTATGACGAAGTGTTCGCGTCTGTTGCAAGAATGGAGACAATTCGATTACTCATCTCTCAAGCTGCTCAATTCAAATGGCAAATATTTCAAATGGATGTCAAGACATCATTTTTGAATGGTGTGCTCGAAGAAGAAATATATGTCGAACAACTACTTGGATACATGAGAACTGGAGAAGAGAAGAAGGTGTTGAAACTGAAGAAATCATTGTATGGGCTGAAGCAAGCATCTAGGGCATGGAACACACGCATTGATACATATTTTAAGGAGAGTGGATTCGAGCAATGCCCTTATGAACCAATGCTCTATGTGAAGAAAAATGGAAGTGATTTATTACTTGTGGCTCTGTACGTTGATGATCTTATTTTTCTAGGCAATAATGTTAAGATGATCGAAGACTTCAAAAGCACCATGACAAGAGAATTCGAAATGACAGACTTAGGTCTGATGAGATTTTTTCTTGGTCTGGAGGTTCGACAGGAAGAAGCTGGGATTTTCATATCACAAGAAAAGTATGCAAAGGAAATCCTAGAAAAGTATAAAATGAAGAATTGCAATCCAATTTCGACGCCAATGGAGCCAGGCACAAAGCTGTCGAAGTTTGATGGAGGAGAACGAGTCGAAGGAAGCAAATATCGAAGCTTGGTAGGTAGCCTTCGATCTCACATGCACAAGGTCAGATATTTCACTTAGTGTTGGCATAGTGAGCAGATTCATGGAGGAGCCAGTTCACACGCATTGGAAAGCGCTGAAACGAATTCTGAGATACATCCAATGAACAGTATCACTTGGGATGTTTTATTCAAAGACAGAAGACTACAAGCTAGTTGGATATTCTGACAGTGACTGGTGTGGAGACATTGATGATCGAAAGAGCACTGCAAGATATGTGTTTTTCATGGGAAACACAGTTTTTACATGGCTATCGAAGAAGCAGCCTATAGTGACACTTTCAACGTGTGAAGCAGAATACGTGGCAGCATTCTGGTGCGTCTGTCATGCAGTGTGGCTCAGAAGGTTGATAAGTAAGATGGAGCTGAAACAGGAAGGCCCAACAATAATACACGTGGACAACAAATCAGCTATTGAGCTGGCAAAGAACCCAGTCAATCATGAACGAAGCAAGCATATAGACGTTCGATTTCACTTCATTCATGAACATGTGAAAGAAGGTAGCGTGGAACTAAGGCATGTGGCAAGCAGAGACCAAGCAGCTGACATCTTCACAAAACCACTATCAAGAGAAGTATTCGAAAGAGGCAGGAAGATGATTGGGATGCTGGATCGAAGAAGCATTTAATGTTTAAGGAGGAGTTTTGTTGAAATAAAACATTAAATGGGTTAGAAATAAATGATTAGTATTAACTATGGTAGTAGGAAAGACAATAGTTTTCTTTTAGTAGTTATGTAGCAGTTATGTTGTTTAATTTAATGTTTTAGAATTGTAAAAGTTTGTTTGAGTCTACAAAAGACTAAGTGTGTGTAATTTATTTACTAAAAACAATTATACAAAAATTTAAAAATATACAAAATCTGATTTATATTCTACACTCCTTTTTCATTGCAGGACAAAAAGTGCTTTGAAATTTGGATGGTTTTTCATGCTTTATCTGATACACTATTTATACCTCTTAACATGCATAAATTATGCTTCGAAAAACAGAAGAAATCGTCTTTGTGTCTTCTTCTGCTTACAGCTTCACATAGGGTTTTGCATTTTAGCTGTCGTTGCTCCTCCTATAGTTTTCAAAGGAAAATCCCTGACGTACGACAACTTACTATATGGACTCAATTTAACTTGCCAATATTGATTCTTCAACGTTAGTTATTTATTGTGACAAGGAGGTATCATTTAAATTTGTTTTCCTTGCATACAATAAGTTTCTTTAAGAAAAAATTAAATTTCGAATCTTTGTAAGAAAACTTGTAATTTTGGACATATGTATCAGAACCCTTCACCTGGTTTTGTCTAATTTGAAATCTAAGTGGTCCTATAATATCAAACTTGTAGGCATGTTGATAAGAGTGATGTAAAAATTTGGATTTAATGTGTTTGTGTTCGTCTCTTCAAACGACTGAAGTTATAATAATCTAGTGTTGACACTATTTACCTACACTGATACAGGGGCATTCTCTCTGCCATAGATGTGCTTTGATAACCATGCTTTGTTGGGGTAAGAGTACTACTAACACAATTTTATTTAAAATATTGCTAATGTGACCAACGTAAACTTCTAAATTATTAGATAATTTATTTTATTCTTCTGGATTTGCATATAGATTTTCTACTTCATTGGATTTGGATTTTCTGCCTCGAAACACTGATAAGCATTTGGGGGATTCAGGTTTGGTTACACTGTTTATAAGTTTCCAATTTTTTAAATAACATGCTGACGCTATAATTCAAAAGCCTTGATTTTCTTACTACTTACTGTTATAAAATGAATCAGACTTCTGTATAAAACTGTATATTACTCTTATCAAATAAAATACACACTTGGTCTTTTATAGACCCAAATAACTTTTACAATTCTAAAACATAAACTAAAACATAACTGTTACTAATAAACTATTATAACTTACTAAATTTTTGTCCTTCCTACTACCATATTTAAATGTAAAATTTATTACTAACACATTTAATGTTTATTCAACAAAACTCCTCTGTAAACTTAAATGTTTCTTCCATTCAGCATTCCTATCATCTTCTTGCCTCTGTCGAAGACCTCTTTTGATAGTGGTTTTGTAAAAATATCCGCTGCTTGGTTTCTGCTTGCTACATGCCTTAATTCGACACTTCCCTCCTTCACATGTTCACGAATGAAGTGAAATCGAACATCAATATGTTTGCTTCGTTCATGATTCACTGGATTCTTTGCCAATTCGATAGCTGATTTATTGTCCAGTTGTATTATTGTTGGATCTTCCTGTTTCAGCTCCATCTTGCTTATCAACCTTCTGAGCCATACTGCATGACAGACGCACCAGGATGCTGCCACATATTCAGCTTCACACGTCGAAAGTGTTACTATAGGTTGCTTCTTCGACAGCCAAGTAAATGTTGTGTTTCCCATGAAAAACACATATCCAGAGGTGCTTTTTCGATAGTCTATGTCTCCACACCAGTCACTGTCAGAATAACCAACTAACTTGTAGTCTTCTGTTTTTGAATAAAAGATTCCTAGTGATACTGTTCCTTGGATGTATCTTAGAATTCGTTTCAGCGCCTTCCAATGTGTGTGTACTGGCTCCTCCATGAATCGACTCACTATGCCAACACTTAGTGAAATGTCTGGCCTTGTGCATGTGAGATATCGAAGGCTATCTACCAAGCTTCGATATTTGCTTCCTTCGACCCGTTCTCCTCCATCAAACTTTGACAGTTTTGTACCTGGTTCCATTGGCGTCGAAGTTGGATTGCAATTCTTCATTTTATATTTTTCTAAGATTTCCTTTGCATATTTTTCTTGTGAGATGAAAATTCCAGCTTCTTCTTGTCGAACCTCCAGACCAAGAAAGAATCTCATCAGACCTAAGTCTGTCATTTCGAATTCGCTTGTCATGGTGCTCTTGAAATCTTCGATCATCTGAACATCACTTCCTAGAAAGATAAGATCATCAACATAGAGAGCAACAAGTAATAAATCACTTCCATTTTTCTTCACATAGAGGGCGGGTTCATAAGGACATTGCTCGAATCCATTCTCTTTGAAATATGTGTCAATATGTGTGTTCCATGCCCTAGGTGATTGCTTCAGTCCATACAGTGATTTCTTCAATTTCAACACCTTCTTCTCTTCTCCAGTTCTCATATATCCAAGTGGTTGTTCGACATAGATTTCTTCTTCGAGCACACCATTCAAAAATGTTGTCTTGACATCCATTTGAAATATTGGCCATTTGAACTGAGCAGCTTGAGAAATGAGTAATCGAATTGTCTCCATTCTTGCAACAGGCGCAAACACTTCGTCATAGTCAATTCCTGCTTTCTATTTGTATCCCTTCGCAACCAGCCGTGCTTTGAATCTTTCGATTTCTCCTTGAGCATTCATCTTTTTCTTGAATACCCACTTTACACCAATGGGTTGACTACCTTTTGGCAATTCGACTAGCTCTCAAGTATTGTTGCGTTCGATTGCTCTAATTTCTTCGTCCATGGCACTTTTCCACTTCTTATCTCGTAACGCTTCTTCGACACTGATATTTTCAGCATCTGCCAGAAGACACACAAGATGCACTTCACTTGTTGAATCATACAAATCTTACAAACTTCTCATTTTGGGTTGTATAGGTTCATCTCCATCTTCTGTTTCTTCATGTTCTTCTGGAATACTTGTTGGTATAGCTACAGTTGTTTCTTCGACTGTGTCAACAACCTCTTTCAAAATGTTCCAGTCCCACTTGCTTGCTTCGTTCATTCGAACGTCTCTACTCACGATCACTTTCTTGCTTATGGGATTGAAGAGCTTGTACCCTTTCGTCTTCTCATCATATCCAATGAATATGTACTTCTGACTTTTGTCTTCAAGCTTTGTTCTTCGTTGATCTGGTACATGTGCACAAGCTATACTACCAAATACCTTGAGATAAGAAATTGTTGGCTTTTGTCCACTCCATGCTTCTTGTGGTGTTTTGTCTTCTAACTTCGAATGTGGACATCTATTCTGAATATAAACAGCACATTGTACTGCTTCTGCCCAGAATTCTTTCGACATGTTCTTGCTTTTGAGCATTGATCGAACCATGTCAAAAATAGTTCGATTCTTCCTTTCAGCCACACCATTTTGCTGAGGTGAATATGGTGCAGTTAGGAATCTCCTTATGCCCTGTTCTTCACAGTACTTCACAAAGGCCATTGAAGTATACTCACCTCCTCTGTCAGATCGAATTGCTTTGATGTGTCTGTCTGTTGCCTTCTCTACCATTACTTTGAACTTTTTGAACACTTCTAATGCTTCAAACTTTTCTTTCAGGAAGTAGACCCAGGTTTTTCTTGAGAAGTCATCAATAAAAGAAATGAAGTACCTTTTTCCACTGAAGGATTCTGGAGTGATTGGCCTACATATGTCAGTATGTATCAATTCGAGAATATGTTTAGCTTGATACTCTGCCTTCCTTTGAAATGAGGTTCTTGTTTGTTTGCTGAGCACACATTCTTTACAGAATTTTCCTTCGAAATCCATGTCTGGTAGTCCATGCACCATGTTCCTTTTCACCAACCTTCTCAAACCAGCATGATGTAGATGACCAAAGCACATATGCCATAGTGACGCTTTGTCTTGCACTTCGATTTGCAAACATTTCTCTCGAATGTTCCTCAGGTTCAGTTTGTACATTCGATTTATTTCCATTTCGACAGCGGCAATCAGATATCCTGCTTTGTCCTACAAATGCAGTGTTCGATCTTTCATCAGTATCGAAGCACCTTTTTCTGTAATTTGTCTCAGACTTAATATGTTGGTCTTGAGATCTGGTACATAGTAAATATCTTCGATTGATCCAATCAAGCCATCCTTCTGCAAGTAACTGATTGTGCCCTTTCCTTCGACCTTCACTTTCGATGCATCTCCAAAAGACACATTACCATCTTCAATTCTCTTCATATCTTTAAACAGGTGTTTGTAACCACACATGTGATTACTTGCTCCTGAGTCAAGATACCAAACACTGTCATTGGTGTTGATTTCGTTTTGAGCCATCAGGAGAAAGCCTTCATTCGATTCAGCTTCCAAGGCTAGGTTGGTTGTTTCTTCAATCTTCTTTTCGATTCGACAGTCTTTTTGCAAGATGTCCCACTTTGTCACAGTTGTAACATTTGTAGGAGTTGCAATCCTTCGCATAATGACCATACTTCCCACACTTGTAGCATTCGAAGTTGGAATAATTCGAACGACCACCTCTTTGACCACGTCCTCTGCCACACCAATTTTGTTGGCTCGATTGTCCTCTTTCGAAGTTGCTACCTCTACCACTTCGACCACTGCCATGACCTCCACGTCCACGTCCTCTTCCTCGAAAGTTGTGAGAAAAGAGTACCTTTTTGTCTTTGTTCGATTCCTTGGTTTGGTTTGCTTCTTCGTTTGCTTCTTCTTTCTTTTTCATCTTTCGTTGTTCATGTGCTTCGAGAGAACCAGCGAGCTCTTCGATTGAGAGCGTCGAAAGGTCCTTCGACTCTTCTATTGCACATACAATATTTTCAAACTTGTCTGTTAAAGATCTCAAGATCTTATCAACAACTCGTGCATCCGGTACTGTCTCTCCATTTCTGGTGAGTTGATTCACCACCTTTTGCACACGTGTGATGTAGTCAGATACAATTTCTGTATCCTTCATCTGTATCCTCTCCAATTCGCCACGAAGAGTTTGGAGTCGAACTTGCTTCACTCGATCTGCTCCTTTGAACACTTTTTCTAACGTGTCCCACGCTTGTTTCGACGCAGTCGAACCAGCAATTTTCTCGAAGCCTGATTCATCTACAGCCATGAACAACATGTATAATGCCGTTTTGTCCTTCGATCGCGTCTCTTTCAACGCCTTCGTTTGAGCTGCCGAATATCCCCCAACTTCTGTTGGTTCTTCAAACCCATCATTGGTCACTTCCCACGCGTCTAGAGATCCAAGAAGAACTTTCATTTGGATACTCCAGTTTTCATAATTGGACTTCGTTAGCCGTGGCAACGGCATTTGATTCATCATGTTTGCCATGAGCTCGGATGCCAAATTGTTATAAAATGAATCAGACTTCTGTATAAAACTGTATATTGCTCTTATCAAATAAAATACACACTTGGTCTTTTATAGACCCAAATAACTTTTACAATTCTAAAACATAAACGAAAACATAACTGTTATTAATAAACTATCATAACTTACTAAATTTTTGTCCTTCCTACTACCATATTTAAATGTAAAACTTATTACTAACACATTTAATGTTTATTCAACACTTCCTACTTATCACTTTTTCTTTGGTTGGCATACAACAAGTATACATGTACTTGCGCGACAGCGATAATAAGATATTAAATTTATTTTGGGTTAGCTCACTTTTTGTTTATTAATATAATATAATAATATTAGCATCTCTTTTGACAATTTCAAGGGTGATACCACTTGGGAGATCTGAACATATGATTTAAAATGTTTCATATATAATTGGATTTAAAATCAAACATTAAAATTTAATATTTAAATATGTAGGATACCATAGAACAAAAATTTAATTGAACTAACTTAATATTAAAAACAAATCAAACAATTCATCATTCTTCATTGCCATTAAATTATTTAATAAAATGATTCTAAAATATTTATATTTTAATTTATTGATTACACAGTTATAAAATCACACGGTTTGCATGAGATAAAATTATAGCCTTATATTTGTCGTTATCATCAATTAAAATATTAATCATATATGAGTATAAATAGTAATCACATGACAACAATATAATTAGTATAGTGAACTCACTTTTGTTGGCTAATGAAATGTTTTTTTTAGTTTTTTTTCAACAACAAAATTTGTATATGATACTTAAAAAACACTTCCTTAATCAAGATCATTTAAAATTTGGATGATATGATAATAACTTTTCTTTGATTAAATAAAAAATTATGGTTAATTTCACTACAAGAAATATCATCTTCAGCCATGTGTTTTTGCCACGTGATTTTCATGTGGCTAAAAAAAGTTAGTTGTAACGTGAAAATCACGTGGCAACATGTTTTATTAATAAAATAAAAAAGTCTGATGGTTGTCTGACTTTTTTTATAAAAAAAAATATATTGCGACGTGGGATTCACGTTGCTAGTAAAAATATAATAAAAAATATTTTAATTGGTCTAATGTTCAGATGGTTGTACTTTTGAAATTTTGAAAAAGTAAGTTGCGACGTGTTATTCACGTCGCAACATTTAAGAGGGAAAAATCAAATCATTACAGACTGGCGTGATCAGGTTTTGCAGGCATGTGAAGAAAGAGAATATGACTGTTGGGATGGTTGCAACGTGAAAATCACGTGGCAACGTTGCAGCGTAATTTTCACGTCGCTAAATGCTTTATATATTTATTTTCATCACGCTCCATAGACAGTATTGTTATCTAACATAAAAACTCTTCTTCTTCATCAACCCTCTTCTCATTCCATCCCTCCATTAACCATCTTCTTCTTCATAAAATGTCTTCTTCTCCAATATAAAATCTCTTCAATCTCCATTAATCCTTGTTTTCAGGTAAATTAAATTCAATTTTGTCTCTATTTTGTTTACACGTTTTTATTTATTGTATTATGGGATTGTAATTTATTTTAATTTTTCTTTGAATAGAAGAAGATTGATAGAAGTAGATTGCAAAAAGGTTGGACAAGAAGATTGAAGGAGTTAGAAGATAAGAGGTATTTCTTGAAGTTTTTTTTTGAATTTAGTATTGATCTTACCTGATCAGACTTGGACCGTCACGACTGGCTCCGAGCAGAAGTTGAGTGAGATGGGGGGGGGTACCTGCAAGGCACTCCGATGCTAACATGAGTGACCGAATGAGCAGGTAAAA
The DNA here is from genome assembly GCA_948472305.1 of Vicia faba. NCBI lineage: Eukaryota > Viridiplantae > Streptophyta > Magnoliopsida > Fabales > Fabaceae > Vicia > Vicia faba. The sequence continues at coordinate 470,902,556 of OX451735.1, forward strand.
AAGCGTATGTATGGGTAAGAGATGAATACCTGACCCTCTAGGAACAAAGGGTATTTATAGCCCCCAGCGCGGGGCCAAGGTCCCCTCATTGGGCCGACCAGAATTGGCCCAATAAAGGAACTGCCAGGTTCTACGTGTGTAGTGGGGACCCGACGTGGTCTCCTTCTTGGTGATGCTCTGCGAGAAATGAGGAGGGACGAAGACGCGGTCTTTCCGGAGTTCAGGTGATTTGATAACGGTCAGAATCTGCCCTACGAGGAGGGTGCTCGAGTTGGGCTCGAGCTGGAGTTCCCGTGGTCGGGGACACCATGTTCGCGGGCAACGACGGGCACAGCTGCAGTCGGTGGTCGGGCGCGCTGGCGGGAATCCTCGGGCGCGCGCTCATCGAGGAGTTGCTTCGATTGGGCCTTCGTTCTTGCTTTTGGGCCAGGGCAGGCCCATTCCAGAACAGGAGCCCCCCAAGTCGTGGCTCCTGGAGCAGGAGTTATGACTTGACCTCAGCTCGCCTTTGCCACGGGGTCTGATGCCCGACCTAAGATATTTGCTTCCCCGTGACTGCTCGAGAAGTTTCCCATGAGTTGCGTTCGTGGCGTAATCCTTGTCGATGCGTGCTCGAGGGATTCCTCGCGGGCTGTGTTCGTTGGGTACACGAGGCAACCCTTGGGAACCGTGACGCCACCCTAGCGAGAGTAGGGCCATCATTTCCTAGGGGAGTAGACGTCGAGGAGGGGAAGTTCGTGGTTCCCCGGGGTGACGTTTCGTATTCCACGTCATCCCTATAAATAGTATCCTTGGGTCCCATAATTTGTTTTTTCTCTTCGCGCTTCTCCTTCTTCCTCTGCCTTTGCCGCTGCTGTTTCTCTACAACTTCGCAAGATTACCGTACCTTCCTCCGTCGATTTTCTCCACCGCTGCCGTACCTTCTTCTTAACTTCCAAGTAAGCATTTATCCCTCTTATTTTTCTTCGTTGTAGGTAATTTCTCCGTTATTTGGATGTTAGAAACCCACATCTGGGATTAGCGCCCGGTACATTCATGTTTGTACCCGGCACATTCGTGTTTGTGCCCGGTAAACTCATAGCTTTAGGTATGTGATTCGCGATGCTGCTCGGGACCTTCATGGTTTTGGGCGCATAATTCTATGATACTTCTCGGTAAACCCATAGTTCTAGGTTTAGGATTCATGATATTGCCCGTCGCATTCGTAGTTTAGGTCGGCGTACCCATGGCTAGCCGGGATGTTGGCCCATTAGGAAGCATGTAGGACAACTCGTCGTGGCACCTTAGCGTCGGGGAGGCGAAACCAGGATCTTGTTCGAGTCCTCAACATTTTAAAGCGCGCGGAATGTGTCTTGGCTTGTCGTGCCCTACTTCCCGTCAGTTATGGCGAGCATATGGATTTGCTCTTGAATTTCACCGGTTTCCTGTGCTTTGCAGGTAAATGGCTGACGAACCGGATTCTTCGGGGCGTAATGAGGTCGAGGACCAGAGTGCCGAGGAAAATGTAACTCTAGTTGATACCGTTGATGATCCTTCGCTGGATTGGGTGGGCGCCGAGCCCCGAGGGATTACCTCAACATATAGTCGGCGTAGTCGGAGCGCCTACACTATCGTCGAACACGGCGGTAGTCAATCGGGCTTCCAGAAGAACTTTGTTGTCACAAGGCCGTCTCTCGACGCGCGGATCTGCTCGGAGTTATCTGAGTATGGATTTCCCATGTACGAAATTGCGTTCAAGGACCTAGGCCTTCAGCTCCCTTTCAGTGATTTCCAGGTCGGAGTATTCTGTCATCTGGACTTGGCCCCCTCGCAGCTTCACCCCAATTTGATCGCCTTTCTTCGGGCGTTCGAGCTGACATGTCGCTGTTAGAACAATGTTTGAATCTACTACCCTATATTTAAGTTTTGATGATAACAAAGTGAAAAGATATAGTATTTAAATGTTTCATGTTTGAACTATCTGCTGCCTAAAATTATTATGCTCTGACTTGCAGATACTCTGATTGATATAAGCAAGATCACGTTTATTCAGCATCAGAATTTGATTTCATACACCAGCATCAGAAGTTGCTACATCAGAACGTCAAGATCAGATGATCAACTCACGCACATGCTGAAGCTTGATGAACAAGACTGCGCTCAAACACTCTGATACAGAAACACAATAGTTCATCAGCAGCGAAGCAGAATCAGAATGAGCCAAGCCAGAACGTGCATTGAAGAAGCAACTGTACTGTGCATTGAAAGCTAATTAATTCCAACGGCCTCATTCTAGACAGGATCTGCTCAAAAAGGAAAGCTTGTTATTAGCATTGAATCAAGAATATTGCATTCAACGTTCATCTTCTCAAGTGCTATATAAACAAGGCTTCGAAGATTATAATGGCTAATGCTCTCCAAATCTCTACACGCACAAAGCTGAACCATAATCTTCATTCTACCAGTTTTGCTAAACCACAAACTCTGATACTCCATTACAGTTTAGCAATCTAGTTTCTAAGCTTAATTTGTGTATACATCACAGTTGTGATAAAGTTTTGTAGAAAACATCCACACACATTGTTTTATACCTTTGTAAGAAAGTGTTGCCTTGACAAACCGGGTTGTGGTTTGAATCAAGAAGGCTTTAGCAGTTGTTAAAGCAGTCTGTAATATTCAGTTGAATATAGTGAATTAAGACCTCGTTGGAGAGAGGCGAAATCACCTTGACAGGTGGACTGGAGTAGTTTGAGATCAAACGAACCAGGATAAAAATATCTTGTCAATTGCTTTAAGATTTCAGTTTTACAATTCAACCCCCCCTTCTTGTGTTTTTCACCCCTTCAATTGGCATCAGAGCGCCTGGTTCTGAGCTAAAACACTTAACCGTGTCAGTACAAGATCCAGCGTCAGAAAAACACAATGGCAGGAAACAATTCTCACTTCAGCAATGACAACAATGAGGATAGAGACAGATTCAGCGGCAAACCTCCAGTCTTTGATGGAGAAAACTTTGACTACTGGAAAGACAGAATTGAAAGCTTCTTTCTAGCACATGATGCTGATCTGTGGGATATGGTGACAGATGGATACACGCACCCTGTGAATGCAAGTGGTCAGAAGATTGATAGAAAATCAATGACTGATCAACAAAAGCGTGACTTCAAGAATCACCATAAGGCCAGAACCATCCTCCTCAGTGCCATCTCCTATACTGAGTATGAAAAGATCTCCAACAGAGACACAGCAAAGAACATCTTTGATTCTCTCAGAATGACGCATGAGGGCAACGTTCAAGTCAAAGAAACAAAAGCTCTGGCGCTCATTCAGAAGTATGAGGCGTTCAAAATGGAAGAATCTGAATCCATTGAAGCTGTGTTCTCTAGATTCCAGATTCTGGTAGCTGGTCTCAAAGTTCTGGACAAAGGATACTCTACTGCTGACCATGTCAAGAAAATAATCAGAAGTTTACCCAAGCAGTGGAGGCCTATGGTTACTGCTCTGAAGCTAGCTAAAGATCTCAACAAAATCACTCTGGAGGAACTTATAAGCTCCCTCAGAAGTCATGAGATAGAGCTAGAAGCTGACGAGCCTCAGAAGCAAGGTAAGCCTTTAGCATTAAAATCTAACAGAAAATCTGAGTCTAAAGTTTTGCAGGCAGTTGAAGAAACATCTGATGGATCCTCATCAGAAGAAGACGAACTTTCCCTTCTCTCCAGAAGAGTAAATCAACTGTGGAAGCAAAGACAAAGGAAGTTCAGGAATCCCAGAAGATCTGATCAGAACGAGTCTTCTTCCAGATACAGAAGGACAGATTCTTCCTCTGGATACAGAAGATCTGAAGGCTCCTCCAGTAGCAAGAAGCCAAATACCAAAGACATCATCTGCTATGAGTGCAATGAGCAAGGACACTACAAGAGTGACTGCCCAAAGCTTCAGAGGGAAAAGCCCAAAAATAAGTTTGGAAGAGAGAAGAAGAAAAGTCTCATGGCCACATGGGATGACTCTGACTCGTCTGAAGCTGACTCAGAATCAGATGATGAGAGGGCAAACATAGCTCTCATGGCAAACATTTCAGAAGATAGTGAAGCTTCTGAATCAGACTCAGAATCAGACACAGAAGAGGTATTTCCTAACTTCGCTGTTAATTTTACAAAGGTTGAACTTGCTGAAAGCCTTAATGAGATTCTGGAACGTTATCAGCAGATTAGAGCTAAATTCAGAGACCTGAAAAGGAATCTTGAATCTGACTCTAATAAGTCTGAGAGTCTCAAATTGGAAAATTCTGAGCTGAGAGATAAAATTTCAAAATTAGAAAACACTTTACAAAACTCTCAGAAGGAACCAATTTCTGAAACTCCCAGCAACGCTGATGAGATCATCAAGGAGTATGATCACAGTTTCCAGAAGTTCTTAGCTAAAAGCATAGATAGAAGCAGAATGGCTTCAATGATCTATGGAGTTAGCAGAAACGGCAGGAAAGGAATAGGATACCAAGGTAAGGTTCCTACACCTAAGAATGTCATGGACTTAACCATTAAACACACTCCTCTAAATTCACACTTTGTGTATGGTCACACACATGACATCAAATATACTAGCAGTAAGCACTCTGAAACCAAAATTCAACCAGAGTTTTGGTAAAACTAACAAATCAGGACCCAAGAAAATCTGGGTACCTAAGGATAAAATAATACATGTTGCAGATATCTTTAGCAGCAAGTCAGAAACACCAGTCATGGTACCTGGACTCTGGCTGCTCACGACACATGACGGGAAGAAGGCATATGTTCCAAAGCCTGGAACTTAAGCCTGGAGGCCACGTTGGCTTTGGAGGCAATCAGAGGGGAAAGATAATTGGCTCTGGAACTGTAGGTAATGGAAATCTTCCCTCTATTAATAATGTTCTGCTAGTAGATGGATTGATGCATAATCTGTTATCCATAAGTCAATTAAGTAATAACGGTTATGATATAATCTTTAATCAAAAATCATGTAAAGCTGTTAGTCAGAAAGATGGGACTATCCTGTTTAATGGTAAGAGGAAAAACAACATTTACAAAATCAAACTTTCTGAACTAAAGAGTCAGAATGTAAAATGCCTTCTGTCTGTTAACAATGAGCAGTGGATCTGGCACAGAAGATTGGGGCATGTTAGTATGAGAAGAATATCTCAGATTAACAAACTCAATCTGGTCAGAGGACTTCCTAATTTGAAGTTCAATTCATATGCTCTGTGTGAAGCATGTCAGAAAGGCAAATTTGCAAAACCTTCTTTTAAATCCAAAAATGTTGTTTCCACCTCTAAGCCATTAGAACTTCTGCACATTGACTTATTTGGACCAGTTAAAACTGCGTCAGTCAGTGGTAAGAAGTATGGGTTAGTAATCGTAGATGACTATAGCAGATGGACATGGGTAAAGTTCTTAAGACACAAGGACGAGTCACACTCTGTGTTTGTTACCTTCTGTAACCAAGTTCAGAATGAAAAAGATCTTAGAATCGTTAAAGTCAGAAGTGATCATGGTGGAGAATTTGAAAATAAAGATTTTGAGTCATTCTTTAATGACAAAGGCATTCTGCATGATTTCTCTTGTCCTAGAACTCCCCAACAAAATGGAGTTGTAGAACGAAAGAACAGAACATTGCAAGAAATGGCCAGAACCATGATCAATGAGACAAACGTTGCTAAGACTTTCTGGGCAGAGGCAATAAACACAGCGTGCTACATTCAGAATAGAATCTCAATAAGACCTATTCTGGAAAAGACTCCATATGAATTGTGGAAGAACAGAAAGCCCAACATTTCATATTTTCATCCATTTGGATGTACTTGCTTTATATTGAATACAAAGAATTATTTGAACAAGTTTGACTCTAAGGCACAGAAGTGTATTATGTTAGGATACTCTGAACGCTCAAAAGGGTACAGAGTATACAATACAGAAACACAGATTGTGGAAGAATCAATCAGTGTTCGTTTTGATGATAAGCTTGACTCTGAAAAGTCAAAGCAGAATGAAATTTTTGCAGGTATAGAAATTGAATTTGCAGGTTCTGAAGACAAGTCATCAGAAGCTCTCAACACAGACATTCCTTCAACATCTGAAAGGAGCACTGCTAGAAATCCTTCAACAGCTGCTGATCAACCTCAGAAGAGATTACCCAGAAGCAGCTTGGATCACCCAGAAGAGACTATCCTAGGAAGAAAGGAAGATCCAATCAGAACAAGAGCAAGCTTCAGAAACTCTGAAGAAACCCTTATGGGACTTGTGTCTCTGATTGAACCTTCTTCTATTGATGAAGCACTTCTGGATAATGACTGGATTCTGGCAATGCAAGAAGAGCTGAATCAATTCACCAGAAACGATGTATGGGATCTCGTTCCCAGACCAAAAGGATTCAACGTCATTGGAACAAGATGGGTGTTCAGAAACAAGCTAAATGAACAAGGTGAAGTCATCAGAAACAAGGCACGACTGGTTGCACAAGGTTATAGTCAGCAAGAGGGGATAGACTATACAGAAACCTTTGCCCCAGTCGCCAGGTTAGAATCTATCAGACTTTTAATTTCATTTGCTGTTAATAGAGGCATCACTCTGTATCAGATGGATGTCAAAAGTGCATTCTTAAATGGTTATATAGAAGAAGAAGTTTATGTTCACCAACCCCCAGGTTTTGAAAATACAAAACATCCAGAACATGTTTTCAAACTAAAGAAGTCATTGTATGGTCTGAAACAAGCTCCCAGAGCTTGGTATGAAAGGCTAAGCAACTTTCTGCTTGAAAATGAATTTACCAGAGGGAAAGTGGACACTACTCTATTCTGTAAAACAGTTAAGAGTGACATCTTAGTCTGTCAAATTTATGTTGATGATATTATTTTTGGTTCTACTAATCCTTCTCTTGGAAGAAAATTTGCTAAGTGTATGCAGGCAGAATTTGAGATGAGCCTCATGGGGGAACTGAAATTCTTTCTAGGAATTCAGATCAATCAAACTCCAGAAGGAACTTACATTCATCAGAGCAAATACATCAGAGATCTTCTGAAGAAATTTGACCTCTCAGAATGTAAGCCATCAAAGATTCCAATGCATCCCACGTGCATTCTGGAAAGAGAAGAGGTAAGCAAAAGTGTAGAACAAAAAGTCTACAAAGGTATGATTGGTTCTCTCCTCTATCTGACTGCTTCAAGACCTGACATATTATTCAGTGTTTGCATCTGTGCTAGATTCCAATCAGATCCTAGAGAATCTCACTTAACAGCTGTTAAGCGAATTTTCAAGTATCTGAAAGGTACTACTAATCTGGGTTTGTTTTATAGAAAATCTAGTGATTACAGCTTAGTAGGCTACTGTGATGCTGACTTTGCTGGAGACAGAGTGGAACGTAAAAGTACTTCTGGAAGCTGCCAGTTTCTGGGAGAAAATCTGATCTCTTGGTCCAGCAAAAGGTAATCAATAATTGCTCTGTCAACAGCAGAAGCTGAGTACATAGCAGCAGCAGGATGTAGCACACAAATGCTCTGGATGAAAAGTCAGCTTGAAGACTTCCAGATTTTTGAGAGTAACATTCCTATACTTTGTGATAATACTTCTGCTATTTGCTTAAGTAAGAATCCTATTTTACATTCTAGAGCTAAGCATATAGAAATAAAGCATCATTTCATTAGGGACTATATTCAGAAAGGTATTTTGAACTTAAAATTTATAGATACAGACCATCAATGGGCTGATATCTTTACTAAACCCCTTTCAGAAGATAGGTTTAATTTCATTCTGAAACATCTTAGCATGAAAGTATGCCCAGAATGAAAATGTCTTAATTCCATATATTTATCTTCAGAATGTAATTATTCTACTGTGAACTTCTGATCAATCCTCTTTCAGAAAGATAGAACATGCAGATTGTATCAGATGCAAGTCTAAAGATCTGAGAGTCTAATCTCAAAGACAGACGTGCTGATCACTACATCAAACAAGTGTCATCCAATCATCAGCATATCTCTGAAGCAGAACGCGTGCACGCTTCTGAGAAGGCAAAGCGCTGATTGGGTGCATTGAGACACATGTCTGGTAACCGTTTTTAAGTATCTTTCTCAAATCCCCCAAAATCAGCAAGCATTTAATGAAAAGTAATCATTCTTTTAAATGGCAATCATGATTTTTTTTTCTCTCTCTTAAAAACGTTTAACTTTTCAAAATAATTTTGAAAACTCTATTTAAGCACATTAATCCTTCATTCTTATTCTTTATGCTTTCTCACAATCACTCAAGCATTTTCTGCATATTTCTGAGTTCTTGCAAACCTCTTTCTCAATACATTCTCAAAGCTTTTTTAGTGTGAACAATGGCATCCTCCAGCATTTCTGCAGGCAATCAGAAGAAAGCAACTTCTGAGCAGTATCAGGTGCCACTCAGAACTCTCCTCACTCCGGTGAAGAACCTTGAAGTGCTTTCTGAGTTAATCATTGACTTTGAAAGCTTGAAGGAAAATGGATTTGACCTAACTGAAGAAATTAGGGCTCAAAAGTGGGAAAGGTACTTCGATAGGTTGGTTGGACCAACATTCCCAGCGCTAGTCAAGGAATTTTGGATTCACGCCAAGGTTTCAAAACATCTAGTCATTTCTTCTGTTATGGGAAAGAAGATCGTGATTTCTGAAGATCTTATTGCAAGGCTAATCGGTCAAAGTGGTGGGGGAGTCCGTTGTGTGGACATGGCTGAAAGATGCCCTGATATAGGTGTGGTAGCTAACAGGATTTTCACTCTTGGAATGCCCAGCAGCAAAATTAAGGATCTGAAGGATCACTGCAGAGTATGGGCTAAGATTGTTCTGGGATGCTTCAACCACAGGAAACCAACAAGTTCTCCTGATTATATAAACGTGGATCAGCAGTTTCTGATCTACTTTATTGATCAGAGGGTAAAGATCAATCTGGCACACTTCCTGTTCAACCATCTCAAGACCAGTGTGAAAGAGACAAGAGAAGAAGAAAGAACCAAGAGGGATTGGATACCTTTTGGAAGGCTCATATCAGATATTCTGACAGAGAATAGACTGATTGAACATCTGATTGAAGCTCAGGAGCTGAGCACTATTGAACCAACCATTGGGAAGCCTCTGAACGCAAAGAATCTGAAAAAGATGAAGCTGATAGAAAATATTCAGAAGGAACCCAGAGCTACTTCAACTGCTGATATCTCCAGCAGAAGAGTGCCTCTGAGTGATTTTCCGGTATTTTCTGAAATGGAATCCAAACCAGAGATGTTTCTCAGGTACCCAGATGCGTACAAGGCAGAAGATACAGGTTCAAAGCTGAAGATCAAAGATCTGAGTCAACCCCAACCAGAAGTGACTCAGAAGAAGACAAAGAAGAGGAAAGCGCCATCAGAAGGATCATCTCATCAGACTCCAAAGAAAAGAGGTATTTCATCTGCTGCCCCTATTTTAATTTCATCTACTATTCCAACATCTGCTGCCCCTTCTCAAACCTCTCACAGAATATCCATCCCAATCCCTACTATTGATGAAACCATACCAGAAGACCCTTCTGAGGCCTTACTACTCAGAAGACCCAGAACCAAACTCCCCAAACAACCAACAGTTTCAACAACTCCAGCACTTGACCGAGTGCTAGCTGATATTGAGCGTGAACATGCTTCTGCTCAACCACACTCTGAACCACTAAACATTCCTCCTCCACAACCAGAACAACAATAACAACCAGAACCAGAACCACAACAACAACCACTCTCAGAAGAACCTCTGATCCCTGAGCAATCAGAGATTACTCCTCCCTCTCCCCAACCAGAAATAAATCCACCTTCACCACAAACAGAGTTTCACCACTATGAAACCCCTTCTCCTCATCATTCTGACCCTCACTTACCTCAACCATCACCGTTGGCAATCCAGTTGCCATGTGGAACCACTGTTTTCAGGCCCCAGTTGCCATCCTCATTAGAATCGACACCTCCAAAAACTCCAACCACTCCAATAGAAATATCTGACTCTGATACCCCTCCTCCAAAACAAACTGCCTCTCAGAAAACCGCTGAAAACCCCAGCAGAACTTTCATTGACTTAACCAGTCTTGAACGTCTTACTGATTTAAGACACAAAATTGCCATCCCAAAACCAAAGCAACCAGATGTTGGCTCTGGTATTTTGAATTTTGAAACAGGTGTGCTGCAATGGATTGCTTCTTTGAAGCAAATTTGCCCTGGGATGATTGACCCAGCTGCTTCTGATCAGCTCTGGTCACAGTTCAGACTATGGGTACGTGCTGAAGCCCTCAAGTTGCAGGATGTCAACTATGAGCAGGCACAACAGAACTTCAGCAAGCTGCTGAAGGAAGTTGAAAGTCAGCTACCTCAGGAAGTTGTGCTCCCTCTGGACTCTGAATCTTGGTCTGAGAAACAGCAAGCTGCTAAGGTGCAACCATCAGAAGAAGACAAGATCATTCAGGCTGAAGAAAATCCAGCAGAAGATGTCGCTGAAAGTTCTGAGAAGCCTCCTCCTTCTGATGCTTCTCAAGCTGCCTTGGACAGGCAGACTCTGGAAGAATTAAGGCTGAATGACTTGCGTCTACAGCAGCGGATGGAAGAGAATGATCAGAAGATGAAAGCAAGAATGGATGTGCAAGACAGCAAGATTGACTCTGTTGTCAGCATGGTGCAGAAACAGAATGAAACTTCTGAAAAGATTCAAGCAATGCTGGAAAGCCTGTTCACACGCATGCCTCCTCAACCTTAAATCTTTTTCATGCATGACATTTTTTTCATGTTTTTCTGATTTTCTGATGTACTGTTTTGTTTATGTTTTGTAATGTTTGCTCTGATTCTGAACTATTAATATGATTAGTTTTTCTGATCAAATTGTTTTAGCACATCACCAACACTTTTTGATTGCTGACAAAAAGGGGGAGAACAAGAAAATGATATTTAAATCAATAACGGGCTAACTAGACAGAAACTCTCAAACATTCTAACTCTATTACTTGAAATGTTTTTCTGTTTTGTTTAAAGTCTACAGGCACAAGGAAGCTCCTGGATACTCTGAAGACTAGAAGCTCTGATCAAAATGTAGAAGCTCTGATCAATGTTGCTCTGATCAATATGAAGTTCTGATCGTCCTAATACTCTGATCCAAAGCAAAACTCTGACAAGAAAAGCTCTGAAGCTCTGCTCTCTGATAAGTCAAAGACTCTAATAATCTGATGTTCAAAGAAAGAAAAAGATCTGATCCTGAAGAACACGTATATCAAAGGGAAGTAATAAACTCAGGGGGAGTATCTCTTAACTCTGACTTCTCCGTACTTCTTGCTCTGATACATTTTCCAGATACCTTTTCACGTTATTTTTCATTTAAAATATCTAGTTTTTGTCATCATCAAAAAGGGGGAGATTGTTAGAACAATGTTTGAATCTACTACCCTATATTTAAGTTTTGATGATAACAAAGTGAAAAGATATAGTATTTAAATGTTTCATGTTTGAACTATCTGCTGCCTAAAATTATTATGCTCTGACTTGCAGATACTCTGATTGATATAAGCAAGATCACGTTTATTCAGCATCAGAATTTGATTTCATACACCAGCATCAGAAGTTGCTACATCAGAACGTCAAGATCAGATGATCAACTCACGCACATGCTGAAGCTTGATGAACAAGACTGCGCTCAAACACTCTGATACAGAAACACAATAGTTCATCAGCAGCGAAGCAGAATCAGAATGAGCTAAGCCAGAACGTGCATTGAAGAAGCAACTGTACTGTGCATTGAAAGCTAATTAATTCCAACGGCCTCATTCTAGACAGGATCTGCTCAAAAAGGAAAGCTTGTTATTAGCATTGAATCAAGAATATTGCATTCAACGTTCATCTTCTCAAGTGCTATATAAACAAGGCTTCGAAGATTATAATGGCTAATGCTCTCCAAATCTCTACACGCACAAAGCTGAACCATAATCTTCATTCTACCAGTTTTGCTAAACCACAAACTCTGATACTCCATTACAGTTTAGCAATCTAGTTTCTAAGCTTAATTTGTGTATACATCACAGTTGTGATAAAGTTTTGTAGAAAACATCCACACACATTGTTTTATACCTTTGTAAGAAAGTGTTGCCTTGACAAACCGGGTTGTGGTTTGAATCAAGAAGGCTTTAGCAGTTGTTAAAGCAGTCTGTAATATTCAGTTGAATATAGTGAATTAAGACCTCGTTGGAGAGAGGCGAAATCACCTTGACAGGTGGACTGGAGTAGTTTGAGATCAAACGAACCAGGATAAAAATATCTTGTCAATTGCTTTAAGATTTCAGTTTTACAATTCAACCCCCCCTTCTTGTGTTTTTCACCCCTTCAGTCGCTTCTTAAGGATCGGGGCGACCATTCCTCTCGTCTTCAGAGTTTTTCACTTGCAACGCCAGTCTCGAGGAGGCAGGCATAGTTGGGTTTCCCTGAAACAATCGAAGAGGCTGTTCAGGATGTACATGGATTCGGTCCGGGGTTTCAAGGATAAATGGTATGTCGTGCGGCCGGTCACCCAAACTGCTCTGGATTCTATATATGAAGAGGAGACCGCAGTGGCCGACGAGAACGGGGAGCCTCTTATGGACGATGAGGGGCGCCCGGTGTTGGGGCGTGTATCCAAGTTCCCGTTGCATTGGTGCTCGCGCCATTACGAGCATGGTACCGGGCACTACCATACGCCCGCGGGAGGGATGAGTGTCGAGGATGAGGAAGCCTACGGTACCCTTTGCAAGTATGTCGACAACTTCTTCCCTGCCCGATGGGTCACGAGGGAGGGGAAAGACATTCTTGACGAGGAAGGTTACCCGACCTTTGAGGCCCGTCCTATAGATACCAAGGCGCTTGTCGAGTGCCAGTCCTACAGGCAGGCCGTGGTCCTACTAGGTTGCTTTTTGTCTTATAGTTTTGTTCTAGTTTCTTTGTTTGTTACTTGCTCATAACTAACCCGGGTTTTCTTCTTTGCAGGCAATATGTCCGGACGAAGGGAAAGGCTTTTAAAACTAACTCAGGACAAGAAAGTAAATAGAAGTTGGTGCGAGCTCCACATGCAACGAGGATGGGCCTGCCGACCAGTTCAGGTGATGCTTCTAGCGGGTCCCCGGACTCCCTGACGTCGAGCAGCCCCCTGAGCTGATAACGAGGAAGAGAAACCGGGTAGAGAACTAGTCGGAAGTCGGCGACGAGTCTGTCGCGGTGAGGGCCTTTGGCTTGCCCCCATGCTTTAAAGAGGAAGGCTTCTTCGAGGGGTTTCCCTTGACAGTGAGTGCCGAGGAGGCTGAGACCATCAGGCGGCTAAACAAAGAGAGTCGGAGAAAACATCTGGCCGCCAGTATGGTCGGGATGGTTAAGATAGCCGAGATGGTCGTTGTCCTTGCTGAGGAGGGGTCGGACTCCTCTGACCGCGTCAGGGAACTGGAGCTGGAGAAAGCTGCCCTCGCTGCCGGCTCTCGTAAGTTGAAGGCTGCTCTGGAGCAATCTGAGGAGATGTTCCACGAGCAAGCCGAGCTGCTGGCCGTGGAGAAGGAAAACTCAGGGAAGATTGCAGAGGAGAGGGACTATTTTCGACTGGACCGGGAACGTTTGAAGGCTGACAACAAGCGTCTGTCTAAAGAAGTCGAGGATCTGAAGGCCACCATGCTTCCCGCTGAAGATGAGTCGGAGGAGACAGCCCCCTTGCGGAGTCGCTCGGATCTGGTCGCGCGCATCCATCTCCTCAAAATAGACTGTGTTGGTGCTTTAGCAGATGGTTTTGAGGTCGCAGTTAGCCAGCTCTCCTTATTGAATCCGGGCATGAATACCGAAGGAGTGGGTTTCATGTCCCAGATCATCGACGGCCAGGTCGTGCCCCCTCCTGAGTCTCCTGTCGTGGATGCTGGTAGCCCCAGGGAAGTCTAGCCATGGAATTCTGGTCGGGCCTGCGCGCCTGTTTATTGGTAGTTGTTTTGGGGCCTGCGTGCCCGTGCATATTTTTAGGGCCTGCGTGCCCGTACAAATTTCTATCGGGCATCGTGCCATAGCCTCTGAACATCGCCGGCCTTCTTGGTCGGTTTATTTTTATTTGTTTTTTTCTTACGAGCTTTTAAATGGGTGTTTATTTCGACCTTTAATATTTGCTCGTGTCTAAGTTTTTATATTTGTGATGAAATTTGCCTAAGTTATGTCCCCGAGTCTCGCTTGTGCTCGGCTGTTACTTTGTGGCGAAATTTGCCTAAGTTATTTCCTCGGGGCATGCTTGTGCTCGGCTTGTTATTTTGTGGCGAAATTTGCCTAAGTTATGTCCCCGAGTCTCGCTTGTGCTCAGCTGTTACTTTGTGGCGAAATTTGCCTAAGTTACATCCTCGAGTGGAGATTCTTTCGACCCATTTGGTGGTCCGACGTACTTCGAAAATGCGTCAGGCGTGCGGAGTAAAGCCGCTTGCTCGGGCGTATGACCCATATCGGGGTCGCTTGCCCGTGGCGTGAACTGCCCATCGCGAGCTGGGTGTTCTGCCATGTGGGTACTTCGATAGTGGAGCTCGATTGAGGTGTCCATGTCGGGCACTATCGTTCGTGCTCGTTTGGCTGAACGGCGTTATGTCGTTTGGGCGTAGATTGGGCCCGTACCTTGGCCTATCTACATGGTCGAGACATTTCTCTCCGTTGACTGGATGTGGGTGTTCGACGACGAGAGTCCTTAGTGTTAAGGTTTTTTAACTATAGTACTGCTTTAGTTTAGCAGCTTTCCAGGGTCGTGGCATGGTTCTTCGTCTAGTTGCTCGAGGTAGTATGCCCCGGTACCTGTGGTGCCGTGGATGTGGTAAGGCCCTTCCCAGTTTGCGGCCAATTTCCCTTCGCGGGAGTCTTTCTGGTTTCTTCGTAATACCAGGATGCCGATCTCGAACTCGCGTTTAATGACCTTGTCGTTGTGACGCAGGGCCACTCGTTGTTTTAGGGTGGCCTCGCACAGGGCTGCCCCCGATCGAATTTCCTCGACTAGGTCGAGTTCGTCCCTGAGTGCTTCGTCGTTCATTTCTTCATCGAGGGGAATTCCGGTTCGCCTGGAGGTTTCCCTGATTTCTACTGGGATGACGGCTTCGGTTCTGTATGTTAGTCGAAAGGGGGTCTCGCCCGTCATCGAATGGGGCATGGTGCGGTACGCCCACAAAACACTGTGCAGCTCCTCGACCCAGCCTCTTTTAGCTTCGCCGAG
This sequence comes from Vicia faba, assembly GCA_948472305.1. Classification (NCBI taxonomy): domain Eukaryota; kingdom Viridiplantae; phylum Streptophyta; class Magnoliopsida; order Fabales; family Fabaceae; genus Vicia; species Vicia faba. The sequence continues at coordinate 470,917,763 of OX451735.1, forward strand.
CCGGCACTTGAGTCCTCGGAGGATGACTCTATTAGCGGCCTCGGCTTCCCCGTTGGTTTGAGGGTGCTCGATCGAGGTGAAGTGTTGTTTTGTTCCCAGTTTGGTGACGAAGTCTTGGAATCCGTGGTCGGTGAATTGGGTGTCATTGTCGGTGACCAGTGCTCTCAGGATCCTGAATCTGGCGAGGATGTTTATTTTGTAGAAATGGAGGATGTTGTGCGAGGCGATCTTCGCGAGAGCCTCAGCCTCTATCCATTTTGTGAAGTAATCCACGACCACAATTAGGAACTTGTTTTGGTAAGTTCCTTACACGAAGGGTCCGAGGATATCCATCCCCCACCGTGCAAACGGCCACGGGGATGACAGTATGCTCAGCTCGTGAGGGGGAGCGAGGTGCATGTCGGCGTGCCTCTGGCACTTGTCACACTTCTTAACGTGTTCCTTGGCGTCTTACTGCATCGTCGGCCAATAGTACCCTGCTCGAAGGGCTTTCCTTGCCAGGGACCTACCGCCCATGTGCTGGGTGTTAATCCCTTCGTGTATCTCCCGTAATACCTCAGGGACTGTGGATTCGTCGATGCATTTCAGGAGGGGAATGGAGAATCCCCTGCGGTATAGTTTGTGCTCGAGCGCTACGTAGGAGCATGCTCGTCGCTTTGTGATGGTCGCTTCTGTCTGGTCCGAGGGGAGTTCGCCCTTTGTCAGAAAATTGTACACCGGGGTCATCCAGGACGAGGCGTCTCCTATGGCGTGTACCTCGACTGGTGTCGAGGACCTTTCGATGCTCGGGCGTGACAGGGATTCTTGTATGACGGATTTGTTTCCGCCCTTCTTTCTCGTGCTCGCGAGTTTGGACAATATGTTTGCCCTTGTGATTTGCTCGCGCGGGACGTGTGATATTTCTGCTCGCTCAAACTTTGTCATGTGTTTTTTGACTAAGTTTAAGTATTCGACGAGGCTGTCGTTTTTGGCTTGGTAACTCCCTTGGACTTGGGAAGCAACGAGTTGTGAGTCCGTGAAGATTTGTATCTCGCGGGCTCCCAGGTCCTCGGCTAGCCTTAGTCTTGCGAGCAGGGGCTCGTACTCTGCTTGGTTATTCGATGTCGGGAAGGAGAGGGTTAACGAGTGTTCGATCACTACGCCTTCCTCATTTTCCAAGAGGATCCCCGCGCCGCTTCCGGACGAGCTGGAGGCTCCATCGACGAAGATGGTCCATTTGTGTTCTTTCCCTGCGGGCGGGTCGTGAGCGGTCATTTCCACGACGAAGTCGGCCAGGGCTTGTGCTTTCAGAGCTTTCCTGCTCTCGTATTGAATGTCGAATTCAGAGAGCTCTAAGGACCATTTCAACATTCGGCCTGCCATGTCAGGTCAACCTAAGAGTTGTTTCACCGGTTGGTCGGTTCGCACGATGACCATGTGGGCCAGAAAATAGTGTCTGAGTCTCCTCGCTGCATTGACGAGGGCTAGAGCCACTTTTTCTATCTGTTGGTACCTGCTTTCGGGTCCTTGTAGGGCTTTGCTCGTGAAATAAATGGGTTTCTGCCCGTCGGTGGTCTCGCAGATGAGAGTCGCGCTGATGGCTTCGTTCGAGACGGCCAAGTATAGGAATAATGGCTCCCCATCGACTGGTCGAGATAGCACGGGTGGTTGGGATAGACTTTGTTTTAGGTGGCGTAGTGCCCGTTCGCATTCCTCGGTCCATTCGAAGGCTGCTTCTTTGTGAAGGAGTCTGAAGAAGGGGAGGGCGTGTTGAGCGGATCTTGCGACGAAGCGGGACAATGACGTGAGCATGTCGTTCATGACTTGTATTGATTTCTTTGACGTTGGTGTCGGGAGGTCGGAGAATGCTCGACATTTGTCGGGATTGGATTCGATTCCTCGTTCTGTCAGGTAGAAACCGAGAAATTTCCCCGCCTTGACTCCGAACGTGCATTTTTCGGGGTTGAATCTCATCTTACATTGTCTTGCTTGGGCGAAGACTGCCTTGAGGTGTGCTGCATGATCGGTGTCTGCTCGGGATTTGACGATCATGTCGTCCATGTAGACCTCGAGCATGTCTCTGATCTGCTTGTGGAACACCCTGTTCATCATACGTTGGTAAGTTGCCCCGACGTTTTTTAGTCCAAAGGGCATTACGTTGTAGTAATAATTGCCCGAGCTGGTCATGAAGGCAGTGCAATGTTTGTCGCCCATGGCCATTGGGATTTGGTTATAGCCTGAATAGGCATCCATGAACGACAATGTCTGGTAAAGGGAAAGCATCCTTCGGGCACGCCCGGTTGAGATCGGTATAGTTAACACACATCCGCCATTTTCTATTATTATTTTTAACTAGTACAACGTTTGACAGCCAGGTTGAATACCGGGCTTTAGAAATAAAATTCGCCTCTAGCAGGTCTTTTACAGCTTTTTCAGCAGCCTCCGTTTTCTCCGGAGACTGCCTACGCCTATGTTGTACTACGGCCTTGGCAGCATGATCTATGGCGAGACGGTGACAGGCAACCTCAGGGTCGAGTCCGGGCATCTCCGTGGCGCTCCAAGCGAATAGGTCAGCATTCTCGCGCAAGCAGGCTTTGATCTGCTTCCTTTCCAAGTCGGGGAGGTCGATGCCAATTTTCACTCCTTTGCTTGGGTCTGTGCCGAGGGGGACTAGCTCGAAGTCCCCGTCTGGGATTGGTCAGAGGGGGATTTGCTCGCCGTTGGGAGGTTCGTCCTAATCGAAACGAGCATCCAGAGCTATGGAGTCGACCTTCGGGGGAGCTCTTTGGTCTTCCTCTTTGGTGGGCTTTGGCTTATCGGGTTCCTGTCTCGTCGTCACCGGTCTCTTGGCGGGCCTTGTCCCGGTGTCGACAGTGTCGCATCCTTTAGATGCGGCATTGAAACACCTTTGGCAGCGGCTAGGTCCCCCTGGATGGTAGCTACCTGTGCCCTCTTGGTGTAGAACTTCATCTTCAAATGGACGGTGGAGGGTACCGCGGTAAGTTCTGCCAGTGTTGGTCTTCCCAGGATGCAGTTGTAGAGGGACGGGCAGTCGATGACGAGGAAGCGTACTTTAACTTGCCTCATCGCCGTGCCCTCGCCGAAGGTAACTATGAGCTCGACATACCCCCAAGGCTTGGAGGTCGAGCCGTTGAAGCCCTGTAAGTCCGACCCTACATATGGCGAGAGGTGCGAGTCGTCTAGTTGCAGAGTCCAGAATAACTGATTGTACATCACGTCAACGGAACTTCCTTCGTCGACGAGGATGCGGTGCACATCAAAGTTAGCCATTCTCGCTCTTATTAGTAGAGGAATGACTGCGTTGGGGGCTCCTCCAGGGAGCTCTTCGAGGTAAAAGGTGATGGGCTCCGACCTACCTTTTACCCTTTCAAAGGTCACTGTTTGCGGAGGTGCCGCGTCGACCAGTTCATCCAACTTTCTTTTAGCCGAATTGATAGTTAGGTCGCTGAATCCCCTACCATTGATGACCATGGCGGAGGGAAAGTATTCCCACCTACTGTGTGTCGTGAGCGGCTCCTGCAGGTGTTCGGGGACGTAGAAGTCCTCCGATCTGGTGACGGAGAAGGCGGTCTGGACGGGGACCGACTCGTCAGATGGTCGGGCGTCTTCCTCTGGTTCTCTTGTCTCCCGGGCGTCATGATGGGGAGCGTCGTTTCGCCGGTATTGGGCGAGCCTCCCTCCCTTGATGAGGGTTTCGATGGCATCCTTGAGGTGGACGCAGTCTTCAGTCAGATGACCATGGCTCCTATGGTACTGACAATACTTGCTCTTGTCTGCTCCGGACTTGGTGGGGGCAAGTCGGGAGCGTTTGACGCCGCCGTCTTTAAAATCCGTGTTGGCACACTCTGCCAAAATGTGCTCGCGGGAAGCTGTGAGTGGAGTGTATTCAGTAAAACGCCCCGAGGGTCCTCTTTGCTCTCAGACTTCTCGGGGTATGTCCTCTTTTCTTTTCTCCTAGGCCCGTCGAGGAGGGGCGGCTTCCTTGCGTGGGTTGCTGCTGGATCCGCGAGTTCTGGGGTCCCGGGCTCTATTGGTCGCCTCCCTTTCCTCGTAATCCATGTATTCCCGAGCTTTTTCAAGGAGGGCATCGAACGTTCGGGGCGGCTCGATGCCTACTGCCTTTCTGAATTCTATGTCGGGGAGGAGCCACCTCTCCAGCAAATACCTTTTCATGTGGTCCGCGCAGGGGACCTGTATGGCTTCGCAATTGAAGCGATTAATAAACTCTCTCAAGGTTTCATCCTGTCTCTGGATGATGGCCTCGAGAGCTGCCTCGGTCTTTGGGTGTCGCCGAGACGCAGTGAACGAACTTATAAATTGGTTCTTCAGGTTTTGCCACGAGGTGATTGATCCCGGAGCGAGGCCTTTATACCAATCTATTGCTGCCTTTTTTAGGGTCGTGGGGAACAGCCGGCATTTGATGGGTCCCCCGACGTTGTGGTAGTGCAGCATAGCCTCGAACCCGTCTATGTGGTCGACCGGATCCGCGACTCCGTCGTATTCCTTCAGATGTGGAGGCTTCTCCATGCCCAGGGGAATGGGCGCCTCCATGATGGCTTGTGACAGGGGACCGTGGGGTTCGTCCTCGTCACTTCGCTCCGGGGACAGGGATGGGGACCTGTAATATTGTCGTGCCTGACGGTCCTGGTCGTGCGGAGCATCCCTCGAGCGTGGTGCTCGTTGGTTGATTCTTCCGTGCCCGTCTTCAGAGTGTCTTCTTTCTTGCCGTATGGGGGTGTGGCCGCGTCCCCCAACTTCAATGACGGGTTGCCTCTCCAAAGGGGCTCGTCTCCCCAAGGGTCGGGGTGAGGGCTTCGGGAGGTGTCTCTGTATCGTCTCTGTGGGGGAGACGGGAGATGTACCTCTGTTACTCGAGGAGGTGGAGTCTGGGGCCTCCTGTGTCTCCTCGCGGGTCTTAGATCGTCTTCTAGTGCCCTCAATATTTCCCCCTGGGCGAAGATGAGGTAATTCGTCTGATTGATCGCCGCGAATAGTGCGCGGGTTGTGGCATCTGCCCCGGCAGGGACAGGGACTTCCTGAAATTGGGCAGCTCGATGGCTTGTGGGGTCTGCGTTATCTTCTTCGAGCGGCGGAGGGACTGAAGAAGATGAGGCAGTAACTCCGTCGCGGTGGACTGAGGGCCCGGGGTTGGTGCCCCCGGGGAGTGTGTTATGACCGGGGTTACCGGTGTTGTCGGGGAGTCCATTTTTATCTGCGAGGCCGTTGTTGGTGTCGACGACGCGGATGTTTTGGTCATCCCGAACTTGGTCAGCCATGACAGTAGGAAGTGATATTGAGCTTTGGTCTTCGAGGTTTTGCAAGACGGGGAAGCTAGTTTCCCACAAACGGCGCCACTGATCTTACCTGATCAGACTTGGACCGTCACGACTGGCTCCAAGCAGAAGTTGAGTGAGATGGGGGGGGGTACCTGCAAGGCACTCCGGTGCTAAAATGAGTGACGAAATGAGCAGGCAAAAAAGCGTATGTATGGGTAAGAGATGAATACCTGACCCTCTAGGAATATAGGGTATTTATAGCCCCCAGCGCAGGGCCAAGGTCCCCTCATTGGGCCGACCAGAACTGGCCCAATAAAGGAACTGCCAGGTTCTACGTGTGTAGTGGGGACCCGCACATGGTCTCCTTCCTGGTGATGCTCTGCGAGAAATGAGGAGGGACGAAGACGTGGTCTTTCCGAAGTTCAGGTGATTTGATAACGGTCAGAATCTGCCCTACGAGGAGGGTGCTCGAGCTGGAGTTCCCGTGGTCGGGGACACCATGTTCGCGGGCAACGGCGAGCACGACTGCAGTCGGTGGTCGGGCGCGCTGGCGGGAATCCTCGGGAGCGCGCTCATCGAGGAGTTGCTTGGATTGGGCCTTCATTTTTGCTTTTGGGTCAGGGCGGGCCCAGTCCAGAACAAGTATATTTTCTGAATTTAGTTAAATTTTAGGTTGAATTTGGTTAAATTATAATATTGTAATTTTCATTGAATTTGGTTGAATATGATTTTATTTAATTTATAAAAACAGAATAATATAAATTTAAATTTTAGTTTATTAAATTTATTATATTAAGTATATTAATTTATACATTTTTATATATTTAGTTTTATTTTTGATAATTTGATTTATAATATTATATTTAATAAATAAATTATAATATTTAATTTATAAATTTAATGAAACAGAAAATAATATTAATTATTATATCAGAATTAATATATTTAAAACAGAAAATAAATTTATTTTTAAAAAAAAATAAGTTGCGACGTGTTTTCTACGTCACTAATCAGTGACATGAAAAACACGCCGCAACACACAACGTAAAAGTAAATATAAAACCTTCTTTGATCTCTGTTTTGCTCTGACTTCCTTTGACCCTATAAAGTTTGTTGCGGCGTGAATTTCACGTGGCAACGTTGTGACATGTTTTCCACGCCGCAACAACATTGCCACGCGCTCTCCATCGACGTGTTTCTTCAGGTGGCAAAAATAAAGTTGTGACGTGATTTTGGTGTTAGCGACGTGGGATTCACGTGGCAAAACACAACTTATTTTGTAGTGTTTATTTAATATAATAAATTATAATTTAAATAATAAATTAAATTAACAATTTTTTAATCTAACTTAATAATATTTTTATATATCATTAATTAATTTTTAAATGAGTGCACGATTATAATTGAGCATATATTTGAGTATGGTAAATGTGATTTTTTTAAACATAGAGATTCAAAGTTATTAATCAGAACATAAAGTTACTTATCGAAATTTTGAATATTAATAGAAATATGAATTTATTAATTAAAATATTAAATATTAATGAAAATATGAAGTTATTGATTAAACTATTGATTATTAACAAAAAAACATGAAGTTATTAATCAAAATATTGAATATTAACGGAAATATGAAGTTACTGATCAAAATATTGAGTATTAACGAGAACATGAAGTTACTAATTAAAATATTGAATATTAACTGAAACTTGAAGTTATTGATCAAACTGTTGAATATTAACAGAAACATGAAGTTATTAATCAAAATATTAAATATTAACGAAAATATAAAGTTACTGATCAAAATATTGAATATTAACAGAAATATCAAATTACTGATCAAAATATTTAATATTAACATAAACATGAAATTACTAATCAAAATATTGAATATTAACGGGAACATAAAGTTAGTGATCAAAATATTGAATATTAACAGAAATATAAAATTACTAATTAAAATATTAAATATTAATGAGAACATGAAGTTATTGATCAAAATATTGAATATTAATGAAAACATGAAGTTAGTGATCAAAGTATTTAATAATATCGGAAACATGAAATTTCTGATCAAAATATTGAATAATAACGGAAAATATAACTTACGGATCAAAATATTGAATAATAATAGAACAACTTTACTATTGGTTTAAATATTTGGACAATAATTCCAAAATAAATTTATATATATATATATATATATATATATATATATATATATATATATATATATATATATATATATATATATATATATATATATATATATATATATATATATATATATATATATATATATATATATATATATATATATATATATATATATATTATTGATTCAAATATTTTTATATATTAAAAGAATTATAGACAACGATTTATTATCTCTTTTAAAAAAATTATTTTATTTTAATTATATTTTAAAAATAAATGTGTGTACCGTTCCGGTATCCGTGCGAACGCACGGGTATCCCACTAGTTAATGTTTTAAAAATCGATCCGAAGAAAAAATCGTTAAATTAATTTAAACTAAAAAAATAATAAATATATTATTAAACATTCTAATAAAATTAATTTATATTATAATTTCTAAAATAAAATCCTCAAATAAATACGATATTAATAAACAAGCTTATAAAAGAAGAAGAATGCAATGTAAGACTCAATATTTATATATTTGTAGTAATTTTTAACTCAAAACCACAAGTTCTTCGTCAGTATAATTTTTCATATCTATTTTAAGACCAATATTTATATAATTTTTCATATCTCTTTTAAGAATCAATATTTATAATATTTCTTCTCTTTTTATTTGTATTTAGATTGTCTCATATCTTTCAATTTTATACTATTTTTTATCTATACAATTTTAAATATTTATTATAATTAATTTTTTAGATTTAAATAAAGAAATAAAATAAAGTTAAACATAAAAAAAAAAATTATCTTTGATTTTTTGAACTGTTTGGTTCACCAAAATCGGTTTCGATTTTATAATTATTTTAATTTTTTGGGATTGAAACAATTGCATCTTAATTTTATAGATATAATCATTTATTGATCCAAATCAAATTGAATTAAATAATAATTTAAGGTTGAACCGATTTAACTAACCAATTCAATCTAATTTTTAAATGATTGATTAAAATGTTAATTTACTAATCCGTCGTGCGAAGAATTTTTTTTTTTTTAGATAATCTCGTTAAATGGGGTGCTTCGCTTTTTAATGAGCTTAAGATCATTTTAAATATCTTTTTGACTAAGCTATTGTTTAGCTAATATTAGGAACTCGATTTCTTTGTTTGTAATTTTTTCTTTTTTCTTTTTAATTTCCCATTGGTAAGAAAAACTTATATAAATTTGAAAAAGTATTTTTTTTTTCTTTTCCTAAACCATCTCTGGTTGAGAAATTTGTGAAAAAGTCTCATAGAGCATTATTTAGATGATACTCACATTATATCACTGCCTATAATATCTATACAAAAAATAGAATACTATTTTTTTTTATGATTTAAAGTTGAATATTTTTTTTTTGTTTTAAAATTATTAAGTTTGGATTTTGGTATGATTACAAAAAATCATATTTTTTAATCTTATAAATTATAAATAGTTTCAGTCTTTTATATTAAATCAAACTATATTTTAAAATTATTTTTGTAAATATTTAGAGTATTATAAAAAATATTTCAACACAATTAAGTTCAAAATATAATTTTAAAGTTCACTTTTTTTTATTTTTTATATTGGTTGTTTGACATTTAATATTTCTACATCGTCATCTTCTTCATCATCGTCGTCCTCATCTTCCTCATCACCATCGTTCTCAACTACAGGCTCGTCATGCTACAAAAAAGATAATACTCGAATGTTTAAAAAGATACAGTAAAAAAATATTCAGCTTCTACACTAACATGATTTATTTAATTCAATGAACACTAAGTAATCATAAGGTCACTTTCAGCTCTTAAAAAAAAATATAAACTCTTGTTATTCATAAAAAAGTGCAGTAACATTTCATTACCATTAAAACATTTAACTCTGTTGCATATTGTAATAAACAATCATGAAACAGTCATTCAAATCCAAAATCCCTAGTATCAAACACAACATGTAAACTAAATCAAAGAAACAAAACCAACGACTAAACCTTATCTTACAGACTGAGGTCGATTACATGAATCAACTTCTATCATAGTGTTTTATCAAGGACATGTTTCTAAAATAACTTCCTTTATAATTTTTTCAGGTCTTTTGCTATCTCTAGTTGTGACTCCTCTCCATCTGATCTACTCTCCTTACCACATAAGCTATCGGTCTACTTTATATGCCCAAAAGAGAGAGTTTTGAGAGACTCTCCAATGTGGTATTCGATAGGTTGATCTAAAATTGATTAATGGTTTCTGGTTTTTATTTGGTTTTGATAAATGGATCACTGGTTTTAAAATGTAATGATGGGTTGGGTTTTGAAAAATGGGTTAATTTGGATACTAATTTGATTTATGGTTATTGGTTTTTTGCACTCCCCTGCTGATTAGGTATGAGATATAGGAAGCTCACTCTCTAGAGGACGGATTTGAGTTGATGGTGAACTGAGCGATTCAGATGATATTTTAAAGTTTTGGTCTGTTGTTAGGAGTGTTAGTTGCAAATACTTTGAGATTCAAGTCAGTGATTAGGGAAGGTGAGGAATATTTAAGATTAGAAAAATTTGTATTTTTATGTGAACCTTTACTTGTCTATTTATAGAAAAGATCTAGGGTTTATCAAACCTAAAACATTCGAAATAAGGCGAGTGTTAAAAGATTATTTGTTACTTCTGTTGAAAATTCACCAAAATTTATGACAAATTTCTACTAATCTTGATGAACAAGATTGATTTCACCACACAATGACACTGAAAAATAAAAGATGAAGAAAGAAAGTATTTTTCTGTAGAATTTCTCTTTGCCCACAAACTGTGGAAAACTCTATTATTCACTTGCAACTGCAAATTCTATGAATACAATGAGTTGATTATAAAAAATAGGGGTTATTTCCTCTATTTATAGATTTAGGTTAGCTTACTCTCTAAACCAAAAGTCTAAAACTATAAAAGCCCAAAATACATATTTTAGAACTAAATCAAATCTATTCTATTTTAGATCTAAATCAAATCTATCTAAATCTAAAATCAAATTTGTATGCAGTATCTTCGACACACCATGTTTTGATACTTCCTTGTCTCTGTTGAGCAAACTGCTTCGACACAAGGAATTATTTTTAATACACCACCTAATTCATTGTGTCTAAGCTATCTACATTCATCATAACTCTTAGTCTTCGAAATACTTCAACCTGCACACCCTTCGTCATGATGTCTACAATCTGATTCTCAGTTCTGCAGTGTTCCAAGTTAATCTTCCCATCTGCTACCTGCTCTCGAAGATATTGGAACCTCATTTTGATGTGCTTGCTTCGACCATGAGATAACGGATTCTTCTCCAGATTGATAGCTGACATGATGTCGATGTTCATGGTAATTGTTCCATGATCTTTCTCTGTGATATCTTCCACCAAGTTCACCATCCATGTTGCTTGACATGCACAAAGAGAAGCAACTATATATTCTACTTCGCACGATGATAATGCCACTATTGGTTCCTTTCTTGAACTCCAAGCAACTAGTGAACCATCTAACATAAACACATAATCATCTACGAACTTTCGATCCTCAACATCACTACACCAACTCGAATTAGTGTACCCTACTAATTTGCATTCTTTTCCTTTATCAGTTGCAGGAACAAAATACCATAGTCGAGATTTCCTTTGAGATGCCTTAGTATCCTCTTCGTCGCTGCTAGATGTGATACCTTTGGCTTCTGCGTGAATCTACTTACCATACCTACACTCTATGTTAAGCCAGGCCTTGTATGACAAAGGTATCTCAATGACCCAATAAGTCTCTTGTATTGGCTTGGGTCGACATCATCTTCATCTACATCTTTCGACAATTGTAGTCTTGGTTCTGTAGTGTCGAAGTCGAGTTGCATTCTTCCATATCAAATCTCTTGAGAATTTCTCCAACATATCTTCTTTGATACATCATCAAACCTCTACTACTCTTGTAGAATTCGATGCCAAGAAAATATGAAATGTCACCCAAATCATACATTTTGAATTCCTTGCTGAGAACATCTTTGAAGTCTTTGATCTCCTTCTTGCAGCTATATGTTATTAACAAGTCATTGACATAGAGACATAGTATAAGCAACTCACTATTGATTCTTCTTACATATACTCCATGTTCAGTTGTGCACTTCACAAATTCCTTTTCCCTTAGAAAACTATCAATCTTCTTATTCCAAGCTCTTGGAGCTTATTTCAATCCATACAGGAAATTATGAAGCTTGTATACCTTTCTCTCTTCGTCATGTTTCACAAACCCAACTGGTTGTTTAAAATAAAATTCTTCGTATAAGGGTCCATTCAGGAATGCGCACTTCACGTCCATCTGACATATGTGCCAACTGTTTATTTCTGTTAGACCAACAACCAACCTGATTTTGTCTATCCTAGAAACAGGTGCAAAAACTTCATTGAAGTTTATTCCTTCTTTTTGTAGAAATCCTTTTGCTAGAAGCCTTGCTTTGTGTCGAGTTACTTCCCTTTTAGGATTCATCTTCACTTTGCATACCCACTTGACATCAATTTCCTTGTTACTTTAAGGAAATTCGATAAGTGACCAAGTATTGTTATCTTCGATGGACTTCACCTCTTCGTTCATTGCTTTCACCCACTTCAAATTCTTCAATGCTTCAGCTGCATTGACTGGTTTGACATCTGCACAAAAACATAATGTACTAGCTCACCTTCTTCATCAACCACATCATCTGATGTAATCACACATTCTTGCAACCTTACAGAAAGACATCTCGTTCTTTGAGATCTGCTTGTACTTGGTTGATCTATAATTACTGGTTTCTCTTGTCAAACTTCTTTTTCGACTTGAGTTTCTGGTTCTTCAATTAGGATTCCCACTGAATCTTTCTTGACATTTTCAGTCCAATCCCATTCTTTAAGCTCATTTATGATCCTGTCCCTACTGATTATAATCTGCTTGTTCACTTGGTCCAAAAACTTGTAACCTCCTGTCGAATGATATTCAACTAGAATCATTCGAATCGACTTGTCATCAAGTTTTCTTATCAACTGCTCTGGCACATGTTTATGTGCAATAGATCTAAATAAATTCAGATGAATCAAGCTAGGCTTCACACCATACCAATATTCTTCTGGATTAATTCATTTTAACTTATTTGTAGGACATCTGTTCAAAATATATGTTGCAGTGGACACAACTTCACCCTAAAAATCTTTAGGTAAATGCTTTCCTTTCAACATACTTCTCACCATATTCATGATGGTTCAATTCTTCCTTTCTGCAGTTCCATTCTGTTGTGGAGTGTAGGGTGGCACCACCTTATGCACAATCTCCTCTTTCTCACATAGCTTGTTGAAGTCTTTCGACACATATTCTCCACCACCACCAGTTCTCAAAACTTTGAGCTTACGACCACTTTGTCTTTCGATCATAGACTTAAACTTGGCAAATACCTTAATCATTTCACTTTTCTTCTTGATCAGGTAGGTCCATAGTTTTCGACTGTAATTATCTATGAACGTGACAAAGTATTTTTTACCTCCAAATGAATCCACCTGGATTGGTCCACATACATTAGAGTATATGACTTCGAGGATAGCCTTCGACGTGCTTCCTACATCCTTGCTGAAGTATTCTTGTGCTACTTCACCTGCACACATTCCTCACACACCTCTCTTGGAATGTCAATTTCTGACAACCCTGAAAAATATTTCTTCCCTTCAAATCTCTGATGTCTCTGAAGTTGAGATGTCCTAATCAATAATGTCATATTCATTCATCTCTGCTAGCTGCAACCGAAAGGCACTTGCGCTCCATCACATTAAGTTTAAGCTTGAAGGTTATATTTTGAGACATAGGAGCCTTCAAGATTAATCTTCCATTTGCATCGACGACTCTCATCATCTTGTCTTCGACCAACACTTTGTCATTCTTTTCGACCAACTGCCCCATGCTGATCAAGTTACTCTTCATTCCTGGTATGTACAACACATTGGAAATGGCTGACCTTTTGCTATCTTTCATCATAATAAAAACATATCCAATACCTTCAGCTGCTAGAGTATTGTCATTTGCAAATTTTACCATATTCTTCATTGAGGGTTTTAGGTTGACAAACCAATCTTTCCTTCCAGACATATGTGATGAGCATCCTAAATCCAAGTACCATTGGTCCTTAAATTTTTCTTATTCTCTTATTGTAACCATCAGCAACATCTCCTCTTCTTCATATTTTGTGAACTTTGTATCACTTTCTTGATTCTTTCGCTTTTCTAAACAATCACTCGAATAGTGACCATACTTCTGACAATTGAAACACTGAATATGACTATTGTCATGTTTTCGACCACCACCTCTTCCTTTATTCGCAACACCACCTTTTTGGTTGCCTTGGTATTGTTTTCTTTAATTTGACACGCTTTATTTATGCTGGTTTCCTCTACCAGTCGAATTGTTGTAGCCATCTTTATCTTTGTTCTCAAACTACTTTCCTTTGCCTTTCTTGTCTCTTGTTGATTGAGCCTGCAAAGCCACATCACTCTTTGACTTGCCCGCAGCTCTTTCAGCCATTATTTGTTCGTGATATTCAAGCCTCCCTTGAAGTTTTTCCTTCGACAAAGATGACATGTCCTTCGAATCTTCTATGGAAACTACCACATGGTCAAACTTCAGAGCCAAAGATCTTAAAATCTTCGAAACAATAGCTCTTGTTGTTAACGTCTCTCCACAAGTCTTGATTTGATTCCCTAGTTTCGTTACCCTAGTGAAGAAATCAGATATGCTCTCACTATCTTCCATCACAAGTAATTCATACGTTCTTTTGTAAGTTTGTAACCTCACTTCTTTCACCTTCTCAGCGCCTCCAAACGATATCTTCAGGATTTCCCAAGCTTCTTTTGCAGATTCTACATCACTAACCTTTTCGAAATTGTGTGGGCTGACACATTGGTGAATTATAAAGAGAGCTTTATGATTCTTATTTTTCTATTCTCTATATGCAGCTTCTCCTTCCTCTAAAGCGCCTCCAAACGATTTCTTCAGGATTTCTCAAGCTTCTTTTGCAGATTCTACATCACTAACCTTTTCGAAATTGTGTGGGCTGACACATTGGTGAATTATAAAGAGAGCTTTATAATTCTTCTTTTTCTATTCTCTATATGCAGCTTCTCCTTCCTCTAAAGCGTCTTCATCAAGTGGTTATAATCCATGTTTCGTAATATCCCAAAGACCTTGGAAACAAAATATACCTTCATCTGTTTGCACAAATTCTTATAGTTATCACCTTTAAGAATGGAGAGATTTGCTGGAAAATTTCCGTTAGCGTAATTTATTGCCATCATGAATTTCTTCTTCTTCTTCTTCCTTGATCGTTCTTCCCTTGAATCACTCAATCGGAGCTCTTAATACCAGATGTTGGAAATCTACCAAAACCTACGATGAATTTTTATCAATCTTCATGAACAAGATTGATATCACCACACAATGACACTGAAAAATAAAAGATGAAGAAAGAAAGTATTTTTCTACATAGTTTCTCTCTACCCATAAACTGTGGAAAACTTTATTATTCACTTGCAACTGCAAATTCTATGAATATAATGAGTTGATTACAATAAAATATGGGTTACTCGCTGTATTTATAGATTTAGGTTAACTTGCTCTCTAAACCAAAAGCCCAAAATTATAAAAGCCCAAAATATCTATTTTGTAACTAAATCAAATCTATTCTATTTTAGATCTAAATAAATCTATCTGTTCTGGACTGGCCCGATAGCTAAAGTGGGCCCAATCTAACCTCCTCCTTCGGCGTAGCCCATGCGACCATGGAGCAGGCTCCCCCGCCCTCCATCGGACATCATCGTTTTCCCTCCTGGACCAGCATCGACCTACGATGACCGACGAGCGCCTCTCAGTCTGCCCAACTTCAAGTCAACTAGACAACTAGGAAACCGACCAGACCGCTGCCCATAACCTACCACCTCCTCCATCTGGAAGTTACCTATTTTTATGGACCCACATATCTAGGCCAAAAAATAGAAACCAATCGCCAAGCGCCAGGGGAACTATATAAACCCTCACACATGTGAGAGCCAAGGATGGAATATCCATTATTCATCACTAAAACTCTAATAATTTGCTTGTATCTATTTTGCTCCCACACTTACTTGATCGCCAGAGTGCCTTGTAGGTACAATCCTCCCTTTTCCTCCTCGACTTTCCAGCTCAATAGAAGATCATCATCCGGCCACCTTACAGGTTCTGATCAACCGGTAAGATCAGTGGCGTCGTCTATGGGAAAATATCTTCCTTGTTTTCCATTCCCCAGAATATGAAGACCAAAGATCCTCCTCATTCAACAATCATAGTCGACCTTTATGATCACCACCTATCTGGAAAGACTGCACTTTCCCCAATGCATAAGACCGAGGAAGTCAAGAACATCCTCACCTCGAAGATAACATCGGCTTCCGCGATGGCCATACTGTGTCCCCAGATTCTGTCGATGCCCAACGTGATGACCATGAATTCTTGGATGAGAAGCTTCCCAAGAACTCTACCAAGGAACTGCCAAATATTTTAAAACTAGTTCCCATTCCTCATAATGCCGACCCGGCCATTGCAACATTGCTCGTTTCCCTCAACCAAACTAACACCCTTATCCTGCAGCAGAATAAGAAGATAGAGGCCTGGGAGAAGAAGCAGTCAAAGACTCATCCTCAGAGACACCCACTATTGTACCCCAAAATTTTCCATCCCATTTTACTCAAGACATGCTCATTGAGGTCCTCAATTGCTCAAGGTTGACCAAGAATTGGCCAGACAAATTCTCCTCCTAAGCAATGGACTTCCAACTAGGGTTTCACTTCTCACAAAGAATTTTGGGTTAAAAAGGCTTCAAGTGATTTACATGGTCCCTAATATGTCCTCAAGAATATCCATGCCAAGTTTCATGCCTTACACTACAAGTTTGCTCAGTCAATTGCTCAAATGCTTGAAAATCAACTTTACTAGGTCAAAAGTCAACTGTGACCAATATACAGTCAAACTTCAATATTTTTGGTAAAAATCAACATTTTGAAGTGATATCCAACATTTGATAAATGGTTGATCATGATTCCTTAAGGAATACTCTCAAATCATCAAGAATCCAAAAGTGCAAAATTAGGGTTTCCTAGGAAAAGTCAACTGAACTTTAACCAGGCATAACTTTCACATGCTTCATCCATTTTGCCCCAACAAAAGATCATTATGAATAAAATTAAATTACCTACATCTTTTCTTTTTCCCTAAAGTTCAATAAATGCATCATTTGGAAGATATAAGCTCATACATTACAGGTCATTTTCAGAAAGTCAACAAAAGACACTTTTTGTCAAGGCAATTTACATCAAGAAAAAGTATTCGAATAAAAAATTTATCAAAAGAGAGAATGAAGAGGACATCTTGGGCTTTCCAAAAATTCCCAGATTATCTTCGAAGGTTAAAAGTTGAGAAAGTTATGGCTTGCACAAGCTGGAGAATTTTGAGAAATTTCAAGAAATACACATTGAGCAAATTTGTGTTTTTAGGTTGATGAGCCTAATTTTTAAGACTTGAACATATTCATGACATGTCTAAGAACCTATAAACTCACCCATGCATGATCTTGATTATTATTTTATTTATTTTGGATTTTATCCAAATAAATTCAAAATAAATTAAATAAATGCAAGATTAATGTATGAGGTGTGTAAGACTTGAGATGTGACCATGTTGGAGGCCCAAGAGCTCATGAATAGCTGTAAAAAAACTCACAAAATAGATTGGCATGATATTGGATCAAATATAGCAAGTTTCATGCAATAATAAGATCATATCTTTTCATCATATTATGCAAAGATTTGGACTCTTTTTGTTACCCTAATCTTCTCTCATATATATACACAACAACCCTAGACCAAGAGAACACACAAGCTGCCTCACAAAGCTCTGCAGAATATCACCAAAAAAATCAAAGTTGTGAATTTCAAAACCCAACCTCCAGGCATCCTCGATCCAAACCAACCCTAATAATGTCTTCCTGAAGGTTCCAGGAGCCATTCCCAATCCTTAGGCAAGCCCAACGCACGAAGGAACTCCCTCACACTATCCCTCCGACTGGTAACCTTTCTCTGATCTCAAACTTTTAAAATATTCCATTTAAATCCATATTATGCATATATTCGTGTTACTGATGATCTTTGCATTTGAATTAACGTATTACATGCAAGTTAAAGTGCATGGATAAGATCGTGCCATTGTTAGGGAACGATCTGAACTTTCTTTCGTAATGCACGATTCAGAGTGATTCAGGCCAAGATAACCTCAGATTTGGAATCAGGGGGAAATTTTAAGGGGGTTAGGGGTATTTTGATCCTTTGGTTATGTTTAATTTGCAGGTTAGGATTTCGATCCCACAAGAGAAGACAACCAGTGGGTTGACTCCGGTGGGTTGACTCCGGTGGCCCACGTGTTGTTACACTATTGTTATATTCGAATCCATCTTGGCGCGGTGTTGTACCCTAAAATTTTCCCTCCTATTTTTACTCAAGACATGCTCATTGAGGTCTTCAATTGCTCAAGGTTGACCAAGAATTGACCAGACAAATTCTCCTATTAAGAAACGAATCTCCAACTAGGGTTTCACTTTTCACCAAGATGTTTGGGTTGAAAAGGCTCAAATTTATTTCCATGGTCCCTAATATGTCTTCAAGAATGTCCATAACAAATTTCATGCCTCACACTATAAGTTTGCTCAGTAAACTGCTCAAGTGTTTGAAAATCAACTATACTAGGTCAAAAGTCAATTGTGGCCAATATGCAGCCAAACTTCAAGATTTTTTGTCAACATCAACATTTTGAAGTGATAATAATCATTTGATCAATGGTTGATCATGATTCCTCAAGGAATGCTCTTAATTTGTCAAAAGTCAAGAATTACAAAATTACGGTTTCCTTAGGAGAAGTCAACTGAACTTTGACCAGGCATAAATTTCACATACTTCATCCATTTTTCCCCAACCAACGCTCATTTTTAAGATAATCCAATTCCCTACAACTTCTATTTTATCCTCAAGTTCAATAAAAGCACCATTTGAAAGATACAAACTCATACATTACAAGTCATTTTCAGAAAGTCAACCAGAGACATTTTTTTCCAAGTCCATTTAAATCAAGATAAATTCTTCAAATGCAACATTGATCAAAAGAGGGATTAAAGGAGACATCTTGGGCTTTCCAAAAAGTCCAAGATCATATTAATTGGATAAACATTGAGCAAGTTATGGCTTGCACAAGTTGGGAAATTTTGAGAAATTTTAAGAAATATGCATTGGCCAAACTTGAAGTTTTAGGTCAATGGCTTAACCTTTTGGGTTTCAAACATCTTCATGACCCTATGAGGGAACTATAAATTCATTTTCACCTTGCCTTGCCATTCCTACCTATTTTATTCATATTTATTTTGCTTTATTCCAAATAAATACAAAATAAAATTGCATAAAATATTAAACAATGATTATAGCAATATGGGCTGATGATTGGATTTGTTTTAAGGCCCATGTACTTGTGCAAAACATGACCAGGTGCATGCTGGTCCAAGAATGGCATGAAGTCATCATTTTTGGAAATTTTTTAAAAGAGAGATCGTGATCTTAAAACATGGTTATGAGGCATGATTATTTCCATGTTTCTTTCCTCTCTCTATCTCCTATAAACACACAACACTTCTACAAGTCTAGGACATGTGCAAATTGTCTCAGAAAACCACACGAAAATTCTCAAACATCTCATAAGTTGTCAAAATTCAAAACTAGTTTTACAACCAATATCACTCCAAACCAAGCATCCTATCCTCCGACTGATATTCCCAGGAAGGCATCCAGGCCCTTAAAACAAGCATTTCCACGCCCAAAGCCACAGATCCATGTATCTCCGATTGGTAAGGGTTTGCAAAATCAAAACTACATTTTATGACATATTGATGCTTTTAACCGTTTGATTCGTGTTCAGGATTATCATTAGTGCATGTTTAATGTGCTACATGTAGATAAAAGAGCAAGGATAAGATCGTGCCATTGTTAGGGCACGATCTGAGATTTCCTTCGAAACTCAGAATCTAAGTCGTTTCAGGCTAAACGGGCCTCAAATTTGGAATCAGGGGGTTCAAATTAAGGGGATAGGGTAGTTTTCAACCTTTGTTTTTGGCTATTTTGCAGGTTCAACGTTGCAGACCACCGGAGAAGACAACCAAAGAGTTGACTCCGGTGGGATGACTCCGGCGCTCCAAGTGTCCCTCTCCCATTGGCTCTTTTAGTCAGCGCACGCATTTTTTTTTTAAAAATATATTTGACTTTTTTTTATAATATAATATTATTGTTTCATTTGTATCAACGAATGTCAAGCTGGCTCAGTTGGTGAAGAAGACGTGTTGCAATGAGAAGGACCTGGGTTCAATACTCAGATCGTGCATTTTATTTTTCTAACATGTTTCTTACAGATCCAGCGTGATGTGATCCTAGGTACGCATCATATACCATCAGATCCACATATCAAATCTCAACTGAATCAAATCCAAGCGCCTCAATATGCAGCCCACGATGCACCTCCTGAAGGCCAACAACACCAGATCCAACGCCAGCCTGGGCCATCTCCTGATTTGGGCCTAACAAAATCCAATTCACACCCCCAACTCTTCTTGCGTCCAAAGCCCATTATTTTTCATTTATTTCATTTATTGTTTTAATCAATTATTTCTTTAAATATTTTTTTTATTTAATCAGTAAATCAAACATAAAATAACAAAAAATAGATTTTAGGATTTTCTTAATTAAACTTAATTTTCTAAATTAACTTATCTAATTATTTTGACTTTTCTTATTTTAAAATTAATTAGAATTAGGACTAATTAGTTTCAATTCTTTTCATAAATAAAAAATGCCAAAATGCTAGATTTATTTTAGAGTTTATTTTAATTAATAATTTTATTTTCTTTCTCATTTTTAATTAATTATATTTAATGTAATTTAACATTTTCCCCATAAAACAAAGAGAAAAAAAACAAAAAGATTTTCTTTTAACTTAATAATTTTTAGGGTTTAGACGTCATTTCCATTACGCGCGTATTTACTTTCACACTTTTTATTATTATTGTAATTGCCTACTGGGATGTAATAGACAATAACTAGGACTTTTACTTTTAATGCTATACTTTCCCCAAGTTTTGGACTTGTAAATAACCCCTTCCCCGAAGCCTTGTAATAGCTAGGCTTTACACTTTCACAATTTAAATTCCCGCACATTATTAACTGTCTAGATGCATGACTAATAGGATTGTATGGCAAGAACATAATAATCAAACACTAGCAAACCTAACACAAGACAAAAATAACTGAATACAACACACTCTCACATATACATCTCTAGGGTATTCCCACTTTGGTTGCCTTCGGATAAATAGTCTCAACTCTCGAAACGTGAGAGACTTTAGTGGCTACCCTCTGGTTTAAAGATAAAAAATAACCATCTCGATGTTGCCTCGGTATGATCTTATAACCCTTGGGTAGTTACTAAGGTTTCTCGCCCAGTTGCCTTTGTGACTATACAATGTCTCTTCGAATGTCCCTCAAACATCCAATGACTAGGGCTACCTACTCACTAATAGTAGGATATCATTGTCTAAAGGAAAAGAGGAAAAGAATAATCCTTTCGAGTATAATAGATGGTTTTTAGATACTTGCTCAAAATAAAACCAACTTTTACACTATAACACAATGGGAGAACTGACT
This sequence comes from Vicia faba, assembly GCA_948472305.1. Classification (NCBI taxonomy): domain Eukaryota; kingdom Viridiplantae; phylum Streptophyta; class Magnoliopsida; order Fabales; family Fabaceae; genus Vicia; species Vicia faba. Next base: position 470,938,990 of record OX451735.1, read on the forward strand.
TGGTGTTTTGCGTTTGATCGCAATTGTGCGGTTAGCAAGAGTCGCCACCAACTTTTCTTTTATCCAAAAGGAAAGGCTGAAAAGAACAGGAAAGACCTTTAGAGATGTTTTCTGAGTTCGGGGGTAGATTATGAAAAGGGAAGGTATTAACACCCTTTTCATCCGTAGTTATCTACGGGCTCTTAGTTGCTTGCTATATCACTTGTTTTTGTTTGAATGTGCTTGTGGTGTGGGTTTTGAATGTATTTTGAAAATGTCTTTGTAGTGGTTCTCGTTTCTATAAGAACGTGTACAAAGTGTTGTTTCGAAAATAGTTCAAAGGTGTGTTTGTGGAATGTGTTTTTGAAAGTGATTTTGAAAAGGTGTCTTCTTTGTAATGGCTCTCATTTCTATAAGAACGCGTACAAAGTGTTTTGTCTTTTGAAAATGTTTCAAGATGAAAGTGTTGGTGTAAAAATATTTTGTTGTGAGCAAGCGAGCAACTATGAGCGAATCTACCTACTCAAAAGGTCTTTAATGTTCTTTTCCTCCTCCTTTAGACGTTGTGATCTCAAGTATCCTCATCAAGCCACCAGCATCCTGCGCCAACACCGCCCTTTTCTCTGGGCGATCCAGCCCCTCGAGGTGAAGAGACTCAGCTCGGGGGAGTTTAAGAGTGGCAGCCTCAAAGAAAGCCTTTTCCATCCAGCAGGGGGCAAGTCATACTTCCATTTCCCTTTTTCCCAGGTTAGATCAACACTCCTCTCAATGTGTGGCCTCTTCGCCTTCGAGGAGACATGAGCAAAAGAGAGGGCGGAAACAGCTTAACCCGAGGATGAGTTACTCGACCCTGACGTGGGAGCCGTCCCCAAACCGATTTGGGCATCCTTCAACGCTTTCATCAATTTCGCGGCAAATTTCCTGGTTATGCATTCCTGAGCAGGATTCATGCTATCTGCAGAGTAAACAGAAAATCAAAGTTAGCAAACGAGGACTTAAAGATGTCAACCATGTACAATTATTCAAAACATAAAACTAAATACCCAAGTATTTAACAACATCCTCACTCTCGAGAAGCTCCTTAACGGCTATCAGATCACACTCGTACACGATCTCCCCGTTCTTATCCGTGACCGGCTTTCCTCCTCGGCCTATGTACTGGACGCGAGGAATTCGCACGATGAAAGTGGTCAAAACGACAAATCTCGTCTGGTCCTTGTCACCAAGCTCCCCCTCCTTCCAGACGTAGGAACCTAACTTATTGTCGAAATGCTTCCTCGTTCACTGAAAAGGGAACTTGTAGACTAATTTATTCACTTTCTCTCCCAGCTCGTTCAAGACAGGAGCCTTATTCTCATCATATTCTGGAGTAGACCAAAAAACATTTAGCATCGCCCTGCTCGAAAGAGGCTGCACAAGAATATACTTATCCTTGAAGTGTCAAACGGACTCCAGGTAAGCTTTAAACAAATTTCGGTTTCCCTGCTTCAAGGCGACCCATCCCCACTTTCCATCAACCTTGCTCCTCTAGAGATGGAAACAGTAGAAGAACAAAATAATAGTGGCCCCTATCTTCAAATAATCACAGACAATATCGAACACTCGCATAAAAGAGACCCTGTCCGGATGCAATTAAGAAGGAGCCAGTCAAAGGTGCCGAAAAATGGACACCTGAAAATCCGAGAAGGGGACTCGAAGGCCCATCTCTCGGAACACTATATCATACATGGGGATCCACCGCTTATCATACTTTGATCATATACGACTATCTTTCCCAGGGATCCAGAGCAACCACTCCCCCCCGACCTTTGTCGTTGTACACATACACTTCAGTAAAAACCTCATCGTGGTGCTCGAAGAAGTAGGAAACCCAATCCCAAGGTCATCCTGATCAGCAGGCGCCATCTACACGCCTTCTCCCCCTACGTGATGATCAGACTCGTTCAGCTCATCCTCAAATATCTCTAGGATGCTCGACGTACTACAAGTATCGTCTATAGAGCTCTGGGAAGATCTGGTCCGTCCATTCGAAAGACCGTCTCCAACATTGTCGGTCATAGTACCTGAAAAGCAGAGGATAAAGGTGAATTCGACATCAATGCCAAAACCACCCTTCCACCACTAGTCAAGTGAAAGGGCGCTGATAAACGAGGACCATGTCCCCGACCAGAACCCTCACTAAGGCATCTGAATGAACAAATGCTTTTCTCAACAAGACAAACTACAATCAACGAAAACGACCTAAATCCTCAAAGATCATCTACGACGCATCGTAAAAATTCGGGGAGAATCCACGACAGTTCCAGTGTTTCTAAACTACAGAACCACTGTCTACTACCAACACTCCCCTAAAAATGCCCTAACAGATAGGATCCTAAGCCTAACCGCATACATTTCTAAGACGAAAGTCGTAAAAATCTAAGCTACGACGGCCAAATAACAACGAAAGTATGGAATCTCACCAATCAAAGAAGAAAGAAGGCTGAAAGGAGCGGCGACGAACATTTAATCTTCAAGAAACATTGGCGGTCGACAGGCGAGCAATAACGAGCAATGCGAGAGAAGAACGAAAAGTACATAATATCCTACTCCTCTCGTATTTATAGCTAAACTCGCCTGCGCGTGAGAGATACATGTCTAGGGAACCGTAGGATCATCATCATTGCACCCTAGCCCCAAGGCTATTATTGCGTCGCTGCATCGGCGCACCGCCTAAAACATGCTACCTCTTTAATTTTGGAAGTTCAAACGACCACTAACCTTCTCCCCGCGAGAAAGGCGCAACGGGTGGCGCTCACGTTCCCCGTATGGAGTACCCCGTTCCATGAGCAGGTGTTAAAGTCATCACTCTTATACCTAGAAGCAACGACTTGGGGGGCTACTGTTTTGGACTGACCCGATAGCTAAAGTAGGCCCAGTCTGACCTCCTCCTTCGGTGCGACCCGTGCGACCACGAGCCGGGATCCCCCGCCCTCCGTCGGGCATCATCGATCGTTTGTCCTCCTGGACCAACATCGACCGACGAGCGCCTCTCAGTCTGTCGAGCTCAAGTCGTCCAAACAACCAGGAATCGACCAGACCGCTGCTCGTAACCTGCCTCCTCCTCGCAACCAACTGCTAGTTACAGACACACATGCCTGGTTTGACTAAGTCCTGGCGGTTACTTATTTTTGCGGACCCGCATATCTAGGTCCAAAAATAGGAACCAATGGGCAAGCGCCAGGGACACTATATAAACCCTCACACATGTGAGAGCCAGAGATGGAATATCCACTATTCATCCCTAAAATTCTAATACTTTGCTTGTATCTCTTTTGCTCTCACACTTACTTAATCGTCGGAGTGTCTTGTAAGTACAACCCCTTTTTCCTCTTCGATTTTCCAGTCCGACAGAAGATCATTATCCGACCACCTTACAGGTTCTGATCAACTAGTAAGATCACTATCTAAATCTCAAATCAAATCTATGTGCATTTTCTTTGACACACCATATTTCGATATTTCCTTGTCTCTGTCGAACAAACTGCTTCGACACAAGAAATTATTTTCAACAACTCCTTATGTTCCATAATATTTTAAAGCTGATGAAGATGATTGACACCCACTTTAGTTTTCAAGGGAATGCGACTCTAGTAATGCGGAGCCCGTGCCGATCCACTAAAAATTGAATTTGGTATTTCCAGAGTCATCGTTTCTTTGCAACAACTCGTTTACCAATGTAGCCTAAATACTTGATCATTTACATATTTTGTTTCAAGAGAGAATAAAACTGTTGCATGCTAATCTTGTGATGACTGAAAAATATAAATTTAAAAAAATAAATAAAAATATGATAATTTTAAAAGACCATAAACATATTTAACTCTAATATAATACAAGTTTTAAACTTTTAAAAAAACATTTTAAAAGTAAATCTACCAAACAATTTTTCTCTTTTCTATTCTCTAAAACAGATTTTAAAACTGTGGTTACTAATTGGATTTTCTTTTCTTTTTATTTTTAAAGAACAGTTTGTTAATATTTTTTTTTTTTAAATTAAAGACCAAAACTCATCAAACAAGTCCTATTTTTTTATTTCTAAAGTTTAAAAATCAAATATTTTTTAAATAATCAATTACAAAAGTGATTGAAATATTATATGCTTATATATTTTGTCTATATCAATACATAACTTCTATGCTCTACAATTTTCCCTTCAAAACTAATTCCCTAACATACCATTAGTTAATAGTATAGGATGTTTCTTGTGCTCTCATAAGGCAATAAGTTGATTGTGGAAGTGGCTGGTGCTAGTAATAAATAATCAGCCTGGGTTCTGAAGTTTACGAATAGCTAGTACACCATGTGATAATAACTAAAAATAGCCTAGAAAGTTTGAAAGATTAGTGAGAATTTAACAAAGTCTAAAATGTAAACTTCAACGGTAATAATAGTGTGATAGTTTTGAACTGGACACAATCCAAAGCCAAATCCTAGACCATAAAGCCAAATGAAAAGTAGTACTCCTAGTTTATAACATTTGCAGTAGCAGAACTAACTGACGTTGCAGGTACCGCAGCCAAAATTTACATTCCTTCTAGTCCCAGGTATTTTAAGGCTTATGGTTGTGGACTCTTGTGGCTGCGCGTCTTCTATTTCTTCTTCTAGTGATGGAACAATAATGGGCCACTTCAGCTCAAAGTCCATCTGCCTCTTTGGCTGATCAGCAAGCTCTATAATCTCTGATATGTACCCCTCCATCCGTGGTTGTGCCTGTGCCTCCGCACCCTTTTCCACTGCTCGTTGAATTATAGCCTCAACCCTGGCTTTATCATCATCACATGTTTCAGTCACATCCACTGCCTTGCCCTTGAACAATCTTCGTTTTTCCACCTCAATTTCTTCTGCTGCCACTTCTGTTTTATCAGATAACACCTCCACGTCCTCCTGCAAATGAGAAGTCTCCATCTTTCCCTTGTCCCGTCTTTGGCTGATTAACGGAGTCTCTTCTTTTTCTTCAGATGAATCCACCACAAATGCCCCCTCATCGCTGCTTTGTTGGATTTCCTTTATCTCTGATGTTCCAACTTCTTTGGTTTTCTCTTCAGATACCGCCACGACTTTGCTTGAAGCCGTGCAAATTTCTGATCCGGGGGCCTCTATCTCAATGTTCAATCTATAGCAAAGATTAACCATCTTCTTCACACATTCCTTCACCTGTCCCTGCAATAAGATATTAAAAAGCATTGGCATAATTTGTACATCTCATTACTCTAAGTATAACTTTTAGTGTGTAATGGCCTAATTATGTCACTGATTCTATAAATTTATGTTTTATACTACTAATCTACAACAATTTTGCTCTTAAAGTCTTCTGAGAAATGGAGAAATACTATTAGACACATAACACGATCCACGTTTAATTTTTCAATCAACATACTTGAAGGTCAATTTTGCTCTCAATGTGTATTGCAATTTCCTTAAACTTTGAGGGATATGCAATTTTGGCAGCAGCCAGAAAAGCAGACAATGCAATGTGAGAAGGCAAGTAGTGAATGAAGGCAACCTCTGCAGAATACGGAAAAAAATCCAGTTAATATAATATACTGTCCAAGCATCACTGTTAGAGAACATACATTATTGATATATGATAAATCAGTTTCTGCTTACCTCCTTGAGCTTGAACTATGATCTCATTAATGCAACGGCGTTTAAAACTACCGAATCGTTTGAAGTAAGCGTTATAGTTGTTCAGAAAGCAGAAAGCAGTCACAGATCGCATCTTCCAATGAAGTTCATCAAGAATCATAAGCTCCATTCTCATTACCTTCAGATAAGATATACTCACATCCATTTCCAACTGTACAACAAATAAGTTTCGTGACTTCATTGCGCGTAAATTGAAATAAACAAATACGTTTCAATTCCGAGTTAAATGACACGCACAAATAGCTTGTCTAGAAGCTGATTAACTGAGAAGTATCCTGTCCTCATCTTGGCAGATAAGGTGAGACAAGCGATAGCAATCAAACGAACTTTTGCAGCATCCGTAAAACCTTCCACATCCTTATAACCAAAGAATTTTCAGTTTTAACAGAAATAATTCAAAGAAAAATAAAATTAAAAAAATATATATGACGGTACCTTCAGAATCATTTTGTGTCTGGAAAGGAAACGATCGAAATAGTTCATAGCAAGATAAGGAATAAATGCATCAGTATCACGAACAATACTCCTCGAGAGCTGTGAATAGCAAAACATTCAAGAAACAATCAGTTCAACAATTTCAAGATCTAGCAAACGAGATCAATACATTCATGCAATTTTACAGTTACTGAAATTTTCTTTCCATGCGGCATAGATCTGGAAAGGAAATTTCGAAAAATTAACTACAAATTCTACAATCAGAACAGTAAACTTGAAATTGAACACAACAAATTAACGAAGATTGAAAGCAAGAAAGAAAAAGCAGATCTGAAATTGAACCTCAAACAAGAAAGCAATGTGTGAGAAGAATCTAACAACGGCGTAATCGAGCATGAATTTCATTTTCCGCGAAGAAATGAACGAAAAGAAAGCTTCAAATCGTGGTTTACCTTGGCGATAATTGAAACGGCGTGCTTGCGAAGAAGAATGTGGCGACGGGTTGTGAAAAAGTTTTCCGCGGCTATGAAATCTGGTTCCACGGCGAGGTAGTTTGTTATGGTTTCCATTTCCTTCCTAGTTGGAATGGGAAATTCTGGTTCGAAATCCATTGATGAAAGAGGGTTTGGAGTTTTGTGTTGAATGAAGAGAAAAGTTGGAGTTGTTTGTTTCTCAAGAAAAGAAGAGTGGAAAGAGAGGGAAAATTTGTAGTGAGTGTTTGTGTTGAGTTCGGTGCTTTCAGTTTCTCTCTCTTGGCGGTTATTTCATTTTAACGAACTAACAGAACTGGAGGGAAAGTCCGCGAGTTTTTCTTATTCTTTTTTTTTATTTTTTATTTTTTTATTTTGTGATTAATGGCAGTTAATTTTGTATCTAATAATCGGAGGATACCTTCTGCAAACTAAAATAAATCAAGACGATGTTATAATTTGCAAAAATGTAGAAGGTTAATTTTGTAATTTAAATTTAAGATTAAATAAATTTTTGGTTATCTAAATATAATAAATTTCGTTTTTAGTCTTTTTAAATATTTCTTTTAAATAATAGTTTTCTAAGATTTTTCATCCACACTTTTGATTCTTCTGGCTAACGTCTGTTAACAGAGTTGACGTGACACTAATACGTGGCAGTGTCAGGTGTTAATAAAAATGTTGACGTGGCATATCACGTGGCTAAGGTCAACATTATATTTTAACCCTAAAATTTCATAGCTAATTCGTTTTTAAAATTGTAGCTAATTTCTAACAAAAATACAGTTTGTTCATGTTGATGCAAATGATTTAAGTGCAAGAATTTTTCAATCTCTGCTGCGCATGAGTGTTTAGCATGGGTGATACTTGGTGGTTTAACGAGGCTTACTAGAACCAGTCTTTTAATGATTAATTGAAAATTTACGATTAAGTTCCTTCTGTTGGTCTTATTGCCGCCTCCAATGCATTTGTTGCAGGAAATGATGTTGTATGTTAGCTTGTGAAACAATTTTGATGGCTAGTTTATTTGTACTTAAAATGATAATTGAGTTGTTGGAGAATGAAAGATAATCATTTTGTTTACATGTTGATTACAAGGGGAATGCATTTAATACTTTTTCAAAGACGGTGATATGGATCTCAGAAAATATATTTGAAATGAAATAGAAAATATATTTGAAATGAAATATCTGATTCGTAATTTCTTTGAGAATACATTAACTGCTGTAAAAGTAAAAGTAGTAGTATCCTTGTTTCTTGACTTGTTTTATGATCGTCTTTTTATTTCATTTTTAAAAGTTAAGAAATTTGAGATAAGTGGATTATTTGGAAGTGCTTTTAGAAGGTAATAAATTAGTAATAAATATATCCTTGCAATTGTAATTCTTTGGAGACAAAGTTTAAAACTTAGACGTCACCAATTCTTTCCTTTATTTCTTCAAAAAAAATTCAAGGATGGTAACGAAACATGAATTAAGCCATAAGCTTTTACTCTATATTGTTATTTGTTAACTCTTAAAGCTGGACTATCATTCTACCTATCCATTGAAATTTTGCAACATATTTTTTTAATATGCGTTTTTTTAACAGCTCAATCACTGGATCCTTGCTACTGCAACTCTAATTTTAGTGAGTGTCTTATGGATGTTAACAAGAAAACTAGACATACTTCCGATCAGAGGTGTCTTTGGCATGACATCTCTTCAGATTATTATTTCTATTTTATTCAATCTATATCATTTAACTTTGAGTATTAAATATTATTAGGATCCTTCTGAGCAGAATACTCAAATGCCAAATCTGCTGCTCCATCTTCTTTTCACTGCTTCATAAAATTTATAATATTTATCGTTAGATATATTTTGGATATACTATATTTGATTTGTATGGTTTCAGGTCACCCTTTGACATTGTGAGTATAAAGATGATACAACATGATCAACATTCTTAACATTTTATTTTTCACATGCAAAATGAGACAACCACACATAACCAAAGAGAATTTCCTTTTGTATTGTATGTTCAACAAAACTAATAACACAATGAATAAAAATAAAAGTCAAGATTAATAAAAAGTGTGGGTGATATTAATTATTGTCCTTATATGATTAATAACCCAATGGCCTGAGATGAAAAAGAAAGAAATATAGATATGCAATGGAGGTGCCAAATCTACTAAAACAAAATGAAACAAAGAAAAAATCTGATTGCCCAAAAGGTCCTAATATTAGCATACAAAAAGCTACCTAAGCCATCATTTTCACTCCATATGCTTCTGATTCTTTTAAGATACTATGCATGCAGCATGATCATATTGTTTTGATATACTTGAAAGTGTTTTGAAATAACTATGCTTCTTCTTCACCACCTTAATTCATCATCTCTTTCTACAATAACTATGTCTTTTATTCATTATAGTATTCAATGTTAACTCTAAATTTAATGTATCAAATTCAAAGATCAAAAATAGAAATTAAGAAACATAGAAAGTCTATGCTATTACTTTACACTCACACCTCATCAAACAAAAAAAACAACAATGAAATAAAATATCAAACACCACATCAGCATGAAACAAATACATTAATCTAGACTTAAAAACATACCATATCTCTTTGATTTCAATGGTTTCAGTCACTTCAATACCGATCAACCTTCGTATGGTCGAACCAAGTGGCTAGCAGGGAGCATTTCAGCCCTCACAAACTGTGAGGTGGCAGCAGCATTAGAGGTAGCACTGAAACCAAAACCGGCCAGTGACCTTTCACAAACCAAACCACAACCTTCTATTTCTTAGTAGAATCCTAAGTTTGAAAACTTTAACTCCTACTTTCCAAAATGTCATTTAACAAAATGCATTAAAGTGGCTGCGTGAACATATATTTTCATCGACCATCACATTCAACCTTTATTATATCCTATGGTGAACCAATATCAAACCACTCACCTACAATATAGAATTGTATTATGCTATTTTTCAGGAAACATATTTTACATCTCGCATGCATTTGAAATTAGAATAAATAAAGGCTTGAAAATTTAATCAATTTTTATTTTTTGGTTCTTGAATTTGTTAGAGATTAGCTACGATTTTAACTACGAAATTTTAGGGTTCAAGTATGATGTTGATCTTAGTCACGTGACATGTCACGTCAGCATATTTGACCGTTGTTACTGTCATGTGGTAGTGTCACGTCAATTTTGTTAACGGACGTTAGTAGGAGAAACCAAAAGTATGGATGAAATTTTTTAGAAAAATTATTACTTAAGAATTAAGAAATATTTAGAGAGACTAAAAACGAAATCGATTATATTTAAATAGACCAAAAACATATTTAACTCTTAAATTTAACTAGTTTCTTAAAATATAAATAAGTTTTAAGTGTAAATTTAATTAAATTTTGTTGTAAAAATATTTGCTTCGATAAAAAAATTGTGATTTCAACTATATTTTAATCTTTGATAATGTATATTTATGTTATAGAATGTCAAAATTAGTCTTTCGATTTAAAAAAATTAATATAAAAAACTTATAATATTTAAGAAAACTATTTTATAAAATCTATTTTTAAATTAAAAAAAAATTAAAACCAAAACAAACTAACTCTTTATACCAAAATACTTTTTTTAGCTCTCATTGATTAGATCCCAAAACTTTTAGAAAATATCATCATTTCGAATTATCATAATTTAATGAAATAAAAGAAAAAAATTCTCTATAAAATTCAGCGAATTATCTCTCTTTAAGGTATAAATCATGACTCTTGATACCATGTTAATATTTTAGATAGAATCTATAAAAACTATATAATAGAGAAAATATAATAAACTTTGTATTGATTAAAATGAGAACTTCATCTATTAAAGTGATACAATGAGATTTTTTTCTTCAAAAAAGGTAGGCAAATAAAAGGATACACAAATGAGCGGGGAGTAGCCAAAACCTTAAAACTAGTAAATTCTAAAGCTAGGAATTCCTAGTCTGTTCCTATTAAAGTCCATAAATACATTGCTATGTATATCATCCCAACAAATATAATTAGTAGAATCTAACTATTAGAATATTATCGACAACAACAATAAATTTCTGAATCAAGCCTAAACATATGTAGTATTACATCATGTATTAAATTCTTGTATGAGAAGCTTAATTCTAATAGTGGAGAGCTCCAAGAATGATTCAAGATAATCTTGAATCCCTCAAGAACTCTTTGCTCCCTCGTGTTTGATCATTTTTATTTCTCTTGCTTTCCCTTTTCCTCTCACTCAATGTTTTTCAGTCCAGATATATGTGTTTTCCTAGTTAGGTGTTTCATTGTCTTTCGTTCTCGATGTGCCCCAGTCTTCCCGTTTTTGTCTTTCCTGTACCTTTCACTACGCCAAAAATAAATTTTAGCAGCACACATACGAAAGCGCTTTTAAGAAAAAGCGCTGCTGTAGGTTTTAAAAAAAATCGCTTAAAAAAATCGCTTTCAAAGGGTGCCTTAAGAAAGCGCTTTTCAAAAGCGCTGCTAAAGGTCACCCTTAGAAAGCGCTTTTTGAGAAGCGCTGCTAAAGGGTGCCTTTCAGAGGGTACCTTAAGAAAGCGCTTTTCAAAAGCGCTGTTAAAGGTTAGCCTTAGAAAGCGCTTTTACAAAGCGCTACTAAAGCTGACCTTTTAAAAGCGCTGCTATAGGATATTTTACGAAAGCGCTTTTACATTAAAAAGCGCTGTTATAGGTGACCTTTAGAAAGCACTTTTAAAAGCGCTTTCGTAGGTAGTTTTATAATAAATATCAAAAATTCGTATCATCACTTTTCTATTGTTCTTCACGATATCATCAAAGCCCTAAACTAGAGCTCTGCCGCCGTTAGCATCTGCAGATTTTCGTCACGATCACCACTTGCCACTTTTCTATTCGTCATCGGGACCTCTGCCTCCGTCTTCTTGTTCAGGACCACCGGGGCAGTTTCAGGACTTCTTCATCAGGACCTCCGTCTCCGTTAGCATCTGCAGAGAGAACAACGACCACCACTTGCCACAGGAGAAACGCAAGGTGAAATCACAAAGTTTGCTGCATCAGAAATCACAACAATATACAACACAAAGTTACACAACTCAGCTCTAGGTATTTCAATTTCTAGTATAGTTTTGTATGAATAAATTGTTCTATGCTTGCTTTGATTCTAATTTATTATATTTACATACAATTAATTTTCTTCCTTACGTACTGTTCTAATCCGTTTAAATTCTATGGTCCTGATATTAGTAGAAAACAACACATTTTCATGTGCTTTTTATTTTATCAAACATCATTTATATTAACAAGTTATGCATTGGTAAAACAAGCTAAGAGAGAAATAATAGAGAGCGTAACAAAATATTTAATAAAGGTAGCCATATATATATATTGTTAACTCTATTAATATATTGTTTTTTTCGTGTGCTTTTTATGATTGATTTTGAGCAATGATAGTTTCTTGTTTATGGTTTCTTGTGTTATACTTGTGTACTAAAGTAGTTGATAGAATAAAATGAATTTAGTGAAAAGTATTGAGTATTGGTTTTGTTATATGGTTGTGCAAGAGCAAGTGCAAGTTTTGAGTATTGGTTTTGTTTTCTAATTTATCATTTAGCTCAGATTGACTCAGAAACCGTAAACCATGGATAAGACATGGATGTATTCCAATCGATTGTCGAAAGAGTACGAGAATGGGGTATCAGAATTCGTTAAGTTTGTTGTTGCGCATGCCGAAGACCCCAGTCGAATGACATGTCCTTGTTTGTGTTGTTGTTATGGGAATCAGGTTGACGCGGTTCAGTTGGCATCGCATTTAATACGGTATGGAATTGATAGAAGTTATGCATGTTGGAATATGCATGGTGAGTAAAGTGACGGGAATGATGAATCGGGGGATAATAGGACTTATGCTTCAAACGACAATGGCACAGATACATACGATTATGATCGAGTTGAAGAGATTGCAGAAGCGCTTGAAGAAGATCTTAATGATTGTCCCAAAATGTTCGAGAGGTTGGTAAGCGATGCAGAGAAACCGTTGTATAATGGTTGTACAAAATTCACAAGATTGTTTGCGGTATTAAAGTTGTACAACTTAAAGGCGGGCAATGGATGGTCGGATAAAAGTTTCAGAGTTATTAGCCCTTATGAAAGATATGCTACCAGAGGATAATGTTCTCCCCAATCGAACGTATGAGGCCAAAAAGATGTTGTACTTTATTGGCATGAGCTATGACAAGATACATGTTTGTCCAAAATATTGCGTTTTGTTTCGAAACGAGTATGCATCGTTAAATGAGTGTCCTAAATGCGGTGCCCCTCGATATAAGAAAAAGTTGTCTCCGGCAAAAGTCTTATGGTATTTTCCTATAATTCCGAGATTTAGACGGATGTATCATAGTGAAACCGATTCAAGACACTTAACTTGGCATGCAGATGAAAGAATTGTTGATGGAAAGTTTCGGCATCCGACAGATTCACCACAGTGGATGAAAATTGATAATGATTATCCTGAATTTGGAAAAGAAGCAAGAAACCTTCGCTTGGCATTGTCTACTGATGGAATGAACCCACACGGTATTCAAAGTATCTCGCATAGCACATGGCATGTGATTCTTATGATTTATAACCTACCTCCGTGGCTATGTATGAAGCGTAAGTACATGATGTTATCTATGTTAATTTCTGGGCCTAAACAACCAGGAAATGACATAGACGTATATTTGGAACCTTTAATCGAAGATTTGAAGATTTTGTGGGAGAACGTTGTGGAGGTTTATGATGGGTATAGGAAAGAAAGTTTCAACTTAAGGGCGATGTTGTTTAGAACAATTAACGATTTTCCAGCCTACGAAAATCTATCCGGGTATAGAATTAAAGGTGAAAAAGCGTGTCCTATCTGTGAAGATAGAACCGATACGATGCGATTGAAACTTTGTCAAAAGAATGTCTTTCTCGGTCATCGTAGATTCTTAAATTCTAAACATCAATATCGTGGATGGAGAAAAGCGTTCAACAGAGATACCGAACAACGTAGAGCTCCGCCTGGATTGACAGGTGATCAATTATTTGAAAAGGTGAAAGATGTGAGTATTCAGTTTGGCAAGCCTTTTGCACATAAAGTTGTTACAGGTGGGTGGAAGAAGAGGTCGATTTTTTTTGAATTTCCATATTGGAAATCTTTGTACGTAAGACATTTTCTTGATGTTATGCATATTGAAAAAAATGTATTTGACAGTGTTATTGGTACGTTACTCAATATAAAAGGGAAGTCTAAGGATGGTCTTAAAGAAAGGGAGGACATGGTAGAGATGGGAATAAGGACTGAATTGGGACCCGTGAAAAAAGGAAGACGAACATATCTACCACCTGCTGTTTACACTCTATCCAGAAAGGAGAAAAAATATTGTGTAAGTTCCTAAGTGAGGTTAAAGTTCCAGAAGGCTACTCATCAGATATTAGAAGACTTGTGTTTATGCAAGACCTCAAGTTAAAGAGTTTAAAGACGCATGATTGCCATGTTATAATGGAACATTTTCTACCGATAGGTATACGTTCTATTCTTCCAGAAAAAGTAAGAAGCGCAATAACTAAACTGTGTTTTTTCTTCAAGTCAATTTGAAGCAAGGTGATCGATCCTGAGATCTTACCAACATTGCAAAAAGAAATAGTTGTTACTTTGTGTGATCTTGAAATGTATTTCCCTCCCTCGTTTTTTGACATAATGGTTCATCTTGTCGTTCATCTTGTCAAAGAGACACAACTGTGCGGACCAGCTTATATGAGATGGATGTACCCTAATGAATGTTATATGAAAATATTAAAAGGGTATGTGAAAAACCGAAGTCGACCAGAGGGTTGTATTACTGAACGATATATTGTTGAAGAAGCGGTTGAGTTTTGTACTGAATATCTGTCAAATGTTCAATCAATTGGACTCCCTAAATCTCATGTTGTTGAAAAAAAAGAAGGTAAGAAGCTAATTAGAAATAAAGTTGTGACAGTATCAATGGTCGAACGGGATCAAGTGCATTTGTATGTTCTGCATAATGAGCTTGAAGTTGAGCCGTATGTTGAAATTCACAAGGGTGTTCTTCGAGGTTTAAATCCGAATAGAAATGAGAATTGGATTGTACGAGAGCATAATCGAAGTTTCATACCATGGTTTCAGGAACATATTTATTCAAAGTATCGTTCAGATCATGCTTCAGTAACAGAAAGATTGAGATGTTTAGCATACAGTCCAAGTTTAGTTGTGTTTTCTTATAGCGCATATACAATTAATGGATACACATTTTATAGCAAAGAACATGATGACAAAAGTATTATGCAAAATAGTGGTGTCACCTTGATCGCTGAAGCAATGCATATATCAAGTGTGAAGGACTTAAACCCAAAATTTGAAAATCTGTCATATTTTGGGGTTATCGAGCGCATTTGGATGTTTTATTACGAGAAGTTTCAGATTCCTATATTTGGTTGCAAGTGGGTTGAAAATAATAATGGCATACGAATGGATAAGTCAGGTTTTTTGCAAGTGGATCTTAATAGGGTGGGGTACAAAGATGAGCCTTTCATTCTAGCCTCTCAAGCTAAACAAGTGTTCTATGTCAATGATCCGACAAGTACGGAATGGTCTATAGTGCTATTATCTAACAAAGTAATTGATGAAAGCATTGGAGATCAAAGTGATATTGGTGTTGACATTGAATCTTTAACCATAACTGATCAAAATGATAATGAATCATGTATTAGAAACAATCACAATGAGAGTATTTGGATCAATCCAACTGTCCGCGTTGTTAAGAGACGAGTAGAACACATTCCTACCAAGAAAAGAAAGAGACCTTAGTGAAAAGGGTAATAGTATATATAATTATAGCCTATATCATTCAATAAAATTTAATTTGTCATGTCATTTTTATTTGTCATTTCATTTTTATTTGTCATTTCATTTTTATATTTGTCATTTCATTTTTATTTGTCATTTCATTTTTATTTGTCATTTCATTTTTATTTGCCATTTCATTTTTATATTTGTCATTTAGTTTTTATTTTTTTCATTATTACAGGTCAAATGGCTAGTAATCAAGAAAACTCAAAAGATGTAAATGCTCCAGAAAATGCTCCTGAAAATACTCCAGAAAATACTTCAGAAAAAGATATTACACGAGATATAACTATTATGAGGGGAATCATCTGTGATAGAGATAGAGGAGTAACATATAATGTAGATTGGAATGATAATGACCAACTAATTGGGTCTAATGCTGCAAAGTTGACAAGCTACATTGGTACGCTTGTTCGTATACACATTCCGATCACCACTCCTAGATGGAAAAGAGGAGAGTTGGATGAGGCTAAGGAGAAAGTTTGGACTGAGATAAAGGTACATATATGGTTTTTGTTATTTGCTTTATCTTGACGATAATATGTGTTTAAATTTCTTTTACTAACACACTTTATGCATGTGTTTTTTTGTAGAGGTCTTTTAACATTGAAGATACCCGTAAAAAGTATATAATGTGTTTGGCTGGAAAAAGACACAGAGGGTGGAGAATATTTTTAACAAACAAGTATCTTAAAGATGATGAAGGAAATTTTCTTGAAGAGGATCCGGAACGTCCAAAGAAATATGAGAACTTCATTACACCTGAAGAATGGGTTGGTTTTGTAGGCCAAAGAAGAGACGAGAATTTCAAGAAAGTGAGTGTTATCAATCGCGAGAGAGCATCAAAACCCGCATATCCATACAAAAAAGGGCGTTTGGGATATGCTCGCTTAGAGGAAAAAATTGTAAGTAAATATAAACTCTACGATCTTATTAATTCTCTCAATGTGTTATAATTGATGATCTTAAGACTTGTGTCAATGCGTAGTTAGAAGAGACGAAAAGTGACGCAACATCACTACCGACACATTTGTTGTGGAAGGAAGCCCGTGTGGGCAAGGATCAAGCTGTTAATCCCGATATTCAACATGTGTATGATGAATGTGTAAGTATAAGATTGTGTCTTTAGTTAAATAAATTAATGTTTATTAATATTTAAATAATTTTTTATCTCCACTAATAATTTTCGATATGTAAATGAATTATAGGAGACCTTGTCGCAATCGGTATCCCCAGGTGAGGATCATCAGGATACTAGGAGCGTACTTAATCGAGCACTAAATATTGTTGAGTATCCGGGTCGGGTGAGGGGTAAAGGTCATGGTGTGACTCCAACCTCTTTGTATAAGCATCCAAGGAGAAGAAATCCTAGCAATGCAGAAGTGATGCAAACATTGCAGAATTTACAAGCTCAAGTCCGTGAATTACAGAAGGATAAAGAGAGATATATGGCGGAAAAGAGCAGTTCACAATTGAAAGAAACTAGTGACAAAGCTAGTATCAACTGTCAGCATAAATTTCCCGAGGTAATTTTCAATATATATCCATTATTATTATAGAATATTTTTAGTCACTTCTAACGGTTATTATTGGTTTAGGGCATTTCATCTTGCCAGCTATACCTATCGTCGCCGACTTATTGACTAGTTGGCAAGGGAAAAGTCCATAACACTTCGAGAGATTTACTTCACCATAGACCGCTTCCGGATGGACACATGAAAGTATCGGTTGACATTGCTTTAGATATGGATGTGTTGTTGCCGGTACCTGACATTGTTGATGAGACCACATTGCTGCGAGATGCAATAGGATCTTTTGTTGCATGGCCATCGGACCTCATTTTCATAGATGATCAGGTATGTTGAAAACAATTATGAATCTTTAAGTCTTCAACTGTCAGTTCTGACCTCAGTTATTTCCACGGTAATTATAGACTCCTACAACACCCACATCTAAGGGTAAAGGGATTTTGCAGCATGACGAGTCTGATGTATCACAAAAAGAGGTACGTTTAAAGTGTTAATTATATGATCCGAATAAAAAACTGTATAATTTTATAATTTAACTGAGTCTATATGATTTTTAGGTACCTTTTCAAGGGTCACAACAAGTGAGCCAGAAAATCATTGGCGTACCACCCAAGAAAAGGGTGCCTACTAGATTTTTCCCTCGATACCGGCAGTGTCTTGAAACAATAGTGGGAACAACAAATTTGATGGATGGTGGTATTCTTCAAATGGATATGGATCAAGGTATCTTTGGTTTTCCTTGCACCGAAATAATTGGACATGAGGATGTGGAATAAATTTTCTGTCATAAAGAATTGGGCGTCAGTATTATGCACGCATACATCCGGTAACCCCATCTTTATATTATGTAATTAGCTGAAATATTTTTTAAACATTTCAATGAATATAGTCTAATATTAATTATGTTTTTATTTAAGGCTGTTATATGACAAATTGATGCGCGGGAATCAATTGTCAAACAGATTCCATTTCGTGTCTTCCTCCCGTGTCAGTGGAGCAACAATTGGTAGGGAACCGGAATCAGTAAGAGAGCACTTAGTCGAAAGATTCATGGCAACTGGAAGTACATAAAGCTTATATCTTTGGGCGTATAATACTATTCCTACAGGGTTAGATTTTCATTCTAAGTTCATTTTAATATTTGTAATTTTTGCATAGATAATTTTCTTCTAAACTGTTGTTTTAATTTATAGACGTCACTGGTTGTTGATTGCTATCGATCCTATAAAAGAAGTGGTCTATTATCTGAATTCGGTTGACGGTGATTGGACAAATTATCCGGATATGAAGTTAATGACTGATACGTAAGTGAGATTATTCTAAATATTTGTGTGTATTTATATATTTAATTATTTCTGTGACATTGTTCTAAATATATATTTTCATTTTGTTAGAGCGATACAAGTATTCCGGTGTCAAAGAGAAGCTCGGGTACGACGGTCTAAATCAAACAACATTAATTGGATCAAAGTGCAGGTATATTAATTTCCACTATTTTGCTTATAATATTTATGCTATTTGATAAAACAATACAACTATATATTCTTATTTGTTTTTCTATATAGTGTCCTCAACAGCAAAACGGTATAGATTGCGGATACTTCGTTATGCGGTTTATCAAAGAAATCATTCAACTGAATCAAATAGAGATTCCAGTCACGGTATGGATTTATAACTTAGGATTTGTTTTATTATTTCTCGGATATTTCATATAATTTTTTACTTTTAACTAAATCATGCATATTATGTTTTGTTATGTAGTACTTCGATGAGTACAAATGTGCATATTACACGAAACTTCAGTTGGAAGAAATCAAAGAGGAATTGTGTCAATATTTTATTGAGCAGAGAATCATATAAGGACTGGTTTAGTTGTTGTTAGGGTTGATTTTGTAAGACTGATTTTGAGTTACAATGCTGATAACAATGGTTTATATATATTTTGAGGTACAAAAATGGTGTATATATATTTTGGATTACAATGGTATACAATGCATTACCGCGGTTTATGAATTACAGGTTATGGCAACTGGTTTATATAAATAATATGTTGTAAACAATGCAGGTATATGAATTATATAAATTATACCTCTAAAAAAACACCCTATGAAGCGCTTTTTGAAGAAAAACGCTGCCTTAGATAGACCTATGAAAGCGCTTTTTCACATAAAGCGTTGTCTAAGATAAACATATGATAGCGCTTTTCCAGGCAAAAGCGCTGTTAAAAGACAACCTATGAAAGCTCTTTTCCAGAAAAAAGCGCCACCTTAGGTAGACCAATGAAAGCGCTTCTTCATAAAAAAACGCTGCCAAAAGCCTACTTAAGAGAGCGCTTTTTAGAAAAAGCGCTGTCATAGGTAGACCTACGAAAGCGCTTTTCATTAAACAAAAAGCGCTGCTAAAACCTATAGCAACGCCACCTTAGAAAGCGCTTTTAAGCGCTTTTAAAGTCCAAAAAAAGCGCTTTCGTAGGTCTTTTTTGGCGTAGTGTTTCTCTCCTTGTTTAGCCATTTTTGGTCCCACCTTTCTTAGTTTCTCAGTGGTGTCAGGCTGCTCCATTTGCCCTGATATTTTGTAGTCGCTTTGGCCTTAGCGATGCTTCGCTTGCTATTCCTCATGTTTCACTTATTTTCTTTCCACTATGTTCAATGGACCAAGTCACCAGAATCGATAATCTCCAAGATCCCAGAGAAAATGCCTTCATTTTTGTTGATAAATCCTACTCTAACAGAACCTGCAAACAACAACATCATCACAACTAAAAAAAATGGTGGTTAGAAAGAACCTAGCTCAAAAAAATATTTCTTACATGGCCGTAAAGAATTCACAAGTGCTATGTCAGCTCATAACCAATTTAACAAAACAAAATATCCAAGTTTTATTGTGTATGAGGAAGAAGATATTCAAGAATAGAAGAAGAAAATTCGTGTGCATCCTGGGCAAGATCATCACAGAAAAGCCCATTCATCGAGGCTCCATGCAATATGCTTTGGCGAATATTCGGTGTAACCCTAAAAATACTTATGTCAAAGAAATCGACACAACTTTATTCAAAATATCAGTCAATAGAATTAAAGACATACGTATTCTCAAAGAAAATCCATGGGTGTTTCGTAACTCATGGTTGATTCTCTAGGGATGGGATGGAAAAAATTAGTTTCTAATATGGAATTCACTAAAGCACCTATTTGAGTTCAAATCTAAGGATCACCCATTAATGGTAAAACTACTCAAATGGGGATGAAGCTAGGAGAAGTGATGGGGAAGTCATGGATGCTAAAGTGTATAAGATGGTGAATAAAACTATAATTGTGAAAATCAAAGTTAATATGAAGATTGATTCTCCTATAATGCCGAGGATGTATATTAGAAGTTGTTATACCCCAATTTTTTCTCCTAAGATCCTCTATCATTTCATATCATCACAATACATCAAGATCACATATTTGGGTTGGATATCTCTTTTGCTCGTTCTATTATCTTTAAGTTTTCTCTCAAGGGATTGTCAAGCACCTTAATTGTGTATCTTGTATATATGTGTTTTTACATTTTTACTGACCTCTAATCAAAATACCAAAAATATGTGTGCTTTGTTTTTGTATATTTGTGTTTTGTAGGTATCAAGGAAAGACATCCAACCAACATAATTTTTTGGCATTTTTCTTTTGAGGAAATTGATTATCTCATATGTGGAAATCGATTTCCCTCACTGTTTTTGCGCCAGGATTTCTTTTCTTTCAGTGGAAATCGATTACTCCATATGTGAAAATCGATTTCCTGATGTGAATTTAAAAAAAAGAGGCAATTTTCAAGTTTGTGATTTTTGGCTCCAATTTCCTTTTTTTAGAAAATATTCTTGATTACCAAAAAACAATTCTCCACCTCATCATAATTAAATTCCATCATACACCCTCATTTGATTACATGTGCACCACTTGATTCAATTTTGGCTCCAAAAATCAATTATGAAGCCTAATTTTCATTTCAAACCAAATTCCAAACCACCATTATTCCCAAGCTTAAACTCTATAAATAGAGCCCTCATTTCATTTAATTCTCAAGATTTTGATAGTCAATCACCTTGCTAAAAATTCTCTCTACTATCTTCATTTACCAAATTCACTCTGAGCTCTATTTCCATAAAAGTTAGTAAGCTTTTCATTGAAGGTTACTAATCTTTGAGTTAAACCTTCATCCAGACACTTTTTCTTCATTAATTCTCTAGATCAAAGCTTGGGAGATTGATTCTTAAAGCTAATTTGAAGCAAATTTTAAAGTTGTTTTGATAATTGTTTAAATCTACCTTTAGTAAGTTGGATCTTCATCTTTCACAATGTGATCTCTTGTTGATCCTTGTGATTTGTATGATACATATATTTCTATTGACCGACCTCAAAATAGGTGTAACTTCTACATAAGTCCACTTACGATAGCTTAACATAACGCTAAATTTATCCCGATTCAGAAAATGATAATTCGTGGCCCAAATTTTATATTTGTATGCCCAAGTATGGTTGATTGTTTACTTTGGATCCATATCTATGAAGTTTGTTGTTATGAGGCTTTAATTCTATCAATCCTCTAATGCGTTTTCATTATTCTTTAGTCCAAGATCATCATTCAATCATTGTTGATCATATTTGTGACCAATAACTTCTAACTTCTAACCATTAACAATTAACTTTACTTTATGCCTTTATCTTTATGCCTTTATTTTATGCACTTTTATCTTTAGCATTTACATTTCATGCTATTTGTCTTTTGCTCACTTGGGTATTTATATTTATGTCATTTTATTTTTACTCACTTGAGCATTTATTTTTATGTCATTTTATCTTTGCTCACTTGAGTTTTCTTTTTCTTTTGAAGACACTTAATAACCAACTTGAACATTAAAAGACTTAAGACTCTTTATTGACTATTGGTTACTATCCTTGACATATTGGAGTTATGTACCTCTTGGACTTAGGATTAGAAGCCTTGATACTTTGAGACCTTGAGACCTTTGGACCTTGTGTTGCTTTATTGTTATATTGCTTGTGTATTGAGAAATATTCTGTGTACAGATGTTGTTATGTTAGCTTTAAGTGATCTATATGGCACATGACTCAATATTAAAGACCTTGCTTCAGGTTTAATATCTTGGGTTTCTTTGATACTTATTGGCTTGTGATTTATTTTCACATGGAATATTGGTATGCTTTTGGTCTATTCTATGCTTGTGGCTTTAAAAGTATGGGAATTTTACATGTCAAGTGTTGACTTCTTGTTGGTTAGACCTTACCTTACCTTAGCTTTTACTGTGTACATAGGACAGTCCCTTCATCTCCTCCTATCTTCTTTAATTTCAAAATCTTCTCCCTCCTTTTCAAAGGTCTTCTTGTTTTTTCAAAACTTAAACCACTTTCATAATAAACTTGGACTTAGGTCCAAGCATTTTCAAAAAACCTTTTTCTTAATTCCATCTTAATCAATTTAATCATACTTTGATATCTTTTGAAAGACTAAAAGTCATTAACCTCACTCAAACTTATTATGCCTCAGTGTATTTTTCCCTTTAACATTTTTAGAAAGTTTAAGACACGAGTCTTTTCTTTGAGTGTTTGCAAACCTCACCACTTTAACAAACATGGTAATATTGAATTAACTTTCCACTTATATGTTGATATTGGCACTATTGATTTGATCCAGGATGCAAGTTCTCCATATTTAAGATGAATAAGTTTCTCTTTTTACCATGATTGTCATAGTTTATTAGTTTTCCACTCAGATAAGAAAAAATGTCTTTTACATTAAAACCAATCATAACAAACCAATTTTGGTCTTTTTACCCGAACTACATGGATTTTGATTTCAATATTGCACATTGTTGGTATGTATGCCTAGAGTTCATTGGAAGCTTTATCAAATAAAAAATTGTAAAATATACTTCTTTTCTCATCTTCCAATCTTATTTTTGTATATACCTTTTATATCCAAAACACACAAATTTTCAAAGAGGTTCGTGCAGAGTACCATAGATGTTTAGGATGCTAATACCTTCCCTTTGCATAACCAACCCCCATACCCTGGTCTCTATTTTACTTTATGTTTTATTCGCTCCTTTCCTAGTCCTTTGGATAAAATAAAAGTGTGGTGGCGACTTCATTGATTTTTGCGAGTCAAGTCAATCCAATGGCTTAGTCTTAACATTTCTACCGCTATAGAAGCAAGAATTATGAAGTGATATGGATAAATTTCCTTTATGAAAGGTTACCTATGTTATGTTTCTACTATGGGTACATGGGCCACAACGAGGAACACTACTCTAAAGAAATTCCAGCCATCCATTGAATCACTGAAGTCAATTCTCTTGGCCCATGGATGAAGGCCACCCAAACAGACAGAAAATAAATCCCACAAGCAGAAAGAAGATTTAGTAGCAATCCTATGCATAAACCTAACATCAGTCTACACATCCTTGTTCCCAAAGCTATGGTAGAGTAACTATCTAAACTAAAGTTGAATGAAGAAAAAGAGCAAGAGGAAAAATGGTAGATAACACAATACTACAAAGTAAAAAGATAATAATTCTAGAAGTAGAAGAGTACTCAACACATAAGTCAACATCTCCAACACCAAAATTTCCAGCTTTAGGGATAAGGCACCTAAGGAAGGATAAAGTTGCTTTCATGGAATGTTAGGGGGTTGATAAAATTTTGAAATCTCTCAATAAGGTTAGCCTCTTAACCAACATTCACAACAATTGTATTAGTAATATAAAGAATAATGAGGATTTCTTTACTTTGGAGCAAAGATATTGACCTACAAATCGTTGATTCTAATAATAATATGGTTGATTTTTATATTATGCTTCCTAACTATAACAACAACAATTCTAACTGGAAAGGTATGGGAATATATGGTTATCCTAAGAGTAATAAAAGTATTTTTAAGGTTATGCTTTTGAAATAACCCATTCTTTAGTTAGGACTTTTAAGGGTTGTAATATAGTCTGATTCACGATTTCAGAAAAATGATTTAAGGCTCAAAGTTTATTTGTATCCACCCATTCTCCTTGACTTTCTCCATTCCCACGTTCAGTTAACTCGATACGAGCACTCATCTCTCAATACGAGTTTGAGATGGTTGAGGAACCAACTAGGTTTTTGGACACGGCAGTCACTCACCTATTGTTATTGGTGTCTGATCACATGACTTTATTCTTTACTGAGGATTTCAGCAACAACTTCCACCACATGGATATTCGCAAATTCGACATAATTGGTTTCTGCTACATGGAGAGGGTCAACATCAACGTTTATTTGACTTTTGTTCTTTTCGCCAAACTTCAATCTACCTTCCTTTATAGAATTATGAATCAGGTCCCTGAAAAGAAAACATTGTAAGGTTTTATGTCCCAAAAAGTTATGATATTCACAAAAACCTATTTTCTTCCACTGGTCTAATGGAGGAATTTTGGCACCAGGTGGAACTATCACTTGGGCATCCTTTACCAACAAATCAAATATTTTGTCACATTTTGTCATGTCAAAAATGTATGTTTTCTTAGGGAAATTTTCGTTATTTTCTATTTCTATAGGTTTCTTCTCGTTCGGAGGGGTTAGAACTTTGCAAAGATATGGTGGACCTTGCTTTAATTTAGCCAGGTCCACTTCACATTCTTTGAAGTTTGAAAAATCACTGCAGGCTTCTTGTTCATCTACACCGGTTTCAACATATGCAACTCTTTCTTTTCTATGCCTTTTGTTTGCTCTAGTTTTTTCGAACTTTAAGCGCTCCACTTGTCAAACCCTGTCTGCTAACTGGGCCATATCTCTTAAGTAGTGAGGATCCAACTTCTTTTTAATGGAGAAATATATTCCTCTTGCAGCCATCTCAACTTTCTCGTGTTTAGGCACTTGGGTAAAGTAACTCACCTTCAACAGGCGGAATCTGTTGAGGTAATCATCAATTGGTTCGCTAAACTTGAGCTTGATGTTGGCCAATTCACTTAGGCTTATCTTCGATTGACCTACATAAAATTGTTCATGAAACAACCTTTCTAAACTAGTCCAATCTTTGATAAAATTCGCTGCAAGGGTAGTGAACCATGTGAAAGCATTTTTGGTTAGTGAATTAGAAAAATATTTTATCCTTAAGTTTTCATTATTCGATATATCCCCGGCCTCGGTAAGGTACTTGGCTATATGTTCAATAGTTGATTCGCTGGTGTCACCATAGAATTTATTGAACTTTAGGACTTTCCAACCCCTAGGCAATTTAGTTTGTAAAATATATTCAGATAAAGGAGAAGTGTAGTTCGGACTACAAAGGAAAATTTTTACACTATTTCGCGCCATAATTCTTTCGATCATAGCAGCCAAGTTATTATTTCCTGCCATGTCATCCTGTTGAAGTCCTTGGACTACTTCATCAGCGTCCTGGTTTCAATTCATCATCATAATCCTTCGTGGTTCCTCCCTAGGATTACCTGTTGAACTCTGGGTTATTCGACCCGAACCCCCTGGTTATTTCTGACAGCATTTTGTAGGATTAGCTGGGCTTGGTTAATTGTTGGTTCTTCCTGGAACACCATTCCCTGATTTTCCCTTATCCATTCACGTTGGGGTTATCGAACTGGTTCTCTTGGAGCCCTAAAGAAGTCTTCTATTTGTACCATTTGCGCCGCCATTTGCTGGTTCGCCTGGGCATTTTGTAAGTTTATCTGGGTGGCATTTTGGATTAATGGGTTAAAGATTGCACTCATTTTTTGAGCAAGAACCCCAACCATTTCGTGGTTGCTATCATTCGTCTATTGTTTCCATACTTCCTTCGAATTGGTTGTAAGGGGAGGCAACTGGGTAACATATCCTGGTGGTTGGGTATTTCGACCCTTATTGTTTACGATAAACCCTAATCCTTGTAACAGTGAAAACATAGATGTTAATGAGTTTGTATATATGAATGTTAATGAGTTTGTATATGTGGATGTATTATTATGAAACCCTGCCATAAAAGATGTTGGCATGCCATAAATTGGATATGTTGTTGGGATAGAAAATCCTGGCGCATAAGTTCTAGACACGTTAACTTTTATGGGTCTTGAGGTCACGGGATGGCCCTGACTGGCTACAAACGTTAACGATATGGCCGCCGAATTTGTTGTCGAAGGTATAACCATTATTCCTTGGTTCAAAGGTATGGCTTCGGTTGTACTAGAAATGATCGTGCCTCCGCCTGTCGAAGGGGGAACCTATTCTACATTGTTACTGGGTGGGTTAACCATTCTCCTATTGTACTTCCTTTTTGGTATATGTTCGTTAGTATTGGCTAATTTTCCACTCCTCAATCTCATGCAACAATGTTAACAAACACATTATCAAAATAATAGATAAAAATGAAAGGAATTATAGTAAGAACTATACACTGGTCACACCAGGTGTGCCAATTTGTTTACTGTGAAATTTGGTAAACAACCGCTGACCTTCCAAATCAAAGAAAAGATTGGTGATTTGCAGGATCAACCAGATTGATCCTAAGGGCATGTTTTTAGTTCAATTTCATATCTTTTTGTTTATCAATCTCTTCAATAGAGATTGTTACTTCGAAGGTAGTAATGCAACGCTTTAAAGAAAAGACAGGTATGTAAAATAATTTTGATTTAAACTTCAAAGGAATGTATAAAACTTCAATTAAAAATGAATGGAAATAAACATGAAACTAGTGCTTCATACGTACATTCTCACAACTTGTTTCTCAAAAACTGGTACTTTGAGAAATTTAGAGTAATTTGTACAAAGATATGAACACCCTAGAAAACTAACACTAAGGTTATATTTTATACTAATTCGACCCTAACGGTCAACTACTGAAACAACGCCATGTTCATTGTTGTATATTCTTTGAATCTCTTTAGGCCTCTACATGTCTCTTTGGATAAGGTTAAACTTTCAAATTTGAAAACCCTTTTGTCTTCGAAGCGCCAAACAGTATAGATGTGACAGTCGAAGTGTCTATTCTGACAATACTTCAAATAAATTAAGTTCCAACGGTTCCAAAACGAACCTTTCGCCAATAATTTAGTGAAGTGAAATTCTTACTAGCCTTTATTTATCGAAATCTTCATAAGATCTCCTTCATGCTTCCTTCCGAACTAAATTTCTTCCAGGAATGTATCATTTCATCTAAACATTCATATACTCGAAATTCCTAGTTAACACATTGTTATACTTGTAACGCTTGAGAAATGCCTCTGCTTGTTCTCTCCAGGTTCAAATGTGGGTCCTTTTGAGCTGTGTATACCATTCAAGAGATGCTCCACTGAAGCTATCCTGAAAGAAGTGCATGAGCATCTTGTAATTTTTCGCATAAAGAGCCATTTTGTTGCAAAATGCCTTAATTTTCCGCATAAATTAAAACAAAACCACGTACTTTTGTTATTTTTTAAATGTTAAGAAAATATTAAAACAAAACAAACAATAACAATCCAACAAATAAAAAGAAAATTAGAAGAAGAGCCCTTGGGGGTGCAAGTTGGAAACATGGGCTATGGTTCAGAGAGTCAAAACCTGAGTGCTAAGCCCATCAATAAAGCTCAGGAGAGCCGTTTTTATGCTGAAGCAAATGGTGATAAAAACATGTATGGGCTTGCAGCAAATGATGTCAAAAAAAGCCCAAGTGAATTTTGTTTTGGTACACCATTATCACAACATCCATTACCATATTTTTCATTATATTTATTCAATTAAAAAAAGAAGAAGATTAAATAAGAAACAAAAGGAAGCGGTGTAGTTTAGTGGTGTGATTAGATTAGGGTTACAAAATTGGGACTTCGTCTTATTTATTATTGTCCGAATTCTCCGTGTTTGAGTCCTTGTTGTGTTGTGCGTTTTGTTGCGGTGTTGAATTTTGTTGAGTGGGTTGCAGATTGATACGTGAGGGTTGAGTAAAGTGATTGCTGAAAAAATCTGTGAATGTTTCAGTGGTGAAGGTTGCAGAAATGAAGATGTGAGGTTGAGGGAGATTGAAATTTACATGGTGAGGTTAAGTGTTTGTGTGTGTGGAGAAGGACTGTTGTGGTGATTGAAGGTTTTGAAAGGATTACAGTGGTGACGAAGATACGGTTTTGCAATTTAAGGATGAAATTTTTGCAGTCAGTGTTGAGTGGATAGAGGTTATGGATAGTTTATGGAAGGGAGAGTGAGTATGAGCAAAGGGGTATTGAAGGTGAGTTTGGTGAATGGATTAAAGGGCTTAGGGTTTGGTTATGCAGTGAGTTTATATGTGTTTTGGCAAAACATTTTTAAGAGTATTGTTGGTGTCTTGAGAAGAGTCAAGAGGCTGTTATATAGAGTTTGAGATTGGAATTATTTGGTGAGATTATGAGGGAAATTTCAGTGTTTTTGGATCGATCCATGTGAAGTGACGTGAAGAAATTTTGGCTATTGATTAATTTGAATGAAGGGTGAGATTGAATGAATTGTTGTAATGGTTGTGTTTGTACATGTGCCGATTTGATACTTTTTTTGCTGCAGGATAATGTTTGTCCATTTTGGGCAAGGGTGCAGGTGTAGGACAACGCTAGCAGTTTTTTTTTTGGTTTTTTTGTGAACTTTGCAGGGCCTGTTTGATTTTATGCAGGAACTTGGAAAGGTTTTGTGCAATGTTTGGATAATTTTTGACAAGATTGCAAGTTGATGCAAGGTGGGCAGCTTTGGTGTTCAAGACAAGGCAATGTTTTGTGAACCTTTGATCAATGTGACATCATGGAGGTTAGGCCTTAGGAATTTAGAGGTTTAGGATTAAAAACATAGAACAATATATATTGCAAGTCTTTTCTATAATATTCCAAAATGTAGAACCTACATGGTTTGTGAATTTTAGATTTGCAATTCTGTTAGAGCATGAATGAAATTAAATGGTAATTGTTTGAACTATGTTTGGATGCTTTTGATTTCATGTACCTTGTGTAATATTTGTAAAGAATCATGAATGGTGTTGAATGGATGGTTGTAAAGTCAATGGTATAATCCAAATGTTCCAAGCAACTTTCTTATTCAAATTAGAACTTTGAAGTTCTTATTTTGATTTTGGTTGACCTCAAAAATTGAATAAACATGTAACCTCCTGTTTGCGACCGTTGAAAATTCCTGTTTGTGACCGTTGAAAATTCAAAATGACAAAATTCTTCAAATACTCAAAGTGTCTTCCAATATTGCTTTTGAAGTTGTAAGTTCTTTCCTTCTCTACTTTTTGCCATTTGAATGGACCAAGTAATATCAAATTGACTCATCATGTCTTAATCATGTCTTAAAGTGTCTTCATGTAATAATTTTTATATTCTCATCAAGTTGGATCCACAAAACCATAATGCTTCATAAGATACTTTAAGCTTTAATCTCAAGTAAATTGAAACGAAGTTCCAAATAAGAATCGTGTCACAAGTAAACCATGTGCTTAGATGAAATGGCTTTGCATCAAGTATCTATACCCCTAACCTGCAAGGTGAATCCACATCGAACTGTCTTCTCCGCTTGCATAAGAGCGTGTCCTCATGCCCTATGATTCAAGTAATTAATACTTTCTTGTTTGACAAAGGGAGATCAATAAAGCCTTGCCTCCATGGATGAGAAACTCTTGAATATTAATCCTCTTGCATTGCATAGTGAAGAAGTAGCTTGATATGAAAGGAAATGAAACAATAGCTCAAATCTATCTCATTTTGAAGCAGTAATGAAACCCTAAAGCATGCACATAAATGACAACCCTAACATCTTGCTTCTTTGATGAAAGATAGCCTTGTAGCTTGTCAAAGAAGACGTTCATAATAACCATGGATCCATACCCTAGCTCCACGACATGAATGATGTAGAAACCAAATGAATTACACTTGAGTGGAGTAAAAGCCCCAAAGCCTAAGGAAACCCTGATTCTTAATCTCATTGTCTGTTGATTCCTCAAGAAGAATCTCGGTTGAAGCACAATAGTTAAAAAAACTAATCTTCAATCTTGGGTAGGGAAATAAATTCTAATCATTGACATTACTGAGTTTGGATGAGAAAAAAAGCCCTTGTAGCTTAATGAAGAAGAAATCCATGATAATCATAGTTCAAAACCTAATCCCACAGTCCACTGCTCAAAGAAGAACCAGAGAAATCAATCTTATTGGATGTAGAAGTCTCAAGAAATGCATGATATGCAAATGAGCTAATGAAGTGTATGCAAATGAATACGTAAAGCCTAAGCAAGATAAAAGCAAAATCAGAAGGGCAAATTTTGGGTTGAAACAATGATCTAAATAAATAAAATAATTCTAATCAACTAATAGTAATTATTTTCACTTCTACCCCTCCCAAATCTCTATATTTTTACCCAAACACCCCAAACAACTTAAATCCTACATTTCTAAAGTTACCACCCTACATCCAATGGTTCCTCTAACACATCAAATCATAAACCAACACACGCAATCACATAATTTATTTACAAAAACTCATTAAATAAATCGGAACGTTACAAAAAACACATAAGACAGACATTTGACAAGTCCGATGCAATTGATGTTTTGTTAATGCCACTATTAATAAAGCTACATTGATGTACATTTCAAATACAAGTACAAATAGATTTTTAAACTCAAATTTCTAGCGGGTTGCACAATATAAAGATATACAATCATGCTATGTTGACACCATTTCCTACACTAAATACTTACACCGTATATACTATTTACTGTATTTATACGGTGGACAATGTTTTCTATTAAAATAATATTAATTTTAAAAAAAGAATTTTTTTAAAAATATATTTATTTTTAAAGTTTATTTTATAACACAAATATAAGATTGTGTTATTAACTAACTTCATAATTGTATTAACCACAAAAATGTACGTCATTAACCATTTATTTTATTTATAATTCATTAACTACTTTCACTACATTAACCAATAAAATGCATATTATTAACCATATTCTAACACTAAATTATAAATGTATTAACTATCTTTTACACTCCATTAATCAAATTTATTTTACTATTTTAATAATTTTTTTATGTTTGAGAACTCGTTAACCACAATGCATAGTGACTATTTTATTTATCACTGAGTTTTGCATTACTCGCTTCAAACAATAGGTCTGTCACATACAATACCAACAACTCGATATTCCATAAACAACAATGCATAGTGACTACTTTATTTATTATTGAGTTTTACATTACTCGCTTCGAACAACTGTGACAATAAGTCTGTCATATACAATACCAACAACTCGAACAAACAAAACATATAGAAATGAATTGCCACCTAGTTAAAAACAAAGTACAAGAGAAATCATCCACCTTATTTCAATATACTATTCTCAACAAAGTTGAAGATGTTTTCACCAAGTCCCTACCTCTTAATCCATTTTCTGTTTTATTCAGTAAACTTGAAATGAATAATATGCATTCTAATTTGAGAGAGAGAGTGTTAACCTCAATCAATCTAATTTTATTATTAAGCGAGATTAAAACACTTATTTGAGAGAATTCAATTAGAAAAGTACCAAAAGTCAAATTCAACAGTAATAATAGTCACAGTTTGATCTACACAAGAAACTGTCAGAAATTTTTGAACTAAACATGATCCAAAGCCAAGTCCTTTACCACAAAACCAAATGAAGACTATTTGCAGTAGCATAACTAACCGACTTTGCAGTCACCATGAGCTAGTTTCTTGGCAGTTCTTAGAATTCTTCCTTTTGACTTAGAACGGTTAACTGTTTGTGTTTGTAATTGTGTTTCTAGTTCAGCTGTGGATGGAACTTCTTCGGGCCACTTCAGTTCAAAGTTCATAAGGCTCTTTAGTTCTTCAAGCTCTGCAGTTTCTGAAATGTATCCCTCCATCTTCTCACCCTTTTCCAACGGTTGTGGGATTATAACCTCAATCCTGGCCTTATCATCACCACCAGATGTCTCTCCCTTGTCCAGTTTTTTGTTTTCTTCCTTAACCCTCTCTGATATCTTCAGCGCCCGAGATTTCCACTTCATGTTCAGAAATCGCCACATTATCGGACTCCCCACTTCTTCGTCATCATCTTCTTGTTCATTTGAATCAACTACCATCTTCGTCTTGCCCCTGTCTTGTTGGATTTCCTTTAACTCTGAAGTGGAGGGAATTCCTGATTCCTTGTTTTGTTGGCTTTCTTGTAACTCTGAAGTGGAGGGAATTCCTGATTCCTTGTTTTGTTGGCTTTCCTGTAACTCTGAAGTGGAGGGAATTCCTGATTCCTTGTTTTGTTGGCTTTCCTGTAACTCTGAAGTGGAGGAAATTCCTGATTCCTTGTTTTGTTGGATTTCCTGTAACTCTGAAGTGGAGGGAATTCCTGATTTCTTGTTTTGTTGGCTTTCTTTTAACTCTGAAGTGGAAGAAATTCCTGATTCAGGGGTCTCAATCTGGATGTTCAATTTATTGCAAAGATCAACCATCGCATCCACACAAAGAACGACCTTATACTGAAGCAACTGTAAACAAAGACAAAGTTAAGAACCTTATTATCTATGAAGCCCTGACACAAACTGACACGACCCTAACACATCGAAATTAGTAATAATTAAAGAAAATGAATCAATTGAATGTAACCGCACATGTCAGTGTCGTATCTATGTGTGATAATGACACGTGTCTGACACTCTAAGCTTGTTACAATAGTTTTTAGTGTATAAACTATAATTGCCTGATTGTGTTACTGATTCTAAAAATGTGTGTTTTATACACCTACATTATACTAACAGTGTTGCTCTTGATTTCTTTTTTTAGAATGGATAGATACAATCAAGAGATGACATGCTATGCATTTAATTTTTCAACCAACATACCATCGACAAAACTTTGGTAAGTGTGAAGGGAACTATAATTTCTCCATACTGATCAGGATATGCAATTTGGGAAGCAGTCAGAAAAGCGGAGATTGCTATCACAGTAGGATAATAGTCAACGAAGGTGTGCTCTGCAGAATAGAAGGAAAAAACCAATGAAAATTATATATTCTCCAAGCAGAATAGAGAAATAAAAAATTAACAAAACATGTGAGTTTGTGTTTACCTCCTTGAGCTTGAACTATTATCTCATTGATGCAACGACGCTTAAAACCACCGTACTTTTTGAAGTAACGGTAGTAGAAGTTCAGAAAGGTGAAGGGAGTTACCGATTGAATTTCCCAGTCAAGTTCACGGAGAATGAGAAGCTCCGTTCTCATCACCATATGATGACTTATCCTCACATTCACAATCCTATAATAAGTAATCAAAAATTGTTCAATTGAGAAGTCTTTTATCCTCATCTTGGCAGCTATGGTGAGACAGGCGATAGCAATCAAACGAACTTTTATAATATCGATGAACCCTTCAACATCCTTATAATCAAAAACCAAAGAGTTTTCAGTTTTAACCGAGATAACTCAAAGAAAAAGAAACTTGAAAAATATCAAGAAGGAAAATAAACATATATGTTACCTCCAACATCGAACTGTTTTTGGAAAAAAAGCGATCAAAATAATTCATAGCAAGATACGGAATTAGTGTATCATTATCAATCCTCTTCGCGAGCTGCGTGTAGCAAAATATGCAGGAAAAAATCAGCATAACAACTACAAGATTCGGAAAACAGTAACAACACATTCATTCATTTTAACATTGCAAGATAAACAAAATTTTCATTCAAAGTGAAACAGATCCAAGAAATTTGAAACGTTAACGGTAATCAGCATAGAAGCATATAGTGAAATTTTCATCCAAAAAGGAAATTCATAAAGTTAACAAGAAACGAAACTGTAAACTCGAAATTGAAGTTAAACACAACAAATTAAACAAAGATTCAAAGCAAGAAAGGAACTATCTAATAACAGAACAAACGAATTTCTCATGAAACAAAAACCAGATCTGAAATCGATCTTCGAACAAGAAATCAGCAAAGAAATCAAAGCTTCAAATCATCAATTACCATGGAGATTATTGCAACAGCGTGCTTTCGGAAAAAAGCGTTCTCGGTGTTTTGGTAGAAGTATTTACTGGCCACGAAGAACATTTCTACATCGGAGTAGCTTATTATAACTTGCTTTTCCTTATCAGTAATATCGGCGAACCCGGTCTTGGGATCCATTTTCCGGCGAGGTGTGAAGATTGAAGAACTTAGGTTTATTCGTTTCTCAAGAAAGTGAGAATTGAAAGAGAGGGAAAATGAAAATCTGTTTGTATTGTGTTTAGTTCAATGTGATTTGGGTTTCTCTCTCTTGGCGGCTATTTATATTAACGACTTAACGGAATGGAGGGAAAGCGCACGAGTTTTTGAACTTTGTGATTCGATATTTTGCAACGACGTCGTAAAATAGCTTCTTTTTTTACTTATTTATTTTTTATTTTTTTATTTTAATTTGATAGTTTGTTGTTGAAGTGATTAATTTGGCCTTGATTTTAAAGGTAAATTGGGTTTAAACATTTACAGTGAAAGTTATTTTTACCTACTCTATATGAGAATTAATTTCAATTATGTTTTTAAAATTAATTTGTTAAGAGGAATTTTAGTTAAAAATTTATGATGAGTCAATTGATGTAGTGGTTTGGATATTATTCATAGAGGTTAATCGGTATATATTGTAATTTTTTATATATATAGAGTGTATCATAACCACTCGTATGTAATATTAAAGTCAATTAAAATAAAAATCAAACAATTATAAAAATCTGACGATTATTATTAATTGATGATGTAAAATTTCTTTACACCATCAGTGTAATATCAATTAAATTCTTATTAATAATGGAAAGAAGAATGTAATTAATTGGTGCAAAAAACATTTGATAAAATTCTAGTGTATGATGTAAATACATGGGTAATTGATTTGGTATCAATTTTATTTTATTTTGTTAATCTCATCTTAAGTGGTAAAAAACACCTTTTAAAAATTTGAAAATGTCATTTTGATTCTATTGTACTCTAAAATTTTCTCTTCCATTTCAAAAGATCTCCGCATACTCCTAAGGTCCTCAAGTGCTCAAGACTACTCAAAGATTGATTAGATGAATCCTCCTCCTAAGTAGTTGGCCTATAATTAGGATTTTGGTATTCTCAAAGAAAATAGGACTTCTAATGCCTCAAGTGAGTTTCAAGGTTCCTCACATGCTTCAAAGAATCCTCATGTCAAGTTTTAAGCCTTACACCACAAATTTGCTCAGTCAATTTCTCAGATGGTTGAAAATCAACTATATTAGACAAAAAGTCAATTGTGGTCAACTTACAGTCAAACCTCAAAATTTTTAATCAACATTAACATCTTCAACTCACATTCATCATTTGATCAAAGGTTGATTATGATTCATCAAGAAAACTCAAAGATTAATCAAAAGTCAAAAGTTGCTAAATTAGGGTTTTCTTTAGGAGAAGTCAACTAATCTTTGACCAAACATAACCTTCACATGCTTCATCAGAAAATTCTCAACCAAAGATCATTTTGATGGAAATTCAATTCTCTTCAACTTTGTCTCTCTAAGCTCAAGGCCCAAAAATACTTCATTTGAGAGATATGAGTCAAAATATTATAGGTCATTTCAAAAGTTAACAAAAAGACACTTTTAGTCAAAGATAATTACATCAAGGTACAATCTTCAAATGGAAAAATAATCAACACGAGATTTGTAGGGGACATCTTGTGCTTTCCAAAAAGTCCAATATCCCCTTCATATAACAAAATTTGAGAAAGTTATGAGTTGCACAAGTTGGGTAATTTTGTGAAATTGCATGAAACCTCAATTGAACAATTTTGGGCTTTTTGAATAATGGGACTAATTTTTGAAGTTCAAACATGTTCATGACATATTAGGGGACCCCCAAAACCATTCTTATATTTTTTATGGTTTTTATTTCTTTTATTTGAATTTTATTCATTTAAAATACAAATTAAATCAAATAAATAGTAAAAGGAGGTGTAAGGCTTAAAATGCTTTTGTCTCAAATATTTTGGAGGCCCAAGATTGCATGAGAAACTGTGTGAAGCTTATTTGAAAAACAAATCTTCATGTTATGTCCTATTCCAAATCTATTTTCAAACAAGAATCAAAGGTTGTTTGCAAGAGGTCAAAGTCCATGTATTGACCCAATCTTTTCTCTTATAAATAAATACTCTTCATGTTTAGACAACAAAGACACGAAAAAAACCTTGCAAGAACACCCACTCAAAACCTAAAATTTTGTCAAACTAGGGAAAACTTGAAACCTCTCGTACAAACACTTTCAAAGCAAACCAACCACTCAAATCAATCCCTGAGGTGTTATAGGGTAAGACTTTATCGTTCTTGATGATCAAAAGTGCATGAAACAAGCATTCCAAGCATGGACAATCGACATATTTTTATGAATTTCGTGTTTTAAATTTTATGTTGTTTTGATTGAAACTAATCATGCTAATGTGTTCTTGAGATGTAATAGAACATGTCTGAACTCTCACATGAGTCCCATGATGCCAGAATCGTGCATCACCATGCTTGAACCATTTTATGTTATGTTGTTCATATCTCTCTATACAGGACGATTCAGTTAAAGCTAAGGTCACCAATGAGTTCACAACCCTCAAATTGGGGGGAGGGGGGGGGGGTAGGGTTCAATTTGATCACTAACACGCTTTGTTTTGCAGGTTTGGAAAACGTACTCATCGGAGAAGACGACAAGAGCTAGGGCTCCGACGCTTTTCCGGTCCATCTGTTTTGTTTATTTTATATTTATTTGGTTTTGTTTTATTAACGGATGAAACAGCCACCCTAGTGGCAAGTGAAACAACCGGCTGAAAATCATCAAACAATGAAGTCGCCATCGAACGTCTTTTATCCCACATGTAGGGAAAGGTAAACATCGAGAAAACCTGAGAAGGGAGAAGTCACGGTCTCGCGACCGAGAGATTGGGTAAGGGAGTTTGTTACCCGAGGGAAAGGTATTAGCACCCCACACACCTGTAGTACTCTACGGTATCCACTCTTGTTATCTATCTTATGGGTGTGTTTAATCTATGCTTACTGTTCACTATACTACTGAAGGGAGAATGCATGCAAAATAAAGGAGAAAAGAATGTAGGGAAAATAAATTATGCTCGCTTGGGCCGTACCCCAATGCCTACGTATCCTTTTTAGGGAATCAGAGCTACCGTAGTTCGACTCATATGTTTTTGTTTGTTTGTGTTTTTTATGGACAAAGTTAATCCCGCCTTCTGTCGCAGCTCAACCTTTGGAGACTTATGCAATGGCACAGAAGTAAATTAATCATGTCCTTACCTGAAAAGGGTTTTAGAGAAAGGGTGCTTGAGCGCACATAATGGTTTGAATTGGTTTGTATTTTTGTTGCAGATAACGACTAGTTAACCTCAAGAGAGAGATTTTAGCCACTTTTCTACTTATCCATGAAAGGAGTCTTTGAGAATTGAACCACACCTAGACTTGAGATGAAGAACAATAAGATCGAGAAAAGACCCGCTTATCATTTCCCATGCTAAGCAAAGGCATGATTCTCATCAGTAGATTTAAAGTATTTTGAAGTTTGAAAAGGAAAAAGGAAGTTTTAGTTTTAAATGCATATGCAAAAAGGGAAAGAAAAGTTAAACGGAGACTAGCCTATTTCTAAACCTAATATTATCATACTTCATATGACCTCTAGGAAGCAATAAAGTGCGGAAATGAAGAATAAAATAGAGTTGTGACGATACCGAATGGAGAAGGTCCGTTGCCTCTTCGAAGCCACGCAAGTGATAAGAGAACTCTACAGAAATTGCTCCGCCTGAGTGATAAAAAATTAATCTCCAAATATTCCCGATTGTGAAAAGATTACATCAATATAATATCACAAAATCCTAGCTAAAAAAATGACAATGAAAATGATCATCGAACATGAAAATAATAGAAAACTCTAATTAAACATCTAAAGAGAATTTATAATATCAATAAGAATTTCTACTATTTTTGTATCTCTTTTATCATCAAAGTTATGAGAAGAATATAATAAGGAGAAAAAACAATTAAATCTAAAACAGAGGGGTGTTAAAATCTGGATTAGGTGTGTAGTGTAGCAAGGGTGCTAGGCCCATAGGAGATAGCCTAATAAGCCATTTTTGTAACATCAATCTGGCTCCAAAAAACGGTGCACATTAGGCTTAAAGTGATGCGAATTTTGGCTCCAGCCCACAAGCATCTTTGACAGATTCCCTCAGATTTGTATCTTTTCGGCATAATGTTTAGTTTTTATTTAACATTAATAAATATAAACACAAATAATATATGAGAGGATACAAGAAACGGTGCGCTTCGTGGGGGTTAGGGTTAAAAGCATTTGTGGCTAGGGTTAAATTAAGACCGTTCAGTTTATTCTGAAACTAGAGTCCCTCTTCTCCTCTTCGTCCGCGACGCACACCACCGTCTCATTCTCGCGGCCTCCCCCTCATATCTAACAATGATCTTGCCGCTGACACAACATTCTTCTACTTCTGATCTCCCATTCTTAATCACCGATTCAAACTTCTTTTCATCTCCACAAACCCACCACAAACCTTTCCTTCTTTTTCGATCGGAGATGGTCCAACACCGATAATGCCTAGAAATGCGGAGAAACAATTTCAAGTGTGCTTTTGGACCTATAATCACCTTCTCTCGATTATGCTTATTTCTATTTTCTGTTGCGGTTGCCACTACTTTGAGCGCATGCTGATGCTTTGTGTTCTTGTTGTGATGTTACGATGCAAATTGAAGCACGTGCAACGAAAATCTTGCATATTGAAGAGAACTGTTGATAACAATCAAAGTAGATAATGGTGATTGATGATGATCTTGTGAGAAACTGGTTCTGAAGCTGGAGCAGAGAGAGGATCTTCATATTTTTAGAGTTTTTGGATGGTGAGTTCTTCTGTAATTTCTTCTTCTTGAGTTTGTTGTTGTTGCAACGTTGTAGTGAAGTTGTGCGATGATGTTGTTACAGAAGCTCCGAGATTGACGAGTTACAAAAGTTTGTTGATGAACTACATAGAGGGAAGGTTGCAGATGATGATGATTAAAGATTAAAGCAGAGTGTAAAGGCCATGGAGATTATGCAGAGAATCTATGTATTGAATCTGAGAGAAAGATGAAGATTTCTGGTGAGTTCTCTTAGCTGATTTTTCTGTGTTTAAGAATGAATCGTGAATGCTCTCTGAGTTTTTCTTGTTGAATGATGATTGTGAATCTGAGACTGAATAACGATATCTCTCTCCCCCCCCCCCTTGCATCTCTGAATTTTGTTATATATATTGTTGAGGGCTTGGGATTTTGTTACAAAATCAGTTGGTTATTTGGTTAAGAGATGAAGAATTATGTTGTGAGTTTGTTATGGAAGTTAGAAGGTTATTGGTTAGGAGGGCCAATTAGAATTGGTTAGAATTAGTTGTTTTTGGATTTTTGGTATAAGCTATTAATAAATTCTATTTTTTTTGGAAGTTGGAATGCTGCGGGTTGGTTGTTATGAAACAGTTAGTTGGAAATTATTTTATCTGGATTCGGTTAGGCTGTTCATTCTGTTATGACAGTTGGTTAGAGGTTTAGATGGTTAGAAACTTCTGTTTTTGACAGTTACAGGAATTGGTTGAAATTGTTAGCATGGTTCTGTTTTTGGAAATAGTTAGAATGATGAAAAGTTAGTTAGAATTCTGTTTAGTTAGGGCAGTTAGGAAGTTAGAAATTTAGTTACAGTCGGTTATGGAGTTAGGAAACTTAGTTGGAGTTGGTTAGAGGTTAGTTGGACTGGAAGTTAGGATTCTGTTTGGTGATTATGTTAGAAGTTTGCAGAGCTGTTTTTTTTATTAGAGAGGAGGTTAGTTATAAGTTCTTTGATTGTTAACAGTTAGGAGGTTAAAGGATTCTGTGAAATTCTCCCATGGGTTAATTAACTGTTAGTTGTTTTTGAAATTGGTTAATTAACTGTTATGCTGTTAGGAAAGGGGAAATTGGAAAGTTATTAATTGGATAACTGGTTTACTCGTGATACTCATATAATGGATTTTCTGGTTGTGCAGGTTTTGCAGGGCATTGGTTTATATCCCGGAATTTGAAATGGTCTAGCGAGTTTGTGCACATCTATAAAGTGTTTGCAAGGGTTTTGGAACTATTTTGATTGTGAACTATTTTTTTAGTTATGCAGAGCATTTTACCTTTAATGCAGTTCTTTTTGTTTTGTACGAAAGGTCCAGACGTTCCTAATGGGCTTTGGACGATCAAGGCTATCTTTGACTTAATTTTGGATGAGGCATAAAGTCGGCTGTAACGTGAAACATGGACATGGAATTGAAAACTAGGAGCTTAGGAACACTAAGCTTAGTGTAGATTTTATTGTGAAATTTCCTTGTGATGTAATGAACTGGCTTGTAAACAAACGCTTGAAATATGGATCATTGGTGTAATGGTTTGAATTTGGAAATGGATCATGGTTGAGAAGGCTTGAATACTTGGTCATATAGTTGGAATTAGTTTAGGGATTAGAATACATTCTGATGACTTTCTTGATGTAAATGCTTTTGAGACAATTTGTAATGAATCGCTTGAAAATCTTTGCATATATTTAGAAAAATTATGGTTGAATGGTCATGAACCTTTGAGTGAATATTGAATGATGAATGTTGATGTTGAACTTGAATGACGTAAATGACGAATGATGTGCGAAATTCAGACAATGGTGATGAATTGTGAATGAAACAAATGATGTATGTTGAACTTTGTGACTTATAACTTCAACTCTAAACAATCCTCACGCCTTTGCTTTCCAATCTTATTGAATAGACCTTTATGAGAATTTAATGACCAAAACAATTGATGAAATTCGATTAGTCTTGAAGCCCACTTCGTTTCTCAACGAACATATCCAAATTAAGCAACATAAATCGTTTTAGTACAAAGAAATCACAAGCCCATTTCTCAATCTAAAGTTTGCAATTTAAATTTCAAACGCCTTTATCTTCAAGCCCCGAAAGCATCTTGCATGACAAGCCACAAGCGAACAAGATTATGACCGTGCCCCGATCACAACTAACTTCTTGCTTCTCATTTTATACCAATTTTCAGGGTTTCACAATTCTTGATGACCAAAGGTCACAAAGGGAACCCCCTTAGAATTCCTTGATGACGAGGATATGTCTTGAAGTGTAGTAATGAAACCTTTTGGATGAAGATTAACTTGAGGGATGCTCAAGATATCCATGAATGCCAAATCCTATAATCTTTAATTGAAATAATGCTACGTTTAAGCACCAGAGGTTTAAACCATAATTCTCCGATCCATTCTTCAAGAAGGACCAGGAGAATAAAGGCTTATTGGATATCTGCGCCTCGCACCAAAAGAAACCCTAGCTTACATGATTGCTGACCATTTGAACCAAGGGGTTTTATTGAATGAAAATATATGCTTTGTCAATGACCTAATGGAATATATGCAGATGAATGCAAAACCTAAGCCAGATAAAAGTAAAAGGGGTAGGATAAATTTGGGGTATTACAGCTGCCCCTATTTAATCGTCTTAAACCTGAAAGTACGATTGGCGCGTGCCTTTCGGAAGTTCAAGGTGGAAGATGATTAAATACCAATGCCGAAAATTTGTCCTGAGAGGGAGTATAAGTGTTTTCTTTATTTTTGTGTTATCTGCTGGGGGAAAGAAATTTTGTTTTTTCAGTGAAGAGACGGAGATTGGACTTGTAGCATGGTGTGATGCCAATACAAGGAAGGTATAACACAAACGAGTATTTGAATCAATACGGATGAGTATTGAAAGAAGATACAGACGAGTATCAAAGGTTAAACACGGATGAGTGTTTGAATCAATACAGATGGGTATCAAAAGGTTAAACACAGACGAGTGTTTGAATCAATACGGACGAGTATTTAAAGAAGATACAGATGAGTATCAAAAGGTTAAACACGGACGAGTGTTTGAATCAATACGGACGAGTATTGAAAGAAGATACAGGTGAGTATCAAAAGTTAAACACGGACGAGTGTTTGAATCAATACGGATGAGTATTGAAAGGAGATACAGACGAGTATCAAAAGGTTAAACACGGTCGAGTGTTTGAATCAATAAGGATGAGTATTGAAATAAGATACAGACGAGTATCAAAAGGTTAAACACGGACGAGTGTTTGAATCAATACGGACGAGTATTGAAAGAAGATACGGACGAGTATCAAAAGGTTAAACATGGACGAGTGTTTGAATCAATACGGACGAGTATTGAAAGAAGATACAGGTGAGTATCAAAAGTTAAACATGGAGGAGTGTTTGAATCAATACGGACGAGTATTGAAAGGAGATATGGACGATTATCAAAAGGTTAAACATGGTTGAGTGTTTGAATCAATACGGACGA
This sequence comes from Vicia faba, assembly GCA_948472305.1. Lineage (NCBI taxonomy): Eukaryota > Viridiplantae > Streptophyta > Magnoliopsida > Fabales > Fabaceae > Vicia > Vicia faba. The sequence goes on from OX451735.1 coordinate 470,981,364, forward strand.
GTATTGAAAGAAGATACATACGAGTATCAAAAGTTTAAACATGGACGAGTGTTTGAATCAATACAGACGAGTATTGAAAGAAGATACAGGCGAGTATAAAAAAGGTTAAACACGGACGAGTGTTTGAATCAATACGGACGAGTATTGAAAGAAGATACAGACGAGTGTTTAGGAATTTGAATTATTTGTCAGACAGGAGTTGGCTACCATAAGAAAACTGGGTCTAGAATGACAAAGTGTATTGATTTTGCTGGGCATTGAAAAGGTGAAGGTCATTGACTGGGGATTCTGGGGATGATATCCTCTTGTAGGGATGTATTGTTGTCCTTGAATAATTCAGGTCTTTTGTGTAAGGTACCCGATCTGGCTTATGCTTTGTATGCATGTTTTAATTTCTTTTGACGCAAAGATCCATTCTGATGGATCAGCTACGCGCTTTTAAGGATGCAATGTTATGCAGTGATAACTATATGCAATGCAAAGAAATAGACTTCATGGGGGATAAAAGAAGGCCCACTGGGAACTGTTGTTCATCACTGAGGATGTCAGTACGTATCAGTGCTGGAAGCCTGCAGTACCAAAGGTCGCTGGGGAATACTGACAAGAACTTGAACTGGGGAGCTCTTGAAGATCAAAGATCGTTGATGACTCTGCTGAAGATTGAATCGCTGATGAAGCGATCCTTCAGATACACTGCTGAATTCTGAATCGTACCGCTGGGGAAGAGATAATCTGGACAGACTTCCATATATCCTGAACCATCAAGGGGATGATAGAACTGAATATGTCGAAGAATGGATATTGAACACCATGTGAATCTATCCAAATGCATGCCCCAAGTTTATGCACATTGGGGAATTATCTCTTGAATCACTTGGGGATAAGAGATGGGCATGGACACCTGCAAATGACCCGGTTTAGTTTTGCGATTGCCCCGGTTTGGCTCTGCGAATGTCTCAGTCTAGCTTCACTAGGGACGTTCTTGATTAACTCCACTGGGGATGCACTTGTGCATGCTGAGTCAAACGATGACTCCGAATTTTCTGAACTCACTTGGGGAATCAGATTTAAAATTGTTTGTAGCCGATGAAGGCAGCTTCGTGTGCTGGCTAGGACAGGGTGACTGTTATGATGATTTTAGCTGATTGTAGTGGTCTCGTGCAACATAATTGGCTTGAGAAACTTTGCAAGTATGAATGAGGAATGCCCCTGTTTGGAGGATCTCTGAGAAGAATATGCGCTGAATAGAAGATCAGAATATTATTTCCACAAGCGTCCATCTCTCTAGAAGAGTTTGCGATGATTTGAGGAACCACTGTGGTTTCCTGGACACGACAGTCGCTTCACCTTTTGCTTTTGGTGTCTGATCAGATGACTTTGTTCTTTGATGAGGATTTTCATTGGTAATCATTTTCTTGCCTTTTAGGTTTTTCATTTTCCTTCTTGCTTTCCCTAATTTTTTCCTGGACAAATTCTTTTGAATTTTGATTTGAAAGTCTAGCGGGATGCCCAATTTTTTCCTAAGAGACTTGTTTTCAAGCTTCGACTTAGCGAGGATTTTTGTTTCTTTCTTATTCTTATTTTCCATTTTGAACAAGTCATTGATCTTTGTGTTGTTTTGATTTGTTGGAAGTGATCGTGACTGCCTGAGTCTTTAGTAGATGATGGATAGCCTTTATTGTATCGTCATTTTGTTGACCTCCCGATGCGCGAGAGACACCCATTGGGATGTCGTTAGTTGATGCACTTTGTTGTTAGATGAGGGTTAACCATTGTGGTTTTGTCTTTCCTCAACCTTTTGATGGATAACCATTGTTGTATCCTTGGATGCACACTCTTGATTAGTTCTGAATGCTTGATCAGATTAACTGAACACTACTCGCCCCAGGGTTAAAATGAGGGTTTTTTTCTGAACAGAAAAGAAACTCCTACTTCGAAGGCTCAAAGGGGTTAACAAGGGTCTATCTCCCTTATATCTCCGATGTTTAGGAATTGAAACAAGGCATGTACATCGTCATCAGAGTCTTACTCAGAAGTGTACCAACCAGAGATTTTGCGTTTTCAGATTATCGTCATCCTCCTTCCAATCTTTACCTAAGCATAAGACTAGGAAATTTGGCATCAATATGCAAGTAAAACATTTAAAGAGTGATAAAAAATGAATGAATAAAAACGAAAAGAACACTTCAAGACAAGCATACTGTTTACCTAGGGATTTGGTAAACAACCGCTGATCCTCCAAATGGTTACTTATTTGGTTACTCGCAGGATCGATCAGATTGATCCTATGGACATAGGTTGATTTTGAAGTTTAATTAATGTGGATAAGGCTTTAAGTAAATTGGTTAAAGTAAATTGCATAAAGGAAAAGGCTTGGTAAAATAAACAAGGCTTGAATGTAAAGGTTCGACAGGAATCTTAAAGGGAAAAGCATGTAAAATACTGAAAAAGTAAATGACTTGAATTGATTAAATTGGTGTTTCACACATACATTTCTCAACAATTCGTTCGCTCACACTGGGTACTTGAATCTAAATGAGTGACTATGTATCTATTGTGAACACACCCGAGAAACTACACGTCTACTCCTATTTATACAAAAACATTCCAAGTAACCGTCGGGCAGTTACACTGCTTCGAGATCAAGCCACTTGTCACGTTCTCCATGCTCGACGCTCCAGATCCTTGCACGTTCGCACGTAGTAACTGCTGGAAACCGTTTTCCCTCCAAAGCTTTGAATTTCAAACTGCTCCACTCTGGACCATCGAACACGTTCGTCAAGAGACGTCTTCGACGAAAACTCCTTCGACGTCGAAGGCAATCAACCTTCTTCATTGGAAGAAATCTTCTAAGGATTCGGCCATCTTTCGACAAGCAGTTCGACAGGCTTAGCCAGTCGAAAGCATCTTTCAGCTTTTAATGGCCGTCATCAATTGAAACAAAGGTGTCGAATTTAGGAGCCAACAAATTGCCCCCCAAGAATGCCTTATTTCGACTCTTGAAAAGAAAAAGGCATTCTTTGAAAACGCCATTCGACACCTGTTTGTCCACGCTGAGTCACAAGTTAACTTGTGCACTTTTTGTTGCTTTTTACCAACTATTGGCAATCCCAAGAAACCATCATTGATTTGATCCTAGGACGTCACTGTCAGTACGGCGTGCAGAACCAAAACATCACTTCATAATTTGTCATTATGACAAATTCAAAAAACGAGGACGCACGCTGCGTCTCTCTGTTTCTGCAGAAACGGCCAAAACAACAGGATGCTGCCACGCGTCCCACTACTCCCTGCAGCATTAAATGACATTTAATGCCCTCGTTATTGGGAATTTCTCCCACTACTATAAATAGTAGTGAATATCCCATTGTGGGACTTTTCACGCAAACAATCTCTCAAACTCCCTTGCTTTCTTGCAAACTTGTTTCTCTTTGCAGAAAAACTCTTCCCTTTCCAACTTCATCTTCATCCTCAACAATGGCTTCTGCTTCAACTGCCCCCAAGACTATCGCACCAACTGAACAACTTGCTAAGCCCAAGGTTTTTGTAACCGCTCCGGTAGTGAACGCTACAGGGAAACGAAGGGTCCCTGAACCATCTGATATCTCCGTCCGCGACGCTTACTCGCGTCACTTGATGATTCCGGTTGGATACTCCAACCAAATCTTCGCAATGGCTGGACCCATGAACCCCAGCATCTCTGAAGCTCTGAAGATCAAGAGCTACTTTCCCATTGTCGAGAAACTCAAGCCAGTAGCTTGTGCTAAGAAGGATCCAGAAGACAACGAAGACCCCACACACGAGAAGATCGACCTTCGTTTCTTCAACAGAAGTGTTAGAGTTTTTAGGTCTTGCCCTAATCTCACCCAGGACTATGTTGCTTGGCTAACAAAGCTGGAAAAACATCAAACTCCAGTCTGGAAGGAGATGGGCATCTTTGACCTAATAATGCTGTCGAAGACAGGTTTAAACTACTCCCCAGAGATGCTTATAGCTTCGATGCTGTTCTGGGATAACTCTCACTTCACCTTTCACCTCCCATGTGGGATGTTAACTCCCACACTCTTCGACGTAGCAGCCATCACTGGCCTTCGACCAACCGGAGATTACTTCGACCCGGAAGAGATGTCGGAGGACCATATTGGCTTTTCTGAGACGAAGCCAACATTCACCACCTTTATCAACCACTTTCATGACAAGTCGACAGACACAGTGTCCGACGTTGAACACATAGCGTTTCTAGCCTTATGGCTAACTCGCTTCGTGTTCTGTTCGAAGTCCCTGCAAGTGACCAAAAAGATGGTCACTCTGGCCACCCAACTGCATCACCGTCAGAACATCTGTCTGGCAGAACTAATTCTGGCCAGTCTTTATGACTCCATCAGCAATGGGGTTACTCTTTTGAAGCATATCGAAGATAGGAACAGTCTGCTACTCGCTGGGCCTTTCTGGTTACTTCAACTGTGGCTTAACGCCACTTTCGAGTCTTTCTTACCCAAGAAGACTCCGATAAATGAACAAGCCTCAGCGATAGCTAACAGACGTATCGAAGGGATTAGGCTGGCTCTACTGACACCTGTGGAAGATGGGCTAGAGTTCCAACAAACCTTCACTAACTTCGTGCTGATGTTCGCTCGAAGGAAGGAATTTGTTTCGACTATGGCTCCATTCGCTCAGCGAAAGGTGGGGCCAGCTTGGTTCACAAGGCCACATCCCAAGGAGTCGAGTGGTCCCAATGTTGATGAGCACACCATACTGTGGGAGGCATTCCTTACTCCAAGGATTATGCCTCTTCGATTTAAAAGTTCTAAGACTCATCTGAGTCTGCTGGCCTATCAACCAAACCTGGTATCTCGCCAGTTTGGTATCATCCAAACCTTGCCTTCTCCCATTTTTCCAAGAGAGAAGTCAATGCTGTACTTCTGCAACGATTATACAGAAGAAGCTGCTACCAAGCATATTGGGAGATATGCTGGTCGAACCATCCTCTCGCTGTTCAACTACCAGCTTAACTTCCTTTGTTCGCCATCTTTTGAAGAATGGTGGAGAAGCTATTACGCTGAGTACTTCTTCGACGAGAAGGACTTCACAGCAGAGTTGCAGAAGTCTTTTGTCCTCGTATTTGACAAAGTAAAGAAATGTAAGTTCATACTCTCACATTACTTTTTATCTTTCCCTTCGACTGTTAGCCTGTTAACTTTCCTTTTCGCTTCCAGTTGTTCGAAAACCCTTGGTCAAGAAGGCCACAGGAGGCCCACAAGGAGGGGTCCCTTCGACAAAACCTCCACCGCCGGCGAAGACTATAGCGCCGGCGAAGACAACAGGCAACCAACAGGGGGAAGGCTCTTCGAGGAGGCCTCCTGCATCGGTAACCAGATTTTCTTTGTTTTCATTCTGGCTTTCGGTTTTTTATTTTCGACGTAATAATTCAATCGAATTCCTATTGGTTTTATAGGCCCCTTCGCCCAAGAAAAGGGCAGCATTTGTAATCGAATCGGGGAGTGATGACGAAAGTGATTCTCCTCCTTCTCCCTTAAAGAGGCGAAAGTTAACAAAGGACGCTTCTGTTCCTACTCCAGCTCCTGAAGGTCGAACCGTCAGAATAAAAGTTGGTGTAAGAAAGCCTAGGCCACCTGCAGTGGTCATCGAAGAACCAACTGAGGAGGAACTGAACGCTCTAGTTACCCAGCCTGTCGAAAGTGATAATTCCAGCCCTGGGGCTGAAGCCAATCCACAGGTAATCTATTAGACCCTTCTTATAACTTAGGCATAGATACCAGTATTTGATTATATCTCTTTCGACATCTGAAGATTTGTCCTCTTCCTCTTTTTCAGGAAACTACTGGAAGTTCCCCACCAAGGACTTCAGAAACTCTGGAATCTGCTGACCTCAGCAGGCCTCAGGTGCAAGATTTGGGCAATGACGAAGCCCACACTGAGCATGAGGCCAATGCTGAAACAGTGGAGAAGACAACTGAAGAACCTATGGCGGAGGAAACACAGCCAGAAAAGGTTCCTGTGGTGGTCTTGTCGTCAGAAGAGAATCCTGAAGGAAGAGACCAAGGCAATGGCGAAGAGAATCAAGATGCTGTTGTCGAAGCACATGAAGGTGGTACTGGCGAAGAACACCAGGATGACGCCAGCGAAGAACCACAGAATGACGCTGGCGAAAGACCCCAAGGTGAAGTTAACGAAGAACCACGAGTCGACGCTAGTACCGCCTCAGTTCAAGTCGAAGAACAACCAAACGAGGCACTCAGCATTCAACAGCCTCCAGTCCAAGATAATGCTATGGCAAGGGTCACCTCCTCAAAGCATAGGTCGAAAGAAGACCTGGAAATCTTGAAGCGAACTGACCCTATCAGCTACCTCAATGCAATCGTTGAGAGTAAGAGTTCTTCCGACACCAGTCAGGAAATTCCTACTTTGTCGGGGAAATCTACTGAGACTTCTCCTCTTGATGATGCATTGGCGAAGGTCAAGGCCCAGTTCTTCAAGAGAGATTTAATGAAGGCTTTAGAGGGGGACCCCACTGCTCCATCTTGCTTAAAGGAGGTTTTGAATGCTGTTGATTTCGATGCTGTATCTCCAGAAATCTCAGACTTGATCATGGAATTACATTCTATGATTGACCAAGTCTCAGCGGATTACCGGCGCCAACGAAATTTCAACAGTCAGCTCGAAACGTTGCATGGCAGGAGCTTATCTGCATGGACTGCCGTCACAAGTTCGACTTCTCGAATTGCCGAGTTGTCGAAACAGAAAGCGTCTGCACAGGAAAGGTTCGATGCTATTGAGCGAGAGAATGTCTCCTTCCGAGCACAAATTGCAGAGATAGAGGCGAAGATAAACGCCAACACTGTGCTCCAAGGGGAAATTCTTTCGACCATCCCAGACGCTGAGAGCCAGACTGAGGTCAAGCAAGGCCTGGAGTTCGCTGAGAGGGCGCAAAGCCTCGATGCTCAAATTGCCAAACTGGAGCAAGAAAAATCTTGGTGCAAGAAGAGGTTGGATTTGCAGCATGCTAAGTATCTTCGACTGAAGAATTCTCTTTCTTTTTGATTCTCTTTTGTAATCATCTATTGTAATCGCTTTCGACAACAATTGCCATTTTGGCAGAAATTAATAAAAATTTCCATTTTGGCATTTCTATGGTTAATTTAGTTTATTATTTTATTTTTATCTCTTGAAGTATAGGCTTGTATTTTTTCAAATATTTACCATTTACTCTCAAGAGTCTTTTATCACCACTTATCTCTTCGACTTCATAGGCTCCACCAGAAAAAGTTTGGATAACTCTGAAGGGTCCTTCCCATTTGGGTGACCATTTCCCCATGCTTCGATCCCGTCGATCCATGGGAAGAATTACCTTCCAAACTAAATCTTCAGGCAAAAACACCTTAGGTTTTACCTTTCTATTATAAGAGTCTTCGACTCTTTTCTTCTGAAGCCTGAGTAAGTCGAGAGCGTGTAATCTCTCTTCGTCTAAATCCACCAATTCATCTAACATCATGTTCCAATAAACCTCAGAAGGAATATCATAATGCCTCTGAACCCTTGCAGATTGAAGACAAATTTCTGCTGGCAATACTGCATCATGGCCAAAAGTTAGCCTATATGGTGTTGTACCAGTGGCTTCTTTTGGGGACGTTCGACAAGCCCATAAAATCTGGTCTAACGTCTTATGCCAATTCTTTGGTTTCTTCCCAACATGCTTCTTTATCAAGCCAATTACCACTTTGTTAGCTGCTTCGACTTGACCATTCGCCTGTGCATAGTAAGGCGTGGATGTTAAGAGTTTGAAACCTGTTTCCTGAGCAAATTCCTGCATCTTTCGACCAGTGAAAACTGAACCTTGGTCAGTTGTTATTGTCTCAGGGATTCCATACCTAAATATAATGTTCTTTTGAATAAATTCAATGACATTTTCTTGGTCTACATTGACTAAAGGGACAGCTTCGATCCACTTAGTAAAATAATCAATGCCTACCAATATGTATTTCTGACTCTTTGATGATGCTGGTCGAATCTCTCCAATAAGATCCAACGCCCATCCTCGAAAGGGCCAAGGCTTCACTATCGAGTGAAGTTCGCTTGCTGGTACGTGCTGGATGCCTGTATGAACTTGACACTCTTGGCAACCTTTGGCGAACTCAACACAATCTTTCAACATAGTGGGCCAATATAGTCCTTGTCGAAACAACAACCATTTCATCTTATGGCCTGCTTGGTGAGCCCCACATGCCCCAGCATGCGTAGTCGAAAGGGCTATGTATGCTTCAGTTTCACTTAAACATTTCAGCAACACCCCTTCAGGCGTCTTCTTGAATAACTCATTACCCATGAGTACAAAACTCAACGCCCTGTATTTTGTTTTTCGTTCTGTCGGAGCTCCTGGATTTTGAAGATAGTCCACAATGGGTTTCCTCCAATCCTGGTCTGACAAATTATCAATGAACGAAATCTCGAAGTTTGAGTGATCAGCGTATCCTAACCTTGTTGATTCCAAGTCTGTTGGTGATAGACAAGTCGCTCTTATCTTCTCTCGAACTTCGATTGCTCTCTGTAATCTCGCTTTTGAAATTTTATACCCAGATGCAATCTGTGCCAAGTCATTGGCTATTTGATTTTCGACTCTGGGTATGTGTCGAATATTGACACTTTCAAATTGTTTCAATAAACGATTTGCAATCACAAAGTACATAATGAGATTCTCTCTTATGCATTTATACTCCTTTGTGACTTGCTTGATGACTAACTCTGAGTCTCCCATTATTTCGACTCGAGTTGCCCCCAATTCCAACAATATTTCAAGGCCAGTAATTAGAGCTTCATACTCAGCCTCATTGTTCGAACAAGAACCTTCGATTTGGTACTTGAATGTTGTTGGAATTTTATCTGGAGAAATAAGTAAGACTCCTACTCCTGTTCCATTTTTATGGCTGGAACCATCGAAGTAGAATTTCCAAGGTTCTATCTCCACATAGTTAATATCCTCGACTTGAATAGAGTGGTCGACTATGAAGTCTGCAACCACTTGTCCTTTTACTGCCTTAAGAGGCATAAAGGTCAAGGAGTATTCAGTCAATGCTAATGCCCACTTGCCAATTCGACTATGCAAGATAGGTTTCGACAACATATATTTGAAAACATCAAAATGAGACGAAACATAAACATCAACTGGTTTTATATATTGTTTGAGCTTTGTACAAGAAAAATACAGACATAGACACAATTTTTCAACTTCGCTATATCTAGTTTCTGCATCATTCAAAACTCGACTGAGATAATAAATGGGTCTTTCGACTCCATTCTCATCCTCTTGGGCTAACATACTTCCCAGAGTTTTGTCAGATGCAGCTATGTACAATCTCATACTCCTATTGCTACAAGGAGGCACCAAAATAGGTGGCTTAGTGAGGTACCCTTTGATTTTGTCGAAGGCTTCTTGTTGCTCTTGCCCCCATTCGAACCCCTCCTTATTCAGTCGAAGCAAGGGTGAAAAGGCCTGAGCTTTCCCACTTAGGTTAGATATAAACCTTCTCAAGAAATTTATCTTGCCTAAGAGAGATTGCAATTCCTTCTTATTCGATGGCGCTTTCGCTTCCAAAATTGCCTTCGTCTTGTTCTGATTGATTTCGATTCCTTTCTTGTGGACGACGAAGCCCAAGAAATCTCCAGCTTTTACACAGAACGCACACTTCAAAGGGTTCATCTTCAGACCATGTTCTCTCATTCTTTCGAATGATTGTCGAAGGTGGTCAATGTGACTCTTCCTGGAAACAGATTTTATAACAATATCATCAATATAAACTTGCATAAACGTGTTAATAAAATCATGGAAGATAGTATTCATTGCTCGCTGGTACGTTGCCCCAGCGTTCTTCAGGCCAAAAGGCATCACTACCCATTCGTAAGTGCCTAAGGCCCCAGGGCATCGAAAAGCTGTTTTCGACACATCCTCTTCAGCAATGAAAATTTGATTATATCCTGAATAACCATCGAGCATACTCAGGTATTCGTAGCCAGCGGCAGAATCGACTAGCATTTCCGCCACAGGCATTGGATATTCATCTTTGGGGGTGGCAGCATTCAGATCTCTGAAATCTATGCACACCCTTAATGTGCCATTTTTCTTAATTACTGGCACTATATTGGCAATCCATTCGACATACCTTGTAACACGAATGAACTTGCATTTCAGAAGTCTTTCGACCTCCGTTTTGATCTTCGACAATATTTCTGGAGCGAAGCGTCTTGGATTTTGCTTGATTGGCTTCTTTCCAGGTTTGATTGGCAACTGAAGTTCTACCAATCCTCTGTCGAGACCAGGCATTTCGTCATAATCCCATGCAAAACAGTCTTTAAACTCTTTCAGCAATTGGATTACTTCCAACCTAAGTTCTGGATCAATTTTGGCGCTGATGTAAGTTGGCCTATTCTCTGATCCTTCGCCTAAGTTGATTTCTTCTAAAGGGTCTTGTGCTAACATCTTAATGTTGTTCGCCAAGGGATCCTTTTCGAAGCCCAAAGGCTCATCGTCATAGATGGCGTCGAGCCTCTGTTCCTGCATTCCTTCTGTCGAGATATCGGGAGGTTCTGGGTCAAATTCTTTTCCAGGACCTATATCTGGTGGCTCTGGGTCGAAATCTTTTCCAGGACCTATATCTGGTGGCTCTGGGTCGAAATCTTTTCCAGGACCTACAGAAGGTAGTGCTTGGTCATTGGCCTTGGTGGCCATATATTTTACTTCGGCTTCGAGAGCCGTTATCATCTTGGTTTCAGCCACATAGGCCGAAATTCGCTTCAGAGATTGTGACTCAGTCATTATCACTGAATTCACTTCCCCAACCAGTTGGTTGGATACCAGTTAGCCCACTGAATTCTATGTGGGACACATCCTCTCTGTCCCATTGGAAACCATGCTCAGGATGCAGGTATAGGGAACAAAAGGTGTTTGGCGCTGGCGCCATGTCGAAATCAGGAGCTGGACATGGCCCTATGTGAGCCAAGTTTTTGTCGAAATCTGTTACACCCAAATGGTTTACTTCGCCAAGGTAGTAACTCTGATCAGCCTCTATGTTTTCGACCAACCCATCTGGGCGCCATAGAAGCAGTCTTTGATGCATCGATGAAGGCACAGCACCTACACCATGTATCCACTCACGACCTAACAAAAGGTTGTAGTTAGGTTTGGCTGAAATGACCATGAACATTGTTGGTCGAAGGATCGACCCAACTTTTATGTCGAGCTGGATCACTCCCATGGTGGTCCCAATGCCTCCCTCATAGTTGGACAGGACCATATTGTGAGGCTTTATTTCTTCATCCCTTTTGCCAATCTTTATTAGCACAGAATGAGGGATAATATTGATAGTGGCCCCACAGTCGACCAATATCTTGTTCACAGTGGTCTCTTCGAGCTTGGCCCTTATGAACAAAGGTTTGAGGTGATTCTTCATCGCCTCTGTGGGTGGCTCGAAGAAGCCATTTTGTTCTTCTGTAGTGCCATTGTTCATGACAAAATAGCACACTGGCCTGTGTCTGGCCATTTCTTGTTCCATCTCCCAGTCGCTGGTTTCGACTTCTACTTGTCGATTGAATTCCCTAGGCAGCATTGAAACAACGTTCACCATTATGTCCAGGGTATCGTCGGACTCAGCATCATCTTCGTCTTCGACTTCGCTCTGGTTAGGCCAAACTAGCCTGTTGGTAACTGGTTCTCTCTCAAGAGGCTTTCTTTGTTTCCTTTGAGGCACATTCGAACTAGTTTCAGCCTTAGGTTCATTGGCAGCCTCCCTTTCAGCTTTTCGCCTTCTTTGATACCTCCTCCATTGGGATCTCGACATAGGATTTTTTCCCTTGTAGTTGCTGGACACTTGAGCAACCTTAGGTGCAGCAACTTGAGGATCTTTCTTCTGAATTAAAGAGGAACCTCTTGGCACTTCGAAAGAATGCCATTTGTCTTCACTTGGCCTTTTCCGGCCAGATGTTTTGTACCAAGTGTCTACTGGTACATTTGTTGGAGGCCTAAAAGTCAAAGGCCTCTTGTCTTGATTAGAACCCCTTCTGGGATCATGTCGAAGGTTAGAATTCTCCCTTCTCTTGTTCGCTGCTCTCACTCCTTGTATGTGCTCAGCAGCTTTTTTATCAAAGATAGAACTACATCTTGGACATAGCATAACCTCTGATTTTTTCTTCTGGCATCTTTGTAAAAAATCTGCCAAGTTTTCGTTTTCCTTAGGGAAAGCCGTTTTATTTGCCTGCTCTTGCCTTATGGCTTCTTCTGAAGCTTTAGGGTCAGAAAGTTCAACCATGTTGATGTTCATGGTATCCTTAGTAGCAAGAGTTAGTTGTTTCATTTGTGTTTCCAGTTTCTCCGTCTGGCCTTGTACAGTGGCCAATTGGGAACTGGGCTTTGGTCCAGTTGTTTGTACTTCGACAGTCTTCGACTTTGGATCTTCGACCGCTTTCTGGACAGCCTCAATTGTCTTCCTGGATAAGTTTCCAGAAAAACTGCCAAAAATTGGCATGTTGATGTGGTCCTTAGAGACTTCGACCATGTTAATGCCTGGCTTCTTCGACTGGATCTTGGTAGCCTCTATCATGTTCACCTCAGAGGGTTCTGCATAGTGGGCTTCAGCCTTCATTGGGTTGGAGTCGACAGCCATGGGGGATTTGTCAGCAAACTTTAATCTCCCTTCCTCAATAGCGTCTTGGACAAGATTCCTGAAAAGAAAACATTGAGAAGTTTTATGGCCCAGAAAATTATGATATTTGCAAAAACCTCTCTTCTTTCTTTGATCAAGAGGAGGCACTTTTACCCCAGGGGGTACTATCATTTGGCCATCTTTAACTAGTAAGTCGAATATTTCATCACATTTTGTGATGTCAAAACTATAAGTCTTTTTTGGGAACCTATCATTGGTCTTGTCTGGACCAATGGGATTTTTCCCATTTGAGGGGACCAACTGTTTACAAGAGTATGGAGGCCCTTGTTTCAGTTCTGCTAAATCGACTTCTCCTTCCTCGACAGCTAAAGTATCGTCGAAGGATTCTAGCTCTTCGTCATCCATCTCAACGTAAGCTATTCTCTCTCTCTTGTGAGTTTTTGTTGCCTTAGCTTTTTCAGCTTTAAGGCGTTCGACTTGTCGAACTCTATCGGCCAGTTGGGCCATGTCTCTTAGGTACTGGGTATCTAGCTTCTTCCTAATGGAATAGTCTAAACCTCCCGCGGCCATTTCGACCAGCTCATGTTCTGGCACTTGTGTGAAACATCTCGCCTTAAGCAACCTAAACCTATTTAGATATTCGTCTATAGGTTCAGTGAAACGTCTCTTAACACTCGCCAGTTCTTTCAGGCTTATCTTGGTTTGCCCCATATAGAATTGTTCATGGAACAATCTTTCCAATTGGGTCCAATGGTGGATCGAATTGGGGGGGAGAGTTGTAAACCAAGTAAAAGCGTTCTTGGTTAAGGAACTTGGGAAGTATTTGATTCTTAGGTTTTCATTATTTGAAATGTCTCCTGCTTCGATCAAATACCTAGCCACATGTTCGACAGTGGATTCTGTCGTGTCCCCAGAGAACTTAGTAAATTTGGGGACTTTGGTTCTAGGGGGTAAGTCAGTTTGTAACACATATTCTGACAATGGAGATGTAAAGTTGGGCCTTCGAAAGCCCATGTTCATTCCATTCTGAGTCATGATCCTTTCGATCATGGTTGCCAGATTGTTTTCCAACCCCATGTTTTGGTATTGGACATGCTGAACCACTTCGTCAGCATTTTGGTTTCTGTTAACTAACCTAACCTCTGGGGCTACTACCCTAGGTTCTTCGACAGGTTGTTCTACAGGCTGTTGGGCCTGATTAATGGTGGTTTCTTCCTCTACAAATATCCCCTGATTTCCTCTTATTTGCGCCCTTTGGGGCTGTCGAATAGGTGGGGGTACTCCAAAGAAGTCAGCCAAACGCGTCATTTGCGCTGTAACTTGCTGATTCGACTGAGTAGTATTTTGTATTAGAGGATTTAGCACTGTACTCAAAGTTTGTGCCAACATTTGCACCATATCATGGTTGCTTTCGTCCATCTGTTGCCTCAAGACTGCTGTCGAGGCATTTGTAAGGCCATGGGCTACTTGGGCCGTTCCTCCTAAGAGTTGGGTCCTATTTCTATTCGCCATGCCTACTCCAGAGCCTTGGAGTGGCGAAGTGGCACTCACGAAAGGGTCTGAATAAGTGGACGCAGCATTCGTCAGGCTTGCCAATTCAGAAGTTGGCATACCATAGAATGGAATAAATCCTGGGGGAACCACTGGCCTTGGGCCAGTATTTCCCCTTGGAGGGGGAGTTCCCAAAGTCATTCTGGGGCCTGTTAACGAAGTTATTGGCCCTGTGGTTGTGACTGACACTGCTGGCATCGAACCAACATTCGTCGCTTCACTAACGGTCATATTAACCGTTGCTCCCACACTCGTTTGTGGGATTTCATTGTTGTTTGGCGGATTCGCCATTTCTTCCCTTCTTCTGGCAGTATTATTATCGTTGGTGTATATTCTACCACTCCTCAATAACATACAACTCGAAAAGATGAGATTTTTCAACAATCAACACACCGTCCCACTGGGTGTGCCAATTTGTTTACCTAGGGATTTGGTAAACAACCGCTGATCCTCCAAATGGTTACTTATTTGGTTACTCGCAGGATCGATCAGATTGATCCTATGGACATAGGTTGATTTTGAAGTTTAATTAATGTGGATAAGGCTTTAAGTAAATTGGTTAAAGTAAATTGCATAAAGGAAAAGGCTTGGTAAAATAAACAAGGCTTGAATGTAAAGGTTCGACAGGAATCTTAAAGGGAAAAGCATGTAAAATACTGAAAAAGTAAATGACTTGAATTGATTAAATTGGTGTTTCACACATACATTTCTCAACAATTCGTTCGCTCACACTGGGTACTTGAATCTAAATGAGTGACTATGTATCTATTGTGAACACACCCGAGAAACTACACGTCTACTCCTATTTATACAAAAACATTCCAAGTAACCGTCGGGCAGTTACACTGCTTCGAGATCAAGCCACTTGTCACGTTCTCCATGCTCGACGCTCCAGATCCTTGCACGTTCGCACGTAGTAACTGCTGGAAACCGTTTTCCCTCCAAAGCTTTGAATTTCAAACTGCTCCACTCTGGACCATCGAACACGTTCGTCAAGAGACGTCTTCGACGAAAACTCCTTCGACGTCGAAGGCAATCAACCTTCTTCATTGGAAGAAATCTTCTAAGGATTCGGCCATCTTTCGACAAGCAGTTCGACAGGCTTAGCCAGTCGAAAGCATCTTTCAGCTTTTAATGGCCGTCATCAATTGAAACAAAGGTGTCGAATTTAGGAGCCAACACATACTTATTGCATTAAGATTTTCATTCAAAAATAGACAAGTTTCCACATGCAAGCAATGTTTAAACAAACAAGCAAGAATGCAAATGAAAATGCAGTAAAGAGAACCAATGGTTGCCATTGTTGAGGAGGATTGACTCCGTATGGACTTCTTGATTCTGATGACTTTCTATAGTCTTGATGCTTAAATGGGCGAGAGAATTCCCCTTTTGATCTAATTTGAACATGACAATCTTCGAATTGATTCAGTCTTGGACTTGGTCTCTGGATGACATACCATCTTCAACCGATTGGCCAGGTGCCCCAATATAATATGCATATAAGGTTCTTTCATGAGAACGAATGAATGATTTACCCAGTGAATTTGTACAAACTGCATCACCAAGCATATCGTGTCTCAAAGAAATAATACAGTTCATCTTCTCTCAGAACAACAGAGACATCCGACTCGTGAGAAAGATCATGGCAATTGGACCAAATAGGAATTAGACCTTTGGAAGAGACGCCAGACAGGTGTTGGACTTTATACTTTAACCCCTTTACATTCTTCGATATTAAAACCGGGTGCCCCAGAATAGGGGATACATCTAGCATGTGTATCACAATCAGGAGGAATGTTTGTGGGAAGAGGACCCCAAAGGTCAGAGCTTTGTCGAACTTCCACCAGGAGAGGAAATAACTGGATGTAATGCACTGGGATCGCATCAGTATGCTCATCAAGCTTCTTCTGTCTTTGCTTAAAAGCTTTTTTTTTGTGAATTCACTAGGGGAATAAAGACTAGCTGCTGTCGAATAGATCAGGGAGTGCAAGGTTGTGGAGAATGCTCCGGATTGAATAGTCGGATGCCCTAGTGTAATAACCACATCTGACATCAGTCAACAAGGATGGAGAACTGATGTAAGATCCTACAGTAAATGGGAACCATCTGCTACAGCAATAACTGCAATATTGTTGACATCATTATCAGAGCTCTCATGACCTGGCTCATTTGAGTCTTCAATCAATTATCTCCATGTTCGAAGAAATTTCTTACCACGGGCCAAAGCTTGTATGTACCACTCGGAGTTATTCCATAACTGATCTCTGAGCATGTGCGGTGAAAAATCAAGTTGAACTTTTGAAGAGAATATCAGGCCTGAATAATAATCCCCAGTCTTTGAGTACCTGTTATGAATGCATGAATATGCATAGGGCATGAATGAATGTTGTGTCATGTTCTATCATTCCCAAGGAATTTACGTGCTTTGATTTTGATTTTACGCAAGTAAGGGATGGAAGAGTTTAGCACAAGACTTGCAAATGTGATTCCTTGGAGATAACAAAACATGTATGTTAAGCATGTGATTAACCATGTTATGTATGCAAAGGCATGGGATCAGATGGGATCAAGGTTCCATCATTTCTGAATATGATTGCTGCACTGTTCTGAACCATATGAGTATCATTAGATCAAAGGTCCGACATAGCTTCCGCACATATAAGAACCAAGTACTATGTAGATCACTGATTGTACGGGATCAAGGCTTCTGGAACTGGATACTGTTGAGCCTTTTCTGATCATGCTGGGAAAGATTGAAGGCCTGAATGAACCTCTAATTATACAAATCAGGAACTCATAAAGTAAATCTGAGAACCATATAGTCACGAACATAATATAGCATCTGAATAAGTCACCAACAAAATTTCAGAACATAACCATTAAAACCAATAGTCACTGTCTGGGCATAGTCACCATCTGCACCTTTGATAAAAAATCCCTCCCCACTCGCGGGTGAAGACTAGGTCAGGGTAAGACAATGGTAACTCGAAAATCATGTGTTCGCTTGAAAGTAAAATCATCGCAACACAGACGTGCATGATGAAAGTACCTCCAATTGAACCTCATCCGAGAGCGGTATATGACATGACTGCACTAATCGGACCATGTCCTATAGCCGTCATGCCCCCAATCTATTCCTAGTGTCCTAGTGCACTTTGGCCTGGGTACTGGGCCTTTTACCTCAATAGTAACACCCACCCAATCAAGAAGCAAATCCAGTATAGCAGTAGTATATGGAAAACAGTAAAATGCAATGCATACATATGCTTAAGTATATATAAAATGAGTGAATAAACTGAAATCATAAATATAAACACCCAAAGAAAAGAAAGAAGAGCTAGGAGCGACTCCGGGACGGACCAACATTTGGTCGACCTGTCCCCAGTGAAGTCGCCAGCTGAAACAACCGACTGAAAATCATCAAACAATGAAGTCGCCATCGAATGTCTTTTATCCCACACATAGAGAAAGGTAAACATCGAGAAAACCTGAGAAGGGAGAAGTCACGGTCTTGCAACCGAGAGATCGGGTAAGGGAATCTGTTACGCGGGGGGAAGATATTAGCACCCCACACGCCCGTAGTACTCTACGGTATCCACTCTTGTTATCTATCTCATAGGTGTGTTTAATCTATGCTTACTATTCACTATACTACTGAAGGGAGAATGCATGCAAAAAAAGGAGAAAATAATGTAGGGAAAATAAAATTGTGCTCGCTTGGGCCCTACCCCAATGCCTACGTAACCTTTTTAGGGAATCAGAGCTACCGTAGTTCGGCTCATAAGTTTTTGTTTGTTTGTGTTTTTTATGGATGAAGTTAATCCCGCCTTCTTCCGCAGCTCGACCTTTGGAGACTTATGCGTTGGCACAGAAGTAAATTAATCATGTCCTTACTTGAAAAGGGTTTTAGAGAAAGGGTGCTTGAGCACACATAATGGTTTGAATTGGTTTGTATTTTTGTTGCAGATAATGACTAGTTGGCCTCAAGAGAGAGATTTTAGCCACTTTTCTACTTATCCATGAAAGGAGTCTTTGAGAATTGAACCATACCTAGACTTGAGATGAAGAACAATAAGATCGAGAAGAGACCCGCTTATCATTTCCCATGCTAAGCAAAGGCATGTGTGGTACGGTGGGAGAACTAACTTGAAGGTTTTGTGTTTTATCGCAAATGTTGCGGCTAGCAAGAGTCACCATTGACATTTCTTTTATCCAAAAGGAAAGGTGAAAAAGCACAAGAAAGACCTTTGAGATGTTTTCTTGAGTTCGGGGAGTAGATTATGAAAAGGGAAGGTATTAGCACCCTTTTCTTCCATCGTTTTCCATGGGCTCTTAGTTACTTGCTTAGATCACTTGCTTTTGTTTGTTTTAA
This sequence comes from Vicia faba, assembly GCA_948472305.1. Lineage (NCBI taxonomy): Eukaryota > Viridiplantae > Streptophyta > Magnoliopsida > Fabales > Fabaceae > Vicia > Vicia faba. The sequence goes on from OX451735.1 coordinate 470,999,958, forward strand.
ATTGTGCTTTGTGTGGTTTTGAAAGTATTTTGTAAAAGAGGCCATTCGTTTAGGCAACCTTTGTAATGATTCTTGTTCGTAAGAATGTATACAAAGATGTTTGTCTTTTGAAAATGTTTTCAATGTTTGTAAGATGTTTTGAAATGTGTGTGTTTGTTTTGAAAAATAGCAAGAATTGTTGTTTTGAAATAGAGCAAGTAGCTAGAAGCTATCTACCTACTCAAATGTCTTTCTTGTTCATTTTCTATTCCTTTGATATTATTCTCTTACCATTGATTTGGTAAGAAAACCTATCTTTGGATGTAAACGGGACGGGCGTGGGTCATCGTATGACCATGATTAACAATGTTTGCAAAGTATCTTAGCATTTAGAGGGACCAAGATCATTTTGTAAGGCAACTTTTGAATAGCGTCATCGAGGGACTATGATCTTATATTTGTTTGTTTTGCCAAGATACTTCGCATGCGTAACATGGCCATTTTTGTTTTAGGCAACCAAGTGGAGAAACCCTAAGGGTGCTTGTGTGCAAGTGTATCATTTTCATGCTTTGATTTTGTCTCGTATTTAGGGTTTTCTATTTTTCTTTGTTTTGTTCTTATCATACAAACCCTAATTACTAATCATGGCATATAAAGCGATAAATTGCGTAATGTAAATATTTCTAAGCTATTACAACAATCTATGGGAGGGGGGAATACAAATTTGAATGGGGATTTGCAAGAATATAAACCTAAATAGATTATTACAACCAAATCAAATTTGTATGAATTAGAATAAATACAATACAATATTTAAAGAAAATGCAATGCAATGTACATGTAAAAGGATTTTTGTGTCTTGTTTTTATGTAAAAGAAAATTTCATCTAAACCTAAAAATATAAGGTAAAAGAATTAATTTTTGAAAGGGGTTTAACCCTAATTATTATTTAAAAGAAAATAAAGTTTTTATATGTATTATTTTGTATATTTTCTTGTATAAAAATAATAAACAATATTGTAATAAAATATAAAATTTTATATGTGTCAAATAAGTATTTATAAGTATGAAATGCAAAATAAATTGAACTAAATATATTTAATTATATTTACAAGTTTATTAAGAAAATAAATGATATCCTATTAAAAATAAAATATATTTTCATGTGAGAAATAGAATAAAAATAAAATAAAAGTGCAATATTATTAATTTAAATTTTTTGGATTTTTATTTATTAGGGAAACATGTTAATGAAAACAAAATGAAATTAAATAAAATAAAAAAAATGATATGGAAATCATGGGTCAAGGGGGTATTGTAAGTAAACTAGAGGTAGCCTGCAAGAAAAAAAACGTGGCCCAAGGAGCTAAGCCCAATCCTGCAAAAAAGTCACAAAAAACTGAAAAGGAAAAAATGTAAAAAATGCAAAAGTAGCGCGCAGGTTCGAACCTAGGACATGTGTCTCACCAGCGCGCTGCTTTGCCACTGGGGTGGCTATACTTCCATTGTCTTCAGTGAAACGAAAACAATATAATACAAAATGCGCCCTATGCCCTGTACTTCATCTCCTTCCTCACGCCTGGCCAGGCACCCTGTAACTTTCTCATACTTCCATGAAAATAAAAACTTATAACATGAAAATTGTAGTACTTGAGCACACGATTCCAACCATATAAATTATGTGAACTATTAATCAAAGAATAAATAGAATTTTAAAAGCCCTAAATCTTGACCTAATATTTCCAGAAATTTCAAGTTCCAAATTCTCTCAGTACAAATAAAATCAATGCAAGAATGGTATGTATAGCTTCGTTATGATGAGGATTACATTTTTTATTCACAAATCGTGGCCTAAGATTGCCTGTACAAAGAGATAGAGTTTGGGTTTTTACCTCTTTCAGCTGGAATCGTTGTTGAAACTATGACGAGTTTGAGGGAGGCCTGATGCTTGCTTGAGCTTCCTTGAGCTTCCCTGGATGTATCTCAACCCTTGCCTTGCTCTGAAAATAGATGGAACTCCCTGGCCAAGTCAAACTGCAAGCTCTGAAGTCAACAATGGCAGATGGTAAATGAGTGATTATAGAACAGGGATGAATGCCTGTATTGACTAGGTATCAAGTATGTAAGGTGTTTGAATGATCCAAAATCAAAACGCACGAGTCAAATGGAAGATGGATGTGCTTATGCCAAGTCTGTAGTTTTGGACAGATTTTTGGTGTTTTTTTGGTTGAGAGTGTTTCAAGTCCTTTTCAAACGTGTATTGTGTTGCATAATGTTTATATATTAGTATTGAAATGGTTTGATGTCAACTCTCCAACAGATCTGCAAGCCCTAGCCTTTTTGCAACTTTCCTTGCATTTGAAGTAAAGTGAAGTGACCATACTTACCATGCTTGTACTTTCTCCTTTAGGGTTGGTATTAGTTTGTAAAACTTATTTGAGACCTGTGAGACTTGTATGCACCAAGGGGAGAGGTCCAAAGCTCAAAATTGTAAAGTTTGCAAAAGTTGCTCTTTTTTAAAATGGCAATGGAACCTTTTTTCCATAAATGGAATTACAAGTTGGATAAAGGTTCAAAAGCATGGATAAAAGCTTAATCAACTGAGTAAGCATTTAATTAAGGAGTGTGGAACAAGTTTAGGACCTGTACAACATGAATTAGCCAGCATAGGATTGATTTTCAACTTTGTTCTTCATGAAATGGCTTGGACAAAAAGTGAGAAATGGCCAACTTCATCTCTTCGATTCTCCCTACTCAAAAATGATCTTGAGGAGTTCTTGGACATTTTGGAAATCTTGAAATTTGCTCTATAATTCATATTTGAAATGAATTTTGAGATACCTCTTGGAACTAAGTGAAAAGTTACCATGAAGTTGGGTCCAAAACCTGCCTAAATTAGGGCAAAATTTCACTAAGTTATTTAGTTCATGACCATGTATTCACAAATTTATATCTTGAGATCCAAGCATCTTTAGGGAAAAGTGTGTGAAGAAAAGTTGTAGATTTTATAGAGGTCTACAACATTAATGTTGGTAACTTTCCTTGAATCATTATGCATCATGGTGAAAAAGTGGTGTAAAGTTGAGAAAAAATAAGAAAATTTTCTATACTTGGAAAATTTCTAAGTTAGGAAAATTTTCAAATTCAAACCCTAATTTTCAAATTTGGTTTTCTTGATGAACAAGTTTCACATTTTGAAATGTTTTGATGAATCATGACCCTTGGTACTTGATTTTGACCAAAAAGTCAAAGTTTGACTTTTTAGTGTACAGTTGACTTTTGATCAGTTGACTGCAAATTTCATCCTTGAATCCAATGAATTTGAGATGTTTTGAGCCATGTAATTAAGTAAAGATTATGACATTGAATCCTTGAAATCATTCTTGAACTCAATTGGTCATTTGCTAGGTTAAAAATAAAAAATTGCCCTTCCTCAGTCAAAACTCTAATTTTGACCATTTTGCCCTTTTTGTGATTTGATCAAATTTCTTGAGGAGTTGTGATCCAAATTTGATCAAATGATACATATAAGTTTAAAATGTTGATGTAGATAAAAAATTATGAAGTTTGACTGTAAATTGGCCATTGTTGACTTTTTCCCCAATAAAGCTGATTTTTAGGTCAACTGTCCAATTAACTAGTAAAAAATGTGGTTCAAGGCTTGAAACTTGTCATGAGTGATCTTAGGGATCCATAATGATGTTTGAAAGTCATGTGAAGCATTGATAATCTAAAAATCCTTGTGCAAACTCAAACCCTAATTTTGGGTTATCAGTGCAAGATGAGATGTCCTGAGCTGACCAAACCCTAATCCAGCCTTGAGTCAAAGAGATCTTGTGAGAAAAGTCTTGATATATGAGAGGGAAAATTTTGGGGTACAACAGCTTCCCCTGTTCAATCTTCTTAAACCTGAAGAGTTAGATTGGCGAGTTTTGCCGTTCGTGACTCGAAGGTGAAAGATGATTGGACACTAGAGTGCCCATAAATTTGCACTCAGGGATGTGTAGTTGAGGGAATGGGCTTTAAAGATGCCATTCGGAGAAGTGATAGAATCTTGTTGGAGATGGGCTTGTAGATTCCATCCAAGAATGTTTGTTGGATTGTAAATTGTAAGCTGAAAGAATGAGTATCAGAATGGTGTCCGCGTCTGGAACGTATCTGAGCTGTATCTGAACTTAAAGTCTGAATAAGCATTAGAATGGCATCCGTATCTGGAGCGTATCTGAACTGTATTTGAACTTTGAAATTAAATGAGTAACAGAATGGCATCCGTATCTGGAGCGTATCTGAACTGTATCTGAAAGCTAAATCTGAATGAATAACAGAATGACATCCGTGTCCGGAGCGTATCTGAACTGTATCATGATTGCACAATCTGAATGAATAACAGAATGGCGTCCGTGTCTGGAGCGTATCTGAACTATATCTGATAGTTGAATTTGAATGAGTATCAGAATGGCATCCGTGTCTGGAGCGTATCTGAACTGTATCTGATAGTTGAATTTGAATGAGTATCAGAATGGCATCCGTGTCTCGAGCGCATCCGTAATGTATCATGATTGCATATTGTTAACGGTAGCTGTTAATCTTATCCTGAAAAGGGTAAAATGTTAGCTGGAACACAAAATTATGTTGCATGAAATGTATGATGCAATATATGTGTTTTATCAGTGTTTATGATATATGGATGTAATGTATGCGCATGTAAGCTGATTTGCTGTATTGCTGTTTGATTGAGGAAAATAAATCCTGGAAAGCTGATGAGGATATGTGGATTCTTCATTTCTTGGAGTGTTGACAAAAATTCTGTTGTTAGAGCAATGCCGTATACTGCTCGAGGAATCTGCTTGGGGAATCCAGAGAATTTTGATGACTTCTATTGGGGGTTAATAATGGGAGTCTTTGTTCTCTTGGGGAGTATCAGAAGTCAACTGCTTATACGAATGGATTTCAGGCTTTAAACAACTTGCTAGGGAATTTGGAGGAACTGGATGGTTTCCACCGGGGATTAATAGTTTGAAGTTTTTGTTCCGTCGGGGATCTAAACAACGTACTATGGAGATTGCTCATGGAATAGCTTAAATATGTTTTCCTATTTTTCCAACCTGTCAGTAATTGTCTCTTTTCATTTTGTTTATTTGTAAACAGTAATTATGTTCAAATGCATATGTTCATTAATGAATCATTGGACGTTTTTGCAAATAAAACACAAGTGTAAAGAAAAAAGCAAATAGTTTTATGTACTTAAAAGAGATATCTTTGTATTTACTTTGAATAAGTATTTTGTGTAAAGGAGACATACATCCTAGTAAGAGGATGGTGCCGTAAGAGGTAAAAAATTATACAAAGAAAGATAGCTATGTGTGATAATCCCACGGGGTTCCCATTATGCTATAGCCTTCGTATCTCCGAATATCTTGTCTATTTGTTGCTTCGTCCAAAGATGATTGAATCGATTAGAAACTCTGAGTTTTTTCAGTAAAGAGATTGTCCTCCAAGTGATCCGACAGGACATAGTCATACGCTTTAATTCCCTAACTTTTTCCTGGACCGCCCTTTTGGGTTTTCAGTCCACCAGGAAACCGTTTTTTGCCCAAGTCGCCCTTTCGGGTTTTCAACTTGCCGGATGTACAAATTTTTTTATTTTATCCCTAATTTTTGCCCGAACCTTTTGGTTCGCCGGGATGCACTTTTTTTGCCTAGGTGTGTCAACCTAGCGGGTCTCTTATGTGTAGTATCTTTTGACTATGTCCGCGTTCGCAGGGTGTGGCAGGTCGTCGCCATCCATGGTGGTTAAGATCATTGCCCCACCCGAGAATATGTTCTTGATTACAAATGGTCCTTCATAGGTAGGAGTCCATTTGCCCCTGGGATCACTTTGTGGCAAGATAATGCATTTGATCACTAGATCTCCAACTTGATATACCTGGCGTCTGACTTTTTTGTTGAAAGCCTTGATCATCCATTTTTGATACATTTGACCATGGCAAACAACAGTGAGTCTCTTTTCATCAATTAAGTTTAGTTGATCAAGTCGAGTCTGGATCCAATCATCCTCATTCAAACCTGCATCCTTCATGATTCTCAAAGAGGGGATCTGAACCTCAATAGGCAAGACAACCTCCATGCCATAAACCAAAGAATAAGGTGTTGCCCTAATTGATGTGCGAGTCGTGGTGCGGTACCCGTGGAGAGCAAATGGTAGCATCTCATTCCACTCCTTGTAGGTGACTGTTATTTTCTGTATGATCTTTTTAATGTTTTTATTAGCAGCTTCGACGACACCATTCATCTTTGGCCGATAGGGGGACGAATTATGATGTTGAATCTTGAACTGCTCGCACAAGGCGGTGATCATAGTATTTTTAAGGTTTGTACCATTATCAGTGATGATCCTTTCTGGGATACCATACCGGCAAATGAGATTCTGCTTGATGAAGCGGGCAACAACATTCTTAGTAACGGATGAGAAGGAAGCTGCTTCGACCCACTTTGTGAAATAATCAATGGCCACTAGAATGAAGCGGTGTCCGTTGGAGGCTGTAAGCTTGATCTCCCCTATCATATCGATTCCCCACATAGCAAAGGGCCAAGGAGCCGTCAAGACATTCAGAGGAACCGAAGGTACGTGCACCTTGTCATCATAAATTTGACACTTATGACAGGTCCAGGAGTGTTGATAGAAATCTGCTTCCATGGTAGACCAGTAATAGCCTGCCCGTAGGATTTTCTTTGCCATCGTATGCCTACTGGAGTGGGTGCCAAAGGTACCTTCATGTAATTCAGCCATGATCTTTTCAGCCTCAATCTTATCCACACACCAGAGCATAATGGAGTCATGACTGTGTTTGTACAGGATGCCATTACTCAGGAAGAACTTAGTAGAGAATCTCCTTAGGAACTTTTTATCATTGATTGAAGCTCATTTTGGATATTCTTGAGCCTCGAGATACCTCTTGACTTCATGAAACCAAGGCTGGTCCACTACTTCTTCAGTATTAATCTCGTGATAGTGTGCAAGTTCATCCATTCGTTCAATGGTGATCTGGGGAGCCTCGATATCCCAATTAAGTTTAAACATAGATGACATTGTGGCTAGAGCATCTGCTAGCTGATTTTATTCTCGCGGGAAATGCTTGAAGGTAATCTGCTCAAAATGTGGTAGCAATGTCAAAACATGTTCTTTGTAAGGGATAAGGTTGGGATGCTTAGTGTCCCATTCTCCTTTGATCTGACTGATGACCAAAGCTGAATCTCCAAACACATCTAAAGATTTGATTCCCAAGTCTACGGCAGCCTTGAGACCAAAGATGCATGCTTCATATTCCGCCATGTTGTTCGTACAGTTGAAGCAAAGTCTGGCAGTAAAGGGAGTGTGACACCCTTCCGGAGATATGAGTACAACGCCGATACCATTACCAAGTGCATTGGATGCCCCATCAAAGAACATGGTCCATTGGGATCCTTGTTCAGGTCCTTCATATGGTCTGACTTCTCCACAATTGTCTAATGTCATGATGTCTTCATCCGGGAATTCAAACTTCATGGACTGATAATATTCTACAACTTGATGAGCAAGATGTTCAGCTAGCACACTTCCCTTTATAGCTTTCTGGGTAGTGTACTGTATGTCATATTCTGTTAAGATCATCTGCCATCTAGCTATCCTCCCAGACAAAGTAGGCTTTTTGAAGATGTACTTTATCCGATCCATCTTAGATATCAATAGAGTGGTATGAGTCAACATATACTGTCTTAGCCGGCGAGCAGCCCATGCCAGAGTGCAGCAAGTTTTCTCGAGCAGTGAATATCTGGTTTCACAGTCGGTAAACTTTTTGCTCAGGTAGTAAATAGCATGCTCTTTTCGGCCAGACTCGTCATGCTGCCCCAATACACACCCGATTTAGTTTTCTAAAACGGTCAGATACATGATTAGTGGTCTTCCCTCGACTGGTGGCATCAAAACAGGAGGCTCTTGTAAGTACTCCTTGATCTTGTCAAAAGCAATCTGGCATTCATCATTCCATCTGACTACTTGATCTTTCTTCAATAGTTTGAAGATTGGCTCACAAGTAGCTGTCAAGTGAGAAATGAATCTGGAAATATAGTTCAGGCGTCCCAAGAATCCTCTGACTTCCTTCTCAGTGCAAGGAGCAGGCATTTCTTGTATCGCTTTAACCTTGGCAGGATCAACCTCAATGCCTTTGTTGCTGACAACGAAACCTCAGAGTTTACCGGACCGGACTCTGAATGCGCACTTGTTTGGGTTCAGCCTTAGTTTGTACTCCTTAAATCTCACAAACAACTTTTGCAAGTGATCCAGGTGCTCCTCTTCAGTTTGTGATCAGGCTATCATGTCATCTACATAGACCTCTATCTCATGATGTATCAGATCATGAAACAAATCTACCATGGCGCGTTGATAGGTTGCCCCGACATTCTTTAGTCTGAATGGCATCACTTTGTAGCAGAACGTGTCCCACTGTGTGACAAATGTAGTTTTATCCATGTCCTCAGGTGCCATTTTGATCTGGTTATACCCTGAGAATCCGTCCATGAAGGAAAACACTTTGTGTTAGGCCGTATTATCAACCAGGATATCGATGCGGGGAAGTGGAAAATCATCTTTAGGGCTGGCCCTGTTTAAATCTCTATAATCCACACACATTCATACTTTTCCGTCCTTTTTAGGCACGGGAACAATATTGGCAACCCATTGAGGATAGGAAGTGACAGCCAGAAACCCAGCATTGAACTGTTTCATGACTTCCGCTTTGATATTTTCTGACATGTCAAGTCTCATGCGGCGGACTTTTTGCTTCACTGGTGGACAATCTTCTCTTGTGGGTAGACGATGTACCATGATGTTTGTATCAAGTCCCAGCATGTCTTCGTATGACCAGGCAAAGATCTCAACATAATCCTGCAATAGATGAATTAGACGCTCCTTGACACTCGAATCTAGATTGGCACCCACTTTGATTTCTTTTTTATCTTCCTCGGTACCCAAATTGATTGTATCCAACGGTTCCTCATGAGGCTGAATGGTTCTTTCCTCTTGTTGTAGTAGTCTGGCCAATTCCCCTGGTACTTCATAATCTTCCTCACCTTCATATTTGGCTTGATAGATTGGATCTTCAGAGTCACCAAAGGCTATAGCAGTATTGTTACCCATGGGTTCCGGAATGGAGGGGTACCTGCATTTGTGAGTGTGGGTGTGTGTAAGGGTATAGCCATCTTTAAACCATAAAATGTAAAAGAAAGACAATGAGCACAAAAGGTTTGTATGTGGAAAAATGTCCATGATTCATTGAATGTTGTTGTACCCCAAAATTTGCCCTCGCATTTTTCCACAAGAAATCTCAGCTTCAGGCATTTCCTGACTTTTCAAACTGGCTCAAGAATCGGACAAACGGACTTTTCTCGTCAGTCAAACAAAAATTAGGGTTTTATTGATTTTTAGGACTCTGGATTGCTTCAAATAATTGGCTTAGGGTTTTGGTTGATTCTGGCTCAATTTTGATCAGGCGAATGTTCGTTGGCATTTAATCAGGAATTAAGGTTTTATGGGCATATTCTCAGAAAGATTAAAATTCCACAGCACTTTGCAAGTTATTCCGAGATTCGGGTTGAATTCGCGTTGTTTTGATTTAATCAGTAAAAGAGGCATTTGGTTTGAATTCACGTTGGTTTGTTTGAGCCAGTCAAAAGAAATATGCAGTTTGGATTTACAGTGCTTGGTAAGAAATCAGTAAGAAAGGATTGCGTCTGACCAGTTATTGCGTTCGACTGTGCGTTGCTTTGGATGATGGAGACGTCAAGTTCATTTATTTTGATCAACGAAGAATCAATGTTTAGTTGATTATTTATGATTCTAAGAATTAAATATCTGGAATTTAATTTTCATTTATTTTAATTTAAGGAACCATGAATAATAAGTAAATAATGGAAAAGGAATTGAAAAGAATTAAATGAATCAATAGAATTTTTATTTCATATTTAATATTTGTTACAATTATTATTTGGATACAAGTATTTATTTACGAATTATTTAAAATAATAATAGTTTACAATAATTAAATTGAAAATAAAAACTATCCTATTTTTTCTAAACATTTTCTAAGTCCCTAATTCTTCATTCTTCACTTTGCTCCGGTGCTCCATTTTTCATCTGCAAAAAAGAAAAGAGAAAAGTCAAAAAGCAGATAAAATAATAAACAACAGAAGAAATTCATCATTAAGGGCCACTGATTGGGATCAGTTAACCCTCTCTGCAAATCACGGGATTTCTCCCGGTTCACAAAGAGGGAAGAATTTTATTCATTTAATCATGAATGCAAAATGTCAAAATGCATAAGTTCAAAATGTCAAACTGCATAGTTCAGAAGCAAGTTCAAACCAAACTGAAAAATCCAAAATGCAACTTTCTGTCAAAATCCAAAAGGGACAAATTACTGCACAAAGATATCAAAGAAGATAAAGAAGTACAACTTGCTGTCAAAAATGCCAAAGTCTACTCAAAGCTGTCAAAGAAAGATAAAATATGCAGAGGAAATCTTTTATGCAAGCAAACTCTTTTATCATCATTTCCCATCAGGATAGCTCTTTCAGAAAAAGTACAGAAAAGAAACATATTATAACATATCCAACTGTACTGAGAGAGAAGGTGTGGAGAGATAAGAAGCAGGGTTCAGGCTTTAGGCTCAAGGCAGAATTTTCACCAAAGTAAAAGAGGAAACCAACACAAAAGAAAAGATATAGAAAAACTGCTAAGCATTCAACCTGCAGAAGCCAAAAATCCTCCAAACACATAACCTGCATATGCAAAACCTGAAGCACAGCCTGCCTACTGCATTACCATAAGGCCTAAACATCATAAACCAGAAACAGGGCCATACCAACATAACCTGCTGAAGAAAATTCAAACCAGGCCAAACTCACCCTACTGTCAAACAAAAACCTGGCTAAAACCATAACAACCAAACCTGCTAAGCCCTTTAACCTGTTAAGTCAAAAACCTGAGTTAACCTGCTAGGCCTAAAAACCTGAAGCATAATAAACCAGCATCATATCTGTTAAAGAAGCCTAACAAAGCCATACCAACATAACCTGCTGAAGCAAATTCAAACCAGGCCAAACTCACCCTACTGTCAAACAAAAACCTGGCTAAAACCATAACAACCAAACCTGCTAAGCCCTTTAACCTGTTAAGTCAAAAACCTGAGTTAACCTGCTAGGCCTAAAAACCTGAAGCATAATAAACCAGCATCATATCTGTTAAAGAAGCCTAACAAAGCCATACCAACATGAAACCTGAAGCCTCAAAGCATACCTGCCTAAACCTGAAGCATAAAATATGCCAAAGACCTCAAACCTGCCTGAGAACTGCCTAAGCAAAAACACTATTTCCAAACCCAAACATCGAGCCCTCAGGAAGATAACATCATTGGGCAATAGAAAAAAACAGTCCAAAGGCATCAATCTCAGAAGGCCATTCAAAGAAAAGCTCTAGGCAACACAAGTCAGAATAAGAGGAAAAGCAATAAAGCAACACAAGAAGGCAAGTTCAGGGCAACTGTAAGAGAAGAGGAAAAGCAGTAGGCCACTCAAAGCAAGCCCAAGGCAACACAAGTCAGAAGAAGAGGAAAAGTAACAGGCAAGCCTCAGTAAACACATCAGTGGCCAACATAAACTATCAAACTCAGGGAAGCATCAAAAGCAACAAGTATACAGTGGCGAAAAGGAGAAGAAGAAAAGAAGACTATATCAAGCTTTCAGTTCAGATCATCATAAAGCTTAAGAAAAGTACAGAAATACCAAGCATCGTTCAAGCAAGTCCTTCGCCATCCAGCCTCCGAGCACTTCCACCATTCCTCCCTCCAAACGAAAGGTAGTCCAGTTCTCTCCCCTTTTCTTTTTAATCCTCGTTAAACAAACACAAAAATCAAAACTTAATCAAATACGCAGAAAATCACAAGCATGCAAGAACTAAAACAAACCCTAACGAATCAAATTGATTACCTAATTCTGTCGCCTTGACGCTATCGTTGGAGGGAAGGGGGAATGAAGGTCGCTGGTGGCTGAGGCAAAAGGTTCACGCTGGACACTCAAGAACGGATGAGGAAGATGAGGCAAGAACGATGAACGAACACCGCCGCTGCATTAACCCTAAGCGCTGTCAAACTGGATACCAAACAATGAACCCTAAAAAACCAATGCTTGCGCTATGGGCCTTGCCCGTTTCTGAATACCCAAGGCCCATTTTAAACTCTTTTCTTTTATAAAATAAATATTATTCTTACTAATTAATTAATTTAACCCTTTTAGACAAATGTTTTATTAATAACTTAATACTAAATTTTCTCTATAACATTTTAAAATACTTTTTTCTCTAACTTAATTTCTACAACAATACTTTAATAATAAAAATACATTTTTGCACTATATAATTAAAATTGAAAATAACCTTTTTTTTTCTTTTAATTAAAATATATTTTTGTGCATATAATAAAAACACATTTCTTATATACATAACTCTAATACATTTAATTGAATTACTTTTGTACATAACACTTAATAAAAATACTTTTTTGTATACCTAATTAAAACCTAGAAATATTTTCTTTTCTTAAAACATCATCTTTATACATAATTTAACTAGAACTCAAAACATACAATTAAAACATTTTTCTTTTGTACCTATTAAAAATATACAAATCAAAGATTCCTTAAACACATATTTAGGTCAAAACAAATACCCTAATACACATTAATTTCACATTGTCGCACCTGTAAATAATCACATACGCATATACTTGTACACTTACAATACATTCACATTGCCCCTATACACATTTGCTTATACATTGATATTCATTATTTACATTTGATCGCAAATTCGATTTGGTTGTAACTTATTGGATACTATAAGTCTCATCCCCATTCATACACATGTACCCCCACTCCCGGATACTATTTTGTAATAGCGTAGATTTTACATTTTCGCAATTTACCGCTTTCAATTATACCATGGTTAGACCTAGGGTTTGCATGTACATACAATCAAACGCTAGATAACCTAATACAAGACAAATACATGAAATCAATACACAATCACACTTGCACCCTCTAGGGTAATCCCACATGTTGCCTTCCAAAATGGGCCATGCTTGCACGTCGAGTATCTTTGGCAAAACAAATTCAAAATGATCATAGTCCCTCGATAATACTTTCAAAATGTTGCCTAAACAAATGATCAAGTCCCTCAAAGCAAATTGCCAAAGACACTTGGCACCATTGCATTCATGGTCCATACGATGACCCGCGCCCGTCCCGAATAAACTTCCTAAACGCAAGATTGTCCACCAAATTCGATGGTGGAACAAAATTGCTAAAAAGGGTTAAAACATGACAAAAAACCTTTGAGTACAATAGGGTAGATAAAACTCTTAGTTACTTGAGATCAACTTGCAAAAACACTTGCCTTCTTTTCAAAAACCACAATCCACAACACTTTCAAAACAAACTCTCAAAACATTTTGAAACATCTTTTCGAAAAGATACACGCCTTTGTAAAATATTCGAGTAAAGAATTGTTACAAGGTTAGCCTAAGACAAGGCATCTTCTTCCAAAACATTTTCAAAAACACTCACACATACATTTTCAAGCAATCAAAAATCAAGGCAAGTGATCTAAAAAACCAAGTAACTAAGAGCCCATGGATAACCATGGATGAAAAGGGTGCTAATACCTTCCTTTTTCATAATCTACCCCCCGAACCCACGAAATATCTCAAAAGGTTTTTGCTGTGCTTTTTTAACCTTTCCTTTAGGATAAAATAAAAAGTCGGTGGCGACTCTTGCTCAACCGCACAAGTGCGAATACGAACGCAAAAAACACAGTCAGTTCTCCCACCGTATCACAAATGTCATATGAAGATGAAAATAAAACCCTTACAAATGGACCATTGTGCCTCGGGTAAGACACAAGGTTTTAAAGTGCGAATTGTTTATGAATATTACAAGTCCAACAGAAATGTAAAAGATAAATTACTGAGAGATGAAAGTTATTGGGACAAAGTCTCTGGCTTCCCAGTTGCGGAGTCCTCCGTTGATAGTAGGAAATATCCAATCTTCCAAGCTGCCATCTTCTTCAACATCTTCCACTGCGTTGAACTCTCGGTTACTAATCTTCAAAGGTGGCCCTCCATCACGGGCATGACGCACAACCTTCTGAGCAGTTGAAGTAAACCCTAAGCCAAACTTGTCTGATTTATAAGGGATATCCGGAAGCTGACCCCAGATGGTGCATCCATCCTCTTCTACTACCGCCTTGGCGTCTTTTAGAGATGACATCCGAAGCGGAGGTCTTGTGATCTTGGGAACCTAGGATACCACCTTGGTTACCGCTACCTCTTGAGAGACCTCCTCGAAATGTTGAAAAAGAGTTTCAATGAACTCGCCATCCAACTCCACATATCGGAAGGAATTTAGATGACTAATCATGTACTCCTCTTCTCCATGGACAGTTATGATCTTTCCTTGGACCGGGTACTTTAGCATTTGGTGTAGCGTGGAGGTGACAACACCGGCATTATGGATCCAGAGCCATCATAATAGACAGGAGTAAGAGGGGCGGATGTCCATCACATAGAAGGTTGAATTGAAAATCTGAGTTCCCACCTTTATTGGGATGTCCACCTCCCCGTGGACCATCCTCTTCGAACCATCAAATGCTCTCACAACGATGTTACTGGGTTTTAAAGTCAGCCTTTCACAATCCAATCTGTCAAGGGCTTTCTTCGGTAAGACGTTCAAAGATGAACCCGTGTCTACCAAGACCTGGGCCAGAGTCGTTCCTCTACACTCCACAGAGACATGTAATGCCTTGTTATGCTTTCTCCCTCTGGGTGCCAAATCAGCATCAGAGAAGCCTAGGCCGTTATCAGCTGCCAAACTGGCCACACAGTCTTAGAATTGGTCAGCAGACGTCTCTTGTGGCACATGGGCTGTCTTCAGAAATTTTACCAGAGCTTTCGCATGTGCCTTAGAGCACAGCAGCAAGGCTAGCATGGAGATCTTGGAGGGAGTTTGCCCCAACTGTTCAACCACGTCATAATCACTCTTCTTTATTATCCTCAGGATCTCTTCCATTTCCTTCTTGGATGTTTCGGGGATAGCTAGTGATTGAGCCTTCGTCCGGACAGGCTCTTCTTGAATGCTTTTTCCTCGATTTTCAGCAGTAGAAGTGTTGGTAGGGATAACAGCAGGGGTCGTATCGTCTTTGTCGATAGACGCACTTGCATACATGGTTATTGGTACAGAGGTAATATTCGGAATGGCCATGGGTCCAAAAACTGCCTTGGGAGGGGCAATCTCTGGAGAGCAGATTCTACCACTACGGGTAATCTTGCTAGTTCCGGAAATATTGCTAATGTCAGAATCTTCTTCTTCGGAGCTCACTTCTTCGGTGGTCAGCCCGTCTTGTTTAATACCATGATAGTAGATTTCTCTACCATAATTCCACGGTACTATTTTATCTGATTCATATGGGACTGGCCCGGGCATTGTAATTATGAGGGGAGTAGTCTTCGGAGCTGATGTAATCCTAACGGGTCTTTTGGGGACCCTGGAAGGATTTGCGGAGATGGTTATGATTGAAACGTCTTTAACAGGAATGGGTGAAACAGGAGCATTCTCAAATAGAATTTCTTGATTGTCAATCAGGCGTTGAATACCTGTCTTCAACAGAGGGCAATCAATTAATGAGGATAAGCAAATATGACAGTCTCTACCACAACCTGGGAAAATACCAGCTTTCAACAAGTTCATCTTAATGATCGGGAGCGGAGTCAAGAGTTCATCTACTGTAGCAACAAACAAATCTTCCTCGATAGCATTGGCGTTGTGACCATGTCTAGGCATAGGAGCAGAAATGACATTTGGTTTCTCTGGCGCCTCAAACTCAATCTCTTTTGCATCTATGAGGTCTTGAATCTTGTTTTTTAAAGCCCAACAGTTGTTGGTGTCGTGGCCCGGACTTTTGGAATGGTATGCACATCTGGCATTCGGGTGATAATGAGGGGACGCCGTGTTGGGATTCTTTGGGGCTTCCTTCAAAGTCGCCTAATTAGATTTCAGCAGATATGGTAAAACCTGGGCTAGAGTCATATTAATTCTGGTGAATTTCCGGACTGGCCTTTCCACCCTTGGTTGGTTACTTCTTGGTTGATCAGATGCAGATTTTGGGATCATAACAGCCCCTACCATTGGTCGGCGTTCAGCTCTCCCTTGGTTCCTTTATGGATAAACAAGAGATACCTCCTTCTTTCCAGTGAAAGGCTTTCTCACAGCTGTAGAGGCAGATGAATCTTTCCACTTTTTATACCAGCTTCCACCCTTTCTCCGGTTAATATTAACTCAGTAAATCCAGCAGATGAACTCGCAATCAAATGGTTGAAGAAAGGGCCTGATAGAGTATCTAAGAACATATCCACCAACTCCCTTTCAGACAGAGGGGGTTGCACTCTCCCCGCTAGATCTCTCCATTTTTGCGCGTAATCTTCAAAACCCTCATTTGACGCCATAGCCATACTCTGAAGTTAAGTACGGGTAGGCGCCAAATCTGCATTATACTGGTATTGTTTATAGAAAGCTGCAGCAAGGTCTTCCCAGTTGTGGACGTCGGCCCTTTCTAATTGGTAAAACCAATCGAGCTGTGTTCCAGACAAACTGTCTTGGAAAAATGCACCCATAGGTCCTTATCAGTAGAGTGTGGCTGAATCTTTCTCACGTATGATCGGAGATGCATTTTAGGACATGACACCCCATCATATTTTGCAAACAACAAAACTTTGAACTTTGGCGGGATTACAATTCCTGACACTAGCCCTAATTCTTCAAAGTCTAGACCTGGTACCCTTTATATTTCCATAGCGCTTAAACGCTCTTCGAGATGTATGTACTTATCATCATCCAGAGGGTATTGTTCCTCAGAGTAGTCTTCCTCTTCCTCCTCATCTTCAGATTCTGACAGAACCGTCGTTTCTTTTCCTTTTCCTTCTCATTCCCCGGAAGTGGTTGCGAAATTCAAGGCCCTTCTAGTCTGTCCTTGAAATATTCTCCCCATATTCAAAACCCCAGTGGCTTTCTTTGGTTTCTTCTTTCTCTCTTCAGCTAACAGAGTCTTCAACTCATCTTTCCCCTTGGCTAGGGTCATGAGTAACTGTTGAAACTGCGTGTTTTGAGCTTGAAGATCTTTGACCGTCTATTCTAGATCCATCTTACTGAAATAAACAGTAGAAAGATGAGGAAACTGGTTGCAAAAGACTTGTTTATGTCATGATGAATGATATGTATACATGCAATGCTTTCAAGGATTTAAAAAAAATTCAAATTTGTTTTAAACAAAAAGAAACACACGTTATATTAATACGATAGAATTTGAGTACATCAATGCCCCTTGGGAAAAATAATACAAAATTCTAAGATAAAAAGTATTGCGCATCTTCTTTGGTGCTATGTAGGTGTTTAGAGTCTGCTCCTCATGAAGTAGCCTAGTGAGTTCCAAAACCTTCTTCTCGCTTGCGTAGAATTGGGCTTCAAAAGTATCTCGCTCTCCTTTGAGTTGTATCCAATCCCTTTGTAGGTCTTCAAGAGATGTTGGCATGTCAGGATGTAGGATAGTGTATGGAACTTCTCCTTCCTTAACAGGCTCAATAATCACTGGGAGAATGGATGGATAAGGCATCATAAGACTTTGAGCGCGGGTTCGTACCCACTTGAGGTAAGGCTCAAGAGGGATGGAATTCTTGTGTCCCAAAGTCTTGCTATCCACCTTGTTTAGCATCCTCCAAGCTCGGATGAATCTCTGGCGAAGACCTTGATCGTCGTTGTCGTAGTCGAATACCAAGCCTTGAATTAGCATATCATGTGGGCCATCCCTACGAGCATAACCAAACTGTCTTAGAGCTAAGCATGGGTTATACGTGATGCCTACCCTAATGCCAAGTAGAGGGACATTAGGGAATTCCCCGCAACAGTCAACAATGATAACATTCTCTTTGGATCGAGAGCACCAATGAATATCTGAATGTTTGAGCGTTAACCTTTATGACCACCTTAATCCTTGCTCATTCTTTAAGACTGATTGGGGAAGATGAGAAATAAACCATCTTGCTAGGAGATGAGTGCAGCATATAAGGACTCCTCTTTTCCTCATTGTACGAGTGTGAAAAGAGTGTAGGATATCCCCTAGTAATGTAGGCACTAGATTATGTGACATGAAGATTTTGACGGCACTCACATCTATGAGTTGGTCAGGATTGGGGAACAGGACCATCCCATAGATAAGAAGAGCCACAATCTCCTCAAAAGCTTGCAAGTCTAGGGAATTCCAACAACTTTGGGCTTTCTCAAACAGAAACTTTGCTAAGAAGCCTTTGACACCACTTCTAGTTTCCCAATGAGTTGTGACATCAGATGAGTGCAAGTGCAGGGCTTGAGCAATCTCTTATGGATTTGGATCTCTTTCCGTACCGTTGAAATGTAGTTGATTGAGAATAGGAATCCTCAAAAGTTGAGAGAATTCTTCCAAAGTAGGCACAAGCTAATAGTCAGGAAATGTGAAGCAATGATGTAAAGGGTCAAAGAATTGGAAGAGAACCTTCATCATATCCTCCTTTGTGTTGGAGGTGACCAAGTTGAGTAGACGACCATGCCTCTAGGTGAATGGAGAGTTATCAGGGATCCTTGAAGCTAGCTCCTTGAGTTGTGGAGGAATTCTTACAAGGTTGATTTAGATAGTTTTCCTGCGAAGTGAATCCATATCCTACAAAACAAGAACAAAGATGAATCTCCAAAATCCTTTAAATGGTTAGTGAATGCATATGATGTTTATGATGTCCATGATGTTATGTATAAGTATGCATATACAAGCAAAGCAAATAAGTTCTTAGTTTAGGCTTGCATAGGGTTTTATAGGTAAGTACCCTCTTGAAGTTTAGTTGGCTCAACCTATCTTAATAATAGTAACCGGGTTCTAAGGAGCTCAATATCACTGGATTATTTCCTTGGTCATTGTTTCAGCTCAAGACTCTTTAATGGCGACCAAAATATCCCAAGAAACCAACTCTCAATGAGTGTAGTATCGAGTATCTACCAACTTCGGACTGCACCAAAGCCGATCATCTCACTACATCCTAAAGGCCAAGTTGGTCAAGTAAAGGGTTCTAGAAGTTCATTAGTGCTTCATGACATCACTCAGTGGCCCCGTATTCTCTTTGATTAACTCAAAGGCTACCGGTACCCACAAATATGTCACACTAACATAGCTATTGCTTAGACCATGTCGGTATACCCCGCACAGTTTCTATAACATGTTGCTATTTACCTATAATGTTTCCCAAATCCGGGTGGAGGATTCAAACCCAAACAAAGAACCATAATGTAAAGCCAACAAGTCAAACAATATAAGTAAATAAATGTGATCTAAACCCAAAGGTAACCCCACTTTTATAATACTCCTCAGCAGAGTCGCCAGTTCTGTGGTACGGTGGGAGAACTGACTTGAAGGTTTTGCGTTTTATCGCAAATGTTGCGGTTAGTAAGAGTCGCCAACGACTTTTCTTTTATCCAAAAGGAAAGGTGAAAAAGCATAGGAAAGACCTTTGAGATGTTTTCTTGAGTTAGGGGGGTAGATTATGAAAAGGGAAGGTATTAGCACCCTTTTCATCCATGGTTTTCCATGGGCTCTTAGTTACTTGCTTTTGTTTGTTTTAAATTATGCTTTGTGTGGTTTTGAAAGTATTTTGTAAAAGAAGCCATTCGTTTAGGCAACCTTTGTAATGATTATTGTTTGTAAGAATGTATACAAAGATGTTTGTCTTTTGAAAATGTTTTCAATGTTTGTAAGATGTTTTGAAATGTGTGTGTTTGTTTTGAAAAATAGCAAGGATTGTTGTTTTGAAATAGAGCAAGTATCTAGAAGCTATCTACCTACTCAAATGTCTTTCTTGTTCATTTTCTATTCCTTTGATATTGTTGTCTTACCATTGATTTGGTAAGAAACCCTATCTTTGGATGTAAACGGGACGGACGTGGGTCATCGTATGGCCATGATAAGCAATGTTTGCAAAGTATCTTAACATTTAGAGGGACCAAGATCATTTTGTAAGGCAGCTTTTGAATAGCGTCATCGAGGGACTATGATCTTATATTTGTTTGTTTTGCCAAGATACTTCACATGCGTAACATGACCATTTTTGTTTTAGGCAACCAAGTGGAGAAACCCTAAGGGTGCTTGTGTGCAAGTGTATCATTTTCATGCTTTGATTTTGTCTCGTATTTAGGGTTTTCTATTTTTCTTTGTTTTGTTCTTATCATACAAACCTTAATTACTGATCATGGCATATAAAGCGATAAATTGCGTAATGTAAATATTTCTAAGCTATTACAACAAACTATGGGAGAGGGGAATACAAATTTGAATGGGGATTTGCAAGAATATAAACCTAAATAGATTATTACAACCAAATCTTATTTGTACGAATTAGAATAAATACAATACAATATTTAAAGAAAATGCAATGCAATGTACATGTAAAAGGATTTTTGTGTCTTGTTTTTATGTAAAAGAAAATTTCATCTAAACCTAAAAATATAAGGTAAAAGAATTAATTTTTGAAAGGGGTTTAACCCTAATTATTATTTAAAAGAAAATAAAGTTTTTATATGTATTATTTTGTATATTTTCTTGTATAAAAATAATAAACAATATTGTAATAAAATATAAAATTTTATATGTGCCAAATAAGTATTTATAAGTATGAAATGCAAAATAAATTGAACTAAATATGTTTAATTATATTTACAAGTTTATTAAGAAAATAAATGATATCTTACTAAAAATAAAATATATTTTTATGTGAGAAATAGAATAAAAATAAAATAAAAGTGCAATATTATTAATTTACATTTTTTGGATTTTTATTTATTAGGGAAAAATGTTAATGAAAACAAAATGGAATTAAATAAAATAAAAAAAATGATATGGAAATCATGGGTCAAGGGGGGTATTGTAAGTAAACTAGAGGTAGCCTGCAAGCACAAAAACGTGGCCCAAGGAGCTAAGCCCAATCCTGCAAAAAAGTCACAAAAAACTGAAAAGGAAAAAATGTAAAAAATGTAAAAGTAGCGCGCAGGTTCGAACCCAGGACATGGGTCTCACAAGCGCGATGCTTTGCCACTGGGGTGGCTATACTTCCATTGTCTTCAGTGAAACAAAAACAATATAACACAAAACGCGCCCTATGCCCTGTACTTCATCTCCTTCCTCACGCCTAGCCAAACACCCTGTAACTTTCTCATACTTCCATGAAAATAAAAACTTATAACATGAAAATTGTATTACTTGAGCACACGATTAAAACCATATAAATTATGTGAATTATTAATCAAAGAATAAATAGAATTTTAAAAGCCCTAAATATTGACCTAATATTTCCAGAAATTTCACGTTCCAAATTCTCTCAGCACAAATAAAATCAATGCAAGATAATGGTATGTATAGCTTCGTTATGATGAGGACTACATTTTTTATTCACAAATCGTGGCCTAAGATTTCCTGTATAAAGAGATAGAGTTTTATTTTTTATCTCCTTCAGCTGGAATCATGGATGAAACTGTGATGAGTTTGAGGGAGGCCTGATGCTTGCTTGAGCTTCCTTGAGCTTCCCTGGATGTATCCCAACCCTTGCCTTGCTCTGAAAATAGTTGGAACTCCCTGGCCAAGTCAAACTGCAAGCTCTGAAGTTAACAATGGCAAATGGTAAATGAGTGATTACATAACAGGGATGAAGGCCTGGGTTGACTAGGTATCAAGTATGTAAGGTGTTTGAATGATCCAAACTCAAAACGCACGAGCCAAATGGAAGATGGATGTGCTTATGCCAAGTCTGTAGTTTTGGACAAATTTTTGGTGTTTTTTTTGGTTGAGAGTGTTTCAAGTCCTTTTCAAACGTGTATTGTGTTGCATAATGTTTATATATTAGTATTGAAATGGTTTGATGTCAACTCTCCAACAGATCTGCAAGCCCTAGCCTTTTTGCAACTTTCCTTGCATTTGAAGTAAAGTGAAGTGACCATACTTACCATGCTTGTACTTGCTCCTTTAGGGTTGGTATTAGTTTGTAAAACTTATTTGAGACCCGTGAGACTTGTATGCACCAAGGGGAGAGGTCCAAAGCTCAAAATTGTAAAGTTTGCAAAAGTTGCTCTTTTTCAAAATGGCAATGGAACCTTTTTGCCATAAGTGGAATTACAAGTTGGATAAAGGTTCAAAAGTATGGATCAAAGCTTTTTCAACTGAGTAAGCATTTAATTAAGGAGTGTGGAACAAGTTTAGGACCTGTACAACATGAATTAGCCAGCATAGGATTGATTTGCAACTTTGTTCTTCATGAAATGGCTTGGACAAAAAGTGAGAAATGGCCAACTTCATCTCTTCGATTCTCCCTACTCAAAAATGATCTTGAGGAGTTCTTGGACATTTTTGGGAATATTGCAATTTGATCTATAATTCATCTTTGAAATGTATTTTGAGATACCTCTTGGAACTAGGTGAAAAGTTACCATGAAGTTGGGTCCAAAACCTGCCTAAATTAGGGCAAAATTTCACTAAGTTATTTAGTTCATGACCATGTATTCACAAATTTATATCTTGAGATCCAAGCATCTTTAGGGAAAAGTGTGTGAAGAAAAGTTGTATATTTTATAGAGGTATACAACTTTAATGTTGGAAACTTTCCTTGAATCATTATGCATCATGGTGAAAAAGTGGTGTAAAGTTGGGAAAAAATAAGAAAATTTTTCTATACTTGGAAAATTTCTAAGTTAGGAAAATTTTCAAATTCAAACCCTAATTTTCAAATTTGGTTTTCTTGATGAACAAGTTTCACATTTTGAAATGTTTTGATGAATCATGACCCTTGGTACATGATTTTGATCAAAAAGTCAAAGTTTGACTTTTCAGTGTACAGTTGACTTTTGATCAGTTGACTGCAAATTTCATCTGTCAATCCAATGAATTTGAGATGTTTTGAGCCATGTAATTAAGTAAATATGATGCCATTGAATCCTTTAAATCATGCTTGAACTAAATTGGTCATTTTCTAGGTTAAAAATCAGAAATTGCCCTTCCTCGGTCAAAACCCTAATTTTTACCATTTTGCCCTTTTTGTGATTTGATCAAATTTCTTGAGGAGTTGTGATCCAAACTTGATCAAATGATACATATAAGTTAAAAATGTTGATTTAGATAAAAAATTATGAAGTTTGACTGTAAATTGACCATGGTTGACTTTTTCCCCAATACAACTAATTTTTAGGTCAACTGTCCAATTGATTGGTCAAAAATATGGTTCAAGGCTTGAAACTTTTCATGAGTGATCTCAGGGATCCATAATGATGTTTGAAAGTCATGTGAAGCATTGATAGTCCAAAAATCCTTGTGCAAACTCAAACCCTAATTTGGGTTATCAATGCAAGATGAGATGTCCTGAGCTGACCAAACCCTAATCCAGCCTTGAGTCAAAGAGATCTTGTGAGAAAAGTCTTGATATATGAGAGGGAAAATTTTGGGGTACAACAACATGATTCTCATCAGTAGATTTAAAGTATTTTGAAGTTTGAAAAGGAAAAAAGGAAGTTTTAGTTTTAAACGCATATGAAAAAAGGGAAAGAAAAGTTAAAGGGAGACTAGCCTATTTCTAAACCTAATGCTATCATACTTCATATGACCTCTAGGAAGCGATAAAGTGCGGAAATGAAGAATAAAATAGAGTTGTGACGATACTGAACGGAGATGGTCCGTTTCCTCTTCGAAGCCATGCAAGTGATAAGAGAACTCTACAGAAGTTGCTCCGCCTGAGTGATCAAAAATTAATCTCAGAATATTCCCGATTGCGAAAAGATTACATCAATATAATATCATAAAATCCTAGCTAAAAAAATGACAATGAAAATGATCACCGAACATGAAAAAAATAGAAAACTCTAATTAAACATCTAAAGAGAATTTCTAATATCAATAAGAATTTCTACTATTTTTGTATCTCTTTTATCATCAAAGTTATGAGAAGAATATAATAAGGAGAAAAAACAATTAAATCTAAACAGAGGGGTGTTAAAATCTGGATTAGGTGTGTAGGGTAGCAAGGGTGCTAGGCCAATAGGAGATAGCCCAATAAGCCATTTTTGTAACATCAATCAGGCTCCAAAAAATGGTGCACATTGGGCTTAAAGTGATGCGAGTTTTGGCTCTAGCCCACAAGCATCTTTGACAGATTCCCTCAGATTTGTATCTTTTCGGCATAATGTTCAGTTTTTATTTAACATTAATAAATATAAACACAAATAATATATGAGAGGATACAAGAAACGGTGCGCTTAGTGGGGGTTAGGGTTAAAAGAATTTGTGGCTAGGGTTAAATTAAGACCGTTCAGTTTCTTCTGAAACTAGAGTCCCTTTTCTCCTCTTCATCCGCGACGCACACCACCGTCTCATTCTCGCGACCTCCCCCTCATCTCTAATAATGATCCTGCCACTGACACAACATTCTTCTACTTCTGATCTCCCATTATTAATCACCGATTCAAACTTCTTTTTATCTCCACAAACCCGCCACAAACCTTTCCTTCTTTTTCGATCGGAGACAGTCCAACACCGATAACGCCTAGAAATATGGAGAAACAATTTCAAGTGTGATTTTCAACCTATAATTCCCCTCTCTTGATTCTGCTTATTTCTATTTGCTATTTAGGTTGCCACTACTCTGAGCGTGTGCTGATGCTTTGTGTTCTTGTTGTGATGTTACGATGCAGATTGAAGCATGTGCAACGAAATTCTTGCAGATTGAAGAGAACTGTTGATAACAATCAAAGTAGAGAATGGTGATTGATGATGATCTTGTGAAGAACTGGTTCTGAAGCTGGAGCAGAGAGAGGATCTTCATATTTTTTGAGTTTTTTGATGGTGAGTTCTTCTGTAATTTCTTCTTCTTGAGTTTGTTGTTGTTGCAACGTTGTAGTGAAGTTGTGCGATGATGTTGTTACAGAAGCTCTGAGATTGATGAGTTGCAAATTTTTTTTGATGAACTAGAGAGGGAAGGTTGCAGATGATGATGATTAAAGATTGAAGCAGAGAGTAAAGGTCATGGAGATTATGCATAGAATCAATGTATTGAATCTGAGAGAAAGATGAAGATTTTTGGTGAGTACTCTTAATTGATTTTTCTGTGTTTAAGAATGAATCGTGAATGCTCTCTGAGTTTTTCTTGTTGAATGATGATTGTGAATCTGAGACTGAATAACGATATCTCTCCCCCCTTGCATCTGTGAATTCTGTTATATATATATATATATATATATATATATATATATATATATATATATATATATATATATATATATATATATATATATATATATATATATATATATATATATATATATATATATATATATATATATATATATATATATATATATATATATATATTGCTGAGGGCTTGGGATTTTGTTACAAAATCAGTTGGTTATTTGGTTAAGAGATGAAGAATTCTGTTGTGACTTTGTTATGGAAGTTAGCAGGTTATTGGTTAGGAGGGCCAATTGGAATTGGTTAGAATTAGTTGTTTTTGGATTTTTGGTATAAGCTATTAATAAATTTTGTTTTTTTGGAAGTTGGAATGCTGCAGGTTGGTTGTTATGAAACAGTTAGCTGGAAATTCTGTTATCTGGATTCAGTTAGGCTGTTCATTCTGTTATGACAGTTGGTTAAAGGTTTAGATGGTTAGAAACTTCTGTTTTTGACAGTTACGGGAATTGGTTGAAACTGTTAGCATGGTTCTGTTTTTGGAAATAATTAGAATGATGAAAAGTTAGTTAGGATTCTGTTTAGTTAGGGCAGTTAGGAAGTTAGAAATTCAGTTACAGTCGGTTCTGGAGTTAGGAAACTTAGTTGGAGTTGGTTAGAGGTTAGTTGGATTGGAAGTTAGGATTCTGTTTGGTGATTATGTTAGAAGTTTGCAGAGCTGTTTTTTTATTAGAGAGGAGGTTAGTTATAAGTTCTTTGATTGTTAACAATTAGGAGGTTAAAGGATTCTGTTGAATTCTGCCATGGGTTAATTAACTGTTAGTTGTTTTTGCAATTGGTTAATTAACTGTTATGCTGTTAGGAAAGTGGGAATTGGAAAGTTGTTAATTGGATAACCGGTTTACTTGTGATACTCATATAATGGATTTTCTAGTTGTGCGGGTTTTGCAGGGCATTGGTTTATATCCTAGAATTCAAACTGGTCTAGCGAGTTTGTGCACATTTGAAAAGTGTTTGCAAGGGTTTTGGAACTGTTTTTATTGTGAACTGTTTTTTTTAAAGTTATGTAGAGCATTTTACCTTTAATGCAGTTCTTTTTGTTTTGTACGATAGGTTCCGACGTTCCGCATGGGCTTTGGACAATCAAGGCTATCTTTGACTTAATTTTGGATGAGGCATAAAGCTGGCTGTAACGTGAAACCTGGACATGGAATTGAAAACTAGGAGTTTAGGAACACTAGGCTTAGTGTAGATTTTATTGTGAAATTTCCTTGTGATGTAATGAACTGGCTTGTAAACAAACGCTTGAAATATGGATTATTGGTGTAATGGTTTTAATTTGGAAATGGATCATGGTTGAGAAGGCTTGGATACTTGGTCATATAGTTGGAATTAGTTTAGGGATTAGAATATATTTTGATAACTTTCTTGATGTAAATACTTTTGAGACAATTTGTAATGAATCGCTTGAAAATCTTTGCATGATGTTTAGAAAAATTATGGTTGAATGGTCATGAACCTTTTAGTGAACATTGAATGATGAATGTTGATGTTGAACTTGAATGACGTAAATGACGAATGATATGCGAAATTCGGACAATGGTGATGAATTGTGAATGAAACAAATGATGTATGTTGAACTTTGTGACTTATAACTTCAACTCCAAACAATCCTCACGCCTTTGCTTTCCAATATTATTGAATTGACCTTTCTGACAATTTAATGACCAAAACGATTGATGAAATTCGATTAGTCTTGAAGCCCACTTCGTTTCTCAACGAACATATCCAAATTAAGCAACACAAATCGTTTTAGTTCAAAGAAATCACAAGCCCATTTCTCAATCTAAAGTTTGCAATTTAAATTTCAAACGCCTTTATCTTCAAGCCCCGAAAGCATCTTGCATGACAAGCCACAAGCGAACATGATTACGACCGTGCCCTGATCACAACTAACTTCTTGCTTCTCATTTTATACCAATTTTCGGGGTTTCACAATTCTTGATGACCAAAGGTCACAAAGGGAACCCCCTTAGAATTCCTTGATGACGAGGATAGGTCTTGAAGTATAGTAATGAAACCTTTTGGATGAAGATTAACTTGAGGGATGCTCAAGATATCCGTGAAGGTCAAATCCTATAATCTTTAATTGAAATAATGCTACATTTAAGAACCAGAGGTTTAAACCCTAATTCTATGATCCATGCTTCAAGAAGGACCAGAAGAATAAAGGCTTATTGGATATCTGTGCCTCGCACCAAAAGAAACCCTAGCTTACATGATTGCTGACCATTTGAACCAAGGGGTATTATTGAATGAAAATATATGCTTTGTCAGCGACCTAATGTAATATATGCAAATGAATGCAAAACCTAAGCCAGATAAAAGCAAAAAGGGGTAGGATAAATTTGGGGTATTACAGCAAGAACGTGCCCGTTAAGGTTTTAGTATACAAGGGCGTGGGTTTGATCCCTGCCTTTTGCAACTTTTTTGTTGTTATTTTACCAATTTATGCATGTTTCATATATTATATGCAGGGCCTATTCTTCTAACACCAACAGGCACTTGGCCTGGTGGTAAGATGGGCAGTGAGAAGTCTAGAGGGTGTGGGTTCAACATCCACCCTAGACAGTTTCAACCTTTTTTCTCTCTTTTTCTAATTTCTTTTAATTACTAACCCTAATTATTTTTCTTAATTAACCCTTAATTAATTTAATTACTTTTCCAAAGCCCTAATAAATTAGGTTTAAGTTTTATAATCAATAATTAATTTTGAATTTTTATTTATTTATTTATTTATTAATTAATTAGGTTAATTAGTATTTTCTTAAATAATAAAATTAATTAGACTTTAGGTTTTGTTTTATTAATTAAAATTAATTAGACTTAGGTTTTTTTTAATTAACATCAAATTAATTTCATAAAAGATCATATTCAAACATTTTTAAAACTTTTTTATTTTGCATTTGAATTCTTAGAGAAATTGTATAGGTCACACGATTTTTCTTCTTGTAATGGTTTAGATTTATCTTTCCGTATTTTTTCTATTATGTAACTGCTTACAGGATGTAATAGTCTAGGGCTTAACTTCCGCACTTTATTTTCCGCATCTTTTTTATATAATTGCCATAAAGCCCTGTAATAGCTTAGGATTTACTTTCCGCACCTTTACTTTTTTGTATATTATATTGGTAGTAATTAGACATGTATGACAAGATAAAAATAATCTTTAGCAAACCCTAATATAAGATAAATAACTGAACTGAATACACTATTCACACTTTGCACCTCTAGGGTAACCTCTCTTTGTTGCCTTCAGAAACATGGTCATGTCCCTCGAAAATAGGGATACTTTAGCAAAATCCCTTTAAATAAAGATCATAGTCCCCCGATGACCTTTGACATTGCCTACGAAAAATGATCTAGTCCATCCAATACAATTGCTAAAGTATCTCTATTTGTTGCCTTCAATGACCATATGACGACTCTTCGCCTATCCCTTCATCTCCAATAGATATGGCTATCCACCAACTAATGGTATGGATAAAACTATCTCTAAAGGAGAAGGAAAATAACAAGAAAGACTTTAATGGGTAAGGAACTCTTAATCGCTGGCTCACAACTTTTCTCACAAATATTTTGCACATCACACTTTCAAACAAAATATTTTCAAAACACTTTTTACGCATTCTTGAGGACTGATACAAGAATCATTACAAAGTCAGCCTTACATTGACTTTTCAAAATATTTTCAAACAAATCACACACACAAAGCAAGTTTTCAAAAATGAGCTAGCGATTAAGAGCCCATAGATAACTACAGATGAAAAGGGTGCTACCACATTCCCTTTTCATAACATAACCCCCAAAATCAAAATCTATCAAAGGTTTTTCCTGTTCTTTTCACCTTTCCTAAATATTGGATAAAAGAAAAGTCGGTGGCGACTCTAGCTATCCGTAACATTTGGATAAAACCAAAAAAGTATGTTCTCCTACTGTATGATAGAACCAGTGACCCTGTTGGGGAATCTTAAAAAGATGGGTTCCCTTAGGGATAGATCACTTTATCTGATTTCATTGATTGTTTTGTTTGCTTTAAACTTAAGGGTTTTCTTGGGTTCATTACTTGTAAGATCCTACACCCAAATCTAGGGATATCTTAGGTAAGTAGCAATAGATCATGAAAACTATATGACATAGACCGATATGGTTGAAGTGATGGCTATGGTTAGTGCGACACTTTGGATTTACTAATGTTCCTTGAGTCAGTCGAGAATAACATTAGGCTTCCGCGTGGTGTCATTAGCACTAACTAACTTTTAGAACCTTAATTGACCCATCTTGGCCATTAGAAGGTAGTGAGATGACCGACTTTGGTGCAGTCCAAGGTTGATTGATACTTGATGCTACACTCATTGAGATTTGACTCACAGGATGTTTTGGTGGCAAGTCAGTTATTGTACTAAAATGAAATCTTCGAGAAAGATCCATGATATGAGATCGCTAGAACTCGGTTACTATTTTAGAACAGGTTAAGACAACTTAAATTTAATAGAGAATGGTACTTACCCATGCACCTCATGTAAGCCTTTAAACCTAAGGATCTTGTGTGAGTTGTTTGTGTTTTCTACTTTTTTAAACATAAACATAACATCATGACATCATAACATATGACATGTCATTTTTACTAACCATTTCAAGGATCTTAGGGACCTTTGGTGCAGGATTATTATAAGCCGGATTATCATAAGCAAGGGCAAGAGGATTTATTTTCCTCTAACCAGATGCTGTCAAAGATCAAAATATGTTCTCTTGAGTCAAAGGTTATGACCCACTTGATATGGTGAGCTTGATTCTAATGGAAGGACGTTCAAAGATGAAACCTCAAAGCTCTCCAAGACAAAGCTGCAACCAGATTTCTTTTTCTAATTTTGTTATCCCATAAGATCCTTGAAAACATTACATTTGCATCTACATATCATATATCTCATTACATAATAGGTACTTTCAAGACAGGTTCTCTCATCTTCTTATTATTTATTTCATTAGAAAACATGGATCTTGAACAAACAGTCAAAGATCTCCAAGCTCAAAATGCCCAATTTCAGCAGATGTTCCTGAACTTAGCCAAGAGGCAAGAAGAATTGAAGGTACTGGTCACCAGTGACAAAAAGAAGAAAGAAAAGAAACCAATCCGCGTCCTTAACATGGGAAGAAGGTTCAAAGGTCATGTCAAGCAAGCTCGAGATATTAACATCCCATCCGATGAAGATGACAAGCAAGATGAAGATAATAAGAGTGTGAAGACTGAAAGAAGCAACTTCGGTTCTAACAAATGTCTCGACAAAGAGGAAGATGATTACTTGGACGAGCAATATCCCCTATTGATGAGAAATATAAACTACTGGAAGAGCGTTTGAAAGCCATGGAGATCCAGAAGGTGCCTGGATTGAATTTTGATGATTTGGGTCTGGTCTCAGGAGTTGTCATCCCGCCTAAATTCAAAACTCTTATCTTTTCAAGTATAATGGCATTTCTTATCCTAAGCTGCATTTGAGGTCTTATGTTCGGAAAATCCAACTGTACACTGCTGATAAGAAGTTGTGAGTTCACTTCTTTAAAGAGAGCCTGTCTGGAACATAGTTGGAATGGTTCTATCAACTAGAAGGGACCGATATTCACACCTGGGAAGATTTGGTTGCTGCTTTCTATAAGCAATACCAGTATAATGTTGATCTTGCACTAACCCGTGTGCAACTATAGAGTATGACCACGGGCTCTAACGAAGGCTTTAAAGAGTATGCCCAGAAATGGAGAGATCTTGCAGGCAGAGTTCAACCTCCTCTGGATGATAGAGAGCTGGTTCACATGTTCATGAGCACACTGACAGGTCCTTTTTATAATCATTTTCTAGGGAGTTATTTAGATTGTTTCACTGAGGTGATTTTGACAGGGAAACATGTGGAAAATGGAATCAGAAGCGGTAAAATCTAGGTGGATACATCTTCAAATACTATGAAGAAGCCTTATAATGGTAATAGGGAATCCAATGATGTGTATAGCCAGAAGGGTCATAATAAGAGCGACCTCAACCAATATGTGGGGGCAGTACTGATCTCCAATCCTGCACCAGTGCAACAACAATAGAATAATCAGTGTAGGCAGGAAGCATCTAGGAGGCAGTTTACAAGGATCAACATGTCGTTGGCTTAAGCATTACAACACATGCTAAAGGCAGGGTTGGTTACATTAAGAGTGCCTCCTCAAAATCCCAACACTTTCTCTCCCTGCTACAATCCCAATGCAAAGTGTGTGTGTGATACGGGGGGAGAACTGACTTGATGGTTTTGCGTTTGATCGTAAATGTTGCGGTTAGCAAGAGTCGCCATCGAATTTTCTTTTATCCAAAAGGAAAGGTGAAAAAGCACAGGAAATAACTTTGAGATTATTTCTTGAGTTCGGGGGTAGCTTATGAAAAGGGAAGGTATTAGCATCCTTTTCATCCATGGTTTTCCATGGGCTCTTAGTTACTTGCTAGATCCCTTGATTTTGTTTGAAATGGTGCTTTGTGTGGCTTTTTTGAAAGTTTTTTTGTAAAGAGGCCATCGTTTAGGAAAACTTTGTAATGATTCTCGTTCGTAAGAATGTATACAAAGTGTTTGATCTTTTTGAAAATGTTTTCAAGTTTGTAAGATGTTTGAAAGTGTAGGTGTTTGGTTTGAAAATAGCAAGGATGTTTGTTTTGAAATGGAGCAAGTAATTAAGAGCATTCTACCTACTCAAATGTCTTTCTTGTTCATTTTCTTTTCCTTTGACATTGTTATCTTACCATTGATTTGATAAGTAACCCTATCTTTGGATGTAAATGGGACGGGCGTGGGTCATCGTATTACCATGATTAGCAATGTTGCAAGGTATCTTAGCATTCTCTTTTAGGGACTAAGATCACTTGAAAGGAAACTTAGATAGCGTCATCGAGGGACTATGATCTTATACTTTTCTTGTTTTTTCTAAGATACCTCGCATGCGTAATATAACCATTTTGTAAAGGCAACCAAGTGGATTTACCCTAGGGGTGCTTATGTGAAAGTGTATTATTTTCATGCTTGATTTTGTCTTGAATTAGGGTTTTCTAAGTATTGATTTTAGTCTTTCCATACAAACCCTAATTACTAGCATGTTATATATAAAGTGATAAATTGTGAAATTTAAAGTTACTACGCTATTACAATACTTGTGGAAATAAATGGGGATTGCAAGAAAATAAACCTAGTTAATCTATTACAACCATATTGAATTGGTATAAGAATGGAAATAAATGATGTACAAAAATGAAGAAATATACAAGAATATAAATGTAAAGTAAATGGATCTTTTTGTTTGGATTTTTTAGAAAAAAGGGAATGTGAGTTTAACCTAATTAATTAAAGGGAAAAAACAGTTAATTAAAGTAGTAAAAGGTAAAACCTAAATTTACTAAGAAAAGATTTTAAATAAAACCCTAAATCTATTAATTGATTAAAAAGAACTTAAGTTTAAGAAAAGTATTTTTTTGTATTTTTGTCTTGAAAATAATTTATAGTATTATAAAATATTTTTGGTCTTTTTTTATATTAAAATAATATATTTTAATTGGTGTAAAAGAAATAAATAATAACCTAGTTTTAAATAAATTTACAAGAATAATTAGTAAAATAAATAAAGTATGGTTAAATAAAATATTATTTGTGAGAAAAATAAATAAACTAAGTCAAAATATAAATCTACTAATTTTATATTTTTTGTGATTTTTTAGTATTAGAAAAATAATTAAGAAAATAAATAAAATGAAAATAAGAAAAGAAAATAAAATGGGCCAGGGACTGTATAAGTGAAACAGGGGGTTAGAGGTAAGAAAAAAATCATAAGGCCCAAAGATGAAGCCCGGTGCCTGCCAAAAAAGAGTCACAATGCAAAAAAATATGAAAAATCAAAAGGGTACCACTGGGGCTGGAGCCCAGGTCCCTCAGGTTACAGGCGCGCCCTTCTACCTTTGGGGTGACTATACATCCGTTTATATAAATCAAACAATAAATACATAAGGAAAACATGTTCCTGAGGCCAACTTCATCTTCAACCTCACGCCCAGCCAGAAACTCTGTAACTTGTTCAAATCTCAACAAAAATGAAAATCGTAAACATGAAACTTGTAGCAAATTTCCTCACGGTTTCAGAAATATAAAGCATTAAAACTATAGATAAAAGACAAACATGAATTTCATTGGTCCTAATCTGAACCCTAAAAATCTTAGAAACTTCAATCTTAGAATTCTCTAAGCTCAAGAAAAATTAATGGAAACTATGGACATGGTTAGCTTTAGGGCAATGGTATCTACATGTTTTATTCACAAATAAATCATTGATGATGCCTGTATGAAAAGTTCCAAAGTTAGAAAACTTACCTTGCAAGAGGGTATCAGGTTTGGAGTTTGAGCAGATTTCAGTGAGTTCCAATGATTGGGTTAGCTTCCTCAAGTTCCCAGGAAGCTAAAGGGATGCTTAGCTTGAGCTGAAAGTGCCTGAGGAGTTCTGGAGAAGTCCAAGTGCAAAGCTCTGTTTTTGAAAATGGAGGATGGTGTTAATGGTGTTAAAGTTCTGTAACAGGGTGTGGGATCAATTCTAAATGATGTTTAGAAGCCTTAGGAACCAAAAGGCTTGAAAACGCACGAGGGAGTTATGAGTTCCAAGTTTTTGGTCAGTTTATGTGAAAATGGAGGTATGAGATGTGATTCTGAGCTCTTGGTGTTTTTAGGGGTCAAGCATTCGTTTATTTTGTGGCAAATGGTTTGTATATCTATGAGCAAAAGGATTGGAGTGGTTTGGACAATCAGAAGTACAAGTTTTCAGCTAAATGCTAGGTTACTTGATTTTGAAGAAAAGTGGGAAACCAAGTTTCAATGTGAGTTACAAGCATGGGATGAGTAATTGTAAGTGTCTAACAAGTTTCTTATGGGTTATGAGACTTATATGATCAGAAGAGAACAAGTGCAAGGCTCAAAAACAAGTTTTGTATAAAAAAGCACTTTATCAAAATGGCAATGTACATTTTCTTCCCAAAATGGATAAAAAGCATGGTCTTGCATTGAATGCTTGAAATGAGACCTCTAACAGCTGTGCAATCCATTAATTATAGAGTGCCTAACAAGTTTGAGGCCTGCAAAGTAGATTTTATGAAGCATACTTTGAATTTTGAATTTGGTTCATCACAAAATGACTTGTAATTCAAGTGATAAAACCCTAACTTCATCTCTTCGATTCTCCCTATTCAAGAATGATCTCAAGGAGTTCTTAGACATTTTGGAAAGCTTGTAATGTTCTCTACAACACATATTTGAATTTCTTTTTAAAATTCCCCTTGGAAACATATGAAAAAGTGTCATGAAGTTAGGTCAAAATCCTAACCAAATTAGGGCAAAATTTCACTAAGTGTTTTGTTTCATGACCACATGTTCTTAAAATTATAACTTGAGATCCAAGAACTTTTGGAAGAAGTTGTGTAAAATAAAACTTGTAGATTTCATGGAGATATACAAATTTCATTTTGGAAGTTTCTCTTGAATCATCATGCATCATGGTGAAAATTTTGCTCAAAGTTGTGAAAAAACATGAAATTTTCAACACTTAGAAAAATTTCTAAGTTTGAAAATTTTGACTTTTCAAAATGAAATCTTGACTTTTTGATTTCTTGATGAATAAGTTTCATAGTTTGACATGTTTTGATGAATTGTGATCTTTGGCATATGATTTTGACCAAAAGGTCAAAGTTTGACGTTTCAGTATACAATTAACTTTTGATCAGTTGACTGAAAATTCATCTGTCAATCCATTGGACTTGAGAAATGATTTGAGCTATATCATTAGGTAAAAATGATTCAATTGGATTCTTGAGATCATGCCTTAAACCAATTGAACATTTTCTAGGTCAAAAATCAGAAATTGCCCTTTCCCAGTCAAAACCCTAATTCTGACCATTTTTCCCTTTTGAAGATTTGATCAAATTTCTTGAGGAATTATGGTCCAAACTTGATCAAATGATACATATGAGTTTGAAATGTTGATGTGGATAAAAAATTATGAAGTTTGACTGTAAATTGGCCATGGTTGACTTTTCCCCCAATACAGTTGATTTTTAGGTCAACTACTCAATTGACTAATAAAAAATGTGATCCAAAGCTTGAAACTTGACATGAGTAATATTGAGGATCCATAATGATCCTTGAAAATAATATGGGGCATTGGAAGTTCAAATATTCTTGTGCAATCTCAAACCCTAATTTTGATCATCAGTGCTTAAGGAGTTGTCTTGAGCTGATCAAACCCTAGTGTAGTCTTGAGCCCAAGGGGATCTTATGAGCAAATTCTTGATAAGTGAAAGGGAAAATTTTGGGGTACAACAACTGCCCCTGTTCAATCTTCTTAAGCCTGAAGAGTTAGATTGACGAGTTCTGCCATTCGTGACTCGGTGGCGGAAGATGATTGGACATTAGAGTGCCCAGAAATTTGCACTCGGTGATGTGAGGGTTGATGGTATAGGGAATGGGCTTAAAGATGCCATTTGGAGGGATGATGGAAAGTTGTTGGAGATGGGCTTGCAGATGCCATCCAAAAATGATTGTTAAACAATATATGTAAACTGAAACTGAATGAGTATCAGAATGGCGTCCATGTTTGGAGCGTATCTGAACCGTATCTGAGAGCTGAGTTTGAATGAGTATCAGAATGGCATCCGTGTCTGGGGAGTATCTGAACTGTATCTGAGAGTTTAGTCTGAATGAGTATCAGAATGGAATCCGTGCCTGGAGCGTATCTGAACTGTATCTGAGAGATGAATCTGAATGAGTATCAGAATGACATCCGTGTCTGGAGCGTATCTGAACTGTATCTGAAAGGTGAATCTGAATGAGTATTAGAATGACATCCGTGTTTGGAGCATATCTGAACTATATCTGAAAGGTGAATCTGAATGAGTGTTAGAATAGCATCCGTGTCTGGAGCGTATCTGAACTGTATCTGAAAGGTGAATCTGAATGAGTATCAGAATGGCATCCGTGTCTAGAGCGTATCTAAACTGTATTTGAAAGCTGAATCTGAATGAGTATCAGAATAGCATACGCGTCTGGAGCGTATCTGAACTGTATCTGAAAATCCTTTGAACATTGTTAATGGTAGCTATTGATTAACCTTATCTTGAAAAGGGTAAAATGTTAGTTAATATGCAATGTCATGTTGTATGAAATGCATAGTGTAATGTATTCGTGTTATCGATGTTTATGATATATGGATGCGATGTATGCATATGTGAGCTAATTTGCTGCACTGCTGTTGGATTGGGGAAAATAAATCCTTGAATGCTGTTGAGGATATGGAGTGTAAGTCTTCACGTTGTGAAGTTGAAGTGTTGATGAATTTCCTTTTAGAGAGATAAACTCTGTTGTAAGGGAAATGCCGTGTACCGCCTGTAAAATCCTATTGGGAAATCCTGAGAAATTTGGTGACTTCTACCAGGGAGTGATAACTGGAAGTTTGTTCCGTTGGGGATTAAACTGCACACTGTGGGGGATTTATGGAAATAGTTTAGAGAGATTTCCCTATCTTAAACCCATAAGTGATTGTATTTTTATTTTGTTCATCTGTAAACAATAATTATGTTCAAATGCATATGTTCAAAATTAAATCATTGGACGTTTTTGTAAACAAAACAGAAGAGTAAGAAAAAATAGATAGTTTTGCACTTTCAAAGGGATATCTTTGTATTGACTTTGAGTAAGTATTTTTATACAATGAGACAAACATTCTAGTAAAAGAATGTCGTCATAAAAATGAAAATTTTGATACAAAGAAAAAATAGCTATGTGCAATAATCCCATGGGGGAATTTTTTTTATTAATAACCAAGTATTAAAAAAATATTTCGCGAATAACCGGGTTTCCGAAAAAATTACGCAAATAACCATGTTTGAGATGGCTCCACAAAGGAGGAGCCATCTCATTTGGCGCATCCTCCTATTTTTATAAGGGAGGCGCCAACTCACTTGGCGCCTAAGGGCAAATGGCAAGCCCTAAGCCAAGTGAGATGGCGCCTAGGTACAAAATTAGGTCAAAAAAAAATTTTTTTTTTCTTTCCTGCGCGTTGCGTATTAGACAGAGATAAACAAAATTGATTTTTTATTTGAAAAAAAATAATTACATTCAACTGTTTTACATTTAAATAACAGTAAAAAAATAGATACAAAAAATACTGGAAAAAAAAAAGATACATCAATGATCCCCAGGAACCCGGTAATGACCCCCAGTTCCGCATCCCCGTCCTCGCCTTTCTCTTGCTGGGTGCCGTCTCGTTTCCTGTTGCGGCAAGGTCGATGGCCCAGCGAAGTCAATGCGATCCGAATCCATAAAATCAGTAAGATCTCCATATCTCGAAGATCCGCTCTGGTACAGTCGGTTACCCATACCCTCGAAGTTTGGTCGTGTTGGCGGTGGGTGGGGTTCCATGGTTGGTCGGTAGCATTGGTCGTCTGAGTATGGGGGGTAGAAAGGAAATGGATCTTGGGGTGTTTGGTACTGTGGATGTTGGGTTGTTTGGTGATATGGTGGTTGATGGTAGGTTTGGTCGGGTTGGTCATAATCTTCTGACATTCCCATATCAGGGCTAAGGCTGGATGTTGAGGGCCCCATATTGGGATATGTGGAAGACTGAAATTGTGTATGGGGTATGTGGGTTTGCTGGTATTGGGGTTGGTATTGTGGTTGGGTTTGAGGCATATCTGGGTATTGGTAGTTTGGCGGTGATTGTGGTTGGTAGTACGACATTTGGTTGTAGTTGTGTTGTGGTGGGGAATATGGTTGTGTGTTTGTTGGTCTGTTTCTTCTTGGGGGTTGGTTTGAGGTTGATGGATTTTGGGTTTGTTGGTGGGGAATCGAGGGTTGTGCCCATTGTGTGCGTGGGTCAACCAAGTACCTCGGATGAGACACGTGCATATCTGGGTTACTAACCGACCTGTACCACGACATATATTGATCGGTGTGTCGCATGTTACCTTGAGTAAGGAAAATAGGGGATTGCAAGATGTAGCGGTGACGCCTTTGCCACATTTTACACCATTCTGGAGCAAAGTCTTTCCAGTTGGTTAGATTCCACTGGGCGTCGACCCTTTTTAGATGCCAGGGGGACAAATCCGTTGGATCACTTGGTATCTCTTGGATCATTCTGAACTGCATCTTCACACGGTCGCTGTGGTGCATCTCCACAATGTTGAACCGAATGAGTGCAGTCTTTGCAGTCCAAGTTGCTGCATCCTCTGGATTTGGAGAATGGTCCAAACCCAAATATGGTCTCCAGACGAACTGCGATAAAATTTAAATCAGGTAAGCGCAAAAGTAATGTATAAATAATTAAAATGAACAAAAGTTAAAAGCTACGACTTACGTCATCTGGGCCTAAGTGATCCAACAGATTCTGGTAGAGTGCGACATTGAATCTGGGATTCTTGCCGTAATCCATACCCCTCACGCAGTACCTATAGGAAATGAGAAACATGTTATTTTTAGCATATATTTTGGAAAGAGAAGAATAGTTATAAATGCTATAACTTAATGACTTACTTTGTTGCGTAAGGGAAACCAAAAGTGTTGTTGTTGATGGGGTTTAAGGACTCCATCCTCCACCAACCCCAGGCTTGTAGTAAAAATGCGCACCCATAAAATGTACATTTTTCCTTGACTGCGTTTTTGCACAAGGAACTGTACAGGTGGGCTAATACTGCAGAACCCCAACTAAATTTTCTAGTTTTGTCAAAATTTGTTAGTAAATGTAAGTACATGAAATTTACACTATTTCCCGTACTTTCGGGAAATAAAAAAGTACCAAAAAGTATCATAATATACGTTCGGGCTTTTACTACTCGGTCATTCTCTGAGGAATTTTCATTTAATTCCATACTTGCATAATGCCGTTTCAGGTCAGTGAGTAGTATTCCCTGCCCTCTTGCTCCACCACCTTCTACCATGTCCCTACCCAACAGTTCTTCACACTGTGAGTTGGGTTGTTGAACCGACCCGTTCACCGCTTTACCGTCAATAGGGAGGCCCAGTAGCATGTACACATCTTCGAGAGTGATGGTACATTCACCTATTGGTAGGTGAAATGTATGGGTCTCCGGTCTCCACCTCTCCAACATTGCAAGGATGAATTTGGAGTCAATGGTGCAGTTGGAGATCTTTATCACGTGTCCAAAACCTGCATATTCCAGATAAGGGACGATAAAAGGGTCGGGAGCCAGGTATTTGTGCGAACGAATTCTGAATCTTTGTGTATCCTGAGTTCATAATTAAACAAGAGTAAGATTAATTAAGATGAACAACACGTTTTTTAAAGTATGAAAAATGTATAACCAAAGAAGAGACTTACAAATGCAGCAATGTTTTCCCTTGTGCCTCTGTGAGTATCTCCCATTGTTAGAAGGGCCATTCTTCAGAACGCTTGAGAGAATGAAAGACTTAGGAAGAAATAGAGAGTATGATAGACTTAAGAAATATTTCGTAGCAGAGAGTGAGAGTTGTGTGGGTGTGAGAGATGTTTCATAAGGTATGTATTTATAGGCAAATAATTTTGATGTAGTGGTTGCATGCCTGCGAGGTGTCACATTTGCATGCTTAGGGAGTTACACATATGCATGCATGCATTTACAAATAATGTAAGGTGTCACTCTTGCAGGCTAGGTGGCAGCCCATGCATGTATCACGATTGGACAGTAAGGGAGGCGCCATCTCACTTGGCGAAATAGTACAAAAATGAATGGTGTCGCCACCCCATTTGGCGAATAAGAGGTGTCACGTTTTACAGCATTGGCTCAGGCTACGTGACAGCCTTTGGGATTCCTTTCTCTGTTGCATGCAAGGCCATTGGAGTAGATGGGTGGCAGGCTTACACAAAACTTTTATGTGTGTAGAATAGGGCCAGGCTAGGTGGCAGCATAAGCCCATGCATGTATCACGATTGAACAGTAAGGGAGGCGCCATCTCACTTGGCGAAATAGTACAAAAATGAATGGTGTCGCCACCCCATTTGGCGAATAAGAGGTGTCACGTTTTACAGCATTGGCTCAGGCTACGTGACAGCCTTTGGGATTCCTTTCTCTGTTGCATGCAAGGCCATTGGAGTAGATGGGTGGCAGGCTTACACAAAACTTTTATGTGTGTAGAATAGGGCCAGGCTAGGTGGCAGCATAAGCCCATGCATGTATCACGATTGGACAGTAAGGGAGGCGCCATCTCACTTGGCGAAATAGTACAAAAATGAATGGTGTCGCCACCCCATTTGGCGAATAAGAGGTGTCACGTTTTACAGCATTGGCTCAGGCTACGTGACAGCCTTTGGGATTCCTTTCTCTGTTGCATGCAAGGCCATTGGAGTTGATGGGTGGCAGGCTTACACAAAACATTTATGTGTGTAGAATAGGGCCAGGCTAGGTGGCAGCATAAGCCCATGCATGTAATATTATTGGCAGCCTTGGGGGGTTGCAACACTTACTTAATTGAAATATTTTGCCTTAGGTTGAACATAACATTCATTCACATAAACTGTAAAATTTTCCAACCTTCGAATCAGTCATCTAACCTTCAAACATTCCAGCATTCATACCTTCATATAATCAATAAACCCAAAACATTCCCACCTTCATACCTAAAACAATTCTACACAATGGCCTCTTCACCACAATTTGTTGTCAAAGCACATTTCAACGGTGAGACATACATGTGTCCCACAGTTGGGTTTTTGTTTAGAAACACCGACAATGTCCGATTTCTCTTAAACGGGAAAGCAAATTTCTCCTACTTTAAGAAAAGATTGGAGGCCAAACTTGAACGAGGCCCGGTATCCCAGATATTTTATCAGAGTCCAGTCTTTTTTGGAAACAACCAAGTCATATTTTATAAGGTTGCAATTCAAGATGACGAGGATTTCCAGAACATGATTTCCAGCCATGTCTATTCTGGAAACGACTCTATTGAGTTGTACGTTCTGTTTCAAGAGCCTCCGGTGACACAGGAGGTAGAGCCTCCGGTGACATAGGAGGTTGATCCTTTGGAGAATGAGCAAGATGAGGTGGATGCAGTTGATGATGAAGAAGAAGATAACGAGTTAGAGTTCGATGAAATGGTGAACGACGATTCTGACGATGATGGCATCCCAAGTATTCCTACCGACAAAATCTACACACCACCTACGCACATGACAAACTTCAACATGGGCAGAGATGAACCTTCTACGGACTTGTTTTTCCAACCGTATATGCAATCAGATGAAAATTTAAAAGAGAAGGACAAGTTTCGTAATAGAGAGGAATGCATAAGGGCCATCAAAAAATTTCACATGCTCAACTCGGTTGATTATAAGGTGGATCGTGTAAACCCGGAAAGGTACAAGATCAAGTGTGTCCACCCTGTCTGCATGTTCAAGCTGACCGCTTCATACAGACTAAGGGGTGACTGCTGGGTCATAGGTTCCATGACTACCCATACTTGTGTAAGTTCCACTCAATCACAAGACCACCGAAAACTCAACCATGATCTAATCTGTCAAGAAATCCTACCCCTGGTCAGCAACGACCCTTCTTTGAAGGTGAAAACAATCATCTCCCACATCACCACGGTTTTTAACTACACTCCGTCTTACCGTAAGGCGTGGTTAGCAAAGACTAAGGCGATTGAAAGGGTGTACGGAAACTGGGAGGAGTCATACCGAGAACTTCCCCGCTACCTAAATGCACTCAAGACATATTCTCCAGGTAGTGTTTATGTTCTGGAAACATTGCCAGCGTACGCTCAAGATGGTAGTCTACTACATGGCAACGGAATATTCAGTCGCGTCTTTTGGGCTTTTCAACCATGCATCACAGGGTTTGCATCATGCAAACCAATTCTACAAATAGACGGGACTTGGTTGTATGGGAAGTACAAAGGCACGCTTTTGATGGCAGTTGCACAAGATGGCAACAATAACATTTTCCCCGTTGCGTTTGCCCTTGTCGAGGGGGAGACCGGCGGTGCTTGGAGCTTTTTCCTGAAAAATCTTCGTACACACGTGGCTCCTCAACCAGATCTCTGTTTGATCTCGGACAGACATGCCTCCATTGAAAGTGCCTATAATAATCCGGCAAATGGTTGGCATGACCCTCCTTCTACGCATGTCTATTGCGTCAGGCATATCGTCCAGAATTTCTCGAGGGAGGTCAAGGACAAAACATTGAGGAAAGCGGTGATGAATGCGGGATACGCACTGACACAACCCATATTCAAATATTACCGCAACGAGATCCGTTTGTCTAACCCAGAAGCCGGTACGTGGATCGATAATATACCGGTCGAAAAGTGGACTAGGTCATACGATAATGGCCAAAGATGGGGGCATATGACAACAAATCTTATTGAATCAATGAATGGGGTATTCAAGGGCATACGAAACCTCCCCATCACTGCCTTGGTGAAATCCACGTATTTTAGGATGGCTGCGTTATTTGCCAAAAGAGGTGAAATGTGGTATGCGGTCTTGCAATCAGGACAACTATGGAGTGAAAGCTGTATGAAATACATTAAGGATGAAAGTGCTAAAGCCAACACTCACATGGTTACACGGTTTGACCGCCATAGCCACAACTTCATTGTGAAAGAGACAATTGACCACAATGAAGGCCTGGCAAGACAAGAATACAGGGTCATTTTACCTTCTCAATGGTGCGATTGTGGCAGGTTTCAAGCTTTTCGTATGCCTTGCTCTCATGTCATTGCTGCTTGTGCGCATACCCATCAAGACGCGCTTCAACTGCTCTCAAACGTTTATAAATCTGAAACGTTGCTCACTGTTTACAACAACAACTTTCCTTTGGTGGCAAAACCGGACTATTGGCCTGAATACAACGGTGATATAGTTT
Organism: Vicia faba; assembly: GCA_948472305.1. Classification (NCBI taxonomy): domain Eukaryota; kingdom Viridiplantae; phylum Streptophyta; class Magnoliopsida; order Fabales; family Fabaceae; genus Vicia; species Vicia faba. Next base: position 471,043,277 of record OX451735.1, read on the forward strand.
GGCACAATGACCAAATGCGAAGGAACAAGAAGGGTCGTCCCAAAAGCAGGCGCATAACAACAGAAATGGACGATCTTTACAGGTTGGAAAGAAAGTGTGGTTTATGCCGTCAGGTCGGACACAATCGCAAAAACTGTCCGAATCGGGCGTCTGGCTCGACCACATAAATTTTGTAATACAATAAATCTTTTCAATATTTGTGTTGTAAACATTATGGGTTTTCCGTTAATAAAACTGTTCACACAATTTAAGAAATTCAATATAGGAAATTACATTAGGGTTTTCGCGTACAACAATGATTAACGATAATCAATCTAGGAAATTACAACTGTTAACACAATTTCATCTGACCCATGCATCATCAGCATTACATCACTGTCTGTTTTGACTTCCTCCAACCACACATTAGGTCTTCCTGTCGCATGCGAGGTTGTTGTTCGTTTTCGCTGGATCCTTCGAATTTTTCCCCCCTCGGCGATGTCTCCATCTAGCCACCGCATCAACTCCCGCTTCAGACGCTCCATGGAGTGAATGTGCCAGAATTTCATTTTCATCGCAGGTTTCGTGGCGGAGAATATAACGTAACCATCTCTACTAAAAATCATAGGCGACGTCATTACGTAAATAAGGGAGTACAAAATAAAAATACAGTGCGAGAAAGTGTGAGAAATTTCAAAGAAACGGACGAATTATTTATAAAACAGCAAAAAACCCTAGTTTTGCCCTAGGCGCCAAGTGAGATGGCGCCTCCTCTCCTTTTTAAGGAGCATGCGCCATCTCACTTGGCTAAAAGCCAATGGAGGCGCCAAGTGAGATGGCGCCTAGGGCAAAACCCTAGGTGCATGCGCCAAATGAGATGGCTCCTCCTTTGTGGAGCCATCTCAAACATGGTTATTTGCGTAATTTTTTCCGAAACCCGGTTATTTGCGAAATATTTTTTTAATACTTCGTTATTAATAAAAAAAATTCCCCATGGGGTTCCCATTCTGTTATAGCCTTCGTGTTTCTGAGCGTCTTGTCTATTTGCTGCCTTGTCCGAAGTTGATTGGATTGATCAGAACTGCTGAGTTTGTCAGTTGAAGCCAAAGGTTGTCCGTAAGGTGATCCAATGGGACATAGTCATACGCTTTAATTCCCTAACTTTTTCCTGGACCGCCCTTTCGGGTTTTCAGTCCACCGGGATACCCTTTTTTGCCCAAGTCGCCCTTTCGGGTTTTCAGCTTGCCAGGTGTACAATATTTTTTGTTTTATCCCTAATTTTTTCCCGAACCTTTTTGGTTCGCCGGGATGCCCTTGTTTTGCCTAGGTGTGTCAACCAAGAGGGTCTCTTATGCGTAGTATCTTTTGACTATGTCTGCGTTCACAGGGTGCGGCAGGTCGTCGCCATCCATGGTGGTCAAGATCATGGCTCCACTAGAGAAAATGCTTTTGATTACAAATGGTCCTTCGTATGTAGGAGTCCATTTGCCCCTGGGATCACCTTGCGGCAGTATGATACGTTTGATCACCAGATCCCCAATTTAGTATACTTGGCGTCTGACCTTTTTGTTGAAAGCCTTGGTCATCCGTTTTTGATACATTTGACAATGAAATACAGAAGTAAGCCTTTTCTCATCAATCAAGTTTAGTTGATCAAGTCGAGTCTGGATCCAGTCATCTTCATTCAGCCCTGCATCTTTCATAATTCTCAGAGAGGGGATCTGGACCTCAATAGGCAAGACAACCTCCATGCCATATACCAGAGAGTAGGGTGTTGCCCTAGTTGATGTGCGTGCTATGGTACGATACCCGTGGAGAGTAAATGGTAGCATCTCATGCTAGTCTTTGTACGTGACTGTCATTTTCTGTATTATCTTTTTAATGTTCTTATTTACGGCTTCAACATCACCATTCATATTTGGCCAGTAAGGGGAAGAATTGTGATGTTGGATCTTGAATTGCTCGCACAGGGAGATTATCATGGTATTGTTTAAATTTGTACCATTGTCTGTGATGATCCTCTCCGGGATACTGTAACGACAAATGAGATTCTGCTTGATGAACCGAGAGACAACAATCTTGGTGACGGAAGCGAAAGAGGCTACCTCTACCCACTTTGTAAAATAGTTAATGGCCACTAAGATGAAGCGGTGTCCATTAGAGGCTGTTGGATTGATTTCCCCAATCATATCGATGCCCCACATAGCAAAGGGCCAAGGAGCCGTCAAGACATTCAGAGGAACCAGAGGTGCGTGCACCTTGTCAGCATAAATCTGACACTTATGGCAGGTTCGAGAGTGTTGATAGCAATCTGCTTCCATGCACAGGGTGATTATCATCGTATGCCCACTGGAATGGGTGCCAAAAGTGCCCTCATGTAACTCAGCCATGATCTTTTCCGCTTCAACCTTGTCTACGCACCGAAGTAACACAGAGTCATGGTTGCATTTGTAGATAATTCCATTACTAAGGAAGAATTTAACAGAGAATCTCCTTAAGAACTTCTTATCATTGACTGAAGCTCCTTCTGGATATTCTTGAGCCTCGAGATACCTCTTGACTTCGTGAAACCAAGGCTGGTCCACTACTTCTTCAGTATTAATCTCGTGACAATGTGCTGGTTCATCCATTCGTTCAATGGTGATCTAGGGAGCCTCGTTATCCCATTTAAGTTTAAACATGGATGACATTGTGGCTAGTGTGTCTGCTAGCTGATTTTCTTCTCGCGGGAAATGTTCGAAGGTAATCCTCTCAAAATGTGGGATCAATGTCAGCACATGTTCTTTGTAAGGGATAAGGTTAGGGTGTTTGGTGTCCCATTCCCCTTTAATCTGGCTGATGACCAAAGCTGAATCTCCGAATACATTTAAGGATTTGATCCCCAAGTCTATGGTAGCTTTGAGACCAAAAATGCATGCTTCATATTCTGCCATGTTATTTGTACAATTGGAGCAGAGCCTTGGAGTAAAGGGAGTATGAAATCCTTCAGGAGATATGAGTATAACACCAATACCATTGCCGAGTGTGTAGATGCCCCATCAAAAACCAGGGTCCATCGAAATCCTTGTTCAGGTCCGTCATATGGTCTGAATTCTTCACAGTTGTTTACCATCGTGATGTCTTCATCTGGGAATTCTAACTTCATGGACTGGTAGTCTTCCACAACTTGGTGAGCAAGGTGATCAGCTAGTACACTGCTCTTTATTGCTTTCTGGGTAGTATACTGTATGTCATATTCCGCCAGGATCATCTGCCATCCCGCTATTCTCCGAGAGAGAGCAGGTTTCTCGAAGATGTATTTTATTGGGTCCATTTTGGATATCAATAAGGTAGTATGGGTCAACATATACTGTCTTAGCCGATGAGAAGCCCATGCCAGAGCACAAAAAGTTTTCTCGAGCAGTGAATATCTTGTTTCACAGTCGGTAAACTTTTTGCTCAGGTAATAAATAGCGTGCTCTTTTCGGCCATACTCGTCATGCTGCCCCAACACACACCCCATTGAATTTTCCAAAACAGTCAAATACATAATCAACAGTCTTCCCTCGACTGGTGGAATCAACACAAGAGGCTTTTGCAGGTAGTCTTTAATCCTGTCGAAAGTAGTTTGGAACTCATCATTCCATTTGACTACTTGATCTTTCTTCACTAATTTGAAGATTGGTTCACAAGTAGCTGTCAGGTGAGAAATGAATCTGGCAATGTAGTTTAAACGTCCCAAGAATCCTATGACTTCCTTCTCAGTGCGAGGAGCAGGCATCTCTTGTATCACTTTCACCTTGGTGGGATCTACTTCAATACCCTTATTGCTGACGACAAAGCCTAGGAGTTTACCAGACATCACCCCAAATGTGCATTTATTTGGGTTCAACCTCAACTTGTACTTTTTCAGCCTCTTAAACAATTTGTGTAGATGATCTAGATGCTCTTCTTCTGTTTGAGATCTGGCTATCATGTCGTCCATATAGACCTCTATTTCGTGATGTATCATGTCGTAAAATAGAGCTACCATGGCATGTTGATAGATTTCCCCATCATTCTTCAGTCCGAATGGCATAACCTTGTAGCACAATGTGCCCCACTGTGTGACAAAGGTTGTTTTCTCCATGTCCTCAGGCGCCATTTTGATTTGGTTGTAGCCTGAGAAATCGTCCATGAAGGAAAAAAAATTGTGCTGTGCCGTATTGTCAACTAGAATATCAATGTGGGGAAGTGGGAAATTATCTTTAGGGCTTGCCCTATTCAAATCTCTATAGTCCATGCACATTCGTGCCTTTCCGTCCTTTTTGGGTACGAGAACAACATTGGCAACCCATTGCGGATAAGAGGTGACGACCAAGAATCCGGCATTGAATTGTTTCATGACTTCTGCTTTAATCTTCTCTGAAATGTCTGGTCGCATTCGATAAACCTTTTGTTTTACCGGTGGACAGTCTTCCTTTGTAGGTAGACGATGTACTATGATATCTGTATCAAGTCCTGGCATGTCTTTGTACGACCAGGCAAAGACCTCAACATAATCGTGTAACAACTAAATCAGACGCTCCTTGACACTAGATTCCAGATTGGCACCCACCTTGACTTCTCTTTTGTCTTCTTCGGCACCTAGGTTAATTGTATCCACTGGCTCTTCGTGGGGCTGAATGGTCCTCTCTTCTTGTTGCAGTAACCTAGCGAGTTCCCTTGGTACTTCACGATCTTCCTCACCTTCGTCTTCGGCTTGGTAGATTAGATTTTTAGAGTCACAAAAGGCCATAGCAGAACCATTACCCATGGGATCCCGAATGGATGTAGACCTGCATTATGAGTGTGAGTGTGTGTAAGAGTATAACTATCTTTGAAAGAAATGAAAATGTAAAAAAGAAAAATAATGAACACAAAGTTTGTATGCAAAAACATCCATGATTCATTAATGTCATATGGAAATGAGATAATAACCCTTACAAATGGACCATTGTGCCTCGGGTAAGACACAAGGTTTTAAGAGTCTAAATTGTTTTGATATTACAGAGCTGGCAAAATTTAAAGACAAATTACTGTGGGATAAAAGTGATCGGGACAAAATCTCTAGCTTCCCAGTTGCTGAGCCCTTCACTGATAGTTGGGAAAATCCAATCCTCCAGGTTATAGCTGTCTTCATCATCCTCCACGGTGCTGACTTGGTGGTTACTGATCTTCAAGGGTGGTCCTCCGACACGAGCATGACGTACAACCTTCTGGGCACCTGAAGTGAAACCCAGACCAAACTTATCAGATTTGTATGGGATATCTGGGAGTTGACCCCAAATAGTGCACCCACCTTATTCTATCATTTCCTTGGCATCCTTCAAAGATGACATCTTGAGCGGAGGCCTTGTGATCTTGGGAACTTGAGACACAACCTTGGTTACTGCCACAGTTTGCAGGACTTCTTCAAAGTGTTGGAATGGAGTTTCAATAAATTCACCGTCTAATTCCATATATCTGAAGGAATTTAGATGTCTGACCATATACTCTTCTTCTCCATGAACAATGATGATCTTCCCTTGAATTGGATATTTCAGCATTTGATGCAACGTATAAGTAACAGCGCCAGCATTGTGAATCCACGGCCGGCCTAGAAAGCATGAATATGAAGGGAGAATATCCATTACACAAAAAGCTGAATCAAATGTGTAGGTTCCAACCTTTATGGGGATATCCACTTCCCCATGCACCATCCTTTTTGAGCCATCGAAGGCTCTCACTACTATGTTGCTCGATTTCAATGTCAATCCCTCATAGTCAAGCCTATCAAGAGCCTTTTTAGGCAACACATTCAGAGACGAACCAGTGTCCACCAAAACATGAGCCAAGGTCGTGCCTCTGCATTCGACTGATACATGCAATGCCTCATTATGCTTCCTCCATATTGGCATTAAATTAGCATCCGAAAAACCTAAACCATTATCTGTGGTCAAGCTGGCTATGCAGTCTTGGAACTGGTCGACAGATGTTTCTTGGGGTACATAGGCAGTTTTAAGGAACTTTACCAAGGCCTTTGCATGTGCCTCAAAACATAATAATAAAGCCAGAATGGAAATTTTTGATGGAGTTTGCCCAAGTTGCTCGACTACGTTGTAGTCACTTATTTTTATGATCTTTAGAATTTCCTCCATCTCATTCCGGGAGGTCTCAAGGATAGCTACTGATTGTGCCTTCATCCGGACAGGCTCAAACAGGATACCTTTACCTCGAGTCTCGGTTGACTCGGCAGCAGGAATGTCAATAGAGGCGATAACAGGGATTGTAACAGTTTTGTCAACAGGAGCATTAGCGGAGATGATTGTAGGACTTGGAATAGCCTTTGGAGGAGCAACGCCTACAGGAATGATTACGGGTCCAGAAACAACTTTTAGGGGAGAAATTTCTGGAGAGAAAACCCTTCCACTTCGGGTTATCTTACTAGTCCCTGCAATATTACTGATATCAGAATCAACCTTCTTAGAACTTGAATTTTCAACAGCTGGCCAATCTTGCTTGATACCGTGGTAGTAGACATCACCTCCATAATTCCATGAGACGTTTTTGTCTGACGAATACAGGATTGGTCCAGGCATTGTAATTATCAACGAAGCTACCTTAGGAGATGATGTAATTCTAACGGGTCTTTTGGTGGAGACCCTGGAAGAATTGTCGGAAATGGTCACGATGGAAACATCATTATAAGAAACAGTTGAAATTGAAGTCTTTTCGAACAAAATCTCCTTATTATCTATTAGGCATTGAACGCCTGCTTTTAACAACAGACAACTGGTTGGTGAGGACAAACAAAAATGATAGCTTTCATCACAACCTGGGAATACACCGGCATTCAACAAGGTCTTTTTGATAGTCAGGAATGGGGTCACAAGTTCATCAACTGAAGTAACAAACATATCTTATTCAACGACATTGACATCACGGTCGTGCTTGGGCTTAGGGGCAGTAATGACATTTGGAATTTCTGGCGCATCGAATTCAATCTCTTTGGCTTCAAGAAGGTCTTGTAATTTGTTCTTCAAAGCCCAACAGTTGTTAGTGTCAATGCCGGGACTCTCAGAATGGTATGCACAATGGGCATTGGGATGATAGTAAGGGGAGGTTGTGTTAGGGTTCTTTGGAACTTCTTTAAGAGTCACTAGGTTGTTCCTTAACAAATATGGAAATACTTGAGATAATGTCATATTAATTCAAGTGAACTATCTGACTGGTATTTCAATTCTTGGCTGGTTACCTCTTTGCTAAGCAGGTGCAGGTTTAGGAATCATGACAACCCCTACCATTGGATGGCATTCAACCCTATCTGGATTTCTATAAGGATATACATTAACCACTTCTTTCTTTCTGATGAATGGTTTCCTTACAGCACAAAGGATGCATCTTTTTGAATTTTCCCATTTTTTATCCTGGCTTCCACCCTTTCTCCGGTCAATATCAATTCGGTAAAACCTGCCAACGAACTTCCAATTAAGTGGTTGAAGAAAGGACCGGACAAGGTGCCTAATAACATGTCTACTAATTCTCTTTCAGACAGGGGAGGCTGGACTCTTCCTGCTAAGTCCCTCCATTTTTGCGTGTAGTCCTTAAAGACTTCACTTGAAACCATGGCCATACTCTGGAGTTGAGTACGGGTGGGTGCAAGATCAGCATTCTATTAGTATTGTTTGTAAAAGGCATCAGCCAGATCTTCCTAGTTATGAACATTAGCTCTTTCTAACTGATAAAACCAATCAAGTTGAGTTCCAGACAGACTGTCTTGGAAGAAGTGTACCCATAAATCCTTGTCAGCGGTATGAGGCTGGATTTTCCTCACATAGGACCGGAGATGCATTTTGGGACACGAGACTCCGTCATATTTGGCAAAACAGGTGCTTTTAATTTTGGAGGAATGACAATCCCCGATACTAACCCCAATTCCTCAAAGTCCAATCCAGTCACTTTTTGGATTTCCATTTCACTTAATCGTTCTTCTTGATGCTTATACTTGTCGTCAGCTGGAGGGTATTGCTCTTCAGAATAATCTTCTTCTTCCTCTTCCTCTTTTGAATCAGGCTGAACAACTGCTTCCTTGCCTTCCCATCTTGATTGTCTTTCTCACCAGATGACGTTGCAAAGTCCAAGGTCCTTCTTGCTTGCCCTTGGAATCTTCTTCCCATGTTTAGAACTCCAGTTATTTTCTTTGTCTTCTTATTTTTCTCTTCAACCAGCAAGGTCTTCAACTCTTCTTGTCCCTTGGCTAGAGTTAAGAACATCTGTTGAAACTGAGCATTTTGAGCTTGGAGGTCCTTCTCCGTTTGCTCGAGATCCATCTTACTGAAATAAACAGTAGAAAGATGAGGAGACTTGTTGCAAGAAACTTGCCTATGTTATGATGAATGGTAAATGCATATGCAATGATTTCAAGGATTTTAAAGATTCAAATTTGCTTTAGACAAAAAGGAAACACACGTTATATTAATAAATTAAAGCTTGAGTACATCAATGCCTCTTTGGGAAAAAAAAATTATAAAAACTCTAAGATAAAAAGGTTGTACGCATCCTCTTTGGTGCGATGTAGGAATTCAGGTTACTTTCCTCGTGAAGTTGCTTAGTGAGTTCCAAAACCTTCTTCTTGCTAGTGTAGAATTAGGCTTCGAAAGTATCTCGCTCCTCCTTGAGTTGTATCCAAATCTTTGTAAGTCTTTAAGAGAGGTGGGCATGTCAGGATGTAGGATAGTGTACGGAACATCTCCTTCCATGACAGGCTCAATGATTACCGGGAGAATGGAAGGATAAGGCATCATAAGACTCTGAGCACGAGTTCGTAACCATTTGAGGTAAGGCTCAAGAGGGATGGAATTCTTATGCCCCAATGTCTTGCTATCTACCTTGTTCAACATCCTTCAAGCTCGAATAAATCTCTAGCGAAGACCTTGATCGTCGTTCTCGTAGTCAAATACCAAACTTTGGATGAGCATCTCATGAGGGCCATCCCTTCGGGCGTAACCAAACTGTCTTAAGGCTAATCAAGGGTTGTAGGTGATACCTCCCTTAATGCCAAGTAAAGGGACATTAGGGAATTCCCCACAATGGTCTACAATAGTAACATTCTCTATAGATCGGGAACACCAATGGATGTCTGAATGTTTGAGCGTCATCAACCTTTGTGACCACCTTGAACCTTGCTCGTTCTTCAATACAGACCGGGGAAGATGAAAAATAAACCATCTTTCCAAAAGAGGAGTACAATACATAAGGACACCTCTTTTCCTCATAGTGCGAGTGTGAAAAGAATGTAGGATGTCCTCTAGAAAAGTAGGCACCGGGTTACGGGACATGAAGATTTTGACGGCGCTCACATCTATAAGTTGGTCAGGATTTGGAAACAAAACAATTCCATAGATGAGGAGAGCCACAATTTCCTCAAAGGATTGCAAATCCAAAGAGTTCCAACAGTTTTGGGCTTTCTCGAACAAGAACTTTTCTAGGAAACCTTTGACACCACTCCTTGTTTCCCAATTAGTTATGACATCAGATGATTGCAAGTGTAGAGCTTGAGCAATCTCTTATGGCTTTGGGCCTCTTTCCGTACCGCTGAAAGGTAGTTGATTGAGAATTGGGATCCTTAAGAGTTGGGATAATTCTTCCAAAGTTGGCACAAGTTGATAATCGAGAAATGTGAAGCAATGGTGTAAAGGATCAAAGAACTGAAAGAGAACTTTTATCATGTCTTCATCAGTGTTAGAAGTGACCAAGTTGAGTAGGCGACCATGTCTCTCGGTGAATGGATAATTTTCTGGAATCCTTGAAGCTAGCTCCTTAAGTTGTGGAGGGATCCTTACAAGATTGACTTGAATAATTTTCCTGTGAATAAAATCCATGTCCTACAAAACAGAAACAAAAATAAATCCCAAGATCCTTGAAATGGTTAGTGAATGAGTATGATGTTATGATGTTCATGATGTTATGTACAAGTATGTATACACAAACAAAGCAAACAAGTCCTTAGGTTTAGGCTTGCATGGAGTCTTATAGGTAAGTACCCTCTTGAAGTCTAGTTGACTCAAACCTATCCTAACAATAGTAACCGGGTTCTAAGGAGCTAAATATCACTGATTTGTTTCCTTGGTCATTGTTTCAGCACAAGCCTCTTTAATGGCGACCGAAATATCCAAAAAAACCAAACCTCAATGAGTGTAGTATCGAGTATCTACCAACTTCGGACTGCACCAAAGCTGGTCATCTCACTATGTCTTAAAGGCTAAGTTGGTCAAGTAAAGGTTCTAAAAGTTCATTAGTGCTTCATGAAATCACTCAGCGGCCCCGTATTCTCCTTGATTAACTCAAAGGCTACCTGTACCCACAAATATATCGCACTAACGTAGCTATTGCTTAGACCATGTAGGTATACCCCGCACAGTTTCCATAATGTATTGCTACTTACCTATAAGGTATCCCAAATCCGGGTAGAGGATTCAAACCCAAACAAAGAACCATAATGTAATGCATATAAGTCAAACAATGAAAGCAAGTAAATATGATCTAACCCTAAGGTAACCCCACTTTTAGAATATCCCCAACAGAATCGCCAGTTCTATGATACGGTGGGAGAATTGACTTAAAGGTTTTGCGTTTGATCGCAAATGTTGTGGTTAGCAAGAGTTTCCACCGAATTTTATTTTATCCAAAAGGAAAGGTGAAAAAGCACAAGAAATACCTTTAAGATTATTTCTTGAGTTCGGGGGGTAGATTATGAAAAGGGAAGGTATTAACACCCTTTTCATCCATGGTTTTCCATGGGCTCTTAGTTACTTGCTAGATCACTTGCTTTTGTTTGAAATGGTGCTTTGTGTGGCTCTTTTGAAAGTATTTTGTAAAGAGGCCATTGTTTAGGCAAACTTTGTAATGATTCTCGTTCGTAAGAATGTATACAAAGTGTTTGATCTTTTTGAAAATGTTTTCAAGTTTGTAAGATGTTTGAAAGTGTAGGTGTTTGTTTTGAAAATAGCAAGGATGTTTGTTTTGAAATGGAGCAAGTAATTAGGAGAAATTTACCTACTCATATCTCTTTCTTGTTCATTTTCTTTTCCTTTGACATTGTTATCTTACCATTTATTTGATAAGTAACCCTATCTTTGGATGTAAACGGAACGGGCGTGGGTCATCGTATAACCATGATTAACAATGTTGTAAGGTATCTTAGCATTCTCTTTTAGGGACTAAGATCATTTGAAAGGAAACTTAGATATCATCATCGAGGGACTATGATCTTATACTTTGCTTGTTTTTGTAAGATACCTCGCATGCGTAATATGGCCATTTTGTAAAGGCAACCAAGTGGATTTACCCTAGGGGTGCTTGTGTGCAAGTGTATTGTTTTCATGCTTGATTTTGTATTGAATTAGGGTTTTCTAAGTATTGGTTTTAGTATTTCCATACAAATCCTAATTACTAGCATGTTATATATAAACGATAAATTGCGGAATTTAAAGTTACTATGCTATTACAATACTCGTGGGAGGGGGGTGTACAAATTGTAAATGGGGATTGCAAGAAAATAAACCTAGTTAATCTATTACAACCATATTGAATTGATATAAGAATGGAAATAAATGATGTACAAAAATGAAGAAATATACAAGAATATAAATGTAAAGTAAATGAATCTTTTTGTTTGGATTTTTTAGAAAAAAGGGAATGTGATTTTAACCTGATTAATTAAAGGGAAAAAATAGTTAATTAAAGTAGTAAAAGGTAAAACCTAAAATTACTAAGAAAAGATTTTAAATAAAACCTTAAATCTATTAATTGATTAAAAAGAACTTAAGTTTAAGAAAAGTATTTTTTTGTATTTTTGTCTTGAAAATAATTTATAGTATTATAAAATATTTTTGGCCTTTTTTTATATTAAAATAATATATTTTAATTGGTGTAAAAGAAAATAAATAATAACCTAGTTTTAATTAAATTTACAAGAATAATTAGTAAAATAAATAAAGTATGGTTAAATAAAATATTTTTTGTGAGAAAAATAAATAAACTAAGTCAAAATATAAATATACTATTTTTAGATTTTTTGTGATTTTTAGTATTAGAAAAATAATTAAGAAAATAAATAAAATAAAAATAAGAAAAGAAAATGGGCCAGGGACTGTATAAGTGAAACAGGGGGTTAGAGGTAAGAAAAAAAATCATAAGGCCCAAAGATGAAGCCCAACGCCTGCCAAAAAAGAGTCAGAATGCAAAAAAATATGAAAAAATCAAAAGGGTACCACTGGGGCTCGAACCCAGGTCCATCAGGTTACAAGCGCGCGCTTCTACCACTGCGGTGACTATACATCCGTTTATATAAATCAAACAATAAACATATAAGGAAAACACGTTCCTGAGACCAACTTCATCTTCAACCTCACGCCCAACCAGAAGCTCTGTAACTTGTTCAAATCTCAACAAAAATGAAAACTCTAAATATGAAACTTGTAGAAAATTTCCTCACGGTTTCAGAAATGTAAAGCATTAAAACTATAGATCAAAGACAAACATGAATTTCATTGGCCCTAATCTGAACCCTAAAAATCTCAGAAACTTCAATCTTAAAACTCTCTAAGCTCAAGCAAAATTAATGGAAACTATGGACATGGTTAGCTTTAGGGAAATGATATCTACATGTTTTGTTCACAAATAAATCATTGATGATACCTGTATGAAAAGTTCCAAAGTTAGAAAACTTACCTTGCAAGAGGGTATCGAGTTTGGAGTTTGAGCAGATTTCAGTGAGTTCCAATGATTGGGTTAGCTTCCTCAAGTTCCCAAGAAGCTAAAGGGATGCTTAGCTTGAGCTAAAAGTGCCCGAGGAGTTCTGGAGAAGTCCAAGTGCAAAGCTATGTTTTTGAAAATGGAGGATGGTGTTAATGGTGTTATAGTTCTGTAGCAGGGTGTCAGATCAGTACTAAATGATGTTTAGAAGCCTTAGGAACCAAAAGGCTTGAAAACGCACGAGGGAGTTATGAGTTCCAAGTTTTTGGCCAGTTTATGTGAAAATGGAGGTATGAGATGTGATTCTGAGCTCTTGGTGTTTTTAGGGGTCAAGCATTCATGTATTTTGTGGAAAATGGTTTTTATATCTATAAGCAAAAGGATTGGAGTGGTTTGGACAATTAGAAGTACAAGTTTTCAGCTAAATGCTAGGTTACTTGATTTTGAAGAAAAGTGGGAAACCAAGTTTCAATGTGAGGTACAAGCATGGGCTGAGTGATTGTAAGTGTCTAACAAGTTTTTTATGGGTTATGGGACTTGTATGATCAGAAGAGAACAAGTGAAAGGCTCAAGAACAAGTTTTGTGTAAAAAAGCACTTTATCAAAATGGCAATGTACACTTTCTTCCCAAAATGGATATAAAGCTTGGCCTTGCATTGAATGCTTAAAATGAGAACTCTAACAGCCATGTAAGCCATTAATTATAGAGTGCCTAACAAGTTTGATGCCTTCAAAGTAGAGGTTATGCAGCATACTTTGAATTTTGAATTTGGTTCATCACAAAATGACTTGTAATTCAAGTGATAAAACCCTAACTTCATCTCTTCGATTCTCCCTATTCAAGAATGATCTCAAGAAGTTCTTGGAAATTTTGGAAAGTTTGTAATATGCTCTACAACCCATCTTTGAATTGATTTTTAAAATTCCCCTCGGAACCATATGAAAAAGTGTCATGTAGTTAGGTCAAAATCCTGACCAAATTAGGGCAAAATTTCACTAAGTGTTTTGTTTCATGACCACATGTTCTTAAAATTATAACTTGAGATCCAAGCACTTTTGGAAGAATTTGTGTAAAGAAAAGTTGTAGATTTCATGGAGATATACAACTTTCATGTTGGAAGTTTCTCTTTAATCATCATGAATCACAGTGAAAATTTTGCTCAAAGTTGTGAAAAAAACATGAAATTTTCAACACTTACAAAAATTTCTAAGTTTGAAAATTTTGACTTTTCAAAATGAAATCTTGACTTTTTGATTTCTTGATGAATAAGTTTCATATTTTGACATGTTTTGATGAATTGTGATCTTTGGCATTTGATTTTGACCAAAAGGTCAAAGTTTGACTTTTCAGTATATAGTTAAATTTTGATCAATTGATTGGAAATTCATCTGTCAATCCATTGGACTTGAGCAATGCTTTGAGCTATGTCATTAAGTCAAAATGATGAAATTGGACTCTTGAGATCATTCCTTAAACCAATTTATAATTTGCTAGGTCAAAAATCAGAAATTTCCCTTTCCCAGTCAAAACCCTAATTTTGACCATTTTGCCCTTTTGAAGATTTGATCAAATTTCTTGAGGAATTGTGGTCCAAACTTGATCAAATGATACATATGAGTTTAAAATGTTGATGTTGATAAAAATTATGAATTTTGACTATAAATTGGCCATGGTTGACTTTTTCCCCAATATAGTTGATTTTTAGGTCAACTGCTCAATTGTCTGATAAAAAATGTGATCCAAAGCTTGAAACTTGACATGAGTAATCTTGAGGGTCCATAATGATCCATGAAAATCATATGGGGAATTGGAAGTTTAAATATCCTTGTGCAATCTCAAACCCTAATTTTGATCATCAGTGCTTAAGGAGTTTTCTTGAGCTGATCAAACCCTAGTGCAGTCTTGAGCCCAAGGAGATCTTGTGAGAAAATTCTTGATAAGTGAGAGGGAAAATTTTGGGGTACAATAGTGTGTATCACTCTGGAAGCCCCAGGCATGACACTAGCAACTGTTGGGCTCTGAAGAATAAAATCCAAGACATGATTGACGTAAAGGAGATTGAATTTAATTTGATTACTGCATCTATGCCCAATCATGAGAAAGGCATTAATGCTATTAAAGATGTTTCTTATGTTTCTACTGTGAATGATTTGACTACTCCTCTGATGATTGTTAAAGAGAAGCTGCTACAAGCCGGTTTATTTCCGGGTTATACTGAAGACTGCTACTACAGTGTATCCCAGTCTAATGGTTGTGCGTTGCTGAAAGAAGGTATCCAGTGTCGGATGGATGACCGTGAGATTTTGTTTGAGAAAATTCGTATTGAGAAGACTCCTCTTGTGGAGAGTACGTCCTAAGACTTGAATCTAGAAGACATGTCTACAATTTTCGGTACTCCTATAAGGATCACTTCTAAGAGTCCTGTGAATATTACTGTCGAACCTAGAGTTGCTCCTCTAATTATTACTGCACCTGGACCAATTCCATCTTCCTCTGGTAAGGCTATCCCTTGGAATTATGGAGCTGATGTCTACTACCGAGGAGTCAAGCAGGAACCATTGACCTATGAAGAGGAAAATGTTGAAGTTACTAATCTCGATGTTGGCAATATTACTGGGACTAGTAAGGTTACAAGAAGTGGAAGGGTTTTCTCTTTAGCGATCTCTCTGAAGGTTGTTACTACACCAGCTCGTATCACCGCTATTGAATCTACTACTAAAACTCGAGGCGAAGAACATATGACCGAGCATGCCCATACGGAGGCACCAAAAGAAGTTAATGTTGAAGACCCCTCCAAGCAAGAGATGGATGAAATATTAAAGATTATCCGAAAGAGTGACTAAAATATTGTTGAGCAGCTGGGGCAGACACCCTCTAAAATATCTATGATATCCTTGTTATTGTTCTCCGAAGGTCATGCTCAGGCTTTGGTGAAATTCCTAAAATCTGCTCATGTACTGGAAGAAATCCATGTTGACCAGTTCGAAAATCATATTGCTAGCCTAACAACTGATAATGGGCTAGGATTTTCTGATGCAGACTTAACTCCTGCATGGATGAATCATAATAAGGCCCCGCATGTCTCCATTGAGTGCAAGGGTACTACCTTATCTCATGTGTTGATGGACACAGGTTCCTCATTGAATGTATTTCCAAAATATGCTTTAGACAAGCTTGACTACGAAGGGATTATCCTAAAACCCAGTGATATTGTGGTAAGAGCTTTTGATGGTTCGAAGAGAACGGTGCATGGAGAGGTGGATCTCTTGATCAAAGTGGGCTCCCATGTCTTTGAATTTACTTTATATGTGATGGATATTCATACATCCTATTCTTATTTGCTGGGACACCCTTGGATTCATGGGGAAGGTGATGTTACTTCTACCTTACACCAGAAGTTGAAGTATCCCATGAGGGAAAATATCGTTACAGTTTACGGCGAAGAAGAATATACGGTGAGCCATTTGAATTCTTTCAATTATGTCGAGGTGGATGGTGAATTCGCCGAGACTCCTTCCCAGACCTTTGAATTTGTTTCTTAGATAACCTCGGTTGATAAAGTTTCTTCTGCTGTTCATAAGAGTCCATCAAAGATGGATTCTCTAAAAGATGCTAGGGATGTGGTTGAAGAAGGTGGTTGCACTGTTTGAGGTCAGCTCCCCGATATTCCTTATAAATCTGACAAATTTGGTTTGGGTTTCACTTCACAAGATCAGAGGGATGACCGTTGTGCTCGTGCTTTTGGGAGACCGCCATTCTGCATCAACAGTAATGGAGTTCACAATAATCATGTTAATTCTGTGGAAGACAATGATAGTGACTGTGACATGGATAGTTGGATCTTCCCTACCATCGACAATGGGCTCAACAATTGGAAGGCTAGAGAATTTATATCGATCTCCTTTAGTCAGGAGTAAATTCTATTTTTTGTTTTCTTGCTTTCAAGTTTTGGTTATGTAATTTAAACAATGACTTTAAGCCTTGTGCCTTACCCGAGGCATAACAGTCCATTTGTTAGGGTTGTCATTATTCATCAGCATATTTTCATTTAATAAATTTTTGGACGTTTGCATTCAAATTTTGCGCTCTTTGTCTTTCTTTTACTTTACCGTTTTCAAAATAGCTATGTATTCTTACACACACCCACACAACAAATTGCAGATCCATATCCATTATGGATCCCATTGATAACAATTCTGCTATTTCCAATTATGACTTCGAAAATCCGATATACCAAGTCAAGGATGAAGGTGAGAAAGATTGTGAAATACCTGGAGAACTTGCTAGGCTGTTAATGCAAGAAGAAAGATCCATATGACCGTATGAAGAGCCAGTCGAAGTTGTGAACTTGGGTACTGAAGAGGACAAGAAAGAAATCAAGATAGGTGCCAACTTAGAAGACAATGTCAAAAAGAGGTTAATCTAGATGTTGCATGACTATGTTTAGATCTTTGCTTGGTCATACAAAGACATGGCAGGGCTTGATACTGATATTGTGGTTCACCGTCTACCGATGAAGGAAGGTTGTCTCCCTATAAAACAGAAGGTTTGTCGTATATGTCCCGAGATGTCTGAAAAGATCAAGGTTGAGGTTATGAAGCAATTTAATGCAGGTTTCTTAGCGGTTACGTCCTATCCTCAGTGGGTTGTAAATATGGTTCAAGTACCTAAGAAAGATGGTAAGATACGTATGTGTATTGATTACAGGGATATGAATAGGGCAAGTCCCAAAGATGACTTTCCGCTTCCATATATTGACGTTCTAGTTAACAACACTACTCAGCATAAAGTATTTTCGTTCATGGATGGTTTCTCAGGTTATAATCAAATCAAGATGGAACTTGAAGACATGGAAAAGACTAATTTTGTCACACAGTGGGTCCCTTTCTGTTAGAAAGTTATGCCTTTTGGGTTGAATAACGTTGGTGCAACATATCAGTGTGCTATGTTAGCTTTGTTCCATGATATGATCCATCATGAGATAGATGTTTATGTTGATGACATGATAGCCAGGTCCCAGACTAAAGAAGAACATCTCGACCATCTACACAAGTTGTTTGAAAGATTGAAGAAATAAAAGCTAAGATTAAATCCAAACAAGTGCACCTTTGGGGTAAGATCCGATAAACTCATAGGTTTCATTGTCAGTAGTAAAGGTATTAAAGTTGATCCCGTCAAGGTTAAAGATATTCAAGAAATGCCAGTTCCCCGTACTGAAAAGGAAGTCATAGGTTTCCTAGGACGATTGAACTGTATTGCATAATTTATTTCCCATCTGACTGATACTTGTGAGCCAATCTTCAAGTTACTAAAGAAAGATCAGGTAGTAAAGTAGAACAACGACTTTCAGATAGCCTTTGACAAAATCAAAGAATATCTTCAAGAGCCTCCGATTTTGATGCCACCAGTTGAAGGAAGACCTATGATCATGTATCTAACAGTATTAGAGAACTCAATAGGGTGTGTATTGGGGAAAAATGATGAGCCTGGTTGAAAAGAGCCTGCAACATACTACCTTAGCAAAAAGTTTATCGACTGTGAAACAAGATACTCACTGCTCGAGGAAACTTACTACGCTTTGGCATGCGCTGCTCTCCGACTAAGACAGTATATATTGACTCATACTACCTTATTGATCTCTAAGATAGATCCAATAAAATACATACTTGAGAAACCCGCTCTCTCCAGAATAATAACAAGATGGAAAATGGTCTTAACGGAATACGACATTCAGTACACCACTCAGAAAGAAATCATAGGAAGTTTATTGGCATATCATTTGGTTCATCAGGCTGTAGATGATTATTAATCTATGAATTTTGAATTCCCGAATGAGAATATTATGCTAGTTACTGATTATGAAAAACCTGGAGCGGATGAAGGACCTGAACTGGGATCTCGATGGACTATGGTTTTTGATGGAGCTTCCAACATGCTTGGTAATGGAATTGGTGTTACGATTGTTTTTCCCAAGGGTTGCCATACGCCCTTCACCGTCAGATTATGTTTTGACTGTACCAACAACATGGCAGAGTAAGAAGCATGCATCATGGGTATCAAGGCTTCCATCGATATGAGAATTAAATTCTTGGATGTATACAGGGACTCAGCCCTAGTAATCAGTCAAATCAAGGGAGAATGGGATATGAAGCATCCTAATCTCATTCCTTATCGAGAGCATGGGTTAACACTAATTCCATACTTCGAAGAAATCACTTTTGAACATATTCAACGAGAAAAGAATCAATTGGAAGGCGCATTGGCTACCATGTCATCTATGTTCAAAGTTATATGGGAAAATGAAGCTCCTCAAATGACTATTGACAGATTAGACGAATCGGCACATTGCTGCGAAGTAGTTACTGATGGAGTGGAGGAAAAGCCTTGGTACTATAAAGTAAAAATATACCTAGAGACTCAAGATTATCCTGAAGGGGCATCTATTAATGATAAGAAATTTCTATGGAGGTTCTCTGCCAAGTTCTTTTTGAGTAACAAAATCTTGTACAAGCGTAATCACGATTCAACTTTGCTTTGCTGTGTAGACAAGAAAGAGGCTGAGAAGATAATGGAAGATATGCACAAAGGTGTTTTTGGTAATCATTCCAGTGGGAATACGATGTCGATGAAAATTCTGAGAGCGCGTTATTATTGGTCGACCATGGAAACTGATTGCCATCGTCATTCCAGAACTTGACACAAATGCCAGATTTATGCTGACAAAGTACACATGCCTCTGGTTCCTTTGAATGTCTTGACTTCTCCTTGGCCGTTTGTGATGTAGGGCATTGATATGATTGGAGAGGTTAAGCCTACAACATCTAATGGGCATCATTTCATCCTAGTTACAATTGATTATTTCATGAAGTGGATTGAAGCAGCCTCATTTTCCTTCGTTACCAAGAATGTTGTAGCCCAATTCATTAAGCATAACCTCATCTATCGGTATGGCATACCTGAAAGGATCATCATAGACAATGGTCCCAATCTTAACAATACTATGATCACGGAACTCTGCATGCAGTTCAAGATTAAGCACCACAATTCTTCTCCGTATCAACCAAAAATGAATGGCGCAATGGAAGCCGCCAACAAGAATATTAAGAAGATTGTGCAGAAGATGACAGTAACGCACAAAGATTGGCATGAAAAGTTACTATTTGCTCTTCATGGTTATCGCATTTCAGTACGTACATCAACTGGGGCAACTCTGTTTTCTCTCTACGATTCGAAGGCTGTTTTACCAGTCGAAGCCCAAATTCCTTCCCTAATGATTATGAAAGACATAGGTTTGGATGAAGACGAGTGGATTCAGAGTAGGCTGGATCAAATAAATTTGATTGATGAGAAAAGGCTTGCGACTGCTTGTCATGGTAGATGTATCAGAAGTGCATGATCAAGGCCTTTAATAAGAAAGTTAGACATTAGGTGTACCAGACTGGTGATTTGGTTATAAGGCGCATCATCTTACCATAAGATGATCCCAAGGGAAAATGGACACCTACATACGAAGGGCCATTTATGATCAAGAAGATATTTTCTGGCAGTGCTATGATACTTACCACTATGGGAAGTGAAGATCTTCCATACCCTGTGGCACAGACACAGTTAAAAAATACTACACATAAAAGAGACGTGCTAGGTTGACTGGCCTAGGAAAAATAAGGGCATCCCGGCGAACCAGGAGGGTTCGAGCAAAAATTAGGGATATATATAAAAAGAATGTACATCCGGTAAGTTGAAAACCTGAAAAGGAGGTTTGGGCAAAAAATGATATCTTGGTGGACTGAAAACCCAAAAGAAAGGTCTAGACAAAAGTTAGGGATTAAAGTGTACGACTATGTCTTGTTGGATCACCTATCTACTTACAACTATCATGATTACCGACTTCAAAGTTCAAATGGTACAAATCAGTTTAATCGACTTCTTCCGACTACGAGGGATGAGATGCTTGAAGACATAGGGGCAATAGCAGAGTTGGAACTCAATGGGGTCATTTCCACATATCTATTTTTCTTTGTTTCTCTTTGTACACCTTTTTTCTTACGACAATTTCCTCTTACTAGGATTTCTTTCTCTTTGTATAAAATTGTCTGTTTATAGGCAAAATTTTCCAAATCGATGCAATCAGTTTCAAATTCGAAAACTATTTTTACTTTCTCTGTTTTGTTTTCAAAAACGCCCAATGATTATATTGAATGAACATATGCGTTTGAATATGATTACCATTTACAAATATATGCATGAAAACATGATTAGTATTTACGAGAAACTTCAAGAGTGGGGATAACGTTCAAAGTTGACCATAAATTTCCTCAGATCTTTCTCCACAAGTTAATCCCATTAAAGATTATTTCCTCAGTGAAGTCGCTATAATCTATAGGGTTTATTTCCCCAACAAAGTTTATTTCTCTAATATTGCAAAATTTCCTCGACAATATTCTCTTCTCTAAACAGATGACATTCAACGTCGTTCTCCCTAGAAGAGTTAATACTCATATCCGAAAACCTGGACAAACAACAAATCAGAAGAATTTCATCTTTTTCATCTCCAGTCAGAATACAAGTCTCACAAAGAACGATGAATGACCGACTCTCCTTGAATGCTTATATCCCCAAGCAGAAGTTGAGGATCCCCAACAGAATGTCCTCAAACAGAAAGCAGAAATCCCCAGTAGAGGCATTCTAAACAAAATTGAAGAACTACTGTCTTCATCCCCAATAACAATCAGGGATTTATTTCCCCCAACCAGACATTATTATACAAAGCTACCGATACGCTTCAACGACATTTTACACCTATACATCATTAACAAAAATCATGACATATGCATACAAAATTCTCATTTATTTTGAGAGCATCATTACTAAATGCATTACATCATGACATTGCACATATTTAACTTTTCCTTTTTAGGTTAAATTCACAAACAGACAAATACTACCAATAATTTATAGACAGGTTATGGATAAATTCCCGAAACAAGACGGGGTGACTATCTACATGACCAAGTGATTTCCTTCAGAAGTTTATTCTGAAAAGCACCTCCTTCAGCACTTCATTTTGAAAAGCATTTCCCCTTCAGATACGAAATATTGAAATCATTCCCCCAGAGATTGTGTTCTGGCAAGCATTTCCTTCAGAGGAGTTCTGAAAAGCATTTCCCTTTCAGCACTTCATTATGAAAAGCATTTCCTTCAGAAGTTTATTTTGAAAATCACCTCCTTCAGCGCTTCATTCTGAAAAGCATTTCCCCTTCAGAGACAGAATCCTAAAAAGCATTTCCACCAGAGACCGAGTTCTGGCAAGCATTTCCTTCAAAGGAGTTCTGAAAAGCATTTCCCCTTCAGCATTTCATTCTGAAAAGCATTTCCTTCAGAAGTTTATTCTAAAAAGCACCTCCTTCACCGCTTCATTTTGAAAAGCATTTCCCTTTTCAGAGACAGAATCCTGAAAAGCATTCCCCCCAGAGACCAAGTTTTGGCGAGCATTTCCTTCAGAAGAGTTCTGAAACGTATTTCCCCCTCAGCACTTCATTCTAAAAAGCATTTCCTTCAAAAGTTTATTCTGAAAAACATCTCCTTCAAGGCTTCATTTTGAAAATCATTTCCCCTTCAGAGACAGAATTTTGAAAAGCATCTCCTTCAAGGCCTTTGTTCTGAAAAGCATTTCCCTTCAGAGATTTTCTGAAAAGCATTCTTCAAATACAGTCAAGCGTAGACTCATACTGATACTCCTATCAACAAATACTTTGGATGGCATATGTAAAGCCATCTATAGTGACACTCTATCACCTCTCTGAATGGCATCTTTAAGCCCATTCAAGCGATATAATCAACCAACAAGTGTTACTTCATGCACATACGAGTGCAAATTTCTGGGCACTTAAGTGTTCAATCATCTTCCACCTTCAGATTCTGAATGGCGAGCATGCCAATCTAACTCTCCAGGTTTAAGAAGATTGAACATGGGCAGCTGTTGTACCCAAAAATTTCCCATCCAATTTCAAAATATCTCCTCATACTCCTAAGGTCCTCAAGATCTCAAGACTACTCAAAGACTGATCAGATGAATCCTCCTCCTAAGCAACTGGCCTATGATTATGGTTTTGGTATTATCAAGGAAAATGGGATTTATAATGCCTCAAGTGAGTTTTATGGTTCCTCATATGCTTCAAAGAATCCTCAGGTCAAGTTTCAAGCCTTACATCACAAAGTTGCTCAGTCAATTGCTCAAATGGTTGAAAATCAAATGTATTGGACAAAAAGTCAAATGTGGTCAACTTACAGTAAAAGCTTAATATTTTTTGTAAACATTAACATTTTGAACTCGCATTCATCATTTGATCAAAGTTTAATCATGATTCATCAAGAAAACTCAAAGATTCATCAAAAGTCAAAAGTTGGTAAATTAGGGTTTTCTCTAGGAGAAGTCAACTAAACTTTGACCAAATATAACTTTCACATGTTTCATCATAAAATTCTCAACCAAATCTCATTTTGATGGAAATTCAATTCTCTATAACTTTGTCTCTCTAAGCTCAAGGCCAAAAAATGCTTCATTTGAGAGATATGGGCCAAAACATTATAGGTCATTTCAAAAGTCAATAAAAAGACACTTTTTGTCAAAGCAAATCACATCAATATGAAATCTTCAATGAAAACATGATCAACATGAGAGTTGTAGGGGACATCTTGAGCTTTCCAAAAAGTCTAAGATAAAATTCATATGATAAAATTTGAGAAAGTTATGAGTTGCACAAGTTGGATAATTTTGTGAAATTGCATGAAACCTCAACTGAACTATTTTGGGATTTTTGACTAATGGGCCTAATTTTTGAAGTTCAAAAATGTTCATGACATATTAGGGGACCCCCAAAACCATTCTTATATTTTTTATGATTTTTATTTCTTTTATTTGAATTTTATTCATTTAAAATGCAAATTAAATCAAATAAATAGTAAAAGGAGGTGTAAGGCTTAAAAGGCTTTTGTTTCAAACCTTTTGGAGGCCCAAGATTGCATGAGAAACCATGTGAAGCTTATTTGAAAAACAAATCTTCATGTTTTATCCTATTCTAATTCTATTTTCAAATAAGAATCAAAGGTTGTTTGCAAGAGGTCCAACCCCATGCATTGACCCAATCTTTTCTCTTATATATACTCTTCATGTTAAGACAACAAGGACACAGAAAAAACCTTGCAAGAACACCCACTCAAAACCTCAAATTTTGTCGAACTAGGGCAAACTTGAAACCACTCGTATAACCACTTTCAAAGTAAACCAACCACTCAAATTAATCCCTGAGGTGTTATAGGGTAAGACTTTATCGTTCTTAATGATCAAAAGTGCATGAAACAAGCATTCCAAGCATTGGCCAATTGACATATTTTTATGAATTCCGTGTTCTAAATTTTATGTTATTTTGATTGAAACTAACCATGCTAATGTTTTCCTGAGATGTAATAGAACAAGTCTGAACCCTCGCATGAGTCCCATAATGCCAGAATCGTGCATCACCGTGTATGAATCGTTTTATGTTATCTTATTCATATCTCTCTATACATGACGATTCATCCAAGACTAAGGCCACCAATGAGTTCGCAACCTCAAATTAGGGGTGGGGGGGGGATAGGGTTCTATTTGATCACTAATATGCTTTGTTTTGCAGGTTTGGAAAACATACTCACCGGAGAAGATGACCGGAGCTAGGGCTCCGACGCTTCTCCGGTCCATCTTTTTTTGTTTATTTTATATTTATTTGGTTTTGTTTTATTAACGGATGAAACAGCCACCCCAGTGGCAAGAACGCGCGCGCTAAGGTTTTGGTATACAAGGGCGTGAGTTCGATCCCTGTCTTTTGCAACTTTTTTTTGTTTTTTTCCCCCAATTTACGCAGGTTTAATATATTATATGCAAGACCTATTCTTCTAACACCAACAGGCGCTTGGCCTGGTGGTAAGCTAGGCATTGAGAAGTCTAGAGGGTGTGGGTTCAACACTCACCCCAGGCAGTTTTAACCTTTTTTCTCTCTTTTTCTAATTTCTTTTATTTACTAACCCTAATTTTTTTCCTAACCCTAATTATTTTTCTTAATTAACCCTTAATTAATTTAATTACTTTTCCAAAGCTCTGATAAATTAGGTTTAGGTTTTCTAGTCAATGATTAAATTTGACTTTTTATTTATTTATTAATTAATTAGGTTAATTAGTATTTCCTTAAATAATAAAATTAATTAGACTTTAGGTTTTTTTATTAAATAAAACTAATTAGACTTAGGTTTTTTTAATTAACATCAAATTAATTTCATAAATCACATTCAAACATATTTAAAACATTTTTTA
This sequence comes from Vicia faba, assembly GCA_948472305.1. Lineage (NCBI taxonomy): Eukaryota > Viridiplantae > Streptophyta > Magnoliopsida > Fabales > Fabaceae > Vicia > Vicia faba. Next base: position 471,068,338 of record OX451735.1, read on the forward strand.
TTTTTCATTTAAATTCTTAGAGAAATTGTATAGGTCGCACGATTTTTCTTCTTGTAATAGTTTAGATTTATCTTTCCATGTTTTTCTATTATGTATCTGCTTACAGGATGTAATAGTCTAGGGCTTACCTTATACACTTTATTTTCCGCATCTTTTTTATGTAATTGCCCCAAAACCATGTAATAACTTATGATTTACTTTCCGCACCTTTACTTTTATGTATATTATACTGCTAGTAATTAGGCATGTATGGAATGATAAAAATAATTGTTAGCAAACCCTAATATAAGATAAATAACTGAACTGAATACACTATTCACACTTTACACCTCTAGGGTAACCTCTCTTTGTTGCCTTCAGAAACATGGTCATGTCCCTCGAAAATAGGGATACTTTAGCAAAATACCTTTGAATAAAGACCATAGTCCCTCGATGACCATTCAGAGTTGCCTACAAAAAATGATCTAGACCTTCCGATACAATTGCTAAAGTATCTCTATCTATTGCCTTTAATGACCATACGATGACCCTTCGCCTGTCCCTTCATATCCAATAGATAAAACTACCCACAAACTAATGGTATGGATAACACTACCTCTAAAGGAGAAGGAAAATAGCAAGAAAGACTTTAGTGGGTAAGGAACTCTTAATCGCTGGCTCGCAACTTTCCTCACAAACATTTTGCATATCACACTTTCAAATGAAATATTTTCAAAACACTTTGTACGCATTCTTGAGGACTGATACAAGAATCATTACAAAGTCAGCCTTACATTGGCTTTTCAAAATATTTTCAAACAAATCACACACACAATGCAAGTTTTCAAAAATGAGCTAGCGATTAAGAGCCCGTAGATAACTATAGATGAAAAGGGTGCTAACGCCTTCCCTTTTCATAACTTACCCCCCGAACTCAAAATATATCAAAGGTCTTTCCTGTTCTTTTCACCTTTCCTAAATATTGGATAAAAGAAAAGTCGGTGGTGACTCTAGCTATCCGTAACATTTGGATAAAACCAAAAAAGTTAATTCTCCCACTGTATGACAGGTTCCAATTCAGAAATACATCATCGGACGCATCCTGCATCTCACCAAATCATGCATACTTGAGTTGAATCCCATATTTTTCTCAACATTTTTCGAAGATGCATGTCTGAAACCATTGCATGTACACCCCTTGTGTTCTTAAATGAAACACCTTTTTTTTACATAACCTAATCCAAATGCATCTGCATATTCACACAAGCCATAATCCAAAAATGCATCCTCAAAACCATACCAGACAATAGTTTCTGACTTTGTTTTAGAGATACCCTGATGAAATTTATGATATATTATAGATATAATATGATTTTCAGTTTTGTATAAATTAATGATATGAAATTGAAAACGATATATATAAATTAATAAATCCAGAGTACACAATGAAGTTAAAATAAAATAGAATAAAAATAGTGCTCTTAATACAAATCTTATATACTACTGCACATGGCGGACTCGAGCCCCTCGTTCTTACATTGGCTCATGTACTGTAGCGCCTCTCGTGCCTCCCCCATTATGGAATCTAAAACGTTCCTCATCTCAGAGCCATTCAGAAAAGTCCTCTGTCTATACCCGCCTACCCAATTTTCATGATACAATGACATCTAAGCAACACATCAACATCATGATATGCTTAGTCTGCTACTCCTCTAGTATCTCTTGATGAATTAACCAGACACCCTAAAATAACACTGAATGTAACTATGTCCAATAATCCAGTCCCTAAGAGCTATAGTACTTCGTGCCTCATCTGGTACCATATGATTAAGATAATCATCAAACATGGCATCCATATCTCTACGTGTCATAGCGGGAGGAGAAGAATCATAATGGCATCTGGGAATAAATTGCATGTAGTAAAACTACAATATGACACACTTAGGCAGATGAGGATACGCCATAAGTGAACCACAAGCCAGCCATCCAAGGTAGAATGTTATGTCATCAAAGGGACACGTCTCATAGTGATCGACATACGTATGGAAGTGTATATCCTTTTCTAGCAAGCAGTCAAGATACACGTTGTATGGCTCCGTTTCCCGATTCCCTTTGAGCAGGATGATTGCAGAAGCACTTGGTATATCCTAAATGTAGGTATACATACATGACCATCTAGATATGCGAGGGAAGTGTTAGAGAATCCAAGCCTGAAAATGGTTCATATGAATCATTAGTAAGGGCGTTGCAAAAATGTTATGAAAATGACACACAAACACTAAAATATGCAGAAATATTATCGTCAACAATGTGATGCTCTATCAGTTTAGTCTTTCACATACAACCTTCAACTAACTTAGAGTGCAACTAGACCAAACAAGCGCCTTCCAGTTGTACTGATGGATTCGCTCCATGTCAGTGAAGTGTCACAGGTTGATCACATCCATGAAGATGTATCTCCATAAGGTTCTTCAATTCAAAAGAACACTCATGGAAAAAATGCAGTTCATGCAGACATCCAAAATAATTCATTGATTATTTAAACTGCCTATCAAAAACATTGATCATTTAAATAACATATCTAAACTACCTATTACATAACCTAATTCTCAATTTCTACAACTATGTTAAGAAATAAAAAAAAGTTTAGAAAAATAAAAAACTTACCAAATGTGACTTTAGTTTTATGTTGAGTGAACTCTTTGATCGATTTGATGTTGATGGAAGAAACTTTGAAGTGATTTGAATGAGTTTGAGAGAATGTGAGCTGAGAGAGTTTGAGACTTGAGAGTTTGAGAGTTTGAAAGAGTATTTTGAGAAGTGAGGAAGGAGAAAGAGCTTGATGTCCTTTTGATCAAAACAACGCCTGAAGACGCATCACCGTAAGTTACACGGAAATGCTTATCCGTATTTTTACATAGCCTTATGACTTGATTCAGGAACGAATGTGTTTGGGGTGCGCCTGGAGATATATATCCGTATTATAGAGGTATTTTAATTTTTTCACATGAGTGGAAAATCAAATTTTAGGTTAATATTTCGGTATATAAACCCATAGCAAATTTTAGAAAACCTAAGGTTAAAGATGAAGTTCATACTGAGGAAAAACCTCATCCTGATCAACAAGGAAATCCTTTGACGGATGAACCTATCAATTTAGGTTATATGAATAATGGGTTTAGGGTTTTTCTAACTTCTCCTTTATTTAGGGATCCTAAGGATATAAACCTTTACTTAGCTTGGTTAGCAAAGATAGAAAAGGAAAAATCCCAAGTTGGGTAAGACATGGGTATTTTTGATTTAATTCAATTGTCGAAAATAGGACCTGCTTATTGCTCAAGCATGTTAGTTGCTTCCTTATATTTTTTGGACAATACACATGATACCTTTCATTTCCCATGCATAATGATGACACCAACCCTTTTTTGACATAACCGCCATTGTAGGACTTAAACCTATTGGCAATGTTTTCGACCCAAACTATATGGATGAAGACATGATTGACTTCGACATCTCTAGAGAAAAATACAACACTCACATCAAACACTACCATGATAAAGAATTTGACAAAGTATCTGATTAAGAGCATATTGCATTTCTTACTTTATGGCTGACTCCTTACATATTTTGATCAAGATCTATTCAAGTGACTAAGAAATTCATCATTATAGAAAACCAACTCCATGCGGGACACAATCTTTGTCTGAGCCAAATGATCTTGGATATCCTTTATGAGTCTCTGGGCGAAGGAGTAATTGACATCAAGAATCCTAAAAGGAAATGAAGCCTGTTGTTTACTGGTCCTTTCTAGTTGCTTCAACTATGGTTGAATGCCTCTTTCGAAGCTTCTCTTCCATATCTTAACCCCGTCGATGCAGATTCTGACGAAATCAAAAATAGGAGTGTCGAAGAAACCCGCTTGGCTTAACTAACCCTAACTGAAGAAGGGTGATGTTAGAACATAGTTTGATTCTAGAACCCTTAATTACAGTTTTGATGATAACAAACACAAAGAACAGTGTTATTTTTTATGCATAAGTTCTGACCAAAACAACATTAGAAGTTAAGCTATAGAAGCTTTCAAGCTGAGGTAATCAGAATATGCGCTGAAGAATGATGATCAGAACCTGCGCTGAAGTGAAGAATACACTGATTCTGAATAGAAGTTTCATATACCATCAGATCCTCACATCTCTGAGTTATCAATGTTTTGAAGCAATTGTAGCATGCAAGATTCTAAGATTCTAAAGCGTTACTATTCAATCAAGAGAACATCACATGCAACGACTTCATTCAGACAAGAATCTTCTCAATATGGAAACAACATTGAATGTCCATTATCACGCTTTATGTTGGATAGGATTTCCATGCCTATATAAACAAGCTAAGAGGACAAATCGTTTACGATTTTCCATACAACTGCAACATATCTCTAAAACGCTGCAAGCCTACATATTCATATCTACGCTCAAAATTGTGTAAAATATCACAATTGTGATACTGTTTTTGTAAGGAAAAACAACTATACACAAAATACTCTTTTATCTTGATTAAGCTAGTTTTCCTTGAGATTAACCGGGTTGTGGTTGTACTCAAGAAGACTTTGGCAGTTGTCAAAGTAGTGTTGTAATCAGTTTTTGATTAGTGAATTAAGTCCTCGTTGGAGAGAGGAGAAATCACCTTGACGGGTGGACTGGAGTAGTTTGAGATCAAATGAACCAGGATAAAAATATCGTGTCTACTGTGCTTTTGATTTTAAGTTTTCAATTCAACCCCCCCTTCTTGTGTTTTTCACTTCTTCAATTGGCATCAGAGCGCCTGGTTCTGAGTTCATACACTTAACCGTGTCAGTACAAGATCCAAGCTTTAGAAAAACACTATGGTAGGACCAAGCCAAAACATCTGCAATGACTATCATGAGGACAAGGACAAAATCAGCGGCAAACCTCCAGTCTTTGATGGAGAAAATTTTGACTACTAGAAAGACATAATTGAGAGCTTCTTTCTGGCTCATGATGCTGATCTATGGGACATGGTAATTGATGGATACACACATCCAGTGGACGAAAGTGGTCAGAAGATAGACAGAAAAAGGATGTCTGACCAACAAAAACGTGATTTCAGAAACCATCATAAAGCCAGAACAACACTTCTCAGTGTTATCTCATACTCAGAATATGAGAAAATCTCAAACAGAGAGACAACCAAAAACATGTTTTACTCTCTGAGAATGACACATGAAGGCAACATACAAGTCAAAGAAACCAAGGCCCTTGCGCTCATTCATAAATATGAAGCATTCAAGATGGAAGACATTGAATCCATAGAAGCAATGTTCTCAAGATTCCAAATTCTTGTTGCTGGGCTGAAGGTTCTTGACAAAGGATATTCTACAGCTGATCACATAAAGAAGATCATCAGAAGTCTACCCAAGCAATGGAGGCCAATGGTCACTACACTTAAGCTAGCTAAATATCTCAACAAGATATCTCTGGAGGAACTTGTCAGCTCCCTCAGAAGTCACGAGATAGAGCTAGAAGAAGATGAGCCACAAAAGTAAGGTAAGCCTCTAGCATTAAAATCTAACAAAAAAAATATGATTCTAAGGTTTTGCAGGCTATGGAAGAAACCTCTGATGGATCCTAATCAGAAGAAGATGAATTGTCTCTCCTCTCCATAAGGGTCAATCAACTGTGGAATCAGAGACAAAGGAAATTCAGAAACCCGAGAAGATCAGAGAATCAAAATGAATCCTCCTCCAGATACAAAAAGTCGGAGTCTTCCTCTGGACACAGAAGATCTGAAGGTTCTTCAGGACACAAAAAGTCAAATAACAAGGACATCATCTGCTATGAGTGCAATGAGCAAGGGAACTACAAAAGTGACTGTCCAAGGCTTAAGAAGGAGAAGCCCAAAAAGAATTTCTTCAAGGAGAAGAAGAAAAGCCTCATGGCAACATGGGATGATTCAGACACTTCTGATGCTGACTTAGAGTCAGATGATGAAAGAGCCAACATAACTCTTATGGAAAATGTGTCAGAAAACAGTGAAGCTTCTGGTTCAAACTCAGAATCAGACACAGAAGAGGTATTCCCTGATTTCACTGTTAATTTTACTAAGGCTGAACTTGCAGAAAGTCTGAATGAAATTCTGGAAAGGTATTAGCAATCAAAGTCAAATTCAAGAACCTGAAAAGGGATATTGTATCTGAATCTGAAAAGACTGAGAGTCTTAGATTAGAGAATTCTGAGTTAAAAGAAAAGGTTTCAAAATTAGAAAACGATTTACAAAACTCTCAGAAAGAAATTATCTCAAAGACTCCCAGTAATGCTGATAAGATCATCAAACAGTATGATCACAACTTTCAGAAGTTTCTGGCTAAAAACATAGATAAAAGCAAGATGGCTTCAATTATCTATGGAGTTAGCAGGAATGGCAGAAAAGGAATAGGATACCCAGGTAAGGTATCTACACCTAAGAAAGTCACGGACCTTGTCATAAAATGCACACCACTAAAATCACACTTCACATATGGGCACACACATGACCTAAAATACACTAGTAATGATTACTCTGTCAAACTAAAATTTAACCAGAATTTTGGTAAAACTAACAAACCAGGATCCAAAAAGATATGGGTACCTAAAGACAACATTATATATGTAGCAGATATCTTTAGTAGCAAGGCTAAAATACCAATCATGGTACCTGGACTCTGGATGCTCTCGAAACATGATGGGAAAAAAACATATGTTCCAAAGCCTGGAACTTAAACCTGGAGGCTACGTGGGCTTTAGAGGCAACCAAAGAGGGAAGATCATTGGCTATGGAATAGTAGGTAATGGTAATATTCCTTCTATAAATAATGTGCTCTTAGTTAATGGATTAATGCATAACCTGTTATCCATAAGTCAATTAAGTGATAACGGTTATGATATAATCTTTAATCAAAATTCATGCAAAGCTGTTAGTAAGAAAGATGAAACTATCCTTTTTAATGGAAAGAGGAAAAATAACATTTATAAGATAAAACTTTCTGAACTAAAGAGTCAGAATGTAAAATGTCTTCTCTCTGTTAACAACTAGCAATGGTTCTGGCACAAAAGATTGGGGCATGTTAGTATGAGAAGGTTATCTTAGATTAACAAACTCAATATGGTTAGAGGACTTCCTAATCTGAAGTTCAGCTCAGATGCTCTTTGTGAAGCATGTCAGAAAGGAAAATTTGAAAAACCTGCTTTTAAATCTAAAAATGTTATTTCCACCTCTAGGCCATTAGAACTTCTACACATAGACTTATTTGGACCAGTAAAAACTGCGTCTGTTAGTGGCAAGAATTATGGGTTAGTGATCGTAGATGACTATAGCAGATGGACATGGGTAAAGTTCTTAAGACACAAGGATGAGTCACATTCTATGTCCGTTGCATTCTGTAACCAAGTTCAAAATGAAAAGGATCTTAGAATTGTCAAAGTCAGAAGTGATCACGGTGGAGAATTTGAAAATAAAAAATTTGAAACATTTTTTAATGAAAAAGGCATCTTGCATGACTACTCTTGTCCTAGAACTCCCCAACAAAATGGAGTTGTAGAACGAAAGAACAGAACACTGCAAGAAATAACCAGAACCATGATCAATGAGACTAACATTGCTAAGATCTTCTGGGCAGAAGCAATTAACACAGCGTGTTACATTCAGAATAGAATCTCTATAAGACCTATTCTGGAGAAGACTCCATATGAATTATGGAAGAACAGAAAGCCCAACATTTCTTATTTCCATCCTTTTGGATACACCTATTTTATTCTGAATACTAAAGATCATATGAACAAGTTTGACTATAAAGCACAAAAGTGTATTACATTAGGATACTCTGAATTCTCAAGAGGGTACAGAGTATACAATACAGAAACACAGTTGTTGAACAGTCAATCAGTGTTAGATTTGATGATAAGCTTGACCCTCAAAAGTCAAAGCAGAATGAATTCTTTGTAGATAATGAAGTTGAATTCACAGGTACTAAAGACAACTCATCATAAGTTCTCAACATAGACGCTCCAACAACTTCAGAAAGAAATGTTACAAGTGATCTAGTACCTTCTGTTGATCAACTCCAGAAAAGGTTATCTAGAAGCAGCATAGCTCACCCAGAAGATAAGATCCTGGGAAAGAAGGATGATCCAATCAGAACAAGATCAACATTCAGAAACTCTGAAGAATCCCTCATGGGACTGGTCTCTCTGATTGAACCAACAACAATTGATGAAGCTCTTCTGGACAATGACTGGATTCTGGCAATACAGGAGGAACTAAATCAATTCACCAGAAATGAAGTATGGGATCTGGTTCCCAAACCAAAAGGATTCAACGTCATTGGAACAAAGTGGGTGTTCAGAGACAAACTGAATGAGCAAGGAGAAGTCATCAGAAACAAGGCACGACTGGTGGCACAAGGTTATAGTCAGCAAGAGGGATAGACTATATAGAAACCTTTGCTCCAGTCTCCAGGTTAGAATCTATCAGACTCTTAATCTCATTTGCTATAAACAATGGCATCACTCTGTATCAGATGGATGTCAAAAGTGTATTCCTAAATGGCTACATAGATGAAGAGGTATTGTTAGAACATAGTTTGATTCTACAACCCTCAATTAGAGTTTTGATGATAACAAAATACAAGATTAAATGAATTATGAGATTTATATAAGACATATATGGTACTCAAAATTATTTTGTGTATTTACAGAAACTCTGATGGAATCAGCATCAGAATATCAGTATCAACATCAACATCAGAAGATATGTCAGCATCAGAAGATCAAAGAACATGTGCTATACGCTGAAAGTCTGATGAACAGAATCTGCGCAAAACATACTCTGACTCTGATCAAGATCCTAACCATGTCATCAACACTCAGAAGCGCCAGAATAAGCTAAAGCCAAGAACACTCTGATTTTCATTAAGCAGAACATTCTGAAGTGTCAACGTTACTGCATTCAAGGCAGATTAATTACCAACGGCTTTATTCCAAGACAAAGATCTTCTCAAAAAGGAAAGAACGTTATGAGCATTGAAATGGAATTATGGACAACAACGTATCTATTCCTAGGCTATTTAAACAAATCAGTGAGAAAAGAAATGGCTAATACTCTACACGCATATACACGCCTAAGCTAATCATCCTCAAGCACGCTCTCACTTTTGCTAAAGCTTTCAACCATGCTTACTCTATAGCTCTAGCAATCTAGTTTCATATAAGCTTCATATTGTGTATTATCACAGTTGTGATATATAGTTTTTCTAAAAAACATCAAACACACATTTGTTAATTTATCTGTAAGATAAATTCCTTGAGATAAACCGGTCTGTGGTTAGACTCAAGAAGGCTTTAACAATTGTTAAAGCAGTTGTATATTCAGTTGAATATAGTGGATTAAGACCTCGTTGGAGAGAGGCAAAATCACCTTGGCGGGTGGACTGGAGTAGTTTGAGATCAAACGAACCAGGATAAAAATAACGTGTTATCTGCATTTGATTTCAAGTTTTACAATTCAACCCCCCTTCTTGTGTTTTTCACATCTTCAATTGGTATTAGAGCGTCTGGTTCTGTGATTATAACACTTAACCGTGTCAGTATAAGATCCAGCATTAGAAAAACACAATGGCAGGCCCACATCAAAACATCCGCAATGATAACAATGAAGAAAGAGACAGATTCAGTGGAAAACCTCCAGTCTTTGATGGAGAGAACTTTGATTACTGGAAAGACAGAATTGAAAGCTTCTTTCTGGCCCACGATGCTGATCTGTGGGATATGGTGACTGATGGATACACGCACCCAGTGAATGCAAGTGGTCAGAAGATTGACAGGAAAGCAATGTCTGATCAACAAAAGCGTGATTTCAGAAATCATCACAAAGCCAGAACAATTCTTCTCCGCACTATCTCTTACTCTGAATATGAAAAGATATCAAACAGAGACACTGCAAAGAATATGTTTGACTCTCTGAGAATGACACATGAAGGCAACATTCAAGTTAAAGAAACTAAAGCTCTTGCGCTCATTCAGAAGTATGAGGCATTCAAGATGGAATAAAGTGAATCAATTGAAACAATGTTCTCAAGATTTCAAATTCTGGTTGCTGGTCTCAAAGTTCTGGACAAAGGGTATTCTACTGCTGATCATGTTAAGAAGATCATCATAAGCTTGCCAAAACAGTGGAGGCCAATGGTCACAGCGCTGAAGCTAGCTAAGGATCTCAACAAAGTCTCTCTGGAGGAACTTGTCGGCTCCCTCAGAAGTCACGAGATAGAGCTAGAAGCAGATGAACCTCAAAAGCAAGGTAAGCCATTAGCTTTAAAATCTAACAGAAAATCTGACTCCAAAGTTTTGCAGGCTGTAGAAGAAACCTCTGATGGGTCATCATCAGAAGAAGATGAACTGTCTCTCCTCTCCAAAAGGGTGAACCAACTGTGGAAGCAGAGGCAAAGGAAGTTTAGGAATCCCAGAAGATCTGAGAATCAGAACGAATCTTCCTCCAGATACAGAAGGTCAGAATCCTCCTCTGGACATAGAAGATCTGAAGGCTCTTCAGGAAGCAGAAAGCCAAACAACAAAGACATCATCTGCTATGAATGTAATGAGCAAGGGCACTACAAAAGTGACTGCCCAAAGCTTCATAAGGAAAAGCCCAGAAGAAAGTTTGGCAAGGAAAAGAAGAAAAGTCTCATGGCCACATGGGATGATTCTGATACATCTGAAGCTGACTCAGAATCAGATGATGAAAGAGCAAACATAGCTCTCATGGCAAACATAACAGAAGATAGTGAAGCTTCTGAATCAGACTCTGAATCAGACACAGAAGAGGTATTTCCCGACTTTGCTATTAACTTTACTAAGGTTGAACTAGCTGAAAGCCTCAATGAAATTCTGGAAAGATATCAGCAGATCAGAGTCAAATTCAGAAACCTAAAAAGGAATCTTGCTTCTGACTCTGATAAAACTGAGAGTCTCAAATTGGAGAATTCTGAGTTGAAAAATAAAATTTCAAAATTAGAAAATCTATTACAAAACTCTCAGAAGGAAACAATCCCTGAAACTCCCAGCAGTGTTAATGAGATCATCAAGGAGTATGATCACAGCTTTCAGAAGTTTCTAGCTAAAAATATAGATAGAAGCAAGATGGCTTCAATGATCTATGGAGTTAGCAGAAATGGCAGAAAAGGAATAGGATACCAAGGTAAGGTACCTACACCAAAGAATGCCATGGATTTAGTGATAAAACGCACTTCACTTGATTCTCACTTTGTATATGGCCACACACATGACATCAAATATACTAGTAGTAATTATTCTGTCAAACCAAAATTCAACCAGAGTTTTGGTAAAACTAACAAATCAGGACCCAGGAAAATATGGGTACCTAAGGATAAAATAATACATGTTGCAGATATCTTTAGCAGCAAAGCAGAAACACCAGTCATGGTACCTAGACTCTGGCTGCTCACGACATATGACGGGAAGAAGACATATGTTCCAAAGCCTGGAACTTAAGCCTGGAGGCCACGTAGGCTTTGGAGGCAATCAAAGGGGAAAGATCATTGGCTCTGGAACAGTAGGTAACGGAAATCTTCCCTCTATAAGTAATGTTTTATTAGTAGATGGATTAATGCATAACCTGTTATCCATAAGTCAATTAAGTGATAACGGTTATGATATAATCTTTAATCAAAATTCATGCAAAGCTGTTAGTCAGAAAGATGGGACTATCCTATTTAATGGAAAGAGGAGAAACAACATTTACAAAATCAAACTTTCTGAACTGAAAAGTCAGAATGTAAAGTGTCTTCTGTCTGTTAACAACGAGCAATGGATCTGGCACAAAAGATTGGGGCATGTTAGTATGAGAAGAATATCTCATATTAACAAACTCAATCTGGTCAGAGGACTTCCTAACCTGAAGTTCAATTCAGATGCTCTGTGTGAAGCATGTCAGAAAGGCAAGCTTGCAAAACCATCTTTCAAATCTAAAAACGTTGTTTCCACCTCTAAGCCATTAGAACTTCTGCACATTGACTTATTTGGACCAGTTAAAACTGCTTCAGTCAGTGGCAAGAAGTATGGGTTAGTAATCGTAGATGACTATAGCAGATGGACATGGGTAAAGTTCTTAAGACACAAGGACGAGTCACACTCTGTGTTTGTCACCTTCTGCAACCAAGTTCAGAATGAAAAGGATCTTAGAATCGTCAAAGTCAGAAGTGATTATGGTGGAGAGTTTGAAAACAAAGATTTTGAATCATTTTTTAATGACAAAGGCATTCTGCATGATTCCTCTTGTCCTAGAACTCCCCAGCAAAATGGAGTTGTAGAACGAAAGAACAGAACATTGCAAGAAATGGCCAGAACCATGATCAACGAGACTAACGTTGCTAAGATCTTCTGGGCAGAGGCAATAAACACATCGTGCTACATTCAGAATAGAATCTCCATAAGACCTATTCTGGAAAAGACTCCATATGAATTGTGGAAGAACAGAAAGCCCAACATTTCATATTTTCATCCATTTGGATCTACTTGCTTTATTTTGAATACTAAAAATTATTTGAACAACTTTGACTCTAAAGCACAGAAGTGTATTATGTTAGGATACTCTGAACGCTCAAGAGGGTACAAAGTATACAATACAGAAACACAGATTGTGGAAGAATCAATCAGTGTTCGTTTTGATGATAAGCTTGACTCTCAAAAGTCAAAGCAGAATGAATTACTTGCAGGTATGGAAGTTGAATTCACAGGTACTGAAGACAAGTCATCAGAAGCTCTTAACAGAGACACTCCCTCAACATCAGAAAGAGGCATTTCAAGCAATCCATCATCTTCTGTTGATCAACCTCAGAAAAGACCATCCAGAAGCAGCATGGATCACCCAGAAGAAACAATCTTAGGAAGAAAGGAAGATCCAATCAGAACAAGAGCCAGCTTCAGAAACTCTTAAGAATCCCTCATGGGACTTGTTTCTCTGATTGAACCATCTTCAATTGATGAAGCACTTCTGGACAATGACTGGATTCTAGCAATGCAAGAGGAGCTGAATCAATTCACAAGAAATGACGTATGGGATCTAGTTCCTAAACCAAAAGGATTCAACGTCATTGGAACAAAATAAGTGTTCAGAAACAAACTGAATGAACAAGATGAAGTCATCAGAAACAAAGCACGATTGGTAGCACAAGGTTATAGTCAGCAAGAGGGCATAGACTATACAGAAACCTTTGCTCCAGTCGCCAGGTTAGAATCTATCATACTTTTAATTTCTTTTGCTATTAATAAAGGCATCACTCTGTATCAGATGGATGTTAAGAGTGCATTCTTAAATGGCTATATAGAAGAAGAGGTATATGTGCACCAACCCCCTGGTTTTGAAAGTTCAAAAAATCCAGAATATGTTTTCAAACTAAAGAAGTCACTGTATGGTCTGAAACAAGCTCCCAGAGCTTGGTATGAAAGACTGAGTAACTTCCTGTTAGAAAAGGAATTCACCAGAGGGAAGGTGGACACAACCTTATTCTGTAAGACAGTTAAGAATGACATCTTGGTATGTCAGATTTATGTTGATGATATCATTTTTGGATCTACTAAACCCTCTCTGGGAAGAAAGTTTGCTAAGTGTATGCAGGCAGAATTTGAGATGAGCCTAATGGGGGAACTGAAATTCTTTCTGGGCATTCAGATCAATCAAACCCCAGAAGGAACTTACATTCATCAGAGCAAATATGTCAGAGAACTTCTGAAGAAATTTGATCTCTCAGAATGTAAGCCATCAAAGATTCCAATGCATCCCACGTGCATTCTGGAAAAAGAAGAGGTAAGCAAAAAGGTAGAATAGAAGGTCTACAGAGGTATGATTGGTTCTCTTCTTTATCTGACAGCTTCAAGGCCTGATATTTTATTCAGTGTATGCATTTGTGCAAGATTCCAATCAGATCCTAGAGAATCTCACTTAACAGCTGTTAAGCGAATTTTCAAGTATCTGAAAGGTACTACTAATCTGGGTCTGTTTTATAGAAAATCTAGTGATTACAGCTTAGTAGGATACTGTGATGCTGACTTTGCTAGAGACAGAGTAGAACGTAAAAGCACTTCTGGAAGCTACCAGTTTTTGGGAGAAAATCTGATCTCATGGTCCAGAAAAAGACAATCCACAATTGCTCTATCAACAGCAGAAGCTGAATACATAGCAGTAGCTGGATGCAGCACACAAATGCTCTGGATGAAAAATCAACTTGAGGACTTCCAGATTTTTGAGAGTAACATTCCTATCCTCTGTGACAACACTTCTGCTATTTGCTTAAGTAAAAATCCAATTTTGCATTCTAGGGCTAAGCATATAGAAATAAAACATCATTTTATTAGGGACTATATTCAGAAAGGAATCTTAAACTTAAAATTTATTGACACAAACCATCAATGGGCTGATATTTTCACAAAACCACTTTCTGAAGATAGGTTCAACTTCATTCTGAAACATCTCAGCATGAAGCTCTGTCCAGAATAAAACTGTTTTAATTTTATATATTAACCTTCAGAATTGTGTTTATTTCTCTGTGAACTTCTGATCAATCCTCTTTCAGAATTTTAGAAATGCAGATTGTATCAGAATCTATCCATGAAGATCTGAGCGCTTCAGTTCAAGGATATAAGTCTTGTTCACTCAAGCAAACAAGTGTCATCCAGTCATCAGCTGTTTTCTGAGGCTGAACACGCGTTCACGTTTTTGAAAAGGCAAAGCGCTGATTGGATGCATTGAGACACATGTCATGGGTAACCGTTTAAGTATCTTTCTGAATCCCTCAAAATCAGCTATCATTAAATGCTAATAATCATGATTTATTTCTCTCTCTTAAACATTTATGTTTTCAAAAACTTTTTAGAAATCTATTTAAACACTTCACACCATTCACACTTTTTACCCTTACCTTCGTTTTCTATCAATATATCTGATTTCTGTGTTCTTCCTTCTCAAGAAAACCCTTTCAATTTCTTTTCATAAAAACAACCTCGTGTGAACATGACTTCTTCCAGCAATCCTTCTTCAGGTTCCCAGAAAGATGCATCATCTGAACAATATGAAGTTCCTCTCAGAACGCTTCTCACTCCAGTCAAGAACCTTGAATTTCTGTCAGAGATAATAGTGGATTTCAACAGTCTCAAGGAAAATGGTTTCTATTTATCAGAAGAGATTCAAGCTCAAGGATGGGAAAAGTACTTTGACAGGCTGGTGGGTCCAACTTTTCCTATTCTGGTAAAGGAATTTTGGATTCACGCTTCTTCTTCAAACCATCAGGTCACTTCTTACATCATGGGAAAGAAGATTGTGATTACTGAAGACCTGATTGCAAGACTGATAGGCTACAATGGTGGTGGTATTCGCTGTATTGATATGGCAGAAAGGTGTGCAGATGTTGCTGTTATAGCAAGGGAAATTTTCACGCTGGGGCTTCCCTCCAGCAAGATAAGGGACTTGAAAGACAAGCACATAATTTGGGCAAAAATCATTCTGGGCTGTTTCAACCACAGGAAGCCTACCAACTCTCTTGATTACATAAACATAGATCAACAGTTTCTGATCTATTTTATCTCTCAGAAGGTCAAGATTAATCTAGCTCATCTTCTGTTCAACCATCTCAGAACAAGTGTCAAGGAAACAAGAGAAGATGAACGTACTAAAAGGGATTGGATACCCTTGGGAAGACTGATATCAGATATTCTGACAGAGAATACGTTGATTGAACATTTGACAGAGGCACAAGAAATCAGCACCCTGGAACCTTCTATTGGCAAGCAGCTGAATGCCAAAAATCTGAAGAAAATGAAGCTGATAGAGAACATTAAGAAGGAGCCCAGCGTCACTCCTTTTGCTGAAATCTCCAGCAGAAGAGTCCCTCTGGATGACTTCCCTATGTTCTTAGAAATTGACTCTAAGCCTCAAATCATTCTGAGATATTTGGATGCTTGTAAAGCTGATGGTACAACACCTAATCTAAATATTCAAGATCTTCAGCAGAAGGCACCAGAGGTTGTTCTGAAGAAGACAAAGAAGAGAAAAGCTGCTACAGAAGGATCATCTGAACAGACTCCAAAGAAAAGAGGTAATCCTGTTTCTGTAACTGTTTTAGATTCAACTGCTGTTTCCACATCTATTCCTACTCCAACTCCTTCTGAAATCCCAACACCCCAAACCTTTGATGATTTTGACGTTGACTTTGACCCTTCTGAGTCATTAACCCTCAGAAGATCCCGCTCCAAACCACAAAATCCAAATACCGCAACCATACCCGAACCAGAACTTGCACAAGTTCTTTCTGATATTGACCAACACTCCTCCGCTCCCGAAACAGAAAATCCAAATCTAAACATAGAAATTCCCATCTCGCCACAACCTGACATCCCACTCTCACCAATACCAAAAACTCCACTCTCTCCAATACCAGAACCAGAAATCCCACAACCTTCCTCTCCTCAACCAGAAATTAATCCAACCTCTCCTCAACATGAACAATCTCCACAACCTGAGGCTCAAACCTCTGAATCTCCTGAACCACAACCTTTGGCCATTCAATTGCCCTGTGGTACCACTGTTAATATTTCTCAACTTCCCTCTTCACCAGAAATAACTCCACCAAATACCCCATCAAGTCCAATCGTAATTTCTGACTCTCCCACTCCCCCACCTATGAAAAATTCAGATGACCACAACAAGACTGTCATTGACTTAACAGTCCTTGAATGCCTTGCTGCAATAAACAACAAAACTACCATCCTAAACCTAAACAACCAGATGTTGGTCCCAGCATTTTGAACTTTGAAACAGATATACAAAAGTGGATATCTTCTTTGAAACAAGCAAGTCTGGAATTGGTTGATCCTGCTGTATCAGACCTCCTCTGGACTCAATTCAGAAGATGGGTATGCGCTGAAACCTTTAAGTTGCCAGACCAGAGCTATGGACAGGCTCAACAGAACTTCAGCAATCTGCTGAAGGAAATGGAAGGTCCAGTTCTGAGCAAGCTGCTGAAGGAAGAAGTTCTCCATCTGGAAATTGAGCCCTGGTCTGAAAAGCGTCCAGCATCTAAAGTTCAACCTGCAGAAGAACAGATAATTCAAGCTGAAGACTTGGGTCAAGCAGAAGAAACAACAGAAAGCTCTGAGAAGCAGCCTGTATCTGAAGATCCTCAAGCTTCCTCTCTTGACAGGCAGACTCTGGAGGATTTAAAGAGATCTGATATGCTGATGAATGAAAGGATGGACAAGCAGGATATCAAGATTGATTCTATAGCAAACATGGTATCTCAGCAACAGGAAACTAGCAATCAAATCAAGAGCATGTTGGAAGCTCTGTTCACACGACTTCCTCCTTCTTCTTAGAATTTTCCTGTGTTTTCCTTGTTTTCTTTACATGTTTGTCTGTAATATTTCTAACTGTTCTAAACTATCATTGCTTCTGTTTTCTTATATAAACGTTCTTTTTGCTCTGATCATTTTAACTCTGATTATTTATGCTTTTTGATGACTGACAAAAAAGGGGAGAAAGAATGATATTTTTCAATAACGGATTACTGAGACAAAAGTCTCAAACATTCTAACATTCTTATATATTTGAATTTCTTTGTTCTAAAAAGATTACAGGTACAAGAATCTGATGAACTCTGATAAACTAAAACTCTGATGCTCAAAGAAAGTTCAATAAAGTTCTGATGCTCAAGGTCTCAAGGAATCAAAGGGAAGTAATCAACTCAGGGGGAGTTTTTCTCTTCATTACTCTGATACTTTTTATTCCTTATCTTCCTATCTCTGATACCTTTTTACTCGTTATTTGATTATCTCTGATACCGTTTCCTCTTTATCCTTAAACTCTGATACCTTTCATCATTTTCTTTTAAATTGAAAAAATCTGGTTTTTGTCATCATCAAAAAGGGGGAGATTGTTAGAACATAGTTTGATTCTACAATCCTCAGTTAGAGTTTTGATGATAACAAAATACAAGATTAAATGAATAATGAGATTTATATAAGACATATATGCTACTCAAAATTATGTTGTGTATTTACAGAAACTCTGATGGAATCAGCATCAGAATATCAATATCAACATCAGCATCAGAAGATATGTCAGCATCAGAAGATCAAAGAACATGTGCTATACGCTGAAAGTCTGATGAACAGAATCTGCGCAAAACATACTCTGACTCTGATCAAGATCCTAACCATGTCATCAGCACTCAGAAGCGCCGGAATAAGCTAAAGCCAAGAACACTCTGATTTTCATTAAGCAGAACATTCTGAAGTGTCAATGTTACTGCATTCAAGGCAGATTAATTACCAACGACTTTATTCCAAGACAAAGATATTCTCAAAAAGGAAAGAACGTTATGAGCATTGAAATGGAATTATGGATAGCAACGTATCTATTCCTAGGCTATTTAAACAAATCAGTGAGAAAAGAAATGGCTAATACTCTACATGCATATACACGCCTAAGCTAATCATCCTCAAGCATGCTCTCACTTTTGCTAAAGCTTTCAACCATGCTTACTCTATAGCTCTAGCAATCTAGTTTCATATAAGCTTCATATTGTGTATTATCACAGTTGTGATATATAGTTTTTCTAGAAAACATCAAACACACATTTGTTCATTTATCTGTAAGAGAAATTCCTTGAGATAAACCGGTCTGTGGTTAGACTCAAGAAGGCTTTAACAGTTGTTAAAGCAGTTGTGTATTCAGTTGAATATAGTGGATTAAGACCTCATTGTAGAGAGGCGAAATCACCTTGACGGGTGGACTGGAGTAGTTTGAGATCAAACGAACCAGGATAAAAATAACGTGTTGTCTGCATTTGATTTCAAGTTTTACAATTCAACCCCCCTTCTTGTGTTTTTCACATCTTCAGGTATATGTGCACCAACCCCCTGGGTTTGAAAATTCCAAACACCCAGAATATGTTTTCAAACTAAAGAAGTCACTCTATGGTCTAAAATAAGCTCCCAGAGCTTGGTATGAAAGACTAAGTAACTTCCTGTTAGAAAAGGAATTCACCAGAGGGAAAGTGGACACAACCTTGTTCTGTAAGAAATTTAAGAATGACATTTTAGTTTGTCAGATTTATGTAGATGATATCATTTTTGGATCCACTAAACCTTCTATGGGAAGAGAATTTGTTAAGTGCATGCAAGCAGAGTTTGAAATGAGCTTAATGGGGGAACTCAAATTCTTTCTGGGCATTCATATAAACCAAACTATAGAAGGAACTTACATTCATCAGAGCAAATATGCCAGAGAATTTCTGAAGAAATTTGACCTCTCAGAATGTAAGCCCTCAAAGACTCCAATGCATCCCACGTGCATTCTAGAAAAGGAAGAAG
This sequence comes from Vicia faba, assembly GCA_948472305.1. Classification (NCBI taxonomy): domain Eukaryota; kingdom Viridiplantae; phylum Streptophyta; class Magnoliopsida; order Fabales; family Fabaceae; genus Vicia; species Vicia faba. Next base: position 471,087,744 of record OX451735.1, read on the forward strand.
TAAGCAAAAAGGTAGAGCAGAAAATTTACAGAGGTATGATTGGCTCTCTCCTTTATCTGACAGTTTCAAGGCCTGATATTTTATTTAGTGTTTGCTTATGTGCTAGATTCCAATCAGATCCTAGAGAATCTCACTTAACAACAGTTAAGCGAATTTTCAAGTATCTGAAAGGTACTACTAATCTGGGTTTTTTATATAGAAAATCCACTGAATACAGCTTAGTAGGATACTGTGATGCTGACTTTGGTGGAGACAGAGTAGAGCGTAAAAGCACTTCTGGAAGCTTCCAGTTTCTGGGAGACAATCTGATCTCATGGACCAGCAAGAGACAGTTCACAATAGCATTCTCAACAGCAGAAGCTGAATACACAACAGCTGCTGGATGTAGCACTCAAATGCTCTGGATGAAAAGTCAACTTGAAGACTTCAACATATTTGAGAAAGTTAGAAGTACAGTTGCCTCAGAATCTATCTATGAAGATATGAACGTTTCATTTCAAGGATAGAGGCGTGCAGTTCACATCATCAAACATTTGTCATCCTCTCACAAGCTACCTTCTGAGGCTGGACACGCGTTCAAATTCTGAAGGGTCCAAGGCTCTGATTGGATGCATTGAGACACTTGTCAGTGGTAACTGTTCAATATCTATCTAAATCCCCTAATTTCAGGTTTCATTAATGCATATAATCATTACTTATTTTCTTTCTTACTGATTACGCTTTCTAAAAACCTATATAAACTCAATTTACTATTTCATTCATTCACGTTTTACCCTCATCTATATTCTCTCTTGTTCTAGTCTTTTTCAAAAACCCTTTACATTATTTTTCTTTAAAGAATCCGTGTGAACAATGGCATCATCATCAAGTCTCGAGAATCTCAGTGCTCCTGAATCTTCATCAATGGAACAGTTTCTGATTTACTTCATTGCAAAGAAGACCAAGATAAACCTTCCACACTTGCTCTTCAACCATCTCAGAACAAGTGTGAAAGAGACAAGAGAAGAAGAAAGAACTAAGAGGGATTGGATTCCTCTTGGAAGATTGATTTCAGATATTCTAACAGAAAATAGGCTGATAAAACATCTGACAGAGGCTCAAGAAATCAGTACTCTGGAAGCAACCGCTGGGAAACCCTTGAATGCCAAGAATATGAAGAAAATTAAGATTATTGAGAACATTAAGAAGGAACCAACAACTGCTTATCATGAGGTCATCACTTCTAGGAGAATCCCTCTGAAGGATTTTCCACTATTTTTTGAGATATATGCCTCTCCAGAAATCATAGTCAGTTACCTTGAGGCTTGCAAAGCTGATGGGACTATTCCAGAAATCAACATCCAAGATCTGCACAAGCCAGCTCCAGAGGTTATGTTAAAGAAATCCAAAAAGAGGAAGGCAACAGGAGAAGGATCCTCATAGAGGATACCTAAAGCTGTGAAAAAGAAAGGTAATCCATCTTCTATTTCTGTTGTAGAGTCAATATCTATTCCAACATCTGAAACCATTCCCCCTCAACCAATAGCAAATCCTTCACCCCAAACATTTGAGGATTTTGACATAGAGTTTGACCCATCTGTAACTCTTGGAAACTTCTTGAATGAACCTCACTCCCCTAATCCAAATCCAAATCTAGAACATCATCAACCAGAACTTGCTAAAGTTCTATCTGATATTGAACTGTTTGATCAAGACTTTTCCTCACCACTCCCAGAAAATTCAAACACTCAACCTCAACAACCAGAAAATCCACAACCACACTCTCCTCAACCAGAAAATCCACAACCACACTCTCCTCAACCAGAAAATTCACAACCACACTCTCCTCAACTAGAACATCTGAACCTCAACTCACCTCAACTAGAGAATGGAAACTCTCTCACTCCTCCTTCTGAAAACCCATCTTCTGAAATTACTGAACCAGAAATTCAACACTCTACCGCAAACCAATCTGAAGACCCCCCCTTTAGATTCTGATACAACTATACCAATCCCTGGAATAACAAAACCTCTTACGGTTCTCTTACCTCTCACTATTCATGATATTCTAGAAATCCCTTCACCATATGAATCTACACCACCAAACACCCCTAACTCACCAATCCTGATTTCTGACTCTTCCACTCCATCACCCATCAACCGTCCAACTAAAAACCCCAGACTTGTCATTGATCCACAAGTGATGGACCAACTAGCTTCCACCTCAAACAAAATTGCCACTCCCAAACCTAAACTAACCTTAACTAAATCAGATGTTGGTAAGAATCTATTGATTTTTTTGAAACAGAAATGCAGGAATGAATTACTTCTTTGAAGCAAGCAAGTCAAGAGATTTCTAATTCTGCTGCTTCTGATTCTCTATGGGAAAGATTCAGAAAATGGATCAACTCTGAAACCCAGAAGCTGAAGGAATTGGGCTATGAAAGGGCTCAGCAGAACTTCAATGATCAGCTGAAAGCCTCCCAAGATCAAGTTCTGAACCAATGGTACAAGAAAGAAATTCTTCCACTGGATAATGCTCTCTGGAAAGAGCACCATCCTTCAGAAGTCACTGAACCAGATTCTGATAGTCACCCTCTGACTACTGCTCCAGAAAACATGGTTGCAACAAAAGAAGTAGTTCAATCAAAAGAGGATACAAAATGTTCTAAACAACATGCAACCCCTGTAGATACACCAGCTTCGTCACTAGTCATGCAAACTCTGGAAGAGTTGAAGAAGGAGAATGCCTTAATCCATGCCAGACTGGATAAGCAAGAGGATACAAACTAAGAGATCAAGGGTATTTTGGATAAACAAGAAGATACAACAAAAGAAATAAAATACATTATGGGAAAGCAAGAAGAGTCAAGGACTCATATCGAGAGCTTGTTGGAAGCGTTGTTCACGCGCCTTCCCCCTCCTTCTTATATTTTCTTTAAACTGTTTATCTGTATTATTTATCTTATCCTCCTAGTTTCTGAAAATTGTCATTACATTCTGTTTTCAATATAATTAATCCTTTTTGACTCTGATTATATTGCTTTTTGATACCTGACAAAAAGGGGGGGAAAGTAAGATATTTTCAATGACAAAATACCGAGACAAAGTCTCAAACATTCTGAATATTTTAACATCTATATTTTCTGAAAAGCTTGAACAGGAACACATTCTGACACGGACAAAAGGAGGTGCATCAAAAGCTCTGACGAGAAGGAACTTCGGGGAAGTAATCAACTCAGGGGGAGTCTCTCTTAAGCTTTTTGTTCTATATTTTTCATTGAAAATCCTAGTTATTGTCATCATCAAAAAGGGGGAGATTGTTAGAACATAGTTTGATTCTACAACCCTTAATTAGAGTTTTGATGATAACAAACACAAAGAACAAATATGCACTCTAAATTTGTGTTATTTTGTATGCAGAAGTTCTGACCAAAACAACATCAGAAGTTAAGCTATAGAAGCTTTCAAGCTGAGGTAATCAGAATCTGCACTGAAGAATGATGATCAGAACCTGCGCTAAAGTGAAGAATACTCTGATTATAAACAAAAGTTTCATATACCATCAGATCCTCACATCTCTGAGTCATCAATGTTCTGAAGCAATTGCAGCATGCACGATTCTAAGATTCTGATGCATTACTATTCAATTAAGACAACATCACATGCAACGACTTCATTCAGACAAGAATCTTGTCAATATGGAAACAACATTGAATGTCCATTATCACGCTTTATGTTGGACAATATTTCCATGCCTATATAAACAAGCTAAGAGGACAAATCGTTTACGATTTTCCATACAACTACAACATATCTCTAAAATGCTGCAAGCCTACATATTCATATCTACGCTCAAAATTGTGTAAAATATCACAGTTGTGATACTATTTTTGTAAGGAAAAACAACTATACACAAAATATTCTTTTATCTTGATTAAGCTAGTTTTCCTTGAGATTAACCGGGTTGTGGTTGTACTCAAGAAGACTTTGGCAGTTGTCAAAGTAGTGTTGTAATTAGTTTTTGATTAGTGAATTAAGTCCTCGTTGGAGAGAGGCAAAATCACCTTGACGGGTGGACTGGAGTAGTTTGAGATCAAACGAACCAGGATAAAAATATCGTGTCTACTGCGCTTTTGATTTTAAGTTTTCAATTCAACCCCCTCTTCTTGTGTTTTTCACTTCTTTAGGTGAAACATTCAACAAATTTTTACCATGTTTGTAATGGTTTTTGTGAAGCGTTATAATTTCACTCCTTCTATGGCTCCATTTTCTGCTAGGTAGATTGGACATGAGTGGTTCACAAGAAAATTCCCTACTCCTTCAAAAAGTCAAGCAAAAGAGTTGATTGTTATCTTGGAATCATTCCTTATTCCTAGAATGGTACCACTTAGACTGCAACCATAAAAGAACCACATTGCCTTGTTAAGCTATCAGCCTAACCTTGTCGCTCGACAGTTAGGTCTAATCCATATTTTACCCAAACCTCTATTTGAAAAGAAGAATTACCTCCTCCTTAAAACATGATTCATTCATAAGAGAAAAGTAACGAACTCCTATCTAAATATTCAGGTCAAACCAAACTCAATCCCGTAGCATTCAAACCCTACTTCCTGTGCACTCAAGAATTTGACTCCTGGTGGCATGATTACTATTCTAAGGAATTCTTAAATGTTTATGCATTTACTCAACATCTCATCAAAGCTTTTGCTTTTGTGCAATAAAAGGTCAAGAAAGGTACTTCGACTCATATCAAGGAAATCCAAACATTCCAAAAATACTTTGAAACTTCTTACAGGCCCGATGATATTGGTCAAACCATCCGTGAGGCTGCAGTGACTTTGAAAGAGAAATTTATCAAAAAATGGAAACGTTAAAACTGCCTTTGTACGTTAAACCTGAACAACATTACGAAACAAATTTTAACTTGTATCCTCCAAGATTTCCTCGACTACCTAGTGCTGAGTTTGGTGTGGCCCTAAGCCCTCCATTTCCAGATTGGTTCGTCTATGGGGATTTTGTAAATAATCTTCATGAAGAATCGAAAAAACACGCTGAGCGGGTGGTTCTGACTAAACATAGCTTAGACAGTTTCAAAGGGCACCTTCATATTTGTCTAGAACATGTTCACGTGCTTTCTCCGATACTTGAAGGTGTGGAATGGGAGGTTCTTCGACTAACCTCTTTACTTTTAAATCTTTATATTTGTAATTCGTATGATAACTATCTTTTTTTCTTTTTTCTTGCAGCTATAAAGATTCCTAGGAAAACATCCTCTACAAAAAGCTCTGTCGAGGCCATGACCGAAGGTACCAAGATGCTAGCCACAACTAAGGTATGAATTTCCTATTATACTTTGTGTTTTTTTAGTAGTTATGTTGTTTTCTCATTTTTCGACATACTTTTTTTCAAACCACCGAAAAACCACCAGCAACGCCCAAAATGTGTAACCGACAAAGTCTTAAAGTTGAACTATCAAGTTCTGATGGAGATCATTCACCAAATATTTCCAAACCTTCAAGAAGAATTAAGAAGAAAAAGACCATCGAGGTTCCTACTCAATCTTCGTTAAATATTACTAAGGGTAAGGTGAAGAAAACATTCTTCCAACCTTCAATTAAATTGATCCCACCCATATACAAATTGTAGAACTAACTGAGAGTGGAAAAATTCCAGCACTGAGACCATAGTTCCCAAGGTAAAACAAATTTCACCCATCAACCATCATCTCCAAAAGGATATAAGAAAGGGTCCATGGCTAAAATTAACAAACCAATTGGAGATACCTAAATGCAAGATGCTAAGATGCAGACTGCCGAAAACACGTCTGAAGATGGTTCTCCCAAGACTCATGAGCAAGCTGATGGAAACCCAAGTGTCGAAGGAGAAGATGAATAAGAAGAAGAAGGAGAAGATAAATAAGATGCAATCCTGTTCAACTATCATGTAGATGTTGACATGGAAGATATTGAAGATGAAAACCTTGGTGCTGATGATGGCAATGAAAAGAAAAACAATTCTAAAGAAAAACCAACACCTGAACCAGTCAGCAATGTAGTGACTACTGATGTTGCTCTTGAGGGGAAAGCTCATTCGACTGGGACCATCACAGGCCTGTCTCAAGACGAAGTAGATGCTTTAAAATGAAGCAAACCATTGGAGTACTTAAAATCCATAATCAATGCTAGGGAGACTTCCTCTGAAAAAAGTGCTAGTGTCTCGACGATATCAGGAGATAAAGCTTTAAGCGAGCATGGTGATGCTCTGATTTAGAAGATCAAAGCAAAGGCCTTAAATATTGACCTTTTTCAACTTCTTTAAAGCGATGTTTCTTCTAGCTTTTCCCTCAAAATCTCTTAAAGCAAGCGAAAATGCTGGACACCACTTCTGAAATTTCAGAAGTTATCACAGAGTTACGGTTGATGATTAATAGTGTCATTGCTGACTAAAATCTAATTAGGGATGCTTCGAAGGTGATCCTTACCAAATCAGAGCCTCAAACTGCTGAATGGGAAGCAACTACAGAGTCTACCTCCAAAGTAGCCGAATTAGAAAAAGGATGCAAACATAATAAAAAGAAGATCGAAGCCTGTAATCAAAACATCACAAATTAGGAGGCCCAAATCAAAGAGCTTAAAACTAAGATATCCAAGGCTAAGGAGTGAAAGGATGAACTTCAAAAGTTATACCATAACGTCCTGAGCAAAGAAGTCGAAGTTGGGATGAAACATGTTGGAAAAGCTCAGGCCTTAGCTAAAGAAATTGAGAATCTTAATTCCCACAAGACTGTGTGCGAGAAACGCTTGATACTCCAAAAAATGAAGTACATCAAAATGAAGGCTTCACTCCCTTTTTAATTTCTTGTTAAAATTTGTAATGTTCTAAGGATTTCTGTTCTTTTTGCTATCTTGAATTGCCGCCCTTAGTGGCTTTATGTAAAAACTTAGCCATTTTTGGCAAACTTTAATTTCTTTATTTACCATATTGGCTTGGATTGTTGTGTGTGTACTACTCTTGCATTATTTTGATTTCTTGAAGTTCAAGTTTATATATTTTCAAATATTTTCCATTCACCTTCAAGATTCTTCTGTCCTTGTTTAACTCTTCAATTTCGTATGCACCATTAGAAAAAACTTGGATAACTTGGAAAAGGCCTTCCCATTTAGGGGACAATTTTCCTAAGGTTCTATCCTTTCGATCCATGGGCAGAATTACTTTCCAAACTAAGTCATCAGTCAAAAATGACTTAACTTTTACCTTCTTGTTATAAGCTTTTTTCACCCTATTCTTCTGCCTTCTCAATAACTCTAAGGCAATTACTCTTTCTTCGTCTACCTCAACTAATTCATCCAACATCATATTCCAATACATCTCAGATGGAATATCATGTTCTCTTTGAATCCTAGTTGATTGTAGGTAAATTTCAATTGGCAGCACTGCATCATAGCCATATGTCAGTAGAGATGGTGTAGCATTTATAGCTTCTTCAGGGATAGTTCGACAAGCCCATAAGATCTAGTCCAACATCTTGTGCCAATTATTTGGATTTTCCCCATATGTTTCTTAATCAACCCAATCACCACTTTATTTGCTGCTTCGACCTGGCCATTTGCCTGGGCGTAATAAGGTGTATATGTCAGTAATTTGAATCCCATTTCGTTAGCAAAATCCTGAACTTTTTGACCAATAAAAACTGATCCTTGGTCAGTTGTAATAGTCTCTGGAACTCTAAACCTATAAATGATATGCTTCTGGATGAGTTCAATTGCAACTTCTTGATCAATGTTTGGTAATGGTATCGCGTCAACCCACTTGGTGAAATAGTTGACACCTACCAAAATATACCTTTGATTTTTTGGCGATGCTGGTCGAATTTCTCCAACTATGTCTAAATCCCATCCTATGAAAGGCCAGGGTTTCACAATGTAATGTAATTCACTTACAAGGACATGTTGTACGCCTACATGGAAATCTACACAATCTTTAAGTATGGTAGGCGAATATATTCCTTGTCGAAACAAAAGACATTTCATTAATGACCTATTTGATGTGCCCCACATGTCCCACTATGAACACTAGAGAGTGCCATATATGCTTCAAATTCACTATGCCACTTAAGTAAGACTCTCTCAGGTGTCTGACACGGTTGCAAGAACACGTGTTGGCTAGGATTTTCACAAAGGGTTAAAATCCAACCAAAAGCAAAAAAGTTTCTTTGAAGACTTTGAATTATAGGAAATTAACCAGAGAAGTAGTCGACCAGAAGAGGTTTCATGAAAGGCCAATTTAGGCTTGTGGACACAGTTGACCATAAAAGAGGCCTCATGAGGAATGGATTGGACCCAGGAGTGTTAAAAAGCCCAAAAGAGGGCATAACTAGCAAAGCAAAACATTGTGAATGGAGAATGTGGGTTCAATAGCACAAGTGGAGAACGTGAGTTTGATAGCAGGGATGGAGAATATGGGTTCATGGAGGGAAGTTACAAGATACACGTGGCTCATAAAGAAGTGAAGCCCGCTTAAAAGTAGTTATTTTCATGTATTATAAATAAAGCACTTAGTGCATAGTGTAGAAGATTCAAACTTTCACATTCCTACACGCTAGTCACTCAGAGTACCCAAATGAACGAGCGAAATGAGTCAAGCAAGGGCGATGTATGTTTAAATCAACCCATTTTAAACTATTTTGATGTTATATCATCTATTTTTATAGTTTAAAACGTCTTTTTTTATCTTACAATTCCTGCTTTATTGCTTTTAAATTCATTTCGCCTTAGGTGAACGAACCATTTTGAACATACTTTGTGAAAATACTCAAAAACTAAAGCACAACACTGAGATTCCCTAGTCGATCTCGTCATTAAACTTTCTATTAAGAGACCTGAATTGTTTACCAAAACCAGAGGTAAACAAATTGGCACGCCCAATGGGACAATGCTAATAATTTCGTATTTTGTGTGTAGTTTTACAAAGTTTCTTATAGTTAGTGTGTGTATGAATTTGAGAAGTGGTAAACTTTTGTCCAAGTATAAAATGCCACGCTTTGAAACAAAAACGGAACATACGCAAATTTCTACATAAAACGTGGATGTCATACCAGTAAGTACCAAAACTCAAAGCACGGTAGTTTTATCTCCCGTAAGATCGACAGATGTTCATGGTTCAGGGACAACAGTCACAATGACAGAACCTAGGCATGGGATATTGCCATTTGACCCAAATCGACCACTATTTCCAGGGAGTCCAGGGTCATCATTTGTCCCTTACTAATATGGTATGCCTTATTCCATGATGGTTGGGTTACAGTCGAACCCGACCACATATATAGAAAACACAGTGGCCACTGGAAACCAAGGAAGTTATGTCCCAAGTGGTCGACCAGGTGGTGTTAGTTATGTCCTACAGTCAACATCATATTTGAATACTACTTCCGTTATGGATTTAAGGAAACAGACATATGAGAGTAATTTAGAGTTAGTAAACATATTAAATCAACAAATGGGAGTTGCCCTCAATCTAGTAGTTTACCAAATAGGTAGATTGATTGACTCATTAGGGGTCCAACCAACTCAAAAGCGCCACATGCCGTTGAGAGTTTTTGAAGAAATGGACGGGGGAAACAATGAGCGTCCTTTTAGACCTTGAAGAGTGGAAGCATAAACTAATGAAGAGGAAGAATTCATTTAACAATATGAAACTAGGCCAGCCGTAGTTAGGAGAAACCAAGATGCTGATCGAGTGCTAAGAAATGCCACCGTTGGGCGTAACAACATAATGAATGTGGTAGAAGAAGTATTAACATGATCTGGAGTAAATGTTGGCCTCCGGAGGCCCAATTACTCTTCGCCCTTTCTTGATTACATTTGACAGGAAGAATTACCTAGGGGATGTAAGGTACCTAAGTTTACTAAGTTTACTGGTGATGCCAATGAGTCGACCATATAACACATTGCTAGGTACGAAACAAAAGTTGGCGATATCACCAATGATGAGGGTTTAAAATGAAGATATTTTCCTAATTCATTGACAAGAACTACTTTTAATTGGTTTTCAACATTGACTCTAAACTCCATACGCACTTGGGAGAAACTTAAGGGTATATTTCATAAGCAATTTTATGCTGGTCAACCTAAGATAAGTTTGAAAGAGTTATACTCAATCAAGAGGAGGTCGTCTGAGTCAATGAAAGAGTATTTAGATAGGTTTAGGGTCCTAAAGTCTAGATGCTTTACTAGAGTTCCTGAACATGAGCTGGTCGAAATGCCCGCTGGGGGTTAGATTGTTCTATTAGGAAAAAGTTTGATCCTCAATCTATTACAGATATGTCCCAACTAGATGATAAAGTTTGATATGTCGGAATGTTTGAAAACAGAGAAAGCTAGGGTGTCAAAGGACCTTATAAAAGGAAAAATTGCCTATGTAGACACAAAAGATTATTCCATAGAGTCTTAAGATGAATACATGGAAGAAGGAGAAGTTAATGTGGCTGAATTGAAAGTCGGACCTCCGTATGCATGTAAACCTATAAGACCGTCAAAAGAAAAGATAGTCAAAGAACCAAAAAATGACGCGTCTAGTACTAAAACATATAATTTTGATGTGTCAAAGTGTGATGAAATATTTGACATTTTCGTTTCAGATGGTCAGTTTATAGTGCCTCTAGGCAGTAAAAATCCACCATTAGAGCAGAAACAAAAAAGAGGTTTTTGCAAGTATCATAATTTTTTGGGTCATAACACTGAATTTTTTTTATTAATAACCAAGTATTAAAAAAATATTTCGCGAATAACCGGGTTTCGGAAAAAATTACGCAAATAACCATGTTTGAGATGGCTCCATAAAGGAGGAGCCATCTCATTTGGCGCATCCTCCTATTTTTATAAGGGAGGCGCCATCTCATTTGGCGCCTAAGGGCAAATGGCAAGCCCTAAGCCAAATGAGATGGCGCCTAAGTGCAAAATTAGGTCAAAAAAAATTTTTTTTTTCCTTCCCTGCGCGTTGCGTATTAGACAGAGATAACCAAAATTGATTTTTTATTTGAAAAAAAATAATTACATTCAACTGTTTTACATTTAAATAACAGTAAAAAAATAGATACAAAAAATACTGAAAAAAAAAAAGATACATCAATGATCCCCAGGAACCCGGTAATGACCCCCAGTTCCGCATCCCCGTCCTCGCCTTTCTCTTGCTGGGTGCCGTCTCGTTTCCTGTTGCGGCAAGGTCGATGGCCCAGCGAAGTCAATGCGATCCGAATCCATAAAATCAGTAAGATCTCCATATCTCGAAGATCCGCTCTGGTACAGTCGGTTACCCATGCCCTCGAAGTTTGGTCGTGTTGGCGGTGGGTGGGGTTCCATGGTTGGTCGGTAGCATTGGTCGTCTGAGTATGGGGGGTAGAAAGGAAATGGATCTTGGGGTGTTTGGTACTGTGGATGTTGGGTTGTTTGGTGATATGGTGGTTGATGGTAGGTTTGGTCGGGTTGGTCGTAATCTTCTGACATTCCCATATCAGGGCTAAGGCTGGATGTTGAGGGCCCCATATTGGGATATGTGGAAGACTGAAATTGTGTATGGGGTATGTGGGTTTGCTGGTATTGGGGTTGGTATTGTGGTTGGGTTTGAGGCATATCTGGGTATTGGTAGTTTGGCGGTGATTGTGGTTGGTAGTACGGCATTTGGTTGTAGTTGTGTTGTGGTGGGGAATGTGGTTGTGTGTTTGTTGGTCTGTTTCTTCTTGGGGGTGGGTTTGAGGTTGATGGATTTTGGGTTTGTTGGTGGGGAATCGAGGGTTGTGCCCATTGTGTGCGTGGGTCAACCAAGTACCTCGGATGAGACACGTGCATATCTGGGTTACTAACCGACCTGTACCACGACATATATTGATCGGTGTGTCGCATGTTACCTTGAGTAAGGAAAACAGGGGATTGCAAGATGTAGCGGTGACGCCTTTGCCACATTTTACACCATTCTGGAGCAAAGTCTTTCCAGTTGGTTAGATTCCACTGGGCGTCGACCCTTTTTAGATGCCAGGGGGACAAATCTGTTGGGTCACTTGGTATCTCTTGGATCATTCCGAACTGCATCTTCACACGGTCGCTGTGGTGCATCTCCACAATGTTGAACCGAATGAGTGCAGTCTTTGCAGTCCAAGTTGCTGCATCCTCTGGATTTGGAGAATGGTCCAAACCCAAATATGGTCTCTAGACGAACTGCGATAAAATTTAAATCAGGTAAGCGCAAAAGTAATGTATAAATAAATAAAATGAACAAAAGTTAAAAGCTACGACTTACGTCATCTGGGCCTAGGTGATCCAACAGATTCCGGTAGAGTGCGACATTGAATCTGGGATTCTTGCCGTAATCCATACCCCTCACGCAGTACCTATAGGAAATGAGAAACATGTTATTTTTAGCATATATTTTGGAAAGAGAAGAATAGTTATAAATGCTATAACTTAATGACTTACTTTGTTGCGTAAGGGAAACCAAAAGTGTTGTTGTTGATGGGGTTTAAGGACTCCATCCTCCACCAACCCCAGGCTTGTAGTAAAAATGCGCACCCATAAAATGTACATTTTTCCTTGACTGCGTTTTTGCACAAGGAACTGTACAGGTGGGCTAATACTGCAGAACCCCAACTAAATTTTCTAGTTTTATCAAAATTGGTTAGTAAATGTAAGTACATGAAATTTACACTATTTCCCGTACTTTCGGGAAATAAAAAAGTACCAAAAAGTATCATAATATACGTTCGGGCTTTTACTACTCGGTCATTTTCTGAGGAATTTTCATTTAATTCCATACTTGCATAATGCCGTTTCAGGTCAGTGAGTAGTATTCCCTGCCCTCTTGCTCCACCACCTTCTACCATGTCCCTACCCAACAGTTCTTCACATTGTGAGTTTGGTTGCTGAACCGACCCGTTCACCGCTTTACCGTCAATAGGGAGGCCCAGTAGCATGTAGACATCTTCGAGAGTGATGGTACATTCACCTATTGGTAGGTGAAATGTATGGGTCTCCGGTCTCCACCTCTCCAACATTGCAAGGATGAATTTGGAGTCAATGGTGCAGTTGGAGATCTTTATCACGTGTCCAAAACCTGCATATTCCAGATAAGGGACGATGAAAGGGTCGGGGGCCAGGTATTTGTGCGAACGGATTCTGAATCTTTGTGTATCCTGAGATCATAATTAAACAAGAGTAAGATTAATTAAGATGAACAACACGTTTTTTAAAGTATGAAAAATGTATAACCAAAGAAGAGACTTACAAATGCAGCAATGTTTTCCCTTGTGCCTCTGTGAGTATCTCCCATTGTTAGAAGGGCCATTCTTCAGAACGCTTGAGTGAATGAAAGACTTAGGAAGAAATAAGGAGTATGATAGACTTAAGAAATATTTCGTAGCAGAGAGTGAGAGAGTGAGAGTTGTGTGGGTGTGAGATATGTTTCATAAGGTATGTATTTATAGGCAAATAATTCTGATGTAGTGGTTGCATGCCTGCGAGGTGTCACATTTGCATGCTTAGGGAGTTACACATATGCATGCATGCATTTACAAATAATGTAAGGTGTCACTCTTGCAGGCTAGGTGGCAGCATAAGCCCATGCATGTATCACGATTGGACAGTAAGGGAGGCGCCATCTCACTTGGCGAAATAGTACAAAAATGGATGTTGTCGCCACCCCATTTGGCGAATAAGAGGTGTCACGTTTTACAGCATTGTCTCAGGCTACGTGACAGCCTTTAGGATTCCTTTCTCTGTTGCATGCAGGGCCATTGGAGCTGATGGGTGGCAGGCTTAGACAAAACTTTTATGTGTGAAGAATAGGGCCAGGCTAGGTGGCAGCATAAGCCCATGCATGTATCACGATTGGACAGTAAGGGAGGCGCCATCTCACTTGGCGAAATAGTACAAAAATGGATGTTGTCGCCACCCCATTTGGCGAATAAGAGGTGTCACGTTTTACAGCATTGTCTCAGGCTACGTGACAGCCTTTGGGATTCCTTTCTCTGTTGCATGCAGGGCCATTGGAGCTGATGGGTGGCAGGCTTAGACAAAACTTTTATGTGTGAAGAATAGGGCCAGGCTAGGTGGCAGCATAAGCCCATGCATGTATCACGATTGGACAGTAAGGGAGGCGCCATCTAACTTGGCGAAATAGTACAAAAATGACTGTTGTCGCCACCCCATTTGGCGAATAAGAGGTGTCACGTTTTACAGCATTGTCTCAGGCTACGTGACAGCCTTTGGGATTCCTTTCTCTGTTGCATGCATGGCCATTGGAGCTGATGGGTGGCAGGCTTAGACAAAACTTTTATGTTGCAGGCTAGGTGGCAGCATAAGCCCATGCATGTAATATTATTGGCAGCCTTGGGGGGTTACATCACTTACTTAATTGAAATATTTTGCCTTAGGTTGAACATAACATTCATTCACTTAAACTGTAAAATTTTCCAACCTTCGAATCAGTCATCTAACCTTCAAACATTCCAGCATTCTTACCTTCATATAATCAATAAACCCAAAACATTCCCACCTTCATACCTAAAACAATTCTACACAATGGCCTATTCACCACAATTTGTTGTCAAAGCACATTTCAACGGTGAGACATACATGTGTCCCACAGTTGGGTTTTTGTTTAGAAACACCGACAATGTCCGATTTCTCTTAAACGGGAAAGCAAATTTCACCTACTTTAAGAAAAGATTGGAGGCCAAACTTGAACGAGGCCCGGTATCCCAAATATTTTATCAGAGTCCAGTCTTTTTTGGAAACAACCAAGTCATATTTTATAAGGTTGCAATTCAAGATGACGAGGATTTCCAGAACATGATTTCCAGCCATGTCTATTCTGGAAACGACTCTATTGAGTTGTACGTTCTGTTTCAAGAGCCTCCGGTGACACAGGAGGTAGAGCCTCCGGTGACACAGGAGGTTGATCCTTTGGAGAATGAGCAAGATGAGGTGGATGCAGTTGATGATGAGGAAGACGATAACGAGTTAGAGTTCGATGAAATGGTGAACGACGATTCTGACGATGATGGCATCCCAAGTATTCCTACCGACAAAGTCTACACACCACCTACGCACATGACAAACTTCAACATGGGCGGAGATGAACCTTCTACGGACTTGTTTTTCCAACCGTATATGCAATCAGATGAAAATTTAAAAGAGAAGGACAAGTTTCGTAATAGAGAGGAATGCATAAGGGCCATCAAAAAATTTCACATGCTCAACTCGGTTGATTATAAGGTGGATCGTGTAAACCCGGAAAGGTACAAGATCAAGTGTGTCCACCCTGACTGCATGTTCAAGCTGACCGCTTCATACAGACTAAGGGGTGACTGCTGGGTCATAGGTTACATGACTACCCATACTTGTGTAAGTTCCACTCAATCACAAGACCACCGAAAACTCAACCATGATCTAATCTGTCAAGAAATCCTACCCCTGGTCAGCAACGACCCTTCTTTGAAGGTGAAAACAATCATCTCCCACATCACCACAGTTTTTAACTACACTCCGTCTTACCGTAAGGCGTGGTTAGCAAAGACTAAGGCGATTGAAAGGGTGTACGGAAACTGGGAGGAGTCATACCGAGAACTTCCCCGCTACCTAAATGCACTCAAGACATATTCTCCAGGTAGTGTTTATGTTCTGGAAACATTGCCAGCGTACGCTCAAGATGGTAGTCTACTACATGGCAACGGAATATTCAGTCGCGTCTTTTGGGCTTTTCAACCATGCATCGCAGGGTTTGCATCATGCAAACCAATTCTACAAATAGACGGGACTTGGTTGTATGGGAAGTACAAAGGCACGCTTTTGATGGCAGTTGCACAAGATGGCAACAATAACATTTTCCCCGTTGCGTTTGCCCTTGTCGAGGGGGAGACCGGTGGTGCTTGGAGCTTTTTCCTGAAAAATCTTCGTACACACGTGGCTCCTCAACCAGATCTCTGTTTGATCTCGGACAGACATGCCTCCATTGAAAGTGCCTATAATAATCCGGCAAATGGTTGGCATGACCCTCCTTCTACGCATGTCTATTGCGTCAGGCATATCGTCCAGAATTTCTCGAGGGAGGTCAAGGACAAAACATTGAGGAAAGCGGTGATGAATGCGGGATACGCACTGACACATCCCACATTCAAATATTACCGTAACGAGATCTGTTTGTCTAACCCAGAAGCCGGTACGTGGATCGACAATATACCGGTCGAAAAGTGGACTAGGTCATACGACAATGGCCAAAGATGGGGGCATATGACAACAAATCTGATTGAATCAATGAATGGGGTATTCAAGGGCATACGAAACCTCCCCATCACTGCCTTGGTGAAATCCACATATTTTAGGATGGCTGCGTTATTTGCCAAAAGAGGTGAAATGTGGTATGCGGTCTTGCAATCAGGACAACTATGGAGTGAAAGCTGTATGAAATACATTAAGGCTGAAAGTGCTAAAGCCAACACTCACATGGTTACACGGTTTGACCGCCATAGCCACAACTTCATTGTGAAAGAGGCAATTGACCACAATGAAGGCCTGGCAAGACAAGAATACAGGGTCATTTTACCTTCTCAATGGTGCGATTGTGGCAGGTTTCAAGCTTTTCGTATGCCTTGCTCTCATGTCATTGCCGCTTGTGCGCATACCCATCAAGACGCGCTTCAACTGCTCTCAAACGTTTATAAATCTGAAACGTTGCTCACTGTTTACAACAACAACTTTCCTTTGGTGGCAAAACCGGACTATTGGCCTGAATACAACGGTGATATAGTTTGGCACAATGACCAAATGCGAAGGAACAAGAAGGGTCGTCCCAAAAGCAGGCGCATAACAACAGAAATGGACGATCTTGACAGGTTGGAAAGAAAGTTTGGTTTATGCCGTCAGGTCGGACACAATCGCAAAAACTGTCCGAATCGGGCGTCTGGCTCGACCACATAAATTTTGTAATACAATAAATCTTTTCAATATTTGTGTTGTAAACATTATGGGTTTTCCGTTAATAAAACTGTTCACACAATTTAAGAAATTCAATATAGGAAATTACATTAGGGTTTTCGCGTACAACAATGATTAACGATAATCAATATAGGAAATTACATTAGGGTTTTCGCGTACAACAATGATTAACGATAATCAATCTAGGAAATTACAACTGTTAACACAATTTCATCTGACCCATGCATCATCAGCATTACATCACTGTCTGTTTTGACTTCCTCCAACCACACATTAGGTCTTCCTGTCGCATGCGAGGTTGTTGTTCGTTTTCGCTGGATCCTTCGAATTTTTCCCCCCTCGGCGATGTCTCCATCTAGCCACCGCATCAACTCCCGCTTCAGACGCTCCATGGAGTGAATGTGCCAGAATTTCATTTTCATCGCGGGTTTCGTGGCGGAGAATATAACGTAACCATCTCTTCTAAAAATCATAGGCGACGTCATTACGTAAATAAGGGAGTACAAAATAAAAATACAGTGCGAGAAAGTGTGAGAAATTTCAAAGAAACGGACGAATTATTTATAAAACAGCAAAAAACCCTAGTTTTGCCCTAGGCGCCAAGTGAGATGGCGCCTCCTCTCCTTTTTAAGGAGCATGCGCCATCTCACTTGGCTAAAAGCCAATGGAGGCGCCAAGTGAGATGGCGCCTAGGGCAAAACCCTAGGTGCATGCGCCAAATGACTTGGCTCCTCCTTTGTGGAGCCATCTCAAACATGGTTATTTGCGTAATTTTTTCCGAAACCCGGTTATTTGCGAAATATTTTTTTAATACATGGTTATTAATAAAAAAAATTCCATAACACTTCTCAATGTTTTATTTTTAGGGATTTGATTTAGAAATCTATGAAAGATGGTCGATTGAAATTTGGTGAGAAACCAAAAGGATCCATGAAGGGTGACTCAGACCCTTTGCATGTCGTTGATGCGCACTTTGTCGAACCATTGGAAGTGCTAATGATCGAGGATAATGATGGTCTCAAAGGCGAACATGCATGCATTATCAATTCACTCGCAGCTATGACAATCAATCCACTGATGGTTTTTAGAGTGAACAAGTTATGACTGCTGATCCATTGATAGCTTCAATAGTCGAGACTACTGAGAGTCTAAAAAGTGGCAATGGAAACCTGTCTAAGCCATAAGAAGTGACGGTGGTTGATATTGTTGAAGAGCCTGAAGTTAACCAAAACGACAAGGAGAAAATGGATTATGAAACTAAAAATAAATAATTGTCTGAAGAAACAATTACTGAGTTAATGAAGGTTGTTTTTCCCAAACCTAAAGAGGTGTTGATGGATTTTATGAACAGGTGCAAGCTAGGTAATTCCAGGTCTATGTTATGCCCAAATTGCAACATAGTCAATGATGAAAATGCTGCGAAGAAAATTGAGGCGTTGAAGAAAAAACGCCCTCAAGAGAAATTCAAAGGTGGTGTTCGACCATGCGAAGGGGGCATAAAATGTCCAAGTGCCTCAAGGAAAGCCCGGTTTTCTGTATCAAAGGACTTTGGTACAACCAACTGATGTTCCTAACAACAACTGGATTTGTCCTTTCTATCCAAGGGGGGAAAACCAGAATTGGAAGGTGGTAAAAAAGGGTTCGGGTTCGAGTCATAAATGGGAAATGATGGAGAAGGGATCTAGTTCTTCCTAATTTGCTGAAGCTGGGATTACTTCAAAGAGGTATCACATTCCTCCCGCATACAAAGCAAAAAATCCTATGACAAAGGCTCAATGGAGAAGGTTTCAGATAAAAAGAAAGCTGCAAGAGAAGTGGCATTAAAATTTGTTCCATCAAAGGGTAAGAGCATTCAGAAGGGAGTGCACCATCGACCAACAAAAGAGAGGTTATCGATTCTAGTTGTGTGTGCGCTTCCAGCAAAAGTTGAAAATCCTGGTGATGACAACATGGACGATGAACTATCTGACGACTTTGAAGATAAATCATATGATGGTTTAATTATACATTGTAATATTGTGTTGGTCCTCCCTAATGAGTATGGTTTCACATCAGAGGCATCTAAGGACGAAGAGGAGACTATGTGCAAAGAATTAGTAGGCCATAAACCTCTATGCTACTATGTCATGAATAATGGGGTGGTTGAAGAACAACATGCGATGTTTGAGAAGCCTACATCTAATATGATGTACCATCTCAAGCCTTTGTTTATAAGGGTTAAGGTTGATGGTTTTAGGGTGAACAAAGTGTTCCTTGATGGTGGATCTGCTGTGAACTTGATGCCACAATCATTGCTAAAAAGGATTGGTAAGTTCGACACTGACCTTAAACCATATGACAGGCTTTTGTCAAACTATGAAGGAAAAACAAGTCACATGCTAGGTTGATTCAAGTAAATTTGTCTGTTGGCTCGACTTCGAGGCCAACATTGTTTATGGTGATTGCATCCAAAGTGAACTATAATTTATTGCTAGGATGTGAGTAGATACATGGCATTGGGGCAGTACCATCGACTCTACATCATCGCTTATCCATATGGCGTCAAGATGGGATTATGGAGAACATTGAGGCAAATCACAGTTACTTTACTGTTGATGTGGGTATGGTCAACATGAAGAATTTTGACAAAGACTTAGCTATTGTACCTCAGTATGATCCTTAATATGCAATGTTCAAGTCAAATCCTGATGCGATCAAGTTTCTTACCCTACACCCTACTCATGGTTTCATTTGGCACAAAGAAAATCTAGATATATATCCAACTACAAAGGGGAGTTTGAACCCATTGGGTGGGAAGAATAAACTCATAATGATGCCTGACTCAAATGTTTTGTCAAGGATTTTGGCCTATATGGCTGAAAGCAGGATAAATTTGGCCTTAGAGGCTGAAAATATTTCAAAAATGGCACTTGAAGCCACTATGGAACCAATCCAAACAACAACTTCATAAAGCTAGAGACTTGACTGCATATATGAATAAGAGCCATTGGGGTTTGAAAAATACCCAAGAGATCATATTCTGAAGATGCAAGCACTAGATCCATTGGAGGAAGTCGACCTGGGTGATGGTGCAATTAGGCGAATTACATACATCAGCACTAAAATCGACAACAAGATGAAGGATCAAGTAATTGAATTGCTTAAAGAATTCAGAGGTTTTTTTGCATGGGATTACAACGAGATGCCTAGTTTGATATGGGAGATGGTGGAAATTAAACTACCTATAAATCCACCCAAGCAACCGGTCAAACAGATGCCAAGAAGGTTCACGCCAGAAGTGCTATCCAAAATCAAAGTAGAGATCGAACGGTTGTTGAAAATAAGATTCATCAGGAAAACCATGTACGCTGAATGGTTAGCTAATATAGTTCTTGTAGTGAAGAAAAATGGAGCTTTAAGAATTTGCATAGATTTTAAGGATTTAAATAAAGCCATTCTAAAGGATGAATATCCAATTCCTGTGGAATAAATGTTGGTCGATTCAACCATATGGTATGAATATTTAAGTCTTTTGGATGGATATTCAGACTACAACCAAAATTTTATCATTGAAGAAGACACCCACAAAATTGCATTTTGATGCCCAGGTGCACTAGGCACATACAAGTGGGTAGTCATACCTTTTGGTTTGAAAAACATTGGGACTACTTATCAAAGAGAAATGAACTCAACGTCATGCAGGTGTACATTGATGACATTGTTGTCAAATCTCCCTCAGGAGCTGGTCATTTAGACCACCTTCGACAGTCTTTTGTTAGAATGAGGGAATATGGATTAAAAATGAATCCATTAAAATGTGTTTTTTGTGTTTGTGCAGGAGACTTTCTATGTATTATAGTACACAAGAATGGTATAGAGATTAACCAGAACAAAACCAAGGTGATTTTGAGTACAAAAGCGCCAACGACGAAGAAAGAGCTCCAATCTTTGTTGGGAAAGATAAACTTCTTGAGAAGATTCATATCAAACATGAGTGGAGAAACTTTGGCGTTCTCTTCTTTGTTAAAACTAAGCAAAGAATCTCAGTTCACGTGGGAAAGAGAACACCAAGAGGAATCTGACCGATTAAAAGACTACTTGGTGAAGCCTCCAATGTTAGCACCCCTAAACAGAAACAAAGGCATGAAACTTTACATTGCAGTGTTAGAGTCGACACTGGGAAGTATGCAAGCCCAGGAAGATGATAATGGAGTCAAATGAGCCATTTATTACCTCATTCAAGTGTTAAATGACGCTGAAATTAGATATAATGAAATTGAAAAACTATGTTTATGTTTATATTTTTCATGTACTAAACTCAAGCATTATATAAAACCAGTTGAAGTTTCTATTTATTCTCATTTTGATGTCATTAAGCATATGTTATCTAAGCCTATCTTACATGGTCGAATTAGGAAATAAGCGCTAGCATTAACTGAATACTCTTTAATATATGTTCCTTTAAAAGCATTCAAAGGGTAAATTATTGCAGACTTTATAGTTGAACATTATGTGGTCGACATCAATGAAGCCTATATAAGCACTAAGTCTTGGCAATGCTATTTTGATGGTTCTAAACATAAACAAGGAACGGGAGTAAGGATATTTATTTTATCACCGGATGGAGTTCCAACTAGATTTCATTATAAGATTAAAGGCGAATGCTATAATAATAAGGCTGAATATGAAGCCTTAATAATTGGACTTCAAATTATGTTAGACATTGGAATAAAGGACGTTGACATTAAAGGAGATTCAGAGTTAGTGGTGAAACAGTTGACCAAAGAATACAAATGCGTTAAGGATTATCTGGTAATGTATGTGGCCAAAGCATTAGTCATGTGAAGCATATTGACAATCAAGAGGCAAATGAAATGGCCCAATTAGCGTCTGGATATAAAGTACCTAAAGAGAGCATAGACAAATTCATTGAGGTTAGAGATAAATTGGTGTGTGAGAACATGCAAACGACAAACACTTGGGGGGGGGGGGGGGGGGGGGGAGGCAGAGCTTGAAGTGATCCCCGATCTCCTGAATTATGATTATTTTGGAAATTTTGAAGTGGTGGAGGAAGCTTTTGCCATTGATGTGTTAGCTCAGAATGACTGGAGGAAACCTATAGTTGACTACTTGAAAAATTCAGTTGGGACGATAGAGTGCAAAGTTAAGTACATGTTGTTAAGTTACTGATTAATGGGAAATTTGTTCAGGAAAATGCCTAAAGGAGTGTTGTTAAAATGCTTAGGGGAAAATGAAGCATATGTAGAAACGTCTGAAGTACATAGTGGGGCTTGTGGTACACATTAGGTAGAACAAAAAATGAAATGATTGTTGTTTCGAATAAGAGTATATTGGTCGACCATGTTAAAAAATTGTATTGAGTTCGCCAAAAACTGCCAAGAATGTCAAAAACATTATGGAATTCAACATATACCAGCTAGCGAACTACATTATGTTGTCAAACCTTGGCCTTTCAGGGGATGGGATTTGGATATTGTAGGAGAAATCAAACCTGCTTCATCGAAAGGCCATAAGTATATCTTAATGGGTATTGATTATTTTTCAAAATGGGTAGAGGCCATAGCTTTGGTTAAAGTGGATCAAGAGGAAGTAATGGCCATCATTCAAAACCAAATTATACATAGGTTTGGAATACCAGAAGCTATAATAACAGACCAAGGGACCGTGTTCATAGGTCAAAAGGTAACTGAGTTTGCTGCAGAGATAAGGTTAAAACTGTTAACATCAATGTTGTATTACGCCCAAGCGAATGGGCAAGTCGAAGAAGCAAACAAGGTCATTATAAGTTTGATCAAAAAACATGTTGGCCAAAAACCTAGAAGCTGACATATATCTCTGGGCCAGACATTGTGGGCATGTCGAAACTCGCCAAAAGAGTCGACTAACACATTTCCTTTTAACTTAGTTTATGGGCACGAAGCTGTATTACCTCTAGAGATTCATCTACAATCAGTTAGAGTGCAAAGGCAATAAGATATTCCTACTGAATATTACCGGGGAATGATGTATGATACGTTGGTAGATGTTGAAGAACATAGGCTAGCATCATTAGATACTTTGTTCAGACAAAAGGAACAAGTTGAACGCAAAGGCATTCGTCTTTGGAGATATGGTCTGTAAAGTGATCTTGCCTATAGATAGGAGGGGTAGAGTCCTTGGAAAATGGTCACCAAACTGGGAAGGACCATTTCAAGTAGTGAAAGTTTTTTCCAACAATGCTTATGAGATTAAGGAGCTCACACCAGAATGTAGAATACTACGAGTAAATGGAAAATACTTAAAGAGGTATAGGCCTATGTTTCAAGAAATTATGATAAACAGAGGATAAAATTCATTGCATAATAAGGAGGCCACCAAGGGCCCTGAAATGTGAATTAAGCATTACAAAGAATTATAGAAAGAACAAATTCAGATTACATGTAAAATTAAAAGGCTAAAAAGGCACATTATTCTTGAGGATTATATAGCATTCTTGAGCAAGTGCCATATGAGAATTGGTTAACGAGATATAGGTGTCAAGGTCGGCTAACTCAATATCTAACGCGCCAACACGCTCCAGATGAGTGACCCCAACCAAAGCTTCATTATTTAATGCTTGTTCAGCTACGTGAAACCCAACAACTTGGAAAGTCTCTTCCTCATCAATTTGTTTCTCCAGCCTTTAAATTTGTTGCTTCAACACTACAATCTGTTATTGCCATTGTGAAATATTTGTGGCCCTAATGTTAAAGTCTTCTCTTTCTTTGTCAAGAGTTTCCTTTAGTTATTCACTAGCAGCGATGGAAGAATTCACGAAAGCCAATTCAACAGTGCACTCTTTCTCTTTGGGAAGACATCTTTTCTAGATCTCTTTCTTTTCAGTAAAGTCGACCAAAAGTTAATCAAACAAGACAGACGCTTCAACCACGAATTTTATGACTAAAGGAGAAGCAGCTTGAGCGTCAACTTTCTTCAGCACTTCTTTAATCTTAATACCATCAGAGGGATACGCCTCTGTGATACGGTGGGAGAACTGACTTGGGTTTTGCGTTTGTTTTTGCAAATGTTTCGGTTTAGCAAGAGTCGCCACCGACTTTTTTATTTTATCATAAGGAAAGGTTAAAAAGCACAGCAAAAACCTTTGAGATGTTTTCTTGGGTTCGGGGAGTAGATTATAGAAAGGGAAGGTATTAGCACCCTTTATATCCATGGTTATCCATGGGCTCTTAGTTACTTGCTTAGATCACTTGCCTTGCATTTTCAATTGTTTGAAATGGTGCTTTCAATTGTTTGAAATGGTGCTTTCAATTGTCTGAAATGGTGCTTTGTGTGTGGGTTTGAAAATGTTTTGAAAAGAGGCCATTTGTTGTGGCAACCTTTGTAATGATCCATGTTTGAATGTATACAAAGGTGTATTTGTCTTTTGAAAAGTTTTCAATATTTTTGAAAGTTGTTTTTGAGAGCGTGTTGTGATGTGTGTTTTGAAAAATGGCAAGGATTGTTTTGCAAGATTGGTCAAGTAACCAAGAGCTATCTACCCTACATTTCTCAAAGATCTTCTCTATGTTTTAACCCTTTTAACAGTATTGTTCCATCATTGTATTTGGTGGACAATCTTGTGTTAGGATGTAAACGGGACAGGCGCGGGTCATCGTTTAAACCATGAATGCAATAGTGCCAAGTGTCTTTGGGCAATTTTTCCTTTAAGGGACTTGATCATTTTTAGGCAACTTGAGAAAGCGTCATCGAGGGTCTATGATCATTTGATTTGTTTTGTTTTGCCAAAGACATTCAACATGCAAGCATGGCCCATTATTGAAGGCAACAAGTGGAGTAACCCTAGGGGTGCAAGTGTGATTGGTGTTGTCCATTTTCATGCTGTTTTATCTTTGAATTAGGTCAAACTATTTGTTGGTTGATTTTGCATACAAACCCTAGGTCTATCATGGCATAATTGGAAAGCTTTTAAATGCGGAAAATTAAAATCCTAAATTATTACAACATAATTATGGGGATGGGGGTACAAATATTCAAATTGGGGATATTTAGCAAGAAATTTAAATCTAAACTATTACAATCCAAATTGAATATACAAGTTATTTAATTGTCTAATAATTAAACAAATAAATATGCAAATTATATTATGCACAAAAAATGGTTTTGTATGTATGTAAAAGTATTTTTCAATGTAAAATATACACAAAATAAATAAAGTCAATTTTTGGATATTTTTATGTTTTAGGGCAAAACCCTAGTTTTCTAAATAAATAGTATTTATTATTTATATTATATAAAATATTTATTAATTATATACAAAAAATAAAAAAAGAAGTATAGTGTGAAAAAAAGTATTTTTGATGTCATATATTAATAAAATAAAAAGGTATTATTTTTATCCTAAATATTTAATAAATATACAAGTATTTATATTATATACACTTAAATATACTAAATATGTAAAAAATAAAAATATTAATTATTTTAAAAAAAGAAGTATATTTCTTAGAAAATGTTTTCAAAAAGTAAATAAAAAATGATGGCTGAAAAGATATTTTCCATGTTATTTTTAATGTTTTAAATAAAAGGTATTTATTATTTTACATGTATAAATTCAAATAAAACAAATAAAATCCAAATAAAATGCGAAAATGGGTGGAAAAATATTTTTAATATTTTTTATGTTTTGACAAAAAATAAAAAGTCAGAAGAAAAAATAAAAAGTCAAAAATGATTAAAAAATCACACAATGGGCCAAGGGGGTGTAAGTGGAAAATGAGGGTGCAAACAGAAAAAAGCAAACTCAGGCCCAGCCCAAGTCCACCTTCTTCAACCTCCAGCCATTTCTGTCAAAAAACGCGCTCCCTCCATGCTTGATTCAAAATTCCCGATTATTTGACTTTTAGCAAAAACTCACAACATAAACATTATAGAGCATCATGTCACGATTCTAAACATATAAAGAAGTTGTTCTAACTCTCAGAAATGAGAGAGAATTTCTTCTCCCCCAATTCCTGACCTAAGTTTTTTCCAATGTTCAGGTTCAAAATTCTCTCAGCACATACAACATAAATGAAAAGTAAGTATATGGGTAGCTTCAGGGCCATGAGTAGGACATACTTTCTTCACAAACTTAAGCCTAAATATGCTTGGATAGAGAGATAGAAGTTCACACTTTACCTGTCTCAGCTTGACTCGAACAGAGTAATATGGCCAACTTCAATGGTGTTTGAGGACTTGTACATCTTGCTTGAGGTCCCAGGAACCTTTTCCTATGCTTGGTGTGCCTTGAATCCTTCTGAATCAAGCTATGGAAGTCAACCTGCAACAATGAAAAGTGAAAATGGCAACCTTGGTTAGGGGTGTTACAGTCTGTATCTAGGGCTTGGGATAGTTTGTATGGATGATATATAATGTGTTTGAAGTGGTTTTAGCCAAAGCGCACGAATGGATTGAGCTGGCCAAATCAAACTGCAACAGGTACCCTGTTTTGCAACAAAACTGTGTTTTGATGAATGAGATGGTTTGAGCTCTGGTTGATTCGTGTTTTAGGTCAGTAGGATCAAGTGAAAAGTGTTTGCAAAGTTTGATTTGGCTGGATCTTACAAGAATGTGTGTTATGGTTCAATATGCAAGTTTTCTTCTTATCTAAGCAAAGTTTGTCAAGTTGGGTTATAGGCTCATACAGGCCCCTAAAGCACGCTGCATTTTCTCTTCTTGATCAGTGGGATTTTCCCAAAAACTTGTGCCTAAAAGATCTGGCTTGTACCTCTTTGATTTGTGAATTTGACATAAAGTGGACCTTTTCAAAAATGGCAAAAATGATTTTTCTAAATATGGATTAATCTTGGATGTAATGACCAAACACACAAAATAAGGCTTGAACACAAAGGATATGCATTAAATTATTGAGTGTGAGAAAGATTAGAGGCATGTAATCTAGTTTGTGCAAGCTGAGTTTGAAAATGCAAAGTGTATGAACATGCCTTGGTCAAGAACAAAAGTGGATTTTTCCCAACTTTGCAAATTCGATTCTCCCTAACCACAAGGGTGTTTGAGAAGTTCTTGAACAATTTGGAAAGCTTGGAATGTGTACTAAAATCCATCTTCGTAATGCAAGTTGAGATTCCAAGTGGAAGCATGTGAAAAGTGGCCATGAAGTTGGGCAAAAATCCTGCCTAAAATAGGTCAAAAAATTTCTAAGTTAAGAATGTTTTGCACCCTTGTTCCAAAAATCATAACTTGAGCTACAAGCTTCTTTTGAGGAAACTTTGTGAATAAAAGTTGTAGATTTTGCAATGGACTACAACTTTCATGTTTTGAGTTTTGTTTGAATCCAAATTTAACTTGATGAAAAAAGGGGACAAAGTTAGGAAAAAATAAGGAAATTTTATAACTTAGAAAATTTCTAAGTTATGAAATTTCTTCATTTTAAATCCTAATTTGTAAATTTGGATTTCTTGATGAACAAGTTTCATAATTTTACATGTCTTGATGAAAAATGAATCTTGGCACTTGATTTTGACCAAAAAGTCAAAGTTTGACTTTTCAGTATACAGTCAAATTTTGATCAGTTGACTGGGAAATTCATTTGTCAATCCTGTGCATTTGGGACTTTTTGAACTTGTTGAATGTGTCAAGACCATGCCATTGAGTTCTTGAATCCATATATGAGCTTGGTTTGTCATTGGTTAGGTCAAACAGTCAAAAATTGCCTTTGTGCATTCAAAACCCTAAAAATGACCATTTTGCCCTTTTGGTGATCTGATCAAATTTCTTGTGGAATTGTGATCCAAACTTGATCAAATGGTCCATATGAATTCATTATGTTGATGTGGGTCAAAAATCATGAGGTTTGACTGTCAATTGGCCACAATTGACTTTTTCCCCAATATAGTTGATTTCTAGGTCAACTGTCCAATTGACTGGGCAAAGACTGGAATCAAGGTTTAAAACTTGGTATGGATAAACTTGTGAGTCCAATATGAAGCATGAAAGTCATTTTGGGCATTTTAGGTCAAAACATCTTTGTGCAAACTCAAACCCTAATTTGGGTCAACAGTGCAAGAAGGAGTCTTGAGCAGAGCAAACCATAACTTGATCTTGAGCTCCAAGGGTCTTGTGGTGAGAAAATGTTGATGAAATGAGAGGGAAAATTTTGGGGTACAACAGTTTCCCCTGTTCAATCTTCTTGCACCTGAAGAGTTAGATTGGCAGGTTTTCCTTTCGCGTCTCGAAGGTAAAAGGAGATTGGACAGTAGAGTGCCCTTAAATTTGCACTCGTCAGAACAATGGATGCGGGAATGGGCTTAGAGATGCCATTTGGAGATGGGGTTAAAGATGCCATCTGGAGGGGTGACAGAATCTCGTCGGGGATGGGCTTCAAGAGGCCATCTGGAATGTTTGTTGAACTGCAATGTGATAGGTCAGAAAAAATGAGGGTCAAAATGGTATCCGTGTCTGGAATGCATTCGAACTGTATCTGGAGACTGAGTTTGTATGAGCAAAAGAATGGCCTTCGTGCCTGGGGCGAATCTGAGCTGTAACTGGGCTTGAAGAATGAATATCAGAATGACTGCCGTGTCTGGAGTGTATCTGTATTGTATCCGGGTAACAGAGAAATATCTGTATGGAGCAACTGCGTGCTGGGGACAAATTCTGAATGAGTGATAGAATGGCAACCGTGTCTGGAGTGTATCTGGACTGTATCTGAAGTTGAGAGTTGTATGAGTAGCAGAATGACTTCCGTGTTCGAAGTGTATCTGAAACTGTAACTGGAATCTGAACAAATGACAGAATGACTTCTGTGGCGAGTGCACTGGGGAGAATCAAACAGCTATTGTAAGGGTCAGAATGGTATTCGTGCTTGGAATGCATTGAACCTTGATAAGTGAATCTGAATGAGAGATAGAATGGCTTCCGTGTCTGGAGCGTATCTAGTCTGTATCTGATTGTTGTAGTCTGAACGAGTAGTAGAATGACCGCCGTGTCTGGGGTGTATCCGTACTGTATCTGACTTGAAATTCTGACTGAGTAATAGAATGACCGTCGTGTCTGGGGTGTATCCATACTGTATCTGAATAATTGTTAATGATAGCCTTTTAATCTTATCCTGAAAAGGATGAAATGTTAGCTGTTGTACCCCAAAATTTGCCCTCCCATATTCTTCAAAGATTTGCCAAGTCAAAGCTTCAAAATTCCCCAAGGGTTGCACAGTGCAAGAGCCTCCTAAGCAGTCAAAATTAGGGTTTTTATTCTGATCAAGAAAATGAAGTTTCCAAAGGTCCAATCAAGTCTCACATGCCTACAAATAGGGTCAAGCATCCTCATACAAAGTTTCAAGACTTTCAGCACAAAACTGCACAGTCAAAACCCTAATTGCACTACAGTCAACTGTAGGGGTAAAATGGTCATTTGACAGTCAAAAGTTCAAATTTTTGGTCAATATCTCATTTTGAAGCCACAAACATCATTTGATCAATGCTTGATCATGATTCTCAAAGCTTGGCTCAAAAATCATCAAGATGCAAAAGTTTCCTTATTTGGACAGCTGAAAAAGTCAACTGTAAATTGACCAGGGCATAACTTTCACATGGATTGTCAGAAAAATTCCATCCAAAGCTCATTTTGAAGAGAAAGACATTTCCTACAATTCATCTTCATACTTCAAGTCCAAGAAATGCTCCCACAAAAAGTTATCAATTTCAACATTATAGGTCATTTTCAAAAGTCAACAAAAAGGGACTTTAAGTCAAAGGCCATAACTTGAGATTGGTAAATCAAAATGACATGGGACCAAAGGCATTGGTTAGAGGACTCAAAGACCTTTCCAAAATGTCCAAGAACATGAGAAATGCTTAAACATTGAGCAAGTTATGCCTTGTAGAAGTTGGGAAATTTTTGGATATTTTGAAAAGTCAACATTGATTCAAATGACCTAAAATTGCTAATGGGCCTATTTTTCTTCCACAATTCACTATCCATGGCATGTGCACGACCACTTGGCCCAAAGGGAAGTATCTCTTCATTTTTTATTTATTTATTTGAATTTTTATTAATAATAATTCATTTAAATCAAATTAAATACATGAAAAATATTTAACCTAAGTTTTACAATCTTTTTGTGCATGAAATCTACTCAATAATTCGTGTATAATTAAATAGGGAAAGATTTGGAGAGAATTGATCATGATTTGTACAAAATTGCATGGAAAAGATTGAAAAAATAATGCTTGAAAATCAAATCTCAAAAATCATGAATGCAAGAGATTTTGATCAAGTTTGTTGACCTAATTTATTCATACATAAGCATAGAACGAAAACCTAATCAAAAAGACCACGCAGCTGCTCAGAAATCTGGAAAACAAAACTTGAAATTTGTCAAAAAACTCCATAACTGAAAATAGACTTGCAGGTCAATTCAAGCCTCCAAACTTGTTCCATTAGCTTGCCAGGGTTGTCAAGAAACGATTCCAATCAAAAACATCAATCCTAACGCTTTGAAACGGTATACAGAAGTCCAGTTTTTTCCACTTTTTCTCATAATCGTGTTTTACATTCTATGCACATTCATGGCATTTTGTTTATATATTCATGATCAGTGAAGTGTTTGCAAGCTAACCATATGCTTTGATTGGATTATTATGCGCTGTATGCAAAGATACCATGTTCGTTTTTTAGGGTTGCAGGAATTACAATTTGGGGCTTTCCATCCAAGGAAAAATTGAGACTTGGGACCTTGACCATTAAACGAGCGTGTCTGGACGAAAAGAATCCATGTGTCGCGCCCAATTTATGAGCGTCCTAGAGCTATTCGCTATTTTTCCATAGATGGCCTAAGAGAACGCTCAGAAAACCGTGGCCTAAGTTTTTGTGTTTCAGGGACGAAGAAGAAGACGATATCGTGGCATTAGATGGTTGGCCGGTTTAAATTTCGCGCGAAAAACGAAACACTAACGCATATTTATTTTATTATATTTGTTTGTCATATTACTTACAGATAAGCAAACTGGCACGGTTGGCAAGCATGGTTGTTGGTAAAGTACATGACCTGGGTTCGAGCCCCAGGTCTTCATTCTTTCCATATATTTTTTCCTCTAATATTCATATGCAGAATAAGCATTGTGGATCATCATACGTCCCTCTATCCAGCCATCCACGCGTCGAATTTCATCCATCCAAGGGACAGGATTTGGGAAGTATGGTAGGCTCTAGTCAACGCTCTGTACGTGAGTGAAAAAGTCTCCAAGGCCTTAAGGTTGATGGGCCAGATTGCTAAAGGAAACACCTCCTATTTGGGGTCTGAACCCCCTAGGTTTGCAAACCTTCTTTATTTTTTTTCTTTGTTTTATTTTACTTCCTTTTAATTATTATTTGTTTAATTAATTAATTATTTTCATAAAAAACATAACAAATCAAAAAAATCAGAAAAGAGGAAAAATATAATAAACATTTTTGTTTTAATATTTCTTGTAAATAAATTTGCATGTAAATTAATTAGTTTTAAATTAGGGTTTAATTTAATATTTTCATAACAAAAATCTAAAAAATGTAGAAATAGGGTTTAATTATTAATTTTTTATCCTTTTTTCTTTTTCTCCCATAATAATTAAATAATTAAATATTTATTTTTGTAATTAAATTTGTATATAAAAATTAGGGTTAATTTAGGTTAAAATTCAATGTTTTCTTAATAAATTAAAAGCCACTAGAATTAGGGTTAGTATTTATTTTAATTAATTCTTTTTTCACAAAAATCCTAAAATATTAAAAAATACCAAAAAACATCTCCTTTTCTTTTTAATTAATTAATTCCATGTAATTTTAATTTTGCAAAAAGGGTCAAACGCCCTCGTTTCGATTTAATTCTTATTCGCATATTTATTTTATTTCTTTATAATATCTATGTATCTCTCCCAAGGCCATGTAATTAATTTTCTCGCACTTTTCTTTACTTTCTTTATTTTTCTGTCAAATCGGGTCCTGGTTTAATTTTGGCGATGTGGACCCGCGCCTTTTGTAATAGCTTAGAATTTTTACTTTCCCGCAATACTTTTAACTGTTAACAAATGGCATGAAAGAATGTATGGACAAAAATAAAAACAAGCGTAGAACACCAATAACATGACAAGATAAATGCAAATGAAAACGACACACAAATCGCACACACCACCCCTAGGGTACGCCTCACTGTTGCCTTGCCTCGAAAGGTGATCGTCGAGTAGAGGATGTCTTAGTAAGTCCTCATGATCCGGGAACCTGGCATGAGGGTAGCTTCTAAGGTGTCTTCCCATTGCTCTGGTGATCACCATGTCCCGAACCTCGAATTGACCCGAACACCTCCAACGGTGGTGCTACCTACCTCTCAATGGTGGGATGGCACTACTTTAAAGGACATCTACACAGACGAATTCCTTAGGGTAGGTAGGTTCTCGTAGATACTTGCTCTAATTTTAAAAACAAATTCAAAAATACTTTTCACACCGACACCCTTTTCAAAAAGCTTTCGAAAGAAATTTTTCAAACACTCTTGAGGACCGATACAAGAGTCAAACTGAAATTTTCAAAGAAACTTTTTAAAACCCACAGTTGAAAAGCAAACAAACCATTTTTGAAAACACAATGAGCAAGTATCTAAGAGCCCATGGATAACCATGGATAGAAAGGGTGCTAACACCTTCCCTTTTTATAACCTACCTCCCGAACCGAGAGCAATCTCTATAAGGAATTTTTCTGTGCTTTTGTCCTTTCCATTTGGAGAAAATAAAAGACGGTGGCGACTCTTGCTTCCGCGACATTTTGCGAACCAGCGTTAAACAGTCAGTTCCAGATCCACCGATCACAGAACTGGCGACTCTGCTGGGGACTTAACTTAAAGTGAGGTGTACCTTAGGGTTAGTTCATAACTGTGTTTTCAATTGCTTTCCTTGTTTGCTTTAAATTGTGGGACTGTCTTGGGAGTTCTATAGATCCTAACCCGGATCTGGGGATACCTTCTTAGAAAGTAGCAACAAGGCTGTGAGGGAACTGTGCGGGGTATACCGACATGGTTGAAACAGTCTGCTACGTTGATGTGGCACTTTGGTGTGTACCGGTAACCCTTGAGTTCAGTCAAGGAGAGTACGGGGCCTCCGCGTGGTGTCGTGAAGCATCAACAGACCTTAGGAACCTTAATTGAACTATCTTGGCCTCTTTAGGGTAGTGAGATAACTGACTTTGGTGCAGTCCGAGGTTGGTTGATACTCGATACTACACTCAATTGAGGGTTGCTTTCCTGGAATATTTCGGTCGCCAGTTCAGTGGCTAAATCGAAATGATGAATAATGAAAGCAATCCCGTGATATTGGGACCCTTATAACCCGGTTACTTTGATAGGACAGGTTGAGCCCACCAACTTCAAGAGGGTACTACCCAGACCCCATGCTGGCCTTAAACCCTAAGGGCTTGTCTTGTGTGCCTTGTGTGCCTTACATGTTTGTCTTTGTAAATATCTGTGGTGTGTTTAATCATAGCATCATGACATCATCCAGCATCATATGCATTGACTAACCATTTCAGGGGTTCGAATCTTCATCTTTGTTCTTGTTTTGTAGGACATGGAAATTGTTCGTAGAAAGACAATTCAAGTCAGTCTTGTAAGGATCCCTCCTCAGCTTAAGGAACTTATATCCAGGATTCCCGAGAACTCGTCATTCAGTGAAAGGCATGGAAGCCTCATCAGCTTGGTCAACACCAACATTGAGGAAGATATGATCAAGGTCTTGTTCCAATTCTTTGACCCTCTGCATCACTGTTTCACCTTCTTGGACTATCAACTGGTACCTACATTGGAGGAGTTCTCTCGGCTCCTGAAGATCCCTATCCTTGATCAACTACCCTACAACGGTACGGAAAAGGAACCTAAGCTTGAAGAGATTGCTAAAGCCTTGCACCTACAGTCATCTGACCTCAAGGGACATTGGGAAGTCAGAAGTGGTATCAAAGGGTTCTTAGCCAGGTTTCTGTTTGAAAAGACCCATGAATGTTGGAACTCCCGTGACCTACAAGCTTTTGAAGAAGTGGTGGCCCTCCTTGTCTATGGTTTGGTGTTGTTCCCTAATCCAGACCAGCTTATAGATATCAGTGCTGTCCAGATCTTTATGTCCAGGAATCCTATACCTACGTTGCTGGGGGACATCCTTCACTCATGTTACACTCGAACCATGAGAAAAAGAGGTGTCCTTATGTGTTGCACTCCCCTCCTGGGAAGGTGGTTTATTTCGCACCTTCCACAATCAGTCCTGAAGAATGAGCGGGGTTTGAGATGGTCACAACGGTTGATGACTCTTACACATGCAGATATACATTGGTGCCCTAGGTCCAGAGAAGATGTCACTATCATTGATCGTTGCGGGGAGTACCCTAATGTTCCTTTACTTGGAATCAGGGGAGGTATTACTTACAGCCCATGCCTGGCTTGGAGACAGTTTGGTTATGCTCGGAGGGATGGTCCTCATGACATGTTAATTCCTGACATAGTTTTTGACTTCGACAACGATACTCAAGGACTTCGCCAGAGATTTATCAGAGCCTGGAGGATGCCAAGTAGGATAGACAGCAAGACACTGGGGCACAGGAACTCCATCCCATTGGAACCTTATCTCAAGTGGGTACGCCCCCGCTCCCAGAAGTTAGTGATGCCTTATCCTCATATGCTCCCAGTAATCAAAGAGCCAGTCTTGGAAGGAGAAGTGTCCTACACTATTCAGCACCCTGATATGCCCACATCCTGGGAAGAGATGCAGAAGAGCTGGATCCAGCTTAAGGAAGAACGGAATTCTCTTGAGACTAGTCTACATGCCAGTGAAAAGAAGGTCTTGGAGCTCACCCGCCTGTTGCATGAGGAGAGGAATCTCAACACTTACATAGCTCCAAAGAGGATGCGCAGTGTATTTTGGGATTGATTTGCTTTTGTATTATTTTGACCATGAGGCTTGGATGTACTAAACAGTTATTTTCCTTAATGATAACGTGTGTTCCTTTTGTCTACAACAAATTTGAATTTTCGAACCCTTGAATGCATTGCATAAACACATCTCATTCATCATGTGCATAGCAGGTTTTCCCCTTTTCAGGTTGCTTACAGTTCTTCGCTGTTTATTTCAGCATCATGAATCCTGACTCATCATCAACTGAGACATCCTTCAAAGCTCTTCAGGCGCAGAATGCGCAGTTTCAGGAATTAATCAAGGGTTTGGCTCAAGGCCAAGAAGAGCTGAAGGCTCTGCTCCTGAAAAAGGAGAAAAAGAAGAAGAGAAGGACTGTTCTGTTTAACTCGGGCCGAAGGTTCGGCAACACTTTGCAGCATGAAGAGGCTGGTTCTTCTGTTGGCAAGAGTACTCCTCAAGAGGCAAGGGTTCCTAGTCCGGTAGTCTCCGACAACGAGACTGATTTTGATGAAGAGCAGTACCCTCCGGCAGAAGACCGTTACAAGCAGTTGGAAGATAGGTTGAATGCTATGGAGATACAACAGGTACCTGGGCTGGATTTCGGAGATCTGGGTTTGTCTACTGGTGTGATCATTCCTCGGAAGTTCAAAGCACCATCTTTTACTAAGTATGACGGGGCATCTTGTCCCAAGCTACATCTCAGGTCCTACGTTTGGAAGATCCAACCGTACTCCGCGGATAAGAATTTATGGATCCACTTCTTCCAGGAGAGTCTTTCAGGGACTCATCTCGAATGGTTCTATCAGCTGGATGGGACCAAGGTTCGTAACTGGGAGGAGTTGGCTACTGCTTTCTACAAGCAGTATCAATATAATGCCGACCTTGCCCCTACACGTACCCAACTCCAGGGTATGTCGTTAGGTTCAAGTGAAGGTTTTAAGGAGTACGCTCAGAAGTGGAGAGACCTGGCTGGCAGGGTGCAGCCACCGTTGACTGATCGGGAATTGGTAGACATGTTCTTGGGGACCCTATCTGGGCCATTTTTCAACCATCTCATCGGGAATTCGTCTGCAGGGTTCACTGATTTGATTCTGACTGGAGAGAGAATTGAGGCTGGGTTAAAGTCTGGTAAGATTCCGAAGGGTGCATCGTCTAGTGTCGAGAAGAAACCCTTCAAGAAGGAGGCTAGTGCCGTGTATGGTTCCAAGAGATCAGAGAGACCTGAGCGCCGCCAATCTGTCAATGCGGTAATGATTGCTAAGCCTGCTGCCGCTCCTCGGCCGACCAATCCTCAAAGGGCTGAAAGACCCCGGAGAGAGTTTACCCGGTTAAGCATGACCCTATCGCAGATCCTGCCACAGTTGCTATCCACCAACTTAGTGACTGTCAGAGAAGCGCCGAAGTTCCCAAATACCGCATCTCCTAAGTACAACCCGAATGCTCGTTGTGCTTACCATTCAGATAGCCCGGGGCATTCCACTGATGACTGTTGGGCATTAAGGAGTAAGGTGCAAGACCTTATCGACGCGAAGGAGATACAGTTTGAAGCGCCTGAGAGGCCAAATGTGGTTAATGCTCCTTTGCCTCAGCATGGGGTAAATGCTGTTGACGAAGATGTTTATGCTGTTTCTGTGGATGACCTTGCCACTCCTCTGAAGATCGTCAAGAAGAACCTACTGCTGGCCGGTTTATTTCCGGGTTGCAGTGAGGGTTGCCTGTTCTGTGCTGTGTCCCTATCTGGTTGTCCCTTGCTGAAGTTAGGCATCCAAAGCCTAATGGATAGCAAGGAGATTCTGTTTAAGAAGTCTGCTGTTCAGTTGGTTCCGGTGGAAGAAGTTTCTGTGGTGACTATCTTCAATAATCCAATCAAGGCTCTCCCGAAGAAGCCTGTTCAAATCACGACCGTCGCACCTATTGTTATCACTGTTCCGGGGCCCCTGCCCTATGTATCTGATAAAGCTGTCCCCTGGCATTATGGGGAAGATGTGTATGTAAATGGGATTAAACAAGAGTTCAACACTGGCGCCAGCATCTGTGATATCACTGGCCCAGCCAAGGTTACCCGCAGTGGCAGGCTCTTCTCGCCTGATATTGCACCGCCTGCTGCTCGAAGACCACTCCTTATAACTCCTACAAGTGTACCTATTCCTGCTGCTGATCCAATTGTTTCTCCTGCTGCCGAGTCATCCAATGCTCGGGGCAAAGGAGTTGAAGTTGAGCCTGCCCAGATGGAGGCACCTATACCTATAACTGCTGAGGCCTCCCAACAAGAGATGGAGGAGATTCTGGAAATTATAAAGAAGAGTGACTTTAATGTTGTGGAACAGCTGGGGCACACGCCCTCCAAAATCTCCATGCTCTCTTTATTGCTGTGCTCCGAGGCCCATGCTAAGGCCTTAATCTCATTCCTCAAGACGGCCCATGTGCCACATGAGACATCTGCAGTCCAGTTCACTGATTGCGTAGCAAATCTGACAGCAGACAATGGCTTGGGTTTCTCAGATGTTGACCTGACCGCGAAGGGAAGAGACCACAATGATGCCCTGCATGTCTCTATCGAATGCAGGGGCACTACTCTGGCACATGTATTGGTGGATACTGGTTCTTCTTTGAATGTGCTGCCCAAGAAGGCTTTGGACCGTTTAGATTGTGAAGGCCTGGAATTGAAACCCAGCAATATCATCGTCAGGGCCTTCGACGGTTCAAAAAGGATGGTTCATGGAGAGGTTGACATTCCGATTCGTGTGGGCTCTCAGGTGTTTGACTCTACATTTTACGTGATGGATATCCGTCCATCGTACTCTTGTCTACTGGGTCGACCTTGGATACATAAAGTTGGGGCAGTTACCTCTACCTTGCACCAGAAGCTGAAGTACCCCGTCAGAGGGAAGATCGTGACTGTGCAAGGAGAGGAGGAGTATATGGTAAGTCACTTGAATTCCTTCAGATACATTGAGATGGACGGGGAGTTTATTGAAACCCCCTTTCAGCATTTCGAGGAGGTGCTTCCAATTGCAGCAACAGCAGAAACAACAGCAGAAGAATTTGTTCCTTTGAAGATGGCTTCCCTGAAGGATGCCCGGGCTATGGTTCAGAAAGGTGAAGGTGCTAACTGGGGCAGGCTTCCAGACTTTACACAGAAGACTGACAAATTTGGGCTGGGTTTTACCGCAGAGGGTCAGAAAGCTATGCGGAAAGCGAAGATTGGAAGACCTCCTGTGTTCATTACAAATCCAAGAGTGAATGCTGTTGGGGAAGACAACGAAGTGGACGAAGCTGAATTCAATAGCTGGATCTATCCAACGACTGAAGGCGGATTGACCAATTGGATTGCCAAAGACCATACTCCTGTTACCTTTGTGACGCAGTAATAAATTTCTTTGTTTCGTTATTTTGTAAAAAACAATAAATAAACTCTATGGCCCGGTGTCTTACCCGAGGCACCGTGGTTTCATTTGTGAGGGCATATAAATTGTCATTTCATATATCATGAATGAAAATCTTGGACGTTTTCTCGCATTACAAATCTTATGCTCCTTTTGTCTTTCTTTCTTTTACATATATTTCAAAACAGCTGTATTTACACACACACTCACTCATACAGGTTTCAATCCACTCTGGATCTTACTGGTAACGACTCTGCTACTGCCAGTTATGACTTCGAAAATCCGATCAACTTAGCCGAAGACGAAGGTGAAGATGATTGCGAAGTGCCTGGCGAGCTTGAAAGACTGTTACTTCAGGAAGAGAGGGCAATTCAACCCTATGAAGAGCCAGTGGAAACAATAAACTTGGGTACCGAGGCAGACAGGAAAGAGGTAAAGATTGGTGCCAACCTAGAGCTCAGCGTGAAGCAACGGTTGACTAAGATGCTGCATGATTATATGGAGATCTTTTCCTGGTACTACGAAGACATGCCCGGGTTGGATACCGATATTGTGGTCCATCACTTGCCAACTAAGGAAGACTGCCCTCCAGTTAAGCAAAAGGTCCGTCGGATGCGTCCAGAGATGTCTGAGAAGATCAAGGCCGAGGTTATGAAACAGTTTGATGCCGGGTTCCTTGCAGTGACTTCTTACCCTCAGTGGGTTGCTAACGTGGTGCCGGTACCTAAGAAGGACGGTAAGGTCAGAATGTGTGTCGACTACAGGGATCTGAACAGGGCCAGCCCCAAAGATGACTTCCCCTTGCCTCACATTGATGTCCTTGTTGATAATACAGCTCAGCACAAGGTGTTCTCTTTCATGGATGGCTTTTCAGGTTACAATAAAATCAAGATGGCACCTGAAGACATGGAAAAGACTACGTTTGTTACTCAGTGGGGCATCTTCTGTTACAAGGTCATGCCATTCGGGTTGAAGAACGCTGGGGCAACCTACCAACGCCATGGTTGCTTTATTTCATGACATGATCCATCATGAGATAGAAGTGTATGTTGACGACATGATCGCAAGGTCCCAGACTGAGGAAGAGCACCTAGATCATCTGCAGAAGTTGTTTGACCGGTTAAAACTATACAAGCTGAGGTTGAACCCGAACAAGTGCACCTTCGGGGTGAGATCGGGAAAGTTGCTAGGCTTTGTTGTAAGTGACAAGGGAATTCAAGTGGACCCTGCTAAGGTCAAAGCTATTCAAGAGATGCCAGTTCCTAAGACAGAGAAGGAAGTCAGAGGTTTTTTAGGACGCCTGAATTACATTGCTCGCTTCATCTCATACCTAACTGCTACCTGTGAGCCAATCTTCAAGCTGCTGAAGAAAGATCAGGTAGTACGTTGGAACGATGAATGTCAGGCTGCTTTTGACAGAATCAAAGAGTATCTCCAAGAATCACCTATCCTTATGCCACCGGTTGAAGGGAGACCTCTGATACTATATCTGACAGTACTTGACAACTCGATGGGGTGTGTGCTGGGGCAGCATGACGAGTCTGGCCGAAAAGAGCACGCCATTTATTACCTTAGCAAAAAGTTTACCGACTGTGAGACCTGATACTCACTGCTTGAGAAAACTTGCTGCGCTTTGGTATGGGCTGCTCGCCGGCTGAGACAATATATGCTGACTCATACTACCTTGTTGATCTCAAAGATGGATCCTATAAAGTACATATTCGAAAAGCCTGCTCTGTCTGGGAGAATTGCAAGATGGCAAATGATCTTGACGGAATACGACATTCAGTACACAACCCAGAAAGCCATCAAGGGAAGTGTATTGGCAGACCACTTGGCACATCAGGCCGTAGATGACTATCAGTCAATGAACTTCGAGTTTCCGGACGAAAGCATCATGATAGTAATGGATTGTGAAGTACCTGGACCGGATGAAGGACCTGAACCAGGATCCCGATGGTATATGCACTTTGACGGAGCCTCCAACGCTTTGGGAAATGGCATCGGCGCCATAATCATATCACCTCAAGGTACTCATACTCCGCTCACTGCCCGACTGTGTTTCAACTATACCAACAACATGGCGGAGTATGAGGCATGCATCATGGGTCTTCAAGCTGCTATCGACTTAAGGATCAAGTTTCTGAGTGTCTTCGGAGATTCCGCTCTTGTGATCAATCAGATCAAAGGAGAGTGGGATACGAAACATCCAAACCTGATTCCTTACAGAGAATGTGTGTTGACCCTGATCCCCCACTTTACAGAGATAACCTTTAAGCACTTTCCAAGAGAAGAGAATCAGTTGGCAGACGCGTTAGCTACAATGGCTTCTATGTTCAAGGTAAAATGGGATAATGAGGCTCCCCGAATCATCATCTGGAAATTGGACGAGCCGGCATACTGTTGCGATCTCGAGACTGAATTGGTAACTGAGAAGCCTTGGTACCATGAAGTGAAGAGATATCTGGAAGCTCAGGAATACCCTGAAGGTGCATCTGTCAACGACAAGAAGTTCCTGAGGAGGTTCGCAGCAAAGTTCTTCCTTAGCAACGACATCTTGTATAAGCGAAACCATGATTCAACCCTACTGCGTTGTGTGGATAAGACTGAAGCAGAAAGGATCATGGAAGAGCTACATGAAGGGATCTTTGGTACACACTCCAGTGGACACACAATGGCTAAGAAAATCCTACGGGCAGGATATTACTGGTCCACAATGGAAGCTGACTGCTACCAACATTCCAGAACATGCCATAAATGCCAGATTTATGCAGACAAGGTGCATGTTCCTCCAGTTCCCCTGAATGTTCTGACTGCGCCTTGGCCGTTTGCAATGTGGGGCATAGACATGATCGGCGAGATTAAACCAACGGCATCCAATGGGCATCGCTTCATCCTAGTAGCGATTGATTATTTTACAAAGTGGGTCGAGGCAGCATCCTATGCTACGGTAACCAAGACTGTTGTGGCACGGTTCATTCGACATAACTTGATCTGTCGGTACGGCGTCCCTGAGAGAATTATTACAGACAACGGTACCAATCTGAATAACAAGATGATCGCTGAGTTCTGCGAGCAATTCAAGATACAGCACCATAATTCTTCTCCTTACAGACCAAAGATGAATGGGGCTGTAGAAGCAGCAAATAAGAACATCAAGAAAATCGTACAGAAGATGACAGTGACTTATAAAGATTGGCACGAGATGTTACCGTTCGCTCTACATGGGTACCGTACCTCAGCTAGGACGTCAACCGGGGAAACTCCTTTCTCTCTGGTTTATGGTATGGAGGCAGTCTTACCGATCGAAGTGCAAATACCCTCTCTCCGGATAATGAAGGATGCAAATCTGAACGAAGATGATTGGATCCAGACACGACTTGATCAGCTCAACCTCATTGATGAAAAGAGACTCGCTGCTATCTGCCATGGTCAGACGTATCAGAAACGGATGATCAGGGCATTTAACAAAAAGGTCAGACCACAGGAATATCAAGTTGGGGATCTGGTAATCAAGCGAATCATCCTTCCTCAGAGTGATCCAAGGGGCAAATGGACCCCTACGTACGAAGGGCCATTTGTGGTTAAGCATGTGTTCTCAAGAGGAGCCATGATTCTAACCAACATGGATGGTGACGACCTTCCGCACCCCGCTAATGCAGACATAGTAAAAAGATACTACGCATGAAAAAAGACCCGCTAGGCTGACATGCCTAGGCAAAAATTAGGGCTTCCCGTCGAACCAAAAGGGTTCGGGCAAAATGAAGGGATGAAAATGAAAAAATCTGTACACCCGGCAAGTCGAAAACCTGAAAAGGCGGCTTGGGCAAAAATGGGTATCCCGGTGGACCGAAAACCCGAAAGGGCGGTCCAGGCAAAAATTAGGGATAAAGCGTAATACTATGTCTCATTGGATCACTTTGCATCCAAAATCCGGTATCTACATCAAGTTCAGACGGTATCGATCAGTCAGCTTCACCTTCAACCAAGGTCATCAAGTGATGAGACGCTCGGAGTTATAAAGGCAATAGTAGAGTTGAAACCCAGTGGGATCATTCATTTCACACAGCTGTTTTATTTTCTTTTGTACAAAACTTGTATAAACTCTTTTGTTCGGCGGCGTTCTCTTACTAGGACGTCAGCCTCTTGTACACAAAACGCCTATTTCCAGGCCATTCAAAAATCAATACAAATATCTTTTTCAGTTAAAAGTGCCAATTGTTTTTCTTTTTCTGTTTTGTTTTGCGAAGAACGTCCAAGGTTCAATTTGTGATATATGCATTGATAATAATTTGCTAACTCATAAATATTTGCATACGAAACAAAGGATTAATTACAGGTGACACTAGAAACAGGGGCAATAAAGAGTTGTCTAAGCAATCTAATTGTTCTATCCTCCAAGGTACCAAGGTAGGTTCAGCTAAAGAACATGACCAGTACATCTTAATTCCCCAGAGAGTAAGTCAGCAGTCAGTGCATTCTTCTCCAAGCAGAGTTATCAAATCTCAAGGAAGTTGAGGATCCTCCAGCAGATCTCGACATTCTCCAGCAGCAGCATACATATTCATAACAAGCATCCCCGACAGTCTTGGTCTAAAGATTGTTCCCCGGCGGCATACCAATATTCAAAAGAATCACTTCCCCCGCAGTTCAAAACTCCCCCAGGAGAGTCCAATCCAGTTCTCTCAGGAAAGTTGGGATCCATCTCCCCAAGCAATAAGCTTATCTCCAGTAGATTCTGGAAGCTTATCCCTCGCAGAACACGAACGCGTCGTCCGGCTTTATTCAAAGAGTTATTTCCCTACCAGGATATAACTGGGTTATCCTCAGCCAAAAGCCACGGAAAGAGCGTCCTCGACGAAGTCTTCTTACCCCCAGCGAAGTCTATCAGCACTTCCAATACAGCAAAGATATCCTCAGCAAGTAATTATCAACAACTCGGCAAAGTATCTCTCTCCCCACAGAGTATTGCTTCCCAGCAAGGTCGCTATAGTACTGTTCTCCCCGCAGAATATTCCATTCGCCAAGTTTATTCCCCAACGGAGTCATCTTCTCCTACCGGTATTCTTGCAATTATCATCCCCAGCAGGAGTAAAAGCTTATTCTTCAATATCAGCCCAGGAGTGACTTCCCGGCACCCGTCAAGGAATTACTTTCCTAGACGAAAGCATACATTTCTAAACATCACATACATCATTATAGCATGCATAAACGCATCATATCATACAAATCTCATTTATGTTGAGAACATCATTGCTTGGTCCATATCATGCATGGCATATGACTGACCTTTACCTTTCAGGAAAGATTCAGCTAAGTTCTCCATCATATTTCAAGACCTAGACCGGTTCAGTTAATCGACCCCAAAGATTTCTTATCCAGTCCAAGGCCTTCTCTAGTCCAGCTAAATCGACTCCCAACAGATTTTTCTGATGAAGACTCAGTAGAAGTTATCAGGTTTTTCTCAGACGTTCGCTTTTGAGATTATAATTTCCTATTGGTTCCCTCCCCGACGGTGCGTGAGGTGATAATTCCATTCCAGGTTTTTCTCAGACGTTCGCTTTTGAGATTATAATTTCCTATTGGTTCCCTCCCCGACGGTGCGTGAGGTGATAATTCCATTTTAGGTTTTTCTCAAACGTCCGCTTTTGAGATTATAATTTCCTATTGGTTCCCTCCCCGACGGTGCGTGAGGTGATAATTCCATTTTAGGTTTTTCTCAAACGTCCGCTTTTGAGATTATAATTTCCTATTGGTTCCCTCCCCGACGGTGCGTGAGGTGATAATTCCATTCCAGGTTTTTCTCAGACGTTCGCTTTTGAGATTATAATTTCCTATTGGTTCCCTCCCCGACGGTGCGTGAGGTGATAATTCCATTCCAAGTTTTTCTCAGACGTTCGCTTTTGAGATTATAATTTCCTATTGGTTCCCTCCCCGACGGCGCGTGAGGTGATAATTCCATCCCAGGTTTTTCTCAGACGTCCGCTTTTGAGATTATAATTTCCTATGGTTCTCTCCCCGACGGTGCGTGAGATGTTAATTCCAGCCCAGGTTTTTCTCAGACGTCCTCTTTTGAGATTATAATTACCTATTGGTTCTCTTCCCGATACAGCGAAGATGGTAATTCCCACCAAGATTTTTCTCAACGAGCGTTGTTGAAGTTAAAGTCACCCAAGGTTCTCTTACCGTTCATGCTAAGGTAGTAACCACTCCTGGTTTATTCATCATCT
Organism: Vicia faba; assembly: GCA_948472305.1. Lineage (NCBI taxonomy): Eukaryota > Viridiplantae > Streptophyta > Magnoliopsida > Fabales > Fabaceae > Vicia > Vicia faba. The sequence goes on from OX451735.1 coordinate 471,132,227, forward strand.
TTTGAAGCTCCAGACTCAGCTCCTGTAACCAGTCAGGACACATCCATACCAAGCATCTGAAGACCAGTTCCTGCAACATGTCAGGAACTCATTTTTCTTTTGCAGGTATGCAGGTTCTCGCTAAGGAATCTCGTACGCGATCAACATCCAGATGGCATCTATAAGCCCATCATCCTATCCATCAATCTCCAAATGGCATCTATAAGCCCATTTCCACCACATTGCTACTATGTGAGCGCAAATTTCTGGGCACTCTAGTGTTCAATCATCTTCTACCCTCGGATTACGAAAGGCGCGCCAGCCAATCTTCATCCTCAGGTCTAAGAAGATTGAACAGGGGCAACTGTTGTACCCCAAAATTTGCCCTCCCATATTCTTCAAAGATTTTCCAAGTCAAAGCTTCAAAATTCCCCAAGGGTTGCACAGTGCAAGAGCCTCATAAGCAGTCAAAATTAGGGTTTTTATTCTGATCAAGAAAATGAAGTTTCCAAAGGTACAATCAAGTCTCACATGCCTACAAATAGGGTCAAGCATCCTCATACAAAGTTTCAAGACTTTCAGCACAAAACTGCACAGTCAAAACCCTAATTGCACTACAGTCAACTGTAGGGGCAAAATGGTCATTTGACAGTCAAAAGTTCAAATTTTTGGTCAATATCTCATTTTGAAGCCACAAACATCATTTGATCAATGCTTGATCATGATTCTCAAAGCTTGGCTCAAAAATCATCAAGATGCAAAAGTTTCCTTATTTGGACAGCTGAAAAAGTCAACTGTAAATTGACCAGGGCATAACTTTCACATGGATTGTCAGAAAAATTCCATCCAAAGCTCATTTTGAAGAGAAAGACATTTCCTACAATTCATCTTCATACTTCAAGTCCCAGAAATTCTCCCACAAAAAGTTATCAATTTCAACATTATAGGTCATTTTCAAAAGTCAACAAAAAGGGACTTTAGGTCAAAGGCCATAACTTGATATTGGTAAATCAAAATGACATGGGACCAAAGGCATTGGTTAGAGGACTCAAAGACCTTTCCAAAATGTCCAGGAACATGAGAAAAGCTTAAAAATTGAGCAAGTTATGCCTTGTAGAAGTTGGGAAATTTTTGGATATTTTGAAAAGTCAACATTGATTCAAATGACCTAAAATTGCTAATGGGCCTATTTTTCTTCCACAATTCACTATCCATGGCATGTGCACGACCACTTGGCCCAAAGGGAAGTATTTCTTCATTATTTATTTATTTATTTGAATTTTTATTAATAATAATTCATTTAAATCAAATTAAATACATGAAAAATATTTAACCTAAGTTTTACAATCTTTTTGTGCATGAAATCTACTCAATAATTCGTGTATAATTAAATAGGGAAAGATTTGGAGAGAATTGATCATGATTTGTACAAAATTGCATGGAAAAGATTGAAAAAATAATGCTTGAAAATCAAATCTCAAAAATCATGAATGCAAGAGATTTTGATCAAGTTTGTTGACCTAATTTATTCATACATAAGCATAGAACGAAAACCTAATCAAAAAGACCACGCAGCTGCTCAGAAATCTGGAAAACAAAACTTGAAATTTGTCAAAAAACTCCATAACTGAAAATAGACTTGCAGGTCAATTCAAGCCTCCAAACTTGTTCCATTAGCTTGCCAGGGTTGTCAAGAAACGATTCCAATCAAAAACATCAATCCTAACGCTTTGAAACGGTATACAGAAGTCCAGTTTTTTCCACTTTTTCTCATAATCGTGTTTTACATTCTATGCACATTCATGGCATTTTGTTTATATATTCATGATCAGTGAAGTGTTTGCAAGCTAACCATATGCTTTGATTGGATTATTATGCGCTGTATGCAAAGATACCATGTTCGTTTTTTAGGGTTGCAGGAATTACAATTTGGGGCTTTCCATCCAAGGAAAAATTGAGACTTGGGACCTTGACCATTAAAACGAGCGTGTCTGGACGAAAAGAATCCATGTGTCGCGCCCAATTTATGAGCGTCCTAGAGCTATTCGCTATTTTTCCATAGATGGCCTAAGAGAACGCTCAGAAAACCGTGGCCTAAGTTTTTGTGTTTCAGGGACGAAGAAGAAGACGATATCGTGGCATTAGATGGTTGGCCGGTTTAAATTTCGCGCGGAAAACGAAACACTAACGCATATTTATTTTATTATATTTGTTTGTCATATTACTTACAGATAAGCAAACTGGCACGGTTGGCAAGCATGGTTGTTGGTAAAGTACATGACCTGGGTTCGAGCCCCAGGTCTTCATTCTTTCCATATATTTTTTCCTCTAATATTCATATGCAGAATAAGCGTTGTGGATCATCATACGTCCCTCTATCCAGCCATCCACGCGTCCAATTTCATCCATCCAAGGGACAGGATTTGGGGAGTATGGTAGGCTCTAGTCAACGCTCTGTACGTGAGTGAAAAAGTCTCCAAGGCCTAAAGGTTGATGGGCCAGATTGCTAAAGGAAACACCTCCTATTTGGGGTCTGAACCCCCTAGGTTTGCAAACCTTCTTTATTTTTTTTCTTTGTTTTATTTTACTTCCTTTTAATTATTATTTGTTTAATTAATTAATTATTTTCATAAAAAACATAACAAATCAAAAAAATCAGAAAAGAGGAAAAATATAATAAACATTTTTGTTTTAATATTTCTTGTAAATAAATTTGCATGTAAATTAATTAGTTTTAAATTAGGGTTTAATTTAATATTTTCATAACAAAAATCTAAAAAATGTAGAAATAGGGTTTAATTATTAATTTTTTATCCTTTTTTCTTTTTCTCCCATAATAATTAAATAATTAAATATTTATTTTTGTAATTAAATTTGTATATAAAAATTAGGGTTAATTTATGTTAAAATTCAATGTTTTCTTAATAAATTAAAAGCCACTAGAATTAGGGTTAGTATTTATTTTAATTAATTCTTTTTTCACAAAAATCCTAAAATATTAAAAAATACCAAAAAACATCTCCTTTTCTTTTTAATTAATTAATTCCATGTAATTTTAATTTTGCAAAAAGGGTCCAACGCCCTCGTTTCGATTTAATTCTTATTCGCATATTTATTTTATTTCTTTATAATATCTATGTATCTCTCCCAAGGCCATGTAATTAATTTTCTCGCACTTTTCTTTACTTTCTTTATTTTTCTGTCAAATCGGGTCCTGGTTTAATTTTGGCGATGTGGACCCGCGCCTTTTGTAATAGCTTAGAATTTTTACTTTCCCGCAATACTTTTAACTGTTAACAAATGGCATGAAAGAATGTATGGACAAAAATAAAAACAAGCGTAGAACACCAATAACATGACAAGATAAATGCAAATGAAAACGACACACAAATCGCACACACCACCCCTAGGGTACGCCTCACTGTTGCCTTGCCTCGAAAGGTGATCGTCGAGTAGAGGATGTCTTAGTAAGTCCTCATGATCCGGGAACCTGGCATGAGGGTAGCTTCTAAGGTGTCTTCCCATTGCTCTGGTGATCACCATGTCCCGAACCTCGAATTGACCCGAACACCTCCAACGGTGGTGCTACCTACCTCTCAATGGTGGGATGGCACTACTTTAAAGGACATCTACACAGACGAATTCCTTAGGGTAGGTAGGTTCTCGTAGATACTTGCTCTAATTTCAAAAACAAATTCAAAAATACTTTTCACACCGACACCCTTTTCAAAAAGCTTTCGAAAGCAATTTTTCAAACACTCTTGAGGACCGATACAAGAGTCAAACTGAAATTTTCAAAGAAACTTTTTAAAACCCACAGTTGAAAAGCAAACAAACCATTTTTGAAAACACAATGAGCAAGTATCTAAGAGCCCATGGATAACCATGGATAGAAAGGGTGCTAACACCGTCCCTTTCTATAACCTACCTCCCGAACCGAGAGCAATCTCTATAAGGAATTTTTCTGTGCTTTTGTCCTTTCCATTTGGAGAAAATAAAAGACGGTGGCGACTCTTGCTTCCGCGACATTTCGCGAACCAGCGTTAAACAGTCAGTTCCAGATCCACCGATCACATTAGCTAAAACACAAAGTTATGTTGTATGACATGTATGATGCAGTATATATGCTATATCAATGTTTATGATATGAATGTAAATGAATGCGCATGTAAGCCGAAGAGTTATCTTGCTGAGGATAGATGAATCCTGGATGGTTGGAGATAAAAATCTTGACTGCTGTCGGGGAAAGTGAATCCTTGACTGCTGTAGGGGATTGCAAGAATCTTTGATTGCTGAAGATGAGACATCTTTGTTGACTACTGCTGGAGAATCAGGAGCTTGGGTTGTATGCCAATCTACTGGGGATTCCTGTCCTGAGGAGATCTTTGCTGGGGAACATTTGAATATCTTGTGATGAACTGAGAATGAGAGTCTTCATCCTGCTTGGGGAATGCATGATCTTCAAATGTTTGAGGGATCTTAGGACCACTGCAGGGAATTGGAATTCCTTGGTGACCTGCGGGGAATGAGAATTTCTGATGATCTCTACTGGGGAGTCCAGAATCTAGTAGACTTATGCTGGAGCGGTATGATTGAGAATCTTCAGTTTGGTGGGAAGTATCTCCGTGGGGAGAAGGTTCATTAGCCTGGTTCCGCTGGGGATTTATGGTTGGAAATTTTAGCTCCGCTGGGGAATTGAGTTAAGAAGGCTCTCTGGCTGGGGGAATTAGTTTTGAGAAAGTTTCTGTTCTGCTGAGGAGATCTAAAGTTTAACTCTGTTTGGGGAATTACATTCTGGATTGAGGAATTTGGAGTTTTAAATATGCTGGGGAATCCTTCTGAAAGGGCGCCAAGATATCTACTTGTACCTTCGACCTATCAGTAATTATCTTTCCTGATTTATAAGAAAATGATTATGTTCAAATGCATATGCCTATTTAACAAAACATTGGACATTTCTCAAATAAAACATAAGTGTAGAAAAGCAAAAGGAAGACAAAGCAAATTTCTGTATTTGGAAAAGTATTTGTATTAACTTTTATGAGTATCTTTGTACAAAGGAGACATGCATCCTAGTAAGAGGATGTCGTCGTAAAAACTGAAAAATTTATACAAAAGAAAGATGACTATGTGAAACAATTCCATGGGATTCCATTCTGCTATAGCCTTCACAACTCTGAATATCTGTCCATTCAATGCTTCGTCTGCCGATGACTGGATTGATCAGAAGCTTGGGGCTGGTTGATGAAGAGATTGTCCTTAAAGTGACCCGACGAGACATAGTCATACGCTTTAATTCCCTAACTTTTGCCTGAACCGCCCTTTCGGGTTTTCGGTTCACCGGGAAACCCCTTTTTGCCCAAGCCACCCTTTCGGGTTTTCGACTTGCCGGGTGTACAAATTTTTTTTGTTTTATCCCTAATTTTTGCCTGAACCGCCCTTTCGGGTTTTCGGTTCACCGGGATGCCCATTTTTGCCCAAGCCGCCCTTTTGGGTTTTCGACTTGTCAGGTAATTTTATGCGTAATATCTTTTGACTATGTCTGCGTTCGCAGGGTGCGACAAATCATCACCGTCCATGGTGTTCAGAATCATTGCACCACCAGAAAATAAACTCTTGATCACAAATGGTCCTACGTAAGTAGGAGTCCATTTGCCCCTGGGATCACTTTGCGGTAAGATAATCCGCTTGGTTACGAGATCTCCGACTTGATATACTTAACGTCTGACTTTCTTGTTGAAAGCCTTAATCATCCGTTTTTGATACGTCTGACCATGGCAAACAGCAGCGAGTCGCTTCTCGTTGATCAAATTGAGTTAATCAAGTCGGGTCTGAATCCAATCGTCTTTATCCAAACCAGCGTCCCTCATAATCCTTAAGGAAGGAATCTGAACTTCCATGGGCAAGACAACTTCCATGCCATATACCAAAGAAAATGGGGTTTCCCCTGTTGAAGTACGTGCCGTGGTACGGTATCCATGCAGAGCAAACGGTAACATCTCATGCCAGTCTTTGTAGGTGACTGTCATTTTCTGAATGATCTTCTTGATGTTTTTGTTCGCAGCTTCAACAGCACCGTTCATCTTCAGCCAATAGGGAGATGAATTATGATGATAAATCTTGAACTGTTCGCACTATGCGGTGATCATAGTATTATTCAGATTTGTACCGTTGTCTGTGATGATCCTGTCGGGAACACCACACCGGCGTATGAGGTTTTGCTTGATGAAGCGGGCAACCACATTTTTAGTAACAGAGGCGAAGGAAGCTGCTTCGACCCATTTGGTGAAGTAGTCAATAGCAACCAGGATGAAGCGATGTCCGTTGGATGTCGTGGGCTTGATCTCTCCAATCATGTCAATGCCCCACATTGCGAATGGCCAAGGAGCTGTCAAAATGTTGAGAGGAACCAGAGGAATATGAACCTTGTCAGCGTAGACTTGACATTTGTGGCAAGTACGGGAATGTTGATGGCAGTCAGTTTCCATGGTAGACCAGTAATAGCCTGCCCTTAGGATCTTCTTAGCCATTGTATGCCCGCTCAAGTGGGTGCCGAATGTACCACTGTGTATCTCAGTCATGATTAACTCTGCTTCAGCTTTATCCACACATCGGAGTAAAACACAATCATGGCTGCGTTTATAGAGGATGTCGTTGCTCAGGAAGAACTTGGCAACAAATTTCCTTAGGAACTTTTTGTCATTTACGGAAGCTCCTTCAGGATATTCTCTGGTCTGGAGATACCTTTTGATTTCATGAAACCAAGGTTGTTCCACTACTTCTTCGGTATTAATCTCGTGACAATGCGCAGGTTCATCCATTCGCTCGATGGTAATTTGGGGAGCCTCGTTATCCCAGTTGAGTTTAAACATGGAAGACATTGTAGCCAGAGCATCTGCTAGCTGATTCTCTTCTCGCGGGAAATGCTCGAAGGTAATTTGCTCGAAATGAGGCAATAATGTCAGGACGTGTTCTTTGTATGGGATAAGATTAGGGTGTTTGGTATCCCACTCTCCTTTGATTTGACTGATAACCAAAGCCGAGTCCCCAAATACAATCAAAGATTTGATCCCCAAGTCTATAGTAGCCTTGAGACCAAAGATGCAAGCTTCATACTCAGCCATGTTGTTGGTACTACTGAAGTAAAGTCGGGCCGTGAAAGGTGTGTGGCAACCTTCCGAGGAAATGAGTACCACACCGATACCGTTTCCAAGTGCATTTAAAGCACCATCAAAGTATAGGGTCCATCGGGATCCTTTTTCAGGTCTGTCATACGGTCCGTTACCTTCAATGTTGTCCAAGTTCATGATGTCCTCGTCCGGGAAGTCGAATCTCATGGATTGATAATCTTCGATAGCTTGATGAGCTAGATGGTCAGCTAGTACACTCCCTTTTATAGCTTTTTCGGGTGGTGTACTGGATGTCATACTCAGTCAGGATCATTTGCCATCTAGCTATTCTTCCAGATAAAGCAGGCTTCTCGAAGATATACTTGATAGGATCCATTTTGGAAATCAACAGAGTGGTATGAGTCAACATATACTGCCTTAGTCGGTGAGCAGCCCATACCAAAGCGCATCAAGTTTTCTCGAGCAGTGAGTAGCGAGTCTCACAGTCGGTAAACTTTTTGCTAAGGTAATAAATGGCATGCTCTTTTCGACCAGACTCGTCATGCTGGCCTAACACGCACCCCATTGAATTATCCAAAATGGTCAGATACATGATCAGCGGCCTTCCTTCGACGGGTGGCATCAGAATAGGAGGTTCTAGCAAATACTCCTTGATCTTATCAAAAGCAGCTTGGAAATCGTCGTTCCATTCGACTACCTGATCTTTCTTTAATAGCTTGAAAATTGGCTCACAGGTGGACGTCAGATGAGAGATGAATCTGGCAATATAGTTCAAGCGCCCCAAGAACCCTCTAACCTCCTTTTCAGTACGGGGAGCAGGCATTTCTCGTATAGCTTTCACTTTTGCTGGATCGACCTCAATGCCTTTGTTGCTGATAATAAATCCTAGAAGTTTACCAGGCCTAACTCCAAAAGTACACTTACTTGGATTCAGCTTGAGTTTGTACTCTTTCAACCTGGAAAACAGCTTCTGCAAATGCTCAAGGTGTTCCTCCTCTGTTTGTGAACGAGCTATCATGTCGTCTACGTAAACTTCGATCTCATGATGTATCATATCATGAAACAAACTACCATGGCGCGTTGATAAGTTGCCCCTGCGTTCTTCAGTCCGAACGACATCACCTTGTAGCAGAAGGTACCCCATTGTGTAACAAAGGTTGTTTTCTCCATGTCCTCGGGGGCCATTTTAATCTGGTTGTAGCCCGAGAATCCATCCATGAAGGAAAAAACCTTGTGTTGAGCCGTATTGTCAATCAAAATGTCGATGTGCGGTAGCGGAAAATCATCTTTAGGGCTGGCCCTATTCAAATCCCGGTAGTCCACACACATCCTGACCTTGCCGTCTTTTTTAGGTACTGGCACAATGTTAGTAACCCATTGTGGATAGGATGTAACAGCCAGAAAGCCAGCGTTGAATTACTTCATTACTTCTGCTTTAATCTTCTCAGACATGTCGGGCCTCATTCGGCGGACTTTTTGCTTGATTGGTGGACAATCTTCTCTTGTAGGGAGACGGTGAACCACGATATCTGTGTCTAAACCCGACATGTCTTCATAAGACAAAGCGAAGATTTTAACGTATTCATTTAACAGCTGTATCAAGCGCTCTTTGACACTCAGATCCAGATTGGCACCCACTTGTACTTCTTTCCGGTCTTCCTCTGTTCCTAAGTTGACAGTTTCCAATAACTCTTCGTGAGGCAAGATGGCTCTCTCTTCCTATTGTAGAAGTCTGGCTAGCTCCCCTGGTACTTCACAACCTTCGTCATCTTCATACTCAGCCTAATTGACCAGATCTTCAGAGTTATTGAAGGACAAAGCAGAATAGTCACCCATAGAATCCAGAGTGGATGGGTACCTGCATTTGTGAGTGTGGGTGTGTGTAAGGGATAGCCATCCTTAAACAAACAAAAATGAAAAAGGAAAGAAAATGAACACAGCAGTTTATCAATGAAAAACATCCAATGAATCATTAAACATGGCATATGGATATGAAGATAATCAAAACCCTTACAAATGGACCAACATGCCCGGGGCAAGGCATGAGCTGAAAAAGTAGTGTACGGATTGTTCAAAAGTAATTATTACAAACCAACAGGAAATGTTTGACAGATAATTACTGATTAATAAAAGTAATGGGGACAAAGTCCTTTGCCTCCCAGTTGCTTAGTCCTCCTTCGATGGTTGGGAAGATCCAATCTTCAATGTTGGCCTCTTCGTCTTCACCTTCCAAAGCATTGATTCCAAGAGGAGAAATCTTGATGGGCGTTCTTTCAACTTTTGAGCGGCGCATAGCTTTTTGCCCCGCAACAGTGAATCCTAATCCAAACTTGTCTGTTTTGTAGGGAATATCAGGCAACTGACCCCATGTTGAGCTCTTTCCTTCCTTCATCGCAGCCTTCGCGTCTTTTAGAGATGCCATCCTGGCCATCTTCTTTGGTACCTCCGCTACCGTTTTTGCTACTGCCACCTCAGGAGAGTCTTCCTCAAAGTGCTGGAATGGTGTTTCAATGAATTCACCTTCCACCTCTACATACCGAAAGGAGTTCAAGTGGCTGACCATATATTCCTCTTCACCGTGGACGGTTATGATTTTTCCTTTGACAGGGTATTTCAGCATTTGATGTAAGGAGGAGGTGACTGCGCCAGCATTGTGTATCCATGGCCTCCCTAGCAAGCAAGAGTATGACGGACGGATGTCCATCATATAGAAAGTTGAGGGGAACACTTCTGTGCCTACTTTAATGGGAATGTCCACCTCCCCATGTACCATTCTCTTTTACCCGTCAAATGCCCTTACAACGATGTTACTTGGCTTTAGCTCCAAGCCTTCACAGTCCAATCGGTCGAGAGCCTTCTTAGGCAGCATGTTCAGAGAGGAACCGGTGTCGACCAAAACATGGGCCAGAGTAGTTCCTTGGCATTCTACTGACACATGTAATGCGTCATTGTGCTTCCTTCCTTTTGGGGTCAAGTCAGCATCAGAGAAACCTATGCCGTTGTCTGCGGTAAGGCTGGCCATGCAATCTTGGAATTGGTCGGCAGAGGTTTCCTGAGGCACATGGGCTGTCTTCAGGAATTTTATCAATGCTTTGGCGTGCGCCTCTGAACAAAGAAGTAATGCTAACATGGAGATCTTCGAGGGGGTTTGCCCCAGTTGCTCTACCACGTCATAATCAGTCTTCTTAATTATTTTCAGAATCTCCTCCATCTCTTTCTTAGAGGTTTCTGGGATAACCAAAGGTTGAGCCCTCGTCCTGACGAGCTCACATTGGATCCCTTTCCCCTTATCAGCAGAAGTAGGAGGGACAACAACAAGAATAAAAGTTTCTTCAATCAACGGAGTTTTTGCAGAAAGTTTTATCGGTGCAGGAGTAACTTTGGCAGCAGCTGAGGGTCCAAAAATTGCCTTTGGAGGGGCAATCTCTGGAGAAAATATTCTCCCACTTCGGGTGATCTTGCTTGTACCGACAATATTTCCAATGCTGGCATCTTCTTCATCAGAGCTTTCCTCGGTTAACTCGACTTGTTTAACACCATGGTAGTAGATTTCTCCATCGTAATTCCATGGTATTGACTTGTCAGAACTGTAGGGGACAGGCCCAGGCATAGTTATTTTCAAGGGAACAATCTTTGTAGCTGATGTAATCTTAACAGCTTTCTAACGGCCTTGGAAAGATTGGTGGAAATGGTGATAATTGAAACATCTTCAGTAGGGGTTGGAATAGTAGGAATCTTTTCAAACAAAATTTGTTGACTGTCCATCAGGCCTTGGATGCCTTTCTTCAGCAATGGACAGTCGATTGGTAGAGAGTAACAACAACAACAATCTTCTTTGCATCCTGGGAAAATCCCAGCTTTTAACAGATTTAACTTGATTGTTAACAGCGGAGTCATCAGGTCATCAACATCAGAAACATACAGATCTTCTTCAATAGCATGGACATTTCGACCATGCTTCAACATCGGAGCGGATATTACGTTTGGCTTCTCTGGAGCATCGAACTCAACCTCTTTTGCATCTATCAAGTCTTGAATTTTATTCTTTAGCGCCCAACAATTGTTTGTGTCATGTCCGACGCTATCAGAATGGTAGGCACACTTAGCATTCGGATTGTAAGCTGGTGAGGTTGTATTCATATTTTTCGGCGCTTCTTTGATATTTGTGAGATTCAACTTCAACAAGTGTGGAAGAACTTGCGCAGGCGTCATATTGATGCGGGTGAACTGCCGTTGTGGCCGTTCTCCCCATTGCTGTTTAGGTTTGGACTGATTTCTACGAGGCTGATCATTTGATGAATTTTGGATTATCACAGCCCCTACAGTTGGCCGTTGCTCAGTTCTTCCCTCTCCTCTCTGACAGTATACAAAAGCCGTTTCCTTCTTCGCCGGAAATGATTTCTTAATAGTTGTAGATGTAGAGGCATCCTTTTGAATCTTCCCATTCTTGATACCGGCTTCCACCCGTTCTCCAGTTAGAATTAATTCAGTAAACCCTGCGGAAGAGCTAGTGATCAAATGGTTGAAGAACGGGCCAAATAAGGTCCCCAAGAACATATCAACGAGTTCTCTATCAGAAAGAGGTGGTTGCACTCTTCCGGACAGATCGCGCCATTTTTGGGCGTATTCCTTGAATCCCTCACCTGAGGTCATCCCCATACTCTGTAGCTGAGTACGGGTTGGTGCCAAGTCAGAGTTATATTGATATTGGCGATAAAAGGCAGCTGCCAAGTCTTCCCAACTATGAATCTCTGACCTTTCCAGCTTGTAAAACCAGTCTAGCTGTGTACCAGACAAGCTATCTTGAAAGAAGTTTACCCAAAGATTTCTGTCGGATGTATGGGGTTGAATTCTTCAGACGTACGACCTTAGGTGCATCTTCGGGCAAGACAGCCCATCATACCTTGCATAGATTGGCACCTTAAACTTTGGAGGGATCACAATTCCAGCAATTAATCCCAAATCTTCGAAATCCAACCCGGGAACCCTTTACAGCTCCATAGCTGCCAGCCTATCCTCTAGGTTTTTGTACTTGTCATCGGCCGACGGGTATTGTTGCTCTGAGTAGTCTTCATCTTCTTCAGCCTCTTCTTCCTCAGCTTTTGATTCAGAAGGTACCGTATCCCCTTTTCCTTTACTGGTTTCCTCTTCCGATGCAGAGGGAAATTCAAGAACTCTTCTGGCTTCACCCACAAACCTTCTTCCCAGGGTGGCTACCCCCACTCTTTTCTTCTTCTTTTTCACTTGCTCTTTGTTCCCAAGCAGGGCTTTTAGATCCTCCTGACCCTTTGCCAAGGTCATTAGGAGATGTTGAAACTGTGAGTTTTGAGACTGCAAATCTTTGACCGTCTATTCGAGATCCATCTTACTGAAATAAACAGCAGAAAGATAAGGAAACCTGGTGTGGAGACCTGCTTATGCACATGATGAATGATATGTTTATTTATGCAATGCATTCAAGGATTCAGGAATTCAAAATTGTTGCAAACAAAAAGAACACACATCATATTAATAAGAAGAAATTTTGTCAGTACATAAATGCCCCATGGGCCAAATATTACAAAAACTTCTCAAGGTAAAAAGACGTTGCGCATCCTCTTTGGTGCGATGTAGGTGTTGAGGGTCTCTTCCTCATGAAGTCGGCGGGTAAGCTCCAAAACCTTCTTCTCACTGGCGTAGAAGCTGGCTTCAAAAGTGTTCCGTTCCTCCTTGAGTTGGATCCAACTCTTCTGCATCTCCTCCCACGATGTAGGCATGTCAGGATATAGGATGGTGTAGGGAACCTCTCCTTCCTTAACGGGCTCTTTAATCACAGGGAGAACATGAGGGTAAGGCATCATTAGACTCTGGGCTCGGGTTCGTACCCACTTGAGATAAGGCTCAAGAGGGATGGAGTTCTTGTGCCCCAGTGTCTTGCTATCTACCTTGTTAGGAATCCTCCAAGCTCTGATGAATCTTTGGCGAAGTCCTTGCGCATCGTTGTCGAAGTCAAAAACCAGGTCAGGAATCAGCATGTCATGAGGGCCATCCCTCCGTGCATATCCAAATTGTCTTAAAGCTAGACAAGGGTTGTAGGTAATGCCTCCTCTAATGCCGAGTAATGGAACATTAGGGAACTCTCCACAATAATCGACGATGATGATATTTTCTCTGGACCAAGAACACCAATGTACATCAGAGTGTGTGAGGGTCATCAATCGTTGTGACCACCTTAAGCCTTGGTCATTCTTCAAAACAGATTGTGGAAGGTGCGAAATAAACCACCTTGCAAGGAGAGGAGTACAGCATATGAGAACACCCCTCTTTCTCATTGTTCGTGTGTAAAGTGAGTGGAGGATGTCCCCAAGTAATGTAGGTATGGGATTCCTGGATAGGAAAATCTTGACGGCGTTGACATCTATAAGTTGGTCAGGATTTGGGAACAAGACCAACCCATAAATGAGGAGTGCCACAATTTCTTCAAAGGCTTGTAGATCCAATGAATTCCAACACTCTTGTGCCTTCTCAAACAAGAATTTTGCCAAGAAGCCTTTGACACCACTTCTAGTTTCCCAATGCCCCTTAATGTCAGATGGTTGCAAGTGTAGTGCTTGAACAACATCTTCGGGCTTTGGTTCTTTTTCCGTACCATTGTAGGGTAGTTGATTAAGAATAGGAATTCTCAGGAGTTGAGAAAATTCCTCCAAAGTGGGCACCAATTGGTAGTCAGGGAATGTGAAACAGTGGTGAAGGGGGTCAAAGAACTGGAACAACACTTTCACCATGTCTTCTTCAATGCTGGTGTTGACTAAGCTGAGCAGTCTACCATGTCTTTCACTGAAGAGAGAGCTTTCTGGAATTCTGGATGTGAGCTCCTTGAGTTGAGGAGGGATTCTCACAAGGTTGACTTGGATAGTTTTCCTGCGAAGAATTTCCATGACCTACAAAACAAGAACAAAGATGAAGATCTAAACCATTTAAATGGTTAGTGGATGCATATGATGCTTTATGATGTTCATGATGTATGCACGAACATATGTACAAGCAAGTCACACAAAACTCTAGTTTCAGGCTTGCATGAGGTTTCATAGGTAAGTACCCTCTTGAGTGAAGTTGGCTTAAAAACCTGTCCTATAAATAGTAACCGGGTTCTAAGGAGCTCAATATCATTGAATTGTTTTCTATGTTCATTGTTTTGGTTTAGCCACTTAACTAGCGACCAAAATATTCCAAGAAAACAACCTTCAATGAGTGTTGTATCGAGTATCTACCAACTTCGGACTGCACCAAAGCCGATCATCTCACTACTCCTAATAAAAGGCCAAGATGGTCAAGTAAGGTTCTAGGTCATTAGTGCTTAGTGACATCACTCAGCGGCCCCGTACTCTCCTTGATTGAACTCAAGCGTTACCGGTACTCACAAATATGTCGCACTAATATAGTTATTGCTTTAACCGTGTCGGTATGCCCCGCACAGTTTCCACAACGTATTTCTATCTATGAATGTTTCCCCAAATCCGAGTGTAGGATTTAAAGCCCAAACAAGAGAACCAAGATGTAAAGCAATCAAAGCGAACAATTAGTCATGCAAAAGGGTGATCTAAGCCCTAAGGTTACTCCACTTTTAAAATGTCCCCAGCAGAGTCGCCAGTTCTGTGATACGGTGGGAGAACTGACTTGGGTTTTGCGTTTGTTTTTGCAAATGTTTCGGTTTAGCAAGAGTCGCCACCGACTTTTTATTTTATCCTAAGGAAAGGTTAAAAAGCACAGCAAAAACCTTTGAGATGTTTTCTTGGGTTCGGGGAGTAGATTATAGAAAGGGAAGGTATTAGCACCCTTTCTATCCATGGTTATCCATGGGCTCTTAGTTACTTGCTTAGATCACTTGCCTTGCATTTTCAATTGTTTGAAATGGTGCTTTCAATTGTTTGAAATGGTGCTTTGTGTGTGGGTTTGAAAATGTTTTGAAAAGAGGCCATTTGTTGTGGCAACCTTTGTAATGATCCATGTTTGAATGTATACAAAGGTGTATTTGTCTTTTGAAAAGTTTTCAATATTTTTGAAAGTTGTTTTTGAGAGCGTGTTTTGAAAAATGGCAAGGATTGTTTTGCAAGATTGGTCAAGTAACCAAGAGCTATCTACCCTAAATTTCTCAAAGATCTTCTCTATGTTTTAACCCTTTTAACAGTATTGTTCCACCATTGTATTTGGTGGACAATCTTGTGTTAGGATGTAAACGGGACAGGCGCGGGTCATCGTTTAGACCATGAATGCAATAGTGCCAAGTGTCTTTGGGCAATTTTTCCTTTAAGGGACTTGATCATTTTTAGGCAACTTGAGAAAGCGTCATCGAGGGTCTATGATCATTTGATTTGTTTTGTTTTGCCAAAGACATTCAACATGCAAGCATGGCCCATTATTGAAGGCAACAAGTGGAGTAACCCTAGGGGTGCAAGTGTGATTGGTGTTGTCCATTTTCATGCTTTTTTATCTTTGAATTAGGTCAAACTATTTGTTGGTTGATTTTGCATACAAACCCTAGGTCTATCATGGCATAATTGGAAAGCTTTTAAATGCGAAAAATTAAAATCCTAAATTTTTACAACATAATTATGAGAATGGGGGTACAAATGTTCAAATGGGGGATATTTAGCAAGAAATTTAAATCTAAACTATTACAATCCAAATTGAATGTACAAGTTATTTAATTGTACAATAATTAAATAAATAAATATGCAAAATGTATTATGCACAAAAAATGATTTTGTATGTATGTAAAAGTATTTTTCAATGTAAAATATACACAAAATAAATAAAGTCAATTTTTGGATATTTTTATGTTTTAGGGCAAAACCCTAGTTTTCTAAATAAATAGTATTTATTATTTATATTATATTCAATATTTATTAATTATATACAAGAAATAAAAAAAGAAGTATAGTGTGAAAAAAAGTATTTTTGATGTCATATATTAATAAAATAAAAAGGTATTATTTTTATCCTAAATATTTAATAAATATACAAGTATTTATATTATATACACTTAAATATACTAAATATGTAAAATAAAATATTAATTATTTTAAAAAAATAAGTATATTTCTTAGAAAATGTTTTCAAAAAGTAAATAAAAAATGATGGCTGAAAAGATATTTTCCATGTTATTTTTAATGTTTTAAATAAAAGGTATTTATTATTTTACATGTATAAATTCAAATAAAACAAATAAAATCCAAATAAAATGAAAAAATGGGTGGAAAAATATTTTTAATATTTTTTATGTTTTGACAAAAAATAATAAGTCAGAAGAAAAAATAAAAAGTCAAAAATGATTAAAAAATCACACAATGGGCCAAGGGGGTGTAAGTGGAAAATGAGGGTGCAAACATAAAAAAGCAAACTCAGGCCCAGCCCAAGTCCACCTTCTTCAACCTCCAGCCATTTCTGTCAAAAAACGCGCGCCCTCGATGCTTGATTCAAACTTCCTGATTCTTTGACTTTTAGCAAAAACTCACAACATAAACATTATAGAGCATTATGTCACGATTCTAAACATATAAAGAAGTTGTTCTAACTCTCAGAAATGAGAGAGAATTTCTTCTCCCCCAATTCCTGACCTAAGTTTTTTCCAATGTTCAGGTTCAAAATTCTCTCAGCACACACAACATAAATGAAAAGTAAGTATATGGGTAGCTTCAGGGCCATGAGTAAGACATACTTTCTTCACAAACTTAAGCCTAAATATGCTTGGATAGAGAGATAGAAGTTCACACTTTACCTGTCTCAGCTTGACTCAAACAGAGTAATGTGGCCAACTTCAATGGTGTTTGAGGACTTGTACAACTTGCTTGAGGTCCCAAGAACCTTTTCCTATGCTTGGTGTGCCTTGAATCCTTCTGAATTAAGCTATGGAAGTCAACCTACAACAATGAAAAGTGAAATGGCAACCTTGGTTAGGGGTGTTACAGTCTGTATCTAGGGCTTGGGATAGTTTGTATGGATGATATATAATGTGTTTGAAGTGGTTTTAGCCAAAGCGCGCGAATGGATTGAGCTGGCCAAATCAAACTGCAGCAGGTACCCTGTTTTGCAACAAAACTGTGTTTTGATGAATGAGAAGGTTTGAGCTCTGGTTGATTCGTGTTTTAGGTCAGTTGGATCAAGTGAAAAGTGTTTGTAAAGTTTGATTTGGCTGGTTCTTACAAGAATGTGTGTTATGGTTCAATATGCAAGTTTTCTTCTTATCTAAGCAAAGTTTGTCAAGTTGGGTTATAGGCTCATACAGGCCCCTCAAGCACGCTGCATTTTCTCTTCTTGATCAGTGGGATTTGCCCATAAACTTGTGCCTAAAAGATCTGGCTTGTACCTCTTTGATTTGTGAATTTGACATAAAGTGGACCTTTTCAAAAATGGCAAAAATGCTTTTTCTAAATATGGATTAATCTTGCATGTAATGACCAAACACACAAAATAAGGCTTGAACACAAAGGATATGCATTAAATTATTGAGTGTGAGAAAGATTAGAGGCCTCTAATCTAGTTTGTGCAAGCTGAGTTTGAAAATGCAAAGTGTATGAACATGCCTTGGTCAAGAACAAAAGTGGATTTTGCCCAACTTTGCAAATTCGATTCTCCCTAACCACAAGGGTGTTTGAGAAGTTCTTGGATAATTTGGAAAGCTTGGAATGTGTACTACAATCCATCTTTGTAATGCAAGTTGAGATTCCAAGTGGAAGCATGTGAAAAGTGGCCATGAAGTTGGGCAAAAATCCTGCCTAAAATAGGTCAAAAAATTTCTAAGTTAAGAATGTTTTGCACCCTTGTTCCAAAAATCATAACTTGAGCTACAAGCTTCTTTTGAGGAAACTTTACGAATAAAAGTTGTAGATTTTGCAATGGACTACAACTTTCATGTTTTTAGTTTTGTTTGAATCCAAATGTAACTTGATGAAAAAAGGGGACAAAGTTAGGAAAAAATAAGGAAATTTTATAACTTAGAAAATTTCTAAGTTATGAAATTTCTTCATTTTAAATCCTAATTTGTAAATTTGGATTTCTTGATGAACAAGTTTCATAATTTTACATGTCTTGATGAAAAATGAATCTTGGCACTTGATTTTGACCAAAAAGTCAAAGTTTGACTTTTCAGTATACAGTCAAATTTTGATCAGTTGACTGGGAAATTCATCTGTCAATCCTGTGCATTTGGGACTTTTTGAACTTGTTGAATGTGTCAAGACCATGCCATTGAGTCCTTGAATCCTTATATGAGCTTGGTTTGTCATTGGTTAGGTCAAACAGTCAAAAATTGCCTTTGTGCATTCAAAACCCTAAAAATGACCATTTTGCCCTTTTGGTGATCTGATCAAATTTCTTGTGGAATTGTGATCCAAACTTGATCAAATGGTCCATATGAATTCATTATGTTGATGTGGGTCAAAAATCATGAGGTTTGACTGTCAATTGGCCACAGTTGACTTTTTCCCCAATACAGTTGATTTCTAGGTCAACTGTCCAATTGACGGGGCAAAGACTGGAATCAAGGTTTGAAACTTGGTATGGATAAACTTGTGAGTCCAATATGAAGCATGAAAGTCATTTTGGGCATTTTAGGTCAAAACACCTTTGTGCAAACTCAAACCCTAATTTGGGTCAACAGTGCAAGGAGGAGTCTTGAGCAGAGCAAACCCTAACTTGATCTTGAGCTCCAAGGGTCTTGTGGTGAGAAAATGTTGATGAAATGAGAGGGAAAATTTTGGGGTACAACAGCCTCCAAATGGGTGATCAAATCAACAGGAAAAATCATGGTTTTAAGACGATTAAGAACTTCTTCTTGAGTCCCAAGAGAAGAGATACCTCCAGATGTAGTAGAAGTAATGACCCTCCATCAGTCGAACGGTTCCTGGCATTCACTTAAAATTTTAAATACTTAAAGGGGCCGGTTTTACTCAGAGCAGCAATTTATTGGGGCGACATGGTGTTGGTCGCAGGAATCACGTTGGGAGGGGTCTAGATGGTGCCAAAAAGGCTGGTGCCCGAAGATTCACTTCTTCCAATTGGAAGGGATTTTGGTTGGCAGTTGTGGTGACATCAACAGCAACAACATGTTCAGGATCCTTTAAGCCATCACCTCCAATACCCTCCCCCAGGATGTCATTATTGGTGTCGTCCTCCAATCCCTCAATGATGGGAGAATACTCAGAAGTACCCTGGGTGATAGGAGAGTTGAGTTCGCTCCCAGAAGGCTCGCTATAACTCAAGACCACAATTGGTTTCCTTTTGGTCTTGGGAGATTTCAAGATAATCTTAGTGGGGCATTTTTTAGTTTTAACTGCCAATCGTTGAAACAATAAAGGCAAGTGAGAACAAAATCATCAAAAGGACAAACGATTTATAAGATAAAGAGTCTTTGAATGAGAAGGTATCATATGGTCTCCTTCAGGACTAGAGTTAATTCTTTCTGGTTGAGTTGGCATAGGCTGTTAAACTCGTTCTCTTGCTACCACCGGAGTAGGCACAATGGCGAAAGTGGCCTTTCTTGTGGCAACCTCGAATCAAGTCGGCTGAGACTTTTTGGATTTTTTGGAGATGGCAGGAGAAGGTGCATCGTCAGCTCGTTTCTCTTGATTAGAAGAGTGTTTTTGTCTCTTTGGGGACGGTTCAGGAGGGACAACGACATTAGCTTTAGGGGCCTACGAATGTGTCAACATAATCAGTGGGTTAGAAAGAGAATGAAAACAACTAGTGAACTATCAAGTTAGCAAATTACCCGAGAAGAAGTTCCAAAGGCCTCATTAGTTAAGGGAGAAACAGTCGCACCACTGATAGCTTCCCTGGCACGTTTCTTGTGCTCAATCGCTGAATAAGGCAATAACATATGATGAAGTGTTAGAAGTCAAAACATAAACAAGAAGGCAACTGACGATTACAATAGTAAGCCATACCTTTCCTAAACTTTTGCTGCATGGTTTAAACAACATGGTTCAGTTGAGCCTTGAAGGACTTGAGAGTCCCATTACTTTGCATAAAGTGCACAGTCCACCAATCATAGAACTCCTTAGTGGTGTAGAAGAGGGGTTCGAAGGAGACAAGGGTTATTTTGGGGACATCAGTAGCAAAATGTTGAAGTCGTCGAGAATATTCTCCCTCACTATAGTTGGTAGATGAAAGACACAATTCATCTGATGGCTTATAAAAAGCTTTAAGGCAAAGGTTGGCACAAGCCAAACAGTCTAGCCACCAGATTAGGATGATAACACAAGAGTGTCACACAATAATTAGCTCCTACCCTAGATTCTATGAGCCTAGGGGTTAAGAAAGCTTGCCAAATGGCTTTGGATTCAGGGACCTGCACAAGATCGACAGGAGGAAATGGTCGAGTGAACCACTTAGGACCATGTGGTCTAGAGGAAAAGGGTGCCATGCTGGGCTGAAAAAAGTGCACCTAAAGAAAAACTTCAAGTATTTCTCAAGCGACTCCTCTCGATTCATGTCATTGTTAGAAGGTGTCATTGCAGCAAGACAAAGGATTCAGTTGGCACAGTGGGAGAATGCAGTCTCCTGTGCTTCAGAGAGGTGAAGTTTGAGTTGGCTCGCAAAAGTGGCATTTAACCACAATTGAAGCAACTAGAAAGGCCCAGCAAGCAGGTAGCTTGCAGTAGATGAAAGTGATGTTATATGATCGACCCCCACGCCGAGTGATTTATAGGGCTACCCCAAAATAAGTTTGCTCAGGCATATGTGTCGACCGAGATGGAGGTGATGAGCTAAGGAAATGAATCGTTTAGATACCTTCAGAAATCGACTACAGAAAACATACTTGGAAAGTCACAAGGCCAAGAAGGAAATGTGTTTTTCATCAGATACAGTGTCGACATGTTTGGCGTGAAAATGCTCCATATATTTGCTGAAGCCAACAATGTCCTTTTCAAAAGCAATAACATTTTCATCTGCTTCAGTGGGAAGAAACGCTTCGCCTGTGGGGTGGAGACCAGTGATGGCTGCAATGTCAAACATGGTGGGAGTAAGCATCCCAGTTGCAAAATGGAAGGTGTTTCTAGAGTCTTCCCATAAGTAAAGTGCGGAAATCAGCACGTGATTGCAATAATTAGGGCCAACCCTAGAAAGCTGAATCAAGTCAAAAAAGCCTTGAGCCTTCCAAACATCTCCCTTTAATTTCTCTACTTTATTCAACCATGAAATGTAATCTTGGTTGACAACAGGGACATAACGTAAGACTTTATACGTACGGTAGATGTGTGAAACATATATAGGACAATCTTTGTTGATAGGGGTTTGATGGTTTTGTAAGTAGGGAAGCAACCTTCCAAGTGTTTAAGTACCCCAACTTCATCATGAATATGCACCAATAGAGCGTAAGCAGGGTTGTTGCAGATGAAGGGAAGAAACAACTGGGAGAGAAAAGTTTGGATATTGTATGTTGGCGTTGGTTCTAAGACAAAAGTGTTTTGATCATGAACGAAGAACTCACTCATGTTGGAAACCAGTTCAATTTCCTGGGGAGTTTGAATGTGTTAAGAGATTTGGCTTGAAGTAGCCATGGAGATGATGGAAAGTTTTTCTGGGTAAAAATGAAAAATGAAAGTTTCTATGGTGTACGAAGACAAAGAGATTGAGTGTGCAAAGAAACACAAAGAGTAAATTGGAGAGATGAAAGGGGTATTTATACCATAAGGGAGACCAAACATTAGGGAGAAAGTGGAAAAACTGTGGCTACACAACCGTCATATGTCAAATAGATGGCAACTAAGTTGAAAAAGTTGGTGAGTTGGAGGCCACAATTATCCTAGGAAGTTGAAACTAGAAAATAGAGAAGTGGCTGCGTGATCGCTGATGTAACGTTTGAGGGAAAAAGTATGATTACAATGATTCCACTTCACACTAAGAGAAAAGGATTAAAATGTCCATTTATGTTCTTTCAGTCGAAAAGGACATTTTGGGGGGAAATTTGTTGGCTAGGATTTTCACAAAGGGTTAAAATCCAACCAAAAGCAAAAAAGGTTCTTTGAAGACTTTTAATTATAGGAAATTAACCACAGAAGCAGTCGACTGAAAGAGGTTTCATAAAAGGCCAATTTGGGCTTGTGGACGCAGTCGACCAGAATAGAGGCCTCATGAAGAATGGATTGGGTCTAGGAGTGTTAAAAATCCTAAAAGAGGGCATAATTAGCAAAGAAAAATGTTGTGAATGGAGAACATGGGTTCGATATCAAGAATGGAGAACATGGGTTCGATAACAGGGATGGAGAACGTCAGTTCATGAAGGGAATTTACAAGAGACACGTGGCTCATAAAGAAGTGAAGCCCGCTGAAAAGTAGTTATTTTCATGTATTATAAATAAAACACTTAATGCACAGTGTAAAAGGTTCAAACTATCACATTCCTACATGTTAGTCACTCAGAGTACCCAAGCGAACGAGTGAAATGAGTCAAGAAAGGGCGACGTATGTTTGAATCAACCCATTTTCAACTATTTTGATGTTATGTCATCTATTTTTTTAGTTTAAAACATATTTGTTTTATTTTACAATTCATGCTCTATTGCTTTTAAATTCGTTTCACCTTAGTTGAACGAACCCGTTTGAACGTACTTTGTGAAAACACTCGAAAATTGAAGCACTGTATTGAGATTCCCTGATCGATCTCGCCAGTAAACTTTCTGTTAAGAGACCAACATTGTTTACCAAAACGAGAGGTAAACAACACGACTATGTCAGAGTAGTAAAAGAGTTATCGAACCACAAGGACCAAAGGTTAATTACCGATTTCTATTTTATCGTTATAAAGCTAGAGCGATCGAATAGTTTGGAGAAATAAGCTTAAGTGAAAAATCACTTAAGTGAAAACAACTTATTTTCAAAAGCACTTTTTGAAAACAACATAATTGTAAATAAGTTGATAATTAATAAAAACAAACAGGATTTAGGTTCATAATCCCTTACTCCAACATATCTATATGGTCAAACTTATCATGCTACAAGGATTTCAACGCGAATTCTAGAAAAATAGATTTTACAGATAACACATGCTTTCGCCTGAGTGTTATCTTGGTTTCGATAAATAATTCGTCAGCTTTCGCTTGTTTGAAATCATTTATCGTCATCTTGTTATTATTGTGCAGTCTATTACGATAAGGCTTTTCTCAATCTTACGAGTACCTTCGTATCAACGAAATTGATTGTTTAAAAATCTGTTTTCAGGTATTGATATAAGTCCTTTCAGATCATTATCAATACCTGAGAACTCTTTTCGGGTATTAAAATTAAGACTTTTTAAAATAATCTTATGTTAAATCCTTGTATCATAAAGAACAACCATATAGGTAGTCATGAGTTAGGTCTCATGACCCTTAATCCCTAAATTACTACTCACTCTTGGTGAGGAACAAAATAAACGAATTAATTGTTTGATTCATAACATTATATGAATAGCAATTCTAATAATCAAAAGAAGACAATAAAATGAAACATGAATAATACTTGGAATTCAAAATAAGGATCACTTGCTCCAAAGAGACTTTTTTTACAGAGAAGTTGAAAATGCAGAGAGAATCAAATTGTACGATAAAAAACTCTCTCCAATCCTTACAACATTATCTTCCTTAAATAGAAAAATAGTCCTAAATAAAAAGATATTGGAAATTAAGTGCAAGTCAAAACAAATCTTCAAATGCCAGAACTCCCAAAACAACACAAGTGAGCCGAGAAAGGAAAGGAAATATGGAAGTTTTATACTCATGTTACGGGCCGTAACATGCCCCAGGATTTTGTACTTGGGCATTGAAACAAAAGGCCATGAGTCTGGGCTCTATTACAGGCCATAACACGCGTTATAGGCACCCGTAATGGAGCTCTGGTTTTAGTACTGGGGATTCCCGGCTTCTGCACTTTTCTCTGTCTTTCATCCGATTTTATCTCCTTTCCTTCCAGTAAGATCATAGAGGCCTGAAAATGACAAAAAAACATATTACTAAAGCATAAAATATGGAAAAAGGGAAAAACATAAACAAAAAGTGATGAAAATGCGATTAAAAACACACTTATAAAGCGATATAAAACACACTTATCAAACTCCCCCAAACTTAGACAGTTGCTTATCCTCAAACAACATAGCTCATAAAGCAAATGTTTGGACCAAGCAAAGTATTAAAATAAAGAGTTCATGAAAGAGAAAGCAAACCCATACTCATACGTGAGAATTTGTTCAAAAAGGCTAAGAGTTAGTTCTTTCAGTACTCATTCAACTCCAAGAGCCTTTACAAGAAAATAAACCAAGGTGAAACCATGGACCCGAGCTTCCTTACTCGAATACCTCTCTGACTATGCATTGTACTTAAGTCTCGTTTCGGATTTCCCTCCCATTTCATTCGGACAATCAAATTAAGGCAATGAAAGTATATGATAATCATTGCATGCACAAGGTCAATTGGGAATTTTTTTTGTTTATGCAACATTTATTATTCACCGATGAAATTTTTAAATCCTTTTCAAGCTTATATATTGTCCTTTATTTAGGACGACTGTTGTACCCCAAAATTTTCCCTCCCTTTCCTTTAAAAATTATCTTCAAGGGTTTTTCAATATGTTCAAAAATTTTCTGGCTTCCAAACATGTCAATTAATTCATCAAGGGTTCGAGTTTTCAAAATGCTCAAAGTTTCTCCTGTCCACTGGTTTTGTACTAGGGCTTTGACTTTTGAGTATGTGACACCTGTTGTGATCAAGAGTCATGAAGATTTATCTTTTTTTCATCTTTGCTCAAGGGTTTCTCCCTCATGGAATTAAGGTTTCAAGCTGGGGATGTCATTGTTAGAATTAAGGCTTATGTGGCTTTGGTGGCTCTCATCTTCGCTCAAGTTTAAATCGGTTAATTCTTCATCTGAATTTGGTTTATGGAGCTAAGAAGGTCTTTTGCCATTTAGAATGGTTTTGATATAGGGATTGCACAAGGTTTATAAGCGGTTGGAGCCATTTTCAAATTCAAAGTTTGCGTTTGATCTTATCCTAGAGCCAAGTTCATTCAAGGTTTTGATGGAAGATGCAAGTTTTAACTTACTCACTATTTGAGTTCAAAATTCAAGATTCATTCTCATAGGAGAGATTTCAAGCATAAATAGGGTTTCACTTGGATTCAAATTCTTGTCCAATAAGGTGCAAGCTTGAAAATTAATAATCAGTCAATTGATTTTTTTAAGTGGCATCTATCATTCAGTTTTCCAAGAAATATGAAGTGTTAAGGTGACTCGGGTTTTGGATCAAGAATCTCAAATATGGAGTTTTTGTTTGGATTCAAAGTACAAAGAATTCAAATTTTACATGAACACATAAACCATGTTTAAACTCAAGTGGTATTTATCATTTTTTCATAATTTTCGACAAACAATGATAAGCTTACATGAAGACTCAAAGTTGTCCAAATTGCTATGTCTAGGTTGAAACATCTTTCATCATCCTTTCATTCTTTCATTCAAGTTAACAATTGCTACAAATTTGTATTTTCAAAACCATTCAATACATTCCGCAAAATTATTGTTCAAGATACATGCCAATTAAATTAAAATATTCAAAATTCAAAGTTCAAAATAAATTCATGAAAAGAAGTTCAAATACATTCAAGGGCCTACTACATTTTTTTCCTATTTTTATATTACAAAAACAAAACACAAGATTCTTCAGGCTTCTAGCCTTCAAGCTTCTTCTTCAAGCCATGCCACGATTTCCTTGCCATCATCCCCCACTCCACATCGATCATATATGAAACAAAAACAAGAAAAAGTTAGTGATCAAGCAAATTCAAAAAGAAAAAAACTACAAATAATATTCAACTCATCATTAGGGTGGTTTCAAGAATCAGAAAAAGAGTTTGTTTTCATGTGCTAAGGCCTCAAATTTTCAATTTTTATCACGGGCCAATTTCTATTGCAAATCACAACCCATTGTTGGTTCACAATAGAGAAAAGATGCAAACAGACTTACAAGCGCAAAAAGAATATCAATTCTGCCCAAAAGAAAGCCTCATACATAACATGCATCATTGACTAAAAGGTGTAAATTTTGGTTCACAAAAAGGTAAAGAAAGATAAGATAGAAAGTCAAATTTATCATCATATTTTCACGCAAAGGAGTAACAACTTTCATGTTGCTTTATGTCAAAGAAAATCATGTTCCCAAGTTTACTGCAAAAGCAAGTTCTGTTCACAGTAAAGGAAAGAGGAAATTCATAAAAGTACAAAGTTCAAGGTACAACTATTATACAAGCAACCGGCCAACAAGAAAATCCAACAAGCAATTGGTACAAAAATACAAAAAGTACAACCATCCAGCAAGCAAACCAGTACAAAAGCCAACACCCATCATAAATGGATAACACAACCAGCAAGCAAAGTAAAAGCAAAAGGTACAATAAAATTGACTTGTTAAAAGTCAGAAAATCAGTGACAAGGTCAGACAAAAGCTTCCCTCAAAGTCCTTATAAAAAAACAAAGTGAAACAAAAAAGGTCAATCACAGTATAAAAAGGCAGCAAGACTGTTCTGAGAGAGGATTTTTTTCACAGCAAAAGAAAAATATACATACAAAAAACAAAATCGAAACAACAAAAAACCACCATTTTTCTAAACTCATCATCATCATCAAAAGTTTACGAGACAGAACATACAAACCCTAAGCATTCTTTTTATATCACTTTCATAAAAATACCAAACCCTTCATAAATTTTGTAACAGAAAAGAAAGAGCAAGAAGGAAAAGGAAAGATCTCACTCAGAATCAACTGGTACAAGTCCGAATCGCGACATCCTTCTATCCTCCTTTCCATTTCCTCATTTTTATTCACTGCAAAATCACAACAAAATCGGTTAGAAACTCAGAACAAAGAAAGGTTAAAAAATGGAACATGGGAAGAAAGAGGTAGAGAGGAGTTAGTAGCATTATAAAGACAAGAGAGATGAAGGAGAATGGAAGGAGCTCCGTAACATAGAGGAGAAGAGGCGCTGCCTCTTTCTTTCTCTCCCTTTTCTACTTTAGGGTTTCACAAACCCTTTGTGAATCAAGAGATAAGAGGTGGGTCCTGGGTCGGCTCGATTCGGCCCAGGCCCACCTTATTATTTTTTTAGGCCACTTAATCTATCCTTTATTTATATATATATATATATATATATATATAATTGGAATTTCTATAATAACAGATGAAGCAACTGGTGTAGTGGTAAAGGCGTGGTAGTGCAAGCGTACAAACAGGGGTTCGAAACCCCTTGGGACCGTTTTTCCTCTTACTTATTTCATTATTTAGTTTTTTTTTCTTTTCATATCTTTGTGATATTGGGCTTAAATCTTCAGCCCAGTCCCAAACACCTCGCGCTTGCACATACCCCGTTCTCGTTTATACCACGCAGGCCCATAACACTTTTTTTTAAATTTTATTTTTCTGATTATACAAACATACTTGGGCCTAGTAATCTGTTTTATTTCTAACAAACCCCCCAAATCTGTTTCTTACTCCCTGACCTTATTTTTCTTATTTTATTTTATTTTAATATTTTATTTTATTTTATTTTATTTTATTATTTTATTTTATTTTATTATTTTATTTTATTTTATTATTATTATTATTATTATTATTATTATTATTATTATTATTATTATTATTATTATTATTATTATTATTATTATTATTATTATTATTATTATTATTATATATACACTTGTTTTATTTCTTCTTTTAAAAACCAAAAAGACAAAAATGTTTTCTTATACAAACTTAATTTTTTTTAATTTTTTTAATTATTAGACTTAGGTTTAATTTATTTCCTTTTAATTAAAAATTAACTTAGAATTTAGGTTCTCTTTTTAATTAATGTTATACTAACTTAATTTAATTAAAAAAAACTTTTTTCACAAACAAAACCCTAAAAACTTGTTTTCATTAATAAATTAATTTCTTTTATTAACTTTATTTTAATTTTCTTATTTTAATTATTTATTTTCTTTTAAGTTAATTAGAACCAAAACTTATTCTTAACAAAATTAAAACAAAAATTCATTCCTTATCCATTCATACTTGTACATTATATTCATATCATTATTTGTACATTATATTCATTCTATTTCTTGTACATAATATTTATCTCAATTCTTATTCATTTAATTCAATATGGTTTTAATAGATAATTAGGTTTAATTTCTTGTAACCCCCATTTGTAAATTTGTATGCCTCATCCCAAAAATTATGTAATAGTGTAGGATATTTACTTTCTGCAATTTACCATTTTCAAAATATATATGCTAGTAAATTAGGGTTTGTATAGAAAGATAAAACCAATGTCTAGAAAACCCTAATCCAAGATAAATTCAAGCTTGAAATACAAAACACTTGCACATTTTGCACCTCTAGGGTTAACTCCATTTGTTGCCTCGAGAAAATGGTCATGATATGCATGTGAGACATCTTAGCAAAAATAATCAAAAATACAAGATCATAGTCCCTCGATGACGCTACGATTGTTACCTTACAAATGATCTTAGTCCATTAAGAGAAATGCTAAGATATCTCGCAACATCGCTATTCATGACTATACGATGACCCATGCTCGTTCCTTTACATCCAAAGATAAGGCTACTTACCAATCAATGGTGAGATAACAATATCAAAGGAAGAGAGAAATGAACAAAATACTTTTGAGTAGGTAGAACATTCTTAGTTTCTTGCTCACAATACATATTCAAAAAACAAACATCTTTTTTTTAACACACCAAACACTTTCAAAACATGAAATATTTTCAAAAGTCCAACATTTTGTATGCATTCTTATAGAGATAAGAATCATTACAAAGTTTTCCTAAACGAATGCGCTTTTCAAAAATAGTTTCAAAATCCACCACATACACATTTCAAACAAAGCAATTTTCAAGTGATCTAGCAAACAACTAAGATCCCATAGATAACTATGGATGAAAAGGGTTCTAACACCTTCCATTTTTATAACTTACCCCCCGAACTCAAGAAAACATCTCAAAGGTATTTCCTGTTTTTTCACCCTTTCCTTATTGGATAAAATAAAATTCGGTGGTGACTCTTGCTATCCGCAATAATTGCGATAAAACGCAAAACATCCAAGTCAGTTATCACACCATATTACAGAATTGGAGACTCTGCTGGGGACTATACTTAAAAGTGGGGTTACCTTAGAGCTAGATCACATTTACTTGCTTTCATTGTTTGATTTGTTTGCTTTACATTTATGGGTCCTTGTTTGGGTTTATATTGATCCTCTACCCGGATCTGGGAACACCATTAGGGAAATAGCAAAGATTGTGGAGACTGTACAACATAGACCAATATAGTTGAGACAATAGCTATGTTAGTGTGACATATTTATGGGTACCGGTATCCCTTATGGCGAATTAAGGAGAATACAAGGCCACTGAGTGATGTCATGAAGCACTAACGAACCTTAGAACCTTTAATTGAACAACTTGGCCATTAGGAAGTAGTGAGATAGCCGATTTCGGTGGAAAGCTGAAAATTGGTTAATACTCGATACTACGCTCATTGAGATCGGACTTTTGGGATATTTTGGCCGCAAGAAAAGATTGATTGTGCTAAAACAATGCCCAATGAAGAAAGATCAGTGATATTGAGATTCCCTAGAAACCGATTACTTTCTATGACACGTTGAACCAACTAAATTTCAAGAGGGTACTTACCTATGAACTCCATGCAAGTCTAAACCTAGGGAATTGTGTTCTTTGTGTGTGTATGCTTATTTGCACATAACATCATGACATCATGCCATAAGAATTTTCAATAACCAAGGATCTCAAGGGTCTGTGATGCATAGTTAAATTGAACCAGACGTCTATCAAGGGGCAGGAGGATTTATTTTCCTCTAACCAAATGTCGTCAAAGACCAAAGCATGATAACTTGAGTCAAGGGCTATGATCCACTTGACATGGTAAGCTTGGTTCTCGTAGAAAGACATTCAAGGATACAAAGTTCTCCGATCAAAGCTGCGATCAAAATCCAACTTCTAACATTTTTTTGTGTTTACCCCGTGAGATCCTTGAAAACATTGCATCCACATATCATGTATCATATCATGTCAGGTTTTCCCCATACAGGTTTTCTCATCCGCTCGCTATTTATTTCAGTAAAAAATGGCTCTCGAATAAACTGTCCAAGATCTTCAGACCCAAAATGATCAGCTTTAAAATTTGTTCCTGAATTTATCGAAGGGGCAAGAAGAAGTGAAAGCACTGCTAATTGAGAGAATCACCAAGAAGAATCCTGAAGATGACAAGGATGGCCAACTAAAGCAATTACAAGTAGAGATGGAAACAATGAGAATCCAGATGTTAGGACATATGGCTCTTATCCAAAACTTAGCTCGGGGTCAAGAAGAGTTAAGAGCCCTCGTCAACAAGCTTCATCAAGATAGATGCAACCATATGGAGCAAACAACTAGAATGGGGGATCTGGTTATTAATCAGCCTCAGTGGAAACAAGAAGATTTGGTCGAGAGAACACCCTTCAAATTGGATACTATATCATGAGTCCAACAACAACCTCACCAACCACGACGGGGTGGCCCGCGTAAGCAAGATACGCCCAAAAGACAACTTACCAAGATCAAGATGTCTCTGGCCCAAGCATTGCATCATATGTTAGAGGCCAAGTGGATTACATTGAGGGAGCCTCCTCAAAAAGCTAATACTTCTTCTCACAACTACAAACATGATGAAAGATGTATGTACCATTCCAATAGTCGTGGGCACGATGCTGACCACTACTGGGCATTGAAGAACAAAATTCAAGACTTGATCGACAAAGGAGTGTTGGAATTTACACAAGATGGTCAACTGGAGTTTTTCTGTCACCCCTCAAAGACACACTATCTGAAGTGACAAAGTTTAGGAGGAGAAATTTGTGTTCATTTGAATTTTCAGTTGTAATTTCTTTGTTTGTTTAAATATTTGTCCTTATGACAAACTTTGTTTATTCTCATTAATGCATTGCATATGTTTGTCTTGAGTTAATCCATTCGTTTTCACTATACTGAAATTATACTTTCACTCCTTTTTGTATGATATTCACCTCTGGATTACAAGCTATAAGCCTTTGGAGGGAGTATGACAAAACTAATACCATAATCCCATACACTATGCTCTCGGACAGACCTTGTTGACGATGTACATGCGTTGTTTCAAAATCCTAAACTGTAGAGTTATAAGGAAGATAATCCCTAGTCAACCCCTTTGAGCCAAAGAAGTAGGAGTTTAATTTTTGCACAAATTGAAACCCTTAAGTCATAACCCGGGGCAGGGTGGTTTCTCAGTTAATCCAGACGCGCGTTCAGTTATAAGTTGTCAATTCACAAACGAGAATATCCTTCTGAATCAAAAGATGGTGTTGGTTCCCTATGAAGTAGGAAGTCTATACCTCTCAAAAAGAAGAAAGCCCATTAGGTCAAAACCTATGAGAAAGACTTAAGAAAAACTGGGGCATCCCGCCGACTGTAACCTCAAAACAAGAGCAGTCAGACAAAAAAAAAATTAAGGATAGCAGATCAAGAAAAAAGAGGTCACTACAAATCCTCGACAACATGAAAAATGTTGCAAAAATGATTGCCTTATCAAATAAACTTCCAGTATCCTAACCATCACCAAAATATCATTCCAGATTCTATTGAGAGATAAACGCATGGTCAACTGAGTTTAGGAATAGAGAACATCATGGAGAACGGGTTGGGTACAAATAAACTTTGAGCCTTATCCTTTGTTTCTTAAACTGTGAACCAGACCACGTTACAACCCATTAAAAGTCCTAATTGAAGCATAAGTTAGTTCAAAAAGCATGCTGTTACAAAAGGTATCCCGAACCCTGTAAGGTTTACTATAGATCCCGAGTTGAATTCATATTCTTACAAATTTTTGTTGTTCTTTAAAAAGTGCATTTTTCAAAAATTTTCTCAAGACAGACATAAATTTGCATTGTTTAAATACCACTATTTGCATATGGCTAATTGTTTGACAACCGAGAAATTCACACAACGTATATCCAATGAATGAAAACTCTCTCAATGAACAGAATTACTTCAAACGGAAAGATGCTTCCAATGACAAATCTCTCATAATTAAGGGGCACAACATGATTATTGTCCAACACATCTAGGACAGTCAAGTCGAGATTCAAAGAATCTCTCAAAGAAATGTTGAATAACCAGGGGCAAGTCTCCATCCGAACACTCGAGGGGCAATGATACGTTAATCATCGGGATTGAACAAAATCCACTATGAAGACTTCCGATACCACTAAATTGCTTGTCTGTGCCAGTAGTATCAGATGGTGTCAGTATCATGTGTTCGGATCCATCCATGACAATTCTTAGAGAATTGATCAAAAGATCTTCGATACCATAAAATTACTTATATGTGCCAGTAGTATCAGATGGTGTCAGTACCATGTCTTCGGATCCTTCCATGACAATTCTTAGAAAATTCTGAGACTTAACCAAAGATCTTGGGTACCACCAAATTTCTTGTTTGTGCCAGTAGTATCAAATGGTATCAGTATCATGTGTTCATATCCGTCCATGACAGTTCTTATAGACTTGATCAAAAGATCTTCGATACCACCAAATTGCTTGTCTGTGCCAGTAGTATCAGATGGTCTCAGTATCATGTCTTTGGATTATTCCATGACAGTTCTTAGAAAAGGTACATAGGAAGTTCAAGACTACCAGAAATTTGATCAAAACATCAAACATCAAGTGCACCAGACTGACTCTAGGGGAAAATAGGCTCCCACATATGAAAGATCACGTACATTCGAATAATTAATTTTTGGAATTTCTACAACACTTACTACCACAGACATTGACAATTCTCCACACCCTATGAACACAGACATAGTCAGAAAATACTACGCAAGAAAAGAGACCCGCTAGGTTGACATACCTAAGCAAAAATAAGGGCATCTCAACAAACCAAAAGGTTCGGGCAAAAATTAGGGATATATACAAAATATTGTACACCCGACAAGTCGAAAACCTGAAAAGGCGGCTAGGGCAAAAAAGGGTATCCGATTGGACTGAAAATATGAAAAGACGGTCCAGGAAAAAGTTAGGGATTAAAGCGTATGACTATGTCTCATTATCTCATCAGTTTATCTATCAATAAAAGATTTGTCACTCTAACAGAGTTCAAACTGTTTACAAATCCCCGCAAGGCCAATTTCATGGATGTCCCCACAGTTACCTCAATCACATTATCCCCGAAAATTTGAATTCATGAAATCCTCAACCAGAGTTTCAATCAATGGAAAACTCTTTCCCAACTTGATTTGGTCTTAAAAGAAGAAGCCTTATGGAGTTCTTCCTAAAGAATTCACCTCCCCTATAGATTGTCAAATATTCTCTTCAACAGGGTTTATTTCCCCAACAAAACTACAAACTCCCTAGTTTGAGTTTTCCTCTCAGACTACTACAAATCAACAGACAAGACCCCTTAACCTCCGGTTAAGTCATTACCATCCTCAACGGAGTCGTTACTATCACGAAAAGTTACTATAAAACCTGGACCCGACCATATAACATTTTGAGTTTCTGAAACCTGGACCCGGTCAGATAACAATAAATCTCAATTTTAAGTTAGTAAAGCCTGGACCCGACCAGATAATAGTTTAACTTTTTCTATTGCTGAAACCTGGACCCTACCAGATAACAGTTTGATTTTCTGAAACCTGGACCCGAACAGATAACAGTTAATCTCAATTTTAAGTTACTAAAGCCTAGACCCGACCAGATAATAGCTTAACTTACTCAAATTACTGCAAAGCCTGGACCCGACCAGAAAACGATTTTAAGTTACTAAATCCTGGACCCGATCAAATAATAGTTTGACTTATTCAATTGCTAAAACCTGGACCTGACCAGATAACAGTTTGAGTTTCTGAAACCCGGATCTGACCAGATAACAGTTTGATTTTCTGAAAACCTGGACCCGACCAAATAATAGTTAATCTCAATTTTAAGTTACTAAAGCCTGGACTCGACCAAATAATAGTTTGACTTCTTCAAAGGCTGAAGCTTGGACCCGACCAGTTAAAAATTTAAGTTACTGAAACCTGGACCCGACCAGATACCAGTTAACCTCAAATTCAAAATTGCTGAAGCCTGGACCCGACCAGATAGCAGTTTAAAAGCTCCTCTTCCCCAACAGAGTTTGCCACTACCCCCAGTGAGTTGTTGTAAAGCCTGGGATCCGACCAGATAATAATTAACTTCCTTATCCCCAGCAAGTTGGTGTGAAACCTAGAATCCGACCAAATAACAGATAACTTTCAAGAGGTAATTCCCCACTAGAGCAACAGATGACTAGAAATCCTAAACCCTTTCCCCAAGCAGAAATCAACACTCTCCAACAGTGTATTCTCAAACAAAGTCAACTTTCCCCAGCGGAGTTCTCCTAAACAAAGCAGGAATCCCCAGCGGAAGCATTTTTAACCAAGTCTGAAGATATGTATATTCTTCATCTCCAACAACAATCCAGGATTTGACTTCCCAAAGCTCCTCAACATTTATCAAAGATACACTTCGATAACATTTCACATTAATACATCACATTACATACATGACAAATGCATATAATACGGTCTCATTTATTTTGAGAACGTCATGCATACATCTGCATGCAAGTAATCCTTTCTCCTTGTAGGGTAAAAGTCAATCATCAATCAAGACCTCTTTTGGTTAGATTTATTTCTTCCAGATTAAAGACAGACAAATGAAGACCTCTTCTAGTTATATTTATTTCTCCTAGATTAAAGACAGGCGAATGAAGCCCTCTCGTGGTTAGATTTATTTCTTCCAGATTAAAGACAGGCGAATCAAAGACCTATTCTGGTTAGATTTACTTCTTCCAGTTAAAAACAGGAAAATATCATCAACGTTTCCCAGATAGGTAAGAGATTAATTTCTGAAGCAAGCCGGGACAACTATCTCTACGACCAACAAAAATCAGGTTCCGAATTAATACCTGAAACAAGACAGGACAACTATCTGTGGACAAACAATTGTAGATTAATACCTGAAAAAAGATAAGACAACTATCTACATGAGCAAATTGAAGATTAACTCCCAAAACAGGACAGAGAAACTATCTTTCTTTCTGATTAGATAAAGATCAATTCCCGAAACAGGAAGGAGCGACCATCTTTATCACCAATGGTATGAACTCCCAAAATAGGACGGGTTTACCAACAAATTAACTATAGATCAATTCCAGAAACAAGACGGGGCAACTATCTACATGACAAACACTTCCTTCAAGACATTTGCTATTCAGTTTGAATCGGCCATTGATTTATCCTGATTTTGTTCCAGTTAAATTGCTCCGAAGATTTATGCCGATTTGCTATCTAGTGAAAAAATGCTCAAGATATTTTCTATTTCAATATAAGTCGATTAAAGATTTATTCTGACGTTCCTTTTAATCTCTACCTACAGTCACTTTAGGTGGCATCTATAAGCCCTTCTCCAATGACTCACTATCATTCTGGATGGCATCTATAAGCCCATCTCAAACAATTCCATGTCACCTTTGGATGGCATCTGTAAGCCCATCACCGACAAACTTTTCATTATTTCCCAAATGGAATCTTTTAAGCTCATTCCCAATATAGTCAACCAATAACACCGATGAGTGAAAATTTTTGGGCACTCTAATGTTCAATCATCTTCCACCTTCAAGCTACGGACGGCAGCATGCCATTCTCGTTTTTCAAGTTTAAGAATGTTGAACAGGGGCAGCTGTTGTACCCCAAAATCCCCCCCCCCCCCTTTCCTTTAAAATTCTCTTCTAGGGTTTTTCAAGATGTTCAAAGTTTTTCTGGCTTCCAAACATGTCAATTAATTCATCAAGGGTTCGAGTTTTCAAAATGCTCAAAGTTTCTCCTGTCCATTGGTTTTGTACTAGGGTTTTGACTTTTGAGTATGTGACACCTGTTGTGATCAAGAGTCATGAAGCTTTATCTTATTTTCATATTTGTTTAAGGGTTTCTCCCTCATGGAGTTAAGGTTTCAAGCTGGGGATATCATTGGTCAGAATTAAGGTTTATGTGGATTTGATGGCTCTCATCTTCGCTCAAGTTTAAATCAGTTAATTCTTCATCTAGATTTGGTTTATGGAGCTAAGAAGGTCTTTTACCATTGAGAATGGTTTTGATCTAGGGATTGCAAAAGGTTTACAAGCGGTTGGAGCCATTTTCAAATTCAAAGTTTGCGTCTGATCTTATCCTAGAGCCAAGTTCATTCAAGGTTTTGATGGAAGATGCAAGTTTCAACTTTATCCCATACTCACTATTTGAGTTTAAAATTAAAGATTCATTCTTGTAGGAGAAATTTCAAGCATAAAAAGGGTTTCATTTGGATTCAAATTCTTGTCCAATAAGGTGAAAAATTGCAAATTAA
Organism: Vicia faba; assembly: GCA_948472305.1. NCBI lineage: Eukaryota > Viridiplantae > Streptophyta > Magnoliopsida > Fabales > Fabaceae > Vicia > Vicia faba. The sequence goes on from OX451735.1 coordinate 471,168,799, forward strand.
TAATCATTCAATTTATTTTTTTAAGTGGCATCTATCATTCAATTTTATAAGAATTATGAAGTGTCAAGGTGACTCGGGTTTTAGATCAAGAATCTAAAATATGGAGTTTTTGTTTGGATTCAAAGTACAAAGAATTAAAACTTTACATGAACACATAAACCATGTTTAAATTGAAGTGGTATTTATCATTTGTTCATAATTTTCGACAAACAATGATAAGCTTACATGAAGACTCAAAATTGTCCAAATCGCTATGTCTAGGTTGCAACATATTTCATCATCCTTTTCATTCTTTCATTCAATTCAACAATTGCTACAAATTAGTATTTTCAAAACCATTCAATACATTCCTCAAAATTGTTGTTCAAGATACATGCCAATTAAATTACAAGATTCAAAATTCAAAGTTCAAAATAAATTCAAGAAAATAAGTTCAAATACATTCAAGGGCCTACTACATTTTTTTTCCTATTACAAAAACAAAACACAAGATTCTTCATGCTCCTAGCCTTCAAGCTTATTCTTCAAGTCATGCCACGGTTTCATTTCCATCTCCCCCACTCCTCATCGATCATACATGAAACAAAAACAAGAAAAAGTTAGTGATCAAGCAAATTCAAAAAGAACAAAACTACAAATAATATTCAAATCATCATTAGGGTGGTTTCAAGAATCAGAAAAAGACTTTGTTTTTATGTGCTAAGGCCTCAAATTTTCAGTTTTTATCATGGGCCAATTTCTATTGCAAATCACAACCCATTGTTGGTTCACTATAGAGAAAAGATGCAAATAGAATTTCAAGCCCAAAAAGAATATCAATTCTACCCAAAAGAAAGCCTCATACATAACATGCATCATTGGCTAAAAGGTGTGAATTTTGGTTCAAGAAAAGGTAAAGAAAGATAAGATAGAAAGTCATACTTATCATCATATTTCATGCAAAGGAGTAATAACTTTCATGTTGCTTCATGTCAAATAAAATCATGTTCCCAAGTTTACTGTAAAATCAAGTTCTGTTCACATTAAAGGAAAGAGGCAATTTAGAAAAGTACAAAGTTCAAGGTACAACTATCATGCAAGTAACCGACCAGCAAGCAAATCTAACAAGCAATTGGTACAAAAATACAGCATGTACAACCATCCAACAAGCAAACCAGTACAAAAGCCAGCACCCATCATAAATGGATAACACAGCCAGAAAGCAAGGTAAAAGCAAACGGTATAATAAAGTTGACTTGTTAAAAGTTAGAAAATTAGTGACAAGGTCAGACCAAAGCTTCCCTCAAAGTCCTTATAAAAAAAACAAAGTGAAACAAAAAAGTTCAATCACAGTATAAAAAGGCATCAAGACTGTTCTGAGAGAGGATTTTTTTTCGCAGTAAAAGAAAAATATACATACACAAAACAGAATCAAAACAACATAAAACTACCATTTTCTAAACTCATCATCATCAAAAGTATACGAGACAGAACATACAAACCCTAAGCATTCTTTTTACAGAAAAGAAAGGACAAGAAGGAAAAGGAAAGATCTCACTCAGAATCAACTGGTACAAGTCCGAATTGCAACATCCTCCTCTCCTCCTTTCCATTTTACTCATTTTTATTCACTGTAAAATCACAACAAAATCTGTTAGAAACTCAGAACAAAGAAAGGTTAAAAAACGGAACATGAGAAGAAAGAGGTAGAGAGGAGTTAGTAGAGTTATAAAGATAAGAGAGATGAAGGAGAATGGAAGGAGCTCCATAACATATAGGAGAAGAGGTGCTGCCTCTTTCTTTCTCTCCCTCTTCTGCTTTAGGGTTTCACAAACCCTTTGTGAATCAAGAGATAAGAGGTGGGTCCTGGGTCGACCAGGTTCGGCCCAGACCCACCTTATTATTTTTTTAGCCCACTTAATCTATCCTTTTTTATATATATTATTGAAATTTCTATAATAACAGATAAAGCAGCTGGTGTAGTGGTAAAGGTGTGGTAGTGCAAGCATATAAACAGGGGTTCGAAACCCCCTGGGACCGTTTTTCCTCTTACTTATTTCATTATTCAGTTTTTTTTTTCTTTTCATATCTTTGTGACATTAGGCTTAAATCTTAAGCCCAATACCAAACACCTCGCGCATGCACATACCCCCGGTCTCATTTATACCACGCAGGCCCATAACACTTTTTTTTAATTTTATTTTTCTGATTATACAAAACAGACTTGGGCCTAGTAATCTGCTTTATTTCTAACAAATCCCCCAAATCTATTTCTTACCCCCTGGCCTTATTTTTCTTATTTTATTTTATTTTCTTATTTTCTTTTCTTTTCTTTTATTATAATAATAATAATAATAATAATAATAATAATAATAATAATAATAATTATATTTATTAATAAAAATCCAAAAATATTTTATTTAATATATATATATATATATATATATATATATATATATATATATATATATATTTGTTTTATTTCTTCTTTTAAAAACCAAAAAGACAAAAATGTTTTCTTATACAAACTTAATTCCTTTTTTATTTTTTTATTTATTAGATTTAGGTTTAATTTATTTCCTTTTAATTAAAAATTAACTTAGAATTTAGGTTTTCTTTTTAATTAATTTTTATACTAACTTAATTTAATTAAATTTTTTTTTTCACAAACAAAACCCTAAAAAACTTGTTTCTTTAATAAATTAATTTCTTTTATTAACTTAATTTTAATTTTCTTATTTTAATTAGTTATTTTATTTTAAGTTAATTAGAACCAAAACTTTTTCTTAACAAAATTAAAACAAAAATTTATTCCTTATCCATTCATACTTGTACATTATATTCATTCCATTTCTTGTACATAATATTTATCTTAATTCTTATTCATTCAATTCAATATGGTTGTAATAGATAATTAGGTTAAATTTCTTGCAATCTCCATTTGTAAATTTGTATGCCTCATCCCCAAAAATGATGTAATAGCGTAGGATATTTACTTTCCGCAATTTACCGTTTTCAAAATATATATGCTAGTAAATTAGGGTTTGTATGGAAAGATAAAACCAATGCCTAGAAAACCCTAATCCAAGATAAATTCAAGCATGAAATACAAAACACTTGCACACTTTGCACCTCTAGGGTTAACTCCATTTGTTGCCTTGAGAAAATGGTCATGATATGCATGTGAGACATCTTAGCAAAAACAATTGAAAATACAAGATCATAGTCCCTCGATGATGCTATGATTGTTGCCTTACAAATGATCTTAGTCCCTTAAGAAAAATGCTAAGATATCTCGCAACATCTCTATTCATGACTATACGATGACCCACGCTCGTCCCTTTACATCCAAAGATAAGGCTACTTACCAATCAACGGTGAGATAACAATATCAAAGGAAGAGAGAAATGAACAAAAGACTTTTGAGTAGGTAGAACGTTTTTAGTTGCTTGTTCACAATCCATCTTCAAAAAACAAACATCTTTTTTTAACAAACCAAACACTTTCAAAACATGAAATATTTTAAAAAGTCCAACATTTTGTATGCATTCTTATAGAGATGAGAATCATTACAAAGTTTTCCTAAACGAAGGCGCCTTTCAAAAATACTTTCAAAACCCACCACAAACACATTTCAAACAAAGCAATTTTCAAGTGATCTAGCAAGCAACTAAGAGCCCATAGATAACTATGGATGAAAAGGGTGCTAACACCTTCCCTTTTTATAACTCATCCCCCAAACTCAAGAAAACATCTCAAATGTCTTTCCTATTCTTTTCACCCTTTCCTTATTGGATAAAAGAAAAGTTGGTGGCGACTCTTGTAATCCGCAATAATTGTGATAAAATGCAAAACATCCAAATCAGTTCTCCCACCGTATTACAATGATGTTTAGGGATAAACTCCCATTGGGCCAAACAACCGGGTGATATTTATCCGACTTAGAAGGTCAGTTGACTTTTTTCGCCTTTTCATCTTTTGGTGTTTTATTTTATTTGTTTCTCAATCAACTATACATACATGTAAATCTAATTTATGCCAGACTGTCAAATTAAACTACTTGGGGGGTACTTCTCAGGGTCTAAGCACTATGGTACAATTCTATGCGTTTGACTCGTGTCACTTTTGGGGAAACTTAGGGCGTTCAAGTAAAGAACCTCTTTATTAAACTTTGTTGGTTTTCCTAACTCTAGCTCTATATACTTTCCCAGTTGTCTCAAAATCAAAAACTCTTTTTGGAAAAAAAATTGGTCTTAGTTCGGGAAAAATATTGAAAAAGTGGTCTTTTATGGAAGGGAAATACATAAGAAAATAACGGGAAACAAATAAATTAACAAAAGCAAATAATATAAAAATAGGTAAAAGCCCTCCCAAACTTCAACTAAACATTGTCCCCAATGTTTTAGCTAAATAGAGGGAGGGTGACTCACAGAGGGTATCACTGAGGAGGTGGTGGTGGTGAGTAATACAACAACATTCGCTGCATTGTCATTTGCACATCATCTCATCCAGGATGGTGCCTTGTCGGCCTTTCTCGCCTCTAATGTCATCCAAAATCTTGGCTTGGCGGAATTGCTCTCCATGCATGCCTCAAATCTCATTTTGCACCCAATCCCATTGATCTTGGCTTTCCATTGAGGTGCCTGTTTCGGTGTCGGTGGGATGGGTGAGTTGTATGGTGTCCTCATCCATAGATGTACCTGTATCAATGTTAGCAAAAACAAAATCCTCATCCTCATCATAGTTATCTGGGGAGTTTGAGACAACGATATATAACCAGTTATGTTTCGTATTGACCCTTGTTTTTCTTGGGTTTGGAAGATCAATGGGAGACATTCTGCCCATCATCACCGAGTAGGTGCTACCTTCCCAGTGAATCATGCCTTGGTGGAACAAGGATTCCATGTCCACTTTGTATTTTCCATTAACCATAATATCAAAATCAACGCGGAAGGTATGGCCACAATGTTCGACGATCAAAGTGATCATGCCGCCCACCGATATTTCACATGTAGTGGCTTTGGCAACACGGTGCAAATGATAAGCTGCGAAAGCTGCAGCATTGAGAAAATCATTGTTAATTATAAAATGTATAAAAAATAATTCTCATTGGGAAGCAACGCCAGTAGAATCTCCGCGGCCAAACAATATGTAGGCCAAGGCCTTTTGTAAGTATTGAAAAACATGATTTTGAATCCTACTGGGCTTGGCTCCTTCCGCGGTATAATCATGGTGCCCGGTTATTTCGTACCAAAATTTAGCAAAATCAAAGTCTTTAGGGACATAACCGGGTCCATAGACAGGGAGTCGGAGTATTTCCCCCAAGACTCCGACTTCCAATTGTATATCTTAATCCATGAGTCGGAACTTGAGGGTCCCATAATAAACCCAGACACCGTCCTGTCATTTTTTCTTGAGTTTGAAATTAAGGGTGCTCATAAATTTGAAATTTATCCGTTCATATATGGGAGCATCCCTTGTCATGAATTCCATCAGAGTAATATTATTTAACAACCTCTCTACCTCATATTTTAAGCCAAGAGTAGGGAGGGTATCCTCACAGAGATGCCTGGTCAGAATTACTTTTAGTTTGATGATGGCTCTATACCGCTCCACATGCTTGGGCTCGGTGAACACTATGTTGTGAATGTTTCCATCTTTGGCACTGGATCTTTTTCTTGGCCTTGAGGTCTCACCACGCTCCTTCCTTTGAACATTTCTTTTTGGACCCATGAGAGAAAATTCGAAAATTTTTCTTGCACTTTTTTTTGGAAAAAGGAACCTGGATTGATGATGAAGAGGTCGAAAGGAGAAGTTTTTTTGAAGGGTGGATGGGCTTTTGGGTAGTGTAAGGGGATAAAGTTTGAAGCTTTATGTTGGGTTTTAATGGAGTTTGTGAGAGAATGAGAGAAACATGGGTTTTGGGAAGGTGAAAGTGGTAAAGAGAGAGATAATGATAAGGATTGGTTACAAAATATTAAAAATATTCTGATTTGGGATTAATAGGTATTGATTAGAGAGAGATAATGGTATGGATGTGAATGGGTGGGTATTTTTAACGTTAGGATTTTTTTCGCAGACGCATTACGGGACGTAATGCATGTTACATATGGCCGTAATGCATCCCTAGTTTTTTTATGGATAAGGTAAAACAACTAGCTGAAAATCTTCAAACAATGAAGTCGCCATCAAACTTCTTTTATCCCGCATAGAGGGAAAGGTAAACATCGAGAAAACCTGAGAAGGGAGAATTCACGGTCTTGTGACCAAGAGATCGGGTAAGTGAGTCTGTTACGCGAGGGGAAGGTATTAACATCCCACATGCCCATTGTACTCTACGATATCCTCTCTTGCCATCTAATCTTATGGGCGTGTCTAAACTATGCTTACTGTTTACTACTGAAGAAGAATGCATGCAAAAGGAAGGAGAAAATAATTTAGGGAAAATAAAGTTATACTCGTTTGGGCCCTATCCCAATGCCTACGTATCCTTTATGAGGAATCAGAGTTACCGTAGTTCGTCTCACATGTTTTTGTTTGTTTGTGTTTTTTATTAACAATGTTAATTATGCCTTCTTCCGCAGCTCGACCTTTGGAGACTCACGCGTTGGCACAAAAGTAAATTAATCATGTACTTACCTGAAAAGGGTTTTTAGAGAAAAGGTGCTTGTGTGCACAAAAAGGTTTGAGTTGGTTTGTATTTTGTTATATTGAAAAAGGGTTTAGGTATGATTAGCATGTTTCATGATTTGCTAAAAAGAAAGTTTTAGTTTTAGATGCAAGCATGCAAAAAAGGGAAGAAAATAGTCTAAGGGAGACTAGCCTATTTCTAAACCTAGTGTTATCATACAATGGCGGCCCTACGTCAAGGATGAAAGGGAAATTTCTACCTAATGTTGGCATGCATGGATTTCAACCTAAGGTGTAACTTGTATCCGAAAGGTACAAGCGCATCCTAAGGGAACATGGTATGTACAAGGATAAAACAAGTAATATCGAAAGAGCATACACATAAAAGAGTAAGGAAAAGAAGCGGAATTATTTAGCCAAGGGGAGCGTATCACCCGAGACAAACAAGCACGAGTGAGATGAAAAAAAAGTCATGTCCAAAGCAATTGAACACCTAACCAAGATATAGGAGATCGAGGTAGGCGACAGAAGGCAATATGAATGATCACGGAGTATCAACATCGGCCAATGGGAACTCCTGACAAATCACGGGGGTTTGATTTCAAAACCCTTCTCCACTTGACGGACTCGATACACAAGAGCAAGCACAACTCCGAAGAATAGTGATGCGTCACGAGCTATGGATGACACAAACGAAATTGCGGGGGTTGATTACGAACCCTCCCTGCTCGCCTCCTTTCGAGGACTTCAATAAGGGATGGGGGGAATAATGCGAGTACAAATATAAACACACCTGTAAAATACCTACACAAATGTAGGGTTTTAAACAAACCACACACAAGTAGCACACAATGGAAAGCAATGTAGAATTTCCCTAAACGGATCTTTAAAAAAACCAGAGGGGTTCCTGACATGACCAGCAACGGAGACCCCTAACATACATCTCTACCCTAATTCTCATGGCAATGAAGGCAATGAAGTGCAAAAATGAGAAATAAACATGAAGTATCGATGATACCTAACAGAGAAGGTCCGTTGCCTCTTTAAAATCATGCAAGAAAAGAGAAAACTCTACAGAAGCTGCTTCGCACAAGTGATCAAACGGATTAATCCCCAAGCATTCCACATTGTGAAAATTACATCAACATTCTATCACAAAATCTTAACTAAAAAATGAAAATGAAAATGATTATTAAACATAAAATAATAGAAAACTCTAATAAAATTCTAAAGAGAAAACCTAAAAAATTCTAAAATATTCTACTATTTTTGTACCGCTTTATTATCAATTGAAAGAAAAGATTAAATTATGAGAAAAATAAAATAATAAAAAAAGAAGTTATAAGAGTCAGGGGGTGAAATTGGAATACATGTGTGTGATGTAGTTAACGCTAAGCCCATTCATCAAGAGTCCACAAGTAATTTTTTGCAAATAAAAGACCACTAGAAAAAAATGTAATGGGCATAGTCAGGGAGCAAATCGGTCCAGCCTCAAATGCATCAACAACCCAGTCCAATTTTTTTTATTTATTGAATTAAATAATTAAAATAGAAGAAATATAAGAGTGGAAAGGGAAATAAGAAGGGAACACTGCATTTGGCATGTAGTATTAGGGTTAATGATTCAGCTTCATCATGAAAAAGGAACTCGCTTCTTCTTCAAACAAATCGTGGTGCCGACGACTACCTCTATCTTCGATCGACACGGCCAAGCTCCTCATCGTCTTCATTTTATAATATTGTTCCCACCGTCATGAATCATAAAACTCTCATCATCGTCTATTCAGTTCCCACCTTTTCAATTCGCGACGAACGCTGTCGTGAAGATTTATTCTCCTCTTCCTTCACTCAAAATCAGAAGGCGTTACCACCACAAACTTCTTCTCCGTTTCCTTTGTCGAGCTTCAACCTCTAGGTCTGTCGTGACCTTCACCTTCTCGTCGTCGTGGATTCTTTCAAATGGAAAACTATAAAGTTATTCAGGAAATCACTCATGTGTTCTTCTTCTTTCTGCTACAAATTCGTTTCTTCTTCAATATTGTGCGATTTTCATTGATGTCGTCGCAGTTGCAGATTTGATGAATCTGTATGATGAAGAGTTGATGTGCTGAAAAGGTGATGAGGTGTTTGAATATGTTCTCACGGTGTTAAAGATGACACAGTTGGTGTAGATATGTGGAAGTGAGATCAGGAATAATGGGAAGCGTTAATGATGGAAATGGTTGTTGCATTGAGAGTGAAAAGTTGATGTTGAGAAAAGCATTGCAGATGATGTAAATAACGATTTGGTTTCATAGAGTTTAAAGATTTTGATAATAATGATGAAGGTGCCGAGAGAGATAGCTTTAGGGAGTTTTTGATATTTTGTGAGTGATTCTTCTGAATTTTTTTGAAGAAGACTTGAATCAAGGTGAGAATCGTTTTTTATATTTTGTTTTTATCTTTATTTTGTATGAACTCTTCGTGAAAGTATCGACTGAAAATCCATCTCCTCCATTCTGTTATCCTTTTTGTTATAAGTCTGTTAGAAGTTTGTTGGAATCTGTTAGGAAATTCTGTTAGTTGTGAGGTTGGAAAGTTAGTTATGAAGTTTTCTGTTGGTAACTTCTGTTTAGAAACAATTTGGAGGTTTGTTACAGGCTGCTTTGGAAGGTTGAGAAACTGGTTAGAAAACGATTATGGAAGTTATGAACTGTTGGAGATTAGGAAGTTGGTTAGAAAATTCTGTTTGGAGAATGGTTGAAATCCTATTAGAAGAAACGAACGGTGAGGATGAGAAGTTAGAATATTAGTTATAAAAATTCTGTTAAATTGGTTTTTGATTTCTGTTTGAATAAGCTGGCAGGTATTTAATTCATTTAGGGGGTTGTTAGAGGTTAAGCCAGGACTGAAACTGTTTATGATTGATATGTGAATGGTTTAGTGAACTGATGTTAACTGGTTTTGATATTTTTGGTCGAACTCGAACTAACTTGTTGCATTCATTTGCTTGAATTGAAATTCAGATCTGAGCTAGAATTACATGGGTGATGAATCACATAATTCAAAGGATAGTCAAGAGCTTGGCATGGATATTGGAAGATGGAATTTGTATGAAGAACGATTGGAGATTGGGGATTGGGTTTAAGTTTTGATAGTTTTTTTCATGTAATGCCTTGTAATCTTGATGTAATGGAATTATTTTGAACTTGAAATGATTTTGGTATTTTGGAAAATGGACTTGCTTAAACTTTGGATCACTTTCTTCCACCATTTCCTTCAAATACGTGAATATGAATACCCACAGTATGCATCAAGTGACCATTCAGAAGCATGATAAGGATTGATTATGAAACAAAAAGATCCACCTGATTTGGTCAACAAAAGTTGTCTTTTAAGCTTAGATCTTCAAATTCCCTTCTTTTTTCAAATGTATCACAATATAGCCATGGAAATTTTTTGGAGTTAGTCGAGATACTGAATAAGGTTTAATTATTTTGGAGGAATTTATGGATGTGGTTTGGTGTAACTTGACAAAAATGGTTTGAAAACTTTAACTCCATTTCATTCCCTTAGACATTCTGAACTCACAAAATCACAAAATCGCTAAAATATTCAATCCCTTATGAAAGCCAACTTCAATTATCAAATCCAAGTCGACTCGCCATATAAACAATCAAGTGAATGAGAACAATAAAGACTTTGATCACAATGAATCCCCGAGTGCATCTCTTATTCCATGACTTGCACCTTGCAATCTAATCCATATGATATCTTGATCTTAACAAAAGCAATGCCTTTTAGGAAACCTTAAAGACAAATATGAAACTATGGCCATAAGTATGCCCAAGAAAACCTTTGTAATGAAGGCTTATTACTCTTGAACCTCAAATATTGAAAATTATCAAACTTAAAGACCCTGGATAAGAAAACCATAATCCCTATGTTTTAAACACACCTTGAGATGACCTTGTAGCTTGAGTAAAGATGAGAAAAAGGATCCCAAAGAGCATGAATACAAAACCCTAGCTTTACAAACAATGATTGATGAAGAACTAGTTAAAACACACTTGAGTAAAGATGAGATCCTAAAAGCACAGATAAACTCTAATTCCTCTATATCCATGGTGTGATACAGTGGCAGAACCGACTATTTTCGGAAATACTAGTTTGCGTTTTGCGTCTTTATTCGCAAAATATCGTGGTAAGCAAGAGTCGCCATCGACTTTTATTTTATCCAACTGGAAAGGAAAAAAAGCACAGAAAAATTCCTTTTTCGAGATTTTGAGTACGGGGGGGGGGGGGGGGGGGGGGGTAGATTATAAAAATTGAAGGTGTTATCACCCTTTCTATCCATGGTTTTCCATGGGCTGTTAGGTACTTGCTCATCTTTTAAAATTGCTTGTGTGTGTTTTTTTTGAAAAGTTTTATTTTAGTTCGTTTTAACCCTTGTTTATGTCCTCAAGAGTGATACAAAGTTGTTTTTTTGAAAACTTTGTTTGAAAAGTGTTTGTGTAAAAACTTTGATTTGAGCAAGTACCTAACAGTTACCTACCTACTCGAGAAAATATTATTTCTGTTCTTGTTTCCTTTGGACAGTGCTATCCTACTATTGAGAAATAGGTAGCACCGTCGTTGAATTTGTAAGGGTCAATTCGAAAGGGACGTACGACCACTAAAGCAATATTAGGACGTCTTAGTAATAACCATAGAGTCTTTAAGATCATATTCGAGGCAACATTTCCGAGACAACATTTCCGAACGGGAATTTTGATCTTTGTTAGACAGGAGGGTAACCACTAAGACACCCTATACTTAATGACCGTTTACCGAAGGCGACCGAAGTGAGAGTATACCTAAGAGTGCGCATGTGCGAGTGATTTGATTTCAGTTATTATCTTTGCACGTTAGGGTTTTCTAGCCATTTTAAGTTATCATGCAATCTTGCCTTACAATCCTATTAACATACATCTAAACAATTAATATTTGGGAGAATTAAAATGCGAGAAATAAAAACCTACGATATTACAAGGCTTCGGGGTAAGGATTAATTACATAGCCAAAAACCCGTAAAAATGATAAATAAGGAAAATCCTAATTAAACTATTACATACCTTGAGCAGTTACATTAATATTGTAAAAATAACAAACACGCGCGATGAATCAAAAACGAGAGAATTAGGGTTTTGACCCCGACCAAGCCTAATTAAAAGAAAAATCTTTTTTTTTGTGTTTTTGTGTTATTTGAGAACAATAGAGTTTAATTGAATAAATAAAAACCTAATTACTGATTAATTTTAATTACAAAAAATAATTAAATTAACCTATTTTTGTATTTTTTGTTCTTGAGAAGAGAAATAAAAATTAAATCAAGAGTTAACCCTAATTTTTTCTATTTGATTTTAATTATATACAAAAAGTTAGAATTATCCTAAACTAAATTAAACTAATATTAAATTAAATTTAATAAGATAAAACCTAATTCTAAATTTGTGAAACTTGATTTTATGATTTTTTGTGAAAAAAGAAATTAATTTTGTTAAAAAAACAAATTAAGTGAATTAAAGGAATTAAAATAAATAAAAGAGAAAGGAAGATGGGCATGGTTTCCTAGCAAGAAGGGGGTGTTAATTGCAATTTCCGACCCAACAACTCCTTGGCCCCTTTTGACTTTTTCAATCCTATGCATATGCTTGACTGGGGCTCATGATGAACCTTCAAAGCATAGCCTTGGATCTGAAGCCTTGGAAGTTTGATGGTTGGATGCTGATGATGCATGGTAGACTCGTGGGATGCTAGTACACCTGATTATGCAAAGAAAAACAATATAAAGCAAACATTGGGACCTGGGGATCGAACCCAGGTCCTTGAGCCTTATCACCCTGCACGCTTGCCAACTGAGCTGGCATGTTTAGTTGTAATAATAACAAAGCAAATAAAATATAATACAAATCATGTGCCACGCTTCCCAAAATGCGCACAGATTCAAACGATCCACTCATATATTTCCATGCCATCATCTTCCTCATTGCATCTGTTGCTTTAGACAAAAGACCTTTACCTACGGACACTGAGTGTAGGTACAACCCTGTGCTTATCCAAAATTTCATACATGCATGATAAATGACAACCAATGGTACCAATCAACTCGTTGCAACCTCACGAGCATCATGGTACCATTATTAATGGCCAATTGTTCCTGTATGCAAAACCCCTAAAAACAAAGCACGAACCCTAGCCATGGCACTTTCATGTTCAGTCAAGAAAAATGCAATTGAATGTAACCATTAGCTTGCAAACAACTCAAGGATTATGAATATATCAATTAAACATGCTAAATGTGCCAGAATTAACATATTCGAATTCAAGAAAATATGGAAACTGTGTGAACCTTACAGCGTGTTTCAAGGCATGAGGAAGCTTGCTAGCGATTGAATCTTGATCCTGGGGAGTCCAACAATTGATTGATGTGACTAGAATGCCTTGAGGTGGCCTAAAACCTGGAAATCAGTTTGAAACTTTTCTTGAATTTTTTGAAATTGGTTCTCTCCTTTGCACGCCTCCAAACTCTTGTTTTTGGTCTGCACTTGTTCCTTATGTATAGTAGAATGCATTATGGTTACAATTATGTTTCAAATCATCTCCAATTATGAATATTGATTCATGATTTGATCCTTGTACAAAATGTTTCCAAATCAAGAAAATCTAATATTTTTGTGTCCATTTTGCACCTTGCACGATTTGATCTTGTTTCCAGCTATCTAATGATCCTAAACATGCACAAAATCTCAAGATTTGATTAGCTTTTGATATTTTTAATATTTTATTTTGATTTTATTTGATTTAAATGAAATAAAATCAAAATAAATGACAAAAAAAAAAGAATGACAAGTGGAAGAGCTCATGGGTCGTGGGTCACATTACTAACTCAGTGCAAGCATAAAAAGTTGGGCCCGTTTGACAAAAAATGCAATTTTGGAAACTTTTGACTTTTGGCAATTTTGTAAAAATGGTCAACTTTGCCAATGCATAAATCTCTAAATTTTGACCCTAGAGAGGTGTTCTTAGACTTTTTAGAAAGCTTAAGATGTCCTCTAAGCAACACTTTTTGTCTCATCTCAATTGAATCTTCCATGTTCATGTATGAAGCTTTGACATAAAAGGGGTTTTTGTTGACTTTTCAAAATGACCTATAATGTCCAAATTCATATATTCTTGTGAGTGCATATTTTGAACTTGGGAGCCGAAGATGAATTGTAGGGAACTAAATCCTCTTCAAAATGCACTTTGGATGGGTCATTTTTGATAAAGCATGAGAAAGTTATGCTTGGTCAAAGTTGAGTTGACTTTTCCTACAAAACCCTAATTTAGCAACTTTTGGGTTTTGATGAATTTGGGGCATTCCTTCGGGAATCATGATCAACCCTTGATCAAATGATGAATAATACTTCAACATGAGAATGTTGACCAAAAATCTTGAAGTTTGACTGAATGTGGGCCACAATTGACTTTTACCCTAGCATAGTCGATTTTCAGGCCTTTGAGAAATTGACTGAGCAAACTTTCTATGCAAGGCTTGAAACTTGACATGGATGATCTTGAGAACATATTAGGACAATGGTGAGCATTTGGGATCCTTTGGACTCAAACATCTTGATGCAAAGTGAAACCCTAATTTGAGGTAGACTACCTTAGGAGAGAGTTTGTCTGGTCAACCCTTGGACTTCCTTGAGCAATTTGAGGACCTTACTTGACATGTATTGAGAAATATGGGAGGGCAAATTTTGAGGTACAACAGCTGCCCCTGTTCAATCTTCTTAAACCTGAGTATGTAGATTGGTTTGTCTTCCTTTCGTGATCCGAAGGTGGAAGATGATTGAACACTAGAGTGACCAAAAATTTCCACTCGCATGAAGTGGAACTGGTTTTGTGATATCGGGAATGGGATTATAGATGCCATTTGGAAGTCAATGAAGAAAGATGGGCTTAAATATGCCATCCGAAGAAATTTCGACCGCATAAGAGATTCCTCTGCGAGAACCTGTATACCTATTGTTGAGGAAGATTTCGCTGGGGAATGCTGGTCTTTGTCTTGGGAGAAATAGAATTTTAGGAACTTTAGTTGTCCTTTACTCTATTGGGGAATCCTCTCTTAGTCGAGGAGGTGAAAATGAACTGCTATCTGGTCGTGCTCCAGGCTTTACAGTGATTTGTTGAGGAAAATAAGGCTGACTGCTATCTGGTCATGCTCCAGGTTTTACAATGACTTACTGGGGAGATGAGATTAGACTTGCTATCTGGTTGTTCTCCAGGCTTTAAAATATCTCAATTCTTATCTGGTCGTGCTCCAGGCTTCAAAAGGAATTAAGTGGTTATCCGGTCGTATCCGGGTTTCAACTTGAATTTAAGGCATACTGATATCCGGTCGATTTCTGGGCTTCATAGTAATTGGCCGAGCAAACTGCTATTTGGTCGAGTTCCAAGCATCGTAGTACCTTATACTGTTATCTGGTCGTGTCCCAGGTTTCAGTGTCCTTTGCCTCTATCTGGTCGATTCCAGGCTTCATAGTATTTTGGAGAAATCAGGATATTATCCGGTCGATTTCCGGGCTTCATAGCTTGAACTGGAATAGAAATCTTAGTATCGATTTGACTGAACCAGAGAAAACTTGCAAGAACTTGATTATATCTTTCCCTAAAAGGTAAAGAGTTAGTCGTATGCAATGTCATGATGTATGAAATGTATTGAGTAATGATGTTCTCAAAATAAATGAGATTATGATGTATGATGCATATGCGTATGCCATGATGTATAAATATGCAATGTTCTTGTGATATTCTCCGGATGGGGAGAATAAATCCTGGACTATCGCTGGAGAGTAACAGGAGTTGAGTTCTTCGTTCTCGCTGGTGATAATGACCGAAGATGATTAGCTGGAGACTTGTGTCCGTTCTGCTCGAGAACAATCCACCAGGAGAGACTCTGTTTGAGAATAATTTGGTGAGAGAATCACTCTGTGGGGAAGAGAGATACTCTTTTGGATGATATGCTGATTTGGAGAAATAAACTCAGCTGGTGGTGAGCTCCTATTGCTGGTGATAAATAAACTCTGCTTGGGGAGAACTTTGTCGATTCATTCGCGATTATGAACCTCGATTGGGGAGGGCTAACACCACCGTCTTTGGATACTTCTAACTCTTCGGGGAATGTATGAATCTTTCAGTTATATTCTCGAGCCGGCTCTATCCCTGTACCTGGTGGGTAGAGCAACTGTAAGGTTTGGACACTTTTTTTCCCCTGTTCCTGGAATTACGAGTAATTGTCTTTTGTTTCTTACGTAACTATTTATGAGCAGCAATTATTTTCAAATGCATATATAAAAAATGAACCATTGAATGTTCTTGCAAAACAAAACAAAAAAAGCAAAACAAGTTTGAATTTTCTTGTAAAAATGTATTGTGTTGATTTTTCGAAGTTGGCTTGTAACAGGCGTTTTATACAAGGGGCTGACGTCCTAGTAAGAGAACGCCGCCGAAGGATAGAATTTGTACAATTTATGAAAAAGAAAGAAAAACAGCTATGTGAAACAATCCTATTGGGTTCCAAATCTACTATTATCTTTATATCTTAAAGCGTCTCATCACTTTGCTACTTGGTCGAAGGTAGATCAGATTGATTGGCGCCGTCCGAGCTTGATAGTCGATACCGAAGTCTGGTTGCAAGGTAATCCAATGAGAAATAGTGTTACGCTTTGATCCCTAATTATTTCCTGAACCTCCCTTTCGAGTTCTCAATCCACCGGGATACCCTTTTTTGCCCAAGCCGCCTTTTCAGGTTTTCAACTTGCCAGGTGTACAGTTTTTAAATATTTTTTTCATCCCTTACTTTTGCCTGAACCCTTTTGGTTCGCCGGGAAGCCCTTATTTTTTCCTAGGCCGATCAACCTAGAGGGTCTTTGACTAGGCGTAGTATTTTTTCACTATGTCTACATTGATGGGGTGAGGAAGGTCGTCACTATCCACGGTGGTTAGAGTCATGGCTCCTCCCGAGAAAATGTTCTTAACCACAAATGGCCATTCATATGTGGGGGTCAATTTTCCCCTGGGATCACCTTGCGGCAATATGATGCGTTTGATTACCAGATCCCCGACCTGATATTCTTGACGTCTGACTTTCTTCTTAAAAGCCTTGATCATTCGCTTTTGATACGTCTGACCATGGAAAATAGCAGTAAGTCTCTTTTCATCGATTAAGTTCAGCTGATCAAGCCGGGTCTGGATCCAACCAGCGAGCAGCCCATGCCAAAGCGCAACAAGTTTTCTCGAGCAATGAGTATCAGGTCTCACAATCGGTAAATTTTTTTCTATGGTAGTAAATAGCATGCTCTTTTCGGCCAGACTCGTCATGCTGCCCCATCACACACCCCATTGAATCATCCAGTACTGTCAAGTATAAGATCAAAGGTCTTCCTTCAACTTGAGGCATCCGAATTGGTGGTTCTTGAAGATATTCTTTGATTCTTTCAAAATTAGTCTGGCATTCATCATTCCACTTTACCACTTGATCTTTCTTCAGTAGCTTGAAGATTGGCTTACAAGTAGCAGTCAGATGTGAAATGAATCGGGCGATGTAATTCAGACGTCCCAAAAAGCCTCTAACTTCCTTTTCTGTGTGGGGAGCCGACATCTCCTATATGGCTTTTACCTTGGCAGGGTCCACCTGAATACCCTTATCACTGATGACGAAACCCAACAGCTTACCAGACCTTACCCTGAAGGTGCACTTGCTCGGGTTCAACCTCAGCTTGTACGTTTTCAACCTGTCAAACAGTTTCTGGAGATGGTCAAGGTGCTCTTCCTCAGTCTGGGACCTTGCTATCATGTCATCAATATAAACCTCAATCTCATGGTGAATCATGTCGTGGAACAAAGCGACCATGGCGCGCTGGTAAGTGGCCCCGACATTCTTCAATCCAAAAGGAATTAGCTTGTAACAAAAGGTGCCCCACTGTGTAACGAAAGGTTTCTTCTCCATGTCCTCGGGAGCCATCTTGATCTGATTGTAACCAGAAAAACCGTCTATAAAGGAGAAGATCTTATGCTGCGCGGTGTTTTCGACCAGAACATCGATGTGAGGAAGCGGGAAATCATCCTTGGGGCTTTCCCTGTTCAGATCTCTATAGTCCACACACATCCGTACCTTACCATATTTTTTAGGCACCGGAACAACGTTGGCAACCCATTACGGATAAGAAGTGACAGCTAAAACTCTGGTGTCAAACTGTTTCATGACCTCAACTTTAATTTTCTAAGACATCTCAGGGCGCATACAACGGACTTTCTGCTTTACTGGAGGACAGTCTTCTTTAGTTGGCAGGCGGTGTACAACAATATCAGTGTCCAAACCAGACATGTCTTCATCGGACCAGGCGAAGATCTCAACATAGTCGCGTAGCATCTGTATCAACCGATGCTTGACACCAGGCTCCATATTTGCACCTATATTAACCTCTTTCCTGTCTTCCTCTGTACCCAAATTCACTAATTCAACTAGCTCTTCATGGGGCTATATGGCCCTTTCTTCCTGCTGTAATAGTCTAGCAAGTTCTCCAGGCACCTCACAATCATCCTCACCTTCGTCCTCAGCTTGGTTTATCGGATTTTCAAAGTCATAACTGGAAGTAGCAGCGTTGTTATCAACGAGATCCAAAGTGGATATGGATCTGCATTATGATACGTGAGTGTGTGTAAGAGAATAGCTGTTTTGATAAAGTGAGAGATAGAAAAAAGAAAAACAAGAAGCGCAAAATTTGTAATGCAAGAAACGTCCAATGTTTTATTAATGATATATGAAATGACAAATAACAAGCCCTCACAAGCAAAGCCAAGGTGCCTTGGGCAAGGCACCGGGCCGTAAAGTTTTAAACTGTTTATTACAAACTTCAAAACAAAAGTCAATTACTGTGGAATAAAAGAAACAGGTATGAAGTCCTTCGCCGTCCAGTTGTTCAATCCACCATTGGTTGTAGGGTAGATCCAGCTGTCGATATCTGAATCTTCTTCACCATCTTCAATTGCATTGACTCCTTGATTATTGATATGTAGAGGAGGTCTTCCAATCAGTGCGCGCCTAACAACCCTTTGAGCCTCTGTAGTAAAGCCCAAACCAATTTTGTCAGTTTTGTGCGTGAATTCAGGGAGCTGACCCCAATTTGCACGCCTACCTTCTTCATTTACAACCTTGGCATCCTTGAGAGAAGCAATCTTCATCAGAGGTTTGTTAGTAGCAACTTCAGTTGACGCCAAGGTCTGAGGGACCTCTTCAAAATTCTGACAAGGGGTTTCGATGAATTCCCCATCCATCTCCATGTAGTGGAAAGAATTGAGATAACTCACCATGTACTCTACTTCACCTTGTACCGTGACAATCTTCCCCTTTAACAGATATTTCAACATTTGATGGAGCGTTGAAGTCACTTCCCCAGCCTTATGAATCCAAGGGCGACCCAGCAAGCAAGAATATGATGGTCTGATATCCATCACATAGAAGGTGGATACAAAAGTCTGGGAGCCAACTTTAGCAGGGATGTCTACCTCCCCGTGCACCATCCTTTTTGACCCGTCGAAAGCCCTGACCACAATATTGCTCGGCTTCAGAATCAAACCTTCACAGTCCAGACTGTCTAATGCTTTCTTTGGTAGAACATTCAATCAAGACCCGATATCCACCAGTACATGGGCCATAGCAGTGCCCATGCACTCGATCGCGACGTGCAGAACTTAATTATGATTTCTTCCTTTAGCAGTCAGATCTGCGTCTGAGAAACCTAACCATTGTCGGCATTCAAACTAGCTACGCAGTCTTTGAATTGATCGACTGAAGTTTCCTGCGGCACATGTTCAGTCTTGAGGAATGTAATTAAATCCTTTGCATGGGCTTCAGAACACAACAATAAGGACAACATGGAGATCTTTGGCAGGGTCTTCCCCAGCTTCTCGACTATGTTGTAATCGCTCTTCTTGATAATCTTCAGAATTTCTTCAATCTCTTGCTTAGATGTTTATACAATGATCTTCTTAGGCGCCTCCGTCCGGGCAGGCTCACTTGTGATTTCTTTGCCTCGAGTCAAAGATGGCTCGGCGACAGGGGTGATGACTGGAATAAGAACTGGGATAGTAGTTGATGTACTAGCAGATGGGATGATGACAGGTTTGTGAACAGTCGGAGGGGAGATCTCGGGGGAAAAGAGTCTTCCACTTCTGGTGACTTTGCTATCCCCGACAATATTGCTGACATCAGCATAAACTTCCTCACTCTTCAAGTCTAGTTTAACTCCATGGTAATAAAAGTCAACACCATAGTGCCAAGGGACAGCCTTATCCGAAGTGTATGGGATAGGACCAGGGACATTATTTATTCACGGAGCAATTCTTGGGACGGGTGTAATCCTAACAGGTTTTCTCGAGGAAACCTTGGAAGGATTGGAGAAAATGGTTATGATGGCAACATCTTGAATTAGAACTAACGGAATCATAGTCTTTTCGAACATGATCTCTTTGTTATCCATCAGGCGCTGAACACCTGATTTCAAAAAGTGGCAACCAGCAGGCATAATCGAACATATGTGGCAACCTTCACCACAACCCGGAAATAAACCGGCCAACAAC
This sequence comes from Vicia faba, assembly GCA_948472305.1. Classification (NCBI taxonomy): domain Eukaryota; kingdom Viridiplantae; phylum Streptophyta; class Magnoliopsida; order Fabales; family Fabaceae; genus Vicia; species Vicia faba. The sequence continues at coordinate 471,189,055 of OX451735.1, forward strand.
AGATTCTTCTTAACTGTCATCAAAGGAGTAGAAATTTCTTCCACGGAGGTCACAAATAAATCATCATCCACAACATTTACTCCATGACCATGCTTAGGCATGGGAGCAATTATGACATGGGCTTCTCCAGAGCGTCAAACTCAATCTCTCTGGCTTCGATCAAGTCTTGCACTTTGTTTTTCAAGGCCCAACAATTGTTTGTATCATGACCTGGACTTTCAGAGTGATAGGCGCAGCGGGTATTCAGGTTATAATGGGGAGATGTGGTGTTGGGGTTCTTCGGGGCCTCCCTCAGAGTTACCAGATTGGTCTTCAATAATTGTGGTAGAATTTGAGACAAGGCCATATTGAGCTGAGTGAACTGCCTCTGTGGTCTTTCCACCCTTTTTTGATTGTTGCGTTATGGAGAAACGACAGGTCTTGATATAACTACCACATTTACTGCTTGACGGTGTTTAGGTTTACTTTGGCTCCTCGAACCATAGACTGCACTAGCTTCCTTCTTACCAGTGAAAGGATTCTTTACTGCACTTGATGAAGTATCCTTTTGTATCTTACCACTTCGGATATCAACTTCTACTCTCTCCCCAGTCAAGATCAACTCATTAAACCCAAATGACGAACTGCCGATCAGATGATTGAAAAATGGACCAGATAGCGTCCCTAGAAACATGTCAACCAACTCCCTATCAGACAAAGGGGGTTGGGCTCTTCCAACCAAGTCTCTCCACTTTTGAGCATAGTCCTTAAAACCTTCACTTGCACCCATTGACATACCCTGAAGCTGAGTACGAGTGGGAGCAAGGTCGGTGTTATACTGATATTGTTTGTAAAAAGCAGCAACAAGGTCTTCCCAGTTTCATACATTGGCTCCTTCCAACTGATAAAACCATTCAAGCTGAGTCCCTGACAGACTATCTTGAAAGAAATGTACCCACAAATTTTTATCAGCAGTGTGGGGTTAGATTTTTCTGACGTACGAGCGAAGATGGAGTTTTAGACAGGATACTCCATCGTACTTGGCAAAGATCGGAGCTTTGAACTTATGAGGGATCACCACTCCCGATACTAATCCCAGCTCTCCGAAATCCAAACCAGGGATCTTTTGAATCTCCATAGAACTCAGTCGGTCTTCTAGTTGCCTGTACCTATCCTCAGCAGGAGGATATTGCTCTTCATCGTAATCTGTATCATTATCAGAAACTGCTGGACTAGGGTCCTCTGTCCTTTCTTGGTTCTCCCCGTCCTTGGATGAGGAGGTCAGATCAGCTGATTGTCTTATCCTTTCTCCGAATCTTCTACCCATGTTCAGAATTCCAACCTTCTTTTTCTTCTTCTTTTCTTTCAGAACCAGGGCCTTCAAATCCTCTTGCCCTTTAGCCAAGCTTAAGAACATTTGTTGGAATTGGGCGTTTTGTGCCTGAAGATATTTGATGGCTTGATCAGAAGACATTTCTGCTGAAATAAACAGCAAAGAAGATGAGAAACCTGTAATGGCACCTGTAATGGTGTGCATGATAATGGGATGCGTATGCAATGATTTCAAAGACTTTGGGAAATTTAAATTTGCAAACCAAAAAATAAAACAAACTTTATTAGATTAACTGGTAAAAAGGTTCAACAATGACTTTGAGGCGTTACAAAGAAGTAAATGGAAAACAAATCTAAAACTAGAAAAAGAAAAATCAGAAATCCCATGGACGCTTCCTCTTTGTGCTGACGTAGTCGTTGATCACTCTTTCCTCCTCGAGCTGCCTGGTGAGCTTCAAAATATTCCTTTCTTGCTCATGGTACTTTTCCCGGTAAGTATCCCTCTCCTCTTTAAGCTGAATCTAGGATCTCTGCAATGCCCCAAGATCAGTGGACATGTAAGGATAAAGAACTGTGTAAGGAATGCCCTCTTCATTGGTGGGCTCCACAATCACTGGCAATACTGCTTCATAGGGAATCCCAAGCTTCTGGGGACAAGCTCGAACCCACTGGAGATAAGGCTGCATAGAGAGAGAAGTCTTTGGTCCTAGCTCTTGGGGGTCAGATTTGTTCACCATGCCCCAAGCTCGTATAAACCTCTGGCGGTGCTCGTCAACGTCTTCCTTGTAGTCAAATGCAATATCCTCAAGAAGTAGCTCATGAGGACCATCTCTCCGAGCACGACCAAATTGTCACAAAGCTAGACAGGGATTGTAGGTTATACCCCCTATGATTCCAAGCAACGGGACATTAGGGTATCCCCCACAACGATCAATGATAGTAGTGTCTTCCATAATCTGGGAGCTCCAAAGAATGTCCATATGGGCAAGTGACATTATCCTGTAAGACCATCCCAAACCTTCTTCATTCTTCAACACAGACTTAGGGAGGTGCGAAATAAACCACCTCGACAGCAGCGACATGCAACACATGAGAGTCCCTCTTCTTCGCACAGTACGAGTGTAGAGAGAATGCAAGATATCACCCAGTAGAGTAGACACAGGATTACGAGAAAGAAAAATCTTAACCATATTCATATCCACGAAGGAATATGGATTTGTGAAGAGAACCAAACCGTAGATAAGGAGAGCCAAGATATCTTCGAAAGCCTAAAAATCCAAATTATCCCAGAATAGCTGAGCCTGATCCATCAGAAATTTGGCTAAGAAACCTTTGACCCTGCTTCGTGTTTCCCAATTGGATACTACATCATCCGGTTTTAGATGCATAGCTGAGGCAATATCTTATGGTCTATGAGTCTCTTCCATACCTGTGAAAGGCACCTGCTATAGGATGGATATACCCAATAAGTGAGAGAACTCTTCCAAAGTGGGAACCAACTGGTAATCTGGAAAAGTGAAACAATGATGCACAGGATTGAAGAACTAGAAAACCACACTCATCATCTGCTCATCAAGCTTTGAGGTGACCAGGCTAAGAAGCTGACCATGTCTCTTAATGAACATAGAAGTCTCAGAAACTCTCGAGGCTAACTCTTTAAGTTGAGCAGGTATTTACACAAAGTTATCTCGGATGGTATTTCTGCGCACGGAAGCCATAATCTGCAAAACAGAACAAAGATAAATTCCCTTGGTCTTTGAAATGGTTAGTACGATGAAGTATGTATGCTATGTTATGATGCATGATATCATGATAAAACAAACAACATGTATAGAAGATAACAAGCATGGCAAAGGCAAACAAGTCACACAAAAGCCCTTAAGTTTAAGGCTTGCATGGGGTCTAAGGTATTACCCTCTTGAAGTTCAGTTGGTTTCAACCTGTCTTAGAAAAAGTAACCGAGTTCTAGAGGTTCTCAATATCACTGACCATCCTCCATCGATCATGGTTTCAGCTCACGCAATCTTTTCTTGCGGATGAAACTATCTCGAGAGTATGGTCTCGATGAGTGTAGCATCGAGTATCAACCAGTTCTCAGCTTTACACCGAGGCCGGCTATCTCACTACTTTCTAATGACCAAGTTGGTCGATTAAGGGTTCTAAGGTCAGTTGATGCTTAACGACACACGTAGCGGCCCCGTATTCTCCTCGTTTCTCCACAAGGGATACCGGTACCAACCAATGTGCCACATTAACGTAGCTACTGCTTCAACCGTATCGATCTACACCGTACAGTTCCGTCACAGTTTATTGCTACTTACCTAAAAGGTGTCCCGAGATCTGGGTTAGGATCTATAGTAACTCCCAAACAAAACCCTTAAAAGTAAAGCAACCAAAACAAACAAGAGAAGCAATTATAATGAACTAGATCCTAAGGTATACCCCACTTAATTCCCCAGCAGAGTCGCCAGTTCTGTGATACGGTGGTAGAACTGACTGTTTTTGGAAATGCTGGTTTGCGTTTTGCCTCTTTATTCGCAAAATGTCGCGGTAAGCAAGAGTCGCCACCGAATTTTATTTTATCCAACTGGAAAGGAAAAAAAGCACAGAAAAATTCCTTTTTTGAGATTTTGAGTACGTGGGGTAGATTATAGAAAGGAAAGGTGTTACCACCATTTCTATCCATGGTTTTCCATGGGCTCTTAGGTACTTGCTCATCTTTTAAAATTGCTTGTGTGTGTTTGTTTTGAAAAGTTTTGTTTTACTTCATTTTAACCCTTGTTTCTATCCTCAAGAGTGTTACGAAGTTGTTTTTTTGAAAACTTTGTTTGAAAAGTGTTTGTGTAAAAACTTTGATTTGAGAAAGTACCTAACAGTTATCTACCTACTCGAGAAAATATTATTTCTGTTCTTGTTTCCTTTGGACAGTGCTAACCTACTATTGAGAAATAGGTAGCACCATCGTTGAATTTGTAAGGGTCAATTCGAAAGGGACGTACGACCACTAAAGCAATATTAGGACGTCTAAGTAATAACCCTAGAGTCTTTAAGATCATATTCGAGGCAACATTTTCGAGGCAACATTTCCGAACGGGACTTTTGATCTTTGTTAGACAGGAGGGCAACCACTAAGACACCCTATACTTAATGACCATTTACCGAAGGCGACCGAAGTGAGAGTATACCCTAAGAGTGCGCATGTGCGAGTGATTTGATTTCAGTTATTATCTTTGCACGTTAGGGTTTTCTAGACATTTTAAGTTATCATGCAATCTTGCCATACAATCCTATTAACATACATCTAAACAGTTAATATTTGGGATTATTAAAATGCGAGAAATAAAAACCTACGCTATTACAAGGCTTCGGGGTAAGGATTAATTACATAGCCAAAAACCCGTAAAAAATGATAAATAAGGAAAATTCTAATAAAACTATTACATACCTTGAGCAGTTACATTAATATTGTAAAAATAACAAACACGCGCGATGAATAAAAAACGAGAGAATTAGGGTTTTGACCCCGACCAAGCCTAATTAAAAGAAAAATCATTTTTTTTTGTGTTTTTGTGTTATTTGAGAAAAATAGAGTTTAATTGAATAAATAAAAACCTAATTACTGTTAATTTTAATTTAAAAAAAATTAAATTAACCTATTTTTGTATTTTTTGTTCTTGAGAAGAGAAATAAAAATTAAATCAAGAGTTAACCCTAATTTTTTTCTAATTGATTTTAATTATATACAAAAATTTAGAATTATCCTAAATTAAATTAAACTAATATTAAATTAAATTTAATAAGATAAAATCTAATTCTAAATTTGTGAAACTTGATTTTATGATTTTTTGTGAAAAAAGAAATTAATTTTGTTAAAAAAACAAATTAAGTGAACTAAAAGAATTAAAATAAATAAAAGAGAAAGAAAGATGGACCTGGTTTCCTAGCAAGAAGGGGGGTGTTAATTGCAATTTCTGGCTCAACAACTCCTTGGCCCCTTTTGACTTTTTCAATCCTATGCATATGCTTGACTGGGGCTCATGATGAACCTTCAAAGAATAGTCTTGGATCTGAAGCCTTGGAAGTTTGATGGTTGGATGCTGATGATGCATGGTAGACTCGTGGGACGCTAGTACACCTGATTATGCAAAGAAAAACAATATAAAGCAAACGTTGGGACCTGGGGATCGAACCCAGGTCCTTGAGCCTTATCACCATGCACGCTTGCCAACTGAGCTGGCATGTTTAGTTGTAATAATAACAAAGCAAATAAAATATAATACAAATCATGTGCCACGCTTCCCAAAATGCGCACAGATTCAAACGATCCACTCCCATATTGCCACGCCATCATCGTCCTCGTTGCATCCGTTGCTTTAGACAAAAGACCTTTACCTATGGACACTAAGTGTAGGTACAACCCTGTACTTCTCCAAAATTTCATACAGGCATGATAAATGACAACTAATGGTACCAATCAACTCGTTACAACCTCATGAGCATCTTGGTACCATTATTAATGGCCAATTGTTCCTGTATGCAAAACCCCTAAAAACAAAGCACGAACCCTAGCCATGGCACTTTCATGTTCTGTCAGTAAAAATGCAATTGAATGTAACCATTAGCTTACGAACAACTCAAGGATTATGAATATATCAATTAAACATGCTAAATGTGCCAGAATTAACGTATTCGAATTCAAGAAAATATGGAAACCGTGTGAACCTTACAGCGTGTTTCAAGGCGTGAGGAAGCTTACTAGCGATTGAATCTTGATCCTAGGGAGTCCAACAATTGATTGGTGTGACTAGAATGCCTTGAGGTGGCCTGAAACCTGGAAATCAGTTTGAAACTTTTCTTGAATTTTTTGAAACTGGTTCTCTCCTTTGCACGCCTCCGAACTCTTGTTTTTGGTCTGCACTTGTTCCTTATGTATAGTAGAATGCATCAGGGTTACAATTCTGTTTCAAATCTTCTCCAATTATGAATATTGATTCATGATTTGATCCTTGTACAAAATCTTTCCAAATCAAGAAAATCCAATATTTTTGTGTCCATTTTGCACCTTGCACAATTTGATCTTGTTTCCAGCCGTGTAATAATCCTAAACATGCACAAAATCTCAAGATTTGATTAGCTTTTGATATTTCAACTATTTTATTTTGATTTAATTTGATTTAAATGAAATAAAATCAAAATAAATGACAAAAATAAAAGAATGACAAGTGGAAGAGTTCATGGGTCGTGGGTCACATTACAAACTCAGTGCAATCATAAAAAGTTGGGCCTATTTGACAAAAAATGCAATTTTGGACACTTTTGACTTTTGGCAATTTTGCAAAAAGAGTCAACTTGGCCAATGCATAACTCTCTCAATTTTGACCCTAGAGAGGTGTTCTGGGACTTTTTAGAAAAATTAAGATGTCCTCTAATCAAACCTTTTGGTCTCATCTCAGTTGAGTCTTCCATGTTCATGAATGAAACTTTGACCTAAAAGGTGTTTTTGTTGACTTTTCAAAATGACCTATAATGTCCAAATTCATATCTTCTTGTGAGTGCATATTTTGAACTTGGGAGATGAAGATGAATTGTATGGAATTACATCCTCTTCAAAATGAGATTTTGATGGGTCATTTTTGATAAAGTATGAGAAAGTTATGCTTGGTAAAAGTTGAGTTGACTTTTCCTGCAAAACCCTAATTTAGCAACTTTTAGTTTTGATGAATTTGGGGCATTCCTTGGGGAATAATGATCAACCCTTGATCAAATGATGAATAATACTTCAACATGATAATTTTGACCAAAAATCGTGAAGTTTGACTGTATGTGGGTCACAATTGACTTTTACCCTAACACAGTCGATTTTCAGGCCTTTGAGCAATTGACTGAGCAAACTTTCTCTGCAAGGCTTGAAACTTGACATGGATGATCTTGAGAACATATTAGGACAATGGTGAGAATTTGGGATCTTTCGGACTCAAACATCTTGATGCAAAGTGAAACCATAATTTGAGGTAGACTGCCTTAGGAGAGAGTTTGTCTGGTCAACCCTTGGACTTCCTTGAGCAATTTGAGGACCTTACTTGACATGTATTGAGAAATATGGGAGGTAAAATTTTAGGGTACAACACATGGTCCCATGCTAAACCTTGATTAATGATGTGTGATGTGTTAATTAACGTAATGGAGGTTATGTATATGATGATGCATAAGCCAAATGATCCTTGTTAAAGGGTAGGACAAATTTGGGGTATTACAGTTGACCCTATTTAATCATCTTAAACCTGAAAGTAAGATTCGTGTGTGCCTTCCGAATGTTTGACGTAGAAGATGATTAAATACCAACGCCAAAATTTGTTCTGAGAGAAAGCGTGAGTGTTTATTTATTTTTATGGTATTTGCTAGGGAAATAATTTTTTCTATTTTCTGGTGAGAAGACAAAGGTTAGATTTGTGATGTGGCGTGATGCCAATACAAGATAATGGTTGGTACGAGAAGACGAAGGATAAAATTTATAGGCGACCTACGATCATAAGGTGAAACATAAGAGCGATCTATCCGAGACCTAGGCCTATGGGCGACCTCAGAATTCTAAAACATGATCTATAAGAAAAACCTAGCCTATAGGAGATCTCAGGTTCTAATATGATCATAGGGAGAACCTAGCCGACGATGATCTCAGGTTCTAAGATGATCTATTGGAAGAACCTAGCCGATGGGCGATCTCAGGTTCTAAGATGATCTATTGAAAGAACCTAGCCTATGGACGATCTCAGGTTCTAAGATGATATATTGGAAGAACCTAAATGTTTTACCCTAAAATTTGCCCTCTCATTTATCAAGTAATTTCTCACAAGATCTCCTTTGGTTCAAGACTGCACAAGGGTTGATCACCTAAAGACACCTCATTAAGCACTAATGACTGAAATTAGGGTTTGAGATTGCAAAAGGATATTAACTTTTAATGGCTCCTATGACTTTCATGGATCATTATGGACCCTCAAAATTTCTCATGTCAAGTTTCAAGTCTTGGATCACATTTTTGCTCAGTCAATTGATCAATTGACCTAAAAATCAGTTGGAATTGGGGGAAAACTCAACTGTGGCCAATTTACAGTCAAAATTCATAATTTTTTATCCATATCAACATTAGGAACTCATATAAGTCATTTGATCAAGTTTGGACCATAATTCGTCAAGAAATTTGATCAGATCATCAAAAGGGCAAAATGGTCAAAATTAGGGTTTTGATTGAGAAAGGGCAATTTCTGATTTTTGACCTAGCAAATGGTTAATTGGTTTGAGACATGATCTCAAGGTTTAAAATTCATCATTTTTACCTAATGGTATGACCCAAAACTTCCCTCAAGATCAATTGATTGATAGTTGATTTTCAGTCAACTGATCAAAAGTCAATTGTACAACGAAAAGTCAAACTTTGACTTTTTGTCAAAATCAAGTGTCAAAGATAAAAATTCATCAAAACATGTCAAAATATGAAACTTGTTCATCAAGAAATCAAAAATTCAAGATTTCATTTTGAAAAGTGAAAGTTTCCAAACTTAGAAATTTCTCTAAGTGTTGAAAACTTCATATTTTTTCACAACTTTGAGCCAATTTTTCACCATGATGCAAGATGATTCAAAAGAAACTTTACACATGAAAGTTGTAGATCTCCATGAGATCTAAAACATTTATTTACACAACTTATCCTAGAAATTCATGGATTTCAAGTTATGATTTTGTGAATACATGTTCATGAAACTTGGAAACTTAGTGAAATTTTGCCCTAGTTTAGGCAGGATTTTGAGCTAACTTCATGGAAATTTTTCACATAGTTCCAAGGGGAATTTTCAAAAGTTATTCAAATAGGGGGGTTGTAGAGAACATTAAAAGCTTTCTAATATGTCCAAGAACTCTTTGAGATCATGTTTGAGCAAGGATAATCGAAGGCATGAAGTTGGCATTTCATTCTTGAATTATAGGTCATTTTCATGATGAACAAGAATTCAAATTCTTGCTAGGCTGCACAACCTTTGCTTTGCATGCCTCAAAATTGATTGGAACTCCATAATTAATTTTTGAAACAATTGTTAGAGGCTTCAACTCAAGCATTCAATGCATTGCCCATGCTTAATTCCATTTTGGGAAGAAAGTGCACATTGCCATTTTTGAAAAGTAGCTTTATGCATAAAATCTGTTCTTGAGCTTTGCACTTGTTTTCTTATGATCATACACAACATATAACCCAAAATAAACTTGTCTCAAGCCTCTAAATAACTCAGCCCATGCTTGTACTATGCCTTGAAACCATATTCCCACTTTTCTTCAAAATCAAGTAACATAGAAATCAATCTATATCTTGTACTTCTGACCCTCTCAAGCACTCGAACCTTCTACTTACTTATGCACAAGTTATTTTCATCAAAACACACGCATACACAAGCCATAAAACTCCCCAAAAACCAGAAATTTCCATACAAGCAGAAAAGCTTGTTATTTCTGATTTTTGAATCCAATCTCCAAATCCCCTCATGCATTTCTTAGCCAAACCATCCCCAAAGATTCAAATACACATATAGAAGCTATCCCAACCCATGTTTTCAAACTATAATACAATTTGCACCATCCTCCATTTTCAAAAACAGGGCATTGCACATTGACTTCTTCAGCTTGATTCAAGAACTCTCAGCACAAAGTAAGGTTTGCAGTAGCTTCCTGGAGGTTCAAGGAAGCTAACCCAATCATCAAAACACTTTGAAAGAAGCTCTAATTTAAAACACGGATTCCATTTTCAAGGTGAGTTTTCTGACTTTTGAACTCTTCATATAGGCATCATTAATGGTTAATTTGTGAATGAAAAATGTAGATATCATTGCCCTAAAGCTAACCATGTCCATAGCTTTCATTTATATTGCTTGAGCTTAGAGGATTTTAAGTTTGAATCTCTGATAAAATTAGGTCAGAAATTGGTACCATTTAAAATTCATGTTCATGTTTCAATGTTAGCTTAAGTTATTTACATGGTTGAATTCGTGATGGAATTTCCAGCAACTTTAATGTTTGTACTTTTGAAAATGGTTGAGAAATGAAAGAGATAGAAATTTCAAAAAAAATCATGTTGAATGGCCTGGCGCGAGGTTGAAGATGATACAATCCTATGAATGTGTTTGAAATATATATTCTTGGTTTTGTATTAATAAACGGATGTATAGCCACCCCAGTGGTAAAAGGGCGCGCCTGTGATTATAGGGACCTGGGTTCGAGCCCCAGTGGTACCCTTTTTCTTTTTCATGTTTTATTTTTACAGATCCCATAGAGGCAGCTTGTACACGCGCATGATATACCCTCAATCAACACCATATGATCATCATCAAAGTCAATCCAACACACAACAAGGCATCCTCATGATGCACCTCCTGGAGGCCTCCACACTGAATCATATTACAGGCGCCTGGACTCACTTTGCTTTGGGCATGAATATTTTACTATTTCTCACCCCTCTGATAACTCTTGCAACTCAGGCCCATTATATTTTTCTCTTGTCCTTATTTTTTATTTATTTGATACCTTTTAATCATTTTATTTTCAATCAAAAAATAAAAAACTCATAAAAAATATAGATTTAAGTTTTTTTTTAAAATTAATTAATTAATTTTCACAAATAAAATTAATTAATTTTAATCACACCTTAGGTTTATTTTATTAATTTGTTTAAATTAATTAGAACTAGGTTTTTTTATTATTTTTTACACTACATTAAAATATTTTTCTAAACAAAAACTCCAAAAACAATATTTTCAAAAATATCTAGAATGCTTTAGGTTTTAATTTATTTTCATAAATAAATTAATTTATTACACCTTTCTGTTTATTTTTATTAATTTGTAAATAAAATAGAATTAGGATTTAACTTCTAATTTCTTTACATTAAAATTTTCAATTTCTTTTCTCAAACAAAAAACAAACAAAAACATTTTATTTTTTAAAATATTTAGAACTTTGTTAGGGTTTATACTTAGCCATTTTCCCATCTTTGCCCATTTATTCACTCTTTTACATTATTTTGTGACTATGCAGTTGTTGTAAATTTTTGTAATAGTAATTTAGGGTTTATTGCTTTCATCCCCATTCATAAACTTGTACCCCCATCCCCTAAAGCGTTGTAATAGCGTAGGACATTTAAATTCCGCAATTTACCGCTTTCAATATTATTGCTAGTAATTAGGGTTTGTATGGAAGATAAAACCAATGCTTAGAAAAACCTAATTCAAAGACAAAACAAATGCATGTAAATCAATACACTTGCACACTAACACCCTTAAGGTAAACCCACTTTGTTGTCTTACAAAAATGGCCATATTATGCGTGTAAGGTGTCTTAGCAAAAACAAATCAAAATACAAGATCATAGTCCCTCGTTGACGCTATCAAAGTTACCTTTCAAAATGATCTTAGTCCCTTAAATAAAATGCTAAGATATCTTACAACATTGTTAATCATGGTTATAGGATGACCCATGCCTGTCCCTTTTACATCCAAAGATATGGTTTCTTACCAAATCAATGGTAAGATAACAATGTCAAAGGAAAGAGGAAATAAACATGAAATACTTTTGAGTAGGTAGAATGTTCCTAGTTGCTTGCTCATTTTTAAATCAAAATATCCTTGCTATTTTCAGAACAAACACCAACACTTTCAAAACATCTTTCAAACTTGAAACGTTTTTTAAAAGGCAAACACTTTGTACATGTTCTTATAGAAACGAGAGCCATTACAAAGAAGACACCTTTTCAAAATCACATTTAAAAACACAAACACCTCTTTGAATTATTTTCAAAACAACACTTTGTATGCGTTCTTATAGAAACTAGAACCATTACAAATACATTTTCAAAATACTTTAAAAACTCACCATATAAAGCACATTTTCAAACAAAAGCAAGTGATCTAGGAAGCAACTAAGAGCCCGTAGATAACTACGGATGAAAAGGGTGCTAATACCTTCCCTTTTCATAATCTACCCCCCGAACTTAGAAAACATCTCAAAGGTCTTTCCTGTTCTTTTCAACCTTTCCTTTTGGATAAAAGAAAAGTTGGTGGCGACTCTTGCTAACCGCAACATTTGCGATCAAACACAAAACAACCAAGTCAATTCTCCCACCGCGTTACAGAGTTGGCGACTCTGCTGGGGATTACTTAAAAGTTGGGTTACCTTAGGGCTAGATCACATTTACTTGCTTTCCTTATTTGACTTGCATGATTTACATTGTGGTTCCTTGTTTGGGATTGCTTTGATCCTACACCTGGATTTGAGGCACCTTTTAGGTAAGTAGCAATAAACTGTGAGGGAACTGTGGGGGGTATATCGACACGGTTGAAACAGTAGCTACGTTGATGCGATACTTTGGTGTGTACCGGTAGCCCTTGAGTAATTAAGGAGAATACAGGGCCGCTGCGTGGTATCATAAAACGTAAACTGACCTGAGCACCTTAATTGACCAACTTGGCTTTTAGAACATAGTGAGATATCCGTCTTTGGTGTAAATCCAAAGTCGGTTGATACTCGATGCTACACTCATTGAGGTTTGACCCTTGAGTTTTGTTTGGTGGCAAGTCAATTATCTATCGGAACGAGACTTTGCGTAAAGACTAATGATATCGAGATCCCTTAGAACCGGGTTACTATATTTAGGACAGGTTGAGCCAACCCAATTTCAAGAGGGTATCACCTTAAAATCCATGCAAGCCTTAAACCTAAGGTCTCTGTGAGATTTGTTTGTGCTTGCTATATCTGCTATATCTGAGTTAATCATGACATCATAACATAGCATGTCATACTAACCATTTCAAGGATTCTTAGGGTTTATTTTTGTATTGTTTTGTAGGACATGGCCCTCTCCCGCAGATTCACTATCCAAGTCAGTCTGGTAAAAGTACCTCATCAGCTTAAGGACTTGGTATCAAGGGTTTCCGAAAGCTTTCCATTCACTGAAAGACATGGTCGACTTCTCAGCTTGGTCACCTCAAACCCTGATGAAGAGATGTTAAAAGTGCTTTTTCAATTCTTTGACCCTCTACATCACTGCTTCACTTTTCTGGATTACCAGTTAGTGCCTACTATGGAGGAGTTTTCTCTGTTGTTGGGGGTGCATATCCTTAACAAGGTATATTTCAATGGTATGGAAATAGACCATAAACCTGAAGATATTGCTAAAGCTCTATCCTTACAACGGTATGACGTAGTAGTAAATTGGGAAACCAAGAGAGGTGTCAAGGGTTTTTTGGCTAAGTTCTTGTTTGAGAAAGCTCATCATTTTTGGGATACCTTCAACTTACAAGATTTTGAAGAGGTGTTATCCCTTCTCATCTATGGGTTAGTATTGTTTCCTAATCTGGACCAGCTCATAGACGTGAATGTGGTTAAGGTTTTCCTGTCACACAATCCAGTACCTACTCTGCTTGGAGATATCCTACATTCATTGCATACTCGCACTATAAAGAGGAGAGGAACCCTTCTATGTTGCGCACCTCTTTTGGCTAGGTGGTTTATTTCGCACCTACCCCGATCCGTCTTGAAGAATGAACATGGTTTGAGATGGTCTCATAGGCTAATGACTCTTACACATTCAGGCATTCATTGGTGTCCTCGATTCTCGGAGAATGTTACCATCATTGATCGATGCGGAGAATTCCTTAATGTCCCTCTCTTAGGAATTAGGGGAGGAATCACTTACAATCCGTTTTGGCATTGTGACGGTTTGGATATGAGAGAAGGGATGGTCCTCATGATTCACTTATTCAAGGAATCGTCTTCGATTACAAGGATGATGCTCAGGGTTACCGCAAAAGATTCATGCAAGATTGGGGCATGGTACATAGAGTTGATAGCAAGACATTGGGGCACAAGAATTCCATCCCTCTTGAGCCTTATCTCAAATGGGTACGAGCTCGTGCTCAAAGTATTATGATGCCTTACCCCTCCATTCTCCCAGTTATCATAGAGCCTGTTATGGAAGGAGATGTCCCATACACTATCCTTCATCCTAACATTCCCACCTCTCTCGAAGACTTGCAAAAGGATTGGATATAGCTTAAGGGGGAGCGAGACACTTTTGAGGCCCAATTCTACACCAGCGAGAAGAAGGTTCTGGAACTCACCAAACAACTTCATGAAGAGCGGAGTCTGAACGCCTACATCGCACCAAAGAGGATTCGCTAAACTTTTTTGTCTTAGAGTTTTTAATTTTTATTTCTTTGTAAGCCCAAAGAGGCATGATGTACCCAAAATTTGATTTATTAATATAATGTGTGTTCCCTTTTTGTCTAAAGAAAATTTAAATCTCTAACTTCCTTGAAATCATTTGCATATGCATCTTCATTCATCATAACATAAATAGGTTTCTTACAACAGGTCTCCTTATCTTTCTACTATTTATTTCAGTAAGATGGATCTTGATCAGACAGTTAAAGATCTCCAGGCGCAAAATGCTCTGTTTCAAAAAAAAATTCTTGACTCTGGAAAAGGGACAAGAGGATTTGAAAACTTTACTGATCAAAGAAAAGAAGAGGAAGGCGAAGAAATCAACCGGTGTTTTGAACCTGGGAAGAAGGTTCCAAGGAAAATACAGATGGACCCTAGACTTTGCAACATCATCAGGTGAAAAGGATACTCAAGAAAGGAAAAACAAGGAAGTGACTGACCATCCAGAATCTGAAGAGAAAGAAGATGATAACTACTCTGAAGAGCAATATCCTCCGGCTGATGAGAAGTACAAACATCTAGAAGAACGTCTAAGTGCAATGGAGATTTAGAAAGTGGCTAGGATGGACTTTGAAGAGCTGGGTTTGGTGTCTCGGATTGTTATTCCACCAAAGTTCAAGGCACCAATGTTTGCTAAGTACGGAGGGGTTTCGTGTCCCAAGATACACCTCTGATCTTATGTGAGGAAGATACAACCTCATACTGGTGATAGAGATTTGTGGGTCCACTTCTTTCAGAATAGTGTATCTGGGACTCAGCTAGATTGGTTATATCAACTGGAGAGGGCCAATATCCATAATTGGGAAGACCTGGCCACTGCTTTTTATAAGCAGTATTAGTACAACGCAGACGTTGCTCCCACCCGTACTCAACTCCAAAGTCTGGCTATGGGTTCGAGCGAGGGTTTCATAGACTACGCTCCGAAGTGGAGGGACTTAGCAGGAAGAGTTCAGCCCCCCCTGTCTGACAGAGAGCTAGTGGACATGTTTTTGGGTACCCTGTATGGTCCTTTCTTTAATCATCTAAATGGAAGCTCCTCATCCGGCTTCACTGAATTAATCTTGATCGGGGAAAGAGTGGAAACTGGGATTAAGAGTGGGAAGATCCAAAAGGACGTATCCTCCAGTGCCGTGAGAAAACCATTCACTGGGAAGAAAGAGGTTGGTGTTGTGTACCCTCAAAGGAATTAGGACAGAACTGAACACCGTCCAACGGTAGGGGCCATCATGATCCCTAAGCCCGTACTTATTCAACAAAGGAACAACCAGCCTAGAATGGAAAGACCGGTAAGACAGTTTACTCGAATAAATATGACGCTGTCTCAAGTCTTACCGAATTTTTTGAGATCTAATCTGGTAACCTTGCGAGAAGCTCTAAAGAATCCCAACACTGCCTCTCCCCATTACAACCCAAACGACCATTGTGCTTATCATTCAGACAGTCCAGGTCATGATACAAATGACTACTGGGTTTTGAAAAACAAGGTGCCACATCTTCTCGAAGCAAAAGAAATTGAATTTGATGCGCCTGAGATCCCAAATGTTATCACCGCTCCCATGCCCAAGCACAACTGTGGTATTAACGCTGTTGAAGATGATGTGTTTGTTACTGTTGTTGATGAGCTTGTTACTCCTCTCCTAACTGTCAAGAGGAATCTATTGAAGGACAATTTATTTCCAGGCTGTGACGAAGGTTGCCACCTCTGTTTATCTCTACCGACTGGTTGTCATTTATTGAAATCATGTGTCCAGCGCCTGATGGACGACAAAGAGATTTTGTTTGAAAAGACACCCATTCCAACCATTTCTTACAAGGATGTTTCAATAGTAACTATTTCCGCCAATCCTTCCAGGGTCTCCACCAAAAGACCCATTAGGATTACATCTGTTCTGAAGGTGACTCCACTGATAATTACTATGCCAGGGCCAATCCCGTACTCCTCAGATAAAACTGTTCCATGGAACTATGGGGGTGACGTCTACTACCACGGTGTCAAACAAGATTGGCTGGCTGATGAAGACTCGGTTTTTGAGAAGGCTAACCCCGATATCAACATCATCATCGGAACCAACAAAATAACCAGAAGTGGAAGAGTATTCTCCCATGAGATTGCTCCTCCGAAAATTGTTACCAGTTCTGTGATCATCCCTGCTTTTGTTCCTGTTGATACTACTACTACTACAGTTCATGTGGTTACCCTTGCTGACACCCCTATCACCGAGTCAACCGAGACTCGGGGCAAAGGAATTTTGGTTGAACCTGTCCGGATGAAGGCACAATCAGTATCTATCCCAGAGGCTTCCAAAAAGGAGATGGAAGAAATTTTGAAAATTATAAAGAGAAGTGACTACAATATAGTCGAACAGCTACGGCAGACCCCTTCAAAGATTTCTATGCTAGCTCTAATGTTGTGCTCCGAAGTTCATGCGAAGGCCTTGGTGAAATTTCTCAAAACTGCCCATGTGCCACAGGAAACCTCTTCTGACCAATTTGAAGATTGTGTGGCCAGTTAGACAGTTGATAATGGGTTAGGCTTTTCTGATGCTGACTTGACACCTAGAGAGAGGAAACACAACGAGGCATTGCATGTCTCTGTCGAATGTAGGGGCACTACTTTGGCCCATGTCCTGGTTGATACCGGTTCATCATTGAATGTGCTTCCTAAGAAAGCTCTGGATATACTAGACTGTGAAGGTTTGACCTTAAAACCCAGCAACACAGTGGTAAGGGCCTTCGACGTTTCAAAGAGAATGGTGCACGGGGAGGTAGACATCCCCATTAAAGTTGGAACTCAAACCTTTGACTCAACTTTCTATGTGATGGACATTCTCCCTGCCTATTCCTGTTTATTGGGCCGGACTTTGATTCATACCGCTGGTGTCGTCACCTCTACATTACATCAGATGTTGAAATACCCAACCGAGGGAAAAATCATCATTGTCCATGGAGAGGAGGAATATATGGTCAGTCACTTGAACTCCTTCAGATATGTGAAAATGGATGGTGAATTCATCGAAACTGTGTTAGCATTTCGAGGAAGTCCACAAACAGTTGCAGCAACCAGCACTGTCTCCAAAGTCCCGAAGATTACCAGACCTCCGCTAAAGATGGCTTCTCTGAAAGATGCCAAGGTAGTAGTTGAAGAAGGTGGGTGTACTATTTAGGGCCAACTCCTAGACATTCCCTAAAAGTATGAAATATTTGGTTTGGGTTTTACTTTAGGAGCCCAAAGAGCTGTTCGTCGTGCTCGTGCCGGAGGACCACCTTTGCGTATAAGCAACCATGGAGTCAATGCAGTGGAGGATAGTGATGACAGTTGTGACCTGGAAGATTGGATCTTTCCAACCGCCAATGGAGGACTCAACAACTGGGAAGCCAAGGAATTTGTCCCTATTACTTTTATCCAACAATAATTGTCTATATTTTTGTCGGACTTGTAATTATTAAAAAAATCAGACTTTTAAAGCCTTGTGTCTTACCCGAGGCACAACGATCCATTTGTAAGGGTTGTTACTTCATTTCCATATGTCATCAATGAATCATGGACGTTTTTGCATGCACACTTTATGCTCTTTGTTTTTCTTTTTCTACATTTTTATTTCTTTCAAAGATAGCTATGCTCTTACACACACTCACATATCAAAATGCATATCCACATCCACTCAGGATCCCATGGGTAACGATTCTACTATGACCTATTGTGACTTTGAAAATCCGATCTACCAAGCCGAAGACGAAGGTGAGGAAGATTGTGAAGTACCAGGGGAACTAGCCAGGTTACTACAATAGGAAGAAAGGACCATACATCCCCACAAAGAACCGATTGACACAATTAATTTAGGTACTGAAGAGGACAAGAAAGAAGTCAAGGTAGGAGCCAATCTGGAACCTAGTGTCAATAAGAGCTTAACTCAGTTACTACATGACTATGTTGAGGTCTTTTCCTGGTCATACTGTGATACGGTGGGAGAACTGACATGAGGTTTTGCGTCTTTGTTCGCAAATGTTTCGGTTTAGCAAGAGTCACCACCGACTTTTTATTTTATCCAAAGGAAAGGTCAAAAAGCACAGGAAAGACCTTTGAGATGTTTTCTTGGGTTCGGGGGGTAGATTATGAAAAGGGAAGGTGCAAACACCATTTTCATCCATGGTTATCCATGGGCTCTTAGTTACTTGTTTAGATCACTTGCTTTTGCTTTTCAATTGTTTGAAATGGTGCTTTGTGTGTATGGTTTTGAAAATGTTTTGAAAAGAGGCCATCGTTGTGGCAACTTTTGTAATGATTCTTGTTTGAATATATACAAAGGTGTTTGTCTTTTGAAAAGATGTTTCAATGTTTGAAAGTTTGAAAGTTTGAAAGTTTGTTTTGGGAAATGTTTTGAAATTGTGTTGTGAGGTATGTTTGAAAATAGCAAGGATGTTTTGCAAGTTTTGATCAAGTAACTAAGAGTTGTCTACCCTATCTTACTCAACGATCTTTCCTATATGTTTTAACCCTTTTGAAAATGTTGTTTTACCATTGCATTTTGTAAACAACTTTGTATTTAGATGTTAAACGTGACAGGCGCGGGTCATCGTATAGACCATGATAGCAATTGTGCTAAGTATCTTTATCAACCTTTTGAGGGACTAGATCATTTTGTGTAGGCAACCAAGATAGCGTCATCGAGGGACTATGCTCTTTTGTTTTGTTTTTGTTTTGCCAAAGTACTCAACATGCATAACATGGCCCATTTTCAAGGCAACAAGTGGATGAAACCCTAGGGGTGCATGTGTGCATTGTATTGGCCATTTACATGCTTTTTGTCTTTGCATTAGTCAAGCTATTTGTTTTGATTTTGGATTTTTACATACAAACCCTAGTCTCTAACATGGCATATTTGTAAGCATAAAGTGCGTAAAATAAATCTACAATATTACAACATTTGATATGGGAAGGGGGATACAATTTTGAATGGGGATTATTTTGCAAGAAATTAAAACCCTAATATTTACTATTACATCCAAATTGAATAAATGGTACAAATAAATAAATTGGCAATAATTAAACAATTTAAATATAAGTATGCAAAATATTATGAATATGCACAAAATGTTTTTTGTTTATTTTTTATGTATGTAAAAAATATTTAATGTATATATAAAAAAGAAATAAAAGATTATTATATTTTATTTATTAAGGGTAAAACCCTAATTTTCTTTTAAGAAAGTATATATATATATATATATATATATATATATATATATATATATATATATATATATATATATATATATATATATATATATATATATATATATATATATATATATATATATATATATATATATATATATATATATATATATATATATATATATATATATATATATATATATATATATATATATATATATATATATATATATATATATATATATATATATATATATATATATATATATATATATATATATATATATATATATATATATATATATATATATATATATATATATATATATATATTATAAAAAATAGAAATGAATGAAATATATACAACTGTCACAAAATGAAAATATATTAAAAAAAATATTATTTTTAATAAGGGTGGAAACCCTAGTTTTTGTTTTAAGATAATATATACTATATTATATATTTTTATGTACAAGAAAATAAATACAAATATATTTATAAATATAAGAAAATAAAACATATGAAAAAAAATATTATTTTATATGTATGAATAATATATAATATTTCTATAATGTTTATAAGTTTTTTTTATTAAAGAAAATAAAGGTATATGCCAAATAATAATTATTTTTATGTCTAAAAAAATAATAAAAATAAATGTGAAAATTTATGAAATTATTTTTAGGTATTTTTTATGTTTAGAAAATATAAAATAAAATCAGAAATGAAAAATAAATGAAAAAATACAAAAACATGAAGAAATGGGCCAGGGGGTGCAGTCAGCAATGAGGGGGGTGTCAAAAAACAAGGCCAGAACCAAGCCCAGCCCACTGACTTCATCTTCAACCTTTGTCAAAGAACACGCGCGCCTGATTCAAACATGGAGAACCTGCATACGTGCCCTAATGCAAAAACTCATAACATCAAAGTTGTAGCATTTTTCAAGACGAATCCAACCATGTAAAGAACTCATTCTAACTCTCAAAGACCAGAGAGAATTTCTCTGGCCCTAAATCCTAACCTAATTTTTTTAGGAAGTTCATGAATCAAATTCTCTTAACATGCTTAACTTAAATGAAAACTGAGCATATGTACAGTTTCATGGCTATGAATACTACATTTTTTATTCACAAACCTAAGCCTAATGATTCCTAAATAGAGAGATAGGAAGTTGATAAAAACCTATTTCAGTTGAAATAGTGTATGACAATGTGGAGCTTTTCAGTGAGGCCTGAGGTGTTTGGGAGCTTGCTTGAACTTCCTATGCCCTTTCCCAATGCCTAGTTTGCCTTGAATGTGCTTGAACAAGCTTGTAGAACTCAACTTGCACAAGCTGAAAACAGAAATGGTGAACCTTTTAAAGGAGGTTACAATCACTCTTCAATGGTTGGTATAGCTTGGATAGGTTATGTGGAATGTGTTTGAACAAGTTTGAGGCAAAATGCACGAAGGTTTTTTGCTATGGAAGTCAAACTGCAGGGAGTGCCCTATTTTGCCAATGGAAGGTGATTTTGTGTTCTGGAAGGCTTAAGGACTTAAAGGATCGTGTTTTAGGTTCAGTACAATGTGTGAAACTTGTCTCAAAATCTTGCAAGAGTTGGTTTTCACAGATATGCAAGTTGTGGTGTATTTGACAAGTTTCTTATATTTTAAGCAAAAGTGAGCAATGATGCAAGACAGGCCTGTACAGTCTATCTATCAGTTGGTACTTTATGATCTTGGCCCCCTCAATTGGTGGATATTGTGTGCTGTACCAGATCTTGTTCAAGGCTCAAGAGATGTGGTTTGACATAAAGCAATTTTGACAAAAATGGCAATGTTGCCTTTTTGCCATTTTAGGGTTAATTCTTTGTGTAATCCTCCCGTGACCAAAACAAAGCCTTAGACCAATGGATTTGCATTTAATTATTGAGTATGGAAGGTTTTTTAGACCTGTAATCAAGTACAAACAAGGTTGATTAGAGTTTGTAACTTGTATCAATATGAACATGCCATGGATCAAAAGTGAGTTTTTGCCAACTTCAAGCTTTCGATTCTGCCTAACAGCAAATGATTATGGAGAGTTCTTTGACATTTTATAAAGCTTGTAACATGATCTACAATCCATATTTGAAATGCATTTTTAGATTCCAAGTGGAACTAGATGAAAAATTTCCAAGAAGATAGGTCAAAATCCTGCCTAAACTAGGGAAAAATTTCACTAAGTTAAAAGTTTCATGGACCCTTGTTCCAAAAATCATAACTTGATATCCAAGCTTCTTTTAGGAAAACTTTGTGAATCAAAGTTGTAGACTTTGTGTAGGACTACAACTTTCATGTTGTAAGTTTTGTTTGAATCCAATTGTGTCATGGTGAAAATGTTGGGCAAAGTTGGGAAAAATTAAGAAAATTTCATAACTTAGAAAAATTCTAAGTTATGAAAATTTTCAATCTTAAACCCTAATTTGCAAAATTAGGTTTCTTGATGAACAAGTTTCATTTTTTGACACATCTTGATGAAAAATGACCCTTGGCACTTGATTTTGACCAAAAAGTCAAAGTTTGACTTTTAAGTGTACAGTCAAATTTTGATCAGTTGACTGAAAAATTCATCTGCCAATCCAATGCAATTGAGATCTTTTGAACCTTGTGAATAGGTAAAGATGACGCCATTGAGTCCTTGAATCCATGCTTGAACCCAATTTGCCATTGGCTATGTCAAAAGTCAGATATTGCCCTTCTACAATCAAAACCCTAAAAATGACCATTTTGCCCTTTTGGTGATTTGATCAAATTTCTTGAGGAGTTGTGGTCCAAACATGATCAAATGGTTCATATGAGCTTATAATGTTGATATGGATCAAAATTTATGAGGTTTTATTGTAAATTGGCCACAATTGACTTTTTCCCAATACAGCTGATTTCTAGGTCAACTGTTCAATTGATTGGGCAAAAATTTGGTTCAAGGCTTGAAACTTGGTATGGACAATCTTATAAGTCCAAAATGAAGTATGAAAGTCACTTTGATCATTGAAAGTCCAAAAATCCCTGTGCAAACTCAAACCCTAATTTAGGTCAACAGTGCAAGGAGATGTCTTGAGTAGAGCAAACCCTAGCTTGGTCTTGAGTTCAAAGAGTCTTGTGAGGAGAAATATTGATAAAATGAGAGGGAAAATTTTGGGGTACAACAGCTGCCCGTGTTCAATCTTCTTGAACCTGAAGAGTTAGATTGGCGAGTTTTCCTTTCGTAACTCGAAGGTAAAAGAGGATTGGACACTAGAGTGCCCGTAAATTTGCACTCGTCAGAGTAGTTGAGGGAATGGGCTTAAAGATGCCATTTGGAAAGGTGTGACATAATCTTGTCGGAGATGGGCTTAAAGATGCCATCCAAGAAAACTGATCACATAAGAGATTCCTTTGCGAGGGTTCGTACACCTGTAGTTGAGGAGGATTACGCCGGGGAATTCTGGTCTCTGTCGTGGTAGAAATAGAACTTCAGCCATATGTTATCC
The DNA here is from genome assembly GCA_948472305.1 of Vicia faba. Taxonomy (NCBI): domain Eukaryota; kingdom Viridiplantae; phylum Streptophyta; class Magnoliopsida; order Fabales; family Fabaceae; genus Vicia; species Vicia faba. The sequence goes on from OX451735.1 coordinate 471,212,293, forward strand.
TACTGGGGAGTCATCTCTTGGTTGAAGAGGTGACAGTGAACTGCTATCTGGTCAACATCCAGTCTTCACAGTCTTGCATTGCTATCTGGTCAACGTCCAGGCTTCATGATACTTTACTTCCTATCTGGTCAACGTCCAGTCTTCAGAAGGATATCTAATGGTTATCTGGTCACCTCCGGTTTTCCCTTTGATTCTGGGGCCTACTAATATCCGATTGAATTCGGGCTTCAAAGTAATTGGCCGAGTAAACTGTTATTTGGTCAACATCCAAGTTTCACAGTATACCTTACTGTTATCTGGTCAACATCCAGGTTTCACAGTGTTGTATTGCTATCTGGTCAACATCCAGGTTTCCCCATACCTTTCTTCCTATCTAGTCAACATCTAGTCTTCATAAGAATATCAACTGGTTATCCGGTCAACATCCGAGTTTCCCTTTTGATTTTGGGGCCTACTAATATCCGGTTGAATCTGAGCTTCAAAGTAATTGGCCGAGTAAACTGTTATTTGGTCAAAGTCCAAGTTTCACAGTATACCTTGCTGTTATCTGGTCAACATCCAGGATTCACAGTCTTGTATTACTATCTGGTCAACGTCCAGGCTTCACAATACTTTACTTCCTATCTGGTCAACGTCCAGGTTTTAGAAGAAATTGCAGGGGATTCAACTATTTTCCGATCAATCTTCAGGCTTCAGTATAATCAAGGTATTATCTGGTCGAGTCCAGGCTGTATAAATAAAGCAGGAATCCGCCCCTTGATTTGAATAAACAAATAGAGAAGCGTCCGTGTCTGGAGCATCTCTAAGCCGTTTTCCGAGCTTTGAATATCTGTTTTAGGTAGCTATTAATTTTATCCTGAAAAGGGTAAAATGTTAGCTGAAACACAAAGTTATGTTGCATGAAATGTATGATTCAATATATGTGTTTTGTCAATGCTCATGATTTATAAATGTAATGTATGCGCATGTAAGCTGATTAGCTGTCTTGCTGAGGAAAATAAATCCTTGGATAGCTGGAGATAATAAAATCTTTGACTGCTGTCGGGGAAAATAAATCCATGACCATTGTTGGAGATTCAAGATCTTTGACAACCTCCGTGGGGAGAAGCTATACCGCTGGGGAGATCAGGAGTTTGGGTTGTATGCCAATCTACTGGGGACTTCAAGAGTGAGGATCTCCATTCTGTTGGGGGTATTAGGAAAATTGAATAATTTTCGCTAAGGATTGGTAGATCAAAGTTTCCTATTTTCTGGGGATCTTAATGACGTGCCGATTTGATCGTGGCGACTTCATTGGGGAAGAATAACTCTCTGGGGAATTATCTAGTTTTAAAGTGACTCTTCAGGGATAATGGAGGAAACTGGATGGTCTCCACTGGTGTTCAAAGGCTGAAGTTTTGGCTCCGCTTGGGGGAGAAAGTTTCATCCTTACTGAGGGTTTGCAGTTCAAAGTTTTGCTCCGCTGGGGATTGGGGATTTGAAAACTCAGCTCTGATGGGGATTCTTGAAACTTAACTCCGCTGGGGACATGCGTTTCAAGGCTTTAGTTCCGCCGAGGGTCTGGATGATGTATTGCAGGGGATTTCTCCTGGAATAGCCTAAAGATAACTTTCCTATACTTTCATCCTATCAGTAATTACTCCTTCTTATTCTTTTTTATTTGTAAGCAGTGATTACATTCAAATGCATATGCTCATTTAATAAATCATTGGACGTTTTCAAATAAAACACAAGTGTAAAGAGAAAGAAAAGGCTAACAATTTTCTGCACTTTGAAGTATCTTTGTATTAACTTTGTGTAAGTATTTTGTACAAAGGAAACAAACATCCTAGTAAGAGAATGTTTTCATAAAATTGAGAAAAAATTTATACAAAGAAAGATGGCTATGTGCAACAATTCCATGGGGTACCCATTCTGCTATAGCCTTCGCAACTCTGAGTATCTTGTCCATTCGTCGCTTCGTCCGCAAATGATTGGATTGATCATAAGCTTGGAGCTTGTCCGTGAAGATGTTGTCCTTAAAGTGATCCGAAGAGACATAGTCATACGCTTTAATTCCCTAACTTTTTCCTGGACCGCCCTTTCGGGTTTTCGATCCACCGGGAAACCCTTTTTTGCCCAAGCCGCCCTTTCGGGTTTTCAACTTGTTGGGTGTACATATTTTTTTTGTTTATCCCTAATTTTTGCCTAAACCGCCCTTTCGGGTTTTTGATTCACCGGGATGCCCATTTTTTCCCATGTCGCCCTTTTGGGTTTTCGACTTGTCGGGTCGCTTATGCGTAATATCTTTTGACTATGTCTACATTCGTAGGGTGCGGCAGGTCGTCGCCGTCCATGGTTGTTAGAATCATAGCCCCGCCAGAAAAGATGTTTTTGATCACAAATGGTCCTTCGTAAGTAGGAGTCCACTTGCCCTTGGGATCACTTTGCGGCAAGATGATCCACTTGATTACAAGATCTCCGACTTGATATACTTGGCGTCTGACTTTCTTGTTGAAAGCATTGATCGTCTGTTTTTGATACGTCTGACCATGACAAACACTAGTAAGTCGCTTCTCATCGATCAAGTTAAGTTGATCAAGTCGGGTCTGAATCCAATCGTCTTCACTTAAACCAACATCCTTCATAATTCTCAAGGAAGGAATCTGAACCTCCATAGGTAAAACATCTTCCATGCCATATACCAAAGAAAAGGGGGTTGCCCCGGTTGAAGTACGCGCCGTGGTACGATATCCGTGCAGAGAAAACGGTAACATCTCATGCCAGTCGTTGTAGGTGACTGTCATCTTTTGAATGATCTTCTTGATATTTTTGTTCGCAGCTTCAACATCACCGTTCATCTTTGGCTGATAGGGAGATGAATTGTGATGTTGAATCTTGAACTGCTCGCACAGATTGGTGATCATAGTGTTGTTCAGGTTTGTACCATTGTCCGTGATGATACGGTCAGGGATACTATATCGGCAAATGAGGTCCTGCTTGATGAAGCAGGCAACCACATTCTTTGTAACGGAGGCGAAGGAAGCTTCTTCGACCCACTTGGTAAAGTAATCAATAGCCACCAGGATGAAGCGATGTCTATTGGATGTTGTAGGCTTGATCTCTCCAATCATGTCGATACCCCACATTGCAAATGGCCAAGGAGCTATTAGAACATTGAGAGGAACTGGAGGAATATGTACCTTGTCAGCATAGATTTGGCACTTGTGACAAGTACGAGAATATTGATGACAGTCGGCTTCCATGGTAGACCAGTAGTAGCTTGCCCGTAGAATCTTCTCAGCCATCGTATGTCCGCTCAAGTGGGTTCCAAATGTGCCACTATGTAGTTCAGTCATGATCTGCTCAGCTTCAACCTTGTCCACACAACGAAGCAGAACACAATCATGGTTGCGCTTGTATAGGATACCATTGTTTAGGAAGAACTTGGCAGCAAATCTCCTTAAGAACTTTTTGTCGTTGACTGAAGCCCCTTCAGGGTATTCCCGAGTCTTGAGATACCTTTTGATTTCGTGAAACCAGGGTTGTTCCACTACTTCTTCGGTACTTATCTCGTGACAATGTGCAGGTTCATCCATCCGCTCAATGGTGATTTGGGGAGCTTCATTATCCCAGTTAAGTTTAAACATGGAAGACATTGTAGTTAGAGCATCTTCTAGCTGATTTTCTTCTCGCGGAAAGTGCTCGAAGGTAATCTGCTCGAAATGAGGTAACGATGTCAGGACATGTTCTTTGTATGGGATGAGATTAGGATGTTTGGTGTCCCACTCTCCTTTGATTTGACTGATAACCAAAGTTGATTCCCCAAACACAACCAAAGATTTGATTCCTAAGTCAATAGCAGCCTTGAGACCAAAGATGCAAGCTTCATACTCAGCAATGTTGTTGGTGCAGTTGAAGCAGAGTCTAGCAGTGAAAGGTGTATGGCAACCTTCTGGAAAGATAATTACCACGCCGATACCATTACCAAGTGCATTTGAAGCACCATCAAAGTACAGGGTCCATCGGGATCCTTATTCAGGTCCGTCATACGTCCCGTTACCTTCAATGTTGTCCAAGGTCATAATGTCTTCGTCGGGGATGTCGAACTTCGTGGATTGGTAATCTTCAATAGCTGGATGAGCTAGATGGTCAACTAGTACACTCCCCTTTATAGCTTTTTGGGTTGTGTACTGGATATCATACTCAGTCAGGATCATTTTCCATCTAGCGATTCTTCCAGATAAAGCAGGCTTTTCGAAGATGTACTTGATCAGATCCATATTAGAAATCAGCAAAGTGGTATGTGTCAACATATACTGCCTTATTCGATAAGCAGCCCATACCAAAGCGCAACAAGTTTTCTCGAGCAGTGAGTAACGAGTCTCACAGTCGGTAAAATTTTTTCTAAGGTAATAAATAGCATGCTCTTTTCGACCAGAGTCGTCATGTTGGCCCAGTACGCACCCCATTGAGTTATCCAAAACAATCAGGTACATGATTAACGGCCTTTCTTCGACGGGTGGCATCAAGATAGGAGGTTCTAGTAAATACTCCTTGATTTTATTGAAAGCAACTTGACAGTCATCATTCCATTCAACCACCTGGTCTTTCTTCAATAGCTTGAAGATTGGTTCACAGGTAGATGTTAGATGAGAAATGAACCTTGCAATGTAGTTTAGGCGTCCCTAGAAACCTCTGACCTCCTTTTTAGTGCGGGGGGCAGGCATTTCTCGTATAGCTTTGACTTTAGCAGGATCAACCTCAATGCCTTTGTTGCTGACGATGAATCCCAAGAGTTTACCAGACCTGACTCAGAAAGTGAACTTGCTAGGGTTCAGTCTGAGCTTATATTCCTTCAACCTGACAAACAGATTTTGCAGATGGTCGAGGTGTTCTTCTTCTGTCTGTGAACGGGCTATCATGTTGTCTACGTAGACTTCGATCTCATGATGTATCATGTCATGAAACAAAGCTACCATGGCTCGCTGATAGGTTACCCTGACATTCTTCAGTCCGAATGGCATCACTTTATAGCAGAAGGTACCCCACTGTGTAACAAAAGTATTCTTCTCCATGTCTTCGGGGGCCATTTTGATCTGGTTGTACCCTGAAAATCCATCCACGAAAGAAAATACCTTATGTTGAGCTGTGTTGTCAACCAAAATGTCAATGTGTGGTAGTGGAAAGTCATCTTTAGGGCTAGCCCTGTTTAAATCTCTGTAGTCCACACACATTCTTACTTTGCCGTCTTTTTTAGGCACGGGCATAATGTTATCAACCCATTGTGGATAGGAAGTAACATCAAGAAACCCGGCATTGAACTGCTTCATCACTTCGGCTTTGATATTTTCAGACATATCAGGCCTCATTCGGCGAACTTTCTGTTTAATTGGTGGACAGTCTTCTCTTGGAGGGAGACGGTGAACCACAATATCTATGTCGAGTCCTAACATGTCTTCATAGGACCAGGCGAAGATCTCAACATATTCATTCAACAGCTAAACTAAGTGCTCTTTGACATTTGGCTTCAGGTTGGCACCCACTTTAACCTCTCTTCTGTCTTCGGCAGTACCCAAGTTGATAGTCTCTAACAACTCTTCATGGGGCAGAATAGCCCTTTCTTCCTGTTGTAGAAGTGTAGCCAACTCTCCAGGCACTTCACAGTCTTCATCACTTTCGTATTCGGCATGATTGACCAGATCTTCAGAGTCACTGAAGGCCATAACAAAATTGTTACCCATGGAATCCGGAGTGGATGGATACCTGCATTTTGTGAGTGTGGGTGTGTGTAAGGGATAGCCACCTTTAAACAAAATAAAATGTAAAAATAAAGAAAATTAACACCAAAGTTTATAGATGAAAACGTCCATGATTCATTAAAAATGGCATATGAAAATGAAGAAATCAAAACCCTTACAAATGGACCTATGTGCCCCGGGTAAGGCACAAGGAAAAAAGAGTGTACGAATTGTTTAATAATTATTACAGACCAACAGAAATGTTCAAAAGATAAATTACTGATTGATGAAAGTAATGGGAATGAAGTCTTTCGCCTCCCAGTTGTTTAGTCCTCCTTCAATGGTCGGGAAAATCCAATCTTCAAAATTTCTCTCATCTTCAACATCTTCCAAAGCATGAACTCCGTGATGAGTGATCTTTAATGGTGGTCCTCCAGCCCGGGAGCGACGCACAGCCTTTTGACTAGCAGCAGTGAAACCCAAACCGAACTTATCTACCTTGAAAGGAAAATCTGGTAGCTGACCCCACACTGTACTTCCTCCTTCCTCGATCACCGCCTTCGCATCTTTAAGGGATGACATTCAGGACACAGGCTTGGTAACTGTAGGCACAAAAGTCATTGTCTTAGCCGTCGCAACTTCAGGAGAAACCTCTTCAAAGTATTGGAAAGGGGTTTCTATGAATTCACCATCTAACTCCACATAGCGGAAATAGTTAAGGTGGCTTATCATATACTCCTCCTCACCATGAACCGTTATGATTTTACCCTGAACTGGGTATTTGAGCATTTGGTGTAGAGAAGAAGTGACTGCCCCAACGTCGTGGATCCAAGGTCTTCCCAACAAACAAAAGTATGAAGGACGGATGTCCATCACATAAAATGTAGAGTTGAAAATTTCTGTTCCCACCTTAATTGGGATGTCCACCTCTCCGTGAACCATCCGCTTAGAACCGTCGAAGGCTCTAACAATGATATTATTGGGCTTTAAGGTAAAACCTTCACAATCTAGTCTGTCCAATGCTTTCTTTGGCAGGACATTTAAAGATGACCCAATATCAACCAGAACATGAGCAAGTGTGGTCCCTCTGCACTCTACCGATACATGCAACACATCATTATGCTTTCTTCCCTTAGATGTTAGATCGGAATCAGAGAAGCCAAGACCATTATCGGCTGTAAGGCTAGCCACAAACTCTTGAAACTGATCCGCATAAGTTTCTTGAGGCACGTGCGCCATCTTCAGGAATTTGATCAAGGCTTTGGCATGAGCCTCGCAACAGAGCAATAGGGCCAGCATGGAGATTTTTGAAGGGGTTTGCCCCAATTGTTCTACGACATCATAGTCGCTCTTCTTAATTATCTTTAAAATTTCCTCCATTTCCTTTTGGGTGGTCTCGGGGATAACAAAAGGCCGAGCCCTCGTCCTGACGGGCGCTTCTTGGATCCCCTTACCTTTATCAGTAGTAACAGCAGAGGGTACAACTTCGGGAGTAACAATTTCTTCAATCACGGGACTTCGCACAGGTATCTTGACTGGCAGAGGAGCACTTGAGGGTCCGAAGATTTCCCTTGGAGAAGCAATCTCTGTAGAGAAGATTCTTCCGTTGCGGGTGATCTTACTTGTCCCCGTAATATTTCCTACGTCAGGAGTTTCTTCATCGGAATTCTCTTCGACTGATTCGATCTGCTTAACACCGTGGTAGAAGATCTCTCCTCCATAATTCCACGGTATCGTCTTGTTAGACTTATATGGGATAGGCCCCGGCATGGTAATCTTCAGTGGTACAAACTTTGGATCAGGTGTAATCTTAACAGGTCTTTTGGATACCTTAGAAAGATTGTCGAAAATGGTAATTATAACAACATAGTTGATTGGAGTAACAAGAGTAATAGTAGTAACAAGAGTTTTCTGAAAGAGGATCTCTTGATTATCCATCAGGCGTTGGATGCCTGACTTCAATAGCAGACAGTCAGATTGTAGAGACGAACAAAAGTAACAATCTTTTTCACAGCCTGGGAAGATCCCGACTTTCAACAGATTTATCTTGATAATTGGCAAAAGGGTCATTAAGTCATCAACAACAGCAACATACAGATCCTCCTCGATAGCATGGGCACTGTGACCATGCTTTGGCATTGGGGAAGAAATCACGTTCGGCTTCTCAGGCGCATCGAGTTCTACCTCCTTGGCATCTATTAAATCTTGGATCTTGTTTTTGAGGGGCCAACAGTTGTTGGTATCGTGCCCTATGTCGTCTGAATGATAGGCACATTTAGCATTGGCATGATAAAAAGGAGAAGTTGTATTCGGATTTTGTGGCGGATCTCTCAAGGTTGTAAGGTTCAACTTCAAGAGATGGGGGAGAACCTGGGCAGGCGTCATGTTTATTTTGGTGAACTTACTAGCAGGCCTTCCCCCTCTTTGTTGGTTGGTTCTTGGTTGATCATTCCTAGGCTGATCAGCTACAGTCTTTTGGATCATTATAGCCCCCACTGTTGGCCTGCGCTCTTCTCTTCCTCGACCTTTTTGGGAATAAACAGCTGACACCTCTTTCTTGGCTGGAAAAGGTTTTTTGACAGCAGTAGCAGCAGAAGTATCTTTTTGAATCTTACCACTCTTGATGCCAGCTTCGACTCGTTCACCAGTCAAAATTAATTCAGTGAACCCCGCCGATGAACTCCCTATCAGGTGATTAAAGAATGGACCAGACAACGTCCCCAAAAACATATCAACCAGCTCTCTTTCAGACAATGGTGGCTTCACCCTTCCAGCCAGGTCCCTCCACTTCTGGGCATACTCCTTAAAGCCCTCATTAGAAACCATAACCATACTCTATAGTTGAGTACGAGTAGGTGCTAAATCTGCGTTATATTGATATTGTCGATAGAAAGTAGCAGCCAGATCCTCCCAATTATGTACGTCAGCCCTCTCAAGTTGGTAGAACCATTCCAATTGTGTACATGAAAGACTATCTTGAAAAAAGTGGACCCACAGATCCTTATCAGAAGAATGAAGTTGGATATTTCTGACGTAAGACCGTAGGTGCATCTTCGGGCAAGACAAACCATCGTATTTAGAAAATGTAGGCACCTTGAATTTAGGGGGAATCACAATCCCAGCAACCAACCCTAGCTCTTAGAAATCCATTCCAGACACTCTTTGTACCTCCATAGCTGCCAACCGCTCTTCCAGATTCTTATACTTGTCGTCTGCAGGAGGGTACTGCTGCTTAGAGTAATCTTCATCCTCTTCTTCTTCTTCTTCAGCCTCCGACTCAGATGGTACTGCAACTCCTTTTCCTTTACCTACCCCTTCATCAGATGTTGAAGGGAAGTCCAAGACCCTTCTAGCTTGGTTCTCAAATCTTCTACCCAGAGTGGCCACACCATCCCTTTTCTTTTTCTTCTTTTCTTTTTCCTTTTCCTTCTGTAACAGTGCTTTAAGGTCCTCCTGACCCTTTGCCAAGGTCATGAGGAGTTGTTGGAACTGCGAATTCTGTGCTTGCAGATCTTTGACCGTCTGCTCTATATCCATCTTGTTGAAATAAACAGCAGAAAGATAAGGAAACCTAGTGTGAAGACCTGTTTATGCATATGATGAATGATATGTATTCATGTAATGCATTCAAGGGTTCAGAAATTCAAAGTTGTTGCAAACAAAAAGAATACACGTCATATTAATAAGAAGAAATTTGTTAGTACATAAATGCCCCATGGGAAAAATATTACGAAATTCTTAATGTAAAAAGACATTGCACATCCTCTTTGGTGCGATGTAGGTGTTAAGAGTCTGCTCTTCATGGAGTCGACGAGTAAGTTCCAAAACCTTCTTCTCAATGGCATAGAAGCTGGCTTCAAAAGTATTTCGTTATTCCTTGAGCTGTATCCAACTCTTTTGCAAATCTTCCAATGACGTTGGCATGTCAGGATGTGGGAAGGTGTATGGAACCTCTCCTTCCATTACAGGCTCTTTGATCACATGGAGAATGTAGGGGTAAGACATCATAAGACTCTAGGCGCGACTTCGTACCCATTTGAGTTAAGGCTCAAGGGGGATGGAATTCTTGTGTCCCAGTGTCTTACTGTCCACTTTGTTGGGCATCCTCCAAGCTCGGATAAACCTTTGTCGAAGTCCTTGAGCGTCGTTGTCAAAGTCAAAAACCAAGTCTGGAATCAGCATGTCATGAGGGCCATCTCTTCGGGCATACCCAAACTGTCTCAGAGCCAAACAGGGATTGTAGGTAATTCCTCCCCTAATGCCAAGTAGTGGGACATTAGGGAATTCCCCACAACGATCAATGATGATGACATTTTCTCTGGACCGAGAACACTAATGAACATCAGAATGTGTGAGAGCCATCAATCATTGTGACCACCTCAAGCCTTGTTCATTCTTCAAGACTGACTGGGGAAGGTGAGAAATAAACCACCTTGCTAGAAGAGGAGTACAACACATGAGAACACCTCTTTTCCTCATTGTTCGTGTGTAAAATGAGTGTAGGATGTCCCCAAGCAATGTGAGCACAGGATTCCGAGATATGAAAATCTTGACAGCATTCACATCTATAAGCTGATCAAGGTTTGGAAACAAGACCAACCCATAGATAAGAAGTGCTACAATCTCCTCAAAAGCTTGCAGATCTAGTGAATTCCAGCAGTCTTGTGCTTTCTCAAACAGAAACTTTTCCAAGAAACCCTTGACACCACTTCTGGTTTCCTAATGACCTTTGGTATCAGATGGTTGCAAGTGTAAGGCTTGAGCAACATCTTCAGGCTTTGGCTCTCTTTCCGTACCGTTGTAGGGTAGTTGATGGAGAATAGGAATCCTCAGGAGTTGAGAAAATTCCTCCAAAGTAGGTACTAGTTGGTAATCAGGAAATGTAAAGCAATGGTGTAGGGGGTCAAAGAATTGGAAGATAACTTTCACGATGTCTTCTTCAATGTTGGAGTAGACCAAGTTGAGAAGTCTACCATGTCTTTCACTGAAGGGAGAATTCTCTGGAATCTTGGAAGTAAGCTCCTTGAGTTGAGGAGGGATCCTCACAAGGTTGACCTGAATTGTTTTTCTGCGGAGTGATTCCATTACCTACAAAACAAGAACAAAGATGAAGATCCAAACCCTTGAAGTGGTTAGTGGATGCTTCATGATGCTTCATGATGTTCATGATGTATGCACAAGTATATGTACAAGCAAATCACACAAGATCCTAGTTTCAGGATTGCATGGAGTTTCATAGGTAAGTACCCTCTTGAAGTTTAGTTGGCTCAACCTGTCCTATAAATAGTAACTGGGTTCTAAGGAGCTCAATATCACTGGATTATTTTCTATGTTCATTGTTTCAGTTTAGCCACTTTACTGGCGACTGAAATATTCCAAGAAAACAACCATCAATGAGTGTAGTATCGAGTATCTACCAACTTCGGACTGCACCAAAGCCGGTCATCTCACTACCCCTAAAAAGGACAAGATGGTCAAGTAAGGGTTCTAAAAGTCCATTAGTGCTTCATGACATCACTCAGCGGCCCCGTATTCTCTTTAATTCACTCAAAGGCTACCGGTACCCACAAATATGTCACACTAATATAGTTATTGCTTCAACCATGTCGGTATACCCCGCATAGTTTCCACAATGTATTGCTATTTACCTATGAATGTTTCCCAAAAATCCCAGTGGAGGATTCAAACCCAAACAAGAGAACCAATTATAAAGCAATTAAAGAAAACAAGATAAGCATGTAAAGTTGATCTAAACCCTAAGGTTACTCCAATTTTAGTTATTCCCCAGCAGAGTTGCCAGTTCTGTGATACGATGGGAGAACTGACTTGAGGTTTTGCATTTGTGTTTGCAAATGTTTCGGTTTAGCAAGAGTCGCCACCGAATTTTTTATTTTATCCAAGGGAAAGGTCAAAAAGCACAGGAAAGACCTTTGAGATGTTTTCTTGGGTTTGGGGGGTAGATTATGAAAAGGGAAGGTGCAAGCACTCTTTTCATCCATGGTTATCCATGGGCTCTTAGTTACTTGTTTAGATCACTTGCTTTTGCTTTTCAATTGTTTGAAATGGTGCTTTGTGTGTGTGGTTTTGAAAATGTTTTGAAAAGAGGCCATCGTTGTGGCAACCTTTGTAATGATTCTTGTTTGAATATATACAAAGGTGTTTGTCTTTTGAAAAGATGTTTCAATGTTTGAAAGTTTGAAAGTTTGAAAGTTTGTTTTTGGGAAATGTTTTGAAATTGTGTTGTGAGGTATGTTTGAAAATAGAAAGGATGTTTTGCAAGTTTTGATCAAGTAACTAAGAGTTGTCTACCCTATCTTACTCAAAGATCTTTCCTATATGTTTTTAACCCTTTTGACTTGTTGTTTTACCATTGCATTTGGTAAACAACCTTGTATTTGGATGTTAAACGGGACAGGCGCGGGTCATCGTATAGACCATGATAACAATTGTGCTAAGTATCTTTAACAACCTTTTGAGGGACTAGATCATTTTGTGTAGGCAACCAAGATAGCGTCATCGAGGGACTATGATCTTTTGTTTTGTTTTTGTTTTGCCAAAGTACTCAACATGCATAACATGACCCATTTTCAAGGCAACAAGTGGATGAAACCTTAGGGGTGCATGTGTGCATTGTGTTGTCAATTTACATGCTTTTTGTCTTTGCATTAGTCAAGCTATTTGTTTTGATTTTGGATTTTTGCATACAAACCCTAGTCTCTAACATGGCATATTTGTAAGCATAAAGTGCGTAAAATAAATCTACACTATTACAACATTTGATATGGGAAGGGGGATACAATTTTGAATAGGGATTATTTTGCAAGAAATTAAAACCCTAATATTTACTATTACATCCAAATTGAATAAATAGTACAAATAAATAAATTGGCAATAATTAAACAATTTAAATATAAGTATGCAAAATATTATGAATATGCACAAAATGTTTTTTGTTTATTTTTTATGTATATAAAAAATATTTAATGTATATATAAAAAAGAAATAAAATATTATTATATTTTATTTATTAAGGGTAAAATCCTAATTTTATTTTAAGAAAGTATGTATATATATATTAATTATAAAAAATAGAAATGAATGAAATATATACAAATGTCACAAAATGAAAATATATTAAAAAAATATTATTTTTAATAAGGGTGGAAACCCTAGTTTTTGTTTTAAGATAATATATACTATATTATTTATTTTTATGTACAAGAAAATAAATACAAATATATTTATAAATATAAGAAAATAAAACATATGAAAAAAATATTATTTTATATGTATGAATAATATATAATATTTCTATAATGTTTATAAGTTTTTTTTATTAAAGAAAATAAAGGTATATGCCAAATAATAATTATTTTTATGTCTAAAAAAATAATAAAAATAATAAAATTAAATGTGAAAATTTATGAAAATATTTTTAGGTATTTTTTATGTTTAGAAAAATATAAAATAAAATCAGGAATGAAAAATAAATGAAAAAAATACAAAAACATGAAGAAATGGGCCAGGGGGTGCAGTCAGCAATGAGGGGGGGGGGGGGTGTCAAAAACAAGGCCAGAACCAAGCCCAGTCCACTGACTTCATCTTCAACCTTTGTCAAAGAACGCGCGCGCCTGATTCAAACATGTTGAACCTGCATACGTGCCCTAACGTAAAAACTCATAACATCAAAGTTGTAGCATTTTTCAAGACGAATCCAACCATGTAAAGAACTCATTCTAACTCTCAAAGACCAGAGAGAATTTCTCTAGCCCTAAATCCTAACCTAATTTTTTCAGGAAGTTCATGAATCAAATTCTCTTAACATGCTTAACTTAAATGAAAACTGAGCATATGTACAGTTTCATGGCTATGAATACTACATTTTTTATTCACAAACCTAAGCCTAATGATTCCTAAATAGAGAGATAGGAAGTTGATAAAAACCTGTTTCAGTTGAAATCGTGTATGATAATGTGGAGCTTTTCAGTGAGGCCTGAGGTGTTTGGGAGCTTGCTTGAACTTCCTCTGACCTTTCCCAATGCCTAGTTTGCCTTTAATGTGCTTGAACAAGCTTGTAGAACTCAACCTGCACAAGCTGAAAACAGAAATGGTGAACCTTGTAAAGGGAGTTACAATCACTCTTCAATGGTTGGGATAGCTTGGATAGGTTATGTGGAATGTGTTTGAACAAGTTTGAGGCAAAACACACGAGGGGTTTTTGCTATGGAAGTCAAACTGCAGAGAGTGCCCTGTTTTGCCAATGGAAGGTGATTTTGTGTTCTGGAAGGCTTAAGGATTCAAAGGCTTGTGTTTTAGGTTCAGTACAATGTGTGAAACTTGTCTCAAAAGCTTGCAAGAGTTGGTTTTCACAAATATGCAAGTTGTGGTGTATTTGACAAGTTTCTTGTATTTTAAGCAAAAGTGAGCAATGATGCAAGACAGGCCTGTACAGGCTATCTATCAGTTGGTACTTTGTGATCTCGGCCCCCTAAATTGGTGGATATTGTGTGTTGTACCAGATCTTGTTCAAGGCTCAAGAGATGTGGTTTGACATAAAGCAATTTTGACAAAAATGGCAATGTTGCCTTTTTGCCATTTTAGGGTTAATTCTTTGTGTAATCCTCCTATAACCAAAACAAAGCCTTAGACTAATGGATTTGAATTTAATTGTTGAGTATGGAGGGTTTTGAGACCTGTAATCAAGTACAAATAAGGCTGATTAGAGTTTGCAACTTGTATCAATATGAACATGCCATGGATCAAAAGTGAGTTTTTTCCAACTTCAAGCTTTCGATTCTCCATAACCACAAATAATTTTGGAGAGTTCTTGGACATTTTAGAAATATTATAACATGCTCTACAATCCATATTTGAAATGAATTTTGAGATTCCAAGTGGAACTAGGTGAAAAATTGCCAAGAAGATAGGTCAAAATCCTGCCTAAACTAGGGCAAAATTTCACTAAGTTAAAAGTTTCATGGACCCTTGTTCGAAAAATCATAACTTGAGATCCAAGCTTCTTTTTGGAAAACTTTGTGAATCAAAGTTGTAGACGTTGTGGAGGACTACAACTTTCATGTTGGAAGTTTTGTTTGAATCCTATTTCATCATGGTGAAAATGTTGGGTAAATTTGGGAAAAATTAAGAAAATTTCATAACTTTGAAAAATTCTAAGTTATGAAAAATTTCAATCGTAAACCCTAATTTGCAAAATTAGGTTTCTTGATGACCAAGTTTCATGTTTTGACACATCTTGATGAAAAATGACCCTTGGCACTTGATTTTGACCAAAAAGTCAAAGTTTGACTTTTCAGTGTAGAGTCAAATTTTGATCAGTTGACTGAAAAATTCACCTGCCAATCCAATGAAATTGAGATCTTTTGAACCTTGTGAATAGGTCAAGATGACTCCATTGAGTCCTTGAATCCATGCTTGAAACCAATTTGCCATTGGCTAGGTCAAAAGTCAGATATTGCCCTTCTGCAGTCAAAACCCTAAAAATGACCATTTTGCCCTTTTGGTGATCTGATCAAATTTCTTGAGGAGTTGTGGTCCAAACATGATCAAATGGTTCATATGAGCTTATAATGTTGATATGGATCAAAATTTATGAGGTTTGAGTGTAAATTGGCCACAATTGACTTTTTCCCTAATATAGTTGATTTCTAGGTCAACTGTCCAATTGACTGGGCAAAAATTTGATTCAAGGCTTGAAACTTGGTATGGACAATGTTATAAGTCCAACATGAAGTATGAAAGTCACTTTGATCATTGAAAGTCCAAAAATCCCTGTGCAAACTCAAACCCTAATTTAGGTCAACATTGCAAGGAGATGTCTTGAGTAGAGCAAACCCTAGCTTGGTCTTGAGTTCAAAGATTCTTGTGAGGAGAAATCTTGATAAAATGAGAGGGAAAATTTTGGGGTACAACACATACGAATACATTCCAGGACTTGACGCTGATATTGTGATCCATCGTCTACCGACAAAAGAAGACTGCCCTCTGGTAAAACAGAAAGTCTGTCGTATACGGCCAGACATGTTAGAGAAGATCAAGGCTGAAGTCATGAAACAATTCAATGCCGGATTCTTAGTCGTCACCTCCTATCCACAATGGGTCTCCAATGTTGTTCCAGTTTCTAAAAAAGACGGTAAGGTACGTATGTGTGTGGACTACAGAGACTTGAATAGTGAAATCCCCAAGGATGACTTCTTGCTTCCCCATATCGATATTCTGGTTGAGAACACCGCATAACATAAAGTATTTTCCTTCATTGATGGTTTCTCCGGATACAACCAGATCAAAATGGCACCTGAGGACATGGAGAAAACAACCTTTGTCACACAGTGGGGCACGTTCTGTTACAAGGTTATGTCGTTCGGGTTGAAAAATGTCGGGGCAACTTATCAGCGCGCCATGGTAGCTCTATTTCACAATTTGATCCATCACGAAATAGAGGTCTATGTCGATGACATGATAGCCAAATCTCAACTGAAGAGGAACATCTTGACCATTTGCAGAAACGGTTTGAAAGGCTAAAGAAATACAAGCTAAGGTTGAACCCGAATAAATGCACATTTGGAGTGAGGTCCGATAAACTCCTAGGCTTTATCGTCAGCGGAAAAGGTATCAAAGTGGACCCTGTAAAGGTAAAAGCAATACAAGAAATTCCTGCTCCTTGCACCGAGAAGGAAGTAAGAGGATTCTTAGGACGGCTAAACTACATCTTTAGGTTCATCTCTCACCTAACTTCTACTTGTGAACCAATCTTCAAATTACTGAAGAAAGATCAAGTGGTGGAATGGAATGATGACTGCCAAACTGCTTTCGACAAGATCAAAGAGTACCTTCAAGAGCCTCATGTTTTGATGCCACCAGTCGAGGGAAGACGTCTGATCATGTATCTAACTGTTTTGGAAAATTCAATGGGGTGTATGCTGGGGCAGCATGACGAGTCTGGCCGAAAAGAGCATGCTATTTATTACATGAGCAAAAAGTTTACCGATTGTGAAACAAGATATTCACTGCTCGAGAAAACTTGTTGCACTCTGGCATGGGCTGCTCGCCGGCTAAGACGGTATATGCTAACCCATACTACCTTATTGATATCCAAGATGGACCCAATTAAATACATATTCGAGAAGCCTGCCCTCTATGAAAGAATAACAAGATGGCAGATGATCCTGACTGAATACGACATTCTGTACACTACCCATAAAGCAATAAAGGGCAGTGTACTAGTCGATCACCTTTCTCATCAGGCTGTGGATGACTATCAGTCCATGAAATTTGAGTTCCCAAATGAAGATATCATGATGGTAAACAATTGTAAAGAACTCAGACCATATGACGGATCTGAATAGGGATCCTGATGGAGTTTGGTTTTTGACGGAGCCTCCAATGCACTCGGAAATGGCATAGGTGTTGTAATCATATCCCCTGAAGGATGTCATACTCTCTTCACTGCAATACTTTGTTTCAACTGCACCAATAATATGGCAGAATACGAAGCGTGTATTTTGGGTCTCAAAGCTTCCATAGATTTGGGAATCAAGTCCTTAAGTGTATTTGGAGATTCAACCTTAGTCACCAGTCAGATCAAAGGAGAATGGGACACGAAGCACCCTAATCTCATCCCCTACAAAGAACATGTATTGACATTAATCTTGCATTTTAAGGAGATTACCTTCGAGCATTTCCCGCGAGAGGAAAATCAACTAGCGGACGCGCTAGCCACTATGTCATCCATGTTTAAACTCAAGTGGGGTAACGAGGCTCCCCAGATCACCATTGAACGGATGGATGAACCAGCTTACTGTCACAAGATCGATACTGAAGAAGTAGTGGACAAGCCTTGGTTCCATGAAGTTAAGAGGTATCTCGAGGCCCAAGAGTATCCGGAGGGAGCTTTAGTCAATGATAAGAAGTTCTTGAGAAGATTCTATGCTAAATTCTTCCTTAGTAATGGCATTCTCTACAAAGGCAACCACAAATCTACTCTGATTTGTTGCATAGACAAGGTTGGGGCAGACAAGATCATGGTTGATCTACATGAAGGAACTTTTGGAACCCATTCTAGTGGGCATACGATGTCTAAAAATATCCTACGGGCAGGTTACTACTGGTCTACCATGGAAGTAGATTGCCATCAACATTCACGAACCTGTCACAAATGTCAGATCTATGCTGACAAAGTACATGTGCCTCCAGTTCCTCTAAAGGTCCTGATTGCTCCCTGGCCATTTGCGATGTGGGGCATCGACATGATTGTAGAAGTCAAACCTACAGCTTCTAATGGACACCGCTTTATCTTGGTGGCCATTGACTATTTCACGAAGTGGGTTGAGGCAGCTTCTTTTGCTTTTGTTACCAAGAATGTTGTGGCCCTGTTCAACAAGCATATCTCATCTGTTGGTATGGTATCCTAGTGAGAATAATCACATACAATGGTACAAATCTCAATAATACTATGATCACCGCACTATGCGCACAATCCAAGATCCAGCATCATAACTCTTCCCCTTATCGGCCAAAGATGAATGGTGTTGTCGAAGCCGCAAATAAAAACATCAAGAAGATAATACAAAAAATGACAGTGACCTACAAGGTCTGGCATGAGATTTTACCATTCGCTCTCCACGGTTACCGTACCACGACGCGCACATCAACAGGGGAAACTCCCTTCTCCTTGGTATACAGCATAGAAGTTGTTCTACCAATCGAAGTCCAAATACGTTCTATGAGAATCATAAAGGATGCAGGGTTGAATGAGGATGAATGGATTCAAACTCGACTTGACCAGTTGAACTTGATTGATGAGAAGAGGCTTACGACTGTCTGTCACGGTCAGATGTACCAAAAACGTATGATCAAATCTTTTAACAAGAAGGTCAGACATCAGGTATATCAGGTCGGTGATTTGGTAATCAAGCGTATCATATTACCACAAGGTGATCCCAGGGGAAAATGGACTCCTACATACGAAGGACCATTTGTGATCAAAAGCATATTCTCTGGTGGAGCAATGATCTTAACCACTATGGATGGCGACGACCTTCAACTCCCTGTAAGCATAGACATGGTCAAAAGATACTACATATGAATAAAGACCTACTAGGTCGACTGGCCTAGGAAAAAATTAGGACATCCCGGCGAACCAAAAAAAGGTTCAGGAAAAAATTAGGGATAAAATACAAAAAAATCTGTACACCCGGCAAGCTGAAAACCCGAAAGGGCGGCTTCAGAAAAAAAGGGTATCCCGGTGGGCTGAAAACCCGAAAGGGAGGTCCAGGAAAAAGTTAAGGAATTAAAGCGTATGACTATGTCATGTTGGATCACCTTACAGACAACCTTTAGCATCAACTGACAAACTCAAACGGTTCTAATCAATCCAATTAGCTTCAGATAAAGCAGCAAGTAGATGAGACGCTCAGAGACATGAAGGCTATTGCAGAATAGGAACCCCATGGGATTTTTTCACATACCTATCTTTTCTTTGTATCAATTTTCATTTTTCTACGATGACATTCTCTTACTAGAATGTTCGTCTCGTTGTACAAAAAATACTTATTCAAGTTAATACAAAGATATTCCTTTAAAAGTGAAAAACTATTTTTTTTTCTTTTATTTTGTGTTTTGTTTGCAAAAACGTCCAATGATTATTTTAAAACATATGCATTTGAACGTGATTACTGTTTACAAATGAGCAAAAAAAGGGGGGAACAGAAAATAAAAAGACAATCGCTAATGGCTTTAAGAAATATGATAATATCTTTAGACTATTCCATAAAATCCCTCGCATGTACTATTCCAGCAAGAGCGAAAATCAAGACTTCCCACTACAGGATCACTAACGTATCCCCAGTATGCAACATAATGGTATCAAGTGCTCTCACATCCCCGACGGAACAAAACTTTCGGTTACCGCTTCGAAGATTCCCCAGTGAAAGTCGCCCAGCTTCTCAAGATTTCCAAGCAGGATTTCACGAGGTCCACAAGCAATGCACGGTGTTTCCCTTACACAACAGAGTTTATTTCTCTAAATGGAAACTCATCCATCAACACTTTAACTTTAAAATATGAAGGCTTACATTCCCAGCAGTACTCATGGATTTATTTTCCCCAACTCCAGCAACACTACGGCAAAACAATTAACATGTCCATACATTACATTCATACCTCATAGCATTGACAACACAGATACATATGACACAATCTCATTTATTTTGAGAACATCATTGCACCATGCATTTCATACATCATGACATTGCATGCAACTAACTTTTAATCTTTTCAGGAAAGATCAATCAACAAAAAATTGCCGTCAAATTTTCAACAAGTCAATTGCATATCAATTCCCAAGAAAGGGCTGGTCAACCATCTACATAACAAATATTTCTTTTAGACCCCTGTCGGTTCAGTTTAAATCTCTCAATGATTTGTTCTAATTCTTCTCTAGATCCATGCTGGTTCAGTTTAAATCTCTCAACAGTTTATTCTGATTCTTTCCCACATATGTTTTCTCTGGTTCAGATAAATCTCTCAATGATTTGTTATGATTCTTCTCCAGACCCCATCCGGTTCAGCTTAAATCTCTCAACAGTTTATTTTGATTCTTTTCTACAGATGTTTTCTCTGGTTCAGATAAATCTCTCAATGATTTGTTCTGATTATTCTCCAGACCCCTTCCGGTTCAGTTTAAATCTCTCAACGGTTTATTTTGATTCTTTCCCGCAAACGTCTTTTCTGGTTCAGATAAATCTCTCAATGATTTGTTTTGATTCTTCTCTAGACCCATGTTGGTTCAGTTTAAATCTCTCAACGGTTTATTCTAATTCTTTCCTGCAAATGTCTTCTCTGGTTTAGATAAATCTCTCAATGATTTGTTCTGATTCTTCTCCAGATTCTAGCCGATTCCGTTTAAATCTCTCAACGGTTTATTCTGATTCTTTCCCGCAAAATTGTTCTTTGGTTCAGATAAATCTCTCAATGATTTGTTTTGATTCTTCTCCAGATCCCTGCCGGTTCAGTTTAAATCTCAGCGATTTATTCTGATTCTTTACTTCAAACATCTTCTTTGGTTCAGACAAATCTCTCAATGATTTATTCTGATTCTTCTCCAGATCCCTGCCGGTTCAGTTTAAATCTCTCAACGACTTATTCTGATTCTTTCCTAGTAGGCGCTTTCTCTGGTTCAAATAAACCGCTCAAAGATTTACTCTGATTCTCTCTAGTTAAAGAATATTCAAGAACTCTTTTGGTTCAGTTTAAACCTCGCGACAATTTATCCTAATACTTTCCAAATGAACACTTCTGGTTCAGATAAATCACTCTAAGATTTATTCTTATTCTTCCCAGTCAAACAACATACAACACTTCTAGTTCAGATAAATCGCTCCAAGATTTATTCTGATTCTTCCTAGTCAAACAACATACAACACTTCTAGTTCAGATACATTTCTCCAAGATTTATTCTGATTCTTCCCAGTCAAATAACATACAAGACTTCAGCTAGTTTCAAATAAATCGCTCTAGAGATTTATTCTGATTCTTTTCCAGTAGAAATCAAGTTTAGACTTAGTCCATTTTCTGTCAGTAGTCACCCTTGGATGGCATCTGCAAGCCCATCTTGGCAAATCTCCATCATTCCTCCAAATGGCATCTATAATCCCATTCACAATTCATCTTCGAGTGCAAATTTATTGGCACTCTAGTGTCCAATCATCTTCCACCTACAAGTCACGAATGGCGGATCCGCCAATCTAACTCTTCAGGTTTAAGAAGATTGAACAGGGGCAGCTGTTGTACCCCAAAATTTTCCCTCTCATTTATCAAGTAATTTCTCACAAGATCTCCTTTGGTTCAAGACTGCACAAGGGTTGATCAGCTCAAGACACCTCCTTAAGCACTGATGACTGAAATTAGGGTTTGAGATTGCACAAGTTAATTTGAACTTTTAATGCCTCCTATTACTTTCATGGATCATTATGGACCATCAAGATTGATCATGTCAAGTTTCAAGTCTTGGATCACATTTTTGCTCAGTCAATTGATCAATTGACCTAAAAATCAACTATATTGTGGAAAAAGTCAACTGTGGCCAATTTACAGTCAAACTTCATAATTTTTGATCCATATCAACATTATGAACTCATATAAGTCATTTGGTCAAGTTTGGACCACAATTCCTCAAGAAATTTGATCAAATCATCAAAAGGTCAAAATGGTCAAAATTAGGGTTTTGACTGAGAAATGGAAATTTCTGATATTTGACCTAGCAAATGGTTAATTGGTTTGAGACATGATCTCAAGGTTTCAAATGCATCATTTTTACCTAATGGTATGACCCAAAACTTCCCTCAAGATGAATTGATTGATAGTTGATTTTCAGTCAACTGATCAAAAGTCAACTATATACTGAAAAGTCAAACTTTGACTTTTTGGTCAAAATCAAGCGTCAAAGATCACAATTCATCAAAACATGTCAAAATATGAAACTTGTTCATCAAGAAATTAAAAATTAAAAATTTCATTTTGAAAAATGAAAGTTTCCAAACTTAGAAATTTCTCTAAGTGTTGAAAACTTCATATTTTTTCACAACTTTGAGCCAATTTTTCACCATGATGCAAGATGATTCAAAAGAAAATTTCAACATGAAAGTGGTAGATCCCAATGAGATCTAAAACATTACTTTAAAACTTCTCCTAGAAATGCATGGATTTCAATTTATGATTTTATGAATACATGTTCATGAAACTTGGAAACTTAGTGAAATTTTGCCCTAGTTTAGGCAAGATTTTGACCTAACTTCATGGCAATTTTTTACATAGTTCCAAGGGGAATTTTCAAAAGTGATTCAAAGAGGGGTTGTGGAGCACATTACAAGATTTCTAAAATGTCCAAGAATTCCTTGAGATCATGTTTGAGCAAGGAGAATCGAAGGCATGAAGTTGGCATTTCATTCTTGAATTATAGGTCATTTTCATGATGAACAAGAATTCAAATTCATGCTAGGATGCACAACCTTTGCTTTGCAGGCCTCAAACTTGCTTGGCACTCCATAATTAATATTTTGCACAGCTGTCCAAGGCTTCAACTCAAGCATTCAATGCATTGCCCATGCTTATTTCCATTTTGAGAAGAAAGTGCACATTGCCATTTTTGAAAAGTAGCTTTATGCACAAAATCTGTTCTTGAGCTTTTCACTTGTTTTCTTCTGATCATACACAACCTATAACCCAAAAGAAACTTGTCTCAAGCCTCTAAACAACTCAGCCCATGCTTGTACTATGCCTTGAAACCATATTCCCACTTTTCTTCAAAATCAAGTAACATAGCAATCAGTCTATATCTTGTACTTCTGACCCTCTCAAGCACTCGAACCTTCTCCTTACTTATGCACAAGTTGTTTACATAAAAACACACGCATACACAAGTCCTAAAACTCCCCAACAAAACCAGAAATTGCCATACAAGCACAAAAGCTTGTCATTTCTGATTTTTGAATCCAATCTCTAAATCCCCTCGCGCGTTTCTTGGCCAAACCATCCCCAAATCTTCTAATACACATATAGAAGTTATCCTAACCCATGTTTTCAAACTGTAATACCATTTGCACCATCCTCCATTTTTAAAAATAGGGCATTGCATATTGACTTCTTCAGCTTGATTCAAGAACTCTCAGCACAAAGTAAGCTTTGCAATAGCTTCCTGGAGGTTCAAGGAAGCTAACCCAATCATCAAAACACTTTGAAAGCAGCTCTAATTCAAAACAAGAATTCCACTTTCAAGGTGAGTTTTCTTACTTTTGAACTCTTCATATACGCATCATTAATGGTTAATTTGTGATTGAAAAATGTAGATATCATTGCCCTAAAGCTAACCATGTCCATAGTTTTCATTTATATTGCTTGAGCTTAGAGGATTTTAAGTTTGAATCTCTGAAAAAATTAGGTCAGAATTTGGTACCATTTAAAATTCATGTTCATCTTTGAGTGTTAGCTTATGTTATTTACATGGTTGAATTCGTGATGAAATTTCCATCAACTTTCATGTTTGTACTTTTGAAAATGGTTGAGAAATGAAAGAGATAGCAATTTCAAAAATTCATGTTGAATGGTCTGGCACGAGGTTGAAGATGATACACGCCTAGGAATATGTTTCAAATATATATTATTGGTTTTGTATTAATAAATGGATGTATAGCCACCCCGGTGGTAGAAGCACGCACCTGTGACTATAGGGACCTGGATTTGAGCCCAAGTTGTACCCTTTTGCTTTTTCATGTTTTATTTTTACAGATCCCATAGAGGCAACTTCTACACGCGCTTTATATACCCTCAATCAACACCATCTGATCATACCAAAGCCAATCCAACACACCACAAGGCATCCTCATGATGCACCTCCTGGAGGCCTCCACACTGGATCATAACAGGCGCCTGGACTCACTTTGCTTTAGGCCTGAATCTTTTACTATTTCTCACCCCCTGATCACTCTTGCAACTCAGGCCCATTATATTTTTCTCTTGTTCTTATTTTTTATTTATTTGATCCCTTTTAATCATTTTATTTTCAATCAAAAAATCAAAAAATCATAAAAAATATAGATTTAAGTTTTTTTTTAAATTAATTAATTAATTTTCACAAATAAAATTAATTTATTTTAATCACACCTTAGGTTTATTTTATTAATTTGTTTAAATTAATTAGAACTAGGTTTTTTACTATTTTTTTACACTACATTAAAATATTTTTCTAAACATAAACTCCAAAAACAATATTTTCTAAAATATTTAGAATGCTTTAGGTTTTAATTTATTTTCATAAATAAATTAATTTATTACACCTTTCTTTTTATTTTTATTAATTTGTAAATAAAATAGAATTAGGATTTAACTTCTAATTTCTTTACATTAAAAATTTCAATTTCTTTTCTCAAACAAAAAACAAACAAAAACATTTTCTTTTCTTAAAATATTTAGAACTTTGTTAGGGTTTATACTTAGCCCTTTTCCCATCTTTTCCCATTTATTCACTCTTTTACATTATTTTGTGACTATGCATTTGTTGTCAATTTTTGTAATAGTAATTTAGGGTTTATTGCTTTCATCCCCATTCATAAACTTGTACCCCCATCCCCTAAAGCGTTGTAATAGCATAGGGCATTTAAATTCTGCAATTTACCGCTTTCAACATTATTGCTAGTAATTAGGGTTTGTATGGAAAGATAAAACCAATGCTTAGTAAACCCTAATTCAAAGACAAAAAAATGCATGTAAATCAATACACTTGCACACTTACACCCTTAGGATAAACCCACTTTGTTGCCTTACAAAAATGGCCATATTATACATGTGAGGTGTCTTAGCAAAAACAAATTAATATACAAGATCATAGTCCCTCGATGATGCTATCAAAGTTGCCTTTCAAAATGATCTTAGTCCCTTAAAGAAAATGCTAAGATATCTTAGAACATTTCTAATCATGGTTATACGATGACCCATGCCCATCCCTTTTACATCCAAAGATAGGGTTTCTTACCAAAAGATGGTGGAGATGGGAAAAAGAAATATTTTTTATAATTTTTGCACTCGCCGCGGTTGAGAACCTTTGGCTCCTATGTACCACCTTCCTTGCAATAGGGGATCAGGGTACTCGTAGTTCACCTTTAAAATTTTAGAACACAAGTGTGTTGGTTAATTTTAAGAGACGAGACATTATCGTCTTATCAGAGTGGAAAATATACTTACTACCCACAATTATGAGAAAGGAGAATTTGCTTCATCTCAAAGTGGAGGATATGGCCTGGATTTTAAAATCAACAAAGCCTCACTCAACACCCAAGTGTAAAACATCTTACTTGACTACATATCATAGAAGTATAGTGGTTCTCATCACTACAAGAATTGACAAGAGTCTAATCTTTTGAGAAAATTTTAAAGATAAAATGACAAAGTTGCAAAATAGTTTGAATGAGATTGATTGATTTTTAGTCTTCTCACAAAAAATGTCCAAGTATGATTAAGTTGGTTAAAATTTTATTAGGAAAACATTTTTGAAAATTCATGGTCATAAACCCAAGTTTATTGTGAAAGCGGTTCAAGTCTAGAAAACAAGAATAGTTTTGAAAAGGAGGGAGAAGATTTTTAAAATTAAAGAAAATGGGAGGAGATAAAGGGACTATTCTAAAGAATAAGGTAAAATCTAGGGAAAAGAAATATCTGACCAACAAGAAGCCAACACTTGACACAATGAGTCAATGTAGAATTCCCATCCCTTGGATTGAAACCAAACAAGTACAGATAATAAACCTCTTAAGAAAACCAAGCTTCAATTGCATTAGGTCTTTCGCAAAAATTGGGCAGAGTAACGGCTGTATACAAATCAATTCCCGATCATAGACAAAGCACATAATCAGAATAATCTGCACACAAAGAAAACAAAAAACCCAATGTCTTGGGGTAAACCCACAAGAACTCCAGACAAAATAACAGTAGAAGTCACAAGGTCCCAAGGTAGGTCAAATTCTCTAATCCTAAGTCCAAGAAGTCCACAATCTCCATAATGCCAAGGATAGTAACCAAGTAGTCCAAGTAACATTAAAGTTTTTTATGGTTCAAGTTGATTATTAGGTATCTTCAAAAAGAAATTAAAAGCTTAAGGGAGTAAAATAAAAATGACATGGAAGTAAATGCTCAAGTGAGAAAAGATAAAAATAACATGAAATATAAATGCTAAAATAAATGTGCTTTAAAGTAAAGAGCATAAAGTAAAGGCATAAAATAAAGTCAATTGTTATAAATTAGAGGTTAGTTAAATGACCATCTTGAAACTTGCATTTAAAACTCATTAGAGGATTGATAAAATAAAAGCCTTTCAACAACAAGTTTCATTTGCTTTTTGACAAGTATATCATTCATCTCAAAATCTCAAGGAAACAATAAATTATCAATGATGTTTAAGTGGTTCAATTTGATCAAAGCTTATGAAGATTCATTAGAGGATTGATAAGACCAAAGCCTCCTAACAATGAATCACAAGATTATTGGATCAAAGGTTTCAAATTAATATATTTGGGCTTGCAAGCATAGGTTTGGGCCACGAATGATCATTTCTTAAATCGAGACAATATAGTACTATGTTAAGCAATCGTAAGTGAACTTACATAGAAGTCGCACTTATTTTAAGGCCGATCAATAGCAATCTATGTACCATATGTTTAGAGAAATGATATGTAAATGATTCTCCAACAACATATAGTACAAGTAAGAAGGGGATAAGATGAACATGGAAGGGATAAGAATCAAACCTCATTTGAACCAAAATTTTAATCAAGCTATCATTAAAATCAATCATCCATTTTGGCGGAGTTAAACTCAACGACTAAGATCCAATAATGTTAATGAAGCTCATGATCAAAATCTCATAGTTCAAGATCAGCCAGAATATATAGAAATATAAACTTGTATTAAAAAATAAAGAAAAGATTTTTTAAAATGGTTTTAAATGAAAATAAAAGGGAAAAATAGTAACTATATTCAAAACATCTAAGAAAATTTAATGAGACCATAGAAAAATAAAAAATGAGCTCAAATAGTTTTATAAAAATTTTGGTAATTTTTTAAAGTTAGAAACTATTTTTAATATTAAAAGAAATAGGAAAAATAAACCAAAAATTGTGAAAAATAGTAAAGTCAGAAATACAAATAAAATGAGGTCACCAATATTTGTCAAGAGGTCATTAGATCCTTTCATATTTTTTTCAAAATTTAAAAATTAATAAAAGTATTTTTAAACGTTTAAAACAACTCAAATAAAGTGAAAAAATATAAAAAATATCAAAACAAAAAATAAAATTGTTTAAAAATTATAATCAGAAAGAGAAAAATCAAAAGTATTTTAAAGAATTTTTGAAGTTAAAATGAATTTTTTATGAATTTTTGTAGTTTAAAACAAATAAAATATAAAATCCGAAAATAAAATAAAAACAAAAAAGTTGTAGACCATTTGATGAAAGTCAAAACGCGTTAGTAAGTTAATCCAATGGATCAGACACATTGTGCATATCATGGTCCTTAGTGAATAAAACATTGAATCATTTATTAAAATCAGAATTTAAAAAAACAAATGGCACAATATCATTGGTTGAGAGATGACACGTTGGTCATCTTCAACCTCTAGCCAAGCAAATTACAAGTCTCTGAAATGGAAAAAAATTATAGCTCGAGACCGGTACCATTCGCTTCGTCTCTTCAAGACGATTCCAATGGTACCCTCGCGAAAAATTTATATAAGGTGTAGCTCAGTCGTTTTGGAAGGAAAGATTTGAAAAGGGATTTGAAAATTCATGGCCAAAACTCACTTCCAGTTGAAAACAAATGTTGCGACTAGAATTATAATGATGAGGGCTTCATTAAAATACCAAAGTTTGAGAGAATTAGTGAAGGAATCTACCTATTGAAGTTCAAATTCAGAGCTCTGAAACTTGACTTGGCTAGCACGATTTAGGAAGGCTTAGAGCTTGGTTCTTCTTCTTCTGTTAGGTTCAGTGAAGTTCAAGGGTTATGAATTGACAAAGAAAATGGATTTAGGAAAGCTGTAAAACCAAATTAGAAGTTGCATAAAAGTGAGTTCAAGAAAAAGTTTGGCAGGGTGATTCTGGCTATCTAAGCTTATGAAACAGAGTGGGATAGAACCTATATTTATAAGATAAGTGAATGGAATCAAGAGGATGGGTGAATGATGCAATTTGGAGGGAAATCGTGCACACATGTTTTCATGATATAATTGTGATCACATGTGCATTAAAACTCATTCAAATGCTGCGTTTTGACACTCTAAATCATCCACACGCTTATGCTAATCATGTTTAAGTAGAAAACATGCACAAATTTGGTGATTAGAAGTCAAATTATGGAAATTTCATCCTGACTGTTTGAAAAACTTCAGTTCTAAGGTACCAACTTTGAAATCATGATGTTCATAATTTAGGGAACCTTAGGACTTGACTCTTGATGCATTGGAAAGATAAGATCATAAAATTTACAATGTACAAAGAATGGAATCAAATGGATGCTTGAACTGAAAGTTGTGATGAGTCAAAGTTGAGAAAAAGATGCTGACTTTTTGTACTTAGAAAAATTCTAAGTTTTTCTTCAAAAATGACCTATAATGTCTTGCATCCAAACATGGTCTTCCATTTAAAATTTGATCTTGACCAAAAAAGATAGCATGAATTAGGTTCCTTGAATGACATCTTGAGACTCGACCCATTTAGAATCTCCAAAAAGTGAGAAAGTTATGACTTGGTGAAGTTGGTGGAAATTCATGAGATGACCTATAATCTTTTGAGTACTTAAGACATCTTCCATCCATATTCAAGCTTTGCACATAAAAGAAGGGTTTTAGTTAATATATTTAAAATTATTATGGAAAAATAATGGACTTGGGGAGATAAAAATTGACCAAGTTATGATCTTTTGAAGTCACATAAAGGAATTTGATGGCCTATCTAGAAGACTTGTGGTCTTTCTCAATCATTAGGAATCTTACACATAAAATTTCCTTGAAACTTTTGAAGTGATTTGTTGATAACCCTTTGAAGAGGAGAATGTCTTTAGAATCACTCAAAAATGCCAAAAGATGATCAAGATATAGCCTTTAGAAGTTCAAAACCGTAGCTCATAGAGCAACAAAATGCCTTAGAAACTCTTTTCAAATTTGACAAACTTTCTTGCACAAATACTTTTATCTTGTAAATAGAATTTGTTGAGGATGATAATGAGAAACCATGGAAACCATAACCACTTCCAAATATTTATGATTGATGGAAGTATGCACTTGTGATCAAGAACTCAAGGACTTGTCGAATTAGGTCAAACCTCTTCAATAAACTTTTGCATCCTTGAACTTTCTTTGAAAAATTGAGGCTTGATGAATCATAATAGACCTTGTCATGATATCAATTCAAAGCATATTCAATGATGAAGCTTGAAACTCAATTAAATCTTGTTAAAGAAGGCATAGAAATAAACTCATGAACCTATAGATCAACCTAATGAAATATGTTGTGCTTTCACCTATAGCATCATCAAATAAAGCAAACATTCATAGTACTCATTAGTTAAAAGTTGATCAAAACAAAACATAGATGATCACAATATACAAGTCAAGGTGCTTGGTGATTCCTCATGAGCAAACTTAATGATAGGGAGAAGAACCAAACCCTAGTGTGATCTTGTTGTAATTGAGTTGATATGAGATGATAAAGGGACCTTAGGGGCAAAAATTGGGGTACAACAGCTGCCCTTATTTAAGTGTCTTCTATCTGGAAATACGAAAGTTAAAATTTTCATATCGATGCGATTGAAGATACTTAAATATAAAACAAGCCTTATTTTTTGCCCTAAGATACCATGCAATGTTCATGATTATGCATGCAAATAAGCAGATCCAAGGGTGATACAATACACCACTGGGGATACATAAAATAAAAGATCAAACGAAGATTAGACCAGGAAAATTAATCACTAGTAAACAGAATACTCGACTTTATTGGGGTAAAGCACAAGGAGAAGACAAAGTATCATCAACTCAGACATCGAAGAGAGAAAATAAAGGATAAAAGTGATCAACAGATAACCGTAAACTATCCACTCTCAGAGAAGATAGAAAAAAAGGTAATGTCGACCCACTGGGGTGAAAAGAGGTGGTAGGATAATACCAACAAACATAAATATTAGGGGTGGTAACAAGTAATTGGCATCAATACCTATGACAGGAAACAACCAAATTTCTTCAGAGTAGTGCGAATCTCAACGATGAACTATCTCCCATAATATAGAGGCTACCATCCATCGGAAAAAGATCTCAACAATGAACTATCTCCCATAATGACGAGACTACCATTCATTGGAGTAACAAATCTCAACAATAAGCTATCTCCTATAACAACAAGACTACCATACATTGGAGTAACAAATCTCAACAACAAACTATCTCCCATAATGACGAGACTACCATCCATTGGAGTAACAAATCTCAACAATGAACTATCTCCCATAATGACGAGACTACCATCCATTGGAGTAACAAATCTCAACAATGAACTATCTCCCATAATGACGAGACTACCATCCATTGGAGTAAAAAATCTCAATAAAAAACTATCTCCCATAATGCTGAGACTACCATCCATTGGAGTAACAAATCTCAACAACGAACTATCTCCCATAATGACGAGACTACCATCCATTGGAGTAACAAATCTCAATAATAAACTATCTCCTATAATGACGAGACTACCACCCATTGGAGTAACAAATCTCAACAACGAACTATCTCCCATAATGACGAGACTACCATCCATTGGAGTAAAAAATATTAACAACGAACTATCTCCCATAATGACGAGACTACCATCCATTGGAGTAACAAATCTCAACAACAAACTATCTCCTATAATGATGAGACTACCATCCATTAGAGTAACAAATCTCAACAACGAACTATCTCCTATAATGATGAGACTACCATCCATTGGAGTAATAAATCTCAACAACACACTATCTACAATAATGAAGAGACTACCATCCATTGGAGTAACAAAAAAGTATTCTAAGGGAACTAACAGACTTATTAGGAAAGTACATATTGCTCAAATAAAGAGACCTGCCACTTGCTGTTATGAGAAGGAGTTGTAATAATGACCTCCTGGGGAAAGAAATATAGTTTCCTGGGGGAAGAACTATATTCCTACTGAGGAGTTAAAGTCTTCACGTGCAAAATAAATTCACATTATAAAACCAAGGCTCAAAGCTTGCGGAAATAAAAATAATAATGTTGCTGGGGACCACAAATTCAAACCAGAACTAAACCGAAGTGAAAAAGTCAACCAAGATAGCTCCTGATGAGAAAAAAACTCAAAAGGGGATCACATTCCATCTAGGTAAAGAACTGAATAGGAAGGCTAAAGCAAAGTTCTTCCACGAAGGGTAACTCGATGGGGGAGATTGAAATAATATACACTTTCTGCTTAACCTTGATACTCTATTGGAGAGAGGGTAACATAACTCGACGAATAGGGTAAAATGCCAATAAAAATATCAACGAATGTGAATGAGTAATGAATTCTAATTCAACTATGCATGATGTATGTATGAGTACTATCATGTATGCTGACAAAACAAATATACAACATTGGGGATGACAGACAAAACCAAATTGGGCAGAGTCAACACGACTAAATCACATCCAGAAGGAAAGTTCCATAAGAGAGTAAACACCATATGAGAAAACAAATTCCTATTCCATGGCTTAACTCCACTGGGAAGAAACACCATCCGAAAGTAATCAAATCAAAATAATAGAATCAGTGCAGATACAAGGACCTAACATCCTCCTTCAGGCTTCACTGGGGAACATTACACAAACTTCAAAGGGGGAAAACAAATGTTTCAACATCTAGATTTTCACTGAAGATTATAATATTGACTTCATTAGGGAAGATGAAAACCACATCGTCGAGATATCACCCAGGGATCTCGTGATGACTTCATAGGGGAGTATAATACTAAATCATTAAGGGGAGCCCAAAATACAATCTTCAATGCCAAGAGTGATTATTAAATAAACTTCCCTGGGGAGAAATTATAAAACCACTTGGGGATACAACTTTCATAGAAAACAAAGTCTTTGCTTTACCTGGGGATTAAGGAGTCAAATAATACACCAAGAAAAATCAAAATTATGGGGATTTTAAATCAGTCCCAACACTCGGCATGAGAAAACCCAAAAAATTGACAGCTTCCTGAACACTTCTTAGAAATGATACTGCCCTTGCCTAGTTTCCTGGGAAAATAACAATAATGCCATTACAAAAAAAGGGTGACATTTTACAAACGATTCCAACTCAGCATGCAATGGGAGAAGGGACTTTCGTCATATGGGCGAAGACCTTACTAGGGAATCTGGGATAAAGAATTCAAACCATGCAAACCCGAAATCAAAATGGACCAAGATTTGACTGGGGAAAACTGGATCACAAGCCCAATACCTCACCTTACACCAATTGGTATCATCTCCACTACCTGAGAGAGCCTTTTTGGGGAACACCAACTTCCAAAAATTCTGAGTTCGTCCATCCTTAGGATTACCACTTTTGCTTTTCTTGAGTCACAAAAATCTAAAGTAAAAAGTAATTTGTAAATTCTTTTCAAAAACAATTTTGTTATTTAATTTTTTTGCTTTGAAAATTACTATCAATAATAAATGTAGTCTTTGTAAGCAGAATAAAATAAGAATTGCAAAGAATTAGATAAAAGCTCAAACTTTATTAATAGAACGGTGATATGCGAATGGTGAGACTCCATAAATTATTACATAGTTTGGAAAAGATACATTGAAATACAATGACCACTATTCTCCCTAACAACTTTGAATTCCTGAGCAGCGACTTCTATTGAAGTATGGTGAGGATCCAATAAGATTGTTGCTTCAACGATTAAGTCTTGTCTAATGCAGTTACTTGCCAAAAAATTCCTAACTTTTTCCCATGTTGCCCTTGTGGGTTTTCAACCTAGCAGGAAAATTTATTCTGTTTATGTCTCTAATTTTTTCCTTGACAGCCCTTTCGAGTTTTCAGCTTACCGAGACGCTTCTTTTTTCCTAAGCCTCCATTTCGGATTTTTGACTTAGCGAGTTGTTCTTTTATTTATTTAGGCAAAGAATTTCTTCACTGCATCAACATTCATAGGATGTAGGAACTCCTCACCATCCATAGTATCAAGAATTAATACACCACTAGAGAAGGCTTTCTTGACAACATATGGTCCTTCAAAATTGGGAGTCCACTTGCCCCTAGAATCAGCGTTAAAAACATGATCTTCCTGAGCATGAGGTCGCCTTCTCTGAATTCACGAGGCTTGACCTTCTTATCAAAAGCTTTCTTCATTCTCTTTTGGTACAACTGACCATGACACAAGGCCGTCATTCTCTTTTCTTCAATCAAATTAAATTGGTCATACCTGTTTTGGACCCATTTATCCTCTGACAATTGGGTTTCCATTATCACACGTAAAGAGGGAATGTCAACCTCGATCAGGAGCACTGCTTTCATACCATACAAAAGGGAAAACGGGGTTGCCCCTGTTGAAGTGTGGACGAATGTACGATGCCCATGCAAAGCAAAAGGGAGCATCTCATGCCAATCTTTATAAATAACAACCATCTTCTGGATGATCTTCTTGATATTCTTATTGTCAGCTCCAACAGCCCCATTCATCTTTGGCCTGTAAGGAGATGAATTGTGATGGACAATCTTAAATTCTTCACAGAGTTCTGCCATAATCTTGTTGTTCATATTCGAGCCGTTGTCAGTAATAATCCTGCTTGGCACACCATACCGACATATAAGATTGTTCTTGATAAAACGCACTACCACCTGCTTAGTAACATTAGCATATGAAGCTGCTTCCACCCATTAAGTGAAGTAGTATATTGCCACCAAGATAAAAAGATGTCTATTCGATGACTTGGCTTCAATCATTCCAATCATGTCAATACTCCACATAGAGAAAGGCCACGGGGAAGAAATAACATTGAGAAGCATCAGAGGCACATGAGTTTTGTCAGCATAAACCTGACACTTACGACACTTCTTTGCAAATTTGTAACAGTCAGATTCCATTGTCATCCAATAGTAACCTACCCTAAGCGTCTTTTTTTCCTTCGAATGTCCATTGGCATGAGTGCCAAAGGAGCCTTCATAGATCTCATGCATCAACATGTCTGCTTCGTGTCTATCCACGCATATGAGAAAAACCATGTCATAATTTATTTTGTATCGCACATCTTCATTGAGGAAAAAGCTACATGATAACCTTCTCAATGTCTTTTTATCTTTGTTTGATGCACCAACCGGGTATTTCTGAGTCTGGAGAAAATGTTTGATATCATAATACCAAGGTATTTCGTCTAACGTTTCCTCTGCCACAAACACATGAGCCAGTCTATCCAAGCGTAGCACTATGATACTAGGCATATCATTTCAAGTATTTACTTGATACATAGAAGCCAGAGTTGCCAAAGCATCCGCCATCTGATTTTCATCTCTGGGAATATGATGGAATTCAACTTTATTAAAGAAAGGTAATAATTTTCTAGCATTGTATTTATTGGGAATCAAGCCAGGGTGACGAGTATCCTATTCTCCTTAATCTGATTTACTACCAAAGCTGAATCTCCATACACATCTAGAACTTTGACTCAAAGATCAATAGCCTCCTCGAACCCATGATAAAAGCTTCATACTCTGCCATATTATTGGTACAATCAATGGTCAGCCTTGCAGTAAAAGGAATATGCGATCCATGAGGGGTGATAATCACAACACCAATTCCTTTCCCATAAGCATTCACGACTCCATCAAATACCATACCCCACTGGGATTCAGGATCAAGACCTTCCTCAAGTAATAGTTCATCATAACCTTTCACTTTTAGAAACATAACATCCTCATCAGGGATATCAAATTTAATAAACTGATAATCATCAACCGGTTGGTGAGCAAGATAATCTGCCAACACACTGCTTTTTATAGCCTTCTGAGTACGGTGTTCAATATCATATTCAGACAACAACATCAGCCAACGGGAAATTCTCAAAGTGAGAGAAGGCTTCTCAAAAATATACTTAATTGGATCCATTTTGGAAATCAACCAAGTAGTATGATTCAACATATATTGCCGCAACCGCTTTGTCGCCCAGGCCAGAGCACAACATGTCTTTTCCCACATGTAATACCGTGACTCACAGTCAGTAAACTTCTTGCTGAGATAATAAATGGAATATTCCTTTTTCCCTATTTCATCTTGTTATCCCAAAATATATCCCATAGAATTATCTAACACTATCAGATACATAATCAATGATATTCCTTCAACGAGCGAGAGCAAGATAGGAGGTTCAAGAAGATACTCTTTAATAATTTCAAATTCCCTTTGGCAATCATGTTTCCACACACAACCTTGATCTTTATTTAACAACTTAAAGATCGGTTCACATTTTGTAGTCACATGGGAGATAAATCTGGAAATGTAATTCAACCGCCCAAGGAAGCCTCTAACCCGCTTTTCACTCCTTGGAACAAGCATTTCTTGAATTTCTTTGACTTTATTAGGATCGACTTCAATTCCTTTTTGGCTAACAATGAAACCTAACAATTATCTTGATCGAACACTGAAGGTGCATTTATTTGGATTCAAGCGGAGACGATATTTCCTAAAATGCTGAAATAGTTTCAACAAGTCTTCTATATGCCCTTCTTCGGTATGGGACTTGGCAATCATATGATCAACATATGCATCAGATCATGGAATATGGTTGTCATATCCCTCTAGTACGTTGCACCAACGTTCTTCAACTCGAAGGGCGTCACTCTATAACAGAATGTTCCCCATGGTGCGATCAATGTTGTTTTTTCCATGTTCTTAGGAGCCGTTATAATTTGATTATATCCGGAAAATCCCTTCATGAACGAGAATACTTTGAATTTTGATGTACTTGTGATACGGTGGCCAGAATCAGGACGTGTTTCCCTTTTTAAGGAATTTGCTAGTTTGTGTTTTGCATTTGTGTTTGCAAAATGTCGCGGTAAGAAAGAGTCGCCAGTGACTTTTATTTTATCCAACAAGGAAAGGAAAAAAGCACAGAAAAATTCCTTTTTCGATATATTTCTGAGTACGGGGGGTAGATTATAGAAAAGGAAGGTATTAGCACACTTTCTATCCGTAGTTATCTACGGGCTCTTAGTTACTTGCTCATCATTTTCAAAATTGTTCTTTGTGTTTGTGTGCTTTGAAAAGTTTTTGTTTTGACTTCAATTTAACTCTGGCTTCTGTCTTCAAGAGTGTAATGAAGTGTTTTTGAAAAATTTGTTTGTAAAGGAGTGTAAGTGTGAAAACGTTTGTTTGGATTGAGCAAGTAGTTAAGAATTAATCTACCTACTCGAAAAAAGAATCGTTATGTATTCGTTTCCTTTAGACAAGGCTATCCCACTATTAGTGAGTAGGTAGCACCACCGTTGGAGTTTTGAGGATCAATTCGAAAGGGACGTACGGTCACTAAAGCAATGTTAGGACGTCTTAGTAGTAACCCTAATGTCTTAGATCAATTATCCGAGGCAACAATATCCGAGGCAACCTTTCCGAGGCAAATTTGATCTTTGGACAAAAGGACGACCACTAAAGCATCCTATACTCAATGACCGTTTACCGAAGGCAACCAAGTGGGAGTGTACTCTAGGAGTGCGCATGTGCGAGTGACTCAATTTCAGATTATTTATCTTTGAACATGTTAGGGTTATCTAACTGTTTTAAAGTTTTATACATTCTTGCCATGCATCCTAATCATACATCTAACAGTTAAATATTTGCGGAATTTAAAGTGCGGAATTAAACTACACTATTACAAGGCTTCAGGTATTTACATAGCCAAAAACAAACCCTTGGAAAGTAAAACGGTAAATGTAAATAAACGTCCTAATTAAACCATTACAAACTGTAGGCTGTTACATCAATATGATAAATAATAAAAATAAAACGCGCGAGAAAAATTAAGATCGGGAAAAAAATAGGGTTTTGACCCTTCTAACCTATTTAAAAGAAAAATGTTTTTGTTGTTTTTAATATTTTTTAAAGAAAAGAACTTAGGTTTTAAAAATAAATGTACAAATTTATTAGTGATTAAATTAATTAATAAAAATAATTACATGACCTATTTTTTATGTTTTGGTTATTTTTTAGTAAAAAGAAAATATAATTAAATTAGAAATAAAACCTATTTATTCTAATTAATTTTAATTATGTACAAAAAAGAAATTAAAGTTATCTAAATTAACAAACCTAATTTAATTAATTAATTTTTTTAATAAAAATAACATCTAGACCTAATTTATGAAAAGTAATATTTTTTGTGATTTTTTTGATAAAAAGAAAATAGTTGGTTGGTTAGTAAATAAATAAATAAATTAAATGAAATAAATATAAAAGAATAAAGGAAAGAAATTTGGGCCTACAACAGCAATTCTGGGGGGGGGGGGGTGTATGAGAAGCAACTTCTGGGCCCATCAATCTAAAGCCCACGTTGACTTGTGAGATCCTATGCTACGCATTTGACTAGGCATTTGGTGTTCCCTCCTGGATGGCCATCAGATTTGGCCATCTGGCCACCTGGCAGATTGGATCTTGAGGTCACATGATAGACTCTTGGCTTGTGTATGCACTGAATCCTGAAAAGGAAAAATACATGAAATATTTGGGGGACCTGGAATTCGAACCCAGGTCCTGAAGCAATTACCAACGCTACACTCACCACTGCACCACTTGTATTTGTTTGTACATATAATGAATAATAACAATAATATATAAAAACAGGAATTAGTGGAGGATGTTAAAAAAACGCGCGGTAGGGTTTGAATGTCCCAATAGGAATATGACACGCAGGCATCTTCAACCTTGCACCGTTGGTAAAAGTGGAGCACTTTTACCTACGGACATATGTCCGTAGCTATAGGCCTGCACATTCTCAAAACTCAACACAAGCATGTTAAATAACAACGAAGTCCATGGATAGCTTCATCTAGTCTTGCTGAACACATTGGTGGCCTTTTCATGGCCTAATTTTGCATGTAAAAGAAAATCCCAAATCGAAACAAGCAACCCTAGAAATGTTGAAATCTTGTACAGGACATATAAATGAAATTAAATGATGCAGAAAGCTTGCAAAGGTTATATGGATCAACAATATATGGTTAATTCATGCTAACAATGCCTAAATCATGCAAACCGAATTCAAGAAACAAGCAAGGTCGTGATGGACTTACAACGCGATATAGGG
Source organism: Vicia faba (assembly GCA_948472305.1). Classification (NCBI taxonomy): domain Eukaryota; kingdom Viridiplantae; phylum Streptophyta; class Magnoliopsida; order Fabales; family Fabaceae; genus Vicia; species Vicia faba. The sequence goes on from OX451735.1 coordinate 471,250,909, forward strand.
TCTAGAAATGCTTGTTTTGGATTTCTTTGGCTTGCTGATGACATCAGGAAACGATTGGAATGGTCCAAGGGTCTTGAATTGGCCTGTAACTAGGAATTTGTGTTTTCACTTTTTCTTGATTTTTCAAGTTTTTGTTCTTGATGCTGCGCCTCCTTCTTTAGCCTCTTTTGGTCTGCCTCGCCTCTATATGTATCAAGGAATGGATTAGAGTTGATAGAATGTACTCAATCTTCTTCCATTATTGAATTTGATTGTGATTTGATTCTCTTGAATATAATTCCAAAATTGGCCTAAAATCAATCTTTTTGTCCACCCTAATGCCTTGCATGAGTTTGATTTGATGCTAGCTGTAATTAAAACCTGAAACAAGCACAAAATCTTTTGTTTTCAATATTTTTGATTTTATATGATTTATTTTGATTAAAATTGATTTAAATCAAATGAAAATCAAAATAAATAATAAAAACATGATAATGACAAGTGGCAAGGGCTCGTGGGCTATGTTGCCAACTTAAAACAAGTGAAAAAGATTGGGCCCATTTGGCAAAATTTGAAATTTTAGGCATAGTTGACTTTTGGCAATTTTGCAAAAAGGGTCAACTTCACCAATGCATAACTTCCTCAATTTTGACTATTTGGAGGTTTTCTTGGACTTTTTAGAAAGCTTGAGATGTCCTATAATCAAACCTTTTGGTATCATCTCAATTTAATATTCCATGATCATGTATGAAACTTTGACAAAAAAGGTGTTTTTGTTGACTTTCCAAAATGACCTATAATGTCCAAATTCATAACTTCTTGTGAGTGCATATTTTGAACTTGGGAGATGAAGATGGATTGTAGGTAATTGCATCCTCTTCAAAATGAGCTTTGGATGTGTCATTTCACATAAAGTATGAAAAGTTATGCTTGGTCAAAGTTGAGTTGACTTTTCCTACAAAACCCTAATTTAGAAACTTTTGGTCCTTGATGAATTATGAGAAATCCTTGATGAATCATGATAAATCCTTGATAAAATGATGAAATATCCTTCAAAGTGATAATGTTGACTAAAAATCTTGAAGTTTGACTGTATGTGGGCCACAGTTGACTTTTGCCCTAGCACAGTCGATTTTCAAGCCTTTGAGCAATTGACTGAGCAAATTATCTCTGCAAGGCTTGAAACTTAACATGGATGATCTTGAGAACATATTAGGAAATTTGTGAGCATTTGGGATCCCTTGTACTCAAGCATCTTGATGCAACATGAAACCCTAATTTGAGGTAGACTGCCTTAGGAGTGAGCTTGTCTGGCCAACCGTTAGACTACCTTGAGCAACTTGGGGATCTTTCTTGAAATGTTTTGAGAAATATGGGAGGAAAATTTTGGGGTACAACAACTGCCCCTGTTCAATTAAACCTGAAGATTTAGATTGGCTTGTCTGCCTTTCGTGATCTGAAGGTGGAAGATGATTAAACACTAGAGTGCCCAGAAATTTGCACTCGCATGAAGTGGTATCCGTCTTGCGATGTCGGGAATGGGCATACAGATTCCATTTGGAAATTGCTGAAGAGGGGATGGGCTTAAAGATACCGTCTGAAGGAGTGTCGATCGCATAAGAGATTCCTTAGCGAGAGCTGTGTACCTGTTGTTGAGGAAGATTCCGCTGGGGAAGGCTGATCTTTGTTGAGAGAAGTAGAATTTTAGGAGCTTCGGTCATCCGTTATTCTGCTGGTGAGTCGTCTCTGTTTGAATTTTAGGAACTTCGGTCGTCCATTATTCTACCGAGGAATCATCTCTATTAAATTTTAGGAACTTTGGTCGTCCGTATTCTACTGAGGAATCATCTCTGTTGAATTTTAGGAACTTCGGTCGTCCGTGTTCTACTGAGGAATAATCTCTGTTAAATTTTAGGAACTTCGGTCGTCCGTATTCTACTGAGGAATCATCTCTGTTGAATTTTAGGAACTTCGGTCGTCCGTATTCTACTGAGGAAACATCTCTGTTGAATTTTAGGAACTTCGGTCGTCTATATTCTACTGAGGAAACATCTCTGTTGAATTTTATGAACTTTGGTCGTCTGTATTCTACTGAGGAAACATATCTGTTGAATTTTAGGAACTTCGGTCGTCTGTATTCTACTGAGGAAACATCTCTATTGAATAGGAAAGTTGAATTTTAGGAGCTTAGGTCGTCCGTTACTCAACTGGGGAATCATCTCTGTTGACATTTAGGAACTTCGGTCGTCCGTTATTCAAATGAGGTAAAGGCTTCATAGCTTGAATTTTGTGAGAATTTGATTGTATCCTTCCTGAAAGATAAAGGTTAGCTGTATGTAATGCATGATATGTATCAAGCAATGATGTTCTCAAAATAAATGAGATTGTGTTTGTATGATGCGTATATGCATGTGTCATGATGTATGGAAATGTGATGTTTTTAGCTGGGGAAAATAAATCCCGGATTGTTGCTAGAGAAAAGAGTTGAATTCTTCGTTTCCGCTAGGGATAGTGAATGAAGATGATTGTGAGAATAAACCTGCGGGAGAAGATAACTCCGCTGGGGAATAAACTAATGAGGAAATGACTCTGTGGGGAGAACATACTCTGCCGGAGGATCTATTGATTTGGAAGAATAACCTCAGCCGGGGATGAATTATCGTTGCTGGTGATAATGAAACCTGTTGGGGATTGAATTTCCGTTTGTGAAAGGGATGAACTCCGCTGGGGATGATTTTCCAGTTGCGACTTTACTGGGGATAACCTTTTAGGCTCTACTGGGGACAATCCTCCAGCCTCTACTGGGGATGATTCTCTAAACTCCATTGAGGATAATGTTCCAATGCTGATGATAGATATATTCTGCTTGGGGAGAATTTTACCAACTCATTCGCGGTTGCGAGCCTTAGCTGGGGAGAATTAACACCATTGTCTTTCTCTTAGTCTACGGGAGTGAATGTACTTTAGTCATATTCTTCAGCTAAATTTATCCCTGTACCTGGTGGACAGAGCAACTATAAGGTCTGGACAATTCTTATTTTCCCATGTTCCTGATATTACGAGTAATCGTCTTTTGTTTCGTATGTAAATATTTATGAACAAGCAATTATTGTCAAATGCATATATCAAAAATGAACATTGGACGTTCTTGCAAAATAAAACAGAAAAAAGAAAAACCATTTGAAATTTATTTGTGAAAATGAATTGTATTAACTCTGAAGTTTGGCCCGTAAATAGGCGTCTTTGTACAAGAGGCTGACGTCCTAGTAAGAGAACGCTTCCGAACAAATAGAATTTATACAATTTGTAAAAAAAACAGCTATGTGAACAATCCCACTGGGTTCCAATTCTGCTATTGCCTTTATATCCTTGAGCATCTCATCACTTTGCTACTTGGTTGAAGGTAGATCAGATTGATTAGTTCCGTCCGAGCTTGATAGTCGATACTGAAGTCTGGTTGCAAGGTGATCCAATGAGACACAATGTTACGCTTTAATCCCTAATTTTTGCCTCGACCTCCCTTTCGGGTTTTCAGTCCACCGGGATACCCTTTTTTGCCCAAGCCTCCTTTTCAGGTTTTCGACTTGTCGGGTGTACATTTTCTTTTTTATTTTCATCCCTTATTTTTGCCCGAACCCTTTTGGTTCGCCGGGAAGCCCTTATTTTTTCCTAGGCCAGTCGACCTAGCAGGTCTTTGATTATGCATAGTATTTTTTCAATATGTCTGCATTGACGGGGTGAGGAAGGTCGTCACCATCCATGGTGGTTAGAATCATAGCCCCTCCTGAGAAAATGTTCTTAACCACAAATGGCCCTTCGTACGTAGGGGTCCATTTTCCCCTGGGATCACCTTGTGGTAGGATGATGAATTTGATCACCAGATCCCCAACTTGATACTCTTGTCGTCTAACTTTCTTGGTAAATTCCTTGATCATTCGCTTTTGATACGTCTGACCATGACAAATAGATGTAAGTCTCTTTTCATCAAATAAGTTCAGTTGATCAAGCCGGGTCTGGATCCAGTCATCTTCTCTCAAACCTGCATCCTTCATAATCCGAAGAGAGGGTATCTGAACTTCAATGGGAAAGACTGCCTCCATACCATATACCAAGGAATAAGGGGTTTCCCCTGTTGACGTCCGCGTTGAGGTACGGTACCCATGAAGAGAAAATGGTAACATCTCGTGCCAGTCTTTGTATGTCACCGTCATCTTCTGCACAATCTTCTTGATATTCTTATTATCCGCTTCAACAACCCCATTCATCCTCGGCCGGTAAGGAAAAGAATTATAATGTTGTATCTTGAACTGCTTACAGATCTCGGTGATCATCGTATTGTTGAGATTTGTACCATTGTCTATAATGATCCTCTCTGGTACACCATATTGACAGATCAAATTGTGCCGAATAAATCGTGCCACGACGTTCTTGGTCAATGTAGCAAAAGAAGCTGCTTCAACCCACTTTGTAAAATAATCAATTTCTACCAGGATGAAACGATGCCCGTTAGACGCAGTAGGTCTGATCTCGCCGATCATGTCGATGCCCCACATTGCAAAAGGCCAAGGAGCTGTCAAGATGTTCAGAGGAACTGGAGGTATGTGCACCTTATCAGCATAGACTTGGCATTTGTGACAGGTTCGAGAATGCTGATAACAATCAGCTTCCATGGTGGACCAATAATATCCTGCCCGTAGGATTTTCTTTTCCATGGTGTGTCCACTGGAATGAGTTCCGAAAGTACCTTCATGTAACTCCGCCATGATTCTTTCCGCCTCGCTCTTATCCACACATCGCAGTAAGGTAGAATCATGGTAGCGCTTGTAAAGGATACCATTACTGATGAAGAATTTCGCCGCGAAACTCCTCAGAAACTTCTTATCATTAACAGATGCACCCTCGGGGTATTCCTGAGCCTTAAGATACCTCTTTACTTCGTGAAACCAGGGTTTATCTGTTACTTCTTCAGTCTCAATGTCACAACAGTGTGCGGGTTCGTCCAACCTCTCAATGGTAATTTGGGGAGCCTCGTTGTCCCACCTGACCTTGAACATAGAAGATATCGTAGCTAGTGTGTCCGCTAATTGATTCTCCTCTCTTGGGAAGTGTTCAAAGGTTATCTCCTCGAAGTGTGGAAGAAACGTCAATACATACTCTTTGTAAGGAATACGATTTAGGTGCTTCGTATCCCACTCGCCTTTGAACTGACTGATCACGAGAGCGAAATATCCGAATACACTTAAGAACTTAATCCTTAGGTCAATTTCTGCTCGAAGACCCATGATGCACGCTTCATACTCCGCCATATTATTGGTGCAGTTGAAACATAATCGGGTGGTGAACAAAGTATGAGAGCCTTCAGGAGATATGATCACGGCGCCAATGCCATTACCCAAAGCATTTGAAGCTCCATGAAAGTACATTGACCATCGGGATCCTTCCTCAGGTCCTTCATCCGGTCCAGGTGTCACACAGTCAGTCACCAACATGATATTCTCATCCGGGAACTCGAAGTTCATAGACTGGTAATCATCCACTGCCTGATGTGCCAAATTATCTACCAACACACTTCCCTTGATTGCTTTTTGGGTCATGTATTGGATGTCATACTCAGTCGAGATCATATGCCATCTTGATATTCTTCCAGTCAAGGCAGGTTTTTCGAAGATATACTTGATTGGGTCCATCTTTGATATCAATAGAGTAGTGTGAGTTAGCATATACTGTATCAGCCAGCGAGCAGCCCATGCCAAAGCAGAGCAAGTTTTCTCAAGTAGTGAGTATCGGGTCTCACAGTTGGTAAACTTTTTGCTAAGGTAATAAATAGCATGCTCTTTTCAGCCAGACTCGTCATGCTGCCCCAACACACATCCCATTGAATTATCGAGTACTGTCAAGTATAAGATCAGAGGTCTCCCTTCAACTGGAGGCATCAGAATAGGTGGCTCTTGGAGATGTTCCTTGATCATTTCGAAAGCGGCTTGACACTCATCTTTCCACTTTACCACTTGATCTTTCTTCAACAGCTTGAAGATTGGCTCACAAATAGCAGTCAGGTGTGAGATGAATCGGGCAATGTAATTCAACCGTCCCAAAAATCCTCTGACTTCTTTTTCTATCCGAGAAGCTGGAATTTCCTGTATAGACTTAACCTTTGCAGGATCCACTTGAATACCTTTATCACTAACAACAAAACCCAGCAACTTACCAGACCTTACTCCAAAAGTGCACTTGCTCGGGTTTAACCTCAGCTTATACAACTTCAACCTGTCAAATAGTTTCTGAAAATGGTCAAGATGTTCTTCCTCAGTATGGGATCTCGCAATCATGTCATCAACGTATACCTCAATCTCATGATGAATCATGTCGTAGAACAGAGCAACCATGGCGCGCTTATACATTGCCCCATCATTATTCAATCCGAAAGGCATGACTTTGTAGAAAAAGGTACCCCACTGTATGACGAACGTTGTCTTCTCCGTGTCTTCAGGAGCCATCTTAATCTGATTGTAGCCGGAAAAACCATCCATAAAGGAGAAGACCTTATGTTGTGCGGTGTTATCAACCAAAATGTCGATATGAGGCAGAGGGAAATCATCTTTGGGACTCACCCTGTTCAGATCCCTATATTCCACACACATATGGACCTTACCATCTTTCTTCGGTACCGGAACCATGTTAGCAACCCATTGCGGGTAAGAAGTAACTGCTAGAAAACTGGCATCAAACTGTTTCATAACCTCAGCCTTGATTTTCTCAGACATCTTTGGGCGCATTCGGCAAACTTTCTGTTTCACTAGAGGACAATCCTCTTTAGTAGGCAGACAGTGAACCACAATATCGGTATCCAACCCAGGCATATCTTCAAAAGACCCGAAAAAGATCTCAACATAGTCACGCAGCATCTGCATCAACCGTTGCTTAACACTAGGCTCCAGATTTGCACCGACCTTGACCTCTTTCTTGTATACCTCTGTTCCAAGATTTACTGTTTCCACTGGCTCTTCATGCGGCTGAATGGCCCTCTCTTCCTGAAGTAACAATCTAGCAAGTTCCCCAGGCACTTCACAATCATCCTCACCTTCGTCCTCGGCTTGGTTGATCGGACTTTCGAAGTCATAACTGGCAGTAGCAGAATCATTATCAGTGGGATCCAAAGTGGATATAGACCTGTATTATGATATGTGAGTGTGTGTAAGACAAATAGCTGTTTTGATAAAGTGCAAAAATAGAAAGGAAAGACAAGGAGCACAAAATTTTTAATGCAAGACAACGTCCAATGCTTTTATTGATGATATATGGAAATGACACATAATAAGCCCTCAAACAAAGCCACGGTGTCTTAGGCAAGGCATCGGGCCATAAAATTTTAAACTGTCTGTTACAAGTCTCGAAACAAAAGTCTTATTACTGTGTAATAAAAGAAATGGGCACGAAGTCCTTCACTGTCCAATTGCTCAATCCACCGTCAGTAGTCGGGTAAATCCAGCTGTCAAACTCAGACTCTTCATCATCATCTTCAATTGAATTCACTTCCGGATTAGTGATACGCAGGGGAGGTCTTCCAATACGCGCACGTCGAACAACCCTTTGAGCTTCTGCAGTAAAACCCAAACCAAACTTGTCAGTCTTGTGTGAAAAGTCAGGGAGTTGGCCCCAATTCGCACACCCACCTTTTTCAATAACAGCCCAGGCATCCTTGAGGGAAGCCATCTTCATTGGAGGATCTTCAGCAACAGTTTTAGTCGACGCCAAAGTCTGGGGGACTTCTTCAAAGTTTTGACACGGGGTTTCAGTGAACTCCCCATCCATCTCCACATACCGAAAAGAGTTGAGGTGGCTTACCATGTACTCCTCTTCTCCTCATACTGTAACAATTTTCCCTTTCAATGGATATTTTAACATCTGTTGGAGCGTAAAAGTTACTGCCCCATCTTTATGAATCCACGGGCGACCCAACAAACAAGAATAAGATGGTCGAATGTCCATTACATAGAACATAGACTCAAAAGTCTGGGAACTAACCTTAACAGGGACATCCACCTCTCCATGCACCATCCTTTTGGACCCGTCGAAGGCCCTAACCACAATATTACTTGGCTTCAGAACCAACCCTTCACAATCCAACTAATCTAACGCTTTCTTGGGTAAAACATTTACGAGAACCTAGTATCCACCAGCACATGGGCCAAAGTAGTGCCACTGCACTCGATTGAAACATGCAGAGCGTCATTGTGATTCTTTCCTTTGGCAGTCAAATCTGTGTCGGAGAAACCCAACCCATTGTCAGCTGTCAAACTAGCCACACAGTCCTTGAATTGATCAATAGATGTTTCTTGCGGCACATGCGCACTTTTAAGGAAAGCAAATAAAGCCTTGGCATGGGCTTCTGAGCACAACAATAAAGACAACATAGAGATCTTCGATGGGGTTTGCCCTAGCTGTTCGACTATGTTGTATTCGCTTTTCTTGATGATCTTCAAAATTTCCTCTATCTCCTGCCAAGAGGTTTCAACAATAATTTTCTTCGGTGCCTCCATCCGGGCAGGCTCATCGGTGATTTCTTTTCCCCGAGCGTCAGATGACTCGGCGATAGGGGTAATGATTGGAACATGAACAGGGACAGTAGCAGATGTACTAGCAGGTGTAATAGCAACAGGATTTTGAAGAGTTGGTGGGGAGATCTCATGAGAGAAAAGTCTTCCGCTTCGGGTGACTTTGCTAGACCCGACAATATTGCTGACATCAGTATCAGCCTCCTTAACCTTCAAATATTGTTTAATCCCGTGATAATACACATCGGCCATAGTGCCACGGGACAACCTTATCTGACGTGTAAGGGATAGGTCCAGGAATAGTAATGATCAATGGAGCAACTCTCGGAACATATGCAATCCTAACAGGATTTCTCGAGGAAGCCTTAGAAGAATTGGCGAAAATGGTGATTATGGAAACATCTTCAGCAGGAACTAACAGAACCAAAGTTTTCTCGAACAAGATTTCTTTGTTATCCATCAGGCGTTGGACACCTGACTTCAATAGATGGCAACCATCAGGTAGGATGGAACATAGGTGGAAACCTTCTCCACAGCCCGTAAATAAACCGGCCAACAATAGGTTCTTCTTTACGGTCATCAACGGAGTAGAAATGTCTTTCACGAAAGTCACAAACGAGTCATCATCCACAGCATTCACTCCGTGCTTGGGCATAGGAGCAGTCATGACATTTGGCTTTTCCGGCGCTTCAAACTCAATCTCCTTAGCATCAATCAGATCCTGCACTTTATTCTTCAAAGCATAACAGTTGTTCGTATCATGCCCTGGGCTATCAGAGTGGAAAGCACAGCGGGCGTTCAGATTATACAGCGGTGATGTAGTACTGGGATTCTTTGGAGCCTCCTTCAGAGTCACCAAGTTGGTCTTCAATAATTGTGGAAGAATTTGAGATAGGGTCATACTGAGTCGAGTATACTGCCTTTACGGTCTCTCTAATCTTTGCTGAGTGTTGCGTTTTGGGGCAACATCAGGTCTTGATACAACTACCGTATTAACTGCTAGGCGGCATTCGGGTCGCTTTTGGCTCCTCGAGCTGTAAACTGCACTAGACTCCTTCTTGAAAGGCTTCTTTTCTGTACTTGATGAAGCACCTTTTTGTATCTTGCCGCTCTTGATACCAACTTCAAATCTTTCCCCAGTCATAATCAATTAAGTGAACCCAAACGATGAACTTCTGATCAAAGGATTGAAATACGGACCAGACAAAGTCCCAAGAAACATATCCACCAACTCCCTATCATCCAGAGGGGGTTGTACTCTTCTAGCAAGATCTCTCCACTTCTGAGCGTAGTCCTTAAAACCTTCGCTCGCACCCATAGACATACCCTGAAGATGGGTACGCGTGGGAGTAAGGTCGGCATTATACTGGTATTGCTTGTAAAAAGCCGCAACAAGGTCCTCCCAGTTACGAACATTAGCTCCTTCATGTTGATAGAACCATTCAATTTGAGTCCCTGACAGACTATCTTGAAAGAAATGAACCCATAGGTTCCTATCAGCAGTATATGGTTGAATCTTTCTAACATACGAGCGGAGGTGTAACTTCGGACATGATACCCCATCGTACTTAGCAAAGACAGGTGCTTTAAACTTTTGGGGGATCACCACCCCAGATGCCAAAACCAAATCTCCGAAGTCCAACCCAGGTATCTTCTGGATCTCTTTGCGCTCAACCGGTCTTCGAGTTACTTATACCTGTCCTCAGCCGGAGGATACTGGTCTTCATCAAAGTTAGTGTCATTGTCAGAAACAACAGGGCTAGGACCTTTTCTTTCCTCTTGATTCTCTCCTCCTCCAGATGAATGAGATAAATCAACTTCTTGTCTCAACCTGTTCCCAAATCTGTGACTCATATTTAGGAGGACCACCTTCTTCTTCTTCTTCTTCTTCTTGTCCTTCAAGATGAGAGTCTTCAAATCTTGTTGACCTTTAGCTAAGTTCAAGAACATCTCCTGGAACTGAGCATTCTGAGCTTGAAGAGCCTTGATGGCTTGATCAGTAGATGTTTCAGAAGACATGTTGTGCTGAAATAAACAGCGAAGAAGATAAGAAACCTGTAAGGGTACCTATAATGAGGTGCATGGTAATGGAATGAGTATGAAATGATTTCAGAGACTTAGGGAAATTCAAATTTGTAAATCAAAACAAAACACACTTTATTAGATTAAAAATTGAAACAATGTTTAACAAATGCCTTTAAGGCGTTACAAAAGAAATACTGAAAAGCAAATCTAAACTAGAAACAATAAAAGACATCAGAATTCCCATGGTCTTTTTCCCTTCGTGATGACATAATTGTTAATTGTCCTCTCAGTCTCTAGCTGCCTTGTAAGCTTTAGGATCTTCCATTCCTGCTCATGATACTTCTCTCTGTAGGTATCCATTTCTTCCCTTAACTGGATCCAAGACCTCTTCAATGCCCCCAGATCAGTAGGCATATAGGGATGGAGGACTATATAAGGAACACCTTCTTCATCAGTATGCTCCACAATCACCGGCAAGACAGCTTCGTATGGAATCCCCAGCTTTTGAGCACGGGCTCGAACCCACTGGAGATACGGTTGCATCGGGAGAGAAGTCTTCATTCATAACGCATGTGGATCAGACCTTTTCACCCTGTCCCAGGCTCGTATAAACCCGCAGCGATGTCCCTCAACACCTCCCTTGAAGTCAAAGACAATGTCTAGAAGCAGCAGCTCATGAGGACCGTCCCTTCGAGCTCGTCTAAACTGTCGTAAGGCCAAACAAGGATTATAGGTTATTCCTCCTCTAATTCCAAGCAATGGAACATTGGGGTATTCCCCACAGCGGTCAATGACAGCTACTTTTTCCATATCTTTAGTACTCCAAAGGATGTCCGTATGAGCAAGGGACATGATTCTGTAAACCCAACCCATACCTTCCTCATTCTTCAATACAGATTTGGGGAGCTGAGAATTAAACCACCTTGCAAGCAGCGGTGTACAACACATGAGAGTTCCCCTTCTCCGAACAGTACGGGTATAAAGAGCTTGTAGAATATCACCCAAGAGTGTAGGCACTAGGTTACAAGACATGAAGATCTTAACTACGTTCACATCAACAAAATAATATGAATTTGGGAACAGAACCAAGCCATAGATGAGGAGAGCCAGGATGTCTTCAAATGCTTGAAAGTCCAAACTATCCTAGAACTGTTGAGCTTGATCGATCAAAAACTTTACCAAGAAACCTTTAACCCCGCTCCGAATCTCCCAGTTAGATACTACATCAGCCAATGTTAGATGTAGGGCTGAAGCATTATCCTCTGGCCTAGGATCTATCTCTAAACCTGTAAAGGGTGTCTGCTCTAGAATAGATATGCCAAGTAAATCATAAAACTCCTCCAAAGTAGGGACTAGCTAATAGTTCGAGAAGGTAAAATAGTAATGCAACGGGTCAAAGAAATGGAACAACACGCTCATCATTTGCTCATCCATCTTTGAAGTGACCAGGGTAAGGAGATGGCCATGTCTTCTAACAAAGGAAGAAGTATCAGGAACCTTTGAAACCAACTCTCTAAGCTGAGTAGGTATCTGCACGAAGTTGACTCGAATGGTATTTTTGCGCATAGAAGCCATGATCTGCAAAACAGAACAAAAATGAATCCCCTCGGTCTTTGAAATGGTTAGTCTAATGAAATATGCATGTGATGTCACGTTGCATGATGTCATGATAAAGACACACCACAGGTATCACAGATAGAAAACATGGTAAGGGCAAACAAGTCACACAATGGCCCTTAAATTTCATGCTGGCATGGAGTTTAGGTACTACCCTCTTGCAGTTTAGTTGGTTCAACTTGTCCTAGTAATAGTAACTGGGTTATAGAGGTTCTCAATATTACTGACCATCCTCCATCGGTCATAATTCCAGTTTAGCAATCTTTTCTTGCGGCCGGAACCATCACGAGAGTATGGTCTCAATGAGTGTAGCATACTGCTACTTTCTATGGTCAAGTTGGTCAATTATAGGTTCTAAGGTCAGTTGATGCTTAATGACCCATTAGCAGCCCCATACTCTCCTTGTTCCTCCACAAGGGATATCGGTACCAACTAATGTGTCACACCAACGTAGCTACTGCTTCAACCGTATTGGTCTACGCCGTACAGTTCCCTCATAGTCTATTGCTACTTACCTAAAAGGTGTTCCTCAGATCCGGGTTAGGATCTATAGTAACTCCGATACAAAGACCACAAAGATAAAGCAAATAGATCAAACAATTGAAAACAATATGATGAACTAATCCTAAGGTACACCCCACTTATTATAGTCCCCAACAGAGTCGCCAGTTCGGTGATACGGTGGCCAGAACCGGGACGTGTTTCCCTTTTTTAAGAAATTTGCTGGTTTGCGTTTTGCGTTTGTGTTCGCAAAATGTCGCGGTAAGCAAGAGTCGCCACCGACTTTTATTTTATCCAACAAGGAAAGGAAAAAAGCACAGAAAAATTCCTTTTTCGAGATATTTCTGAGTACAGAGGTAGATTTAAAAAGGGAAGGTATTAGCATCCTTTCTATCCGTAGTTATCTACGGACTCTTAGGTACTTGCTCATAATTTTCAAAATTGTTTTCTTTGTGTTTCTGTGCTTTGAAAAGTTTTTGTTTTGACTTCGATTTAACTGTTGTTTCTGTCTTCAAGAGTGTAATGAAGTGTTTTTGAAAACTTTGTTTGTAAAGGAGTGTAAGTGTGAAAAAGTTTGTTTGGATTGAGCAAGTACTTAAGAACTAATCTACCTACTCGAAAAAATAATCGTTATGTATTCATTTCCTTTAGACAATGCTATCCCAATATTAGTGAGTAGGTAGCACCGTCGTTGGAGTTTTGAGGGTCAATTCGAAAGGGATGTACGGTCACTAAAGCAATGTTAGGACATCTTAGTAGTAACCCTAATGTCTTAGATAAATTATCCGAGGCAACAATATCCGAGGTAACCTTTCTGAGGAAACTTTGATCTTTGGACAAAAGGACGACCACTAAAGCATCCTATACTCAATGATCGTTTACCGAAGGCAACCAAGTGGGAGTGTACTCTAGGAGTGCGCATGTGCGAGTGATTCAATTTCAGATTATTTATCTTTGCACATGTTAGGGTTATCTAACTGTTTTAAAGTTTTACATACATTCTTGCCATGCAACCTAATCATACATCTAACAGTTAAATATTTGTGGAATTTAAAGTGTGGAAATTAAACTACACTATTACAAGGCTTCGGGTATTTACATAGGCAAAAACAAACCCTTGAAAAGTAAAACGGTAAATGTAAATAAACGTCCTAATTAAACCATTACAAACTGTAGGCAGTTACATCAATATGATAAATAATAAAAATAAAACGCGTGAGAAAAATTAAGATCAGGAAGAAAATAGGGTTTTGACCCTTCTAACCTAATTAAAAGAAATTTTTTTTTGTTGTTTTTAATATTTTTTAAAGAAAAGAACTTAGGTTTTAAAAATAAATGTACAAATTAATTAGTGATTAAATTAATTAATAAAAATAATTAAATGACCTATTTTTTATGTTTTGGTTATTTTTTAGGAAAAAGAAAATATAATTAAATTAGAAATAAAACCTTTTTGTTCTAATTAATTTTAATTATGTACAAAAAAGAAATTAAAGTTATCTAAATTAACAAACCTAATTTAATTAATTAATTTTTTTAATAAAAATAACATCCAGACCTAATTTATGAAAAGTAATATTTTTTGGGATTTTTTTGATAAAAATAAAATAATTGGTTGGTTAGTAAAGAAATAAATAAATTAAATGAAATAAATATAAAAGAATAAAGGAAAGAAATTTGGGCCTGCAACAACAATTTTGGGGGGGGGGGGGGGGTATGAGAAGCAACTTTTAGGCCCAACAATTTGAAGCCCATGTTGACTTGTGAGATCCTATGCTACGCGTTTGACTAGGCATTTGGTGTTCCCTCCTGGATGGCCATCAGATTTGGCCATCTGGCCACTTGGCAGACTGGATCTTGAGGTCACATGATAGACTCTTGGCTTGTGTATGCACTGAATCCTGAAAAGGAAAAATACATGAAATATTTGGGGGACCTGGGATTCGAACCCAGGTCCTTAAGAAATTACCAACGCTACACTCACCACTGCACCACTTGTATTTGTTTGTACATATAATGAATAATAATAATAATAATATATAAAAACAAGAATTAGTGGAGGATGTCAAAAAAACGCGCGCCATGGTTTGAATGTCTCAATAGGAATATGACACGCATGTGTCTTCAACCTTGCACCGTTGGTAAAAGTGGAACACTTTTACCTACGGACATATGTCCGTAGCTATAGGCCTGCACATTCTCATAACTCAACACAAGCATGTTAAATAACAACGAAGGCCATGGATAGCTTCGTCTAGTCTTGCTGAACACATTGGTGGCCTTTTCATGGCCTAATTTTGCCTGTAAAAGAAAATCCCAAATCGAAACAAGCAACCCTAGCAATGGTGAAATCTTGTACATGACATATAAATGAAAATAAATGATGCAGAAAGCTTGCAAAGGTTCTATGGATCAACAATGTATGGTTAATTCATGCTAACAATGCCTAAATCATGCAAACTGAATTCAAGAAACAAGCAAGGTCGTGATGGACTTACAGCGCGATATAGGGCCTGGAAACGCTTGCTTTGGATTGCTTTGGCTTGTTGATGACCTCAGGAAACGATTGGAATGGTCCAAGGGTCTTTAATTGGCCTGTAACTAGGAATTCGTGTTTGCACTTTTTCTTGATTTTTCAAGTTTTTGTTCTTGATGTTGCGCCTCCTTCTCTAGCCTCTTTTGGTCTGCCTCGCCTCTATATGTATCAAGGAATGGATTAGGGTTCATAGAATGTACTCAATCTTCTTCCATTATTGAATTTGATTATGATTTGATTCTCTTGAATATCATTCAAAAATTGGCCTAAAATCAATATTTTTGTCCACCCTAATGCCTTGCACGAGTTTGATTTGATGCTAGTTGTAATTAAAACCTGAAACAAGCACAAAATCTTTTGTTTTCAATATTTTGGATTTTATATGATTTATTTTGATTAAAATTGATTTAAATCAAATAAAAATCAAAATAAATAATAAAAACATGATAATGACAAGTGGAAAGGGCTAGGCCCCGTGGGCTATGTTGCCAACTTAAAACAAGTGAAAAAGATTGGGCCCATTTGGCAAAATTTGAAATTTTAGGCATAGTTAACTTTTGGCAATTTTGCAAAAAGGGTCAACTTCACCAATGCATAACTTCCTCAATTTTGACTCTTTGGAGGTGTTCTTCGACTTTTTAGAAAGCTTGATATGTCCTCCAATAAACGCTTCTGGTCTCATCTTAATTTGATATTCCATTCTCATGTATGAAGCTTTGACAAAAAAGGTGTTTTTGTTGATTTTCCAAAATGACCTATAATTTCCAAATTCATAACTTCTTGTGAATGCATATTTTGAACTTGGGAGCTGAAGATGGATTGTAGGGAATTGCATCCTATTCAAAATGAGCTTTGGATAGGTCATTTATCATAAATTATGAAAAAGTTATGCTTGGTCAAACTTGAGTTGACTTTTCCTATGAAACCCTAATTTAGCAACTTTTGGTTCTTGATGAATTATGAGCAATCCTTGATGAATCATGATCAACCCTTGATCAAATGATGAAACATACTTCAAAATTAGAATTTTGACTAAAAATATTAAAGTTTGACTGTATGTGGGCCACAGTTGACTTTTGCCCTAACACAATCGATTTTCAGGCCTTTGAGCAATTGATTGAGCAAATTCTCTCTGCAAGGCTTGAAAATTGACATGGCTGATCTTGAGAACATATTAGGACATTGGTGAGAATTTGGGATACCTTGGACTAAAGCATCTTTGTTGTACCCCAAAATTTTCCCTCCCATATTTCTCAAAACATTGCAAGAAAGATCCTCAAATTTCTCAAGGTAGTCCAAGGGTTGGCCAGACAAGCTCTCTCCTAAGGCAGTCTACCCTAAACAAGGGTTTCATGTTGCATCAATATACTTGATTACAAGTGATCCCAAATTCTCACCAATGTCCTAATATGTTCTCAAGATCATCCATGTCAAGTTTCAAGCCTTGCAGAGAAAGTTTGCTCAGCCAATTGCTCAAAGGTCCAAAAATCTACTATGCTAGGGCAAAAGTCAACTGTGGCCTACATGCAGTCAAACTTCATGTTTTTTTGTCAACATTCTCATTTTGAATGATATTTCATCATTTTATCAAGGGTTGATCATGATTCATCATGGATTGCTCACAATTCATGAAGACTCAAAAGTTGCTAAATTAGGGTTTTGTAGGAAAAGTCAACTCAACTTTGACCAAGCATAACTTTCTCATACTTTATGAGAAATGACCCATCCAAATCTCATTTTTAAGAGGATGAAATTATCTACAATCCATATTCATCTCCCAAGTTCAAAATATTCATTCACAAGAAGGTATGAATTTGGACATTATATGTCATTTTGAAAAGTCATCAAAAACAACTGTTTTGTCAAAGCTTCATACATGAGCATGGAATATCCAAATGAAATGAGACGAAAAGGGTTGATTAGAGGACATCTCAATATTTCTAAAATGTCCAAGAACACCTCCAAAGAGTCAAAATTGAGGAAGTTATGCATTGTTGAAGTTGACCTTTTTTGCAAAATTGCCAAAAGTCAACTATCCACAAAAATTCAAATTTTGCCAAATGGGCCCATTCTTTTTCACTTGTTTTGAGTTGGCAACATAGCCCACGTGCTCTAGCCTTTTCCACTTGTCCATATCTTATTTTTATTATTTATTTTGATTTTTATTTGAATTAATTCAATTTAAATAAAAATAAATCAATTAAAATCCAAAAACATTGAAACCAAGGATTTCATGATTATTTCAGGTCTTATTACACAGCTAGGATCAATCAAACTCGTATCAAGGCATAAGTGTACAAAGAGATTGGATTTGGACCAATTTTGGAAAGCTTTAAAGAAGAATCAAATCAAATATCAAAGGCATTGAAGAAGGAAGATTTGGACACAATAATCAACCCTAATGCATTGTGTGATACATAAGGACTGCGTGCAGATCAAAAGGAGAGGTTGGAAACAAGCACTAGAGAGAGAACAAAATCTGAAAAATACCAAGAAAAGTGTGAGTTCGAAATCACTCTTAGAGGCAGTTTCAAGGCTCTTTAACGATCCCTATCACTTCCAGGTAGTCTCCATAAGTGAGAGCAATCGAAAGCAAGCGTTTTCAAGCCCTCCCACACACTGTAAGTCCGTAACGGTATCACCATCTTCTTGAATTCGAATAGCTTTATTCTTGCATCCATAGTATAAAATAATTGCATATTCTTGATCACCATGATGTTTGCAAACTTTCTACAATAGCCAATTGCATTTTAATGAGCTAAATCAAAATCCACCATTGTTAGGTTTTCGAGTTTGGTTTTAGGGTTTTTATTTTAAGGGACAATTGGCCTTGGTAATGGGTATGGTTGTGCTCAGAAGAAGGATACGATTCTAACCATGGCCTTGGTGGTTGTTTACATTGTCTGTACGTGATTTTGAGGATGGGCATGGTTATAGTGACGGACATTGTCCGTGGGTATAGGTCCAAAAAGTTTTAGCCACGGTGCAGGGAAGAAGAAGCAGGCATGTCACTCCCCCATAGGCCAATTCAAATTCCAGCGCGTTTTTATTTTTATTTTCCATTATATTTTATTTTCTTATATTATTATTAGTTTGTATTATGTTAACAATAAAAAGCATATGGCGTAGTTGTTATCAGGTGTATGCTTAAGGCACTAGGAGGCTGGAGGTCAGGGGTTCGATCCCTGCTTCCAGCAATTGCCATTTTCTTGTTTTATTTCAGGTTATCATATGCATGTGCAAGCCAAACGTCCATCATACTCCCTCATCATCCAATGCGCCAGATGGCCAGATCTGGTGGCCATTATTGAGGGTGCACCACAAGCCAGTCAAACCCAATGCATAGGATCCAGAAAGTCAGCATGGACCTCCATTTGGGCCTAGAATTCTTGCTATTGACAGCCTAATTTCAGGCCCAGCATCTCTATCCTTCTTTATATTTTATTTTGTTTCATTTATTTATTTTGTTTATTTATTTACTAACCAATAATTTAATTATTTTCTTTATCAAAAAATCACCAAAAATATTTTATGCCCAATTAAAATCAGAGTTTTTATTTTTCATCAATAAATATTAATTAATTTAATTAGGTTAATTTTAGATAACTTTCATTTATTTTTGCAAATAATTAAAACTAATTAGAATCAATAGGTTTTTTAACATTAACTTAATTATTTTATTTCTTTTCCTAAAATAACAAAAAACCCAAAAATATGTCACTTAATTATTTTCATTAATTAATTTAATAACTATTAATTTAGCATTTAATTTTAGGACTTAATTTCTTTTCTTAAAAAATATTAAAAACAACAAAAACATTTTCTTTTAATTAAGAGGGTCAAAACCCTAGTTCTCCCATTCGATCTAATTTCCCCGCACGTTTTATTTTTATCCAATTATTGTATCTGTTCCCGGTTTGTAATAATTAAATTAGAACATTTATTTATTTTTACCGCATTTTTAATTTCAAAGGGTTTGTTTTTGGCGATGTAAATACCTGACGCCTTGTAATAGCGTAGTTTAATTTCCGCACTTTAATTTCTGCAAATATTCAATTGCTAGATGTTTGATAATATGGTTTGCATGATAAGAATGAATGACTGAATTTTAAAGCAGTTAGATCACCCTAAACATGTGCAAAGATAAATAATCCGAAGTCAACACACTTGCACATGCGCACTCCTAGGGTACACCCCCACTTGGTTGCCTTTGTTAAAACGGTCATTGAGTATAGGTTGTTCTAGAGGTCGTCCTCTTGTCTAAAAGATCAAAGTTGCCTCGGAAAGGTTGCCTCGGATATCGTTGCCTCGGATAAATGATCTAAGACATTAGGGTTACCACTAAGATGCCCTAACATTGCTTTAGTGATTGTATGTCCCTCTTTCGAATTGACCCTCAAACTCCAACGACGGTGCTACCTACTCACTAATAGTAGGATAACATTGTATAAAGGAAACAAACATAGAACGATTCCTTTTTCGAGTAGGTAGATTAGTTCTTAAGTACTTGTTCTTTCAAAACAAAACTTTTCACACTTACACTTTTACGAACAAGTTTTCAAAAACGCTTCATTACACTCTTGAGGACAGAAGCAAGAGTTAAATCAAAGTTAAAACAAAAACTTTTCAAAACCCACAAACACAAAGAAAACAATTTTGAAAACAATGAGCAAGTACCTAAGAGCCCGTGGAAAACCACGGATAGAAAGGGTGCTAATACCTTCCCTTTCTATAATCTACCCCCCGTACTCAGAAATATCTTTAAAAATGAATTTTTCTGTGCTTTTTTCCTTTCCTTGTTGGATAAAATAAAAGTCGGTGGTGACTCTTTCTTACCGTGACATTTTGCGAATACAAACGCAAAACGCAAACCAGCCTTTCAAAACAGTCCGGTTCTGGCCACCGTATCACAGAACTGGCGACTCTTCTGGGGACTTAATAAGTGGGGTGTACCTTAGGATTAGTTCATATTGTTTTCAATTGTTTGATTTGTTTGCTTTATTTTTGTGGGTTTGAATTGGAGTTACTATAGATTCTAACCCGGATCTGAGAATACCTTTTAGGTAAGTAGCAATAGACTGTGAGGGAACTGTACGGTGTAGACCGATACGGTTGAAGCAGTAGCTACATTGGTGTAACACTTTAGTTTGTACCGATATCCCTTGTGGAGGAACAAGGAGAATATAGGGCTGCTAAGGGGTCATTAAACACCAACTGACCTTAGAACCTATAATTGACCAACTTGGCCATAAAAAAGTAACAGTATGCTATACTCATTAATACCAAACTCTCGCGATGATTCCGGCCGCAAGAAAAGGTTGCTAAACTGTAATTATGACCGATCGAGGGTGGTCAGTGATATTGAGATCCTCTAGAACCCAGTTACTATTACTAGGACAGGTCGAACCAACTAAACTGAAAGAAGGTAGTACCTAAACTCCATGCCAGCCTGAAATTTAAGGGCTATTTGTGTGACTTGTTTTCCCTTACCATGTTTGCTATCTGTGAATACCTGTGGTGTGTTTCTATCATGACATCATGCATCATGACATTGCATGCATATTGCATTGGACTAATCATTTAAAAGACCATTGGGATTCATCTTTGTTATGTTTTGTAGATCATGGCATCTATGCGTAGAAACACTATTCAGATCAGCTTTGTACATATTCCTACTCAGCTTAGAGATTTGGTTTCCAAGGTTCCTGACACTTCCTCTTTTGACAGAAGACATGGTCACCTCCTCAGTCTAGTCACTTCCAAGCTGGATGAACAGATGATGAGCGTCTTATTCCAGTTCTTTGATCCATTATACCACTTCTTTACCTTCTCAGACTATCAGTTGGTCCCTACTTTGGAAGAGTTCTCGGATCTACTCGGCATCTCTATTCTAGAGCAGATCCCATTTACAGGTTTGGAGACAGCTCCTAGGCCGGAGGATATTGCTTCAGCCCTCCATCTTACAAGGGTTGATGTGGTGTCTAATTGGGAAACTCGGAGTGGGATAAAAGGCTTCTTGGCTAAGTTCTTGGTTGATCAGGCTAATTAGTTCTGGTACAGTTTAGACTTTCGAGCGTTTGAAGACATCCTGGATCTTCTCATTTATGGCTTGGTTATGTTCCCAAATTCAGATTCCTTTGTCGACGTGAATGCCGTGAAGATTTTCATGTCCCGTAATCCAGTGCCCACTCTCTTGGGTGATATTCTGCATACTCTCTATGCCCGTACTGCTTGGAAACGGGGAACCCTTATGTGTTGTGCACCATTGCTGACGAGGTGGTTTATTTTTCACCTCCCTAAATCTGTTTTGAAGAACGGGGAAGGCATGGGTTGGGCCTACAAGATTATGTCCCTTGCTCACACGGACATCATATGGAGTACTAAAGACATGGAAGAAGTAGCTATCATTGATCGTTGTGGGGAATACCCCAATGTTCCATTGCTGGGAATCAGAGGAGGGATCACCTATAACCCTTGTTTGGCCTTACGACAGTTTGGGCGAGCTAGGAGGGACGGACCTCATGAGTTGCTGCTTCCAAGCATTGTCTTTGACTTTCAGGGAGATGTTGAGGGACATCGCCGCAAATTCATACGATCCTGGGATAGGGTCAACAGGTCTGATCCGCATGAGCTAGGCATGAAGGCTTCTCTCCCAATGCCACATTATCTCCGGCGGGTTCGAGCCAGCGCTCAAAAGCTAGGGATGCCGTACGAAGCTGTCGTGCCGGTAATTGTTGAGAGTACTGATGAAGAAGGGGTTCCTCCTACCATCCTCCATCCATACATGCCTACCGACATTGGCGCATTAAAGAGGTCTTGGATCCAGCTAAGGGAAGAACGGGATACAGAGAAAAGTATCATGAGCAGGAGCAGAAAATCCTGAAGCTTACAAGGCAGCTGGAGAATGAGAAGGTCCTCAACGACTATGTCAGCACCAAAGGAAAACGACCATAGTAGCGCTGATTGTATTTTATTGTTTCTAGCGTAGACTTACTTTTCAGTATTTCTTTTTGTAACGCCTTAAAGGCATCTGTTAAACATTGATTTCAAGTTTTTTATCTAATAAAAGTGTGTTTCATTTTGGTTTACGAATTTGAATCTCCAAAGTCTTTGAAATCATATCATACACATTCCATTCCCATGAAACTCATCACAGGTACCCTTACAAGTTTCTCATCTTCTTCGCTATTTATTTCAACAATCATGTCTTTTGAAACATCAACTGATCAAGCCATCAAGGCTCTGCATGCTCAGAACACTCAGTTCCAGGAAATGTTCATGAACTTGGCCAAGGGTCATCAAGATTTGAAGACTCTTTTCTTGAAGGATAAGAAGAAGAAGAAGAAAAAGAAGACGGTCCTCCTGAATATGGGTCACAGGTTCGGGAACAGGTTAAGACAGGATGGTGATTTATCTCACTCATCTGGAGGGGGAGAGAATCAAGAAGAAAGGAGGGCTCCTAGCCCTGTGGTATCTGACAATGAGACTGACTTTGATAAAGACCAGTATCCTGCGGCTGAGGATATGTATAAGCAACTTGAAGACCGGTTGAGCGCAATGGAGGTCCAGAAAGTCCCTGGTCTGGACTTTGGAGATTTAGGTCTGGCATCTGAGGTGGTGATTCCCCACAAGTTTAAAGCACCGGTCTTTTCTAAGTACGACGGGGTATCCTGCCCAAAGTTACACCTCCGCTCGTATGTTAGAAAGATTCAACCTTATACTGCTGATAAGAACCTCTGGATTCATTTCTTTCAAGATAGTCTTTCAAGGACTCAACTTGAATGGTTTTACCAACTGGAAGGAGCTAACGTTCGTAACTGGGAGGACCTTGATGCTGCTTTCTACAAGCAGTACCAGTATAATGCCGACCTCGCTCCCACGCGTACCCAACTTCAGGGTATGTCTATAGGTGCGAGCAAAGGTTTTAAGGACTACGCTCAGAAGTGGAGAGATCTTGCAGGAAGAGTGCAACCCCCTTTGGCTGATAGGGAGTTAGTGGATATGTTTCTTGGGACCTTGTCTGGTCCATATTTTAACCATTTGATCGATATCTCATCGTCCGGGTTTACTGAGC
The DNA here is from genome assembly GCA_948472305.1 of Vicia faba. Taxonomy (NCBI): domain Eukaryota; kingdom Viridiplantae; phylum Streptophyta; class Magnoliopsida; order Fabales; family Fabaceae; genus Vicia; species Vicia faba. Next base: position 471,274,196 of record OX451735.1, read on the forward strand.
TGATTATGAACGGGGAGAGAGTTGAGGCCAGTATCAAGAGAGGAAAGATACAGAAGGGTGCTTCATCAAGCACAGAAAAGAAGCCCTTCAAGAAAGAGTCAAGTGCAGTCTATAGCTCGAAGAGCCAAAGCCGACCTGAGCACCGCCAAGCATTTAATGCAGTGGTTGTATCAAGACCTGTTGTTTCCCCTTAGTGCAATAATCAGCCAAGAGCAGAGAGGCCTCATAGACAATTTACTTGCTCAGTATGACTCTATCTCAAATCCTGTCGCAGTTGTTAAAGACCAACTTGGTGACTCTGAGGGAAGCCCCGAAGAATCCCAATACTACATCACCGCTGTATAATCCGAACGCCCGTTGTGCTTTTCACTCTGATAGCTCGGGGCGTGATACGAATAATTGTTGGGTTTTGAGGAATAAAGTACAGGATCTGATTGAGGCTAAGGAAATCGAGTTTGAAGCGCCAGAAAAGCCTAATGTCATAACGGCACCTATGCCCAAACATGACGCGGGAGTAAATGCTATTGGGGATGATGAAGAAGAGTTTGATATTGACAGCTGGATTTACCTGACTACCGACGGTGGATTAAGCAATTGGATAGCGAAGGATTCTATGTCTGTTTCTTTTATCAACCAGTAATGAGACTTTTGTTTTGAGTTTGTAACAGACAATTTTTAAAATTTACGGTCCGGTGTCTTACCTGAGGCACCGTGGCTTTGTTTGTGAGGACTTTATATGTGTCATTACCATATATCATTAATAAAAGAATTGGACATTTTTCTTGCATTGCAAATTTTGTGCTCCTTGTTTTTATTTTTCTATCTTGCAAAATAGCTATTTTACACACACTCACATACACAGGTCTACATCCACTATGGATCCCACTGATAACGACTCTGCTACTGCCAGTTATGACTTCGAAAGTCCGATCAACCAAGACGAGGATGAAGGTGAGGACGATTGAGAAGTGTCTGGAGAACTTGCTAGACTTTTACTTAAGGAAGAGAGGGCCATACAACCTCCAAGAGCCACCAATTCAGATGCCTCCAGTTGAAGGAAGACCGTTGATCTTATACTCGAAAGTGCTGGATAATACAAAGAGGTGTGCGCTGGGGCAGCATGACGAGTCTGGCCGAAAAGAGCATGCTATTTACTGCTTTAGCAAAAATTTTACCGACTGTGAGACCCAATACTCACTGCTCGAGAAAACTTGTTACGCTTAGGCATGGGATGCTCGCCGATTGAGACAATACATGCTGGCTCATACTACCCCATTGATATAAAAGATGTGAATATTGACGACACCTCAGCCCATTTGCAATGTGGGGCATCGACATGATCGCGAGATCAGACCTACTACGTCCAACATGCATCGTTTCATCCTGGTCGCAATTGATTAATTTACGAAGTGGATTGAAGCAGCTTCCTTTGCTACTGTAACCAAGAACGTCGTGGCACGATTTATTCGACACAATCTGATCTGTCGATATGGTGTACCAGAGAGGATCATTACGGACAATGGTATAAATCTCAACAATAAGATGATCACCGAGCTCTGCAAGCAGTTCAAGATACAGCATCACAACTCTTCTCCCTACCGACCGAAGATGAATGGGGCTGTTGAAGCAGCTAATAAGAATATTAAGAAGATTGTGCAGAAGATGACAGTTACATACAAAGACTGGCACGAGATGTTACCATTTGCTCTTCATGGGTACCGTACCTCAGCGCAGACGTCAACAGGGGAAACACCCTATTCCTTGGTATATGGCATAGAGGTTGTCTTGCCCATCGAAGTTCAGATACCCTCTCTTCAAATTATGAAGGATGCAGGTTTGAGCGAAGATGACTGGATTCAGACCCGACTTGATCAACTGAACTTAATCGACGAAAAGAGACTTATTGCTATTTGTCATGGTCATACATATCAAAAGTGGTTGATAAAGGCATTTAACAAGAAAGTTAGACGACAAGAGTATCAAGTTGGGGATCTGGTGATCAAGCGCATCATCCTACCTCAAGGTGATCCCAGGGGAAAATGGACCCCTAGGGCCATTTGTGGTTAAGAACATTTTCTCAGGAGGAGCTATGATTCTAACCACCATGGATGGTGACGACCTTCCTCACCCCGTCAATGCAGACATAGTGAAAAAATACTATGCATAATCAAAGACCCGCTAGGTCGACTGACCTAGGCAGAAATAAGGGCTTCCAGGCGAACCAAAAGGGTTCGGGCAAAAATAAGGGATGAAAATGAAAAAATTTGTACACCCAGCAAAGTCGAAAACCTGAAAAGGCAGCTTGGGCAAAAAAGGGTATCCCGGTGGACTGAAAACCTGAAAGGGCGATCCAGGAAAAAATTAGGGATCAAAGTGTAACACTATGTCTCATTGGATCACCTTACAACCAGACTTCGGTATCAACTATCAAGCTCGGACGAACTAATCAATCTGATCTACCTTCAACCAAGTAGCAAAGTGATGAGATGCTCGAGGATATAAAGGCAATAACAGAGTTGGAACCCAGTGGGATTGTTCACATAGTTGTTTTTCTTTGTTTTTCACAAATTGTATAAATTCTATTTGTTCGGCGACGTTCTCTTACCAGGACGTCAGCCTCTTGTACAAAAACGCCTATTTACAGGCTGAATTCAAAGTCAATACAATTCATTTTCAAAGAAATTTCAAACTGTTTTTCCTTTTTCTATTTTGTTTTGAAAAGAACGTCCAATGTTCATTTTTGATATATGAATTTGACATTAATTGCTTCTCATGAATATTTACATGCGAAACAAAAGATGATTACTCGTGATATCAGGAACAGTGGCAATAAGAATTGTCCAAGCTTTACAGTTGCTCTATCCACCAGGTATAAGGATAAATTTAGCTAAAGAATATGACTGAAGTTACATTCACTCCCCGCAGAGTAAGAGAAAGACAATAATGTTAACTCTCCCCAGCTGAGGCTCGCAACCGCGAATGAGTCGACAATATTCTCCCCAAGTAGATTTTATCCATCATCAGCACTAGACAATTATCCTCAGTGGAGTCTGGAAAAGCTCCGCCAATGGAGTTTGGAGAATCATCCTCAGTAGACTCTGAAAATTGTCCCCAGTAGAGTCTAAAAGGTTTTCCCCAGTAAAGTCACAACTGAAAGATCATCCCCAGCGGAGTTCATTCCTTTCACAAACGAAAACTCAATCCCCAACAGGATTCAGTAACGCCAGTAACAGTAATTCATCCCCAGCTGAATTTATCAGCGGGATCCTCAACAGAGCATGTCCTCCCCATAGAATAATATCCTCATCAGTTTATTCCCGAGCGAATTTATCCTCTTCTGCAGGCTTATTCTCACAAGCATCTTCGTCCACTATCTATAGCGGAAATGAAGAATCTAATTCTTTTCTCCAGCAGCAATCCGGGATTTATTTTCCCCGGCTAAAAGCATCACATTTCCATACATCATGACACATGCATATATGCATCATATAACACAATCTCATTTATTTTGAGAACATCATTGCTTGATACATATCATGAATTACATACAGCTAACCTTTACCTTTCAGGAAATTCTCACAAAATTCAAGCTAGGAAGCTTTTACCTCAGTTGAATTACGGGCAAGTTCCTAAATCTCAACAGAGATGGTTCCTCAGTTAGATTACGGGCAAGTTCCTAAATCACGACAGAGATGTTTCCTCAGTTGAATTATGGACAAGTTCCTAAATCTCAACAAAGTTGTTTCCTCAGTTGAATTACGGACGAGTTCCTAAATCTCAGCAGAGAGGTTACCTCAGTTGAATTACGGACGAGTTCCTAAATCTCGACAGAGATGTTTCCTCAGTTGAATTACGGATGAGTTCCTAAATCTCAGCAGAGAGGTTTCCTCAGTTGAATTACGGACAAGTTCCTAAATCTCAACAAAGTTGTTTCCTCAATTGAATTACGGACGAGTTCCTAAATCTCAACAGAGAGGTTTCCTCAGTTGAATTATGGACGAGTTCCTAAATCTCGACAGAGATGTTTCCTCAATTGAATTACAGACGAGTTCCTAAATCTCAGCAGAGAGGTTTCCTCAGTTGAATTACATACAAGTTCCTAAATCTCAGCGAAGATATTTCCTCAGTTGAATTACGGACGAGTTCCTAAATCTCAGCGAAGATGTTTCCTCAGTTGAATTACGGACGAGTTCCTAAATCTCAGCGAGATATTCCCTCAGTTGAATTATGGACAAGTTCCTAAATCTCAACGAAGATGTTTCCTCAGTTGAATTATGGACGAGTTCCTAAATCTCAGCAGGGATGTTTCCTCGGTTGAATTACGGACGAGTTCCTAAATCTCAGCGAGATGTTCCCTCAGTTGAATTACAGACAAGTTCCTAAATCTCAGCAGAGAGGTTTCCTCAGTTGAATTACGAACGAGTTCCTAAATCTCGACAAAGATGTATCCTCAGTTGAATTACAGACGAGTTCCTAAATCTCAGCAGAGAGGTTTCCTCAGTTAAATTATGGACAAGTTCCTAAATCTCAGCGAAGATGTTTCCTCAGTTGAATTACGGGAAAGTTCCTAAATCTCAGCAGAGATGGTTCCTCAGTTGAATTATGGGCAAGTTCCTAAATCTCGGCAGAGATTTTTCCTCAGTTGAATTACGGACAAGTTCCTAAATCTCAACAAAGTTGTTTCCTCAGTTGAATTACGGACGAGTTCCTAAATCTCAGCGAAGATGTTTCCTCAGTTGAATTATGGACGAGTTCCTAAATCTCAACGAAGATGTTCCTCAGTTGAATTACGGACGAGTTCTTAAATCTCAGCAGAGATGTTTCCTCAGTTGAATTACGGGCGAGTTCCTAAATCTCAGCAGAGATGTTTCCTCAGTTGAATTACGGACGAGTTCTTAAATCTCAGCGAAGATATTACCTTAGTTGAATTACGAACGAGTTCCTAAATCTCAGTGAAGATATTACCTCAGTTGAATTATGGGAGAGTTCCTAAATCTCAGCGAAGATGCTACCTTAGTTGAACTACAGACGAGTTCCTAAATCTCAGTAGAGTTATTCCCTCAGTTGAATTATGGACGAGTTCCTAAATATCAGCAGAGTTATTCCCTCAGTTGAATTACAGATGAGTTCCTAAATCTCAGCAGAGTTATTCCCTTAGTTGAATTAGAGACGAGTTCCTAAATCTCAGCAAAGGTGTTTCCTTAGTTGAATTATGGAAGAGTTCCTAAATCTCAGAGAGATGTTACCTCAGTTGAATTACTGACGAGTTCCTAAATCTTAGCAGAGATGTTTTCTCAGTTAAATTATGGACGAGCTCCTAAATCTCAGCAAAAATATTTCCTCCGTTGAGTACGGACGATCGAAGATCCTAAATATCAGCAGAGATGATTCCTCCGTTGAGTACGGACGATCGAAGTTCCTAAATATCAACAGAGACAACTCACCAGCAGAATAACAGACGCCGAACCTCCTAAATTTCTACTTCTCTCAACAAGAATCAGCCTTCCCCAGCGGCATTTTCCTCAAACAACAGGTATACAAGCTCTCGCTAAGGAATCTCTTATGCGATCGAAACTCCTTCGGATGGCATCTTTAAGCCCATCTCCCTTCAGCAATTTCCAAATGGCATTTGTAAGCCCATTCCCGACATCACAAGGCAATTACCATTTCATGCGAGTGCAAATTTCTGGGCACTCTAGTGTTCAATCATCTTCCACCTTCGGATTACGAAAGGCACAAAAGCCAATCTACACCCTCAGGTCTAAGAAGATTGAACAGGGGAAGTTGTTGTACCCCAAAATTTGCCATCCCATATTTCTCAAAACATTGCAAGAAATATCATCAAATTGCTCAAGGTAGTCCAAGGGTTGGCCAGACAAGCCCTCTCCTAAGGTAGTCTACCCTAAACAAGGGTTTCATGTTGCATCAATATACTTGGGTCCAAGTGATCCCAAGTGCTCACCAATGACCTAATATGTTCTTAATATCATCCATGTCATGTTTCAAGCCTTGCAGAGAAAGTTTGCTCAACCAATTGCTCAAAGGTCCAAAAATCGACTATGCTTGGGCAAAAGACAACTGTGGCCTACATGCAGTCAAACTTCATGATTTTTGGTCAACATTCTCATTTTGAAGGATATTTCATAATTTGATCAAGGGTTGATCATGATTCATCAAGGATTGCTCACAATTCATCAAGACTCAAAAGTTGCTAAATTAGGGTTTTGTAGGAAAAGTCAACTCAACTTTGACCAAGCATAACTTTCTAATACTTTATGATAAATGACCCATACAAAGCTAATTTTTGAATAGGATGAAATTCTCTACAATCCATATTCATCTCCCAAGTTCAAAATATGCACTCACAAGAAGTTATGAATTTGGATATTATAGGTCATTTTGAAAAGTCAACAAAAACACCTTTTTTGTCAAAGCTTCATACATGAGCATGGAATATACAAATGAAATGATACGAAAAGGGTTGATTAGAGGACATCTCAAGATTTCTAAAAAGTCCAAGAACACCTCCAAAGAGTCGAAATTGAGGAAGTTATGCATTGTTGAAGTTGACCTTTTTTGCAAAATTGCCAAAAGTCAACTATCCCCAAAACTTCAAATTTTGTCAAATGGGCCCATTCTTTTTAACTTGTTTTGAGTTGGAAACATAGCCCATGTGCTCTAGTCTTTTCCACTTGTCCATATCTTATTTTTATTATTTATTTATTTTTTTATTTGAATTAATTCAATTTAAATAAAAATAAATCAAATAAAATCCAAAAACATTGAAACCAAGGATTTTGTGATTATTTCAGGTCTTATTACACATCTAGGATCAATCAAACTCGTATCAAGGCATATGTGAACAAAGAGATTGGATTTAGACCAATTTTGGAAAGCTTTAAAGAAGAATCAAATCAAATATCAAAGGCATTGAAGAAGGAAGATTTGGACACAATAATCAACCTTAATGCACTGTGTGATACATAAGGACTGCGTGCAGATCAAAAGGAGAGGTTGGAAACAGGCGCTAGAGAGAGAACAAAATCTGAAAAACACCAAGAAAAGTGTGAGTTCTAAATTACTCTTAGAGGCAGTTTCAAGGCTCTTTAACGATCCCAATCACTTCCAGGGAGTCTCCACAAGTGAGAGCAATCGAAAGCAAGCGTTTTCAAGCCCTACCACGCATTGTAAGTCCGTAACGGTATCACCATCTTCTTGAATTCGAATAGCTTTATTCTTGCATCCATAGTATAAAATAATTTCATATTCTTGATCACCATGATGTTTGAAAACTTTCTACAATAGCCAATTGCATTTTAATGAGCTGAATCGAAATCCACCATTGTTAGGTTTTCGAGTTTGGTTTTAGGGTTTTTATTTTCAGGGACAATTGGCCTTGGTAATGGGTATGGTTATGCTCAAAAGAAGGAGACGGTTCTAACCATGGCCTTTGTGGTCGTTTACATTGCCTGTACATGATTTTGAGGATGGGCATGGTTATAGTGACAGACATTGTCTGTGGGTATAGGTCCCAAATTTTTTAGCCACTGTGCAGGGAAGAAGAAGCAGGCGTGTCACTCCCCCATAGGCCAATTCAAATTCCAACGCGTTTTTATTTTTATTTCCCATTATATTTTGTTTTCTTATATTATTATTAGTTTGTATTATGTTAACAATAAAAAGCAAATGGCGTAGTGGTTACCAGGTGTATGCTTAAGGCACTAGGAGGCTAGAGGTCAGGGGTTCGATCTCTGCCTCCAGCAATTTCCATTTTCTTGTTTTATTTCAGGTTATCATATGCATGTGCAAGCCAATCGTCCATCATACTCCCTCATCATCCAACGCGCCAGATGACCATATGGCCAGATTTGGTGGCCATCATTGAGGGTGCACCACAAGCCAGTCAAACACAATGCATAGGATCCAGAAAGTCAGCATGAACCTCCATTTGGGCCCAGAATTCTTGCTATTGACACCCTAATTTCAGGCCCAGCATCTCTATCCTTCTTTATATTTTATTTTGTTTCATTTATTTATTTTGTTTATTTATTTACTAACCAATAATTTAATTATTTTCTTTATCAAGAAATCACCAAAAATATTTTATGCCCAATTAAAATCAGAATTTTTATTTTTCATCAATAAATATTAATTAATTTAATTAGGTTAATTTTAGATAACTTTCATTTATTTTTGCAAATAATTAAAACTAATTAGAATCAATAGGTTTTTTAACATTAACTTAATTATTTTATTTCTTTTCCTAAAATAACAAAAAAGCCAAAAATATGTCACTTAATTATTTTTCATTAATTAATTTAATAACTAATTAATTTAGAATTTAATTTTAGGACTTAATTTCTTTTCTTAAAAAATATTAAATACAACAAAAACATTTTCTTTCAATTAAGAGGGTAAAAACCCTAGTTCTCGCATTCGATCTAATTTCCTCGCGCGTTTTATTTTTATTCAATTATTGTATCTGCTCCCGGTTTGTAATAATTAAATTAGGACATTTATTTATTTTTACCGCATTTTTAATTTCAAAGGGTTCGTTTTTGGCGATGTAAATACCTGACGCCTTGTAATAGCGTAGTTTAATTTCCGCACTTTAATTTCTGCAAATATTCAACTGCTAGATGTTTGATAATATGGTTTGCATGACAAGAATGAATTGTTAGAACATAGTTTGATTCTACAACCCTTGATTACAGTTTTGATGATAACAAAATACAAAGAATAAAATAAATTCAAAGATATATATATATATATATATATATATATATATATATATATATATATATATATATATATATATATATATATATATATATATATATATATATATATATATATATATATATATATATAGAACAAATATGCTTCTTAAAATTATGTTTTATATATACAGAAGTTCTGATGGAATCAGCATCAGAAGATCAGTAACATGTGCTACATACTGAAGCTACCAGATCATACGCTGAAGCTTGATGACCAGAATCTGCGCATAAACATATACACTCTGACTCTGATCAAAGATCTTTACCAAGTCATCAGCACTCGGAAGCGTCATCATAAGTTAAAGCAAAGAACACTCTGAAGCGTCATCATAAGTTAAAGCAGAACACTCTGAAGCGCTATCATAAGTAGAAAAGACTTTGAAGCGTTACTAAGTATTCAAGACAGAATTAAATGCTAACGGCTCTCTTAAAGACAAGATCTTCTCAATAAGGAAAGTGCGTTATTATCATTGAAATGGCTTTATGGACAATGTATCTCTGCCTTGCCTATTTAAACAAGTCTGTGTGAGAAAAGACGCACGCATGCACTCATAATTTGCTAAGCCTTCAACACCACGCTTACTCAAACGCTTTAGTAATTCAGTTTATTCCAAGCTTAAATTGTGTAATTATCATAATTGTGATATATTGTTTTATTAGAAAATGTTAAACACATTCTTGTTCAATTCCTTGTAAGAGATTTCCTTGAGATAAACCGGTCTGTGGTTATACTCAAGAAAGCTTTAAAAGTTGTTAAAGTAGCTGTGTAATCCTTTGAAGATAGTGGATTAAGACCTCGTTGGAGAGAGGCGAAATCACCTTAACGGGTGGACTGGAGTAGTTTGAGATCAAACGAACCAGGATAAAAATATTGTGTTGTTTAAGCATTTGTTTTAAGTTTTACAATTCAACCCCCTTTCTTGTGTTTTTCACATCTTCAATTGGCATCAGAGCGCCTGGTTCTGAGCTTATAACACTTAACCGTGTCAGTACAAGATCCAGTGTCAGAAAAACACAATGGCAGGACCAAAACAAAACATCAGCAATGACAACAATGAAGAAAGAGACAGATTCAGTGGCAAACCTCCAGTCTTTGATGGAGAGAACTTTGACTACTGGAAAGACGAAATTGAAAGTTTCTTTCTGGCCCATGATGCTGATCTGTGGGACAAGGTGACTGATGGATACACGCACCCAGTGGATGGAAGTGGTCATAAGATTGACAGGAAAATAATGTTTGATCAGCAAAAGCGTGAGTTCAGAAATCATCACAAGGCCAGAACAATTCTTCTCAGCGCCATCTCTTATTCAGAATATGAGAAGATATCAAACAGAGACACTGCAAAGAATATGTTTGACTCTCTGAGAATGACGCATGAAGGCAACATTCAAGTCAAAGAAACCAAAGCCCTTGCACTCGTTCAGAAGTATGAGGCATTCAAGATGGAAGAGAGTGAATCAATAGAAACTATGTTTTCAAGATTTCAAATTCTTATTGCTGGTCTAAAAGTTCTTGACAAAGGGTATTCTACTGCTGATCATGTTAAGAAGATCATTAGAAGCTTTCCAAAACAATGGAGGCCAATGGTCATAGCGCTTAAGCTAGCCAAGGATCTCAACAAAATCTCTCTGGAGGAACTTGTCAGCTCCCTCAGAAGTCACGAGATAGAGCTAGAAGCAAATGAACCTCAAAAGCAAGGTAAGCCATTAGCTTTAAAATCTAACAGAAAATCTGACTCCAAAGTTTTGCAGGCTGTGGAAGAAACCTCTGATGGGTCCTCATCAGAAGAAGATGAACTATCTCTCCTCTCTAAAAGGATGAACCAATTGTGGAAGCAGAGGCAAAGGAAGTTCAGGAATCCCAGAAGATCAGAAAATTAGAATGAATCTTTCTCCAGATACAGAAGGTCAGAATCCTCCTCTGGACACAGAAGATCTGAAGGTTCTTCAGGAAACAGAAAGCCAAACAACAAAGACATCATCTGCTATGAATGTAACGAGCAAGGGCACTACAAAAGTGATTGCCCAAAGCTTCAGAAGGAAAAGCCCAAAAAGAAGTTTGGCAAGGAAAAGAAGAAAAGTCTCATGGCTACATGGGATAATTCTGACACATCTGAAGCTGACTCAGAATCAGATGATGAAAGAGCAAACATAACTCTCATGGCAAACATAACAGAAGACAGTGAAGTTTCTGAGTCAGAATCTGAATCAGATATAGAAGAGGTATTCCCTAACTTTACTATAAACTTTACTAAGGCTGAACTAGCTGAAAGCCTTAATGAAATTCTGGAAAGATATCAGCAGATCAGAGTCAAATTCAGAAACCTGAAAAGGAATCTTGCTTCTGACTCTGACAAGACTGAGAGTCTCAAATTGGAGAATTCTGAGTTAAAAGATAAAATTTCAAAATTAGAAAACCAATTGTAAAAATCTCAGAAGGAAACAATCCCTGAAACTCCCAGCAATGCTGATGAGATCATCAAGGAGTATGATCACAGCTTTCAAAAGTTTCTAGCTAAAAACATGGACAGAAGCAAAATGGCTTCAATGATCTATGGAGTTAGCAGAAATGGCAGAAAAGGGATAGGATATCAAGGTAAGGTACCTACACCAAAAAATGCCATGGATTTAGTTATAAAACGTACTCCACTTGATTCACACTTTATATATGGGCACACACATGACATAAAATATACAAGTAGTGATTACTCTATCAAACCAAAATTCAACCAGAGTTTTGGTAAAACTAACAAATCAGGACCCAAGAAAATGTGGGTACCTAAGGATAAAATAATACATGTGGCAGATATCTTTAGCAGCAAAGCAAAAACACCAATCATGGTACCTGGACTCTGGCTGCTCACGACACATGACCGGAAGAAGGCATATGTTAAAAAGCCTGGAACTTAAGCATGGAGGCCACGTAGGTTTTGGAGGCAATCAGAGAGGAAAGATCATTGGCTCTGGCACAATAGGTAATGGAAATCTTCCCTCTATAAGTAATGTTTTATTAGTAGATGGATTAATGCATAACCTGTTATCCATAAGTCAATTAAGTGATAACGGTTATGATATAATCTTCAATTAAAATTCATGCAGAGCTGTTAGTCAGAAAGATGGGACTATCCTATTTAATGGAAAGAGGAAAAACAACATTTATAAAATCAAAATTTTTGAACTAAAAAGTCAGAATGTAAAGTGTCTTCTGTCTGTTAACAACGAGCAATGGATCTGGCACAGAAGATTGGGACATGTTAGTATGAGAAGAATATCTCAGATTAACAAACTCAATCTGGTCAGAGGACTTCCTAACCTGGAGTTCAATTCAGATGCTCTGTGTGAAGCATGTCAGAAAGGCAAGTTTGCAAAACCAGCTTTCAAATCCAAAAACGTTGTTTCCACCTCCAAGCCATTAGAACTTATGCATATTGACTTATTTGGACTAGTTAAAACTACTTTAGTCAGTGGCAAGAAGTATGGGTTAGTAATCGTAGATGACTATAGCATATGGACATGGGTAAAGTTCTTAAGACACAAGGACGAGTCATAATATGTGTTTGTCACCTTCTGCAACCAAGTTCAGAATGAAAAGGATCTTAGAATCGTCAAAGTCATAAGTGATCATGGTGGAGAGTTTGAAAACAAAGATTTTGAGTTATTCTTTAATGACAAAGGCATTCTGCATGATTTCTCTTGTCCTAGAACTACCCAGCAAAATGGAGTTGTAGAACGAAAGAACAGAACATTGCAAGAAATGGCCAGAACCATGATCAACGAGACTAACACTTCTAAGATCTTCTGGGAAGAGGCAATAAACGCAGCGTGTTACATTCAGAATAGAATCTCCATAAGACCTATTCTGGAAAAGACTCCATATGAATTGTGGAAGAACAGAAAGCCCAACATTTCCAACTTTCACCCATTTGGATGTACATGTTTTATTCTGAATACAAAAAATTATCTGAACAAGTTTGACTCTAAAGCACAAAAGTGTATTATGTTAGGATATTCTGAACGCTCAAGAGGGTACAAGGTATACAATATAGAAACAAAGATTGTGGAAGAGTAAATCAGTGTTCGTTTTGATGATAAGCTTGACTTTCAAAAGTCAAAGCAGAATGAATTCCTTGCAGGTATAGAAGTTGAACTCACAGGTACTGAAGACAAATCATCAGAAGCTCTCAACAGAGACACTCCCTCAACATCAGAAAGAGTCACTGCAAGCAATCCAACACCTTATGTTGATCAACTCCAGAAAAGACCATCCAGAAGCAGCATGGATCACCCAGAAGAAATAATCTTAGGAAGAAAGAAAGATTCAATCAGAACAAGATCTAGCTTCAGAAACTATGAAGAATCCCTCATGGGACTGGTTTCTCTAATTGAACCATCAACAATTGATGAAGCACTTTTGGACAATGACTGGATTCTAGCAATGCAAGAGGAGCTAAATCAATTCACAAGAAATGACGTATGGGATCTAGTTCCCAAACCAAAAGGATTCAACGTCATTGGAACAAAATGGGTGTTCAGAAACAAACTGAACGAACAAGGTGAAATCATCAGAAACAAAGCACAACTAGTAGCACAAGGTTATAGTCAGCAAGAGGGGATAAACTATACGGAAACCTTTGCTCCAGTCGCCAGGTTAGAATCTATCAGATTCTTAATTTCATTTGCTGTTAATAAAGGCAGCACCCTGTATCAGATGGATGTTAAGAGTGCATTCTTAAATGGCTATATAGAAGAAGAGGTATATGTGCACCAATCCCCTGGTTTTGAAAGTTCCAAAAATCCAGAATATGTTTTCAAACTAAAGAAGTCACTCTATGTTCTGAAACAAGCTCCCAGAGCTTGGTATGAAAGACTAAGTAACTTCCTGTTAGAAAAGGAATTCACCAGAGGGAAAGTGGACACAACCTTGTTCTGTAAGACAGTTAAGAATGACATTTTAGTATGTCAGATTTATGTTGATGACATCATATTTGGATCCACTAAACCCTCTATGGGAAGAAACTTTGCTAAATGTATGCGGCAGAATTTGAGATGAGCCTAATGGGGAAACTAAAATTCTTTCTGGGCGTTCAGATTAATCAAACTCCAGAAGGAACTTACATTCATCAGAGCAAATATGTCAGAGAACTTCTGAAGAAATTTGATCTCTCAGAATGTAAGCCATCAAAGATTCCAATGCATCCCACGTGCATTCTGGAAAGAGAAGAGGTAAGTAAAAAGGTAGAACAGAAGGACTACAGAGGTATGATTGGTTCTCTTCTCTATCTGACGGCCTCAAGGCCTGACATTTTATTCAGTGTTTGCATTTGTGCTAGATTCCAATCAGATCTTAGAGAATCTCACTTAACAATAGTTAAGCGAATTTTCAAGTATCTGAAAGGTACTACTAATCTGGGTTTGTTTTATAGAAAATCAAGTGATTACAGTTTGATAGGATACTGTGATGCTGATTTCGCTGGAGACAGAGTAGAATGTAAAAGCACTTCTGGAAGCTGCCAGTTTCTGGGAGAAAATCTGATCTCATGGTCCAGCAAAAGACAATCCACAATAGCTCTATCAACAGCAAAATCTGAATACATAGCAGCAGTTGGATGCAACACACAAATGCTCTGGATGAAAAGTCAACTTGAGGACTTCCAGATATTTGAGAGTAACATCCCTATCCTCTGTGACAATACTTCTGCTATTTTTCTAAGTAAAAATCCAATTTTGCATTCTAGGGCTAAGCATATAGAAATAAAACATCATTTTATTAGGGACTATATTCAGAAAGGGATTTAAAATTTAAAATTTATTAACACAGACCATCAATGGGTTGATATCTTTACAAAACCTCTTTCTGAAGATAGGTTCAACTTCATTCTGAAACATCTCAGCATGAAGCTCTACCCAGAATAAAATTGTTTTGATTCCATATCTTAACCTTCAGAATTTTGTTTATCTTTCGTGAACTACTGATCAATCTTTCTTCAGATCTTTAGAAGTACATATTGTATCAGAATCTATCCATGAAGATCTGAGTGCTTCATTTCAAGGATAGAAGTGTACAGTTCAATCAAGCAAAAAAGTGTCATCTAGTCATCAGCTACTTTCTGAGGCTGAACACGCGTTCACGTTTTCGAAAGGGCAAAAGCGCTGATTGGATGCATTGGGACACATGTCATGGGTAACCGTTCCAATATCTTTCTGAATCCCCCAAAATCAGCTATCATTAAATGCTAATAATCATTACAATTTAATTCTCTCTCTTACGTTTATGTTTTCAAAAAATTTTAGAAATCTATTTAAACACATTTCTTACCATTTACACTCTTTTACCTTCACTTTCATTTTCTCTACAAACTTATTGTTTTCAGTTTGCATCCTTTATCAAAACCCTTTCAATTTTATTCTCAAAACCTTCGTGTGAACATGGCTTCCTTCAGAATTCCTACTTCCAGTTCTAAGAAAACAGATTCCTCTGAGCTATACGAAGAACCCTACAGAACGCTTCTCACACCAATCAAAAATCTAGAGGTTCTGTCAGAATTGATCGTGGATTTCAACAGTCTTCAAGAGAATGGGTTTAATCTCTCTGAAGAGGTTAAGGCTCAAGGCTGGGAAAGATATTTTGACCGTCTGGTGAGTCCAACATTCCCAATTCTGGTAAAGGAATTTTGGATTCATGCTTCATCTTCCAACCATCAAGTTACTTCATACATAATGGGGAAGAAGATTGTTATTACTGAGGACCTCATTGCAAGATTAATAGGGTACAGTGGTGGTGGTGTTCGTTGCATTGACATGGCTGAAAGATGCGCTGATGTTGCCCTAATTGCTAGAGAAATCTTCACAATGGGGCTTCACTCCAGCAAGATAAGGGATTTAAAAGACCATCACAGAATATGGGCCAAGATCATTCTGGGATGCATAAACCACAGGAAGCCTACCAGCTCTCCTGACTACATCAATATTAATCAGCAATTTCTGATCTATTTCATCTCCCAGAAGATCAAGGTTAATCTGGCTCATCTGTTGTTTAACCATCTAAAGACCAGTGTTAAGGAAACCAGAGAAGAGGAGGGCACAAAAAGGGACTGGATACCCCTAGGAAGACTTATATCAGATATTCTAACAGAGAATAAGATGATTGATCATCTTATAGAGGCTCAGGAAATCAACCCTTTGGAAGCTACTGTTGGGAAACAGCTGAATGCAAAGAATCTGAAGAAAATGAAGTTGATTGAGAACGTCAAGAAGGAACCCATCGGCGCTCCTTTTGCAGCAATCTCTAGCAGAAGAGTTTCTCTGGATAACTTTCCTCTGTTCTCAGAAATTGATTCTAAACCAGATATAATAGTCAGATATCTGGATGCTTGCAAGGCGGATGGCACAACACCAAATTTGAACATTCAGGATCTGCAGCAGAAGGCTCCATAAGTTATGCTGAAGAAAACCAAGAAAAGGAAAGCTGTAGCAGAAGGATCATCCCAGCAGACTCCTAAAAAGAGAGGTAATCATTCTTCTATAAATGTTTTAAATTCAATTTCTGTATCAACATCTATCCCAATTCCCACACAATCTGAAAACCCCACACCACAAACTTTTGATGACTTTGACATTGATTTTGACCCCTCTGAAGATCTCTCTCCCAACCCCAAAATCCAAATATTGAAGCAACCCAACAAGAAGTTGCAAAAGTTCTATCTGATATAGACCAACATACTTCTGCTCCCATGCCAAAAAATCCAAACCCTGAAACCACCATAGAAGCACAACCAGAAATTCCCCTCTCACCACAACCAGAAATTCCCCTCTCTCCACTACCAGAAATACCACTACCTCCATCTCCTCAACCAGAAATTCATCCACCCTCTCCTCAACCTGAACAATCTCACCCAGAAGTTCAAACTTGAGGCTCAACCTTTTGAATCATGTGAACCAGAACCTCATAACGATCAATCAAACCAAACTGTTGATTCTGATACCATTCCCATTCCTGGAATCACACAACCTCTGGCCATTTGTATTCCCCTTGGTACCATTGTGAATATTCCCCAACTTCCCTCGTCACCAGAATCAACTCCACCAAACTCCCCATCAAGTCCAATCATAATTCCTGACTCTCCCACTCCCTCACCAAAGAATAATCCAGAAGACAACATCAAGACTGTCATTGACTTAACAGTTTTTGAACGTCTTGCTTCCATAACCCACAAAACAGCTATCCCAAAACCAAAACATCCAGATGTTGGTACCAGCTTATTGATATTTGAAACAGAAGTACATAAGTGGATCACTTCTCTGAAACAAGCTAGTCTTGAACTGGTTGATCCTGCTGCATCAGACTACCATTGGACAAAGTTCAGAAGATGGGTATGTTCTGAAACCTATAAGTTCCAAGAACAGAGCTACAGACAAGCTCAATAGAACTTCAGCAATCTGCTGAAAGAAATTGAAGGTCCAGTTCTGAGCAAGCTTCTTAAGGAAGAAGTTCTCCATATGGACATTGCTCCCTGGTCTGAAGATCTCAATCTGACTGATACTCAAGAGCAGATGATTCCAGCTGAAGAACTGGGTCAAGAAAAGGATATTGCAGAAAGCTCTAAGAAGCATCCTGTTTCTGAAGATCCTCAAGCTTCCTCCCTTGACAGGCAGACTCTAGAAGATCTGAAAAGATCTGATATGTTGATGAAGGAAAGAATGGATAAGCAGGACAACAAAATTGATGCAATCACGGGCATGTTAACCCAGTAACAGGAAACCAACACCCAGATCAAGAGCATGTTGGAGGCTTTGTTCACGCGTCTTCCTCCTCCCTCTTAGAATTTCCTTGTTTTTTTAACATGTTTATCTGTAATATTTTTACATTGTTCTGAACTTATCATTGCTTCTGTTTTTAATATAAACGCATTTTGACTCTGATTATTTGTTCTTTTTGATAACTGACAAAAAGGGGGAGAAAGAATGATATTTTTCAATAACGGATTACTGAGACATAAGTCTCAAACATTCTGATCTATTTAAATTTCTCTCTTCTGAAAAGCTTACAGGTACAAAACTCTGATAAAGGATACAGTAAAAGTTTTGATGCTCAAAGACTCATGGAATTAAAGGGAAGTAATCAACTCAGGGGGAGTTTTCTCTTCTTAATTCTATACTTTTTGTTCTTTATTTTTAATTGAAAAATCTGGTTTTTGTCATCATCAAAAAGGGGGAGATTGTTAGAACATAGTTTGATTCTACAACCCTTGATTAGAGTTTTGATGATAACAAAATACAAAGAATAAAATAAATTCAAAGATATATATATATATATATATATATATATATATATATATAGAACAAATATGCTTCTTAAAATTATGTTTTATATATACAGAAGTTCTGATGGAATCAGCATCAGAAGATCAGTAATATATCAGCATCAGAAGATCAGTAACATGTGCTACACGCTGAAGCTACCAGATCATACACTGAAGCTTGATGACAAGAATCTGCGCATAAACATATACACTCTGACTCTGATCAAATATCTTTACCAAGTCATCAGCACTCGGAAGCGTCATCATAAGTTAAAGCAAAGAACACTCTGAAGCGTCATCATAAGTTAAAGCAGAACACTCTGAAGCGCTATCATAAGCAGAGAAGACTCTGAAGCGTTACTAAGTATTCAAGACAGAATTAAATTCTAACGGATCTCTTCAAGACAAGATCTTCTCAATAAGGAAAGTGCGTTATTATCATTGAAATGGCTTTATGGACAACGTATCTCTGCCTTGCCTATTTAAACAAGTCTGTGTGAGAAAAGACGCACGCATGCACTCATAATTTGCCAAGCCTTCAACACCACGCTTACTCAAACGCTTTAGCAATTCAGTTTATTCCAAGCTTAAATTGTCTAATTATCATAGTTGTGATATATTGTTTTATTAGAAAATGTTAAACACATTCTTGTTCAATTCCTTGTAAGAGATTTCCTTGAGATAAACCGGTCTGTGGTTATACTCAAGAAGGCTTTAACAGTTGTTAAAGTAGATGTGTAATCCTTTGAATATAGTGGATTAAGACCTCGTTGGAGAGAGGAGAAATCACCTTGACGGGTGGACTGGAGTAGTTTGAGATCAAACGAACCAGGATAAAAATATTGTGTTGTCTAAGCATTTGTTTTAAGTTTTACAATTCAACCCCCCTTCTTGTGTTTTTCACATCTTCATGAATGACTGAATTTTAAAGCATTTAGATCACCCTAAACATGTGAAAAGATATATAATATGAAGTCAACACACTCGCACATGCACACTCCTAGGGTACACTCCCACTTGGTTGCCTTCATTAAAACGATCATTGAGTATAGGTTGTTTTACAGGTCGTCCTCTTGTCTAAAAGATCAAAGTTGCCTCGGAAAGGTTTCCTCGGATATCGTTGCCTCGGATAAATGATATAAGACATTAGGGTTACCACTAAGATGCCCTAACATTGCTTTAGTGACTGTATGTCCCTCTTTCGAATTGACCCTCAAACTCCAACGACGGTGCTACCTACTCACTAATAGTAGGATAGCATTATATAAAGGAAACAAACATAGAACGATTCCTTTTTCGAGTAGGTAGATTAGTTCTTAAGTACTTGTTCTTTCAAAACAAAACTTTTCACACTTACACTTTTACGAACAAGTTTTCAAAAACGCTTCATTACACTCTTGACGACAGAAGCAAGAGTTAAATTGAAGTTAAAACAAAAACTTTTCAAAACCCACAAACACAAAGAAAACAATTTTGAAAACAATGAGCAAGTACCTAAGAGCCTGTGGAAAACCACAGATAGAAAGGGTGCTAATACCTTCCCTTTCTATAATCTACCCCACGTACTCAAAAATATCTCAAAAAAGGAATTTTTCTGTGCTTTTTTCCTTTCCTTGTTGGATAAAATAAAAGTCGGTGGTGACTCTTGCTTACCGTGACATTTTGCAAATACAAACGCAAAACACAAACCAGCATTTCAAAACAATCCGGTTTTGGCCACCGTATCACAATCTTGATGCAACATGAAACCCTAATTTGAGGTAGACTGCCTTAGGAGAGAGCTTGTCTGGCCAACCCTTAGACTACCTTGAGCAACTTGGGGATCTTTCTTGAAATGTTTTGAGAAATATGGGAGGGAAAATTTTGGGGTACAACAATACTATTAACCAACATATCAATATGTGGCAATGGAAAATCATCTGTTGGACTAACTTTGTTTAAATCTCTATAATCAACGCACATGCAAACTTTTCTGTCTTTCTTTGTTACTGGAACAATATTGGCAATCCATTGAGGGTATACTGATGTCACAAGAAAATTAGCATTAATCTGCTTTAGAACTTCTTCTTTAATTTTCACTACCATATCAAGATGAGTTCTTCTCAATTTTTGCTTGATTGGAGGGCATTCTGGCCTTAGCGGAAAACGATGTTCCATAATATCCGTATCCAAACCAGGCATGTCTTAGTAAGACCATACAAATATATCCACATACTCTTTCAACAATTCAATCAACCTTCTCTTCGCGTTGGGATGAAGCAATGCTCCAATCTTGACTTCTTTTGGATATTCCTCTGAACCTAAATTAATCACTTCCAATGGCTCTTTATATGGCTGAATGGCACTTTCCTCGTGCTCAAGCAACCGTGAAACCTCTTCTGGAATTTCATCATATTCTCCTTGTTCGGCCCTATACACAGGATATTCAAAGTTGGGAGAGGGTGCAGGGTCATTGTATTCAACGAGTTTATTAATTAATCTGCACATATGATTTATGATTGCATTTAGAAACTGACACATATAGCAAGTGATTATGAAGATTACATTTATTTATTTATTTTGAAAGTTTTTTTTATTACCATTTTCCATGAAAAAAAAGAAAATAAAGACACAATTTTGGAATCAAAGAGAACTTTTATTATTGATTTTAAAGATTAAAGCAAACAGTTAAGCCCATACAATATTAACTTTCACCTTGGGCAGAGTGAAAGATTTTGAAAATATTAACAAAAACAAATTATTTCGAGACAAATTATTTTGGACTTTGACTCCATGTGTCACATAATTCGGCATCTCCTACTCCGCTTCGTCCTCCATAATGGTATTGATACAAAGAAAAGTTGGATGAAGATAACCTCCGCTATGAAATATATCTTGATATTTTCCCAAAGAAGACTTCGGCTTCATGTTCTTACCTTTATCATTATTCACAGAGAATTCTAAACCAACTCTATTCTTATTCACAGGCAGATCAACAATTTGCCCCCATACTTTACTTGGATCGTTAAGCAATACCTGATGAGCATCTTTAAACAAAGCTATAGAATTCTCATTTCCCCTTATATTATCAATGGATAAAGTTTGGAACTGAGTTCTAACAACAGCTTCATCCGCTTCCACAATATTGAAAGAGGATAAATGAGATATTAACAATGCATGTTCTCCATTTATGATGACCACCTTTCCTTCACGCACAAACTTCAACTTCTGGTGTAAAGTTGAAGTGACAACCCCTACCTCGTGTATCCACGGTCTTCCCAATAAACAGCTATAAGCGGGAACAATATCCATAACCTGGAAAGTAATCTGAAATAAATGCGGGCCTATGTGAATAGGAAAATCTACTTCCCCGATGATTGACTTCCTCGATCCATCAAAAGATTTTGCAATTATGCCCCTCGGGCGCATGGGAGTTCCTTTATACTTCAGTTTCATAAGATTACTCCTCGGTATGACGTTTAAAACGGATCCATTGTCAATCAACACATTTGATAATGAATCATTCTTATAGTTCATGGAGACATGGAGAGCCAAATTATGATTCCTTCCTTCATCGGGCAGCTCATCATCACAGAAACCCAGGTTATTACATGATGTAATATTCCCTACCACACTGCGAAATTAGTCCAAAGGCATATCACTTTCTATGAAAGCTCGATCCAATATTCTCAACAAAGATTCTCTGTGGGCAGAAGAATTCATTAGCAAGGTTAGAATAGATATCTTTGATAAAGTATGCAACAATTGATCTACGATCCTGTAGTCGCTCATCTTGATAATCTTCAATATATCATCCACATCTTTTTCCAGAGTAGTACCACTAGATTCCCCCACTTCTTTCTTGGGTTTAACACTTTCAACAACCTTTTTATCAGCATTAACACTCCCTTGAATGACAGGTGTGAAAACACAACCACTGTGGGTTACCTGGCTAGCTTCAGCAATATTCTTGACATCAGACAATGGCTGGATGGGATCTTCCACACCATCTTACAGAATTGTAGCATTGTATGTATATGGCACGACCTTGTCTAATTCGTAAGGAACAAGCCCTGTTCAGAATGAAGAAACAACTGGCATGCTATGATATTCAATATCAATAGAGGCGAGAACACTGAAACAAGGAAGAATAATATTCACCCCCTCTTCAGAATACTTCGACATCATAAAATCGTTGTTGGGTCTGAGGAAAATAATTCATATGCAGAAGCATACTCATCATCGGACACAGTCTCATCCAAGAAATCTTTAATCACATTAATCTCATTGTAATCATCTCTATTTCCTGAAATATTGATAGTACCATTGTCCAACAACCACTGAATACCCCTTCTCTTAATGGAACAACCATGAGAATCTCTGCAGCAGATTCGGAAAGACCCATAATGGTGTTCTAGTTGACCATTCATGTGACAGAAAGTAGCGTGCAACTGCACCAAATCATCATTCATATGGTTCATGTCAAAAATACGGAATTCTCCAGGACATCCAAATACCATATTCACATCTTCCTCGTACTCTGCCCTAGGGCTGATTATATGAATGAGGCCTTCGTCCATCATTTCCTGAAGTCTAACTTTTATCTTATCACACCCTTGTATATATGTACTATAAATACCACAACCAGCATGGTCATGCGTATAGTAACTAAACTCGTAGAGGTCAGCATGCATTTTTACCAAATCTCCTCTAACTAGGTTAATATCAAAAATTCGGAAGTCCCCTGGACAACCAGTAACCTTGTTTACCGCATTTGCTCCTTCATGCTTTGGCAAAGGATTATCTTTCACGTTAGGGCCAATATATTTAAAGGATAAAAGGCCAGATCTCACCATCTTTTGTACTTCATATTTCAAAGTATACCAGTTCTCAACATTGTGCCCCGGTGCTCCCTGATGGAAAGCGCACGTTCGATATGCCTTATAATACCAGGGCAAAGGTGATGGTATAGCAGGGGGGTGGCCTGATCTGAACCAACTTCTTCTAAATTAACGCTAGGAGTAATCCTACATAACTCATGGGGATAGAGTCAAAAGGCTCTCTCTTTTGATTCTGCCCCTAATTTCCCTGAGGGGATGGTCTCTGATAAGATATTATGGTCGGAGACACATTGATAACTGTAGTTACCGAAGCAACCTGTTGGTGGCGCTAATGATTTCTTTTAGGAGGATTAATCCTTCTTTATTGAATGACAACATTTGTATCTCCTTCTTTCTTCTTAGCAAACTTGTATGATGGTTTCTTCGTACTACTGGAATTTTCACCTCTTGTTAAACGACTCTCTCTCACAGCTTCTTCCAAATGAAAAACACTGCTCACCATTTTGGAAAAATCACTTGGTGCACTCGCCACCATTCTTTAATAGTAGAAGGAACCTAGAGTCTTCAGGAAAATCTTTATCATCTCTTTCTCTTCCATTGGAGGAATCACTTGGGAGGCTATCTTATGCCATCTCTGTGCATATTCCTTAAACGACTCCTTGTCTCTCTGGACCATTTCCCTGAGTTGATCACAGTCAGGTGCCATGTCCACATTATACTTGTACTGTCTAATAAACCCTTCACCCAAGTCATTGAAAGTATGAATGTTGGCACTATCCAAGCTCATATACCACTTCAAGGCGACACCAGTCAAACTATCTTGAAAAAAAGTGAATTAACAGGCATTGATCATCGGTGTGAGTAGACATCCTTCTCACATACATCACAAGGTAAGCTCGCGAGAAAGTATTTCCCTTATATTTCTCAAATTCCGGTACTTTGAATTTTGCAAGTATTTTCACGTTTGGAACCAAACACAGATCATTCACATTCTGCCCAAACAATTCTTTTCCTCAGAGGGCCTTCATCTCTTTCTTTATCTTATCAAACTAATCCTGGAAATCATCCATCCAATCATAGAAACCAAAGAATTCACTTGGTGGAGGAACAAGACGATAAACTTCATCATTAACAAAAGGCATAACATTCACCGAAGGAGGTGCAACATAGTGAATCTCATTTCTAGCAGCAGGAGTAACATGCACCACAAGAGGTGCAAGAGTAGCAGTAGCTTGAACAACTAGAGCAATTGGAGTATCAAGATTAAAACCTTCTGGTATGATGTTTTCTGGCATTCCCCATGGATAACACCGAGGCATATGATTTTCAGCAACAATAACTAGGGGAACAAAAATAGGAACTGATGAACCTTCAGAAGAAAATGTTGTTGGTTGAAGCTGAGCAAGTGGTGGATGATTCTGAGCAGCCACCAATGATTCCATCAAAGCAGTCAAGTTAGTCATACCGGCCTTCAGAGTAGTAACCTCGTCATGCAGCTCACAATTCTCGTGTTCAAGATTCTCCATTTTCTTCTTAGAATTAGCTCGAGTATTATACTGGTGAGATAACTTGCTATTGAAGTAGAGAAATTCAGTAAGACACCTGGGTATGAACATAAATGCAAGAAATATATGCAAGATGATGCATGATATGCAGTACACATGATTTATTTTATTATTATTAATTCAAGAAACTCAAATATTTTATAGACAATTTGCAAATATTAAAGTACTAACATATTTTGAAATACTGGAAATATCATTATAATAATCTTCAAAAAGGATTACAACTTTTTAGTATAAGTTTCAACAATCCCAAGTATAAAAGAAGATAGAAGCTGAAGCTCTTCTACATCTTTTAAAAGGGGAGGAGTGGTCTTCATAAACATATCAGGCATAGGTGCTTCACGGGAATACGACATCTTCAATTGAATTTCCCTTGCTTGTACCCACTGAAGATAAGGATCCAAAGAAACAACCCCTCTAGGTCCTAAGTCCTTTCTACTCCTCCTGTGAAAATAATGCCAAGCCTTTGCAATCTTCTCCTTGGCTTATTTATGAATCTCTCCCTCTCTAAGAAAGAAACCACTCAAATGAATACTTTTTGGCTTATCCCTCATTGAATTTCCAAGCTATCATTGTGCAAGAATATGATTATAGTTGATTCCTCCCTTTGTACCAAGAAGAGGTACATTGGGGAAACTACCACAACTATTGACAATATCTACACCATGGTAAGCCTGATGGTTCCAAACAATATCTGAGTGAGTGAGGGCCATAATATTTGGAGCCCAACGAAGTTGCTTCCTAACATCCCAGAAAGCATCAGACTGAGGCAAGTGAGAAATAAACCATTGATACAACAAAGGCGTGTAACATATGATCATCCCTCCATGATAAGAACCCCGAAGATGAATAGAGTAATAAGCATCACCTAATAATGTAAGAACTGGATTCCCTATCAAAAATATTCTGATGGAATTGACGTCCACGAAGTTGTCGACGTTCATAAATGAGAACAACCCATAAGCAAGTAGAATAAAGATGGCCTCAAAAGCAATCATACTCTTCATCCTAGTAAAGTAGTGAGCTTTCTCTAATAAAAACTGAGTGGGTAAGCCTCTAATTCCTCCTTTGATAGTCATGTGGGCTTGAACCTTGGACTTCCCCAAATGAATCAAAGCATCAATCTCATGAAATTTTGGCTCCCCTTCAAACTAGTGAAAGGAACACGATCGATAACAGGTAAACCCGGTAGATAAGAATACTCCTCTAATGTAGGCATCAACTGATAGTCAGGGAAAGTGAAACATCGATACATCGAATCATAAAACTAGACCAAAGTTGAGAGAATGCCCTCCTTCATCCTGAGCTTCATGACAGACACGATGGATCCATACTTCTTCCAAAAATCTGCGGAACTCTCAATCTCGGGAATTAGACTCATCAAATCATTTGTCTTGGGATTCTTGAAACTGTACTTGCAAATTTTTCTTTTTCCATAACCCATGGTCAAAGTACCTGAGATATTCACAAAGAGTCAACTTTAAGTCCCTTGAACCATAATGTTTTTAAAAAGATGCTCATGGGTGCATAAATTCATGATGCAACAATCACACACAAGATCACAAACATGGGGGTTCATAGGTTCGACGTCACGATCATGGAGTCAAAGGTACTACCCACAAGGTATGGTTTAATAGTTTATCAACTTTTGAACAAGGTTCTAAGAGGTTCCCAGAGTCTACATCCTTCCTTTGGATATTACCAGCCTCCCGATTGACTCGATAATTAGTAATATTCTCAGGAAAAACTCGTCCGAGCATAGTATCGCGTGGCAACCATTTCCGAATTACTTTGTCATAGCTTCCAAACTACACCTAATAGGACAAGATGGGTTAAAAGTTCTATGGTCCTCAGTTTCAGCTGGCTCCCAGGTCGAAAGCAGCACGTCTTCCCGATTATCGGTAAATGAAACTACAATCAAAGGGGCCTCCACTGAGTGGGGGATCTCATGCCTCCTTTTTTGGGATTACTCCATCAAAGTTAACATGACTATATCACCCGTCATATCTTTAGTTTTCCCAAGTCCGGGTAGAGGACTTATGAGAAATCACCAAGCACCCTGAAAACCAGGAAAATATAGACACATATATATACAACACATAATATACAACAAACAAAAGCACATACACATAAAAAAGATAGGCTCAAACCACTTAGGGATGGACCAGTATTTGGTCAATCTGTCACCAGTGAAGTTTCCATTTTTCCTGTAGTGGTAGAAATGTTGATACTAAGCCATTGGATTGACTTGACTCGCACTAATCAAATAAAAATCACCACCGTGCTTTATTGTTTCCAAAGGAATGGGAAAAGATAAAATAACCAAAAAAGAGGGGGAGAGAATCTAAGTTCAAGGGTTGGTTATGCAAAGGGAAGGTATTAGCACCCTAAACATTTATGATACTCCACATGAACCTCTTTGAAAATCTGTGTATTTTGGCTATAAGTGTTGTATAAAAATAGATGGTGGAGATGGGAAAAAGAAATATTTTTTATAATTTTTTCACCCACCGCGGTTACGAACCTTTAGTGCCTACATACCACCTTCCGTGCAATAGGGGATCAGGGTACTCCTAGTTCACCTTAAAAATTTTAGAACACAAGTGTGTTGGTTAATGTTAAGCGACGAGACATTATCGTCTTACCGGAGGGGAAAATATACTTACTACCCACGATTATGAGAAAGGAGAATTTGCTTCATCTCAAACCTAAATTTTAAAATCAACAAAGCCTCACTCAATACCCAAGTGGAAAATATCTCACTTAACTACATATCATAAAAGTATAGTGGTTCACATCACTACAAGAATTGACAAGAGTCTAATCTTTTGAGAAATTTTTAAGATAAAAAGCCAAAGTGGCAAAATAGTTTGAATGAGATTGATTGACTTTTAGTCTTCTCACAAAAATGTCCAAGTATGATTAAGTTTGTTAAAATTTGATTAGGAAAACATTTTTGAAAATGCATGGTCATAAGCCCAAGTTTATTGTACAAGCGGTTCAAGTTTAGAAAACAATAATAGTTTTGAAAAGGAGGGAGAAGATTTTTGAAATTAAAGAAAATGGGAGGAGATGAAGGGACTATTCTAAAGCATAAGGTAAAAGCTAGGGAAAAGAACCGTCTAACCAACAAGAATCTAACACTTGACATAATGAGTCAATATAGAATTCTCATCCCTTGGATTTAAACCAAACAAGTAAAGATGATAAACCTCTTAAGAAAACCAAGCTTTAATCGCATTAGGTCTTTCGCAAAAATTGGGCAGAGTAACGGCTGTATACAGATCTATTCTCGATCATAGACAAAAAACATAATCAGAATAACATACACACAAATAAAACAAACAACCCAATGTCTTGGGGTAAACCCCCAAGAACTCCAGACAAAATAACAGTAGAAGTCACAAGGTCCCAAGGTAGGTCAAGGTCTCTAATCCTAAGTCCAAGAATTCCACAATATCCATAATGCCAAGGATAGTAACCAAGTGGTTTAAGTAACTTTAAAGTTTTTTATGGTTCAAGTTAATTATTAGGTATCTTTAAAAATAAATGAAAAGCTCAAAGGAGAAAAATAAAAATGACATGAAATTAAATGCTCAAGTGAGCAAAGATGAAAATAACATGAAATGTAAATGCTAAAACAAATGTGCTTTAAAGTAAAAAGCATAAAGTAAAGGCATAAAATAAAGTCAATTGTTAGAAATTAAAGGTTAGTTGAATGATAATCTTGAAACTTGCATTTGAAACTCATTATAGGATTGATAAAACCAAAGCCTCTCAATAACACGTTTTATTTACTTTTTGTCAAGTATATCATTCATCTCAAAATCTTAAGGCAACAATAAATGATCAACGATGTTTAAGTGATTCACTTTGACCAAAGCTTATAAAGATTCATTAGAGGATTGATAAGACCAAAGTCTCCTAACAATGAATCACAAGATTATTGGATCAAAGGTTTTAAATTAACATACTTGGGCTTGAAAACATATGTTTGGGCCACGAACGATCATTTTTCAAATCGGGACAAAATTTAGCGCTATGTCAAGAAATTGTAAGTGGACTTATATAGAAGTCACACCTATTTTGAGGCCGGTCAATAGTAATCTATGTACCATATATTTAGAGAAATGACATGTAAATCATTTTCCAACGACAGGTAGTACAAGTAAGAAGGGGATAAGATGAAGATGGAAGGGATAAGAATCAAACCACATTTGAACCAAAAATTTAATCAAGCTATCATTAAAATCAATCATCCATTTTGGCAGAGTTAAACTCAACACCCAAGATCCAATTATGTTAATGAAGCTCTTGATCAAAATCTCATAGTTAAAGATCGGCCAGAATATATACAAATATAAAATTGTATTAAAAAATAAAGAAAAGATTTTTTAAAATGGTTTTAAATGAAAATAAAAGGGAAAAATAGCAACTATATTTAAAACATCGAAGAAAAATTCAATGAGACCATAGAAAAATCAGAAATGAGCTCAATTATTTTTATACAAATTTTGGTAATTTTTTAAAGTCAAACTATTTTTAAAATTAAAAGAAATAGGCAAAATAAACCAAAAATTTTGAAAAATAGTAAAGTCAAAAATAAAAATAAAATAAGGTCACCAATATTTGTCAAGAGGTCATTAGATCCTTCAATATTTTTTTTCAAAATTTAAAAATTAAGAAAAGTATTTTTAAACATTTAAAACAACTCAAATAAAGCGAAAAAAATATCAAAACGCAAAATAAAATTGTGAAAAATTAATAATCAGAAAGAGAAAAATCAAAAGTATTTTTAAGAATTTTTTTAGATTCTTTGAAGTTAAAATGAATATTTTTAATAAATTTTTGAAGTTTGAAACAAATAAAATGTAATATCAGAAAATAAAATAAAAACCAAAAAGATATAGACCATTGTATGCGAGTCAAAACGCGTTAGTTAGCTAATCTAATGGATCAGACGCGCTGTGTATATCATGGTCCTTATTGAATAAAACACTGAATCATTTATTAAAATCAGAATTTAAAAAATAAATGGCACGATATCATTGGTTGAGAGATGACACATTGGTCATCTTCGACCTCCAGCCACAGGATTTGCAGGTCTCTGAAATGGAAAAAATTAGAGCTCAAGACCAGTACCATTCGCTCCGTCTCTTCAAGACGATTCCAATGGTACACTCGCGAAAAATTTATATAAGGTGTAGCTCAGTCGTTTTGGAAGAAAAGATTTGAAAGGGATTTGAAAATTCATGCCCAAAACTCACTTCCAGTTGAAATCAAATTTTGTGACTAGAATCAAAATGATGAAGGATTGGTGAAGGAATTTATCTATTGAAGTTCAAATTCAGAGCTATGAAACTTGACTTGGCTAGCACGACTTAGGAAGGCTTAGAGCCTGGTTCTTATTCTATTAGCTTCAGTGAAGTTCAAGGGTGAAGAATTGACAAAGAAAATGGATTGAGGAAAGCTGTAAAACCAAATTCGAAGTTGCAGAAAAGTGAGTTCAAGAGAAAGTTTGGCAGGGTGATTCTGGCTATCTAAGCTTGCAAAAATGAGTGGGATAGAGCCTGTATTTATAGGATAAGTTAATGGAATCAAGAGGATGGGTGAATGATGCAATTTGGAGGGAAATCATGCACACCTGTTTTCATGAAATAAGTGTGATCACATGTGCATCAAAACTCATCCAAATTATGTGTTTTGACACTCTAAATCATCCACATGCTTATTTTAATCATGTTTAAGTAGAAAACACGCATAAATTTGGTGATTAGAAGTCAAATTATGGAAATTTTATTCTGATTGTTTGAGAAACTTCAGATCCAAGGTACCGACTTTGAAATCATTGTGTGTACAATTTAGGGAACCTTAGGACTAAATTCTTGATGCATTGGAAAGATAAGATCACAAAATTTACAATGTGCAAAGAATGGAATCAAATGGATGCTTGAGCTAAAAGTTGCGATGAGTCAAAGTTGAGAAAAAATGCTAAATTTTTGTACTTAGAAAAATTCTAAGTTTTTCTTCAAAAATGACCTATAATGTCTTGCATCTAAACACAGTCTTCCATTTAAAATTTTCTCTTGAACAAAAAAGATGGCATGAAGTAGATCCCTTGAACGACATTTTGAGACTTGAACCATTTAAAATATCCAAAAAAATGAGAAAGTTATGACTTGGTGAAGTTGGTGGAAATTCATGAGATGACCTATAATCTTTTGAGTCCTTAAGACATCTTCCATCCATCTTCAAGTGTTGCACATAAAAGAAGGGTTGAAGTTAATATATTTAAAATCATTATGGAAAAATAATGGACTCAAGGAGATTAAAATTGACCAAGTTATGATCTTTTGAAGTCATATTGAGGAATTTGATGGCCTATCTAGAGGACTTGTTGAAGAATGGAAAAACACAAGAGAGGGGAGGGGGGGGGGGGGGGGGGTTGGGTTTGAATTGGGGTTTTTAAAACTTAAAGTAAAAGACACGTTGGTTATCCTGGTTCGTTTGAACTCAAACTACTCCAGTCCACCCGCCAAGGTGATTTCGCCTCTCTTAACGAGGTCTTAATCCACTAATCAAACTTGATTACACTGATACGATGACAACCGTTAACATCTTTTTGAGTTTAAACCACAACCCAAATTTCTCAAGGTATTACATAATACAATATTTGAAAGCGTGTACAATATATGTTTTCTAACAAAATAGTATCACACAAGTGATGTTTTCACACAAATGAGTTTTTGTAAGATGAAGGTGATGAAAAATATCGCTTTAGTACAGAGCCAAATCATACACGATTTCATCTTCAAGTCCTGTATACATAGGAAACGCATGTGAGGAGATTTTGGAATTTCGATAAATAGTAATTAAAGATCTTTCCAAACATAAAGATTCTTGTCCTCTTTCACCCGTTACTTTTGAATAGCCATAAATGAAATGTAACGCTTCATAACATGCTTGCTTCAAAACGCTTCAGAAGATGAATGTTACTGTTGGGACTCCTTTACTTCTTTCCAGAACTATATGAATCAGAATAGCGGAGTTCTTGTTCGCTATGTTTAGTGCACTCAGAAGTTGTAGCTTGAGAACTTCTCTCTATAAACGTGTTATGCATATTTCTTTCTATATAAGATGTGTTTAATCAAAGTTTATACAATGATCTAACTCATCTTCTATGCTTCTTCCATCAGAACTTCTCTGCAAAATGAAGTACTTATTTAGGGAGCATAATTATTCTTTGACTGTTTGTTATCATCAAAACTCTTACAAGGGTTATAAAATCAAACTATTATCTAACAATCTCACCCTTTTTTATGATGACAAAAACATGGATATTTTGATAGGAACTTAAAGAACATAAAGCATTTAAAGTCCCCCCCCCCTGAGTTGGATACTCAGATAGAGAAGAAATACTTCCTTGAAGATTGTTCTGATCAGAGTTTTAGAGAAAAATATTTTTGATGTGTCCACTTGTGTCCTCAACAATGTTTGTTCCTGTTTTGCTTTAAAAAAAAACAATAGAAGTTATGATATTCAAAATGTTTGAGACTGAGTCTCAATACTGTTATATTTGAAATATCTTACGTTCTCCCACTTTTTTGTCAAGAATCAAAATGCAATAAAAACACTTTAGACAATAAAAGGCATGTTGTATTTAAAAAGATTCCATTAAAAACACATTATGAAGGAAACAAATAAAAAAAGTGAAGAAAACAAATTTCAGAACTAAGTTTGAGGTGGTGGAAGTCGTGTGAACAGGGCTTCCAATAAACTCTTGATTTGACTGTTTGATTCCTCTTGTTTTCTAAGCATCCCATGGATTTCCTTGCACGTAACATCCTGCTTGTCTAGCCTTTCCTTAAAAACAACATTCTCTTTCTTCAACTCCTCCAAAGTTTGCAGCACATAAGATAAAGAGGGTATATCATCAGAAGGAACCAATTTTTTAGAGCAAGTTGCGGCTGATTCTGACTCAGGAACTTCTTCAACTTCCTTCCATTTGTCTTGAAACATAACCAGAGGAAGATGATCATAGGATGGTTCAACACATTCAGTTGGATGATGATCTTCCCAAGGCACATTGTCCAACAGAAGGAGTGGCTTTTTTTCCTAGTGACACAGAACTTAATCCTTGAAGATATTCAGATGATCACAGAAGTTCTGTTGAGCAATTTCATAACTCATCTCCTTGAGTTTCAGGGATGCAGAGTTGAACCATTTTATGAACCGGTTCCAATGAGAATCAGAATCAGTTGGATTAAGATTCTCTATGCAAGCTAGCTCTAGAGAGTTAACCTATTCCTGTATTTCTGTTTCAAAAATCAGCAGAGATTTACCAACATCTGCTTTGGAAATTTTTGGTTTTGGTTTTGGAATGGCGATTTTCTGAGAACTTGTGACGAGATTGTCCAAGGCTTATAAGTCTATAACTGTTCGAAGGGGATCTTCTGGGTGGTTATTGGGAGAGGGAGAGTAAGAAATAACAATGGGTGAATTTGGTGAGTTTGGTGGAGTGGATTGATAGGGATTTGGAATATCTGAGATGGAGAGGTTTAATAAGGAAGTTGAGGGAATTGTGGGTGGTTGAGATACCATGAGAGGGCAGGTGATTCCATGAATGGATGTTGTGGTATCAGAGTCAAAGTTTGGATTTCCTGCGTGGGGAGCTTCAAACAGCAGATCAAATTGATCAATATCAGAAAGAACTTGAGCAAGTTCAAGCTGATTTTGGTCAAGATGGGTAGTAGGTGGATAGTTCAGAAGGTTATCTAGAGATAGTGATGTGTCAAAGTCAATGTCAAAGTCATCAAAGGTTTGAGGCGATGGATCTTTTGTGGGTTTTGGAGAAAGAGGGTTTTCAGATGTTGATAACAATACTAATTCAATAATAGAAATAAAAAATGGATTACCTTTCTTTTTGGTAGCTTTGGGAGTCTCCTGAGAAGTTCCTTCTGCAACATCTTTCCATTTCCTTGATTTTCTGGGAGCAACTTTCAGAGGTTTTTGTCTCAGATCATGTATGTTCACTTCTAGATTTGTCTTGTCCCTTTTGCAAGCATCTAGATATCTGAGAATAATATCTGGAGAAGCGTCAGTTTGAGAGAAGAGAGGAAAATCCTTTAGAGGTACTCTTCTAGTGGTAATGACTTCATTAGTTGTTATTGTTGGATCCTTCTTGATGGTTTCAATAATCTTTATCATCTTCATATTATTGGTGTTGAGAGGTTTACCAGCACAAGCTTCCAGAGTTCTGACTTGTTGAGCCTCATTCAGACGTTCTATCAGTTTGTTTTCTGTCAGAATATCTGAAATGAGTCTGCCCAAAGGGATCCAATCTCTCTTTGTTATTTCTTCTTCTCTTGTCTCTTTGACACTGGTCTTCAGATGATTGAACAAAAGATGTGGGAGAGTAACCTTTGCTTTGGTGGCTATGAAGTACAAAAGATACCGCTGATCAATGTTGATATAGTCTGGAGAACTTGTGGGTTTTCTGTGATTGATGCCACCCAAAATGATTATTGACCAAATTTTGAGGTAATCTTTCAGATCTTTGACTTTGTTGGATGGTTGGCCAGAAGTAAAAATTTCTTTCGAAATCTTTGTTAGGTCAGAGCTTTTGTCAACCATATCGTTGCAATGAATAACGTCGTCGTCGTGACCTATCAGATGCCCAATGAGATCTTCAGAGATGACTATTTTCTTTCCCATCATGAAAGAAGTGACCTGATGATTTGAAGCTGTAGCGTGAATCCAGAATTCTTTAACAAGTCTTGGAAAAACTAGACCCAACGAATCAAT
This sequence comes from Vicia faba, assembly GCA_948472305.1. NCBI lineage: Eukaryota > Viridiplantae > Streptophyta > Magnoliopsida > Fabales > Fabaceae > Vicia > Vicia faba. The sequence continues at coordinate 471,308,464 of OX451735.1, forward strand.
GGGAGTGAGGAGAGTTCTTGATGGTTCTTCGTACCTTTATGCTATCAAGGAAGAAGAGCCAAGAATGCTTTGAGAGCTTTGAGCAAGTTGTTGGGAAGAATCCATTGTTCATACAGACTCTTTAGGTTTTTTTTAAAAGATTGAACAAAATTAAGAGAGAAAAAAGAATTGAAAGTGGAAAAGTGATAGTGAAAGTGAGAAACGTATATATAGGAAAATAAGAGACTTAATTAACAAGAAAAAGGTTTAAAGATAATTATTAATAGCATTAATGATTCTTGAAAAAGATGGATAACGTAAATATATGAAATAATTACCAATATGACACGAGTCTCAATGCATCCAATCAATGTTTCAGTCTCTTCAAAATTTGAACACGTGTCCAGCCTTAGTGGAAAACCTTGCGTAGAGTTTAAAAATGTTGATATTGTGAACTAAAAGCTTATATCTTTGAAATGAACCGTTTGGAGAACGTTTAGACCTTCTTAGGTAGATTCTGATACAACTTTCCTTCTTACTTATGAAGAACTATTGATCATATGTTCACATAAAAAAATAAAGGCATAAAGTTATGAGGGTTAACATATACATAAACAAAACTATCATTCTGGGTATAATTTCATATTGAGATGTTTCAGAATGAAATCAAACCTATCTTCAGAAAGGGGTTTGGTGAAAACATCAGCCCATTGATGGTATGTGTCTATAAATTTTAATGAAAGAATTCCTTTCTGAATATAGTCCCTAATAAATTGATGTTTAATATCTATATGCTTAGCCCTAGAATGTTAATGGGATTATTTTAAAGACATATAGAAGAAGTATTGTCACAAAGAATAGGAATGTTACTCTCATATTTGTTGAAGTCTTCAAGTTAGATTTTCATCCAGAGCATCTGTGTGCTGCATCCAACTGCTGCTATATATTCAATTTCGGTAGTTGATAATGCAATGGTGGATTTCCTCTTGCTGGACCACGAGATTAGATTATCTCCTAGAAATTGGCAGCTTCCAGAAGTACTTTTCCTTTCTATTCTGTCTCCAGCGAAGTCGAAATCACAGTACCCTACTAATTTGTATTCTTTGGTTTTTCTATGTAGATCTTCTGTTCTACCTTCTTACTTACCTCTTCCTTTTCCAGAATGTATGTGGGATGCATAAGAGTTTTGGCTGACTTACATTCTGACAAGTCAAATTTCTTTAGAAGTTCTTTGACATACTTTCTTTGATGTATGTAGTTTCCTTTTGGAGTTTGATTGATTTGGATATCCAGAAAGAACTTGAGTTCTCCCATCAAACTCATTTCAAATTATGCCTGCATAAATTTAGCAAGTTCTCTTCCTAGAGAGGCTTTAGTAGATCCAAAAATAATATCATCTACGAAAATTTGACAAACTAGAATGTCATTCTTACATATTTTACAGAATAAAGTAGTGTCCACCTTCCCTCTGGTAAAATTATTTTCTAAGAGAAAGTTACTTAGTCTTTCATACCAAGATCTGGGATCTTGTTTCAGACCAAATAACAATTTATTAAGTTTATAGACATAATCTGGATGTTTTGAATATTCAAAATCAGGGGGTTGGTGCACATAAACTTCTTCATCAATGTAACCATTTAAAAACGCACTTTTAACATCCATCTGATAAAGACTGATGCCATTATTTACTGCAAAAGAAATTAAAAGTCTGATAGATTCTAACCTGGAGACTGGAGCAAAGGTTTCTGTATAGTCTATCCCCTCTTGCTGACTATAACATTGTGTCACTAGTCGTTCTTTGTTTCTGAGGTGGTCTCATTGTTCATTAGTTTGTTTCTAAGTACCCATTTGGTTCCAATGATATTAAACCCTTTTGGTTTAGGAACTAGATCCCACACATCATTTTTGGTGAACTCGTTTAATTCTTCCTGCATTACAAGTATCCAATCATTGTCCAGAAGGGCTTCATCAATGGAAGTTGGCTCAATCAGAGACATTAATCCCATGAGACATTCTTCAAAATTTCTGAATGTAGATCTTGTTCTGATTGGGTCTTCTTTCTTTCCTAGAATCTTGTTTTCTGGATGAGCTAAACTACTTCTGGATTGTCTTTTCTGGAGAGGCTCTTCAGATGTTGCTGTAATGTTTGTGACAACTTCTTCTGGAGTTGAATTTGATTCTTTGTGAGAAACTTATGATGCAATGTCTTCAGTACCTGTAAGTTGAAGTTCTCTATCTGCAAAACTTTTAACCCGCTTTGACAATAGTTCCAGAGCCAATAATCTTTCCTTTCTAATTTCCTCCGGAACCTACACAATCACCACATTTAAGCTCTAGGCTTTGGAACAAATTTTTTCTTCCCGTCATGTGACGTGAGCATCCAGAGTCCAGGTACCAAGATTGGTGTTTCAATGTTGTTGTTAAAGACATCTGCAACATAGACAATTTTGTCCTTAGGTACCCATATCTTTTTGGTTCCTTATTTGTTAGAGTTATCAAAATTATGTTTGAATTTTGGTTTAGCAGAAAAAACATTACTAGTATACTTTATGTCATGTGTGTGCCGATAGGTGAAGTGAGAATAAAGAGGTGTGTGTTTTATGATCATATCCTTAACTTTCTTAGGCTGAGATACTTTACCCTTGTATCCTATTCCTTTTCTGCCATTTCTGCTAACTCCATAGATTATTGAAGCCATCTTACTTCTATCTATGTTTTTAGCACGAAATTTTTAAAAGCTATGATCATATTCCTTTATGATCTTATAAGAGTTACTAGGAACTTCTGAGATAGTTTATTTCTGAGCCTTTTGTAATTTATTTTCTAGTTTAGAAATTATTTCTTTAAGCTCATAGTTTTCTAATCTCAGTTTCTTAGTTTCTTCAGAGTCAGAAACTAGATCCTTTTTCAGGTTCTTGTTTATTACTTGAAGTTGTTGATATCTTTCAAGAATTTCTAACATACTTTCTTCTATTTGAAATCTAGAAAAGTTAGAGAATACCTCTTCTATCTCTGAGTCTGATTCTGATCCAGATAATCCAGTGTCATCTGATACGTTGGCCATTAGGGCTATGTTGGATCTTTCATCTTCTGATTCTATTTCAGCTTCAAAAGAGTCTGATTCATCCCATGTTGCCATGAGGCATTTCTTATTTTCCTTAAAGAACTTATTTTTAGGTTTCTGTTTTTGAAGATTTGGACAGTCGCTCTTGTAATGCCCTTGCTCATTGCATTCATAGCAGACAATGTCTCTGTTACTTGATTTTCTGTAACCATAAGATGGTTCAGAATGATTTCCCATTCTTCTGGAAGTTATGAACTTCCTCTGCCCGTGCTTCCACAACTGATTGACTCTTCTGGAGAGAAGAGACAATTCATCTTCTTCTGATGAGGATCCACCAGAGTTTTCTTCTTTTGCCTATAACACTTTAGGTTCATATTTTTTTTTAGATTTAAGAGCTAAAGACTTACATTGCTTATGGGGCTCATCTTCTTCTAATTCTATCTCATGACTTCTCAGGGAGCTGACAAGTTCTTCGAGAGAGATTTTGTTGAGATCTTTGGCTAGTTTAAGAGCTGTGACCATGGGTCTCCATTTCATGGGTAAACTTCTAATGATTTTCTTTACATGATCTACAGTTGAGTACTCTTTATCCAGAACTTTTAGCCCAGCAACCAGAATTTGAAATCTTGAGAACATTGTTTCAATGGTTTCATCTTATTCCTTTTTGAAGGCTTCATGCATCATTCTCAAGGAGTCAAACATGTGTTTTGATGATTCTCTGTTTTTCATTTTCTCATACTCTGTGTACGAGATATCACTCAAGAGAATTATTTCGTCCTTGTGATGATTTCTAAATTCCCTGTTTTAATGATCTGTCATTCTTTTTCTCTCAATCTTCTGACCGCTTTCATCAACTGGATGAATGTACCCATCAGTCACCATATCCAAGAGATAAACTTCATTAGCTAGAAAGAAACTTTTGATTCTGTGTTTCCAGTAATCGAATTTTCACCATCAAATATTGGAGGTTTTCCGCTGATTCTGTCTTTCTCATCTTGATAAGCATTACTGATGTTCTGACTTGGTCCCACCATAGTGTTTTTCTTGCTTGGATCTTTTTCTGACACGGTTAAGTGTTTGTGCTCAGAACCAGGTGCTTTGATGCCAATTGAAGAATGGAAAAACCACAAGAAGGGGGGGTTTGGATTGGGGGTTTTAAAACTTAAAGTAAAAGACACGTTGGTTATCCTGGTTCGTTTGAACTCAAACTACTCCAGTCCACCCACCAAGGAGATTTCTCCTCTCTCAATGAGGTCTTAATCCACTAATCAAACTAGATTACACAGATACGATGACAACCGTCAACATCTTCTTGAGTTTAAACCACAACCCGGTTTTCTCAAGGTATTGCACAATACAATATTTGAAAGCGTGTACAATATGTGCTTTCTAACAAAACAGTATCACACAAGTGATATTTTACACAAATGGATTTTTGTAAGATGAAGGTGATGAAAAATATCATTTTTCGTACACATCCAAATCGTAAAAGATTTCTCCTTCAAGTCTTGTAGATATAGGCAACACATGTGAGGAGCTTTTGGAATGTTGATAAATAGTAATTAAAGAACTTTCCAAATATAAAGATTTTTGTCCTCTTTCAGCCGTTACTTTTGAATAGCCATAAATGAAATGTAACGCTTCAAAACATGCTTGCTTCAAAATGCTTAAAATGATGAATGTTACCGTTGGGACTCCTTGACTTCTTTCCAGAACTATATGAATCATAATAACGGAGTTCCTGTTTGCAGCATTTAGTGCACTCAGAAGTTGTAGCTTGAGAACTTCTCTATATAAGCGTTTTATGTAGATTGCTTTCTATATATGATGTGTTGAATCAGAGTTTAAACAACGATCTAACTCATCTTTTGTGCTTCTTCCATCAGAACTTCTCTGCAAAATAAAGTACTTATTTAGGGAGCATAATTGTTCTTTGGGTGTTTCTTATCATCAAAACTCTTACAAGGGTTGTATAATCAAACGATGTTCTAACACTTGTGATCTTTCTCAATTATTAGGCATCTTCCACGTAAAATTTCCTTGAAACTTTTGAAGTGATTTGTTGATAACCCTTTAAAGAGGAGCATGTCTTTATAATCACTCGAAAATACTAAAATATGAGCAAGATATAGCCTTTAGAAGTTCAAAACCCTAGTTCCTAGAGATACAAAATGCCTTAGAAACCCTTTTCAAATTTGACAAACTTTCTTGCATAAATACGTTTGTCTTGTAAATAGAAGTTGTTGAGGATGATAATGAGAAAACATGGAAACCATAATCACTTCCAAATATTGAGAATTGAGGGAATTATGCACTTGTGATAAAGAACTCAAGGACTTGTCCAATTAGGTCAAACCTCTTTAATAAACTTTTGAATCCTTTAACTTTATTTGACAAATTAAGGTATGATGAATCATAGTAGAGCTTGTCATGATGTCACTTCAAAGAATCTTCAATGATGAAGCTTGAACCTCAATGAAATCTTGTTGAAGAAGGCATGGAAATAAACTCATGAACCTATAGATCAACCTGATGAAATGTGTTGTGCTTTCACCTATATCATCATCAAATAAAGCAAACATTCCTAGAATTAATTAGTTAAAAGTTAATCAAAACAAAATTAGATGATCACAATATACAAGTCAAGGTGCTTGGTGATTCCTCTTGAGAAAACTTAATAATAGGGAGAAGAACCAAACCCTAGTGTGATCCTGTTGTAATTGAGTTGATATGAGATGATAGAGGAACCTTAGGGGAAAAATATGGGTACAACAAGATGATATATTGGAAGAACCTAGCCAGTGGGCGATCTCAGGTTCTAAGATGATCTATTGGAAGAACCTAGCTAATGGGCGATCTAAGGTTCTAAGATGATCTATAGGAAGAACCTAGATAATGGGCAACCTCAGGTTCTAAGATGATATATTCGAAGAAACTAGCCAATGGGAGATCTCTGTTTTAAGATGATCTATGGGAAGAACCTAGCCAACATGCGATCTCGGGTTCTAAGATGATCTATTAGAAGAACCTAGCCAATGGGCGATCTTAGGTTCTAAGATGATCTATTGGAAGAACCTAGCCAATGGGCGATCTCAATTTTTGAGATGATCTATTGGAAGAACCTAGCCAAGAGGCAATCTCAGGTTCTAATATGATCTATTGGAAGAACCTAGCCAATGGGCGATCTTAGGTTCTAAGAAGATCTATTAGGAGAACCTAGCCAACGGGAGATCTTAGGTTCTAAGATGATATTTTGGAAGAACCTAGCCAACGGGTGATCTCAGGTTCTAAGATGATCTATAGGAAGAACCTAGCCAATGGGCGATCTCAAGTTCTAAGATGATCTATTTGAAAAATCCAGCCAATGGGAGATCTCAGGTTCTAAGATGATCTATTAGAAGAACCTAACCAACATGCGATCTCAGGTTCTAAGATGATCTATAGGAAGAACCTAGCCAATGGGCGGTTTAAGGTTCTAAGATGATCTATTGGAAGAACCTAGCCAATGGGAAATCTCAGGTTCTAAGATTATCTATTGGAAGAACCCAGCCAACAAGCGATCTCAGGTTCTAAGATGATCTATAGGAATAACCTAGCCAATGGGAGGTCTCAGGATCTTAGATGATCTATTGGAAGAACCTAGCCAACCGGCGATCTCAGGTTCTAAGATGATTTATTGGAAGAACCTAGCCAACAGACGATCTCAATTTCTCAGATGATTTATTAGAAGAACCTAGCCAACAGGTGATCTCAGGTTCTAAGATGATCTATTGGAAGAAGCTAGCCAATGGGCAATCTCAAGTTCTAAGATGATCTATTGGAAGAACCTAGCCAACAAGAGATCTTAGGTTCTAATATGATCTATTGGAAGAACCTAGACAACAAGAGATCTCAGGTTCTAAGATGATCTATTGAGAGAAACTAGCCAATGGGCGATCTCAGGTTCTAAGATGATCTATTGCAAGAACCTAGCCAATGGGAGATCTCAGGTTCTAAGTTGATCTATAGGAAGAACCTAGCCAATGGGCGATCTCAGGTTCAAAGATGATCTATTGGAAGAACCTAGCCAATGGGCGATTTCATGTTCTAAGATGATCTATAGGAAGAACCTAGCCAATGGGCGATCTCAGGTTCTAAGATGATCTATTGGAAGTATCCAGCCAATGGGCGATCTCAGGTTCTAAGATGATCTATTGGAAGAACATAGCCAACAGGCGATATCAAGTTCTAAGATGATATGTAGGAAGAATCTAGCCAATGGGCGGTCTAAGGTTATAAGATGATATATTGGAAGAACCTAGCCAATGGGCGATCTTAGGTTCTAACATGATCTATTAGAAGAACCTAGCCAATGGGCGATCTCAGGTTCTAAGATTATCTATTGGAAGAACCCAGCCAACAGGCGATCTCAGGTTCTAAGATGATCTATAGGAAGAACCTAGCCAATGGGAGGTCTCAGGTTCTAAGATGATCTATTGGAAGAACCTAGCCAACGGGAGATCTCAGGTTCTAAGATGATTTATTAGAAGAACCTAGCCAACGGGCGATCTCAGTTTCTAAGATGATCTATAGGAAGAACATAGCCAACGGCTGATCTCAGGTTCTAAGATGATCTATTGGAAGAACCTAGCCAATGGGCAATCTCAAGTTCTAAGATGATCTATTGGAATAACCTAGCCAACAGGCGATCTTAGGTTATAATATGATCTATTAGAAGAACCTAGACAACAAGAGATCTCAGGTTCTAAGATGATCTATTGGGTGAACCTAGCCCATAGGCGATCTCAGATTCTAAGATGATCTATTGCAAGAACCTAGCCAATGGGCGATCTCAGGTTCTAAGTTGATCTATAGGAAGAACCTAGCCAATGGGCGATCTCATGTTCTAAGATGATCTATTGGAAGAACCTAGCCAATGGGCGATCTCAAGTTCTAAGATGATCTATTGGAATAACCTTGCCAACGGGAGATCTCAGGTTCTAATATGATCTATAGGAAGAACCTAGCCAATGGGAAATCTCAGGTTCTAAGATGATCTATTGGAAGAACCTGGCCAATGGGCGATCTCATGTTCTAAGATGATCTATTGGAAGAACCTAGCCAATGGGCGATCTTGATCGACTGGATATGGTAATCTAAATGATCTGGACTGCAAGTAGACAGTCTTATCGCGTAGTTTTAAAGATTATCGAACCCAAAGGACCAAAAGTCAAACGTATTATTATCTAGCGTTGCAGTGTAAATCTAAGGCTAAAAATATTTGGTTTAGATTAGGGGAACTAAAAGTAAATTTGAATCAAGTTAAATAATCAGAGGGGGTAAACAACCAGTATGTAATGATCGGGCTTTGGGAATTAGTAACCTATTTGGTAACTTGCAGTTTCTAAAAATTCTCAGTAGAAATTTATCAGTTTAAAAACCCTCGTCTCACACTCGTGGTTGTTGATTTAGGTTATGCAATTTAAGTCCTAACGTATGCTCTCGCTATCCCGTCGGAGTTAGAAACATTCTTTTGAAAAATAATAAACTCTAATTCGCTTTAAAGCGCTATCGCTGTTTTTAAAGCCAATGCCTAGTTACTACGTCTAGTTAAAGATCCTCAAGCTCTTTCTTTATTGAACCTAACTTCTATTCGTTTTTTACTCTCATAACAAAACGGTTCATCATTAAAAACAAAGTAATCTAGTCCAGAAAATAGTTCAACAAATAAATAACCAATAGTATTACCAAATTCCCACAGTTTTATGATCTTACATACCAGTATAGAAATCTAGCTTAGCATATTATAAAACTCAATCACAGAATAATAAAAGCCAGACAACGAAGTAAACATGGTTATCAAATTAAAGGAAAATAATAATTTATTAAAATAAAAACCTGGAAATAGATTGACTGGAGACTAATGAAAATTCGTCTGGCTCTAAAGGAAGCACTCCTCCATAGGTTGGTAGGTTTTACTTTGATAAGGAACAAGAACAATTGCGAAAATAAAATAATAAACTTAAATAACAATTCTGGAGGTCTTGAAATAAAATACTGGGCAATAGATCTCCAGTGTAGAAATCTATTACTTAAAATGGGTTGGGAAAATAAATCTGCTAAGGAAAATAATAGCTGAGGAAAAATAATTTGGGAAAGTAGTAGCTCTGTGAAATATATGAAGAACAAAAGGGAAGTAACCGCGTGACCCTCTTTCAGTGCATGAGGTCTTCTATTTATATACATCTCAAGTAACTGTTCATGAGGATTTGTTGGAGAGATTATAGGGCTGCTGAATCTCCGCGTATCTGACTTGGTGGAAGCAGTTAACACACATTCGTTGCAAGCTTTTAGGGACGTGGCAAAAGAATAGGGGATGTGACGTTCGTCAAAAGGATTAGTGATGTTCGTCACTTACTTGGTCAATGCATTTCATTCGTCAAGCTAGCCTTTCCGATCGTCATGCTTGTTGACTTACGCGCTTTGGGCTTGGGCTTGTTGTTGACTTTTATTGTAGCCTTTTTTTCTTCTTTTTCTTCCTTTTTCTTCTTTCTCTTATAATTAATTTGATACCTACAAAATAGAAAAATACCGGTATAATACCAACTACAAAGTGATTTAATTTAGAACAAAAATGGAAAATAATTTAGTTAAATTAAGCTAAATATGCAATATATTTATGTGTTATCAAACTCTCCCATACTTGAATCTTTGCTTGTCCTCAAGCAAGTGCTCAGTACGATGTTTGTCTGAACATTGACCAGGTGCAAACGTATGATCCAAATCAACTTATACGCGGTTGCATGGTGTTTTTGTTAGAGAATCAAAAGCTTGATATGTACTCCAGCACTACGGTAACAACACTAGACAACCCCGTCTTACGTAAACTGGTTGCATATGCTATTATAGCTCACTCCAAGTAATCGTCTTGTTTTACCCATTTTAATTCGAGCGCAGTCACATTAAGCCCTTTATCCTAACACGTACATAGCAGAATAGCCGGTTAGTGGTTATGATATTTTTTTAGCACATCGGTTTCTAGCATAATAATGTGGCAACCTTATTTTTTTACCCATTTGCATGATGTGGGAGACCAAACCGTAGTCTGCCCTACCAAGTTCAGTACCAGACGCCTCTGAACCACCTACAATGGATTTTATGTTACTTCGTAGGGCTTACATCCGTTGGATTAAATGATCAGATGAGGATCGCCCAATTTAATAGGTGCATTTCTTGTAACATTTTCTAAATAAATACCTGAGATCATCCACTTATATTCATCGACTTTCTGCGTAGTTTATGTTTAAGATGGTGCTGACTGCTAGATAAACTACTCAGGATTACTTCAAAACTAAAGCTCTGGGTTTCGGAATAATAGGTACTTTAACTAGTCTATTAAATTCTGGGGTTGTAGAGTGTCAAGACGTTAGTGATTTCGTCAAATCTTGCAAAAGTTTCAAAAAATTAAAAGGTAGCAACCTACATACTCGTCGGGTGAGTCAAGTTATGTATTAAATCGAAATTTTTTTGTTAGGGCTCAATAAAATGAGGGAATCAGAAAAACAACACAAAATATTGCATAAAAAATAAGGGAGAAGATAAAAATAAAAATTTACTGGAAAAAAAGTGGAAATACTTCCCCCCCCATACTTAAATCATACAATATCCTCAATGTATTGGAAAATGAGAGTGAAAAACTAAATACTCATTCTTCCTCGCCTAGGCCACGGAATCTACCACACTTCCTTGGTCTAGATCTTCTACGAGCTTTCTCACCCCTTCTGGAAGATTCTACTTCATATCTTTGACCCTCCACACGGGAAACAACTTCATGCAAACCTTCAACACGGAGTGTCAAAGCCTGCATGTCTTCTATCATCCCTGTGGTGAATTCTAGCATACTTTGGTCTTGCTAGTGAGCGTAATAATGTTGATCTCTTTACATATGTTATACGAGATGCATCATTTCCACTTGACGCATCTTGATGCTCTGGTAGGGCTGGTTAGACAATTGATTCTACTGCATTATTGCAGCGTAGATGGCATCGAGTGTGGCAGGTGGATTGGCATTTTGTGGCTCTTGGGCTTAGGGAGGTTGAATGTCAGGTTGAGGTGCTTAATGTTATAATTCTTGTTCCATTTCGTCGACAACATCATTATTGGCTTCGCCTTGGTTTCCTTGTGCATTGAGACCAGGCTCGGGGGCGTTGAGGTTGTATAACTAGTTGTTTGCAATGCTTAAGTTCGTAGTATTTGGATTTGGAAAAATGACACTACGAACTTCATTATTCCTCACCATAAGATAATACCCTTCTGCTTCTCTTACCTTAATAAGGCGACCGGCTCGACAGTTGTTAATGTCCAAGAACACTGCTGGCAGAGAGGGTAGATTTAGGACTCTCCCTTCCAGGTTCAGGTGAACTACTATTGTGGTGACGATACCTCCAACACAGAAAGGCCCAGTCCCGTCTCTTGTTACAATATTTTGAATGTGAGCCATCAGGAAGGTGCTTGGGTTCAGACGGAGGTTTAGCGCGAAGGCGCAATGGAGAGCATACAACTCGTTGGTGATGACCTTGTTGTTGTTGGTTCTTCCAAAAATAGTGCTGGCCAGGGTGCGATGAAGGTAGCGAATGTTCGCATTATGGATGTGAGAGGAGTAACGCGCTTCGGGAGCGACACTATGCTCACCGGATATTCTCTTCGATAATTCATCTGACGTTCTATTCTAATCCAATTCAGGGGGAATTCGGTATTGCATATTGTCTCCATGGGGGAAACAAAACATGTCGCTCAAAGCATCCTGGTTCACCGTGTATTCCTGGTTGAACATACGAAATGTGGCTGCTCTAAAAAGATTTGCATCGGCGTCGGTGGGAGTGATGTAGAAGTAGGAGCTTAAGAACTCCAAAGTTAGAGCCTCGTAGGTGGGTAAGCCCATCGTGCTTACAAATCCCAGGCCTGCTTTGTTTAACAAACCTTGCATACTATCAGACAACCCTAAATTGGGTAAACAGTTGTTGTCGACATATCGTGTGGGTGTCAATCCTCGCTGATAAAACATCCAATATCTTTCCTGTTGGAGTTCACCAGCTTCGCCTTGTCGGAACACGATATGAGTCATGTCAGGTTCTCCTTGATTGAGTTGATTTCTACGGGCGACCATGGTATATTTGACAAAGACGAGAAGGGAAGGTGTTTGTGTAGTGAAAAGAAGGTAGTCAATGGTGGTGATATTAGGATGGTAGAACAAGTGGTTTAAATAGGTGGAGATTATGAGTGGGTAATGAATGGGTTTTTTTTTTACGGTTTTGAAAGTGGGAGGTTATAGGAATTATAAGGAATGAATGAGTGGTAATGGTGGTAGATAATGGGAATTATGGGGTTTAAATAATGGAAGATGGAAGTTATAGAAATAATAAAAAAATGAAACGACGTGGTCTTGTAGTCAAACTGTGTGGTCACGAGATCTAAGAGCGTGGGAGGCAAGGCTGGTGGTCGTCGTTTGCGTAGCAGGGCGTGGGAGGCAAGGCTGACGAAAGTAAGACAAAGCTGCCGATCGTCACATGCATGGCAGGACTGGTTGACGGTCGTCACGTCTAGCTTGACAGTCGGCAGTTTGCTAAGAAAAATGTGACGAACGTCACATCTGGCTAGACGACCGACAATGGATGCATGCGATTTCATTGGACCGTTACTGATACTTATACATATAATATTAATTTTACTTTAAAGGCATACATATGATAATAACAGTAGGTATAATGAAGGTAATAAAAACTCTATAACATTAAATAACCAAGAAAATTAAAAATAGGAATAATAAGAAATAATGTTATTGGGTAAGGAACTGGTACAAAAGAAAAAAATGAAATAACAAAATATTCGAAAACGAGAAAACAAAACAGTAATGGCAAAAAATAATGTTTCCTGCCCCCAAACAGAAATAGACAGTTTCCTCACTGCCTTAAGAGAAAGGAATAAAAAATAAAAATAGTAGGGTATATCTAGCCACGACGTGGGCCTCCAGGAGGTGCAGTAATAGAATAGAAGTGTTGATATAGATGATCAAAATGTTCTGTTATGATATCCATGAAACCATGAAAGTCCGAACGCAAAGTGGTGAATTCTCCGCGTAAACTTTCAATCTGTGTCTCCAAATTAGCAATAGCGGTAGTAAAATCAGGAGGCAGAGGTCCAACATTAGCTGGAATAGTAACAACAGTAGACACGGGAGAGGCATCTGGTGTAACTTCATGACGAACTGGGGAAGGAAGATCATAATAATGAGGAGGAGTCTCAAGGTAAAAATCATCGGAGATCTCATAGGGTTGAGGTGTTTCGTGTGAGGTAGGGGTAGATGGGGATCCAAGTCAAAAATCCAGTTATCTCTGTTATGAACACTAGTTATAGGATTGGGTAAAACAAATTGGTGGAAAATGTTATGGTTAATGAGCAAGTCAAACTGAAGTGGTCCAAGGTTTCCTATAAGGTGAGTGTTGAAACAGAAACGAATGTTCATGGGTCGAATTCCTCCATAGGGGTTTAATCCTAGGAGTGGTTGTCTCATTTCGATATCATTTGCAATCATTGTAACTAAGCCTCCTATAAGGATAGGTGTATGAGTGGTCTCTATAATGCAAACAAAATTGGCTAACATAAAGGTAGCCGCATTGATAGGACGTTTCTATGAAGCACAAAACAAAATGAAAAGCTCATCACCGGACACCAAAGAAATGTTTTGCTCTTTTCCAAGCAGGGTGTGGGCTAGGATTTTTTGGAAATATCTTATAGCAGGGTTATGGATGCTGTCAGAATGCATATCATCAGGCTCAGGATGGTTGCTACCAGTTATGCTACCCCAGAAGTAATTAAGCTCATGGTTGGAGAGGATATCCTCTTGGGCGACAGTAAAGACATCAGGGCCACTAGGGAAACCTAAAAGGTTAGTAAACTCACTATTGTTATAACAGAAATCAATGTTAAACAGTCTAAACCGAATCAGGCCACGGTTAAACGCTAGTCCATGGTTAGGCACATAATTCAAAGAACTCAGGAACTCTAGGGTAAGCCTACAATATGAACTGAATCTCCTCTAAATAGGGGATGTATCCTAACCTATCTGGTTCAGCAGGTATAAGACACTTTCTCTAATGCCTAGGGCGGTCATAACATGGTCATCAACATAGATGGTGGGGGTCATATCTCTATCGACCAAGTCCTCAAACCTCCTCATTTGATCTTTTCCCCTGAAAGTAATACTCATATAATCTACTCTTGTCATTTCTAGAGTCAGTCACTAGCTAAAAAAAGTAAATTAGCCTGAAAAGTAAGTAGATTATAGAAACATCTAGTTAGCATCGGCCAAATGCCTTTTAGAGTAAAAAAATAAGAAAATGATAATAAGGAAAGAAAGATGATAATAAATAAAACATTTAAAAAAAATTGAAAAGTTAAATAAAAATATAAAGATAAAACTATGGGTTGTCTCCCACAAAGCGCTTTGTTTTATGTCGCAAGCTCGACACATTTTAAATTATGAATTAGTCGTTTGGTTCAGCCGATGGTTGTAGAAGCTTTAAGGTAGCTGAGTAATCTTTGTTTTTGATATGATGGTAATTCTTCAAACGTTGCCCGTTTACATTAAATGGGTCATTATAATTACTCTTAATTTCTACGGCGCCACTTGGGTAAACCTTGGTGACTTCGAAAGGGCCATACCACCTAGAGAATAGTTTTCTGGGAAAAAGTTTAAGTCAGGAGTTAAATATTAGTACTACATCTCCCTCGTTGAATTCTCTCCTAGAAATGTGCTTATCATGCCATTTTTTATTCTTTCTTTGTAGATCTTGGCATTTTCGTAAGCGTCTAGTCGAAGCTCTTCTACTTCGTCAATATCTAGGATTCTATTTCCTACGACAGTAGAGTAATTTAAATTTAGGGTTTTAATAGCCCAATAAGTTTTATGCTCGAGTTCCACCAGAAGATGACATGATTTTCCATAGACTAACTTGAAAGGTGTGGCCCCTATGGGTGTTTTAAAAGTTGTCCTATATGCCCACAATGCTTCGTGTAACTTTGAGGACCAATCTTTTCTAGATGTGGCAACAGTTTTCTCAAGTATTTGCTTAATTTCTCTATTTGAAACCTCTACTTAGCCACTCGTTTGTGGGTGGTATGGTGTTGCTACACGGTGTTTAACTCCATATTTCACTAAGAGTTTTTCGAAGATTTTGGAGATGAAGTGGGAGCCGCCGTCACTGATGACGAGTCTCGGCACACCGATCCTTGGAAAGGTTATGTTCTTGAAAAGTTTGATTACTACTCGTGTGTCATTTTTTGGATAGGCTATAGCCTCGATCCATTTGGATACGTAATCAATAGCTACGAGTATGTATTTTTTACCAAAAGAAGATGGGAAGGGTCCCATGAAGTCAATTCCCCATACATCGAAGAGTTCGACTTCTAGAATACCTTTCGGAGGCATTTCATTGCGTCTAGAGATGTTTCCAGTGTGTTGGCAACAGTCGCAGTTTAAAACAACGATGTGCACATCTTTCCATAGATTAGGCCAAAAGAAACCAGATTGTAGGATTTTCGCATAGGTTTTTGATGTACTTGAATGCCCTCCATAAGGTGCAGCGTGACAATGGTCTATAATACTTTCAATTTCTTCCTCGGGAACGCAACAACGAAAAATCCCATCAGGACCTCTTTTAAAGAGGAGGGGGTCATCCCAGTAGTATTGTTTAAGGTCGTGGAAGAACTTCTTCTTTTGTTGGTACGTTAGCTCAGGTGGAAGGACACCAGCGGCTAGGTAATTTACGAAATCGGCATACCATGGTACAACAGAGTGAGCTAATGCCACTTTTACCAAATTGTTGGTTTCAAGACTTGAGGCCTCTATTTCTAAAGGATAGTTGGCTCGATAATGTTCAACCTCATTGTTTTCCAACTAAGATATAAGTCTCTCATATGAGGAATCTTCGTTAATTGGTATTTGTTCGGTCTTCAGATTTTCAAGCCTAGAAAGATGATCTGCTATGAAGTTTTCGATTCCCTTTTTGTCTTCGATTTCCAAATCAAATTCCTGTAGTAATAAGATCCATCTCAATAGTATAGGTTTGGCATATTTATTAGTTAGGAGGTATCTAATAGCGGCGTGATCGATGTAGATGATAATTTTGGCTCCCACCAAGTATGAACGAAATTTATCTAATGCAAACACAACTGCTAAAAGTTCCTTTTCCATCGTAGCATAATTCATTTGGGCTTCGTCAAGGGTTCTACTCGCATAGTATATTACATGGAGTTTTTCTTCTTCTTCTTTTTGTTGTCCTAGAACGACACCTAATACATAATCACTTGCATCGCACATTATCTCGAATGGTTTGCTCCAATCTGGAGACTACATAATTGGCCCAGAGACTAGTGCTTGTTTAAGCGTTTGAAATGATTATGAACATTTGTCATTAAAGATGAATTCAGTGTCTTTCATTACCAACTCAATTAGTGGCTTGGTTATTTTAGAGAAATCTTTGATGAAACATCGGTAAAAACCGGCGTGTCCTAGAAAACTTTTTATTTCTCGAACAGTTTTAGGAGGTTGAAGGTTTTTTATCACTTCTATTTTTGCCTTATCTACCTCGATTCCTCTATCAGACACGATGTGTCCAAGTAAAATCCCTTGTCGGACCATGAAATGGAATTTTTCCCAGTTGAGAACAATATTGACGCTCACGCATCATTTGAGTACCATTTCAAGGTTTGCTAAGCATCCTTCGAAACTTTCTCCACAAACCAAGAAGTCGTCCATAAAGACTTCCATCATTCCATCCAGGAAATCGGCAAAGATCACCATCATGCATCTCTGGAAGGTTGAGGGTGCATTGCAAAGTCCGAAAGGCATTCGTCTATAAGTAAATGTACCATAAGGGCATGTAAATGTGGTTTTTTCTTGCTCATCGGGGTGGATAGGGATTTGGAAAAATCCAGAATAACCATCTAAGTAACAGAATGGGAATGTCTGGCCAAACGCTCGAGCATTTGATCTATGAAAGGTAGAGGAAAATGATCCTTGTGAGTGGCTTTGTTTAGCTTCCTATAGTCGATGCACATTCTCCATCCAGTTTGTGTGTGTTGGGCTACATATTCTCCTTTTTCGTTGGTGACTACGGTGACTCCTCCTTTCTTGGGTACGACATGTACAAGACTGACCCACTTACTGTTGGATATAAGATATATGATTCCGGCTTCCAACAACTTACAAATTTCCTTCTTAACTACATCGCTTAGAATGGGATTGATTCGTCTTTGATGCTCTCTAGAGGTTTTACAATCTTCCTCGAGCATAATGCGATGTGTACAGATAGAAGGACTTATTCCTTTTAGATCCGAGAAGTTATAGCCTAGAGCGGTTGGATATTTCCTCAGGACATTAAGTAATTTTTCGGTTTTGGTTCGTCCTAAGTCAGCATTGACTATGACGGGTCGTTTACATTCTTCGTCCAAGAATTCATACCTTAGATCATTTGGTAATGTTTTAAGTTCTACAGTAGGTTTCTTGGGGTCAGGCATGGGATCGGGAGTAAGTGCTAGGAATTCACTTAGGTGGTCGTCCTGGCATTCATCATGCTAGTTGTCATCTTCAAAAATAGGCGGTATTGGAATTCTTAGGATTTCAGTATCCTTTGTTGATTCTGACTTTATTTCCTTCACATGTTCATCGATGATGTCAAGAAAATAACATGTGTCGCTTATTATAGGGGCTTTCAGGATTTGAGAAAGAATGAATTCAATTTTCTCTTCTCCGACTTCAAAAGTCAATTTCCCTCGTTTCACATCAATGATGGCGCCAACGGTGGCTAAGAACAATCTTCCTAATATGATGGGAATGTTTGAGTCTTCTTGAATGTCCATTATAATGAAATATGTGGGAATATAGAATTTACCTATTCTAACGGGGATATTTTCTAGAATACCCACAGGGTATTTCACAGATCGATTAGCTAGTTGTAGGGACATCCTAGTTGGTCGCAGTTCTCCTAGTTGCAGCTTTTCACAGATTGAAGAGGGCATCAAGCTCACACTAGCTCCTAAATCACAGAGTGCTTTGTCTATTACGAATTTCCCTATCACACAGGATATGGAGAAACTACCAGGGTCTTTCAGCTTAGGTGGCATATTGTTCTGGATAATAGCGCTACATTCTGCAGTAAGCCTCATTGTCTCATTATCCTCAAGTTTCTTTTTATTAGACAATATTTCTTTAAGAAATTTGGCATAAGATGGCATTTGTGTTATGGCTTCTGTAAATGGTATTGTTATGTTTAATTGTTTCAGAAGTTCCACAAATTTCTTGAATTGTCCTTCGGTTTTAGATTTGGATAATCTCTGGGGAAATGGGATAGGTGGCTTATATGGTGGTGGGAATACGTATGGTTTTGCCTTTTCAGCTTCGTCTCTGGCTGTGATTTCTGACTCAATATTTTTATTCAGCTCGTCATTGTTTTTTGCATTTTGGTTTCATTTTCATTTTGTTGAGACATCGACTTAGTTGAGATTCTCAGATCTACCGTTCCGTCTAATTCAGTTCCATTTCTTAATGTAATGGCATTAGCATGACCTTTCGGGTTAGGTTGTGGTTGACTAGGAAACACCACAACTGGAGCGACATTTATTGCTTGTTGTTGGGCTACTTGAGAAATCTGGGTTTCTAACATTTTGTTATGTGTAGCCAAGGCATCTACTTTGGTTGCTAATTGTTTTACCAATTCGGAGGTGTGTACATTTTGGTTTATAAATTCCTTATTTTGTTGTGTTTGAGCAGCAACAAAGTTTTCCATCATTATCTCAAGGTTGGACTTACAGGGTGCTTGAGGTGCCTTTTGGAAACCAGGAGGTGCTTGAGGGGTGTACATCGCATTGTTATTCTTATAGGAAAAGTTAGGATGATTCTTCCAACCTGGGTTATAGGTGTTAGAATACGGGTTTCCTTGAGCGTAGTTCATCTGGTCAGGGGGTATCCAAGCTAGCAATTAGCATTCGGAAACGATATGTCCAAGTATTCCACATAAGTCACATTTTCGAGCTACAGAAGCCACAGTGGCTGCGGGGGTTGGGGTTATTGATAAACTCTCAATCTTTTGAGTCAGGGCATCAACTTTAGCATTGACGTGGTCTATGCCACTGACTTCGTGCAATCCTCGTGTGGAGGCTCGTTTTCCTCCCCATTGATAATGGTTTTGCACCATGTTTTCAATTAGTTGATAAGCTTCATTATAGGGTTTGTCCATTAGTGCACCACCAGCGGCAGCGTCTAGAGATAGTTTGGTTTTATATAGGAGACCACCATAGAAGGTGTGGATGATTAGCCATGGTTCAAGTCCATGATGTGGGAAAAGTCTCAGCATGTTCTTGTATCTCTCCCAAGCTTCAAAAAGTGATTCGTCATCTTTTTGCGTAAATCCGTTGATTTGGCCTCTCATCATTGCAGTTTTGCTTGGTGGAAAATATCTTGCTAAGAAGACTTTCTTCAATTCGTACCATGTAGTTATGGAGTTTGAAGGTAAGGATTGGAGCCACGCTCTGGCTCTATCTCTTAAAGAAAAGGGAAAAAGACGTAATCAAATTGTTTCGGGATTAACACCATTAGCTTTTACTGTGTCAGCATATTGTACGAACACGGATAAATGGAGATTTGGATAATCCGTAGGGCCTCCGGAAAATTAATTTTGTTGCACGGCTTGCAACAATGAAGGTGTAAGCTCGAAGTTATTCTCCTCGATGGCAGAAGGAGAAATACATGAGTGCAGTTCAGCTCGAGAAGGAGCAGCGTACTCCTTAAGAGGTCGATTACCTAGTTCAACCATGTCTAGTTTTGGAGTTGTTTCTTCAGAAATGGGAATTGGAATTGGAGCTACTTCAGGAAGATCGAGGATTCGATGTCTTATGTTAACAAAACTTTCGATTTCGTTGATTCTTTGTACTAATTCCCCTCCTTGTAAATGAGTATTTGGCATACAATCGTTACAAAAAAGGAAAAATGTTGCCCTAGTCTATACGGTGCAACAACAGAATTACAATATTGACTAAATTGGTCCCCGGCAACGGCGCCAAAAACTTGATCGACTGGATATGGTAGTCTAAATGATCTGGAATGCATGTGCATAGTCTTATCACGTAGTTTTAAACATTATCGAACCTAAAGGACCAAAAGTCAAACGTATTGTTATCTAGCGTTGTAGTGTAAATCTAAGGCTAAAAATATTTGGTTTAGATTAGGGGAACTAAAAGTAAGTTTGAATCTAGTTAAATAATCAGAGGGGGTAAACAACCAGTATGTAATGATCGGGCTTCTGGAATTAGTAACCTATTTGGTAACTTACAGTTTCTAACAATTCTCAGTTGAAATTTATCAGTTTAAAAACCCTCGTCTCACACTATCGTGGTTGTTGATTTAGGTTATGCAATTTAGGTCATAACGTAGGCTCTCGCTATCCCGCCGGAGTTAGAAACATTCTTTTGAAAACAAATAAACTCTAATTTGCTTTAAAGTGCTCTAACTGTTTTTAAAGCCAATGCCTAGTTACTACGTCCAGTTAAAGATCCTTAAGTCTCACTTAATTGAACCTAACTTCTATTCGTTTTTTACTCTCGTAACAAAATGGTTCATCATTAAAAACAAAGTAATCTAGTCCAGAAAATAGTTCAACAAATAAATAACAAATAGTATTACCAAATTCCCTTAGTTTTATGATCTTACATACCAGTATAGAAATATAGCTTAGCATGTTATAAAACTCAATCACGGAATAATAAAAGCCAGACAACGAAGTAAACATGGTTATCAAATTAAAGGCAAATAATAATTTATTAAAATAAAAACCTGGAAATAGATTGACTGGAGACTGATAAAAATCCGTCCGGCTCTAAAGGAAGCACTCCTCCACAAGTTGGTAGGTTTTGCTTCGATACGGAACAAGAACAATTGCAAAAATAAAATAATAAACTTAAATAAAAATTCTGGAGGTCTTGAAACAAACTACTGGGCAATAGATCTCGGTGTAGAAATCTATTGCTTAAAATGGGTTGGTAAAATAAATCTGCTAAGGAAAATAATAGCTGAGGAAAAATAATTCTGGAAAGTAGTAGCTTTGTGAAATATACGAAGAACAAAAAGGCAGTAACCGCGTGACCCTCTTTCAGTGCATGAGGTCTAATATTTATATACATCTCAAGTAACTGTTCATGAGGATTTGTTGGAGAGATTATTGGGCTGCTGAATCTCCGCGTATCTGAATTGGTGGAAGCAGTTAAAACACATTCGTTTCAAGCCTTTAGGGACGTGGCAAAAGAATAGGGGATTTGACGTTCGTCAAAAGGATTAGTGACATTCGTCACTTACTTGGACAATACATGTCGTTCGTTAAGCTAGCCTCGTCGGCCGTCATGCTTGTTGACTTGCGCGCTTTGGGCTTGGGCTTGTTGTTGACTTTTATTGTAGCCTTTTTTTCTTCTTTTCTTCCTTTTTATTCTTTTTATATAATTAATTTGATACATGCAAAATAGAAAAATACCGGCATAATACCAAGTACAAAGTGATTTAATTTAGAATAAAAATGGAAAATAATTTAGTTAAATTAAGCTAAATATGCAATATATTTATGTGTTATCAGATCTCAGGTTCTAAGATGATCTATTGGAAGAACCTAGCCAATGGGTGATCTCAGGTTCTAAGATTATATATTGGAAGAACCTAGACAACGGGCGATCTTAGGTTCTAAGATGATCTATTGGAAGAACCTAGCCAATAGGCGATCTCAGGTTCTAAGATGATATATTAGAAGAACCTAGCCAACAGGCGATCTCAGGTTCTAAGATGATCTATTGGAAGAACCTAGCCAATGGGTGATATCAGGTTCTAAGATGGCCTATAGAAAGAACCTATCCAATGGGCGACCTCAGGTTCTAAGATGATCTATTGGAAGAACCTAGCCAATGAGCGATCTTAGGTTCTAAGATGATCTAATGGAAGAACCTAGTTAACAGGCGATCTTAGGTTCTAAGATGATCTATTAGAAGAACCTAGCCAACGGGCGATCTTAGGGTCTAAGATGATCTATAGTAATAACTTAGCCAACGAGTGATCTCAGTTTCTAAGAGGATCTATAGTAAGAACCTAGCCAATGGGCAATCTAAGGTTCTAAAATTATCTATTGATTATGACATGACGAGTGTTTAGGAGTTTACACAAACGAGTATTTGGGAAACTATTATGGATGAGTGTTTAGAAAACTGACACGGAGACGAGTGTTTATGAAACTGAGGACCATACGAGAATTGGGTTTAGAATTGATCGTCTGACCCAAACTTACTGAAGAAGTGAAAAACACAAGAAGGGGGGGGGGGTTGAATTGAAAACTTGAAATCAAAAGAGCAATGACACAATATTTTTATCCTGGTTCATTTGATCTCAAACTACTCCAGTCCACCCGTCAAGGTGATTTCGCCTCTCTCCAACGGGGTCTTAATCCATTAATATCAAAAGGATTACAATCACTACTTTAACAATTGTTAAAGTCTTCTTGAGTACAACCACAATCCGGTTAATCTCAAGGAACACTATTTTAGAACAAAGAT
This sequence comes from Vicia faba, assembly GCA_948472305.1. Taxonomy (NCBI): domain Eukaryota; kingdom Viridiplantae; phylum Streptophyta; class Magnoliopsida; order Fabales; family Fabaceae; genus Vicia; species Vicia faba. The sequence goes on from OX451735.1 coordinate 471,331,127, forward strand.
ACAAGAATGTGTGTTATTGTTTTTCGTTACAAAAACTGTTATCACAACTGTGATAATTTACACAAAATTAGAGCTTGGAAAGATGATGAATAATGCTTGTAGCTTTTTGAATTCTCGTGAATAGTCTTGGCAAATCGTGAACGATTTGAACACTGAGCTTGTTTATATAGGAAATGGATTCCCGTTGATCATTAAGCATGATAAATGACATTAACTCAGTTTCCATTTGGAGAAGATCCTGTCTAAAAGAAGCCGTTGTAATTTATGCAGTCTTGAATGAATAATAACGCTTCAGAATCTTTCATCCTTGCTTGCTGCTGATGCTTTCAGCACATTGATGACTTGGATTATTATGCTCTTATTCAGAATCAGAGTTTACTTCACTTAAGCGCAGGTTCTGGTCATCAATCTTCAGCGCAAATTCTGACTGCTTCAGCGTGTAGCTTCTATAGCTTAACTTCTGATGCTGCTTTGGTCAGAACTTCTGCATACACAATAACATAATTTTTAGGGTTCATATTTGTTATTTGTATTTGTTATCATCAAAACTCTAACTAAGGGTTGTAGAATCAAACTATGTTCTAACAATCTCCCCCTTTTTGATGATGACAAAAACTAGAAATTTCAATTAAAAATAAAGAACAAAAGGTTTAAGAGAAACTCCCCCTGAGTTGATTACTTCCCTTAAGTTCCTTCTCATCAGAGTTTAGCTGCATCTCCTAACAAAATTTGTACCAGTTCAAACTTTTCAGAAAGTAAAGGTTAAGTAATTCAGAATGTTTGAGACTTTTGTCTCGGTAAACCATTATTGAATATATCTTACTTTCTCCCCCTTTTTGTCATGTATCAAAAAGGAAATATAATCAGAGCCAAAAGAGATGAATTATATTTAAAACATAATGCAATGACAAGTTCCAAGAACAAAGAGGTAAACATAAAATTTACAGATAAACAATTTAAAAGAAAATCTAAGAAGGAGGGGGAAGACGTGTGAACAACGCTTCCAGCAAGCTCTTGATCTGAGTATTTGATTCTTCTTGCTTGCCCAAAATGCCTCTAATTTCCTTTGTGGAGTCTTCTTGTTTACCCAGTATACTTTTAATCTCCTTGTTCGTATCCTCCTTCTTATCCAGCCTTGCATGGATTAAAGCATTTTCTTTCTTCAACTCTTCCAGAGTTTGCATGACTAAGGAGGAAGTTGGTGTCTCTTCAGGAGTTGGATGTTTCTCAGAGCATTCTGCAGCTTCTTCGGAAGCGACACTATGCTCACCGGATATTCTCTTTGATAATTCATCTGACGTTCTATTCCAATCCAATTCAGGGGGAATTCGGTATTGCATATTGTCTCCATGCGGGAAACGAAACATGTCGCTCAAAGCATCCTGGTTCACCGTGTATTCCTGGTTGAACATACGAAATGTGGCTGCTCTAAAAAGATTTGCATCAGCGTCGGTGGGAGTGATGTAGAAGTAGGAGCTTAAGAACTCCAAAGTTAGAGCCTCGTAGGTGGGTAAGCCCATCGTGCTTACAAATCCCAGGCCTGCTTTGTTTAACAAACCTTGCATACTATCAGATAACCCTAAATTGGGTAAACAGTTGTTGTCAACATATCGTGTGGGTGTCAATCCTCGCTGATAAAACATCCAGTATCTTTCCTGTTGGAGTTCACCAGCTTCGCCTTGTCGGAACACGATATGAGTCATGTCAGGTTCTCCTTGATTGAGTTGATTTCTACGGGCGACCATGGTATATTTGACAAAGACGAGAAGGGAAGGTGTTTGTGTAGTGAAAAGAAGGTAGTCAATGGCGGTGATATTAGGATGGTAGAACAAGTGGTTTAAATAGGTGGAGATTATGAGTGGGTAATGAATGGGTTTTTTTTTTTACGGTTTTGAAATTGGGAGGTTATAGGAATTATAAGGAATGAATGAGTGGTAATGGTGGTAGATAATGGGAATTATGGGGTTTAAATAATGGAAGATGGAAGTTATAGAAATAATAAAAAAATGAAACGACGTGGTCTTGTAGTCAAACTGTGTGGTCACGAGATCTAAGAGCGTGGGAGGCAAGGCTGGTAGTCGTCGTTTGCGTAGCAGGGCGTGGGAGGCAAGGCTGACGAAAGTAAGACAAAGCTGTCGATCGTCACAGGCATGGCAGGACTGGTTGACGGTCGTCACGTCTAGCTTGACAGTCGACAGTTTGCTAAGAAAAATGTGACGAACGTCACATCTGGCTAGACGACCGACAATGGATGCATGCGATTTCATTGGACCTTTACTGATACTTATAAATATAATATTAATTTTACTTTAAAGGCATACATATGATAATAACAGTAGGTATAATGAAGGTAATAAAAACTCAATAACATTAAATAACCAAGAAAATTAAAAATAGGAATAATAAGAAATAATGTTATTGGGTAAGGAACTGGTACAAAAGAAAAAAATTAAATAACAATATATTCGAAAACGAGAAAACAAAACAGTAATGGCAAACAATAATGTTTCCTTCCCCCAAACAGAAATAGACAGTGTCCTCACTGCCTTAAGAAAAAGGAATAAAAAAATAAAAATAGTAGGGTATATCTAGCCACGACGTGGGCCTCCAGGAGGTGCAGTAATAGAATAGAAGTGTTGATATAGATGATCAAAATGTTCTGTTATGATATCCATGAAACCATGAAAGTCCGAACGCAAAGTGGTGAATTCACCGTGTAAACTTTCAATCTGTGTCTCCAAATTAGCAATAGCGGTAGTAAAATCAGGAGGCAGAGGTCCAACATTAGCTGGAATAGTAACAACAGTAGACACGGGAGAGGCATCTGGTGTAACTTCATGACGAACTGGGGAAGGAAGATCATAATAATGAGGAGGAGTCTCAAGGTCAAAATCATCGGATATCTCATAGGGTTGAGGTGTTTCGTGTGAGGTAGGGGTAGATGGGGATCCAAGTCAAAAATCCAGTTATCTCTGTTATGAACACTAGTTATAGGATTGGGTAAAACAAATTGGTGGAAAATGTTATGGTAATGAGAAAGTCAAACTGAAGTGGTCCAAGGTTTCCTATAAGGTGAGTGTTGAAACAGAAACGAATGTTCATGGGTCGAATTCCTCCATAGGGGTTTAATCCTAGAAGTGGTTGTCTCATTTCGATATCATTTGCAATCATTGTAACTAAGCCTCCTATAAGGATAGGTGTATGAGTGGTCTCTATAATGCAAACAAAATTGGCTAACATAAAGGTAGCCGCATTGATAGGACGTTTCTATGAAGCACAAAACAAAATGAAAAGCTCATCACGGGACACCAAAGAAATGTTTTGCTCTTTTCCAAGCAGGGTGTGGGCTAGGATTTTTTGGAAATATCTTATAGCAGGGTTATGGATGCTGTCAGAATGCATATCATCAGGCTCAGGATGGTTGCTACCAGTTATGCTACCCCAGAAGTAATTAAGCTCATGGTTGGAGAGGATATCCTCTTGGGCGACAGTAAAGACATCAGGGCCACTAGGGAAACCTAAAAGGTTAGCAAACTCACTATTGTTATAACGGAAATCAATGTTAAACAGTCTAAACCGGATCAGGCCACGGTTAAACGCTAGTCCATGGTTAGGCACATAATTCAAAGAACTCAGGAACTCTAGGGTAAGCCTACAATATGAACTGAATCTCCTCTGAATAGGGGATGTATCCTAACCTATCTGGTTCAGCAGGTATAAGACACTTTCTCTAATGCCTAGGGCGGTCATAACATGGTCATCAGCATAGATGGTGGGGGTCATCTCTCTATCGACCAAGTCCTAAAACCTCCTCATTTGATCTTTTCCCCTGAAAGTAATACTCATATAATCTACTCTTGTCATTTCGAGATTCAGTCACTAGCTAAAAAAAGTAAATTAGCCTGAAAAGTAAGTAGATTATAGAAACATCTAGTTAGCATCGGCCAAATGCCTTTTAGAGTAAAAAAATAAGAAAATGATAATAAGGAAAGAAAGATGAGAATAAATAAAACATTTAAAAAAAATTGAAAAGTTAAATAAAAATATAAAGATAAAACTATGGGTTGTCTCCCACAAAGCGCTTTGTTTTATGTCGCAAGCTCGACACATTTTAAATTATGAATTAGTCGTTTGGTTCGGACGATGGCTGTAGAAGCTTTAGGGTAGCTGATTAATCTTTGTTTTTGATACGATGGTAATTCTTCAAACGTTGCCCGTTTACATTAAATGGGTCATTATAATTACTCTTAATTTCTACGGCGCCACTTGGGTAAACCTTGGTGACTTCGAAAGTGCCATACCACCTAGAGAATAGTTTTCTGGGAAAAAGTTTAAGTCAGGAGTTAAATATGAGTACTACATCTCCCTCGTTGAATTCTCTCCTAGAAATGTGCTTATCATGCCATTTTTTATTCTTTCTTTGTAGATCTTGGCATTTTCGTAAGCGTCTAGTCGAAGCTCTTCTAGTTCGTTAATATCTAGGATTCTATTTCCTACGACAGTAGAGTAATTTAAATTTAGGGTTTTAATAGCCCAATAAGTTTTATGCTCGAGTTCCACCAGAAGATGACATGATTTTCCATAGACTAACTTGAAAGGTGTGGCCCCTATGGGTGTTTTAAAAGCTGTCCTATATGCCCACAATGCTTCGTGTAACTTTGAGGACCAATCTTTTCTAGATGTGGCAACAGTTTTCTCAAGTATTTTCTTAATTTCTCTATTTGAAACCTCTACTTAGCCACTCGTTTGTGGGTGGTATGGTGTTGCTACACGGTGTTTAACTCCATATTTCACTAAGAGTTTTTCGAAGATTTTGGAGATGAAGTGGGAGCCGCCGTCACTGATGACGAGTCTCGGCACACCGATCCTTGGAAAGGTTATGTTCTTGAAAAGCTTGATTACTACTCGTGTGTCATTTTTTGGATAGGCTATAGCCTCGATCAATTTGGATACGTAATCAATAGCTACGAGTATGTATTTTTTACCAAAAGAAGATGGGAAGGGTCCCATGAAGTCAATTCCCCATACATCGAAGAGTTCGACTTCTAGAATACCTTTCGGAGGCATTTCATTGCGTCTGGAGATGTTTCCAGTGTGTTGGCAATGGTCGCAGTTTAAAACAACGATGTGCACATCTTTCCATAGATTAGGCCAAAAGAAACCAGATTGTAGGATTTTCGCATAGGTTTTTGATGTACTTGAATGCCCTCCATAAGGTGCAGCGTGACAATGGTCTATGTTGTACCCCAAAATTTGCCCTCCCATTTCCTCAACATTTTCTCATCACAAGACCCTTGAAGATCAAGATCCAGTTAGGGTTTCCTCTGCTCAAGACTTCTCCTTGCACTGTTGACCCAAATTAGGGTTTGTGTTTGCACAAAGATATTTTGACCTAAAATTCCTAAGATGACTTTCATGCTTCATGTTGGACTCCCAAGTTTATCCTTACCAAGTTTCAAGTCTTGATTCCAAATTTTGCCCAGTCAATTGGACAGTTGACCTAGAAATCAATTGTATTGGGGAAAAGTCAACTGTGGCCAATTGACGGTCAAATCTCATGAAAATTGACCCACATCAACATTATGAACTCACATGGACCATTTGATCAAGTTTGGATCACAATTCCACAAGAAATTTGATCAGATCACCAAAAGGGCAAAATGGTCATTTTTAGGGTTCTGACTGCACAAAGGCAATTTTTGACTGTTTGACCTAGCCAATGGAAAACCAAGCTCACATATGGACTCAAGGACCCAATGGAATTGTCTTGACATGCTCAACAAGTTCAAAAGATCCCAAATACACAAGATTGACAGTTGAATTTCCCAGTCAATTGATCAATTTTGACTGTATACTGAAAAGTCAAACTTTGACTTTTTGGTCAAAATCAAGGGTCAAGATTCATTTTTCATCAAAACATGCAAAATCATGAAACTTGTCCATCAAGAAATCAAGAAATGCAAATTAGGGTTTGAAATGAAGATTTTTCATAACTTAGAATTTTTCTAAGTTATGAAAAACCCTAATTTTTTCCTAACTTTGTCCCACTTTCTCACCAAGATTAATTTGGATTCAAACAAAAGACAAAACATGAAAGTTGTAGCCTATTGCATAATATACAACTTTGATTCACAAAGTTTTACCAAAAGAAGCTTGTAGCTCAAGTTACAATTTTTGGAACAAGGGTACCAAACCATTCTTAACTTAGAGAAAATTTGACCTATTTTAAGCAAGGTTTTTACCTATCTTCAAGACCATTTTTCACACACTTCCACTTGGAATTTCAATTTTCATTTCAAAGATGGATTGTATTACACATTCCAAGCTTTCCAAAATGTCCAAGAACTCATCAAACAACCTCAAGGTTAGGGAGAATCGAATTTGACAATATGAGAAAAACTCACTTTTGAATTGGCCAAGTTACATGTTCATACATTTGTGCCACTTTAAATTCAGCATGCTTCCCTTGATTACAGGTCTTTTATCTCAATTACACTCATAAATTTAATGCTGATCCTTTGTGCCAAGACCATGTTCTATGTGTTCAAGCATTGCCTAAAGGTTTAATCCCAAATTGGAAAAAGCATTATATCCATTTTTGCAAAAGTTACACTTTATGTCTAAAGCAAATCCAAGCAAGTACATTTGAAATCTCTTTGGCACAAGTTTATGAGTTAATCACACTGATCAAGACTGAGTTATGCAGCACATTAGAGGGGCCTCAACCTGTCTAGAACTCAACTTGGCCATTGCTTGCTTAAAGTGTAAAAAAGATAGCATAACATATACCAACTCGCATATCAGTGAACGAAGGCTTAAAAAAAGTTATCAAACACATTCAAGACATCCATTCTGAGCTAGAACACGAGAAAACCAAGTCCCAAACACTCTCATTCCTAGAATCACCTTCAAACTGCTCAAAACAGGGCATCCCTGCAGTTTGAGTTCCACAGCTCAAACCTTCCATGCTTTCTTGCTAAAAACACATCAAACACATTCCCTAACATCCCTAGAAGCTAATCAAAACCTCAAACACGACCTGTAACACTCCCAGGCAACATCACCATTTACATTTTCTTGTTTTGCAGTTGAAGTTCTATAGCACGATTCAAAAGGTTTCAAGACAAAGTAAAGCTTGGAATAGCATCCCTGGACATCAAGGAAGCCGTGCCAATCATCATCTTGCATTGAAGACACCTCAATCACTAGATACAACTTCAACTGAACAGGTAAGTTCATGAACTCGAATCTCTCTATCCAGGCATTGTTAGCTTTAGGTTTGTGAAGAAAACATGTCACATTCATAGCCCTGAACATGCCCATGTGATTAGATTTCATTTATATTATGTATGCTTAGAGAATTTTAAGTCTGAACATTGATAAAAATCTAGGTCAGGAATTGGGAGAGAAGAAATTCTCTCTCATTTCTGAGAGTTAGATTGATTTCTTTATATGTCTGGAATCGTGGCTTCAAGCTCTATAGGTTTCATGTTGGAAGATTTGGCAAAAGATCAAGGAATTGGAAGTTAGAAAACGCGTGTTTTCTTGAACAAATATGACTGAGGTTGAAGATGACAGGGTTCTGGGCTGGGCCTGTTTGACTTTTCTTTTTGCACCATTTTTTCACTTTCACACCCCCTAGGCCCATTTTGCTTATTTTTATGACTTTTTGACTTTTTCTATTTTTGTTTGACTTATTTATTTTTTCTTATAATATTAAAAATATAAAAAATATTTTTCTCACCATTTTTGAATTTATTAGGTATTTATTTGGTTTCTTTTAGTTTTGTGCATACATAAATATATAAACTTGCTTTTTATTTAAAATACTAAAAGATAGTGCAAACACATTTTTATTTTCATTTTTATTTTGTTTTATCTTCTGAAAATATTTTATATAAAAAATACTTTTTTTTATAAATATTAAATATTATTATTTTGTATATATAATACATATTAGTAAATAATACATATATTTATATTTATTAATATATTTAGGGTAAAAATGCAAAATATACACATTTTTATTTTTATTAACATTAAATGTTAAAAATACCTTTTTGACAAATATATTTCATTTTTTATTTTTGTATATAATAAATAAATTGTACATATTAAATAATTAATACATTTTATTTAATGAAATTAGGGTTTTGCCCTAAACATAAAAAAAACTCCAAAAAAAATAATACTTTTCATTTTGTTTATTTTGACATATAAAAATACTTTTTTCCATACATACAAAAACCATTTTTGCATCTTGCATATTTATTCTTATTTCATTTAATTTGTGCAATTAAATATCTTGTAAATAATTCAATATTGATGTAATAGTCTAGGTTTAAATTCCTTGTCAAAAATCCCCATTTGAGCATTTGTACCCCCCTTCCCATATATTGTGTTGTAATAGCTTAGTAAATTTATTTTTCGCACTTTATTGCTTTCTAATTATACCATGTTAGAATTAGGGTTTGTATGCGAATCAAAAACAACAAAAATAGTTTGACCTAATTTCAAGATAAACAAGCATGAAAATGGACAACACAAATCACACTTTCACCCCCTAGAGTATTCCACTTGTTGCCTTCCATAAATGGGCCATATTGCATGTTAGGTCTCTTTGGGCAAAACAAACAATCAAATGATCATAGTCCCTCGATGACGCTTTCAAAAAGTTGCCTAAACAAATGATCAAGTCCCTTAAAGAAAATTGCCCAAAGATACTTGGCACCATTGCAATTATGGTCTAAACGATGACCCGCGCCCGTCCCTTTCACATCCTAACACAAGATTGTCCACCAAATACAATGGTGGAACAAAATTGTTAAAAGGGTTAAAACATAACAATAATCTTTGAGAAATTTAGGAGTAGATAACCTCTTAGTTACTTGAATCAAACTTGCAAAAACAAAACACTTGCCTATTTTCTAAAACCACACCTCACAACACTTTCAAAACAAACTTTCAAAAACAAATGAAAACCTTTTCAAAAGACATACACCTTTGTATACATCCCAACATGGATCATTACAAAGGTTGCCACCACATTGGCTTCTTTTCAAAACATTTTTTCAAACCCACACACACAAAGCACCATTTCAAACAAATTGAAAAATAAGGCAAGTTGATCTAAGCAAGTAACTAAGAGCCCATGGATAACCATGGATAGAAAGGGTGCTAATACCTTCCCTTTCTATAATCTACTCCCCGAACCCAAGAAAACATCTCAAAGGTTTTTTGCTGTGCTTTTTAAACCTTTCCTTAGGATAAAATAAAAAGTCGGTGGCGACTCTTGCTCAACCGAAACATTTGCGAAAACAAACGCAAAACCATAGTCAGTTCTCCCACCGTATCACAGAACTGGCGACTCTGTTGGGGACAATTTTAAAAGTGGAGTAACCTTAGGGCTTAGATCACCTTTGTTTTCAATTGTTTGCTTTGTTTGCTTTTATATTTGTGGGCTTTGCATCGGAGTTTCATAGATCCTAACCCGGATCTGGGGAATACCCTTTAGGTAGCATAATCTGTGAGGGACCTGTCCGGCGTAGACCGACATGGGTGAAGCAGTGGCTACGTTGGTGTGGCACCTTGGTCTGTACCTATATCCCTTGTGTTGCAACGAGGAGAATATGGGTCTTCTAAGGAGTCATTAAACACCAACCGACCTTAGAACCTTAAATTGACGAAACTTGGCCATTACGACAGTAGCATTATGCTACACTCATTGAGGATAAACTCTCGCGATGGTTCTGGCTGCAAGAAAAGATTGCGATGCTGGAGTTATGACTGATTGAGGGTAGTCAATGATTTGAGATCCTCTAGAACCCGGTTACTTTTGATAGGACAGGTTTTAACCAATGAAACTAAAAGAGGGTAATACCTAAACTTCATGCTGGCCTGAAACCTAAGGGTTATCTTGTGTGACTTGTGTGCCTTATCATGCTTTCCTGTGTGAATACTTGTGGTGTGCTTCATCATAGCATCATGCCATCATACCATTGCATGCATCCTGTATAAAGGACTAACCCATTTCAAAGACAAAAAAGTTTCATCTTTGCTCTGTTTTACAGGACATTATGATGCCCGTGCGTAGGAATACTGTCCGGCTCAACTTTGTGCAACCACCAACTTTGCTCAAGGATTTGGTTGGTAGGATTCCAAACACCACTTCCTTCATCAACAGGCATGGTTCTCTCCTTGGCTTGATCACTGCAAAATGGGACCAACAACTGATAAGTGTTCTGACCCAGTTTTATGACCCCCTGTATCATTGTTTCACCTTTCAAGACTTCCAGCTGGTTCCTACCCTGGAAGAATTCTCTTATTTGCTTGGGATCCCTGTCTTGGAGAAAACTCCATTCACTGGTTTGGAAAAGACTCCTAGGCCTGAAGAGGTTGCTGCAGTTCTCCCCTTGACCGAAGAAGAGGTATTGGCTAACTGGGAAACTAGAAGTGGAGTTAAGGGCTTTTTGGTCAAATATCTGGTTGGCAAGGCTAATGATTTCTGGAATGACTTAGACTTTAAGGCGTACGAAGACATTCTGGCTTTTTTAATCTATGGTTTGGTATTGTTCCCAAATCCTGACACCTTTATCAGTATCCATGCCATAAGGATTTTCTTGTCTCGGAATCCTGTACCCACTCTTTTGGGTGATATCCTGCAACAACTCTATGCTCGTGCTGCCCGAAAATGGGGAACTCCATGGTGTTGTGCTCCTTTGCTAGTGAGGTGGTTTATTTCGCACCTTCCTAAGTTCGTGCTGAAGAATGAAGAAGGAAAGGGTTGGGCTCATAGGCTAATGTCTCTCACTGATAATGACATCACTTGGACTCTCAGAGGTTTGGATGAGGTATCTATTATTGATCATTGCGGAGAATACCCTAATGTTCCGTTGATTGGTATCCAAGGAGGAATCTCTTATAATCCATGTTTAGCTCTCCGCCAGTTTGGAAGAGCCAGAAGAGTAGGGCCTCATGAAATGTTGGTTCCTCACTTCCATTTTGAGTTTCAGGAAGACAGTGACAAACTACGCCATGGATTCATTAAGGCTTGGGACAGAATTCACAAAGCTGACCCACATGAGTTGGGACCAAAGACTTCTCTACCAATGGAACCCTATTGCAGATGGGTCCGCATCCGTGCTCATAAGTTAGGTATGCCGTACGAAGCTGTCAGACCTATCATTCTTGAATCTCCTGATGAAGATGGGGTTCCTCCAATTGTCCTCCCTCCTCAGATACCCACTGATTTTGACACAATGAAGAGATCTTGGGCGCAGCTAAAGGAAGAACGAGATTTTTATCGGGAAAAGTTCAACGAACAGGAACGGAAGATCCAGAGTCTGGCTAAGCAATTGGAGGAGGAGCGGGTCCTGAATAACTACATCCACACTGAGAAGAGAAGGCCATGGGAGCACTGATGAGCTTTGGATGTTTCCTTTTTACAGCTTTTATTTCCTTTTCAGTATTTTTCATTCTTGTAATGCCTAAGGGCAAGATGTTGAAACAATTTAAAATTTGAATCTAATGAAGTGTGTTCCCCTTTTGTTTACAAAGTTGAATCTTGTTTGTCTTTGAAAACATAAAACATACGCATCTCATTGCACCATATGCATAACAGGTACCCTATTTTCACAGGTTGCTTAATCTTCTTCGCTGTTTATTTGAACAGTCATCATGAATCCAGATTCATCCAGTGAGCAAGCAATCAAGGCCCTTCAGGCCCAAAGTGCCCAGTTTCAAGAAATGGTCCTGAGCCTGGCCCAAGGTCAGCAAGAGTTGAAGACTCTACTCCTGAAGAAGAAGAAGAAAAAGAGGACTGCGTTATTCAACACCGGACGCAGGTTTGGGAACACACTCCATAATGAAGCTGATCCAACTACTTCTTCTGCTGAGAAAGACAGTCCCCAAGGGGGAGGAGCTCCTAGTCCGGCAGTCTCTGACAACGAGACGGACTATAATGACGAACAATACCCACCTGCTGCTGACAGATACAAGCAATTAGAGGACCGCTTGAGCGCCATGGAGATTCAGAATGTGTCGGGGCTGGATTTCGGAGATTTGGGGTTATCTTCTGGGGTAGTAATCCCACACAAGTTTAAGGCGCCTGCCTTTGCCAAATATGACGGGGCTTCCTGTCCAAAGCTGCATCTAAGGTCGTACGTAAGGAAGATCCAACCATACACGGCAGATAAGAACCTTTGGATTCACTTCTTCCAAGATAGCCTTTCGGGGTCACAGCTTGAATGGTTCTACCAACTAGATGGAACTAGTATCCGACACTGGGAAGATTTGGCAACCGCATTCTACAGACAATATCAATACAATTCTGATCTCGCTCCTACGCGTACCCAACTTCAGGGTATGTCTCTAGGAATGGGTGAAGGGTTCAAAGAATATGCACAAAAATGGAGAGATTTGGCTGGCAGGGTGCAGCCTCCTTTGACTGATCGTGAGCTGGTTGATATGTTTCTAGGGACCTTGTCTGGTCCATTTTTCAATCATTTGGTTGGTAACTCCTCCGCTGGGTTTACGGATTTGATTCTGACGGGTGAAAGGATTGAAGTTGGCATCAGGTCAGGAAAGATACAAAAAGCTGCCTCCACGAGTACTGAGAAGAGGCCTTTCAAGAAAGAAGCAAGTGCCGTCTATGGTCCTAGAAGACAAGTCAAGCCAGAAAGTCGCCAAGCCGTTAATGCTTTGGTCATTTCAAAACCTGTTGCTGCTCCTCAACAGTACAATCAACAAAGAGGTGAAAGGCCCAAGAGGCAGTATACTAGGCTGAGTATGACCTTGTCGCAAATCTTACCGCAACTGTTATCAACCAACTTGGTGACCATCAAAGAGGCTCCGAAGGTCGTGAATACTGCATCTCCTAAGTATAACCCAAATTCCCGTTGTGCTTATCATTCCGATATCCCCGGGCATACTACTGATGATTGATGGGCCTTGAGAAATAAGGTGCAAGACCTTATCGATGCGAAGGAAATTCAGTTTGAGGCGCCTGAGAGGCCAAATGTTGTAACTGCTCCTATGCCCCAGCATGGAGTAAATGCCATTGAGGAAGATTTGTATGCTGTTTCGGTGAATGATGTTGCTACCCCTCTTTTGACTGTTAAGAGGAACTTACTACTAGCCGGTTTATTTCCGGGTTGTAGCGAGGGTTGCCTCCTGTGTGCTGTTATCCCTACTGGTTGTCCGCTGCTGAAATCAGGCATCCAAAGCCTGATGGATAGCAAAGAAATTTTGTTCAAGAAAACTGTTGTTCCATTTGTTTCCGCTGAAGAAGTATCTGTTGTCACAATTTACAATCCTACCAAAGCTCCCCCGAGGAAGCCAATCCAAATTATGTCTGTTGCACCCATTACTATTACTGTTCCGGGGCGTCTCCCCTATGAGTCTGATAAAGCTGTCCCATGGCATTATGGGGCCGACGTGTATGTGCTTGGAGTAAAGCAGGAGTTCAACACCGGTACCAGTATCAGTAGCATCACTGGTCCCTCCAAGATTACTCGCAGTGGCAGGCTCTTCTCGCCTGACATTGCACCGCCAGTTATCCGAAAGCCTCTTATCATCACACCCGCAAGTGTGCATGTTCCGAATCAAGTTCCTGTGTCTACTACTGCTGCCGAGTCCTCTGATACTCGGGGCAAAGAAGTTGCTACCGATTTGCCTGCCAGGACGGAGGCACCAAAAAAGACTGCTGTTGAAGCCTCCCAACAAGAGATGGAGGAAATCCTTAAAATCATTAAAAAGAGTGACTTCAATGTTGTTGAACAGTTGGGGCATACTCCCTCCAAACTCTTTATGCTATCATTGTTGTTATACTCAGAGGCCCATGCAAAGGCCCTGATTTCATTTCTGAAAACGACCCATGTGCCGCAAGAGACCTCTGCAGATCAATTCACTGACTGTGTGGCTAATTTGACAGCTGACAATGGTTTGGGGTTCTCGGATGCTGACCTTACCGCCAAAGGGAAAAATCACAATGATGCCCTGCATGTTTCCATAGAATGCAGGGGCACTACTTTCGCACACGTGTTGGTGGATACCGGTTCTTCCCTGAATGTTTTGCCCAAGAAGGCATTGGATCGCTTGGATTGTGAGGGCCTGGAATTGAAACCTAGTAACATCATTGTTAGAGCCTTCGACGGTTCTAAGAGGATGGTGCACGGTGAAGTAGACATTCCCATTCGTGTGGGTTCCCAAGTCTTCGACTCAACGTTCTACGTAATGGATATTTGTCCATCTTACTTCTGCTTGTTGGGTCGACCCTGGATTCACAAGGCTGGGGCAGTAACATCCACTCTACACCAAAAGCTCAAATACCCTGTCAAAGGGAAAATTGTTACCGTGCAGGGTGAGGAGGAATACATGGTTAGTCACTTGAATTCATTCCGGTATATCGAGATGGACGGGGAGTTTATTGAAACCCCCTTTCAGCATTTTGAGGAAGTACCTCCAACGTTGGCATCGGCTGAAATAGTGGTTGAAGAAGACTTTCCGTTGAAGGTGGCGTCCTTGAAGGATGCCCGGGCTGTAATCGAGAAAGGCAAATGTGCAAACTGGGGTCAGCTTCCTGACTTCACTCAAAAGAATGACAAGTTTGGGCTGGGCTTTACTGCAGAGGCTCAGAGGGCTGTGCGCAAGGAAAAGATCAGAAAGGCTCCGGTGTTTATCTCCAACCCAAGGGTGAATGCTATCGAGGAGGACGTAGAGGAAGCAGAGTTTGACAGTTGGATCTATCCAACCACCAGCAACGGACCAAGCAACTGGACGGCAAAGGATTTTACACCTATCACATTTGTCACACAGTAATTAACTCTTTTGATTTTCAATTTGTAACAAACAAAATGTTGAAACTTTAATTGGCTCGGTGTCCTACCTGGGGCATCGTAGCTCCATTTGTGAGGGCTTTTTGTATGACATTTCCATATATCATCAATCAAAACATTGGACGTTTGTTGCATTTCAAATCTTGTGCTCTTTTTCTTTCTGTGTTATATATTGCAAAACAGCTATATTTACACACACTCACTCATACAGGTTTCAATCCACTCTGGATCTCACTAGTAACGGCTCTGCTACCACCAGTTATGACTTCGAGAATCCGATCAACTTGGCCGAGGACGAAGGTGAAGATGATTGCGAAGTGCCTGGTGAACTCGCAAGACTGCTACTCCAGGAAGAGAGGGCCATTCAGCCGCATGAAGAGCCGGTGGAAACAGTTAACCTGGGTACTGAGACAGATAGGAAAGAAGTCAAGATTGGTGCCAATCTAGAGCTCAGTGTGAAGCAACGATTGATCCAGATGCTACATGATTACATGGAGATATTTTCTTGGTCCTACGAAGACATGCCTGGTTTGGATGCCGACATTGTAGTTCATCACCTGCCTACCAAGGAAGACTGCCCTCCGGTAAAGCAAAAGGTTCGCCGTATGCGCCCAGAGATGTCCGAAAAGATCAAGGATGAGGTTATGAAGCAATTCGACGTCGGGTTTCTAGCAGTAACTTCTTACCCTCAATGGGTTTCCAACGTGGTGCCAGTGCCGAAAAAGGATGGTAAAGTCAGAATGTGCGTCGACTACAGGGATCTAAACAGGGCAAGCCCCAAGGATGATTTTCCTCTACCTCACATTGACGTTCTTGTTGACAATACTGCTCAACACAAGGTGTTCTCCTTCATGGATGGTTTTTCAGGGTATAATCAGATCAAGATGGCTCCGGAAGATATGGAAAAGACTACCTTTGTGACTCAGTGGGGCACCTTCTGCTACAAGGTCATGCCGTTCGGGTTGAAAAATGCTGGGGCAACCTACCAACGTGCCATGGTTGCTTTATTTCATGATATGATCCATCATGAGATTGAGGTATATGTTGATGACATGATTGCAAGGTCTCAAACTGAGGAGGAACACCTTGACCATCTGCGGAAGCTGTTTGACCGACTGAAGTTATACAAGCTGAGGTTGAATCCCAACAAATGCACCTTTGGGGTGAGGTCCGGAAAATTGCTAGGTTTCATTGTAAGCGATAAAGGTATTCAGGTGGACCCTGCCAAGGTAAAAGCCATACAAGAGATGCCAGCTCCCAAAACAGAGAAAGAAGTCAGAGGCTTTCTGGGACGACTGAATTACATTGCCCGTTTCATCTCACATCTAACTGCTACCTGTGAGCCAATCTTCAAATTACTGAAGAAAGATCAAGTAGTACGTTGGAGCGATGAATGTCAGGCCGCTTTTGAAAAGATAAAGGAATATCTCCAAGAGCCACCCATTCTTATGCCCCCAGTGGAAGGAAGACCTCTGATACTATACTTGACAGTACTTGATAACTCAATGGGGTGTGTGCTGGGGCAGCATGACGAGTATGGCCGAAAAGAGCACGCTATTTATTACCTGAGCAAAAAGTTTACCGACTGTGAGTCCCGTTACTCACTGCTCGAGAAAACTTGTTGCGCTCTGGTATGGGCTGCTCGCCGGCTGAGACAGTATATGCTGACTCACACCACTTTGTTGATTTCAAAGATGGATCCCATCAAGTACATATTCGAAAAGCCTGCTCTGTCTGGAAGAATAGCGAGATGGCAAATGATCTTGACAGAATATGATATCCAGTACACAACTCAAAAAGAAATCAAAGGAAGTGTACTGGCAGATCATTTGGCACACCAACCTGTGGACGATTACCAATCATTGAACTTTGAATTTCCGGACGAAGACATCATGGTGGTAACTGATTGTGAAGTTCCTGAACCTGATGAAGGGCCTGAGGAAGGATCCCGATGGTCTATGCATTTTGACGGAGCGTCCAACGCTTTGGGTAATGGTGTCGGTGCTGTAATCATATCTCCCAAAGGAACTCATACTCCACTCACCGCCCGATTGTGTTTCAACTGCACCAACAACATGGCAGAATATGAGGCATGTATCATGGGTCTACAAGCCGCAATCGACTTAAGGATCAAATTTCTGAGTGTCTTCGGAGATTCCGCTCTCGTGATCAATCAGATCAAAGGCGAGTGGGATACGAAACACCCAAATCTTATTCCTTACAAGGAGTATGTGTTGACTTTGCTTCCCCACTTTGAAGAGATAACTTTCGAGCACTTCCCGAGAGAGGAGAATCAGCTAGCGGACGCACTAGCTACGATGTCTTAAATTTTCAAAGTTAAATGGGACAATGAAGCTCCCCGGATCATTATCTGGAAGTTGGACGAACCCGCATACTGCTGCGATCTTGAGGCCAAAGAGGTAACCGAGAAACCCTGGTATCATGAGGTGAAGAGATACTTGGAGCCCAGGAATACCCTGAAGGTGCATCTGTCAATGACAAGAAGTTCATGAGGAGGTTTGCTGCAAAATTCTTCCTCAGCAACGACATTCTCTACAAACGGAATCATGATTCAACTCTACTGCGTTGTGTGGATAAGGCTGAAGCAGAAAAGATCATGATAGAACTGCATGAAGGTACATTCGAAACACATTCCAGTGGACACACCATGGCAAAGAAAATCCTTCGGGCAGGGTATTTCTGGTCCACAATGGAAGCCGACTGTTACCAACACTCTCGAACTTGTCATAAATGCCTGATCTATGCTGACAAGGTGCACATCCCTCTGGTTCCTCTAAACGTCCTGACGGAACCTTGGCCTTTTGCAATATGGGGCATCGATATGATCGGCGAGATCCGACCGACGGCATCCAACGGGCATCGCTTCATCTTGGTGGCAATCGATTACTTTACAAAGTGGGTTGAGGCAGCTTCCTACGCCACGGTAACCAAGAGCGTCGTGGCATGTTTCATCCGTCATAACATGATCTGTCGGTACGGCGTTCCGGAAAGAATCATTGCGGACAATGGTACCAATCTCAATAACAAGATGATCACTGAGCTCTGCGAACAATTCAAGATACAGCACCACAACTCTTCTCCTTATCGGCCGAAGATGAATGGGGCTGTAGAGGCAGCTAATAAGAATATCAAGAAAATTGTGCAGAAGATGACAGTGACCTATAAAGATTGGCATGAAATGTTACCGTTTTCTCTTCATGGGTACCGTACCTCAGCAAGGACGTCAACCGGGGCAACACCCTTTTCCTTGGTTTATGGCATGGAGGCAGTCTTGCCGATTGAAGTCCAGATACCCTCTCTCCGGATAATGAAGGATGCAGACTTGAGAGAAGATGACTGGATCCAGACTCGACTTGATCAATTAAACCTGATTGACGAAAAGAGACTCACCGCTATCTGTCATGGTCAGACGTACCAAAAACGGATGATCAGGGCATTTAACAAGAAAGTCGGACCACAAGAGTATCAAGTTGGGGACCTGGTGATCAAGCGCATCATCCTTCCTCAAAGTGATCCCCGGGGAAAATGGATCCCTATGTACGAAGGGCCATTTGTGGTTAAACATGTGTTCTCGGGAGGAGCCATGATTCTGACCACCATGGATGGTGACGACCTTCCTCACCCCGCCAATGCAGACATAGTGAAAAGATACTACGCATGAATAAAAGACCCGCTAGGTTGACATACCTAGGCAAAAATAAGGGCTTCCCGGCGAACCAAAAGGGTTCGGGCAAAAATAAGGGATGAAATGAAAAAAAATCTGTACACCCGGCAAGTCGAAAACCTGAAAAGGCGGCTTGGGCAAAAATGGGTATCCCGGTGGACTGAAAACCCGAAAGGGCGGTCCAGGCAAAAGTTAGGGATAAAGCGTAACACTATGTCTCATTGGATCACCTTGCATCCAGAATTCGGCATCAACTATCTGGCTCAGACTTCGGCATCGACCAATCAGCTTCATCTTCAACTAAGCAGCAAAGTGATGAGACGCTTGAAGACATAAAGGCGATAGCAGAGTTGGAACCCAGTGGGAATATTGTGCACATAGCTGTTTTGTTTCCTTTTCAAAAATTGTATAAACTCTATGTTATTCGGCGGCATTCTCTTACTAGGATGTCAGCCTCTTGTACAAAAACGCCTATTCACAGGCAAATTTATAAATCAATACAAGTTCACTTTTCTAAACAAATTGCCCATTGTTTTTCCCTTTTATGTTTTGTCTTGCGAAGAACGTCCAATGTTCATTTTTGATATGTGCATTTGACATTAAATTGCTGATTCATAAATACTTGCCTATGAAACAAAAGACTAATTACAGGTGACATCAGAAACAGGGGCAATGTAAAATTGTCTGATGCAGTCTGGTTGCTTTGTCCGCCGAGGTACCAAGGTAGATTCAACTGAAGAATGTGATCAAGTTATCTCAACTCCCCACAGATTAAGACAAGATAGCAACTTTCCTCCAGTGGAGTGAAGGCATTCATCAGCAAGCATCCCCGGCAGTCTTGACCTAAGATTGTTCCCCGGCGGAATACCAATACCCCAGTGCAATTCCAAAAGTTTCCCCAGGAAAGTAGGAATTCTTATCCCCAGCAGGTTTTGAAGCTTATCCCCAGTCGATTCTGGAAGCTTATCCCCTGCAGAGTACGGACGTCTCTCCCGAGCTTTATTCAAAGTTATTCCTCACAAGGGCTTATAACTGGGTTATCCTCAGCTAATTGCCACGGAAGATCGCCCTCGACAAAGTCCTTCCTATCCCCCAGCGGAGTTCATCAAAATTCCCCAACATAACTTATCAACACCATCCCCAGCGGAGTTTATCATCATTATCCCCAGCGGAGTCCATCATTGAAACCCTCAGCGGGCCTCTCATCAAGCTTCAGCAAAGTATCTCTTCCACAGAGCAATTCCCCGCAGGGTAATCTCTCCAACAAGTTTATTCCTCAACGGAGTCATCTTCTCCTACCGGTGTATTCTTACAACTGTCACCCCCAGCGGAAGCGAAGAGCTCTACTCTTCAATATCAGCCCAGGATTCAACTTCCCGGTCGGTTGTCAAGGATTTATTTTCCTAGACGAAAATACATTCATAAACATTTCACATTTCATACATCTTGCTTACATACATGATAAAGTGCATACAACACTATCTCATGTTAAACATCATAACATCATGCATTTCATACATCACGACATTGCATACAACTGATGTTTTTGCCTTTTCATGGAAAAAGACAATCCCAAAGAGAACTACCTTCAACTGTCACAATTCCAGATTCGATACCTGTATCTAGCCAGGGCACATCTGTGAGTGATCAGTTTCCAGACTCGATTCCTGTATCTAGCCAGGGCACGTCTGAAGAGTTCGAAGATTCGATTCCTGTATCCAGCCAGGGCATATTTATCAACTATCACAATTCCAGATTCAAATCCTGTATCCAGCCAGGGAATATCTGTTGACCACATTTCCAGACTCGATTCCTGTATCTAGCCAGGGCACGTCTGAAGATTTCCAAATTCGATTCCTGTATTCAGCCAGGGCATATCTGTTAACGACTTTTCCGGATTCGATTCCTGTATCCAGCCAGGGCGTATCTGTTGACGACTATTTTCGGATTCGATTCCTGTATCCAGCCAGGGCACATCTGTGAGCAACTGATTGTAGATTCGACACCTGTATCTAGCCAGGGCATATCTGCATGAGGAGATTGAAGATCAAACACCTGTAACAAGCCAGGAAAACATCTGTCTTTCTCAAATACACAAGTTCTCGCTAAGGAATCTCTTATGCGATCAACACTTCCAAATGGCATCTATAAGCCCATTCCCGACAAGGTTCTGTCACATCTCCAGATGGCATCTATAAGCCCATCTCCCTATCCACCATCTCTCCAAATGGCATCTATAAGCCCATTCCCGACATCACATTGCTGATACTCCAACATGCGAGTGCAAATTTCCGGGCACTCTAGTGTCCAATCTCCTTTTACCCTCGAGTCACGAAAGGCAAACTTGCCAATCTAACTCTTCAGGTTCAAGAAGATTGAACAGGGGCAACTGTTGTACCCCAAAATTTTCCCTCCCATTTCCTCAACATTTTCTCATCACAAGACCCTTGAAGATCAAGATCCAGTTAGGGTTTCCTCTGCTCAAGACTTCTCCTTGCACTGTTGACCCAAATTAGGGTTTGTGTTTTCACAAAGATATTTTGACCTAAAATTCCTAAGATGACTTTCATGCTTCAAGTTGGACTCCCAAGTTTATCCTTACCAAGTTTCAAGTCTTGATTCCAAATTTTGCCCAGTCAATTGGACAGTTGACCTAGAAATCAACTATATTGGGGAAAAGTCAACTGTGGCCAATTGACAGTCAAATCTCATGAAAATTGACCCACATCAACATTATGAACTCACATGGACCATTTGATCAAGTTTGGATCACAATTCCACAAGAAATTTGATCAGATCACCAAAAGGGCAAAATGGTCATTTTTAGGGTTCTGACTGCACAAAGGCAATTTTTGACTGTTTGACCTAGCCAATGGCAAACCAAGCTCACATATGGACTCAAGGACCCCATGGAATTGTCTTGACATGCTCAACAAGTTCAAAAGATCCCAAATACACAAGATTAACAGTTGAATTTCCCAGTCAATTGATCAATTTTGACTGTATACTGAAAAGTCAAACTTTGACTTTTTGGTCAAAATCAAGGGTCAAGATTCATTTTTCATCAAAACATGCCAAATCATGAAACTTGTCCATCAAGAAATCAAGAAATGCAAATTAGGGTTTGAAATGAAGATATTTCATAACTTAGAATTTTTCTAAGTTATGAAAAACCCTAATTTTTCCTAACTTTGTCCCACTTTCTCACCAAGATTAATTTGGATTCAAACAAAAGTCAAAACATGAAAGTTGTAGCCTATTGCATAATCTACAACTTTGATTCACAAAGTTTTCCCAAAAGAAGCTTGTAGCTCAAGTTACAATTTTTGGAACAAGGGTACCAAACCATTCTTAACTTAGAGAAAATTTGACCTATTTTAGGCAAGGTTTTTACCTAACTTCAAGTCCATTTTTCACACACTTCCACTTGTAATTTCAATTTGCATTTCAAATATGGATTGTAGTACACATTCCAAGCTTTCCAAAATGTCCAAGAACTCATCAAACAACCTCATGGTTAGGGAGAATCTAATTTGACAATATGGGAAAAACTCACTTTTGAATTGGCCAAGTTACATGTTCATACATTTGTGCCACTTTGAATTCAGCATGCTTCCCTTGATTACAGGTATTTTATCTCAATTACACTCATAAATTTAATGCCGATCCTTTGTGCCAAGACCATGTTCTATGTGTTCAAGCATTGCCTAAAGGTTTAATCCCAAATTGGAAAAAGCATTATATCCATTTTTGCAAAAGTTACACTTTATGTCTAAAGCAAATCCAAGCAAGTACATTTGAAATCTCTTTGGCACAAGTTTATGAGTTAATCACACTGATCAAGACTGAGTTATGCAGCACATTAGAGGGGCCTCAACCTGTCTAGAACTCAACTTGGCCATTGCTTGCTTAAAGTGTAAAAAAGATAGCATAACATATACCAACTCGCATATCAGTGAACGAAGGCTTAGAAAAAGTTATCAAACACATTCAAGACATCCATTCTGAGCTAGAACACGAGCAAACCAAGTCTCAAACACTCTCATTCCCAGAATCACCTTCAAACTGCTCAAAACAGGGCATCCCTGCAGTTTGAGTTCCACAGCTCAAACCTTCCATGCTTTCTTGCTAAAAACACATCAAACACATTCCCTAACATCCCTTGAAGCTAATCAAAACCTCAAACACGACCTGTAACACTCCCAGGCAACATCACCATTTACATTTTCTTGTTTTGCAGTTGAAGTTCTATAGCACGATTCAAAAGGTTTCAAGACAAAGTAAAGCTTGGAATAACATCCCTGGACATCAAGGAAACTGTACCAATCATCATCTTGCATTAAAGACACCTCAATCACCAGATACAACTTCAACTGAACAGGTAAGTTCATGAACTCGAATCTCTCTATCTAGGCATTGTTAGCTTTAGGTTTGTGAAGAAAACATGTCACATTCATAGCCCTGAACATGCCCATGTGATTAGATTTCATTTATATTATGTATGCTTAGAAAATTTTAAGTCTGAACATTGATAAAAATCTAGGTCAGGAATTGGGAGAGAAGAAATTCTCTCTCATTTCTGAGAGTTAGATTGATTTCTTTATATGTCTGGAATTTAGGAGTAGATAACCTCTTAGTTACTTGAATCAAACTTGCAAAAACAAAACACTTGCCTATTTTCTAAAACCACACCTCACAACACTTTCAAAACAAACTTTCAAAAATAAATGAAAACCTTTTCAAAAGACATACACCTTTGTATACATCCCAACATGGATCATTACAAAGGTTGCCACCACATTGGCTTCTTTTGAAAACATTTTTTCAAACCCACACACACAAAGCACCATTTCAAACAAATTGAAAAATAAGGCAAGTTGATCTAAGCAAGTAACTAAGAGCCCATGGATAACCATGGATAGAAAGGGTCCTAATACCTTCCCTTTCTATAATCTACTCCCCGAACCCAAGAAAACATCTCAAAGGTTTTTTGCTGTGCTTTTTAAACCTTTCCTTAGGATAAAATAAAAAGTCGGTGGCGACTCTTGCTCAACCGAAACATTTGCGAAAACAAACGCAAAACCATAGTCAGTTCTCCCACCGTATCACAATCTATAATACTTTCAATTTCTTCATCGGGAACGCAACAACGAAAAATCCCATCAGGACCTCTTTTAAAGAGGATGGGGTCATCCTAGTAGTATTGTTTAAGGTCGTGGAAGAACTTCTTCTTTTGTTGGTACGTTAGCTCAGGTGGAAGGACACCGGCGGCTAGGTAATTTACGAAATCGGCATACCATGGTGCAACAGAGTGAGCTAATGCCACTTTTACCAAATTGTTGGTTTCAAGACTTGAGGCCTCTATTTCTAAAGGATAGTTGGCTCGATAATGTTCAACCTAATTTTTTTCCAACTAAGATATAAGTCTCTCATATGAGGAATCATCGTTAATTGGTATTTGTTCGGTCTTCAGATTTTCAAGCCTAGAAAGATGATCTGCTACGACGTTTTCGGTTCCCTTTTTGTCTTCGATTTCCAAATCAAATTCCTGTAGTAATAAGATCCATCTCAATAGTATAGGTTTGGCATCTTTATTAGTTAGGAGGTATCTAATAGCGGCGTGATCGATGTAGATGATAATTTTGGCTCCCACCAAGTATGAACAAAATTTATCTAATGCAAACACAACTACTAAAAGTTCCTTTTCCATCGTAGCATAATTCATTTGGGCTTCGTCAAGGGTTCTACTCGCATAGTATATTACATGGAGTTTTTCTTCTTCTTCTTTTCGCTGTCCTAGAACGACACCTAATACATAATCACTTGCATCGCACATTATCTCGAACGGTTTGCTCCAATCTGAAGACTGCATAATTGGCACAGAGACTAGTG
Organism: Vicia faba; assembly: GCA_948472305.1. Classification (NCBI taxonomy): domain Eukaryota; kingdom Viridiplantae; phylum Streptophyta; class Magnoliopsida; order Fabales; family Fabaceae; genus Vicia; species Vicia faba. The sequence continues at coordinate 471,355,538 of OX451735.1, forward strand.
CTTGTTTAAGCGTTTGAAATGATTATGAACATTTGTCATTAAAGATGAATTCAGTGTCTTTCATTACCAACTCAGTTAGTGGCTTGGTTATTTTAGAGAAATCTTTGATGAAACATCGGTAAAAACCGGCGTGTCCTAGAAAACTTTTTATTTCTCGAACAGTTTTAGGAGGTTAAAGGTTTTTTATCACTTCTATTTTTGCCTTATCTACCTCAATTCCTCTATCGGACACGATGTGTCCAAGTACAATCCTTGTCGGACCATGAAATGGAATTTTTCCCAGTTGAGAACAATATTGACGCTCACGCATCATTTGAGTACCATTTCAAGGTTTGCTAAGCATCCTTCGAAACTTTCTCCATAAACCGAGAAGTCGTCCATAAAGACTTCCATCATTCCATCCAGGAAATCGGCAAAGATCACCATCATGCATCTCTGGAAGGTTGATGGTGCATTGCAAAGTCCAAAAGGCATTCGTCTATAAGTAAATGTACCATAAGGGCATGTAAATGTGGTTTTTTCTTGGTCATCGGGGTGGATAGGGATTTGGAAAAATCCAGAATAACCATCTAAGTAACAGAATGGGAATGTCTGGCCAAACGCTCGAGCATTTGATCTATGAAAGGTAGAGGAAAATGATCCTTGCGAGTGGCTTTGTTTAGCTTCCTATAGTCGATGCACATTCTCCATCCAGTTTGTGTGTGTTGGGCTACATATTCTCCTTTTTCGTTGGTGACTACGGTGACTCCTCCTTTCTTGGGTACGACATGTACAAGACTGACCCACTTACTGTTGGATATAAGATATATGATTCCGGCTTCCAACAACTTACAAATTTCCTTCTTAACTGCATCGCTTAGAATGGGATTGATTCGTCTTTGATGCTCTCTAGAGGTTTTACAATCTTCCTCGAGCATAATGCGATGTGTACAAATAGAAGGACTTATTCCTTTTAGATCCGAGAAGTTATAGCCTAGAGCGGTTGGATATTTCCTCAGGACATTAAGTAATTTTTCGGTTTTGGTTCGTCCTAAGTCAGCATTGACTATGACGGGTCGTTTACATTCTTCGTCCAAGAATTCATACCTTAGATCATTTGGTAATGTTTTAAGTTCTACAGTAGGTTTCTTGGGGTCAGGCATGGGATCGGGAGTCAGTGCTAGGAATTCACTTAGGTGGTCGTCCTGGCATTCATCACGCTAGTTGTCATCTTCAATAAAAGGCGGTATTGGAATTCTTAGGATTTCAGTATCCTTTGTTGATTTTGACTTTATTTCCTTCACACGTTCATCGATGATGTCAAGAAAACAACATGTGTCGCTTATTGCAGGGGCTTTCAGGATTTGAGAAAGAATGAATTCAATTTTCTCTTCTCCGACTTCAAAAGTCAATTTCCCTCGTTTCACATCAATGATGGCGCCAACGGTGGCTAAGAACAGTCTTCCTAATATGATGGGAATGTTTGAGTCTTCTTGAATGTCCATTATAATGAAATATGTGAGAATATAGAATTTACCTATTCTAACGGGGATGTTTTCTAGAATACCCACTGGGTATTTCACAGATCGATTAGCTAGTTGTAGGGACATCCTTGTTGGTCGCAGTTCTCCTAGTTGCAGCTTTTCACAGATTGAAGAGGGCATCAAGCTCACACTAGCTCCTAAATCGCAGAGTGCTTTGTCTATTACGAATTTCCCTATCACACAGGGTATGGAGAAACTACCAGGGTCTTTCAACTTAGGTGGCATATTGTTATGGATAATAGCGCTACATTCCGCAGTAAGCCTCATTGTCTCATTATCCTCAAGTTTCTTTTTATTAGACAATATTTCTTTAAGAAATTTGGCATAATATGGCATTTGTGTTATGGCTTCTGTAAATGGTATTGTTATGTTTAATTGTTTCAGAAGTTCCACAAATTTCTTGAATTGTCCTTCGGTTTTAGATTTGGCTAATCTCTGGGGAAATGGGATAGGTGGCTTATATGGTGGTGGGAATACGTATGGTTTTGCCTTTTCAGCTTCGTCTCTGGCTGTGATTTCTGACTCAATATTTTTATTCAGCTCGTCATTGTTGTTTGCATTTTGGTTTCATTTTCATTTTATTGAGACATCGACTTAGTTGAGATTCTCAGATCTACCGGTCCGTCTAATTCAGTTTCATTTCTTAATGTAATGGCATTAGCATGACCTTTCGGGTTAGGTTGTGGTTGACCAGGAAACACCCCAGCTGGAGCGACATTTATTGCTTGTTGTTGGGCTACTTGAGAAATCTGGGTTTCTAACATTTTGTTATGTGTAGCCAAGGCATCTACTTTGGTTGCTAATTGTTTTACCAATTCGGAGGTGTGTACATTTTGGTTTATAAATTCCTTATTTTGTTGTGTTTGAGCAGCAACAAAGTTTTCCATCATTATCTCAAGGTTGGACTTACAGGGTGCTTGAGGTGCAGCTTGAGGTGCCTTTTGGAAGCCAGGAGGTGCTTGAGGGGTGTACATCGCATTGTTATTCTTATAGGAAAAGTTAGGATGATTCTTCCAACCTGGGTTATAGGTGTTAGAATACGGGTTTCCTTAAGCGTAGTTCATCTGGTCAGGGGGTATCCAAGCTAGAAATTAGCATTCGGAAACGATATGTCCAAGTATTCCACACAAGTCACATTTTCGAGCTATGGAAGCCACAGTGGCTGCGGGGGTTGGGGTTATTGATAAACTCTCAATCTTTTGAGTCAGGGCGTCAACTTTAGCATTGACGTGGTCTATGCCACTGACTTCGTGCAATCCTCGTATGGAGGCTCGTTTTCCTCCCCATTGATAATGGTTTTGCGCCATGTTTTCAATTAGTTGATAAGCTTCATTATAGGGTTTATCCATTAGTGCACCACCAGCGGCAACGTCTAGAGATAGTTTGGTGTTATATAGGAGACCACCATAGAAGGTGTGGATGATTAGCCATGGTTCAAGTCCATGATGTGGGAAAAGTCTCAGCATGTTCTTGTATCTCTCCCAAGCTTCAAAAAGTGATTCGTCATCTTTTTGCGTAAATCCGTTGATTTGGCCTCTCATCATTGCAGTTTTGCTTGGTGGAAAATATCTTGCTAAGAAGACTTTCTTCAATTCGTACCATGTAGTTATGGAGTTTGAAGGTAAGGATTAGAGCCACGCTCTGGCTCTATCTCTTAAAGAAAAGGGAAAAAGACGTAATCAAATTGTTTCAGGATTAACACCATTAGCTTTTACTGTGTCAGCGTATTGTACGAACACGGATAAATGGAGATTTGGATAATCCGTAGGGCCTCCGGAAAATTGATTTTATTGCACGGCTTGCAACAATGAAGGTTTAAGCTCGAAGTTATTCTCCTCGATGGCAGGAGGAGAAATACATGAGTGCTGTTCAGCTCGAGACGGAGCAGCGTACTCCTTAAGAGGTCGATTACCTAGTTCAACCATGTCTAGTTTTGGAGTTGTTTCTTCAGAAATGGGAATTGGAATTAGAGCTACTTCAGGAAGATCGAGGATTCGATGTCTTATGTTAACAAAACTTTCGATTTCGTTGATTCTTTGTACTAATTCCCCTCCTTGTAAATGAGTATTTGGCATACAATCGTTCCAAAAAAGGAAAAATGTTGCCCTATTCTATACGGTGCAACAACAGAATTACAATATTGACTAAATTGGTCCCCGGCAACGGTGCCAAAAACTCGATCGACTGGATATGGTAGTCTAAATGATCTGGAATGTATGTGCACAGTCTTATCACGTAGTTTTAAACATTATCGAACCCAAAGGACCAAAAGTCAAATGTGTTGTTATCTAGCGTTGTAGTGTAAATCTAAGGCTAAAAATATTTGGTTTAGATTAGGGGAACTAAAAGTAAGTTTGAATCTAGTTAAATAATGAGAGGGGGCAAACAACCAGTATGTAATGATCGGGCTTCTGGAATTAGTAACCTATTTGGTAACTTACAGTTTCTAACAATTCTCAGTTGAAATTTATCAGTTTAAAAACCCTCGTCTCACACTATCGTGGTTGTTGATTTAGGTTATGCAATTTAAGTCATAACGTAGGCTCTCGCTATCCCGCCGGAGTTAGAAACATTCTTTTGAAAACAAATAAACTCTAATTTGCTTTAAAGTGCTCTCACTGTTTTTAAAGCCAATGCCTAGTTACTACGTCCAGTTAAAGATCCTCAAGTCTCACTTAATTGAACCTAACTTCTATTCGTTTTTTACTCTCGTAACAAAATGGTTCATCATTAAAAACAAAGTAATCTAGTCCAGAAAATAGTTCAACAAATAAATAACAAATAGTATTACCAAATTCCCTTAGTTTTATGATCTTACATACCAGTATAGAAATATAGCTTAGCATGTTATAAAACTCAATCACGGAATAATAAAAGCCAGACAACGAAGTAAACATGGTTATCAAATTAAAGGCAAATAATAATTTATTAAAATAAAAACATGGAAATAGATTGACTGGAGACTGATAAAAATTCGTCCGGCTCTAAAGGAAGCACTCCTCCACAAGTTGGTAGGTTTTGCTTCAATAGTGAACAAGAACAATTGCAAAAATAAAATAATAAACTTAAATAAAAATTCTGGTGGTCTTGAAATAAACTACTGGGCAATAGATCTCGGTGTAGAAATCTATTGCTTAAAACGGGTTGGTAAAATAAATCTGCTAAGGAAAATAATAGCTGAGGAAAAATAATTCTGGAAAGTAGTAGCTTTGTGAAATATACGAAGAACAAAAAGGCAGTAACCGCGTGACCCTCTTTCAGTGCATGAGGTCTAATATTTATATACATCTCAAGTAACTGTTCATGAGGATTTGTTGGAGAGATTATTGGGCTGTTGAATCTCCGCGTATCTGATTTGGTGGAAGCAGTTAAAACACATTCGTTGCAAGCCTTTAGGGACGTGGAAAAAGAATAGGGGATTTGACGTTTGTCAAAAGGATTAGTGACATTCGTCACTTACTTGGACAATACATGTCGTTCGTTAAGCTAGCCTCGCCGGCCGTCATGCTTGTTGACTTGCGCGCTTTGGGCTTTGGCTTGTTGTTGACTTTTATTGTAGCCTTTTTTTCTTCTTTTTCTTCCTTTTTATTCTTTTTATTATAATTAATTTGATACCTGCAAAATAGAAAAATACCGGCATAATACCAACTACAAAGTGATTTAATTTAGAATAAAAATGGAAAATAATTTAGTTAAATTAAGCTAAATATGCAATATATTTATGTGTTATCAAATCTCAGGTTCTAAGATGATCTATTGGAAGAACCTAGCCAATGGGTGATCTCAGGTTCTAAGATTATATATTGGAAGAACCTAGACAACGGGCGATCTCAGGTTCTAAGATGATCTATTGGAAGAACCTAGCCAACAGGCGATCTCAGGTTCTAAGATGATATATTAGAAGAACCTAGCCAACAGGCGATCTCAGGTTCTAAGATGATCTATTGGAAGAACCTAGCCAATGGGTGATATCAGGTTCTAAGATGGCCTATAGAAAGAACCTAGCCAATGGGCGACCTCAGGTTCTAAGATGATCTATTGGAAGAACCTAGCCAATGAGCGATCTTAGGTTCTAAGATGATCTAATTGAAGAACCTAGTTAACAGGCGATCTTAGTTTCTAAGATGATTGTTGTACCCCAAAATTTGCCCTCCCATATTCTTCAAAGATTTGCCAAGTCGAGCTTCAAAAGTCCTCAAGGGTTGCACGGTGTATGAGCCTCCTAAGCAGTCAAAATTAGGGTTTGTGTTCTGATCAAGAAAATGAAGTTCTCAAAGGTCTAATCAAGTCTCACATGCCTACAAACAGGGTTAAGCATCCTCATATCAAGTTTCAAGACGTTCAGCACAAAATTGCACAGTCAAAAACCCTAATTGCACTACAGTCAACTGTAGGGGCAAAATGGTCATTTGACAGTCAAAAGTCCAAATTTTTGGTCAACATATCATTTTGAAGCCACAAACATCATTTGATCAATGCTTGATCATGATTCTCAAAGCTTGGCTCAAAAATCATCAAGATGCAAAAGTTTCCTTATTTGGACAGTTGAAAAAGTCAACTGTAAATTGACCAGGGCATAACTTTCACATGGATTATCAGAAAAATTCCATCCAAATCTCATTTTAAAGAGAAAGACATTTCCTACAACTCATCTTCATACTTCAAGTCCAAGAAATGCTCTCACAAAAAGTTATCAATTTCAACATTATAGGTCATTTTCAAAAGTCAACAAAAAGGGACTTTAAGTCAAAGGCCATAACTTGAGATTGGTAAATCCAAATGACATGGGACCAAAGGCATTGGTTAGAGGACTCAAAGACCTTTCCAAAATGTCCTAGAACATGAGTAAATCTTAAAAATTGAGCAAGTTATGCCTTGTAGAAGTTGGGAAATTTTTGGATATTTTGAAAAGTCAACATTGATTCAAATGACCTAAAATTGCTAATGGGCCCATTTTTCTTCCATAATTCATCATCCATGACATGTGCACGACCACTTGGCCCAAAGGGAAGTTTTATTCATTTTTTATTTATTTATTTGAATTTTTATTAATAATAATTCATTTAAATCAAATTAAATACATGAAAAATGCTAACCTAAGTTTTCCAATCTTTTTGTACATGTTTTATCCTCAAGATTTCGTGCATATTCAAATAGGGAAAGATTTGGAGAGATTGGAGTTGATTTGTATCAAAAAGCACATGGAAAGATTGAAAAAAATAATGATGGAAAATCAAATCTCAAAATCCATGAATGAAAGAGATTTGGATCAGAATTGTTAACCTAATTCACTCATTACATAAGCCTAAACATAACCCTACTGCTTGGGACCAGAAAAGTTGCGCTAGAAACCATTATCAAACTTGGAATTGTTTACAAAAAACTCAAAACTGAAAACCCTTTTGCAGGTTGATTCAAGGCTTAATAGCTGTTCAAACACCTTCCTGGAGGTTCATTGAACGACTCTCAATCAAAAACATTCATCAAAACGCCCGGAATTGGTACAGTGGAGTCCAACTGTTTCAAATAAAATTCACAATCGTGCATCTTCATTCATGCGTTTTTTGCAAGTTTTAATATGTGATTTACATTCCTTATGCTATTCTGAAGCTAACCCATGTGTTTGATTGAATTATTATGCATTGTGCACGATTCTACCATTGTCAATTTCTAGGGTTTACAGGACCTTGGATTGGGGTTTTTCACATAAGAAAAAATTGGCGTTCAAGACCACCACCATTCAAATCAGCGCGTCTGGACGATCTCAAACCTACCCTCGCGCCTAATTTATAGAGCCCCTGGGGATAATCGCTATTTTTTAATAGCTGGCCTAAGAGAACGCCATGAAAAACGTTGCCTAATGTTTTTGTATTTCAGGGATGAAGAAGAAGACGATGTCGTGGCGTTAGACGATTGGCCAGTTTAAAAACTCGCGCGCAAAGTCCACTAATGCATTGGTTTTCTTTTATAATATTTGTTATTCATTATATATTAACAACGCGTGGAATGGCTCAGTGGCGAGCATAGCTATTGATAATGTTAATGACCTGGGTTCGATCCCAGGTCTTCACTCTTTCCATTTGATTTTTTTCAACTGACGTTCATATTGAAATTCTGGCTGCAGATACTCAATGTCACGTTCAATGTTATGACACCGTATCTGACTTACTATATGACAGTAAATACAAAAGCAATAAAGAACACAGTCAATTGTTTACCCAGTTCAGTGTGCAACAACACCTACTCTGGGGGCTACCAAGCCAGGGAGAGAATCCACTATAAGAGATGTTAATTCAGGAATAAACCAACCAGTTTATCTCCTTCACTTAAGACCTACCCAATGCAATTCTAATCTAAGTACAACTTAAACCTGAGTTCCTACTCACTCCCCCTCAATCACAGCAGTGATACATAAACCAATTTTGACTTAAGAATTGATGAAGACACTCTTCAAAAACACACACTTGATTAAGCTTCACAGCTTTTTAATCAAGCAACACAATCACTCGTGCTTCACAGCTTTGAGTGATGTACACAACTAACTTGACTCTGCTTCACAGCTTTAGTCAAGGAACATTCAAACACTCTTGCTTCAAAGCTTTGAGTGCTACACAACCCTTACAAATAGAAACCTATTCCAAGGCACTTATCACAATGATAATTGCTTGGAGTACAATAATCAAATCTATACAGATTACAAATTAATCTTCTAATCAATCAGCCGGGATCCTTGAAAAACAGCAGCTCTGTTGAATATATAGCAGCTGCAACTTCAGTTAGGGTTTCCAAAAACCTAGGGTTAATTCCGTTTGACCTAAAGACCAGGTCACAGGACTTTATTAACCAGGTTAGGGTTGAGCTAGGTTACCCCTCAGAAAACGCAGGATTCTGTTCAGAAAGGACTGAGTTATTTTCTGAAAAAACTCAGACTTATCCAATCCTGCAATCCTGTTAGTTCAGAACAGGATGTCATAACATCTGTTATGACATCTGAGAAAACCTGTCTACTGATTTAGCAAAATGTGATCATTTTGCAAAATGCTCAGATACACACTTATAAACATCAGTATTTGAATTACAATATTTTTCTGCAAAGGTACTTAATGAACCAGTACAAACTGAACTAGAATGTTATGACATCAGTCATGACATTCACACATACACTTGGGATTTACCAAAAATGCAAGCCAATACCTAAACACCTACAAACTCCCCCTTTGGCAGATTTTTGGCTAAAGACCCTAAACAATCAGAGATAGATAGCAGCAGAAATAAGTGACAGCAGAAAAATAGAACACAGAATGTCAAGTACTAATTAAGCAAGTACCAAAATATTCTCCCCCTCTTTAGCCACAAATGGGCCAAAGAAAACCTGTTCAAAAAATTATACAGTTATCCAAAACAAAATAATAAGATCAGCAGCAGACAACAACAGAACACACTTCCAAACTCCACCATCAACACCACCAAGCAGCAATCAACCTTCAAGCACTGTCATCAGACTCAGAGGAGCTAGTTTCTTCAATGTTGAGCTGTCCTTCAGCTTCTACACCTTCTTCCCTTCTGCTTTCTTCAGCTTCCTCCTTTTCTAGCCTGGCAATTAGAATTTCTAGGGTCCTTTTTCTAGCATCCAGCTCTTTGCAAGTTTCTTTTAAGACACCTATGACATCTGATGTCTTGGACTGGGTCTTTACAGACGATGTCTCAGCTGATGTTATGACAATGTCTGGAGCATGAGATCCCTGAAACAATTTGTAGTGCAGGCCAAGGGCAGGAGCTCTTTTGCAGACTGTATCTCTTGCCACAAGGATATCAGGGAATTATGCAAGGATGATTCCACAGAGGAGGGAGGGAAAGGCAATTGGTCCTTTGACAGCATAACTGCCAGCATGCTTTAAAGTTTGTTCAAAGATGTACCTCCCATAGTCAAAAGCAGTCTTGGTTCCCACAGCATAGATAAATCTCCCCAATCCTGTGGAGATAGTTGATTTGTGATTTGTAGGCACCCAGTTGGCTGCTCCTATTTTATGCAAGATGGCAAATTTCATGCTGAGTTTACTAGCATTCAACTTCCCTTTCAAGGGCCAGCACTTTACTTGCCTGGTTGTGATGGTTAGACAAACTTCATTGTCAATTGCCTCTAGATCAGGACAGTCCTTATTTGTTCTTCCAAGAAACTTGTTGATTTCTGATGGAGAGAACTTGACCCTTCTTCCTCTAACAAAGACACTTTCAAAGTCAGCTGACCTTCCATCAGCACAATCATTTGACAAGTTCACTACAAACTCCTTAACCAGATTTTCATAACATTTGTTAAACTTCATCACTGTCTTCATTAGCCCAGCATTCTTGATCAGATCCATGATGTCTTTGCACTCCAAGGCATCATTGTTGAGTTCTCTCTCCAAGGCTATTCTCTTTAAGCAAACATACTTCCATCTGTTTGCATTGTCAGGATGATGAAAAGAGATGTTGTCTGTTGGTACTTCAGGCACTTTAGCAATCTTGCTGGAGGGGAGCTTCCTTCTGATGGGAGTTTCTTCAATATCAATCTCAAATTCTGATTCCTCATCAGAATCAGAAGTTTCAGGTTCTTTACTTTTCTTAGAGATTGGTTGTCTAGCAGTCTGCACCTGTGCCTTCTTCCCTTTTGTCTGAATACTTTTCTCAGCCATGCCTTCAGCCTTGGATTTCTTAGCATCAGGTTTATCATTCTGACTACTCTTTCTTTTCATCAATCTCCTAGCTATGCTAGGGTTCACATTAGCAATCAGTTCATTATCTGAGTAATCTTCATCCACATCAATGATAGGTGGATCAACAGCCTTTTCAGAGGGGTTCTGAATGTTGTCTTTTGGTGTCACAACATCCTCAGTGACATCTACATTTTCAGAACCTTCCACATTTGGACTTTCTGATTGATTTAAAGGGATAGAAATCCCCGGTACAGATTGGTTGCCACTCAGAATGCTAGTAACCAGCCTAGCAATAGCTTGGTGTACTTGAACTGATCCTTCTCTATTAGGTACAGAAGACGAAGGATGAGAAGAATTACCAGAGGCTGTAGCTTGAGCTCTTCCTGCATGTCTGGTTCTGAGCTTTTTGACTCTGGCTGGGTCAGTTTCCATCTCCCTGAGAGGAGTGACCTCAAGAACTTCAGATTCTATGCATGTAGTGATTGCCCTAGAATCTTGATCAGATGATGACGATGATGAGGAAGACGAAGCCGCCATGGTGGAAGACGATGTCTGAGACATTTTGATTGACTTTGAGTAATAGTAGCAGTTTGAGAAAAATCTTTGATTGGGAGGAGGAAACAGGTTGCAAGGATGAGAGAGGTAGGGGGTAAAAGGGAGTCTCTTCAACTTCTTAAAGCTTTTGAAGGAATTGTGAAAGAATATGATTAACCCACTAAATATAGACTTAATAAAATTAATCCCATCAACCCTTGTTTTAAGCAAAACTAATTGCTATAATTTCTCATGTTGGTGAATACCCAACCTGCCCCTCAAATTTTCAAGTTTATTTCCAACAAGAGCCTTGGTAGAAGAATCAGTCAGCTGAAGCTTAGAGAAACTATGTTCCAGTTTAAATGACTTCTTCTCTTCAAAGTCAATAGGGTTCAAGGAAATGTTGAATGTTTTCAGATTGTCACAACACAATGTCACAACATCTTGTGTAACATTGTACTCAGGGAGCATCTGTTTTGACCAGATGTTTTGAGAACAGAATTTATGAGACTTGTTATTTCCAACATCCTTGTCAAGATGACTTAAGGTTCTGACAACACATTCTTCTTCAAGTTTATTTCCCACATCACAGATATCATCAACCTGTAGTTTTGGAGTTCTTCTGACAGTTTCCATAGAGATAGCTCTCTTCATTCTTCTTAGATGAAGGAGACCAAGCTTATGCTGCCACAGTTTCACCTCTTTTTCTTCTTTTGCAATGGAATACACAGATGAGGAATTAGTGTTCTCAGCCTCCCACAAGTAGCAGTTGTCTTTGGATCTGACTCCTTTCATTACTATCTCTTGTTTGTCATTGATTACAAGGCATTCAGATTTTGAGAAATTGACCTTGAATCCTAGATCACACAGTTGACTGATACTAATGAGATTAGCGGTCAGTCCTTTCACCAGCAGTACTTCATTCAGACTTGGAACTCCAGGGCAGTCCAAATCACCAACTCCTTTGATTTCACCTTTAGCCCCATCTCTAAAGGTCACAAAACCGGTGGTGTGAGGCTTAACATTATTGAGGAGGTTCTTGATTCCAGTCATATGTCTGGAACATCCACTGTTAAAGTACCAGTCTTCCTTTGCAGAGACCCTCAGGGAAGTGTGAGCTATCAGTGCAGTAGCCTTTTTCTTCCATTGAGGAGCATGTGGTACCTTTTTAGACTTAGGTTTGACACCTGAGATCTGATTAGGGTATCCATGTAATCTGAAGCAGAAGGGCTTTATGTGGCCATATCTACCACAATGATGGCATTTCCATCTTTGGTACCTTTTCTTCATATGTCTCTGTTCCTGATGTTGAGAGTTGTGTTGAGACATCCGTTTTGACATTTACTTACCAGTACCAGATTTCTTTGCTTCCATAAATCCTAGTCCAGATTTATTTCCCACATTTTGTCCAACCTGAAGGATCTCTTCCAATTTGTCTGTTCCATTGGTCAACATCTTGACAGATTTGGTCATTTGATTCAGTTGTGAGTTCAGCAGTTGAACTTCTCCTTCTAGATGACTTATAGTTTCAAGATTTGCCCTTTTTTCAGCCTCCAGCTTTATAATGAGTTTTGATTGTTTCTCATTCTGCACACAGACTTCAGCACTTCTGATACACAATTTCTTGTAGGTATCAGCCAGTTCTTCAAATGTCACTTCTTCATCACTAGTGTCACTTTCAGAAGTACAAACACTAGTTAGGGCAGTAACTAGTTTGGCAGATTCTTCTTCAGAATTACTTTCTGAATCATAGTCAGACCAAGTAACAGTCATTCCTTTCTTTTGCTTCTTAAGAAAGGTAGGACATTCAGCTCGAATATGTCCATATCCTTCACATCCATGGCATTGAATACCTCTGACTTGGTTTCCCTTATCTTCTGACCTTGGTCTTCTGCTGGAACTGTCAATGTCAGAGGGAATGTTATGAACATTAGACCTTGACTTTGGGTCCATTCTTTTGATGAGCCTGTTGAACTGTCTTTCAAGCATGGCAATAGCTTTTGATATGTTTTCTTCTTCATCCTCCTTGTATTCAACATCAGTGTTGGATACAAGTGCTATGCTTTTGTTCTTCTTGTCACCATTATCAGTGATCCCCATCTCAAAAGTCTGAAGAGACCCAATAAGTTCATCCACTTTAAACTTGCTAATGTCCTGGGCTTCCTCTATGGCAGTTACCTTCATTGCAAATCTTTTAGGCAAGGATCTGAGAATCTTCCTCACCAGTTTTTCTTTTGACATTTTTTCTCCCAGTGCTCCTGAGGTGTTGGCAATCTCCAAGATGTTCATGTGAAACTCATGAATGGTTTCATCTTCCATCATTTTTAGATTCTCAAATTTGGTGGTCAACATCTGAAGCCTTGACATTTTTACTTTGGAAGTTCCCTCATGAGTAGTTTTGAGAGTGTCCCAAACTTCCTTGGCCAGTTCATATTGATGTACTAGTCTGAAAATGTTTCTATCAATTCCATTGAACAAGGCATTTAAAGCTTTTGAATTTCCTAGAGCTAACTCATCTTCTTCTTTACTCCAATCTTCCTCAGGCTTCAGACTGATTGTCCCATCTATCTCAGTTATGGTGGGATGAATCCATCCTTTGTCAGCAGCTCTCCAAGCTTTTTTGTCCAGAGATTTTAGGAAGGCAATCATACGAGGTTTCCAGTAGTCATAATTAGTTCCATCCAGAATGGGTGGTCTATTTCCAAAAACTCCTTCTTTGTCCATAGTGCCAGAAAGTGATATCCCTAGATCTCACCCAGTAATACAGGCAGGGTGCCTGCTCTGATACCAATTGAAATTCTGGCTGCAGATACTCAATGTCACGTTCAATGTTATGACACCGTATCTGACTTACTATATGACAGTAAATACAAAAGCAATAAAGAACACAGTCAATTGTTTACCCAGTTCAGTGTGCAACAACACCTACTCTGGGGGCTACCAAGCCAGGGAGAGAATCCACTATAAGAGATGTTAATTCAGGAATAAACCAACCAGTTTATCTCCTTCACTTAAGACCTACCCAATGCAATTCTAATCTAAGTACAACTTAAACCTGAGTTCCTACTCACTCCCCCTCAATCACAGCAGTGATACATAAACCAATTTTGACTTAAGAATTGATGAAGACACTCTTCAAAAACACACACTTGATTAAGCTTCACAGATTTTTAATCAAGCAACACAATCACTCGTGCTTCACAGCTTTGAGTGATGTACACAACTAACTTGACTCTGCTTCACAGCTTTAGTCAAGGAACATTCAAACACTCTTGCTTCAAAGCTTTGAGTGCTACACAACCCTTACAAATAGAAACCTATTCCAAGGCACTTATCACAATGATAATTGCTTGGAGTACAATAATCAAATCTATACAGATTACAAATTAATCTTCTAATCAATAAGCCGGGATCCTTGAAAAACAGCAGCTCTGTTGAATATATAGCAGCTGCAACTTCAGTTAGGGTTTCCAAAAACCTAGGGTTAATTTCGTTTGACCTAAAGACCAGGTCACAGGACTTTATTAACCAGGTTAGGGTTGAGCTAGGTTACCCCTCAGAAAACGCAGGATTCTGTTCAGAAAGGACTGAGTTATTTCCTGAAAAAACTCAGACTTATCCAATCCTGCAATCCTGTTAGTTCAGAACAGGATGTCATAACATCTGTTATGACATCTGAGAAAACCTGTCTACTGATTTAGCAAAATGTGATCATTTTGCAAAATGCTCAGATACACACTTATAAACATCAGTATTTGAATTACAATATTTTTCTGCAAAGGTACTTAATGAACCAGTACAAACTGAACTAGAATGTTATGACATCAGTCATGACATTCACACATACACTTGGGATTTACCAAAAATGCAAGCCAATACCTAAACACCTACACATATGTAGCGCCTATGCTGGAGACCACCATGCACCTTCCAAATCCAACGTCCACGCGTCCAACTTCATCAAATCAAAGGCCATGGATTGAGGAACACCATAAACCCTGATCCACGTTTCAGCATGCTACCTGGCAAAAGTCCAAAAAGGCCAAAATTAATGGGCCAGATTACTAAACTTGAACCTCCATATTGGGGACTGACACCCCCCTAGGTTTGCCATAATATTTTTTATTTTATTTTCTATTTGCTTTTAATTACTATTTGTTAATTTAATTAATTATTTTCACAAAATATAAAAAACCCATAAAAATCAGAAAAGAAAAAAAAACAATAAATAATTTTTATTTTAGTATTTTCTTAAATAAATTTGCATGTAATTGAATTTAGTTTTAAATTAGGTTTGCAATTTTAATTCTTTTAATAAAAAAATCTAAAAAATGTAGAAATAGGGTAATTAATAATTTTTCATCCCCTTTATTTTTCTTTCAAATATTTAATATTATTTATTTTATTTATTTTATAATTAAATTTGCATATAAAAATTAGGGTTAATTTTAGGTTAAAAACTTTAATATTTTCTTAATAAATTAAAAGTCACTAGAATTAGGGTTTGCATCTTATTTTAATTTTACTTAATTTTCTTTTTTCCATATTAAATCCTAAAATACTAAAAATACCAAAAAAAACAAGTTCTTTCTTTTCTTAATTTTAATTAATTCCTCATTAAGTTTAATTTTGCAAAAAGGGTCCAACGCCCTCGTTTCGATTTAATTATTAACTCGCATATTTCTTTTATTTCGCTTAAATATTTGTGTATCTCTCCCAAGGCCTTGTAACATTTTAATTACTTCTCGCACTTTTAATTTCTTTATTTTCTGTCAAATCGGGTTCGAGAAATTTTGGCGATGTGGACCCGCGCCATTTGTAATAGCTTAGCATTTTTACTTTTCCCGCAATATTTTTTAACTGTTAACAAAAAGCATGAAAGAATGTATGGACCAAAAAATAAAAACAAGCGTAGAACACCAATAACATGACAAGATAAATGCAAATGAAAACGACACACAAATCGCACACACCACCCCTAGGGTACGCCTCACTGTTGCCTTGCCTCGAAAGGTGATCGTCGAGTAGAGGATGTCTTAGTAAGTCCTCATGATCCGGGAACCTGGCATAAGGGTAGCTTCTAAGGTGTCTTCCCATTGCTCTGGTGATCACCATGTCCCGAACCTCGAATTGACCCGAACACCTCCAACGGTGGTGCTACCTACCTCTCAATGGTGGGATGGCACTACTTTAAAGGACATTTACACAGACGAATTCCTTAGGGTAGGTAGACGACTCGTAGATACTTGCTCTAATTTCAAAACAAATTCAAAAAATACTTTTCACACTGACACCTTTTCAAAAAGCTTTCGAAAGCAACTTTTCAAACACTCTTGAGGACTGATACAAGAGTCGAACTGGATTTTTCAAAGAAACGTTTTAAAACCCACAGTTGAAAAGCAAGCAAACCATTTTTGAAAACACAATGAGCAAGTATCTAAGAGCCCATGGATAACCATGGATAGAAAGGGTGCTAACACCTTCCCTTTCTATAAATCTACCTCCCGAACCGAGAGCAATCTCTATAAGGAATTTTTCTGTGCTTTTGTCCTTTCCATTTGGAGAAAATAAAAGACGGTGGCGACTCTTGCTTCCGCGACATTTCGCGAACCAGCGTTAAACAGTCAGTTCCAGATCCACCGATCACAGAACTGGCGACTCTGCTGGGGAGTGATACTCTTAAACTTAAAGTGAGGTGTACCTTAGGGTTAGTTCATAACTGTGTTTTCAATTGTATTGATTTGCTTGCTTTACTATTGTGGGTTGCATCGGAGTTACATAGGTCCTAACCCGGATCTGGGGATACCTTGTTTAGGTAGCATAAGCTGTGAGGGACCTGTCCGGCGTAGACCGACACAGGTGAAGCAGTGGCTACGTTGGTGTGGCACCTTGGTCTGTACCGATATCCCTTGTGTCGCAACGAGGAGAATATGGGTCTTCTAAGGAGTCATTAAGCACCAACAACCTTAGAACCTTAATTGACACAACTTGGCCTTTAGAATTGTAGCAGTATGCTACGCCCATTGAGGCTAAACTCTCGTGATGGTTCTGGCCGCAAGAAAAGATTGCGATGCTGGAGTTATGACCGATTGAGGGTAGTCAATGATATTGGGATCCTCTAAGAACCCGATTACTTTGATAGGACAGGTATGAACCAACAAACTGAAAGAGGGTAATGCCTAGACCTCATGCTGGCCTGAACTCTAAGGGTTTCTCTTGTGTGACTTGTGTGCCTTCGTACTTGACTACTTGCATGCTTGTTATCTGACACATAAGCTACTTGCAGGTTTTGTTTATAGTCCTTAATTGGGACTCATAACAAAGTATACTGAGTTTCTTGCAGGTTTTGTTTATAGTCCTTAATTGGGACCCATAACAAAGTATACTGAGTTTCTTGCAGGTTTTGTTTATAGTTCTTAATGGGGACTCATAATAGGGTTTATCCATATTACCCCATGCACACCATAACATCATACCATTGCATACATCCTAACCCATTTCAAGGATCTCAAGGGCTTGTGATGCAGGTCATGATAAATCAAACATCTAGCAAGGGGCAAAGAGGATTTATTTTCCTCTAGCCAAAGTTGTCAGGGGCTATGACCCACTTGATATGGTGAGCTTTGACTCCTGAAGAAGGTTCCCCTAGCCAAGGTTGTTTGGAAAGCAAAATAAGGTTGATGACTTGAGTCAGGGGCTATGACCCACTGGATATGGTGAGCCTTTGACCCTTGAAGAAGGACTCTCAACAACATGAAGTACTTTCAATCAAGTTACCAGTTTCCGACTCTAACAATTTGTTTACCCCTCGAGGTCCTTGAAATCATTGCATGCATATCATACATATCATTGCATAACAGGTACCCTTTCTCTGCAGGCTGCTTACCTTCTTCGCTGTTTATTTCAGCAATCTCGTCATGAATCCTGAATCCTCAACCGAGCACACTATCAAGGCCCTCCAGGCTCAGAACGCCCAGTTCCAAGGGCTGATCATGAATTTGACCCAGGGGCAACAAGATCTGAAGGCTCTGCTCTTGAAGAAGGAAAAGAAGAAGAAGAGGATTGTTTTGTTCAGCCCTAGACGCAGATCTGGGAACACCCTGCAGGATCAAGCTGAGAGGACAACTCCATCTGTGGGAAAAGGCAGTCATCAAGAGGAGAGGGTTCCCAGTCCAGTGGTCTCCGACAGTGAGACAGATTTCAACGACGAACAGTACCCTCCGGCTAAGGATAGGTACAAACAGTTGGAAGACCGGCTCAGTGCTATGGAGATACAAAAAGTGCCTGGCCTGGACTTCGAGGATCTAGGTCTGTCTTCTGGGGTAGTGATCCCGCACAAATTCAAGGCACCTGCCTTTGCAAAGTACGACGGGGCATCCTGTCCAAAGCTGCATCTCAGGTCATACATGAGGAGGATCCAGCCCTACACGGCCGACAGGAACTTATGGATCCACTTTTTCCAGGAGAGTCTTTCAGGGACTCAACTTGACTGGTTCTATCAACTGAATGGAGCCACCATCCGCACCTGGGAAGACTTAGCCACTGCATTCTACAAGCAGTACCAGTACAACGCTGACCTTGCCCCCACGCGCACTCAACTTCAAGGAATGTCTATGGGTGCAGACGAAGGTTTCAAAGACTATGCTCAAAAGTGGAGAGACCTTGCTGGAAGGGTACAACCACCTCTGACTGACCGCGAGCTTGTTGACATGTTCTTGGGGACCCTGTCTGGTCCATTCTTCAACCACCTAATTGGGAATTCTGCTGCTGGGTTTACAGATCTGATCTTGACCGGGGAAAGAATAGAAGCTGGCATCAAGTCAGGGAAAATACAGAATGATGACTCCTCGAACACTGAGAAGAAACCATCCAAGAGAGAATCTAGTGTTGCCAACGCAGTAACTATTGCAAAGCCGGCCGGCGCTCCTCAGCGTCACAATCAACAAAGGGAAGAAAGACCTAAGAGGCAATTTACTCCCCTCGGCATGACTTTGTCACAGATATTGCCACAACTGCTGGAAACCAAGTTGGTAACTCTCATGGATCCCCCGAAGAATCCTAACAGAACACCTTCAAGGTATAATCCCAATGCTCGCTGCGCTTATCATTCTGACAGCCCGGGGCATGCTACAGATGACTGTTGGACTTTGAGAAACAGGGTTCAAGATCTGATTGACGCAAAGGAAGTCCAGCTCGACTCTCCAGAGACTCCCAATGTGATCACTGCTCCCTTGCCAAAATATGGCTAGGATTGGAAACTTTTGTTCATTTGAATGTTCAGATTGTAATCTTCTTTGATTGTTCAAACATTTTATTTCATGTCAAACTTGGTTATTTCATTAATGCATTACACATGTCTGTTTTGAAGTAATTATTTCGTATCCACTATATGCAAACTGTTTTCATATTTTTGTGATGTCAACTCTTGATCCAAAATTCTAAGCCTCTTGAGGGAGGATGACGAAAACGATACCACAATCTTTACAGTATGCTTTTGAACAGACCCCGCTGATGAGGTACAGGCATTGTTTCAATTCCTAAACACTGGAGTTATAAGGAAGATAATCCCTCGTCAACCCCTCTGAGCCAAAGAAGTAGGAGTTTTTCTTTTCGAAATTTAAAACCCTTAATCATAACCTGGGGCAGGGTAGTCTCTCAGTTAATCCAACTGCATAACGAATGGCACCAAAGAGGTCCTTACAAAACAAAAGACAGTGATGATTCCGAACAATCATACAGACAGGCAGTCATTACTTCTCAAAATAAAAACCCATTAACTCAAAACCTATGAAGGAGACTTACAAAACTAGGGCATCCCGCTGACTGTAATTCCAAAAAGGAAACAGTTCAGGCAAAAAAAACAGGGATAACGAAATCAAAAAGAAAGAGGTCCTACAAAAAGAAAGAGGTCCTACAAACCCTCAACAAAAAGGAATGACTGCCTATTCCAAATAAACTGTCGATATCCGAATCAGCACTGGTATATCAAAGCAAAGACTCAAATAAGGTATAACGCACGATCAGCTGAGTTTAGAATTAAAGAACATCACGAAGAGCGGGTGGGTACAAATAAGATTTGAGCCTTTATCCTTTGTTTCTTAAACCGTGAACCAAGCCACGCTACAACCCTTAAAAGTCCTAGCTGAAGCATGGGTTAGTTCGAAAGCATACTGTTACCACAGGTATCCTGACTCCTTAAGGCTTGCTATAAAATATTGAGTTGACATCACATTTTATAAAATTTGCTGGTTTTACTGAAAAATGCATTTTTCAAAAACTTCAAGACAGACATAAGCTTTGCATTTTTAACATAACTTTGTTTGCATATGACTTTTTGTTTGAACATCATAGAAATTTGCACGACGAATGCCTAATGAACAAAATCACCTCCAATCAAGAGGCATGGCCTGATCATTGTCCATCATCTGGGGCAGTCCAGTCAAGATTCAAGGAATCTCTCAAGATGCCAAACAGCCGGGGGCAAACCTCCGCCTGAGCCACTTGGGGCATTGGACATGAATTCCCAGCAACAAATCTTGCATGACCAAACATCTTCTGGTAGCGTGGCAACACAATAACAGGGGCACCTCCCTACATCCTGAAAGCATGGATATAGTCGAAAAGATACTACGCAAAATCAAAGACCCGCTAGGTTGACATACCTAGGCAAAAATAAGGGCTTCCCGACGAACCAAAAGGGTTCGGGCAAAAATAAGGGATGAAATGAAAAAATCTGTACACCCGGCAAGTCGAAAACCTGAAAAGGCGGCTTGGGCAAAAATGGATATCCCGGTGGACTGAAAACCCGAAAGGGCGGTCCAAGCAAAAATTAGGGATCAAAGCATACGACTATGTCCCGGTATCTCGTCACTTGCCTACCAGAGGAAGATTTGTCAAAAGGCAGTCATCAAACACCTTCACAGGTACCTTCTTCTCCAACAGAAACTGGGGCAATAATGAGTTGGCTAAATGATCTGGTTGCCCTGTCCACTGAGGTGTCAAGGTAAGTTCAGCTAAAGAATGCGACCAAGATACCTTCACTCCCTGCAGAGCGAACGCGTCTCCCCGGTTTTATTTAAAGAGTTATTTCCTTAACAGGATATAACTGGGTTATCCTCAGCCAAGAGCCACAGAAAGATCGTCGTCGCCAACGTCTTCTTATCCCCAGCGAAGTCTGTTCACACTTCCAATACAACAAAGGTATCCCCAGCAAGTTATCAACCTCAGCAAAGTACCTCTCTTTCCCCACAGAGTTATCTCCCCACAGAGTAATCTATTCGCCAAGTTTATTCCCCCAACAGAGTCATCCTCTCCTACCGGTATACTTGCAACTACCATCCCCAACGGAGTCATCCTCTCCTACCGGTATACTTGCAACTACCATCCCCAGCGGAAGTAAAAGCTCACTCTTCAACACCAACCCAGGATTTGACTTCCCGGCATCCGTCAAGGATCTATTTTCCTAGACAAAGATACATTCATAAACATCACATTGTTATACATCATGATACATGCATATACGCATCATATCATACAATCTCATGTGTTGAAAAATATTATTGCTTGATCCATATCATGCATTACATATGATTGACCTTTACTTTTCAGGAAGGATACGGTTAAATGATCAGCTATGTCAAAGAAGACAGATATAGTTAAAAGAGACCAATTCAGTCAAAGTAGACCAATTCAGTCAAAATAGACAAATCCAGTCAAAGAAGACAAGCCCAGCTAAATTACTTCCTAAAGTCAAAGAAAACACCCGTCATTGAAGACATCTCGTCGTCATAGACACTCGTCGTTATAGACACTCGTCGTTATAGACACTCGTCGTTATAGACACTCGTCGTTATAGACACTCGTCGTTATAGACACTCGTCGTTATAGACACTCGTCGTTATAGACACTCGTCGTTATAGACACTCGTCGTTATAGACACTCGTCGTTATAGACACTCATCGTTATAGACACCCGTCGTTATAGACAACCCGTCGTTATAGACACCCGTCGTCATAGACACTCGTCGTCATAGACACTCGTCGTTATAGACACTCGTCGTCATAGACACCCGTCGTTATAGACACCCGTCGTTATAGACACTCGTCGTTATAGACACTCGTCGTTATAGACACTCGTCGTTATAGACACTCGTCGTGATAGACACTCGTCGTGATAGACACTCGTCGTTATAGACACCCGTCGTCATAGACACTCGTCGTCATAGACACTCGTCGTTATAGACACTCGTTGTCATAGACACTCGTCGTTATAAACACTCGTCGTCATAGACACTCGTCGTCATAGACACTCGTCGTTATAGACACTCGTCGTCATAGACACTCGTCGTTATAGACACTCGTCGTTATAGACACTCGTCGTCATAGACACTCGTCGTGATAGACACTCGTCGTTATAGACACTCGTCGTTATAGACACTCGTCGTTATAGACATTCGTCGTTATAGACACTCGTCGTTATAGACACTCGTTGTTATAGACACTCGTCGTTATAGACATTCGTCGTTATAGACACTCGTCGTTATAGACACTCGTCGTTATAGACACTCGTCGTTATAGACACTCGTCGTGATAGACACTCGTCGTGATAGACACTCGTCGTGATAGACACTCGTCATGATAGACACTCGTCGTTATAGACACTCGTCGTGATAGGCACTCGTCGTTATAGACGCTCGTCGTTAAAGACCACTCGCCCATAAGGGTAACCCGTCAGTAGAGACAATTCACCAACCTTTCTAATTCCAGGCTCGATTCCTGTATCTCGCCAGGGCACGTCTGAAGAATTCGAAGATCCAATTCCTGTAACCAGTCAGGACATATCTACACAAAAGCATCTGAAAATCAGCTCCTGCAACGTGTCAGATAATCATTTTCTATTTTGCAGGTATACAGGTTCTCGCTAAGGAATCTCTTACGCAATCAACATCCAGATGGCATCTATAAGCCCATCATCCTATTCATCAACCTCTAAATGGCATCTGTAAGCCCATTTCCACCATCACTGCTACTATGTGAGCGCAAATTTATGGGCACTCTAGTGTTCAATCATCTTCTACCCTCAGATTGCGAAAGGCACGTCAGCCAATCTGCATCCTCAGGTCTAAGAAGATTGAACAGGGGCAACTGTTGTACCTCAAAATTTGTCCTCCCATATTCTTCAAAGATTTGCCAAGTCGAGCTTCAAAAGTCCTCAAGGGTTGCACGGTGTATGAGCCTCCTAAGCAGTCAAAATTAGGGTTTGTGTTCTGATCAAGAAAATGAAGTTCTCAAAGGTCCAATCAAGTCTCACATGCCTACAAACAGGGTCAAGCATCCTCATATCAAGTTTCAAGACGTTCAGCACAAAATTGCACAGTCAAAAACCCTAATTGCACTACAGTCAACTGTAGGGGCAAAATGGTCATTTGACAGTCAAAAGTCCAAATTTTTGGTCAACATATCATTTTGAAGCCACAAACATCATTTGATCAATGCTTGATCATGATTCTCAAAGCTTGGCTCAAAAATCATCAAGATGCAAAAGTTTCCTTATTTGGACAGTTGAAAAAGTCAACTGTAAATTGACCAGGGCATAACTTTCACATGGATTATCAGAAAAATTCCATCCAAAGCTCATTTTAAAGAGAAAGACATTTCCTACAACTCATCTTCATACTTCAAGTCCAAGAAATGCTCTCACAAAAAGTTATCAATTTCAACATTATAGGTCATTTTCAAAAGTCAACAAAAAGGGACTTTAAGTCAAAGGCCATAACTTGATATTGGTAAATCAAAATGACATGGGACCAAAGGAATTGGTTAGAGGACTCAAAGACCTTTCCAAAATGTCAAAGAACATGAGAAAATCTTAAAAATTGAGCAAGTTATACCTTGTAGAAGTTGGGAAATTTTTGGATATTTTGAAAAGTCAACATTGATTCAAATGACCTAAAATTGCTAATGGGCCCATTTTTCTTCCATAATTCATCATCCATGACATGTGCACGACCACTTGGCCCAAAGGGAAGTTTTATTCATTTTTTATTTATTTATTTGAATTTTTATTAATAATAATTCATTTAAATCAAATTAAATACATGAAAAATGCTAACCTAAGTTTTCCAATCTTTTTGTACATGTTTTATCCTCAAGATTTCGTGCATATTCAAATAGGGAAAGATTTGGAGAGATTGGAGTTGATTTGTATCAAAAAGCACATGGAAAGATTGAAAAAAATAATGATGGAAAATCAAATCTCAAAATCCATGAATGAAAGAGATTTGGATCAGAATTGTTAACCTAATTCACTCATTACATAAGCCTAAACATAACCCTACTGCTTGGGACCAGAAAAGCTGCGCTAGAAACCATTATCAAACTTGGAATTGTTTACAAAAAACTAAAAACTGAAAACCCTTTTGCAGGTTGATTCAAGGCTTAATAGCTGTTCAAACACCTTCCTGGAGGTTCATTGAACGACTCTCAATCAAAAACATTCATCAAAACGCCCGGAATTGGTACAGTGGAGTCCAACTGTTTCAAATAAAATTCACAATCGTGCATCTTCATTCATGCGTTTTTTGCAAGTTTTAATATGTGATTTACATTCCTTATGCTATTCTGAAGCTAACCCATGTGTTTGATTGAATTATTATGCATTGTGCACGATTCTACCATTGTCAATTTCTAGGGTTTACAGGACCTTGGATTGGGGTTTTTCACATAAGAAAAAATTGGCGTTCAAGACCACCACCATTCAAATCAGCGCGTCTGGACGATCTCAAACCTACCCTCGCGCCTAATTTATAGAGCCCCTGGGGCTAATCGCTATTTTTTAATAGCTGGCCTAAGAGAACGCCATGAAAAACGTTGCCTAATGTTTTTGTATTTCAGGGATGAAGAAGAAGACGATGTCGTGGCGTTAGACGATTGGCCAGTTTAAAAACTCGCGCGCAAAGTCCACTAATGAATTGGTTTTCTTTTATAATATTTGTTATTCATTATATATTAACAACGCGTGGAATGGCTCAGTGGTGAGCATAGCTATTGATAATGTTAATGACCTGGGTTCGATCCCAGGTCTTCACTCTTTCCATTTGATTTTTTTCAACTGACGTTCATATGTAGCGCCTATGCTGGAGACCACCATGCACCTTCCAAATCCAACGTCCACGCGTCCAGCTTCATCAAATCAAAGGCCATGGATTGAGGAACACCATAAACCCTGATCCACGTTTCAGCATGCTACCTGGCAAAAGTCCAAAAAGGCCAAAATTAATGGGCCAAATTACTAAACTTGAACCTCCATATTGGGGACTGACACCCCCTAGGTTTGCCATAATATTTTTTATTTTATTTTCTATTTGCTTTTAATTACTATTTGTTAATTTAATTAATTATTTTCACAAAATATAAAAAACCCATAAAAATCAGAAAAGAAAAAAAAACAATAAATAATTTTTATTTTAGTATTTTCTTAAATAAATTTGCATGTAATTGAATTTAGTTTTAAATTAGGTTTGCAATTTTAATTCTTTTAATAAAAAAATCTAAAAAATGTAGAAATAGGGTAATTAATAATTTTTCATCCCCTTTATTTTTCTTTCAAATATTTAATATTATTTATTTTATTTATTTTATAATTAAATTTGCATATAAAAATTAGGGTTAATTTTAGGTTAAAAACTTTAATATTTTCTTAATAAATTAAAAGTCACTAGAATTAGGGTTTGCATCTTATTTTAATTTTACTTAATTTTCTTTTTTCCATATTAAATCCTAAAATACTAAAAATACCAAAAAAAACAAGTTCTTTCTTTTCTTAATTTTAATTAATTCCTCATTAAGTTTAATTTTGCAAAAAGGGTCCAACGCCCTCGTTTCGATTTAATTATTAACTCGCATATTTCTTTTATTTCGCTTAAATATTTGTGTATCTCTCCCAAGGCCTTGTAACATTTTAATTACTTCTCGCACTTTTAATTTCTTTATTTTCTGTCAAATCGGGTTCGAGAAATTTTGGCGATGTGGACCCGCGCCATTTGTAATAGCTTAGCATTTTTACTTTTCCCGCAATATTTTTTAACTGTTAACAAAAAGCATGAAAGAATGTATGGACCAAAAAATAAAAACAAGCGTAGAACACCAATAACATGACAAGATAAATGCAAATGAAAACGACACACAAATCGCACACACCACCCCTAGGGTACGCCTCACTGTTGCCTTGCCTCGAAAGGTGATCGTCGAGTAGAGGATGTCTTAGTAAGTCCTCATGATCCGGGAACCTGGCATGAGGGTAGCTTCTAAGGTGTCTTCCCATTGCTCTGGTGATCACCATGTCCCGAACCTCGAATTGACCCGAACACCTCCAACGGTGGTGCTACCTACCTCTCAATGGTGGGATGGCACTACTTTAAAGGACATTTACACAGACGAATTCCTTAGGGTAGGTAGACGACTCGTAGATACTTGCTCTAATTTCAAAACAAATTCAAAAAATACTTTTCACACTGACACCTTTTCAAAAAGCTTTCGAAAGAAACTTTTCAAACACTCTTGAGGACTGATACAAGAGTCGAACTGGAATTTTCAAAGAAACTTTTTAAAACCCACAGTTGAAAAGCAAGCAAACCATTTTTGAAAACACAATGAGAAAGTATCTAAGAGCCCATGGATAACCATGGATAGAAAGGGTGCTAACACCTTCCCTTTCTATAAATCTACCTCCCGAACCGAGAGCAATCTCTATAAGGAATTTTTCTATGCTTTTGTCCTTTCCATTTGGAGAAAATAAAAGACGGTGGCGACTCTTGCTTCCGCGACATTTTGCGAACCAGCGTTAAACAGTCAGTTCCAGATCCACCGATCACAATGATCTATTAGAAGAACCTAGCCAACGGGCGATCTTAGGGTCTAAGATGATCTATAGTAATAACTTAGCCAACGAGCGATCTCAGTTTCTAAGAGGATCTATAGTAAGAACTTAGCCAATGGGCAATCTAAGGTTCTAAAATTATCTATTGATTATGACATGACGAGTGTTTAGGAGTTTACACAAACGAGTGTTTGGGAAACTATTATGGATGAGTGTTTAGAAAACTGACACGGAGACGAGTGTTTATGAAATTGAGGACCATACGAGAATTGGGTTTAGAATTGATCGTCTGACCCAAACTTACTGAAGAAGTGAAAAACACAAGAAGGGGGGGGGGGGGGGGGGTTGAATTGAAAACTTGAAATCAAAAGAGCAATGACACAATATTTTTATCCTGGTTCATTTAATCTCAAACTACTCCAGTCCACCCGTCAAGGTGATTTCGCCTCTCTCCAACGAGGTCTTAATCCATTAATCTCAAAAGGATTACAATCACTACTTTAACAACTGTTAAAGTCTTCTTGAGTACAACCATAATCCGGTTAATCTCAAGGAACACTATTTTAGAACAAAGATACAAGAATGTGTGTTATTGTTTTTCGTTACAAAAACTGTTATCACAACTGTGATAATTTACACAAAATTAGAGCTTGGAAAGATGATGAATAATGCTTGTAGATTTTTGAATTCTCGTGAATAGTCTTGGCAAATCGTGAACGATTTGAACACTGAGCTTGTTTATATAGGAAATGGATTCCCGTTGATCATTAAGCATGATAAATGACATTAACTCATTTTCCATTTGGAGAAGATCCTGTCTAAAAGAAGCCTTTGTAATTTATGCAGTCTTGAATGAATAATAACGCTTCAGAATCTTTCATCCTTGCTTGCTGCTGATGCTTTCAGCACATTGATGACTTGGATTATTATGCTCTTGTTCAGAATCAGAGTTTACTTCACTTAAGCGCAGGTTCTGGTCATCAATCTTCAGCGCAAATTCTGATTGCTTCAGCGTGTAGCTTCTATAGCTTAACTTCTGATGATGCTTTGGTCAGAACTTCTGCATACACAATAACATAATTTTTAGGGTGCATATTTGTTATTTGTATTTGTTATCATCAAAACTCTAACTAAGGGTTGTAGAATCAAACTATGTTCTAACAATCTCCCCCTTTTTGATGATGACAAAAACTAGAAATTTCAATTAAAAATAAAGAACAAAAGGTTTAAGAGAAACTCCCCCTGAGTTGATTACTTCCCTTAAGTTCCTTCTCATCAGAGTTTAGCTGCATCTCCTAACAAAATTTGTACCAGTTCAAACTTTTCAGAAAGTAGAGGTTAAGTAATTCAGAATGTTTGAGACTTTTGTCTCGGTAAACCATTATTGAATATATCTTACTTTCTCCCCCTTTTTGTCATGTATCAAAAAGGAAATATAATCAGAGCCAAAAGAGATGAATTATATTTAAAACATAATGCAATGACAAGTTCCAAGAACAAAGAGGTAAACATAAAATTTAAAGATAAACAATTTAAAAGAAAATCTAAGAAGGAGAGGGAAGACGTGTGAACAACGCTTTCAGCAAGCTCTTGATCTGAGTATTTGATTCTTCTTGCTTTCCCAAAATGCCTCTGATTTCCTTTGTGGCGTCTTCTTGTTTACCCAATATACTTTTAATTTCCTTGTTCGTATCCTCCTTCTTATCCAGCCTTGCATGGATTAAAGCATTTTCTTTCTTCAACTCTTCCAGAGTTTGCATGACTAAGGAGGAAGTTGGTGTCTCTTCAGGAGTTGGATGTTTCTCAGAGCATTCTGCAGCTTCTTCGGGAGCGACACTATGCTCACCGGATATTCTCTTCGATAATTCACCTGACGTTCTATTCCAATCCAATTCAGGGGGAATTCGGTATTGAATATTGTCTCCATGGGGGAAACGAAACATGTCGCTCAAAGCATCCTGGTTCACCGTGTATTCCTGGTTGAACATACGAAATGTGGCTGCTCTAAAAAGATTTACATCGGCGTCGGTGGGAGTGATGTAGAAGTAGGAGCTTAAGAACTCCAAAGTTAGAGCCTCGTAGGTGGGTAAGCCTATCGTGCTTACAAATCCCAGGCCTGCTTTATTTAACAAACCTTGCATACTATCAGACAACCCTAAATTGGGTAAACAGTTGTTGTCGACATATCGTGTGGGTGTCAATCCTCACTGATAAAACATCCAGTATCTTTCCTGTTGGAGTTCACCAGCTTCGCCTTGTCGGAACACGATATGAGTCATGTCAGGTTCTCCTTGATTGAGTTGATTTCTACGGGCGACCATGGTATATTTGACAAAGACGAGAAGGGAAGGTGTTTGTGTAGTGAAAAGAAGGTAGTCAATGGTGGTGATATTAGGATGGTAGAACAAGTGGTTTAAATAGGTGGAGATTATGAGTGGGTAATGAATGGGTTTTCTTTTTACGGTTTTGAAAGTGGGAGGTTATAGGAATTATAAGGAATGAATGAGTGGTAATGGTGGTAGATAATGGGAATTATGGGGTTTAAATAATGGAAGATGGAAGTTATAGAAATAATAAAAAAATGAAACGACGTGGTCTTGTAGTCAAACTGTGTGGTCACGAGATCTAAGAGCGTGGGAGTCAAGGCTGGTGGTCGTTGTTTGTGTAGCAGGGCGTGGGAGGCAAGGCTGACGAAAGTAAGACAAAGCTGTCGATCGTCACATGCATGGCAGGACTGGTTGACGATCGTCACGTCTAGCTTGACAGTCGGCAGTTTGCTAAGAAAAATGTGACGAACGTCACATCTGGCTAGACGACCGACAATGGATGCATGCGATTTCATTGGACCGTTACTGATACTTATACATATAATATTAATTTTACTTTAAAGGCATACATATGATAATAACAGTAGGTATAATGAAGGTGATAAAAACTCAATAACATTAAATAACCAAGAAAATTAAAAATAGGAATAATAAGAAATAACGTTATTGGGTAAGGAACTGGTACAAAAGAAAAAAATGAAATAACAAAATATTCGAAAACGAGAAAACAAAACAGTAATGGCAAACAATAATGTTTCCTTCCCCCAAACAGAAATAGACAGTGTCCTCACTGCCTTAAGAAAAAGGAATAAAAAAATAAAAATAGTAGGGTATATCTAGCCACGACGTGGGCCTCCAGGAGGTGCAGTAATAGAATAGAAGTGTTGATATAGATGATCAAAATGTTCTGTTATGATATCCATGAAACCATGAAAGTCCGAACGCAAAGTGGTGAATTCTCCGCGTAAACTTTCAATCTGTGTCTCCAAATTAGCAATAGCGGTAGTAAAATCACGAGGCAGAGGTCCAACATTAGCTGGAATAGTAACAACAGTAGACACGGGAGAGGCATCTGGTGTAACTTCATGACGAACTGGGGAAGGAAGATCATAATAATGAGGAGGAGTCTCAAGGTAAAAATCATCGGAGATCTCATAGGGTTGAGGTGTTTCGTGTGAGGTAGGGGTAGATGGGGATCCAAGTCAAAAATCCAGTTATCTCTGTTATGAACACTAGTTATAGGATTGGGTAAAACAAATTGGTGGAAAATGTTATGGTTAATGAGAAAGTCAAACTGAAGTGGTCCAAGGTTTCCTATAAGGTGAGTGTTGAAACAGAAACGAATGTTCATGGGTCGAATTCCTCCATAGGGGTTTAATCCTAGGAGTGGTTGTCTCATTTCGATATCATTTGCAATCATTGTAACTAAGCCTCCTATAAGGATAGGTGTATGAGTGGTCTCTATAATGCAAACAAAATTGGCTAACATAAAGGTAGCCACATTGATAGGACGTTTCTATGAAGCACAAAACAAAATGAAAAGCTCATCACGGGACACCAAAGAAATGTTTTGCTCTTTTCCAAGCAGGGTGTGGGCTAGGATTTTTTGGAAATATCTTATAGCAGGGTTATGGATGCTGTCAGAATGCATATCATCAGGCTCAGGATGGTTGCTACCAGTTATGCTACCCCAGAAGTAATTAAGCTCATGGTTGGAGAGGATATCCTCTTGGGCGACAGTAAAGACATCAGGGCCACTAGGGAAACCTAAAAGGTTAGCAAACTCACTATTGTTATAACAGAAATCAATGTTAAACAGTCTAAACCGAATCAGGCCACGGTTAAACGCTAGTCCATGGTTAGGCACATAATTCAAAGAACTCAGGAACTCTAGGGTAAGCCTACAATATGAACTGAATCTCCTCTGAATAGGGGATGTATCCCAACCTATCTGGTTCAGCAGGTATAAGACACTTTCTCTAATGCCTAGGGCGGTCATAACATGGTCATCAACATAGATGGTGGGGGTCATATCTCTATCGACCAAGTCCTCAAACCTCCTCATTTGATCTTTTCCCCTGAAAGTAATACTCATATAATCTACTCTTGTCATTTCTAGAGTCAGTCACTAGCTAAAAAAAGTAAATTAGCCTGAAAAGTAAGTAGATTATAGAAACATCTAGTTAGCATCAGCCAAATGCCTTTTAGAGTAAAAAAATAAGAAAATGATAATAAGGAAAGAAAGATGATAATAAATAAAACATTTAAAAAAAATTGAAAAGTTAAATAAAAATATAAAGATAAAACTATGGGTTGTCTCCCACAAAGCGCTTTGTTTTATGTCGCAAGCTCGACACATTTTAAATTATGAATTAGTCGTTTGGTTCAGCCGATGGCTGTAGAAGCTTTAAGGTAGCTGAGTAATCTTTGTTTTTGATACGATGGTAATTCTTCAAACGTTGCCCGTTTACATTAAATGGGTCATTATAATTACTCTTAATTTCTACGGCGCCACTTGGGTAAACCTTGGTGACTTCGAAAGGGCCATACCACCTAGAGAATAGTTTTCCGGGAAAAAGTTTAAGTCAGGAGTTAAATATGAGTACTACATCTCCCTCGTTGAATTCTCTCCTAGAAATGTGCTTATCATGCCATTTTTTATTCTTTCTTTGTAGATCTTGGCATTTTCGTAAGCGTCTAGTCGAAGCTCTTCTAGTTCGTTAATATCTAGGATTCTATTTCCTACGACAGTAGAGTAATTTAAATTTAGGGTTTTAATAGCCCAATAAGTTTTATGCTCGATTTCCACCAGAAGATGACATGATTTTCCATAGACTAACTTGAAAGGTGTGGCCCCTATGGGTGTTTTAAAAGTTGTCCTATATGCCCACAATGCTTCGTGTAACTTTGAGGACCAATCTTTTCTGGATGTGGCAACAGTTTTCTCAAGTATTTGCTTAATTTCTCTATTTGAAACCTCTACTTAGCCACTCGTTTGTGGGTGGTATGGTGTTGCTACACGGTGTTTAACTCCATATTTCACTAAGAGTTTTTCGAAGATTTTGGAGATGAAGTGGGAGCCTCTGTCACTGATGACGAGTCTCGGCACACCGATCCTTGGAAAGGTTATGTTCTTGAAAAGCTTGATTACTACTCGTGTGTCATTTTTTGGATAGGATATAGCCTCGATCCATTTGGATACGTAATCAATAGCTACGAGTATGTATTTTTTACCAAAAGAAGATGGGAAGGGTCCTATGAAATCAATTCCCCATACATCAAAGAGTTCTACTTCTAGAATACCTTTCGGGGGCATTTCATTGCGTCTGGAGATGTTTCCAGTGTGTTGGCAACGGTCGCAGTTTAAAACAACGATGTGCACATCTTTCCATAGATTAGGCCAAAAGAAACCAGATTGTAGGATTTTCGCATAGGTTTTTGATGTACTTGAATGCCCTCCATAAGGTGCAGCGTGACAATGGTCTATAATACTTTCAATTTCTTCCTCGGGAACGTAACAACGAAAAATCCCATCAGGACCTCTTTTAAAGAGGAGGGGGTCATCCCAGTAGTATTGTTTAAGTTCGTGGAAGAACTTCTTATTTTGTTGGTATGTTAGCTCAGGTGGAAGGACACCGGCGGCTAGGTAATTTACGAAATCGGCATACCATGGTGCAACAGAGTGAGCTAATGCCACTTTTACCAAATTGTTGGTTTCAAGACTTGAGGCCTCTATTTCTAAAGGATGGTTGGCTCGATAATGTTCAACCTCATTTTTTCCAACTAAGATATAAGTCTCTCATATGAGGAATCATCGTTAATTGGTATTTGTTCGGTCTTCAGATTTTCAAGCCTAGAAAGATGATCTGCTACGACGTTTTCGGTTCCCTTTTTGTCTTCGATTTCCAAATCAAATTCCTATAGCAATAAGATCCATCTCAATAGTATAGGTTTTGCATCTTTATTAGTTAGAAGGTATCTAATAGCGGCGTGATCGATGTAGATGATAATTTTGGCTCCCACCAAGTATGAACGAAATTTATCTAATGCAAACACAACTGCTAAAAGTTCCTTTTCCATCGTAGCATAATTCATTTGGGCTTCATCAAGGGTTCTACTCACATAGTATATTACATGGAGTTTTTCTTCTTCTTCTTTTTGTTGTCCTAGAACGACACCTAATACATAATCACTTGCATCGCACATTATCTCGAACGGTTTGCTCCAATCTGGAGACTGCATAATTGGCACAGAGACTAGTGCTTGTTTAAGCGTTTGAAATTATTATGAACATTTGTCACTAAAGATGAATTCAGTGTCTTTCATTACCAACTCAGTTAGTGGCTTGGTTATTTTAGAGAAATCTTTGATGAAACGTCGGTAAAAACCGGCGTGTCCTAGAAAACTTTTTATTTCTCGAACAGTTTTAGGAGGTTGAAGGTTTTTTATCACTTCTATTTTTGCCTTATCTACCTCGATTCCTCTATCGGACACGATGTGTCCAAGTACAATCCCTTGTCGGACCATGAAATGGAATTTTTCCCAGTTGAGAACAATATTGACGCTCACGCATCATTTGAGTACCATTTCAAGGTTTGCTAAGCATCCTTCGAAACTTTCTCCACAAACCGAGAAGTCGTCCATAAAGACTTCCATCATTCCATCCAGGAAATCGGCAAAGATCACCATCATGCATCTCTGGAAGGTTGAGGGTGCATTTCAAAGTCCGAAAGGCATTCGTCTATAAGTAAATGTACCATAAGGGCATGTAAATGTGGTTTTTTCTTGGTCATCGGGGTGGATAGGGATTTGGAAAAATCCAGAATAACCATCTAAGTAACAGAATGGGAATGTCTGGCCAAACGCTCGAGCATTTGATCTATGAAAGGTAGAGGAAAATAATCCTTGCGAGTGGCTTTGTTTAGCTTCCTATAGTCGATGCACATTCTCCATCCAGTTTGTGTGTGTTGGGCTACATATTCTCCTTTTTTGTTGGTGACTACGGTGACTCCTCCTTTCTTGGGTACGACATGTACAAGACTTACCCACTTACTGTTGGATATAAGATATATGATTTCGGCTTCCAACAACTTACAAATTTCCTTCTTAACTACATCGCTTAGAATGGGATTGATTCGTCTTTGATGCTCTCTAGAGGTTTTACAATCTTCCTCGAGCATAATGCGATGTGTACAGGTAGAAGGACTTATTCCTTTTAGATCCGAGAAGTTATAGCCTAGAGCGGTTGGATATTTCCTCAGGACATTAAGTAATTTTTCGGTTTTGGTTCGTCCTAAGTCAGCATTGACTATGACGGGTCGTTTACATTCTTCGTCCAAGAATTCATACCTTAGATCATTTGGTAATGTTTTAAGTTCTATAGTAGGTTTCTTGGGGTCAGGCATGGGATCGGGAGTCAGTGCTAGGAATTCACTTAGGTGGTCGTCCTGGCATTCATCACGCTAGTTGTCATCTTCAAAAATAGGCGATATTGGAATTCTTAGGATTTCAGTATCCTTTGTTGATTGTGACTTTATTTCCTTCACACGTTCATCGATGATGTCAAGAAAACAACATGTGTCGCTTATTGCAGGGGCTTTCAGGATTTGAGAAAGAATGAATTCAATTTTCTCTTCTCCGACTTCAAAAGTCAATTTCCCTCGTTTCACATCAATGATGGCGCCAACGGTGGCTAAGAACAGTCTTCCTAATATGATGGGAATGTGTGAGTCTTCTTGAATGTCCATTATAATGAAATATGTGGGAATATAAAATTTACCTATTCTAACGGGGATGTTTTCTAGAATACCCACTGGGTATTTCACAGATCG
The DNA here is from genome assembly GCA_948472305.1 of Vicia faba. Lineage (NCBI taxonomy): Eukaryota > Viridiplantae > Streptophyta > Magnoliopsida > Fabales > Fabaceae > Vicia > Vicia faba. Next base: position 471,390,325 of record OX451735.1, read on the forward strand.
ATTAGCTAGTTGTAGGGACATCCTAGTTGGTCGCAGTTCTCCTAGTTGCAGCTTTTCACAGATTGAAGAGGGCATCAAGCTCACACTAGCTCCTAAATCGCAGAGTGCTTTGTCTATTACGAATTTCCCTATCACACAGGGTATGGAGAAACTACCAGGGTCTTTCAGCTTAGGTGGCATATTGTTCTGGATAATAGCGCTACATTCCGCAGTAAGCCTCATTGTCTCATTATCCTCAAGTTTCTTTTTATGATACAATATTTCTTTAAGAAATTTGGCATAAGATGGCATTTGTGTTATGGCTTCTGTAAATGGTATTGTTATGTTTAATTGTTTCAGAAGTTCCACAAATTTCTTGAATTGTCCTTCGGTTTTAGATTTGGCTAATCTCTGGGGAAATGGGATAGGTGGCTTATATGGTGGTGGGAATACGTATGGTTTTGCCTTTTCAGCTTCGTCTCTGGCTGTGATTTCTGACTCAATATTTTTATTCAGCTCGTCATTGTTTTTTGCATTTTGGTTTCATTTTCATTTTATTGAGACATCGACTTAGTTGAGATTCTCAGATCTACCGGTCCGTCTAATTCAGTTCCATTTCTTAATGTAATGGCATTAGCATGACCTTTCGGGTTAGGTTGTGGTTGACCAGGAAACACCCCAGCTGGAGCGACATTTATTGCTTGTTGTTGGGCTACTTGAGAAATCTGGGTTTCTAACATTTTGTTATGTGTAGCCAAGGCATCTACTTTGGTTGCTAATTGTTTTACCAATTCAGAGGTGTGTACATTTTGGTTTATAAATTCCTTATTTTGTTGTGTTTGAGCAGCAACAAAGTTTTCCATCATTATCTCAAGGTTGGACTTACAGGGTGCTTGAGGTGCAGCTTGAGGTGCCTTTTGGAAGCCAGGAGGTGCTTGAGGGGTGTACATCGCATTGTTATTCTTATAGGAAAAGTTAGGATGATTCTTCCAACCTGGGTTATAGGTGTTAGAATACGGGTTTCCTTGAGCGTAGTTCATCTGGTCAGGGGGTATCCAAGCTAGCAATTAGCATTCGGAAACGATATGTCCAAGTATTCCACACAAGTCACATTTTCGAGCTACGGAAGCCACAGTGGCTGCGGGGGTTGGGGTTATTGATAAACTCTCAATCTTTTGAGTCAGGGCGTCAACTTTAGCATTGACGTGGTCTATGCCACTGAATTCGTGCAATCCTCGTGTGGAGGCTCGTTTTCCTCCCCATTGATAATGGTTTTGCGCCATGTTTTCAATTAGTTGATAAGCTTCATTATAGGGTTTGTCCATTAGTGCACCACCAGCGGCAGCGTCTAGAGATAGTTTGGTGTTATATAGGAGACCACCATAGAAGGTGTGGATGATTATCCATGGTTCAAGTCCATGATGTGGGAAAAGTCTCAGCATGTTCTTGTATCTCTCCCAAGCTTCAAAAAGTGATTCGTCATCTTTTTGCGTAAATCCGTTGATTTGGCCTCTCATCATTGCAGTTTTGCTTGGTGGAAAATATCTTGCTAAGAAGACTTTCTTCAATTCGTACCATGTAGTTATGGAGTTTGAAGGTAAGGATTGGAGCCACGCTCTGGCTCTATCTCTTAAAGAAAAGGGAAAAAGACGTAATCAAATTGTTTCGGGATTAACACCATTAGCTTTTACTGTGTCAGCATATTGTACGAACACGGATAAATGGAGATTTGGATAATCCGTAGGGCCTCCGAAAAATTGATTTTGTTGCACGGCTTGCAACAATGAAGGTTTAAGCTCGAATTTATTCTCCTCGATGGCAGGAGGAGAAATACATGAGTGCTGTTCAGCTCGAGAAGGAGCAGCGTACTCCTTAAGAGGTCGATTACCTAGTTCAACCATGTCTAGTTTTGGAGTTGTTTCTTCAGAAATGGGAATTGGAATTGGAGCTACTTCAGGAAGATCGAGGATTCGACGTCTTATGTTAACAAAACTTCGATTTCGTTGATTCTTTGTACTAATTCCCCTCCTTGTAAATGAGTATTTGGCATACAATCGTTCCAAAAAAGTAAAAATGTTGCCCTAGTCTATACGGTGCAACAACAGAATTACAATATTGACTAAATTGGTCCCCGGCAACGGCACCAAAAACTTGATCGACTGGATATGGTAGTCTAAATGATCTGGAATGCATGTGCACAGTCTTATCATGTAGTTTTAAACATTATCGAACCCAAAGGACCAAAAGTCAAACGTATCATTATCTAGCGTTGTAGTGTAAATCTAAGGCTAAATATCTGGTGTAGATTAGGGGAACTAAAAGTAAGTTTGAATCTAGTTAAATAATCAGAGGGGGTAAACAACCAGTATGTAATGATTCGGCTTCTGGAATTAGTAACCTATTTGGTAACTTACAGTTTCTAACAATTCTCAGTTGAAATTTATCAGTTTAAAAACCCTCGTCTCACACTATCGTGGTTGTTGATTTAGGTTATGCAATTTAAGTCATAACGTAGGCTCTCGCTATCCCGCCGGAGTTAGAAACATTCTTTTGAAAACAAATAAACTCTAATTTGCTTTAAAGTGCTCTCACTGTTTTTAAAGCCAATGCCTAGTTACTACGTCCAGTTAAAGATCCTCAAGTCTCACTTAATTGAACCTAACTTCTATTCGTTTTTTACTCTCGTAACAAAATGGTTCATCATTAAAAACAAAGTAATCTAGTCCAAAAAATAGTTCAACAAATAAATAACAAATAGTATTACCAAATTCCCTTAGTTTTATGATCTTACATACCAGTATAGAAATATAGCTTAGCATGTTATAAAACTCAATCACGGAATAATAAAAGCCAGACAACGAAGTAAACATGGTTATCAAATTAAAGGCAAATAATAATTTATTAAAATAAAAACCTGGAAATAGATTGACTGGAGACTGATAAAAATTCGTCCGGCTCTAAAGGAAGCACTCCTCCACAAGTTGGTAGGGTTTGCTTCGATACAGAACAAGAACAATTGCAAAAATAAAATAATAAACTTAAATAAAAATTCTGGAGGTCTTGAAATAAACTACTGGGCAATAGATCTCGGTGTAGAAATCTATTGCTTAAAACGGGTTGGTAAAATAAATCTGCTAAGGAAAATAATAGCTGAGGAAAAATAATTCTGGAAAGTAGTAGCTTTGTGAAATATACGAAGAACAAAAAGGCAGTAACCGCGTGACCCTCTTTCAGTGCATGAGGTCTAATATTTATATACATCTCAAGTAACTGTTCATGAGGATTTGTTGGAGAGATTATTGGGCTGCTGAATCTCCGCGTATCTGACTTGGTGGAAGCAGTTAAAACACATTCGTTGCAAGCCTTTAGGGACGTGGCAAAAGAATAGGGGATTTGACGTTCGTCAAAAGGATTAGTGACATTCGTCACTTACTTGGATAATACATGTCGTTCGTTAAGCTAGCATCGCCGGCCATCATGCTTGTTGACTTGCGCGCTTTGGGCTTGGGCTTGTTGTTGACTTTTATTGTAGCCTTCTTTTCTTCTTTTTCTTCCTTTTTATTCTTTTTATTATAATTAATTTGATACCTGCAAAATAGAAAAATACCGGCATAATACCAACTACAAAGTGATTTAATTTAGAATAAAAATGGAAAATAATTTAGTTAAATTAAGCTAAATATGCAATATATTTATGTGTTATCAGATCTCAGGTTCTAAGATGATCTATTGGAAGAACCTAGCCAATGGGTGATCTCAGGTTCTAAGATTATATATTGGAAGAACCTAGACAACGGGCGATCTCAGGTTCTAAGATGATCTATTGGAAGAACCTAGCCAACAGGCGATCTCATGTTCTAAGATGATATATTAGAAGAACCTAGCCAACAGGCGATCTCAGGTTCTAAGATGATCTATTGGAAGAACCTAGCCAATGGGTGATATCAGGTTCTAAGATGGCCTATAGAAAGAACCTAGCCAATGGGCGACCTCAGGTTCTAAGATGATCTATTGGAAGAACCTAGCCAATGAGCGATCTTAGGTTCTAAGATGATCTAATGGAAGAACCTAGTTAACAGGCGATCTTAGGTTCTAAGATGATCTATTAGAAGAACCTAGCCAACGGGCGATCTTAGGGTCTAAGATGATCTATAGTAATAACTTAGCCAACGAGCGATCTCAGTTTCTAAGAGGATCTATAGTAAGAACCTAGCCAATGGGCAATCTAAGGTTCTAAAATTATCTATTGATTATGACATGACGAGTGTTTAGGAGTTTACACAAACGAGTGTTTGGGAAACTATTATGGATGAGTGTTTAGAAAACTGACACGGAAACGAGTGTTTATGAAACTGAGGACCATACGAGAATTGGGTTTAGAATTGATCGTCTGATCCAAACTTACTGAAGAAGTGAAGAACACAAGAAGGGGGGGGGGGGGGGGGGGTTGAATTGAAAACTTGAAATCAAAAGAGCAATGACACAATATTTTTATCCTTGTTCATTTGATCTCAAACTACTCCAGTCCACCCGTCAAGGTGATTTCGCCTCTCTCCAACGAGGTCTTAATCCATTAATCTCAAAAGGATTACAATCACTACTTTAACAACTGTTAAAGTCTTCTTGAGTACAACCACAATCCGGTTAATCTCAAGGAACATTATTTTAGAACAAAGATACAAGAATGTGTGTTGTTGTTTTTCGTTACAAAAACCGTTATCACAACTGTGATAATTTACACAAAATTAGAGCTTGGAAAGATGATGAATAATGCTTGTAGCTTTTTGAATTCTCGTGAATAGTCTTGGCAAATCGTGAACGATTTGAACACTGAACTTGTTTATATAGGAAATGGATTCCCGTTGATCATTAAGCATGATAAATGACATTAACTCAGTTTCCATTTGGAGAAGATCCTGTCTAAAAGAAGCTGTTGTAATTTATGCAGTCTTGAATGAATAATAACGCTTCAGAATCTTTCATCCTTGCTTGTTGCTGATGCTTTCAGCACATTGATGACTTGGATTATTATGCTCTTGTTCAGAATCAGAGTTTACTTCACTTAAGCGCAGGTTCTGGTCATCAATCTTCAGCGCAAATTCTGAGTGCTTCAGCGTGTAGCTTCTATAGCTTAACTTCTGATGCTGCTTTGGTTAGAACTTCTGCATACACAATAACATAATTTTTAGGGTGCATATTTGTTATTTGTATTTGTTATCATCAAAACTCTAACTAAGGGTTGTATAATCAAACTATGTTCTAACAATCTCCCCCTTTTTGATGATGACAAAAACTAGAAATTTCAATTAAAAATAAAGAACAAAAGGTTTAAGAGAAACTCCCCCTGAGTTGATTACTTCCCTTAAGTTCCTTCTCATCAGAGTTTAGCTGCATCTCCTAACAAAATTTGTACCAGTTCAAACTTTTGAGAAAGTAGAGGTTAAGTAATTCAGAATGTTTGAGACTTTTGTCTCGGTAAACCATTATTGAATATATCTTACTTTCTCCCACTTTTTTTCATGTATCAAAAAGGAAATATAATCAGAGCCAAAAGAGATGAATTATATTTAAAACATAATGCAATGACAAGTTCCAAGAACAAAGAGGTAAATATAAAATTTACAGATAAACAATTTAAAAGAAAATCTAAGAAGGAGGGGGAAGACGTGTGAACAACGCTTCCAGCAAGCTCTTGATCTGAGTATTTGATTCTTCTTGCTTGCCCAAAATGCCTCTGATTTCCTTTGTGATGTCTTCTTGTTTACCCAATATACCTTTAATCTCTTTGTTCGTATCCTCCTTCTTATCCAGCCTTGCATGGATTAAAGCATTTTCTTTCTTCAACTCTTCCAGAGTTTGCATGACTAAGGAGGAAGTTGGTGTCTCTTCAGGAGTTGGATGTTTCTCAAAGCATTCTGCAGCTTCTTCTGAGTGAACCATTTCTTCTACTGTAATCATATTTTCTGGAGCAGTAGCCATAGAGAGACTTTCTGATTCTAGTTCAGCTTCATCTGAAGGATGATTCTCTTTCCAGGGAGCATTATCCAGCGAGAGGATATATTTCTTGAACAGTTGGCTCAGAACTTGGTCTTGAAAAGCCTTCAGCTTCTCACTAATGTTCTGCTGGACCTTGTCATAACACAATTCCTTCAGCTTCAGCGTTTCAGAGCTAAGACAATTTCTGAATCTTGCCCACATATAATCAAAAGCAATAGGATTAGTCATCTCTTGACTAGCATGCTTCAAAGAATTTATCCATTCCTGCATTCCTGTTTCAAAAATCAACAAACTTGTACCAACATCTGATGTGGTTTCAGTTGGTTTAGGTTTGGGAATGGCAGTTTTGTGTGAGATGGAAGCTAGTCTTTCTAGTACAATTGGATCAATGACAAGTCTTACGTTTTCAGCTGGACTGTTAGTAGTTGAAGGAGTGGGAGAGTCAGGAATTATAATTGGTCTGGTAGGGGTGTTTGGAGGTGTGGATTCAATGGATGAAGGGATTTCTGAAATGTCATGAATGGTGAGAGACATGCGAACCGCAAGAGGTTCTGTAATTCTAGGTATTTGGATTGTGGTATCAGAGTTTGAATGAGAGTCCTCAGATTAGTTTGTGGAAGTGTGTTGGGTTTCTGATTCAGGAATATCAGAAGATAGAATTTCAGATGGTTGAGTATCTGGTTGTGGTGAGTTTGAGTTCATATCTTCTGGTTGTGGTATTTCTGGTTGAGGAATTTCTGGTTGTGGAGAGAGTAGTTGTGAAATTTCTTGTTGAGGTGATTGCGGGATTTGTGGTTATGGAGATTGTGGTGGTTGTTGAGTGTTTGGATTTTCTGGTATGGGAGAGGAAAGATCTTGGTCAAATAATTCAATATCAGACAGAACTTTGGCAAGTTCTAGTTGATGATGTTCTGGATTTGGATTTTGAGTAGGGGAGTAAGGTTCATTCATAAAATTACCTAGATTTATGGATGGATCAAAATCTATGTCAAAATCTTCAAAGGTTTGGGGTGAAGAATTATCTGGTTGTGAAGGCATGGCTTCAGATGACGATACATTTATTGATTTTATAACAGAAACAGAGAAGGGATTACCTTTCTTTTTGGAAGCTTTTGGTGTCCTCTGAGATGGTCCTTCTCCTTCTACTTTCCTCTTCTTTGATTTCTTCAGAACAACCTTTGGAGCAGCCTTGTGCAAATCCTGAATGTTGATTTCTAGGGCAGTTCCATCAGCCATGCACGCTTCAAGGTATCTGACTATTATTTCTGGTTTGAAGTCTCTTAGAAAATAGAGGAAAATCCCTCAGAGATATCCTTCTTGAAGTAATGGTCTCATGAGGGGTAACTGTTGTTTCCTTCTTGATATTCTCAATGATCTTCATTTTCTTCATATTTTTAGCGTTCAGAGGCTTCCCAGCGGTTGCTTCCAATGTGATGATTTTCTGAGCCTCCGTCAGATGTTCTATCAGCCTATTCTCTATTAGAATATCTTATATCAGCCTTCCTAAGGGAATCCAATCCCTCTTGGTCCTTTCGTCTTCTCTTGTTTCCTTCACACTTGCTCTGAGATGGTTAAACAACAAGTATGGAAGATTTACCTTTGTCCTCTTAGAAATGAAATAGATCAGAAATTGCTGATCAATGTTGATATAATCAGGAGAGCTTGTGGGCTTCCTATGGTTGATACACCCTAGAATGATTCTGGCCCAAATTCTGTGGTGATCCTTCAAATCTCTGATTTTACTAGAGGGATGTCCAGAAGTAAAAATTTCCTTTGCAATTGATCTTAGGTCAGAGCATCTTTCAGCCATGTCAATGCATCTGACACCACCACCATTGTATCCAAGAAGCTTTGCAATAAGATCTTTTGTAGTAACAATTTTCTTCCCCATGACATAAGAAGTAACCTGATGATTTAAAGAAGAAGCATGTATCCAGAATTCCTTGACAAGAATGGGAGAGGTTGGCCCCAAAAGACAGTATAAGTACCTGTTCCATCCTTGAGCGATAACGTCTTCATACAGATTAAAGCCATTTTCTTGCAAGCTTTCAAAATCAATAATCAGTTCAGAGAGAAATTTCAGATTATCAATAGGTGTGACGAGCTTTCTGTGGGGTTCTTCATACTGTTCCATTGAAGCAGATTCATGAGCACTGACATTTTTGAGACTTGAAGAAGCCATTGTTCACACGAGATTTTTGAGGAAGATGAAAACGGTTTTTGAAAGCAAGAAATTGAAACGAGAGAAAATATTGAGAGTAAAAGTGAGTGAATGTAAAAAGTAATTTTGAGTTTAAATAGGTTTCTTGAAAACGTAAGCAGTAATAAAAAGAAAATTTAGTTATGATTATATGCATTAATGACACCTGAAATTAGGGGATTTAGAAAGATACTGAACGGTTACCGCTTACAAGTGTCTTAATGCATCCAATCAGCGCCTTGATCCCTTCAGAAATTGAACGCGTGTTCAGCTTCAGAAGGTAGCTGATGAGAGGATGACAACTGTTTGATGATGTGAATTGCACGCTTCTATCCTTGAAATGAAACATTCAGATCTTCATGGATAAATTCTGATGCAATATGTACTTCTAAACTCTGAAGACAGGTTGATCAGTTGTTCACAGAAAATAATAAAGTTCTGAGGGTTAAGATAGTAAATAGAACATTTTATTCTAGGCAAAGCTTCATGCTGAGATGTTTCAGAATGAAGTTAAACCTATCTTCAGAAAGAGGTTTTGTAAAAACATCAACCCATTGATGGTCTGCGTCAATAAATTTTAAGGTTAAAATTCCTTTCGGAATATAGTCCCTAATAAAATGATGTTTTATTTCTATATGCTTAGCCGTAGAATGCAAAATAGGATTCTTACTGAGACATATAGCAGAAGTGTTGTCACAGAGGATGGGAATGTTGTTCTCAAATATGTTAAAGTCTTCAAGTTGACTTTTCATCCAGAGCATTTGCATGCTACATCCAGCAGCTACTATGTATTCAGCTTCTGCTGTTGATAGTGCTATTGTGGACTATCTCTTGCTAGTCCATGAGATCAGATTTTCTCCCAGAAACTGGCAGCTTCCAGAAGTTCTTTTACGCTCTACTCTGTCTCTAGTGAAGTCAGCGTCACAATATCCTACTAAGCTATAATCATTTGATTTTCTATAAAACAAACCCAGAGTAGTAGTACCTTTCAGATACTTGAAAATTCGCTTAGCTGTTGTTAAGTGAGATTCTCTAGGATCTGATTGGAATCTAGAACATAAGTAAACACTAAATAAAATTTCAGGCCTTGAAGCTGTCAGATAGAGGAGAGAACCAATCATACCTCTGTATACCTTATGTTCTACCTTTTTACTTACCTCTTCCTTTTCCAGAATGCACGTGGGGTGCATTGGAATCTTTGAGGGCTTACATTCTGATAGATCAAATTTCTTCAGAAGTTCTCTGACATATTTTCTCTGATGAATGTATGTTCCTTCTAGAGTTTGGTTTATCTGAATGCCCAGAAAGAATTTGAGTTCCCCGATTAAGCTCATCTCAAACTCTGCCTGCATGCATTTAGCAAACTCTCTTCCCAGAGAGGGTTTAGTAGACCCAAAGATGATGTCATCAACATAAATCTGACATACTAAAATGTCATTCTTAACTGTCTTACAGAAAAAGGTTGTGTCCACTTTCCCTCTGGTGAATTCCTTTTCTAATAGGAAGTTACTTAGTCTTTCATACCAAGCTCTGGGAGATTGTTTCAGACCATAGAGTGACTTCTTTAGTTTAAAAACATATTCTGGTTGTTTGGAATTCTCAAACCCAGGGGGTTGGTGCACATATACCTCTTCATCTATATAGCCATTTAAGAATGCACTTTTGACATCCATCTAATACAGAGTGATGCCATTTTTTACAGCAAATGATATTAAAAGTATGACAGATTCTAACCGCAACTGGAGCAAAGGTTTCTGTATAGTCTATCCCCTATTGCTGACTATAACCTTGTGCTACCAGTCATGCTTTGTTTCTCATGACTTCTCCTTGTTCGTTTAGTTTGTTTTTGAACACCCACTTTGTTCCAATGATGTTGAATCCTTTTGGTTTGGGAACCATATCCCATATGTCATTTCTGGTGAACTGATTCAATTCCTCCTGCATTTCCAGAATCCAGTCATTTACCAGATGTGCTTCATCAATTGTTGTTGGTTCAATCAGAAAAACCAGTCCCATGAGGGATTCTTCAGAGTTTCTGAATGTTAATCTTGTTCTGATTGGATCATCCTTCTTGCCCAATGTGATATGGTGGCAGAGCCGACTGTTTTGAAATGCTGGTTTGCATTTTGCGCTTTTTGTTCGCAAAATGTCGCGTAAACAAGAGTCGCCACCGACTTTTATTTCATCCAACCGGAAAGGAAAAAAAGTACAGAAAAAAAATCCTTTTTTGAGATATTTTGAGTACGGGGGGTAGATTATAGAAAGGGAAGGTATTATCACCCTTTCTATCCATGGTTTTCCATGGTGTTGTAGCCCAAAATTTTCCCTCTCATTTATCAAGACTTTTCTCACAAGACTTCTTGGACTCAAGACAGGATTAGGGTTTGGTCAGCTCAAGACACCTCATCTTACACTGATAACCCACAATTAGGGTTTGAGTTTGCACAAGGATTTTTGGACCACCAATGCTTCATGTGACTTCCATATATCATTTTGGACCCCTAAGATTGCTCATGATAAGTTTCAAGCCTTGAACCACATTTTTGATTAGTCAATTGGACAGTTGACCTAAAAATCAGTTGTATTGGGGGAAAAGTCAACCATGGCCAATTTACAGTCAAACTTCATAATTGTTTATCCATATCAACATTTTAGACTCATATGTATCATTTTATCAAGTTTGGATCACAATTCCTCAAGAAATTTGATCAAATCATCAAAAGGGCAAAATGGTCAAAATTAGGGTTTTGACTGAGAAAGGGAAATTTCTGATATTTAACCTAGCCAATGACCATTTGAGTTCAATAATGATTTCAAGGATTCAATGGCATCATCTTGACTTAATTACATGGTTCAAAATATCTCAAGTTCATTGGATTGACAGATGAAATTTGCAGTCAACTGATCAAAAGTCAAATGTATACTAAAAAGTCAAACTTTGACTTTTTGGTCAAAATCAAGTACCAAGAGTCATAATTCATCAAGATATGTCAAAATATGAAACTTTTTCACCAAGAAAACCAAATTTGAAAATTAGGGTTTTAATTTGAAAATTTTCATAACTTAGAATTTTTCTAAGTATAAACATTTTCTTATTTTTTCCCAACTTTTCACCACTTTTTCACCATGATGCATTTTGATTCAAGGAAAGTTCCCAACATGAAAGTTGTAGTCCTCCATGAAATATACAACTTGTCTTCTCAAACTTTTCCCTAAAGATTCTTGGATCTCAAGTTATGAATTTGTGAATACATGCTCATGAACTAAATAACTTAGTGAAATTTTGCCCTAATTTAGGCAGGTTTTGGACCCAACTTCATGACAACTTTTCACCTAGTTACAAGAGGTATCTCAAAATTCATTTCAAATATGGATTATAGAGCACATTGCAAGATTTCCAAAATTTCAAAGATGTCTCCAAGATCATTTTTCAGTAGGGAGAATCGAAGAAGGGAAGTTGGCATTTACTCACTTTTTGTTCAAGCCATTTTCACATAGAATCAAGTTGCAAATCAAACCTATGCTGGTTATATCTTGGTTTACAGGTCCTAAGCTTGCTATAAACTCCTTAATTAAATGCATACTCAGAAGCTAAATCCTTTATCCTTGCTTTTGAAACTTTACACAAGTTGTAATTCCATTTTGGACAAAAAGGTTACATTGCCATTTTCATAAAGATGAACTATTGCAACTTTGTCGACTTGGAGCATTGGACCTGTCTCCTTGATACAAGCAAACTCTACAGCTCTCAAGCAATGTGTACCAACTCATGTCAGCCCTAAAGCAAGCTGGTACAAGAATGTGGGATTGGTCTTGTCAACTTTACTTCAAGTACAAGAAAAATGGAAAAAGGGCTAAAGCTTGCACAGTTAGTAGGAAGCTGACTTTGTATCACTTTTATAACTATGTGCAAGCATTGTACAAGGCATAACACATTTGGCTTAGACTTAGAACTCACTAAAACTAAAAAACACCAAAAATCTGCCTTGCCACACAGTTTCTGCAAAAGCTCAGCCAACTCTCATTTGACTCGTGTGTTTTGTGTTCCATTGATTCAAACATCTTATACACTTGATAACAAGTCAATCCAAGTCATCACCCTGGTTCTGTAACCTCTGTTTCACCATCTGCCATTTTCAATTTGGAAGCTTGCAGTTGGACTTGGCCAGAGAGTTCCAGCCATCCTCAGAGCAAGATAAGCATCGGAATAGGTTCGGGGAAGTTCAAGGAAGATTAAACAATCACCAGGCCTCCATTAAAGTCCCTACATTGTCCAACACGATTCCAGCTGAAGGATGTATTTTCTTAAACTCTATCTCTGTATATAGGCAACTTCAAGCCACGATTTATGAATAAAAAATGTAGCTCTCATCATAACGAAGTTGTACATATCATTACTTTTCATTTACATTACTTATGCTAAGAGAATTTGATGCTTGAAGTCTCTGAAATTTTTAGGTCACGATTTGGGGATTCCAAAATTCTCTTTGATCTTTAAGAGTTAGGTTACATCATTTATATGGTTGGAATTGTGAGCTCAAATGCCACATTTTCATGTTATGAGTTTTTATTTTTATGCAAGCATAAGGAAGATACAGGTTAAACTGGAAAACGTGTGAAGAGGATGAACGAAGGACAAGGATGAAGTGGTTATGGGCTTTTTGTTTCCTTGGCATTTTTTTTGCTATTTGCACCCCCCTGACTTGCTATTGCACCCCCATGGCTGACTTTTTATATTTTATATTTTTTTCTTCATATTTTCATATTAAATACTTTTGTTTATTTTTCTGAATGATAAAAAATCATAAAAAATGATTTCTTTATTTTTACACTTTTATTTTATTTTTATTATTTTTTTCACATAAAAAAATTGATTTATTTTGATAGATTAGAATTTATTTTCTTAATAAGTTTATAAATAATTAAATATATTTAATATTTTTATTATACATTTTTATACTTATAAATACTTTTTTTTACACATATTTAATTTTTAGTATTTAGGCATAAGATTATTTTTTATTTTTTATACAAAAAATTCACAAAATAATAATATGGAACATTACTTTCTTTTGAATAAAAACTAGGGTTTAATCCCCTTCCAAAAATAAATATTATTTTTCCCTTTTTTTAGGTTTAAATTAAATATTTTTCTTACACAAAAACAAGACATAAAACATTTTTCTAACATAAACATTGCATTGCATTTTAAATATTTGTACTATATTTATTTAATTCGCGCATATTCGATTTGGTTGTAATAAATATATTTAGCTTTATATTTGTGCAAATCCCCATTTAAACTTGTATTCCCCCTCCCATAATAATTGTTGTAATAGCTTAGTATATTTACATTACGCAATTTATCGCTTTTATACCATGATTAGTAATTAGGGTTTTGCATGATAAGAACAAAAAACAAAGCAAAAATAGAAAACCCTAAATATAAGACAAAAGCATGAAAATGATACTGTGGTGGTAGAAATGTGCAAGACTAAGCCATTGGATTGACTAGACTTTATACAAATCAAAATAAAAATCGCCACCGCGCTTTATTGTTTCCAAAGGAATGGTAAAAGAGCGAATAACCCAAAAAGAGTGGGAAAGATTCAAGGTAAGGGGGTTGGTTATGCAAAGGGAAGGTATTAGCACCCTAAACATCTATGGTACTCCGCAGGAACCTCTTTGAAAAATCTGTATATTTTGGCTATAAAATGTGTTGTATATAAAATGGATGGTGGAGGTGAGAAAAGAAATATTTTTATGATTTTTTCACCCGCCGCGGTTGCGAACCTTTAGTGCCTACGTACCACCTTTCGTGCAATAGGGGATCAGGGTACACGTAGTTCCTCTTTTAAAAATTTGAAACACAAGTGTGTTGGTTAATTTTATGAGATAAGACATCATCGCAATTGTCCGTGTGAAAAACATACTTACTACCCACAATCATGAGAAAGGAGAATTTGCATCATCTCAAAGTGGAGGATATGGCTTGGATTTTAAAATCAACAATGCCTCACTTAACACCCAAGTGGAAAATATCTCACTTCACTACATATTGTAGAAGTATAGTTATTTGCATCACTACAAGGATTGACAAGAGTCTAATCTTTTGAGAAAAGTTTAAAGATAAAAGCCAAAGTGGCAAAATGGTTTGAAATGAGATTGATTGACTTTTAGTCTTCTCACAAAAAAGGTCAAGGTATTATTAAATTGATTGAAATTTATTTATGAAAAATGTTTCGAATATGCATGGACCTAAGTCCAAGTTTTTTATGAAAATGTTTCAAGTTTCAAAACAAGAAGAGTTTTTTTTTAAAGGAGGGAGAAGATTTTTAAAATTAAAGAAGATGGGAGGAGAAGAAGAGGCTATCCTAAAGCATAAGGTAAAAGCTAGGGATAAGAACCATCTAACCAACAAGAAGCCAATACTTGACATTATAAGTCAATATAGAATTCCCATTCTTCGGATTGAAACCAAGCAAGCAAAGATACTAGACCTCTTGAGAGAACCAAACTTCAAGTGTTTTAAGTCTTCGCAAAAATTAGGCAGAGTAACAGCTGTATACGGGTGAATTCCAGATTACAAACAAAGATCGTAATCTCAATAACCTGCACACAAAACAAATAAACGACCCAATGTCTTGAGGTAAACCTCAAGAACTCCAGACAAAATATCAAATAAAGTCACAAAGTCTCCAAGATAGGCCAAGGTCTCTAATCCTAAGTCCAAGAAGTCCATCACTCCATAATGCAAAGGATAGTAACCATGTAGTCCAAGTATCATTAATGATTTTTATGGTTCATGTTGATTATTAGGTGTCTTTAAAAAGAAAGAAAAGCTCAAGTGAGCAAAATAAAAATGACATAAAAGTAAATGCTCAAGTGAGCAAAGATGAAAATAGCATGAAATGTAAAAT
Source organism: Vicia faba (assembly GCA_948472305.1). Taxonomy (NCBI): domain Eukaryota; kingdom Viridiplantae; phylum Streptophyta; class Magnoliopsida; order Fabales; family Fabaceae; genus Vicia; species Vicia faba. Next base: position 471,405,421 of record OX451735.1, read on the forward strand.
GCTAAAAGTAAATGGTACATAAAGCATGAAAATCAAAGCGTAAAGTAAAGTTAATTGTTAGTAATTAGTGGTTAGTTGGATGACCATCTTGAAACTTGCATTTGGAATTCTCACAAGGAAACTTGTAATGATCAACGATATTTAAGTGATCCGCGTTGACCAAAGGTGTTGTAGATCCTTTAGAGGATTGGTAGAACCAAAGCCTCCACAAAATGAATCTCAAGGTTATTGGATCAAAGAGATCAAATTAACATACTTGGGCTTGCAATCATAAGTTTGGGCCACGAATGATCATTTATTCGAATCGGGACAAAATTTAGCGCTATGTTAAGCAATCGTAAGTGGACTTATGTAGAAGTCACACCTATTTTGAGGTCGGGCAATAGCAATCTATGTACTTCATGTTTGGATAAATGATATAGAGATCACCATCCCTTAACATGTGGCACAATTAAAAAATAAATGGATAAGATGAAGAGGGAGGGAAATGATAAGCTAATTTGGATCACCATTTCAAAATTCTTTCATCTTTAAATTCAACCACTCCTCTAGATGGATTAAAGCACTAAACATATCATTAATCCAAAGCACCAAAAATGAATTAAATAATTCACTCTTAGTTAGATTTGAATTGATGAACATTTATCCAACTTCATCTACATCACAAAGTCCATTGAGTTTAAAGACAAATTGGACATTTAAAATTGCAATCCAAACCAACAATCATAAGGAGTGAGTAGAAATATCATTTTGGATCAAAGCTGCCCCAAAACAAGGCAAAAAAATGCATTATGTCCCTGTGTAAACCGACTGCACTATTGTGTAAATCGATTTACACAGTACAGTTTTCTAAAAATTGTGCAAAATTTCTTCTGTGCAATCGATTGCACTACAGTGCAAATCGATTGCACACAGTAACAGTAGCAAAAACAGCATTTTAAAAGGGCAATTTCTTGTTCAAACTTTCCATCAAACACCTTATGATCATGGATCCACTTGAGCACGAAAATTCCATCAAATTATGAGAAAATAACACCATTGAAATCACAAAATAATGCTCAAAGAATCAATCCCAAAGATCACCAAGAGATCACATTGTGAAAGATGAATTATCCAAACTTACCAAAGGTAGATCTAGAGAATTATCAAAACAACTTCAAGAATTTGCTTCAATTCAACCACAAGAATCAATTGACCAAGCTTGGATGTAGAGAATTGATGGAGAAAAAGTGTTTGGATGAAGGTTTAGCTCAAAGATTAGTAAGCTTCAATGCAAAGCTTACTAACTTTTTGTAAATGGAGCTTTGAGTGAATTTGGTAGATGGAGAGAATTGAGATATTTTTTAGTAAGGTAGATTTGGCTATCAAAAGCTTGAAATTTGAATGAAATGAGGGCTCTATTTATAGAGTTTAGGATTGGGATTAGTGGTAATTTGGCAATTGTTTCTTGGAGCCAAAATTTGAATTAATGATAATTCTTTCAAATATTAGAGCCAAAATTTGAATTAATGATAATTCTTTTTTAAAAATGAAAGATTGGCACTAAAATTTGAATTAATGATACATCTTTCAAAAATGAAGGAAAATTGGAGCCAAAAATTTGACAAGCTTGAAATGCTGATTTTTTTTCCAAATTTTCACGCTGTGTAATTGATTGCACTATAGTGCAAATCGATTTGCACAATGTAGTTTTCCAAAAATTACGCAAAATTCACTTTGTGAAATCGATTGCACTCTAGGAGCAATCGATTGTACAGTGAAAAAAATGTAAATTTTTAATTCTTTTTCTTTGCAAATAGATATTTTAGGAAAATAATACCAGAAATCCTTATTTGTCAGATGCTTCGACTTGGTACCTACAAAACAAAAATATACAAAGACAAAGACAAATATTTTTTTGTATTTTGATTAGAAGTTAGTCAACAACACATATACAAAATACACAACCAAGGTGGTTGGAGATTCCTTAAGAGCAAACTTAAAGATAGGAAAAAAGAGGAAGAACCAAACCTAATGTGATCTTGTTATGATCGAGTTGATATGATATGATAGAGGAATCTTAGGGGCAAAAATCAGGGTACAACAACTGCCCTTATTTAAGTGTCTTCTATCCGGAGATACGAAGGTTAAAAATCTTTGTGTCGACGCGATTGAAGATACTTAAATATAAAACAAGCCCTATTTTTGTCTCTAAGATGCCATGCAATGCTTATGATTATGAATGCAAATGGACAAATCTAAAGAGACGCAAGACACCACTGGGGATGCAACAAAAATGAAGAAACAAAGCAGCAACCCCACCAGAAAAATAAATCACTGGTGAACAAAAGACATGACTCTATTGGTGTAAAACCCAAAGAAGAGATTAGGTAGCATCAGCTCAAATATTGAGGAAAAAGTAAAGAATGATAACGATCAACAGATAACTGTGAACTACCAACTCAATGGATGAAGGTAGAAAAGTAATAAGATACCGGCTCACAGATGACGATAAACTACCAACTCAATAGTTAAAGGTAGAAGATCAAAAAGATACGGACTCACAGGTGACGGTGAAATACCAACTCAATAGTTGAAGGTAGAAGAAAAAAGATACCGACTCACAGATGACGGTAAACTACCAACTCAATAGTTGAAGGTAGAAGATCAAAAGGATATACCGACTCACAGATGACGGTGAACTACCAACTCAATAGTTAAAGGTAGAAGAAAAAAGATACCGACTCACAGATGACGGTGAAATACAAACTCAATAGTTGAAGGTAGAAGAAAAAAGATATACCGACTCACAGATGACAGTAAACTACCAACTCAATAGTTGAAGGTAGAGAGAAAAAGATATACCGACTCACAGATGGCGGTAAACTACCAACTCAAAAAGTGAAGGTAGAAGATAAAGATATACCGACTCACAGATGACGGTAAACTACCAACTCAATAGTTGAAGGTAGAAGAAAAAGATACCGACTCACAGATGACGGTAAACTACCAACTCAATAGTTGAAGGTAGAAGATAAAGATATACCGACTCACAGATGACGGTGAAATACCAACTCAATAGTTGAAGGTATAAGATAAAGATATACCGACTCACAAATGACAGTAAACTACCAACTCAATAGTTGAAGGTAGAAGATTAAAAAGATATCGACTCACAGATGACGGTGAAATACCAACTCAATAGTTGAAGGTAGATTTGAATATCATAAGTTTTCCCCAAAATTCTGGTATTTCACCTGGAACGGGTCTCAACTTCTTCTTTAACCAAGGCACTCTGCCTGGAAAGGGTAATATGCAAACTTATCTCAAATAAAGAGACTTCCACTCATTGTCAAGGGGAATTGCAAAGAGAAATGACTTTCTGGGGATAGAAATATGACTTCCTGGGGAGAGAGATATGACTTCCTGGGAAAGAGATATGACTTCCTGGGAAATGCCACGGTATTCCTTCTGAGGAGATAAAGATATTCTCGTGCCAAAATAAATGCACATTCTCAAACCAGGGCTCAAAGCTTGCAAAAATCCAAAGTAATAATATTGTTGGGGATCACAGATTCAAACTCGAAATGAACTGGAATGAAACAGCCAACCGTAATACATTCTTTGAGAAACAAACTCAATAGGGAACATCAAAACCATCCAGACAAAGAGTTGTACAGGAAGGTTGAAGCAAAAGTCTTCCACGAGGGATAACTCAGTGGGTAAGTTGAAAGAATGTATACTTTCTACTTAAGGCCAACACTCTATTGGAGAGAGGACAATACAACTCTGTAAAACAGGGTAATATGTCAACAAAATAAAATTAATGAATGCAAATGAGCAATGATTTGCTAAATTCAACTATGTATGATGTATGTATGAATGTATGAGTGATATTGTGCATATGCTGGTAAAAGGATACATAATCAGTACAAACAATCAAAACCGCCTCAGGTACCAACAACATTGGGATAAACATCAAACACAGAGATCATTCCAAGAAAGGTAAAAGCAACTGTGGAAACCAAACCTATTGTCTGCCCTAACTTCACTAAGGAGAAACATGATCCAGATGTAGCCAAATCAAACAGATACCGGGATAGAACATCCTTCTTCCGGTTTCAACGGAGAAATTAGTTTTTCAAAAGAAACATACGCCTACTGGAGATTGTAAGACTGGCCTCAAATAAAGCATACTAACACCAAGACAATCAAACCTCACTGGGGAATTCAAACCCACTTCCCTGAAGAGAGAAAAAAAATTGCGGATTGAAAACTTTTCATCATGAATACTCATTCCAACAAGAGATGCCATGGTATAGTCTTCAGATATAGGGATATAACATCCTTATCCAGGATTCATCGGGGATTAGCACATAGACTTCAATGGGGAAACAAAAGTTTTTCACGGTTCGCACTTCTTCTGGATATTGCAAAACTGATCTTGAATAAGGCAGATGGAAACCAAATTGTCAAAACATTCACTGGGGAATTCAGGCCTACTTTGAAGGAAGAAAAACATACGGACTTCACTAAGGGAGATAATGCTTCATCATCGAGACATCTACTGGGGAATTCAGGCTGACTTCAATGGGGAGGCCAAAACCACATCATCGAGGGGAAACCAAGATACGTGCTCCACTGGGGAAACCGAAGATACGTTCTTCACTGGGGAAACCGGAGATACGTGCTCCACTGGGGAAACCAGAGATATGTTCTTCACTGGAGAAACCGGAGACATGTTCTTCACTGGAGATTAGTTTTTCATTGGGGAAACCGGAGATACGTGCTCCACTGGGGAGACCGGAGATACGTTCTTCACTGGAGAAACCGGAGACGCGTTCTTCATTGGAGATAAGTTCTTCACTGGGGAAACCAGATATACGTGCCCCACTGGGGAAACCGGAGATATGTGCTCCACTCGGGAAACCGGAGATACGTTCTTCAAGAGTAATTATTGCACCAACTTCTTTTGGGAGAAAGGACTTCTATCAAATAAACGAGGCCTTCACTAGAGAATATTGGATTGATTCTTCATATCATACAAACCTGTTTCAACAAAAGATGCCCTGGTATAGTCTTCCTAGGAAATCAAGAAGTCAACACTAATGCCAATACTGTAAAAAGAGCGATATCTTAGCACACCGAGGGAATAAAATCTTTCATCATATGAGGGAAAACTTTGCTGGGAAATCTGGGACAGAGGCTTCTGACCATGCAAACCCAAAATTAAAAGCGAACCGAGACTTGGTCGGGGATAATAGGATCACAAACCAAATACTGTACCTCGCACCCACTGGTATCATCTTCAACTATCCGAGAAACACCCAAAGATTGCGCACATACCAACAAGATGACTTGAGAGAACCTTCCTGGGGAACCAAGAAGTTAACACTATAGTAAGAAGTCAAAATTATGGGGATTTTAAATCAAACTCAACACTTGGTGAGAGAAAACCCAAAAACTTGACAGTTGTCTCAACACCTCTTAGAAAATATACTACCCTTGTTTAGCTACTTGGGAAGCACATAACAACAATAATGTCGTAACAAGAGAAAACACTGCTCTACAAGAGATTCCATATCAATAAAAGGGAGAAATAACTCCATCAAATGAGCAAAGGCTTCATATCTCTTTTTAATCTCCGTTTGATCACCACCTCGATGGGTAAAGAATCACACTCAGCTGGAGAAGTCTGCAGCAAGACTGGAAAAAATGGGATTATGAACCCAACATCATAACACAACTTGAGGAAGGTTCTCAGCTTGGGGTAGACATAGTAACTATCTTGACGAAATCTGGATATGCCCTTGGAAACCAATATGGTGTCTCAAGCTTACCATGCTGATCAAAGTAACTTTCGTAACTTGCCCTTGGCTGCATGCTTTTAAGATAACCTTTCTGATCAAATGGCTTTCATAGATTTGTCGAATCTTGACGTAACTGCCCTAGATTGGCTGAATGTTGCATCCTCTTTGCTCTACAACTCTTCCCGACAACATGCCTTTTGCTGATACTCAAATGTAAACTTTCATGATATCAAGCAGTTGTTTTACAAGCAGAAAATGTTTATTCTAAGAATGAAAAATATAATGCAACAATTGTGTAAGTCTTGAAGATTTTATTTGAAAAGATGTCGCAAAAACCTGTGAACGAATCACTAGCCAGGATGCGACATGGATTTTTTTGTGTGAAAGATAACAAAAGCGTATGATACCAATCACAATAATTTATCAAAATTAATGGGAGTCACGAAACACTATTTCATTGGAGTATGCTTTCGAAATAAACCCTGTTTCAATTAGGACTTTTGAGGGTTGTAACGTGGCCTGGTTCACGGTTTTAGAAAAAAGATTTAAGGCTCAAAAATATTTGGTGCCCACCCCCTTCATGATGTTCTTCGGTCCTAAGTTCAGTTATCTTGACACGAACATTCATCTCTCAAAAGAAGTTTCGAGATGGTTGAGGAATCAAACAAGGTTTTCTTTGGACATGCAAGTCACTCATTCCTGCTTCTTTAAGGTTTCTTGTCACGCGACTCTGTTCTTTGCTAATGATTTCACATTGTAATCCTTTATCGCATTTTAGGCTTTCCATTTCTTCCTTGCCTTCGGGACAAATTCCTTTTGACTTTGACTCTGAAGTGCAGCGGGATGCCCTGACTTTTGCCTAAGCGACTTGTTTTTTCAAGTTCTTACTTAGCGGGGCTTTTTGTCTCTTTCTTTTTCATCATTTTTTTTATTCATATCATTTTTTCTTTTCCTTTTTGAACATGTCGCGTGACTTCAAGTCATTTGTGACTTGCCGGAAGAATCGTGACTACCCTATTTCTGGGTAGATGAAAGATAATCATTGTTGTATCGTCATCTGCTGATCCCCTGATATGTGAGAGATACCCATTGGGATAACATCTTCTTTTGATGCACACTACTGATATGCAGAGGTTAAACATTGCGGTTTTGAATTCCCTCAACCTCTTGAAGGATAACCATTATTGTATCCTTAGATGCACACTCTTGATGATATTTGAATACTCAATCAGATTAACTGAACACTACCTTGCCCCAGGTTTAAAAAATGAGGTTTTTTTCTGAATAGAAAAAGAAACTCCTACTTCAAGGCTCAAAGGGGTTAACGAGGGTTTCACTCCCTTATATCTCCGGTGTTTGAGGATTTGAAACAATGCCTATACATCGTCAACCGGGTTTTATCCAAAAGCATACAACTAGAAAATTTGTGTTTTAATATCATCATCCTCCCTCCAATCTCTGCCTAGGCAAGAGAATGGGTAACAAGTTGGTATCATAAAGCAATTTAAAATTGAAAACAAATACGAGTGAAACGAATGAATTTCTTCAAGACAAACATACTCATTGTATTAATATTAAACATTCAAATGCAAACAAGTTCTTACATGCAAACAGTGCAATGATAAACAAGAAAAATTACAAATGAGAAAGCAGTAAAAATGCTAATTAATTGAGAAGGCTAATCATCCTTAAACTCCAGGGCATTCTTCAATCACCTTTATCCTTCGGAAAAGACTTGACTTGAACTTCAAGACAAATATCCTTAAACGAAAAGATACCACTCCGGACCAACTTCTGAACTTCAATTTTCAATGGATAACAATTTTCAATGCTATGCCCCGGGGCTCCCTGATGAAAGGCACAAGTCAAACCAGCTTTGTAGTACCACGGCATCTTCTCAGGGACCTTTGGTGGAAGTCGGGTATGAACCAAATTTCTCTGCATCAGGATGGGAAACAATTCTGTATAGGTCGTTGGGATTGGATCAAACTGATTTTTCCTCTGATCAGGAACTTGCTGATTCTGTTGACAAACTGGAGCAATAAGAGGTAATTTGAACACAGGGATGACAGGAGGAACATGTTGATTCTGACGATAATTGTTTCTTCCTCTGGTTCTCTTCTTAGAAAAGTTATTATCAAACTTCTTCACACCACTAGCTGAGACACCATCTTCAGATGAACACCCCTTTTGAACATCCTCTTCTGGAGGCACTCCCACATTTACTTTTTCAGGGAAGTCATTGGATGCATTGACCATCACCTTCTCATTAAAGAATGATCTCAGAGTTTCTGTGAAGACCTTTGCCATCTCTTCTTCCTTCCTAGAAGGATTGACTTGGGCAACACCCAAGTTTTAACCAAAGCAGTTAGATACTCCATGCCAGCCTTCAAAGTAGTTACCTCTTTGCGGAGTTCAAAGATCGCTTTCTTAATGTTTTCCATATCCTCTTTGAAATTATCCCGAGTGTTATAGTGATGAGTCAGCTTGTTGAGTGAATTAAAGAAGCTGGGTAAGACACCTGGATATGAATAACAAATGCAAGAAATATGTGCAATATAATGCATGATATGCAATGCACATGATTTTATTTTATTTAATATTTCAAGGGATTTATGGTTTATAGACACGTTGCCAACATCCAAGTAATAAAGCTTTTGTTTCTCTTTCCAGAATCCATGGTTTAAAAGTACCTGAGATATTCATAAATAGTCAACCTTTAAATCCCTTGAAATATTGTTTTTTCAAAAGATGCTTATGAGTGCATGGATGCATGATGTAACAATCACACACAAGATCACACATATAGGGTTCATATGTTCAACGTCACGAGCATGAGGTTGAAGGTACTACCCATAAGGTATTGGTCTAAACAGGTATCACCTGCCGAACAAGGTTCTAGAGGTTCTTAGAGTCTACATCCTTTCTTCGGATATTACCAACTTCCCGATTAACTCGGTAATTAGTAATATTATCAAGAAAAACTCGTCCGAGCGTAGTATCGCGTGACATCTACTTCCGGATTACTCTGTTATAGCTTCCGCAGTACACCTAAAAGGCTAAGATGGGTTAGGTAATCTATGGTCCTCAGCTTCAGCAGGCTCCCAGGTCGAAAGCAGTACGTCTTCCTGATTACTCGGTAAACGACACTACAGTCAAAGGGGCCTCCACTGAGTGGGGGATCTCATGCCTCCTTTTTTGGGATTACTCCCTCAAAGTTAACATGACTATACCGCTCGTCCTATCTTAAAGTTTGCCCAAGTCTGGGTATAGGACTTATGAGTAATCACTAAGCACCCTGTAAACCAGGAAAATCAAAACAAACATATATACAAAATATAACACATAAACAACAATAGCACATATATAGATATAAAAAAAGATAGGTTTAACCCACTTAGGGATGAACCAGCAAGAGGTCAATCTATTCCCCAGTGAAGTCGCCATTTTTTCTGTGGCGGTAGAAATATGCAAGACTAAGCAATTGGATTGACTAGACTTTATACAAATCAAAATAAAAATCGCCACCGCGCTTTATTGTTTCCAAAGGAATGGGAAAAGAGAGAATAACCCAAAAAGAAGGGGAAATATTCAAGGTAAGGGGGTTGGTTATGCAAAGGGAAGGTATTAGCACCCTAAACATCTACGGTACTCCGCAGGAACCTCTTTGAAAAATCTGTATATTTTGGCTATAAAATGTGTTGTATATAAAATGGATGGTGGAGGTGAGAAAAGAAATATTTTTATGATTTTTGCACCCGCCGCGGTTGCGAACCTTTAGTGCCTACATACCACCTTTCGTGTAATAGGGGATCAGGGTACACGTAGTTCCTCTTTTAAAAATTTGAAACACAAGTGTGTTGGTTAATTTTATGAGATAAGACATCATCGCAATTGTCCGTGTGAAAAACATACTTACTACCCACAATCATGAGAAAGGAGAATTTGCATCATCTCAAAGTGGAGGATATGGCTTGGATTTTAAAATCAACAATGCCTCACTCAATACCCAAGTGGAAAATATCTCACTTCACTACATATTGTAGAAGTATAGTTGTTTGCATCACTACAAGGATTGACAAGAGTCTAATCTTTTGAGAAAAGTTTAAAGATAAAATCCAAAGTGGAAAAATGGTTTGAAATGAGATTGATTGACTTTTAGTCTTCTCACAAAAAAGGTCAAGGTATTATTAAATTGATTGAAATTTATTTATGAAAAATGTTTCAAAGATGCATGGACCTAATTCCAAGTTTATTATGAAAATGTTTCAAGTTTCAAAACAAGAAGAGTTTTTTTTTTAAAGGAGGGAGAAGATTTTTGAAATTAAAGAAGATGTGAGGAGAAGAAGAGGTTATCCTAAAGCATTAGGTAAAAGCTAGGGATAAGAACCATCTAACCAACAAGAAGCCAATACTTGACATTATGAGTCAATATAGAATTCCCATTCTTCGGATTGAAACCAAGCAAGCAAAGATACTAGACCTCTTGAGAGAACCAAACTTCAAGTGTTTTAAGTCTTCGCAAAAATTGGGCAGAGTAACGGCTGTATACGGGTGAATTCCAGATTACAAACAAAGATCGTAATCTCAATAACCTGCACATAAAACAAACAAACAACCCAATGTCTTAAGGTAAACCTCAAGAACTCCAGACAAAATATAAAATAAAGTCACAAAGTCTCCAAGATAGGCCAAGGTCTCTAATCCTAAGTCCAAGAAGTCCATCACTCCATAATGCAAAGGATAGTAACCATGTAGTCCAAGTATCATTAATGATTTTTATGGTCCATGTTGATTATTAGGTGTCTTTAAAAATAAAGAAAAGCTCAAGTGAGAAAAATAAAAATGACATAAAAGTAAATGCTCAAGTGAGCAAAGATGAAAATAACATGAAATGTAAAATGCTAAAAGTAAATGGTACATAAAGCATGAAAATAAAAGTGTAAAGTAAAGTTAATTGTTAGTAATTAGTGGTTAGTTGGATGACCATCTTGAAACTTGTATTTGGAACTCATTAGAGGATTGGTAGAACCAAAGCCTCCACACAACAAGTTGCATTTGCTTTTTGTCAAGTATATCATCCATTTTGGAATTCTCACAAGGCTACATGTAATGATCAACGATGTTTAAGTGATCCGCATTGACCAAAGGTGTTTTAGATCCATTAGAGGATTGGTAGAACCAAAGCCTCCACACAATGAATCTCAAGGTTATTGGATCAAAGAGATCAAATTAACATACTTGGGCTTGCAATCATAAGTTTGGGCCACAAATTATCATTTATTCGAATCGGGACAAAATTTAGCGATATGTTAAGCAATCGTAAGTGGACTTATGTAGAAGTCACACCTATTTTGAGGTCGGTCAATAGCAATCTATGTACTTCATGTTTGGATAAATGATATAGATATCACCATCCCTTAACATGTAGCACAATTAAAAAAAGAAATGGATAAGATGAAGAGGGAGGTAAATGATAAGCTAATTTGGATCACCATTTCAAAATTCTTTCATCTTTAAATTCAACCACTCCTCTAGATGGATTAAAGCACTAAACATATCATTAATCCAAAGCACCAAAAATGAATTAAATAATTCACTCTTAGGTAGATTTGAATTGATGAATATTTATCCAACTTCATCTACATCACAAAGTCCATTGAGTTTAAAGACAAATTGGACATTAAAAATTGCAATCCAAACCAACAATCAAAAGGAGTGAGTAGAAAAATCCTTTTGGATCAAAGCTGCCCCAAAACAAGCCAAAAAAATGCATTTTGTCCCTGTGTAAATCGATTGCACTATTGTGTAAATCGATTTACACAGTACAGTTTTCTAAAAATTGTGCAAAATTGCTTCTGTGCAATCGATTGCACTACAGTGCAAATCGATTGCACACAGTAACAATAGCAAAAACAACATTTTAAAAGGGCAATTTCTTGTTCAAACTTTCCATCAAACACCTTATGATCATGGATCTACTTAAGCACGAAAATTCCATCAAATTATGAGAAAATAACACCATTGAAATCACAAAATAATGCTCAAAGAATCAATCCCAAAGATCACCAAGAGATCACATTGTAAAAGATGAATTATCCAAACTTACCAAAGGTAGATCTAGAGAATTATCAAAACAACTTCAAGAATTTGCTTCAATTCAACCACAAGAATCAATTGACCAAGCTTGGATGTAGAGAATTGATGGAGAAAAAATGTTTGGATGAAGGTTTAGCTCAAAGATTAGTAAGCTTCAATGCAAAGCTTACTAACTTTTTGAAAATGGAGCTTTGAGTGAATTTGGTAGATGGAGAGAATTGAGAGATTTTTTAGCAAGGTAGATTTGGCTATCAAAAGCTTGAAATTTGAATGAAATGAGGGCTCTATTTATAGAGTTTAGGATTGGGATTAGTGGTAATTTGACAATTGATTCTTGGAGCCAAAATTTGAATTAATGATAATTCTTTCAAATATTAGAGCCAAAATTTGAATTAATGATAATTCTTTTTTAAAAATGAAAGATTGGCACTAAAATTTGAATTAATGATACATCTTTAAAAAATGAAGGAAAGTTGGAGCAAAAAATTTGACAAGCTTGAAATGCTGATTTTTTTCCAAATTTTCACGCTGTGCAATCGATTGCACTATAGTGCAAATCGATTTGCACAGTGTATTTTTCCAAAAATTGCGCAAAATTCACTTTGTGCAATCGATTGCACTCTTGGAGCAATCGATTTTACAGTGAAAAAAAAAATGAAAATTTTTAATTCTTTTTCTTTGCAAATAGAGATTTTAGGAAAATAATACCAGAAATCCTTGTTTGTCAGATGCTTCGACTTGGTACCTACAAAACAAAAATATACAAAGACAAAGACAAATATTTTTTTGTATTTTGATTAGAAGTTAGTCAACAACACATATACAAAATACACAACCAAGGTGCTTGGAGATTCCTCAAGAGAAAACTTAAAGATAGGAAAAAAGAGGAAGAACCAACCCTAATGTGATCTTATTATGATCGAGTTGATATGATATGATAGAGGAATCTTAGGGGCAAAAATTGGGGTACAATAGATACACTTTGCACACAAGCACCCTTAGGGTTTCTTCCACTTGGTTGCCTAAAATAAAATGGAAATGTTACGCATGCGAAGTATCTTGGCAAAACAAAACAAATATAAGATCATAGTCCCTCGATGACGCTATTCAAAGGTTGCCTAAACCAAATGATCTTGGTCCCTAAAAAATGCTAAGATACTTGGCAACATTGCTATCATGGTTTTACGATGACCCACGCCCGTCTTTGTATACATTCTTACGAACGAGAATCATTACAAAGATTGCCTAAACGAATAGCCTCTTTTCAAAATAATTTCAAAACCACACTAAACACCAAACACAATTTCAAACAAAGAAAATCAAGTGATCTAAGAAAGTAACTAAGAGCCCATGGAAAACCATGGATGAAAATGGTGCTAGCACCTTCCCTTTTCATAATCTACCCCCCGAACTCAAGAAACAATCTCAAAGGTCTTTCCTGTGCTTTTTCACCTTTCCTTTTGGATAAAAGAAAAGTCAGTGGCGACTCTTGCTAACCCCAACATTTGCGATAAAACGCAAAAACCTCAAGTCAGTTCTCCCATCGTATCACACACGGGCTCTTAGGTACTTGCTCTTTTTTTTAAGTTGCTTGTGTATGTGCTTTGTTTTTGAAAAGTTTGACTTCGTGAAAACCCTGTTATCAGTCCTCAAAGGTGTGACAAAGTTGTTTTGAAAGTTTGTTTGAAAATGTGTAAGTGTGAAAAGCTTTGATTTGAGCAAGTACCTACTAGCAGCTATCTACTCGAAAAAAGATCATTTCTATTCTTGTTTCCTTTAGACAGCGATATCCCACTATTGAAAAATAGGTAGCACCATCGTTGGATTTGTAAGGGTCAATTCGTAAGGGACATGCAATCACTAAAGCCGTGTTAGGACACCTTAGTAATAACCCTAGAGTCTTAAGATCATATTCGAGGCAACATTTCTAAGGCAAAAATTCCGAGGCAACATTTCCGAGGCCACATCCGACTGAGACATTTGATCTTTGCTAGACAGGAGGGCAATCACTAAAGCATCCTATACTTAATGATCGTTTACCGAAGGCAACAGAAGTGTGAGTATACCCTAGGAGTGATATGTGCAAGTGATTTGTTTGAATTATTTATCTTTTCACATTTAGGGTTTTCTAACTGTATTATCATGCAATCTTGTCATTTGATCCTATTAGCATACATCTAAACAGTCAAACATTGGCAGAAATTAAGATGCAAGAAAGTAAATCTACGCTATTACAAGGCTTCAGGGAGGGGAATTAATTACATAGCCAAAAACCCCAGGAAAAAGCTATAAGTAAAAAAACCTAGGTTAAACTATTACAAACCATGAGCATTTACAGAAATATTGACAAAATAAAATATTATGCGTGCAATGAATCGAATACGAGATAATTTTGGGTTATATGGATGTAACCGGTTACCATCCTGGAGGGAACTAGTTACCACTGTGTTGAACTGAAATTTCTAAAAACTTCGAAAATGCATAACTTGAGTTCCAGACGTTCGGTTCGAGTTCTGTTTGAAGCGTTAGAAAGCTAACGTAACGAACATTGTTTGAAAAATGGTTCCAGAAAATGGAATTAATTTATTTTTCACGTGGTTATGTTAGATGAGGGGTGGATTTTTTTTACTGATCTCGTTCTTTGTACCAGACCAATTCCTATGGTATCATACAGGATGTCAGCTTCATAGTTAGGTGAATTGAAGAAGAATTAGAAGATTTGTTAGAAATGAATTTATGAAACCGTGTGTATCACTTGGGGAGCTCTAGTGTTATTAGTTAAGAAGAAAGAAGGTAGTACGAAATTGTGTGTGGATTATCGACATTTTATTAAGGTAGTGATTGAGATTAAATATCCACTTCAAAGTGATTGGAGATTTGATGGACCAACTGATAGACGAGTATGTCTTAAGTATAATCAAATTGAGGTTGGGTTACCATCAAATTCGGGTGAAGGGTTAGGATAGTTAGAGGATAGATTTTAGAACTCGGTGTAGGCATTATGAATTTTTGGATCAATTTGTTGCGGTGTGTATTGTAGACATTCTAATTTAATCAAGTCAGAATATAGACTTGTTTAATATTGCAATGTGAATTTCAGCGTTGAAAGGGAGGAAATTTTATGTAAAGTTGTCAAGGTGTAAAGTATAGTTTAAGGAGGTGAGCTTTCATGAGTATTATATTTTGAGTGGTGGTAATTGTGGATCCCTTCCAAGTAGATGTAGTTCTATATTAGGAGGCTCTGAAGTCGGTTAATGAGACCAAAATCTTTTTGGACAGAAATGGTTATTGTCGCAGTTTGTGTGAGATGAGGTCAAGAATGATATGTTGTTAATGGATTAGAGTTTGGTATTAGTAAGGATGTGAAAGTATTGGAGAAGTACATATTAATGCAGTTTATGTGAATTGAGAATGGCCAGAGTGGAGAGATCTTTTAGGAAAATAGAAAGTTAGATTGTATAGTGGATTGTGTGTTATTGATAACATATCGACACGTGTCAGGAAAATTTGGAAGTTTCTATCATCAACCAGAATATGGAGATGGTGTTATAGAGGTTGCAATTGGAATGAGATCCAAATGTGAAAATATATGAATCCTCGATGTTTCGAGATTTAAAATAAAACTAAGAACGTATGAATGTAGATGAGCTCTCTACATGGATAAAGACTTCAATTGGAATAAAATGAATTATGATGTATTTGGTATGTTAGTATTTCTTGCGCTGGAAAATACTTAACATTTGTGTGATGCTAAGTGTAATACGATGGGACAACTAACCTGGTTTTGCGTTTGATCACAAATGTTGCAGATAGCAAGAGTCGCCACCGACTTTTCTTTTATCCAATAAGGAAAGGGTGAAAAGAACAGGAAAGACCTTTTAAGATTTTGAGTTCGCGGGGTAGGTTATGAAAAGGGAATGTGTTAGCATCCTTTTCATCCGTAGTTATCTACGGGCTCTTAATCGCTTAGCTCACTTTTTGAAAATTGTTTTGTGTTGTGAATTTGAAAATATTTTGAAAAGTTTCCAATGTAAGGCGAGACTTTGTAATGATTCTCATATCTGTCCTCGAGAATGCATACAAAGTGTTTTGAAAATATTTTGAAAGTGTTTGTGTGAAATGTTTTTGTTTTGAAGAGCTTTGTGAGCAAGAGATTACGAGTATCTACCCACTCAAAGTAATTCTTGTATTCTTCCTCCTCCTTTAGATAGTGCTATCCATACCATTAATTAGTAGGAACCCTTATTGTTGGATGTGAAGGGACGGACGAGGGTCATCGTACAATCATCGAACGCAACTTGTAAGGATACTTTAGTAATTTTTGTAAGGGACTAGATCATTTACCAAAAAGGCAACATCAAAGGGTCATCGAGGGACTATGATCTTTGAATCGAGGGACTTTTCTAAAGCGTCCCCACGTTCGAGGGATATGACTGTTTTCTGAAGGCAACAATGGAGGTTACCCTAGAGGTGTGAGTGTGCGAGTGTGTTGTATTCAGTTATGTAGTCTTTGAGATTAGGGTTTTCTATCGTCATACTTTTATCTTTCCATGCAAACCCTAATTACTAACAATAATATAGTAAAATAATAGCAGGAAAAGTAAAGTGCATAAAATAAAGGTTCCTATGCTATTACACGACCTTGGGGAAATTACATAATAGTAGAGCGGAAACTATCTAACTATTACAACCCATTAATAGTTACATAATATTGTACCCCAAAATTTTCCCTCCCATTTTTCATAGAAGACACAACCCTAGGGTTTCTCAGATATTCAAGTTGGCTCAGGAATCGATCAGACAGATTTTCTTCTGTGGCAGTAAACCAACAATTAGGGTTTTTCTTGCAATTCTCAAAAGAAATTAATTCTCAAAGATCCAATTGGCTCTCACAGGTTTTCATGCTTTCTCAAGTTTACTGAAAAGACAATGTTTATTCTCAAGGCATGGTTGTTTGGGACAAGAGATGGAATTTAAGACTGTCATGTAAGATACTCATGATTGTTTAATCCAGGTTAACCAGATGATTTGCATCTTTTAAAACATTTGCTTGGTCAGGAAATGGAATATACAGTGTGTATTTGTTTGGAATGCAGTTACATAGTTGTTGGGATTACTTGGAATGTAAGTTACCAGACTGGAGCATTTTGTTTCAATTATTTTGATTGGGAATCTTTAAGAATCATTAAGGATGCGAAGAGAAAAATTACAAGTTATTGACAGTAAAGGGTTTCAATTGACACCAGAATATTTCATAAGACTTTCTCCAATTTTTCAAACATTGTTACAAAATAATTTGTTCTTTTAAATACTCTATGTTTTACAACTTATTTTATTTAAAAGATAAATTAGTACAATTGTTGATTACAATACAATAATGTTTCTCTCTAAATTACAAAGAAAATCTAAATGGATATATGCCTAAGGTTGATTGAAGTTCCCCTGCTTCCATGCTTGCCACAGAGTTTCTTGCTTCCCCTGCTTTGTCACATCCAATTGTGCTCACATGAAAACAAAAGACAGAAAAATAGTTAGTACAATTTATTTGGGCATAAGCAAGAATTTTCAAAAGAAAAAGTGATATTCATCATTAAAGTTTGCAAATTGGAATTAGAAGGCCATTTTAATTCATCATAATTTATTTCCTCTATTTGCAAATCACAAGAAGATTTTTCTTCTTGGTTCACAAAAAGAAGAAACAAAAATACCACAAAGTTGTACAAACAAAAGAAATACAAACAAGCTGTCCAAACAAGAGGTGCAAGCAAGCTGTCCAAACAAAACAAATGCAACAAATTTATCCAAACAAACAGAATACTACAAACTGAATGCAAGCAAGCTGTGCAAGCTAGGCAACAAACAGCAGCGCAAATCAAATTTCCCAAACAACATCACCAAACAGAAGGCGCAAACTGAGCCAAACAAATTGCCCAAATAGCAAAAACAAACAGCAGTATGGCAATACAAAATGCAAACGAGGCAACAGCATAAGCTAGACAGCAGGCAACAAAAAGCAGAAGTATAACATATAATAACTAAGTCAAACAAGCAAGAAACTTGTTCAAGAAGCCAATTCATCATTTTCCATTTTATTGCAAACTTTTCAGAAAAAGGCAAAAGAGCAATTGACTTTCTTAGTGTCATTGAGAGAGAAGAGAGGAAAGAAGTCACCTAGGGATGCACAACCATGCTTCCTTGACTGTCACAATTACATAGAAGTTGCTAGAAAACAAAAACTGCAACAAAAAGGGCATAAGAACCATATGCCAAAATATTCAAAGTTTGATGGTTTTCGCACCATTTTGAATAAGAATTCAACCAAAGCAACACCAATATAACAGTAGACACAACTCTCAAGCAAGGGACAGAGAAAAAATTATCAAACTTCAAAGCCCTCAAAACTGTCAAACAAAAACCTCAAGTCTCAAACTGCCATCAACCAAACCTGATCTCAAGCCAAGCAGAAACAACACCCAACCTCAAAACAAGTCACAAACTTGTAACAAACTCATCAAAACTGTAACAAATTGTCCAAGCATCCAAAATCCAAAATACAATTTCACAAACTAAAAAAACCAGTAAAATTCCCAAACCATCAACAAACTCACAAACCTGCAACCCATCAACAAAACATATTAAGCTAAATATAAAAAACAACTATCAAGCCTCAAAAACCATCAACAAACTGTCAAGCCTCAAAAAACCATCAACAAACTGTCAAGCCTCAAAAAACCATCAGCAAACTGTCAAACCTGAAACCTCCACAAAACTGTCAAACCCAAATCTGAACCATAACCAAAACAAATCTCAAACAGCAGGGACTAAATCAATAACCTTCAAAAACCTGTCAAAGTCAAAAACTTGGAAACCAAGTATCAAGCTAAAAACGCAGCAGAAATCTCAAAACTGTAACATTCAAAACCATCACTACCATCAAAAACTCTCAAATACCAAACCTATAACCAAAACCTGTTAACTCAACATTAACAAATCCACAAATCAAAAACCAGAAATCTCAAAACTGCAACAAGTCTCAAGCATTCCAAAAATCACAAAATCCAGAAAAACAACACCCTTATCATTCAACAAAAACAACAAGAAAATTGTTACCTATCAAAAGGAATCCAAGCCAGAAAAGCAAGGTCTCCATCCTCATCTCCTCCCTCGCAAGCTCCAGCCACCAAGGAACACGGTCATCATCTCACCTTCCCCTTTCCATTTCGCAGAAAGTGCTTTAACAGGTAGGGTTTCCCTCTCTTTCCAAATCTTCCATAATCATATATTGCCATGCATTCAAAAAAGAGCAAGTTAATTAGCAGAAACATGAACTAGAAAACCAATGAAACTGTTAAGCTTTAAAGAACGACAAAATCTCACCCTTTTTCCAAGAATATCATTAGCATTTGATTAGGGAGGTGAGGATAACCGTTCTGGCAACAGAGAGATGGGGGGGGGTAAGATCAGATGATTCGAATTTCATCCCCTTAGGGTCAAATCCGAAATTAGGGTTTTCAAGGGTATACGAGCCATGGTGATATAAAGACGGAATAAGCGATTTTGTTCGCGAAATTGAGTCAAGGATGGTTAGTGAGAGATTTAGAGATGAATAGAGATGAGAAGATGAACAGAGTTAGACGAAGAAGATGAGTGACACCGCTGTGAGCAAAAGGGTCAAGAACCCTAATTTCGTTTGGTTTCCCTTAATCAAACAATTATGCTGAGTTAGGGACCTTGGGCCTGTTTTGTTCAAATATCCCTAAGGCCCATTCGCTTGCTAACACCCCCCCCCCTTTGGCTTGTTTTTTTTCTTCTGATTACAGCAATAACATCCTTTCCTTGGGCCTCACATCTCAACCACTTAAAGCCCGTTGCATTTTTTTGTTTAATTTGTTTTCCTTTACATTTTTTTTATTTGTTAACAAAATTACTAATTAAAGTAAAATACATTTTCATACATTTGATTTAACTCTTGAAAATTAATTTTTATCATTTTCTTTTTTTTATATAAACTTATTTTTATTAATTTTTTACATTTAATAAAACATCAAAAATAATTAACTTAGTTTGTTTTCTTTCTTTAAATTTATTTATATAATTAATAAGAATACAAAAAATAATAATAAAGATTATAATTTAATCAATTTTTTAGAATAGGTTTTATTTTCTCTTTTTTCAAGTAAATATATTTCATTTCATACTTTGTTGATTTTATCTCATTGATTATCATAACTTTAATTAAATCGCACAAAAATTCGATTTGATTGTATTGTTTGATATTTGGACATTGCTATTTTCATTAGATTCATCCCCATTTGTAACAATTGTACCCCCATTCCCGAACACTTTGTAATAGCATAGAATTTCAATTCCCGCAATTTACTGTTTTCCATATACTGTATAGTAACTAGGCATGTATGGCAAGATTCAAAAATCAATCGCTAGATGACCTAATCAAAGAATAAAACAACTTGAAACCAACACACTTTCTCACACGCGCACCTCTAGGGTAACCTCGCTCGTTGCCTCGGAAATACAATCATGTCCCTCGAATGTGAGACACATTAGAAATGACTCTTCAATAAACAAAGATCGTAGTCCCTCGATGACCCTCGATGTTGCCTTCGATTAAAATGATCTCGTCCCTTACAAAATTGCTAAAGCGTCTCATAAGTTTCCTTCAATGATTGTAAAATTGACCCGCGTTTGTCCCTTCACATCCAATGATGGGGCTTCTTACCAAATCAATGGTAAGATAGCACCATCAAAAGGAGGAAGAAAAGAACAATTTAAGACCTTTCGAGTAGATAGATTCGCTCTTAGTTACTCGCTTGCTCACGGCAAAAACTTTTACACCTACACCTCCATTTCAAAACATTTTCAAAAGACAAAAAAATTTGTATACGTTCTTATAGAGACGAGAACCATTGCAAAACCTCTTTTCAAAACACTTTCTGAAACACGATTCACAAAGACATCTTTGAACCACTTTTTGAAACAACACTTTGGTATACGTTATTATAGAGAGGAGAACCATTACAAAGAGATTTTTTAAAATACTTTCAAAGCCTGCACCATAAGCACACAATCAAATGAAAGCAAGTGATCTAAACGAGTAACTAAGAGCCCATGGAAAACCATGGATGAAAATGGTGCTAATACCTTCCCTTTTCATAATCTACCCCCCGAACCCGAGAAAATCTCGAAAGGTCTTTCCTGTGCTTTTTTACCTTTCCTTTTGGATAAAAGAAAGTCGGTGGCGACTCTTGCTAACCGCACAAGTGCGAACAAAACGCAAAACATCTAGTCAGTTCTCCCACCGCATCACACATAATAATGAGAAAAGGAAATGCGAGAAATAAAAAATTACATTCGCGAAAGAACAATCGATCTTAAAATGTAAAATAAAAATATAATCGAGGGAAAAACAAATGTTTTTTGATGTTTTCTATGAAAAAAGGTTTTTTTGATGATGATTAAATAAACCTAAAAATATTAATTAATTTTAATTAAAAAAAGGTTAATTAATGAAATTAATTAAAAAAAGTTTAATGATAGCAAAACCTAAAAATACTAATTAATTTTAGGGTTTATAAAAGAAAAGGTTTTATGGTTTATGGTTAAATGAATTTAGGGTTTTTAAGGAGAAAGAGAAACAAGGTTAGAAAATAGGGGGAAAACCACAAAATGTCAAGGGTGGGTGTTCAACCCACGCCCTCGGCTCTTCTTCCCAACATGCTCACCACTATGCCAAGCGCACGCTTGTGTTAGGGAATAGAACCAAAGCGCCTTGTATCATAACCTTCAAAATATGAAGAAAAAAAGTAAAAAAACTTCAAGACACCAAAAGGCAGGGTTCAAACTCACGCCTTGGTGTAGTAATGCCTTAACACACGCTCCTTTGCCACTATGGTGACTATACATCTGGTGATATAAGCGAAACAAATTAAATATATGATAAAACCACTGCCTGGACCAGAGAGGCGCTGAAGCCCTAGCTCCGGTCATCTTATCCGGTGAGTCTTTTTCTTGACCTGCAAAAACAACAAGTATTAGACGTTCCTAGGGACCCTACCTCCCTAAATCAAACCTTGCGAGTTCAATGGAACCATTATTTATGACTAATTCGTGATGTTTTATGAGGTATGCCAAAAATATCATGTATCCGGCCAAGCATGGAAGTCCATGATTCAGGTAGCAAGGGACTCATGCGATGGTCTTAGCCTGCATAAGTATATCTTAGAAACACATTAATAGGGTTAGCTTAGATCAAAACATGAAGAAAACAGAAATATGGGTTAAAAAAAGTAAGCAATCGGAGATGTATGCGTGCAGGATTTATGTGCTTTGGATCATCAAGTTTGATCCATTCTTACCCTATACCTCTTCAGGGATCGATTGGCAGTGCTAGTATGCTTTGAAGATGGTTGCAATTAGGGTTTACAAGTTTCCCTATTTATTTGATATTTTTGGAATTTTTGAGAGGTGTTTTTGTGCTAGGGTTCGTTTCATTTGATGTCTGAATGAATGAGATATATAGAGGAGAGTTAGGTTAAAATATAGTGGGCTTGGAGTTTGTAAGAAAAAGCCTTAACTTTATCTAATTTATTTTGACTTTAAAATAAATAAAAATAAAAATAAATAGAATAAAAGGCCAAGAGGTGTATGAGTAAGCTCAGAGGTTCATCTTGAGGTATGAAACACACATGGATTTTGAATCACAAGCCCAATAGCCCAAAACTTCAAGTTTGGTCACTTTTGTTTTCATGTATTTGCTCAAATTTTCCCAACTTGCACCAATAATAACTCTTTTATTTTCATCATTTAAAGGTGATCTTTGACTTTTTGGAAAGCTCAAGTTGTTCTCTACAGTATCTATTTTGATCATTTTTGCATTTGAAGAATTTATATTGATGTAAGTTGCCTTGACAAAAAGTGTCTTTTGTTGACTCTTAAAATGACCTATAATGTCTTGGCCCATATCTCTCAAATGAAGCAGTTTTTGAACTTGAGCTTAGGGAGACAAAGTTGTAGAGAATTAAATTTCCTTCAAAACGAGCTTTGGTTGAGAAAAATATAATAAAGCATGTGAAAGTTATGCTTCGTCAAAGTTTAGTTGACTTCTAACCCTAATTTGGTAAGTTTTGACTTTTGATGAATTGAGAGTTTTCTTAATGAGTTATGATCAACCCTTGATAAATTTATGAATATGACTTCAACCCTTGAAGTCAATTGTGGTCAACATACAGTCAAATTTATGACAAAAAATCTTGAAGTTTGGCTGTATGTTGACCACAATTGACTTTTTGTCCAATATAGTTGATTTTTTGTCATTTGAGCCATTGATTGAGCAAATTTGTGATGTAATGCTTGAAACTTGGTATGAGCATTCTTGGAGACATATAAGAAACCATGAACTCCACTTGAGGTTATAGAAGGTCAATCTTCCTTGAGAAAATGGAAACCCTTGTTGTAGTTCAATTGCTTGAGCAAATGAAAACCCTAGGAGAATGTCTTAAATAAAATGGGAGGGCAAATTTTAGGTTACAACAGCTACCCTTGCTCGATCTTCTTAAGCCTGAAAAGTTAGATTGGCATGTCCGTCATTCGTGACCTGTAGGTGGAAGAGGATTGAATATATAAGTGCCCAAAAATTTGCACTCGCATGCGCACGAAGTAACGTTGTTGGTTGATAATATTGCTTGAATGGGCTTAAATATTCCATTCATAAAGACGACAAAGTGTTGTCGTGGATGGGCTTATACATACCATTAGAGTAACTGTTATAAGAGTATCAGAATAAGTCCACGCTCGACTTTATCTGAAGGATGCTTTTCAGAATAAATCTCTGAGGAAAATGCTTAAGTAGCTGCTTGTCAGCTTTAGTATCTGAGGGAAATGCTTGCATGTAGATAGTCTCCACGTCCTGCTTCGGGAATTGATCTACAATTTGTTTTTGTTGGTAAACTCGTCTTGTTTTGGGAATTCATACCACCTGGTAATGTCGATAGTTCCCCCGTCCTTTTTCGGGAGTTAATCTTTTTATGTTTATATAGATAGTTTCCCCATCCTATTTTGGAGTTAATCTTTGCCTGGTCATATAGGTGGTTCCCCGTCCTGTTTTGGGAGTTAATCTTTTCCTGGTCGAAGCAACTCTCTGGGATAGAAACCTTGACTACACTTTGCTGGAGAAGATAATTCTACTGAGGATTTGAAGTAATTGAAGAAATGAACTTTGTTGGGGAAGTAAACCTTGCTGGAGAAATAAAACCTACTAGAGAAGAGGATTCTGCAGGGGATTTTATGATGTTTGAGAAATAAACTCCGCTAGAGGATTAAACTCCGATGAATTATGCTGAGGGAATCACTTCTGATGGGAATTGGTATTTCATAGTTGTGTTGAGGAAGCTTCCACTGTATGCTAGGAAAATGATAAAACTTCCTTATCCGCTGGGGGACCTACTAGGGGAGATGATCAAGTAGACTATTGAAATATTCCCCCAATTCTTGTCTAAAGGCATGTTAGACCTGCTGGGGAATGTATCTCCATCGAGGATGAAGATAGCCTTATAGAGATAGATTCATAGAGGTTTCTCTGTGGGGATGAGCTTGTGAAGAAAAAAGTCTGTGGGGATTACTCTGTGGGGAATTATGGACAACTTGAATGTTATCCTAACTCTTAGAGTCTTTAGTAAATGCTTATTCCTATTTTTATGCACACATTTGTTAACAGTAATCATATTCATATGCATATGTTCATTCAATTTAGTCACTGGATGTTTTTGCAAAGAAAATAGAGAAATTAAAGCAATTTTGAATTTTGAAATTGATTTTGTATTAGAAGTTTTCCTATAAACAGAAATTTTGTACAAAGAGACAGAAAACTTAGTAAGAGGAAATCATCGTAAAAATGAAAAGAGGCACAAAGAAAACAAAGAAAAATAACATATGTAGGAATGATCCCATCAAGTTTCAACTCTGTTATTTCCCTTATGTCTTCGAGTATCTCATCCCTTATCATCGGAAGAAGTTGGCTAAATTGATCTGTACCATTCGAACTTGACGTTGGTAAGCAAGCTTGTTTTAAGTAGGTGATCTAACAGGACATAGTCGTATGTTTTAATCCCTAACTTTTTCCTGGACCGTCCTTTCAGATTTTCAGTCCACCGAGATACCCTTTTTTTCCCAAACCGCCTTTTCAGGTTTTTGACTTGTCGGGTGTACAATTATTATATACATATACATATATATATATATATATATATATATATATATATATATATATATATATATATATATATATATATATATATATATATATATATATATATATATATATATATATATATATATATATATATATATATATATATATATATATATATCCCTAATATTTTACCGAACCCTTTTGGTTCGCTGCGATGCCCTTATTTTGACCTAGGACAGTCAACCTAGCGGGTCTCTTTTTCATGCATAGTATTTTTTGACTATGTCCTCGTTCACAGGGTGCGGGAAATCTTCACCGTCCATGGTGGTAAGTATCATAGCATCCCACAAAATATCTTCTTGATTACAAATGGACCTTCGTATGTGGGATTCCATTTGCCCCTGGGATCACCTTGTGGTAAGATGATGCACTTTATCACCAAGTCACCCGCTTGGTATACCCGATGTTTGACTACCTTGTTGAAGGCTTTGATCACACGCTTCTAATACATCTGACCATGGCTAACAGTCACAAGCCTTTTCTCATCAATCAAATTTAATTGGTCTATCCTAGTCCGAATCCACTCATTTTTGTCTAAACCTGTGTCTTTCATAATCCATAGGGAAGGAATCTGGACTTCGACAGGTAAGACAACCTCCATACCATAGACGACAGAGAATGGGGTTGCCCTAGTTGATGTACACGCTGAAGTGCGATAACCATGAAGAGATAATGGTAGCATAACATGCCAATATTTATAGGTCACTATCATCTTCTGTATAATCTTTTTGATGTTCTTATTGGCGGCTTCCACTATGCCATTCATCTTCGGTCGATATGGAGAAGAATTGTGATGCTTAATTTTGAAATGCATGCAGAGTTCCGTGATCATAGTCTTGTTAAGATTGGTACCGCTGTCTGTGACAATCTTTTTGGGGATGGAATACCAACATATGAGGTTATGCTTAATGAATCGGGCCACAACATTCTTGGTAACAGAGGCAAACGAGGCTGATTCGACTCACTTCGTGAAGTAATCAATAGCGAACAGGATGAAATGGTGCCCATAAGATGTAGTAGGCTTAATCTATCCAATCATATTAATTCCCCACATTGCAAACAACCAAGGAGCAGTCAAGACATTCAAAGGAACCAGAGGCACATGTACTTTGTCAGCATAAATCTGGCATTTGTGACAATTTCTGGAATGATGATGGCAATCAGTTTCCATAGTCAACCAATAATAACCTGCTCTCAGAATCTTCTTAGCCATCGTATGCCCACTAGAATGAGTACCAAAGACTCCTTCATGCATATCTTCCATAATTTTCTGATTCCTTTTTGTCTACACAACGAAGCAAAGTCGAATTGTGGTCGCGCTTGTATAAAATTTCGTTGCTCAGGAAGAACTAAGCAGAAAACCTCCGTAGAAATTTCTTGTCATTAATAGACGCCCCCTCTGGATACTTTTGATCCTCGAGGTATCTCTTTACCTCATGAAACCAAGGCTTTTTCTCTACTCCGTTAGTATCAACCTCGTAGCAATGTACCGGTTCATCCAGTCTCTAAATAGTAATTCGAGGAGCCTCGTTGTCCCATCTAACTTTGAAGCTAATTGACGTGGTAGCCAATGTGTCTGCCAACAGATTCTCTTCTCGTGGAATATTTTTGAAAGTGATTTCCTCAAAGTACAGGATTAAGGTCAATACATGCTCTCGATAAGGAATGAGATTCGGGTGTTTCGTATCCCATTCTCCCTTAATTTGACTGATTACTAGGGATGAGTCCTCGTACACATTCAAGAACTTGATTCTCAGACCGATAGCAGCTTTGATGCCCATAATGCACGCTTCGTATTCTGCCATATTGTTGGTACATTCAAAACATAGTCTAGCAGTAAACAACGTATGGCAACCCTTGAGAGAGATAATCACAACACCAATTCCATTTCCAAGCGCTTTGGAAGCTCCATCAAACACCATAGTCCATCGGAATCCTATTTCAGGTCCTTCATACGGTCCAGATTCTTCAGAATCTGTAAATAGCATAATATCCTCATCCGGGAACTCGAAATTCATAGACTGGTAGTTGTCTATAACTTGATGAGCCAAATGATCTACCAATACACTTCCTTTGATTGCTTTCTGAGTGGTGTACTGAATGTCGTATTCTCTTAAGACCATTTGCCATCTGGCTATCCTTCTAGAGTGAGCGGGCTTCTCAAATATGTACTTTTTAGGATCCATTTTAGAGATCAACAAAGTAGTATGGGTCAACATATATTGTCTTAGTCGGAGAGTAGCCCATGCCAAAGCCTAACAAGTTTTCTTGAGTAGTGAGTATCTTATTTCACAGTCGGTAAACTTTTTGCTAAGGTAGTATATTACATGCTCTTTTCGACCGAACTCATCATGCGGTCCTAATACACACGTCATTAAGTTCTCTAGTACTGTTAGTACATGATCAGAGATCTTCCTTTAACTAGTGGCATCATAATCGAAGGTTCTTGGAGGTACTTCTTGATTTTATCGAAGGCTATCTGACAATCATCGTTCCACTTCACTACTTGATCTTTCTTCAGCAACTTAAAGATCGACTATTAAGTAGCGGTCAAATGAGAAATAAATCTGGCAATATAATTCAAGCATCCCAAGAAACCTCTGGCTTCTTTTTCAGTATGGGGAGCTGGTATTTCTTGAATGGCTTTGACCTTGGCGGGGTCAACTTTAATACCTTTACTTCTGACAATGAAACCTAGGAGTTTATCAGATCTTACCCCAAAAGTGAATTTGTTCGGGTTTAATCTCAACTTGTACTTCTTCAATCTTTAAAACAGTTTGTGTAAGTGGTTGAGATGTTCTTCTTCAGTCTGAGATCTGGCTATCATGTCATCAACGTAAACCTCTATCTTGTGATGTATCATGTCATGGAACAAGGCTACCATAGCACGTTGGTAAGTTGCATCGGCGTTCTTTAACTCAAAAGGCATAACCTTGTAGCAGAATCTGCCCCACTGTGTGATAAAATTAGTCTTCTCCATGTCTTATGGTTCCATCTTGATTTGATTATAACCCGAGAAGCCATCCATGAAGGAAAATACTTTGTGATGAGCGGTGTTGTCAACCAGAACATCAATATGTGAAAGTGGAAAGTCATATTTAGGGCTTGCCCTATTCAGATCCCTATAGTCTACACACATATGTACCTTACCATATTTCTCAGGTACTGGAACAACATTTGCAACCCATTGAGGATAAGACGTAACATCCAAGAAACCCATGTTCAACTGCTTCATAACCTTAGCTTTGATCGTTTCAGACATCTTGGGATGCATACGAAGAACCTTCTACTTTATTGGAGAACAACCTTCTTTCAACGGTAGATAGTGAACCATAATATCAGTATCAAGCCCTGGCATGTCTTCTTATGACCAAGAAAATATCTCAACATGGTCGCGCAACATCTGGATTAATCTAGTCTTTACACTATCTTCTAGATTGGAACCTATCTTGACTTCTTTCGTGTCCTCTGTGGTACCCAAGTTTACAACCTCGACTGGCTCTTCATGCAATTGTATAGCCTTTTCCTCTTTCATTAATAGTCTGGCAATTTCTCCCGATACTTCACAATCTTCCTCCCCTTTGTCCTCGGCATTGTAGATCGTACTTTCAAATTCATAAGAGGCAATAGCAGAATTGTTATCAATGGGATCCAGAATGGATACAGATCTGTAATTTTTTGTGTGGGTGTGTGTAAGAACACATATCTATTTTGAAATTATTTAAAAGAAAGACAAAGAGCACAAAATTTGAATGCAAAATGTCCCATGATTTATTGAATGAAAATATGTTAATGAAATTACAACCCTAACAAATGAACCATTATGCCCCTGGTAAGACACAAGGCTTAAAGTTATTGTTTTAAAATTACATAACCAAAACTTGAAAGCAATAGAACACAAATTAGAATTTACTTATGACTAAAGGAGATTGAGATATGGTCTTCAATCTTTCAGTTGTTGAGCCCGTTGCCGATGGTGGGAAAATCCAACTTTCTAGTTCGTAGTCACTATCGACGTCTTCTACCGCGTTGGCCCCATTGTTGTTGACGTAGAATTGAGGTCTTCTGGCACGAGCACGAAAAATAGCTCTCTGAGCCTCTGCAGTGAAACCCTAATCAAATTTGTCAGACTTATAAGGAATGTTAGGAAGCTGACCCCAAGTAGTGGAACCACCTTCTTCAACTACAACTCTAGAGTCCTTCAAAGAATCCATTATGGGAGGGACCTTAGTAACTTTGGGAATAGAAGAAACGTCTTCAGTAGCGGTAGTTGTCTGAGGCATAACTTCAAAAATCTAGCGTAGAGTTTCGATGAATTCTCCGTCCATCTCAACATAATTGAATGAGTTCAAATGACTCACCATATACTCTTTTTCACCACAAACCGTAACAACCTTTCCTTTTACGGGATATTTCAGCTTTTGGTGTAGGGTTGAAGTAACAACACCTGCCCCATGAATCCAGGGGCGTCTAAGTAAACAAGAATAGGTTGGACGAATGTCCATCACATAAAAGGTAGAATCGAATACCTGCAAACCTACTCTGATCGGAAGATCCACCTCTCCGTGTACCATCCTTTTTGAACCATCAAAGCCCTGACCATAATGTCACTGGTTTTCAATACAACCCCTTCACAGTCAAGTCTGTCTAGAGCACCCTTCAGTAGAACATTCAACGAGGAACCCGTATCAACAACCACATGAGCTAAAGTAGTGCCCCTGCATTCAATAAAGACATACATGACTTTGTTATGGTTTCTTCCTTCGGGAGTCAGGTCGGCATCAGAAAATCCTAGCCCATTATATGTCATCATACTAGCAACATAACTTTCAAATTGATCAGTAGAGATTTCTTGCGGAACATGCGCCGATTTTAAGAATTTCACCAAAGACTGAGCATGGGCTTCAGAACACAATAAGAGGGATACCATGGAGATATATGAGGGAGTCTTGCCCAGTTGTTCAACAATTTTGTAATCACTTTTTTGGATAGTTTTCAATACCTCCTCCAACTCTTGCCTGGAGGTGTCTTCAGTGGTAACTTCTTTAGGTGCCTCCATATGGACAGGCTCCATCATTTTTTCTTTGCCCCTAGTCTTAGTAGTTGACTCGGTAGTGGTAACTCGAATTGGTGTAGCAGTAGTCTTTGGAGAGATTTCCGGATAGAAAACCCTTCAACTTCTAGTAACTTTACTGGTCCCAGCAATATTGTCAATGTCAGGATCAAAAACTTCAATACCTTCACTCTCAGTTGTCAAAGGTTCTTGCTTGATGCCATGGTAGAAGACGCCGGCTCCATAGTTCCAAGGGATAGCTTTGTCTGAGGAATATGGAATTTATCTGGGTGCAGTGGTTATCAGAGGAGAAACTCTGGGTTTTGTAGTAATCTTTATAGGACCCTTCAAAGTGATCCTGATAGGATTGCCGATACATATACATCTTCAAGCTCTAAGTCTTGAAAAAAATTCTCAACAGCAGGAATCTTCTCAACTAGAATTGTGTGGTTGTCCATCAAACGCTGAATACCTTCTTTTAGCAGCTTGCAACCATTGGGTTGGGTTTCCCAACAATAACACTTTTCAATACAACCCGGAAATAAACCGGCTTGCAACAAATTCTTCTTAACAATTAGGAGGGGAGTAATCAACTCACTTACATTAGAAAGATATGGAACATCATCAATTGCATTAATGCCTTTGTCATTCTTAGGCATAGGTGCATTAATTACATTGGGGGTCTCAGGAGGATCGAACTCAATTTATTTATTGTCAATCATGTCTTGAATTTTGTTTTTCAATGTCCAGCAGCTATTGGTGTCATTTCTGGGGCTATTGGAATAATAAGCACATCTTACATTTGGATTGTATTTGGGGGGAGGAAGAGTTGGGATTCTGAGGCGGATCTCTTAATTTTATCAACTCTTCCTTTAATAGATGTTGTAATTCCCGGGACAATGGCATGCTAATCTTGGTAAACTATATTATTGGTGCGTCTGACCTACATTGGTTGCCCTGTTGTTGTTTTTGTTGCACATGCGTATGATTAGAAATTAGCACAGATCCCACAAACTGGTTGCGATCATTTCTAGCACGACCCTTCTTTCCATACACAACATTTGTTTCCTTCTTACCATTGAACATATTCTTTATAGTACTTGAAGATGCAACCACTTGAATCTTTCCACTTCTAATTCTGCTTTCAACATGTTCCCCAATTAATATCAGCTCAATGAAACCAGATGAAGAACTTTCGATCAAATGATTAAAGAAAGACCCTGTCAAAGTTCCCATAAACATGTCGACCAACTCCCTATCAGATAACGGAGGTTGAACTCTTCCAGCTAAATCTCTCCACTTCTAGGTATATTCCTTAAAGCCTTCATTCGAGCCCATAGTCATACTTTGTAATTGCACACAGGTTGGTGCAAGATCAGCATTGTATTGGTATTGTTTGTAAAAGGAAGCAATGAAGTCTTCCCAAGTACGGATGTTGGTTCCTTCCAGTTGATATAACCATTCTAACTATGTTCCCGACAAGCTTTCTTGAAAGTAATGTACCCATAACTTCCCGTCAGCAGTATGGGGTTAAATCTTCCGAACGTACGAACTTAGATGAAGCTTTGGACAGGAAACACCATCATACTTTTCAAAAGTAGGG
Organism: Vicia faba; assembly: GCA_948472305.1. Lineage (NCBI taxonomy): Eukaryota > Viridiplantae > Streptophyta > Magnoliopsida > Fabales > Fabaceae > Vicia > Vicia faba. The sequence continues at coordinate 471,437,229 of OX451735.1, forward strand.
ACTTTGAATTTGTGAGGAATCACAACTCCCTATATTAGACCCAAATCTTCAAAATCCAGCCCAAGAACTCTCTAAATCTTTATAGAATTCAAACGATCTTCCAGTTGTTTGTATTTGTCATTGGCAGGAGGGTACTGCTCATATGAATAGTGTGCTTCTTCTTCATCAGAACCCTGGTTGTTATTCTCCTAAGCTTTCACACTCTTATCATCTTCCTCTTGATTATCATCCTCATTTGATGGGACCTTAAAATCTAGAGCCCTTCTTACCGGACCTTTGAACCTTCTACCCATATTAAGAATGATAGTTGGCTTCTTAGTCTTCTTCTTCTTTCTCTCTTTGGTGATGAGGGTCTTCAGCTTATCCTGACCCTTGACTAAGTCCAGAAACATTTGTTGGAATTGAGTATTTTGAGCTTAAAGTTATTTCACAGTTTATTCGAGAGCCATCTTTTACTGAAATAAATAGCAAGAAGATGAGAAAACCTATCTTGCGAATACCTACTATGATATGATATGTATGGTATGTGAATGCATATGCAATGTTTTCAAGGATCTCGTGGGGTAAACAAAAATGAAATGTTAGAAGTTGAGTCTGATTGCAGCTTTGATTGAAGAACTTTGCGTTTTTGAACGTTCTTCTATGAGAATCAAGTTCACCATATCGAGTGGGTCCTAGCCTTTAAATCAAAATAACTTGCTTCGGTCTTTGACGATATCTGATTAGAGGAAAATAAATCCCATTTCCCCTTGCTAGATGTCTGATTCATGATAAACCTGCATCATAGGCCTTTGAGATCCTTGAAATGATCAGTAAAAAATGCTACGGTATGATGTTATGATGTCATGTTTGAACAGATAGCAAACACAAATAAAGAATACAATAGCCTTAGGTTTAAAGGCTTACATGAGGTTCATAGGTAAGTACCCTTTTGAATTTCAGTTGGCTTAACCTATCCTAAGAATAATAACCGGGTTCTAGGAATTTCATATCATCGATCTTTCCCGCAGGCTTTATTTTAGCAGAGTAATTGACTTGCCACCAAAATATCCCGAGAGTCGAATCTCAATGAGTGTAGCATCGAGTATCATCCAACTTTGGATAGCACCAAAGTCAGCTATCTCACTACCTTCTAATTGCCAAGTTGGGTCAATTAAGGTTCTAAAAGTTAGTTAGTATTTATGACACCACGCGGAAGTCTAGTGTTCTCCGCGACTAACTCAAGGGACACTAGTACAAACCAAAGTGTCACACTAACTTTGCCATCACTTCAACCATATTAGTCTACGTTGTACAGTTTCCATGATCTATTTCTACTTACCTAAGGTACCCCCAGATCCAGGTGTAGGATCTTTTCAAGAAATAAACCTGAGAAAACCTTAAATTAAAGCAATCAATGCAACTAAATAAAGCAAATAAAGTGATCTAAGACTCTAAGGTAACCCATCTTTTTAAGTATTTCCCCAACAGAGTCATCAGTTCTATAATACGGTGGGATAACTGACTTGGTTTTGTGTTTGATTGCAAATGTTGCGGATAGCAGGAGTCGCCACCGACTTTTCTTTTATCCAATAAGTAAAGGGTGAAAAGAACAGGAAAGACCTTTTAAGATTTTGAGTTCGAGGGGTAGGTTATGAAAAGGGAATGTTTTAGCATCCTTTTCATCCGTAGTTATCTACGGGCTCTTAATCGCTTAGCTCACTTTCTTGAAAATTTCTTTGTGTTGTGTGTTTGAAAATATTTTGAAAAGTTGCCAATGTAAGGAGAGACTTTGTAATGATTCTTGTATCTGTCCTCGAGAATGCGTACAAAGTGTTTTGAAAATATTTTGAAAGTGTTCGTGTGAAATGTGTTTGTTTTGAAGAGCTTTATGAGAAAGCGATTATGAGTATCTACCCACTCAAGGTCATTCTTGTATTTTTCCTCCTCCTTTAGATAGTGATATCTGTACCATTAGTTAGTAGGAAGCCCTATCGTTGGATTTGAAGGGATATGCGAGGGTCATCGTACAATCATCAAAGGTAATTGGTAATGACGCTTTAGCAATTTTCATAAGGGACTAGATCATTTACTAAAAAGGCAACGTCGAAGGGTCATCGAGGGACTATGAGCTTTGAATCAAGGGACTTTTCTACAGCGTCCCCACATTTGAGGGACATGACTGTTTTCCGAAGGCAACAATGGAGGTTACCCTAGAGATATGAGTGTGTGAGTGTGTTGTATTCAGTTATTTAATATTTGAGATTAGGGTTTTCTATCATCATACATTTATATTTCCATGCAAGCCCTAATTACTTACAGTATTATAGAAATATAATAGCAGGAAAAGTAAAGTACAGAAAATGAAGGTTCCTACATTACTACATGGACTTGGGGCAGTTACATAGTAGTAGAGCGGAAAGTAAATCTAACTATTACAACCCATAAACAGTTACATAATAATGAGAAAAGGAAATGCGAGAAATAAAAAATTACATTTGTGAAAGCACAGTCGATCTGAAGTCGTAAAATAAAAATATAATTGAGGGAAAAAGAAATGTTTTTTTGATGTTTTTTATGAAAAAAGGTTTTTTTACGATGACTTAATAAACCTAAAAATATTAATTAGTTTTAATTAGAAAAGGTTAATTAATAAAATTAATTAAAAAAAGTTTAATAATAAAAAACCTAAAAATACTAATTAATTTTAGGGTTTGTAAAAGAAAAGGTTTTATGGTTTATGGTTAAATGAATTTAGGGTTTATAAGGAGAAAGAGAAACAAGGTTAACCACAAAATGTCAGGGGTGGGTGTTGAACCCACGCCCTCAGCTCTTCTGCTCAGCATGCTCACCACTGCGCCAAGTGTACGCTTGTGTTAGGGAATGGAATCAACGCGCCTTATATCATAACCTATAAAATATGAAAAATAGTAAAAAAAACCTGAAAACACCAAAAGACAGGGATTAAACCCACGCCTTGTTGTAGTAATGCCTTAACGCGCGCGTCTTATCCACTGGGGTGACTATACATCTGATGATATAAGCAAAATAAATTAAATATAAGATAAAACCACTGCCTGGACTGGAGAGGCACCAGAGCCCTAGCCCTGATCGTCTTCTTCGGTGAGTCATTTTCTTGACTTGTAAAAAGAACAAGTATTAGAGGTTCACAGGGACCCTACCCCTCTAAATCAAGCCCTGCGAGTTTAATGGAACCATTATTTCTGACTAATTTACACTGGTTTATGAGGTATGACAAAAATATCATGGATCGGACCAAGCATGGCAGTTCATGATTCAGGTAACATGGGACTCATGCAATGGTCTTAGCCCGCATAAATATATCTCAGAAACAAATTAACAGGGTTAGCTTAGATCAAAACATGAAGAAAATAGAAATATGAGTTTAAAAAAACAAGAAATCAGAGATGTATGCCTGCAGGCTTTATGTGCTTTGGATCCTCAAGTTTAATCTATCATGACCCTATACCTCTTTTGGGATCGATTGGCAGTACTGGTATGCTTTGAAGATGGCTGCAATTAGGGTTTACAAGTTGCCCTAGTTCTTTGATATTTTTGTAATTTTGGAGAGGTGTTTTTATGCAATGGTTCATTTCCTTTGATGTCTGAATGAGTGAGATATATAGAGGAGAAATAGGTTAAAAGATAGTGGGCTTGGACTTTGTAAGAAAAAGCCTTAATTTTATCTAATTTATTTTGACTTTAAAATAAATCAAAATCAAAAGAAATAGAATAAAAAGGACAAGGGGTGTATGAGTAAGCTCAGAGGTTCATATTGAGGTATAAAACACACATAGATTTTGAATCACAAGCCCAATAGCCCCAAACTTCATGTTTGGTCACTTTCGATTTCATGCATTTGCTCAAAATTTCCCAACTTGCACCAATCATAACTCTCTCAAGTTTCATCATTTAAAGGTGATATTTGACTTTTTGGAAAGCCCAATATGTCCTCTACAATATATACTTTTATAATTTTTGCATTTGAAGAATTTATCTTGATGTAAGTTGCCTTGACAAAAAGTGTCTTTTTGTTGACTTTTGAAATGACCTATAATGTCTTGGCCCATATCTCTCAAATGAAGCATTTTGTGGACTTGAGCTTCGAGAGAAAAAGTTGCAGGGAATTGAATTTCCTTCAAAATGAGCTTTGGTTGAGAAAAATATGATGAAGCATGTGAAAGTTGTGCTTGATCAAAGTTAAGTTGACTTCTCCTTAAGAAAACCCTAATTTGGTAAGTTTTGACTTTTGATGAATTGTGAGTTTTCTTGATGAGTTATGATCAACCCTTGATCAAATGATGAATATGACTTCAAAATGTTGATGTTGACCGAAAATTTTGAAGTTTGACTGTATGTTGACCATAATTGACATTTTGTCCAATATAGTTGACTTTCAGTCATCTGAGCCATTGACTGGGAAAACTTGTGATGCAAGGCTTGAAACTTGGTATGCTAATTCTTGGAGACATATAAGAAACCATGAAGTCCACTTGAGTTTTATAATCTCAATATTCATTGAGAAAAGTGAAACCTTAGTTGTAGGTCAATTTCTTAGGAGGAGAATTTGTCTGATAAATTCTTGAGGAACCTTGAGCAAATGAAAACCCTGGGAAAATGTCTTGAATAAAATGGGAGGGAAAATTTGTGGGTACAACACTAATTGAGTGTGAAGATGAATATGTAATGTATTTTAGGCGTTTATGTATCATTGAAGAAATTGAAAAGAAGGAAATTAAGAAAACATTTGTAAGCCTTAGAGAGATTGTTGGACATTATGCTGATGTAACTTTGAGCACAAAGTAAAGTTCGCTATTGTAGTTTGGTAACGATGATTTATGCACCCTAATGGTTGTCGGCTACCTATTGACAAATTAAGGAACTGATCACCCTTAATCTCTTGTTGATAGTATACATGATCTTATTGGATGGGATAAACTTGTCTCGCTAGCTTGATAGTGAGTAAAATGAATTGACGTTTTATCGAGAGGTTAGTTGTTCACTATTATGTGTGAACCTAATGCAAAAGTGTCTATGAAAGAGTTGGGACTTATTGGACAGTTAAGTTACATTGAGTTGTACGCGAGCTAACGCCACAGAGTGGAAGGTTGAGAATGTCAAAAGTTAACCATTATTTTATAGTGGATACTAAAGAGAGTATGAAGATAGATGTGAAACTTGTAGATCTGATAATTGATGGAAATCAAAATAAGGACAATGACTTTAAAGTAGATGACCAGAGTGGCATAGAGGAAACGTGATGTGTCGTAGTTTGTTATGTGAGTATGACTTATTGGATTCAAAGATTAAATATTCGAAGCTACGGGTATAATGCAAACTATTGGACATTCCAAACTGGAAGTGATAGGTGAAAGGTTTGTACATTATCTATCTTAGTGACATGTCAATTGATGTGTTAAGTTACATGTTCGGTTAGTGAATCGTAGCATTGTGGTACTAATTTCGTAACATTGTGAATCGTAGCATTATGACATCTCACCCCTTCTATTTGAATGTTGCCTCTACGTGGGTAATATACAGATGATCCAAAGTAGCTCAAGGTCGAGGTTAGCTGAGGAATTGTATCATTTTGTGTAGATTGAGATGGTGTCAGCAATGATACATAACACTTGGAGATTTGCGCTTGTTTTGTCTATGTTGAGAGTAAACTAATGTAGAACTCCAGTTGTTGAATTCATTTGATGTTTTATGTTGAAGTTTGAATTAGGATAATTAGCACTCATGTTGAGAATAAATGAAACGAAGTTTAGACATGATGAATAAGTTACTATGTGTTATATATCATTTTTATATGAGCGTGTATGATGTATGAAGATGTGGCATCCTATTCTTGTTGTTTTATTTTATGAACTAATTTACTATGATTTTTGTTAAATTAGCGATGGGGAAAACAGGATGTTACAACCTTCCTTCTTTTTCACTAACAAAATTGGAGCTCCCCAAGGCGATACACTTGGCCTCACAAGTTTCTTTTCAAGCAAGTCTTCTAATTGCTTCTTTATTCTGCTAATTATGATGCCAAAATTTTGTAGGGTACCATAGAAACGGGTCAGGTACCAGGAACACGATCAATAAAATACTCCACTTCTCTTTCTGGAGGCACATCTAGAATATCATCTGGGAAAACTTTAGGAAAATCGCGCACTACCTGAAACTCATCAATTGTTGCTTGGTTCTCAATAGATAACAATTCCATCAAAGAAAACACTTGAACTTAATCTTGCATCAATTCATTCAAATGCCTAGAAGATAAGAATCTAACTTCCCCTTCCTCATTAGGAGTAGAAAATTGCACCGATATGTTGTAACAGTTAAAAATGAACATAATTGTATTCCAACTAGTTCATGCCTAGAATCACGTCCAGACCACTAAACAGAAATCAAAATAAATACACAATAACATCTCTTTAAAAGATTGATAAAGGAAACTTCAAACATACAAGAGAAGTAGTCACTGATCCCTTAGCTAGAGTATCGACAACCACCTCTCCATTCATAGAAGATAATGCAAGCCCAACTTTTTCACATAGTCAACATCAATAAAACAATGGGTGGCACCAATATCAATAATAATAACTAAAGGAGTACTATTAATGAAACATATAACTCTGATTAGACGGTCTTCACTGGATGTTTGAGTTCTGGCTAAAGCAAACACCTTCCCACCGGATTGAGCTTTCATCGATTTTGACATTGAGTACTTATATGCTTGTAATACAATAGGAGAACTGACTTGGGTGTTTTGTGTTTGATCGCAATTATTGCGGATAGCAAGAGTCGTCATTGACTTTTCTTTTATCTAATAAGGAAAGGGTGAATAGAACAGGAAATACCTTTGAGATATTTTCTTGAATTCGGGGGGTATGTTATGAAAAGGGAAGGTGTTAGCACCCTTTTCATCCATAGTTATCTATGGGCTCTTAGTTGCTTGTTAGATCACTTGAAAATGCTTTGTTTGAAAATGTGCTTTGTGGTGTGAGTTTGAAAATATTTTGAAAATGCCTTTGTTGCCGCAAAATTTGTAATAATTCTCGTCTCTATAAGAATTCATACAAAGTGTTGGTTTTGAAATTAGTTCAAAGAGATGTTTGTTTTTGAAGATGTTTTTGAAAGTGTAAGTGTGGAAATGGTTTTAGTTTGTGAGCAAGAAACTACGAGCATCCTACCTACTCAAAAGGTCTATGTTCTTTTCCTCCTCCTTTAGATGTTACTATCTTACCATTGATATGGTAAGAAGCCCCATCGTTAGATGAGAAGGGACAGGTGTGGGTCAATTGTATAGTCATAGAAGGAAACTTATGAGACGTTTTAGAAATTTTCATAAGGGACTAGATCATTTACCGAAGGCAACATCGAGGGACATCGAGGGACTACGATCTTTTATCGAGGGTCTTTGCTAAAACGCCCATATTTGAGGGACATGACTATTTTCCGAGGCAACAAGCGAGATTACCCTAGAAGTGCATGTGTATGAATAGTGTGTTTGATTGCATGCATTTTTGTCTTTGATTAGGGTTGTCTATTTGTTGATTTTATCTTTCCATACACAACCTAATTACTAGCATTTTATATAAAAGCGGTAAATTGCGGGAAAATAAATTTCCTACGCTATTACATATGAGGGGATGGGGATACAAATGTACAAATGGGGGGTGGAAAGAAATAAAAGTCATAATTATTACAACCATATTGAACAACTAGAATATATATATAGAAAAATATATAAAAAATAGCACAAAATAGAGAAAAGTAAGTCTTTCAATTCAGGCTGTGTGCACCCTTCGATTCAACCCTTCTTGCCCTTTGTTTGAGACTGTGAAGCAGTATGAGTATGCACCCTTCGATCACAGACTTTTTTTTTCATTTGGGATTGTAAGTCAGTATGAGTATGCACCCTTCAATTCACACCCTTTTTTCCTTTGTTTAGGTCTGCAAACCAGTGTGTATCGAAGTCTGCATCCTTCGATTCACACAAGACTCTTTTTTATTTTCTTTCGTTTGGGATTAAATAGTAGCATGGGTCGAAGCCATGCTAATATTGTTTTATGGTCAGGTTAATTCTTAATATGTTTTTGACAAATGAAGAAGACAAACCAAAAGGTTAGAAACGAAAACAAACAAAGAAGGTAGAAACGAAAACAAACAAACAAAAGGGTATCAATGATGCTTGAAACGAAAGGTTAGTTTTGAAGGCAATGGTTATTTACATGTAATTATTGAAACGAAAGGTTTATAGTAAAGAAGACTTACCTTTAATCTGGAGTTGGTGTTTTGAACCTTGAGTTGCTTCCTTGAATACTCTTGGATTCGAAGGAAGGAAAGAAGTTGTTCAAAGGACAAGGAAACTTGGATTCAAAAAAGAGAACAAAGGTGTTATGATTCTTTTTGGTTCTGGGTTGAATAATGTTTTAAGTATTCTATCCTTTTTATTTTCTAACAATCCTCTCTCAAAGCCTTACTGAAAAGCCCTTTGAAAATGCCACTCTCTTCCTCTCTAAAGTCTTCGTCCCAAAAGCCCCTCCCCTCTTAGATGTGTTGTGAAGCCCCTTATCTATAGAAGAGGTTTGCTGAGATTTGGGGGGAAAACAAATGAAATTTGAACAAATTGGGTATGTTGTCTCCATAGCCTTTGAGGTGCAGCTCTTGTTTTCCAATATGGTGCAAATATGGGAGCAGCATAGTAGGACTGCTTTGCAACAGTTTTGGAGTGTTGTGGCAGCTTGGTGCAGGATTGTTTCACATCAGACTGTTTTTTATCAGACTCATCAAAAGACAAAACACCAATTGTGTGTCCTTTGAATGTACCAATTGTGTGTGCTTTGAATGGGTCAAATGTATGTTCTTTGAATCCACCAATTGTAATTCATATTGTAGAAAACTATGTGTGTTTAGAGGTGGAATTGAAGCAAGCTGTTTCAAAGGGAAACATTGCCCAGTAGAATCTAGCATGAAGGAAGGAGTTTAGTCGAAGCTAGCATGAATCGAAGAAATGCCCAGTCGAAGCTAGTATGAATCGATGTAATGCCCAGTCGAAGCTAGTATGAATTAAAGCAAGCTTGCTTTTCCTCAATTTTGTCAAAAAAATCAAATTTATTTCCTTTGCTCTTTCAACAGTTTCCTCTTTGACTTGATGCTTGAAAATCCAATATGATCCATGGAAACTATGTGGGGCATTAAAAATTCAATTGTACTTGTGGAAAATTTAGCTTTAATAAATCCTTGTGAGAAAATGTCTTGAGAGAAAAGAGGGAGAATTTTGGGGTACAACAACTGCCCCTGTTCAATCTTCTTAAACCTGAAAAGAGAGTATGGCACGTTGTTGTTCGTCGCTTGAAGGTAGAAGATGATTGAACACTAGAGTGCCCAGAAATTTGCACTCGATGATGTGTTAGTTGATTGTGTAGGGAATGAGTTTAAGGATGCCATTTGGAGATACGATGGAGATTTGTCGGAGATGTGCTTATAGATGCCATCAAAAGGTGATTGTTGATAGAAATTAGACTAAGTCTAAGCTTAACTGTAAATGGGAGAAGTATCAGAATAAATGTTTGGTTGATTTAACTCTGAATGATATGCTGGAATGGACCCGTGTTAAGGCGTGTCTGGAAATGTATTAGAAGGAATTTGTGTAAGATTGCTTCAGGATAAATCCGTATGAAACTGTATCTAGAGAAGGAATCCGTGTAAGATTGCTTCAAGATAAATGTGTGTGAAACTGTGTCTAGAGGTATATGAAAAGGAATCTGTGTAAGATTTCTTTATGATGAGCCCGCGTGAAGCTGCATCTGGAAATTTATGAGAAGGAATTTGTGTAAGATTGCTTTATGATGAGCCTGTTGTAGGGTTGCTTTAGGAGATATATAAGAGGGAGCATGGGTAGGGTTGCTTCAGGACGAATCCGTGTGAAACTTCATCTGGAAATGTATGAGAAGGAACCTGGGCAGGGTTGCTCCAGGATGAGTCCGTGTGAAACTTCATCTTGGAAACATATGAGAAAGAACCTAGGTAGGGTTTCTTCAGGACGAGTCAGTGTGAAACTTCATCTGAAAATTTATGAGAAGGAACCTGGGTAGGGTTGCTTAAGGATGAGTTCGTGTAAAACTTCATTTGGAAATTCATGAGAAGGAACCTGGGTAGGGTTGCTTCAGGATGAGTCCTGTAAAACTGCATCTGGGAATTTATGAGAAGGAACCTGGGTAGGGTTTTCATGGAAAATGATGATATATTGCTTCTTGAACAAGTTTTTGTTTGACTTAGCATCTTAGTTATTTGCTTATTGCTGCATTGCTGCCTGCTTTAGCTTTTATTGATGTTGTTGTTATTTGTCCAGTTGTGATAATGTTGTTTTTTGGTTTGTGACAATGTTGTTTGTTGTTTGGACAATTGTGATAATGTTGTTGTTTGTTGTCTAGTTTGCGCTGCTGTTTGTTGTCTAGTTTGCGCAGTTTGCTTGCATTTGTTTGGACATTTTTGTAACATTTGCTTGTTTGGACAGCTTTGTAGTATTTCTTTTCCTTTATATTTTTGTGAACCAAGAAGGGTAACCTTCTTGTGATTTTCAAATAGGAAATAGATTGTGATGAAATAAATAAAACACTCTGATTCCACACCGCAAACCTTAATGATGAATGCCTTTTTTTTGGAAAAATTTATGTTCATGCCCAAACGATTTGACTAACTATTTCTTTTCTTTTGTTTTCATGTGAGCACAAATGGATATGACAAAGCAAGGAAGGCAAGGACTCTGTGGCAAGCAAGGAAGCCTTGGAGATAAGCAAAGGAAATTGATACGACTTCAATCTTCAGATAAACTTAGGCATAGATTAATTCTCCTAGGCCAATCAAACATTCAGATTTCCTTTGTAATTTAGAAAAATCATTCTTGTATTGTATCCAATAGTTGTACTAATTCAACTTTAAATACAATAAGTTGTAAAACATAAAGTATTTAAAAGAATAAATTGTTTTGTAACAACGTTTGAAAAATTGGAGAAAATCTTATGAAATATTCTGGTGTCACTTGAAATCCTTAATTGATTTTTGAAATTCCCAATCAGATATTTGAAACAAAATACTCCAGTCTGGTAACTTAAATTCCAAATAATCCCAATAATTTTGTAATTGTATTCCAAACAAGCACGCACTGTATATTCCATTTCCTAACCAAACAAATGTTTTAAAGACGCAAATCATATAGTCAAACTGGATCCCACAATCATGAGTGTCCTAAATGACAGTCTTAACTTATATCTCGTGTCCCAAACAAATCATGTTCTGAGAACAAACATTATCTTTTCAATAAACTGCGCTTTTTATGAAAATTCAAAATCAATCAAATGCCTTGCGATTATTTGATAATTTTAAAGTTTTCCAAACTCAAATTTCTTCCGATTCTTTGAAGATAAACCCGTGAGCGACATCACATCTGACCATGAACAGACAGAATCGTCTCAAAATCTTGTAGCTTGAAGAAATCATAAGTACAACCTTGAGGAATCATGAAGACCTGTGAAAGCCAATTGGATCTTTGAGAATTCATTTTCTTTTGAGAAATGCAAGAAACCCTAATTGCTGGTGTGATCGGTGGATCTGGAACTGACTGTTTAAAGCTGGTTCGTGAAATGTCGCGGAAGCAAGAGTCGCCACCGTCTTTTATTTTCTCCAAATGGAAAGGACAAAAGCACAGAAAAATTCCTTATAGAGATTGCTCTCGGTTCGGGAGGTAGATTTATAGAAAGGGAAGGTGTTAGCACCCTTTCTATCCATGGGCTCTTAGATACTTGCTCATTGTGTTTTCAAAATGTTTGCTTTTCAATTGTGAGTGGGTTTGAAAAAGTTTCTTTGAAAGATTTCTGAATGACTCTTGTATCTGTCCTCGAGAGTGTTTGAAAAGTTGCTTTCGAAAGCTTTTTGAAAAGTGTCGGTGTGAAAAGTATTTTTTGATTTGTTTTGAAATTAGAGCAAGTATCTACGAGTTGTCTACCTACCCTAAGGAATTCGTCTGTGTAAATGTCCTTAAAGTAGTGCCATCCCACCATTGAGAGGTAGGTAGCACCACCGTTGGAGGTGTTCGGGTCAATTCGAGGGTTCGGGACATTGTGGTCACCAGAGCAATAGGAAGACACCTTAGAAGCTACCCTCATGCCATGTTCATGGACATGAGGACTTACTAAAACGTCCTCTACTCGACGACCACCTTTCGAGGGGAAAGGCAACAATGAGGCGTACCCTAGGGGTGGTGTGTGATTTGTGTGTCATGTTCATTTATGTTTATCTTGTTCATACATTGGTGATCTACGCGTTGCTTTTATTTTGGCATTCATTCTTTCATGCAAATTATTAACAGTTTAAAAGATGCGGAATTTAAAAGTCCTACGCTATTACAAAGGCGCGGGTCTACATTGCCAAATTAATCCAAGACCCGATTTGAAATAAAATAAAAATGCGGAAAGATAAATATCCTAATTAATCTATTACATGGCTTTGGGATAATTACATGAAATTTATAAAAAAGAAAATAAAATAAGCGTGCGAAATAGAATTATGATCGAATGCGAGGGCGTTGGACCCTTTTAAAGAAATTAAATTACAATTAATAAATTAATTAAGTTAAATGAGAAAAGGAAATTATTTTTGAGTTTTTTTGTATTTATGGAATTCAGTAAGAAAATTAAATGAAATTAAAAAGAAAAGCTAATTAACCCTAATTCTAAATTGTTTTTTTAATTTATTAAGAAAATGTTTAAATTAGACCTAGTTTAAATTAATTATTTACATGGCAATTTACTTATAAAAATAATTAGTATTTAATACTGATAAAAGAAAAGAAAAAGAATAAAAGTATTTAAAACCCTAATTCTACATTTTTTAGTTTATTAAAAAACATCTAAAATTAAACCTAGAATTAAAACTAAATCAATTAATAAAATTTATTTACAAAATAACATTAAATAAGATATATTTTTATTTTGTGACTTTCTGATTTTTTTTTATATTTTTATGTTAAAGGAAAAAAATTAATTTAAAGAATTAGACTAAAACTAAATAAAACAAATAAAATAGAAAAAATAAAGAGAATGAAAAATCCAAACCAATGGGGGTGTTGACCCCAATTTGGAGGTTATGTTGTGAGCAATTAGGCCCAATTATTGGAGGCCATTGGTTGACTTTCTCAGCGCGCGTGGGGCCTGGTTGACCAACGAGTATGGTGTTCATCAGATCATGGCCCTTGGATTGATGTTCTGAGACATGTGGCACGCTTGGATAGTGGACGTATGGTGAACCCCTGGAATGCACGCTGCGTAGGAACATGGAAAACAAAATAATATGAGAAAGGGAGGGGACCTGGGAATCGAACCCAGGCCCCAAGACTTACCAAACACACCTCCAGCCATCTGAGCTAACACGTTTATCTGTATGCAATATAATAAGAAAACATAATATGGGAAAACATCCACTACGCTGATAAACGCGCCAAACATTCAAACGCACCAACCGCTGGCTTACACCTCATCTTCTTCTCCACTCGTTTGCTTTGCCTGAGAGAAAAAAAGATGGATAGCGGGGGTTTTAAACCCCCACTAAATGAAGAACATGATAATAGCGATTAGCGTATGGTTGCTCATAAATTGAGCGCGACTAGTGTAATCAATTCGTATGGAGGTCGTGAGTTCAGTGGTCCAGGTCTTGTTGGCCAATTTTTCCAGAATAAGGAAACCCCAAATTTAAACCTCTGAAAACCTAGAAGATGTTAATGGTAGATTCTCGTACAGGGCATAAAAATTCAATTAAATGATGTCAAAAGCTTTAGAATGTTTATGTTAGTGTAAAACGACAAGCAAAAGGCATGAATGATGCGTATAATTCAAAACACGAGTATGAGCAAAATTAAGAACAGGACGGCATCGTGTTACCAACTCCTTACGTTAGAAGCAGTGGTTTTGATCCAGAAACGTTCCTTGAGGCCTTGGCAAGCTATTGGAATCAATATTTTGCCTTGAAACCAACTCTAAGTGCCTTTTCAGTTTTCAATTTTTTCACAAAAAATGCCAAGTTTGTTCTTAGGTTTGGGCGCAACTTCAAGGTTTTTTCATTAGGGTTAGGTTCTGACTTATGTATGGGACGAATTAGGGTAAGAATTTGAGCCAAGAGATCAATGTTTTGATGAATCAAATATTTGATCTTTAATGAAATATTTTCAAATCTTTTCCATGTGTTTTTGATACCAATCATGGCCAAACCTTTCCAAATTAGGTGTGCATGAATCTTGAGTAACCAATGAGAGCATATGTTGTATAAAAAGATTCAAACACATTTGTTTAGTATTTTTTTTCATATTTTATTTAATTAAATGAATTAATGGTGATTAAATATTCAAATAAATAATAAAAATGATGAAATAAATCCCCTTTGGGTCAAATGGTCGTGCATAGCCTTTGGATAATGATTCTTGGAAGAAAATGTGGCCCATTAGCAATTTTGAAGCATTTGAAGTAAAGTTGACTTTTCAAAATTCCCAAAATTTCCCAACTTCCACAAGGAATATCTTGCTCAATTTTAAAGCTTTGATCATGTTCTTGGACATTTTGGAAAGGTCTTGAAGTCCTCTAACCAATGCCTTTGGTCCCATGTCATTTTGATTTACCAATCTCAAGTTATGGTCTTTGACTTAAAGTCCCTTTTTGTTGACTTTTGAAAATGACCTATAATGTTGAGATTGATAACTTTTTGTGAGAGCATTTCTTGGACTTGAAGTGTGAAGAGGAGTTGTATGAAATGTCTTTCTCTTCAAAATGAGCTTTGGATGGAATTTTTCTGATAAACCATGTGGAAGTTATGCCTTGGTCAAGTTACAGTTGACTTTTTCAACTGTCCAAATATGGAAACTTTTGCATCTTGAGACTTTTTGAGCCATGCCTTGAGAATCATGATCAAGAATTGATCAAATGATGTTTGTGGCTTCAAAATAAGATGTTGACCAAAAATTTGAACTTTTGACTGTCAAATGACCATTTTGCCCCTGTAGTTGACTGTAGGGCAATTAGGGTTTTTGACTGTGCCATTTTGTGCTGTAAGTCTTGAAACTTGGTATGAGGATGCTTGACCATGTTTGTAGGCATGTGGGACTTGATTGGACCCTTGAAAACTTCAATTTCTTTGACAGAACCAAAACCCTAGTTTTTGACTGTTAGGAGGCCCTTGAACTGTGCAACCCTTTGGGAGATTTTGAAGCATGCTCTTTGCAAATCTTGAAGGATATGGGAGGGAAAATTTTGGGGTACAACAGTTTCCCCTGTTCAATCTTCTTAGACCTGAGGATGTAGATTGGCTGGCGTGCCTTTCGTAATTCGAGGGTGGAAGATGATTGAACACTAGAGTGCCCAGAAATTTGCGCTCACATAGTAGTGTGATGGTGGGAATGGGCTTATAGATGCCATTTGGAGATTGATGGATAGGAAGATGGGCTTATAGATTCCATGTTAAGAGATGATGGATAGGTGGATGGGCTTATAGATGCCATCTGGGTGTTGATCGCGTAAGAGATTCCTTAGCGAGAACTTGCGTACCTGCAAAAGAAAATGATTACCTGGCCTGTTACAGGAGCTGGTCTTCAAACTCTTTATATAGATGCACCCTGGTTGGTTACAGGAATTAGGTCTAGAGCTTCAAACAATGATAAATGAATCAGGGATGGTTACTACCTCAACGGGACGGTGAGAGAACCTTGGACGATTACTACCTCAACAGGAACACTGAGAGAACCTTGGAAGATTACTACCTCAACCGGAACGCTGAGAGAATCTTGGGGCGATTACTACCTCAACAGGAACGCTGAGAGAATCTTGGATGTCTTCTACTGGGATAAGAATCAGGGAGATCTTAGGGTCGATCTGACTGAACCGGAGAAGGCCTTTGACTGGGTAAGAATCAGGAAAATCTTAGGGTCGACTTAACTGAACTGGACAAGGTCTTGGAATATCTTCAACTGGATAAGAATCAGGGAGATCTTAGGGTCGATCTGACTGAACCAGAGAAGGCCTTTGACTGGATAAGAATCAGGAAAATCTTAGGGTCGACTTAACTGAACCGGACAAGGTCTTGGAATCTTTAACTGGGTAAGAATCAGGGAGATCTTAGGGTCGATCTGAGTGAACCAGAGAAGGCCTTTGACTGGATAAGAATCAGGAAAATCTTAGGGTCGATTTAACTGAACCGGACAAGGTCTTGGAATCTTCAACTGGGTAAGAATCAGGGAGATCTTAGGGTCGATCTGACTGAACCAGAGAAGGCCTTTGACTGGATAAGAATCAGGAAAATCTTAGGGTCGATTTAACTGAACCAGACTAAAGTCTTGAACTATAGCTGAGAACTTAACTGGATCTTTCCTGAAAGGTAAAGGTCAGTCATATGCAATACATGATATGGATCAAGTAATGATGTTCTCAACATAGATGAGATTTGTAAGATATGATGCATATATGCATGCTATGATGTATGAAAATGTGATGTTTATGAATGTATCTTTTTGTCTTAGGAAAATAAATCCTTGACGGGTGCCGGGAAGTTAAATCCTGGGCTGATGTTGGAGAATAGTGCTTTGTTGCTTCCGCTGGGGATGATAGTTGCAAGAATACCGGTAGGAGAAGATAACTCCGTTGGGGAATAAACTTGGCGAATGGATTACTCTGCAGGGAGAAAAGTACTCTAACGATCTTGCTGGGAAACAATACTCTGTGGGGAGAGAGGTACTTTGCTGAAATGTTGATGGTAACTTCGCTGGGGATACCGTTGTTGTGTTGGAAGTGTTAATAGACTTCGCTGGGGATAAGAAGACTTCGCCGAGGACGGTCTTTCCGTGGCTTTTGGCTGAGGATAACCCAGTTATATCTGGTAGGGAAATAACTCTTTGAATAAAGCCGGGAGACGCGTTCGTGCTCTGCGAGGGATAAGCTTCCAGAATCTACTGGGGATAAGCTTACTGCTTGGGGAGATGGATTCCAACTTTCCTGGGGAAACTGGATTGGACTCTCCTGGGGAAGTTTTGAACTGTATCGGGGAAGTGACTCCACTGAATGTTTGATACACCGTCGGGGAACAATCTTTAGACTAAGACTGTCGGGGATGCTTGTTAAGAATGCATGCATATTGATGGGGAATGTTGAGATCTGCTGGAGGATACCCAACTTCCCTAAGGTTGACTGTAACTTTGCTTGGGGAGAGTGCACTGACTTGCTGGCTCACTCTCTGGGGAATTAAGATATCTGGTTATGTTCTTCAGCCGAACCCACCTTGATACCTTGGTGGACAGAACAATTAGATCACTTAGACAACTCTTTATTGCCCCTGTTTCTAATGTTACCTGTAATTAATCCTTTGTTTCATATGCAAATATTCATGAGTTAGCAAATTATTGTCAATGCATATATCACAAATTGAACCTTAGACGTTCTTCGCAAAACAAAACAGAAAAAGGAAAAACAAACAATTGGCAATTTTAACTGAAAGGTGATTTTTGTATTGATTTTTGAATTTGCCTGTAAATAGGCGTTTTATGTACAAGAGGCTGACGTCCTAGTAAGAGGACGCCGCCGAACCAAAGATTTTATACAAATTTGTACAAAGGAATATAAAACAGCTGTGTGAAATGAATGATCCCACTGGGTTCCAACTCTGTTATCGCCTTTATGTCTTTGAGCGTCTCATCACTTGATGACCTAGTTGACGATGAAGCTGATTGATCGATGTCGTCTGAACTTGATGTAGATACCGGATTCTGGATGCAAAGTGATCCAATGAGACATAGTATTACGCTTTATCCCTAACTTTTGCCTGGACCGCCCTTTCGGGTTTTCAGTCCACCGGGATACCCATTTTTGCCCAAGCCGCCTTTTCAGGTTTTCGACTTGCCGGGTGTACAGCTTTTTTTTTCATTTCATCCCTTCATTTTGCCCGAACCCTTTTGGTTCGACGGGAAGCCCTAATTTTTGCCTAGGTATGTCAACCTAGCGGGTCTTTTTTCATGCGTAGTATCTTTTTACTATGTCTGCATTTGCGGGGTGAGGAAGGTCGTCACCATCCATGTTGGTTAGAATCATGGCTCCTCCTGAGAACACATGTTTAACCAAAAATGGCCCTTCATACGTAGGGGTCCATTTGCCCCTTGGATCACTCTGAGGAAGGATGATTCACTTGATTACCAGATCCCCAACTTGATATTCTTGTGGTCTGACCTTTTTGTTAAACGCCCTGATCATCCGTTTTTGGTACGTCTGACCATGACAAATAGCAGCAAGTCTCTTTTCGTCAATAAGATTTAACTGATCAAGTCGTGTCTGGATCCAATCATCTTCGCTCAGATCTGCATCCTTCATTATCCGGAGAGAGGGTATTTGCACTTCGATCGGTAAGACTGCCTCCATACCATAGACCAAGGAGAAAGGTGTTGCCCCGGTTGACGTCCTGGTTGAGGTACGGTACCCATGTAGAGCGAACGGTAACATCTCGTGCCAATCTTTATAGGTCATTGTCATCTTCTGCATGATTTTCTTATTGTTCTTATTTGCTGCTTCTACAGCCCCATTCATCTTCGGTCTGTAAGGAGAAGAGTTGTGGTGCTGTATCTTAAACTGCTCGCAGAGCTCAGTGATCATCTTGTTATTGAGATTGGTACCGTTGTCTGTAATGATTCTTTCAGGGACCCCGTATCGACAGATCAGATTATGCCGAATGAACCGTGCCACAATGTTCTTGGTTACTGTGGCGTAGGAAGCTGCTTCAACCCACTTCGTGAAGTAATCAATCGCTACCAGGATGAAGCGATGCCCGTTGGATGCCGTAGGTTTAATCTCACCGATCATATCTATGCCCCACATCGCAAATGGCCAAGGCGCAGTCAGAACATTTAGAGGAACTGGAGGAACGTGCACCTTGTCTGCATATATCTGGCATTTATGGCATGTCCGAGAATGTTGGTAGCAGTCAGCTTCCATTGTGGACCAGAAATACCCTGCCCGAAGGATTTTCTTTGCCATAGTGTGTCCACTGGAATGTGTTCCGAAGGTCCCTTCATGTAGCTCTTCCATAATCCTTTCTGCTTCTGTCTTATCCACACAACGCAGTAAAGTCGAATCATGGTTTCGCTTGTACAGAATGCCGTTGCTAAGGAAGAACTTCGCTGCGAACCTTCTCATAAACTTCTTATCATTGACAGACGCCCCTTCAGGGTATTCCTGAGCTTCCAAGTATCTCTTCACCTCATGGTACCAAGGCTTCTCTGTCACCAATTCAGTCTCAAGATCACAATAGTATGCTGGTTCGTCCAGCTTCCAGATGATGATCCGGGGAGCCTCATTGTCCCATTTGACCTTGAACATAGAAGACATCGTAGCTAACGCGTCCGCCCGCTGATTCTCCTCTCTCGGAAAGTGTTCAAAGGTTATCTCTGTGAAGTGGGGGATCAATGTCAACACACATTCTCTGTAAGGAATAAGATTCGGATGTTTCGTATCCCACTCCCCTTTGATCTGATTGATCACGAGAGCGGAATCTCCGAAGACACTCAGAAACTTGATCCTTAGGTCGATCGCAGCTTGGAGACCCATGATGCATGCCTCATACTCCGCCATGTTGTTGGTGCAGTTGAAACATAGCCGGGCAGTGAGTGGAGTATGAGTGCCTTGAGGTGATATGATTACAGCGCCGATACCGTTACCTAAAGCATTGGAGGCTCCGTCGAAATGCATAGACCATCGGGATCCTTCCTCAGGTCCTTCATCCGGTCCAGGTACTTCACAATCAGTCACTATCATGATACTCTCGTCTGGAAACTCGAAGTTCATTGACTGATAGTCGTCTACTGCCTGATGTGCCAAGTGGTCTGCCAATACACTTCCTTTGATGGCTTTCTGAGTTGTGTACTGGATGTCGTATTCTGTCAAGATCATTTGCCATCTTGCTATTCTCCCAGACAGAGCAGGCTTTTCAAATATGTACTTTATAGGATTCATTTTTGAGATCAACAAGGTGGTATGAGTCAACATATACTGCCTCAGCCGGCGAGCAGCCCATACCAAAGCGCAATAAGTTTTCTCAAGCAGTGAGTATCGGGTCTCACAGTCGGTAAACTTTTTGCTAAGGTAATAAATGGCATGCTCTTTTCGGCTAGACTCGTCATGCTTCCCCAGTACACACCCCATTGAGTTGTCAAGTACTGTTAGGTATAATATCAAAGGTCTCCCTTCAACCGGTGGCATAAGAATGGGTGGTTCTTGGAGATACTCTTTGATTCTGTCAAAAGCAGCCTAACATTCATCATTCCAACGTACTACCTGATCTTTCTTCATCAGCTTGAAGATTGGTTCACAGGTGGTAGTCAGGTGTGATATGAATCGAGCAATGTAATTCAGGCGTCCTAGAAAGCCTCTGACCTCTTTCTCTGTCTTGGGAACGGGCATCTCTTGAATGGCCTTAACCTTGGCAGGGTCCACTTGAATACCCTTATCACTTACAACGAAGCCTAGCAACTTTCCAGACCTTACCCCGAAGGTGCACTTGTTCGGGTTCAACCTCAGCTTGTACAACTTCAGACGGTCAAACAATTTCTGCAGATGATCAAGGTGTTCTTCCTCAGTTTGGGACCTTGCAATCATGTCGTCGACATACACTTCTATCTCATGATGGATCATGTCATGAAATAAAGAAACCATGGCACGTTGGTAGGTTGCCCCAACATTTTTCAGTCCAAAAGGCATGACCTTGTAACAGAAGGTGCCCCACTGAGTGACAAAGGTAGTCTTTTCCATGTCTTCAGGAGCCATCTTGATCTGATTATAACCTGAAAATCCATCCATGAACGAGAACACCTTGTGCTGAGCAGTATTGTCAACAAGGACATCAATGTGAGGTAGGGGGAAGTCATCCTTGGGGCTGGCCCTGTTCAGATCCCTGTAATCGACACACATTCTGACCTTACCATCCTTCTTTGGTACCGGCACCACATTAGCAACCCACTGCGGATAAGAAGTCACTGCAAGGAACCCAGCATCAAATTGCTTCATAACCTCGGCTTTGATCTTCTCAGACATCTCTGGACGCATACGGCGGACCTTCTGCTTAACCGGAGGGCAATCTTCCTTAGTAGGAAAATGATGGACCACAATGTCGGTATCCAACCCGGGCATGTCTTCGTAGGACCAGGCAAAGATCTCCACATAATCATGTAGCATCTGAGTCAACCGTTGCTTCACGCTGAGCTCTAGGTTGGCACCAATCTTAACCTCCTTTCTGTCCGTATTAGTACCCAGATTTATTGTTTCCACCCGCTCTTCATGTGGTTGAATTGCCCTCTCTTCCTGGAGTAACAGTCTTGCAAGCTCGCTAGGCACTTCGCAATCATCTTCACCTTCGTCTTCGGCTAAGTTGATCGGATTTTCGAAGTCATAACTGGCAGTAGCAGAGTCGTTACCAGTGAGATCCAGAGTGGATTGAAACCTGTATGAGTGAGTGTGTGTAAATACAGCTGTTTTGCAATATATAAAGAAAGGAAAGAAAGGAAAGGAGCATAAGATTTGAAATGCGAGAAAACGTCCAAGGTCTTTATTCATGATATATGAGATGACAATTAATATACCCTCACAAATGAAGCCACGGTGCCCCGGGTAAGACACCGGGCCATAGAGTTTTAATCATTGTTTATTACAAATAACAAAAAAGAATTCATTACTCAGTAACAAGAGAAACAAGTAGGTTGTCCTTTGCAATCCAATTGCTAGGTTCACTGTCGGTTGCCGGGTAAATCCAGCTGTCGAACTCAGCTTCATCCACTTCATCATCCTCCCTGATAGCATTTACTCCATGGTTAGGCATGGGAGCAGTCACCACATTGGGCTTCTCAGGTGCCTCAAACTGTACCTCCTTGGCGTCAATAAGATCCTGTACTTTATTCCTTAAGGCCCAACAGTCATCAGTGGAATTCCCTGGGCTATTGGAGTGATAAGCACAATGGGCATTTGGATTGTACTTGGGAGAGGCAGTGTTCACAACCTTCGGGGGCTCTCTAACAGTCACTAAATTGGTGGATAGCAACTGCGGCAAGATTTGCGACAAGGTCATACTCAGCCAGGTGAACTCCCTTCTGGGTCTTTCGGCCCTTTGAGGATTAGTTTGCCGAGGAGCGGCAGCAGGTTTAGCAATCATCACCGTGTTGACAGATTGGCGGCGCTCAGGTTTCTCTTGTCTTCTAGACCCATATACAGCACTGGCCTCCTTCTTAAAGGGCTTCTTCTCAGAACTTGCAGATGCACCCTTCTGAATTTTGCCAGACTTCATTCCAGCCTCTATTCTCTCTCCAGTCAGAATAAGATCAGTAAACCCTGCAGATGAGTTACCGATAAGATGATTGAAAAATGGCCCAGATAGGGTCCCCAAGAACATGTCCACCAGCTCACAGTCAGTTAACGGAGGTTGCACCCTGCCAGCCAGATCCCTCCACTTCTGTGCATACTCTTTAAAACCTTCGCTTGATCCTAGCGACATACCCTGGAGTTGGGTACGTGTAGGAGCAAGGTCGGCATTATATTGATACTGCTTGTAAAAAGCAGTAGCCAACTCCTCCTAGTTACGAACTTTGGTTCCATCCAGCTGATAGAACCATTCGAGATGAGTCCCTGAAATACTCTCCTGGAAGAAGTGGATCCACAAGTTCTTGTCCACTGAGTACGGTTGAATCTTCCGCACATAATATCTGAAGTGTAGCTTGGGACAAGATGCCCCGTCATACTTGGTGAAAGATGGTGCCTTAAACTTGTGGGGAATAATCACACCAGTAGATAAGCCCAAGTCTCCGAAATCCAGCCCAAGCACTTGTTAGATCTCCATTGCATTCAGTTTGTCCTCCAACTGCTTATACCGATCTTCAGCAGGAGGATAATGTTCCTCATTAAAGTCAGTCTCGTTGTCAGAGACTACTGGACTAGGACCTTTTCCCCCTTGGGGACTACTCTTGCCTATAGAAGAACCAGCCTCTTCATTCTGCAGAGTGTTGCCAAACCTTCGGCCCGAGTTGAAAAGAACAGTTCTCTTCTTCTTCTTCTCCTTCTTCAGGAGTAAAGCCTTCAGCTCTTCTTGGCCTTGAGCCAAACCCATGATCAGTTCCTGAAATTGCGCGTTCTGCGCCTGAAGGGCCTTGATAGACATCTCGGTTGATGATGAGTCAGGATTCATGATGCTGAAATAAACAGCGAAGAACAGTAAGCAACCTGAAAAGAAGAAAACCTGCTGTGCACATGATGAATGGAATGCGTATGATTTATGTTTTCAAAGACAATCGGGAATCAACTTTTTAAACAAAAGGGAACACACTTCATTAGATTCGACTTTGAAACTTAAATTGTTCAACAGATTGCCCTTAGGCGTTACATAAAAGGGAAATACTGAAAAGGGAAATGAAACTGTAAAAGAATATCCAGAGCTCTTCATTGATCCCATGGTCTCCTCTTCTCAGTGCGGATGTAATCATTCAGAGCTCGCTCATTCTCCAGCTGCTTTGTCAGCTTCTGGATCTTCAATTCCTGCTCGTTGAACTTTTCCCGGTAAGAATCCCGCTCTTCTCGCAGTTGCAACCAAGACCTTTTTAATGTCTCATAATCCGTAGGTATCTAAGGAGGGAGGACAGTTGGAGGAGCCCTATCTTTGTCAGGATACTCAAGAATGACGGGTCTGACAACTTCGTACGGCATACCTAACTTCTGAGCACGGACGCGAACCCATTT
Organism: Vicia faba; assembly: GCA_948472305.1. Classification (NCBI taxonomy): domain Eukaryota; kingdom Viridiplantae; phylum Streptophyta; class Magnoliopsida; order Fabales; family Fabaceae; genus Vicia; species Vicia faba. The sequence continues at coordinate 471,461,018 of OX451735.1, forward strand.
GTAGTAGGCTTCCATAGGTAAAGAAGTCTTTGGCCCCAATTCTTGTGGGTCAGCTTTATGAACTTTGTCCCAAGCCTTGATGAACCTACGACGCAGCTCGTCACTATCCACCTGAAACTCAAAACTGATGTGAGACACCAACATCTCATGAGGCCCTGCTCTTCTGGCTCTTCCAAACTGACGGAGCGCTAGACATGGATTGTAAGAGATTCCTCCTTGAGTACCAATCAAAGGAACGTTAGGGTATTCCCCGCAGCGATCAATAACAGCTATCTCATCCAAACCTCTGAAAGTCCAAATGATATCTTTATCAGTGAGAGACATTAACCTATGAGCCCAACCTCTTCCTTCTTGGTTCTTTAGTACGAACTTAGGGAGGTGCGAAATAAACCACCTCACCAACAAAGGGATACAACACCATAGGGTTCCTCGTCTTCGGGCAGTACGAGCATAAAGTTGTTGCACGATGTCACCCAAGAGAGTGGGCACAGGATTCTGAGACATGAAGATCCTTATGGCAGTGACATTGATGAAGTTGTCAGGATTAGGGAACAAGACTAGACCATAGATTAAGAGAGCCAAGATATCTTCATATGCCCTAAAGTCTAAGTCATTCCAGAAACTGTTAGCTTTACCAATCAGAAACTTGGCCAAGAAACCCTTAACTCCGCTTCTAGTCACCCAGTTGTCCATTACTTGGTGGGTCAAGGGGAGAGCTGCATCAACCTCCTCAAGCCTGAGGGTCTTTTCCCAACCAGTAATAGGATTCTGATCCAAGATAGGGACACCAAGCAAATCAGAGAACTCTTCCAGGGTAGGGACCAGCTGGAAGTCTTGAAAGGTGAAACACTGGTACAGAGGGTCATAGAACTGGGTCAGGACACTCATCAACTGTTGATCCCGCTTTACAGTGACTAAACTGAGAAGAGAACCATGCCTCTGGATGAAGGAAGTGGTATTTGGAATTCTGCTAACCAACTCTTCAAGCAACTCAGGTGGGTGAACGAAGTTGAACCGGATAGTATTCCTTCGCACAGGCATCATGATGTCCTACAAAACAGAGCAAAGGTGAAACCCTCTTGTCTTTGAAATGGTCAGTCCTTATGCAGGATGCATGCAATGCTCATGATGTTATGATGTTATGATAAAGCACACCACAAATAGTTACAAAGGCACACATGTAAAGGCACACAAGTCACACAAGACAAACCCTTAAAGTTTAGGCCAGCATGAGGTCTAGGTATTACCCTCTTTCAGTTTGTTGGTTCATACCTGTCCTATCAAAAGTAATCGGGTTCTTAGAGGATCCCAATATCATTGACTACCCTCAATCGGTCATAACTCCAGCATCGCAATCTTTTCTTGCAGCCAGAACCATCACGAGAGTTTAGCCTCAATGGGCGTAGCATACTGCTACTGTTCTAATGGCCAAGTTGTGTCATTTAAGGTTCTAAGGTTTGTTGGTGCTTAATGACTCCTCAGAAGACCCATATTCTCCTCGTTGCAACACAAGGGATATCGGTACAGACCAAGGTGCCACACCAACGTAGCCACTACTTCACCCATGTCGGTCTACGCCGGACAGGTCCCTCACAGCTTATGCTACCTAAACAGGGTATCCCCAGATCCGGGTTAGGATCTATGTAACTCCCATGCAACCCACAATTTTAAAGCAAACAAGTCAATATAATTGAAAACACAGTTATGAACTATCCTAAGGTACACCTCACTTTAAAAAGATATCCCCAGCAGAGTCGCCAGTTCTGTGATCGGTGGATCTAGAACTGACTGTTTAAAGCTGGTTCGCGAAATGTCGCGGAAGCAAGAGTCGCCACCGTCTTTTATTTTCTCCAAATGGAAAGGACAAAAGCACAGAAAAATTCCTTATAGAGATTGCTCTCGGTTCGGGAGGTAGATTTATAGAAAGGGAAGGTGTTAGCACCCTTTCTATCCATGGTTATCCACGGGCTCTTAGATACTTGCTCATTGTGTTTTCAAAATGTTTGCTTTTCAATTATGAGTGGGTTTGAAAAAGTTTCTTTGAAAGATTTCTGAATGACTCTTGTATTTGTCCTCGAGAGTGTTTGAAAAGTTGCTTTCGAAAGCTTTTTGAAAAGTGTCAGTGTGAAAAGTATTTTTTGATTTGTTTTGAAATTAGAGCAAGTATCTACGAGTTGTCTACCTACCCTAAGGAATTCGTCTGTGTAAATGTCCTTAAAGTAGTGCCATCCCACCATTGAGAGGTAGGTAGCACCACCGTTGGAGGTGTTCGGGTCAATTCGAGGGTTCGGGACATTGTGGTCACCAGAGCAATAGGAAGACACCTTAGAAGCTACCCTCATGCCATGTTCATGGACATGAGGACTTACTAAAACGTCCTCTACTCGACGACCACCTTTCGAGGGGCAAGGCAACAATGAGGCGTACCCTATGGGTGGTGTGTGATTTGTGTGTCATGTTTATTTATGTTTATCTTGTTCATACATTGGTGATCTACGCGTTGCTTTTATTTTGGCATTCATTCTTTCATGCAAATTATTAACAGTTTAAAAGATGCGGAATTTAAAAGTCCTACGCTATTACAAAGGCGCGGGTCTACATTGCCAAATTAATCCAAGACCCGATTTGAAATAAAATAAAAATGCGGAAAGATAAATATCCTAATTAATCTATTACATGGCTTTGGGATAATTACATGAAATTTATAAAAAAGGAAATAAAATAAGCGTGCGAAATAGAATTATGATCGAATGCGAGGGCGTTGGACCCTTTTAAAGAAATTAAATTACAATTAATAAATTAATTAAGTTAAATGAGAAAAGGAAATTATTTTTGAGTTTTTTTGTATTTATGGAATTCAGTAAGAAAATTAAATGAAATTAAAAAGAAAAGCTAATTAACCCTAATTCTAAATTGTTTTTTTAATTTATTAAGAAAATGTTTAAATTAGACCTAGTTTAAATTAATTATTTACATGGCAATTTACTTATAAAAATGATTAGTATTTAATACTGATAAAAGAAAAGAAAAAGAATAAAAGTATTTAAAACCCTAATTCTACATTTTTTAGTTTATTAAAAAACATCTAAAATTAAACCTAGAATTAAAACTAAATCAATTAATAAAATTTATTTACAAAATAACATTAAATAAGATATATTTTTATTTTGTGACTTTCTGATTTTTTTTTATATTTTTATGTTAAAGGAAAAAATTTAATTTAAAGAATTAGACTAAAACTAAATAAAACAAATAAAATAGAAAAAATAAAGAGAATGAAAAATCCAAACCAATGGGGGTGTTGACCCCAATTTGGAGGTTATGTTGTGAGCAATTAGGCCCAATTATTGGAGGCTATTGGTTGACTTTCTCAGCGTGCGTGGGGCCTGGTTGACCAACGAGTATGGTGTTCATCAGATCATGGCCCTTGGATTGATGTTCTGAGACATGTGGCACGCTTGGATAGTGGACGTATGGTGAACCCCTGGAATGCATGCTGCGTAGGAACATGGAAAACAAAATAATATGAGAAAATGAGGGGACCTGGGAATCGAACCCAGGCCCCAAGACTTACCAAACACACCTCCAGCCATCTGAGCTAACACGTTTATCTGTATGCAATATAATAAGAAAACATAATATGGGAAAACATTCACTACGCTGATAAACGCGCCAAACATTCAAACGCACCAACCGCTGGCTTACACCTCATCTTCTTCTCCACTCGTTTGCTTTGCCTGAGAAAAAAAAAAGATGGATAGCGGGGGTTTTAAACCCCCACTAAATGAAGAACATGATAATAGCGATTAGCGTATGGTTGCTCATAAATTGAGCGCGACTAGTGTAATCAATTCGTATGGAGGTCGTGAGTTCAGTGGTCCAGGTCTTGTTGGCCAATTTTTCCAGAATAAGGAAACCCCAAATTTAAACCTCTGAAAACCTAGAAGATGTTAATGGTAGATTCTCGTACAGGGCATAAAAATTCAATTAAATGATGTCAAAAGCTTTAGAATGTTTATGTTAGTGTAAAACGACAAGCAAAAGGCATGAATGATGCGTATAATTCAAAACACGAGTATGAGCAAAATTAAGAACAGGACGGCATCGTGTTACCAATTCCTTACGTTAGAAGCAGTGGTTTTGATCCATAAACGTTCCTTGAGGCCTTGGCAAGCTATTGGAATCAATATTTTGCCTTGAAACCAACTCTAAGTGCCTTTTCAGTTTTCAATTTTTTCACAAAAAATGCCAAGTTTGTTCTTAGGTTTGGGCGCAGCTTCAAGGTTTTTTCATTAGGGTTAGGTTCTGACTTATGTATGGGACGAATTAGGGTAAGAATTTGAGCCAAGAGATCAATGTTTTGATGAATCAAATATTTGATCTTTAATGAAATATTTTCAAATCTTTTCCATGTGTTTTTGATACCAATCATGGCCAAACCTTTCCAAATTAGGTGTGCACGAATCTTGAGTAACCAATGAGAGCATATGCTGTATAAAAAGATTCAAACACATTTGTTTAGTATTTTTTTCATATTTTATTTAATTAAATGAATTAATGGTGATTAAAAATTCAAATAAATAATAAAAATGATGAAATAAATCCCCTTTGGGTCAAATGGTCGTGCATAGCCTTTGGATAATGATTCTTGGAAGAAAATGTGGCCCATTAGCAATTTTGAAGCATTTGAAGTAAAGTTGACTTTTCAAAATTCCCAAAACTTTCCCAACTTCGACAAGGCATATCTTGCTCAATTTTAAAGCTTTTTTCATGTTCTTGGACATTTTGGAAAGGTCTTGAAGTCCTCTAACCAATGCCTTTGGTCCCATGTCATTTTGATTTACCAATCGCAAGTTATGGTCTTTGACTTAAAGTCCCTTTTTGTTGACTTTTGAAAATGACCTATAATGTTGAGATTGATAACTTTTTGTGAGAGAATTTCTTGGACTTGAAGTGTGAAGAGGAGTTGTAGTAAATGTCTTTCTCTTCAAAATGAGCTTTGGATGGAATTTTTATGATAAACCATGTGGAAGTTATGCCTTGGTCAAGTTACAGTTGACTTTTTCAACTGTCCAAATATGGAAACTTTTGCATCTTGAGACTTTTTGAGCCATGCCTTGAGAATCATGATCAAGAATTGATCAAATGATGTTTGTGGCTTCAAAATAATATGTTGACCAAAAATTTGAACTTTTGACTGTCAAATGACCATTTTGCCCCTGCAGTTGACTGTAGGGCAATTAGGGTTTTTGACTGTGCCATTTTGTGCTGTAAGTCTTGAAACTTGGTATGAGGATGCTTGACCATGTTTGTAGGCATGTGGGACTTGATTGGACCCTTGAAAACTTCAATTTCTTTGACAGAACCAAAACCCTAGTTTTTGACTGTTAGGAGGCCCTTGAACTGTGCAACCCTTGGGGAGATTTTGAAGCATGCTCTTTGAAAATCTTGAAGGATATGGGAGGGCAAATTTTGGGGTACAACAGCTGGTTTACCGCCACATAAGAGAATCTGTCTGATCGATTCCTGAGCCAACTTGAATATCCGAGAAACCCTAGGGTTCTGTCTTCTATGAAAAATGGGAGGGAAAATTTTGGGTTACAACAGCTTCCCCTGTTCAATCTTCTTGAACCTGAAGAGTTAGATTGGCAAGTTTTGTCATTCTTGAATCGAAGGTAAAAGATGATTGGACACTAGAGTGCCCATAAATTTGCACTTGATAAAGGTGTAGTTGAGGGAATGGGCTTAAAGATGCCATTTGGAGAGTATGTTAGAATCTTGATGGAGATGGGCTTTTAGATGCCATCCAAGTATGTTTGTTGTAAATCATAAGAACAAGCATCAGAATGGTGTCCGTATTTGGAACGTATCTGAACTGTATCTGTACTTGAATTTGAATAAGTAACAGAATGCCTTCCGTGTCTGGAGCGTATCTGGACTGCATCTTGAAATTGAAATCTGAATGAGTGACAGAATGGAAATCGTGTCTATAGTGTATCTGGACTGTATCTTGAAATTGAAATCTGAATGAGTGACAGAATGGCAACCGTGTCTGGAGCGTATCTGGACTGTATCTTGAAATTGAAATCTGAATGAGTGACTTAATGGCAACCGTGTCTGGAGCATATCTGGACTGTATCTTGTAATTGAAATCTGAATGAGTGACATAATGGCAACCGTGTCTAGAGCGTATTTGGACTGTATCTTGAAATTGAAATCTGAATGAGTGACAGAATGGCAATCGTGTCTGGAGCGTATCTGGATTGTATCTTGAAATCTTTGAACATTCATTAATGGTAGCTATTAATCTTATCCTGAAAAGGGTAAAATGTTAGCTGAAGCACAAAATTATGTTGCATGAAATGTATGATGCAATATATATACTTTATCAATGTTTATAATATATGGATGTAATGTATGCGCATGTAAGCTTATTTGCTGTATTGCTGAGGAAAATAAATCCTTGACTGCTGCTGAGGATTCCGTTGTGAGAGTAATTCCATATAATTCTTGAGGAATCTTCCTGGGGAATCCAGAGAATTTTAATGACTTCTAATGGGGATTATTGACGGGAGTCTTTGTTCAGTCGAGGAGCAATAAAAACTCTGGGGAAAAGCTTATTCCTGTTTGGAAAAAGTTCAGGAGTTTCGGTCGTCTGCCACTCTACCGGGGAGTTATCCTAGGTTGGGGAGAAACAAAAGTTAACTGTTATCTGGTTGATTTTCAGGCTTCAAGGCAACTTGTTGGGGGAACCTGGAGAAACTGGATGATTTCCGTTGGGGATTGAAAGTTTCAGCTCCACTGGGGATCCTAATGATGTACTGTAGGGATTGTTCATGGAATAGCCTAGAGACGTTTTCCTATTTTTTTCATCCATCAATAATTTTTCCACTTTGTTTATTTGTAAATAGTAATTATGTTCAAACGCATATGTTCATTAATGAATCATTGGACGTTTTTGCAAATAAAAACACAAGTGTAAAGAAAAAGGCAAATAGTTTTCTGTACTTTGAAAGAGATATCTTTGTATTTACTTTGAATAAGTATTTTGTACAAAGGAGACAAACATCCTAGTAAGAGGATGGTGTCATAAATAAGAAAAAAACTTACAAAGAAAGATAGCTATGTGTAGTAATCCCATGGGGTTCCCATTCTACTATAGCCTCCGTATCTACGAATATCTTGTCCATTTGTTTCTTCGTCCGAAGATGATTGAATTGATCAGAAGCTCCGAGTTTGTCCGTGAAGAGATTATCCTTAAAGTGATCAGACGAGACATAGTCATACGCTTTAATTTCCTAACTTTTGCCTGGACCGCCCTTTCAGGTTTTCAGTCCACCGGGAAACCCTTTTTTTTCCCAAGTCTCCCTTTCAGGTTTTCAACTTGCCGGGTGTACAGATTCTTTTTGTTTTATCCCTAATTTTTTCCCGAACCTTTTGGTTCGCCGGGATGCCCTAATTTTTCCAAGGTGTGTCAACCTAGCGGGTCTCTTATGCGTAGTATCTTTTGACTATGTCTGAGTTCGTAGGGTGTGGCAGGTTATCACCGTCCATGGTGGTTAAGATCATCGCCCCACCATTAAAGATGTTCTTGATTACAAATGGTCCTTCATAGGTAGGAGTCCATTTTCCCCTGGGATCACTTTGTGGCAAGATGATGCGCTTGATCACTAGATCTCCAACTTGATATACCTGGCGTCTGACTTTCTTATTGAAAGCCTTGATCATCGGTTTTTGATACATCTGACCATGGAAAACAGCAGTGAGTCTCTTTTCGTCAATTAAGTTTAACTGATCAATTCGGGTTTGAATCCAATCGTCTTCATTCAAACCTGCATCCTTCATGATTCTCAAAGAGGGGATCTGAACCTCAATAGGTAGAACAACCTCCATGCCATATACCAAAGAATAGGGTGTTGCCCCAGTTGATGTGCAAGCCGTGGTACGGTACCCGTGGAGAGAAAACGGTAGCATTTCATGCCAGTCCTTGTAGGTGACTGTCATTTTTTGTATGATCTTTTTAATGTTTTTGTTAGCAGCTTTGACTGCACCATTCATCTTTGGCTGATAGGGGGATGAATTATGATGTTAAATCTTGAACTGCTCGCACAAGGCGGTGATCATAATATTGTTAAGGTTTGTAGCGTTATCAGTGATGATCCTTTCTGGGATAGCGTACCGGCAAATGAGATTCTGCTTGATGAAGCGGGCAACAACATTCTTAGTAACGGATGCGAAGGAAGCTGCTTCGACCCACTTGGTGAAATAGTCAATGGCCACCAGAATGAAGCGGTGTCCATTAGAGGATGTAGGCTTGATCTCCCCAATCATATCGATTCCCCACATAGCGAAGGGCCAAGGAGTTGTTAAGACATTTAGAGGAACCGGAGGTACGTGCACCTTGTCTGTATAGATTTGACACTTATGACAGGTCCGAGAGTGTTGATAGCAGTCTGCTTCTATGGTAGACCAGTAATATCCTTCCCGTAGAATCTTCTTCGCCATCGCATGACCGCTAGAGTGAGTGCCAAAGGTACCTTCATGCAATTCAGCCATAATCCTTTCAGCCTCAGCCTTGTCCACACAACGGAGCATAATATAATCATGATTGCGTTTATACAGGATGCCATTACTTAGGAAGAACTTAGCCGAGAATCTCCTTAAGAACTTTTTGTCATTGGCTGAAGCTCCTTCTGGGTATTCTTGAGCCTCGAGATACCTTTTGACTTCATGAAACTAAGGCTGGTCCACTACTTCTTCGGTATTAATCTCGTGATAGTGTGCTGGTTCCTCCATTCGATCAATGGTGGTCTGGGGAGCCTCGTTATCCCAATTAAGTTTAAACATGGATGACATTGTAGCTAGAGCATCTGCTAACTGATTTTATTCTCGCGGGAAATGCTCGAAGGTAATCTTCTTGAAATGTGGTAACAATGTCAAAACATGTTCTTTGTAAGGGATGAGGTTTGGATGTTTAGTGTCCTAATCTCCCTTGATCTGACTGATGACCAAATCTAATTCCCCAAACACATCTAAAGATTTGATTCCCAAGTCTATGGCACCCTTGAGTCCAAAGATGCATGCTTCATATTCTGCCATGTTGTTCGTACAGTTGAAGCAAAGTCTGGCAGTGAAAGGAGTATGGCATCCTTCCAGAGATATAAGTACAACACCGATACCGTTACCAAGTGCATTGGATGCCCCATCAAAGTACAGGGTCCATTGGGATCCTTGTTCAGGTCCGTCATATGGCCTGAATTCTTCAACATTGTCCAATGTCATGATGTCTTTGTTAGGGAAGTCAAACTTCATGGATTGATAATCTTCTACAGCTTCATGGGCTAGATGATCAGCTAGCACACTTCCCTTTATAGCTTTTTGGGTCGTGTGCTGTATGTCATATTCTATTAGGATCATCTGCCATCTAGCTATCCTCCCAGACAGAGCAGGCTTCTCGAAGATGTACTTTATCAGATCCATCTTAGATATCAGCAAAGTGGTATGAGTCAACATATACTGTCTTAGCCGGCGAGCAACCCATACCAAAGCGCAACAAGTTTTCTCGAGCAGTGAATATATGGTTTCACAGTCGTTAAAATTTTTGCTTAGGTAATAAATAGCATGCTCTTTTCGTCCAGACTCGTCATGTTGCCCCAGTACGCACCCCATTGAGTTCTCTAAGACGGTCAGGTACATGATTAACGGTCTTCCCTCGATTGGTGGAATCAAGATAGGAGGCTCTAGAAATACTCCTTGATTTTATCAAAAGCAATCTGACAGTCATCATTCCATTTAACTACCTGATCTTTCTTTAACAGCTTGAAGATTGGTTCACAAGTAGACGTTAAGTGAGAAATGAATCTGGCAATGTAGTTTAGGCATCCCAAAAAACCTATGTCTTCCTTCTCAGTGCGAGGAGCAGGCACTTCTTGTATCGCTTTAACCTTGGCAGGATCAACCTCGATGCCTTTGTTAATGACAATGAAACCTAAAAGTTTACCGGACTGGACTCCGAATGTGCACTTGTTCGAGTTCAACCTTAGTTTGTACTCCTTCAATCTGACAAACAGCTTCTGCAAGTGGTCAAGGTGTTCTTCTTCAGTTTGTGATCAGGCTATCATGTCATCTACGTAGACCTCTATCTCATGATGTATCATATCATGAAACAATGCTAACATGGCGCGTTGATATGATGCCCCCGCATTCTTCAGTCTGAATGGCATCACTTTGTAGCAGAACGTACCCCAATGTGTAAGAAAAGTAGTTTTCTCCATGTCCTCAGGTGCCATTTTGATCTGGTTATAGCCTGAGAATATGTCCATGAAAGAAAATACTTTGTGCTGGGTTGTATTGTCAACTAGGATGTCGATGTGTGGAATTGGAAAATCATCTTTAGGGCTGGCCCTGTTTAGATCTCTATAATCCACGCACATTCTCACTTTGCCGTCCTTTTTAGGTACGGGAACAATGTTAGCAACCCATTGAGGATAAGAAGTAACAGCTAAGAACCCAGCATTGAACTGCTTCATGACTTCCGCTTTGATCTTTTCTGACATGTCAGGTCTCATGCGGCATACTTTTTGTTTCACTGGTGGACAGTATTCTCTTGTCGGTAGACGGTGTACCACAATGTCTGTATCAAGTTCTGGCATGTCTTCGTATGACCAGGAAAAGATCTCAACATAATCATTTAAAATTTGAATTAGGCGCTCCTTGACACTCGGCTCTAGATTGGCACCCACTCTGATTTCCTTTTTATCATCCTCGGTTCCCAAGTTGATTGTATCCAACAACTCCTCATGAGGCAGAATTGCTCTTTCCTCTTGTTGTAGTAATCTTGCCAATTCCCCTGGCACCTCACAATCTTCCTCACCTTCGTATTCGGCTTGGTAGATCAGATCTTCAGAGTCACTGAAGGCTATAGAAGTATCGTTACCCATGGGATCCGGAGTTGAAGGGTACCTGCATTTGTGAGTGTGGGTGTGTGTAAGGGTATAGCCATCTTAAAACAATAAAATGTAAAAGAAAGACAATGAGCATAAAAGGTTTGTATATGAAAAAGCGTCCATGATTCGTTGAATGACATATGAAAATGAAATAAAAACCCTTACAAATGGACCGATGTGCCTCGGGTAGGACACAAGGTTGAAAATGTACGAATTGTTTGTGAATTATTACAAGTCCAACATAAATGTAAAAGATAAATTACTGCGATATGAAAGTTATTGGGATGAAGTCCTTGGCTTCCCAGTTGCGTAGTCCTCCGCTAACAGTAGGAAATATCCAATCTTCCAAGTTGTTGTCCTCTTCACTGTCTTCTAGTACATTGACCCCTTGGTTGGTAATCTTCACAGGTGGCCCTCCGGCACGGGCTCGGTGCACAGCCTTCTGAGCAATCGAAGTAAACCCCAAGCCAAACTTGTCTGATTTGTAAGGAATGTCTGGAAGCTTCCCCCAAATGGTGCATCTCCCTTCTTCCACTACTTCCTTTGCGTCTTTTAGAGAGGACATCCAAAGCGGAGGTCTTGTGATCTTAGGAATCGAGGATACCGCCCTGGTCGCCGCTAATTCTGGAGAGACTTCTTCAAAATGTTGGAAAGGGGTTTCTATGAATTCGCCATCCAGCTCTACATATCGGAAAGAATTCAGATGACTAATCATGTATTCCTCCTCCCCATGGACAGTTATGATCTTCCCTTGGACCGGGTACTTGAGCATCTGATGCAAGCTGGAGGTGACAGCTCCAACATTGTGGATCCAGCGGTGTCCCAACAGACAGGAATGAGAAGGACATATGTCCATCACATAGAAGTTGGAGTTTAACACCTGAGTTCCCACCTTGATTGGGATGTCCACCTCCCCGTGGACCATCCTTTTAGAGCCGTCAAATCCTCTCACAATTATGTTGCTGGGTTTTAAAGTCAGCCCCTCACAACTCAACCTATCAAGGGCTTTCTTTGGCAGGATGTTTAAAGATGATCCAATATCAACCAAGTCATGAGCTAGGGTTGTTCCTATGCACTCCACTGAGACATGTAATGCATCGTTGTGTTTTCTCCCTCTGGGTGTCAAGTCAGCATCGGAGAAGCCCAAACCATTATCAGCTGTCAAACTGGCCACACAGTCCTGGAACTGCTCAGTAGACTACTCTTGCAGCACATGAGTTGTCTTCATAAATTTTACCAAAGCTTTGGCATGTGCCTCAGAGCAAAGCAGCAATGCTATCATAGAGATTTTAGAGGGAGTCTGCCCCAGCTGTTCAACCACATCATAATCACTCTTCTTTATGATCCTCAAGATTTCTTCCATCTCCTTCTTGGATGTTTCAGGAATAGCTAGTGATTCAGCAGTCAGTTCAATATGTTTAATACCATGGTAGTAGATTTCTCCACCATAATTCCATGGTACTGTTTTATCTGATTTGTATGGGGTGGGCCCGGGTATTGTAATTTTGAGCAGAGTAGTCTTTCGAGCAGGTGTAATCCTAATGGGTCTTTTAGGGGCCCTGGAAGGATTGGCGTAGATGGTTATTATTGAAACTTCTTTAACTAGAACGGGTGAAACAGGAACATTCTCAAACAGAATTTCTTTGTTATCCATCAGTCGTTGGATACCTTTTTTCAACAGTGGGCAGTCAAATGAGGAAGATAGGAAAACATGGAAGTCTTTGTCATAACCTGGGAAAATGCCAGATTTCAACAAATTCAACTTAATAATTGGGAGCAGAGTTAACAGTTCATCCACGGTAGAAACAATCAGATCTTTCTCAACAGCATTGGCATTGTGACCATGGCTCGGCATCGAAGTAGAAATAACATTCTGTTTCTCAGGCGCTTCAAACTCAACTTCCTTCGCGTCTATCAGGTCTTTCATTTTATTCTTCAGAGCCCAACAGTTGTTGGTGTTGTGCCCTAGACTTTCAGAATTGTACGCGCATATGGAGTTGGGATGGTAGTTGGGATGGTAGTATGTGACAGGACTTGAGCTGGAGTTATGTTAATCTTGGTGAATTGCCGTACGGGCCTTTCCACCCTTGGCTGATTATTTCTCGGCTGGTTGTTTCTTGGCTGATCGTTTCTTGGCTGGTCTGATGCAGGCTTTTCAATCATAACGGCCCCCACCGTTGGTCGGCGCTCAATTCTTCCCTGATTTCTCTGTGAATAGACAGCAGACACTTCCTTCTTCCCAGTGAAGGGCTTTTTCATAACAGTTGAGGCAGACGCGTCCTTTTGAATTTTCCCACTTCTTATACCTGCTTCCACTCTCTCGCTAGTTAAAATCAATTCGGTAAACCCTGCGGAGGAGCTCCCAATCAGATGATTAAAGAAAGGGCCTGATAGAGTTCCCATGAACATGTCCACTAGTTTCCTTTCAAATAAAGGGGGTTGCACCCTTTCGGCTAGATCCCTCCACTTTTGGGCATAGTCTTTGAAGCCCTCATTTGATACCATAGCCATACTCTGGAGTTGAGTATGGGTTGGTGCCAAATCGGTGTTGTACTGATACTGTTTATAGAAAGCTGCTGCCAAGGCATCCCAATTATGGACATCAGCCCTCTCCAACTGGTAGAACCAATCAAGTTGCGTTCCTGATAAACTGTCCTGAAAAAAGTGGACCCACAAGTCTTTTTCAGCAGAATTTGGTTGAATCTTCCTGACATATGATCTGAGGTGCATTTTGGGGCAAGACACCCCATCATACTTGGCAAATAGTGGCACTTTAAACTTTGGCGGGATTACAATTCCTGACACCAGCCCTAACTCCTCAAAATCTAGACCTGGTACTCTCTGTATTTCCATAGCAGCTAGACGCTCTTCTAGGTGTTTGTATTTATCATCAGCCGGAGGGTATTATTGTTCAGAGTAGTCCTCTTCTTCCTCTTCTTCTGCTTCAGAATCTGATGGTACTTCCGTTTCTTTTCCTTTTCTTTCCCCTTCTTCAGATGTTGTTGGAAAATCTAAGGTCCTTCTGGCTTGTCCTTGAAACCTTATTCCCATGATTACCACACCAGTTGGCTTCTTCTTCTTTTTATCTTTGGCTAGCAGAGTCTTTAACTCCTCTTGCCCTTTTGTCAGAGCCTTGAGCATTTGTTGAAACTGGGCATTTTGCGCCTGAAGATCTTTCACAGTCTGTTCAACATCCATCTCACTGAAATAAATAGTAGAAGGATAAGGCGACCTATTATGAGAAACCTGTATGATATTATGATGAATGAAGATGCAATATGCAAATGATTTCAAGGAAATTTAGAAGATTTAAATTTGTCCAAACCAAAAAGAACACACGTCATATTAAATAAAACCAAGTTTGAATACATCAGGCCTCCTTGGGCTTACAAAGAAAGAAACAAAATACAGCAAAAACTCTTAAGACAAGAAGACCAAACACATCCTTTTTGGAGCAATGTAGGTATTCAAATTCTTCTCTTCATAAAGCAATTTGGTGAGCTCCAGAACCTTCTTCTCGATGGCGTAGTACTGGGTTTCAAAGGTGTCTCGTTCCTCCTTCAACTGAATCTAAGCTTTCTGCAGGTCTTCGAGAGAGGTAGACATGTCTGGATGAAGAACGGTGTATGGGATGTCTCCTTCAATAACAGGCTCAATGATGATAGGAAGGATGGAAGGGTAAGGCATTAAGAGACTCTGGGCACGAGCCCGTATCCACCTAAGGTAAGGCTCAAGAGGGATAGAGTTTTTATGTCCCAAAGTCCTACTGTTCACTTTGTTCACCATTCCCCAAGCACTTCTAAACCTCTGGCGGTAACCTTGGTCTTCTTTGTCGTAGTCGAACACCAGGCCTCGGACGAGCATCTCATGAGGGCCGTCCCTTCGGGCATACCCAAACTGCCGAAGAGCTAAACACGGGTTGTAGGTGATACCTCCCCTAATACCTAGCAGAGGTACATTAGGGAACTCCCCACAATGGTCAATGATAAAGATATCTTCCAAATATCTTGAGCACCAACGGATATCATAGTGGGTGAGAGACATAATCCTTTGAGACCAAGTCAATCTTTGCTCGTTCTTCAATGCTGACTGGGGCAGGTGTGAAGTGAACCACTTAGCGAGTAGGGGTATACAACACAAAAGGGTACCTCTTTTCTTCATGGTACAGGTATGAAGGCAATGCAAGATGACTCCTAGCAAGGTGGGTATATGATTGCGAGAGAGAAAGACTTTGATGGCATTAACGTCTATGAATTGGTCCGAATTAGGAAACAGAACCAAACCATAAATGAGGAGAGCTAGCACGTCTTAGAAATCTTGGAAATCCATGTCATCCAAGAATGAACGAGCTTTTTCCAATAGAAACTTAGCTAAAAAACCTTTAACCCCAATTCTTGTCTCCCAATTGGCTATGACGTCGACCCTCTTCACATGTAAAGCTTCGGCAATGACTTCAGGTTTTGGAATCCCTTCTAGACTGATGAATGGTATCTGATTAAGCACGGGCACCCCTAAGCGTAGAGAGAACTCTTCCAATGTAGGTACCAACTGATAGTCCGGAAAAGTGAAACATACGGGATCAAAGAATTGGAATAGTACACACATCATCTCTTCTTGGAAGTTGGATGTAGCCAAACTGAGGAGTCGACCATACTTCTTGGTAAAAGGAGAATCCCCGGGCACTCTTGAGGATAGCTCTTGAAGTTGAGGATGTGCTTTTACAAAGCTGATTCGGATGGTGTTTCTTCAGAGAGAATTCATATCCTACAAAGCAAAAACAAAGATAAATTTCTACATCCTTGAAATGGTTAGTGAGCATGCATATGATTTTGATGATATTTATGATGTTTATGTACAAGCAAACATATACACACACAACAAACAGATCCCTATGTTTCAGGCTTGCATGAGTTTGTAGGTAAGTACCCTCTTGAAGTTTTAGTTGGCTCAACCTGTCCTAGAAATAGTGATCGGGTTCTAAAGGATCTCAAATCACCGACCTTTCTCTTAGGCATTGTCTCAGCACAACAATCTTTTCTTGCGGCTGAGATATCCCAAAAGTCTAGCCTCAATGAGTGTAGTATCGAGTGTCAACCAATTTTCAGCTCTACACCGAAATCGGCTACCTCATTACGTCCTAATGGCCAAGTTTGTTCAATTAGGGTTCTAAGGTCAATTGGTGTTTCATGGCACCAAGCGGCGGACCCGTATTCTCCTCGATTCAACACAAGGGATACCGGTACCAACCAAAGTTCCACACTAACATAGCTATTGCTTCAACCGTATCAGTCTACGCCATACAGTTCCCTCACAGTTTATTGCTACTTACCTAAAAGGTATTTCCAGATCCGGGTTAGGATCAAAGCAAGCCCAATACAAAGAGATAAATATAAAGCACACAAATCAAATAATGAAAGCGAGTAAAGGTGATCTAACCCTAAGGTAACCCCACTTTTTATTTGATTCCCCGGAAGAGTCGCCAGTTCTGTGATACGGTGGGAGAACTGACTTGATGTTTTGCGTTTCGATCGCACTTGTGCGGATAGCAAGAGTCGCCACCGATTTTTCTTTTATCCAAAAGGAAAGGTAAAAAGCACAGGAAAGGCCTTTCGAGATTATTTCTCGGGTTCGGGGGGTAGATTATGAAAAGGGAAGGTATTAGCACCCTTTTCATCCATGGTTTTCCATGGGATCTTAGTTACTCGTTTAGATCACTTTCCTTCATTTGACAGTGTGCTTGTGGTGTGGGCTTTGAAAGTATTTTGAAAAATCTATTTGTAATGGTTCTCGTCTCTATAAGGATGCGTACAAAGTTTTGTTTCGAAAAGTGGTTCAAAGATGTGTTTGTGAATCGTGTTTCAGAAAGTGTTTTGAAAAGATGTTTTGTAATGGTTCTCGTATCTATAAGAACGTATACAAAACGTTTTGTCTTTTTGAAAATTTTTTGAAATGAAAGTGTAGGTGTGAAAAGTTTTTATCGTAAGCAAGCGAGTAACCAAGAGTGAATCTATCTACTCGAAAGGTCTTAAATTGTTCTTTTCTTCTTCCTTTTAATGGTGTTATGTTACCATTGATTTGGTAAGAATCCCCATCATTGGATGTGAAGGGACAGGCACGGGTCAATTTTACAATCATCGAAAGCAACTTAGGAGACGCTTTAGCAATTTTTGTAAGGGATGAGATCGTTTTAATCGAAGGCAACATCGAGGGTCATCGAGGGACTACGATCTTTTTTATCGAAGGTTCATTGCTAAAGTGTCCCATATTCGAGGGACATGATTGTATTTCTGAGGTAACGAGCGAGGTTACCCTAGAGGTGCGCGTGTGAAAAAGTGTGTTGGTTTCCAGTTATTTGATTCTTTAATTAGGTCATCTAGCGATTGATTTTTGAATCTTTCCATACACGCCTAGTTATTATACAGTATAAAGAAAATAGTAAATTGCGGGAATTGAAATTCTACGCTATTACAAAGTGTTCGGGAATGGGGGTACAATTTTTATAAATGGGGATGAATCAAATGAGATAGAAATGTCCGAATAACAAGCAATACAACCAAATCGAATTTTGTGCGATTTAATTAAAGCTATGATAATCCATGAAAATAAAATTAACAAAATATGGAAATGAAATGTTAAGTATTTACTTGAAAGGGAAGAGTAAAACCTATTCTAAAAAATAAATTGATTAAATTATATTCTTTATTTTTTTTGTATTTTTATTAATTTAAGTAAAATCTTAAAGAAAGAAAACAAACTAAATTATTATTTTTTAGTGTTTTATTAAATAAAATAAATATAAAACAAACTTATTAAAAAAAGAGGAAATGATAAAAATTATATACAAAACCAAAATCAAATTAAAATGTATTTTAAGTTATTAGCATTTGCATAATAAAAAAAAGAATATAAAAAGAAAACAAATTAAATTAAAAAAAACGCAATGGGCTTAAGGTAATTTTAGAATGAGACCCAAACAAAATGTTGTTCTTGCTGTAACAAAACAAGCCAAAGGGGGGGGGGGGGGGGGGGGTGATGATCAGCAAAGGCGAAAATGGGCTTAGGGAAAAGGCAAGGGGTGATCCAACTAATGTCCAACAAAACAAAATCCAGTTCTCTAAAACCAATTTAACCAATGCTTAAGAGATAATCAGAAAATTAGGGTTTGGAACCTTATAACTCATGCAACGCCGCTCTTCATCTTTGTCATCCCTTCCATCTGTGTTCATCTCTAAACTATCTCACTACTCGTCCCTGTTTCCTCATGACGGAATCACCCTCTTCTACCTCCTTATCTCACCGTGATTTGCATTTTTGAAAACCCTAAGTTTGGAAATCGGATTTAAACCTAAGAGATCCGAAATTGGTTCAACTATGACCTTCCTAAAACTCTCTGTTACCGGAACGCAACCGTCTCGTCTTCCTAATTAAGCTCTAGTGATTTTATTTATAAAAAAAGTAAGGTTTTTGTGTTATTCAATGTTTATAAAATTGTTGATTATATTTTTTTTATCTTATCATGTCTTTCTGTTAATTAAGCCATGTTATCTATTAAATGCAAAAATTAGGTTTGGGGAAATATGAGAAAGAGGAAGGGCTCATACTTGTTGGAGATTTTTTTCTGTGAAATGGAAAAGGGAATGCGAGACTGAGGACGGCATTCCTTTGGTAGCGGAAGTTGCGCGAGGGGAAGAGATGAGGGCGTGTCTTTTCTGACTCGTTGGTAACGTCTTCTATTTTTCTCTGTGTTTGAATGATGATTACTGGTTTTTTCTTGTTGGCTACTGTGTTTGGAATTTTTGGTTAATGCTTGGTTTTTGGATGGAGGCTTGGTACTGTTTTTTTTGGTTTTAGGCTTTTGGAAGTTAACAGGTTTTGATGGTTAGCAGGTTTTGATGGTTAGCAGGTTTTTGCCCTTGAAGCTAGTTTCAAGTTTTTGAGTTTGATGATGTTTCTCTCTTTTTCGCTTGAGACTTGTCAACTGTTATATTGACCCTTCTTCTGTTATCCATATTCAAAATGGTGGGAAACTAAAAAATTGAATATTTTAGTATATTGTCCTTATGGCTTTTTTTGTTGCAGTTTTGTTTTTTAGCACATTCTATGCAACTTGTGACAGGCAGGGAAGCAAGGCTGTGCATTACAATAACCTAGATGACTTCTTTCCTCTCTTCTCTCTCAATGAAAATAAGAAAGAAAATTTCTCTTTTGCCTTTTCTTTCTAATTCTGAAAGGTTTGCATGGAAAATGATGATATATTGCTTCTTGAACAAGTTTTTGTTTGACTTAGCATCTTAGCTATTTGCTTATTGCTGCATTGCTGCCTGCTTTAGCTTTTGTTGATGTTGTTGTTATTTGTCCAGTTGTGATAATGCTGTTGTTTGGTTTGTGACAATGTTGTTTGTTGTTTGGACAATTGTGATAATGTTGTTGTTTGTTGTCTAGTTTGCACTGCTGTTTGTTGTCTAGTTTGCGCAGTTTGCTTGCATTTGTTTGGACAGTTTTGTAACATTTGCTTGGACAGTTTTGTAACATTTTCTTGTTTGGACAGCTTTGTAGCATTTCTTTTCCTTTTTCTTTTTATGAACCAAGAAGGGTAACCTTCTTTATTTGCAAATAGGAAATAGATTGTGATGAAATAAAAAAAACACTCTGATTCCACACCGCAAACCTTAATGATGAATGCCTTTTTTTTGGAAAAATTTCTGTTCATGCCCAAACGATTTCCAGTAACTATTTATTTTCTTTTTTTTTTTCATGTGAGCACAAATGGATATGACAAAGCAAGGAAGGCAAGGACTCTGGCAAGCAAGGAAGCCTTGGAGATAAGCAAAGGAAATTGATACGTCTTCAATCTTCAGACAAACTTAGGCATAGATTAATTCTCCTAGGCCAATCAAACATTCGGATTTCTTTTGTAATTTAGAAAAATCATTCTTGTATTGTATCCAATAGTTGTACTAATGCATCTTTAAATACAATAAGTTGTAAAACATAAAGTATTTAAAAGAATAAATTGTTTTGTAACAACGTTTGAAAAATTGGAGAAAATCTTATGAAATATTCTGGCGTCACTTGAATCCTTTATCAACAACTTGTAATTTCTCTTCGCATCCTAATTGATTTTTGAAATTCCCAATCAGATATTTGAAACAAAATACTCCAGTCTGGTAACTTAAATTCCAAGTAATCCCACTAATTTTTTAACTGCATTCCAAACAAACACGCACTGTATATTCCATTTCCTAAACAAACAAATGTTTCAAAGACGCAAATCATCTGGTCAAACTGGATCCCACAATCATGAGTGTCCTAAATGACAGTCTTAACTTCTATCTCTTTTCCCAAACAAATCATGTTCTGAGAACAAACATTATCTTTTCAATAAACTGCATTTTTTACGAAAATTCAAAATCAATCAAATTCCTTGCGATGATTTGATAATTTTAAAGTTTTCCAAACTCAAATTTCTTCCGATTCTTTGAAGATAAACCCGTGAGTGACATCACATCTGACCATGAACAGAAAGAATCGTCTCAAAATCTTGTAGCTTGAAGAAATCATAAGTACAACCTTGAGGAAGCATGAAGACCTGTGAAAGCTAATTGGATCTTTGAGAATTCATTTTCTTTTGAGAATTGAAAGAAACCCTAATTGCTGGTTTACCGCCACAAAAGAGAATCTATTTGATCGATTCCTGAGCCATCTTGAATATCCGAGAAACCCTAGGGTTGTGTCTTCTATGAAAAATTGGAGGGAAAATTTTAGGGTACAACACCAGACTAGGTACTCTCTGAATTTCCATGGCATTGTGACGATCCTCTAGCTGTTTATATTTCTCATCCGTAGGATAATACTATTCTTCAGTGTAATCAACCTCTTCTTCATCAAACCCCAGACTATGGTCCCTTTCTTTTGTCTTCTCCTCCAGATTATCCCCCTCAGTTGACGGAGTTGCAAATTCTATAGCTCGATTCGCTGGTCCTCTGAGTCTCCTTCCCATGTTCAGGACACCCACTGGTTTCTTTGTCTTTTTCTTCTTGTCTTTGAGAAGGATAGTCTTCAGGTTCTCTTGTCCTTTAGTCAAATCAAGGAACATCTGTTGGAATTGAGCATTTTGTGCTTGTAAATCCTTCATTGTTTTCTCTAGAGCCATCTCTACTAAAATAAACAGTAAGCAGATGAGAAAACCTGTCATGGTATGATGCATGATATGTGGATGCAATGTTTTCAAGGATCTCACGGGGTAAACACAAGAAAAATGTTTAGAAGTTGAACTTTGATCACAACTTTGATTGGATAACTTCGTACCATTGAATGTCCTTCCGTGAGAATCAGGCGCACCATGTCAAGTGGGTCATAGCCCTTAACTCAAGTTATTGTGCTTTGGTCTTTTACGGAGTTTGGTTAGAAGAAAATAAATCCTCTTGCCCCATGATAGACGTCTGGTTCAACATGTCACTGCATCACAGAACATTGAAATAGTTATTGAAACGATATGATATGATGTCAAGATGTTATGTACAAATGAACAAAGCAAACAAATCATATACACACAAAGCAGACAAGTTCTTAGGTTTAGGCTTGCATGGAGTTCATAGGTAAGTACCCTCTTGAAGTTTAGTTGGCTCAACCTGTCCTAGAAAGTAACTGGGTTCTAGGGGATCTCAATATCACTGATCTTTCTTCATTGGGCATTGTCTCAGCATAATCAATCTTTTCTTGCGGTCGAGATATCCCAAATGTATAACCTCAATGAGTGTAGCATCGAGTATTAACCAATCTTAATCTTTACACCAAAGTCAGCTATCTCACTACTTCCTAATGGCCAAGTTGTTTAATTAAGGTTTTATGGTAAGTTAGTGCTTCATGACACTGCTCAGCGGCTCTGTATTCTCCTCGATTCAACACAAAGGATATCGGTACCAATAAATATGTCACACTAACGTTGCCATTTCTTCAACCATATCGGTCTATGCCGTACAGTTTCCGCAATCTATTCCTACTTACCTAAAAGGGTTCCCCAGATCCGGGTGTAGGATCAAAACAAGGACCCAAAATGTAAAGCAAACAAATCAAACAAATAAAGAAATTTAAAGGTGATCTAGCTCTAAGGTAACCCCACTTTTAAGTTTATCCCAAGTAGAGTTGCCAGATCAATAATACGGTGGGAGAACTGACTTAGGTGTTTTACGTTTGATCGCAATTGTTACGGATAGCAAGAGTCGCCACCGGCTTTTATTTTATCCAATAAGGAAAGGGTGAAAATAACAGGAAAGACCTTCGAGATATTTTCTTGAGTTCAGGGGGTAGGTTATGAAAAGGGAAGGTGTTAGAACCCTTTTCATCCATATTTATCTATGGGCTCTTAGTTTCTTGCTAGATCACTTGAAAATTCTTTGTTTGAAAATGTGCTTTGTGGTGTGAGTTTGAAAATATTTTGAAAACGCCTTTGTTGCGTCAAACTTTGTAATAATTCTCGTCTCTATAAGAATGCATACAAAGTGTTGGTTTTGAAAATAGTCCAAAGAGATGTTTGTTTTTGAAGATGTTTTTGAAAGTGTAAGTGTGGAAATGGTTTTAGTTTTTAAGCAAGCAACTACGAGCGTCCTACCTACTCAAAAGGTCTATGTTCTTTTCCTCCTCCTTTAGATGTTGCTATGTTACCATTGATTTGGGAAGAAGCCCCGTCGTTGGATGTGAAGGGACGAGCGTGAGTCAATTGTATAGTCATAGAAGGCAACTTATGAGATGTTTTAGCAATTTTTGTAAGGGACTAGATCATTTACCGAAGGCAAGATCGAGGGACTATGATCTTTTTATCGAGGGTCTTTGGTAAAACGCCCGTATTCGAGGGACATGAATATTTTCTGAGGCAACAAGCGAGATTATCCTAGAGGTGCATGTGTGTGAATAGTGTGTTTGATTGCATGAATTTTTGTCTTTGATTAGGGTTGTCTATTTGTTGATTTTATCTTGTCATACACAACCTAATTACTAGCATTTTATATAAAAGTGGTAAATTGCTCTAAAATAAATGTCCTACACTATTACATATTAGGGGATGAGGATACAAATATACAAATTGGAGGGGGGGTGGAAACAATAAAATTCCTAACTATTATAACCATATTGATTAGCAAGAATATATATAGAAAAATATAAAAACAAAAATAACACAAAATAGAGAAAAGTAAGTCTTTTGATTCAGGCTGTGTGCACCCTTCGATTCAACCTTTCTTGCCCTTCGTTTGAGATTGTGAAGCAGTATGAGTATGCACCCTTCGATCATAGACTTTTTCTTTCGTTTGGTATTGTAAGTCAGTATGAGTATGCACCCTTCGATTCACACCCCTTTTTCCTTCGTTTAAGTCTGCAAACCGGTGTGTATTGAAGCCCGCATTCTTCGATTCACACGAGCCTTTTTTTTTATTTTCTTTCATTTGAGATTAAATAGCAGCATGGGTCGAAGCCATGTTAATATTGTTTTATGGTCAGGTTAATTATTAATATGTTTTTGACAAATGAAGAAAACAAACCAAAAGGTTTGAAACGAAAACAAACAAAGAAGGTAGAAATGAAAACAAACAAAAGGGTATCAATAATGCTTGAAACGAAAGGTTAGTTTTGAAGGAAATGGTTATTTAAATGTTATGATTGAAACAAAAGGTTTAAAGTCAAGAAGACTTACCTTGAATCTAGAGTTGGTGTTTTGAACCTTGAGTTGTTGCCTTGAATACTCTTGGATTCGAAGGAAGGAAAGAAGTTGTTCGAAGGACAGGGAAACTTGGATTCAAAAAAGAGAACAAAGGTGTTGTGTTTCTTTTTGGTTCTGGGTTGAATAATATTTTAAGTATTCTCTCCTTTTTATTTTCTAAAAACCTCTCTCAAAGACTTACTTAAAAGCCCTCTAAAAATGCCACTTTCTGCCTCTCTAAAGTCTTCATCCCAAAAGCCCCCCCCCCCCCCCCCCCCTAGATGTGTTGTGAAGCCCCTTATTTATAGAAGAGTTTTGCTGAGATTTGGGAGGAAAAAAATGAAATTTGAACAAATTGGGTATGCTGTCTTCATAGCCTTCGAGGTGCAGCTCTTGTATGCCAATTTTGTGCAAATATGGGAGCAGCATAGCAGGACTGCTTTGCAGCAGTTTTGGAGTATTGTGGCAGCTTGGTGTTGGACTGTTTCATAGTAGACTGATTTTGATTAGACTCATTAAAAGATAAAACACCAATTGTGTTTCCTTTGAATGGACCAATTGTGTGTCCTTTGAATGGGCCAAATGTATGTTCTTTGAATCCACCAATTGTAATTCATAGTGTAGAAACTATGTGTGTTTAGAGGTGGAATTAAAGTATGTTGTTTCAAAGGGAGACATTGCTCAGTCAAAGCTAGCATGAAGGAAGGAGTTCAGTCAAAGCTAGTGTAGCGGTAGAAATGTTTAAGACTAAGCCATTGGACTGACTAGACTTATACAGATCAAATTAAAAATTGCCACCGCGCTTTATTGTTTCCAAAGGAATGGGAAAATAGCGAGTTACCCAAAAAGAGGGGTAAAGATTCAAGGTAAGGGGGTTGGTTATGCAAAGGGAAGGTATTAGCACCCTAAACATCTACGGTACTCCACAGGAACCTCTTTTGAAAAATCTGTATATTTTGTCTATAAAATGTTGTGTAAAAATAGATGGTGGAGGTGAGAAAAGAAGTATATTTTTTTATGATTTTTGCACCCGTTGTGGTTGCGAACCATTAGTGCCTATGTACCACCTTTTATGCAATAGGGGATCAGGGTACACATAGTTCCTCTTTAAAAAATTTAAAACAAACAAGTGTGTTGGTTGATTTTATGAGATAAGACATCATTGTCATTGTCCGTGTGGAAAACATACTTACTACCCAAAATTATGAGAAAGGAGAATTTGCATCATCTCAAAGTGGAGGATATGGCTTGGATTTTAAAAATCAACAATTCCGCACTCAACACCCAAGTGGAAAATATCTCTCTTCACTACATATTGTAGAAGTATAGTTATTTGCATCACTACAAGGATTGACAAGAGTCTAATCTTTTGAGAAAGGTTTTAAGCAAAAATGGAAAAATGGTTTGAAATGAGATTGGTCGACTTTTAGTCTTCTCACAAATGTCAAGGCATTATTAAATTTATTGAGGTTTATTTATGAAAATGATTTTGAAAATGCATGGACCTAAGTCCAAGTTTATTATGAAAGTGGTTCAAGTTTAGAAACAAGAAGAGTTTTCAAAAGGAGGAGGAAGATTTTTGAGATTAAAGAAGATGGGAGGAGAAGAAGAGACTATCCTAAAGAATAAGATAAAAGCTAGGGATAAGAACCATCTAACCAACAAGAAGCCAATACTTGACATTATGAGTCAAGATAGAATTCTCATTCTTTGGGTTGACACCAATTAAGTGAAGATGCTAGACCTCATGAGAGAACCAAACCTCAAGTGTATTAAGTCTTCACAAAAATTGGGCAGAGTAACAACTGTATACGGGTAAATTCCAGATTACAAACAAAATATGTAATCACAATAACCTGCACACAAAACAAACAAACAACCCAATGTCTTGAGTTAAACCTCAAGAACTCCAGACAAAATATCAATTAAGGTCACAAGGTCTCCAACATAGGCCAAGGTCTCTAATCCTAAGTCCAAGAATTCCAATACTCCATCATGCCAAGGACAGTAACCAAATAGTCCAAGTATCATTAAAGTTTTTTTAGGGTTCATGTTGATTATTAGGTGTCTTAAAAAAAGAAAAGAAAAGATCAAGTGAGCAAAATAAAAATGACAAGAAAGTAAATGCTTAAGTGAGCAAAAATAAAAATGGCATGAAATTAACCAAAAGTGTTTTAGATCCATTAGAGGATTGGTAGAACCAAAGCCTCCACACAATGAATCTCAAGGTTATTAGATCAAAGAGATCAAATTAACATACTTGGGCTTGCAAACGTAGGTTTGGGCCACGAATGATCATTTATTCGAATCAGGACAAAATTTAGCGTTATGTTAAGAAATCGTAAGTGGACTTATATAGAACTCGTGCCTATTTTGAGTCCCTTCAATAGCAATCTATGCACCATTTGTTTTGAGACATGATATAGAGATCATGTTCCAATAAAACTTAGTGCAATAAGATAGGGATAAGATGAAGAGGGGTGGGAAAGAATATACAAACCACATTTGAATTAAAATTTAATCAAACTATTATTAAATCATTCATCCATTTTTTGTGAAGTTAGACTCAACACCATGGATCCAATGATGTTAATAAAGTTCGTGATCAAAAATTCAACCCAAGATCAACCAGAAAATAATCACAAAATAATATTGCATTTAATATATACATTAAAAAGGTTTTTAAAATGTTTCAAAATAGAAATAAGAGTGAAAAATATCAACTATGTTTAAACTAATCAAGAAATATTAAGTAAGACCATAGAAAAATTAGAAATGAACTCAAATATTTTTATTAATTTTTTGATAATTTTTTAAAGTCAGAAACTATTTTTAAAATTAAAAGAAATGGGTAAAATAAACCTAAAATGATAAAAAATATTAAAGTCAGAAATAAAAAATAAGTGAGGTCACCAATATTTGTCACAATATTATTGGATCATTCCATATTTTTTTCTTCCGGAAATTAAAAATGCATAAAAGTATTTTTAAACTTTTAAAACAATTCAAATAATGTGAAAATTTATAAAAAAATATCAAAACACAAAATAAAATTGTGAAAAAATAAAAATCAGAAAGATTAAAAACAAAAATATTTTCATAATATTTTCAGATTTTTTGGACTAAAAATGAATTTTCTATAATTTTTTGAAGTTTAAAGCAATTAAATATAAAAATCAGAAGTAAAAAATAAAGTCAAAAATATGTGGACCAATGGATGAGAGTCAAAACGTGTTAGTAATCAAATCCAAGGGATTTGGCGCACTGTGCATATCATGGTCATTAGTGAATAAAGCATTGAATCAAATGTAAAATCAAATTTAAAAAAAAAACAAGTGGCAAGCCATTATTGGTTGGAAAATGACACGTTGGTCATCTTTAACCTCCAGCAGACGTAAATTACAGGTCTCTCAAACTGTAAAATAAGAAGCTCAGACCTATGCCATTCGCTTCGTGTCTTCAAGACAAAGACAACCACGCCTTCGCGACAAATTTATATAAACTGTAGCTCAAGCAATTTGGAAAGAAAGTTTTGAAAAGGGATTTGAAATTTCATGGTCAAAACGTGTTTCCAAATAAAAACAAGTGTTGCGACTACAACCAGGGCAATGAGAGCTTCACAATGATATTACAGTTTTGAATAATTGATGGAGAAATATACCTATTGAAGTTGAGTTGCAGAGCTCTGAAACTGGACTTCAATGGATCAATATAGGTCACGATTCTTGAAGGTAATTGTATGGTTAGCTTTAGGGAAGCTCAAGGAAGGTGAATTGATGGAAAAATTGGAATAAAAAAGGCTTGAACACTGATTTCAAAGTTACAGAAAATTGAGTTATGGAGCAAGTTTGGCAGGGTGATTCTGGTTGTTCAAGCTTGAGGAAATGAATGAGGGATGACCCTCTATTTATAGGGAATTAAATTAAATGTTCAAGCGTGTGAAATAATGAAGTTTGGAGGGAAATCTTGTCAAGTTGCAAACAAGAAAAGTGTGACTTCTATATTGATCAAAACTCATCCAAAACACACGTTTTTCTATGCTAATCACTTCTAGAATTTCACTAAACATGTTTAGAGGGCAAAACACGCAGAAACAAAGATTTTAGAAGCTAAATCAAGGATTTTAAATTCTGACTTTTGAAGAAACTTCAGCTCCAAGTTACCAAGTTCAAATCAATAGCATTCTCAGCTCAAGGGGTCTTAGTGTATGATTCTTGATGATTTAGAAAGACGAGGTTACAAGCTTTGCAATGGGAAAAGAATGGAATCAAATGGATGCTTGAGCTAAAAGTTGGAAAAAAAGTTGACTTTTCATACTTAGAAATATTTCAAGTTTTTCTTCAAAAGTGACATATAATGTTTTGCATCCAAACATGGCCTTCCACTTGGAATTTTCTCTTGTCCTAAAAAGATGGAATGAAATAGACCTCTTGAATGACATTTTTAAACTTGAACCATTCAAAATATCTAAAAATTGAGAGAGTTATGAATTGTTGAAGTTGGAAAAAAATTATGAAATGACCTATAATCTTTTGTATCCTTAGGGCATCTTCTATCCATTTTCTCACTATTCACATAAAAGAACGAATGAAGCTCACATCCTCAAGATAATTATGGAAAAAGAGTGGGCTAAAGGTGATAAAAATTTATCAAGTTATTATCATTTGAAGTCACACATGGAATATTGGGGGTTCATCTTGAGGACTTGTAATCTTTCTTCATCATCAAGTTTCTTCCACATGAAAACTCCTTGAAACTTTTGAAATGATTTGTTAATAACCATTTGAAGAGAAAGATGTTCTTGGAATCACTCAATAATACCAAAAGATGAGAAAGGTATACTTCGTTGAATTTCAAAACCCTAACTCCTAGATCAAAAAAATGCTTTGAGGAACTTTGACAATTTTGAACAACCTTCTTGTACCAACATTCTTGCTTTGTAAACAGAAGTTGTTAAGGATGATAATGAGAACTCATAGCCACAAAAAATACTTCCATATTGAGAAATGGGAGAAATATGAACTTGTGACCAATGGGAACAAGGCATTGTCCAACCATGACAACTTCTTCAATTAACCTCTTGTACTTTTGAATCAATTTTGATAACTTTGAAATGTGGTGAACCAAAATAACCCTGCCATGCCATTTCTTCCAAAACAACTTCAATGGGGAGGTTTGAATTTCTCAAGATTTATTGACTAGGGCATGGAAATAAACTCATGAACCCATCGGTTAAATTGTCAAGCCACATTGCCTTTACCTACATTATTAACAAGTAAGATAAACCAACATTTCATTTTATTAATTAAGAGGAAAATTAAAACAAAACATGAATGATCACCAAAGAAAAACAAGTCAAGGTGCTTGGTGATTCCTCAAAGAGCAGAGCTAAAGATAGGGAGGAAAACCAACAGCCTTAATGTGATCTTGTTGTGATTGAATCAATATGGTATGATTAAGGGATCTTAGGGGGAAAATTTGGGGTACAACAGCTGCCCTTATTTAAGTTTCTACTATCCGGAGATATGAAGGTTAAAAATCTTCGTGTCGACACGATCGAAGATACTTAAATATAAAACAAACCCTATTTTTGGCCCTAAGATGCCATGAAATGCTTATGAATACAAATGCATATGAACAACTTCAAAGGGACGTAAAACACCACTGGGGATGTAGCAAAGGAAATAAGGAATCAAAAGAGAAACCCAACTAGGAAAACAGGTCACTGGTGGATCAAAAGACCCAACTCATAGAGGATGGTAAAAAGTCAAAGGATACACCAAATTTTACTGAAAGAAAAACTACCAACATTCACTGAAGGTAGAGAGAGAAAAGAATAACAACACCGATGTTTACTAATGGTGAACTACCAACTTTCATTGCAGGTAGAGAGAAAGAATCATCAATGTTCACTGACGTTGAACTACCAACATTCATTGAAGGTAGGGGAAAAATATATATCATAGCACCACCTTTCCATGATGATGAACTACCAACGCTCACTGAGGGTAGCAAAAAGATAACAATCACCAACTTTCACTGATGGTGACCTACCAACTTTCGCTGAAGGTAGAGAGAAAATATATCATAGCACCGCCGTTCACTGATAATGAACTACCAACGTTCACTGAGGGTAGCAAAAAGATAACAATCACTAACTTTCATTTATGGTGACCTACCAAATTTCACTGAAGGTAGAGAGAAAATATATCATAGAACCGCCGTTCACTGATGATGAACTACCAATGCTCAAATAAAGATACTTGCTATTTGCTGTTATAGGAAGGATTGTAAAAAAGACTTTCTGGGGAAAGCAATATGGCTTCCTGGGGAAAGAGATATGACTTCCTGTGGAATGAATCATGACTTCCTAGGGAATGAATCATGAATTCTTGGGGGATGAATCATGACTTCCTGGGGAATGAATCATAACTTCCTAGGGGATGAATCATGACTTCCTGAGGGAATGCCAATATGTTCCTGCTGAGGAGATAAAGTCTTCTCGTGAAAAATAAATGCACATTTTCAAAGCAAAGCTAGAAGCTTGTAGAAATCCAAAGTAATAATATTACTGGGAACCAAAGATTCAAACCAGAAATAAACTGGAGTAGAACAGTAAACCAAAATACATCCTTTAAGAAATAAACTCAAGAGGGAAACCCAAATCATCTAGACAAAGAGTTGTACAGGAAGGCTAAAGAGAAATCTTCCACGAGGGATAATCCAGTGGGGTAATTGAAAGAATATACACTTTATGCTTAAGGCTGATACTCTATCGGAGAGAGGACAACACAAATCTGTAAAACATGGTAATATATCAACAAAATATTAACAAATGTTAATGAGCAATGATTTGCTAAATTTACCTATGCATGATGTATGCATGAATATATGAGTGTTATCACGTATATGCTGACAAAACAATCATATAACACTAGGGATAACCAAGCAAAGCCAACTCGAGTACCAACAACACTCAGCTAAATCTCATTCAAGATGAAATCCCATAAGAAAAATAAGCACCAACTGAGGAAAAAATCCTATTTCGTGGCTTAACTTCACTAGGAAGGAACTTAATCCGAAAGTAACAAATCATAGCCCAAAATAGTATAGATACAGGGGTATAACATCCTTCTCTAGGTTTCACCGGGGAATAGCACTCAGACTTCAATGGGAAAACAAATGTTTTCTCGGTCCGGACTTCTATTGGGGATTGCAATACTGATTTCAAACAAGGCAGATGGAAACCATATTGGTAAAATATCGACTGAGGATTTCGAGCTGACTTCATTGAGGAAACATCATTCAAACTTCACTGGGGGGAAGATAGTGCCTCATCATCAAGATATCAACTGGGGACCTCGTGCTGATTTCATTGGGGAGGACAACACCATGTCATCAAGGGTAAACCAAGATACGTACTTCACTAGGGAAAACAGAGATATGTTCTTGAATATCGAGAGTAAGCATTGCGCAATTTCTCTGGGGAAAAAGTATGAAACGTCATGGGGATAACAACTTGGGGAGTTAAGAAGGCAAACATTATAGAAAGGACTCAATCTTATGAGGATTTTAAATCAAACCCAACAATTGGCGAGTGAAAACCCAAAAAATTGATAACCAATTCAACACTTCTTAAATAAAATACTACCCTTGCCTGACTATCGGGCAGTCAAGCGAACTGCAAGTACTGCCGAGAGGGAGATGCTGCGTAAATGAGTCAAAAACTCAGCATGCACAGGGAGAAAAGACTTCTATCAAATAGCAAGGCCTTCACTGGGGAACCCTGGATTGAACCTTCATATCATGCAAACTTATTCAAACAAAAAATGCCTTGGGATAGCCTTCATGGGGAATCCAGAAATCAACATTATAGAAAGAGGTCAAACCCCTGAGGATTTTAAATCAAACCTAGCACTTGGCGGGTGAAAACCCAAAGGGTTGACAACTGTCTCAACACTTCTTATAAAATATACTGCTTTGATCTAGTTGTCTTGGAAATAAATACCAATAATAATTCCAATACTGCTGAAAGAACGACATTTTGCAAATAGTTCCATCTCAACACATCAAGGGAAAAAGACGTTTCGTCATATGAGGGAAGACTTCACCGAGGAATCTGGAATAGAGACCTCAGACCATGCCAACCCAAAAATCATAAAATGAACCAACACTTGACTAGGGACATTGGGATTACAAACCCAATACGACACCTTACGCCAATTGGTATTGTCTTCAATATACAATAAACACGTACATACCAGCAAAAACAACCTGAAAAAACCTTCCCGGGGAAATTAAAACTTCTCAAAATTATTGGAGTTCGTCCATTCCTGGGATCACCACTTTTTGTTCTCCTCTAGAATCGTACAACATAAAGTAAAAGTAAGTTGTAAATTATTTTTTGAAAAATAGTTTGGTTATTTAATTTTTTTCTTTGAAAATTATCATCAATAATAAATGGAGTCTTTGTAAGCTGAATAAAAATAAGAACAACAAAGAATTGGGTAAAAGCTCAAATTTTATTGATAGGATGGTAGCCTGCGAATGGGGAGACTCCATGGATAATTACAAAGTTTGGAAAATGGTAATATATATTATGGAAAAGATACATTGAGATACAATGATCACTATTCCCTCTAACAACCTTGAAATTATAAGCAGCAGCTTCAGTTGAAGTATGGTGAGGACACAAGAAAGATTGTTGCTTCACTGATCAAGTTGTGTCTGATGTAGTTACTTGCCAAGAAAGTACATAACTTTGGCCTAAGATGCCCTTGCGGGTTTTAAACTTAGCGGGAAATTTTATTCTCTTTATGTCTCTAATTTTTGCCTAGACCTCCCTTTCGGGTTTTCGGCCTACCAAGACGCTCTTTTTTGCCTAAGCCGCTGTGATACGGTGGGAGAACTGACTTGAGGGTTTTGTGTTTTATCCTAAATGTTGCGGTTAGCAAGAGTCGCCACCTACTTTTCTTTTATCTAAAAGGAAAGGTGAAAATGCACAGGAAAGACCTTTGAGATTGTTTCTTGAGTTCGGGGGGTAGATTATGAAAAGGGAAGGTGTTAGCACCCTTTTCATCCATGGTTTTCCATGGGCTCTTAGTTACTTGCTAGATCACTTGCTTTTTTTTTTTTGAAATTGTGCTTTGTGTGGTTTTTTGAAAGTATTTTGTAAAAGAGACCATTGTTTTGGCAATCTTTGTAATGATTCTCATTCATAAGAATGTATACAAAGATGTTTGTCCTTTTGAAAATGTTTTCAATGTTTGTAAAATGTTTTGGAAATGTGTGTGTTTTTTTGTTTTGAAAACAGCAAGGATAGTTGTTTTGAAAATAGAGAAAGTAACTAGAATTAATCTACCTACTCAAATGTCTTTCTTGTTCATTTTCTTTTCCTTTGATATTGTTGTCTTACCATTGGTTTGGTAAGCAACCCTATCTTTGGATGTAAAAGGGACGGGCGTGGGTCATCGTATAACCATGATTAGCAATTTCGCAAAGTATCTTAGCATTTTTAGGGACCAAGATCATTTTGTAAGGCAACTTTGAATAACGTCATCGTGGGACCATGATATTATATTTGTTTGTTTGGCCAAGATACTTCGCATGCGTAATATGGCTATTTTTGTATAAGGCAACCAAGTGGAGAAACCCTAAGGATTCTTGCGTGCAAGTGTGTTATTTTCATGCTTGATTTTGTCTTGGATTAAGGTTTTCTATTTGATTTGTTTTGATCTTGTCATTCAAACCCTAATTACTAGCATGGTATATAAAAGCGGTAAATTGCGTAATTTAAAGATTACTACGCTATTACAACATTTTATGGGAGGGGGTATACAAATTATGAATTGGGATTTGCAATAATGTAAATCTAATTAAGCTATTACAACCAAATCGAATTTATACAAGTATTTGAATAAATAATATACAATATAAATATGCAATGATATTTATGAAAGAAAAAGATTTTTGTTTTGTTTTTCATATAAAGAAGAGTTTTGAATTAAACCTAATGAATAATAAAAAAATGAAATTATTTTTATACATTGATTAACCCTAATTTCTAACTTAAGAAAATAAATTTCTTTAAATATTATTTTGTATATTTTTGTCTTAAAATAAAAAATAATATTCATGCAAATATTTTGGTCTTTTTATATGTCAAAATAAATATTTATAAGTATGAAAAGAAAGGATAAAAATATATCTAAATTTAATTTATTTTTACAAGTTTATTTAAGAAAAATAGTTAGTATATAATAAAAATAAAAATATATTTTTTATGTAAAATAAAATAAAATAAATAAAATGCAATATTTATCATGTTTCATATTTTTTATGATTTTTTATGTTAAAGAAAATATTTAATAAAATAAAAATGAAAATAAAAACAAATAAATAAAATGTATGGGCCAGGGGGTATCTTGAGTAAACAGGATGTAAGCATCAAAAAAAATTATGAAGTCCAGTAGTTGAGCCCATGCTGCAAAAATGAGAGAAATGGCCAAAAGTGAGAAAATATGAAAAAAGGAAGGCGCCAAGGCTCGAACCCATGACCTTGGCATTCTCAGCGCGCTGCCTTGCCACTGGGGTGGTTGTACATCCGTTAGTTTAAATGAAACAAGAAAAACATAACATATAAAGCCTCTTTGCCCTGTACTTCATCTTCTTCCTCAAGCTGGCCAAAACCTCTATATCTTTCTCATTTCTCCATGAAAATGGAAACTTCAAACATGAAAATGGTAGTACTCTTTCCCATGATTTCAACCATGTAAATCATGTAAACTAACAATCAAAGATCAAAGCAAATTTTAATGGCCCTAATTTCAACCCTAATTTTTACAAAAATTTGAACTCTAAAATTCTCTATACATAATGAACAGAAATGAAATCTATGCACATGGTTGGCTTTAGCACAATAATATCTACATTTTCCTTTTATAAATCGTGGCCAATGGATGCCTGTATGAAAAGATAAGAGTTGGAGCTCTTACTTCTTTCAGCTGAGATCGTGAATGGAGTTTGAGTGAGATTTATGAAGGCCTGAAGATTCCTTTATCTTGCCTGAACCTCCCTGAGTGTGTTCCAAGCCTTGCCTTGCTTTGAAAGTGCCTGAATTTCTCTATCCAAGTCAACCTGCAAGCTTGAAAAACAAAAGTGGCAGATGAAGAAGGAGGAGTTATAGTGAAGGGATGATGGTCTGGAACACTTAGATATGAGGTAGGTAAGGTGTTTGAGTGATTAAAACTTGAAACACACGAGTAGATTTGTGGATTGCTATGCTTGGTTTCAAACTGCAGGTTTTTGACAGGTTTTTAGTGATAGGGGGTTTTTGAGAGTTTTTGGCCTTGAGCAATCGTGTTCTAAGTTGTAATGTGTTTGCATATAAGTATATAGAAGGTTTTTCATCCACTCCATAATAGATTTCTCAACTATAGCCTTTTTGCACTCTTACTTGCTTTTTAAGAAAGGTGAAGAGACCACTCTCTACATGCTTGTACAAGCCTTATTGGAGTTGGTACAAGTTCTAGGAAACTTGTTTTTGGTTTATAGGACTTGTGTGTGCAGAGAAAATAGGTCCAATGCTCAAGAAGTGAAAAGTTGCAAAAGTTATGCTTTTCTAAAATGGGAATGGCAACTTTGTGCCATTTATGGAATTAAAGCTTGGACAAAGACTCTTGTGCTTGGATTAAGGATTTATCATCTGTGTAAGCATTAAATTATGAAGGTAGAAACAAGTTTTAGACCTGTAAAGAAAGGATTAGGCAGCATAGTTTCAGATTTGAATCTTGTTCTTCATGAAATGGCTTGAAATCAAAGTGAGAAATTGTCAACTTCCTCTCTTCGATTCTCCATACTCAAGAATGATCTCAAAGAGTTCTTGGAAATTTTGGAAAGCTTGAAATGTTCTCTATAACTCATCTTTGAAATGGATTTCAAGATTCTTATTGGAACTAGGTGAAAAATTGCCATGAAGTTAGGTCAAAAACCTCCCTAAATTAGGGCAAAACCTCACTAACTTATTTTAGTTCATGAGCATGTATTCACAAAATTATATCTTTAGATCCAAGCATCTTTAGGGGAAAATGTGTGAGGCAAAGTTGTATATTTCATGGAGATCTACAACTTTCATTTTGGGAACTTTCTTTGAATCATCTTGTATCATGGTGAAAAAATGGCTTAAAGTTGAGAAAAATTAAGAAATTTTCTATACTTAGAAAAATTTCTAAGTTAAGAAAAATTCAAAATTCAAAACCAAATCTTCAATCTTTGATTTCTTGATGAAAAAGTTTCATATTTTGACATGTTTTGATGAATTGTGATCCTTGGCATTTGATTTTGCCAAAAAGTCAAAGTTTGACTTTTCAGTATACAATTGACTTTTAATCAGTTGACTGTAAATTTCATATGTCAATCAAATGGATTTGCAATGTTTTGAACCATGTCATTAGGTTATGATGATGCAATTGAACCCTTGAAATCATGCTTCAAACCAATTTGTCATTTGTTAGGTAAAAAATCAGAAATTTCCCTTTCTCAGTCAAAACCCTAATTTTGACCATTTTGCCGTTTTGATTATTTGATCAAATTTCTTGAGGAATTGTGGTCCAAACTTGATCAAATGATACATATGAGTCTAAAATGTTGATGTGGATCAAAAATTATGAAGTTTTACTATAAATTGGCCGTGGTTTACTTTTTTCCCAATACAGTTGATTTTTAGGTCAACTGTCCAATTGACTGATCAAAACTGTGATTCAAGGCTTGAAACTTGACATTAGTAATCTTAGGGGTCCATGATGATACTTGAAAGCCATATGAAACATTGATAGTCCAAAAATCCTTGTACAATCCCAAACCCTAATTTTGGGTCAATAGTGCATGAAGAGATGTCTTGAGCTGATCAAACCCTAATCCAGTCTTGAGTTAAAGAAATCTTGTGAGAAAAGTCTTGATAAATGAGAGGGCAAATTTTGGGGTACAACAGCTTCCCCTGTTCAATCTTCTTAAACCTGAAGGGTTAGATTGGCGAGTTTTACCATTCGTGACTCGAAGGTGAAAGATGATTAGATACTAGAGTGCCCAAAAATTTGCACTCGAAGGTGTGTAGTTGAAGGAATGGGCTTTAAGATGCCATTTAGAGAGGTGATAAAGTCTTGTTGGAGATGGTCTTGTAGATTCCATCCAAGAATGTTTGTTGAATTGTAAGTTGTAAGCTGAAAGAATGAGTATCAGAACACAGTCAGTGTCTTGAGCGTATCTGAACTGTAGCTGAAGACTGAATCTCAATGAGCATCAGAATGGCATCCGTGTCTGAAGCGTATCTATACTGTATCTGAAAGATGAATTTGAATGAGTATCAAAATGGAATCCGTGTCTGGCGCGTATCTGAACTGTATCAAGCAAGTTGAATCTGAATGAGTATCAGAATGGCATTTGTGTCTGGAGCGTATCTAAACTGTATCTGAAAGCTGAATTTGAATGAGTACCAAAATTGCATCCGTGTCTGGCGCGTATCTGAACTGTATCAAGCAAGTTAAATATGAATGAGTATCATAATGGAATCCATGTCTGGAGCGTATATGTACTGTATCATGATTGCATATTGTTAATGGTAGCTGTTAATCTCATCCTGAAAAGGGTAAAATGTTAGCTGAAACACAAAGTTATGTTGCATGAAATGTATGATGCAATGTATTTTCTTTATTAATGTTTATAATACATGGATGCAATGTATGCGCATGTGAGTTGATTTGTTGTATTGCTGTTTGATTGAGGAAAATAAATCCCTGAATCCTGCTAGGGATATGTGAATTTTCATGTCTTGATGTACTGATGAACTTTTGTTGAGAGAAGTAAATTCTGTTGTGAGGGCAGTGCCATGTACTGCTTGTAAGATCTGTTTGGGGAATCCTGAGAAATCTGATGACTTCTACTGGGGATTAAAAACTTGAAGTTCTGTTCCGCTTGGGGTTTAAATGATGTATTGTCGGGGATTACTTATGGAATATTCTAGAGACATTTTCCTATTCTTTCAACCTATCAGTAATTGTCTTCTCATTTTGTTTATTTGTAAACCATAATCATGTTCAAATGCATATGTTCATCCATGAATCATTGGACGTTTTTTGCAAACAAAACAACAAGCGTAAAGAAAAGACAAATAGTTTTTTGCACTTTCAAAGGGATATGTTTGTATTGATTTTGAATAAATATTTGTACAAAGGAGACAAACATTGTAGTAAGAGAATGCTGTTGTAAAACAAGAAAACTTTGATACAAAGAAAGATGACTATGTGTAATAATCCCATGCGGTTCCCATTCTGCTATAGTCTTCATATCTCCGAATATCTTGTCTATTTATCGCTTCGTCCGAAGATGTTTGAATTGATCAAAA
Source organism: Vicia faba (assembly GCA_948472305.1). NCBI lineage: Eukaryota > Viridiplantae > Streptophyta > Magnoliopsida > Fabales > Fabaceae > Vicia > Vicia faba. The sequence continues at coordinate 471,499,056 of OX451735.1, forward strand.
ACTTCAAGTTTGTCAATAGAAGCCAAAGGTTGTCCGTCAAGTGATCCGACGGGACATAGTCATACGCTTTAATTCCCTAACTTTTGCCTGGACCGCCCTTTCGGGTTTTCAGTCCATCGGGAAACCCTTTTTTGCCCAACTCGCCCTTTCGGGTTTTCAACTTACCGGTTGTACAGATTTTTTTTATTTTATCCCTAATTTTTGCCCGAACCTTTTGGTTCGTCGGGATGCCCCTTGTTTTTCCCAGGTGTGTCAACCTAGCGGATCTTTTATTCGTAGTATCTTTCGACTATGTCCGTGTTTGCAGGGTGTGGAAGGTCGTCGCCATCCATGGTGGTCAAGATTATTGCCCCACCGGAGAATATGTTCTTGATTACAAATGTTCCTTCGTAGGTAGGAGTCCATTTTCCCCTGGGATCACTTTGTGGCAAGATGATGCGTTTGATCACTAGATCCCCAACTTGATATACTTGGCGTCTGACTTTCTTGTTGAAAGCCTTGATCATCCGTTTTTGATACATCTGACCATGGAAAACAGCAGTAAGTCTCTTTTCATCAATTAAGTTAAGTTGATAAAGTTGAGTTTGGATCCAATCGTTTTCATTAAATCCTGCATCCTTCATAATTCTCAGAGAGGGGATCTGAAACTCAATAGGCAAGACAACCTCCATGCCGTAAACCAAAGAATAGGGTGTTGCCCCGGTTGATGTGCGAGTCGTGGTACGTTACCCGTGGAGAGTGAATGGTAACATCTCATGACAGTCTTTGTATGTGACTGTCATTTTCTGTATGATCTTCTTAATGTTTTTATTTGCAGCTTCGATAGCACCATTCATCTTTGGCCGATAGGGAGAAGAATTGTGATGCTGAATCTTGAATTGCTTGCACAAGGCGATGATCATAGTGTGATTGAGATTTGTGCCGTTGTCAGTAATGATCCTTTCCGGGATACTGTACCGGCAAATGAGATTTTGCTTGATGAAACGGGCAACAACATTCTTAGTAACGGAAGCGAAGGAAGCTGCTTCGACCCACTTTGTAAAATAGTCAATGGCCACTAGGATGAAGCGGTGTCCATTGGAGGCTGTAGGCTTTTCAGTTCTCGGTGCTGGCATTTCTTGAATTTCTTTGACTTTATTAGGGTCAACTTCAATCCCCGTCTGGCTAACAATGAAACCCAACAATTTCCATGACCGAACACTAAAGGTACATTTATTTGGATTCAAGCGGAGACGATACTTCCTCAATCTCTGAAATAACTTCAATAAATCTTCTACATGCCCTTCTTCATTTTGGGATTTAGCAATCATATCATTAATATATACCTCAATTTCCTTGTGCATCAGATCATGGAATAGGGTTTTCATAGCCCTCTGATATGTTCCACCAGTGTTGTTTAACCCGAAAGGCATCACTCTGTAACAGAATATTCCCTAGGGTGTGATAAACGTTGTTTTTTCCATGTCCTCAGGAGCCATCCTAATTTGATTATACCTGGAAAATTTGTCCATGAACGAGAAAACTTTGAATTTTGTTGTGCTATCGATTAACATATCAATGTGTGGCAATGTAAAATCATCTTTTGGCCTAGCTTTATTTTGATCTCTATAATCTATGCACATGCGATCTTTTCTGTATTTCTTCGGTACTCAGACAATATTTGCAATCCACTGAGGGTACACTGATGTCACAAGAAAACCGGAATTAATCTTCTTTAGAACTTCTTCTTTGATCTTCATTTCCATATCTGGGTGAGTTCTTCGCAACTTCTGTTTGATTGGCGGACACTCTGGCTTAGCGGTAAACAGTGCTCTACAATATCTGTATCTAGACCAGGCATATCTTGATAAGACCAAGCAAAAATATCCACATACTCTTTTAGCATCTCAATCAACCTACTCTTGACATCAGGATGCAGTAATGCTCTGATCTTGACTTCTTTAGGGTCTTCTTCTGAACCCAAATTGATTACTTCCAAAGGCTCTTTATATGGCTGAATGGTGTTCTCCTCGCGATCAAGCAACCGTGAGACCTCTTCTGGAATCTCATCATAGTATTCTTCTTCGGCCCCATAAATAGGACATTCAAAGTTGGGAGAGGGTGCAGGGTCATTGTATTCAATAGGTTTTTTAATTAATCTTCACATATGATTTATGATTGCTTTTAGAAACTGACACATATAACAAGTGATCGTGCAGATTGAATTGCAGTTTTTATTTAATTTGAAAGGTTTTTACTGATTACCATTTTCCAAGAAAAAAACAAAAAATAAAAACACAATTTGGGAAACAAAGACAACTTTTATTATTGATTTTAAAAATCAAAGCAAACGATAAGCCCATACAATATCAATACTTTTCACCTTCGGCGGAGTGAAAGATTTAAAAAAAAAGATTAACAAAACAAATTACTTTGAAACATGTATGCAAGAGGGAACATCAATGGTGATCCAGTTCTGAACCCTAACTCCGTGCGTCACATAATTTTGAATTTCTGGCTCTGCTTCATCTTCCCCAATGGCATTAATCCCGGAAACAATTAGATGCAGATAACCCCCTCTACGAAAGATGTCTTGATACTTCCCTGCAGCAGACTTTGGCTTCATGCTCTTACCTTTATCATTCTTCACAAAGAATCCCAAGCCATCTCTATTCTTGTTTAAATGTGGATCAACGATCTATCCCCAAACGTCACTATGGCCTTTACGCACAACCTATTGCGCATCCTTAAATGAAGATATAGAGTTCTCATTTCCTATTATGTTATCATTAGATAAAGCTTGGAACTGGGTTCCAGCAGCAGCTTCATATGCCTCCACAAAATTCTGAAGGAGGACAAATGAGATATCAATAATGCCTGTTCTCCATTTATAATTACCACTTTTACTTCAAGTACGGACTTCAACTTCTGGTGTAAATTCGAAGTAACAGCCCCTTCCTCATGTATCCACTACTGTCCCAACAAGAAACTATAAGTGTGTACAATATCCATGACCTGGAAAGTAATCTGAAACAAATGTGGGCCTATATGAATAGGTAAGTCCAATTCACTAATAACAGATTTCCTTGATCCATCAAATGCTTTCACAATAATTCCACTTGGGCGCATGGGCGTTCCTTGATATTTCAAATTCATAAGCGTGCTCCTCGGTATAAAATTCAAAGCGGATCCATTATCAATCAGCACATTGGATAGTGAATCATTCTTGCAGTTCATAGAGATGTGGATGGCCAAATTGTGATTCCTTCCTTCATCGGGCAGTTCATCATCGCGGAAACTCAGGTTATTACATGAAGTAATGTTCCCTACTACACTACTAAATTATTCTACAGGAATGTCACTTTCCACAAAAGCTTGGTCCAATACCCTCATCAAAGATTCTCTGTGAGCAGAGGTGTTCATCAATAAAGCTAAGATAGATATTTTTGAAGGAGTCTGCAGTAGTTGATCTACAATTTTGTAGTCGCTCATCTTTATTATCTTCAAAATATCATCTACCTCTTTTTCTAGCATAGCTCCACTAGATTCATCCATATCCTTCTTGGGCTCAACATTTTCAACAACTTTCTTTCCAATACTAACATCTCCACGAACAACTGGTGAAAATACACGACCACTGCGGGCCACTCTGCTACTCTCAACAATATTTCCAACATTAGGCATTGGCTGGATGGGAACTTCCACACCATCCTCTAAGATTGTAGCATTATATTTGTAGGGTACAGCCTTATCTGACTTGTGGGGGACAGGACCCGACAAACTAATCACCAATGGAGTAATAGCTGGCTTGCTATGATATTCAACTTCAAAATGGGCGGGTGCACCAAAACAAGGAACAATAATGTTTACTCCCTCTTTAACACAGTTAGTAATTACAAAGTCATCTCTGGAATACAAATCCTCATCTGAGGAGAAGTACTCATCAGTAGAGGCATACACATCATCTGACTCTTCTTCAGCCAAACAAACCTCAATCATATCAACTTCATGGTAATCATCCCTTTGACCTATAACCTTGATGGTTCCATTATCCAACAACAATTGAACATCTTTCCTAACAATTGAACATCCTCGGGAGTCTCGGCAGCGAATTCGGCAAGATCCATACTGATGTTCTACCTGGCCAACCATGTGGCAGAAAGTAGCATTCAATTTTACAAGATCCTCATTCATATATTCCACATCAAAGATTATAAACTCTCTAGGACATCTAGAAACCATGTTTACTTCCTCGTCATACTCTGCCCTAGGCATGATTATGTGGATGAGGCCCTCATCTATCATCTCCTGTAAATCAGCCTTTATCTTGTAACAACCTTGTATATTCGTACTACAAATAGCACAACCGGCATGGTCATGCGTATAGTAGCTAAATTCACAGAGGTCTGCATGCATTTTCACCAAATGTCCTCTAACCAAATTAACATCAAAAATCTAGAAGTCGCCTGGACAATCGGCCACAATGTTCACAGTATTTGCTCCTCCATGCTTTGGTAGAGGATTATCTTTCACATTAGGGCCAACATCCTTGAAAGACAAGATACCAGACTTCACCAATTGATGTACTTCAGTCTTCAAAGGATAGCAGTTCTCAACATTGTGCCCTAGTGCTCCCAGATGAAAAGCACATGTTTGGTCTGCTTTGTAATACCAAGGCAATGGTGAGGATACAACAGGAGGTGGTCGGGTCTGAACCAACTTCTCCTGAATTAAAGCTGGGAGTAATTCTATATAACTTATAGGAATAGGGTCATAACTCTCCCTTCTCTGATTATATCCTTGACTCCCCTAATGGGAAGGTCTCTGATACGGAACAGTAGTTGGAGCTACACTAACAACTGGAGTTTCCGAGGTGACTTGTTGATGATGCTGATAATTTCTTATAGGAGGATTAACCCTCCTTTCTTGCATGACACCATTTTTATCTCCTTTCTTCTTTTTGGAAAACCCATAGGATGGCTTTTTCGTACTTCCGGAACTTTCAATTTTTGTTAGACGACCCTGTCTTACAACCTCTTCTAATCGAATACCCATGCCTACCATTTCAGTAAAGTCACTTGGCGCACTCGCTATCATCCTCTCATAGTAGAAAGCACCCAGAGTCTTCAAGAAAATATTATTCATCTCCTTATCTTCCCTGGGAGGAATCACTTGGGCGGCTACCTCACACCATCTCTGTGCATATTCTTTGAATGATTCCCTATCCTTCTAGACCATGGCCCTGAGTTGATCATGGTCAGGCACCATGTCCACATTGTATTTGTATTGTCAGATAAATTCTTCTCCCAAGTCATTGAAAGTATGGATATTGACGTTGTCCAAACTCATATACCACTTCAGCGCATCACCAGTCAAACTATCCGGAAAAAATGAATCAGCAGACGTTGATCATCAATGTGGGTAGAAATTCTCCATACATACATCACAAGATGAGCAAGAGGACAATTGTTTACCTTTTACTTCTCGAATTCCTGGAATTTAAACTTCGCAGGTATCTTAACATTCGGGACTAAGCATAAATCATTCATATTCTGTCCGAACAATTCCTTTCCCCCGAGGGCCTTCATCTCCCTCTGAATCTTGTCAATCTGCTCTTGAAAATCATCCATTCTATCATAGAGACCCAAGTCTTCACTTGGTGGAGGAAAAGCACGAAACATGTCATCATTAGCAAATGAAACCATATTCACCGAAGGAGATGCAGTAGGAGCAACATGCACCACATGAGGTGCGGGAGTAACAATAGTCTGAACAACTGGAGTATCTTGAGGACCAAGATTGAGACCTTCAGGCATAAATTTCTCTGGCATTCCCCATGGATAACCTTGAGGCATGCCATTCTGAACAACAACTGGAGTAGCAGATGCAGGAACAGTCGGAGCTTCAATAGTAACCCTTGTTGGTTGAGGTTGAACACTCAGTGGCTGATTCTGAGCAGCCACTAGAGATTCCATCGGAGCAGTAAGATTGGCCTTGCCGGCTTTCAGAGCAGAAACCTCCTCACGCAGCTCACGATTCTCTTGTTCTAAGTTGTCCATCTTCCTTCTGAAATTAGCTCGAGTGTTGTAGTGGTGAGACAGCTTACGGAACGAAGTAAAGGAGCTTGGTAAGACACTTGGATATGCATAACAAATGCAAGAAATATATGCAATATGATGCATGATGTGTAATGCACATGATTTATTTTTATTATTAATATTTCAAGGGACTTAAAGATTTATAGACACATTGCAAATATCAAATTAATAACACATTTGAAATACTGAAAAAATTTATTAAAATAACTTCAAAATGGATTACAAGTTTCAACAATCCCAAGTACAATATGAGAATAAAGTCTAAAACCCTAAGAAGTAAAGTTGATGGATATCACTCTGCACGCTCACGCTTCCCTGTAAGCCTGGCAACCTGAGCCTTCAACCTCTGATTTTCTTCGGCATATTTGATGGCAACCTCCTTCCAATCACCTGAATCATGATGTGAGCAACTAGCATCTGACTGAGGCTTAGGAGAAAATAAACCCTCTTGCTTCTCCATGGTCTCTACGTCCCAACTCTCAAGAATTTAAATCAAGTTGTCTTTCTCCTTCAAGTCTGCTCTATAGGAATTCTCTAAAGTTTGGCACTTATTCTTCTAAGCATCCCTTTCCTGCTGCATCCTGACCAAAGCAAGTTGTATCTCTTCTACATCATCCAATAAGGGAGGAGTGGTCTTCACAAACAAATCAGGCATAGGTGTTTCCCAGGAATACGACATCTTCAACTGAATAGCTCTCGTTTGCACCCACTGAAGATAAGGCTCCAAAGAAACATCCCCCTAGGTCCCAAGTCTTTCCTACTCTTCCTATGAATGTGACGCCAGGCCTTTGCAATCTTCTCCCTAGCTTCCTTGTGGTATTCTCTCTCCTTTAGAAAGAAACTACTCAAATGAATACTATTTGGTTTATCCCGCATCGGATAACTAAGCTATCATCGTGTAAGAATAGGGTTATAGTTAATTCCTCCCTTTATACCAAGAAGAGGTACATTGGGGAAACTACCACAAATGTCGACAATCTCTACATCCTGGTAAGCTCGATGATACCAATCAATATTCGAGTGAGTAAGTTCCATGACCTTAGGAGCCCAACGGGGTTCCTTCTTGATATCCTAGAAAGCATCAGACTGAGGCATATGAGAAATGAACCACCGGTATAAAAGGGGCATGCAACAGACAATCATCCCCCCATAATAAGAATTCCATAGATGAATGGAGTAATAAGCATCACCCAAAAATGTAGGAATTGGGTTTCCAATCATGAATATCCTGATAGCATTAATGTTAACAAACTTATCCACATTAGGAAATAAGAACGACCTGTAAGCAAGTAGAGCAAAGATGGCCTCAAAAGAGAATGTATTATTCATCCTGGAAAAGTAACGAGCTTTATCCAATAAGAACTGAGCTGATAATCCTCTAATCCCTCCTTTAGTAGTCATATGGGCTTCAACCTCAGACTTCCCAAGATGGATCCAAGCAGCAATCTCGTGTGGATTTGGCTCACCATCCAAACCAGTAAAAGGAACACAATAGGTAATAGGTAAATCCAACAGATAAGAATACTCCTCTAGTGTAGGCATCAATTGGTAGTCTGGGAAAGTAAAGCCATGATACATCGGATCATAGAACTGGACCAAGGACGAGAGAATACCCTCCTTCATCCTAAGCTTCATGAGAGGAATGATGGATCCATACTTCTATCAAAAATCTACAGAACACTCAATCTCAGGAATTAGACCGATCAACTCATCTATCTTGGGATCTTTGAAACTGTATTTTCCGGTCTTTCTTTTTCCAGAATCCATGGTCAAAAGGTAACTAAGATATTCACAAATGGTCAACTTTCAAGTCCCTTGAAATAAAATTTCTTCAAAAGATGCTTTTGAGTGCATGGATGTATGATGCAACAATCACACACAAGATCACAAACATATGGTTCATAGGTTCAACGTCACGAGCATGAGGTCAAAGGTACTACCCATAAGGTATGGTCTAAAAGTTATCACCTGCCAAACAAGGTTCTAGAGGTTCCCAGAGTCTACATCCTTCCTTCGGGTATTACCAACTTCCCGATTAACTCGGTAATTAGTAATATTCTCAAGAAAAACTTGTTCGAGCATAGTATCGTGTGACAACTATTTCCATATTACTCCATCATAGCTTCTGCACTACACTTAAAAGGCCAATATGGGTTAGGTATTATACGGTCCTCAGCTTCAGCAGGCTCCCAGGTTAAAAGCAGCACGTCTTCCCGATTACTCGCTAAACGACACTACAGTCAAAGGGGCCTCCACTGAGTGGGGGATCTCATGCCTCCTTTTTTGGGATGACTCCCTCAAAGTTAAAATGACTATCCCGCCTGTCCTATATTAACTTTGCCCAAGTCCGGGTATAGGACTTATAAGAAATCACCAAGCACCCTGAAAACCAGGAAAATCCAGACAAACAGATATACAACATATAATATATAACAAATAATAGCACATATATAGATACAAACAAAGATAGGTTTAACCCACTTAGGGATGGACCAACAAGAGGTCAATCTTTCCCCAGTGAAGTCGCCATTTTTTTTCTATAGCGGTAGAAATGTTTAAAACTAAGCCACTGGACTGACTAGACTTATACAGATCAAGTTAAAAATTTCCACTGTGCTTTATTGTTTACAAAGGAATGGGAAAAGAGCGAGTAACCCAAAAAGAGGGGGAAAGATTCAAGGTAAGGGGGTTGGTTATGCAAAGGTAAGGTATTATCACCCTAAACATCTACGGTACTCTGCAGGAACCTCTTTGAAAAAATCTATATATTTTGACTATAAAATGTCGTGTAGAAATAGATGGTGGAGGTGAGAAAAGAAGTATTTTTTATGATTTTTGCACCCTCCGCGGTTGCGAACCTTTAGTGCCTACGTACCACTTTTCATGCAATAGGGGATCAGGGTACACGTAGTTCCTCTTTAAAAAATTTAAAATAAACAAGTGTGTTGGTTGATTTTATGAGATAAGACATTATCGTCATTGTCTGTGTGGAAAATATACTTACTACCCACAATTATGAGAAAGGAGAATTTGCATCATCTCAAAGTGGAGGATATGGATTGAATTTTAAAAATCAACAATGCCTCACTCAACACCCAAGTAGAAAATATCTCTCTTCACTATATATTGTAGAAGTATAGTTGTTTGCATCACTACAAGGATTGACAAGAGTCTAAACTTTTGAGAAAGGTTTTAAGCCAAAATGGCAAAATGGTTTGAAATGAGATTGGTTGAATTTTAGTCTTCTCACAAAAAAATGTCAAGGCATTATTAAATTGATTGAGGTTTATTTATGGAAATGATTTTGAAAATGCATGGACCTAAGTCCAAGTTTATTATGAAAGTGGTTCAATTTTAGAAACAAGAAGAGTTTTCAAAAGGAGGAGGAAGATTTTTGAAATTAAAGAAGATGGGAGGAGAAGAAGAACCATATAACCAACAAGAAGCCAATACTTGACATTATGAGTCAAGATAGAATTCCCATCATTTTGATTTACACCAAGCAAGCAAAGATACTAGACCTTATGAGAGAACCAAACTTCAAGTGTATTAAGTCTTCACAAAAATTGGACAGAGTAACGGTTGTATACGGGTGAATTCCAAATTACAAAAAAAAATGTAATCACAATAACCTGTACACAAAACAAACAAACAACCCAATGTCTTGAGTTGAACCTCAAGAACTCTAGACAAAATATCAATTAAGGTCACAAGGTCTCCAACATAGGCCAAGGTCTCTAATCCTAAGTCCAAGAAGTCCAATACTTCATAATGCCAAGGATAGTAACCAAATAGTCTAAGTATCATTAAAGGTTTTTTAGGGTTCATGTTGATTATTAGGTGTCTTAAAAAAAGAAAAGAAAAGCTAAAGTGAGCAAAATAAAAATGACAAGAAAGTAAATGCTCAAGTGAGCAAAAATAAAAATGGCACGAAATTTAATGCTTAAAATAAATGGTACGTAAAGCATAAAAGCATAAAGTAAAAACAATTTAATAATTAGTAGTTAGTTGGATGACCATATTGAAACTTGCATTTGGAATTCATTAGAGAATTGGTAGAACCAAAGCCTCCATACAACAAGTTGCATTTGCTTTTTGTCAAGTATATCATCCATTTGGAATCCTCAAAAGTATCATTTAATGATCAACGATGTTTAAGTGATCGGCGTTGACTAAAAGTGTTGTAGATCCATTAGAGGATTGGTAGAACCAAAGCCTCCACACAATGAAGCTCAAGATTATTGGATCAAAGAGATCAAATTAACATACTTGGGCTTGCAAACATAGGTTTGGGCCACGAATGATCATTTATTAGAAACATGACAAAATTTAGCGCTATGTTAAGCAATCGTAAGTGGACTTATATAGAAGTTCCACCTATTTTGAGGTCGGTCAATAGCAATCTATGCACCATTTGTTTTGAGACATGATATAGAGATCATGCTCCAATAACACTTAATGCAATAAGAAAGGGATAAGATGAAGAGGAGTGAGAAAGAATATACAAACCACATTTGAATTAAAATTTAATCAAACTATTATTAAAATCATTCATCCATCTTTTGTGGAGTTAGACTCAACACCATAGATCCAATGATGTTAATAAAGTTCATGATCAAAAATTCAACTCATGATCAGCCAGAAAATAATCACAAAATAATATTGCATTTAATTTATACATTAAAAAGGTTTTAAAAATGTTTTAAAATAGAAATAAGAGAGAAAAATATCAACTATGTTCAAACTAATCAAGAAATATTAAGTAAGATCATAGAAAAATCAGAAATGAACTCAAATATTTATTAAAAAAATTTGGTAACTTTTTTAAGTCAGAAACTATTTTTAAAATTAAAAGAAATGGGTAAAATAAACCAAAAATGATAAAAAAATACTAAAGTCAGAAATGAAAAATAAGTGAGGCCACCAATATTTGTCACAATATCATTGGATCATTCCATATTTTTTTCAGAATTTAAAAATGCATAAAATTATTTTTAAACATTTAAAACAATTCAAATAATGTGAAAATTTAAAAAAATATCAAAACACAAAATAAAATTGTGAAAAAATGAAAATCAAAAAGAGAAAAATCAAAAATATTTTTCAAAATATTTTTCAAATTTTTTGGAGTAAAAATGATTTTTCTATGATTTTTTGAACTTTAAAAGCAATTAAATATAAAAATCAGAAATAAAAAATAAAGTCAAAAATATGTGGACCATTGGATGAGAGTCAAAACGCGTTAGTAATCAAATCCAAGGGATCTGACGCGTTGTGCGTATCATGGTCATTAGTGAATAAAGCACTGAATCAAATGTAAAATCATATTTTCAAAAAAACAAGTGGTAAGCCATCATTGGTTGGAAGATGACACGTTGGTCATTTTCAACCTCCAACCAACGTGAATTGCAAGTCTCTCAAACTATAAAATCAGAAGCTCAAACCTATGCCATTTGCTTCGTCTCTTTAAGACGAAGACAACCACACCTTCGCGACAAATTTATATAAATTGTAGCTCAAGCAATTTGGAAAGAAAGTTTTGAAAAGGGATTTGAAATTTCATGGTCAAAACGTGTTTCCAGATAAAAGCAAGTGTTGAAACTAGAACCAGGGCAATGAGAGCTTCACAATGATATCAAAGTTTTGAAGAATTGATGAAGAAATCTACCTATTGAAGTTGAGTTGTAGACCTCTGAAACTGGACTTCTATGGATCAATATAGGTCACGATTCTTGAAGGTAATTGTATGGTTAGCTTCAGGGAAGATCAAGGAAGGTGAATTGATGGAAAAATTGGATTGAAAAAGGCTTAAACACTTATTTTGAAGTTACGGAAAATTGAGTTATGGAGCAAGTTTGGCAGAGTGATTCTGGTTGTTCAAGCTTGAAGAAATGAATGAGGGATGACCCTCTATTTATAGGGAATCAAATGGAATGTTCAAGCATGTGAAATGATGAAGTTTTGAGGTAAATCCTGTCAAGTTGAAAACAAGAAAAGTGTGACTTCTATATTGATCAAAACTCATCCAAAACACGAATTTTTCTATGCTAATCACTTCTGGAAGTTCACTAAACATGTTTAGAGGCAAAAAAGCACAGAAACAAAGTGTTTAAAAGCTAAATCAAGGATTTCAAATTCTGACTTTTGAAGAAACTTCAGCTCCAAGTTACCAAGTTCAAATCAATGGCATTCTCAGCTCAAGGGGTTTTAGGGCATTATTCCGGATGCTTTAGAAAGATGAGGTTACAAGCTTTGCAATGGGAAAATAATGGAATCAAATGGATGCTTCAGCTAAAAGTTGCAATGAGTTAAAGTTGGAAAAAAAAGTTGACTTTCCATACTTAGAAATATTTCAAGTTTTTCTTCCAAAGTGACCTATAATGTTTTGTATCCAAACATGGCCTTCCACTTGGAATTTTCTCTTGACCCAAAAATATGGTATGAAATATACCTTTTGAATGACATTTTGAAACTTTAACCATTCAAAATCTCCAAAAACTGAGAGAGTTATGAATTGTTGAAGTTGGAAAAAATTATGTAATGACCTATAATGTTTTGTATCCTTAGTGAATCTTCCATCCCTTTTCTCACTTTTCACATGAAATAAGGAATGAAGTTCACATCCTCAAGATCATTATGGAAAAATAGTGGGCTCAAGGTGATAAAAATTGACCAAGTCATGATCATTTGAAGTCACACATGGAAAATTGGAAGTTCATCTGGAGGACTTGTAATCTTTCTTCATCATCAAGTTTCTTCCACATGAAAACTCCTTGAAAATTTTGAAGTGATTTTTTAATAACCCTTTAAAGAGAAAGATGTTCTTGGAATCACTCAAAAATACCAAAAGATGAGCAAGATATACTTCTTTGAAGTTCAAAACCCTAACTCCTAGATCAAGAAAATGCTTTGAGAAACTATGACAATTTTGAAAAACCTTCTTGTACCAACATTCTTGCTTTGTAAATAGAAGTTGTTGAGGATGATAATGAGAACTCATATCCACCAAAACCACTTCCATATCTTGAGAAATGAGACAAATATGCACTGGTGACCAATGGGAACAAGGCCTTGTCCAACCATGACAACTTCTTCAATCAACCTCTTGTACTTTTGAACCAATTTTGATAACTTTGAAATGAAGTGAATCAAAATAACCTTGCCATTCCATTTCTTCGAAAACAAATTCAATGGTGAGGTTTGAATTTCTCAAGCTTTATTGACTAGGGCATGGAAATAAACTCATAAACCTATGGATCAAATTATCAAGCCATATTTCCTTTACCTGCATTACTAACAAGTAAGACAAACCAACATTTCATTTTATTAATTAAAAGGAAAATCAAAACAAAACATGAATGATCACCAAAGAAAAACAAGTCAAGGTGGTTGGTGATTCCTCAAAGAGAAAAGCTAAAGACAGGGAGGAAAACCAAAAGCCCTAATGTGATCTTGTTGTGATTGAATCAATATAGTATGATGAAGGGATCCTAGGGGCAAAAATTGGGGTACAACAGCTAGCATGAATCGAAGCAATTCCCATTCAAAGCTAGTATGAATAGAAGCAATGGCCACTCGAAGGTAGTATAAATCGAAGTAAGCTTGCCTTTCTTCAATTTTGTCAAAAAAAAATCAAATTTTTCTGCTTTGCTCTTTCAACAGTTTCCTCTTTGACTTGATGCTTGAAAATCTAATATGATCCATGGAAACTACGTGGGGCATTAAAAATCCAATTGTACTTGTGCAAACTTGAACTTTAATAAATCCTTGTGAGGAAATGTCTTGAGAAAAGAGAGGGTGAATTTTGGCGTACAACAATGTCCTTCTTTTTCGTAGTTGAAACATATGACACCTTTGTGTCTACAATCATCTATCTCATGCCCGACTTTACCACAATAGAAACACCTCTTCACTTCCCCAGTACACACATTAATTTAAGGACCTATTTTTCCACACTTGAAACATGTGATGTCAGCAGGAGCACCTCCCCCACTTGTCCTCTTACCCTCAGCAACTCTCTGTTTGCCTTTTTCATCTAGATAATTGTAAGGCTTCCCACAATTTTGTTGTTTCTTGCATTTTCTATCATTTATGATCTTGTAGTGATCCTTACTATCCTCCTCATAAATTCTACAACTATTCACCAAATTCATAAATTTACGAATCTATTGATATCCAATAACATGTTTGATTTCTGGATGCAAACCATTTTCAAACTTAATGCACTTTGAGATTTCAGCAGTCGCCTCGCTGTGGTGAGGGTAGAACTTAGCCATCTCCACGAATTTAGCGGCATAATCAGTCATCGACAAATCTCTCTATTTCAACTCTAGAAATTCAATTTCCTTCTTTCCCCGAACATCTTCAGGAAAATACTTTCTCATAAATTCCGTATTGAACACATCCCAAGTAATCTCTTCACCTTCACCATCCAGTCTCTGACCAGTGTTAACCCATTAGTCATCAGCTTCCTTTTCCAACATATGTGTATCGAATCGCACCTTATGTTCCTCAGAGAAGTCCATAACCTGAAATATCCTCTTGATTTCCTTGAGCCAATTATGTGCTCCATCAGGATCATACCTACCCTTGAATGTAGGTGGATGGTTCCTCTAGAGCCTTTCTAAAACACGACATCCATCATTCCCACCAGCATTAGGTTGATGTTGCACAACCTGAGCCATAGCCTGCAAAGCAGCAGCAAGAGTAACATTGTTTCTCCCAACCATTTCTCTGTTTCACACCATAACATTAAACAATGGTTAGAAGAAACACATCGACAATATTTAATCATCACATTACACTACTGACTCGACAACATGGCCAGACAGATCGGCCCGCCCTTATACCAATTGTAACACCCCACTTCCCCAAATAATATAATTATAATAAAATATACGAAATATATCAGAGTACACAAGTAAGATGCCATATCTTTCAAAAATTCATAAAGTTTCAAGTCACTTTATTATTTCATTTTCTCATTAAAATAAACTTAACAACGGAACGATTAAACTAATTCACTTCCATGGCACTAAGGCCTCAACAATAATAAAAACTCCATAAAATACATGGTCCAACATGATTATAAAATAAGATACGTAAAAAAATAAAACAATGCAAAACATAACAAGTTTCCCACATTCTCGTGTTACGTATCAGAGCGGCTCCTAGGACTCGATCAGGTAAAACTCACTCCAAGCACTACTCGGGTACCTGATTATCTAGACTCCCATAAGAGCACAGACACAACAAAAAAGGGGTGAAAATTACATTCAATAAATATATGGTGAATATCACATGTTAAGGAGTAGTAATTAACAGCATTAATTCACTAATTTACATCCCAAACATCATGTACACAACACAACATCAAATAAACAATAATAAAATGCAATTAGACTAACACTGACTCAATGCATGTGGTACCGACTGGGCATAAGCCCTCAACATCATGTCGAATAGAGAAGCACCATTATAGGCTAACAACAGAGCATAAGCTCTCACCAATGCGTACATGTAACTCTAGAATGCAATTATATAATTATACAACCAAAGGGCATAAGCCCATAACGTTACACCCATACAGGTCGACAACATCATCATGTTACATCATATCATTAACATCACACATTTATACAAAATGAAAAAAAAGTTCAATGTTTCAACATAATTTCCATTATTAATAGCTGATTGTACCTGATCAGAAGAGATTGTCCAGGCCCACGAGCTTTAAGTTGAGCACTGGTTAAATGTGAAGTAAGGGGGGGTACTTGCAAGACACTTTGATGCCAAATTAAGGTTTAGAGCAAGTGCAAGTAAAGCGTGAGAGTATGGGTAAATGAATAAATATTTGACCCTCTCAAGTGAGAGGGTATTTATAGCCCCCATCGCTGGGCCAAGGTCCCCATGTTAGGCTGACCAAGAAGGCCCAAAATGAAGACTATCAGGTCCTACGTGTGTAATGGAGGCCAGCACGTGGTCCCAAACCTGAATGGACTCCTCTGAATTATGAGGAGGGTGTGGATGCGGTCTTTTCGGGGTCAAGAAAACTCTGTGATATTCGGAGGCGTTGGATGCCTACCCTATGAGGAGGGAGCTCGCGAGGACCTCCTAAGTGTCGTTGGTCCTTCTCGCTAGTCATGTGGTGAAGTTGTCCCCAGAGGACATATCCTGGTCGACAAGAGGAGTAGAATCATTGCCCGAAATGGTCAAGGGAAGACTCTCTCCTGCTGGTCTTCTCCTGTAGCCTAGCTAAATTGGGCCTTGTATGACGTTTCGTACAGGTGCAGGCCCAGTCCAAAACAGGATCCCCCCAAGCCGTTTCTCTTGAGGAGACGAGCTAAGACTTAAGACCAACTTTCCAATATGGTGAGCAGTGTTTTGACGGGGTCCCCTATCACGTCGAGGGACGAGGTCGTCTTATATGCGACCACTTGAATGGAGATCAGAGTGTATTCGCGGAGAAAATTTACATGATCCTTGACACGCGGGGAGACGAAATGTCACAAGATGGTTACTTTGTAAGCCATGTGGCATAACTCTTGGGATAAAATTATGTCCTAGGGAGTAGGGGTCATTATGACTCTGAACGCGATGGCGGCGGAGAGATGAATAACTAACATGTTATTCAATGCGATGATTCATCTTCTGCATAAGTTCACAATAATGTTTCCAAGTTCTCTTTCTCTCCTTTCTCCCTATTGTCCACAGTTTTCTATCATCTTTAGTTTCCTTCTTCAACCGTGAGCGCCACCGAAGCTTTCGCTGCAGAATATCTATAAACCTTAATCAAGTTAGTGTTTTCTATGATTACTCTTGTTTATAGTGCTGAGTTTTTGCATTTTATGGAAATTTCCAGAAGGGTTTCCCTGCAAATTTCATGGATTTCCTGATGAATTTCACTATCTGGGGGATATTTCCTCGGGATATTCATACCTTTCTTCGTGATACTCACGAATTGGCTCGTGAAAACCATTCGCTCCTTGCATAACTCATGAAATTTCTCGGGGAGTTCATCTCCTCCTCACAATGTTCATGGGATTTCTTGCGAGATTCATCTCATCCTCGTCATCTTCACGAGTTTTCTCAAGATATTCCTTTTCTCCTTGTGGCGTTCATGAGTTTGTTTTCTTTTTTATGAACGAGGGCTCATCGACAAGAGTTTGGTCGTCACAACCCCGTTTCACTTTTGTTACGGTGGAAGGGTGGATTTGATTCAGTTGTAGAATTCACTAGTTTCCTCTGCTTTACAGGTGAAATGGTTGAACTAGTCGAGACAGTTGAGCAGGTCGAGAGAGAGGAAGTGAGTGGTGCAGATGGTGGTCTCCATTTGGTCAACTTCGTCACCAATTCGTCATTATCCTGGGTCGGGCCAGGGCCTCAAGGAATTGCCTCGATCTTTAGCAATACTCAGAGGGAGGCATACATGGTCTTCGAATATGGCCATGATTAGGAGGGTTTTAGAAGAAATTTCATGATCTTTCGCCTGACCTCTACGGCCAGAATATGCTCGACTTTCTAGGAATATCACTTCCCTATGTATGAGATTGTCTTCAGTGGTTTGTGGGCTTTGTCTGCTCTTTAGTGACTTTCAAATAGGCGTCTTTAATCATTTGTCCTTGGCGCCCTCTCAACTGCACTCCAACGTGATCGTCTTTATAAGGGCTTTCGAGATCACTTGCCGATATCTAAGGATTGGGGAAACGATTCCTTTGTTCTTCATGGTTTTCCACCTTCAACGACAGTCTAGGGAGGATAGAATAATTGGGTTTCTTTCGAGAAATCCAAGAGACTGTTCTGGATGTATATAGACTATTTTCGTGACTTTAAAGACAAGTGGTATGTCGTGTAGCCCTCGTCCCAAGAGGCAGTAAATACGGTGTTCTATCTAGTTTCTATCGTCGATGAGGGCGAGAGAAGTTGTTATGACAAAGATGGGAACAAAGAGACAGGGAGGCTCTCTAAGTTCCCTATCCATTGGTGTTGGGCTCACGACGACCATGGGCCTGGCCACTATCATACTTCTGCTGGCAGCATGGGTGCCGAGGATAAGGGGGCCTTCGGTATTTTTAACAAATTCGTCCATGGTTTCTTCCCCTATAGGTGGGTGACGAGGAAGGGAGACGATGTTCTTGGTGATGATGGAGAACATACATTCGAGGCCCGCTCGATCAACACCAAAGCGCTTGTTGAATTTTGTACCTATGGGGACGTTGTGGTTCTTTTGGGTCTCTGTCTGTGTGACTCTATTGCATTATGTTTTTAACTTGTTTCGGGTATGTCCCTCTAGCATTACTAACTTGAGCATGTTGTTTTTGTTTTTGTAGGTAATATGGCCGAGCGTCGTGAACATCTACTAAATTTTACCCAAGACGAAAAGAACAGTAAGAGATTAGTGAAGCCTAACCAGCCTACGAGCCTAAGCCCTATTCTCGAGCAACTCAAGGATGGGTCCAGTGGTTCGTCAAGGCCTCATGATTTTTCTCAGTGTGTGACCATATCAGGAAAGAAGAGTGGTTTCCCTGAAATCAAGCCTGTGGATTTGACTGACGATGGGTCAGGTGCTCGGGCTTTAACCCTTCCTCCTTGGTTTGTCAAGAAGGATTTATTCGAAGGATTTCCCCTAGTCGTGTATCACGGTGAACCCGCCGTCATCAGGCGGCTCGATGAGGAAGATAGGAGGAAACATCTGGCCTCGGGCATGGTTGGTCTAATGAAGGTTGCAAAGATGGTTGTAGTCGTTGCAGGTGAGGGTTCTAGTTCTTCTGCCATAGTGAGCAAGCTAGAGTCGGAGAAAGTGGCTCTCTAGGAGAAAGCACAAAATTTGAAGGCCTCTCTCGAGCGATGCGAGGAAAAGTTCTGGGCGCAAGATGATGAGCTAGAAAAAGAAAAGGAGAAGATGGAAAAGCCTCTAAGGAGTGGGGTTCATTGCGGCTCGAGAAGAAAAATCTGGAGAAGGAGGTTACTGATTTAAAGGTTGTCATACTGCCTGCAAAAGACGAGCCCGATGAAATCGCCAGCTTAAAGACTCGTGCATAACTGGCTACTCGAATCCAGGACCTTAATTTGGATTGCGTGGACACATTGTCCGATGGTTTTGAGACCGCGATGGTTCAGCTGGCCTTGTTGAATCCGAGGCTCAATACTTAAGGCGCTAGAGTTTTGTCTCAGGTGGTTGATGGTAAGGTAGTTCCTCCTCCTGAATCTTTTGAGCTAGAGACCACAGAGGGTACTCCGAGGAGCGATTAATATTTTCTTGATTACTTGGTTGTTTTTGTTTGGGGCCTGCATGCCCGTAATTTGTAATCATTTGGATTGGGGGCATGCGTGCCCATATTTTTGTAAACTTTTTGCCAAGGGCTTCTCCTAATTATTGTTTGTTCAGATCTGCATGCCCTAACATTTGTAATATTTGGACAACATCAACCTTCGTGGTCGGCTCTTGTTAATACCTGTATATCTCCTTTCTATAGTATGTTTGATATTTACTTGTTTTTGTGCTTGATTTATTTATTTCGTGAAATATGGATGCTTGTGATCGACCTTATTTGTGGTCGACACATGATGGGATGTGTTGAGGAAGTGGAGTGGGAGTCCGTACAGACAGGTCGAGATCGCGGTCGGGGTCTTGACTTCGTGGCATGAACTTCCCATTACGAGTTGGGGTTCTGCCTATTGGGTACTTCGAAAGTGGAGCTCGATCGAGGGGTCCCTGCCGGGCTAAGTTCCTGCTTGACAAATAAGAAAAAACCCTCCTTTTGTATTGGTTGAGACTATGTTCGAACCTTAACATGCTCCCGTGGTCGAGCGAGCCTTATCATTTGTCAGAGAGGGTACGTTGACTGCTAGGCCTTGGTGTTTACCCGGGACCTAGTTGTAATATTGTTTTAGCTTTGTAGGGTTCCATGGTCGAGGTAGTGGTTCTCTACTTAGGCATTCGCGGTGATATGCTTTAGTACCCGTTGCCTCGCAGACACGATAAGGTCCTTTCCAATTGGCGGCCAACTTTCCTTCACGTGAGTCTTTCTGATTTCTCTGCAAGACTAGGCTATTGACATGGAATTCGTGTTTTATGAATTTGGTATCATGATGCATGGCTATCTGTTGTTTCAATGTGGCTTCGTAAAGAGATGCTCCTAATCAAATTTCTTTGACCATGTCGAGATATTCCCTTAGGGCCTCATCATTTAGTTCCTCGTCTAAAGGGACTTCTGTTCGTTTGGATGGCTCCACAATTTCGACGGGGATGACTGCTTCAATGCCATAGGTTATTTGAAATAGGGTTTTGGTGGTTTTCGAGTGTGGCATCATTCAGTAAGCCCACAGGATGTTGTGTAGCTCCTCGACCCACCCCTTTTTGGCTTCGCCAAACTTGCGCTTCAGTCCTCATAAGATGACTTTATTCGCGGCGTCGACTTGCCCATTGGTTTGATGATGTTCGACAGACGTGAATTATTGTTTGGTGTCGAGCTTAGTGATGAACTCATGGAAGCTTTGGTCAGTGAATTGCGTCCCATTTTCGGTGACGAGCGCTTGTGGCATGCCGAATTGGGTAAGCACATTTCGTTTGTAGAAATGAAGGAAGTTATGCGATTGTTGTACCCCAAAATTTACCCTCCTCATTTCGACTTTAATTTGGCTTACATTGCATCATCATATGCATACATATCATCGGTTCTATGGTTATGGGATCAAGATATTTCAGATGAGCCTCGATAAATTGCATGAAACGTTTATTTCGTCAATAAACGCGCTCAGGATATTTTTATGCTAATGATCGGGCCGCAATGGTTTGGGTAGCCAGAAATTCACAGGGCGAATTCAGTTTGTCATATTCAGGTGTTTATTCGTCAAGATATCCTTGGTGATCTATTTTCAAATTCATGTGTGGATCGAGAGCCAATTCTTTGAAGAAGAGCTCTGAATGTGCGAGTTGTTTCGAAGAAATGCAATGGAAAAGTGTGCTGAAAGTGCATTTTTTGGACAATAAAAAATTCATAACTTAGAGTCTGCGGCTCGTTTTGAACTTGTTTCGGTTGCCAAAACAGCATCTCGATGTCAACTACATTTTCATATCTCATGACCTTAAGATAATTCTTCCCAAAAGGTCTCCAAAATTGTGGATTTATCAAGTGTGTTCGCACGGGGGAAATTGAGGCAAGTGTTTATCTGCACCACATTCAAAAAATCATAACTTGGTCGATTTTCATCGTATGGAGCTTGATCCGATAGCGTTGATTTAAAAATCTCGTCTACTTAAACTTATATTCAGATGCTAAAAGCAAACGGTGGCTCAGAGGTTCTCGTTTTGGGTCCAAACCGCATGCAACATATTGAAAATCCTGAATCGAGAATTATTTTCATATGAGACGAAACTTTAGAAACTCATAACTTTCTCATCGTTTATCCGATTGAGCCTATCTTTGGACACAAGTTCATTCTCTACATGGGTTACATTTTGTCTTCAATTTTCAACTTCATAAATCACACCTAGATTCCCACGAATTTTCCCAGAATGTGTCGCACTTAAGTGATTCAAAAATCTGCATTTTTGTCTTGTGGTTATTTGAGGTCCATTGATCAAATCCACTCACATATTTTCATAAAATATATTCCTTTTGAATCCAATTTTCAGGAGAAGGTTCTCATAATTCAGAAAAATATTACAAACACTCTAAATTTTTCTCTCAAGGATCAAATCAAGGTTCTACAACTTTTTTCATCAAGAACACAACAACAATTGCATCAAGATCCAAAAGTCAAGATCAAGGGAAATTTTTCTCCGATTGTTGACCCATTTGTTGCGATCTATATATCTAATCCCCTCTTCACTTCTATCGGTAAGTTTCCTTGAATTAAGCACTTTTTGTAATAAGTGATTATTTAAGAAGCACTTTTTGATCAAGCATGAATTGAATCTAGGCTAAATTTTGAATTGAGAATATAGATCCAAGCTTAGAATTGTGAATTGATTTGATGATTATGCGTAAATCTGGAATTGGATAGTGGAATTAAGTGTTATTTTTGAATCAAGTGGATTTACATGAAAATGCTTAATTATTGAAACAAGTTGATGATGTTACATGAAGCTTAATTGTGGATCCTTAATTTATCATGTATAGTGTGAATCTGGATTTTGAATTATGCAAGATCATGTGTTTGATATGAGATGATCTTGTGTTTGATCAATTTCCTAAACCATTGGAAATACTCAAAAAGTCTTTAAAACTGCCTCTGACACGAGGGTAACCAGTTACCCGGATATGGTAACCGGTTACCATTCATTTTTGCTCACAAAATCTTCAAAACTGTCACGAGGTAACCGGTTACCCCAAGTCAGTGGCGTTTTCTAAAATTTTCAGAGTTTTGGTAACCGGTCATCCACTTTTGGTAATCGGTTACCCTTAGTCAGTAGCCTTTTTTTAAAATTTTCAAAGTTTTGGTAACCGGTCATCCATTTTTGGTAACCGGTTACTCCAAGTCAGTAGCCAATTTCCAACTTTTGGTAACATGTTACCCAGCCATGGTAACTGGTTACCCAAGCAGAAATATCAAATTTTGCTTTGTTTTTATTGCATGCTTGCAACATTACCTTGTTACTTATAACTCCTTTTGTGAATGATTTTCAAGTTACATTGTTAGGACTTCAACCTTTAATTAGTGCATGATTATTGGTTGAAAGGATACCTTATGCAATCACTTGTTAAGTGAAAATTTGCGTATGATATGTAAGTGATATTCATTCTCGCATAAATCCTGTTTTTGTGCAGGTACCCAGGGATCACATGGATGTGTCTGCAACATATTACATCATGTGATTGTTATTTTGTATCTTGTATGGATTGTAATTCATGCAGGTACTTTGTTAACGGTGCGGGAATATCTAATACATACTTTGTGCCACGTGCTCACATTTGTTGTGCACCGTGTTATTATGCTTGTGTTTGGACTGATATCTGGTGCAGGTGTATTTTGGTATTGGGTGTGTCTACTACATATTCTGATTTCTGATTTTCGACGCTTTGACGCATATGCTGATGGTCTTTTCTTTATTGGTGCTAGAAATTTGTGAAGTTTTCCGGGTTTCTTTGTTATTGCTTAGCATCTGCGGATCGTTATCTGTTTGGTAAACCTCTTTTTCAATTTTTTTCTCTGCATTTTATCACTTTTTGGAGATCATGTCAAGTAGGGCTTTTACCACTTTCCTTGCCATGAGAAGTAAGAATAGATATGTATGACGGGGATTTCCATTGTGATTATATGTTAGGAATCCCTCTAGTTTATTTAAAGACTTGTTTAAGCAAATTTCGCATTATGTGCATTATGTGTGCTATTTGTGCTTTTTTAAAATCCTACCTTTGAAGTAGGTATTCCGTATGTGTGTTTACATTTATGCTCACATATTCCCCCACCATATTAATTCCTCAAAAAGAGGCGATCAGAAAGGGTTCACAATCGACCCCCACATTTCGCCCATGTCATTCTTAGCTCACGTTGTATGTCCACACTTTGGGTTTGTGTAGATCATGTGTATCGAGTCAGTCAAGTGGAAAAGGGTTCCGCAATCAAACTCCCACACTTTGTCAAGAGATCGTAATAGCCATTGCTGAAACTTTGCTACCCACTTGTTTGCTTCGGGTGATCTGTTCCCATTATCTACAGTAATGCTTTTCTTTTTTATTTCATCTCAGTCTCCCGCTTGTTTGCTTCGGGTGATACACTCCCCTTAGATAAAGCATTTCTCTTGTTACCCCCATCCCCGAGTCAGTATACCCTGATTATGTGCTTTTTCCAAAGCACTTGTTTGCTTATTTGTTTGCTATACCATGATCCCCTTAGGATTGCTCAATTAGAGTAGCTTTCGATCTAGACATTAGGATATATATCCATGTATGCTAACATAGGGTAGAGATTTCCCTTTTCATCATTGACCTTAGAATCAATAATTGTATGATAACATTATGGATAAAACTAGATAGTCTCCCTTAGATGTTTTTCTTTCTTTTGCATCCTTGCATTAAGACTTAAACTCTTTTTTCTTGAAAATGCATAAAACATCTAACAAGCTCTCAAATTCTTCTTTAAGGTAAAAGATATCAACCAATACAAAAAATTTCTGCCTTCAGGACTTTCTTTAGAACTTTTAAACTGGATGTGTTATTTTCCCTCTCTGAAATACGACACATAATTTCCCAAAGGTTGGGTTGCACTATGTTTACTTGCTACGAGTTGTGACTTTAGCATTATTCGCTTCCAAGCACTTTTTGAGCATATTAATTCCTTTCTACTCCAGATGCGTGAGTCTCCAAAGGTCGATCTGCAGGTAGAATGTGAAATTGATGTTGTTCCATTAAAAAACACAACCAATTAAAATATGTAAGTCGAACTACGATTGCTCTGGTTCCTTAACAGGGATATGTAGGCATTGGTGTAGGGCTCGAACGAGCACAAATTTATTTTCTCTACACTTTCTTTTCTCTTTTTGTTTTGCATGCATTCCCCATTTCTTTTTTCTTTAAACCCTAGACATAGACTTTAATCACACCCATTAGATTAGAATAACAAGAGTGGATACCATAGAGTACTACAGGCATGTGGGGTGCTAATACCTTCCCCTCGCGTAACAGACTCCCTTAGCCGATCTCTCGATTGTTTGATCGTGATTTCACCATTCTCAGGTTTACTAGATGTTTACCTTTCCCTTCTTGTGGGATAAAAAATGTTTGATGGTGACTTCATTGATTTTATTTCGATGATTTTCTTAGTCGTTTGTTTCAGTGATGTGATTCTGGCCAGGACTTTGGCCTTTATCCAATTCGTGAAATAGTCGATGACCATGATCATGAATTTATTTTGATATGATCCTTGTACAAAAGGTAAGAGGATGTCCATCCCCCACCAGGTGAATAACCTTGGGGATGATAATGTTTTGAGCTCGTGCAGGGGTGCGAGGTGCATGTCCATTGTTCCATCCCAGAGTCGCTCCTAGCTCTTGTTTTATTTTCTTTGGGTGTTTATTTTTACACTTTCAATTTATTCATTCCCACCTGTTTAACTGAGAATATATGTGCATTTCATTTTATTATATTCCATATTCCCCTATTGTGTTGTCTCTGTTTCATGAGAGGTGGGTGTTACAAGAGGTAAAAGGCCCAGTACCCAGCCCAAGTGACAAATAGTAGGAACACTAGGAATAGAGTTGAACATGATCGATAGGGGATGTAGATCTTCCTATTCAGTTATGTCATCCACGCTCAGATGAGGTTCCATGATGCCATCATTATCATGTAGGTGTATGGTGATGGTACTTGCTAAGTGGACCCGGGATTTTGAGTTACTCTTGTCTTACCCTGACCTAGTTTTGACTTGTGAGTGGGGCGAGAATGAATGCAATCTTTTTACAAGTACAAATGGTGACTGTTATGGGTTCAGTGACTGTTTGGTTCTTAGATTTATTTGAGTTTTCGGATCTGGTGTCTCTGAAGCTTCTTTGATTGGAGACCTTTGATCTTGGTATTCATGGTTTAGTCAGAAACAGCACATTGGCTAGTATTGGGGATACTCCTTGGTTCCATAATCATTATATTTGCATCATAGCATATTTATTTTTACAAAAGAAATTTACAAAAAAATATATATGTAAAAGAAAACTAATATACATATGCATACCATTTCCAGGTTGATCTGTGGTTGTCATCAAGAATGGATAATAACACTGGCAGGGGCAAAGAGCTTCTCAAGAAGACATCTTGTTACCATTTTCATGGCTTTCTGCTGACTCAGTTGAAAGAATTGGGTTTTCTTATGACCGGTACGAATGAGAAGACATTCAGAGCTAGATATGTGAATCTGTTTCCATTATTGTATGATGGTTATGAACTTGGGCTATGGTATCTCTCCTGAAATTTTATGATCCTCTGTTTCCTTGCTTCACATTCCAGGATTTCCAACTAGCACCAACTCTTGAGGAATATGCTTACATACTTGATGTAAAGATTCCGAGTTGTGCACCATTTATCTGCTTGCCTGAAGTTCCTGATTATGTGGCTATCGCTAAGGCTCTTTATTTGAACCTTAGCAATATGAGAAATAATTGGGCAATAAGAGATGACACGCCTGGTTTTCATTTAGAATTTTTAATAGCCAAGGCTACAGAGTTAGCAAGAAACATGATTGGATTGCATTCAATACGTTACTAGCCGTCATGATCTATGGCATCATCATGTTGCCAAATATGGAGGACTTCGTGGATTTCTCAGCCATATGTGTGTTCATGAACGGAAATCTAGTGCCGACAATTCTTGCCAATACTTACTATGCTATTCATTATCGGCATGGCAAGAAAGGATGTGTTCTCTATTGCGTCCCTATTATTTACAAATGGTTTATGTCACATATGCCTATCAAGGGACCATTTGTTGACACCGCAAATACTCTTTTCTGGTCACGAAGGATTATGGCTCTTACTTCTTATGATTTCGTTGGGAATAACATAAGGGGTATAAAGGAGATCATTGTAAGCTGCAGATGTTTTCCTAATGTGCCGCTCGTGGGGACAAAGGGTTGTATCAATGATAATCCTATCTTAGCACGGCGTCAGCTAGGATACATCATGACGGATAAACCAGCCGATCATGAAGTAGAAACTGTTTATTTCGGCAGAGGTGAAGACCTTATCTTGCTAGAGAGGATGAAAATAGATTGGAATCATGTTCATCAGCATGGAATAACTTTTTTTTTTGTAAAAGGGCATGTTTGGCTCTTGATCCCTACGTATGGTGGGTCAAAGATCGAGTGAAGACGATATCGTTGCCTTACAGGAGAGAAGCGCCATGGTACCCATAACCAACTTTTAGATTACAACTTGATGGCTCGTTAGCATCAGATACCGCAATTGGTCAGTCACTTCCACATGAGTCGTCCATTCTATAACCCGTTTCAAGTGAATCCAAACTTTTGCTGGTAGAATTCATTAGGAAGGCTGAAGCAGATAACCTTAAGTTAGAGGAGGACAAGCAGAATTTGAATTTGGAGCTTGATTTTGTTGCACAAGAAAAACAATAGTTGCTTCATGAGGCTAAACTGAAAGATAAGGTGTTAAAAAAATACGTTTTCTTAAAAAATCAAAAAGGCCAACAGTCGAAGGTTCTTGCGTCCCAATTCAAACGGAAGCCATGAGAAAGATTCAAAGTGATCTTGTCAAGAGCTAGTAGAAGCTTGAAGGTCTCCGAGTGTCCAAAGACCATATGCAAGCCAATCATAAAGAGGAAGTCAAAGCTTTGAGGAAATAACTTTGTGAGGAAGGTTCTAAGTCACACAAAGCTGTCAAATGACAAGAAAGCTTAGAGAAACAGGTCCAAAGTCAATAGGTGCAGATTGATGAGCTCTAGGCGCAAGTCAGAGAGAAGGATTCCCAGTTGGCCCGAATGACCGAAGAACTAGATCGACTCAAAGCTCATTTAGGAGTTTGATGTTGTCTTTCACCTTTGTTTCTCTTTGTGTTTGATCTGTTCACTGCCAGTTTTGTTGGACGGGGTTTCTTTGATTTTATCTTTATGAACTCATTTTGATATATCTTTTGTATGGCTGATATTTTCATATGATATGTGCAGTCTCTTTCTTTAATGATGATTTGACAATATCCCGTTATTTATGTTATTGATGAAGATCTAAGGTTTCCTTGGAAATGGTAAAACATTGAATTTGCATATTGTAACGCCCGTAATTTAATTAATTAATTAATTAAATTATTTTTGGAATATTTATGAAGGTGTGTTATAATTAAATTGGATTTATTTTATTAAGTGGAGAAATAATATTACATATATAATATTATGTGGATAAATAATATTAAAAGTGTAATATTATTTAATATGGGCTTATTTTGAGAGAATAGAAGTAATAAGGGGGTGTATTAGTTTTAAGCCCAATAAGGAATAATAAAATAATAGGGTTATTTTATTATTTGTTAGAAAGAATAGAAAGAAAGAAGCAATGGAAAGAATAAGGATTTGGAAGAGAACGTGCAAGCTGCTAGAGAAAGTGGAAAATGGCAAGAACGTGAATCCAACCGGAAATTGTAGAGCAGCCTTCAATCCAAGGTAAGGATGAGGTTCTAACTCTATAATTGGGTTTATGATGATTGGTATGTGGGGTTAGAGGTGATTGTTGTATTGTTCTTGAATTGAGAATATATGATTGAGATATGATGAGGATTGATGAATTCTGATAAATATTGATGTCTTGATGCTGTTAAAATGCTGTAAGATTATAGTGTAATTATGGGTGATGAATTATCTTGATTAGATTAAGTTTTAGGGCTTAGTTATTGAATCCTTGTGAGATGCAGTAATGGAAAACGTTGAATGTAGCAGTAATGAAAACACAAAATTATGCAGGGAAGGGAAACGCAAAATTAGGCGTGGAGAACAATCAGAATTTGTATTTTTAGAACAATGAATCAATTAAGAATGGCGTTAGGTACTGTTCCTAATTAGGTTGATAACAAGAAAAGGAATTAAAATAATAACGTTAAGGAAAAGTAACAGTTCGGACGTTAGAAGGATGCTGATAGAAGTTGCATTAGATTAGTGCAAGATAGAAGTTCTGAAGTTAGACGTAAGCTGTTAGAAGTTGCGTGGCCTAGTGAAAGGTAGAAATTTTGATATTAGAAGTTGCATTAGTCAGAAGATGGCATTAGTTAGAAGATGAGATGATCAGAAGTTGCATCTGGTCAGAGGTTGAATGGTCAGAAGATGTCATGATCAGAGGTTGAGTGGTCAGAAATGTCATGATCAGAGGTTGAGTGGTTAGAAGATGAGATGATCAGAAGTTGCACTTGATCAGAGGTTGCATTAGACAGAAGTTATAGTAGTCAGAAGATTGTGTCGCCAGAGGTTGGGTCATTAGAAGTTGTGTATTTAGAAACTGTGTTGGTTAGAGGTTGCATGGTCAGAAGTTGTGTTGGCCTTTGCGTTGTTTGTGAAGAACGATGGACATTAGATGCATAGAAGCTGTTGTTTGAGCTATAACAGTAGGAAAGTGATGGTCTTGACGTTAGAGTTTCAGGATGACAGTATTGATTTACTTGGGAAATTAAATACTGATGTGTTATTAACAAGAATTTATTAATATTAAAATGATGTTTGATGATTTATAAATGAAGATGTTAGATGAATTATTTTGATTATTTAAGATATTATTTTGAGATGACTTTTGAGATGTTTTGAGATGTTAATTTGAGATGTTTTTAGATGATAATTTGAGATGCTTTGAGATGATAATTTAAGATGTTGTCAACTTGGGTGTTATCATTACATTCACGGTTGTGTCACATACATTGCATTTCTGAGATGGAGTTTATGCTCGTTGAGATGGCCTGGATTGAAAAATTTTGAGATGAAGGCTATGCCTTGTTGATGCCTCTATTAATTGGAAAGTTTTTGAGATGGGAGTTCTGCTCCAATGGTACCACATGCATTTGCATAGTATTGAGTCGCATTATATGAGTTCATAAAGAAGTGTATTTTGATGTTGATGAATGTATATTAATGTTGAGATTGTCGCTGATTATGAGATGAGAAGTGGTGATGTTGTTGATCTAATTTAATATATTAATTATCATGCGCTTTATTATATTGTTAGATATCTCACCCCTTTTGTTTGAATGTTGCCCTTATGTTGGTAACGTGCAGGTAATCGAGAGTGAAGGTTGTATACCTTCAATAGTTCGAGTCAGTGTTATTGCTTTGATATGTAACACTCAGGGGGATGAATGTTTGTTGATTATTTGATCATTTATTTTCAGTAGTTGAATTTTAGTTTGATTATCAATAAATATGAGATGTTTCGAAGTTTCTATTTTGTTAGAGATGTATTTAAGAATTCCGCTGCGTAGATGTTGATTTATTTGATTAAAGATGTTATGTTGATGGTTCATCCGATGTTTGAAATAGTGTTATATATCCACGATGAATGCAATGAATTTGTTAGAAGAATTTGTGACGTCCTGATTCATTTTTATGATGGAAATTTTATAACTCTGATTTATCTTGCATAATTTCTTGCGGTAGAATTGGGGTGTTACAAAGTTGGTATCAGAGCAAAAGGTTGGTCTGACCTTGTCGTCGAGTCATAGTTGTCTAACAATCGAGTATTGTTATTTTGATGTTCTAACCGTTGTTTATGTTGTAGTGAGAAGTTGAGATGGCTGGAAGGAATGATGCTGCTCTTGCTGCTGCTTTAGAAACAACGACTCATGCGATGGAAAATCAGCCGAATATTGACGGGAATGCTGGATCTCGTAGCTTGGCAACTTTCCAGAGAGAGAATCCACCTACGTTCAAGAAAAAGTATGACCCTGGCGAAGCTTTGGAATGTTTGAAAGAGATAGAGAGAATCTTTCGCGTGATGGATTGCACTCCAGCACAGAAGGTTCATTATGGGACTCATATGCTAGCAGTCGAGGCTGATGACAGGTGGCTAGAGACTTGCTAGAAGTTAGAAGCTGCAGGTGAGAATGTCACTTAGGCTGTGTTCTGTAGGGAGTTTTTATGAAAGTATTTTCATGAAGATGTCCGTGGTAAGAAGGAAATTGAGTTCGTTGAGCTGAAGCAAGGAAATATGTCTGTTGTTGAGTACGCTGCCAAGTTTGCTGAGTTGGTTATGTTTTATCCGCATTACACTGAGGAAAATGCTGATTTTACTAAGTTTAAGAATGGGTTGCGCACGGAGATTAAGAAAGTTGTTGGATATCAGAAAATTCGTGTCTTTGATGATTTGGTTGATAGTTGTAGGATTTATGAGGAAGACAATAATGCTCATTACAATATTATTAGTGAGAATATGGGTAAGCACCCATAAAATCGTGGTAAACCTTATGATTCCCCAGCTGGTAAGGGTAAACAGAGAGTTGCTCATGGACAGAGGAGTAGCGGGGGAGATACTCCTGCTGGTGTGATTTGCTTTAAGTGTGGGAAACCTGGACACAAGAGTAATGTGTGCACTATTGAGGTGAAGAGGTGTTTCCGTTATGGCCAGAACAGATATGTTGTATCTAAGTGTGAACACAAGAATGTGGTTTGTTTCAACTGTAAATAAGAAGGCCACATTGGTAGCCAGTGTCCGAAACCGAAGAGGGCTCAGTCAAGTGGTAAACTGTTTGCTTTGGTTGAGGATCAGACAGCTACTGAGGACGGACTTATTAGAGGTACATGTTTCATTAATAGTACTCCTTTAATTACTATTATTGATACTGGTACTATGCATTGTTTTGTTGCTGCTGATTATGGTGAAAGATTGGGTCTTGTGTTGTCTTCTTTGAATAGAGAAATGGTCGTCGATACTCCAGCCAAGGGTTCGGTGACTACTTCTTTTTTGTGTGCTAAGTGTCCCTTGTCGATCTTCGACAGAGACTTTGTTATTGATTTGGTTTGTTTACCGTTAAGAGGTTTGGATGTGATTTTGGGTATGAACTGGTTAGAGCATAATTGTGTTCATATTAACTGTTATGACAAGTCTGTGAAGTTTTCTACTCCTAAGGAAGAGGAAAATGGTCTTTTGTTTGCTAGACAGTTGGGGAAGTTGATGCAAGAGGAAGCACAGATGTTTTCGTTGATGGTGACGCTATCTTTAGAGACTCAAGCTATAATTGAGGAATTACATGTGGTATGTGAATTTCCTGAAGTTTTTCCTGATGAGATTCCTGATGTACCGCCAGAGAGGGAAGTTGAATTTGCAATTGATCTTGTACCTGGTACCAGACCTGTGTCTATGACAACATACATGATGTATGCGTCTGAGTTGTCAGAGTTAAAGAAGAAATTGGAAGAGTTACTTGAGAAGAGGTTTGTAAGACCAAGTGTATCACCGTGGGGTGCTCCAGTGTTTTTAGTAAAGAAGAAAGATGGAAGTATGAGGCTTTGTGTTTATTATAGACAGTTGAACAAGGTCACGATTAAGAACAAGTATCCGCTTCCAAGAATAGATGACTTAATGGACCAATTAGTGGATGCTCGTGTGTTTAGTAAGATTGATTTGAGGTCGGGTTACCATCAGATTAAAGTGAAGGATGAAGACATTCAGAAGGCGGCTTTCAGAACGCGTTATGGACATTACGAGTATTCGATGATGCCTTTTGGTGTTACTAATGCGCCGAGAGTATTCATGGAATATATGAATCGTATTTTTCATACTTATTTGGATCAGTTCGTAGTGGTGTTCATTGATGATATTTTGATTTACTCTAAGTCAGAAGAAGAGCATGCTGAGCACTTAAGAGTAGTATTGAAGATTTTGAAAGAGAAGAAGTTGTATGCAAAGTTGTCCAAGTGTGAATTTTGGCTGAAAGAAGTTAGTTTTCTTGGTCATATGATTTCAGGTAGTGGCATTGTTGTAGATCCATCGAAGGTTGATGTTGTGTTGTAATGGGAAACTCCAAAGTCAGCTACTGAGATTAGGAGCTTCTTGGGATTAGCTGGGTAACATAGAAGGTTTATTGAAGGGTTTTCTAAGTTGTCACTTCCGTTGACTAAGTTGACTTGTAAAGGTAGAGCATTTGTATGGGATGTTCATTGCGAAAAATGTTTTACGGAATTGAAGAAGAGGTTGACGTCGGCTCCGATTTTGACGTTGCCTAATCCAGGAGAGTCTTTTGTGGTGTATTGTGATGCTTCTAAGATGGGTTTAGGAGGTGTGCTTATGCAGAATGGTAAGGTAGTTGCTTATGCGTCGAGGTAGTTAAGGACTCATGAGAAGAACTATCCTACGCATGATTTAGAACTTGCTGCAGTTGTTTTTGCATTGAAGATTTGAAGGCATTATCTTTATGGTTCTAGATTTGAAGTGTTTAGTAACCATAAGAGTTTGGAGTATTTGTTTGATCAGAAAGTGCTGAATATGAGGCAACGAAGATGGTTGGAATTATTAAAGGGTTATGATTTCGGTTTGAATTATCATCCAGGAAAAGCGAATGTGGTAGTTGATGCATTGAGTCGAAAGACTTTACATATGTTAACAATGATGATTAAAGAGTTGGAATTGATTGAGAAGTTCATAGATATGAGCTTAGTTTGCGAGGTTACTCTGCAGAGTGTTATGTTGGGTATGTTGAAGATTAATAATGAATTTTTAGACAATATCAGAGAAGCTCAGAAGTTGGATGTGAAACTGGTAGATTCGATGGTTAGGATTGATCAATCTGAGAATAGTGATTTTAAGCTAGATGAGCAAGGTGTGTTGAGATTTCGTAATCGGATTTGTATTCCTGATGAAGCTTAGATGAAGAAAGTGATACTTGAAGAGAGTCATAGAAGTAAGCTGAGTATTCATCCAGGAGCTACAAAGATGTATCATGATTTGAAAGGCTTGTTTTGGTGGCCTGGGATGAAGAGTGATGTGGTTCGGTTTGTTTATGCATGTTTGACTTGTAAGAAGTCGAAAGTTGAACATCAGAAGCCCGCAGGATTGATGCAACCGTTGGAAGTTCCAGAATGGAAATGGGATAGCATTTCAATGGACTTTGTGACGGGGTTGCCTAATACTTTAAGAGGACATGATTCAATTTGGGTGATTGTTGATAGGCTTACGAAGTTAGCTCATTTTATTCCTATTAACATCAGTTTTCCAGTGCCAAAGTTGGCTGAGATTTATATCGGTGTGATTGTGAAGTTGCATGGTGTTCCTTTGTGCATTGTGTCAGATAGAGATCCAAGATTTACTTCTGATTTTTGGAAGAGTGTGCAAGAAACGTTGGGTTCCAAGTTGAGGTTGAGTTCAGCGTATCATCCTCAGACATATGGTCAAACTGAACGGACGATTCAATCGTTGGAAGACTTGTTGAGGGCATGTGTTCTTGAGCAGGGAGGTTCTTGGGATACTTATCTTCCATTGATAGAGTTCACTTATAATAACAGTTACCATTCTAGTATTGGGATGACACCTTTTGAAGCGTTGTATGTTCGAAGATGTAGAACTCCGTTATGTTGGCATGAATCTGGTGAAAGTGTAGTAATTGGACCTGAACTTGTTCGTGAGACTACTGAGAAGGTGAAGTTGATTTGAGAAAAGATGAAAGCTTCACAAAGTAGACAGAAGAGTTATTATGACAAGCGAAGGAAAGATTTAGAATTCCAAGCTGGTGATCATGTGTTTTTGAGAGTTACACATGTGACTGGTATTGGGCGTGCGTTGAAGTCTAAGAAGCTCACTTCTCGTTTTACTGGACCATGTCAGATTTCAGAGTAAGTGGGAAATGTTTCTTATAGATTGGCCTTACCGCCTAATATTTCGAATTTGTATGATGTGTTTCACGTGTCGCAACTTCGGAAGTATATTTCAGATCCATCTCATGTGATTCATATGGACAATGTGCAAGTACGGGATAATCTTACAGTGGAGACGAAGCCTATACGGATCGCGGATCGTGAAATGAAGACTCTGAAGGGCAAAGGGATTACCTTGGTTAAAGTGGTTTGGCTAGGAGCTGCTGGTGAAAGCATGACTTGGGAGTTGGAGAGCAAGATGCGAGACTCCTATCCTGAATTGTTTGATTGAGGTAAATTTTCGAGGACGAAAATATTCTAAGTGGGGGAGAGTTGTAACGCCCGTAATTTAATTAATTATTTAATTAAATTATTTTTGAAATATTTATGAAGGTGTGTTATAATTAAATTGGATTTATTTTATTAAGTGGAGAAATAATATTAGAGATATAATATTATGTGGAGAAATAATATTAAAAGTGTAATATTATTTAATGTGGGCTTATTTTGAGAGAATAGAAGTAATAAGGGGGTGTATTCGTTTTAAGCCCAATAAGGAATAATAGAATAATAGGGTTATTTTATTATTTGTTAGAAGGAATAGAAAAAAAGAAGCTGTAGATAGAATAAGGATTTGGAAGAGAACGTGCGAGCTGCTAGAGAAAGTGGAAAACGGCAAGAACGTGAATTCAACCGGAAATTGTAGAGCAACCTACAATCCAAGGTAAGGGTTGGGTTCTAAATCTATAATTGGGTTTATGATGATTGGTATGTTGGGTTAGAGGTGATTGTTGTATTGTTCTTGAATTTAGAATATATGATTGATGTATGATGATGATTGATGAATTCTGATGAATATTGATGTCTTGATGCTGTTAAAATGCTGTAAGATTATAGGGTAATTATGGGTGATGAATTATGTTGATTAGATTAAGTTTTAGGGCTTGGTTATGGAACCTTGGTGAGATGCAGTAATGTAAAACATTGAATGTAGCAGTAATGAAAACGCAAAATTATGCAGGGAAGGGAAACACAGAATTACGCGTGAAGAACAATCAGAAGTTGTTGTTTTAGATCAATGAATCAATTAGGGATGGCGTTAGGTACTGTTCCTAATTAGGTTGATAACAGGAAAAGGAATTAAAATAATAACATTAAGGAAAAGTAGAAGTTCTGACGTTAGAAGGATGCTGATAGAAGTTGCGTTAGATTAGTGCAAGATAGAAGTTCTGAAGTTAGACGTAAGCTGTTAGAAGTTGTGTGACCTAGTGAAAGGTAGAAATTCTGATATTAGAAGTTGCATTAGTCAGAAGATGGCATTAGTTAGAAGATGAGATGATCAGAAGTTGTATCTGGTCAGAGGTTGAATGCTCAGAATATGTCATGATCAGATGTTGAGTGGTCGGAAGATGTCATGATTAGAGGTTGAGTGGTCAGGAGATGAGATGATCACAAGTTGCACCTGATCAGAGGTTGCATTAGTTAAAAGTTATAGCAGTCAGAAGAATGTGTCGCCAGAGGTTGCGTCATTAGAAGTTATGTATTTAGAAACTGTGTTGGTTAGAGGTTTCATGGTCAGAAGTTGTGTTGGACTTTTCATTGTTTGTGCAGAACGATGAACATTAGATGCATAGAAGTTGTTGTTTGAGCTATAACAGTAGGAAAGTGATGGTCTTGACGTTAGAGTTTCAGGATGACAGTGTTGATTTACTGTGGAAATTAAATATTGTTGTGTTATTAACAAGAATTTATTAATATTAAAATTATGTTTGATGATTTATAAATGAAGATGTTAGATGAATTATTTTGATTATTTAAGATGTTATTTTGAGATGCATTTTGAGATGTTTTGAGATTTTAATTTGAGATGTTTTGAGATGATAATTTGAGATGCTTTGAGATGATAATTTGAGATGTTGTCAACTTGGGTGTTATCATTACATTCATGGTTGTGTCGCATACATTGCATTTCTGAGATGGAGCTTATGCTCGTTGAGATGGCCTGGATTGGCAAATTTTGAGATAAAGGCTATGCCTTGTTGATGCCTATATTAATTGGCAAATTTTTGAGATGGGAGTTCTGCTCCAATGGTACCACATGCATTTTCATAGTATTGAGTCGCATTATATGAGTTCATAAAGAAGTGTATTTTGATGTTGATGAATGTATATTAATGTTGAGATTGTCATTGATTATGAGATGAGAAGTGGTGATGTTGTTGATCTAATTTAATATATTAATTATCATGCGCTTTATTATATTGTTAGATATCTCACCCCTTCTGTTTGAATGTTCCCCTTATGTTGGTAACGTGCAGGTAATCGAGAGTGAAGGCTGTATACCTTCAATAGTTCGAGTCGGTGTCATTGCTCTGATATGTAACACTTGGGGGGATGAACGTTTGCTGATTATTTGATCGTTTATTTTCAGTTGTTGAATTTTAGTTTGATTATCAATAAATATGAGATGTTTCGAAGTTGATGTTTTGTTAGAGATGTATTTAAGAATTCCGCTGTGTAGACGTTGATTTATTTGATTAAAGATGTTATGTTGATGGTTCATCCGATGTTTTAAAAAGTGTTATATATCCACGATGAATGCAATGAATTTGTTAGAATAATTTGTGATGTCCCGATTCATTTGTATGATGGAAATTTTATAACTCTGATTTATCTTGCATAATTGCTTGGGGTAGAATTGGGGTGTTACACATATCATTCATTCATACATTTTGCATCATGATAGGTTTCTGGTCGAAACTCTTATCTTGATCATGCTTTTCTTATCAGAGTTCAAGACAACTACTCATTGCTACTCTACCAGTAACAACTTTCCACGTCAGATGGAACTCATACAAGTAGATCTTGCAGAAGTCAGGGCTCAAATGGCCAACCAGATGACCCAGTTCATGGAGGCTATCGCCAACATGAACCATGAACAACAAGAATTAAGGGCTCTTGTGGAGAGACCTCGTGTTGAAATGGAACTCCCGGAAGTGGAAGACTTCTCAGTGGGACAAATGTGTCCCAATCAGTTGTGAACTTGAATATTAATGGACATGCTCGCGACCAGGGTATGTAGTTCAATCAAGGACATTTTCCACCAATCCATCTACCACATATCCTTGATGGTAACCCTCGTGGACAGTGTCCTAATTTGGGTTTTCATGATGATATTTTGTCTGTGCATGGTAGCGAGGCTAATTTCTTGGATGATGATCAGAATATTCGTCAGCTCGAAGAAAGGTTGAAGGATGTTGAAGGCGTAAAGATGTTTGGTCTGGATATCAATGGTTTGGGTTTGGTGCCTAGGGTGAGGGTTTCCCCAAGGTTTAAGGTTCTGATTATTGACAAGTATACTGGTATCACTTGTCCCAAAACACATGTCAAGTCCTACTATAGAAAGATGTTTGTGTATTCAGAAGATGAGAGGTTGTTGATGCATTTCTTCCAGGACAGCCTATCTGGGGCACCTTTGGAATGGTATATGCATCTAAAAACTCTCATATCATACACTGGAGAGATTTGGTGGAAGCTTTCCTTTAAAAATATCAATTCAATATTTATATGTCGCCAAATAGAACACAACTACAGAGTTTGACACAAAAGTCCGGTGAAAGTTTCAAAGAATATGCTCAAAAGTGGTGTGAGCTTGTCGCTAGAGTTCATCCACCTATGATGGAGAGAGAGATGATTGACCTTTTCACCAATACTCTTGAAAACCATTACTCTATAGCTTGTAGTTTGTCTGCTAGATTTGCTAAGATGGTAACTGTTGGTGAGCGTATAGAAAATGGATTGAAGATCAGGAAGATGTAATCTGTCAATACTGGTGCTTCTACTAGTGGTGGTGGAAAGAAAGTATTTGGCGGTTACCCTAAGAAAAAGGAAGGGGAGACCAGTGTTGTGTACGATCGAAGGAACCAGAGAAAAGAGGAACGACATGTCAATGTTGTAATCATTTATGCTGCTCAGCCAGCACCTCAGCAAGAACGTCAGAGCCAATTCAAAGGTAGAAGAATGCTCCTAGGAAACCGAGAAAGTTTGATCTTGTTCCTATGCCTTATTCTGAAATACTACAGGGCCTTATCAATAACAAGTTGGTTGAGAAAAGGATTGTGCCTACTTATACTGGGAAACTCCCTTACAATTATGATAATAATGCTAGATATGAATTCCATTCTAAGGTGTAAGATATGATAGATACATAGTCCATTTAGTTCCACCCACTGCCAGGGCCTAATATTATCTAGAATCTCATGCCTCCACATGCTAAGGCAACCATCAATGCTATCTCTGAAGTTGAGGATGTTGATTTGGTTTTGGATGTAAGTAAGGTGGTTACTCATTTGCTTTTTTTCAAAGAACAAATGTTCAAGAGAGGTATTTATCCTGGATGCAATTCAGACTATTTTGATTGTATGTTTCAACCTGAGGGTTGTGCCAAGTTGAAAACGGGTATTCAGAAATTGATTAATGAAGGTGAGCTTCATTTTGATAATATTGTCAAAAATGGGAAAAGCACAGAGAATGTTGATGTGATTTATACCTAATTTACCCCTACTAATATGTATACTTCGGTCAAACCGATACCTCTTCTAATTCTACACCTAGTCCTATCCCTTATACGAGTGACAGGACTGTAGGTTGGCATTATGAAGGAGATGTGTATTGCCAAAGAGTGAAATAGGAGAGTGGTTCTTCAGAAGAGAAATCCTTGGGGCAAGATCAATCAAATGTTGATAACATTGTTGACACCAGAAGGGTTACTAGAAATGGGAGAGTAATGTCACCATAGGATATGTAGGATAGGGAATATGCCTTAGCTAGAGCTAAATGTAAGCAAAAAGTGGTGGACGATGCCCCGATCCAAGACATGGATGCTGATGTGACGAAGGATGTTGAAGAGATTATGAGGTATATACGAAAGAGTGATTATCGAGTTATTGATCAGCTTGGTCAAACTCCAGCCAAGATCTTTATCCTATCTCTGCTTCTTGATTCTGA
This sequence comes from Vicia faba, assembly GCA_948472305.1. Classification (NCBI taxonomy): domain Eukaryota; kingdom Viridiplantae; phylum Streptophyta; class Magnoliopsida; order Fabales; family Fabaceae; genus Vicia; species Vicia faba. The sequence continues at coordinate 471,538,402 of OX451735.1, forward strand.
GGCACATAGGAATACACTAATGAAATTGTTGAATATGGCGTTCCTCCCGCAGGAGATCTCAGTCAACCAGTTTGAAAATGTGTGTACAAGTATAACTGCTAGTAACGGTCTTGGTTTTACAGACTTCGATCTTCCTCCAGAAGGAAGAATTCACAACAAAGCATTACACCTTTCGATGGAATACAAGGGGAATACTTTATCCCGTGTCTTTGTTGATACCAGTTTCTCTCTGAATGTTATCCCATAAACTTCTTTGATGAAGATTGAGAAGTTTGGGCTCGAGTTACGTCCAAGTGATCTGGTGGTCAAGGCATTCGACGGGTCAAGACGCACAGTGTTTGGAAACGTAGATATTCCTATCAAGATTGGTCCTTAGATCTTCACCTCTACTTTTTTCGTAATGGATATTCAACCCGCTTATTGTTGTTTGCTTGGTCGTCCGTGGATTCACAAGGGTGGGGCAGCGATGTCCACCCTCTATCAAAAGATCAAGTATCCAGTTAATGGCAAGACAGTTACTGTGTATGGTGAAGAGGAGTAGATAGTGAGTCATCTGTCATATTTCCGATATGTTGAAATAGAAGGTAAGGTGCACGAGACACCTTTTCAGGGATTTGAAATTGTTCATATGATTAAGACTCCTCTTTCCAAGGAGAGGAAAAAGCCAGAAACATCCTTGCCGTCTTTGAAAGACGCTCAAGCTATGGTTGAAGCAGGTATCCCCGAAGGTTGGGGCAGTTTAGTGGAGGTTATCCCAAAGTTTAACAAGTTTGGTTTGGGATTCAAACCGGGTAATCAAGGTGTGGCTCCCCAAGCTCCAAGTTTATCAACCCCCATAAGGTTTGCCAGTGCTAGTATCGTCAATAATGGGCAGGTCAACATTGTTGAAGATATTGACAGTGATTGTGATATGGATAGCTGGATTCGACCAAGTATGCTAGGGGTTGAGCTCAACAACTGGACTTCCGAGGATGCTATTCCGGTTACACTTGTCAAAGAGTAATTTTCTTTTATTTTCTTATAATACAATAATTCATGCGCTATGCCCAAGGCGTCGGTGAATCATATGTAGGGACCCCATATTTTCATTTGCAATCTTTATCACGAAATAAAGGACGTCTTTTGAATTCAAATATTTTTTTATCTGTCTTTATTTTTATATTTCAAAAAATAAAATGGAAATGCATTTGTTTATTTATTTTATCATCCCGTGTATAAAAGAAACATAAAATCGATCATGCAGATTTAATCCCACTGTCATAAAGGATTCCTTCAATAACGATTTTGCTATCACTCATTATGATTTCGATAATCCGATCAACCAAGTCGAAGAAGAAGATGAGAAAGATTGTGAACTCCCAGAAGAGTTATCCAGATTGTTAAAGCAATACTAAAGGGCCATTCATCCGCATGAAGAGCCGATTGAGGTAGTGAATTTGGGAAATGAAGATGCCAAGAGAGTTGTCAAAACAGGGGTTGCATTAAAAGACAGTATAAATCAAAGATTGATTGGTATGTGTTGTACCCCAAAATTTTCCCTCCCACTTTTTTTCAAGACATTCTCCTAGGGTTCTCAAATGCTCAAAGTGGCTCAAGAATTGATCATACAAATTCTCCTCCTAAGCAATGGGTCCACAACTAGGGTTTTTTGTTTCACAAGGAAATTTGGGTTTATAAGGTATCAAGTGATTTTCATGGTTCTTCATATGTATTCAAGAATGCTCGTATCAAGTTTCATGCCTTGTATCACAAGTTTGCCCAGTCAATGGCTCAGATGACTGAAAATCAATTGTATTGGGTAAAAAGTCAAATGTGGTCAACATACAGTCAAATCTCAAGATGTTTGGTCAACTTCGAGATTTCGAAGTCATATTCATCATGTGATCAAGGGTTGATCATGATTCCTTAACAAAAGCCCTCAAATAATCAAAAGTCAAAAGTTGCCAAATTAGGGTTTCTTTAGGAGAAGTCAACTGAACTTTGACCAAACATAACTTTCACATGCTTCATCATATTTTCACAAACCAAAGCTCATTTTAAATGGAATTAAATTCTCTACAACTTTGTCTATCTAAGCTCAAGTCCAAAAAGTGCAACATTTGAGAGATATAAGCCAATACCTTACAGGTCATTTAAAAATTCTACAAAAAGACACTTTTTGTCAAGGCCACTTACATCAAGATAAAGTCTTCAAAATCAAAAATGGTCAACATAGAGTTGTAGAGGACACCAGGGGATTTTCAAAAAGTTCAAGATCATCTTTAAAATATGAAAATTAAGAGAGTTATGGCCATTAAAAGTTGGGAAATTTCAAGCAAATGCATGAAGTTCAAATTGAGCGACATTGTAATTTTGGACTTTCAGGCCTAAGTTTTCAGATCCAAATGTGTTCATGACATTTTTAAGGACCCCTAAGTCCATTCATGCATTATCTTTTATTTTTATTTTATTTATTTTTATTTTTATCCAATTAAACTCAAAATAAATCAAATAAATATCAGGATAATGGACTAAGGCATAAGGCTTTTGATTTCAGTCATGTTGGAGGCCCAAGATTACATGTGCAAGCTGTCAAATTCGTGCAAGGTTAATTGGTTTAAGATTTAGCCAAAAATAGCAAGTTTTACATAATTCCAAATCAAATATTTTTCTCATAATCATGCATGATTCCACCCACGTTTGTTAACCTAATCTCATTTCCTATATATACCTAACAATATTAGATACAAAAGATACGTCAAAGCTGCCTCAAAAAAACCCTAGCAAAATTCTCAAATTTCCAAAGATTAGGGAAAAGACAAACCCTATTCTCCATCTAGTTTCAATCAGTTTTGAGCCTTCCATTAGCCTCCTGAAGGTATCAAGGATAACCATTCTTGAAGCTTGAAGCATCCCAGAATGTGCCATCAAGGTTGCACCGGTTGGGTAGTATTTCTTGAATTCAAACTCTTAATTCACATTATTTAAATAAATATGATGCATACATTCATGTTCATATTAATGTTTGGAATTGTTTTGACGTATTGCTTGTAAGGTTTGGTGTAGAAACAGAAGCGTGCCATTTGTTAGGGCACAGAGCTTTTGAAGCCTCAGATTTCATGATGCAAGCATTTTTAGACCAATATAACCACAACATTGAAATTGTAGGACCTTGATTAGTCAATTAGGGTTATTTTCCTTTTCCTTTTGGTTGAATTTCGCAGGTTTGGATTTTTGTGAAATCGGAGAAGGTGACCAGAACCATGTCCAGGGTGGTTTGACTGGTGTTGTACCCCAAAATTTTCCCTCCCATTTTCACTCAAGACATGCCTCTAGAGGTCCTAAATTGCTAAAGGATGACCAAGAATTGACCAGACAAATTCTCCTCCTAAGACAACAAACCTCAATTAGGGTTTCAATTTTAAGCCAGATGTGTGAGTCCCAAGGATCCAAAATGTTCTCCATTGTCCTATTATGTCTTCATCATCATCCATGTCAAGTTTCATGCCTTGCTCAATAAGTTTGCTCAGTTAATTGCTCAAGTATTGGAAACTCAACTGTGTTAGGTCAAAAGTCAATTGTGGCCCATGTACAGTCAAACTTCAATATTTTTGGTCAACATCAACATTTTGAAGTGATATCCATCATTTTATCAAGGGTTGATCATGATTCCTCAAGAAATGCTCCTAACCCATCAAAAGTCAAAAATGGAAAATTAGGGTTTCTATAGGAAAAGTCAACCAAATTTTGACCAAGCATAAATTTCTCATACTTTATTAGAAATTTTCCAACCAAAGCTCATTTTGAAGAGAATTCAATGCCCTACAACTTCTTTTCAGCTCTCAAGATCAAGAAATGCACCATTTGAAAGATACAAGTTCATACATTATAGGTCATTTTTAGAAAGTCAACAAAAGACACTTTTTGCCAAGACCTTTTACATGAAGATAACATCTTCAAATGCAAAATTTATCAGAAGAGTGATTGAATTAGACATCTTGGGATTTCCAGAAAATACAAGATCATCATCATGAGATAAAAATTGAGCAAGTTATGTCTTGCCCAAGTTGGGAAAATTTTGGAAATTTCAAGAATGGGGCATTGAGCAAATTTGAATTTTTTGGTCAATGGCCTAACTTTTTAAGGTTCAAATGTCTTCCTAAGGTCATAGAGGACCTCTAATCTTATTTTGGCCTGGTCTTATAATTTCTACCCATTTTTTACATATTTATTTTAATTTATTTCAAGTAAATATAAAATAAATGGTATAAAATATTTGGAAATGGGCTTATGCATGTGGGCTAGTGTTTTGGCTTGCTTGGAGGCCCAAGGATTCGTGCAAACCTGACCAGATACATTGAACATGGAAAAATGGCATGAAATATCAAGTTTGGTAATTTTTCAAAATGGTGATAATGGCTTTAAACCATGGCTTTATGGGCTTGATTCTTTCCTACTTATCTTGTCCCCTCCTTCTATGCTATAAGTACGTCACTTTGGAAAGCCAAACACACGCCTACACGTTGTATCATAAGCTCTGCCAGATTTGCAAAAAGTTGTCCAAATCGTGAAATTTCAAACACTCACTTCTAGCTCTCCTCAAGCCAAACCAAGGATTCAAACATCCCATTGAGGCTTCCAGGGACTCAATCCAACCCTCTAGCATACAGTTTCAAGCCCAGATCAGGAATATCATCATCGCCTATTTTGGTAAAATTTCTAAAATTCAAATCCTCGTGTTTGCGTGTTTTTGAATGCTTTGACATGTATGTATGAGTTGTTAGGCATCATTAGAACAGGTCAAGAGCTTAGCATGAAGTCCATGACGCTTGAATCGTGATATGCCATTTTCAAACCGTGTTAGGGTTTTCTGGCCATAACTCAAAACGCAGGAACTTCTTGACCAAACTGAGGCTATATTTGGACTCAGAAGGCATTTTTGTATGGATTAGACCCTTTGGTTTTCCTCGAATCTTTCTCTTTTGCAGGAAAACGATTTCACTTCGCCGGAGAAGATGAACGGAGGGAAACTCCGGAATCCCTGAATTCTTTTGACCCCGGTCAAGGGTGGCGTGGAAAAGATCCATAACCTGATTGGTCAATTCAAATGTTACAACGTGAGCGTGTTTGCTGACTTAACTTTCGTTTGTTTTCATATTTTATTATTTTGCTTTGTTTTATCTAACGTTTGAGTTAATTGGACCAGTGGAAGAAGCAGTGTGAGTAAGGAATGTTTATATGCAAGAGCGTGGGTTCGATCCCTGCCTCTTGCATATTATTTTTCTAAATTTTCTTTCAGATCCAATGCAGCATAGATCTAGTATGTACACGGTGCATTTCAAATCTTGGCCATCAAACATTCACCAACGTGGATCTAACGCCTCAGATGTGTGTTGCCACCATGCACCCTTTCAGCTTGGACGTACAGGATCCTTGACAAAGGTTGTGGGCTCTGATTTATTGGGCCTAGCACATTTTCAGATCAACACCCCCCAATTTTTTTCAAGTCCGGCCCATTTCTTTTATTTTTTTCTTCATTTATTTTTATTTTATTAATTTCAAAATAATTTTTCAATCAAAAAATAATGATCATAGATTTAATATTTTTTTCAATTAATTTAATTAATTAATTAAATTATTTTTTACATCATTTTATTAATTTAAAAATAATTAGAACTACGTTTTTATAACTCAAATATTTTCTTAACAAAAATACCAAAAATAATAGAAGTAGTTTTATTAGAATTAATTTTTAATCAATAATCTTTTTTTTTCTTTTTTTTAATTAATTAGGATTTTATTTAGTTTTTTTAGTTAATTTAGTTTAATTACTTTCTTAAAACGAACAAAACAAAAAGATTTATTTTACTTAGACTTTTTTAGGTTGTTAGACGTTTCTTTCCATTTTCATGAGAGTTTATCTTATTTTCTCATCTTTTATAATATTGTACCTGCTGATGGGATGTAATAGATTAAAAAAGGACTTTACTGCTTTTCTTTATTTTCTTTCCCCCAGTTGGACATGTAAATGCCCCCTCCCCGAAAACATTGTAATAGCATAGATTTAAATTCCTGCACTTTAATTTTCTGCTAAATATTAACTACTAGTAAATTAGGCGTGCATGACAATATAAAGTCAATTAACCATTAGGTCACTAATCTCAAGATAATATAACTGAAAAAACACAATTCTCACACTTGCATCCTTAGGGTATTCCTCACTCGGTTGCCTCGGAAATGGTCATGTCCCTCGAACGTAGGGATATCTTAGCAAAGACCCTCGGTATAAAAGTCATCATAAAAGATCATGGTCCCTAAACGTTCCTCGAATTGCCTTTCGGTAAATGATCTTGTCCCTCGATGTTGCCTATATGATGAAATTCCCTTCGAAATGCTGAGATATCTTTACATGTTTCCTTCAATGACCATAGCGTCCCTTTCGATAGTCCATCAACATCCAACGATAGGGATACCTACTCACTAATAGTAGGATAGCACTATCTAAAGGAAAGAGGGAAAAGAACATCCTCCTTCGAGTAGGTAGATAACTCTTAGGTACTTGCTCAAGAACAACTTTTTTTCATACTTACACACTTTCAAAAACTACTTTCAAAAATACTTTATCACATTCTCGAGGACTGATACGAGAGTTATCATAAAGCAAATAAATATTTCAAAACAGACAAACACGAAAAAAAATTTCAAAATGAGCAATTACCTATGAGCCTATGGAAAATCACAGATGGAAAGGGTGCTAACCCCTTCCCTTTCCATAATCTACCCCCCTTACTCAGGAAAATCTCGAAAAAGGTATTTTTTTGTTCTTTTCACCCTTTCCTTTGTTGGATAAAAGAAAAGTCGAAGGCGACTCTTGCTTATCGCACATTTGCGAATACAAAACGCAAACCAGTATTAAACAGTCGGTTCTGCCACCGTATCACAGCTGGCATTTGAAAATGTGTGGCATAATGTGAAGTTATGATTGCTCCATTCAAAACATCATGGACCCACACAAGCGCGTGTTTTGGTGTTGTTTGACTTTTGAAACTTGGTTTATGTTATATTGATTTGGTTGTGTTTTGATCACCAGATGTATGGCCACCCCAGTGGTAGCGCACTTGCTTCTAAGACATTACTATTCCCATACGCGGGTTCGATCCTGGCGCAGAACAAATTTTTTTCTTCATGTTTTCTTATGTTCACAGATCATATGCGAGCCAATTCATACGTTCACCGTGTGTCTCATCTCATCACCATTAGATCTCCACAAGTTCAGATCTGACGCTCCAGATCTACACACATATGGTGAACTCTCACTGGGAAGCCACGCTGGATACTTTACAGGTGTATTGAGCTTGCACGTTTTGGGCCTAGCAAACTTCAGATTCACACCCACCATATTTGCTACTTTCAGACCCAATCTCATTTTTTTTAATTTTGCTTTACCTTTTTTTTAACATAATTTAATTAACTTTTTTTAAATTAACATTAATATAGACTTGTTTTTATTATTTATTATTAACTTAGTTTTTTAGGATTTAATTAATTAAAATCAACCTAGGGTATTTTTTAATCTATTAATTAAAATTGATTAGGACTTTTTAGATTAATCATCAAATTATTTTTTATCAAAATCATAAAACAATTTTATTTTTCCCTTTATTTTACTGCTTCGCGTATTATTTTCTCATTATTTTTCGATCATGTAACTGCTACAATATGTAATAGTTTTAATTAGGGTTTACTTTCTTTTTCCCCAGTTTTATGGTTTTATACCCCCACTCCCGAAGTCGTGTAATATCTTAGGTTTACTTTCCACACCTTTACTTTCTACATTTATCGATTTCCTTATAATCATTTACTTTAATTATGGTTTGTATGGAAAGATCTAAAAGCAACCATAGCTAACCCTAAATACAAGATAAATGAACTGAACTGAATCATTTACACACTTGCACCTCTAGGGTAACTTCACTTGTCGCCTTCAGATAAAAATAGTCATGTCCCTCGAACGTAGGGGTACCATTAGCAAAGACCCTTGATAAAAATCATCATAAAGATCATACTCTCGCGATGTCCCTCGAGTTTCCTACGAGAAATGATCTTGTCCCTCGATGTTGCCTACAAATATATGATGACAGTCCCTTCGAATTGCTAAGGTATCCCTATATGTTGCATTCTATGACCATAAAGACGACCAGCACCTGTCCCTCACACATCCAACAATAGGTCTTCCTACTAACTAATGGTAGGATAGCACTATCTAAAGGAGGAGGAAAATAACACGAAATACATTTGAGTAGGTAGATAGCTCATAATCGCTTGCTCACAAAAACAAACATCTTTTCCACAAACACTTTTTTCTCTAAAATATTTTTTGTACGAATTCTTAACTGATATAAGAATCATTACAAAGTTGCTATACTTAGGCATTTTTTTCAAAATATTTTCAAACAAACACATTTACAAATCATTTTAAAACAAAATGAGCTAAGTGATTAAGAGCCCGTAGATAACTACAGATGAAAAGGATGCTAACCCCTTCCCTTTTCATAACCTACCCTCCGAACTCAAGAAAATCTCAAAGGTCTTTCCTGTTCTTTTCACCCTTTCCTTATTGGATAAAAGAAAAGTCGGTGGTGACTCTTTCTATCCACAACATTTGCGATAAAATGCAAACCAAGTCAGTTCTCCCACCATATTACAGAACTGGTGACTTTGTTGGGGACAACTAAAAAGTGGGGTTACCTTTAGAGCTAGATCACTTTTAATGCTTTACTTGTTTGATTTGATTGCTTTATAATTCGAGTTTTGCTCAGGTTTATTTCTTGCAAAGATCCTATACCCGGATCTGGGGGCATTTTAGGTAAGTAGCAATAGATCATGAAAACTATGCGGCGTATATCGATATGGTTGAAGTGATGGCTACGTTAGTGCAACACATTGGTTTGTACTGGTGTCCCTCAAGTCAGTCGGGGAGAATACTAGGCTTTCGCATGGTGTCATAAGCACTGACTGACCTTAGAACCTTAATTTACCCAACTTAGCCATTAGAAGGTAGTGAGATAGTCAGCTTTGGTGTAGTCCGAAGTTTGTTGATACTCGATACTACACTCATTAAGATTCGACTCTCGAGTTTTGTTTGGTGGCAAGTCAGTTGTCGTGCTAGACGAAACTTGTGGGAAACATCAGTGATATTGAGATCCCTAGAACCCAGTTACTTATTTAGGATAGGTTGAGCCAACTAAACTTCAAGAGGGTACTTACCTACAAACCCCATGTAAGTCTTAAACCTAAGTTCTTTGCGTGATTTGCTTGTGTTTTATTATCTATTTGAACATAAAATCATAACATCATCATATAATGACTAACCATTTCAAAGATATGGGGGATTTATCTTTGTCCTGTGTTGCAGAGTCGTGGCTTCCAGTCGTAGGAATACCATCCAGATCAACTTCGTAGGGATACCGTCCAAGCTTGAGGAGTTAGTCTCAAAGGTTCCCAATGATTCTCAATTCACCAAGAGACATGGTCATCTACTTAGTTTGGTTACTACTGGCTTCCAGGAAGACATGATGAGCATTCTTTTCCAATTCTTTGATCTGAAGCTTCACTATTTTACCTTCTCGGATTATCAGTTGGTGCCCACAATGAAAGAATTCTCTAAGTTGCTCAAAGTGCCTATTCTTGACCATATACCCTTCACCAGTCTAGAGCAAGTTCTGAAACCTTAAGACATTGCAGTAGCCTTACATCTGAAACAACTGGGAGTTGTATCTAATTGGAAAACAAGGAAAGGAGTCAAGGGTTTCTCTCCTAAATTTCTGATAGAAAAGGTTCAGTGGTTTCTATATGCCATGAATTTTCATTCTTTTGAGGATATATTGGTTTACTAATTTATGGGTTGGTACTATTCCCTAATCTGGACCAATTCATAAATATGAGCACCATCAAAATATTTCTCACTCATAATCTGGTGCCTACTTTGCTCAGAGATGTCGTGCATTCCCTCCACACTCGTACTATGAAGACGCGAGGAACTTTTATGTGTTGCATACCTCTACTGTCCAGGTGGTTTATTTCGCACCTGCCTGAATCAGTGATAAAAAATGAACAAGGTTTGAGGTGGTATCAAAGGTTGATGTCGCTCACTCATACATATATCTATTGGTGTTCTCGATTTCAGGAAGATGTCAATATTATTGATTGTTGTGTGGATTTCCCTAATGTACCACTCCTTGGTATAAGAGGGGGCATCACTTACAACCCTTCTCTAGCTTTGTGTCAGTTTGGTTATGTTCGAAGGGGTGGTCCTCATGATATGCTCATCTAAGGTATTATGTTCGACTATGAGAACAATCCTCAAAATTACCATCAAAGGTTTATACGTGCTTGGGGAACGATCAACAAGATTAATAGCAAGAATTTAGGACACAAGAATCCATTTCCTCTAGAGCCTTACCTCATATGGGTGCAGTCTCGTGCTCTGAATCTTAAAATGTCGTATCATGCTATCCTACCAGTGATCGTATAGCCTGTTTTTGAAGGGGATGTTTCTCATACCGTTCTCCATATTGATATTCCTACTGACTTAGAAGTGCTACAGAAGTCCTGGATTTAGCTTAAGGAAGAAAGAGATACCTTCGAAGCTCAGTTCTATGCTAGTGAGAAGAAAATATTGGAGCTAACAAAATGACTCCACGAAGAACAAAGCCTTAAAGCATATGTCAACACAAAGAGGAAGCGTCCATGGGAAACCTGAATTCATATTTTGCTATTTTCTAACTCTTTTTATTATAAGCAATTATAATTTGAGCTTGTTACTAAAATTTCATTTGTTTCCTTTTCTTTAAAAAATTTAAATCCCGAAAAGGTCCTTGAAAACATTACACTTGCATTTGCACATCATGCATATCATCACATAATAGGTACTCTATAGACATGTTTTCTCATCTTCTTACTGTTTATTTCAGTAAAAGATGGCACTCGAACAAACTGTGAAAGAACTTCACGCTCAGAACGCTCAATTTCAGCAGATGGTCTTGGACTTAGCTAAGGGTCAAGACGATTTGAAGACCCTCATCACAAAGGGGAATAAGAAGAAGACTAAAAAGCCAACGGTCTTTCTTAATATGGGAATAAGATTCAAGGGTCCAGTCAGAAGGGCTTTAGATTTTGTGGTTCCCTTAAATGAAGAAGACAACTAAGAGAAAGATGACGAAAGTGTGAAAGTTGAAGAGAACAACAACCTTAGTTTTGGCCAAGATTCTAATGAAGACTATTTTGTTGAGCAGTATCCCCCTACTGACGACAAATACAAGCAGCTGGAAGATTGCCTCAAGGCTATGGAAATCCAAAAAGTGTCGGGATTAGATTCGAAGAACTGGGTCTTATTTCAGGAGTAGTTATCCTTCATAAGTTCAAAGTCCTAGCTTTTGCTAAATATGATGGTGTGTCTTGTCTAAAACTTCATCTACGTTCTTATGTTCAGAAAATCCAACCCCATACTGCTGACAGAAAGTTATGGGTTCACTTCTTTCAGGAAAGTTTTTATGGTACACAACTCGAGTGGTTCTATCAGATGGAAGGAACCAACATTCATACTTGGGAGGACGTGGTTGCTTCTTTTTACAAGTAGTATCAATATAATGCTGACCTTGCACCAACTTGCGTGCAATTACAAAAAATGACTATGGGTTCGAATGAAGGGTTCAAAAAATATGCCCAGAAGTGGAGAGACTTAGTTGGAAGGGTGCAACCTCCCTTATCTTACAGGGAGCTAGTTGATATGTTCATGGGAACTCTAACAGCTCCATTCTTTAACCACCTGATTGGAAGCTCCTCATCTGGTTTCACTGAGCTGATTCTAATTGAGGAACGAGTTGAAAGGAGTATTAAGAGCAAAAAAATTCAAGTCGTTGCATCTTCGTGTGCTATGAAGAAGACATTCAGTGGTAATAAGGAGACAAGTGACATTTATAGCCAAAAGGATCATGTTAAAGGTGACCGCAATCAGTCTGTAGGAGCCGTTCTAATTTCTAATCATGTGCATGTTCAACAACAATAACAACAGGGAAACCAGCGTAGGTCGGATACTCCAAGAAGACATTTTACGAAAATCAGTATGCCATTGTCTCAGGCATTGCAACATTTACTGAAAGTAGAGATGATAACTTTAAGGGATACTTCTCAAAATCCCAACACCTCATATCCTCACTATAATCTAAATGCAAAGTGTTCCTATTATTCCAACAGTCCCATGCACGACACCAATAACTGCTGGGCCTTGAAAAACAAAATTCAGGATATGATTGACCACAAAGAGATTGAGTTTGATCCTCCGAAGACCCTGAATGTGCTTACTTCACCTATGCCGAAGCATGACAAGGGCATAATCATTATTGAAGATGTTCTTTATGTTGCTACCATAAGTGAATTGGTTACTCCCCTACCAATCATAAAAAAGAATATGTTGCAGGCCGGTTTATTTTTGGGTTTCTATTGAAAAGTGTTACTGCTGTGCAATCCAACCCAATGGCTGCAAGTTGCTGAAGGAAGGAGTTAAATGCCTAATGGAAAATCATATAATTCTGATCGAGAAGGTTCTGTCTACTGAGAATATGTTTCAATACTTATCTGTAAAATTCGGAACACCTGTTAAGATCACCTCCAAAGGTTCTGCAAGGATTATTGCCAATTCGAAAGCTGCTCCCATGATTATCACTACACCTGGACCTATCCAATATTATTTGGATAAATATATTCATTGGAACTATGGATCCGACGTCTACTACCATGGCATCAAGCAAGAACTGTCGGCTGTTGAAGATGAAGTTACTGAAGTTGTTGATCCCGACATTGACAATATCACTGGGACCAGTAAGATTACTAGAAACATAAAGGTTTTCTCCCTAGAAATCTCTCTGAAGACTGTTTCTACATCACTTCAAGTTACTGCTACCGAGTCAACTATTGAGGCTTGGGGAAAAGAGAAAATCCCAGAACCCGCCCAAACGGAGGCACCTAAAGAAGTTACAGTTGAAGACACCTATAAACAAGAGTTGGAAGAGGTATTGAATATTATCCGCAAAAGTGACTACAAATTGTTGAACAGCTGGGGCAAACCCCATCTAAGATCTCCATGTTGTTCCTGTTACTGTTTTCTGAAGCTCATGCACAAGCTTTGGTAAAATTCTTGAAGACTACTCACATGCCACAAGAGATTTCTTCCGAACAATTCGGGAGCTATGTTGCTAGCTTAACGATTGATAATGGATTAGGTTTCTATGATGTTGATCTGACTCGGGAAGGGATAAATCACAATAAAGCCCTGTATGTCTCCATTGAATGAAGGGGGGACTACTTTGGCTCATGTATTAGTTGATATTGGGTCCTCGTTAAATGTTTTACTAAAGGGCGCTCTGGACAGACTTAATTACGAAGGGGTTGTGCTAAAGCCCAATGATATTATAGTTAGAGCCTTTGACAAGTCAAAGAGGATGGTACATGGGGAAGTGGATCTTCTGATCAAGGTAGGGTCACATATCTTTGAATCTACCTTCTATGTAACGGATATTCGGCCAACTTAATCTTGCTTACTGGGACGCCCCTGGATCCATGGGGCAGGTGTTGTTACCTCTACCCTGCACCAGAAGTTAAAGTATCATGTGACCGAAAAGATTGTTACTGTCTGCGGTGAAGAAAAGTATATGGTTAGCCACTTGAACTCTTTCTCGTATGTAGAGATGGATGACAAATTCATTGAGACTCCCTGTCAGATTTTTAAAGTCATCCCTTCTGCCTCAACTAAAGATGTCTCTGCCATTCCCAAATTCACCAGGGTTCTGCCCAGAATGACTTCCTTGAAAGATGCTAAATCTACTATAGAATAAGGTAGTTATACTATTTGTGGTAAGCTTCCTAATATTCCCTATAAATCAGAAAAGTTTGGTTTGAGTTTCACTACAGAGGGTCAAAAGGTTTTTCGTCACGTTCGTGCTGGAAGACCACCATTCCGCATCAGAAACAACAGAGTCAACTCTATAGAAGATGTTAACAGTGATTATGACCTTGACAGCTGGATCTTTCCAACCATTGGCAAAGGGCTCAACAACTGGAAGGCGGAAGACATTATCTCTATCTCCTTTTACCAGGAGTAATAGCTACATTTTTGTTTTTATTGCTTTCAAGTTTTGGCTTTGTAATATTTAAATAATGACTTTAAGCCTTGTGCCTTACCCGGGGCACAACCGTTCGTTTATTAAGGGTTGTCATTTCATAAACATATTTTTATTTAATAAAGAATTGGACGTTTTTCATTCAAATTTTACACTCTCTGTCTATCTTTTTTTACTTTTTCAAATATCTATGTGTTCTTACACACACCCACACAATACATTGCAGATCCACATCCACTCTGGATCTCATTGATAACAACTCCGCTATTGCCACTTATGACTTTGAAAATCTGATCTACCAAGCCGAGGACGAAGGTGAGGAAGATTGTGAAACACTTGGAGAACTTTCCAAGTTATTAGTACAAGAGGAAAAGGCTATCCAACTGCATGACGAGTCAATTGAAGTGGTAAATATAGGTTCTGAAACAGATAGGAAAGAAGTCAAGATAAGCGCCAACCTAGAGGACAGTATCAAGAACATGTTAATAGATATGTTGCATGAATATGTTGAGATCTTTGCTTGGTCGTACAAATACTTGCCAGGGCTCAATACTGATATTATGGTTCACTGACTGCCCAATGAAAGAGGGTTATGCTCCGATTAAGCAGAAGGTTCTGCGAATGCATCCTGAGATGTTAGAAAAGATTAAAGTCAAGGTTATGAAACAATTCAATATGGGGTTCTTATCAATGACATCCTATCCTCAATGGGTTAAGAATGTGGTCCCGGTACCAAAGAAAGACGGTAAGTTACGTATGTGTGTAGACTATAGGGATCTGAATAGGGAGAGCCCCAAAGATGATTTCCCACTGCCACACATTGATGTTTTGGTCGACAATACCACTCATCAAAAGGTATTCTTCTTCATGGATGGCTTCCCAAGATATAATCAGATCAAGATGGCACCTGAAGACATGGAGAAAACTACCTTTGTCACACAGTGGGGCACTTTCTGTTACAAGGTTATGCCTTTTGGGTTGAAGAACATCGACGCAACATATCAGCATGCTATGGTAGCTTTGTTACGTGATATGATTCATCAAGAGATAGAGGTTTATTTCAATGATATGGTAGCCAGATCTCTTGACTAAAGAGGAACATCTTAACCATATACGTAAGTTGTTAGAGAGACTGAAGAAGTATAAGTTGAGGTTGAATCCGAACAAATGCACCTTTGGGGTGAGATCCGGTAAACTCCTGGGTTTTGTTGTCAGCGGTAAAGGTATTAAAGTTGACCCCGCCAAAGTCAAAGATATTCAATAAATGCCCACTCTCCATATTGAGAAGGAAGTCAGAGGTTTCTTGGGATGAATGAATTATATTTCCAGATTCATCTCTCATTTGACTGCTACTTATGATCCGATCTTCAAGTTACTGAAGAAAGATCAGGTAGTAAAATGGAACAACGATTGTCAGGTAGCATTTGACAAAATCGAGGAATACCTACAAGAACCTCCAATTTTGATGTCACCAATTGAAGGAAGACCACTAATCATGTACCTAACAGTGTTAGAGAACTCAATGGGGTGTGTACTAGGCCAACATGATGAGTATGGTCGAAAAAAGCATGCAATATACTACCTTAGCAAAAAGTTTACCGATTGTGAAACAAGATACTCACTGCTTGAGAAAACTTGATGCGCTTTGGCATGTGCTACTCGCCGACTAAGATAGTATATGTTGACCCATACTACCTTATTGATCTCTAAAATGGATCTGATCAAATACATATTCGAGAAGCCCGCACTCCGCGGAAGAATAGCCATATCGAAAATGGTCTTGGAAGAAGACGACATTCAGTACACCACTCAAAAATTAATCAAAGGAAGTGTATTGGGAGATCATTTGGCTCATAAATCCGTAGACGACTACCAATCTATGAACTTCGAGTTTCTGGATGAGAATATTATGTTAGTTACAGATTGTGAAGAACCTGGACCATATGAAGGACCTTAGCCAGGATCCTGATGGACTATAGTTTTTGACGGAGCTTCTAATGTACTTGGCAACAGAATTGGTACTGTAATTATCTCTCCTCAGGGTTGCCATATGTTGTACCCCAAAAATTTCCCTCCCATATTTCTCAAAACATTTCAAGAAAAATCTCCAAGTGGCTCAAGGTTGCTCAAGGATTGGTCACACAAGCTATCTCCTAAGGCAGTCTACCCCAAATTAGGGTTTTGTGTTGCATCAAGATACCTGAGTTCAAAATGACATCAAGTGCTTCCCAATGTCCTAATATGTTCTCAAGATCATCCATTTCAAATATCAAGCCTTGCAGAGGAACTTTCCTCAGTCAATTGCTCAAAGGTCCAAAAATCGATTGTGTTAGGGCAAAAGTCAACTGTGACCTATATACAGTCAAACTTCAAGATTTTTTGTCAACATTCTAATTTTTAAGGATATTTCATCATTTGATCAAGGGTTGATCATGATTCATCAAGGATTGCTCAAAATTCATCAAGATTCAAAAGTTGCTAAATTAGGGTTTTATAGGAAAAGTCAACTCATCTTTGACCAAGCATAACTTTCTCATACTTTATGCGGAATGACCCATCCAAAGCTCATTTTGAAGAGGATTCAATTTCATACAATCCATCTTCATACCACAAGTTCAAAAAATGTGCTCACAAGAAGTTATGAATTTGGACATTATAGGTCATTTTTGAAAGTCAACAAAAACACCTTTTTTGTCAAGGCTAATAACTTGAGCGTGGAATATCAAAATCAGATGATACCAAAAGGGTTGATTATAGGACATCTCAAGCTTTCTAAAAAGTCCCACAACACTTCCAAAAGTTCAAAATTGAAGAAGTTATGCATTGTTGAAGTTGGACCTTTTTGCAAAATTGCCAAAAGTCAACTATCCCAAAAACTTCAAATTTTGCCAAATGGGCCCATTCTTTTTCACTTGATTTGAGTTTTCATTATTGCCCACGTGCTCTAGCTTTGGCCATGTGTCCATATCTTGTTTTTATTATTTAATTTGATTTTTATATGAATTAATTCATTTTAAATCAAATAAAATCACATAAAATCAAAAATATTGATAACCAAAGATTTTTTGATGATTATAGGTTTCAATGGAAAGCTAGCACATCTCCAAACTCGGATCAAGACATAAGTGTACAAGAAGATATGATTTGGATCAAATTTGGAAAGTTTTAATGGAAGAATCAAATCAAATTCAAGGGCATTGATAGAGCAATATTTGGACAGTAAAAGCTACCCTAATGTATTGCACATTACATAAGCAAGCTAAAGGCACGAGAATCAGGGTTGGAAATCGCTGGTGGAGGTAGAACCAACTTTGCAAAAAAACAAAAAAAAGTGTGACTTTGAAATCAAGGTTAGAGACATTTTCAAGACTTCAGACGTATCCCAATCGCTTCCTGGAAATGCTCACAAGCTAACCCAATCCAAACCAGGCATTCTCAGGCCCTCATATGCGCTGTAAGTCCTTCGTAACATGGCCCTGTACTTGATTTTGTATTTCTTAATTTAAGCATGGTTGATATGAATTGACAGCATATTGTGAATCTATAAACCATTTGCAAGCATTTGGTATCATTCAATTGTGTTTTCGTGACCTGTAACGAGACCCACCGTTATTAGGGTTTCGTCCTTTGTTTTTGGGGTTTTCTATTTCAGGGAAAATTGGCCATCATATTGGTCATGGTTGCGATCAGTGGTTTGAGACGAACTCAACCATGTCTTTAGAAATCATTTTCATAGCCTGAGGAAGATTTTGGAACGAAGCTGCGTTTTTAGCTACGGATAGAAATTCATAAGTAAAGTTACAGTGATGGGAGGACAGGGATGATGAGGTGTCATCCGTCCATTTGCCCATTCAAATATTACGCACTTTTTTTTTCTAGCATTTGATTTGTTTTCATATATTATGTTTTATTTGCGTTATAATAACAAAATCAACAACTTGGCCTAGTGGTGGCAACATAGGCATTCAAAGACCAAAAGGCTGGAGGTCAGGGGTTCGATCCCTGCCTCCAGCAATTTTCATTTTTTCAATTTCTTTCAGGCGATTAGATGCGTGCACAGGCCAGATCTCCATCATACTCCCTCACCATCCAAGCGCCAGATAGCCAAAGGGCCAGATCTGGTGGTCAGATATTGAAGGTCCATCCTAAGCAAGTCAACGCATGGGCATGGAATCACAAAAGTCCAAACGGACCAGCAGCAATTGGGCCTACAAAAATGCTTCATGCACCCCCAAACGAGGCCCACTCTCTCTTTTCTTTATATTTCATTTTTTTTATTTAATTTTGTTTAATTAGTTACTAACCATTAATTAATTTTTCTTTTTATTAAAAAATCACAAAAATATCATTTTGTCCAATAAAAATTCAAAACTTTATTTTCCTTTAATAAATTTTAATTAATTAATTAGATTTTTAATTCTAGAATAACCTTAACTTATTTTTGTAAATGTTTAAAATTAATTAGAAATCATTAGGTTTTAATTCATTTAATTACTTTAAAATTCTTTCTTAAATAATCGAAAACTCCAAAAACATGTCATTATTTTTTCCATTAATTTATTTAATAATTAATTTAGCTTTTAATTTAGCATTTAATTTCTTTTCTTAAATAAAAAACAACAAAACAAAAAAGCATTTTCTTTAATCAAAAGGGTCAAAACCCTAAACTCGCATTCGATTTAATTTCCCGCGCGCTTTATTTATTTTTACCCATATTGATGTATCTGCTTCCAGTATGTAATAGATAATTAGGACTTTTTATTTATTTTACCGCTTTATTTTATTTTCAAAGGGTTGCTTTTGGCGATGTAAATACCCGACGCCTTGTAATTTAATATCCGCACTTTAATTTCCACAAATTATAACTGCTAGATGTTTGATAATAGGGTTTGCATGACAAGACTGAATGCCTAATCTTAAAATCAAATTAGATCACCCTTAACATGTGCAAAGATAAAAATAACTGAAAACAACACACTCGCACATGTGCACTCTTAGGGTACACCCCACTTGGTTGCCTTCATACACGGTCATTGAGTATAGGTCGCTTTAGAGGTCGCCCTTTTGTCTAAAAGATCATAGTCGCCTCGAAACGGTTGCCTCGAATATTGTTGCCTCAAACAAATGATCTAAGACTTTAGGGTTACCGCTAAGGCGTCCTAACATTGCTTTAGTGACCTTGAGCCCCTCATTTGAATTGACCCTCAAACTCCATCGACGGTGCTACCTACTCATTAATAGTCGAATAGCATTGTCTAAAGGAAATTAACATAGAACGATTCCCTTTTCGAGTAGGTAGATAGTTCTTATATACTTGCTCTTTCAAAATAAAACTCTTTACACTTACACTTTTCGAACAAAGTTTTTAAAACACTTCATTACACTCTTGAGGACAGAAGCAAGAGTTAAATCGAAGTTTCAAAACAAAAACTTTTTCAAACCCACAAGCACAAACAAAACAATTTTTAAAACAATTGAGAAAGTACCTAAGAGCCCGTGGATAACCACGGATAGAAAGGATGCTAATATCTTCCCTTTCTATAATCTACCCCCCGAACCCAGGAAATATCTCGAAAAAGGAATTTTTCTGTGCTTTTTTCCTTTCCTTGTTGGATAAAATAAAAGTCAGTGGCGACTCTTGCTTACCGCGACATTTTGCAAATACAAATGCAAAACGCAAACCAGCATTCCAAAAAACAGTCAGTTCTTCCCACCGTATCACACCATACGCCCTTCACCGCCAGATTATGCTTTGACTATACCAACAACATGGCTGAATATGAAGCGTGCATCATGGGCATCAGAGCATCTATTGACCTAAGAATCAAGTTCTTGAATGTATATGGGGACTCAACCCTGGTGATCATCCAAATTAAGGGAGAATGGGATACGAAGCACATGAATCTTATTCCTTATAGAGAGCATGTGCTGACCTTAATTTCGTACTTCAAGGAGATCACTTTTGAGCACGTCCCGAGAGAAGAGAATCAGTTGGAATACGCATTGGATACAATTTCATTTATGTTTAAATTCATATGGGACAACGAGGCTCCTCGAATTACTTTTGAGAGACTAAATGAACCTGAACATTGCTATAAGATTGACATTGACGAAGTAAAAGAGAAGCCTTGTGTTTCATGAAGTGAAAAAGACATCTTGAGACTCTATGGTACCCTGAGGGAGCATCTATCAATGACAAGAAATTCCTATGGTGGTTCTCAGCTAAGTTCTTCCTAAGCAACGAAATTATGTACATGTGCAACCACGATTCGACTCTGCTTCGTTATATGGACAAGAAAGAGGTGGAGAAGATTATGGAAGATATGCACGAGGGTATCTGTGGTACTCACTCCAGTGGATATACTATGGCTAAGAAGATTCTGAGAGCATGTTACTATTGGTCGACTATGGAAACCGACTGTCACCACCACTCAAAAACATGTCACAAGTGCCAAATCTATGCTGACAAAGTACATGTGCCTCCAATACCTCTAAATGTATAGACTGCTCTTTGGCCGTTTGCAATGTGGGGAATTAATATGATTGGAGAAATTAAGCCCATTGCTTCCAACGAACACCGCTTCATCCTCGTCACCATTGATTACTTCACAAAGTAGGTTGAATCAGCCTCGTTCACCTCTGTTACTAAGAATGTGGTCGCCCCATTCATTAAGTATAACCTTATCTGTCAGTATGGCATCCCCAAGAGAATTATCACAGACAATGGTACTAATCTCAAAAACACTATGATCACGGAACTATGCATACAGTTCAAGATCAAGCACCATAATTCTTTTCCGTATCGACCAAAGATGAATGGTGTAGTGGAAGCCGCCAATAAGAACATTAAGAAGATTATAAAGAATATGACGGTGACGTATAAAGACTAGCATGAGATCTTACCATTTTCTCTCCATGGCTATCACACTTCAGCTCAGACATCAACTTGGGTAACCCCGTTTTCTCTAGTTTACGATATGGAAGTTGTCCTACCTGTCGAAGTCCAGATTCCTTCTCTGAGAATTATGAAAGATGAGGATTTTGACAAAGACGAATGGGTTCAAACTAGGTTGGATCAGTTGAATTTGATTGACGAGAAGAGATTGGCGGCTGTTTATGATGGTCATATGTTTTAGAAGCATATGATCAAAGCCTTCAATAAGAAAATCAAGTTGGTGACTTGGTAATAAAGCGCATCATCCTAGCGCAGGGTGATCCCAGGGGAAAATGGACTCCCACCTACGTAGGGCCATTTGTGATCAAGAAGATATTTTCGGGCAGTGCTATGATACTTACCACCATGGACAGTGAAGATCTTTCATACCCTGTGAATGCGAACATAGTTAAAAGATACTATGTATGAAAAACGACCCACTAGGTTGACTGGGCTAGGAAAAAATAAGAGCATCCTGACAAACCAAAAAGGTTCGGGAAAAAATCAGGGATATATATATAAAATATTGTACACCTGGAAAGTCAAAAACCTTAAAAGGCGGCTTGGGAAAAAAATGGTATCTCGGTGGACTGAAAACCCAAAAGGGCGGTCCAGGCAAAAATTAGGGATTAAAGCGTACGACTATGTCCCATTGGATCATTTACAACCAGCTTTATTACCAACGTCATGTTCGAATGGTGCAAATCAACTCAATTAACTTCTGTCGACAGCAAGGGATGAGATGCTCGAAGACATAGGGGCAATATCAGATTTGGAACCCGACGAGATCACTTACACATAGCTATATATTTAGTTTTCACTTCGTACTCTCTTCATTTTTCCTGACGGTTTCCTCTTACTAGGATTTATGTCTCTTTGTAAAACATTCATCTGTTTATAGGCAAACTATCAATATAAACACAATTTCAAAATTCAAATTTTGTTTTAATTTTTCTGTTTTGTTTGCAAAAACGTCCAATGACTAAATTGAATGAACATATGCATATGAATACGATTATTGTTAACAAATATATGCATAAAAACAAGAATAAGTATTTAATCAAGAATCCATGAGTTAGGATAATATTACAATCGTCCATATATCCCCACAAAACAACCTCCAAGGAATAATCCCCATAGAGTAGTTCCCATAAGATTATCCCCCGCAGAGTCATCTTCACAAATTCGACACATTCCCCGCAAGTCTGAAATATACTCACCAACAGATCCCCCTATCAGATAAAGGAGTATGATCTTTTCCCCGGTGTTGTACCCCAAATTTTACCCTCTCACTTTCAAATCAAATTATTTCAAGAGGTCACCCCATCTTTCTAGGGTTCTCAATTGCTCAAGATTACTCAAGGAATTGATCAGACAAGTCTTCTCCTAAGCAATTAGCATACAACTAGGGTTTTGCTTTTCTCTAAGGAAATTGGACTTATAATGCCTAAAATGGTTTTCATGACTCTTCATATGTCCCTAAGACTTCTCATGTCAAGTTTCAAGCCTTTCACCACAATTTTGCTTAGTCAATTGCTCAAATGATGGAAAATCAACTATATATGGTAAAAAGTCAATTATGGTCAACATGCAGTCAATCTTCAAGATTTTTGGTCAACATCAACATTTTTAAGTGATATCCATCATTTTATAAAGGGTTGATCATGATTCCTCAAGAAAATCCCTCAAATCATCAAAAGTCAAAAGTTGCCAAATTAGGGTTTCCGTAGGAGAAGTCAACTAAACTTTGACCATGCATAATTTTCACATGCTTCATCAAATTTTCCCCAACCAAAGCCCGTCTTGAAGGAAATTCAATTCTCTACAACTTTGCATCTCTAAGCTTAAGTCCGAAAAATACTTCATTTGAGAGATATGAGTCAATACATTATAGGTCATTTCAAAAGTCAACAAAAAGACACTTTTTGTCAAGGCAACTTACATCAAGATAAATTCTTTAAATGAAAGAATGGTCAACATAGAGATTTTATTGGACATCTTAAGCTTACCAAAAAGTCTAATATTACCTTCAAATGATAAAAACTGACAGAGTTATGATTGTTGCAAGTTGGGCAATTTTGAGAAAAATGCATGAAACTTCACTTGAGCAATCTTGAACTTTTGGACTAATGGGCCTAACTTTTAAGGTTTAAACATGTTTATAACATGTTAGAGGACCTCTAAGTCCATTTATACATTACTTTGATTTTTATTTATTTATTTTGATTTTATTCAAATTAAGTCAAAAAAATCAAATAAAATATGAGTTGATGGGCCAAAGGGCATGTGGGCTTCATTTGGATGTCTTCTAGAAGGACCAAGACCTCATAAGAGCTTGCCAAAATAGTGAAAACATGTTGGGAAGAAGAATCTTCACGTTTGGAATTTTTTTAAAATAATTTTGGAAAGATTTCAATTTGTTTTCTTTGCAATGAATTGTGACATAATGATACAAGATCCTTGCCTTGTTTTTATCCATTTCATTCCTCTATAAATACATGCAACACTCAAGTGCAAAAGACACAAAGTGCTGCCATAGAAGTAAGGTTTCAAAATCACAAATTTTCAAAGAAAGGCACAAACTCGTATCAAAATTTCCAGCCACTCTCACTCAATACCAAGCCTCAATTCGTGTTCCTGAAGCTCCCATGAATCTCATCAAGTCCAAAACCAAATCTATTCACGTATGGAATAGCTTACACAAGCCCACCGGTTTTGATAATTTTCTTAAATTCGAATCTTTTAATTTATGTATATTTAACTAATTTCGTGTGCATAGATGAGTTCATTATGGTGTTTAGAACTTGTTTGAATAATAAAATGCAAGCTTTAACACATTGATGATGAGTTACCATAACTAGGGCAAGATCAGATTCTCTCTTTGAAGCTGCATTTCCACTAATTTATTTCTTTTTTACAATTAAAATCAAAACATATAAAAATCAGAATATTACATAAAATCAAAAAAATAGTCTTTAAGTTTTCTTAATTAACTTTTTTCATTTAATTAGATTTTAGGTCATATTTTTTAATTTGTAAAATTAATTAGAATAATTAGGTTTTTAATAATTATTAACTTAAATTATTTTCTACAAAAATACACAAAAAAATTAATTTCTAATGTTTTAGATTTTAGGACTTGAGGATAATCTTTCTTTCATTTTTGTTTATTTTTCTTTTGAATTTAAATTACAATTGTATAGGTCGCACAAATTTTTTGTGATAACCTAGTTTAAATTCAAGCACAATTTCTTTATCGTGTAACTGCCCTCAAGGCCCTGTAATAGCGTAGGACCTTTCTTTTCCACACTTATACTTTATGTCTTGTATATACATAACTGTGTAGTAATAGGCTTGTATGGAAAGATAAAATTAATCGGTAGATAACCTTAAACAATCCCAAGATAACATGACTGTAATTGAATCACTTTGCACACATACACCTCTAGAGTAGCCTGCCTCTCTGTTGCCTTCGGAGAAAATAATGGTCATGTCCCTCGAACCTAGGGATACCATTAGTAAAGACCCTCGGTTAAAGTCATCATAAAGATCATAGTCCCGCGATGTCCCTTGAAGTTGCCTACAAGAAATGATCTTGTTCCTCAAAGTTTCGTACGAATATATGACGATAGTCTCTTCGAATTTCTAAGGTATCCCTATATGTTGCCTTCAATGACCATAACGACGACCCTACGCTTGTCCCTTCATATCCAATAGGTGGAGCTACCTACCAACTAATGGTATGGATAGCACCATCCCTAAAGGAGAAGGAAAAGGATAACGAAACACCTTTCAGTGGGTAAGATACCCTTAATTGCTTGCTCATAAACTAAAACAATTTTCACACCTCACACTTTTAAAACAACTACTTTGAAAATCTTTATAAATATTATTGAGGACTAATACAAGGGTTATTATAAAGAAGATTGCCTAACATTGGCATTTTCAAAACCTTTTCAAAGCACACACAAAGCAAATTAAAGTGAACTAAGCAATTAAGAACCTGTAGATAACTACGGATGAAAATGGTGCTAACACCTTCCCTTTTCATAACCTACCCCCCGAACTAAAAATATTTAAAGGTCTTTCCTGTTATTTTCACCCTTTCCTTATTGGATAAAAGAAAATTCAGTGGCGACTCTTGATATATACTACACTTGTGATAAAATGCAAAAACAAGTCAGTTCTCCCACTGTATTACAGAACTAGAGACTCTGTTGGGGAACACTAAAAAAAGAGGGGTTACCTTAGAGCTTAGGATTACTTTAAATGATTTCCTTTTTTTCTTTGTATGCTTTACATTTGGGGTTGCTTGGGTTTATTTTTTGCAAAGATCCTATACCCGGATCTAGGGACATTTTAGGTAAGTAGAAATAAATCATGGAAACTGTACGGCGTAAACCAATATGATTGAAGTGATGACTATGTTAGTGCAACACATTGGTTTGTACTGGTGTTCCTTAAGTCAGTCGAGGATAACACTAGGCTGCCACGTGGTGTCAGAAGCACTAACTGACCTTTAGAACCTTAATTGACCCAACTTAGCCATTAGAAAGTAGAGAGATGGCCAGCTTTGGTGCAGTCCAAAGTTGGTTGATACTCGATTCTACGCTCATTGATATTCGACTCTTGGGATACTTTGGTGGCAAGTCAGTTTCTCTACTGAAATAATTCCTGAGAGAAAGGTCGGTAATATGAGACTCCTAGAACCCGGTTACTATTCTTAGGACAGGTTGAGCCAACTGAACTTCAATAGAAAAGGGTTCCAATGCTATGAAGATCCAGAGAGTGCTTGGGTTGGGGTTAGCCTCAAGTGTTGTTATCCCCCACAAATTCAAGGTCCCTACTTTTGTAAAGTATGATGGTGTTTCCTGTCCAAAACTTCATTTGAGGTCTTATGTTCAGAAGATCCAACCTCACACCACTGACAGAAAGATATAGGTACACTTATTTCAAGAAAGCTTGTCGTGAACATAGTTGGAATGGTTCTATCAACTGGAAGGGACCAATATTCATACTTCAGAAGATTTGGTTGCTGCTTTCTACAAGCAGTACCAGTATAATGCTGATCTCACACAAACCCGCATGCAACTACAGGGTATGTCCACGGGTTCTGATGAAAACTTCAAAGAGTATGCCCAGAAATGGAGAAACCTTACAAGCAGGGTTCAACCTCCTTTAGATGAAAGGGAATTGGTTGACATGTTCATGAGCACGCTGACAGGTCCTTTCTATAACCACCTACTTGGAAGTTCTTCAGCCGGTTTCACTGAATTGATATTGACGGGGGAACATGTTGAGAATGGAATCACAAGCCATACAATGGGAAGAAAGAGTTCGATGTCGTGTACATCCAGAAGGGTCATAATAAGAGTAACCACAACCAATCTATGGGGGCATTTCTGATCTTTAATCATGCACCAGTTCGACAATAACAACGGGGTAATCAAAGAAGGAAAGATGAGCCCAAGAGACAGTTTACCAAAATCAACATGTCGTTGTCTCAAGCATTGCAACACATGTTGAGGATGAATCTGATTACATTGATACAATCTCATCCAAACCCTAAAACTTCTTCTCCTAACTACAATCCTGATGCAAGGTGTGCATATAATTTCAACAGTCCCAGGCATGATACTAACGATTGTTGGCGCTGAAATACAAGATTAAAAATATGATTGACTCCAAGGATATTGAATTTGATCCTCTTGAGACTCCCAACGTGATCACCACTCCCATGCGGAATCATAATTAGGATCAAATTAATGTTGTGGAAGATATCGATAGCAGCAATGCCCTGAATAACTGGATTTCCCCTACTGCCAATGACGGAAGCTTCTTCCTTCAAATTTTTATTTTTAATTTCTTTGTTTGTTCAAACACTTACAGTCATATCAAACTTTGGTTTTCCCATTAATGCATTGCACATGTTTGCGTTGAATTAATTAATTTTCACTATATTTAAACTACTTTCTTACTTTGTTTTGTGATATTCAACTCTCAATTAAAAGCTATAAGCCTTTAGAGGGAGGATGACAAAAACAATACCATAATCTCCACAGTATGCTTTTGAATAGACCTTGCTGACGATGTACAGACGTTGTTTCAAATCCTAAACTTTGGAGTTATAAGGAAGATAATCCCTAGTCAACCCCTTTGATCTCAAGAAGTAGGAGTTTTCTTTTTCACACAAATTAAAACCTTTAATCTTAACCTGGGAAAGGGTAGTTTCTCAGTTAATTCAAATGCGCATTCAATTTCAAGCTTTCACTTCGTACACAACAAATATTATCGAAGACGTCCTTCAAAATCAAAAGACGGTGATGGTTCCCCGTAAAACATGCAATCATTATCTCTCAAAAGAAAAGCTCGCTAAGTCAAAAACTATGAAGGAGACTTAGGAAAACAAATTGGGGCATCCTGCTGACTGTAATCACAGAAGAAACAGTTAAGGCAAAACTTAGGGATAATCAAGTCAAAAGAGGTCACTACAAATCCTCAACAAAAGAAAAAATGTTACAAAAAATGACTGCCTTGTCAAATAAACTTCCAGCATCCAAACCATCGCCTAAATATCATTCCAGACTCAATTGGAATCTAAACACACAATTCACTGAGTATAGGGATGAAGAAAATCACAGAGAACGGGTTGGGAACAAATAAATTTTGAGCCTTTTTTTCCTTTGCTTCTTAAACCTTGAACCAGGCCATGTTATAACCCTTAAAAGGCATAATTGAAGCATAGGTTAGCTCGAAAGCATATTTTTACAAAAGGTGTCCTGACTCCTATAAGGCTTTCTATAAATCCTGAGTCGAATTCATATTCTTACAAAATTCTATTTTTACTTAAAATTCATTTTCAAATCTTTAAGACAGACATAAGCTTTGGATTTTTAATACCGTTGTTTGCATATGACTAATTGTTCGACAGTAGAGAAATTCACACGACGAATATTAAATGAACGGAAATCCTCTCAATGAATAGAATCACCTCAGATGGAAATACATTTCCAGTAATAGACCTTTCATAATCAAGGGGCATGACATGGTGTCTAACTGATCTGGGGGCAGTCAAGTCAAGATTCAAGGAATCTCTCAAAAGTTCCAAATAGCCAGGGGATCCCTTCATCTGAATCACTTAGGGCATTGAACAAGAGTTCCAGCAAAGGACCACGTACGATTGAGAAAAAAATTCTATGGCATGTTATAACACTTACATTGAGAATTCTCCTCACCCTATAAATACAGACATAGTCAAAAAAATACTACGCGTAAAAGAGACCCACTAGGTCGACAGGCCTAGGAAAAAATAAGGGCATCCTGGAGAACCAAAAGGGTTCGGGAAAATTAGGGATATACAAAATACACCCGGAAGGTCTAAAAATAGAAAGGAGGCTTGGGAAAAATGGGTATCCCGGTGGACTGGAAACCTGAAAAAGGAGGTCTAGGAAAAAGTTAGGGATTAAAGCGTATGAATATGTCCCGTTATCTCATCACTTGTGTATCAGTAGAAGAATTATTATCCTGATCAGCATTTACCGAGGGCTCTAGAGTTTGAGATAATGTTCAAGTCATCCATAAATCCCCACAGAGAAGTTTCCACTGAATTATCTCTACAGAGTTATCTGTACAAGCTCAACTTCAACAAAGATACATTCCCCAACAAGTCTAAAACATAAGTCAGACAGAAACCGGGGCAGCTTTCAGCAGTTCACCTCTATACTCCGTATGGATAGCTTAGCAGGAGCATCTTCTCCAAAATATCCCCAATAGATAAAGAAGTTTGATCATTTCTATAGCATACGGTGGAAACTTCCTCAACGCAGCCTATGAAATTCCAATCCCCATCAGAGATTATTTCCTCAACACAATCTACATGATTTAATTCCCCAATGGAGTTGATTTCTCCAATACTGAAAATTCCCAGACAAAAGTCTCTTCTCCGGTAGGGTTTCATTTAGAGTGGCTATCACCAGAAGAGTAGCTTCCCATATCTAAAACCTAGTCAGATAGTGCATCGTAGGAATATCCATCTCTTTTATCCCCAGTCAGGGTATACAAAAATCAATTTCTTCAACAAAAATAATGACGAACGACCAACTCTCTTTGAATTCTTCTATCCCCAAGAAGAAGTTGAAGATCCCTAGCGGAGTTTCCTTAAACAGAAAGCAAGAATCCCCATTAAGGTCATTCTAAACAAAATTAAAGAATTACTTTATTCACCCCTAAAAATAGTCAGGTATTTATTTTCCTCAGCCAGACACTATTATACAAATTTACCGCTACCTTCAGCGACATTTTACACCCATACATCATTTACAATCCATCATGGCATATGCATACAAGATGTATATGACATTCTCATTCATTTTGAGAGCATCATTACAAAATGAATTCATAAATCATGACATTGCATAAAATTAACTTTGTTTTCAGGTTGGTTCATGACCAGACGAACATTGCTGACGAATTTTTACACAGTAGGTCAAAGATCAATTCCTGTAACAGGTCGGGGAGACTATTTACACGACCAAATGAAGCAGCCTTACACGGGTTCCTTCTAGTATAATGAAGCTTCACACGGTCTCATCCTGAAGCAGCCTTACACGGGTTCCTTCTAATATATTTCCAGATGCAGCTTCATATGGGCTCATCTTGAAGCAACCTTACTCGGGTACCTTCTAATATTTCAAGTTGCAGCTTCACACGATCTCATCCTGAAGCAGGCCTACCCAGGCTCCTTCTCATATATTTCCAGATTCAGCTTCACACAGGCTCATTCTAAAGCAACCTTACTCGGGTTCCTTCTAATATTTCCAGATGTAGCTTCACACGGGCTCATCTTGAAGCAGCCATACCCAGGCTCCTTCTTATATATTTCCATATGAAGCTTAACACGGGATCATCCTGAAACAATCTTTCACGGGTTCTAAGATATTTCCAGATGCAGCTTCACACGGGCTCATCCTAAATAAATCTTACACAAGTTCCTACTAAGACATTTCCAAGTGTAGTATAATGCAGGCTCATCCTGAAGCAACCTTACACGGGTCCCTTTTAATACATTTCCAGATGCGGCTTGACACGGGCTCATTCTAGTATATTATTCAGATAAAGTTAGGCGTAGACTCCTTCTAATATCGTTTCTAGACAAAGTCAAGCGTAGACTCATTCTAGTACATCATTAAGATAAAATCAGGCATAGATTTCCTTCTGATGCTCTTTTGGAAAAAAAAAGTTAGGTGTAGACTCCTTCCAATATCACTTCTAGACAAAGTAGGGCATAGACTCATTCTAGTACATCATTCAGATAAAATCAGGCGTAGATTTCCTTCTGATACTCTTTTGGAAAAAATTAAGGCATAAACTCCTTCCAATATCTCTTCTAGAAAAAGTTGGGCATAGACTCATTCTAGTATATCATTCAGATAAAATCAGGCGTAGATTTCCTTCTGATACTCTTTTGGAAAAAAAAGGCAGGCGTAGACTCCTTCCAATATCTCTTCTAGACAAAGTCAGGCATAGACTCATTCTAGTACATCATTAAGATAAAATCAGGCATAGATTTCCTTATGATACTCTTTTGGAAAAATGTTAGGCATATACTCTTTCCAATTCTCTTCTAGATGAAGTCAGGCGTAAATATCTTCTAGATGAAATCAAGTAAAGATTTCATTCTGATTATTCTTTTAGACAAAGTCGATCATAGACGCATTCCAAATACATATTCTAGACAAAGTCAAGCGTAGACTCATTCTGATATTCATATCAACAGTTACTTTAGATGGCATCTATAAGCCCATCTCGGATGACATCCCATCACTCTCCAAATGGAATCTTTAACCCATTCCCGGTATAATCAACCAACAGTGTTACTTCGTGCACAAGCACGTGCAAACTTCTGGCCACTTAAGTGTTCTATCATCTCCTACCTTCAAGTCATGAATGGCGAACATGCCAATCTGACTCTTCAGGTTTAAGAAGATTGAACAAGGAAAACTGTTGTACCCCAAAATTTTCCCTCTCATTTTCAAATCAAATTATTTCAAGAGGTCCCCTCATCTTCCTAGGGTTCTCAATTGCTCAAGATTACTCAAGGAATTGATCAGAAAAGTCTTCTCCTAAGCAATTAGCCTACAACTAGGGTTTTACTTTTGTCAAAGTAAATTGGACTTCTAATGCCTCAAATGGCTTTAATGAATCTTCATTTGTCCCTAATAATTCTCATGTCAAGTTTCAAGCCTTTCACCACAAGTTTGCTCAGTTAATTGTTCAAATGATCGAAAATCAATTGTATAGGGTAAAAAGTTAATTATGGTCAACATGCAGTCAAACTTCAAGATTTTTGGTCAATATCAACCTTTGAAAGTGATATCAATCATTTGATCAAGTTTTTATCATGATTCCTCAAGAAAATTTCTCAAATCATCAAAAGTCAAAAGTTGCCAAATTAGGATTTCCTTAGGAGAAGTCAACTGAACTTTGACCAAGCATAACTTTCACATGCTTCATCAACTTTTCCCCAACTAAAGCCCATTTTGAAGGAAATTTAATTCTCTACAACTTTGAATCTCTAAGCTCAAGTATAAAAAATGCTTCATTTGAGAGATACGAGTCAATACATTATAGGTCTTTTCTAAAGTCAACAAAAGGACACTTTTTGTCAAGGAAACTTACATCAAGATAAAATATTTAAATTAAATAATGATAAACATAGAGATTGTAGTGGATATCTTAAGATTTCCAAAAAGTCCACGATCACTTTCAAATGATAAAAATTGACAAAGTTATGATTGTTGCAAGTTGTGCAATTTTTAGAAAAATGCATGAAACTTCATTTGAGCAATCTTAGACTTTTGCACTAATGGGCCTAACTTTTGAGGTTTAAACATGTTTATAACATGTTAGAGGAACTCTAAGTCCATTTATACATTGCTTTGTTTTTTTTATTTTGTTTTTATTCAAATAAAGTCAAAATAAATCAAATAAAGTATGAGTTCATGGACCAAAGGGAGTGTGGGCTTCATTTGGATGTCTTCTAGAAGGCCCAAGACCTAATAAGAGCTTGCCAAAACCGAGAAAACTTGTTGGGAACAAGAATCTTCAAGTTTGGAATGTTTTTAAAACAATTTTGGAAAGATTTCAATGTGTTTTCTTTGCAACGAATTGTGACATAATGATACAAGATCCTTGCCTTGTTTTGATCTATTTCATTCCTCTATAAATACATGCAACACTCGAGTTCAAAAGACATAAAGTGGCTGCCATAGAAGCATGGTTTCAAAATCACAAATTTTTAAAGAAAGGTGCAAACTCGTATCAAAATTTCCAGCCACTCTCAATCAAAACCAGGACTCAAATCGTGTTCTTGAAGCTCCTGGGAATCTCACCAAGTCCAGAAACAAATATATTTACATCTGGAATAGGTTACACAAGCCCACCAATTTTGGTAATTTTCTCGAATTCTAATCTTTTAATCTATGCATATTTAACTAATTTTGGATGCGCAGATGAGTTCATCATGGTGTTTAGAACATGTTTAAATAAGAAAATGCAAGCTTTAACGCATGGATGATGAGTTACCATGGCTAGGGCATGATCGGATTCTCTCTTTGAAACTCCATTTCCACTAATTTATTTCTTTTTTACAATTAAAATCAAAACATATAAAAATCATAATATTACATAAAATAAAATAAAATAGTCTTTTAGGTTTTCTTAATTAACTTTTTTCATTTAATTAGATTTTAAGTATTATTTTTTAACTTGTAAAATTAATTAGAATAATTAGGTTTTTATTAATTATTAATTTAAATTATTTTCTACAAAAAATACACAAAAAAATTAATTTCTAACGTTTTAGATTTTAGGACTCTAGGATAATCTTTCTTTCATTTTTGTTTATTTTTCTTTTGCCTTTAAATTTCTAGAAACAATTGTATAGGTCGCACGGTTTTTTTGTAATAACCTAGTTTAATTTCCCGCACAATTTCTTTATCATGTAACTGCCCCCAAGGCCCTGTAATAGCGTAGGACTTTACTTTTCTGCACTTATACTTTATACCTTGTATATATATAAATGTGTAGTAATTGGCTTGTAAGGAAAGATAAAAATAATCGGTAGATAACATTAAACAATTCAAAGATAACATAACTATAATTGAATCACTTTGCACACATACACCTCTAGGGTAGGATGCCTCTCTGTTGCCTTCTGAAAAAACAATGGTCATGTCCCTCGAACATAGGGATACCATTAACAAAGACCCTCAGTTAAAGTCATCATAAAGATCATAGTCCCACGATGTCCCTCGAAGTTGCCTACGAGAAATGATCTTGTCCCTCAAAGTTGCCTACGAATATATGATGACAATCCCTTCGAATTGCTAAGGTATCCCTATATGTTTCCTTCAATGACCATAAAGACGACCCTACGCATGTCCCTTCACATCCAATGGATGAAGCTACCTACAAACTAATGGTATGGATAGCACCATACCTAACGGAGAAGGAAAATGATAATGAAAGACATTTTAGTGGGTAAGATACCCTTAATTGCTTGCTCACAAACTAAAACAATTTTCACACCTCACACTTTCAAAACAGAGTCCCAATCATATTACACTCGGAAATATCGCCAACCTACAGAGTCTTAATCCTCGTCAAAAAGTATGTCACCGGTACAGTTCACAGAATTCTCTTTCCCAATTGATTTTATTTCTCCAACACTATAAAAACCTCTACAGATTTCTTTCCTACAGCAGGTTTATTTCCTCAGTGAAATGTTTATCCAGCAGGGTTTATTTCCCCAACAGGATACAACCTCCCCAGCTTGAGTCTATCACTTTGACTGCTACAAATCACCGACAAAATTTCTCTCTCTAGCAAAGGGTAATCTAGATTACTATCCCCAGAGAGTTGTTACTGAATCTGAAATCGGACCAGATATCGTTTAATCTTATCCTCCCCAGACGAGCCAACATCCATATCAGAAGCTCAATCAGACGACACCTCCAAAGGTTTTCCATCTCTTTATCCCCATTCAGGGTGTAATACAGTGGGAGAATTGACTTGGTTATTTTGCATTTGATTGCAATTGTTGTAGATAGCAAGAGTCGCCACCGACTTTTCTTTTACCCACTAAGGAAAGGGTGAAAAGAACAGGAAAGACCTTTGAGATATTTTCTTGAGTTCGGGGGGTAGGTTATAAAAAGGGAAGGTGTTAGCACCCTTTTCATCCGTAGTTATCTACGGGCTCTTAGTTGCTTGCTAGATCACTTTTGAAATTGTGTTGTTTGAAATGTGTTTGTGGTTTGTTTTGAAAGTATTTTTGAAAAGCGCCTTCGTTTAGGAAAACTTTGTAATGATTCTCGTCTCTATAAGAATGCATACAAAGTGTTGGACTTTTAAAAATATTTCATGTTTTGAAAGTGTTTGGTGTGTTTGAAAATATGTTTGTTTTTGAAGATGGATTTTGAGCAAGAAACTAAGAACGTTCTACCTTCTCAAAAGTCTTTTGTTCATTTCTTCCTTCCTTTGATATTGCTATCTTACCATTTATTGGTAATAAACCTTATCTTTGGATGTAAAGGGATGGGCGTGGGTCATCGTATAGTCATGAATAGAAATGTTGTGAGATATCTTAGCGTTTCTCTTGAGGGACTAAGATCATTTGTAAGGCAACATTCGAAGCGTCATCGAGGGACTATGATCATGTATTTTTTATTGTTTTTTCTAAGATGTCTCACATGCATATTATGACCATTTTCTCAAGGAAACAAGTGGAGTTAATAATAGAGTGTAAGTGCGAAAGGTGTTTTTTTTCATGCTTGATTTATCTTGGATTAGTGTTTTCTAAGCATTGATTTTATCTTTCCATACAAACCCTAATTACTAGCATTTATATGAAAGCGGTAAATTGCGAAAAGTAAGTTTACTACGCTATTACATCATTTGGGGATGGGGTATACAAATTTACAAATAGGGATTGCAAGAAATTAAATCCTAATTATCTATTACAACCATATTGAACTTGAATAATGTACAAGAATTAAAATGTATATGATGTACAAGGATGAATCAAAAGAAAAGGAATTGATATTGGTTTTTTTGGATTTTGTTAAGAAAATATTTTGATATAATTAACTGAAAGGGATGTGATTAGTAAATAATAGGAAAATTAATCCTAAGTTAAAAGGAAATCAAATTAAACAAGAAATCATTTTTTAGGGTTTTTTATGGAAGGATTTTGGTTAATTAAAATAAATATGAAAATAAAATATTTTTAGTGATATTTTTATATATTCATAAAATAGATATTGTAAATAAATAGTGTACAAAAAATCAACTCAAAAGGAGTTGTTTTGGTTGGTTGGAAAAATGTTGAATTTTGTTATAAAAAAAATGAAAAAACAAACAAGTGATAAAAATTTGTTTTGGTCCTGCCAAGGTTTGAACGCAGGACCTTCTACATGACAAGGCTTTAGCGTGTGTTGTTTGTACCACTTGGGTGGTATGTTTAATTTGTTAGTTATACAACTTGCACTAAATATAAAATGAACTCATTTCTGAAAATTTGAACATGGCTTCATCTTATTCCTTCACACGCGCAAGGATGTATATCACCATTGTTAAGCTTCTAAAAGCTTCATTTCTCAGCCATATCAAAAAAATTTAAACATCAAACCTTCCTAGAATTTGAACACGAATCCAACCATGTGATTTTTGAAACCTATGGATCAGAGGTTAACATGAATTTTGTTCAGTACCAAAACTAAAACCTAACTGATCAGATACGAAATACTCAATGTAATCTAAACTAAGAGCATGGTCAACTTCCTAGATATGATATCTACATATTTTCTTTTATTTGTATATGCTAAAAATTCTTGTATCAAGATATCACAGTTAATAAAACTTACCTCTTGAAGTGCAATTTGAATGACCTCTATATGACTTCCAGAAATGGTTCGATGATGGATTAAGCTTGCAGGGACCTTACTTGAGCTAGTGGGATCACTGCTTTGCTTTAAAAGTCACTGAATCAAAAGGATGGTATATGGAAGCTGGGAGTGAATCCAAAGGATCACTAACGCACGAAGGGATTTGATATTTTTTTGTGTAAAGTCAGGATGTGCCAAGTTTTGTGCTTGTGTGTAGGTTCTGAGTTTTTGACAGTTTAGGAGTGTTTGAGGATTTTTCAACACACAAGAATCTGGACCATTTAACTTGCAAGTGGCCTCTCTATTTATAGAGAAAAGTTTTGGGAAGTTGAAGTAACCATATTTGCAAGATAACAAAGTATGGTTTGGTGGGAATGCAAATGTCAAGTTATGTCAAATTTTCCATGATCCCAAGATGAAGTATCAAAGTTACTGGTTTAGAGGGGTTGCTTTCTATGATTTATGGTGGAGTAAAATCAGAAGCAAGCAAGGTATTTGGCTCAAGACAAATTTTGTACCAACAAGCTTACTTTATGGAAAGTTCTTTTGGACAATGGCTTAATAACTTAGGTAAGAGCTTAATTATTTGTGTAAACAATTAATTATGGAGTGAAACACAAGCATTGAAGCCTGCAAAGCAAGATCATGTAGCATGGCCTATGGATTTTGTCTTCAACTTGATTCCATGAATCGAATACTCCGTCCTTTCGTTTTGATAACATAGATCCATAACTTTCGACCAAACTCATCAAAAGACAAAACAACATTTGTTTCTACCAAATGTGTGTTCTTTGAATGGATCACATTCATCTGAATGCAACACTTACTTCGTCCTTTCGTTTTGATCACATAGATCCAACCTTCGACCAAACTCATCAACAGACAAAACAATATTTGTTTCCACCAACTGTGTGTTCTTCGAATGGACCATATTCATCTGAATGTACCATTTTGAGTATGCAAGATGATCTTATTGGCATAGTCAAAATGAAAGAATTTTTGGATTACATTCCTACCAGCAAGCATCAGTTGATTAAGTGGTCAAAAGTTCAAATGTCCAAACCTAAAATTGTAATTCATAGTGTAGAAACTATGTGCGTCGAAGGGTTTAGAGGTGGATTGAAGCAAGCTAACTCGAAGGAAACCGTTGCCCAATCGAAGCTTGTGCATTAAAGAAATCTTTCTCGAAGGAATCCATTGTCCAGTCGAAGCTTGTGGATTGAAGCAAGCATGAAGATAGACATTACCCAGTCTAAGCTTATAGAGCGAAGCAAGCATGAAGATAAACATTGCCCAGTCGAAGCTTGTGGATCGTAGAAAGCATGAAGATAGCCATTGTCCAATCGAAGCTTGTGGATCGAAGCAAGCTTGTTCTTCTTCTATTTTTCAAAATATGCCCACTACTCCTTTTTGATCAGTCATGTGGTTCGAACAGCATGAACCCGATTTTGAATTTGAACTGTTATTTGCAGATGCACACCTTTCGATCTGCTTTTACCTTTCGACAATTTCCTCTTCCTCATTTCTTTGAACTGATGCCTGAGAGCCCAATATGATTCATGGAAACTATATGGGGCATTAAAAGTCCAATTGTACTTATACAAACTCAAACCCTAATTTTGAGTCCTCAGTGTTTCGGGAGGATATCTATAGCTGATCAAACCTTGTGCAGTCTTGAATCAATAGAGATCTTGTGAGAAAATTCTTGAGAAATGAGAGGGAAAATTTTGAGGTACAACATGGGGTACATGGAAATTTAATTCCCTACCAGAGCGGTGAACAAACAATGTTCTTGAACTTTTTTACCCAAGCAAAAATCAATTTCCCCAGTGGAGTTTCCTCAAATAGAAAGCACAAATTCCTAACAGAGTCATTCTAGACAAGATTGAAGATCACACATATTCTTCATCCTAACAAATCCCAACAAAAGTCAGGGACTTATTTTCCCAAGTCAGAAACGTTATGCAAAGCTACCTGTAATACAGTGGGAGAACTGACTTGGATGTTTCGCGTTTTATCGCAATTGTTGTGGATAGCAAGAGTCTCCGCCGACTTTTCTTTTATCCAATAAAGGAAAGGGTGAAAAGAACAGGAAATACCTTTAGAGAATATTTTCTTGAGTTCGGGGGGTAGGTTATGAAAATGGAAGGTGTTAGCACCCTTTTCATCCGTAGTTATCTACGGGCTCTTAGTTGCTAGCTCACTTTGAAATGATTTGTTTGAGATGTGTTTATGATTGTTTTTTAAGTATTTTTTAAAAGTTCCTTCGTTTAGGCGAACTTTGTAATGATTCCCGTCTCTATAAGAATGCATACAAAGTGTTGAATTTTTGAAAATATTTCACGGAAAAGTGTTGGTGTATTTGAAAGATGTTTTGAAATGTTGTGACAAGAAATTATGAATGTTCTACCTACTCAAAAAGTCTTAGTTCTTTTCCTCCTCCTCTAGATATTGATATGCTATCATTGATTGGTAAGAAGCCCTATCATTGGATGTGAAGGGACGAGCGTGGGTCATTGTATAGTCATAGAAGGCAACATTGTAGTATACCTTAGCAATTTATCTTAAGGGTCTAAGATCGTTTATCGAAGGCAACATTGAAGGGTTATCGAGGGACTACGATATTGTATTCGAGGGTCATTGCTAATGTATCCCATGTTCGAGGGGCATGACAAGTTTTTTCTCAAGGCAACAAGTGAGGTTAACCCTAGAGGTAAAAGTGTGCAAAGCGTTTGTTTTTCATGCATTTTTATCTTTGAATTAGGGTTTGCAACTTGTTAATTTTATCTTTCCATAAAAATCCTAATCACTAGAATTTATATTTGAAAGCGATAAATTGCGGAATATAAATATCCTACACTATTACATCATTTAGGGGATGGGGATACAAATATAAATGGGGATGAAAGAAATTATACCTAATTAATTTTAAAACTAATCTGATAAAAAATAATAGCAAAGAAGTCTCAAAAAATTAGAATTTTTGGTGTTGAAGCTGACACGGGCTGTGTCATGTGACACAGGCACCCGTGTCAGGACCCTGTAATAATCATGCACGTCTTTTTTTTGTCCTAGATGAGCTGACATGGGCTGTGTTCTGTGACACGGGAAACCGTGTCAAGACCCTATCCTACATCTTTTCCGAGTTTTAATTCCAGTAAGACGGACACGGGTCGTGTCCTGTGACACGGGCACCCGTGTTAGAGCCTTGTCTTGCCATTTTTCCTATTTTCTTCCTGACACGGCCCGCGTCAGGTGACACGGCCGACCGTGTCAGACTTCCAGGAGCATTTTTTGGGGATTTTAGTGTTTTCAACTCTTCTATTCTGGTTTGTCCTGTTTTATTCTTTTGAAAACGAAAGCAAAATGATGTATGAAAAAGATATCACAGTTTGTGAAAACTTACCTCTTGAAGTAAAAACTCGAAATGTGTATGGATGTTTCCAAGCATAATGTGATGATTGATTGAGCTTCCTTAGACCTCCCTGAAGTTGTTCCAATCTTGACTTTGTACTAAAAGTGTTTGAATCTCTCCAACCAAGTCAACTTGCAAAACAATGTTTGTGAGTTTGTGAGGTGGTGATAATGATGTTGCAGAAGTTGTTGTTATGTTTGGCCAACTTCTATTTGATGTATGTGATGTATTTAAATGGTTTGTTTGGGAAAAACTTTCAAGGTACAAGATTCAAAGATTTGGATTTCAATGCTCAAGAGGGGAATTTTTTGGACAGTTATGGTTTTTGAGAGTATGAGGGGGTTTTGAGAACTTGTCTACACAAAAAAAAACTTCTGGCACTTTGGCTTGAAAATGGCCACTCTATTTATAAAGGAGGTTTGAGAGAATGAGAGAGTTTTTTCTACAAGCTGTCAAAATTCTAGTTTGGTTGAGATGAAACAACCAAGTTATGTGTAAATTGGTGTTCCAATGCATGGTACAAGCATGATCTGAAGTTGCTAGAGGCTTTTAGGCATGTTGCTTCTTGCTTTGACATTGTGTATGTGCAGAGAAAACACTTGAGAGGCTCAAGGATTTGACAATTGCATAAGTTTGCTTTTATGTGAATGGCAATGGTGCCTTTGTGCTATAAATGGAATGATGCAATGGACAATACTTGAATCACTTGGATAATGGTTCAATCAATTGTGTAAATACCTGATTATGGATAGATTTTCAAGTCACAAGGCCTGTAAAGTGAGATTATGCAGCACATCATGCAAATTGGATTATTTGTTCTTCAACAAAATGACTTGTAATTCAAGAATGGATGCCCAACTTCAGGCCCTTGAATC
The DNA here is from genome assembly GCA_948472305.1 of Vicia faba. Lineage (NCBI taxonomy): Eukaryota > Viridiplantae > Streptophyta > Magnoliopsida > Fabales > Fabaceae > Vicia > Vicia faba. Next base: position 471,578,724 of record OX451735.1, read on the forward strand.
TCCTAGCTCAAGTATGATAAATTCATGCTCTTGGATGTTTTGGAAAGCTTAAAACATCCTCTATAACTATCATGCTTGTCATTTTGACAAAATCATCTTGGAACTATGTGAAAAAACGCTACGAAGTTGGGATAAAATCCTGACCGAAATCTGTTGGAAATTTCTCTAAGTGTTAGATGAAAATGTCATGACTTCATGGGCTTATATCTTCAAGTATAAGCGTTTTTTGGACATCGACCCTCTAATACAAAGTTGTAGAGTTCATCAAGATCTACAACTTTCATGTTGAAAGTTTCCTTTGAAACATCTTGCATCTTGGTGAAAGAATGACATGAAGTAATGAAATTAACATGTATAAAAACACTTAGAAAAATTAATAAGTCTTACAAAGTTTGACTTTTCACATTGACTTTTGACTTTCTTGATTTCTTGATGATCAAGCTTTATATTTTTGAATTTCTGGATGAATTGTAATCTTTGAAATTGAATTTTGACCAAAGAGTTAAAGTTTGACTTTTTGTGTATTAGTTAACTTTTCATCACTTGATCAAATTTCAACTATCAATCCATTGATCTTGAGGAATGTTTTGAACCATGAAATTAGGTCAACATGTTATATTTGAATCCTTGAGAATATGCTTTAAGCCATTAGATCATGAATTAGGTCAAAAGTCAATGATCAGTTAACTACAGTCAAAACCCTAATTTGAGGCATTGTGTTGAGGAGATGGCTTCTGTAATACGGTGGGAGAACTGACTTGGGTATTTTGCTTTTTATCGCAATTGTTGCGGATAGCAAGAGTCGCCACCTGCTTTTATTTTATCCAATAAAGGAAATGGTGAAAAGAACAGGAAAGACCTTTTGAGAATTTTTCTTGAGTTCAGGGGGTAAGTTATGAAAAGGGAAGGTTTTAACACCCTTTACATCAATAGTTATCTATGGGCTCTTAGTTGCTAGCTCACTTTGAAAATGCTTTGTTTGAAATGTGTTTGTGATGATTTTGAAAGTATTTTTTAAAAGTGTCATCGTTAAGGAAAACTTTGTGATCATTCTCATCTCTATAAGAATGTATACAAAGTGTTGACTTTTGAAAATATTTCGTTTTTGAAAGTGTTGGTGTGTTTGACAGATGTTGTTTTGAAAATGTTGTGAGAAAGAAACTATGAACGTTCTACCTACTCAAAAGATCTTTGTTATTTTCCTTCTCCTTTAGATGTTGCTATCTTACCATTGATTGGTAAGAAGCCCCATTATTGGATGTGAAATGACAGGCGCGGGTCAATCGTACAGTCATAGAAATCAACTTGTAAGACGCTTTAGAAATTTTCGTTAGGGACTAAGATCGTTTTGCCGAAGGCAACGTCGAAGAGTCATCGAGGGACTACAATATTTTTATTCGAGGGTCTTTGCTAAAGCGTCCCATATTCGAGGGACATGACTATTTTTCAGAGGCAACAAGCAAGGTCACCCTAGAGGTGCGTGCGTGAAAAGTGTGTTTGATTCAAATTTAATTTGTCTTGATTAGGATTATCTAGTAGTTGATTTTATGTCTTATCATACACACCCTAATTACTAGATTTATATTGAAAGCGGTAAATTGCATAAATGAAAAATTTTATGCTATTACATCATTTAGGGATGGAGCTACAAATTCACAGATGAGGAAGACAAGTAATTTAAACCTAAATTACCATTACAACTATATTGAATTTGAAAGAATAATGTATAAGAAATATAAACATAATGTACAAAGAATAAAGTGATATGAAAAGAAACAAAAATATGTTTGTGTTATGAAGAAAAGGTTTTGACGAAAATTAATTAATTAAACTAAGAAAATTAAACTTAAGTTAATTAAGAAAATTAATTTGATTAAAGAAACAAATTTAGGGATTTTGTGAAAAGGTTTTTAAACTAATTAGTCAAGCTAAAATGGATGAGAAAAATGTTAATTAAAATCTAAAGTTCTAAATTAATTAAAAAAGACTAAGTCTAAATTAAACTAAATAAGAAAAGAAATTTGTTTAAAAAATGTTTTTAAGTCTTTTATTTATTTATTTTGAAAGAAAATAAAAATAAAATATACCAAATTTTAAATAATAAACATGGAATATTTTTGATATTTTTTTAAATGTTAAGAAAATATTAAAGGGCCAAAAGGAAATTATAACCTAAATTCTAAATTTATTTTTTTGGTATTTTATGACTTAAAAGATAAAGAAAAGAAATAAACAATAATTAATGGGCCAGGGTGTGATAACCCGTATGGGAGTGCAAAAGCAGTTGGAGGTGCATGGGCTCAATGGTAAAACCCAGGATTATATTTTTTTGTGTATTTGAATCAGAAAATTAAGGTGTATTTATGAAGATGGTTTTTAAGCCTAATATAAAGGAGAGAAAAAAAATGAAACAAAAAAAAGCAAAAGGGCAGGGCTGAACCGGGTCATCCCGGTGCCCCATTTATCATCTCGCAATCGGGTTTAAAACCCTAAGGAAACCCACAATGCTTCTTTTCTTCTTCAATGTTTCCTCTGTTCTTGTCTCTCTCTGCTTCCTCGCGCTCTTTGTCTCTCTCCATTCGTTCAATCCATCAACCCCTGGTTCATCTCCCTTCTTCCTAATCACCACCGTATCATCTGTCTTCTCTCATCGCAATTTCTAATATTTCATCGTAATTTCTAATGATTCAAAATAGCAACAAAATAATCGCAAGAGTGAGTGAAGGATGCTTACCCACCGGATTTTGTTTGACACGTCTTCAAGGACAAACTCAGGCAACTAGAAAACTAGGGTAAAATCGTAGGTATGCGTTTCTGAATATTTTCCTTCTTTCCTCTATATTTGTGTTGTTATGGTTTGTTGTTGTCATTGTGCAGTGATGAAAGAGGATTTTGGTATAAATTTTAAGGTTTGAGTTTATTTAATACTTGAGCGGCTTTATAATGGTTGATGCAAGGTTGTGTAGAAGCTGATTACAATTATGTTAAACTTATGTTTGTCTGTTTCTCTCATCTTCCCGTCTCATCGGTTCTCCACAACAAGATTCAATAACTCAAAACTAGTCCAGTGAATGCCAGTTCCGATGAAGCTCGAAGGTATTCAAGTGAGTTAGATGAAAACTTTCTTCTCTTGTTTTCTTCTGTTAAAAAAATGCATTTGGGATTTGTGTTGTGTTGTTGTGTTGGTTGTGACCTTGTGCGTGTTATGCATAGAGCAGAGGTGAGTATGGTTTTACAGATGTGAGGAAACTTACGTGTGGGTTTTCTGTTTGGTTAAATGACTGATATTAATGGTGTGTGATGAGTGAAGGTTAACTACGAATGAGGTTTGTGAAGGTTAGTTTAGGGTTTTTCGTCTGGTTAGTGAGTGATTGAAAGGTTTTAGAAGCAGTTTAATGTGATGATTGTTGGTGAATTTCTCTTATTTTTGTGTCTTAAGGAAGTAATGAGATGGAAGCAGGGAAGACGTTTATGGCAATGATTGTTAGTTTTAGCAGAGGTTTTTTGAGTTTGAAGAGGTACTTTAGGTTTTTTAGCAGTCAATATTGCCTTCTTTAATGAAATGTTTTAGAAGTATTTTTATAGATGAGAAAGGGTGCAAATTGGGGGGAAAATGGAATGATATTTCAACTAATTTGATACTGTTTTATTTCTTTTTTTTAATCAGGTTTTATTTTGCCATTTTTATGCAAGTTATGGACAAATTTGGACAGGGGCGACAAGGATGATTTTGGACAGCAGCATGGTTGTTTTGTAGCAGTTTGATGCAGGACTGGACTGGTCACGGTTTTGTAAGGTTATGGATTGATGCAGGGGCAGCAGCAGCAGGTTGGTTTTGGAGTGTTATGGGCAGCAGTGTGGACAAGGTTAGCAGGTTGGACATGGTATTTTGGATTGGTTATGTGCAGCAAGTTACAAGTGGTTGGTGCAAGTTTTGTTATGTGAAACGGTTTTCTTCAACAATTGTGTTGATTTTTGGTCTGTTTGGATTTCGCAGGACAGTTTAAATTGGTTTTGTATGTGCAGGTTGCTTCAAGTCTCTGTAAAGTTTGGTTTGGAACTTGAATTTTAGAATGAAGTTGTAAGAAGATTTTGGCATGAGGAAACCTTGAAGATTTAGAATTAGGACTTGAGTTTTCATGTACTTTCTTTATAATTCCTCTTGTAACTTTTGGTATGATGGCAAAGATGTAATGGTTTGTAATGGTGTAATGAAATTTGGACAAAGTTTGAATCAACCTTCATATTTTGTAATTATTCTTCCAATTTTTACTTTGAACAAACAATCCCTAATGATACCAAAAGTATGCAAAGTCTCTTTTAATTAAAATTCGAATTTGAATTCTCCAACATCTCTTGAATGAGTTCCATAATTCCTTGTGCCATGAAAGTGAAATTGGATTGGAATCATTGAAAAACACTTTCCAAATCATACCTTGAATTCCTGATTTCTTTTGGAGTTTCTGAGTGAACTAGTTGAGAATTGAATGAAACTTTCCACTTGAATGACTTTCGAATCAAAATGGACCTCGAATAAGTCTTGATGATCTTTGAGTTAGGCCATGAGAATTGTTTGGAATTTTGTCATGATAATGAATCAAGTTGAATAGGAACTTGAATGAAATTATTTAAAATACTTGATTCCATGGACTCATAATAAAATTGAATCAACAAATGCCCATGTACACTATTTTTGAATCTTGAAAAAATCATACACAAAGCCCTAATTAGGAAGGAGGAGATAGATGAAACTTCACCTTGTAGCCTAACGAATTGCTAACTTTAATTCTCCAAATTCAAATTAACTTGTAATTGAAGTAAACAAGAAATTGAGGAGAACCAAAATTATATCGACCAAAATGAATTACAACTTGTATTTTAACCCGCCACAATCAACAATGCATGCATGAATTGAAATTAGAAGTTAAGAGCATTCTAAATCAAGAAAATGACTTATGACGATTTGATAACTTTGCAAGGTCTTCTAAACACAATCTTCTTTCAATCCTTGAAGAGAACTTGTATATGATATCGCTTATGACAATGTACAAAAATACTCGTCTCACGATCTTGAAAATTGAGGAAATTACGATTCCTGGAAGTCAGGCACAATTACTTGAGATTAGGTCAAAGTCTAGAAAGTGACATATAAAGTATTCAAATTTTTGATGATCTTTCATACATAATCGGCTCTTGACTTGTAAAGAGAAGTTGGATATGACGTCAAGGAGAGTCATACGCAAAAATAACCACTCAAAAATATTGAATAATAAAGAAGTTACAATTTTTTGAACCTGATCTTGAAAATGTCGACTTTTTGGTCAATATAGCTGATTTTCGATCATCTGAGCAATTGACTGAGCGAACTTGTGATGCAAGGCATGAGATTTGATATGAGTATTCTTGAATACATATAAAGCACCGTGAAATCCACTTGATATATAGGAAACTCAATCTTCCTTGAGAAATACAAAACCCTAGTTGTGGACGCATTTCTTAGGAGGAGAATTTGTCTGATCAATTCTTGAGCCAACTTGAGCATTTGAGAATCCTAGGGGAATATTTTGAATGGAAACTGAGAGGGAAAATTTTGGAGTACAACAGCTTGACCTAGTCAATACTTGTGCAAGCTTGAACTATTTGAATATCTTATGAGAAATTTCTTGAGAAAATATAGGGCAAATTTTGGGGTACAACTGCTTCCCCTGTTCAATCTTCTTAAACCTGAAGAGTTTGATTTGAGGGTCTGCCATTCGTGACTTGAAGGTGGAAGATGATTGAACACTAGAGTGCTCAGAAATTTGCAATTGATGATGTGTTATTTGATTGTGTCAAGAATGGGCTTAAAGATGCCATTTGGAGAAGTGATAAAGAATTTGTCAGAGATGGGCTTATAGATGCCATCCAAGGTGACTGTTGATAGAGATTGGAAGAAGCATCGGAATAAATCTTTGTTCGATTTATACTGAAACAACAGTTTTCGGAGAAGTATCAGCATAAATCTTTGGTCGATTGAATCTGTATGATATCCTGGAATGGACTCGTGTTAAGCCGTGTCTAGAAATGTATTAGAAGGAACCCGTGATGAGCCCGTGTGAAGCTGCATTTGAAAATACATGAGAAGGAGCCTAGGTAGGGATGTTAGAACATAGTTTGATTCTACAACCCTCATAAGAGTTTTAATGATAACAAACACAAAGAACAAATATGCACTCTAAATTTGTGTTCTATGTTTTATAGAATTTCTGACTAAAATGACATCAGAAGTTAAGCCACAGAAGCACTCAAGTTGAGTAATCAGAAAGTTCTGAAGTATGATGATCGGAATATGCGCTAAAGAGAAAGATATCCTGATTCTGAACGGAAGTCCAACACGCTAACAAAACCTTATGCTTCTGACTTCCCAAGTTATGAAGTAAAGCAGCATGCAAGATTCCTAAGTTCCGAAGCGTTAGTTTTCCATTAAGGCATTATCACTTACAACAGCTACAATCAGAAAAGGATCTTCTCAGTATGGAAAGAGAATTAAGTGTCCATTATCACGTTTCCATTTGGACACACTGCCACGCCTATATAAACAAGTTCAAAGGGTAAATCATTTAAGATTTCACACAACTGCTCCATACAATCTCAAAAATCTGCAAAAAGTCATATTCATACTATACTCAATTTGTGTAATACATCACAATAGTGATATAGTTTTTGTAACGAAAAACAAATAGTACACGGTAAACCTTTTTTTTATTAAGTAATTTTCCTTGAGATATATCAGTTTGTGGTTGTACTTAAGAAGACTTTGGCAGTTGTCAAAGTAGAATTGTAATCAGTTTGATTAGTGAATTAAGTCCTCGTTGGAGAGAGGTGAAATCACCTTGGCGGGTGGACTGGAGTAGTTTGAGATCAAGCGAATTAGGATAAAAATCATCGTGTCTATTGCTTTTGATTTTTAAGTTTCAATTCAACCCCCCCCCCCCCCCCCCCCTTCTTGTGTTTTTCACTTCTTCAATTGGTATCAGAGCGCCTGGTTCTAAGTTCATACACTTAACCGTGTTAGTACAAGAACCAAGCTTTAGAAAAACATTATGGTGGGACCAAGCCAAAACACCAGTAATGACTATCATGATGATAAGGATAGAATCAGCGGCAAACCTCCAGTATTTGATGGAGAAAATTTTGACTACTAGAAAGATAGAATTGAGAGCTTCTTTCTGGCCCATAATGCTGACTTATGGGATATGGTAATTGATGGATACATGTATCCCGTGGATGAAAGTGGTCAGAAGATAGATAGAAAAAGAATGTTTGACCAACAAAAGCGTGACTTAAGAAACCATCATAAGGCTAAAACAATTCTTCTCAGTGCCATCTCATACTCAGAGTATGAGAAGATCTCAAACAGAGAGACAGCCAAAAACATGTTTGACTTTCTAAGAATGACGAATGAAGGCAACATACAAGTTAAAGAATCCAAGGCCCTTGTGCTCATTCATAAATACGAAGCCTTCAATATGGAATAAAGTGAATCCATAGAAGCAATTTTCTCAAGGTTCCAGATTCTAGTTGTTGGGCTGACAGTTCTTGACAAAGTGTATTCTACTGCTGATCACGTAAAGAAGATCATCAAAAGTTTACCAAAGCAATGGAGGCCAATGGTCACTGATCTTAAGCTGGCGAAAGATCTCAACAAGATATCTTTGGAGGAACTTGTTAGCTCCCTCAGAAGCCATGAGATAGAGATAGAAGATGACGAGCCTCAGAAGCAAGGTAAGTCTTTAGCAATAAAATATAACAAAAAACTTGATTCTAAGGTTTTGCAGGCTATGGAAGAAACCTCTGATGGATCCTCATCAGAAGAAGACAAACTGTCTCTTCTCTCCAAATGGGTCAATCAGCTGTGGAAGGAGAGGCAAAGAAAATTCAGAAACTCTAGAAGATCAGGGAATTAGAATGAATCCTCCTCTTAATACAGAAAGTTTGAGCCCTCCTCTAGACATAGAAGGTATGAAGCTTCTTCTACTCACAGAAAGTCAAACAATAGAGACATCATCTGCTATGAGTGCAATGAACAAGGGCACTACAAAAGTGATTGTCCAAGGCTTCAGAAGGAGAAGCCCAAAAAGAAGTTCTTCAAGGAGAAGAAGAAAAGTCTCATGGAAACATGGGATGACTCAGATACTTCTGTCGCAGACTCGGAGTCAGATGATGAAAGAGCCAACATTGCTCTTATGGAAAATGTGACAGAAGACAGTGAAGCATCTGGGTCAGACTCAGAATCAGACACAAAAGAGGTATTCCCTGACTTCACTGTTAATTTTACCAAAGCTGAACTAGGAGAAAGTCTGAGTGAAATTCTGGAAAGGTATCAACAACTCATAGTCAAATTCAAGAACCTGAAAAAGGATCTTTCTTCTGACTCTGAAGAAACTGAGAGTCTTAGATTAGAAAATTCTGAGTTAAAAGAAAAGATTTCAAAACTAGAAAATTATTTACAAAACTCTCAGAAAGAAATAATCTCAGAGGCTCCCAGTAATGCTGATAAGATCATAAAAGAATATGATCACATCTTTCAGAAGTTTCTGGCTAAAAACATAGATAGAAGCAAGATGGCTTCAATGATCTATGGAGTTAGTAGAAATGGCAGAAAAGGAATAAGATACCAAGGTAAGGTATCTCCACCTAAGAAAGTCATGGACCTAGTAATTAAACGCACACCACTAAAATATCACTTGACTTATGGGAATACACATGATTTGAAATACACTAGCAATGATTATTCTGCCAAACCAAAATTCAAACATAATTTTGGTAAAACTAATAAACCAGGACCCAAAAAGATATGGGTACCTAAGGAAAAAATTATATATGTAGCAGATATCTTTAGCAGCAAGGCTAAAACACCAGTCATGGTACCTAGACTCTGGATGCTCTCGACACATGATAGGAAGAAAGCATATGTTCCAAAGCCTAGAACTTAAACCTGGAGGCTATGTGGGCTTTGGAGGAAATCAAAGAGGGAAGATCATTGGCTCTAGAATAGTAGGTAATGGTAACATTCCTTCTATTAATAATGTGTTGTTAGTTGATGGATTGATGCATAACCTGTTATCCACAAGTCAATTAAGTGATAACGGTTATGATATAATCTTTAATCAAAATTAATGCAAAGTTGTTAGTCAGAAAGATGGAACTATCATGTTTAATGGAAAGAGGAAAAACAACATTTATAAAATAAAACTTTCTGAACTAAAGAGTCAGAATGTAAAATGCCTTCTTTCTGTTAACAACGTGCAATGGGTCTGGCGCAGAAGATTGAGGCATGTTAGTATGAGAAGAATATCTCAGATTAACAAACTCAATCTGGTCAGAGGACTTCCTAATCTGAAGCTTAGCTCAGATGCTCTGTGTGAAGCATGTCAGAGAGGAAAATTTTCAAAACCTGCTTTTAAAGATAAGAATGTTGTTTCTACCTCTAGGCCATTAGAACTTCTGCACATAGATTTATTTGGACCAGTAAAAACTGCGTCAGTTAGTGGCAAGAAGTATGGGTTAGTGATCGTAGATGACTATAGCAGATGGACATGGGTAAAGTTCTTAAGACACAAGGATGAGTCACATTTTGTGTTCGTTGCCTTCTGTAACCAAGTTCAAAATGAAAAGGATCTTAGAATTATCAAAGTCAGAAGTGATCATGGTGGAGAGTTTGAAAATAAAAAATTTGAAATATTTTTTAATGAAAAAGGCATTTCGCATGACTTCTCTTGTCCTAGAACTCCCCAACAAAATGGAGTTGTAGAACGAAAGAACAGAACATTGCAAGAAATGGCCAGATCCATGATCAATGAGACTAACATTGCTAAGATCTTCTGGGCAGAAGCAATTAACACATCGTGTTACATTCAGAATAGAATCTCTATAAGACTTATTCTGGAAAAGACTCCATATGAATTGTTGAAGAACATAAAGCCAAACATTTCTTATTTCCATCCTTTTGGACGTACATGTTTTATTTTGAACACTAAAGATCATCTGAACAAGTTAGACTCTATAGCACACAAGTGTATTATGTTAGGATACTACAAACGCTCAAGAGGGTACAAAGTATACAATACAGAAACACAGATTGTTGAAGAGTTAACAAAAAATTAATGAAGTTCTTTTGGACAATGACTGGATTCGGGAAATGCAGGAGGAATTAAACCAATTCACCAGAAATGACGTATGGGATCTGGTTCGAAAACCAAAAGGATTCAACTTCATAAGAACAAAGTGGGTGTTCAGAAACAAACTAAATGAGAAAGAAGAATTCATTAGAAACAAGGCACGACTGGTTGCACAAGGTTATAGTCAGCAAGAGGGGATAGACTATACAAAAACCTTTTCTCCAGTCGCCAGATTAGAATCTATCAGACTCTTAATCTCTTTTGCTGTAAACAATGGCATCACTCTGTATTAGATGGATGTCAAAAGTGCATTCTTAAATGGTTACACTAATGAAGAGGTATATGTGCACCAACCCCATGGGTTTGAAAATTCCAAACACCCAGAATATGTTTTCAAACTAAAGAAGTCACTTTATGGTCTGAAACAAGCTCCCAGAGCTTGGTATGAAAGACTTAGTAACTTTCTGTTAGAAAAGGAATTTACAAGAGGGAAAGTGGACACAACCCTATTCTGTAAGAAATTTAAGAATGACATTTTATTTTGTCAGATTTATGTAGATGACATCATATTTGGATCTACTAAACCTTCTCTGGGAAGAGAATTTGCTAAGTGCATGCAGGCAGAGTTTGAGATGAGCTTGATGGGAGAACTTAAATTCTTTCTAGGCATTCAAATCAATCAGACTCCCAAAGGAACTTACATTCACAAGAGAAAATACGTCAGAGAACTTCTGAAGAAATTTGACCTCTCAGAATGTAAGCCATCAAATACTCCAATGCATCCCACGTGCATTCTGGAGAAGGAAGAGGTAAGTAAAAAGGTAGAGAATAAGATCTACAGAGATATGATTGGTTCTCTCCTTTATCTGACAACTTCAAGGCCTGACATTTTATTCAGTGTTTGTATATGTGCTAGATTCCAATCAGATCCTAGAGAATCTCACTTAACAGCAGTTAAGCGAATTTTCAAGTATCTGAAAGGTACTACTAACCTGGGTTTGTTTCATAGAAAATCCAATGAATACAACTTAGTAAGATATTGTGATGCTGATTTTGCTAGAGACAGATTAGAATGCAAAAGTACTTCTGGAACCTGCCAGTTTTTGGGAGACAATTTGATCTCATGGTCCAGCAAGAGGCAGTCCACAATTGCATTGTCAACAACAAAAGCTAAATACATTACAGCTGCTAGATGCAGCACACAGATGCTCTGAATGAAAATTCATCTTGAAGACTTCAACATATTTGAGAGTAACATCCCTATTTTCTGTGATAATACTTCTGCAATTTGTTTATCTAGAAATCCTATTTTGCATTCTAGGGCTAAGCATATAGAAATAAAACATCATTTTGTTAGGGACTATATTCAGAAAGAATTCTCTCTTTAAAATTTATTGACACAGACCATCAATGGGCTGATGTGTTTACAAAACCCCTTTCTGAAGATAGATTTAATTTCATTATGAAATATCTCAGCATGAAGTTATGTCCAGAATAAGAATTTTTATTTGAATATTCTAACCCTCAAAACTTATTTTTTTGTGAACATCTGATCAGCGTGTCTTCAGAAGTTAGGAGTACAGCTGCTTCAGAATCTATCTATGAAGATCTGAACCTTTTGTTTCAAAGATAGAGGCGTGAAGTTCACTCCATCAAACATCTATCATCCTCTCACAAGCTACCTTTTGAGGTTGAACACGCGTTCAAATTCTGAAGGGTCTAAGGCTCTGATTGGATGCATTGAGACACTTGTCAATGGTAACAGTTCAATATCTACACGCTATCCCCTAATTTCAGGTTTCATAAGTTCAGTATAATCATTACTTATTTTCACTTTCTTACTGATTAAGTTTTCAAAAGTGTTTATAAATTCAATTTCACTATTTCATTCACTTCTTACTGCATCCATTATTCTCTCTCGCTCTCGTTTTTGCACCAAAAAAAAACCTTTTCTCAGTTTTCTTCAACAAATCCGTGTGAACAATGGCATCCCCATCAAGCATAAAAAATCTCAACAATGCTCCTGGTTCTTCTTCAACAGAACAGTATGAGGAACCTATAAGAATGTTGCTCACTCCGGTAGATAATCTTGAAGTTCTATGTGAGTTGATCATTGATTTTGAGAGTTTAAAGGAAAATGGGTTTGATTTGTATGAAGATATGATGGCTCATGGATGGAACAAATACTTTGATCGTCTGTTGGGTCCAGTATTTCCTATTCTTGTTAAGGAATTCTAGATTCATGCTACTCCATCCAACCATCAGGTTACATCATATTTTATGGGGAAGAAGATAGTGATTACAGAAGACTTGATTGGAAATTTATTGGGTACAATGGAGGCGAAGTCAGATGCATTGACATGGCTGATAAGTGTTCTGACCTAAAATCCATTTCTAGGGTCATTTTCACTTCTTGAAAGCCATCTAGAAAGATAAGAGACTTGAAAGATTATTACAGAATTTGGGCCAGGATCATTCTGGGTTGCATAAATCATAGGAAGCCTACAAGCTCTCCCGACTACATCAACATTGATCAGCAATTTCTGTTGTGCTTCATTGCAAAGAAGACCAAAATAAACCTTCCACACTTTCTCTTTAATCATCTGAGAACAAGCGTGAAGGAAACAAGGGAAGAAGAAAGAACAAAGAGGGATTGGATTCCTATGGGAAGATTGATTTCTAACATCTTGACTGAAAACAGGATGATAGAACATCTGACAGAGGCTCAGAAGATCATCACTCTAGAAGCAAGGGCTGGGAAACCACTAAATGCCAAGAATCTGAAGAAAATGAAGATTATTGAAAGCATTAAGAAGGAACCAACAATTACTTCTCATGAAGTCATAACGTTTAGGAGAATCCCTCTGAAGGATTGTCCACTATTTTCTGAGATAGATGCTTCTCCATAGATTATGGTCAGATACCTTGAAGCTTGCAAGAAAGATGGAACTATTCCAGAACTCAACATTTGTGACCTGCACAAGCCAGCTCTAGATGTTGTGCTGAAGAAATCCAGAAAGAGGAAGGCAGCAGGAGAAGGATCCTCTCAGAGGACACCCAAAGCTTCAAAAAAGAAAGGTAACACATATTTTGTTTCTGTTGTAGAATCCATAGTTTTTCCAACATCTGAAACAGTTCCCCCTCAACCAACTGAAAATCCCTCACCACGAACATTAGAGGATTTTAACATAGAGTTTGATCCCTCTATAACTCTTGGAAGTTTCTTAAATGAACCTCACTCCCCTAATCCAAATCCAGAACAAAATCAACCAGAACTTGCAAGAGTTATATCTGATATTAAACTTTTTGACCAAGACTTTCAATCACTAATCCTAGAAAATCCAAACCTCCACTCTCAACAACCAGAAAATCGACACCTTCATTCTCCACAACCAGAACATCCAAATCCCAAGTCTCCTCAACCAGAAAATGAAAACCCTCTCACTCCCCAAACTGAATATCCAAATTCTGAAACCCTCGAACCAAAAAATCAACACGCTACTGCAAACCAATCAGAAGACTCTTTTACAGACTCTGATACCACTACCCCAATTCCTGGAAAAACATAACCTCTTATGGTTCGTCTACCTCTCTTCATTCTTGATATTCCAGAAGTACCTTCACCATATGATTCCATACCACCAAATACTCCTCACTCACCAATCCTGATTTTTTATTCTCCTACTCCGTCACCAATTAACCGTCTAATTGATCATCTCAAAATTGTCATTGATCTAAAAGCGCTGGACCATCTAGCTTCAACCACAAATAAAATTGCCATTCCCAAACCCAAACCAACCTTAACCAAAATAGATGTTGGTAAGAACTTGTTGATTTTTGAAACAGAAATATAGGAATAGGTTACTTCTTTGAAGCAAGCAAGTCAAGAGAATTCTAATCCTGCTGTATTTGATTCTCTTTGGGATAGATTCAGAAAATGTTTCAACTCAAAATCCTAGAGGCTGAAAGAATTGAGTTATGAAATGGCTCAGAAGAACTTAAGTGATTAGCTGAAATCCTTCAAAGACCAAGTTCTGAGTCACTGGGACAAGAAAGAAATTCTTCTGCTGGAAAATGCTCCCTAGAAAGAGAACAAACCTTCAGAATCCACTGAACTAGGTTCCGATAGTCACCCTCTGACTATTTCTCCAGAAAAGGAAATTGCAACAGAAGAAGTAGTTGAATCAGAAGATGTTGTAGAGTATTCTGAATGACTTGCAACCTCTGAGGAAACACTAGCTACATCTCTAGTCATGCAAACTCTGGAAGAGCTGAAGAAGGAGAATGCTTTAATTCATGCAAGGGATATATTGGATAATAAAGAAGACACTACCAAAGAAATCAAGGATATACTGGGAAAGCAGGAAGAATCAAGCACTCAGATTAAGAGCTTGTTAGAAGCGTTGTTCACACGACTTCCCCCTCTATCTTAGATTTTCTTTAACTTGTTTTCTGTATTTTTCATCTTATCTTCTTTGTTTCTGAAAGATGTCACTGCATTCTATTTTCAATACAAATCATCATTTTTTACTCTGATAATTTATGATTATATTGCTTTTTGATACCTGAAAAAAAGGGGGAGAACGTAAGATATTTTCAATAAAAGTTTATCGGGACTAAGTCTCAAACATTCTGAATATCTTAACTTCTTATTTGTTTTCTGAAAGCTTAAATGGGAACAAAATCTGATAAACACAAAAGGAGATGCATCAAAACTCTGATAAGAAGGAACTTTAGGGAAGTATCTCATCTCTATATGAGTACTCAACTCAGGGGGAGACTCTCTTAAGCTTTTGTTCGGTAATTTTTTATTGAAAAATCCTAGTTTTTGTCATCATCAAAAAGGGGGAGATTGTTAGAACATAGTTTGATTCTACAACCCTCATAAGAGTTTTGATGATAACAAACACAAAGAACAAATATGCACTCTAAATTTGTGTTCTATGTTGTACAGGAGTTCTGACTGAAACGACATCAGAAGTTAAGCCATAGAAGCACTCAAGTTGAGTAATCCGAATGTTCTGAAGTATGATGATCAGAATCTGCACTAAAGAGAAAGATATCCTGATTCTAAATTAAAGTCTAACACGCTAACATAACCTTATGCTTCTGAATTCCCAAGTTCTGAAGTAAAGCAGCATGCAAGATTCCTAAGTTTTGAAGCTTTATTTTTCCATTAAGGCAGTATCACTTACAACACTACAATCAGACAAGGATCATTTCAGTATAGATAGAGCATTAAGTGTCCATTATCAAGTTTTCATTTGGACAGACTTCCATGCCTATATAAATAAGTTCAAAGGGTAAATCATTTACGATTTCACACAACTGCTCCATACAATCTCAAAAAGCTGCAAAAAGTCATATTCATACTATACTCAATTTGTGTAATACATCACAGTAGGGATACAATTTTTGTAACGAAAAACAAATAGTACACAGTAAAACTTTTCTTTTGATTAAGTAAATTTCCTTGAGATAAACCGGTTTGTGGTTGTACTCAAGAAGACTTTGGCAGTTGTCAAAGTAGAATTGTAATCAGTTTGATTAGTGAATTAAGTCCTCATTGGAGAGAGGCGAAATCACCTTGGCGGGTGGACTGGAGTAGTTTGAGATCAAGTGAACCAGGATAAAAATCACCGTGTCTATTTCTTTTGATTTTTAAGTTTCAATTCAACCCCCCTTCTTGTGTTTTTCACATCTTCAAGGGCTGCTTCAGGATGAGTCCATGTGAAACTGCACCTGGAAATATATGAGAAGGAGCCTAGGTAGGTGTAACACGGTGAGATAACTGACTTGGGATGTTTTGTGTTTGACTGCAATTGTTGCGGATAGTAAGAGCCGCCATCGACTTTTCTTTTATCCAATAAAGGAAAGGGTGAAAAGAACAGGAAAGACCTTTGAGATTATTTTCTTGAGTTCGGGGGGTAGATTATGAAAAGGGAAGGTGTTAGCACCCTTTTCATCCATAGTTACCTATGGGTCTTAGTTGCTTTCTAGATTATTGCTTTTTGTTTGAAAATGTGCTTAGTGGTGGATTTTGAAAATATTTTTTGAAAAGCGCATTCGTTTAGGCAAACTTTGTAATGATTCCCGTTTCTATGAGAATGTATACAAAGTGTTGGACTTTTGAAAATATTTCGTGAAAAGTGTTGGTGCATTTAAAAAGGTGTTTGTGTTTGAAGGTGAGCAAGCAACTAAGAACGTTTCTACCTACTCAAAAGTCTTTTTTCTTTTCCTCCTCCTTTAGATGTTGCTATCTTACCATTGATTGCTAAGAAGCCTTATCTTTGGATGTAAAGGGATGGGCGTGGGTCATAGTATAGACATGATAGCAATGTTGTGAGATATCTTAGCATTCTTCTTGAGGGACTAAGGTCATTTGAAAGGAAACATTCGAAGCGTCATGTAGGGACTATGATCTTGTATTTTTTATTGTTTTTGCTAAGACATCTCACGTGCATAACATGACCATTTTTCATAAGGCAACAAGTGGAATTACGCTAGGGGTGCATGTGTGAATAATGTGTTTGATTTGCATGCATTTAGTTTTTGATTAGGGGTTGTCTACTTATTGTTTTTATCTTCCCATATAAATCCTACTTTACTAGCATTTATATGAAAGCGATAAATTGCGGAAAGTAAATATCTTACGCTATTACAATCACTTGGGGAGTGGGTGTACAAATTTACAAATGGGGATTGCAAGAAATTAAATTCCTAATTATCTATTACAACCATATTGAAATAATGTGCAAGAATTGCAATGTAAAATAGATTTGTTTTAAAAATTGTTAAGAGAAGAAATAAATTTTCTTAAGGAAATATTTTTAGTCTTTTTGTTTTAAAAGAAATAAAGCAAAGTGTGTGAATATAAAGTATTTTTGGTGTTTTTTATTAATGAAAATAAAAGTGATGATAAAAATAATAAGGGAATAAGAGAATCAGAGTCAGCGTATTGCTGAAAGGATAGAAATAAAAAGGAGCAGAAATTCTGACTCTAGTGCACTATAAATCAGAAAGAAAATGTTAACAGAAATGGGGAAGGCCAGAAGTTCTGGATCCAGACGCACTAAAGTTCTGGGGTTGCTAAGAACAAAAGAAAACCGAGAAATTCTGATTATTGAGAGATCCTAGAAGTTCTGGTTGTTGAGAGAGTCTAGAAGTTCTGATGCAACTGGGAACCTGGAAATTCTAGTGTTACTGGAAGGTCAGAAGTTCTGATTGTTGGTAAGTGAGGTGACAGTGATGTTGAATGAAAATATCTAGAAGTTCTGGTCCAGGAGTACTATTTTGACAAACAGATGGAAGGGTTTATCTAGAGGTTCTGGTCCAGGGTTATTGTTTTGATAAATAATGGAGTAAAAATGTTAAGAAATAAACACAAAAGATGCTTCTGGGGCTAGAACCCATGACCCTTAACATTAAAATCTTATGTGCGTGCTCTCTACCACTAGGGTGGCTATACATCCGGTATTAGAAGTAAAAACATAAATATATATTACAAACTAAGTTCTGATGATGAACTTCATCTTCTTCTTCGCGCCAGCCAAAGTATCTGCAACTTAGTCATTTCTCATCAAAAATAGAAAATGTAAACATAGCAGTTATGGAAAATTTCATCAAGGTTTCATAAATACAAAGCATCAAAACTGTAAACCAGAAGCAAGTATAAATTTTTCTAGTCCTAATTATGAACCCTAATTTCCTCAAGAAGTTATGATCTGAAATTCTCTCTACCTAGGCCATATAAATGAAATCTATAAATATGTACAGAATCAGAGCCATGATATCTACATTGTATCTTTGAAAATGCAAGCTTAACAATACCTAAGTAATGAGATAAAAATCAGAAGAAACTTACCTTGCAGCTGGAAATTGTTCTGTGAATTAGAGCCTGGTTCAAATTGCTATGATGTTCTGGTCAGTTTCCTTAAGTTCTCAGAAAGCTGAAGCAACTCTTAACTTGAGCTATGAATGGTTGGAAAGTTCTGGAGCAGTCAGGGTGCAAAGTCCTGGCTTTTTTGAAACAGAGAGTGGCGAATACTGTTTTACACTTTGAGAATAAAATTTGGGAAAGATTCTATGTTTATTCTAAAAAGCTGTATGGATGATTTGGTCAACAAACACGCAAGCAAAATTAGAGTTTGGATGCAAAAAATCAGAAACTAGCAGGTTTGGTGTTTATGTTTGCTGTTTCAGGTTCTTGGGAAATTTCAGCAAGGTTGAAAGGTTTTTTCAATCTTTTCAACCCATTTAACAGTTGAAAATGAAGTTTAATTTATAGGCAACGGATTTAGAAGCTTGGAGAAGTCAAGAGTACAACCATCATGTGTTATGGCTCGTTGACTTGTTTTTGAAGCAAGTTTAACCAAGCAAGTTTCAAGGAAAAGTATAGTGGTTAACAGCTTTAACCACACCTAATCTGATTTTGTAGGCATGATTTATGGAGAAGTACCCTCATAAGAAAAAGTAAAGTGTGGGCCCAAAATAAACTTTGTACAAAAGTTTACTTTCCAAGGACAACAATGGTACTTTCGTGCCACACGTGAGAAGATCTTTTGGATAAAGGTTTAAACATCGGGGTAAAGACTCCAAAGTGGGTGTGAGCATTAAATGATGATGATATTTAACAAACAAGAAGACATGTAACCTGAGATTATGCAGCCTAGGTTGAAACTGGATCAGAAGATCAACACAAACGTAATTTAGATTAAGAACAAATATCCAACTTCTGATCTTTGATTCTCTCTGCTCCAGCATGATCTAAAGAAGTTCTTAGACTTTTCTGAAAACTTGTAACATGCTTTCTAATCCCTCTTTGAATCATCTTTGCAAACTCTGATTGTGCCTGCGTGAAAACTGTCCCAGAAGTTCTAACCAAATTCTGACTTGGAAAAGTTCAGAATTTACTAAGTGTTTTAGTTTCATGAACGTATCTTCAAAGATTTATAAATTGAAATCCCGGCATTTCTAGGAGAAGTTATGTTCTTAAATGTTTTAGATCTCATTAAGATATAAAAATCTTGTGTCATAAGTTCTTCCTGAATCATCTTGCATCATGGTGAAAATCTGAACTTATCATATTTTCTTAACACTTAGAAAAATTTCTAAGTGTTTAGAACTTTGACTTTTCCAAAGTAATTTTGAATTTTGATTTTCTTGATGAACCAAATTCATATTCTAACATATCTTGATGAAATGGGATTCTTGAAATTTGATTTTGACCCAAAAGTCAAAGTTTGACTTTTTAGTGTGCATTTGACCATTTTGCCCTTGTCCCAATTCAAACCCAAATTGATGTATCAATGCTTCAAACTTGGTTCATGGAAGATCTTGTGAGGAATTTCTTGAGAAGTGAGAGAGCAAATTTTGGGGTACAACAGCTGTCCCTGTTCAATCTTCTTAAACTTGAAGAGTTAGATTGGCGAGTCTGCCATTCGTGACTTGAAGGTGGAAGATGATTAAATACTAAAAGTTCCCATAAATTTGCACTGGATGATGTGTTAGTTTACTGTGTTGAGAATGGGCTTAAAGATGCCATTTGGGGAAATTATGGAAGGTATCGGGATAAATCTTTTGGTTGATTTATACTGAAATGGTAGATGTTTTTTGCCTGTTTATTTCTCCTGCAAGGAAAAGGATTAGTTGCATGCAAATGCATGCATGGTGTAATGATGTTCTCAAAATAAATGAGATTATGATGTATGCATTTTCCATGTATGTATTATGATTTATGAATGTGATGCGTTTATTGCACCGTATCTTTGTCTAAGAAAATAAATCCTTGACAGCATGCTGGGGAGCCTTTGAAGGCTGAATCTGGAATTGTTGTTGGAGAATAGATGTATCTTCAACTTTGTTTAGAATGTTTCTGTTGGGAATTCCTGTATTATTTTTTTGGAGGAGAAATCTGCTGGGGAATAATGACTTTGGCTCTTTGCATGAGGAAACTCTATGGGGAGTGTTGATTTCTGCTTGGAAGAATAAAGTTAAGGAACTTTGGTTGTCCGTTGCTCTATTGGGGAATTATTCCTGTATGGAGAGCATCAAAAGTTAGTTGTTATCTGGTCGAAATCCAGGTTTGGCAGCAATTTATTGGGGATAATTAAGTTGACTGTTATCTGGTTGTATTCCAGGCTTCGCAGCGATTTATTGGGGAAGATTAAATTAACTGTTATCTGGTCAGATTCCAAGCTTCGCAGAAAATTTCTTGGGGAGCAAAGTTAAATGTTATCTGGTTGAACTCCAGACTTCGCAATAATTCACTTGAAAGGATGAAGTTGAACTGATATATGGTCGGTTCCTAGGCTTTACAGTAACTTTCTTGAATAAATGAAGTTGAACTGGTATCTGGTCGGGTCCAGGATTCACAGTATCTTGCTTGAATGAATGAAGTTAAATTGATATCTGGTCGGGTCCAGGCATCATAGTATCTTGCTTGAATGAATAAATTTTGAAATTATATATGGTCGGGTCCAGGATTTTCAGTATCTTGCTTGAATGAATGAAGTTGAATTGATATTTGGTCGGGTCCAGGCTTTTCAGTATCTTGCTTGAATGAATGAAGTTGAACTGATATTTGGTCGGGTCCTAGGCTTTACAGTAACTTGTTGGGGATAGAGGTAAACTCTACTGGGGAAAAGAAGTTAAACCCTTGTCTGGTCGGTTCCAGGCTTCACAGTATCTTGAGAAGTTAAACTATTATTTTGTTGGGTCCAGGCTTCAAAGTATCTTGAGAAGTTAAACTATTGTCTGGTCGGGTCCAGGATTCATAGTATCTTGAGAAGTTAAACTATTATCTGGTCGGGTCCATGCTTCATAGTATCTTGAGAAGTTAAACTATTATCTAGTCGGATCCAGGCTTCTAGTATCTTGAGAAGTTAAACTATTATCTGGTCGGGTCCAGGCTTCATAGTATCTTGAGAAGTTAAACTATTATCTGTTCGGGACCAGGCTTCATAGTATATTGAGAAATTAAAATATTATCTGGTTGGGTCCAAGCTTCATAGTATCCTGAGAATTTAAACTATTATCTGTTCGGATCCAGGCTTCATATTATCTTGAGAAGTTAAACTATTATCTGGTCGGGTCAAGGCTTCATAGTATCTGAAAGCTGTTTGAGTAGGAAAAGACTTTGTTTAGGAGTGTATCGTTTGGTTGGGGAATAGACCTTGTTGAAGAGAAGATTTGATGATATGCTGGCAAGGTGAATTCTTTAGGAAGAAATCCACAAGGCTTCTTCTTTTAAGGCCAACTCAGTTGGGCAGAGGGTTGTTGAGAGATTGAGACTCTGACCGAGGTCTGCATAAATTCAACTTTATGGGCAACTCTGTTTGGGAGAAGGCTTATTGTAGCAGGCTCCGTGGGGATAACGCTAATGAGATAACTCTATGGGGGATATCTCAACTGCATTAAAGAGATGCTCATTGCTGCTTGGCAGGGCACATTTACTAAATAGTTTAAACATGTTCATATGCATATGTTCATTCAATTTTAGTCATTGGACATTTTTGCACTCAAAACAAAAACAAAAATTTTGCACTTCAATATATTTGTATTGATATTTTGCCCATGAATAGGTGTTTTTTGTTCAAAGAGATGAAGATCCTAGTAAGAGGAAATCGTCGAAAGGAAAAAAAAATTGAAAACAAAGATAACAGCCGTGTGGAAATGATCTTATTATGTTCCAACTCTACTATTTCCCCAATGTATTCGAGCGTCCCTTGCCATTGACAGAAGTTGATTGGATTGATCTCGGACCATTTGAACTTGGACCTTGGTAATAAAGTCGATCATGGTGATTCCAACGGAACATAGTCATACGCTTTTAATCCTTAACTTTTGCCTGGACCGCCCTTTCGGGTTTTCAGCCCACTAGGATACCAATTTTTGCCCAAGTCGTCCTTTCGGGTTTTCGACTTGTCGGGTGTTCAATCTTTTGCATATATCCCTAATTTTTGCCCAAACCTTTAGTTTGTCGAGATGCCCTTATCTTGCCTAGGTGCGTCAACCTAGAGGGTCTCTTATGCGTAGTATTTTTTAACTATGTTCGCGTTCACAGGATGTGGGAAATCTTCACTGTCCATAGTAGTCAGCATCATGGCACCACCAGAGAAAACTTTCTTGACAACAGATGGCCCTTCATAAGTGGGAGTCCATTTTCCCCTGGGGTCGCCTTGTGGAAGAATGATGCGCTTTATTACCAGGTCGCCAGATTGATATACTCGAGGCTTGATCTTTTTGTTGAAATCCTTGATCATATGTTTCTGGTACATCTGACCATGACAAACAGCAACCAGTCGCTTTTCATCGATCAAGTTCAACTGATCCAATCTTGTATGAATCCATTCGTCTTCACCTAAGCCTGCTTCATTCATAATCCTTAGCCAGGGAATCTGAACTTCGACTGGCAGAACAACTTCCATGCCATAGACCAAAGAAAATAGAGTTTCCCCAATTGATGTCCGAGCTGAAGTACGATAGGCATGAAGAGAAAACGGTAACATCTTATGCCAGTCTTTGTAGGTTACTACCATGTTCTGCACAATCTTTTTAATGTTTTTGTTGGCTGCGTCCACTGCGCCATTCATTTTAGGTCTATAAGGAGAAGAATTGTGATGCTTGATTTTGAACTGAGTGTAAAGCTCTGTAACCATAGCATTGTTAAGATTGATCCCATTGTCAGTGATGATCCATTCAGGGATACCATAGCGGAAGATGAGGTTATGTTTGATGAATCTGGATACGACGTTCTTTGTGACTGAGGCAAATGAGGCAGCTTGACCCATTTGGTGAAATAATTGATAGAGATAAGAATGAAGAAATTTCCATTGGAAGCAGTAGGTTTAATCCCTCCAATCATGTCAATTCCCTACATTGCGAACATCCATGGAGAGGTCATGACATTTAGAGGAATAGGAGGAACATGGACCTTGTCAACATAGATTTGGCATTTGTGGAAAGTCCTTGAGTGGTAATGGCAATCAGTTTCCATTGTTGACCAATAGTAACCAGCTCTCAAGATTTTCTTGGCCATAGTATGTCCGCTAGAGTGAATCCCAAAGAGACCATCATGCATGTCTTCCATAATTTCTTCTTCCCCCTTCTTGCCCACACATAAGATTAGAGTAGAATCAAGGTTGCGTTTATACAGGATTCCATTTCTTAGGAAGAATTTGGCTGAGAATCTTTGTAAGAACTTTTTATCATTGATGGAAGCTCCTTCGGGATACTCTTGTTCTTCAAGGTATCTCTTTACCTCATGGTACCATGGCTTCTAGGTGTCAGTTTCAAGCTCATAGCAGTGTGCTGGTTCGTCAAATCTCTTAATTGTAATCATAGGAGCTTCGTTGTCCCATTTGAATTTGAACATAGAAGACATTATGGCCAAAGCATCGGCTAACTGATTTTCTTCTCTAGGGAAGTGATCAAAGGTGATCTCTTCGAAGTATGGAATTAGAGATAGCATAAGCTCCTTGTAACGAATAATATTAGGATGTTTAGTGTCTCAATCTCCCTTTACTTGGCTAATCACTAAAGCGGAATCTCCGAATACATTGAGATGTTTGATCCTTAAATTAATGGAAGCCTTCAGACCCAAAATGCATGCCTCATATTCAGCCATGTTATTTGTACAATCGAAGCACAGTCTAGCAGTGAAAGGGGTGTGGCAACCCTCAGGAGAAACTATCATGGTGCCAATTCTGTTACCCAATGCGTTGGAAGCCCCATCGAAGACCATAGTCCATCGGAATCCTTGTTCAGATCCATCATACGTTCCAATTTTTGCATAGTCGGTCACAAACATGATATTCTCATCCGGGAAGTCAAAGTTCATAGACTGATAATCATCAAAAGCTTGAAGGGCCAAATGATCTGCCAATACACATCTTTGATGGAATTTTGTGTTGTATATTGAATATCGTACTCCGTCAAGATCATTTTCCATCTAGCTATTTGTCCGGAAAGAGAGGGTTTCTCGAAGATGTACTTGATAGGGTCCATCTTAGAAATCAATAGAGTGGTATGAGTCAACATATATTATCTTAGCCGGAAAGCAGCCCATGCCAGAGCGCAGCAGGTTTTCTCGAGCAACGAATATTTTGTTTCACCGTCGGTAAACATTTTGCTCAGGTAGTATATTGCATGCTCTTTTCGGTCAGACTCATCATATTGGCCCAACACACACCCCATAGAATTCTCTAGTACAATCAAGTACATGATCAAGGGTCTTCCTTCAACTGGAGGCATGAGTATAGGAGGTTCTTACAGATATTCCTTGATTTTGTCAAAGTCAGCGTGGCATTCATCACTCCATCTGACTACTTGATATTTCTTCAAGAGTTTGAAGATTGGCTCACAAATAGTAGTTAAGTGAGATATGAAGCGAGCGATGTAGTTAAGATGACCCAAGAATCCTCTAACCTCCTTTTCAGAATGGGGAACTGACATTTCTTGAAGGGCTTTTACCTTTGCAGGATCAACTTTGATGCCTTTACCACTGACAAAAAAACCTAGAAGCTTTCCAGATCGCACTCCGAATGTGCACTTATTAGGGTTCAACCTCAACTTGTACTCTTTTAGCCTCTCGAATAGCTTGTATAGGTGGTTCAGATGCACTTCTTCAGTTTGTGACCTTGCAATCATATCATCCACATATACCTCTATTTTATGATGGATCATATCATGAAACAAAGCTACCATAACCCTTTGATATGTTTCCCCTGCATTTTTCAATCCGAACAGCATGACCTTGTAAGAAAAGGTGCCCCATTGCGTAACAAAGGTTGTCTTCGCCATGTCTTCGGGAGCCATCTTAATTTGATTATAGCCGGAGAAACCATCCATGAAAGAGAAGACTTTATGTTGAGCAGTGTTATCGACCATGCCGTCAAGATGAGGTAGAGGGAAGTCCTCCTTGGGGATTTCCCTATTCAGATCCCTATAATCTACACACATACTAACTTTTCCATCTTTCTTCGGCACCGACACTACATTCGTAACCCATTGGGGATAAGATGTCACAACTAGGAATTCTGCATCAAATTATTTCATCACTTCAACTTTTATTTTCTCAGACATGTCAGGCCGCATGAGAAGTACTTTTTGCTTGATAGGAGGACAATCTTCCTTTGTTGGCAGACAATGAACTACAACGTCGGTATCCAACCCTGGCATATCTTTATACGACCAAGCGAAAACTTCCACAAAGGCATATAACATCTAAACCAATATGCTCTTGACACTACTTCCTAGGTTGACGCCGATCTTGACCTATTTCTTGTCTTTCTCGGTACCTAGGTTGACAACTTCAACTGATTCTTCATGCGGCTGAGTAGCTTTTTCCTCTTGCATTATAAGTCTGGCTAGTTCTCCCGATATTTCACAATCTTCCTCGCCTTCGTATTCGGCTTGGTTAATTGGATGTTCGAAATCATAGTTGGCAATAGTAGAGTCATTGGCAATGAGATCTGGAGTGGAAGAGGACCTACAAGAGTGTGAGTGTGTGCATGTAAGATACATGGATATTTGAAAAGTGTATTAAAGAGAAAGAAAGACAATGAGCTCAAAAATTTGAATGCGAAAAGTCCAATGGTTTATATTGAATGATCATATGATAAAATGAACATAAATAAAACCCTTAACAAATGGACCAAAGTTCCATGGGCCATGCATATGGCTTAAAAGTCATTGTTTAATATTACAGATAAAGACTCTAGAATTGATAGAAAGCAATAAACAAGTAATTACTCCTCAATGAAGGAGATGGGAACAAAGTCCTTTGCGTGCCAATTGCTGAGCTCTGTCGTGGTAGGGTATACCCATTCTTCGAATGCACATTCATCATCGGAATCCTCCACAGCATTTACTTCATGATTTCCAATACAGAGAAGGGGCTTTCCCGCGCGAGTGCTCCTCACTTCTTTCTGAGCCTTGATAGTAAAACCCAACCCACATTTGTCTTCTTGGAACGGGATCTCGGGGAGTTGCCCCCAGGTATCACAGCTTCCTTCTTCGACTGCGGCACGAGCATATTAAAATGAAACCATCTTTGGCATGACCTTATCAGCTTTGGGCATGTCAGAAGACATTTTGGTAGTAGGAACCATCGGAGGAACAACTTCAAAATCCTGGAACGGGGTTTCTATAAATTCGCCATCCATCTCCACATATTTGAAAGTATTGAGATGGCTTACCATGAATTCCACATCACTGCAAACAATGAAAATCCTCCCCTTGACTGGGTAATTTAGCTTTTGGTGAAGGGTAAATGTTACTTCCCCTGCTCCATGGATCCAAGGGTGACCCAGCAAACAGGAGTAAGCAGGACGGATGTCCATGATGTAGAAAGTAAAGTTGAAAATCTGTGAGCCCATTTTGATCGGGAGATCCACCTCTCCATGAACCATCCTTTTGGACCCATCAAAAACCCTCACAATGACATCACTCGGCTTCAACACCAATCTTTCACAGTCTAACCGGTCCAAAGCCACATTAGGTAGCACGTTTAAAGAAGAGCCAATGTCAACCAGAACATGTGCTAGGGTAGTCCCCTTACATTCAACAGAAACATGTAAATCTTAATTATGCTTTCTTCTAAGTGGTGTTAAATCAGCATCCGAGAACCCTAAACCGCTTTCGATTGTCAAGCTTGCCACATAATTTTCAAACTGGTCAGTTGTGTTCTCATGAGGGACATGAGCCTTCTTTAAGAATTTTATTAATGCTCGGCCATGAGCATCAGAACAAAGTAGCAAAGATAACAAGGAGATCTTGGAAGGGGTTTTCCCCAGCTGCTCCACTATCTTGAAATCACTCCTCTTTATAATCTTAAGATTTCATCCATTTCTTGAGCAGAAGGTTCCTCAACAGTAACATCTTTTGCAGGTGTCTCTGTCTCAACAGGCTCAACTACTTTCTCTTTACCCCTAGCGTCAGCACTAGGCTTATTAGCGGTGATACAGACAAGTGCCGTTGTAGTAATTGGGGGTGAAATGTTGGGAGAAAAGACTCTCCCAGTTCTGGTCACCTTACTAGAGCCAGTAATATTACCAATGTCATCAGCCTTGCTTTCTTCAATCCAAGCATCTTGCTTTATTCCATGGTAAAACACCTCAGCACCATAGTTCCACGACACTGCTTTGTTGGAAGAGTACGGAATTGGCCCAGGGGCGGTAATTATCAGAGGAGAAACAGTCGGTTCATTCAAAATCCTGATATGACCCTTTGAGGAGATCCTAAGAGGCTTATTTGAAATTGTTATGATGGAGAGGTCTTCAAACTTTTTGGTCAAACTTTTGGCGGACGGCGTTTTCTCAAATAGGATCTCATGACTATTCATCAGGAGTTGAACGCCTTATTTCAGCTATTTGCATCCATTAATTTGTTTGGTGCAGCAATCAAAGTCCTTCAAACAGCCAGGGAAAACCCCGGTTTTAGCAGATTCTTTTTGACAATGGTTAGCGGAGTAGTTAGATCTTCAGCGGAGGAAACAAAAATGATCTCTTCAATTGAATTGACACCTTTGCCATGGTTTGGAATTAGGTCCATTATCACATTGGGAATTGTAGGCGGATCAAATTCGATTGTCTTATTGTATCTTAGATCTTGAATTTTGCTCTTTTGTGCCCAACATTGATCGGTCTCATGCCCGGGGCTATTTGAATGATATGCATATTTGGTATTAGGATTGTATTTAGGTGAGGAGGTGTTCGGTTGGCCGGAGGATCACGCAGTGTCAACAAGTTAGCCTTTAACGGGTGTTGTAAGGCTTGGGATAGCGACATGCCTATCCTTGTGAATTGTCTTCGTGGAGCCTCAAATCATTGATGATTGGAAGATTGTCTTTAAACAGGGGTAGGTTGGAAATCAAAACAACATTAATAGACGAATGATTATCCTTCTTGGTACGGGCCCTTGCCCCACACACAACATTAGTTTCTTTCTTCCCAATGAAGGGTTTCTTTACGGGGTTGGAGGTGGAAGCAGACGCTATGGGGATTTTCCCGCTCTTGATACCACTTTCGACCCTTTCATCGGTCAGGATCAGTTTGGTGAAACCGGACGAAGAGCACCCAACCAATAAGTTGAAAAATGGACCAGATAGTGTACCCATAAACATATCAATATGTTCCCTATCAGTTAACGGATGTTGGACCCTACTGGCAAGACCCTCCACTTTTGAGCGTACTCTTTGAACCCTTCATTTTTACCCATCATCATGTCTTGCAATTGAACTCTAGTCGGCGCAAAGTCGGCATTGTATTGGTATTGGTGATAGAAAGCAGTGGCCAAGTCTTCCCATGTATGGATACGGGAACCCTCCAATTGGTAAAACCACTCTAGTTGAGTCCCAACCAAGCTTTCTTGAAAGAAATGGACCCATAGTTTCTTGTCGGTGGTGAGCGGTTGTATTTTGCGCACATAAGATTTCAGATGAAGCTTTTGGCAGGAAACCCCGTCATATTTGACGAAGAATGGTATCTTGAATTTATGGGGAATGACAACCCCAAATATTAAACCCAAATCATCAAAATCCAAACAGGGGATGGCTTGAATCTTAACGGCCTTCAGTCTATCCTCTAGCTGTTTGTACTTGTTATCGGCAGGAGGATATTGCTCGTCAAAGTAATCTTCATCATCGGACACTTGATCATTGACACACCCAGCCTGGGTACTCCTTGCTTCTCCAACTTGATTTTCGTCTTCCTCAGACGAATCTTCAACTATTGGCATCTGGCGGATCAGCTCTCTGAATCTTTTACCCATGTTGACTAGGGGTTTCCTTTTTGGTTTATTTTTGGATGCCAAAAACATCATCAACTCTTGTTGCCCCTTGGCCAGGGTCAACAGGGTCTCTTTAAACTGGGAGTTTTGTGCTTGTAGGTCCTTCACTATTTTCTCGATATCCATCTTACTGAAATAAACAGCAGAAAAATAAGGAAACCTATCCTGGAAAACCTATTATGTTATGATGCATGAAAAATCTGCATGCAAATGATTTTAAGGATTTATGAAATTTAATTTTTTCTAGACAAAGAATGAACAAACGTCAAATTGCATTAATCAATTCAAAATGGTTACAATGTGCCTTGTGGGTTTACAAAATAAATTCCTAAGACAAAAAGGTTGAACGCATCCTCTTTGGTGCTAGGTAGGCGGTCAAGCTCTGTTCTTCACGAAGTTGCTTTGTAAGCTCCAAAACCCTTTTCTCGCTAGCGTAGAATTGAGCTTCAAAGGTGTCTCGTTCTTCCTTTAGGTGAATCCAACCCTTTTGCAAGTCTTCAAGAGAAGTAGGCACGTTGGGATAGAGAACAATATACGGGACATCTCCTTCAGCAACATGCTCGACAATAACAGGTAGAATGGAGGGGTAAGGCATTATAAGCTTTTAAGCACGAGCTTGTACCCACCTAAGGTAAGGCTCAAGGGGAATAGAATTCTTGTGTCTCAGTGTCTTGCTATCCACTTTGTTTACCATCCTCCAAGCTTGTACAAACCTCTGACGGTAGCCTTGACCGTTGCTCTAGTAGTCGAACACCAACCCTTGGATGAGCATATCATGAGGATCATCTCTTTGGGCATACCCAAACTATCGCAAAGCTAAGCAAGGGTTGTAAGTGATACCCCCTTAATGCCAAGAAGAGGGACATTAGGGAATTCCCTACAATGGTCAATGATAGAAGTATCCTCCAAGGATCTTGAACACCAATGAATGTCAGATTAGGTGAGGGACATCATCCTTTAAGACCATGTTAATCCTTGCTCGTTCTTCAATATTGATCTAGGTAGGTGCAAATTAAACCACTTGGCGAGTAGGGGAATGTAACACAAGATAATACCTCTTTTCTTCATGGTGCGGGTATGGAAACAATGTAAGATGTCTCCCAACTTGGTAGGTATAAGATTACGAGAGAGAAAGACTTTGATGGCATTCACATCTATAAATTGGTCCGAGTTGGGAAATAGAACCAAACCATAGATGAGAAGGTCCAGGATATCTTCAAAGGCTTGAAAATCCATATCTTCCCATAATGAACGAGCCCTCTCTAATAAGAACTTGGCTAGGAATACTTTAACTCTGCTTCTTGTCTCCCAATTTGCTATAATGTTGGCTCTCTTCAGATGCAGGGCTTCAGCAATGACTTCAGGTTTCAGAATCCCTTCTAAACTGGTGAACGGTGCTTGATCAAGTACGAGCACTCCTAATAGTAGAGAGAATTCTTCTAGTGTTGGAACCAACTGATAGTCAAGAAAGGTGAAGTAGTGATGCATGGGATCAAATCATTGGAAGAGCATGCACATCATGTCTTCTTGGAAATTGAAGGTAGCCAAACTGAGGAGTCGACCATATTTCTTGGTGAAAGGAGAGTCTTCAGGCACCCTTGATGTTAATTCTTGGAGTTGAGGGTATGCCTTCACGAAGCTGATTCGGATGGTATTCCTTTAGACGAGATTCATGGCCTACAAAACAAAACAAAGATAAATTCCTAAATCCTTGAAATGGTTAGTGAGAATTCTTATGATGTTATGATGTTTATGATGTTATGTACAAGTAAGAAAGTTATCATGTACACACAAAGCAAACAAGTCCTTAGGTAGGCTTGCATACAGTTGGTAGGTAAGTACCCTCTTGAAGTTTAGTTGGCTTTAACTGTCCTAGAAAGTAACCGGGTTCTAGGGGATCTCAATATCACTGACCTATCTTTTAGGCATTGTCTCAGCACAATCAATCTTTTCTTGCGACCAAGATATCCCAAAAGTCCAATCTAAATGAGTGTAGTATCGAGTATCAACAAATTTTTAGCTTTCCACTGAACCAACTATCTCACTACTTCTTAATGGCCAAGTTATTCAATTAAGGTTCTAAGGTCAGTTAGTGCTTCATGACACCACTTAGCGGGACCATATTCTCCTTGATTCAACGCAAGGGATACCGGTACCAACAAATGTGTTACACTTACATATCCATTACTTCAACCATATCAGTCTACACCATACAGTTTCCACAATCTATTGCTACTTACCTAAAAAGGTGTCCCAGATCCGGGTAGAGGATCAAAACAAGCCCAAACAAGGAACCAAAATGTAAAACAAACAATTCAAACAAAGAAAAGCAAGTAAAGGTGATCTATCCCTAAGGTAACCCCACTTTTAAGATTATCCCCAGCAGAGTCTCCAGTTCTGTAACACGGTGGGAGAACTGACTTGGGATGTTTTATGTTTGACCGTAATTGTTGCCGATAGAACAGGAAAGGGTGAAAAGAACATGAAAGACCTTTGAGATTATTTTCTTGAGTTCGAGGGGTAGATTATGAAAAGGGAAGGTGTTAGCACCCTTTTCATCCATAGTTATATATGGGCTCTTAGTTACTTGCTAGATCATTGCTTTTTGTTTGAAAATGTGCTTAGTGGTGGGTTTTGAAAATATTTTTTGAAAAGCGCATTCGCTTAGGAAAACTTTATAATGATTCTCGTCTCTATGAGAATGTATACAAAGTGTTGTAATTTTGAAAATATTTCGTGAAAAGTGTTGGTGCATTTAAAAAGGTGTTTGTGTTTGAAGGTGAGAAAGCAACTAAGAACGCTTCTACCTACTCAAAAGTCTTTGTTCTTTTCCTCCTCCTTTAGATGTTGCTATCTTACCATTGATTGGTAAGAAGCCTTATCTTTGTATGTAAATAGATGGGCATGGGTTATCGTATAGACATGATAGAAATGTTGTGAGATATCTTAGCATTCTTCTTGTGGGACTAAGATTATTTTAAAGGCAACATTCGAAGCGTCGTCGAGGGACTATGAGCTTGTAATTTTGATTGTTTTTGCTAAGACATCTCACGTGCATAACATGACCATTTTTCATAAGGAAATAAGTGGAATTACCCTAGGGGTGCATGTGTGAATAATGTGTTTGATTTTCATGCATTTAGGATTTGATTAGGGGTTGTCTACTTATTGTTTTTATCTTCCCATACAAATTCTACTTTATTAACATTTATATGAAAGCGATAAATTGCGGAAAGTAAATATCCTACGCTATCAAAATCAATTGGGGAGTGGGGTGTACAAATTTACAAATGGGGATTGAAAGAAATTAAATTCCTAATTATCTATTACAATCATATTGAAATAATATACAAGAATTGAAATGTAAAATAGATTTGTTTTGTTTTTGTTAAGAGAAGAAATAAATTTGCTTAAGAAAATATTTTTAGTCTTTTTGTTTTAAAAGAAATAAAGCAAAGTGTATCAATATAAAGTATTTTTGGTGTTTTTTGATTAAAGAAAATAAAAATGATGATGAAAATAATAAGGGAATAAGAGAATCAAAGTCAGCGCATTGCTGAAAGGATATAAATAAAAGGAGCATAAATTCTAACTTTGGTGCGATGCAAATCAGAAAGAAAATGTTAGCAGAAATGGGGGAGGCCAAAAGTTCTGGATCCAGACGCACTAAAGTTTTGGTATTGCTAAGAACAAAAGAAAACCAAGAAATTCTGATTGCTGAGAGAGCCTAGAAGTTCTGGTTGTTGACAGAGTCTAGAAGTTCTGATACAACTGAGAACCTGGAAATTCTAGTGTTACTAGAAGGTCAGGAGTTCTGATTATTGTTAAGTTAGGTGATGATGCTGTTAGATGAGAATATCTAGAGGTTCTGGTCCAGGGTTATTGTTTTGACAAATAATGGAGTAAAAATGTTAAGAAATAAACACAAAAGATGCTTCTAGGGCTAGAACCCAGGACCCTTAACACTAATATCTTATGTGCGTGCTCTCTACCAGTGGGGTGGCTATACATCTGGTATTAGAAGCAAAAACATAAACATATATTACAAAGTTAGTTCTGATGATGAACTTCATCTTCTTCTTCGCGCCAGCCAGAGTATCTGTAACTTAGTTATTTCTCAACAAAAATGGAAAATGCAAACATAGCAGTTATGGAAAATTTCATCAAGGTTTCAGAAATACAAAGCATCAAAACTGTAAACCAGAAGCAAGCATAAATTTTGCTAGTCCTAATTTTGAACCCTAATTTCCTCAAGAAGTTATGATCTAAAATTCTCTCTACTTAGGCCATATAAATGAAATCTATAAATATGTACAGAATCAGAGCCATGATATCTACATTGTATCTTTGAAAATGCAAGCTTAACAATACCTAAGTAATGAGATAAAAATCAGAAGAAACTTACCTTGCAGTTGGAAATTGTTTTGTGAAATAGAGCCTGGTTTCAAATTTCTATGATGTTCTGGTCAGTTTCCTCAAGTTCTCAGAAAGCTAAAGCAACTCTTAACTTGAGCTATGAATGGTTGGAAAGTTCTGGAGCAGTCAAGGTGCCAAGTCCTGGTTTTTTAAAACAGAGAGTGGTGAATACTGTTCTACAGTTTGAGAACAGAAGTTGGGAAAGCTTCTATGTGTATTCCAGAAGTTGTATGGATGATTTGGTCAACAAACATGCAAGCAAAATTAGAGTTTGGATGGAAAAAAATCAGAAACTAGCAGGTTTGGTGTTTATGTTTGTTGTTTCAGGTTCTTGGGAAATTTCAGCAAGGTTTCAAGGTTTTTTTCCAAACTTTTTGACCCCTTTAATAGTTGCAAATGAAGTTTAATTTATAGTCAAAGGATTTAGAAGCTTGGAGAAGTAAAGAGTTCAGCCATCATGTGTTATGGCTCGTTGACTTGTTTTTGAAGCAAGTTTAACCAAGCAAGTTTCAAGGCAAAGTAGAGTGGTTAGCAGCTTTAACCATGCCTAATCTGATTTTATAGGCACAATTTGTGGAGAAGTACACTCAGAAGCAAAAGTAAAGTATGGGCCCAAAATAAACATTGTACAAAAGTTTACTTTCCAAGGAGAGCAAGGGTACTTTTGTGCCACACGTGGGAAGATCTTTTGGATAAAGGTTTAAACACCGGGGTAAAGACTCAAAAGTGGGTGTGAGCATTAAATGATGATGATATTTAACAAACAAGAAGACCTGTAACCTGAGATTATGCATCCTAGGTTGAAACTGGATCAGAAGTTCAGCACAAACGTAACTTAGATTAAGAACAAATGTCCAACTTCTGATCTTTGATTCTCTCTGCTCCAGCATGATCTGAAGGAGTTCTCAGAATTTTCTAAAAACTCGTAACATGCTTTTTAATCCCTCTTTGAATCATCTTTGCAAACACTAATTGTGCCTGTGTGAAAAATGGCCCAGAAGTTCTAACCAAATTCTGACTTGGAAAGGTTTAGAATTTACTAAGTGTTTTAGTTTCATGAACGTATCTTCAAATATTTATAACTTGAAATCTCAACATTTCTAGGAGAAGTTCTATTCTGCAATGTTTTAAATCTCATTGAGATCTAAAACTCTTGTGTCAGAAGTTCTTCCTGAATCATCTTGCATCATTGTGAAAATTTGGCCAAAAGTTTTGAACTTATCATATTTTCTTAACACTTAAAAAAATTTCTAAGTGTTTAGAACTTTGACTTTTCCAAAGTTATTTTGACTTTTGATTTTCTTGATGTACCAAATTCATATTCTAACATATCTTGATGAAATGGGATTCTTGAAACTTGATTTTGACCCAAAAGTCAAAGTTTGACTTTTCAATGTGCATTTGACCATTTTGCCCTTGTGCCAATTCAAACCCAAATTGATGTATCAATGCTTCAAACTTGGTTCATGGAAGATCTTGTGAGGAATTTCTTGAGAAGTGAGAGGGAAAATTTTGGGGTACAACAACAGGGATGCTTCGGGATGAGTCTGTGTGAAAGTGCATATGGAAATGTATATGAGAAGGAACCCGTGTAAGATTTCTTCGTCTGGTCGTTTAGATAATTGTTATTTCTTGTTTCAGGAACTAATATTAGACTTGTTGTTCATAGATAGTTGCCCTGTCTTGTTTTAGAAATCAATCTGGAACTTGTTGAGAATTGTTGATGATAATTATCTATTGATTGATTTTTTCTGAATATGTAAAGAGTTAGCTGTATGCAATGTCGTGATGTATGAAATACATTATCTAATGATGTTCTCAAAAATGAGGTTGTACTATATGCGCTTCGTATGCATATGCTATGATCTATGAATGTGAAATGTTGTTGAAGTGCATCTTTGTCTGGGAAAATAAATTCCTGACTACTGTTGTGGATGAAGAGCATGTGTATCTTTAATTTTGTCTCGAATACTTCCATTGGGGATTCCTGTTTGCTGTTTGAGGAAACTCTGTGGGGAATGTTAATTTCTGCTTGGGGAATAGAGTTCAGGAACCTTTGGTTGTCCATTACTCTACTGGGGAATTTAAATCTTATTCACCCCGATTGGGGATAAAAGACATGGTTAAACTTCCTATCTGACTGGAGGAAAAGTTGACTAGTATCTCGTTGAAATCCAGGCTTTGCAGCAACATTCTAGGGAGGATGAAGTTAAATGTTATATGGTCGGATTCCAGGCTTCGCAGAAACTTTCTGAGATGGATGAATTTAATTGTTATGTGGTCGGATTCTAGGCTTTGTAACACTTACTGAAGTTAACTATTATCTGGTTGGATTCTAGGCTTCACAACAACTTACTAAATTTAATTGTTATCTGGTCGGATTCCAGGCTTCGCAACAACTTTCTGAGATGGATGAAGTTAATTGTTATCTGGTCGGATTCTAGGCTTCGCAACAACTTACTGAAGTTAATTGTTATCTTGTCGGATTCTAGGCTTCACAGCAACTTACTGAATTTAACTATTATCTGGTCGGATTCCAGGATTCACATCAACTTTCTGAGATAGATGAAGTTAATTGTTATCTGGTTGGATTCCAGGCTTCACAATAACTTATTAAAGTGAATGAAGTTAACTGTTATCTGGTCAGAATACAAGCTTCTCAACAACTTACTGGGGATAGTATCAACTCTGCTGGCGACAAGGGGAGTTCTATCAGTGAGGTGTAGTAGTATGAGGAAAATACTCAAGCTGGGGAGATTTTAATCTGATGGGGAAATAAACCTTGTTGAGGAAAGTATCATGACGATCTTACTGGGGAAATGAATTCGTCTAGGGAAGAATTTTTACAAGGTTTCTTTTCTATTTTTGGAAGACCAAACTCGGTTGGGGAATGTCATAATAAATCCAAGCCTTGATCGTAGCTGAGGATGTATTGAATGAGTATTAGAATGACATCCATATCTAGATCGTATCTAAACTGTATCTACAAGAGAGTCTAGAATGAATGTCAGAATAAATATATATTTAGATTGTATCTGCATTATATCTAGAAGATGATAAATTGCCGGCAATTTCTATCCGTTTGGGAACTAGCATGATGTGTTCCTTTGTTGGGATAATATCAAACTCCTATATCCGTTGGCAAGTCTAACAATGTCATTGGTTGGAGGATGCCCCACTTTTGTTTGAAGATGCTTCTGTGCTTGTCGGGGATAGCCTTGTGGGGGATTGTACCCATGTCCATGAAGATTATTCTGTGGGGATAACCTTATAGAGGCGACTTCACTAGGGATCACCTTATGAAAGGTACTTTATGGGGATTTATCACTGTCCATAGTAGTAAGTATTGTAGCATTGCTAGAAAATGTTTTTTTGGTCGTACGTGACCCTTTACTGGAATTCATGATCAATACCCTAAGTGATTCCGATGGAGACCTACCACTAGCTATTCAGGACTTGATGAGTGATTTCTTGGAATCTTGACTTGACTGCCACGGATGAGTTGGACAATAACATGTCATGCCCCTTTGATTATGGAATATTTGTCATTGGAAGTGTCTTTTCATTTGAAGTGATTCTGTTTCTTGAGAGAATTTCCATTCATTGGATATTCGCCGTGCGAATTTCTTTGTTTGTCAAACAATTAGCCATATGCAAACAAAAATATTCAAACAATGCAAAGTTTATGTTTGTCTTGAAGTTTTTGAAAATGCATTTTTAGAAAATCAAAGAATTTTTTAAGAATATGAATTCAACTCAGGATTTATAGTAAAGCTTACAGGAGTAAGGATACCTTTTTTAACAGTCTGCTTTCGAACTAACTCATGCTTCAATTAGTACTTTTAAAGGGTTGTAGCGTGGCCTGGTTCACGATTTAAGAAACAAAGGATAAGGCACAAAGTTTATTTGTACCCACCCGTTCTTCATGATGTTCTCCAGTCCTAAACTCAATTAATTGTGCATTTGAATTCCTATTGAATATGGAATGATATTTTGGTGATGGTTCAGATAAGTTAAGTTTATTGGAGAAGGCAGTCATTTTTTGCAACATTCTTTCATTGTTGAGGATTTGTAGCGACCTCTTTTTGATTTATTATCCCTAATTTTTTCCTGACTATTTTTTGTTTTGAGACTATAGTCAACGGGATGCCCCGGTTTTTCTTAAGTCTCATTCGTAGGTTTTGACTCAATGGGCTTTTTCTTTTAAGAGATAACGACTACCTATTTTACAGGGAACCATCGTCGTCTTTTAACTCAGAAGGATGTTTTTAATGTCATTCATTGTGTACAAAGTGAAAGCTTGCGTCTGAACACACATTTGAATTAACTAATAAACTACCATGCCCCAGGTTATGATTAAAGGTTTCAATTTGTGCGAAAAAGAAAACTCCTACTTCTTTGTCCCGAAGGGGTTGACTAGGGGTTATCTTCCTTATAACTCCACTAATTTAGGAATTGAAAGAACACTTGTACATCATCAGCAAGGTTTGTCCAAAAGTATATTGTATGAGATTATGGTATTGTTTTCGTCATCCTCCCTCTAAAGGCTTACAACTTTTAACGAGAGTTGAATATCACAAAAAGGGAATAAAAAGCACAATTTAAATATAGTGAAAATGAATAGATTAATTAAGACAAATTTATGTAATGCATTAATGAAACAAAGTTTGACATAATAGATAAGTGTTCAAACAAACAAAGGAAATTACAACTGAAAATTCAAAATGAACTGGGCGCTCTCAATGATTTGGCATGGGAGCAGTGATCATGTTGGGAGTCTCAAGAGGGACGAATTAAATTTCCTTGGCATCAATCATATTTTGAATCTTATATTTCAGTGCCCAATAATCGTTAGTATCATTCCCAGGACTACAGGAATGATAGGCACATCTTGCATCAGGATTATAGTTAGAAGAAGAAGTTTTGGGATTTGGATGAGGTCCTATCAACGTAATCAGGTTCATCATCAACAAGTATTGTAATTCTTGAGACAGTGGTATGTTGATTTTGGTAAACTATCTCTTTGGCTCGTCTTTCCTTCGCTGATTTCCATGTTGTTGTTGTCGTACCGATGTAGGATTAGAGGTCAGGACTGCCCCCACAGATTGGTTGTGGTTATTCTTGTTACAACCATTTTGGCCATACACAACATTGTACTATTTCTTCCCATTGTATGGCTTCTTCTAAGTATCGGAAAATGCATCCACTTGGATCTTTCCGCTTCTAATTCCATTTTCAACTTGTTCCCCAGTTAGAATTAGCTCAATTAACCCGGCCGAATAGCTTCCGATTAGGTGATTGAAGAAAGGTCCTGTCAAAGTTCCCATAAAGATATCAACCAACTCCCTGTCATTTAGGGGTGGTTGCACCCTTCCAGCTAGGTCTCTCCACTTTTGGGCATATTCTTTGAAGCCCTCATTGGAACCCATGGTCATTCCTTGTAACTGCACTCTAGTTGGCTCCAGATTGGCATTGTACCGATATTGACAGTATAAGGCGGTGGCCAAGTCCTCCCAGGTATGGATGTTGGAACCTTATAACTGGTAAAACTACTCCAATTGAGTCCCAGATAGACTCTCTTGAAAGAATTGCACCCAAAACTTCTTATCCATAGTATGCGGTTGAATTTTACGGACGTAAGATCTCGAGTGAAACTTTGGGCACGAAACACCAGCGTACTTGGCAAAAATTGGAATCTTGAATTTTTGGGGAATTTCCACCCCAGGAACCAAACCCATATCACCAAAATCCAAGCCAGGCACAACTTGAATTTCCATAGCAGTCAATCTATCTTCCAGTTACTTATACTTGTCTTTGGAGGGTGGATATTGCTCGTAAAAATAGTCCTCATCCTCAGAGATTGGATTATTACCACCCCTAGCACGTATACTCCTTGCATCTTCATCTTGATTCTCATTCTCCTCGGAGGAGTCTTCTACCACTTGAACTTGTCGGACGGGGCCCTTGAATCTCTTCCCCATGTTGATCACGACCTTCTTCTTGGTCTTTTTCTTCGTAACCAGAAATGTCATCAGTTCTTACTTCCCCTTTGCTAAGTTAAGCAAAGTTTCTTGAAATTGAGAGTTTTGTGTCTGCAAGTCCTTCATAGTCTGCTCAAGATCCATCTTATACTGAAATAAACAGTAGAAAGATGAGGAAACCTGTGTCGGAAAACCTGCTTATGTTATGATGCATGTAATGTGAATGCAAATGTTTTCAAGGATCTCGCGGGGTAAACACAGGAAGATGTTAGAAGTTGAATTTTGACTACAGCTTTGATTGAAGAACTTCATATTATTGGATGTCCTTCTACGAGAATCAAGCTCACCATGTCAAGTGTATCATAGCCCTTGACACAAGCTATTGTACTTTGGTCTTTGAGAGCATTTGGTTACAGGAAAATAAATCCTCTTGCCCTTTGGTAGACGCCTGGTTCAATATATCCATGCATCACAAACCCTTGAGACCCTTGAAATGGTTATTGAACATGCTATGGCATGATGTTATGATGTTATGTACAAGTAAGCATATACACACAAAGCAAAAAAATCCTTAGGTTTAGGATTGCATGAGGTTCATAGGTAACTACCCTCTTGAAGTTTAGTTGGTTCAACCTGTCCTAGAAAGTAATTGGGTTCTAGGGAATCTCAAAATCACTGATCTTTCTTCATCGTGCACTGTTTCAGCGCAAGCCTCTTTATTGGAAACCAAAATATCTCAAAAGTCCGATCTCAATGAGCATAGCATCGAGTATCAACTTACTTCGGACTGCACCAAAGTCGGCTACCTCACTACTTCCTAATGGCCAAGTTGTATAATTAAAGGTTCTAAGGCCAGTTAGTGCTTCATGACACCACTTAGCGGCCCCGTATTCTCCTTGACTGGACTCAAGGGCTACCGGTACTAACAAATGTATCACACTAACGTAGCCATCGCTTCAACCATGTCGGTATACCTCGCACAGTCTCTACGATCTATTGCTACTTACCCAATAATGTTCACCGATCCGAGTAGAGGATCAATACAGAACCCAAACAAGGACAAAAAATTTAAAGCAAACAAGTCAAACAGTGAAAGAATTTAAAGGTGACCTAGTCTCTAAGGTAACCCCACTTTTAAGTATGTCCCCAGCAGAGTCGTCGATTCTGTAATACGGTAGGAGAACTGACTTAGATGTTTTGCATTTTATTGCAATTATTGTGGATAGCAAGATTTGCCATCGACTTTTCTTTTATCCAATAAAGGAAATGGTGAAAATAACAGGAAAGACCTTTTGAAAATATTTTCATGAGTTCAGGGGGTAGGTTATGAAAAGGGAAGGTGTTAGCACCCTTTTCATCCATAGTTATCTACGCGCTCTTAGTTGCTAGATCACTTTGAAATGCTTTATTTGAAATGTGTTTGTGATTTCTTTTGAAAGTATTTTGGAAAAGTTCCTTCGTTTATGCGAACTTTGTAATTATTCTCGTCTCTATAAGAATGCATACAAAGTGTTGACTTTTTGAAAATATTTCACGGAAAAGTATTGGTGTATTTGAAAGATGTTTTGAAATGTTGTGAGCAAGCAACTATGAATGTTATACCTACTCAAAAAGTCTTATTTCTTTTCCTACTCCTTTATATATTGCTATTTTATCATTGATTGGTAATAAGCCTTATCATTGGATGTGAAGGGACGAGCGTGGGTCATCGTATAGTCATAGAAGGAAACATTATAGGATACCTTAGCAATTTATCTTAAGGGTCTAAGATCTTTTACCTAAGGCAACATTGAAGGGTCATCGAGGGACTACGATCTTGTATTCGAGAGTCATTGCTAATGTATCCCACGTTCGAGTGGCATGACTAGTTTTTTCTCAAGGAAACAAGTGAGGTTAACCCGAGAGGTGCAAGTGTGCAAAGTGTTTGTTTTTCATTCATTTTTATCTTTGAATTAGGGTTTTATACTTGTTGATTTTATCTTGCCATACAAATTCTAATCACTAGAATTTATATTTGAAAGCGATAAATTATAGAATATAAATATCCTACGCTATTACATCATTTAGGGGATGGGGATACAAATTATAAATGGGGATGAAAGCAATTAAACCTAATTACTATTACAACCAAATTGAACAAAAATAATAGCAAAGAAGTATCAAAATATCAGAATTTTTGGTGTTGAAGCTGACACGGGTCGTGTCCTAGGACCCTGTAATAATGTTGCACGTCTTTTTTTGTCCCAACTTAGCTAACACGGGTCGTGTCCTGTGACACAGGCACCCGTGTCAGGATCCTTTCCTTCCACTTTGCCAAATTTTAATTCCAGTAAGAGGGACACAAGCCGTGTCCTGTGACACAGGCACCCGTGTAAGAGCCCTGTCTTGCCATTTTTCCTGTTTTCTTCTTGACACGACCCGTTTCAGGTGACACGGACGGCCGTGTCATACTTACAAAAGTTTTTTTTGGGGTTTTTAGTGTTTGCAACTCTTCTATTCTGGTTTGTCCTGTTTTATTCTTTTGAAAACCAAAGCAAAATTATGTATGAACAAGGATATCACAATTTGAGAAAAATAACCTCTTGAAGTGAAAACTCGAAATGTGTATGGATGTTTCCAGGAACAATGTGATGATTGATTGAGCTTCCTTAGACCTCCTTGAAGTTGTTCTAATCTTTACTTTATACTGAAATTGTTTGAATCTCTCCAACCAAGTCAACTTGCAAAACAATGTTTGTGAGTTTGGGAGGTGGTGAAATGATGTTACATAAGTTTTTCTTATGTTTGGCCAACTTCTATATGATGCATGTGAAGTATTTGAATGGTTTGTTTGGGGGAAACTTACAAGGTATGAGATTCAAGGATTTGGACTTCAATGCTCAAGAGGGGATGTTTTATGGACAGTTATGGTTTTTGAGAGTATGAGGGGGTTTTGAGAACATGTCTACACAACAAAAACTTCTGGAGCTTTGGCTTTCAATTGGCCACTCTATTTATAGAGGAGGTTTGAGAGAATGAGAGAGTTTTTTCTACAAGCTGTCAAAATTATGGTTTGGTTAAGATGAAACAACCAAGTTATATGAAAATTGGTGTTCCAATGCATGGTACAAGCATGATCTGAAGTTTCTAGAGGCTTTTAGGCATGTTGCTTCTTTCTTTGACATTGTGTATGTGCAGAGAAAAAAATTGAGAGGCTCAAGGAGTTGACAATTGCATAAAGCTTGCTTTTATATGAATGGCAATGGTGCCTTTGTGCTATAAATGGATTGAAGCAATGGACAATACTTGACTAACTTGGATAATGGTTTAATCAATTGTGTAAACACCTGATTATGGATAGATTTGCAAGTCACAAGACCTGCAAAGTGAGATTATGCAGCACATCATGCAAATTGGATTATTTGTTCTTCAACAAAATGACTTGTAATTCAAGAATGGATGCCCAACTTCAGGCCCTTGAATCTCTTAGCTCAAGTATGATAAATTCATGCTCTTGTATGTTTTGCAAAGCTTGAAACATCCTCTATAACTTTCATATTTGCCATTTTGACTAAATCATCTTGAAACTATGTGAAAAACACCAAGAAGTTGGGATAAAATCCTAACGAAATCTGTTGGAAATTTCTCTAAGTGTTAGATGAAAATGTCATGACTTCATGGGATTATATCTTCAAGTCTAAGCTCTTTTTGGACACCAACCCTCTAATACAAAGTTGTAGAATTCATCAAGATCTACAACTTTCATGTTGAAATTTTTCTTTGAATCATCTTGCATCTTGGTGAAAGAATGTCATGAAGTAATGAAATTAACATGTATAAAAACACTTAGAAAAATTTCTGAGTCTTGCAAAGTTTGACTTTTCACATTGACTTGTGAATTTATTGATTTCTTGATGATCAAGCTTTATATTTTTAAATTTCTTGGTAAATTGTGATCTTGGAAATTGAATTTTGAACAAAAAGTCAAAGTTTAACTTTTTGTGTATCAGTTGATCAAATTTCAACTATCAATCTATTGATCTTGAGGAATGTTTTGAACCATGAAATTAGGTCAACATGTTGTATTTAAATCCTTGAGAATATGCTTTAAGCCATTTGATCATGAATTAGGTCAAAAGTCAATGATTAGTTAACTACAGTCAAAACCCTAATTTGAGGCATTAGTGTTGAGGAGATGGCTTGATCTAGTCAA
This sequence comes from Vicia faba, assembly GCA_948472305.1. NCBI lineage: Eukaryota > Viridiplantae > Streptophyta > Magnoliopsida > Fabales > Fabaceae > Vicia > Vicia faba. The sequence continues at coordinate 471,622,262 of OX451735.1, forward strand.
TACTTGTGTAAGCTTGAACTATTTGAAGATCTTGTGAGAAATTTCTTGAGAAAAGAGAGGGAAAAGTTTAGGGTACAACACTACCAATACGCTTCAATGACATCTCACATTCATACATGTCATAGAATATGCATATGAAACACATATAGTACACTCTCATTTACTTTGAAAACATCATTAAGCAATGCATTTCATACATTATGACATTGCACATAGCTAACTCTTTATCTTTTCAGGTAAAATCTACAAACAGACGAATATCATCAAATTCTAGAACAGGTCCAAGATTAATTCCTGAAACAAGACAGGGTAACTGTTGTACCCCAAAATTTGCCATCGTATTTTTCCACAAGAAATCACAGCTTCGGGCTTTTCCTGATTTTTCAGATTGGCGTAAGAATCAGTCAAACAGACTTTTCTTATCAGTCAGACAAAATTAGGGTTTTCATTGATTTTAAAGCAGTTCAGGCTGATTGCTAAGGTTTGGTTGAGTTGGCTCAGGTTTTGATCAGGCGGAAGCTTCTTTGGCATTTAATCAAGAATTAGGGTTTGTGCGCATTTTTCTCAGAAAGAATTAATTTTACAGTTCTTTTCAGTTTACTCTGAGATTTGGACTGAAGCATTTGGATTGAGTTTGCAGTGTTGGATTAAATCAGTGAAAAGAGGACATATGGACGTTTGTTGTTTGACTGTGCATTGTTATGTTTAATTCGGAATGCCGGACGTTTATTAATTATTTCTTTTTTTAAGTCAGAATAATTGGAGTTATTTCCAATTGTTTTAATTTAAGAAACTCAAATAATTAAAATAAACAATTGAAAAGAAAGAAGGAATTAACTGACAAAAAGAGATTTTTATTCATAGTTAATTGTTTGTTACAAATTATTATTTTAAACAATTGTAATATTGTTTACATTTTGTTTCTAATGATAATGTTACAAATAATTGAAGAATAAATTGAAACTATCGTAAATTCCTAAGTCTTCATCTTCTATCCAAGGCTCCCTTGTTGCTCAATTATCTTTACCTGCAAAAACAAAGAAGGAAAAAGAAAAAGTCAATTGCAGATAAAATAATTAAAGAGCAGACAGATAAAATTGGATTCATCATTAAAAGCAACTGGCCGAAATCAGTTTTCCCTCTCTGCAAATCACGAGATTTCTCTCGGTTCACAAAGAGGGATAGAAATGCTTGCAAAAAAAAATATGAATGCACAAAGTTGGAATATTGCAGAATTTCAAAATGGTCAAACAAGCTGCATAGTTCATAAAATGCCAAACAAAATCCAAAGGCAAACTGAACTGAACTAGAACTACAAAGTCACAATGTCAAACTGAATGTCAAAGCAACTAAGCCAAAGATATTAAAAGACATCAAAACATCAACAGGTACAAGAGCTGTCAAAGGGCTATCAAAGAAGTACACAAAGATGCAAGAAAGATGGAAAAAGAGATAGAAGTATGCAGAGTAAAACAACTATTGCAAGCAACATGTCAAGAGTCATCATTTCCAGGCCAGTGCTTTTTCAGAATAGGACAAACATAAGCAATATTAAATGCTTTAATTTGTACTGGAGAGAGAGAAGAGAAAAAAGAAAAGGAGGCTTACAGGCTTTAGGCAAGAAGATATAAAACAATGATACCAACACAGTAGAAAAGGAGGCAGAGATATCACAAAAAGACAATACCACAAACTATAAGACAAAAACATTGAAAACTGCCTCCACAAGCTTGAAGCCTAAGCTCCAAACATCACAAAAGACCATAACCTGCTTCAATTCAAACAGCAAACCAGTTACTGCATACAAGCCCTTTAGCCCTTTCAAGACAGTGTTAAGCCAAAAAAGCCTAAACTTGTGTCAAGTATAAACAAACAATACAAACTGTGTCAAACTTCAAACTGAAGCCCAAGCCTCAAAGCCTCTCCAAAAACCTGTGTCCAAGCCTAAAGCTTCAAAATCATACCAAGTCCCAACCTGTCAAGCCTTAAACCAGACCTGTATAACCCAAGCCTGAAGCCTGCAGTAAAGGCCTCAAACAATACAAACTGTCAATCCCCAAACTGAAGCCAATGCCTATAACTTCAAAGCCTAAACCAGTACCAAGCCTGTAAAACAACTGAAGCAACCAAAGCCCTCAGAACTATGATTCATCACTGGGCAAAAATTGTTAGAACAATGTTTGAATCTAGTACCCTATAATTAAGTTTTGATGATAACAAAGTGAAAAGATATAGTAGTTAAATATTTCATGATTGAATTATATGCTACTTAAAATTACTATGCTCTGACTTGCAGATATGCTGATTAAAATAAGCAAGATCACGTTCTCAGCATCAGAATATGAGTTTGCACACCAGCATCAGAAGTTGCTGAATCAGAACGTCAAGATCAGAAGATCAACGCTTGCACATGCTGAAGCTTGATGAACAGAACTGCGCGTGAAATACTCTGATACAGAATCAAATTAGTTCATCAGCAGCGAAGCAGAATCAGAATGAGCCAAGCCAGAACGTGCATTGAAGAAGCAACGGTACTGTGCATTGAAAGCTAATCAATACCAACGGCATCATTCTAGACAAGATCTGCTCAGAAAGGAAAGCTTGTTAATAGCATTGAATCAAGAATATTTGCTTCAACGTTCATCTTCTCAAGTGCTATATAAACCAAGCTTTGAAGATTATCACGGCCAATGCTTCCAAACTCTCTACACGCAAAAAGCTGAACAGTAATCTTAACTCTACAAGTTTTGCTAAACCACCAAACTCTGATACTCTATTAGCGTTTAGCATCTTAGTATTCTAAGCTTCATTTGTGTAAACATCACAGTTGTGATATAGTTTTTGTAGAAAACATTCATACACACTTGTTCATTCCTTTGTAAGAAAGTGTTGCCTTGACAAACCGGATTGTGGTTTGAATCAAGAAGGTTTTAGCAGTTGCTAAAGCAGATTTGTATTCAGTTGAATATAGTGAATTAAGACCTCGTTGGAGAGAGGCGAAATCACCTTGAACGGGTGGACTGGAGTAGTTTGAGATCAAACGAACCAGGATAAAAATACCTTGTCATTTGCTTTAAAGTTTCCAGTTTTACAATTCAACCCCCCCCCTTCTTGTGTTTTTCACCCCTTCAATTGGCATCAGAGCGCCTGGTTCTGAGCTAAAACACTTAACCGTGTCAGTAAAAGATCCAGCGTCAGAAAAACACTATGGCAGGAAACAACTCTCATTTCAGCAATGACAACAATGAGGATAGAGACAGATTCAGCGGCAAACCTCCAGTCTTTGATGGAGAAAACTTTGACTACTGGAAAGACAGAATTGAAAGCTTCTTTCTAGCACATGATGCTGATCTGTGGGATATGGTGACAGATGGATACACGCACCCTGTTAATGCAACTGGTCAGAAGATTGATAGAAAATCAATGACTGATCAACAAAAGCGTGATTTCAAGAATCACCATAAGGCCAGAACCATCCTCCTCAGTGCTATCTCCTATACTGAGTATGAGAAGATCTCCAACAGAGACACAGCTAAGAACATCTTTGATTCTCTCAGAATGACGCATGAGGGCAACGTCCAAGTCAAGGAAACAAAGGCTCTGGCGCTCATTCAGAAGTATGAGGCGTTTAAAATGGAAGAATCTGAATCCATTGAAACTATGTTCTCCAGATTCCAGATTCTGGTAGCTGGTCTCAAAGTTCTGGACAAGGGGTACTCTACTGCTGACCATGTCAAGAAGATAATCAGAAGTTTACCCAAGCAGTGGAGGCCTATGGTTACTGCTCTGAAGCTGGCGAAAGATCTCAACAAAATCACTCTGGAGGAACTTATAAGCTCCCTCAGAAGTCATGAGATAGAGCTGGAAGCTGACGAGCCTCAGAAGCAAGGTAAGCCTATAGCTTTAAAATCTAACAGAAAATCTGAATCTAAAGTTTTGCAGGCAGTTGAAGAAACATCTGATGGATCCTCATCAGAAGAAGACGAGCTTTCTCTTCTCTCCAGAAGAGTAAATCAACTGTGGAAGCAAAGACAAAAGAAATTCAGGAATCCCAGAAGATCTGATCAGAACGAGTCTTCCTCCAGATACAGAAGAACAGATTCTTCCTCTGGATACAGAAGATCTGAAGGCTCCTCAGGTAGCAAGAAGCCAAATACAAAAGACATCATCTGCTACGAGTGCAATGAGCAAGGTCACTACAAGAGCGACTGCCCAAAGCTTCAGAGGGAAAAGCCAAAAAGGAAGTTTGGAAGAGAGAAGAAGAAAAGTCTCATGGCCACATGGGATGACTCTGACTCGTCTGAAGCTGACTCAGAATCAGATGATGAAAGGGCGAACATAGCGCTTATGGCTAACATTCCAGATGACAGTGAAGCTTCTGACTCAGACTCAGAATCAGACACAGAAGAGGTATTCCCTAACTTCGCTGTTAATTTTACAAAGGCTGAACTTGCTGAAAGCCTAAATGAAATTCTGGAACGTTATCAGCAGATTAGAGCTAAATTCAGAGACCTGAAAAGGACTCTTGAATCTGACTCTAATAAGTCTGAGAGTCTCAAATTGGAAAACTCTGAGCTGAGAGATAAAATTTTAAAATTAGAAAACTCTTTACAAAACTCTCAGAAGGTACCAATTTCTGAAACTCCCAGCAACGCTGATGAGATCATCAAGGAGTATGATCATAGTTTCCAGAAGTTCCTTGCTAAAAGCATAGATAGAAGCAGAATGGCTTCAATGATCTATGGAGTTAGCGGAAACGGCAGGAAAGGAATAGGATACCTAGGTAAGGTTCCTACACCCAAAAATGTCATGGATTTAACAATTAAATACACTCCTCTAAATTCACACTTTGTGTATGGTCACACACATGACATCAAATATACTAGTAGTAATCACTTTGTGAAACCAAAATTCAACCAGAGTTTTGGTAAAACTAACAAATCAGGACCCAAGAAGATCTGGGTACCTAAGGATAAAATAATACATGTTGCAGATATCTTTAGCAGCAAGTCAGAAACACCAATCATGGTACCTGGACTCTGGCTGCTCACGTCACATGACGGGAAGAAGGCATATGTTCCAAAGCCTGGAACTTAAGCCTGGAGGCCACGTTGGCTTTGGAGGCAATCAGAGGGGAAAGATAATTGGCTCTGGAACTGTAGGTAACGGAAATCTTCCCTCTATTAATAATGTTCTGCTTGTTGATGGATTGATGCATAACCTGTTATCCATAAGTCAATTAAGTGATAACGGTTATGATATAATCTTTAATCAAAAATCATGTAAAGCTGTTAGTCAGAAAGATGGGACTATCCTATTTAATGGTAAGAGGAAAAACAACATTTACAAAATCAAACTTTCTGAACTTAAGAGTCAGAACGTAAAATGTCTTCTGTCTGTTAACAACGAGCAATGGATCTGGCACAGAAGATTGGGACATGTTAGTATGAGAAGAATATCTCAGATTAACAAACTCAATCTGGTCAGAGGACTTCCAAATTTGAAGTTCAATTCAGATGCTCTGTGTGAAGCATGTCAGAAAGGCAAATTTGCAAAACCCTCTTTTAAATCCAAAAATGTTGTTTCTACCTCTAAGCCATTAGAACTTCTGCACATTGACTTATTTGGACCAGTTAAAACTGCTTCTGTCAGTGGCAAGAAGTATGGGTTAGTAATCGTAGATGACTATAGCAGATGGACATGGGTAAAGTTCTTAAGACACAAGGACGAGTCACACTCTGTGTTTGTTACCTTCTGTAACCAAGTTCAGAATGAAAAAGATCTTAGAATCGTTAAAGTCAGAAGTGATCATGGTGGAGAATTTGAAAATAAAGATTTTGAGTCATTCTTCAATGACAAAGGCATTCTGCATGATTTCTCTTGTCCTAGAACTCCTCAACAAAATGGAGTTGTAGAACGAAAGAACAGAACATTGCAAGAAATGGCCAGAACCATGATCAACGAGACAAACGTTGCTAAGACTTTCTGGGCAGAGGCAATAAACACAGCGTGCTACATTCAGAATAGAATCTCAATAAGACCTATTCTGGAAAAGACTCCATATGAATTGTGGAAGAACAGAAAGCCCAACATTTCGTACTTTCATCCATTTGGATGTACTTGCTATATGTTAAATACTAAGAATTATTTGAACAAGTTTGATTCTAAGGCACAGAAGTGTATTATGTTAGGATACTCTGAACGCTCAAGAGGGTACAGAGTATACAATACAGAAACACAGATTGTGGAAGAATCAATCAGTGTTCGTTTTGATGACAAGCTTGACTCTGAAAAGTCAAAGCAGAATGAAAATCTTGCAGGTATAGAAATTGAATTTGCAGGTTCTGAAGACAGGTCATCAGAAGCTCTCAACACAGACATTCCTTCAACGTCTGAAAGAAGCAATGCTAGAAATCCTACAACTGCTGCTGATCAACCTCAGAAGAGATTACCCAGAAGCAGTTTGGATCACCCAGAAGAGACTATCCTAGGAAGAAAGGAAGATCCAATCAGAACAAGAGCAAGCTTCAGAAACTCTGAAGAAACTCTGATGGGACTTGTGTCTCTGATTGAACCTTCTTCTATTGATGAAGCACTTCTGGACAATGACTGGATTCTGGCAATGCAAGAAGAGCTGAATCAATTCACCAGAAACGACGTTTGGGATCTCGTTCCAAGACCAAAAGGATTCAACGTCATTGGAACAAGATGGGTGTTCAGAAACAAGCTCAATGAACAAGGTGAAGTCGTCAGAAACAAGGCACGACTGGTTGCACAAGGTTATAGTCAGCAAGAGGGGATAGACTATACAGAAACCTTTGCCCCAGTCGCCAGGTTAGAATCTATCAGACTCTTAATCTCATTTGCTGTTAATAGAGGCATCACTCTGTATCAGATGGATGTCAAAAGTGCATTCTTAAATGGTTATATAGAAGAAGAAGTGTATGTTCACCAACCCCCAGGTTTTGAAAATACTAAACATCCAGAACATGTTTTCAAACTGAAAAAGTCACTGTATGGTCTGAAACAAGCTCCCAGAGCTTGGTATGAAAGGCTAAGTAACTTTCTGCTTGAAAATGAGTTCACCAGAGGGAAAGTGGACACCACTCTATTCTGTAAAACAGTTAAGAGTGACATTTTAGTCTGTCAAATTTATGTTGATGATATAATCTTTGGTTCTACTAATCCTTCTCTTGGAAGAAAATTTGCTAAGTGTATGCAGGCAGAATTTGAGATGAGCCTCATGGGGGAACTGAAGTTCTTTTTAGGAATTCAGATCAATCAAACTCCAGAGGGAACTTACATTCATCAGAGCAAATACATCAGAGATCTTCTGAAGAAATTTGACCTCTCAGAATGTAAGCCATCAAAGATTCCAATGCATCCCACGTGCATTCTGGAAAGAGAAGAGGTAAGCAAAAGCGTAGAACAGAAGGTCTACAGAGGTATGATTGGTTCTCTCCTTTATCTGACTGCTTCAAGACCTGATATTCTATTCAGTGTATGTATTTGTGCTAGATTCCAATCAGATCCTAGAGAATCTCACTTAACAGCTGTTAAGCGAATTTTCAAGTATCTGAAAGGTACTACTAATCTGGGTTTGTTTTATAGAAAATCTAGTGATTACAGTTTAGTAGGCTACTGCGACGCTGATTTTGCTGGAGACAGAGTGGAACGCAAAAGTACTTCTGGAAGCTGCCAGTTTCTGGGAGAAAATCTGATCTCGTGGTCCAGCAAAAGGCAATCAACTATTGCTCTGTCAACAGCAGAAGCTGAGTACATAGCAGCAGCTGGATGTAGCACACAGATGCTCTGGATGAAAAGTCAGCTTGAAGACTTCCAGATTCTTGAGAGTAACATTCCTATTCTTTGTGATAATACTTCTGCTATTTGCTTGAGTAAGAATCCTATTTTACATTCTAGAGCTAAGCATATAGAAATAAAACATCATTTCATTAGGGACTATATTCAGAAAGGCATTTTAAACTTGAAATTTATAGATACAGACCATCAATGGGCTGATATCTTTACAAAACCCCTTTCAGAAGATAGGTTTAATTTCATTCTGAAACATCTCAGCATGAAAGTATGCCCAGAATGAAAATGCTTTAATTCCATATTTTTATCTTTCAGAATGTAATTATATTACTGTGAACTTCTGATCAATCTTTGTCTCAGAAAGTTAGAACATGCAGATTGTATCAGAGGCAAGTCTAAAGATCTGAGAGTCTAATCTCAAATACAGACGTGCTGATCACTACATCAAACAAGTGTCATCCAATCATCAGCAAATCCCTGAAGCAGAACGCGTGCACGCTTCTGAGAAAGGAAAGCGCTGATTGGGTGCATTGAGACACATGTCTGGTAACCGTTTTTAAGTATCTTTCTCAAATCCCCCAAAATCAGCAAGCATTAAATGCAAAAGTAATCACGCTTGTTAATTGCAATCATTATTTTCTCTCTCTTAAAAACGTTTTATTTTTCAAAATAATTTTTGAAAATCCTATTTAAGCACATTACTCTTCATGTTTATTCTTTACGCTTATTCATAATCTCTTAAGAATTTTTCTGCATATCTCCTTCAAAACCCTAGCTTTTCTCAAATCACTCTCAAGCTTTTTGTGTGAGAACAATGGCATCCTCCAGCATTTCTGCAGGAAATCAGAAGAAAGAAACCTCTGAGCAATATCAAGCGCCTACCAGAACTCTTCTCACACCGGTTAAGAATCTTGAGGTTCTCTCTGAATTAATCATCGATTTCGAAAGTTTGAAGGATAATGGATTTGACCTATCTGCTGAAGTCAAAGCTCAGAAGTGGGAGAGGTACTTTGATAGATTGGTTGGACCAACCTTCCCAGAGCTTGTCAAAGAATTTTGGATTCATGCCAAGATTGATAAGCATCTAGTTATCTCTTCTGTCATGGGGAAGAAGATAATAATTTCTGAAGACCTCATTGCCAGGTTAATAGGTCAGAGTGGTGGTGGAGTCCGTTGTGTGGACATGGCTGATAGGTGCCCTGATATTGGTGTGGTAGCAAACTGCATCTTCACTCTTGGTTTTCCCAGCAGCAAAATCAAGGATCTGAAGGATCACTGCAGAGTGTGGGCCAAGATTGTCCTAGGTTGTTTCAATCACAGGAAGCCAACAAGCTCTCCTGACTATATAAACGTGGATCAGCAATTTCTGATCTACTTTATTAATCAGAGGGTGAAGATCAATTTGGCACACTTCCTGTTCAATCATCTGAAGACTAGTGTGAAAGAGACTAGAGAAGAAGAAAGGACGAAAAGAGACTGGATACCTTTTGGGAGGCTCATATCAGATATTCTGACAGAGAATAAGCTGATAGATTATCTGAGCGAAGCTAAAGTACTGGGCAATTTTGAACCAACTGTTGGAAAACCGCTGAATGCCAAGAATCTGAAAAAGATGAAGCTGATAGACAATATCAGGAAGGAACCCAGAGCTTCTTCAACTGCTGACATCTCCAGAAGAAGAGTGCCTCTGAGTGATTTTCCAAGATTTTCTGAGATGGAATCTCACCCTGATATGGTTGCCAAGTATCCAGATTCTCCCAAGGCAGACGTTGCAGGTTCTAGGCTGAAGATCAAAGACCTGAGTCAAGTTCAACCTGAAGTGACTCAGAAGAAGTCAAAGAAGAGGAAAGCAGAAGGATCATCTCACCAGACTCCAAAGAAACGAGGTAATCCATCTGCTGCTCCTATTTCAATTTCAACTACTATTCCATCATCTGTTGCTCCACCCCAAAACTCTCACAGAATTTCCATTCCAATCCCCACTATTGATGAAAACATACCAGAAGACCCTTCTGAGGCCTTACAACTCAGAAGAACCAGAATTAAAATTCCTCTCAAAATTACCAAACAACAACCAACTGTTTCAACAACATCAACACTTGATAGCGTGCTAGCTGACATTGAGCGTGAACATGCTTCTGTTCAACCTCACTCTGAACCACCAAATATCCCTCCTCCACAACCTGAACCAGAAATTCAACCAGAACCACAACCAGAACCAGAACAACAACAACCTATCACAGAAGAACCTCTGATCCCTGAACAATCAGAAGTTCCACCTCCTCAACCAGAAAATAATCCTCCCTCACCTCAAACAGAGTTTCATCGCTATGAAACCCCATCTCCTCATCATTCTGATCCCCACTCACCTCAACCTTCACCGCTGGCAATCCAGTTGCCATGTGGAACCACCATTATCACACCCCAGTTACCATCATCAGAGGAATCAACACCTCCAAAAACTCCAACCACTCCAATAGACATATCCTCTGACTCTGATAACCATCCACCAAAACAAACAGCACCTCAGCACACCTCTGAAAACCAATCATCTGAAAACCCCAGCAGAACATTCATTGACTTAACAAGTCTTGAACGTCTTGCTGATTTAAGACACAAATTGGCCATTCCCAAACCAAAGCAATTAGATGTTGGCTCTGGTATTTTGGACTTTGAAACAGGTATGCTGCAGTGGATTACTTCGCTGAAGCAAGTTTGTCCGGGGATGATCGACCCAGCTGCTTCTGATCAGCTCTGGTCACAGTTCAGAGTATGGGTTCGTGCTGAAGCACTCAAGCTGCAGGACGTCAACTATGAGCAGGCTCAACAGAACTTTAGCAAGCTGCTGAAGGAAGTTGAGAGTCAGCTGCCTCAAGAAGTTGTGCTCCCTCTGGACTCTGAATCGTGGTCTGAGAAAGAACAAGCTGCACAGGTGGAACCAGCAGAAGAAGACAAGACTCTTCAAGAAGAAAATCCAGCAGAAGATGTAGCTGAAAGTTCTGAGAAGCTTCCTCCTGCTGAAAATTCTCAAGCTGCCTTGGACAGGCAGGCTCTGGAAGAATTAAGGCTGAATGACTTGCGTCTACAGCAGCGGATGGATGAGAATAATCAGAAGATGGAAGCAAGAATGAATGTCCAGGACAGCAAGATTGATACTGTTGTCACCATGGTTCAGAAGCAGAATGCAACTTCTGAAAAGATTCAGGCAATGCTGGAAAGCCTGTTCTCACGCATGCCCCCACAACCTTAAAATTTTTTTTCATGCATGACATTCTCTATATTTTCTTCATTTTCTGATGTACTTTTGACTATGTTTTGACTATGGTTTGTAATGCTATTTTGCTCTAATTCTGAACTATCTTTAATATTATTAATTTTTCTGATCTAAATCATTTTAGCACATCACCAGCACTTTTTGATTGCTGACAAAAAGGGGGAGAACAAGAATGATATTTAAAATCAATAACGGCTAACTAGACAGAAATTCTCAAACATTCTAACTCTATTACTTGAAATGTTTTTCTGTTTTGTCTTTAAGTCTACAGGCACAATGAAGACTAGAAGCTCTGATCAAAAATGTAGAAGCTCATGTTGCTCTGATCAAATATGAAGTTCTGATATATGAAGATCTGATCGACCTAACACTCTGATCCGAAGCAAAGCTCTGACAGGAAAAGCTCTGAAGCTCTGCTCTCTGATAAGTCAAAGACTTATAATCTGATGCTCAAAGATAGAAAAAGATCTGATTCTGAAGAACACACATATCAAAAGGAAGTAACAAACTCAGGGGGAGTATCTCTTAACTCTGACTTCTCCGTACTTCTTATTCTGATACATAGATCTGATAACTTTTCACGTTATTTTTTTTAAAATATCTAGTTTTTGTCATCATCAAAAAGGGGGAGATTGTTAGAACAATGTTTGAATCTAGTACCCTATAATTAAGTTTTGATGATAACAAAGTGAAAAGATATAGTAGTTAAATATTTCATGATTGAATTATATGCTACTTAAAATTACTATGCTCTGACTTGCAGATATGCTGATTAAAATAAGCAAGATCACGTTCTCAGCATCAGAATATGAGTTTGCACACCAGCATCAGAAGTTGCTGAATCAGAACGTCAAGATCAGAAGATCAACGCTTGCACATGCTGAAGCTTGATGAACAGAACTGCGCGTGAAATACTCTGATACAGAATCAAATTAGTTCATCAGCAGCGAAGCAGAATCAGAATGAGCCAAGCCAGAACGTGCATTGAAGAAGCAACGGTACTGTGCATTGAAAGCTAATCAATACCAACGGCATCATTCTAGACAAGATCTGCTCAGAAAGGAAAGCTTGTTAATAGCATTGAATCAAGAATATTTGCTTCAACGTTCATCTTCTCAAGTGCTATATAAACCAAGCTTTGAAGATTATCACGGCCAATGCTTCCAAACTCTCTACACGCAAAAAGCTGAACAGTAATCTTAACTCTACAAGTTTTGCTAAACCACCAAACTCTGATACTCTATTAGCGTTTAGCATCTTAGTATTCTAAGCTTCATTTGTGTAAACATCACAGTTGTGATATAGTTTTTGTAGAAAACATTCATACACACTTGTTCATTCCTTTGTAAGAAAGTGTTGCCTTGACAAACCGGATTGTGGTTTGAATCAAGAAGGTTTTAGCAGTTGCTAAAGCAGATTTGTATTCAGTTGAATATAGTGAATTAAGACCTCGTTGGAGAGAGGCGAAATCACCTTGAACGGGTGGACTGGAGTAGTTTGAGATCAAACGAACCAGGATAAAAATACCTTGTCATTTGCTTTAAAGTTTCCAGTTTTACAATTCAACCCCCCCCTTCTTGTGTTTTTCACCCCTTCAAAAATCATCAAAGCATCTCAGCAAGCCCACAGTGGAAGAGGAAAAAGAGCATACAAGCATACAAAGCAACATATTCAGAATCATACTAATATCATCAATACTCAGAACCCAAGCATATTCAGGGCAAACATATCATCATCAATTAATCTCAGGGCAAACCATGAGCTAGGCAACAGAAGCAAGCCAACAAGAAGAGGAGGAAAAGGCAACTCAAGCACAACATACCAAATACCAAACGTATCAAGCATATCATAAGGACATCATATACAACCAATACTCAGAGGCAACAGAAGCAAGTAAAAGAGAAGAAGATAAAGAAGTTTGTTTTCAGATAGTCATCATCAAACCCAACAAAAGGCAAAAAATAAAGATACCAGGAAGCAAAGCGCACATCATCACCAAAGCCTCCGCCTTGGCCGCCTGAAGCACCTCCAAGTTCCGTCCTCCTCCATCTCCCAAAAGTCTCCATTCCCCAAAGGTATAATTTCTCTCCCTTTTCACGCGCCTCGAATGGAAAACAAATAACAACATAAACAAAATCAGAACACGAAACTAAACATGCAAGGAAGAGAAATCAACAACATATAAAATTTGAAACTCTAAATGCGTTAAATACAAAATTCGTCACCTTTTAATTTCGTTTCGTTGGACCAAGGAGGGAAGAAGGGACGAATGGTGATGCTTGGTGGCCCTGGGCGAAGGATTTCGTTCAGGAATGCTTGGCTCAAAAGATGAAAAGGACGAAAGCAACGAAGGAAGATGAGCGTCGTTTGTAACTCACAAACCCTAATTCCTCTTTCTGAAACACAATAACTCAAACCCTTGCAATTTTTTGTGTCAAACGTTATGGGCCTTGCCCTTTCAGAAGCCTTAAGCCCATCAGATTTAGGCGCGTACCCCCCTGTCTGATTACCACCTCAAACTATGCTTTGGGCCAAGAACATCTCTAAGGCCCATTCAACATTTTCCATATCTTTTAACTCATACATCAATCTTTTATTTTATTTTGTTTTGTTACTTTACTTCTTTTTTTTAGTAAAATATTATATATACAAATTTTTTCTTAAAAGGTTCCTTTTTTATATTATTACAATAAAAATACATATAAAATAGGATTTCTCAAAACATCTTTCTTTCTTTTCTTTTATTAATTAATACTTTATATATAAATACATAACTTTGTTTTTTTTTCTCAAACTTAAAACTTCTTTCTTTTAATTAAAACTCTTGTATAAAAATATTTATAGAAATGCATAAAAAATAGATTTTTTAAGTTAAATAATTTTCTTTTCTTTTATTAAATTTTCTTGTTTGTACATAATTAACAAAAATCAACAAAAGATATAAATAACCAATACTTAATTTTTCATTAAGTTAAACATATTTCGCACTTGTAAATATTCACATACACTTACACCAATACACAAATACGTTGACACATTTACATTGCTTTATTCCTATACATGATACATATTACATTTGAGATCGCAATTCGATTTGGTTGTAATTATTTGGACATTACTCTCCTAATAAGCCTCATCCCCTTTTGTAAATATTTGTACCCCCACTCCCGGATACTCATTTGTAATAGTTTAAGGCTTTAAATTCCCGCAATTTATCGCTTTCGAATTATGCCATGATAGATCTAGGGTTGTATGTAAATAAAATCAAACGCTAGATAACCTAATACAAAACAAACGCATGAAATCAATACACAATCACACTTGCACCCCTAGGGTAATCCCGCTTGTTGCCTTCCAAAATGGGCCATGCTTGCACGTTGAGTATCTTTGGCAAAACAAAACAAAATGATCATAGTCCCTCGATGACGCTTTCAAAAGTTGCCTATCAAAATGATCATAGTCCCTTCAAGCAAAATTGCCATAGATACTTGGCACCGTTGCATTCATGGTCCATACGATGACCCGCGTCTGTCCCGTTAAACATCCTAAACTCAAGATTGTCCACCAAATACAATGGTGGAACAAAATTGTTAAAAGGGTTAAAACATGAGAATAACCTTTGAGTAAATTTAGGGGTAGACAAACTCTTAGTTACTTGATCAAACTTGCAAAAACACTTGCCTACTTTTCAAAACCACACTCCACAAACACTTTCAAAAGCAAACTTCCAAAAACATTTGAAACATCTTTTCGAAAAGATACACACCTTTGTATATACTCAAACACGAGTCATTACAACGGTTGCCGAGACGAAGGCGTCTTTTTTCAAAACATTTTCAAAACACACACACACACACACACACACCATTTCAAGCAATCGAAAATCAAGGCAAGTGATCTAAAACAAGTAACTAAGAGCCCATGGATAACCATGGATGAAAAGGGTGCTAATACCTTCCCTTTTCATAATCTACCCCCCGAACCCACGAAACATCTCAAAAGGTTTTTCCTGTGCTTTTTTAACCTTTCCTTTAGGATAAAATAAAAAGTCGGTGGCGACTCTTGCTAAACCGAACAAGTGCGAAAACAAACGCAAAAACTAAAGTCAGTTCTCCCACCGTATCACAGTAACTATCTATGTGACAAGGTCGGATATTAATTCCCGAAAAAAGATGGGGCAACTATCTCTACGGCCAACAAAAAAGCATGTCTCATGTTAATTCCCGAAATAAGACGGGGCAACTATCTAGATGACTAGACACATATTAATTCCAGAAACAATAAAGGGTAGTTATCTGTGAAAGTAAATTGTAGATTAATTCTCAAAACAAGATGGGGCGACTATCTACATGAACAGGTTGAAGATTAACTCCCGAAATAGGACGGGAAAACTATCTATACAACCAAGTAAAGATTAACTACCGAAACTAGACGAGGAAACTATCTTTCTATCTTTATAAACAGGTCATAAATTAATTCTTGAAACAAGACATGGCAACTATCTATATGACCAGACGCATATTAATTCCTGAAACAAGACAGGGCAGCTATCTGTATGACCAGACACAGATTAATTCCTGAAACAAGACAGGGAAACTATTTGTGAAAGTAAATTGTAGATTAATTCCCGAAATAAGACGGGGAGACTATCTACATGAATAGTTTGAAGATTAACTCCCGAAACAGGACATAGAAACTATCTATACAAAAAAGTAAATATTAACTCCTGAAACAAGACAAGGAAACCATCTTTCTATCTTTATAAACAAGTCGCAGATTAATTCCTGAAACAAGACAGGGAAGATGTCTGTATGACCAGACACAGATTAATTCCTGAAACAAGACAGGGCAACCATTTGTATGATGAGACACATTAATTCCTAAAATAAGACAGGGCAGCCATCTGTGAAAGTAAATTGTAGACCAATTCTTGAAACAAGACCGAGAGACTATCTACATGAAAAGGTTAAAGATTAACTCCCAAAACAAGACAGGGAAACTATATGTACAACCGGATAAAGATCAATTCCCGAAACAGGAATGGGAAACATCTTTATCACCGGGTGGTATGAATTCCTGAAACAGGACGGGTTTACCAACAAAAACAGATTGTAGATCAATTCCCGAAACAGGACGGGGTGACTATCTACATGAAAAACACTTTCCTTAAGATATTTATTCTAAAAAGAATTTCTTTCAAATATTAATTTTGAAAATCATTTCCTTCAGATAGGATCAGATAGATTCATTCTGAAAAGCGTTCCTCGGATACAGTCAAGCGTAGGCCCATTCTGATACTGCTATCAACAAGTATTTTTCATGGCATCTATAAGCCCATCTCCTACGACTCTCCATCATCTCTTTGAATGGCATCTTTAATCCCATTCAAGCAACATTATCAACCAACATCATAATCTCCTACACATGCGAGTGCAAATTTCTGGGCACTTAAGTGTTCAATCATCTTCTACCTTCAAGTCACGAATTACGGACATGCCAGTATAAATCTTCAGAATTAAGAATATTAAACAGGGGAAGTTGTTGTACCCCAAAATTTTCCTGCCCATTTTTCTTCAAGACATTCTCCTAGGGTTCTCAAATGCTCAAGGTGGCACAAGAATTGATCAAACAAATTCTCCTCCTAAGCAATGGGTCCACAACTAGGGTTTTATGTTTCACAAGGAAATTTGGGTTTCTAAGGTATCAAGGGGTTTTCATGGTTCTTAATATGTATTCAAGAATTCTCATATCAAGTTTCATGCCTTGCATCACAAGGTTGCTCAATCAATGGCTCAGATGACTGAAAATCATCTGTATTGGGTAAAAATTCAATTATGGTCAACATACAACCAAACCTCATGATTTTTGGTCAACTTCAATATTTTGAAGTCATATTCATAATTTTATCAAGGGTTAATCATGATTCCTCAATAAAATCCCTCAAATAATCAAAAGTCAAAAGTTGCCAAATTAGGGTTTCCTTAAAAGAAGTCAGCTGAACTTATACCAAGCATAACTTTCACATGCTTCATCAGCTTTTCCACAACTAAAGCTCATTTTGAAGGGAATTAAATTCTCTACAACTTTTTTCTCTAAGCTCAAGTCCAAAAAATGCATCATTTGAGAGATATAAGCCAATACATTACAGGTCACTTCAAAAGTAAACATAAAGACACTTTTTGTCAAGGCAACTTACATCAAGATAAAGTCTTCCAAAGCAAAAATGATCGACGTAGATATTATAGAGGACATATGGAGCTTTCTAAAAAGTTCAAGATTATCTTCAAAAGATTAGAATTGGGACAGTTATGGCCATTGCAAGTTGGGAGATTTTGAGCAAATGCATGACATTCAAATTGAGCCTAATTGTAATTTTGGACTTTTGGGCCTAAGTTTTCATATCCAAACGTGTTCATGACATGTTTAAGGACCCCTAAGTCCATTCATGCATTATATTTTATTTTTATTTTATTTCTTTTGATTTTTATCCAATTAAACTAAAAAAAAAATCAAATAAATATAAGGATAATGGACTAAGGCACAAGGCTTTTGATTTCAGTCATGTCGGAGTCCTAAGATTACATGTGCAAGCTGTCAAATTCGTGCAAGGTTATTTGGTGCAAGATTTAGCCAAAAATAGAAAGTTTCACATAATTCCAAATCAAATCTTTTTATCATAATCATGCATGATTCCTCCCACTTTTGTTAACCTAATATCATGTCCTATATATACCTAACAAGATCATATGCAAAAGACACGTGAAAGTTGCCTCAAAAAACCCCTAGCAAAATTCTCAAAATTCCAAAGATTAGGGCAAAGACAAACCCTATTCTCCATTAGGTTTAAATCAGTTCTGAGCCTTCCATTAGCCTCTTGAAGGTCTCAAGGATCTGTTTTAACCATTCTTGAAGCTTGAAGCTTGAAGCATCCCAGAATGTGCCATCAAGGTTGCACCGGTTGGGTAGTATTTCTTGAATTCAAACTCTTAATTCAAACGATTTAAATGAATTTGATGCATACATTCCTGTTCATATTAATGTTTGGAATTGTTTTGACGTATTTATTGTAAGGTTTGGTGCAGAAATAGAAGCGTGCCATTGTTAGGGCATGAAGCTTTTGAAGCTTCGGATCTCATGATGCAAGCGTTTTTAGACCAATCTAACCACACCATTGAAATCACAGGACCTTGATTAGTCAATTAGGGTTATTTTCCTTTTTATTTTGATTGAATTTCCCAGGTTTAGATTTTTTGTATAATCGAAGAATGTGACTGGAACCATCGTCCAGGGTGGTTTGACTGATCTTTGAAAACGCGTGGCATAATGTGATGTTATGATTAGTCCATTCAAAACATCGGGGCCTCACTTAGGCGCGTGTTTGGTGTTGTCTGACTTTTGAAACTTGGGTTATGTTATATTTATTTGGTTGTGTTTTAATCACTGGATGTATGGCCACCCCAGTGGTAGCGCACTTGCCTCTAAGACATTTATATGCCCATACGCGGGTTGAATCCTGGCATGGAACAAATTTTTTTCTTCATGTTTTCTTATGTTTATAAATTATATGCGAGCCAGTTCATGCATCCACCGTGCGCCTCATCTCATCACCATTAGATCTCCGCAAGTTTAGATCTGATGCTTCAGATCTACACGCCTATGGTGAACTCTCACTGGGAAGCCACACTGGATTCTTTGTAGGTGTATTAGGCTTGCACGTTTTGGGCCTAGCGAACTTAAGATTCACCCCCCCCCCCAGATTTGCTACTTTCAGACACAATCTCATTTTTTTATTTTGATTTACCTTATTTTGCTTTAATCATCAAATCATTTTTTATCAAAATCATAAAACAATTTTCTTTTTCCATTTATTTTACCGCTTCGTGTATTATTTTCGCATTATTTTTCGAACATGTAACTGCTATAGTATGTAATAGTTTTAATTAGGGTTTACTTTCTTTTTCACCAATTTTATGGTTTTGTACCCCCACTCCCGAAGCCCAGTAATAGCTTAGATTTACTTTCTACACCTTTACTTTATACATTTATTGCTTTCCTTATAACTATCTAGTTTAATTAGGGTTTGTATGGCAAGATCTAAAAGCAACCATAGCTAACTCTAAATACAAGATAAATGAATTGAACTGAATCATTTGCACAGTTACACCTCTAGGGTAACTCCAATTGTTTCCTTCCGATAAAAATGGTCATGTCCCTCAATTTGATATAAGAATCATTACAAAGTTGCTCTACTTAGGCATTTTTTCAAAATATTTTCAAACAAACACATTCACAAAGCATTTTAAAAAAAAGTGAGCTAAGCGATTAAGAGCCCGTAAATAACTACATATGAAAAGGATGCTAACACCTTCCCTTTTAATTATCTACCCCTGGAACTCAAGAAAATCTTGAAGGTCTTTCATGTTCTTTTCACCTTTTCCTTATTGGATAAAAGAAAAGTCGGTGGCGACTCTTGATATCCATAACATTTGCAATAAAACGCAAACCAAGTCAATTCTCCCATCATATTACAGTATGCTCCGAGAGTATACAAAAATATTTTCCTGGTCTTATGAAGATATGCCCGGGTTAGATACCGATATTGTGGTGCATAAATTGCCTTTGAAAGAAGGATGTCCTCCTGTGAAACAAAAGCTTCGAAGAACTCATCCTGAGATGTCTAAGAAGATTAAGGAGGAAGTGCAGAAACAGCTTCATGCAGGGTTTCTGAGTGTGATCTCTTATCCGCCGTCAATTGCAAATATAGTGTCGGTTCCCAAGAATTATGGCAAGGTCAAAATATGCGTTGATTATCGGGATTTGAATAGGGCAAGTCCGAAAGATGATTTCCCGCTTCCGCATATTGACGTTCTAGTTGATAATACAACTCATGCCAAATTATTTTCGTTTATGGATGGTTTCTCTGGTTACAATTAGATTAAGACGGTGCCAGAGGACATGGCAAATACTACATTCATTACCCCATGGGGAACTTTCTATTATAAGGTGATTCCCTTTGGTTTGAAGAATGCATGGGCAACTTACCAACGTGCAATGGTAACTCTTTTCCATGATATGATTCACAAAGAGATCGAGGTGTATGTCGATGACATGATCAAGAAATCTCAAACGGAAGAAGAGCATCTTGCTCACCTACACAAATTGTTCGAAAGACTGGGGAAATTCAGGTTGAGGTTGAATCCTAACAAGTCCACCTTTGGGGTGAAGTCTGGAAAATTACTAGGCTTTATTGTAAGTGAAATGGGTATCGAGATTCATCCTGCCAAAAAAAAAGCAATACAGGAAATTCCTGAACCAAGAACTGAAAAAGAAGTTTGTGGCTTTCTCGGGATATTGGACTACATTTCTAGATTTATCTCTCATCTTACAGCCACATATGACCCTATTTTCAAGTTATTAAAGAAAGCTCAAGTGGTCAGGTGGAATCACAATTGTAAGGTGGCATTTGATAAAATAAAAAAGTATTTGCATGAACCTTCGATCCTCATGCCTCTAGTGTAAGGGAAGCCATTGATTATGTATCTAACAGTGCACAAAAGTTCCATGGGTTGTGTTCTCAGTCAGCATGATGAAACCGGAAATAAAGAACAAGCAATTTATTACTTGAGCAAGAAGTTCATTGAATGTGATTCCAGGTATACGTTGCTCGAGAAAACTTGTTGTGCATTAGCTTAGGATGCTAAGCGCATGAGGCACTATATGTTGACACATACCACCTACTTGATATCCAAAATGGATCATATCAAGTACGTTTTTAAAAAGCCAGCTCTTACAAGCCGAGTGGCTAGGTGGCAGATGATTTTTACTGAATACGAGATCTAGCACACTACTCAGAAATCCATCAAGGATAGTGTATTAGCTGATTATCTTGCTCATCAACCCATGGATGATTATCAATCAATGAGATTTTAATTTCCAGATGAGGACATCATGTATATTAGGGATCGTGACATCCCTGGCCCAAAAGCAGGGCCCGAACCATGTTCGCAATGGACACTTGTGCTCGATGGTGCCTCAAATGCATTGGGGAATGGTGTCTAAGCTGTTATTAGTTCTCCCATAGCTTTTCATATCCCATTCACTGCCAGAATTATTTTCGACTGTACAAAAAAATTGGAGGAATACGAAGCCTGCATCTACGGTATCGAAGCTGCAATTGATTTGTGAATCAAGCGCTTGAAAGTTTTCCGAGATTCTAATCTCATTATCAGTCAGGTTAACGGAGATTGGGAAACTCGTCACCAGAATTTGATCCCGTATCAAGAACATGTCATGAAGTTGATTCCTTACTTCGAGGAGATTACATTCAAGCATATCTCTAGAGAAGAGAACAACCTGGCCGATGCATTAGCCACTTTGGCATCCATATTCAAAGTTAAGTGGGCTAATGAAGCGCCTTCAATCACAATTATGTAGTTGGATGAACCAACATTCTGTTATTAAGCTGAGGTGGATCTAGATGCAAAGCCATGGTTCCACGACATAAACAGATATCTTGAGACTCAAGAATATCCTGAAGAGGCATCAGTTACGGATAATAAGTTCTTGAGAAAGTATTCTGCCAAGTTCTTCCTCAGCAATAATGTGTTATATAGAAGAAATCATGATGGTTTGTTACTGAGATGTGTTGATAAGAACGAAGCGGCAAAAATTATTGAATAAATGCATGAGGGTTCTGTGATCGGTGGATCTGGAACTGACTGTTTTACGCTGGTTCGCGAAATGTCGCGGAAGCAAGAGTCGCCACCGTCTTTTATTTTCTCCAACATGGACATGACAAAGGCACAGCAAAATTCCTTATGAGATAGTTTCTCGGTTCGGGAGGTAGATTTATAGAAAGGGAAGGTGCTAGCACCCTTTCTATCCATGGTTCTCCATGGACTCTTAGATACTTGCTCATTTGTATTTTCAAAATGTTTGTTTGCTTTTCAATCGTGAGTGGGTTTGAAAGAGTTTCGTTTAAAGTTTCAGATCGACTCTTGTATCGGTCCTCAAGAGTGTTTGAAAAGTTGTTTTTGAAAGCTTTTTGAAAAGTGTCGGTGTGAAAAGAAGTTTTGATTTGTTTTGAATTAGAGAAAGTATCTACGAGTCATCTACCTACCCTAAGGAATTAGGCTGTGTAAATGCCCTTAAGGTAGTGCCATCCCACCATTGAGAGGTAGGTAGCACCACCGTTGGAGGTGTTCGGGTCAATTCGTTAAGGGACAGTGTGGTCACCAGAGCAACAGTAGGACACCTTAGAAGCTACCCTTATGCCATGGACATGGACATAAGGACTTACTAAAACGTCCTATACTTGACGACCACGTTTCGAGAGGCAAGGCAACAGTGAGGCGTACCCTAAGAGTGGTGTGTGAATTTGTGTATTGTTTTCAGTTATGTTTTATCTTGTCATGCTTTTGGTGATCTACGCTTTGATTTTATTTGGGCCATTCATTGTTTCATGCAAAGTTTAGCAGTTTTAAGGGTGCGGAAATTAAAGTGCGGAAAATAAAGTCCTACGCTATTACAAGGCGCGGGTCTATACATCGCCAAATTAACAAAGACCCGTTTTTGAATAAAAGTGCGGAAAGTAAATAAATTTCTAATTACTATTACAAGGCTTGGGTAATTACATAATATTTACAAGGAAAAAATAAGATAAACGCGCGAAAGAATTAAAGTTTCGAATGTTCGTGGGCGTTGGACCCTTTAAAGAAATTAAATTAAAATTGAAAGTTAATTAATTATTTAATAAGAAAAGAAATTGTTTTTTATTTTTTTTTGTATTTAATGAAAATAAAGAAAATTGATTAAAATTAGAAGTTAAATAAAACCCTAGTTCTAAATTATTTAAGAAAAATATTCAAGTTTTAACCTAATTTACTCTAATTAATTAATGACATATTTATTTACAAAATAATTAATAATTAATAATAATAATAATAAGAGGAAATTATTTTATTAAGAAAAAGATAAAAATGCTAAAAAAACTAATTTCTACATATTTTAGTTATTAAGGAAAACATTAAAATTTTAACCTAATTTTACTAAGTTGATTATTAAAATTTATTTACAAAAATATTAATGAATTAAATATTGAATAAACATATTTTTTAGTTTTGATTTTTCTGGTTTTTTTTTTATGAAAATTAATTTTGTGAATTAACTAAAATAACTAAAACAAATTAAAAAAAGAATTAAAAAGAAAGAAGAAAATTAGAAAGAAGAATACAAACAAAAGGGGGGTATCTGGCCCAATTTGGAGGTCAATTTGAAGCATTTTGGCCCAATGAACAAGAGGCCTGGTTGACTTTTCCAGCGCGTGTATGGGATGATTGACCAGCGTGCATGGTGGACTGCACATCCTGGCCCTTGGACTGACCATCAGAGACACTTGACAGGCTTGGATGTGAAGGTGTATTGTGGTCTTTGAAGGAGACGCTGCATGGAAACATGTGAATGGCAAAATTATGAAATATGAGAGGGGACCTGGGAATCGAACCCAGGTCCCAGTACCTGCATGCCACTTCATCCACCAACCCAACCAACGCGTTTATTTGTTAGTTTAGTGGAACGTGATCAATATAATGGAAAAACAATATTATGCTATAGTAATAAAAAAAACGTGTCAGTATTCAAACTGACCAACCATGTCCAGACACGCATGCATCGTGTTCATCTTTTTCCTGTAACTAAAAACAGATAGCGGGGGTTTTAAACCCCCACTAACCCAAACCTGCAAAAATAGCGATTAGGATATAGGCAAGCATAAAAAGGGCACGAGTAGTGGATTGGCTTCGTTGGGATGTCACGAATCCATTGATACCAGTTTCATGGCCTGATTTTTCCACATGAAAGAAACCCTAATTTCAAACTTTTGAAACCCTAAAACACGTCCATGGTGAATTCCTATTTAGATAGCTATTCTTCAATTGAGTAACACCATTAGCTTCAGAAGGTTCATGTTAGTGTAGATCAACCATTAAAAGTCATGAATCATGCATGGAATTTAAAATACGACTATGAAAAATTTGGAAAAGAAAGCAGTTCTGTTCTACCAATTCTCTGCACGTGGAGGCTTGGTTTCAATTGCAAAAGCTTCCTGGTAGTGTCAGGAGTGTATTGGAGTACTTTTCAAGCCTTGAAACGAGCTCTAGCTAGGTTTTCAGTTTTCAAGTTTTTGTGAAAAAGTGCAATGTTGTTCTTGATCTTGGGCGCAGCTTTTTGTGTCCATTTCATTGGTTTCACTTGTGCATAAGTATATGAAGGGAATTAGGTTAAAAAACCAGCCCATGATCCATTGATTTAATGCTTTTGAATATTTGATTTTGTCAAATTTTTCCAATCTTTTTTTCATGCCAATTATGCCAATTATGGAAGATTCTTTCCTTTTTGAATTGTGCACGAAATATTGAGCACATAATGGATGAAATCTCTGCACAAAAAGATTCAAAACCTTTGTTTAGTATTTTTCTCATAATTAATTTTAATTAAATGAATTAATAGGATTAAAAATTCAATTAATTAATTAAAAATAAGAAAATAACTCCCTTTTAGCTTAATGGGTCGTTCATAGCTTTTGGGTAATGATTCATGGAAGAAATTGAGGCCCATTAGCAATTTTGAGGCATTTGAAGCAAAGTTGACTTTTCAAAATTCCCAAAAATTCCCCAACTTCCACAAGGAATATCTTGCTCAATGTTTAAGCTTTGATCATGTTCTTGGACATTTTGGAAAGGTATTGATGTCCTCTAACCAATGTCTTTGGTCCCATGTCATTTTGATTTACCAATCTCAAGTTATGGTCTTTGACTTAAAGTGCCTTTTTGTTGACTTTTGAAAATGACCTATAATGTTGAAATTGATAACTTTTTGTGAGAGCATTTATTAGACTTGAAGTGTGAAGATGAGTTGTGGGAAATGTCCTTCTCTTCAAAATGAGCTTTGGATGGAATTTTTCTGATAAACCATATGGAAGTTATGCCCTAGTCAATTTGCAGTTGACTTTTTCAACTGTCCAAAAATAGAAACTTTTGCATCTTGAGACTTTTTGAGCCATGCCTTGAGAATCATGATCAAGAATTGATAAAATGATGTTTGTGGCTTCAAAATAAGATGTTGACCAAATTTTTTGACTTTTGACTGTCAAATGACCATTTTGCCCCTGCAGTTGACTGTGAAGCATTTAGGGTTTTTGACTGTGCAATTTGATGCTGTGAGTCCTGAAACTTGGCATATGGATGCTTGACAATGTTTATAGGCACGTGGGACTTGATTGGACCCTTGAAAAATTCAATTTCTTTGCCAGAACCAAAACCTAATTTTTGACTTTTAGGAGGCAATTGGACTGTGCAACCCTTGAGAGATTTTGAACCTTGACTTGGCCAATTCTTGAAGAATATGGGAGGGAAAATTTTGGGGTACAACAGTTGCCCCTGTTCAATCTTCTTAGACCTGAGGATGTAGATTGGCTGACGTGCCTTTCGTAATCCGAAGGTGGAAGATGATTGAACACTAGAGTGCCCAGAAATTTGCACTCACATAGTAGAGTGTTAGCAGTATGATGGTGGGAATGGGCTTACAGATGCCATTTGTATATTGATGGATAGGAAGATGGGCTTACAGATGCCATGTTGACAGGTGATGGATAGGTGGATGGGCTTATAGATGCCATCTGGGTGTCGATCGCGTAAGAGTTTCCTTAGCGAGAACTTGTGTACCTGAAAAAGAAAGATAATTACCTGGCCTGTTACATGATTTGATCTTCAAACTCTTTATGTAGATATGCCCTGGCTGGTTACAGGAGTCGAATCTTTAAACTCTTCAGACGTGCCCTGGCGAGATACAAGAATCGAGTCCGGAGAATATAGTCGTCAACAGATACACCCTGGCGAGATACAGGAATCGGATCCTCAAACTCTTCAGACGCACCCTGGCCAGATACAGGAATCGAGTCTGGTAATGTTAGTCGTCAACAGATACACCCTGGCAAGATACAGGAATCGGATCTTCGAACTCTTCAGAGGCACCCTGGTAAGATACAGGAATCGGGTCTGGTAATGCTAGTCGTCAACAGATACACCCTGGCAAGATACAGGAATCGGATCCTCAAACTCTTCAGACGCACCCTGGCAAGATACAGGAATCGAGTCTGGTAATGCTAGTCGTCAACAGATACACCCTGGCAAGATACAGGAATCAGATCTTCGAACTCTTCAGACGCACCCTGGCAAGATACAGGAATCGGGTCTGGTAATGCTAGTCGTCAACAGATACACCCTGGCAAGATACAGGAATCGGATCCTCAAACTCTTCAGACGCACCCTGGCAAGATACAGGAATCGGGTCTGGTAATGCTAGTCGTCAATAGATACACCCTGGCAAGATACAAGAATCGGATCCTCGAACTCTTCAGACGCACCCTGGCAAGATACATGAATCGGGTCTGGTAATGCTATTCATCAACAGATACACCCTGGCAAGATACAAGAATCGGATCCTCAAACTCTTCAGACATACCCTGGCAAGATACATGAATCGGGTCTGGTAATGCTAGTCGTCAACAGATACACCCTGGCAAGATACAGGAATCGTATCCTCAAACTCTTCAGACGCACCCTGGCAAGATACAGGAATAAGGTCTGGTAATGCTAGTCGTCAACAGATACACCCTGGCAAGATACAGGAATCGGATCCTCGAACTCTTCAGACGCACCCTGGCAAGATACAGGAATCGGGTCTGGTAATGCTAGTCGTCAACAGATACACCCTGGAAAGATACAGGAATCGGATCCTCGAACTCTTCAGACGCACCCTGGCAAGATACAGGAATCGGGTCTGGTAATGCTAGTCGTCAACAGATACACCCTGGCAAGATATAGGAATCGGATCCTCAAACTCTTCAGACGCACCCTGGCAAGATACAGGAATCGGGTCTGGTAATGCTAGTCGTCAACAGATACACCCTGGCGAGATACAGGAATCGGATCTTTAGTTGCGACTGTTGATAGTAATTATCTTTGATTTAACCTTTGTCCTGAAAAGACAAAACGTTAGTTGTATGTGATGTCATGATGTATGACATGCGAGATGTGATAAGTGCGATTGTATGTTCATGATGCGTATGTGCATGCTATAATATATGAAGATATGATGTTTCTGAATGTATGTTTTTGTCTAGGAACGTAAATCCTTGACGGGTGCCGGGAAGTCACATCCTGGGCTGATGTTGAAGAATAATGCTTTGTTGTTTCCGCTGGGAATGATGGTTGCAAGAATACCGGTAGGAGAAGATAACTCTGTTGGGGAATAAACTTGGCGAATGGATTACTCTGCAGGGAGAAAATTACTCTAGCGATCTTGCTGGGGAACGCTACTCTGTGGGAAGAGAGGTACTTTGTTGAGATGTTGATGATAACTTCGATGGGGATACCGTTGTTATGTTGGAAGTTTTAATAGACTCCGCTGGGGATAAGAAGACTTCTCCGAGGATGATCTTTCCGTGGCTTCTAGCTGAGGATAACCCAGTTATATCCTGGTAGGGAAATAACCTTTGAATAAAGCCGGGAGACGCATTCATGCTCTGCGGGGGATAAGCTTCCAGAATCTATTGGGGACAAGCTTCCTGCTGGGGAGATGGATTCCACTTTCCTGGGGAAA
Organism: Vicia faba; assembly: GCA_948472305.1. Taxonomy (NCBI): domain Eukaryota; kingdom Viridiplantae; phylum Streptophyta; class Magnoliopsida; order Fabales; family Fabaceae; genus Vicia; species Vicia faba. The sequence continues at coordinate 471,650,013 of OX451735.1, forward strand.
TCTTCAGACTGGACTCTTCTGAGGAAATTTTTTGAGATATATTGGGAGTGGCTCCAATGAATGTATGGTATACCGCCGGGGAACAATCTTAGATCAGGACTGCTGGGGATGCTTGTTACGGATGTTTGCATAATTCGCTGGGGAATGTTGAGATCTACTGGGAATACCCAACTTCTTTAAGGCTGACAGGATAACTCTGCTTGGGGAGAGTATGTTGACTTGCTGGCTCACTCTCTGGGGAGTTAAGATATCTTAGTTGCGTTCCGCGGCCGAACTTACCTTGATACCTTGGTGGATAGAGCAACTTGATCGCCTGGACCACTCATTATTGCCCCTGTTTCTGAGGTGAGGGAAGAAGATACCTGTGGAGGTGCTTGATGACTGCCGATTGACAAATCTTCTTCTGGTAGGCAAGTGACGAGATGCCTGGATATAGTCGTACGCTTTTGATCCCTAACTTTTGCCTAGACCGCCCTTTCCGGTTTTCAGTCCACCGGGATACCCATTTTTGCCCAAGCCGCCTTTTCAGGTTTTCGGCTTGCCGGGTGTACAAATTTTTCATTTTCATCCCTTATTTTGCCCGAACCCTTTTGGTTCTCCGGGAAGCCCTAATTTTTACCTAGGTATGTCAACCTAGCGGGTCTTTGATTATGCGTAGTATTTTTTCGACTATGCCTACGCTCTTCAGAATGTAGGGAGTTGCCCCTGTTAGAAGTGTTTTGCCATGCCACCAGAAGATGTTTGATCAGGCAAGATTCGTTACTGGAATGCCCCCAAGTGACTCAGGAGGAGGTTTACCCCAGGCTATTTGGCCTTTGAGAGATTCTCCGAATCTTGATTGGACTGCCCCAGATAATGGACAATGATCAGGCCATGCCCCTTGATTGGAAGTACTTTTATTCACTAGGTATTCATCTTGCGAATTTCCCTGCTGTTCAAACAAAAAGTCATATGCAAACAAAGTTATGTTAAAAATGCAAAGCTTATGTCTGTCTTGAAGATTTTGAAAATGCATTCTTTTTCATAAAACAAGTAAATGTTTGTAAAACGTGATGTCAACTCCGTATTTACCGTAGGCCTTAAGGAGTCAGGATACCTTTTGTAACAGTATGCTTTCGAACTAACCCATGCTTCAGCTAGGACTTTTGAGGGTTGTAACGTGGCAAGGTTCACGGTTTAAGAAACAAAGGATAAAGGCTCAAATTATTTGTACCCACCCGTTCTTCGTGATGTTCTTCAAACCTAAGCTCAGTTGATCTTGCGTTAGACCTTGTTTGAGTCTTTGTCCTGATGTTCTAATGATGGTTCAGATATTGATGATTTATTCTGAATAGGCAGTCATTCCTTTTTGTTATTGAGGGTTTGTGTGACCTCTTTCCCTTTTTTTTGATTTCGTTATCCCTGTTTTTTGCCTGAATTGTTTCTTTTGTGATTACAGTCAGCGGGATGCCCCAGTTTTGTAAGTCTCCTTCATAGGTTTTGACTTAATGGGTTTTTATTTTTGAGATATAATGACTGCCTATCCTTATGATTATTCGGAATCATCACTGTCTTCTTTTTTTTTTGTAAGGACCTCTTTGGTGCCATTTGTTATGCACTTGGATCAACTGAGAGAACTACCCTGCCCCAGGTTATGATAAAGGGTTTTAATTTTCGAAAAGAAAAACTCCTACTTCTTTGGCTCAGAGGGGTTGACGAGGGATTATCTTCCTTATAACTCCAGTGTTTAGGGATTGAAACAATGCCTGTACCTCATCAGCGGGGTCTGTTCAAAAGCATACTATAAGGATCGTGGTATCGTTTTCGTCATCCTCCCTCAAGAGGCTTAGAATTATTAATCGAGCATTGAACATCACAAAAATGAAAGCAATTTTAAATATAGCGAATGCGAATATATTGCTTCAAAACAGACATATGCGATGCATTAATGAAATAACAACGTTTTAACATGAATAAATGTTTGAACAGTCAAAAGAAAGTTACAACTTGAAAATTCTAATAAACAAAAGTCTTCTCATCTCAGGGCTTGTTACTTCAAATGGTGAATCCTGTAGGGATGGAAGAAGCACTCAGCCTGGCCATCTTGGGTGAATTCCACAGCTCCTTCATCAATCAGGTCCTGGATCTTGTTCTTCAAGGTCCAACAATCATCTGTAGCATGCCCCGGGCTATCAGAATGATAAGCGCATCGGGCGTTGGGGTTATACCTTGAAGGTGTCCTGTTGGGATTCCTAGGAGGATCCCTTAGAGTTACCAAATTCAACCTCAACAGTTGTTGTAAAGCTTGAGGCAGCGACACGTTGAGCTTGGTGAATTGCCTTTTGGTCTTGTCTGGCTGAAGCTGGTGAGGTTGATGCTGAATTTGTGACACTGAAGCCATTTGAGGAGCTCTCCCCTTATCTTCTTGTCTCAAAGGTGGTTGGATGATGACTGGCTCTTCACCCTTAGATGTTTTCCCCAGTTGGTTACCCCGAAGCAGTTGGTTGACGAGAACCCCGAGCTCCTCTTGTCTTTGAGCTAAGTCTTGAATGATAGTCACATGCCCCAGCATCTGGGCTCTCATTGCATCCACCTCAGCTTGCAGATGTTTCAGCCGTTCGTCCTTATCACCCTCAGCACTGTTCCTGACCAAAGTCCCCATGAGAAGTGTTCTCAGTTCTTCCTGCCCCTTGGATAGATTCAGGAGGATTTCCCCGAACCGAGTCTCTTGAGCATGAAGGTCCTGGTTGTATTGTTGGGAAGCCATTGATGAAATAAACAACGAAGATGGTAAGTGACCTGTAACAAGGGTACCTGTAATGCAATTATATGTATGTATGCATGCAATGTTTTCAAGGATCTCGCGGGGTAGACAAGAAAATTGTTAGAATTGGAATCTGGTGACTTGATTGAAGGCACTTCATATTGTTGAGAGTCCTTCTTCAAGAGTCAAGGCTCACCATATCGAGTGGGTCATAGCCCCTGACTTAAGTCATCATGTCTGGTTTTGGTTTCCAAACAACCTTGGTTAGGGGAACCTTCTTCAAGAGTCAAAGCTCACCATGTCAAGTGGGTCATAGCCTCTGACTCAGATCATCAACCTGGCTAGAGAAAAATAAATCCCCTTTGCCCCCTACTAGACATTCTGATTCATCATGACCTGCATCACAAGCCCTTGTGATCCTTGAAACGGATTAGTCCTTATGCGGGATGTATGCAATGGTATGATGTTATGATGTTATGCTATGCGTGGCGTAACATAGGTAAACCCTGTTATGAGTCCAGATTAAGGACTGTAAACAAAACCTGCAAGAAACTCAAGTGTCAGATAACAAGCATGCAAGTAGTCAAGTACGAAGGCACACAAGTCACACAAAAGAGCCCTTAGATTTTAGGCCAGCATGGGGTCTAGGTATTACCCTCTATCAGTTTGTTGGTTAAAACCTGTCCTATCAAAAGTAACCGGGTTCTAGAGGATCCAATATCACTGACTACCCTCAATCGGTCATAACTCCAGCATCGCAATCTTTTCTTGCAGCCAGAACCATCACGAGAGTTTAGCCTCAATGGGCGTAGCATACTGCTACTGTTTTATTGGCCAAGTTGGGTCATTTAAGGTTCTAAGGTCAGTTGGTGCTTAATGACTCCTCAGAAGACCCACATTCTCCTCGTTGCGACACAAGGGATATCGGTACAGACCAAGGTTCCACACCAACGTAGCCACTGCTTCACCCGTGTCGGTCTACGCCGGACAGGTCCCTCACAGCTTATGCTACCTAAAAGGGTATCCCCAGATCCAGGTTAGGATCTATGTAACTCCCAAGACAGTCCCACAATAATAAAGCAAACAAGTCAAAGCAATTGAAAACACAAGTCTGAGCTATCCTAAGGTACACCTCGCTTTTTAAAGATCCCCAGCAGAGTTGCCAGTTCTGTGATCGGTGGATCTGGAACTGACTGTTTTACGCTGGTTCGCGAAATGTCGCGGAAGCAAGAGTCGCCACCGTCTTTTATTTTCTCCAACATGGACAGGACAAAAGCACAGCAAAATTCCTTATGTGATAGTTTCTCGGTTCGGGAGGTAGATTTATAGAAAGGGAAGGGCTAGCACCCTTTCTATCCATGGTTATCCATGGACTCTTAGATACTTGCTCATTTGTGTTTTCAAAATGTTTGTTTGCTTTTCAATCGTGAGTGAGTTTGAAAGAGTTTCGTTTAAAGTTTCAGATCGACTCTTGTATCAGTCCTCAAGAGTGTTTGAAAAGTTGTTTTTGAAAGCTTTTTGAAAAGTGTCGGTGTGAAAAGAAGTTTTGATTTGTTTTGAATTATAGCAAGTATCTACGAGTCATCTACCTACCCTAAGGAATTAGGCTGTGTAAATGTCCTTAAGGTACCATCCCACCATTGAGAGGTAGGTAGCACCATCGTTGGAGGTGTTCGGGTCAATTCGTTAAGGGACAGTGTGGTCACCAGAGCAATAGTAGGACACCTTAGAAGCTACCCTTATGCCATGGAGATGGACATAAGGACTTACTAAAACGTCCTATACTTGACGACCACGTTTCGAGGGGCAAGGAAACAGTGAGGCGTACCCTAAGAGTGGTGTGTGAATTTGTGTATTGTTTTCAGTTATGTTTTATCTTGTCATGCTTTTGGTGATCTACGCTTTGATTTTATTTGGGCCATTCATTCTTTCATGCAAAGTTTAGCAGTTTTAAGGGTGCGGAAATTAAAGTGCGGAAAATAAAGTCCTACGCTATTACAAGGCGCGGGTCTATACATCGCCAAATTAACAAAGACCCATTTTTGAATAAAAGTGCGGAAAGTAAATAAATTTCTAATTACTATTACAAGGCTTGGGTAATTACATAATATTTACAAGGAAAAAATAAGATAAACGCGCGAAAGAATTAAAGTTTCGAATGTTCGAGGGCGTTCGACCCTTTAAAGAAATTAAATTGAAATTGAAAGTTAATTAATTATTTAATAAGAAAAGAAATTGTTTTTTATGTTTTTTTTGTATTTAAAGAAAATAAAGAAAATAGATTAAAATTAGAAGTTAAATAAAACCCTAGTTATAAATTATTTAAGAAAAATATTCAAGTTTTAACCTAATTTACTCTAATTAATTAATGACATATTTATTTACAAAATAATTAATAATTAATAATAATAATAATGATAAGAGGAAATTATTTTATTAATAAAAAGATAAAAATGCTAAAAAAAACTAATTTCTACATATTTTAGTTATTAAGGAAAACATTAAAATTTTAACCTAATTTTACTAAGTTGATTATTAAAATTTATTTACAAAAATATTAATGAATTAAATATTGAATAAACATATTTTTTAGTTTTGATTTTTCTGTTTTTTATTTTATTATGAAAATTAATTTTGTGAATTAACTAAAATAACTAAAACAAATTAAAAAAAGAATTAAAAAGAAAGAAGAAAATTAGAAAGAAGAATACAAACAAAAGGGGGGTATATGGCCCAATATGGAGGTCAATTTGAAGCATTTTGGCCCAATGAACAAGAGGCCTGGTTGACTTTTCCAGCGCGTGTATGGGATGATTGACCAGCGTGCATGGCGGACTGCACATCCTGGCCCTTGGACTGACCATCAGAGACACTTGGCAGGCTTGGATGTGAAGGTGTATTGTGGTCTTTGAAGGAGACGCTGCATGGAAACATGTGAATGGAAAAATTATGAAATATGAGAGGGGACCTGGGAATCGAACCCAGGTCCCAGTACTTGCATGCCACTTCATCCACCAACCCAACCAACGCGTTTATTTGTTAGTTTAGTGGAACGTGATCAATATAATGGAAAAACAATATTATGCTATAGTAATAAAAAAACGCGCCAGTATTCAAACTGACCAACCATGTCCAGACACGCATGCATCGTCTTCATCTTTTTCCTGTAACTAAAAACAGATAGCGGGGGTTTTAAACCCCCACTAACCCAAACCTGCAAAAATAGCGATTAGGATATAGGCAAGCATAAAAAGGGCGCGAGTAGTGGATTGGCTTCGTTGGGATGTCACGAATCCATTGATACCAGTTTCATGGCCTGATTTTTCCACATGAAAGAAACCCTAATTTCAAACTTCTGAAACCCTAGAACACGTCCATGGTGAATTCCTATTTAGATAGCTATTCTTCAATTGAGTAACACCATTAGCTTCAGAAGGTTCATGTTAGTGTAGATCAACCATTAAAAGTAATGAATCATGCATGGAATTTAAAATACGATTATGAAAAATTTGGAAAAGAAAGCAGTTCTGTTCTACCAATTCTCTGCACGTGGAGGCTTGGTTTCAATTGCAAAAGCTTCCTGGTAGTGTCAGGAGTGTATTAGAGTACTTTTCAAGCCTTGAAACGAGCTCTAGCTAGGTTTTCAGTTTTCAAGTTTTAGTGAAAAAAGTGAAATGTTGTTCTTGATCTTGGGCGCAACTTTTTGTGTCTATTTCATTGGTTTCACTTGTGCATAAGTATATGAAGGGAATTAGGTTAAAAAACCAGCCCATAATCCATTGATTTAATGCTTTTGAATATTTGATTTTGTCAAATTTTTCCAATCTTTTTTTCATGCCAATTATGCTAATTATGGAAGATTCTTTCCTTTTTGAATGGTGCACGAAATATTGAGCACATAATGGATGAAATCTCTGCACAAAAAGATTCAAAACCTTTGTTTAGTATTTTTCTCATAATTAATTTTAATTAAAGGAATTAATAGGATTAAAAATTCAATTAATTAATTAAAAATAAGAAAATAACTCCCTTTTAGCTTAATGGGTCGTGCATAGCTTTTGGGTAATGATTCATGGAAGAAATTGAGGCCCATTAGCAATTTTGAGGCATTTGAAGCAAAGTTGACTTTTCAAAATTCCCAAATATTTCCCAACTTCCACAAGGCATAACTTGCTCAATTTTTAAGCTTTGATCATTTTCTTGGACATTTTGGAAAGTTCTGGAAGTCCTCTAACCAATGTCTTTGTTCCCATGTCATTTTGATTTACCAATCTCAAGTTATGGTCTTTGACTTAAAGTGCCTTTTTGTTGACTTTTGAAAATGACATATAATGTTGAAATTGATAACTTTTTGTGAGAGCATTTCTTGGACTTGAAGTGTGAAGATGAGTTGTAGGAAATGTCCTTCTCTTCAAAATGAGCTTTGGATGGAATTTTTCTAATAATCCATATCGAAGTTATGCCCTGGTCAATTTGCAGTTGACTTTTTCAACTGTCCAAAAAATAGAAACTTTTGCATCTTGAGACTTTTTGAGCCATGCCTTGAGAATCATGATCAAGAATTGATAAAATGATGTTTGTGGCTTCAAAATAAGATGTTGACCAAAAATTTTGACTTTTGACTGTCAAATGACCATTTTGCCCCTGCAGTTGACTGTGAAGCATTTAGGGTTTTTTACTGTGCAATTTGATGTTGTGAGTCCTAAAACTTGGCATATGGATGCTTGACAATGTTTATAGGCACGTGGGACTTGATTGGACCCTTGAAAACTTCAATTTCTTTGCCAGAACCAAAACCCTAATTTTTGACTTTTAGGAGGCAATTGGACTGTGCAACCCTTGAGAGATTTTGAACCTTGACTTGGCCAATTCTTGAAGAATATGGGAGGGAAAATTTTGGGGTACAACAGGTTCCTTCAGGATGCATTCCAGTGGACACACTATGGCCAAGAAGATCTTGCGAGCTGGCTACTATTGATCCACCATGGAAAATGATTGTTACAACTACGCCAGAATCTGCTACAAGTGTCAGGTGTATGTTGAAAAAGTGCATGTACCGTCGGTACCATTGAATGTCTTGACTTCTCCCTGGCCTCTTGCAATGTGGGGCATCGATATGATTGGAAAGATTGAACCGACTGCATCCAATGGTCATCTTTTTATTCTGGTTTTCTATTGACTACTTCACCAAGTGGGTTAAAGCTGTGTCATATGCAAATGTTACCAAGTAGGTGGTGACTAGGTTTATCAAGCACAATATCATTTGTCGTTACAGAGTGCTTGAAAATATCATTACGGACAATGGATCTAATCTTAATAAAAAAATGATGAAGGATCTTTGTGAGTCCTTCAAGATCAAGCATCATAATTCTTCTCTATATCGACCAAAGATGAATGGCGATGTTGAAGCCGCCAATACGAACATTAAGAAGATCGTGCATAATATGGTAGTGACCTATAAGGATTGGCATGACATGCTTCCTTTCGCTTTACATGGCTATCGCACCACAACTCACACTTCGACTGGGGCAACCCCATTTTCGCTCTTTTATGGCATGGAAGTTGTTTTGCCCGTGGAAGTGGAAATTCCTTTGTAAAGCATTATGAAAGATACAGAACTCGATGAGGATAAGTGGATTCAGAATCAGCTAGATCAGTTGAACCTCATTGACAAGAAAAGGCTTGCAGTTGTTTTCCAAGGTCAGGTGTACCAGAAAATGATGAAGAAATCGTATGATAAAAGGGTTCGGCCTTTGTACTACAAGGCCAGTGACCTTGTATTGAAAAGAATAATTTGTCCTTAAGGTGATCCCAGGGGAAAGTTGACTCCCAATTTTGAGGGACCTTTCGTCGTAAAGAAGGTTTTCTCTAGCGGTGCCATGATGCTTACGACAATGTATGGTGAAGACTTCCCACTCCCTATGAATGCAGACGTAGTTAAAAAATAATTTGCATAAAGTGACCCCTGAGCTGACTTGCTTAGGCAAAAAAGGCACACCCAGTGAACCTGATGAGTAGGTTCGGGTAAAAGTTTGGGATAAAAGAAAGAGAGTATGAGTGAAAAAATGTACACCCGCTAAGTTGACCTGTCAAAGGTAGCTTAGGCAAAAAAGGGTATCCTGGTGGATTGAAAATCCGAAAGGGAGATCCAAGCAAAAGAGGGATTAAAGTTAATGACTATGTTCAGTGTTGGATATTCAATTTTGGTGCTACAATTGGTAATTCTGAAAGGTAGGAATCAGTCTAATTATCTTCAACAAGAAACAAGGTGGTGAGATAGTTGAGGTTATAAGGTTGATAGCAGGACAAAACTCGGAGGGAGTCTGTTGTCGCATTGCCATGCATCTGTTTCTCTTTGAATTCAATTTGTTGTTTGCAATTACCTCTTTATAGGAATTGTATCGTGATGTACTTGCCTATTTAAAGGCTTATTTTTAATCAATAAAAGTATCTTTTGTTCAAAAGCCTCTTTTTATATTTTACTATTTTGCTTGCATTAAAGACGTCCAATTTTTGATAAAAATTGCATATAAAATTGGGGGCCTTACACTTGGTATGATTTATTTGAAAGTTTCTTCGAAAACTTGTGTACCCAGTAGGAAGACAAAGTCGTCATGCCATACCTGGGGCATTTTGTGTTTTTTCGTTTTATAGGTTCAGAGATGTATATCCTAAAGCAGGTATATCCCAAGTAAGGTTGATATATCTAGCCAACTAGAACAGATTGTGAACCCCAGTAAGGCATATCACAGGTTGGTAATCCTCAGTGAAATATCCCATCCTCGGTGAGGTATGCCATAGATTGGTACTCCTTTTGGGAATTCACGATGAGGCATGTTGATATTTCAGGACCTAGATCCCTTTGTTTCTTTAGTAGAATCGCATATTAAGAGTGGTTAGATGCAGGATATCATGCCACCAGTTAATTCGAAATGAAATCTTACTTTCCCAGCAGGTTTGGCATATTTTGAAGAATCCTCTTAAGAAATATTATCCTCAAGAAGTTTCCTTGATTTGTCTTCATGAAGTGATCATTGAGTCCTAGAAGACCAAACTCAATCCTTTGTCCTCCATGAGGTCTATAACTTTCTGACCTGCAGGAAGTTTCACATCCCCTATGATGTCAGTGATTATAGTGAAGAGTCCATTATTTGTTTGAAAGAGACTTTCTCGTCTGTGAAGATCTTCCCTAATAAGGTTTTCCCCGTAGTGGAAGGGTGGTAATGCCTTGCTGAGATCTGCGTATCTCTAGCGAATTATCCAAGAGGGCCTTACGTCTCCATGAAGTACCTGTCGATTCCTTTTTCAGGATTTCGTTTCTCTCCAGTAAGGTCATTGAGTTTGAAGATGTTTCTTCTGCAAAGTTGGCGTTGGTGAAATCTCTTCGAAATCCGCCGTACTTTCCTAATGAGCCACTTGTTCCTCAATTAATTTTTCTTCTTTAAATGTAGCTGTCTTTGAAAAGCCTGATAGAGATCTATGATTCCCCTATGAAGCATGTGAGTTGTTCCTCGGTAATGTCTGACTTCACCAGTGTGTGATTGGTATATCTCTCTGATTCCCCATTCTAGCCAAAAGCTGAAGTCTGTTTTATTCCTAGTGTGGACTTGTTAGTAGGAACAACCATCGTGTTGGTAGGTTGCTATATCCTGAAATCCAGAAATTTGAATTCATGATGAAGTGGATGTTTATTCCGAGCGATAGTGAATGGTATTCTCCTTGTAAATCTAGTGGTTACTGGTACCTCGGCGGTGGTCGCCTAATGAAGCCCCGACGACTTGATTTTTTGTCTTTTAGTTTTTTTTTGTTTCCCTGTGAAACATTTAAACATGCATCATTGCATTGCATCCTCAAATGTGAAGTGTTACCATTTTTTTAGGGATATTACTCCATAAGGAAAATAAATTCAAACATACATTGAAGTATAAGCCAAGTTTATCGTCTTGCTTCTCAGTGGTCTCGGGTTTAAAGGCTCATTTTTCTTAATATTTTTGTTTCAAGGTCTGGATGTTGCCTCAGTGATTCCTAGGGTTCAGTAGATATCCCATGGTTGTCCCTTTCTTTTCTCTCATCTAAGGGAATTACCTATCTCTGTGTAGGTTCTCGTGGGTCGCATTCAGTCTCTATTGACGTGCCTCCATTTTTTGGTTGAGACGTTTCTAATCATTATTCAATGTCATCCTTTTTTCGAGTTATTACCCATTGGACTAGTTATGATCCAGTTTGTCCTGCTGTAGCGTTTCTTTTAATCTGGTCATAACAGCACCTTTGATGTCGAGTTAATACTCATATATCTTATCAGAATATAGCGTTATGGTATTCTAAGGAGTCTAGTTATTACTAGTCCTCCCCTATTGAGTTGTTACTCGTTTTCCTTATCGCTGTTAGCTTCTTCCTTGCGCAACATTATGGGTTGGTAGATACCATTCCTACCAAGGTCAAGTTTGCTACTTGTCGCCTGATTTTTTAATGCAGCATTCTGGAATTCATTTCGTATTGGTTGAGTCTAGTCATTACTAGGTTCTATCGAGGCAGATTGATATTTGTCTCATTTTGTCTATGTAACTCCTTGGTTAGGTCAGTCGTTACTGCTTCTTCCGGGTTCAAAATTATCAGGTGTTCTCCTTATTTTGAGGATCCAATCGTTATTGGTATCCTGAGGAGTACTCATAGAGGTCTAGTTGTTACTAGCCCCTTTTTAAGCAGGAGTCCTTACTCTTGGTTTTGGTTTGTGATCCGGTATGGCACATTCTTTGAAGTATTCCTAAGGTTGAGTCGTTACTCGTACCTTTTCTCAGTCCCCCAGCGTTGTGATTAACATGTCAATGGGTTTTGGTTCAGAAAGTCATTGTTCCAGTTAGATCGAGACCAATTGTTACTGATATTTTGAGAAGTCTGGTCGTTATCATCCTTCCCTTGTAAGATCGTTATTCTTTCTCATAATGCAGCATTCTGGCATTCTGTGAAGTCTAGTTGTTAGTAGCATATTTCGATCCTTACCTTTTTTTTCCGGAATGCAGCATTCTGGCATTCTGTGAAGTCTAGTCGTTACTAGCTCCTTTTTGTCCTTACCTTTTTCGAGATGCAGCGTTCTGGCATTCTGTAAAGTCTAGTTGTTGCTAGCATTGTTTGGTCTTTATCATCTTTCTCAGGATGCATCATTCTGGAATTCTATGAAGTTGAGTCGTTACTCGCGTACCTTATCTCAGGATGTAGCATTCTGGCATTCTGTGAAGTCTAGTCATTACTAGCGTTTTGGATCAAGATCCACGGTCTTTGATCCCTTTCTCCCATTTACAGACTTTCTTTAGTCTAGTGCCAAGAGGCCATCGAAATTATACCCTGTGTTGATATGCGTCGTCATTGTAATTCAGAGTGCAAATTTTTTAGTTCATTTTTGTACTCAATCTTCTTCCACCTTATTGCTCGAAAGGTTGTCGCTACTAATCTCGCTTTAGGTTGAAGAAGCTTGAATAGGGGCAGCTGTTGTACCCCAAAACTCACCCTCCTCATTTCTACTTTAATTTGGGTTATATTGTATCATCATATGCATACATACCATCGGTTATATGGTTATGGGATCAGGGTATTTCATATGAGCCTCGATAAATTGCAAGAAATGTTTATTTCATTAATAAACGCGCTCAGGATATTTTTATGCTAATGCTTGGGCCGCAACGGTTCAGGTAGCTAGAAATTCACAGGGCTAATTCGGTTCGTCATATTCAGGTGTTTATTCATCAAGATATTCCTGGTGATGTATTTTCAAATTCATGTGTGGCTCGATAGCCAATTTTTTGAAGAAGAGCTCCGAATGTGCGAGTTATTTCGAAGAAATACAGTGGAAAAGTGTGCTGAAAGTGGCTTAGAGTTGGACACTAAAAAATTCACAACTCAGAGTCCTTGGCTCGTTTTGAACTTTTTCTGGTGGCTAAAAATCCATCTCCATGTCCTCTACATTTTCATATCTCACCACCGTAGACTAATTATGCTCAGAAGGTCTCCAAAATTATGGATTTATCAAGTGTGTTCGCACGGGGAAATTGAGGCAAGTGTTTATCTGCACCACATTCAAAAAATCATAACTCGATCAATTTTCATCGTATTGAGCTGGATCCGATAGCACTGATTTAAAAATCTCGTCTACTTCTAATTATCTTTAGATTCTAAAAGAAAACGGTGGCTCAGAGGTTTTTGTTTTGGGTCCAAACCACATGAAACGTATTGAAAATCCTGAGACGAAACTTCAGAAATTCATATCTTTCTCATCGTTTATCTAATTGAGCCCATCTTTGGACACGAGGTCATTCTCGACATGTGCTACATTTTGTCGTCACGTTTCAACTTTAGAAATCGCACCTAGACTCCCTTAAATTTTCCCGGAATGTGTCGCACTTAAGTGATTCAAAAATCTGCATTTTTGGCTTGTGGTTATTTGAGATCCATTGATAAAATCCACTCACATAATTCCACACTATATATTCCTTTTGACTCCAATTTTCAGGAGGAAGCTCTCATAATGCAGAAAATTCTTACAAACACTCTAAATTTTTATCCCAATTCTCTCAAGGAACAAATCAAAGTTCTACAACATTTTTCATCAAGAACACAACAACAATTGCATCAAGATCCAAAAGTAAAGATCAAGGGAAATTCTTCTCCGATTGTTGATCCGTTCATTCTGATCTCTATATATAATCTTCCTCTTCACTTCTATTGATAAGTTTTCTTGAATTAATCACTTTTTGAAATAAATGATTATTTGAGAAGCACTTTTTGATCAAACGTGAATTGAATCTAGGTTGAATTTTGCATTGAGAATATAGATCCAAGCCTAGAATTGTGAATTAATTTGATGATTATACATAAATCTGGAATTGGATATTTGAATTAAGTTTTTTTGAATTAAGTGGATTTACATGAAAATGCTTAATTATTGAAACAAGTTGATGATGTTGCATGAAGCTTAATTAAGGATCCTTAATTCATCATGTATAGTGTGAATATGGATTTTGAGTTATGCAAGATCATGTTTTTGATATGAGAGGATCTTGTGTTTGATCAATTTCCTAAACCATTGGAAATACTCATAAAGTCTGTTAAAACAGCCTCTGAAACGAGGGTAACCGGTTACCATTCATTTTTGCCAACAAAATCTTCAAAGTTGTCACGAGGTAACAAGTCAACAAGTTGTTGTAACCATTTACCCCAAGTCAGTAGCGTTTTCCAAAATTTTCAGAGTTTTGGTAACCGGTTACCCTAAGTCAGTAGCGTTTTCCAAAATTTTCAAAGTTTTGGTAACCGGTAATCCACTTTTGGTAACTGGTTACCCCAAGTCAGTAGTCAATTTCCAACTTTTAGTAACCGGTTACCCAACCATAGTAACCGGTTACCCAGGCAGAAATGTCAATTTTTGCTTTGTTTTTAGTGTATGCTTGCAACATTACCTTGTTACTTCTAACTCCTTTTGTGAATGCTTTGCAAAGTAAATTGTTAGGCCTTCAACCTTTAATTAGTGCATGATTATCGGTCGAAAGGATACCTTATATGATCACTTGTTAAGTGAAAATTTGTGTATGGTACCCAAGTAATATTCGTTCTCACGTAAATCTTGTTTTTGTGCAGGTACCCGGGGATCACACAGATGTGTCCGCTATATATTCCATCGTGTGATTGTTATTTTGTATCTTGTATGGATTGTAATTCATACGGGTACTTTATGATACATACTCCGTTCCATATGCTCACATTTGTTGTGCATTGTGTTATTATACTTGTGTTTGCACTAATATCTGGTGCAGATGTATTTTGGTACTCGAGTGTGTCTGCTACACATTCTGATTTTTTATTGTTGATGCTTTGACGCATATGCTGATGGTATTTTCTTTATTGGTGCTAGAAATTCGTGAAGTTTTCTGGGTTTCTTTGTTATTGCTTAGCATCTGCATATTGTTATCAGTTTGGTAAACCTCTTTTGCTATATTTTTTCTCCGCATTTTATCGCTTTCTAGAGATCATGTCAAGCAGGCTTTTATCGATTTCCTTGCCATAAGAAGTAGGAATAGAGATGTATGATGGGGATTTCCATTGTGGATATATGTCAAGAATCCCTCTAGTTTATTTAAAGATATGTTTGGGGAAATTTCGCATTATGTGCATTATGTGTGCTATTTGTGTTTGTTTAAAACCCTACCTTTGAAGTAGGTTTTTCACACATGTGTTTACATTTGTGCTCGCATATTCCCCTACCCCCATTAATTCCTCAAAAAGAGGCGAGCGGAAAGGGTTCGCAATCGACCCCTGCATTTCATTCGTGCATTCTTAGCCCACATTGTACGTCGACGCTTTGGGTTTGTACATATCATGTGTATCGAGTCGGTCAAGTGGAAAAGGGTTCTGCAATCAAACCCCTACACTTTGTCAGGAGTTCACAATGGCTATTGCTGACACTTTGGTACCCGCTTGTTTGCTTAGGGTGATCCGCTCCCCTTAGCTAAAGTAATTCTTTTCTTTTCTATTTCATCTCAGTCTCCCGCTTGTTTGCTTCGGGTGATCTGCTCCCCTTAGCTAAAGAATTTCTCTTGTTACCCCCATCCCCAAGTCAGTATACCCCGATTGTGTGTTTTTTCCAAAGCACTTGTTTTTTTATTTTTTCTATATACCATGATCCCCTTAGGATCGCTCGATTAGAGTTGCTTTTGAGCTAGACATTCAGATTGATATCCATGCATGCTAACATAGGGTAGAGATTTCCGTTTTCATCCTCGACCGTAGGATCAATCATTGTATGATAACATTAAGGATAGAACTAGATAGTCTCCCTTAGATGTTTTTATTTCTTTTGCATCCTTGCATTAAGACTAAAACTCTTTTTTCTTGAAAATACACAAAACATCTAACAAACTCTTAAATTATTCTTTAAGGTAAAAGATATCAACCAATACAAACTTTTTCCGCATTCGTGCCTTTATTGGGAACTTTCAAACTGGATGTGTTATTTTCCCTCTCTATGCAATACGACGCATAATTCCCCAAAGGCCAGGTTTCACTATGTCTACTTGCTACGAGTTGTGACTTTAGCATTATTTGGCTCCGGGAACTTTTTGAGCATATTAATTCCTTTCTACTCCAGATGCATGAGTCTCCAAAGGTCGAGCTGCATGTATAATGTGAAATTGATGTTGTTCCATTAAAAAACACAAAACCAACCAAAATATGTAAGCCGAACAATGGTTTCTCTGATTACTTAAAAGAGATATGTAGGCATTAGGATAGAGCCCGAACAAGCACAACTTTATTTTCGCTACACTTTCTTTTCTCTTTTTGTTTTTCATGTGTTATCTCTTTCTTTTTTTCTTTAAACCTTAGACATAGACTTTAATCACACCCATTAGATTAGAATAACAAGAGTGGATACCGTAGAGTACTACGGGCGTGTGGGGTGCTAATACCTTCCCCTCGCGTAACAGACTCCCTTACCCAATCTATCTGTCGTTTGATCGTGATTTCACCCTTTTCATGTTTACTTGATGTTTACATTTCCCTTCCCGTGTGTTAAAAAATGTTCGATGGCGACTTTATTGATTTTATTTCGATGATTTATTCAGTCAATTGTTTCAATGATGTAATTCTGGCCAGGGCTTCCGCCTCTATCCACTTCATGAAATAGTCGACGGCCACGACCAGGAATTTATTTTAATATGATCCTTGTACGAGCGATCCGAGGATGTCCATGCCCCACCAGGCGAACGACCATGGGGATGACAATTTTTTGAACTCGTGTGGGGGTGCGAGGTGCATGTACGCATGTCTGTGACATTTGTCTCATTTTTTGGTAGGCCAGTAATACCCTGCTCGTAGCTCCTTTCGTGCCAGAGATCTTTTGTCCAAGTGTTCGGTGTTAATTCACTCATGGATTTCTCGTAAGATCTTAGGGATTTTGGATTTCTCGACACATTTCAGGAGTGGGATGGATAATCCCCGTCGATAGAGTTTATAAACGACTACTACGTAAGAACATGCTCATCGTTTGGCCATATTGGCCTCTTTCTGGTCAGCGAGTAATTCTTCCTTTATGAGATAATTAAATATCGGGGTCATCCAACACAAACCATCCCTGATGGCATTCACCACGGGCGATGCAATAGGCTTTTCAATACTCTGACGAGAAAAGGATTCCTAGATAACGAATTTATTCCCACCTTTTTTCTTTGTGCTCGCGAGTTTTGAATGTATGTCGGCCCGCGTGTTCTGTTCGTGAGGTACGTGTTTGATTTCCACCGGTCAAACTTTTTCATCCTTTCTTTGACTATGTTCAGGTATTCGATGAGGCTATCGTTCTTGGATTGATATTCTCCTCGAACTTGAGATGCGATAAGCTGGGAGTCCGTGAATACTCGTACTTCTTGGGCACCTAGGCCTTCGACCAGCCTTAATTCTACAAGCAGGGCCTCGTATTCAGCCTGGTTATTCGACGTGGGAAACAATAGGGAGAGTAAATGTTCGATCATAATGCCCTCTTAGTTTTTGAGGAGGATTCCCACTCCACTTTCATTCGAGTTGGATGTTATGTCCACGAAGATGGTCCACTAGTGTTTCGTGCCCGTCGGGGGTTCGAGGGTAGTCATCTATGCAACAAAGTCGGCCAACACTTGGTCTTTAAGGGTTTTCCTACTTTTGTACTGAACTTAAAACTTCAAAAGTTCAAGGGATCATTTCAGCATTCGATTGCCCATGTCTTGTCGACCTAGAGGTTGTCTTATGGGTTGATCCATTCGCACGACGACCGTGTGGGACAAGAAGTAATAACAGAGTCTCCTCTCTTTGATAACGAGGGCCAAGCCTACCCTTTCAATTTGTTAGTATCTGACCTTGGGGCCCTACAACAATTTTCTAGTAAAGTACACTAGTTTTTTCACATCTGGTGTTTCACGGACGAGGGCTGCACTCACGGCCTCAATGGAGACGGCCAGATAAAGGAACAAAGTTTCCCCGCTTGGTGGCTATGATAACATGGGCGATTGTGAAAGGGATTTCTTGAGGTGGAGGATGGCTTGCTCGCACTCCTCGATCCACTCGAAATCTGCCTCTTTATGCAAGAGTTTGAAAAACCGGAGTGCATGTTGCGCAAACTTCGCCATGAAACAGGAAAGCGAGGTGAGCATGCCATTCAGGATTTTTTTATGGATTTTTTCTATCTTGGCGTGGCGAGCTCGGAGAATGTTTATAATTTATCGGGGTTGGCTTCAATTCCCCGTTCGTTAGATAGAACCCGAGGAATTTTCCTGCCTTGACCCTGAAGGTGCACTTCTCCGGGTTGAATCTCATTTTGCATTGCCTTGCTTGGGAGAAAACTCTTTTAAGGTGGGAAGCATGGTCAGTTTCCACTCGAGATTTGACAATCATGTTGTCCATGTACACCTCGAGCATGTCACTGATCACCCCACAAAAGACTTTGTTCATAATCCCCTTGTATGTTGCTCATGCGTTTCTTAGGCCTAAGGGCATTATGTTATAGTAGTAATTGTCTGACACGATCATGAAGGTGGTACACTGTTTCTCGCTCATCGCATTGGGAATTTGATTATAGCCCGAGTAGGCATCCATAAATGATAAAATTGTGTAACCGACTGAGTTATCAACCAACATGTCGATGTTAGGTAAAGGAAAAGCATATTTGGGACATGCCCAATTGAGATCAGTATAGTCAACACATATGCGCCATTTTCCATTATTTTTAATAACAAGTACAACATTTAAGATCCAGTTTGAATACTAGGTGTTGTACCCCAAAATTTTCCCTCTCATTTATCAAGTAATCTCTCACAAGATCTCCTTTGATTCAAGACTACACTAGGGTTGATCAGCTCAAGACACCTCCTCAAGCACTGATGACTGAAAATTAGGGTTTGAGATTGCACAAGGATAAATTGACTTTTAATTCCCCATATGACTTTCATGGATCATTTTGGACTCTCAAGATTTCTCATGACAAGTTTCAAGTCTTGGATCACATTTTTGCTCAGTCAATTGATCAGTTGATCTGAAAATCAATTGTATTTGGAAAAAGTAAATTATGGCCAATTTACAATCAAACTTCATAATTTCTTTATCCATATCAACATTATGAACTCATATATGTCATTTGATCAAGTTTGGACCATAATTCCTCAAAATATTTGATCAGATCATCAAAAGGGCAAAATGGTCAAAATTAGGATTTTGACTGAGGAAGTGCAATTTCTGATTTTTGACCTAGAAAATGGTTGATTGGTTGGAGACATGATCTCAAGGATTCAATTTAATAATTTTGACCTAATGGCATGACTCAAAACTTCCCTCAAGATTAATTGATTGATAGTTGATTTTCAGTCAACTGATCAAAAGTCAATTGTACACTGAAACGTCAAACTTTGATTTTTTGGTCAAAATTAAGTATCAAAGATCACAATTCATCAGAACATGTAAAAATGTGAAACTTTTTCATCAAGAAATCAAAAAGTCAAGATTCCATTTTGAATAGTCAAAATATCTAAACTTAGAAATTTTTCTAAGTGTTTGAAAATTCATATTGTTTCACAACTTTGAGCCAATTTTTCACCATGATGCAAGATGATTCAAAGGTAACTTTCAACATGAAAGTTGTAGATATAAATGAGATATAAAACATTGTATAACACAACTTATCCTAGAAATGCATGGATTTCAAGTTATGATTTTGTGAATACATGTTCATGAAACTTGTAAATTTAGTGAAATTATGCCCTAGTTTAGGTAGGATTTTGACCTAACTTCATGGGAATTTTTCACATAGTTCCAAGAGGAATTTTCAAAAATAAACAACATATAGGTTGTAGAGGATGTTACAAGCTTTCTAAAATGTCTAAGAACTCAATGAGATCATGTTTGAGCAAAGAGAATCGAAGACAAGAAGTTGGACATTCATTCTTGAACTATAGGTCCTTTCCATGATGAACAAGAATTAAAATCCAAGCCTAGGTTGCATAATATTTGCTTTGCATGCCTCAAAATTGTTTGTCACTCCATAATTAAATGTTTACGCAGTTGTTAGAACATTGATCCAAGCATTTGAGCCATTATCCAAGTTGCGTTTCCATTTATGGCACAAAGTTACCATTCCATTCTTGTAAAGAGGCTTTAATCACAAAGTCAATGCATAGAGCTTTGCACTTGTTCCTTTCGATCACAAGAAATGTCAAAGGCAAAATAAACATATCTAGAGCGTCCCATAAACACAGGCCATGCTTGTACAATGCCTTGAAACCATGTTTTCACTTTTCTTCAAAACCAAGTAACATAGCCATAACTCTAGGTCTGGTGCTTCTGACCACCTCAAGTGCTAAAAACCTCTTCATATAATCATACAAGTTGTTGTCAAGCAAGGAAACGAATATACAAGCTCTCAGACTCCCCCAAACTCAAAATTGCATCACAAACCACCATTGTTGCATATTCTGACCAAGAACTTCAAACTTCCATTTCCCTCGTGCGTTTCTTGGCCTTTTAGTTTCAAAAGCTTCCTCATATTAAATACAAACCATCCATGTCCCTGTTTGCAGACTGTAACATCATCTTCATCAACTTCCAAGTTCAAAAATAGAGCATTGCAATTGGACTTCTCCAGACCATTCCAGCCACCCTCAGTTCAAGCCAGCTATTGCATTAGCTTCCTAGAGGTTTAAGGAAGCTAGCCTGATCATCACCATCACTTGAAACAAGCTCAAACTCATTTCACGATTTCCAGTTTTGAGGTATTTTTCTTGAACTTTTATCTCATTATTTAGGCATCGTTAGGCTTGCATTTGTGAAGATAAAATGTAGACATCATTTCCCTGAAACTATACATATCCATAGATTTCATTTATGTTGCTTGAGTAGGGAGGATTTTGAGTTTGAACCTCTGAAAATATTTAGGTAAGAATTTGGTACTGTTAGAAATTCATGCTCATCTTTGAGAATATGATTAAGTTATTTACATATTCAAAATCGTGAGAAGATTTCTAACAAGTTTGATGTTGGAAGTTTTGTGAATGGATGAGAATTGAATAAGTTACAAATCCTTTGACTGGAGGTTGAAGATGAAGTATATTCTGGGAAAAACTTGTATCATATATTTATTGTTTTGTTTAAGTTAACAGATGTATCACCACCCCAGTGGTTAAAGGGTGCGCCTGTCACCTTAGGGACCTGGGTTCGAGCCACTGTGGTACCCTTTTGCCTGTTTTTCATATTTTTCACTTCCTTTTTTTTATTTTGTTTGCAGCGCTGGGCCTCCAACTTTGGGTATGGCTATTTGTTTGCTTCTTCATACCCCAGTCTCATTTTTGCACCCCTAACGTTTTTATTTCTATTTCTTTTTCTTTGTTTTATTTTTATTTTTCATATTACTTTTATTATTTTTATTATTATTATTGTTCTTATTATTATCATTTTTATTAATAAAAATCCAAAAATATATTTTATTTTTTTACATATTTAAAAATGTTCATTAATATTTTATTTTTCATCATAAAACAAAAGACCAAAATATTTTCTTTTAACAAATTAATTCCGTTTTTAACAATAATTAATGTTTAGACTTAGGTTAATTATTATATTATTCTTGTAAATTAAAATTGATTTAGAACTTAGGTTTCTTTTTAATTAGTCAATTCTCATGTTATTTTCATTATTTAAAACTTTTTCATAAAAAACCCTAAAAATCATTTTAAATTAATTTCTTTTCTTAATTAGTTTAAGTTGATTTTAGTTAATTTGTCATTAATTATTTTCTCAATTAAGTTTAGGTTAAAATCTTTCATAAAATCAAACAAAATCATTTCTTTACCCATTTGCATTTTTGCATTTTTTATTCAATTCTTGCACATTTATTCAATATGGTTGTAATAGTTAATTAGATTTAATTTTTTTACAAATCACTCATTTGTAAATTGTATACCCCCTCCCCTAATGATTTAATAGCTTAGTATTTTTATTTTCCGCAAATTAACACTTTATATATAAATGCTAGTAAATTAGGGGTTGTATGGAAAGATAAAATCAACAAGTTACCACACCCTAATTCAAGACAAAAACAATGCATGTAAATCAACACACTTGCATACTTGCACCCTTAGGATAATTCCACTTTGTTTCCTTATAAATGACCATGTTATACATGTAGAGTATCTTAGCAAAAAGCAATAAAAAATACAAGATCATAGTCCCTCGATGACGCTATCAAAGTTGCCTTTCAAAATGATTTTAGTCCCTCAAACAGAATTGCTAAGATATTCCACAACATTGCTATCATGGCTATACGATGACCCACACCCGTCTCTTTACATCCAAAGATAGGGCTTCTTACCAAATCAATGGTAAGATAGCAATATCCAAGGAAAAGAAGAAATGAACTAAGACTTATAAGTAGGTAGATTGTTCCTAGTTGCTTTCTCAATTTCAAATCAAACAACCTTGCTTATTTAAAAAAAAAACACCAACACTTTCAAAAACATTTTCGAAAAATCTTCCAAACTTGAAACATTTTCAAAAGTTCAACACTTTATATACGTTCTTACGAACGAGAACTATTACAATGTTTGCCTAAACGATGGCGCATTTTCAAAATACTTTCAAAAAACCACACAAAGCACATTTTCAAACAAAAGCAAGTGATCTAGAAAGAAACTAAGAGCCCATAGATAACTATGGATGAAAAGGGTGCTAAGACCTTCCCTTTTCATAATCGAACCCCCGAACTCAAGAAATAATCTCAAAGGTATTTCCTATTCTTTTCAGACTTTCCTTTTGGATAAAATAAAAATCATTGGCGACTCTTGCTAACCGTAACATTTGTGATAAAACATAAAACAACCAAGTCAATTCTCCCACCGTATCACAGAACTGGTGACTCTACTGGGGATGAGACTTAAAAGTGGGGTTACCTTAGTGCTAGATCACCTTTACTTGCTTTCATTATATGACTTGTATGCTTTACATTTTGGTTCTTTGTTTGGGCTTAAATCCTCTACCCGGATTTGGGATACCTTCTAGGTAAGTAGCAATATATTGTGCAAACTGTGTGGGGTATATCGACATGGTCTAAGAAATATCTACACTATTGTGACATATTTATGGGTATCGGTATCCCTTGAGTATTCAAGGAGAATACGGGGCCGCTAAGTGATGTCATGAAGCACTAACTGACTTTTAGAACCTTTACTTGACCAACTTGGCCATTAGGACATATTGAGAAGACCGACTTGGTGCAGTCCGAAGTTGGTAGATACTCGATATTACATTCATTGAGGTTTGACTTTTTTGGATATTTCGGTCGCTATGAAAGAGGCATGCGCTGAAACAATGCTTGAGAAGACAAATCAGTGATATTGAGATCCTTTAGAACCCAGTTACTATTTCTAGAACAGTTTTGAGCCAACTAAACTTCAAGAGGGTACTTACCTATGAGACTCCATGCAAGCCTAAACCTAAGGATTTGTTTTTCTTGTATGTATATATTTACTTGTACATAACATCATAAACATCATAACATCATACTCATTCTCACTAACCATTTCAAGGATTATTGTGATTTATCTTTGTACTGTTTTATAGGATATGGCTTATATTCACAGGAAAACCATTCAAGTCAATCTCGTAAGGATCCCTCCTCAACTCAAAGAGTTAGCATCAATAGTTTATGAGAATTCTCCATTCACCGAAATACATGTTCGCCTCCTTAACTTGGTTACCTCCAACACTGATGAAGATATGATGAAGGTGCTTTTCCAATTCTTTGATCCACTACACCATTGCTTCACTTTTCCCGATTATCAACTTGTTCCAACTTTGGAAGAATTCTCCCAACTCTTGAGGATTCCCATTCTCAATCAACTACCCTTTAACGATACGGAAAGAGATCCAAAACTTGAAGAGATTGCTCAATCCCTACACTTGCAACAACCTGATGTCACAACTAATTGGGAAACAAGGAGTGGTGTCAAAGGTTTCTTGGCCAAGTTATTGTTTGAGAAAGCTCAAGATTGTTGGAACTACTTGGAATTATAAACTATTAAGGAAATTATGACGCTTCTCATCTATGGGATGGTTTTGTTTCCAAATCCTGACCAACTCATATATGTAAACACCTTCAAAATCTTCATGTCTCGTAACCCGGTGCCTACTTTGTTAGGAGACATCCTACATTCTTTTCACTATCGCACTATGAGGAAGAGAGGTATCCTTATGTGTTGCACTCCTCTCTTGGAAAGCTGTTTTATTTCGCATCTTCCCCAATCTGTGTTGAAAAATAAGCAAGGTTCAAAGTGGTCCCATAGGTTGATGACACTCAAACATTCAGATGTTCATTGGTGTTCTCGATCCTTGGAGAATGTTACTATCGCCTACCGTTGTGGAGAATTCCCTAATGTACCCTTTCTTGGAATTAGAGGAGGTATCACTTACAGCCCCTACTTAGCCTTACGTCAGTTTGGTTACGCCCGAAGGGATGGTCCACATGAGATGCTTATCCAAGGAGTGGTATTCGACTATGAGAATGACGATCAAGGTTACCTTCAGAGGTTTATCCGAGCTTGGAGGATGGTAAACAAAGTGGATAGCAAGACGTCAGGACAGAAGAATTCCATTCCCCTTGAGCCTTACCTTAAGTGGGTACGAGCTCGTGCTCAGAAACTTGTGATGCCTTATCCTTTCATCTTACCAGTCATCATGGAACTTGTGGTGGAAGGAGATGTCCCGTACACCATCCTCCATCCCGACATGCCTACCTCTATCGAAGACTTGCAGAAGGGTTAGATTCAGCTTAAGGAAGAACGAGGTCCTTTTGAAGCTCAATTCTATGCTAGTGAGAAGAGGGTCTTGGAGCTTCAAAGCAGTTACAAGAGGAGAAAAGTGTGAACGCATACCTTGCGCCGAAGAGGATGCGTTCAGTCTTTTTATCTTAGAAAGTTATTTTGTAAGCCCAAGAGGCAGGAAGTAATCTTTCTTGAATTGTTTAATGAAAATTGACATTTGTTAATTCTTTTGTCTATACAAATTTAAATCTCATTAATCCTTGAAATCATTTGCATATACATATTCCATGCATCATAACATGCCAGGTTTTGGCATAACAGGTTTCCTTATCTTTCTACTATTTATTTAAGCAAGATGGATCTAGAGAAAACTGTGAAGGATCTCCAGGCACAAAACTCTCAATTCCAAGAGACATTCCGTCAGATCCCAGTAGGAGAAGACTCATATGAAAAGGATGAGAACTAGATTGGTGAGGTCAAGAGTACTCTGGATGACTGTGTTAATGATCAAGCATCTGATGATGATTATTTCGATGAGTAGTATCCACCCGCCGATATCAAATACAAGCAGTTAGAAGACAGATTAAAGGTTGTTGAAATCTAAGTCGTCCCTATTTAGATTTTGATGATTTGGGTTTGATCTCTGGGGTAGTCATTCGCCACAAATTTAAAATACCAGTCTTTGAAAAGGATAATGGGGTTTCTTGTCCAAAACTCCACCTGAAATCTTATGTGCGCAAGATACAGCCGCACACTGCTGATAAGAAGCTTTGGGTTCACTTTTTCCAAGAGAGCTTGGATGGAACACAACTTGAATGGTTTTATCTGTTAGATGGTTCCCGTATCAATACTTGGGAGGATTTAGCTACCGCATTCTACCATCAGTATCAGTATAACTCTGGCTTGGCGCCAACGAGGGTTCAGTTGCAAGATATGACCATGGGAAAGAATGAAGGATTTAAGGAATATGTGCAAAAGTGGAGAGACCTTGCTAGTAGGGTTCAACCACCCTTGACTGATAGGGAGCACATTGACATGTTCATGGGAAATTTAACTGGTCCTTTCTTTAATTTGTTAGTTGGCTGCTCTTCTTCTGGTTCCACCGAATTAATCTTAATCGGTGAAAGATTTGAAAGAGGCATCAAAAGTGGGAAGATCTCTGTGGCATCTACCTCCACTTCCAATCCTATCAAGAAACCTTTTGCTGCAAAG
The DNA here is from genome assembly GCA_948472305.1 of Vicia faba. Lineage (NCBI taxonomy): Eukaryota > Viridiplantae > Streptophyta > Magnoliopsida > Fabales > Fabaceae > Vicia > Vicia faba. The sequence goes on from OX451735.1 coordinate 471,675,780, forward strand.
AAGGAAGTCAATGATGTGTACGGGGAAAGGGCCCGTACCAATAAGAATGATCATCCATTTGTAAATGATGTCTGAATCTCCAACCCAACTCCTACTCTAAGACCATCTGCAAATCATCAACATTTTGAAACTCCGAGAAGACAATTTACGAGGTTAGACATGCCATTATCTCAAGCCTTACAACATTTTCTCAAGGCTAATATGGTGACATTGCGCGACCCTCCTGCCAACCCTGATACCTCGTCACCAAAGTATAATCTGAATGCTAAATATGCTTACACTATGCCAAAATTGACTTTTGGCATCACCAAAAAGACAACACTTTAATGAGAAAACGTTGTTGTAGGTCTTTTAAAAAATACGCTAAAAAAAGCGCTGCTACAGACAGCCTTTAGAAAGCGCTTTTAAAAAGCACTGCTAAATGCCTACCTTAGAAAGCTCTTTAATGAGAAAACGTTGTTGTAGGTCTTTTAAAAAATTCGCTAAAAAAAAGCGCTGCTACAGACAACCTTTAGAAAGCACTTTTAAAAAAGCGCTGCTAAAGTCCTTAAATTCGCTCCACTTAAGAAAGATCTTTCTCGTATAAGTGCTGCTAGATCTTGTATGATAGAAAGTGCTTTTAAAAAGCGCTGGCTTAGGTCAAATTATAAAATTAAAATATAAAATTTCCCCACTTAAGAAAGCGCTTTCTCGTGAAAGCGCTGCTAGATCTTGTATGATAGAAAGCGCTTTTTAAAAGCGCTGTCTTAGGTCAAATTATAAAATTAAAATATAAAATTTTCAGAACCCTATTCATTCATTTCTAATCGTTGTCTTCTTCTTCACGACCGTTTCTTCTCCGACTGATTCTTCTCTGACCATTCCTAATTGTTTCTTCTCTGACCGTTTCTTCTCCGACGAAAACAAAAAAGTTGTAACATTGTTCTTGCTGACGAAAACGAAGAAGTTACTTGTGTATGTGTTCAGTTACGTCATTCATACTGTTGTATGTTTTCAGTGGTTCTTGCATAGGCATGCACTTTCTGACTACTTCACTCATATTTTAGGACCATCCTACTTGTATAAATTATTGAAATCTAAGTGGAGTATATACCTATGCCAAATGTTGGAGTAGTTAATATTGAAAGGGCTAAGGGGAATACAAAAAAAAATCCTCATAACTTAGTTACCATTTGGAAGAAGGCTCCAATGTTGTCTCTAGAAATCAAAGTCTTAGATGGAGTAGAAAAGAACATGGTTCAAGTAGGAAGGTGAAATGATGAAATTATTAACTACTACATAAAATGTTCATGGATGAGGTTTGATTCTTGTTGTTGACCCATAAAATTCCAGTTGCTGGAGGAAAATAGCCTGTGTGGTTTGGCATTAGGGTTACTGTTACTAATTTGATACCAACACAACAAGGAAGCTATTATGTTTTGAATGACGTATTCCGGTTGAACTATGCATGAAGAACATATAGATCGATGAATGTATAAGTTGCCCACGACTATTTTGCTTCAGACATTTGAAATTTAAAATTGGCTCTTTTGGTTTGTATTGGCATTTTATTTCTTAATCGTTGATCTTGTTTAGAATTGTGTTTAAAACTTTGAAGGAAAAATTGTTAAAGATCAATGAAATTTTGGGGTTGAAAACTTTATAATGGCTCCAAACATCCGTGCAATTTTCATCTAAAAATTGCTTTATGCATGTATCAATGTTTTTATTATCCTGGTTTTCTACATTGTTGCTGTTATTGTTCTTGTTTTCTACATTGTTCTTGCTGTTGTTCTTGATGTTAAGAAGTTTGTTAAGAAGTTGAAGTTAACGTTTTTGTTTAGCTTAATTAGTATAAAACCATTTGAATGAACTGCTATGATGGATGAGAATTTCATTTTTTAATATTTCCTTAGTGGATTTTTATATTTGTCATTTAATTTTAATTTTTTTCTTTATAATAGGCCAATGGATAGTAATCAAGAAAACTCATAAGATACAAATGCTCCAGATAAGACATCAGAGGGAGAAATTACACGAGGCATCACTATTATGAGAAAAATATTTCTTGATAGAGATAAAGGAGTAAAATATGATGTACATTGGAATGATGATAACCAACTAATCGATCCTAATGGTGCAAAGTTGACAAGCTACATTGGTACACTTACTCCTATGCACGTTCCAATCACCTTTGATAAATGAACTAATAAATATTTGGATTCATACAAAGACAAAATTTGGACTGATATACAGGTACCATATAGTTTATCTTTAAAGTATAATGTTTTTGTTATTTTAGTCCCTAACTAAGTAAGGCTTGGGAATGTCTTACATGTATGCTTAATATTTGTTCCCTTAATCAAGATCACATGGTAATGTCTTTAAATTACTTATACTAACACACTATAATGTGTATGTTTTTTCGTAGAGGTCTTTTAACATTGAAGATAATTGAAAAAAGTATTGTCTTCAAGTGGCCGGAAAAAGACACAGAGGGTGGAGAACTTTTTTAAGAAACAAATTTCTTAAAGATGAGCAAGGAAATCTTGTTAAAGCGGGTCGTCCAATGAAGTATAGCAAATTCATTGGACCCGAAGGATGGGATGAATTTGTATCCAAACAAATAGAAAATGAGATATTCAAGAAAGTGAGTGACATAAATCGCGAGAGAGCATCAACATCCATGTATCCATACAGAAAAGGGAATTTGGGATATGCATGCTTACAACAAAAAGTTGTAAGTATATATAAATGCTACAATCTTATTAATTGTCTCAATGTGTTATAATTGGTGATCTTATTATTTGTGTCAATGCGTAGTTAGAGGAGACGAAAAGTGATGAAACATCACTTCTGACGCATGTTTTGTGGAAGGAAGCTCGTGTGGGCAAGGATGGAGTTGTTAGGGAAGATGTTCAACATATTTATGATGAATGTGTAAGTATAACATTGTGTCTTTAAGTAAACCAAAAGTTTATTAGTATATACTTAATTTTTTATCTCCACTAATAATTTTCGATATATATGTAAATGAATTTCAGGAGACTTTATCTCAATCGGTAACCACAGATGAGGACCAGGATAACAGGAGCATACTTAGTCGTGCACTAAATATTGTTGAGTATCCCGGTCGGGTGAGGGGTAAAGGACATGGTGTGATTCAATCTTCCTTGTATAAGCATCCAAGGAAAAGAAATCCTAGCAATCAAGAAGTGATGCAAACGTTGGAGGAATTAAAGGCGCAAGTCCGTGAATTGCAACAGGATAGAGAGAGATATATGGCGCAAAAGTGCAGTTCAGAGGCGAAAGAAACTAGTGACAAAGCTAGTATCAATTGTCAAAATAAATTTCCCAAGGTGATTATATATGTTATTATGAAATTAAACTAGCACATTTATTTTAATTGACATATATACACATTAATAGTAACATATTTATTATTGGTTTAGGGCATTTCATCTTGTCAGCTATACTTATCGTCACTGAATTATGGCTTAGTTGGCAAGGGATAAGTGCATAACACTTTGGGAGATTTATTTCACCATAGACTGCTCCCTGATGGACATATGAAAGTATCGGTTGATGTTGCATTAGATCTGGATGCGTTGCTACCGGTACCTGACATAATTTCAAAGACAACATTGCTATGAGATGCAATAGGATCATTAGTTGCATGGCCGTCAGACCTCATTTTCATAGATGATGATGTATGTTGAAAACCATTATGAATATTTTATTATTCAAGTTTAAATTCTGAACCATTACGTACATTTTTATTACATGTTAATTTCAAACTCCTACAAAACCTGCATCTAAGGATAAAGAGATTTTGCGGCACAACGAGTCTATTGCATCACAAAAAGAGGTACATTTAAAGTGTTAATTATATGATCTGAATTCAAAAACTGCATGATTTTATAATTTACCTAAGTTATATGATTTTAAGGTACCTGCTCAATGGTCACAACAAGTGAGCTAGAAATTTAGTAGCGTACCCAACAAGAAAAATGATCTTCCAAGAACCGGGGCAAGAAAACCTTTTGTATCTCGATTCTGAATGTGTCTTGAAACACTTGTGGGAACATCAAATTTGATGAATGGTGCTATTCACCAAATGGATATAGATGAATGTATATTTGGTTTTTCTTACTTTGAAACAATTGCAGAAGAGGAAATGGAACAAATTTTTCAGCATACAGAATTAGGCATCGGTGTTGTACACTCATACATCCGGTAATGTGATCAATCTATTATTTAATTAGTCGAACAATTTATTTACACATTTCAATGAAAATAGTCTAATTTTTATTATGTTTTTATTTAAGGTTCTTGTATGAAACATTGATGCCCAGGAATCAATTGTACAACTGATTCCATTTCGTGTCTGCCTCCCGTGTCAACGGAGCGTCAATTGTTCAGGATCCATATTCAGTAAGAAATCACTTAGTTGAGAGATTCATGGCCAGCACTACAAAAAGCTTGTATCTTTTACCGTATAATACGATTCTTGTGGGGTTAGTACTTCATTCTAAGTTCATTCTAATCTTTGTATCTTTTGTGTTGAGTATTTTCATCTAAAATTTTGTTTTAATTTATAAACATCACTGGTTGTTGGTTTTTATTGATCCTTTCAAATAAGTGGTGTATTATCTGAATTCGGTAGATGGTGAATGGACAAATTATCCAGATATGAAGTTAATGATTGATACGTAAGTGAGACTGTTCTAAATATTCGTGTGTATTTGTATATTTAATTATTTTTGTGAGATTGTTCTAAATATATGTTTTTATTTTGTTAGATCAATACAAGTATTTTTCTCTCAAAGAGAAGCTCGAGTATCACGGTCTAGATCAAACAACATTACATGGATCAAAGTGAAGGTACATTAATTTTCACAATTTTGCTTACAATAGTGATGCTACTTGATAAAACAAGACAACTATACATTCTTATTTATTTTTCTATGTAGTGTGCTCAACAGCGTAATAGTATAGATTACGGATACTTTGTTTTGAGGTTTATGAAAGAAATCCTTCTTTTGAATCAAATAGAGATTCCAATCACGGTATGGATTTATAACTTAGGAGTTATTTTAATATTTATCGGATATTTCATATAATTTATTACTTTTAACTAAATCATGCATATTATGTTTTGTTATGTAGTACTTTGATGAATGCAAGTGTGCTCGTTACACGAAAAATCAATTGGAAGAAATCAAGGAGGAATTGTGTGAATACTTTATTCAAAAAAGAATCATATAAGGTATTGGAAGTTGAAAATTGTTATGAAATTTTTTAACTGTGTTGGACCCAAGTTAGTTTAATTGACCGTGTTGTTCTGTTCATACCTTATTTGCAGGACCAGGACCGTCTGCTCATTGGATTTTGGCGCTTTCAGGCTGAAACGAATTTGGAACATATCATATATAAGTAGATTCGAATAGAAGGTTTTTTTGTACTTGAGTATTATCACCTTTATACAAAATTCTTGGAGTTTGTTGTTCGAAATAGTCATAAATTTGTCCTTATTATAGTGCATCATCCTCCTACTTAGTAGCAAACATGTGAATTGAATTATAATGGTGTTTATATTTTGGTATATAATGGTATATAATGGTATTATAATGGTATATAATGCCTTTTTTTGTATGTAATGGCTTCTTTGTTGAAATAAAGGGTCGTTGAAATGTAAGGCTCGAAGTACAGGTTTATGGGATTATTCCCAAAAATATGCCTTCTAAAAAAGAAAGAATACGTAACATTTTTACATAAAAAAATGCTTAAATTTACGTGAAGCAACGAAAGCGCTTTTTAGGAAAAAATGCTGCTAAACGCCTACTTTAGAAAGCGCTTTTCCTAGAAAAGTGCTGCCTAAAGATGCCTTAAAAATACATTAGACAGCGCTTTTGAAAGTGATGTCTAAAGGGGGTCAATAGAAAGCATTTTTTCAGGAAAAAGCGCTGCTAGAGGCCTACCTTAGAAAGCTATTTTCCAAGGAAAAGCGCTGCTAAAGAATACAAATGGAAGCGCTTTTGCGTAAAAAAAGTGTTGTCTATACCTACGGCAGCGCCACCATAGGCAGCGCTTTTAAGCGCTGCTAATGGGCAAAAAAAGCGCTTTCTTAGGTCTTTTTTGGCGTAGTGTTACCACTCAAGCAGCCCCGAGCATGAGACTGACCAGTGTTGGGCCTTGAAGAACAAAATTCAGGATTTGATCGATAACAAAACTATTGAGTTTGATCCTCCTCCAACTCCGAATGTAATCACCGCACCTATACCAAAACATGACAAGAGTATTAATGTTGTTGAAGATACAGTTTTTGTTGCCTCTGTTGAAGAATTGACTACTCCACTGAAATCATCAAAAAGAACCTGTTGAAAGGTGGGATTTTCCCTGGATGTGTAAAATACTGTTTTTTCTGTACCCAACAACTAAATGGATGTGAAGGGCTGAAGAAAGGCATACAACGCCTGATGGATAGCCACAAAGTTCTATTTGAGAAGACTCCGCTTGCCAAAAGTCTGATTAACAAATGTGAAGACCTCTCCATTATTACCATCTCAAACAAGCCTCTTAGGATCACCTCCAAAGGTCCTATTAGGATTTCAAATGAACCCACTGTTTCTCCCTTAATAATTACCAATCCCGGACCGATTCCCTATTTTTCAAACAAGGCAGTACCATGGAACTATAATGCTGAGGTGTTTTATCATGGGATTAAACACGACGCTTGGATCGAAGAAGAAAAATATGACAATGTTGGTAACATAGCTGGCTCAAGCAAGGTAACTAGAACTGGAAGAATATTTTCATCCAATATCTCACCACCAGTGGTTACAAAGGCACCCATCTGCATTACTGCTGCCAAGCCAAGTACCGATACAAAGGGGAAGGAAAAAGTTGTTGAGCCAGTTGTAACTGAAACACCCTCCAAGGACGTTGCTGATGGAGAACCCTCCGCTCATTAGATGGACGAGATCTTGAAGATAATAAAAAGGAGCGACTTCAAGATTGTGGAACAGTTGGGGCAAACCCCTTCTAAGATTTCGATGTTGTCATTGCTGCTTTATTCCGATGCCCATGCTCGGACATTAATCAAATTCCTGAAAAAGGCTCATGTCCCCCATGAGACAACAAAGGACCAATTTGAGAATTGCGTGGCTAGCCTGACAACTGATAATGGCTTGGGATTTTCAGATGCTGACCTAACACTGCTTGGGAAGAACCACAATAAAGCTTTACATGTTTCTATTGAGTGCAAAGGGACTACCTTAGCACATGTGCTTGTCGACACTGGTTCTTATCTGAATGTATTACCCAAGGGGGTGTTAGACCGTATAGACTGTGAAGGTTTAGTCTTGAAGCCAAGCGATATCATTGTAATATCGTTCGATGGATCAAAGAGGATTGTTCATGGGGAAGTAGATCTTCCAATCAAAGTGGGCTACCAAATCTTCAACTCCACCTTCTACATTATGGATATTTGTCCTGCCTATTCTTGTCTGTTAGGTCGCCTGTGAATCCATAAAGCAGGGGCAGTAACCTCAACTCTCCATCAGAAACTCAAATATCCAGTCAAGGGAAGAATGGTCACTATCTGTGGAGAAGAAGAGTTTATGGTAAGCCACCTTAACTCGTTCAAATATAAAGATATGGATGGAGAATTCATTGAGACCCCGTGTCAAGCCTTTGAGGTTGTGCCACCAATGATTGTTTCTACTAAATGTTCTTCTGATGAGTCTAAAGATGTTAAGGCCGTGCCGAAGATGGTTTTAGTCAAAGATGCTCGTGCGGCAATTGAAGAAGGAAATTGTGATACTTGAGGGGAACTCCTCGATATTCCATTTAAAGTGAACAAGTTTGGTTTGGGCTTCATCGTCAAAGCTCAGAAGGAAGTGAGGCGTGCTTATGCTGGAAAGCCACCTCTCCGCATTGGAAGCCATGAAGTCAACGTCGTGGGTGATTCTGATGAAGAAGCTGCATTTGAAGATTGGATGTATCCAACTACAACGGAGATGATGAATTGGCATGCAAAGGACTGTGTGCGCATCTCCTTCATTGAGGAGTAATCTACTTGTTATTTCTTTTCTTTCATTTCAAGAATATTTTGTCTGTAATATTTAACAATGACGCTTAAGCCATGTGTCTGGCCCGGGGCACTTTGGTCCATTTTGTCAAGGGTTTTATTTATATTCATCTAATCATATGATCATTCAGTACATTGGACTATTTTGCATTCAAATATTTGTGTTCATTGTCTTTCTTTTCTTTCAAATACATTTTTCGAAAAAATATCCATGTATCTTACATGCACACACACACACACACACACATTCTTGCAGGTCCTCATCCACTTTGGATCCTATTGCCAATGACTCTACTATTGTTGACTATGACTTCGAATGTCCAATCAACCAAGCTGAAGACGAAGGCGAGGAAGACTGTGATATACCGCGAGAATTAGCCAGACTTCTATTACAAGAGGTAAAAGTTATTCAGTCGCACGAAGAGTAAGTTGCAGTCATCAATCTGGGTACTGAGGCAGATAAGAAGGAAATCAAGATCGGCACTAACTTAGAAGTTAGTGTCAAGAGCAGGTTAGTTCATATGTTGCATGATTATGTGGAAGTATTTGCTTGGTATTATGAAGATATGCCAGGGTTGGATACCGACATCGTAGTTCATCGTCTGCCGACGAAAGAAGACTGTCCTCCTGTCAAACAAAAGGTTCGTCGCATGAAGCCTGATATGTATGAGAAGATCAAAGCTAAAGTAATGAAACAATTTGATGTAGGTTTCCTAGCTGTGACATCCTTTCCCCTATGGGTTACTAATGTGGTGCCAGTGCCGAAGAAAGACAGAAAAGTTCACATGTGCGTAGACTATAGGGATCTGAATAGGGCAAGCCCCAAGGATGACTTCCCTCTACCACACATTGACGTCTTAGTTGATAACACTACTCAGCATAAAGTCTTATCTTTTATGGACAGTTTCTCCGGTTATAATCAAATAAGGATGTCTCCCAAAGACATGGAGAAGACTACTTTCGTTACGCAATAGGGCACCTTCTGCTACAAAGTCATGCCGTTCGGATTGAAGAATGCAGGGGCAACGTATCAAAGGGCTATGGTAGCTTTGTTTCATGACATGATACATCATGGAATAGAGGTATATGTGGACGATATGATTTCCATATCACAAACTGAAGAAGAACATCTCGATCACCTGTACAAACTATTTGAAAAGCTGAAAAAGTACAAGCTGAGGTTAAACCCTAACAAGTGCACGTTTGGAGTACGATCTGGAAAGCTTCTAGGTTTTGTTGTCAGCAATAAAGGCATTGTAGTTGAACGTGCTAAGGTAAAGGCCATCCAAGAAATGCCATTCCCTCATTCTGAAAAGGAAGTTAGAGGATTCATGGGTCATCTCAATTACATTGCTTGTTTCATATCTCACTCGACTACTACTTGTGAGCCAATCTTCAAGCTCTTGAAGAAAGATCAGGTAGTCAGATGGAACGATGAATGCCAAGCTACCTTTGACAAAATAAAATAATATCTAGAAGATCCTTCTATTCTCATGCCTCCAATTGAAGAAAGACCTTTAATCATGTACTTAACAGTACTAGAGAACTCTATGGGGGTGTGTTTTGGGCCAACATGACGAGTCTGGCCGAAAAGAGCACGCTATTTACTACCTGAGCAAAAAGTTTACCGACTGTGAAACCAGATATTCACTGCTCGAGGAAACTTGTTGCGCTCTGGCATGGGCTGCTCACCGGCTAAGACAGTATATGTTGACTCATACCACTTTGTTGATTTCTAAGATGGATCCAATCAAGTACATCTTCGAGAAACCTGCCATGATCTTGACTGAGTACGACATTCAATAAACTACACAAAAGACCATCAAAGGAAGTGTACTAGCAGATCATTTGGCCCATCAAGCTATGGATGATTATCAGTCTATGAACTTCGACTTCCCAGATGAGAACACCATACTGGTAACCGATTGCGTGAAACCTGGACCGTATGATGGACCTGAACAAGGATCCCGATGGACTATGGTATTCAATGAGGCTTCCAATGCCTTAGGTAACGGAATTGGCGCTATGATCATCTCTCCTGAAGGTTTCCACACTCCTTTCATTTCCAGACTATGCTTCGATTGCACGAACAACATGGCTGAGTACGAAGCGTGCATCTTGGGTCTGAAGGCTTCCATTGACTTGAGGATCAAGCATTTTAATGTGTTTTTGGATTCCACTCTAGTGATTAGCCAAGTAAAAGGAGATTGGGACACTAAGCACCCTAATCTCATCCCTTACAAGGAACTTGTGCTATCCCTGATTCCTTACTTCGAAGAGATCACTTTTGAACATCTCCTTAGGGAAGAAAATCAGTTGGCTGACACTTTGGCAACCATGTCTTCAATGTTCAAGGTCAGATGGGATAACGAGGCCCCTATGATTACAATTTAGAGATTCGACGAACCTGCACATTATTGTGAACTTGACACTGACGCAGAAAAGCCATGGTACCATGAGGTGATGAGATACCTTGAAGCACAAGAGTATCCAGAGGGAGCATCTATCAATGATAGAAAGTTCTTATAAAGATTTTCAGCTAAATTCTTCCTAAGCAACAAAATATTGTACAAGCGCAACCATGACTCTACTCTACTCCGATGTGTGGACAAGAAGGAAGCAGAGGAAATCATGGAAGACATGCACGATGGTCTCTTTGGTACTCACTCAAGTGGACATACGATGACTAAGAAAATCTTAAGACCTGGCTACTATTGCTCAACAATGGAGGCTGATTTCCATCAACATTCAAGAACTTGTCACAAATGCCAAATTTATGCTGACAAGGTCCATGTGCCTCCTATCCCTCTGAATGTCATGACCGCTCCGTGGCCATTTGCAATATGGAGCATTAACATGATTGGAGAAATCAAGCCTACAACTTCCAATGGACATCGCTTCATTCTTGTAACTATCGACTACTTCACCAAATGGGTCTAAGCCGCCTCGTTTGCCTCAGTCACCAAGAATGTGGTAGCCAGATTCATCAAACATAAACTCATCTTCTGCTATGGTATCCCTGAAAGGATCATCACCGACAATGGAACTAACTTCAACAATGCCATGTTTACTGAGCTTTACACTCATTTTAAGATCAAGCATCACAATTCTTCTCCTTATAGACCCAAAATGAATGGTGCAGTCAAATCAGCCAACAAAAATATCAAGAAGATTGTGCAAAAAATGGTAGTAACCTATAAGTATTGGCATGAGATGTTACCATTTTCTCTCCACGGCTACCGCACTTCATCTAGAACATCAATTCGGGCAACTCCATTTTCTCTAGTCTATGGCATGGAAGTTATTCTGCCAGTGGAAGTTCAGATTCCCTCGTTGAGGATTATGAATGAGGCGGGCTTAGGCGAAGACGAGTGAATTCAAACAAGATTGGATCGGCTGAACTTGATCGATGAGAAGCGACTGGCTGTTGTTTGTCATGGTCATACGTACCAAAAATGGATGATTAAGGATTTCAACAAGAAGATCAAGCCTCGAGTATATCAAGCTGGTGACTTGGTGATAAAACACATCATTCTACCACAAGGAGACCCCAGAGGCAAATGGACTCCCACCTATGAAGGGCCATTTGTTGTCAAGAGAGTCTTCTCTGGAGGTGCCATGATGCGGACTACCATGGATGGTGAAGACTTCCCACATCCCATAAACGCGGACATAGTTAAAAAATACTACGCATAAGAGACCCGCTAGGTTGACACACCTAGGAAAAATAAGGGCATCCCGGCAAACCAAAAGGTTTGGGCAAAAATTAGGGATATATGCAAAAGATTGTACACCCGTCAAGTTGAAAACCCAAAAAGGCGACTTGGGCAAAAATGGGTATCCTGGTGGGATGAAAACCCGAAAGGGCGGTCCAGGCAAAAGTTAAGGATTGAAAGCATATGACTATGTCCCGTGGAATCACCACAGTCAACTTTATCACCAATGTCCGAGTTCAAATGGTCCAAAATCAATCCAATCAACTTCTGTCAACGGCAAGTAGCATTCGAAGACATTGGGGCAATAGTAGAGTTGGAAGGCAATGAGATCATTTCACATGTCTATTTGTTTTTGTTTTCAATTTTGTTTTCCTTCCGACGATTTCCTCTTACTAGGATCTTTGTCTCTTTGTACAAAAAAATACCTATTCATGGGCAAAATATCAATACAAATATACTTTGAAGTGCAAACTTCCTGTCTTTGTTTTGAAAGCAAACTTGTCTAATGACTAAAATAGAATGAACATATGCATATGAACATAATTAAAACTTTTATGCACGTATGACCTAAGCAGTAACAAGCACCTCTTTAATGAATATGGAATATCCCCACAGTTATTTCATTAACATCCTCCTCAACAAAGTTACTCACAAAGTCTCTTTTCATAGAATAATCTCCAACAAGATTCTTAATCTCTTGGGAGCTCATTCCCCTGCTAAGTTGAATCTTACAAGTAGAAGCCTTGTGGATCTCTTCCTAAAAAGAACTCCCCTCTTTGGCAGTTTATCAATAGGGTTTATTTCCCCATCAAACAACGAGTAGCATAACTCCCCAGTCGAGTACAAAATTCCCCAGCTTTAGTCTATCCTCCCCAAGTTGAGTCTGTCCTCCCTGACTGAGTCTACATTCCCCAGCTTAAGTTTTCCTTTCAGACTATTACAAATCATAAGGCCACAACCCATGATCCCCAGTAAAGTCGTCAACAAAACCTTTACTATCTCCAAAAGATACTATGAAGCCTGGACCCGACCAGATATTAGTACAACTTTCAAACTACTATGAAACCTGGACTCGACCAGATAATAGTCAACTTCTCAATTCACTATAGAGCCTGGACACGACCAGATAATAGTGTAACCTTTCAACTAACTATGAAGACTGGATTCGACCAGATAATAGTTAACTTCGTAAGATACTATAAAACCTGGACCAGACCAGATAATAGTTTAACTCTTCAAAATATATAAGAACCTAGACACAACCAGACCAAGGTTTAACTTATTTTCTCCAGTAGAGTTTGCCTTTACCCCAACAAGTTATTGTGAAGCCTAGATCCGACCAGATAGCAATTACCCTCATAAATTCATTGTGAAACCTGGAACCCGACCAGATAACAACTAAATCCCCAAACAGTTTATTATGAAACCTGGACCCGACCAGATAACAAGTGACCTCATCAACCTCAGAAATATGCAAAGCCTAGACCCGACCAGATGTCAGTTTTTCAAGCAAGTTATTGTGAAACCTGGAGCCCGACCAGATAACAATTAACTATGATCCCCAGAGAGACACTTTGAAGCCTGGACCCGACCAGATAATAGTACAACTTTCCAAAAACCATGAAACCTGGACCCTACCAGATAGTAGTTACCACTTTAAGTTACTGCAAATCTTGGATCTGACCAGATAACAGTTAACTTCCTTATCCCTAGCAAGTTGTTGTAAAGCCTGGACCCGACCAGATAATAATTCAATTTTAAGAAATTCTCTGTAAAGCCTGGAATCCGACGAGATAACAGTTAATTTATTTCTTCCCTAGTAAGTTACCGTGAAGCCTAGATCCGACCAGATAGCAGTTAACTTCCTCATTCCTCAGCTGACATTCAAGAGATATTCCCCAGCAGAAGAATCATTTCAACAAAGTTTGAAGATATGTATATTCTTCATCCCCAACGGCAATCAGGGATTTAACCCCCCAGAATTTCCTCAGCAGCAGTCAGGGATTTATTTTCCCGGACAAAAACATACATCTCACACTCATACAACATAGCATGTACATACAAAATGCATTTATCATAATACCGCATCTAGTGAACATCATGCATACATCTTCATTTTACTAACTCTTTTTCTCACATGTTAAACATCAAGTTTTAGTATAAATCAACAAGATATTTATGTTGATACTTCTTCCAGTGTTTACCAATATTCCTCCAAATGGCATCTATAAGTCCATTCATAATCCATCTTCGAGTGCAAATTTCTGGGCACTCTAGTGTTCAATCATCTTTCACCTTCAAGTCACGAATGGCGAATCCGCCAATCTAACTCTTCAGGTTTAAGAAGATTGAACAGGGGAAGTTGTTGTACCCCAAAATTTTCCCTCTCATTTATTAAGTAATCTCTCACAAGATCTCCTTTGATTCAAGACTGCACTAGGGTTGATCAGCTCAAGACACCTCCTCAAGCACTGATGACTGAAAATTAGGGTTTGAGATTGCACAAGGATAAATGGAATTTTAATGCCCCATATGACTTTCATGGATCATTTTGGACTCTCAAGATTTCTCATGACAAGGTTCAAGTCTTGGATCACATTTTTTCCCAATCAATTGATCAGTTGATTTAAAAATCAGTTGTATTTGGAAAAAAGTCAATTCTGGTCAATTTACAGTTAAACTTCATAGTTTTTTATCCATATCAACACTATAAACTCATATATGTCATTTGATCAAGTTTGGACCACAATTCCTCAAGAACTTTGATCAGATCATCAAAAGGGGAAAATGGCTAAAATTAGGGTTTTGATTGAGGAAGTGCAATTTCTTATTTTTGACCTAGCAAATGGTTGACTAGTTGGATACATGATCTCAAGGATTCAGCTGCATCATTTTGACCTAATGACATGACTCAAAACTTCCCTCAAGATTAATTGATTGATAGTTGATTTTCAGTCAACTAATCAAAAGTCAACTGTACACTGAAAAGTCAAACTTTGACTTTTTGGTCAAAATCGAGTATCAAAGATCAAAATTCATCAAAACATGTCAAAATATGAAACTTGTTCATCAAGAAATCAAAAAGTCAAGATTTCATTTTGAAAAGTCAAAATTTCTAAACTTAGAAATTTTTCTAAGTGTTTGAAAATTCTTATTGTTTCACAACTTTAAGCCAATTTTTCACCATGATGCAAGATGATTCAAAGGAAACTTTCAAAATGAAAGTTTTAGATCTCAATGAGATCTGAAACATTATATAACACAACTTCTCCTATAAATGCATGTATTTCAAGTTATGATTTTGTGAATAAATGTTCATGAAACTTGAAAACTTAGTGAAATTTTGCCCTAGTTTAGGCAAGATTTTGACCTAACTTCAAGGAAATTTTTTACATAGTTCCAAGAGGAATTTTGAAAAATAACCAACATAGAGGTTGTAGAGTATGTTACAAGATTTTCAAAATGTCCAAGAACTCATTGAGATCATGTTTGAGCAAAGAGAATCGAAGACAAGAAGTTGGACATTCATTCTTGAACTATAGGTCATTTCTATGATGAACAAGAATTCAAATCCAAGCCTAGGTTGCATAATCTTTGATTTGCAGGCCTCAAACTTGTTTTTCACTCCATAATTAAATGTTTACACAACTGTTAGAGCTTTGATCCAAGAATTTGAGCCATTATCCAAGTTGCATTTCCATTTATGGCACAAAGTTACCATTCCATTCTTGTAAAGAAGCTTTAATCATAAAGTCAATGCATAGAGCTTTGCAATTGTTCCTTCCGATCACAAGCAATGTAAAAGGAAAAAGAAACATGTCTAGAGCCACTCATAAACTCAGGCCATGCTTGTACTATTCCTTGAAACCATGTTTTCACTTTTCTTCAAAACCAAGAAACATAGCCATAACTCTAGGTCTGGTGCTTATGACCACCTCAAGTGCTAAAAACCTCTTTCATATAACCATACAAGTTATTGGCAAGCAAGGACACGAATATACAAGCTCTCAAACTCCCCCAAACTCAGAACTGCATCACAAACCACCATTGTTGCACATTCTGACCAAGAACTTCAAACTTCCATTTCCCTCGTGCGTTTCTGGGCCTTTTAGTTTCAAAAGCTTCCTCACATCAAATACAAACCATCCCTGTCCCTGTTTGCAGACTGTAACATCATCTTCATCAACTTCCAAGTTCAAAAATAGAGCATTGCAGTTGGACTTCTCCAGACCATTCTAGCCACCCTCAGTTTAAGCCAGCTATTGCATTAGCTTCCTATATGTTCAAGGAAGCTAGCCTGATCATCACCGTCACTTGAAACAAGCTCAAACTCATTTCACGATTTCCAGTTTTGAGGTATTTTTCTTGAACTTCTATCTCATTATTTAGGAATTGTTAGGCTTGCATTTGTGAAGATAAAATGTAGACATCATTGCCCTAAAACTATACATGTCTATAGATTTCATTTATGTTGCTTGAGTAGGGAGGATTTTGAGTTTGAACTTCTGAAAATATTTAGGTCAGAATTTGGTACTGTTAGAAATTCATGCTCATCTTTGAGAATTAGATTAAGTTATTTACATATTCAGAATCGTGAGAAGATTTCTAACAAGTTTGATGTTGAAAGTTTTGTGAATGGATGAGAATTGAATAAGTTACAGATCCTTTGGCTGGAGGTTGAAGATAAAGTACATTCAGGGAAAAACTTGTATCATATATTTATTGTTTTGTTTAAGTGTAACGGAAGTATCACCACCCCAGTGGTTAAAGCGCGCGCCTGTTACCTTAGGGACCTGGATTCGAGCCCTAGTGGTACCCTTTTGCCTGTTTTTCATATTTTTCACTACCTTTTTTTTTATTTTGTTTGCAGCGCTGGGCCTCCTACTTTGGGCCTGGCTATTTGTTTGCTTCTTCATACCTCAGTCTCATTTTTGCACCCCTGACCTTTTTATTTCTATTTCTTTTTCTTTGTTTTATTTTTATTTTTCATATTATTTTTATTATTATTATTGTTATTGTTATCATTTTTATTAATAAAAATCCAAAAATATATTTTATTTATTTACATATTTAAAAATGTTCATTAATATTTTATTTTTCTTCATAAAACAAAAGACCAAAATATTTTCTTTTAACAAATTAATTCCTTTTTTAACAATAATTAATGTTTAGACTTAGGTTAATTATTATATTATTTCTGTAAATTAAAATTGATTTAGAACTTAGTTTTCTTTTTAATTAGTCAATTCTCATGTTATTTTCATTATTTAAAACCTTTTCATAAAAAACCCTAAAAAGTCATTTTAAATTAATTTATTTTCTTAATTAGTTTGAGTTCATTTTAGTTAATTTTTCATTAATTATTTTCTCAATTAAGTTTAAATTAAAACTGTTCATAAAATCAAATCAAATCATTTCTTTACCCATTTGCATTTTTGCATTTTTTATTCAATTCTTGCACATTTATTCAATATGGTTGTAATAGTTAATTAGATTTAATTTTTTTGCAAATCCCTCATTTGTAAATTTGTATACCCCCTCCCCTAATGATGTAATAGCGTAGTATTTTTATTTTCCGCAATTTAACACTTTATATATAAATGCTAGTAATTTAGGGTTTGTATGGAAAGATAAAATCAACGAGTTAGAAAATCCTAATTCAAGACAAAAACAATGCATGTAAATCAACACACTTGCACCCTTAGGATAATTCCACTTTATTGCCTTATAAATGGCCATGTTATGCATGTGGGGTATCTTAGCAAAAAGCAATCAAAAATACAAGATCATAGTCCCTCGATGACGCTATCAAAGCTGCCTTTCAAAATGATCTTAGTCGCTCAAAGAGATTTGCTAAGATATTACACAACATTACTATCATGGCTATACGATGACCCACGCCCGTCCCTTTATATTCAAAGATAGGTCTTCTTACCAAATCAATGGTAAGATAGCAATATCCAAGGAAAGGAAGAAATGAACTAAGACTTTTAAGTAGGTAGATTGTTCCTAGTTACTTGCTCAATTTCAAATCAAGCACTCTTGATTATTTTCAAAAAAAACAAACACCAACACTTTCAAAAACATTTTCAAAACATCTTCTAAACTTGAAACATTTTCAAAAGTTGAACACTTTATATACGTTCTTACGAACGAGAACTATTACAACGTTTGCCTAAACGATGGCGCCTTTTCAAAATACTTTCAAAAAACCACACAAAGAACACTTTTAAACAAAAGCAAGTGATCTAGCAAGAAAATAAGAGCCCATAGATAACTATGGATGAAAAGGGTGCTAACACCTTCCCTTTTCATAATCTACCCCCCGAACTCAAGAAATAATCTCAAAGGTCTTTCCTGTTCTTTTCATCCTTTCCTTTTGGATAAAATAAAAGTCGGTGACGACTCTTGCTAACCGCAACATTTGTGATAAAACGCAAAACAACCAAGTCAGTTCTCCCACCGTATCACACCAGGATTCAAAAATAAAATTTTCCTCTACGAGGTCTTTTACAGCTTTTGCAACAACCTCCTCTTTTTCGGGAGACTGCCTATGCTTATGTTGTACTACTGCCCTAGTAGCTGGATCCACAGTAAGTTGGTGATAGGCGACCTCAGGGTCGAGTTCAAGAATCTATGCTGTGCTCCACGCGAACAAGTCATCATTCTACCTGAAGCATTCTTTAAGTTGTTTCCTTTCCAATTCAAGGAGCCAGGCACTGATCTTCACACCTTTATTCGGATCTTCAACGAGGGGGATAAACTCGAAGTCTCTGTATGGGATGGGTCCTCTACTTCATTGGGGGCCTCTACTTCATCTTTGTCAAATCGGGTGTCGAGTGCAATGGATTTGACCTTTGGTGAAGCCTGTTATTCTCCGACTCGAGCAGGTTTGTCCGTCAAGATAGCCATTATTATCGACGTGGTTTCCCTTTAAGTAGGTCATGCTCCAGTGTCGACCATGTTTTACCATTTGGAAGCCGCGTTGAAACATCTCGTGGCAGCTGAAATGTCTCCATGGATGGTGGCGACACGAGCCCTCTTAGTGTAGAACTTCATCTTTAAATGCACCGTGGAGGGTACGGTGGTCAACTCGTCCAGTGTTGGTTTCCCAAGGATGCACTTGTAGAGAGACAGGAAATCAATCACTAGAAACCGCACTTTGACTTGTCAGGATGCAGTTTCTTCCCCGAATGTGACAAAGAGCTTGACGTAGCCCCATGGCTTAGAGGTCAAATCATTAAACCCTTGTATGTTGGACCCCATGTATGGTGACAGGTGGGTATCGTCGAGCTGTAAGGTGTGGAACAGATGGGTGTACATGATGTCGACGAAACTCCCATCGTCAACCAGGATGTGATGTACATCAAAGTTGGCCATCTTTTCCCTCACCAATAAAGGAATATTGGAGTTTGGGGCGTCGCTGGACATCTCCTCGGGATAGAAGGTGATCGACTCTTATTTTCCCTTGAATATTTTAATGGTTACAGCTTGGATCGGGGTTGTGTCCATCAGCTCGTTGAGTTTCCTCTTTGCTGAATTCATAGAGATTTCATTGAATCCCACGCCATATATGACCATGGAGGAGTGGAACTTCTCCCATCTGCCATGGGTGAACAGAGGTTCCTCATCTTCAAAGTTGTCGGGGATGTGGAAGTCCTCGGGCCTTGAGACGCAGAAGGCTACCTGGAGGGGACTGGATTCATCGGATGGTTGTGTATCCTCCTCTATTTCTTTAACCTCGTGGGTATTCTGGCGAGGGGTGTCATTTCAATTGTAACGCCTGAGTCTTCCAGCCTTGATGAGAGTCTCGATGGCATCCTTTAGGTGGACGTAGACTTCTGTCAGGCGACTGTGGCTCCGGTGGTATTGACATTATTTTCTTCTATTGGCCTCGGGCTTTTCAGGGGTGGGTCAAGGACGCATGACCCCACCGTCCTTGGACTCGACGTTGGAGCATTCCGCAAGGATACACTCGTGGAAAACGGTCAGCAGGGTGTACTCGGTGAATTACCCGACTGGTCCTATGTGCTCGTGGGGCTCATGAGGTTTCTCTTTCCTTCTCTTCTCCTCAGTCTGTTGAGAAGGGCCCATGGCGTGGTGCCTAGGATTTTAGTTGTTCTATGGTTTCTTGAATTACAGGCCCTGTTAGCTACCTCTTTTTCCTTATAGTCCATGTATGCCCGGGATTTTTTGAGGAGGGCATCAAAAGACCTAGGGGTTCAATGTCGACGGCCTTTCTAAATTCAGTGCCTGGGAGGAGTCCTCTCTCAAGAAGGTATCTCTTCATGTGGTTAGTGCATGAGACATGAATAGCCTCACGATTGAACCGATCAATGTACTCTCTTAGGGTCTCACCGCTTATCTGGATGATTGCCTCGATGGTGGCCTCAGTCTTCAGATGTCAACGAGAAGCAGTGAAGCTGCTGATGATATGGTTTTTAAGGCTCCTCCAGGAGGTGATGGGGGAGAGGTTCGTATACCAATCTATGGTTATTTTCCTCAGCGTCATGGGAAACAACCTGCATTTAATTAGCCCTCCAACATTGTGGTAGTTAAGCATTTCCTCAAACCCGTCGATGTGGTCGACAGGATCAGCAATGTCGATGTACTCCTTCAATAGGGATGGCTTATCCATCCCTTTAGGAATGGGGGCCTCTATGATGGCTTGGGATAGTGGACCGTGGGGGTCATCTTTTTCGCTTCTTTATAGGGAGCGAGAGGGGGACCGATTGTAGCGGCAGTCTTTGTCTCGATCTTGGCTATGGGGAGGGTCCCTGGGCCAAGACTGAGTTTCTTTGTTTCCCATGTTCCTTTTATGTTCAGGGGATCCTCCCTGTTTTCACGGGGGAGTGTGATCGTGATTCTTGATAGCCTCAGGTTGGGTCCTCTCTAAAGCGGGACCTCGCTCGGTGTGACGGAGAGTAGGGCTCCAAGACTCTTCCTATCTATATCTCCGCGGGGGAGAAACAGAATGGTCTTGTCAGGGAGGAGGAGTTCGTGAATCTAGTCTTCTAGGCTTTCTGGGGCCCGGCGAGTCTGCTCCACCATCATCAGTCGTTTACCCTATGAGAATATCATGTAATTTGTATGATTTATTGCCGCGAACAGGGCTCTGGTCGTGGCGTCAACAACTTCAGGAACGGGGATCTCCTGATATGCATTGGGCTCATAATTCTACGAAGGGTGGTAGTCATCGTCACGTGGTTGCGAGCGGGTGGATAAAGAGGAGGCTAGTCCATCCTTGTGATCTTTCTAGAGGGAGGTTGCGTCGTTGTTGTTGCTTGTGTTATTGTGCCCATCATCGGTGATGTGAATGTTCTGGTGATTATTGAAAGCTTGGTCGGCCATGACAATCAGAAGGTTGATAAAGAGTTGCTTTGGTCTTGAGTGAAAGACGGGGAAGTTGGTTTCCCATAGATATCACCAATGATAGTACCTAATTAGAAGAGATTGTCCAGGCCCACGAGCTTTAAGTCGAGCAGAGGTTAAATGTGAAAAGGGGGGGTGCCTACAAGACACTTTGATGTGAAACTAAGATTCAGAGTAAGTGCAAGTAAAGTATGAGAATGTGAGTGGATGAATCAGTACCTGACCCTCTCAAGTGAGAGAGTATTTATAGCCCCCAGCGTTGGACCAAGGTCCCCATATTGGTCTGACCAAGTAGACCCAAAATAGAGACTGTCAGGTTCTACGTGTGTAGTGGAGGCCAGCATGTGGTCTTTGTAATATGGTGGGAGAACTAAATTTTTTGGTTTTATCCAAATGTGCGAATAGCTAGAGTCTCCACCGACTTTTATTTTATCCAATATTTAGGAAAGGTGAAAAGAATAGGAAAGACCTTTGATAGATTTTGAGTTCGGGGGGTAAGTTATGAAAAGGGAAGGTGTTAGCACCCTTTTCATCTGCAGTTACCTATGGGCTCTTAATTGCTTAGCTCAGATTTGAAAACTTGCTTTGTGTGTGTGATTTGAAAATACTTTGAAATGCCAACGTAAAGCAGACTTTGTAATGATTCTTGTATCAGTCCTCAAGAATGCGTACAAAGTGTTTTGAAAATATTTGTTTGAAAGTGATGTGTGAAAAATGTTTGTGAGAAAAATTGAAAAGAGTTTTACTAAATCGAGGGACTATGATATTTATTCATAAGGGTCTTTTGCTAAAGCCTACCTACTTTCGAGGGATATGACCAATTATCGTAAGGCAATAGGATAGGTTACCCTAGAGGTGCAAGTGTGCAAAGTGTATCGTTTTTAGTTATATTTTTTTGAGATTAGGGTTTTTTACGTTTGTTTATTAGCCTTCCATACAAACCCTAGTTACTAGAAATTATAAAGTGTATAGAAAATAAAGTGTGGAAAGTAAAATTCCCACGCTATTACATGGCTTTGGGAGAGATACATATGTATACGAACTTGCGGGAAAGTAAATCTACACTAATACATCCTCGGGGCAGATACATAATTAAAAAAAAAATGCAGAAAGTAAATCTACACTATTACATTTAAGAAAGCGACCTATACATTTTATGTAAGAAAACTAAATAGCAACAAGAAAGAAAATAAGAAAATGTTTAAAAAAAGATTTAGAAGACCTAAAGTTCTAGGTATTAATATTTTAATGTTTTATAAAAAATATTTTAAGTGATAAAAATAATTAATAAATCCTAAATTTCTAATTGATTTTAATATAAAAAAGGTTTAATTAATTAATAAATTAATAAATTAATAAATGAAAAAATAAAATTAAACATTAGTTAAAAAGCTAAACCTAATTTATTAGTATTAAGAAAATTAGGTTAATTGATTGTTAAAAAATTAATTAAGGTTTAATAGAAAATAGAAAAATAATTAGGGTTAGAAAAAGAAAATAGAAAAGAAATTAGGTTAAAACAAAAATGGGGTGAAAAAAGGCATAGGGTGGGTGTTGAACCAACGCCCTTAAGCTTCATAGCCGCCTCCCTTGCCACCAAGCCAACACAGCTTTTGTGTTAGAAAATAGGACGTGATTATTATATTTGAAACTTGCGTGTTAATTTGAAAAATAACAAACAAAAAATGTAAAACGCATGGATCAAACCCACTCCCTCATGTCTAACACACGTGTCCTTCACCATCTGCGATGTGCCTTCAATCTGTTAATATATTAGAAACAAACAATTATATAATAAACTGCGTGAACCGGAGAGGCGTCAGAGCCCTAGCTCTGTTCGTCTTCTCCGGAGAGACAGAATCTTCATCTGTAAAAACAACAAACGTTAGAGATTAAAAAGAACCATATCCCCCTAAATCGACCTTCCTTAATCCAATGGTGATGTTGTTGTGGTCTAAAATTGATTGTAACATGAGATACGACGAAAATGTTCTAAATTGCCCTAACAATTGAACTTGGTTTTTCCTGCGTTAAATCTCAAAATTAATACGTCACAATAGTTCCACACATTAATATGAACATGAATATATACATCAAAGTCATTTAAATCTCATGAATCAAAAGTTTGAATTCAAGAAAGTTCAACAAACCGGTGATGTTGGCTGACACGTTTTATGATGCTTCAAGCTTGAATGATGATTGGAATGACTCCCTGGGAACTTCGGGAACTCGAGGGAATGCTTGGTTTTGATTGAGAGAGGCTGGAGATAAGGTTTTTTTCTTTCCCTAGTTTTGACTAATTTTGCAATTTTTGAGAGAGTGTTCTTGAGGCAATTTTGTGTGCTTGGATATATGAACATGTTCTCTATTTATAGGCCATGAGTTAGCTCAACAAACATGAGCCAAATCTTTGTATTTCATGACAAAATATTTGATTAGAAATTTTGCATGAAATCTTCCCTTTTTAAGCCAATCATGTACCAATCAATACCACATGTTTATGCTAATTGATTATCTGATTTTTAGCCTTATGATTTTATTTAAAACTAAAGGCGTGCGCCTCATATCTTTGCTTTAGTATTTTATTTGATTTATTTTGCTTTTAATTGAATAAAATCAAAATAAAAAGAAATAAAAACCACAAAATTAAATAAATGTATTTATAGGTCTATTATGAGGTCACAAACACATTTTTACTTTAAAAGATAAGCCCATTAGCCCAAAAATTCCAATTTGCTCAATTTGAATTTCATGCATTTTTCTCAACATTTCCCAACTTGCACAAATCATATCTCACTCAATTTTCATCATATGAAGGTAATGTTTGTCTTTTTGGAAACCTCAATATGTCCCTACAATCTCGATGTTGGTCAGTTTTTCATTTGAATAATTTTTCTTGATGTAAATTGCTTTGACAAAAAGTGTCTTTTTGTTGACTTTTAAAATGACCTGTAATGTTTTGGCTCATATCTCTCAAATGAAACATTTTTTGGCCTTAAGCTTAGAGAGACAAAGTTTTATAGAATTGAATTTACTTTAAAATGAGCTCTGGTTGACAATTTTCTGATG
This sequence comes from Vicia faba, assembly GCA_948472305.1. Taxonomy (NCBI): domain Eukaryota; kingdom Viridiplantae; phylum Streptophyta; class Magnoliopsida; order Fabales; family Fabaceae; genus Vicia; species Vicia faba. The sequence goes on from OX451735.1 coordinate 471,700,008, forward strand.
AAGTATGTGAAAGTTAAGCTTGGTCAAAGTTTAGTTAACTTATCCTAAATAAAACCCTAATTTAGTAACTTTTGACTTTTGATGAATCTTGATTTTTATTGATGAATCATGATTAAACCTTGATAAAATGATGAATGTGACTTTAAAATGTTAATGTTGACCAAAAATCTTGAAGTTTGACTGTAAATTGGTCAAAGTTGACTTTTTGTCCAATATAGTTGATTTATAATCATCTGGCTAGTTGTTTGAGCAAACCTGTGCTTCAAGGATTGAAACTTGGTATGAGGATACTTTGAAGCATATGAGAAACCATGATGTCCACAACTAGGGTTTCGTTTTTCTCAAGTTATTTTGGGTTTAAAAGGTCTCAAGTGGTTTTCATGGTTCTTCGTATGTCTCCAAGAATGCTCATACCAAGTTCCAAGCCTTGCATCACAAGTTTGCTCAATCAATGGCTCAGATGACTAAAAATCAACTATGTTGGACAAAAAGTCAATTATGGTCAACATAAAGTCAAACTTCAATATTTTTGGTCAACATCAACATTTTGAAGTCATATTCATCATTTAATCAATTTTTGATCATGATTCGTCAAGAAAAACTCTCAAATCATCAAAAGTCAAAAGTTGCCAAATTAGGGTTTTCTTAAGGAGAAGTCAATTGAACTTTGACCAAGCATAAATTTCACATGCTTCATTAGATTTTCCTTAAACGATTATAATTTTGAAGTAAATTTAATTATCTACAACTATGTCTCTCTAAGCTCAAGTGCAAAAAAATGCTTCATTTGAGAGATATGGACCAATACATTATAGGTCATTTCAAAGTCAACAAAAAGACACTTTTGTCAAGGCAACTTACATTTAGATAAAGTCTTCAAATGCAAAAATGATCAATATAGAGATTGCAGATGACGCCTTGGGCTTTCCAAAACGTACAAGATCACCTTCAAATTATGAAAATTGAGAGAGTTATGACCAGTGCAAGTTGGGAAATTTTGAGGAAATGCATGAAGTTCAAATTGAGCAAACTTGATATTTTGGGTTATTGGCCTATTATTTCAGAGTCCAAACATGTTCTATACTTCACGTACACCTCAGATCTTGCTCATGTACCCCTTGATCTATTTTATTTTAATTATTTTTTATTTTAATCATTATTAATTCAAAATAAATAAGATAAAATACAAGGCTTATTAACAAAGGTCTAAGCCCATGTTTGTTGACCTAATTTCACCCTTATATAATCTCCATTATTCAGACACAAAAGCCACGAAAATCCTTGTCGAAAGAAACCTCTAAAAAATATTCAAATCTAGGGCAACTTGTAAAACCTATTTGCAGCCAGTGTTAATACACCCCAGCCATTCCAATCGACTACAGGAGGATCAGAGGGTAAGAGGAGATCGTTTATAATGATCCAAATGGCTAGAAACACCCCTGCATGTGTCATCATCCCACCATTATTTCATAAAGTCCTATTTTTAATTTTCTCATTATTTTGATTGAAGCTAATGTTATTAATGTGTTCATGAGGTCTCAGTGTGCAGGAAAAGTTAATCGCATAACATTCATGCTATCAGAATCATGATATGCCATATTTACACCGGGTTTTCTTTTCTTGCAAAGTTCCTACACCCGGATCTAGGGACATTTTAGGTAAGTAGAAATAGATCATGGAAACTATACGGCCTATACCAATATGGTTGAAGTGATGGCTACGTTAGTGCGACACATTGGTTTGTATTGGTGTCCCTCGAGTCAGTCGGGGAGAATATTAGGCTTCCGCATGGTGTGATAAGCACTAACTGACCTTTAGAACCTTAATTGACCCAACATAGCCATTAGAAGGTAGTGAGATAGCCAACTTTGGTGCAGTTCGAAGTTGGTTGATACTTGATGCTATGCTCATTGAAATTTGACTCTCGGGTCTTGTTTGGTGGCAAGTCAGTTGCCTTGCTAAATAAAACCTGTGGGAAAAATCAATGATATTGAGATCCATAGAACTCGGTTACTTCTTTAGGACAGGTTGAGCCAACTAAACTTCAGGAGGGTACTTACCTATGAACCCCATGCAAGCCTTAAACCTAAGTCTCTTGTGTGCTTTGTTTGTGTTTGTTATCTGTTTAAACATGACATTATAACATCATAACATCATATCATGACTAACCATTTCAAGGATCTAGGGGATTAATCTATGTTCTGTATTGCAGGGTCATGGCTTCCAGTCATAGGAGTATTATATGAATCAACTTCATAAGAGTACCTTCCAAGCTTGAGGAATTAGTCTTAAAGGTTCCTGACAATTCTCAGTTCATCAAGAGACATGGTCATCTACTCAGTTTGGTTACTCCCAGTTTCCCAGAAGACATGATGAGTGTTCTGTTCCAGTTATTTGATATTAAGCATCATTGTTTTACCTTCCCAAATTATCAATTGGTACCCATAATGGAATAGTTCTCTAAATTACTCGGAGTGCCTATTCTTGATTAGATACCTTTCACCGGTCTAGAGCAAGTTCCAAAACCTAAGGACATCGCAGCAGCCTTACATCTGAAACGATCAGACATTGTAACTAATTGGGAGACAAGAAATGGAGTCAAGGTTTTTTCTCGTAAATTTCTGATAGAGAAGGCTCATTGGTCTCTGGATGCTATAATTTTCCGTGCTTTTGAGGATATTTTGGCTTTGCTGATCTTTGGTTTGGTATTATTCCCTAATCGAAACCAATTTGTAGATGTGAATGCCATTAAATCATTTCTCACTCATAATCTGGTGCCTACTTTGCTTGGAGATTCCTGCATTCCCTTCACACTCGTACTCTAAAGAAGCGAGGAACTCTTATGTGTTGTATACCTCTACTATCCAGGTGGTTTATTTTGCACCTGCCCTTATCAGTTATGAAGAATGAACAAGGTTTGAGATGGTCTAAAAGGTTGATGTCACTCGCTCATTCAGATATCCATTGTTGTTCTCAATCTCAGGCAGATATCATTATTATTGACCGCTGTGGGGAATTCCCTAATGTACCACTCCTTGGTATAAGAGGGGGAATCACTTACAACCCTTCTCTAGCTCTGTGTCAATTTGTTTATGCTCGAAGGGACGGTCCTCATGATATGATCATCCAGGGTATTATGTTCGACTATGAGAACGATCCTTAGAATTACCATCAAAGGTTTATACGTGCCTGGGGCCTGGTCAACAAGATTGATAGCAATACTTTGGGACACAAAAGTTCCATTCCTCTAGAGCCTCACCTCAGATGGGTGCAGTCTCATGCTCAAAATCTTATGATGCCATATCCTGCTATCCTACCAGGGATTGTAGATCATGTTGTTGAAGGAGATGTTCCTCACACTTTTCTTCATCAAGACATGCCTATCAACTTTGAAGAACTGCAGAAGTCCTGGATTCAACTCAAGGAAGAAAGGGATACCTTTAAAACTCAGCTTTATGCTAGTGAGAAGAAAGTACTGGAGCTGACAAAATGACTACATAAAGAACAAAGCCTCAATGCATATGTCGGCACAAAGAGGAACCGCCCATGGGAGACTTGAATTCATATTTTGTTTCTTTGTAACTCTTCTTGTTATCATTATAAGCCTATAAGCAAATTATAATTTGAGCTAGTTACTAAAATTTCTGTTGTTTCCTTTTCTTTTTTTTTTTAAATTTAAATCCCGCAAAGGTCCTTGAAAACATTGCACTTTCATTTACATATCATGTATATCATCACATAACAGATACTTTCAAGATATATTTTATCATCTTCTTGCTGTTTATTTTAGTAAAAGATGGCACTCGAACAAACTGTGAAAGAACTTCAAGCTCAGAACGCTCAGTGTTAGAAGATGTTCTTGGAATTAGCTAAGGGTCAATATGAGTTGAAGACCCTCATCACAAAGGGAATAAGAAGAAGACTAAAAAGCCAACAGTCTTTCTTAATATTGGTAGAAGATTCAAGGGTCCGGTCAGAAGGGCTCAAGATTTGGAGGTCCCCCTAAATGAAGACGATAACCAAGAAGAGGATGATAAGAGTGTGAAAGCTGAAGAGAATAACAACCTTGGTTATGGACAAGATTATGATGAAGACTATTCTTCTGAACATTATCCTCCAGCTGACGACAGATACAAGCAGCTGGAAGATCGACTAAATGCTATGGAGATACAGAAAGTGCTTGGGCTGGACTTTGAAGAGTTGGGTCTTATTTCAGGGGTTGTTATCTGTTACAAGTTCAAGGTTCCTACTTTTACCAAATATGATAGTGTGTCATGTCCAAAGCTTCATCTGCAGTCTTATGTTCGGAAGATCCAACCCCATATTGCTGGTAGAAAGTTATGGGTTCACTTCTTTCAAGAGAGATCATCTGGGACACAACTTGAATGGTTCTATTAGCTGGAGGGAACCAACATCCGCACTTGGGAAGACCTGGCTGCTTCTTTTTACAAGCAGTATCAATATAATGTTGACCTTGCACCAACCCGTGTGAAATTACAAAGTATGACTATGGGCTCGAATGAAGGGTATAAAGAATATGCCCAGAAATAGAGAGTTTTGGCTGGAAGAGTTCAACCGCATATGTCTGATAAGGAGTTGGTTGACATGTTCATGGGAACTCTGACAGGTCCTTTCTTTAACAATCTAATTGGAAGCTCCTCATCTGGTTTTACCGAGTTTATTCTAACTAGGAAACGCATCGAAAGTTGTATTAAGAGTTGAAAGATTCAGGTGGTTATGTCTTCGAGTGTTGTAAAGAATACATTTAGCAGAAAGAAAGAAGTTAATGTTGTCTATGGCCAGAAGGGTCATATTGGAAATGATCTCCATCAATCTGTAGGAGTAGTGTTGATTTATAATCATGCGCCTGTGTAACAACAACAACAGGGAAATCAGCGTAGGACATACAGACCTAGAAGACAGTTCACCGAGATCATTATGCCATTGTCTCAAGCATTATAACATCTACTAAAAGCATAATTGGTTACATTAATGGATCCTCCTCAGAATCCCAACACCTCCTCTCCTAGATACAATTCAAATGTGAAGTGTTCTTACCATTTCAATAGCCCTGGGTATGACACCAACAACATATGGGCTTTGAAAAATAAAATTCAGGACATGATTGACAACAAAGAGATTGAGTTTAATCCGCCCGAGACCCCGAATGTAATTACGGCACCTATGCCTAAGCATGACAAAGGAATAATTTCTATTGATAATGTTCTTTATGTTTCTAATGTAAGTGAATTGGTTACTCCCCTCCTAATTATCAAGAAGAATCTATTGCAGGCCGGTTTATTTTTGGGTTGTATTGAAAGATGTTATTGTTGTGCAGCCCAACCCAATGGCTGCAAGTTGCTGGAAGAAGGCATGCAACGCCTAATGGACAATCACATAATTTTGGTTGAGAAGGTTCTGACTACTGAGAATATGTTTCGAGACTTATCTGTAATATTCAAAACTTCTATCAGGATCACATCCAAGGGTCCTGTAAGGATCACTGCCAAACCTAAAGTTGCTCCTTTAACAATCACCACACTTGGAACAATTCTATATTCCTCAGACAAAGCTATCTCGTGGAATTATGGAGCCGACATCTACTACCATGGCGTCAAGCAAGAACTATCGACTATTGAATATGAAGGTACTAAAGTTATTGATCCCACTTTTGACAATATTGTTGGGACCAGTAAGGTTACTAGAAGCGGAAGGGTTTTTCTCTTGAAATCTCTATGAAGACTGTTGCTACACCAGTTTGAGTTACTTCTATTGAGCCAACTGTTGAGGCTTGGGGAAAATAAAAAATGACAGAGCCTGCCCAGATGGAGGCACCTAAAGAAGTCACCACTGATGATACTTCCAGGTAAGAGTTGGAGGAGGTATTGAAGATTATCCGCAAGAGCGACTACAAGATTGTTGAACAGTTGGGGCATACCCCTTCTAAAATCTCAATTTTATCTTTATAACTGTGTTCTAATGCCCATGCACATGCTTTAGTAAAGTTCTTAAAATTTTCTCACGTACCACAAGAGATTTATGCCGATCAATTTGAATGTTACATTTCTAGTCTAAAAACAAATAATGGTTTAGGTTTTTCGGTTGCCGACTTGACTCCTGAAGGAACAAACCACAACAAGGCCATGTATGTCTCCATTGAATGCAGGGGCACTACCTTAGCTCATGTGTTGATCGATACAGGTTCCTTGATGAATGTTCTACCAAAGGGTGCTCTCGACAGACTTTATTGCAAATGGGTTGTGCTGAAACCCAGTGATATTATAGTCTAAGCCTTTGACAGTTCAAAGAGGATGGTACACGGAGAAATGGATCTTCCGATTAAGGTAGGTTAGCAAGTCTTTGAATCTACCTTCTATGTGATGGATATTTAACCAGCTTATTCTTGCCTACTGGGACGCCCTTGGATCCATGGGGCATGCAGTGTTACCTCAACCCTACACCAGAAGCTAAAATATCATGTAAACAGAAATGTTGTTACTGTCTGCAGTGAAGAGGAGTATATGGTTACTCACTTGAACTCACTATGGTATGTAGAAATGGACGGAGAATTCATCGAGACTCCCTGTCAGACTTTTGAAGTTATCCCTCATACCTCTACTGAAGATTTCTTCGTTATTCCCAAGGCTACTAGGGTTCCTCCCATAATGGCTTCGTTGAAGGATGCTAGAGTTGTCGTATAAGAAGGTGGTTGTACTACTTGGGGTCAACTTCCTGACATTCCAAATAAATCTGACAAATTTGGTTTGAGTTTAACTGTAGAGGCTCAGAAGGCTATTCATCATGCTCGGGCTGGAAGATCTCCATTCCGCATCAGCAACAATGGAGTCAACACCGTAGAAGACGCTGACAGTGACTATGACTTTGACAGCTAGATATTTCCGACCATCGACAATCGACTCAGCAATTGGAAGACTCAAGACATTATCTCAATCTCCTTTAGTCTGGAGTAATTTATACTTTTTATTTTTTATTGCTATCAATTTTTTGCTATGTAATTTTTAAATAATAACTTTGATCCATGTGTCTTACTTGGGGCACAATGGTCCATTTGTTAAGGATTGTCATTTCATAAACATATTTTCATTTACTAAAGCATTGGAATTTTTTCATTTAAATGTTGTGCTCTTTGTATTTCTTCTATTTTTATCACTTTCAAACAGTTATGTGTTCTTACACACACCCTTACACACACCCACACAATAAATTTCAGATCCACATCCACTCTGGATCCCGTTGATAACGATTCTGCTATTGCCACTTATGACTTTGAAAATCCGATCTACAAAGATGAGGATGAAGGTTGGGAAGATTGTGAAATACCTGGAGAGCTTTCCAGACTGTTAGTTCCAGAGGAAAAGGCTATACAACCACATGAAGAGCCATTTGAGGTTGTAAATTTGGGTACTAAAGCAGACAGGAAAGAAGTCAAGATAGGTGCCAACCTAGAAGATGGTATCAAGAACAGGTTAATACAGATGTTGCTTGAATATGTTGAGATCTTTGCTTAGTCGTATGAGGACATGTCAGGGCTCGATACTGATATTGTGGTTCACCGTCTGTCGATGAAAGAGGTTTGTTCCCCAATAAAGCAAAAAGTTTGTCGCATGCGCCCTGCGATGTCATAGAAAATCAAGGTTGACATTATGAAGTAATTTAACATAGAGTTCTTAGCCGTTACATCATATCCTCAATGGGTTGCAAACGTGGTTCCAGTACCAAAAGAAGATGACAAAGTGCATATGTGTGTGGACTACGGGGATCTAAATAGGGCAAGCCCCAAAGATGATTTTCCGCTTTCAAATATTGATGTTCTGGTCGACAACACTGCTCAACACAAGGTATTCTCCTTCATGGACGGTTTCTCAGGTTATAATTAGATTAAATTGGCACCTGAAGATATAGAGAAAACTACCTTCGTCACACAGTGGGGCACTTTCTGTTACAAGGTTATGCCTTTTAGGTTGAAGAACACCGACGCCACATATCAGCGTGCCATGGTAGATCTGTTCCATGACATGATTCATCATGAGATAGAGGTCTACATTGATGACAGGATAGCCATATCACAAACTGAAGAGGAGCATCTTGATCATCTACACAAGCTATTTGAGAGGTTGAATAAGTACAAGTTGAGGTTGAATCTGAACAAGTGCACTTTTGGGGTGAGATCCGATAAGCTCATGGGTTTCATTGTCAGTGGTAAAGGTATCGAAGTTGATCTTGCCAAAGTCAAAGCCATTCAAGAAATGCCAGCTCCCTGTATTGAGAAGGAAGTTGTGATCGGTGGAAATAGAACTGACTGTTTTTTAAGCTGGTTTGCGAAATGTCGCGGTAAGCAAGAGTCGCCACCGTCTTTTATGTTCTCCAACATGGAAAGGACAAAAGCACAGCAAAATTCCTTTTCGAGAATGTTTCTCGGTTCGGGAGGTAGATTTATAGAAAGGGAAGGTGTTAGCACCCTTTCTATTCGTGGTTATCCACGGGCTCTTAGGTATTTGCTCTTATGTTTTCAAAAATTGTTTGCTTTTCAAGTGTGTGTGGGTTTTGAAAAAGTTTCTTTTGAAAAATTTCTAAGTAACTCTTGCATCTGTCCTCAAGAGTGTATGAAAAATTTGTTTGAAAACTTTTTGAAAGTGTCAGTGCGAAAAGTTGTTTTGTTTGTTTGAAAGAGCAAGTACTTAAGAGAAATCTACCTACTCTAAGGAATTAGGCTGTGTAAGAGTCCTTTAGATAGTGTTATCCCACTATTGAAAGGTAGGTAGCACCATCGTTGGAGGTATTCGGGTCAATTCGATTATAAGGGACAATGTGGTCACCAAAGTAATAGTAGGATACCTTAGCGGTAACCCTAATGTCCTAGATCCTTTTTATCCGAGGCAACCATTTCGAGGCAACTGGATCTTTAGACAGGAGGGCGACCTCTAAAACACCCTATACTTGACGACCACGTCGAGGCAACCAGTGAGGCGTACCCTAGGAGTGGCATGTGCATGTGTGTTGTTTCAGTTAATGTTTATCTTTGAACATGCATTTGTGAGCTACGGATTGATTTTATTTGTCATACAAATCTTTCATGCATATTAACAGTTAAGAGTGCGGAAAATAAAGTGCGAAAAGGTAAATCTACGCTATTACAAGGCGCGGGTCTATACATCGCCAAAAACATAACCCGTTTGGAAATAAATGCGAGAAAAGGAAATAAAGCGGTAAAGATCCTAATTAACTATTACATCCTCGGAAACAGTTACATCAATATAATCAAAAGAATTAAAGCGCGAAAGAAATTAAATCGGGACGTCCTTAGGGTTTTGACCCTTTTTGAGAAAAGAATTGAAATTGTCCTTTTTTGCAATTAAATTAACTATTAAACCTAATTTACTAATTAATTATTTAATTAAAAGAAAAAATGTTTTTGTGTTTTTTAAGTTTTTAATAAAAATAAAAATAAAAGAAATTAAAAGTCAAGAAAACCCTAATTCTAAGTTTGTTTTATTTATTGTAAAAAAGTTTAAAATTAAACCTAATTAACAAAAAGACTAAATTAATTAATGTTAGTATTTATTTACAAAATAAAGTGAAATTAATAAATAAATAATAATAAGAAAAAAAGGTTATTTTCTGAATTAATTACAAAAATAATTATTTGTTAGTTAAATAATAATAATAGTAAGAAAAAAAGAAAGAAAATAAAAGAGAAAATAGAAACCAGGGGGGGTGTTGGCCCATGTATGGAGGTTTGTTTGGCAATCCCTGGCCCATGAAACTCAAGCCTGCGTTGACTTTGCTAATCCTCCATGGCACTTGTTGACTGGGAGCATGGTGCTTCTCACCTTTTGATCATTGGATTGATGCATGAGGACATATGGCACCCTGATTTGGGAGGTTTATGGTGGAACACATGGAAGAGCCTGCACGTGAACGTATTAGAAAAAATAGAAACAAGCGTTTGGGGGACCTGGGAATCGAACCCAGGTCCCAATGGTCCTTGGACAGCGCATCAACCACTACACCATGTGCCTGTATTTGTAATTATAACAAGCAATGAAAATAATATATTAAAAATAAACGCATATGCTGGAAAGAGAAAAACGCGCGTTATTTGAATGAGCTAATCACATAATAACACGTATTATCTTCTTCCTTGTGCCTGCAACAAAACAAAACAAATAGCGGGGGTTTTTAACCCCCACAATATGGAACGACCAAAAATAGCGAGAGCTATGCTCTATATAAATAGGGTGCGATAGTCTTGTTGGATTCGTCTGGGTTTCAGGATTACAACCATAGGCATGAGAAGGCTCAATTTTTTCTGTACAGCAAAGCCCTATTTTGAAAGCTTCAGAACCCTAATACTTGTTAATGGCATCTTTTGATTCAGGGCTCCATAATCAAATTAATCTGTACCATTAGCTTCAGGGAGGTTCTAGCAATGCAAAGCACACAAAAAATCACATTAATAATGCATGAATTATGAATTTCAATTATGAGAAAGAAAGCTAAACCGTGCGACTTTGTAGAGCGATTTCTTGAGGTTAAACGCTTGGTTTTGATTGCAATGCGTTTCTGGGAGTCCCTGCAACGTGTTAGAAGCAATTACAAGTATTGAATTAGCCTTGAAGTGAGAAAACAGTTTTGGCTTTTTTTGATATTTTTTGGAATTGGTTATGGTGTTTTTGCAGCAATTTTCACGTTTTCCTCATTAGGTTTAGGTTCCATACATATAGATGACTGAATTAGGTTAAATTTTTGGGCAAAAGATCCATGGAATTCATGTTTTCAATATTTGATTTTCAATCAAATCTTTTTGCATATTTTTGATTGAAAAACCTTGCCAATTTTGGAGATTTTGGTCCCCTTGATTGATACACGAAATCTTCAGCATGTGTTGAGTTTATTTGCATCACAAAAAGATTTGAAAACCATATCTTTGAATTTCCTACATTTTAAATCAATTAAATGAATTAATATTAATAAAAAATTCAATTAATTAATTAAAAATAAGAAAATAAATCAGTTTAAGCTCAATGGGTCGTGCATAGGCCTTGGACAAAGATTCAAGAAGAAATTTGAGGCCCATTAGCAAAAATCTTGTGTTTTGAGCAAAGTTGACTTTTGCAAATTCACAAAAATTTCCCAACTTCTCCAATGCATATCTTGCTCAATTTTGATCCTATGAACATGTTATTTGACATTTTGGAAAGGTATTGAAGTCCTCTAACCAATGCCCTTGGTCCCATGTCATTTTGATTAACCAATCTCAAGTTATGGTCTTTGACTTAAAATGCCTTTTTGTTGACTTTTGAAATTGACCTATAATGTAGAAATTGATAACTTTTTGTGAGAGCATTTCTTGGACTTGGAGTGTGAAGATGAATTGTAGGAAATGTCATCCCCTTTAAAATGAGCATTGGATGGGATTTTTCTGATGAACCATGAAAAAGATATGCCTTGGTCAAGTTACAGTTGACTTTTCTACTGTCCAAAAATAGAAAGTTTTGCATCTTGATGATTTTTGAGCCATCCTTGAGGAATCATGATCAAGATTTGATCAAATGATAATTGTGTGCTCAAAATAAGATGTTGACCAAAATTTTTGACTTTTGACTGCCAAATGACCATTTTACCCCTACAATTAATTGTGAAGCAAATATGGCTTTTGACTGTGGAATTTGATGTTGTGAGCTATGACACTTGACATGTAGATGCTTGACAATGTATATAGGCCTATGGGACTTGATTGGACCACTGAAAACCTCAAATTCATTGAATGAACCAAAACCCTAAATTTGACTGGCTTAGGAGATGTTTGGACTGTGCAACCCTTGAGTAGTCTTGAACCATTTGACATGATGCTTGTCAAAACTTTGAAGAATATGGGAGGGCAAATTTTGGGGTACAACAGTTGCCCCTGTTCAATCTTCTTAAACCTGAGGATGTAGATTGGCTTGTGTGCCTTTCGTGATCCAAAGGTGGAAGATGATTGAACACTAGAGTGCCTAGAAATTTGCACTCGCATAATAGAATATCAACAATGTGATGGCGGGAATGGGCTTACAGATGCCATCTGGAGACGTGACAGAATCATGTCGGGAATGGACTTATAGATGCCATCTGGAGACGTGACAGAATCTTGTCGGAAATGGGCTTAAAGATGCCATTTGGAAGTGTAATGGATAATGGTGGAGATGGGCTTATAAATGCCATTTGGAGACTATTGGTAGGTGGATGGGATTATAGATGCCATATGGAGATGTTGATCGCGTAAGAGATTCCTTAGCGAGAACTTGCGTACCTGAGAAAGAAAGATAATTTCCTGGCCTGTTACAGGTGTTGATCTTCAAACTCTTCGTGCAGATATGCCCTGGCTGGATACAGGTATCGAATCTACAATCAATTGCTCACAGATATGCCCTGGCTAGATACAGGTATCGAATATGGAATTAGTCGTCTACATATATGCCCTGGATGGATACAGGTGTCGAATCTCTAAACTCTTCATGCAAACATGCCCTGGCTGGATACAGGTATCGAATCTACAATCAATTACTCACATATATGCCCTGGCTGGATACAAGTATCGAATCTGGAATTAGTCGTCTACAGATATGCCCTGGCTGGATACAGGTGTCGAATCTCTAAACTCTTCATGCAGACATGCCCTGGCTGGATACAGGTATTGAATCTACAATCAATTACTCACAGATATGCCTTGGCTGGATACAGGTATCGAATCTGGAATTAGTCGTCTACAGATATGCCCTGGCTAGATACAGGTGTCGAATCTCTAAACTCTTCATGCAGATATTCCCTGGCTGGATACAGGTATCGAATCTACAATCAATCACTCACAGATATACCCTGGCTAGATACAGGTGTCGAATCTGGAATTGGTCTTCTATAGATATGCCCTGGCTGGATACAGGTATCGAATCTCTAAACTCTTCATGCAGATAAGCCCTGGCTGGATACAGGTATCGAATCTACAATCAATTACTCACAGATATGCCCTGGCTAGATACAGGTATCGAATCTGGAATTAGGTCGTCTACAGATATGCCCTGGCTAGATACAGGTATCGAATCTGGAATTAGGTCGTCTACAGATATGCCCTGGCTAGATACAGGTATCGAATCTGGAATTGCGACAGTTGATAGTAATCATCTTTGGATTGACCTTTTTCCTGAAAAGGCAAAACATCAGTTGTATGCAATGTCATGATGTATGAAATTCATGATGTCATGATGTTCTCAAGAATAAATGAGATTGTCTGTTATGATGCGTATATGCATGCGTCATGGTGTATGATAATGTGATGTTTATGAATGTATTTTCGTCTAGGAAAATAAATCCTTGACGAATGCCGGGAGTTTGTTGAATCCTGGGCTGATGTTGAAGAGTAGAGTTCTTCGTTTCCGCTGGGGATGATGATTGCAAGAATAAACCGGTAGGAGAAGATGACTCCGTTGGGGAATAAACTTGTTGGAGAGATTACTCTGCGGGGAATTACTCTGTGGGAAGAGATGCTTCGCTGAGGTTTTGATGATAACTCCGCTGGGGATACCGTTGATAAGTTTTGTTGAGGAATTTTGATGAACTCCGCTGGGGGATAGGAAGAACTTCGCCGAGGACGGTATTTCCGTGGTAATTAGCTGAGGATAACCCAGTTATAGGCTATGGTGGGGGATAACCTTCTGAATAAAGCCGGGGAGATGCTTTTGTACTCTGCAGGTGATAAGCTTCCAGAATCTACTGGGGATAAGCTTCCAAAATCTACTGGGGAGATTGATTCAACTCTCCTGGGGAAACTTTTGGACTGTACTGGGGAATGGCTCCACTGGGGTGTCTGGTATTCCGCTGGGGAACAATCTTATATTAAGACTGCCGGGGATGCTTGCTTAGGAACATCTGCATACTCCGTTGGGGAATATTGAGATCTTCTGGGGATATCCAACTTCCTTAAGGCTGACAGTAGATTAACTCTGCTTGGGGAGAGTGTTGCTGACTTGCTGGGGATACTGTGCCTTTTCGGGGCTAACGGGAGATCAACTTTTCTTGAGGGGAGTATTGCTGAAATCTGTCTTACTCTGCGGGGAGTGGAGGCATCTTGGTCGTTCTTCAGCCGAACTTACCTTGGTACCTTGGTGGACAGAGCAACTAGATCGCTTAGACAACTCATTATTGCCCCTGTTTCTGATGTCACTTGTAATTAGTCCTTTGTTTCGCATGCAAATATTTATGATTAGCAATTAATGTCAAATGCATATATCAAAAATGAACATTGGACGTTCTTTGCAAAACAAAACAGATAAAGGAAAAACAATTGGCAATTTGTCTGGAAAAGTGGATTTGTATTGATTTTTTGGAATTTGCCTGTAAATAGGCGTTTTGTGTACAAGAGGCTGACGTCCTAGTAAGAGAACGCCGCCGAACAACATAGAGTTTATACAATTTTGTGAAAAGAAAACAAAAACAGCTATGTGAAAAATCCCATTGGGTTCCAACTCTGCTATCGCCTTTATGTCTTCAAGCGTCTCATCACTTTGCTGCTTAGTTGAAGGTGAAGCTGACTGATTGGTGCCGTCTGAGCCTGATAGTTGATACCGAATTCTAGATGCAAGGTGATCAATGAGACATAGTATTACGCTTATCCCTAACTTTTGCCTGGACCGCCCTTTCGGGTTTTCAGTCCACCAGGATACCCATTTTTGCCCAAGCCGCCTTTTCAGGTTTTCGACTTGCCGGGTGTACAGATTTTTTTATTTCATCCCTTATTTTTGCCAAAACCCTTTTGGTTCGCCGGGAAGCCCTTATTTTTGCCTAGGTGTGTCAACCTAGCGAGTCTTTAATCATGCGTAGTATCTTTTTACTATGTCTGCATTGGCGGGGTGAGGAAGGTCGTCACCATCCATGGTGGTTAGAATCATAGCTCCTCCTGAGAAGATATGTTTAACCACAAATGGCCCTTCGTACGTAGGGGTCCATTTTCCCCTGGGATCACTTTGAGGAAGAATGATGCGCTTGATTACCAGGTCTCCGACTTGATACTCTTGTCATCTGACTTTCTTGTTAAATACCCTGATCATCCGTTTTTGGTACGTATGACCATGACAAATAGCAGTGAGTCTCTTTTTGTCGATTAGATTTAATTGATCAAGTCGAGTCTGGATCCAGTCATCTTCGTTCAAACCTGCATCCTTCATTATCCGGAGAGAGGGTATCTGAACTTCGATAGGTAAGACTGCCTCCATACCATAGACCAAGGAAAAGGGTGTTGCCCCTGTTGACGTCGTTGCTGAGGTACGGTACCCATGAAGAGCAAACGGTAACATTTCGTGCCAATCTTTATAGGTCACTGTCATCTTCTGCACAATCTTCTTAATATTCTTATTTGCCGCTTCGACAACCCCATTCATCTTCAGCCGGTAGGGAGAAGAGTTGTGGCGCTGTATCTTGAACTGCTCGCAGAGCTCAGTGATCATCTTGTTGTTGAGATTGGTACCATTGTCCGTAATGATCCTCTCAGGTACACCGTATCGACAGATCAGATTGTGCCGAATGAACCGTGCCACGACGTTCTTGGTTACGGTAGCATAGGAAGCTGCTTTGACCCACTTCGTGAAGTAATCAATCACTACCAGGATGAAGCGATGCCCGTTGGATGCCGTAGGTCTGATCTCGCCGATCATATCAATGCCCCATATTGAAAAAGGCCAAGGTGCTGTCAATACGTTCAGAGGAACTGGAGGAACGTGCACCTTATCTGCATAGATCTGGCATTTGTGACGCGTCCGAGAATGTTTGTAACAGTCGGCTTCCATTGTGGACCAGTAATATCCTGCCTGAAGGATTTTCTTTGCCATGGTATGTCCACTAGAATGTGTTCCGAAGGTACCCTCATGCAGCTCTGCCATGATCTTTTCTACTTCAGTCTTATCCACACAACGCAGTAAGGTCGAATCATGGTTTCGCTTGTATAAAATGTCGTTGCTGAGGAAGAACTTTGCCGTGAACCTTCTCAGAAACTTTTTGTCATTAACAGATGCACCCTCGGGATATTCTTGAGCTTCCAAGTACCTCTTCACTTCATGATACCAAGGTTTCTCAGTTACCTCTTCAGCCTCAAGATCACAGCAATGTGCAGGTTCATCCAATTTCCAGATGATGATCCGGGGAGCCTCGTTGTCCCATTTGACTTTGAACATAGAATACATCATAGCTAGCGCGTCCGCCAACTGATTCTCCTCTATTGGGAAGTGTTCAAAAGTTATCTCCTTGAAGTTGGGAATCAACGTCAACACATACTCTTTGTAAGGAATGAGATTTGGGTGTTTAGTATCCCACTCGCCTTTGATTTGATTGATCACGAGAGCGGAATCTACGAAGACACTTAGAAACTTGATCCTTAAGTCAACTGTAGCTTGAAGACCCATGATGCAGGCTTCATACTCCGCCATGTTGTTGGTGCAATTGAAACATAGCCGGGCGGTAAGTGGAGTATGAGTTCCTTTAGGGGATATGATCACGGCGCCAATACCGTTACCCAAAGCGTTTGAGGCTCCGTCAAAGTGCATAGACAATCGGGATCCTTCCTCAGGTCCTTCATCCGGTCCAAGTACTTCATAATCAGTCACTACCATGATGCTCTCGTCTGGAAATTCAAAGTTCATAGATTGGTAGTCATCCACTGCTTGGTGTGCCAAATGGTCTGCCAATACACTTCCCTTGATTGCTTTTTGAGTCGTGTACTGGATGTCATATTCGGTCAAGATCATCTGCCATCTTGCTATTCTTCCGGACATGGCGGGCTTTTTGAAGATATACTTGATTGGATCCATTTTTGAAATCATTAGAGTAGTGTGAGTCAACATATACTGTCTCAGCCGGCGAGCAGCCCATACCAAAGCGCAGCAAGTTTTCTCGAGCAGTGAGTATCGGGTCTCATAGTCGGTAAACTTTTTGCTAAGGTAATAAATAGCGTGCTCTTTTCGGCCAGACTCGTCATGCTGCCCCAGCACACACCCCATTGAGTTGTCCAGTACTGTCAAGTATAAGATCAGAGGTCTCCCTTCAACCGGTGGCATAAGAATGGGTGGTTCTTGGATATACTCTTTGATTCTGTCGAAAGCGGCCTGACATTCATCGTTCTAACGTACTACCTGATCTTTCTTCAGTAGCTTGAAGATTGGTTCACAGGTAGTAGTTAGATGTGAGATGAATCGGGCAATATAGTTCAGCCATCCTAGAAAGCCTCTGACTTCTTTTTCTGTCTTGGGAGCTGGCATCTCCTGTATGGCTTTCACCTTGGCAGGGTCCACTTGAATACATTTGTCGCTCACGACGAAACCTAGCAGTTTTCCAGATCTTACCCCGAAGGTGCACTTGTTCGGGTTCAACCTCAGCTTGTACAACTTCAAACGGTCAAACAGCTTCTGTAGATGGTCAAGGTGTTCCTCCTCAGTTTGGGACCTTGCAATCATATCATCAACATATACTTCAATCTCATGGTGGATCATGTCATGAAATAAAGCAACCATGGCACGTTGGTAGGTTGCCCCAGCATTTTTCAACCCAAAAGGCATGACCTTGTAGCAAAAGGTGCCCCACTGAGTAACAAAAGTGGTCTTCTCCATGTCTTCAGGAGCCATCTTGATTTGATTATAACCAGAGAATCCGTCCATGAAGGAGAATACTTTATGCTGAGCAGTGTTGTCAACCAGAACGTCGATGTGAGGTAGAGGGAAGTCATCCTTGGGGCTCGCCCTGTTCAAATCCCTGTAATCAACACACATTCAGACCTTACCATCTTTCTTCGGTACCGGAACCACATTGGCAATCCACTGAGGGTAAGAGGTCACTGCTAGAAAACCGGCGTCAAATTGTTTCATAACCTCAGCCTTGATTTTCTCGGACATTTCTGGACGCATACGACGGACCTTCTGTTTTACGGGAGGACAGTCTTCCTTGGTAGGCAGGTGATGAACCACAATGTCGGTATCTAACCTAGGCATGTCTTCGTAATACCAGGCAAAGATTTCCACATAGTCATGCAGCATCTGAATCAACCGTTGTTTCACATTAGACTCCAGATTGGCACCAATCTTGACTTCCTTTCTGTCTGTCTCAGTACCCAGATTTACCGTTTCCACTAGCTCTTCATGTGGCTGAATGGCCCTCTCTTCCTGGAGTAGCAGTCTTGCAAGCTCACCAGGCACTTCGCAATCGTCTTCACCTTCGTCTTCGGCTAAGTTGATCAGATTTTCGAAGTCATAACTGGCAGTAGCAGAGTCGTTACCAGTGAGATCTAGAGTGGATTGGAACATGTATAGGTGAGTGTGTGTAAATATAGCTGTTTTGCAATATATAAAGAAAGAAAGGGAGCGCAAGATTTGAAATGCAAAAAAACGTCCAATGCTTTTATTCATGATATATGAAAGTGACAAATAACAAGCCCTCACAAATGAAACCACTGTGCCCCGGGTAAGACACCGGGCCATAAAGTTTTAAATTATTGTTCATTACAAATTTAAAACAAAGGAGTTCATTACTGAGTGATAAAAGTAATAGGTATGAAATCTTTCACCGTCCAGTTGCTTGGTCCACCGTTGGTCATTGGGTAGATCCAGCTGTCAAATTCGGATTCCTCTACGTCGTCCTCAATAGCATTTACTCCCGGGTTGGTGATGAATACAGGAGGTCTTCAAATCCTTGCTTTACGGACAGCCCTCTGAGCTTCTGCAGTGAAACTCAAACCAAACTTGTCAGTCTTCGGAGTGAAATCAGGAAGTCGGACCCAGTTTGCACACTCACCCTTCTCAACCACAGCCCGGGCATCCTTTAAGGAAGCCATCTTCAAAGGAGAATTTTCTTCAGTCACAGTCTCTACTGACGCTAGTGTTTAAGGCACCTCTTCAAAGTGTTGAAAGGGGGTCTCAATGAACTCCGCATCCATTTCTACGTATCGGAATGAGTTGAGGTGGCTGACCATATATTCTTCCTCCCCTTGAACCATTACGATCTTCCCTCTGACCGGGTACTTAAGCTTCTGATGCAATGTGGAGGTCACAGCTCCAGCCTTGTGGATCCAAGGACGACCCAGCAAACAAGAATAGGATGGTCGGATGTCCATAACATAGAAAGTAGAATCAAAAACTTGAGAACCAACTCTGATTGGAATGTCAACTTCGCCATGTACCATCCTCTTCGACCCGTCAAAGGCCCTAACAACAATGTTACTAGGCTTGAGCTCTAAACCCTCACAATCCAACCTGTCTAGGACCTTCTTGGGTAATACGTTCTACGAAGAACCGGTGTCTACCAACACATGGGCAAGAGTAGTGCCCATGCATTCAATGGAGACATGCAGGGCATCGTTGTGGTTCTTTCCCTTGGCAGTTAGATCGGCGTCAGAGAAACCCAACCCATTATCAGCAGTTAAGTTGGCCACACAATCGGTAAATTGATCAGCAGACGTTTCTTGTGGCACATGGGCCATCTTCAGGAAGGAAATCAGGGCCTTGGCATGGGCCTCTAAACACAACAATAGTGATAGCATAGAGATCTTAGAGGGGGTGTGCCCCAGCTGCTCAACTACATTGAAATCACTCTTCTTGATAATCTTGAGAATCTCTTCCATCTCTTGCTTGGAGGCTTCAACATTGACGGTCTTTGGTTCCTCCGTCCGGGCAGGCACATCAGTAGCAATCCCTTTGCCCTGAGCGTCAGATGACTCGGCAGCAGTGGTAGAACTAGGAATCTGGTCAGGCAGGGAAGTGGGCACACTTGCAGGTGTGATGACAATAGGTCTCTGAATAGCTGGTGGCGCAATATCAGGTGAGAAGAGCCTACCACTATGAGTGACTTTGGCAGGCCCGGTGATGTTGCTGACACCGGTACTAGTATCAAACTCTTGTTTTACTCCAAGCACACAAACATCTGCCCCATAGTGCCAAGGACAGCTTTGTCAGACTTATAGGGGATGGGCCCCAGAACAGTGATGATGATAGGAGCAATCCTCTGAGTAGACATGATTTTGACAGGCTTCTTTGAGGGAGCCTTAGGAGGGTTGTTGAAAATAGTAACAATAGACACTTCTTCAGCAGGGATAACAGGAACGGCAATCTTCTCGAACAAGATCTCTTTATTATCCATCAGGCTTTGGATACCTGACTTCAACAAAGAACAACCAGCAGGTGAAACAGAACATAGAAGGCAACCTTTACTACATCCCGGAAATAAACCGGCTACCAACAGGTTCCTCTTGACGGTCAACAACGGAGTAACAATATCATCCATAGAGGCCACGTACAGGTCTTCTTCCACAGCGTTCACTCCATGCTGGGGCATGGGAGCAGTCACAACGTTGGGCCTTTCGGGCGCCTCGAACTGTATTTATTTAGCATCAATAAGGTCCTGAACCTTATTCCTCAAAGCCCAACAATCATCCGTAGTATGCCCCGGGCTGTCAGAGTGATAAGCACAGCGGGCGTTGGGATTGTACTTTGGAGATGTGGTCTTCACTACCTTCGGAGCTTCTTTGACAGTTACCAGATTGGTTGACAGCAGTTGTGGCAATATATGAGACAGGGTCATACTAAGCCGAGTGTACTGCCTTTTGGGTCTCTCACCCCTTGGTTGGTTATATTGTTGAGGAGCAGCAGCAGGCTTTGAAATTACCACCGCGTTGACAGCTTGGCGGCGTTCTGGTTTATTTTGTCTCCTTGACCCATAAACAACACTAGATTCCTTCTTGAAGGGCTTCTTTTCAGCACTTGAGGATGCACCTTTCTGTATCTTCCCCGACTTAATACCAGCTTCTATCCTCTCACCAGTTAAGATCAGATCTGTAAACCCAGCAGAAGAATTACCAATCAGATGGTTAAAGAATGGACCAGACAGGGTCCCAAAGAACATGTCAACAAGCTCACGGTCCGTCAAAGGTGGCTGCACCCTTCCAGCCAGGTCCCTCCACTTTTGCGCATACTCCTTAAAACCTTCACCCGTTCCTAGTGACATACTCTGGAGTTGGGTACGTGTAGGAGCGAGGTCTGAATTGTATTGATACTGCTTATAAAAAGCAGTTGCCAAGTCCTCCCAATTACGAATACTGGTTCCATCCAGCTGATAGAACCATTCGAGTTGAGTCCCTGAAAGACTATCCTGGAAGAAATGGATCCATAAGTTCTTGTCTGCAGTATACGGTTGGATCTTCCTTACATAAGAACGGAGGTGCAGATTAGGACAGGAAGCTCCGTCATACTTCGCAAAAGAAGGTGCCTTTAACTTGTGTGGGATCACCACCCCAGAAGATAAACCTAGATCTCCAAAATCCAACCCAGGCACATGCTGAATCTCCATAGCACTCAGTCGGTCCTCTAGTTGCTTGTACCTGTCCTCAGCAGGGGGTACTGTTCATCATTGAAATCCGTCTCGTTGTCGGAGACCACGGGACTAGGAACCCTTCCCCCTTGGGGACTATCTTTCCCTACAGAGGAAATAGCCTGATCAGCCTCATTTTGCAGTGTATTCCCAAACCTCCGTCCAGTGTTGAACAACACAATCCTCTTCTTTTTCTTCTTCAAAAGCAGAGTCTTCAATTCCTGTTGACCCTGGTCTAAGCTCATGACCAGCTCTTGAAACTGGGCGTTCTGGGCCTGGAGGGCCTTGATAGCTTGTTCATTGGATGATTCAGGATTCATGATGATTGCTGAAATAAATAGCAAAGAAGATTAAGCAACCTGTAGAAAAGAGTACCTGTTATGCATATGATGAATGGAATGCGTATGATTTATGTTTTCAAAGATAATCGGGATTCAACTTTGTAGACAAAAAAGGGAACGCACTTTATTAGATTAAACTTTGAATTGTTCAAGAAATTGCCCTTAGGTGTTACATAAATGAAAATACTGAAAAGGAAATAAAAGTTATAAAAGGAACATCCAAAGTCCATCAGTGCTCCCATGGCCTCCTCTTCTCGGTGCGGATATAGTCATTCAGGACCCGCTCGTTCTCTAACTTCTTAGTCAGCTTCTGGATCTTTTGTTCCTGTTCGTTGAACTTTTCCCGATAAGAATCCCGTTCTTCCTGTAATTGCGCCCAAGATCTCTTTAGTGTATCAACATCAGTAGGTATCTGAGGAGGGAGTACAGTTGGAGGAACCCCGTCTCCGTCAAGAAATTCAAGAATGATAGGCCTGACGGCTTCGTATGGCATACCTAACTTCTGAGCACGGATACGGACCCATCAGTAGTAGGTTTCCATAGGCAGAGAAGTCTTCGGTCCCAACTCATGTGGGTCAGCTTTGTGAATTATGTCCCAAGCCTTGATGAACCTACGACGCAGCTCGTCACTGTCTACCTGAAACTCAAAACTGATGTTAGGAACCAACATCTCATGAGGCCCTGCTCTTCTGGCCCTTCCAAACTGACGGAGAGCTAAACATGGATTATAAGAGATTCCTCCCTGAGTACCGATCAATGGAACATTTGGATACTCTCCGCAACGATCGATAACAGCTACTTCATCCAAACCTCTGAGAGTCCAAATGATGTCATTATCAGTGAGAGACATTAACCTATGAGCCCAGCCTCTTCCTTCTTTGTTCTTCAGCACGAACTTAGGGAGGTGCGAAATAAACCACCTCACTAACAAAGGAGCACAACACCACAGAGTTCCCCGTCTTCGGGCAGTACAAGCATAGAGTTGTTGCAGGATATCACCCAAGAGAGTGGGTACCAGATTCCGAGACATGAAGATCCTTATGGAATTGACATTGACAAAGTTATCAGGATTTGGAAACAGAACCAGACCATAGATTAAGAGAGCCAGAATGTCCTCGTACGCCCTGAAGTCTAAATCATTCAAGAAACTATTAGCTTTGCTGATCAGAAACTTAGCCAAAAAGCCCTTAACTCCGCTTCTAGTCACCCAGTTATCCATTACCTCTTTGTTGGTCAAAGGAAAGGCTGCTGCAATCTCCTCAAGCCTAAGAGTCTTTTCCCAACCAGTGAAAGGAGTCTGCTCCAAGACAGGGATACCAAGCAAATCATAGAATTCTTCCAGGGTAGGGACCAGTTGGAAGTCTTGAAAGGTGAAGCAATGATACAGGGGATCATAAAACTGGGTCAGGACACTCATCAGTTGTTGGTCCCACTTTGAAGTGACTAAACCAAGAAGAGAACCATGCCTCTAGATGAAGTAAGTAATGTTTGGAATTATTTCAACCAATTCTTTGAGCAGATCAGGTGGGTGAACAAAATTGAGCTGGATAGTATTCCTTTGCATGGGCATCATAATGTCCTACAAAATAGAGCAAAGATGAAACCCTCTTGTCTTTGAAATGGGTCAGTCTTTATGCAGGATTCATGCAATGGTATGATGGTATGATTTTATGATAATGCACACCACAAGTATTCACAAAAGCAAACATGATAAGGCACACAAGTCACACAAGACAGCCCTTAGAGTGTAGGCCAGCATGAAGTTTAGGTACTACCCTCTTTCAGTTTCGTTGGTTAAGACCTGTCCTATCAAAAGTAACCGGGTTCTAGAGGATCTCAATATCATCGACTACCCTCAATCGGTCATAACTCCAGCATCGCAATCTTTTCTTGCGGCCAGAGTTGGGTCAATTTAGGGTTCTAAGGTCGGTTGGTGCTTAATGACTCCTCAGAAGACCCATATTCTCCTCGTTACAACACAAGGGATATCGGTACAGACCAAGGTGTCACACCAATGTAGCCACTGCTTCACCCGTGTCGGTCTATGCCGGACAGGTTCCTCACAGCTTATGCTACCTAAAGGGTATTCCCCAGATCCGGGTTAGGATCTATGAAACTCCGATGTAATGCCCACAAATATAAAAGCAATCAAAGCAAGCAATTGAAAACATAAGTATGATCTAATCCTAAGGTACACCTCACTTTATAATATCCCCAGCAAAGCCGCCAGTTCTGTGATCGGTGGAAATAGAACTGTCTGTTTTTAAGCTGGTTCGCAAAATGTCGCGGTAAGCAAGAGTCGCCACCGTCTTTTATGTTCTCCAACATGGAAAGGACAAAAGCACAACAAAATTCCTTTTCGAGAATGTTTCTCGGTTCGGGAGGTAGATTTATAGAAAGGGAAGGTGTTAGCACCCTTTCTATTCGTGGTTATCCACGGGCTCTTAGGTACTTGCTCTTATGTTTTCAAAAATTGTTTGCTTTTCAAGTGTGTGTGGGTTTTTAAAAATGTTTCGTTTGAAAAATTTCTAAGTAACTCTTGTATCTGTCCTCAAGAGTGTATGAAAAATTTGTTTGAAAACTTTTTGAAAGTGTCAGTGCGAAAAGTTGTTTTGTTTGTTTGAAAGAGCAAGTACTTAAGAGAAATCTACCTACTCTAAGGAATTAGGCTGTGTAAGAGTCTTTTAGATAGTGCTATCCCACCATTGAAAGGTAGGTAGCACCATCGTTGGAGGTATTCGGGTCAATTCTATTATAAGGGACAATGTGGTCACCAAAGTAATAGTAGGACACCTTAGTGGTAACCCTAATATCCTAGATCCTTTTTATCCGAGGCAACCATTTCGAGGCAACTGGATCTTTAGACAGGAGGGCGACCTCTAAAACACCCTATACTTGACGACCACGTCGAGGCAACCAGTGAGGCGTACCCTAGGAGTGGCATGTGCATGTGTGTTGTTTCAGTTAATGTTTATCTTTGAACATGCATTTGTGAGCTACGGATTGATTTTATTTGTTATACAAATCTTTCATGCATATTAACAGTTAAGAGTGCGGAAAATAAAGTGTGGAAAGGTAAATCTACGCTATTACAAGGCGCGGGTCTATACATCGTCAAAAACATAACCCGTTTGGAAATAAATGCGAGAAAAGGAAATAAAGCGGTAAAGATCCTAATTAACTATTACATCCTCGGAAACAATTACATCAATATAATCAAAAGAATTAAAGCGCGAAAGAAATTAAATCGGGACGTCCTTAGGGTTTTGACCCTTTTTGAGAAAAGAATTGAAATTGTCCTTTTTTGCAATTAAATTAACTATTAAACCTAATTTACTAATTAATTATTTAATTAAAAGAAAAAATGTTTTTGTGTTTTTTAAGTTTTTAATGAAAATAAAAATAAAAGAAATTAAAAGTCAAGAAAACCCTAATTCTAAGTTTGTTTTATTTATTGTAAAAAAGTTTAAAATTAAACCTAATTAACAAAAAGACTAAATTAATCAATGTTAGTATTTATTTACAAAATAAAGTGAAATTAATAAATAAATAATAATAAGAAAAAAAGGTTGTTTTCTGAATTAATTACAAAAATAATTATTTGTTAGTTAAATAATAATAATAGTAATTAATAATAATTAAAAGAAAAAAAGAAAGAAAATAAAAGATAAAATAGAAACCAGGGGGGGTGTTGGCCCATGTATGGAGGTTTGTTTGGCAATCCCTGGCCCGTGAAACTCAAGCCTGTGTTGACTTTGCTAATCCTCCATGGCACTTGTTGACTGGGAGCATGGTTCTCCTCACCTTTTGATCATTGGATTGATGCATGAGGACATATGGCACCCTGATTTGTGAGGTTTATGGTGGAACACATGGAAGAGCCTGCACGTGAACGTATTAGAAAAAATAGAAACAAGCATTTGGGGGACCTGGGGATCGAACCCAGGTCCCAATGGTCCTTGGACAGCACAGCAACCACTACACCATATGCCTGTATTTGTAATTATAACAAGCAATGAAAATAATATATTAAAAACAAACGCATATGCTGGAAAGAGAAAAACGCGCGTTATTTGAATGAGCTAATCACGTAATAACACATATTATCTTCTTCCTTGTGCCTGCAACAAAACAAAACAAATAGCGGGGGTTTTTAACCCCCACAATATGGAACGGCCAAAAATAGCGAATAGAGCTATGCTCTATATAAATAGGGTGCGATAGTCTTGTTGGATTCGTCTGGGTTTCAGGATTACAACCATAGGCATGAGAAGTCTCAATTTTTTCTGTACAGCAAAGCCCTATTTTGAAAGCTTCGGAACCCTAATACTTGTTAATGGCATCTTTTGATTCAGGGCTCCATAATCAAATTAATCTGTACCATTAGCTTCAGGGAGGTTCTAGCAATGCAAAGCACACAAAAAATCACATTAATAATGCATGAATTATGAATTTCGATTATGAGAAAGAAAGCTAAACCGTGAGACTTTGTATAGCGATTTCTTGAGGTTAAACGCTTGGTTTTGATTGCAATGCATTTCTGGGAGTCCCTGCAACGTGTTAGAAGCAATTACAAGTATTGAATTGGCCTTGAAGTGAGAAAACAGTTTTGGCTTTTTTTGATATTTTTTGGAATTGGTTATGGTGTTTTTGCAGCAATTTTCCCGTTTTCCTCATTAGGTTTAGGTTCCATACATATAGAGGACTGAATTAGGTTAAATCTTTGGGCAAAAGATCCATGGAATTCATGTTTTCAATATTTGATTTTCAATCAAATCTTTTTGCATATTTTTGATTGAAAAACCTTGCCAATTTTGGAGATTTTGGTCCCCTTTATTGATACACAAAATCTTCAGCATGTGTTGAGTTTATTTGCATCACAAAAAGATTTGAAAACCATATCTTTGAATTTCCTACATTTTAAATCAATTAAATGAATTAATATTAATAAAAAATTCAATTAATTAATTAAAAATAAGAAAATAAATCAATTTAAGCTCAATGGGTCGTGCATAGGCCTTGGACAAAGATTCAAGAATAAATTTGAGGCCCATTAGCAAAAATCTTGTGTTTTGAGCAAAGTTGACTTTTGCAAATTCACAAAAATTTCCCAACTTCTCCAATGCATATCTTGCTCAATTTGGATCCTATGAACATGTTCTTGGACATTTTGGAAAGGTCTTGAAGTCCTCTAACCAATGCCTTTGGTCCCATTTCATTTTGATTTACCAATCTCAAGTTATGGTCTTTGACTTAAAATGCCTTTTTGTTGACTTTTGAAATTGACCTATAATGTAGAAATTGATAACTTTTTGTGAGAGCATTTCTTGGACTTGGAGTGTGAAGATGAATTGTAGGAAATGTCATCCCCTTTAAAATGAGCATTGGATGGGATTTTTCTAATGAACCATGAAAAAGTTATGCCTTGGTCAAGTTACAGTTGACTTTTCTACTATCCAAAAATAGAAACTTTTGCATCTTGATGATTTTTGAGCCATCCTTGAGGAATCATGATCAAGATTTGATCAAATGATAATTGTGTGCTCAAAATAAGATGTTGACCAAAATTTTTGACTTTTGACTGCCAAATGACCATTTTACCCCTGCAATTGATTGTGAAGCAAATAAGACTTTTGACTGTGGAATTTGATGTTGTGAGCTATGACACTTGACATGTAGATGCTTGACAATGTATATAGGCCTATGGGACTTGATTGGACCACTGAAAACCTCAAATTCATTGAAGGAACCAAAACCCTAAATTTAACTGGCTTAGGAGATGTTTGGACTGTGCAACCCTTGAGTAGTCTTGAACCATTTGAGATGATGCTTGTCAAAACTTTGAAGAATATGGGAGGGCAAATTTTGGGGTACAACAGAAGTCATACGTTTCTTAGGATGATTGGATTATATCGTCAGATTTATTTCTCATATGACCGCTACTTGTGAGTCGATCTTTAAGTTGCTGAAGAATAATCAGGTACTAAAGTGGAACAACGATTGCCAGATAGCTTTTGACAAGATCAAGGAGTACCTTCAAGAACCTCTAATTCTGATGCCACCAGTTAAAGGAAGACATCTGATCATGTATTTAAAAGTGTTGGAGAACTCAATGGGGTGTGTACTGGGGTAGCATGACGAGTCTGGTCGAAAAGAGCATGCAATATAATACCTTAGCAAAAAGTTTACCGACTATGAAACAAGATACACACTGCTCGAGAAAACTTGTTGCACTTTGGCATGGGCTTCTTGCTGACTAAGACATTATATGTTGACTCATACTACCTTGTTAATCTCTAAGATGGATCTGATCAAATACATATTCGAGAAGTCTGCTCTACCCGGGAGAATATCCAGATGGAAAATGGTCTTAACAAAATACGACATATAGTACACCACTCAGAAAGAAATCAAAGGAAGTGTCTGGAATACCATTCGGCGCATCAAGTCGTATATGATTACCAATCTATGAATTTCGAGTTCCCAGATGAGAATAGCATGCTAGTTACAAATTATGAAGAACCTGGATCGTATGAAGGACCTGAGCCAGGATCCTGATGGAATATGGTTATTAATGGAGCTTCTAACGCAATGGGCAATGGAATTGGTCTTGTGATTATCTCTCCCAAGGGTTACCATACTCCCTTCACCGCCAGATTGTGCTTTGACTGTACCAACAACATGGCAGATTATGAAGCGTGCATTATGGGCCTCAAAGCTGCTATTGATATGAGAATCAAGTTTTTGAACGTATATGAGGACTCATCCCTAGTAATCAGTCAAGTTAATGGAGAATGGGATACGAAGCATCCAAACCTCATTCCTTATCGAGAGTATGTGTTGACATTAATTTTGTACTTCAAGGATATTACCTTTGAACATATTCCACGAGAAGAGAATCAATTAGAAGATGCATTGGCTACCATGTCGTCTATGTTCAAAGTCAGATGGGACAATAAAGCTCCTCGAATTACTATAGAAAGACTGGACGAACTGGCACATTGCTACAAAGTGTTTACGGACGGAGTAGAAGAGAAGTCTTTGTTTTATAAAGTGAAAAGATACCTCGAGGCTCAAAAATATCCCGAGCGAGCATCTATCCTGAGGGTTTAGAGATTAAAAAGAACCATATCCCCCTAAATTGACCTTTCTGAATCCATTGGTGATGTTGTTGTGGTCTGAAAGTGATTGTAACATGAGATACAACAAAAATGTTCTAAATTGCCCTAACAATGGCACTTGGTTGTTCCTGCGTTAAATATCAAAAGTAATACATCACAATAGTTCCACACATTAATATGAACATGAATATATGCATCAAAGTCATTTAAATCGCATGACTCAAAAGATTGAATTCAAGAAAGTTCATCAAACCGATGATGTTGGTTGGCATGTTTTGGGATGCTTCAAGCTTGAATGATGATTGGAATGACTCCCTGGGAACTTCAGGAACTCGAGGGAATGCATGGTTTTTATTGAGAGAGGCTGGAGATAAGGTTTTGTTCTTTCCCTAGTTTTGACAAATTTTGGAATTTTTGAGTGTGTTCTTGAGGCAATTTTGTGTGCTTGGATGTATAAACATATTATCTATTTATAGGCCATGAATTAGGTCAACAAACATGAGCCAAATCTTTGTATTTCATGACAAAACATTTGATTATATTTTTTTCATGAAATCTTCCCTTTTTAAGCCAATCGTGTACCGATCAATACCACATATTTATGCTAATTGATTATCTGATATTTAGCCTTATGATTTGATTTAAAACAAAAGGCATGCGTCTCATATATTTTCTTTAGTTTTTTATTTGATTTATTTTTCTTTTAATTGAATAAAATCAAAATAAAAAGAAATAAAAACCACAAAATTAAATAAATGAATTTAGAGGTCTATTATGAGGTCACGAACACATTTTGACTTTAAAAGATAAGCCTATTAGCCCAAAAGTTCCAATTTGCTCAATTTGAATTTCATGCATTTTCTCAAAATTGCCCAACTTGCACAAATCATATCTCACTCAATTTTAATCATATGACGGTGATCTTTTTCTTTTTGGAAACCTCATGATGTACCCTACAATCTCCATGCTGGTCATATTTTCATTTGAAGACTTTTTCTTGATGTAAATTGCTTTGACAAAAAGTGCCTTTTTGTTGACTTTTAAAATGACCTGTAATGTTTTGGCTCATATCTCTCAAATTAAACATTTTTTGGCCTTAAGCTTAGAGATACAAAGTTGTAGAGAATTGAATTTACTTTAAAATGAGCTCTGGTTGAGAATTTTCTGATGAAGTATGTGAAAGTTAAGCTTGGTCAAAGTTCAATTGACTTCTCCTAAAGAAAACCCTAATTTAGTAACTTTTGACTTTTGATGAATCTTTATTTTTCTTTATGAATCATGATCAAACCTTTATCAAATGATTAATGTGACTTAAAAGTGTTGATGTTGACCAAAAATCTTGAAGTTTGATTGTAAATTGGTCAAAGTTGACTTTTTGTCCAATATAGTTGATTTATAATCATCTGGCTAGTTGTTTGAGCAAACTTGTGCTTCAAGGATTGAAACTTGGTATGAGGATACTTTGAAGCATATAATAAACCATGCAGTCCACTTGAGGCATTAGAAATCCAATCTTCCATGAGAAAAACAAAACCCTAGTTGTAGGTCACTACTTAGGAGGAGGATTCATCTGATCAATCCTTGAGTAGTCTTGAGTGTTTGAGACCCTTAGGAGCATGAACATTTATCTTGAATTAATTTGTCTTTAAAATTGGGAAGGAAAATTTTGGGGTACAACAGCTTCCCCTGTTCAATCCTCTTAAGCCTGAGGGGTTAGTTGGGCATGCTCGCCATTCGTGATCTGAAGGTGGAAGGGGATTGAACACTTAAGTGCCCAGAAATTTGCACTCACATGCACACAAAATGACACTGTTTGTTGATTATACTTCTTGAATGGCCTTAAAGATTCCATTCAGATAGGTGATAGAGTGTCGTCAGAGATGGGCTTATAGATGCCATCCAAAGTAATCGTTGATAAGAGTATCAGAATGAGTCTACGCTTGACTTTATCTGAAGAATGCTTTTCAAAAAATCTCTGAAGGAAATGATTTTCAGAATTCAGTCTTTGAAGGAAATGCCTTTCAGAATAAACCTCTGAAGGAGAATACTTTTTGGAACACAACCCTGAAGGAGATGCTTTTCAGAATTCAGTCTCTGAAGGGAATGATTTTCAGAATTCAATCTCTGAAGGGAATGATTTTCAGAATAAACCTCTGAAGGAGAATACTTTTCAGAACAAAGCCCTGAAGGAGATTGTTGTACCCTAAAATTTTCCCTCCCTTTTTAATCAAAAAGTTTTTCTAGGATTCTCAAATGCTCAAGGTTGCTCAAGAATTGATCAGACAAATTTTCCTCCTAAGCAATGGGTCCACAACTAGGGTTTCATTTTTCTAAAGTTAGTTTGGATTTAAAAGGTCTCAAGTTGATTTCATGGTTCCTAATATGTCTCCAAGAATGCTCATACCAAGTTCCAAGCCTTGCATCACAATTTTGCTCAATTAATGGCTCAGATGACTAAAAATCAATTGTGTTGGACAAAAAGTAAATTATGGTCAACATAAAGTGAAACTTAAATATTTTTGGTCAACATCAACATTTTGAATTCATATTCATCATTTTATCAAGGTTTGGTCATGATTCATCAAGAAAAACTCTCCAATCATCAAAAGTCAAAAGTTGCCAAATTAGGGTTTTCTTAAGGAGAAGTCAACTGAACTTTGACCAAGCATAACTTTCACACGATTCATTATATTTTCCTCAACCAAAGCTCATTCTGAAGGAAATTTAATTATCTACGACTTAGTCTCTCTAAGCTCAAGTGCAAAAAATGCTTCATTTGAGAGATATGGACCAATACATTGTAGGTCATTTCAAAAGTCAACAAAAAGACACTTTTTGTTAAGGCAACTTACATTTAGATAAACTCTTCAAATGAAAAAATGATCAGTATAGAGATGTAGATTACACATTGGGCTTTCCAAAACATACTAGATAACCTTCAAATGATGAAAATTGAGAGAGTTATGACTGTGCAAGTTGGGAAATTTTGAGCAAATGCATGAAGTTCAAATTGAGCAAACATGATATTTTGGGCTATTGGCCTATTATTTCAGAGTCCAAACGTGTTTTATACTTCATGTAGACCTCATATCTTTCTCATGTACCCCTTGATCTATTTTATTTTAATTATTTTGATTTTAATCATTATTAATTCAAAATAAATAAGATAAAATACAAGGCTTATTAACAAAGTTCTAAGCCCATGTTTGTTGACCTAATTTAACCCTTATATAATCTCCATTATTCAGACACAAAATCCACGAAAATCCTTGTCCAAAGAAACCTCCAAAAAATATTCAGATCTAGGGCAACTTACAAAACCTATTTGCAGTCAGTGTTAATACACCACAACCATTCCAATCGACTCCAGGAGGACCAGAGGGTAAGAGGAGATCGTTTATAATGATACAAATGGATAGAAATACCCCTGCATGTGTCATTGTCCCACCATTATTTCATAAATTCATATTTTTAATTTTCTCATTGTTTTGATTGAAGCTAATGTTATTAATGTGTTCATGAGGTCTCCATGTGCAGGAAAAGTTAATCGCATGACATTCATGCTATCAGAATCGTGATATGCCATATTTGCACCGGGTTTTCTTTTCTTGCAAAGATCCTACACCCAGATTTGGGGACATTTTAGGTAAGTAGCAATAGATCATAGAAACTATACGGCGTATACCAATATGGTTGAAGTGATTGCTATGTTAGTGCGACACATTGGTTTATATTGGTGTCCCTTGAGTCAATCGGGGAGAATATTAGGCTTCCGCGTGGTGTCATAAGCACTAGCTGACCTTTAGAACCTTAATTGACCCAACTTAGACATTAGAAGGTAGTGAGATAATCGACTTTGGTGCAGTTCGAAGTTGGTTGATACTTGATGCTACGCTCATTGAGATTCGAATCTCGGGTCTTGTTTGGTGGCAAGTCAGTTGTCATTCTAAATAAAACCTGTGGGAAAAATCTCTGATATTGAGACCCCTAGAACTCGATTACTTCTTTAGGACAGGTTGAGCCAACTAAACTTCAAGAGGGTACTTACCTATGAACCCTATGCAAGCCTTAAACCTAAGTCTCTTGTATGCTTTGTTTGTGTTTGTTATCTGTTTAAACATGACAATATAACATCATAACATCATATCATGACTAACCATTTCAAGCATCTAGGCGATTAATCTTTGTTCTGCATTACAGGTTCATGGCTTTCAGTCATAGGAGTACTATCCGAATCAACTTCGTAAGAGTACCTTCCAAGCTTGAGGAATTAGTCTCAAAGTTCCCTGACAATTCTCAATTCACCAAGAGACATGGTCATCAACTCAGTTTGGTTACTCCTAATTTCCCAAAAGACATGATGACTGTTCTGTTCCAGTTCTTTGATCCTAAGCATCATTGTTTTACCTTCCCAAATTATCAATTGGTGCCCATAATGTAAGAGTTCTCTAAATTACATGGAGTGCCTATTCTTGATTAGATACCTTTCACTGATCTAGAGCAAGTTCCAAAACCTAAAGATATCGCACCAGCCTTACATCTGAAACGATCAGACATCGTAACTAATTGGGAGACAAGACATGGAGTCAAGGATTTTTCTCCTATATTTCTGATAAAGAAGGCTCATTGGTCTCTGGATGCTATAAGTTTTCGTGCTTTTGAGGATATTTTGGCTTTGTTGATCTATAGTTTGGTATTATTCCCTAATCCAAACCAATTCGTAGATATGAATGCCATTAAAATATTTCTCACTCATAATTTGGTGCCTACTTTTCTTGGAGATTCCTGCATTCCTTTCACACTCGTAATCTAAAGAAGCGAGGAACTATTATGTGTTATATACCTCTACTATCCAGGTGGTGTATTTCGCACCTGCCCCGATCAGTTATGAAGAATGAACAAGGTTTGAGGTGGTATCAAAGGTTGATGTCACTCGCTCATTCAGATATCCATTGGTGTTCTCGATCTCAGGCAGATATCATTATTATTGACCGTTATAGGAAATTCCCTAATGTACCACTCCTTGGTATAAGAGGGGGCATCACTTACAACCTTTCTCTAGCTCTGTCAATTTGGTTATGCTCGAAGGGACAGTCCTCATTATATGCTCATCCAGGGTATTATATTCGACTATGAGAATGATCCTCAGAATTACTATCAAAGGTTTATACGTGCCTAGGGCCTGGTCGACAAGATTGATAGCAATACTTTGGGACACAATAATTCCATTTCTCTAGATCCGTACCTCAGATGGGTGCAGTCTCATGCTCAAAATCTTATGATGCCATATTCTGCTATCCTACTAGTGATTGTAGAACATGTTGTTGAAGGAGATGATCCTCACACCATTCTTCATCCATACATGCCTACCGACTTTGAAGAATTGCAGATGTCCTGGATTCAACTCAAGGAAGAAAGGGATACCTTTGAAACTTAGCTCTATGCTAGTGAGAAGAAAGTACTGGAGCTGACAAAATGACTACATGAAGAACAAAGCCTCAATGCATATGTCGGCACAAAGAGGAACCGCCCATGGGAGACTTGAATTTATATTTTGTTTTTTTGTAACTCTTCTTGTCATCATTATAAGCCTAGAAAGAAATTATAATTTGATCTTGTTACTAAAATATCGTTTGTTTCCTTTTGTTTTAAACAAATTTAAATCCCGCAAAGGTCCTTGAAAGCATTGCACTTGCATTTACATATCATGTATAACATCACATAATAGATACTTTCAAGATATATTTTCTCATCTTCTTGCAGTTTATTTTAGTAAAAGATGGCACTCGAACAAACTGTGAAAGAACTTCAAGCTCAGAACGCTCAGCTTTAGTAGATGTTCTTAGACTTGGCTAAGGGTCAAGACGAGTTGAAGACCCTCATCACAAAGGGAATAAGAAGAAGACTAAAAAGCCAACAGTCTTTCTTAATATGAGTAGAAGGTTCAAGGGTCCGGTCAGAAGGGCTCTAGATTTTAAGGTCCCCCTGAATGAAGACGATAACCAAGAAGAGGATGACAAGAGTGTGAAACCTGAAGAGAATAACAACCTTAGTTTTGGCCAAGATTATGATGAAGACTATACTGCTGAATAGTATCCTCCAGCTGATGACAGATACAAGCAGCTGAAAGATCGACTAAATGCTATGGAGATACAGAAAGTGCCTGGGCTGGACTTTGAAGAGTTGGGTCTTTTTTCGGGGGTTGTTATCCCTCATAACAACAAGATCAGTATGCCATTGTCTCAAGCATTACAACATCTACTGAAAGTGGAACTGGTTACGTTAAGGGATCCTCCTCAGAATCCCAACACCTCCTCTCCTTTATACAATTCAAATGTGAATTGTGCTTACCATTCCAATAGCCCCGGGCATGACACCAACAACAGCTGGGCTTTGAAAAATAAAATTCAGGACATCATTGACAACAAAGAGATTGAGTTTGATCCGCCCGAGACCCCGAATGTAATTACGGAACCTATGCCTAAGCATGAAAAAGGCATAAGTGCTTTTGATAATGTTCTTTATGTTTCTACTGTAAGTGAATTTGTTACTCCCCTCCTAATTATCAGGGAGAATATATTGCAGACCGGTTTATTTTTGTGTTATACTGAAAGATGTTATTTTTGTTCATCCCAACCCAATGGATGCAAGTTGCTGGAAGAAGGAATGCAACGCCTAATGGACAATCACATAATTATGGTTGAGAAGGTTCCGTGTACTGAGAATTTGTTTCGAGACTTATATGTAATATCCGACACTTCTATCAGGATCAACTCCAAGGGTCCTGTAGGGATCACTGCCAAACCCAAAGTTACTCCTTTAATTATCACCACACCTGGACCAATTCCATATTCCTCGAACAAAGCTATCCCATGGAGTTATGGAGCCAACGTCTACTACCATGGTGTCAAGCAAGAACTATCGACTACTGAATATGAAGGTACTAAAGTTTTTGATCCCACTGTTGACAATATTGTTGGGACGAGTAAGGTTACTAGAAGTAGGAGGGTTTTATCTCCATAAATCTTTTTGAAGACTGTCGCTACACCAGTTCGAGTTACTTCTGTTGAGCCAACTGTTGAGGCTCGGGGAAAAGAACAAATGACAGAGCCTGCCCAGACGGAGGCACCTAAAGTAGTCACCACTGATGATACTTCCAGGAAAGAGTTGGAGGAGGTATTGAAGATTATCCGCAAGAGCGATTACAAGATTGTTGAACAGTTGGGGAAGACCCGTTCTAAAATATCCATGTTATCCTTGTTACTGTGTTCTAAAGCCCATGCAAATGCTTTAGTAAAGGTCTTAAAATGTGCTCACGTACCACATGAGATTTATACCGATCAATTTGGAAGTTATGTTGATAGTCTAACAACGGATAATGTTTTAGGTTTTTCTAATGCTGACTTGACTCCTGAAGGAAGAAACCATAACAAGGCCATGTATGTCTCCATCGAATGCAGGGGCACTACCTTAGCTCATGTGTTGATCGATAAATGTTCCTTGATGAATATTCTATCAAAGGATGCTCTCGACAGACTTGATTACAAAGGGGTTGTGCTGAAACCCAATGATATTATAGTCTAAGCCTTTGACAGTTCAAAGAGGATGGTACATAGAGAAATGTATCTTCCGATTAAGGTAGGTTCATAAGTTTTTAAATCTACCTTCTATGTGATGGATATTCGACCAACTTATTCTTTCCTGCTGGGACACCCTTGGATCCATGGGGCAAGTACTGTTACCTCAACCCTACACCATAAGCTAAAATATCCTGTAAACGGAAATTTTGTTACTGTCTGCAGTGAATAAGAGTATAAGGTTACTCCCTTGAACTCACTCTTGTATGTAGAAATGGACGGAGAATTCATTGAGACTCCTTGTCAGACTTTTGAAGTTATCCCTCCTACTGCTTGTTGCACCCCAAAATTTACCCTCTTGATTTAGGCTTATGTCTCATTATGAATATCATATTGCATTGCATTCATACATTGTGATGGGGTCAAATTACTTTGGTTATCAAGACTTCCTCAAACTTTGAAGGTTGATTACATTTTCAAGTTGCATATCTCAAGATATCATATCCATCTCTTTGGATCATCAAAGGATTGAAGTTTGTGTTTGATTATAAGAAGAATCACTCTTTTTATTCACCAGTCAAATTAGGGTTTTGTTTGATCAAGGCTTTTGATGCATGTAAAAGTATTTATTTGGAAGCTACAACATTTCATATGTATTTGAAAAGTCTTTGTACAAGAATTTTGTCAAGATCATCAGAGGATTTGAAGTTTTGGAAATGACTCATCAGTCTTCTAATGTGTTGAACAAAACTAGGGTTTGGGATTTCATTAAGATTTCTTGAGAATTTTGAAGTGAAACTTTGCACATGGCCTCTATAGGTTTGTAAGATCATATGTTTTATGTTTTGATCATCAATTTTGAAGGGAAGTGGATCAATTGATTCAAAGGGACAAAATGGTCATTTTGGTCAAAGTCAGTCAAAGTCAAGGTTGACCAAGTGAACTTTTGGCTAACCATCAATTTCAAGGGTGTACTTTTCATATTTCAAGTCCATTTTTATCATTGGATCAAAAATATTGAGGTTTGGATTGAAACTTGTTCATAAAGAAACCCTAATAGTTTCTAATTTTGGAAAATGAGGACTTAACTTCAAAAATTCATATTTTATTCACCTTTGATCAAAAAAATGCAAATGAAACATGCCCGGAAAGATAATAGGATGATATTTCATCTCCTTTTGGTCTCATGTCCAAATTGACAAGGAATCAAGAATTATGTTCTTTGAAAGTCACAAAATTATAAGTCATTTTCCAAATTTAGTGAATTTCAAGCTCCATTTTGGGAAACTTAATGGATTCAATTGCAAAAACTCAAAACTAGGGGATTGCAGATCTTTTAAATACCTTTCCAAATTGTACTCATTTGTGTCCAAATTCAAAAATATGACAAGTTATGAGCTTTGGAATTTTGAGGCATTTTATTGAAAATTGACAAATATGCAAAATGGCCAATTCATGAGAACTCAAGTTTCAGCCATTCTCTTTGTTTCTAATCCATCCCATGACCTATTTGTGACTTTCTAAGGCCCATAATTCCAGCTATTTCATGCTCCTTGGACCATGGTGTTTATTTTGGATACAAAATGCTCAAAGTTGCCAAGAAAAGCCAATTGACCAACACTCTCTCATCTCAATGAGGCATAACCTAGAACTTTAAGCATGAGCTCCTAACCTCATTTAGTTAATAAAATGCAAAGAAAAGTGAGGAACTCACGAGAAAATAGTTGAGGCCCATGTGCATCCTTTATTTTGCCAAATTTTCCAATCAAGCCCTTGAACAACTTGGAAGACCAATTTCCTCTTCTAACCTTCTCTACCCACACTATATAGTGCACTACAAGCCTCATTTCACGAGGAGGAGGCCCCCATTACAAGAATTTCATATCTGAAGTGCTCTACCATTTTTCTGCAAGTTGCTTCGATTCTCTCATTTCCTTTGCGCATTCATCAAATTTCTTGTGAATTCATTATCCCTGAAGTGTGTAGATCAAGATCATGGAGTTTGTTTGCTTCTATAACTAAGGGATCAACATTTCCAGTTTCACATTGAAGTAAGCTTCTTGAACTCCATTTTGCTATTTCCAGCTTGATTTGTTGAATTACATCATGTTAATGAGTTCATAGCTGGCCAAACAATAGGTTTGACGTATAATCTTGTTTGAAATGGAAGAATAGATCGTGGTTTGAACTTCTGAATAATTCATATTCAGTGAATTTTTTCAATTTTCGCATCCAGATTTCTAATTGCCTAGTCAATCTTTTTTAGATCTATAAGTGTCGTGATGTAGAGGTTAGATCTAGCTTTATTTTGAGCTTTGAATCATGGATTTTGGTGGAAAAATAAGGGAGAGGTATTGATTAGAAGATGAGGTATGAAACTGAAAAAACACGCGTTTAGGGCATTGTCTTGAGGTTGAAGATGATGAGGTGGCGCACCCTAATTGGATGGT
Organism: Vicia faba; assembly: GCA_948472305.1. Lineage (NCBI taxonomy): Eukaryota > Viridiplantae > Streptophyta > Magnoliopsida > Fabales > Fabaceae > Vicia > Vicia faba. The sequence continues at coordinate 471,738,893 of OX451735.1, forward strand.
TCAAATTTTTAATGCATTCCATTTTATTTTGTTTTATTTTATTTTCTTTTTTTTTTGTGATCAAAACATTTTTAAAATTCATAAAAAAATTACCATAGGCCAATGATAATTTCTAGTATTTGTCATATTTTTTTTGAATTTTTTATAAAATGTTTTGATTAGTTTAAAAATTCATAAGTTTAAATAATTGTTTATTCAATGTTTATTTTTGTTTTAATATTTCTTTTGATCTAAAAATTCCACAAAAATTATTTTGAACTCATAAAATAATGTAAAAATTTATTCTGATATTGGTTTAGCATTTTTGTTATTTGATTAAAAGTTTAATTTCAAAAGTTTATTTGTAATAATTGTTTGGTTAATTTTTATTTTAATACTTCCATTGATTCAAAAATTCTAAAAAAAATCATGCAAGCTTTTTTTTAATCATAGAATCTGAATTTTTTTTTATTTTGACCCTTTTGTGATTTTGGATAGGGTTTGCATTTTTGCCCTTAAATAATAGTTTAATTGTTAATTGTTTGGTTCATTTTTATTTTGATATTTCCTTTAATTCAAAAATTCTAAAAAAAAATCAGAGATGTGTGTTTTTAGTGCTAATATTTGAATATAATTTTGATTGGACATTTTTGTGACTTTTGTTTAAAATTTCATGTTGAGATAATATTATTGGATTAATTGATTAATTGTTTGAATTTAATTTTATTTTTGACTTTTCTTCAATTAAAAAAATGTGAAAAAAAATGTATTCTGACTTTCAGGGTTTCCTTGTGATTTGCATGATCTTGGTTTGAATTGTTTGAATTTTGATCTTATCTAATTAATATTTAAGATTAAAAGTCAAAAATTAGGGTTTTGTTGCTTATTGTGCAAGTTTCTTTTTGAAAACCATTATGCCCTGGAAGTTCATTGGAATTCAAGTCTTGATTATGGTTCATGAATGTGTTGAGGATCTGAAAACCAGTTTTCTTCCATTATTTGACTTGGTTTGACATTTTTCCACAAATTATTTTGAAAAATTGTCTAGTTTGGTAGTTTTTGCCAACTAGTCTTGAACTTTGGGCCTCATTTGAGTCTTTCCTCAATCATTCATGAACTTAGGGTTTATATTCTGACTTCTACACATTTCAAAGATGCTTGAAGATTTTTGGTTAGAATTATTGAAATCTTTTTTCTATTTTTGATGCATTTTTGAAGTGAAGGTACCCAATTGATGTTGCATATCTTGTTGCATATTGTTTGATGGCCAATGAAGTTGAGTGAGGCCTATGATTGGGCACCTAATGATCATGTTGGATATGTTTAATCAAATAAACTCAACTCATTTTACTTAATGCCCCATGTTTGAATGTTTGAACCTTTTAATGTATTGTGTGGGATTCATCTTCTATTGTGCTTATGAGCTATGATTGAATTATTTGAGTATGATTGAAATGTGTTTGCTACTGATCTTCATGGTCTTTTATTGTATTCTCCTCAAGCTCCCATGATCCTTGATTGATATTCAATTGTCAATTCAATATGGTGATAAAGGGGAGCAACATTCCTTTGATTCTTTTGACCAAATTGTGCATATACCTGCTTTCTCTTGTCTATCATGTCTAATGTTTGACAATTGTTATCATGTTGTTCTCACTTCATCATGTTGCGTCAATCCCTTATGTGAGTCATTATTCACTTTATGGAATACTAACTTGGTTATTGAATGTGCGAGGTACTTTGGGAAATCTTCCATTTTTGGTTTGAGGCTATTGTGTTTCACTTTATTTGTGCAACACGATTTATTAAATTGAAATGTTCTTGTGCTTGGCATGTTTGATAGTTTATGCAGGATATATATGCATGTGATTATGAATGCACTGCATTACCCATGGGATCTGTTCATATCTGATGACTTCATTACTTACATCATGATGGCGTAATTCCTGACTTGATTTTCCTACTAATGTCAGCTTGCTTGAAGTACTATGGGTTTCTTTTATTCTTGCTCAGTTGCTACGAATATTTATCCGTTTGGTATTGCACTATTTCCTTTCTTTATTTTTCACTTTGCATAGTTCTATGATTGCATAATAGGACCTCTATTGATGATATGTGTCAGGAGGCCCTCTGGTTTTTTTTGTCTGATACATGTGTTGTGTTTGCTTTTGATAGATGAGTCACTCAATTTAGAAATTAAGATCACGACTTCACTCTCATTGCATGTTCCCTATAGGATATTTATTGCTTTTCTTCTTGAATTGTTGATCGATGAGTCACTCAATTTAGAAATTGAGATCACGACTTCGCTCTCATTGCAATGTTCCCTATAGGATATTTATTGCTTTTCTTCTTTAATTGTTGATGTATGAGTCACTAAATTTAGAAATTGATATCACGACTTCGCTCTCATTGCATGTTCCCTATAGGATATTTATTGCTTTTCTTCTTTAGTTGTTGATCGATGAGTCACTCAATTTAAAAATTGAGATCACGATTTCGCTCTCATTGCATGTTCCCTATAGGATAGTGTTGTTAAGCTTCCTCTAACATGTTAGTTAAGGTAGGGTTTTCCTTTATCCTCAACCTTAGGGCCAATCATTGTATGATAACATCAGGGCTAGACATTAGGGTAGTCTCCCCTAGCTGTTTTCTTTTCCTTTGCATTTTGCACCTTAAAACAAGAATTATTTTCTTGGAAAATCATAAAACACCTCTAATGAACTTAAACCCTTCTTCAAGGTAAAAGATACAAACCAATCCTATTTTTTTATGCGGCCCTTGGCTATGTTTTAAACCTGGTAAGTCGATGTTTCAGCATCGCATATTTGTCTGAAGCTGATGTTTCGCCATCGCACATGTTTGTTATCCTACTTTGATTCTCAATATCATTGTTAGGTGTGGTGTTTCGCCATCCGGTTTATTGATGTTTCGCCATCTTTGCCATGATACTTTATTACCTTTTAGTCGATGTTTCACCATCTCATATTTGTTTAAAGCCGACGTTTCTCCATCGCACATGTTTGTTATCCTACTTTGATTCTTAATATCATTGTTAGGTGTGGTGTTTCGCCATCCGGTTTATTGATGTTTCACCATCTTTTCCATTAAACTTTTTTACCTTTTAGCCGATGTTTCTCCATCGCATATTTGTTTGAAGTCGATGTTTCGCCATCGCATCTGTTTGTTATCCTACTTTGATTCTCAATATCATTGCTAGGTGTGATGTTTTGTCATCCGTTTTTACATTTAATGTTTCGCCATCTTTGACATGTTACCTTGTTATTATTTAGTCGATGTCTGACCATCTCATTTGTTTGTTGTTTCATTTGATGTTTTTCCATCTTGATTGTTTTTGTTGTCTTAACTAAAAAACACAAACCAACCAAAATATGTAAGCCGAACTACGACTACTATGATTCCTTAAAAGGGATACGTAGGCAACAGGGTAGGGCCCGATTGAGAACATCTTTTTATTTTCCCTACATTGTTTTCTTTTTCTTTCGCATGCATTCCCTTTTCAGTTTTAAGCCATATACATAGGTTTTGACCACACCCATTAGATTAGACAACAAGAGTGGATACCGTAGAGTACTACGGGCGTGTGGGGTGCTAAGACCTTCCCCTCGCGTAACAAACTCCCTTACCCGATCTCTCGGTCGAAAGACCGTGATTTCTCCCTTTTCAGATTTTCTCAATGTTTACCTTTCCCTTTCAGCGGGATAAAAGACGTTCGATGGCGACTTCATTGATGTTTCATTACATCCAGATGACAGGTTTCGGCCGAGTTGTTTCAGTTGGAGACTTCACTGGGGATAGATTGACCTTTTGCTGGTCCATCCCGGAGTCGATCCTAGCTCTCGTTTGTTTTCTTTCTGGGTGTTTATTTTATCGCTTTGCATATTTATCTATTTGCATTGCATCATATGTGCGCTTTACTTTCTGCATACTGAATTTGGCTGGACTGTTTGGATTCTGGTTTGCTTGGTGGGTGGGTTGTTCCATGAGGTAAAAGGCCTCATACCCAGGCTATGAATGAATTCCATAGGAACTAGGAATAAAGTGGCCATGGCAGCTATGAGGCGGATGCTTTGTAGACCTGACCATGAGACCCATGACTTCGGAGGTAGTGCGGATAGGTGTTATCGTATGATGACACCGACATTCGAGCTCTTGTACTCTGATTTGGCTTTCAACTTTACCTTGACCTAGACTACACCCGTGAGAGGGGCGGGAAAACTTTTCTTACAGGTACAGGTACTGTTGGTGACTTTGTGTTGCAAAGGTGACTCAGGTTCCCATGATAGTTTTGAAGCCTCGGGAATTTTCTTTCGATCGTGAGTGGTGCTATTCTGTAATGGTCCAGCCTTGATCCAATGTGAAATTTTGATCCTGTCATGTTGCATCATAGCATATTTATTTCTAAAAAATGATGTATAATAAAATAACTAGCATATGCATGTCATCTTCCAGGGACATTCGAGAGTCTTCTTTCCATCAGAAATGGCTAGCCTCCCGTCAGTTGAGTTTGATTCAATTCGTGTTAAAGAACCCACCAGGCATACATTCTCTTATTAGATTCCTACTATTGATGTGTCCGAATTGAAGAGGTTGATTTCTTATTTGAAGGGTGATGTTCTGAATAATTTCAACAAAAATTATGGCAATTTGTTACTAATCCTTAACACTCCAGTTGACCCTATGGCTTTGATCACCCTCTTCTAGTTCTATGACAAGGAGTTACGGTGTTTTACTTTTCAAGATTATAAACTGGTTCCCACACTAGAAGAGTATGCATACCTACTCAATATCAATTTGTCCGATGAAGTTCCTTTTGTCCAAGTGCCAGAGAATCCGAAGTTCGAAGTTATTGCTGAAATTCTTCATTTGAGTTGGAAAGAGGTGAAAGACAATTGGAAGTCAAGTGAGGATAATACAGGGTTTTATTTGGATTTTCTAGTGAAGAAAGCTGAATAATGGGCGAAGAAATGGAATTGGAATGGCTTCAGCGCTATGTTTGCTCTCATGATATACGGGATCATTCTCTTCCCTCACAAGATAAATTTTATGGATTTGACGGCTATTTGTGTTTTTAGAAATAAGAACCCGGTACTGACACTCTTGGCAGATACTCTTTACACCATTAATTCCAGGCATGGAAAAGGAGGTAATGTAAGTTTATGTCATTCAATGTTGTATCAATGGTTCAAGTTGCACCTACCGGTAAGTGGCCCTTTCGTGGATACCAGACATTCTCTCCGATGGTCATCCAGACTTGTCAACCTCACTTCATTTGATATCCGGTGGAATTATGACATGGGGGAGGCACGAAGTATTATCACTAGCTGCAGAGATTTCCCTAATGTTCCCCTCATAGGAACTAAGGTGTGTATCAACTATAATCCTATGCTTGCTTATGGTCAATTGGGATATGCAATGAACGGACTGCCAAAGGTTAAGGAGGTGTCTGAATCAGTGTATTTTGTTAGAGGAAGTGATCCTGTGATGTTGAAAAGAGTGACGAGTGCTTGGAAGAGACTTCACAAGAAGGATAGAAATACTTTGGGCAAGAAGGTTCCTATTTCTAGGGTTCCTTATTTGGATTGGATTATACGGTGACCATTTGCAAGATCAGCTCCTATATGTGAGCAACCTCCTTTTGTTCTGAGTAACACGGTGCCTACCGAGGTGTTCACCCAGGTTCATGTTGAGAACATTCAGCTCCGTGCAAAAGACCGCAAGGCAGGGATGAAACTTTATTGGGTAGATCAAGAAAGGGTCGGCTTAGCTCGCAAACTCAAAGAAGCTCAAGGGGAAACTTCTGATGCAACCGGTTTTAGGAAGAGATCTCATGCTGAAATGGAAGAAGAGTTGAGTAAGACCCAGCAAGAGTGCCAGAAGCTTCAGGTATCTGAGAATAGCTACAGGAATAAGATTCAAAGCTTGGAGAAACAGCTCAAAGACAAAGATGCTCATCTTAAGAAGGAAATAACCCAGAGGTATGTCGTAGAGGATCGGTTTCAAGAAAGTAAAGTAGTCACGTCACAACTTTTGAAGGAGAAAGCCAAGCTTGAATAATATTGTCAACACCTTGAAGCGTGTCTTGTTCCGGAGATTTAGTATTTAGGTCACCCCCAGGATTGTTGGAAGGGACCATTTGTTTTTTTATTATTATTCAGTTTTTGTTAAGTTTACTTTGAAGCACGTATTTTGTCTGAAATTACTTGAGCATCATTTATTTTGTTTGTAAATAATTGAAGTATTTGTCTTATTTATCCTTTTTCCATTTGATTGTATGTTTGATCTTTGGATGCACGCCGTGATTGATGCATAAAAGGACTCTTGAATACCCGGAAATGACAAACATATCATGCACATCATGCATTTCTTAACATTATAGGTTATCTCAAGGTGGTATTCTTATTCTTCTGCTTTTCTTATTCAGAATTCAAGACAACTACTCATCGGTATTCCACCAGAAACAATTTGCCAAGACATATGGAACAAGTTCAAACTGAACTCGCTGAAATAAAGGCCCAAATGGCTACTCAAATGACTCAGTTCATGGAGGTCATCACCAATGTGAATCGCTGACAGGAGGAGCTGGTTGCCATTGTCAACAACCAACACCGCTATCTAGGGGATGGTGGAAATCAAGGGCTCTATCAGGACGTTTCTGTAGGATTGGGGGATGTGCAAGACCAACCTGTTAGAAATTTTCACGGGATTCCCGAAAACCCTTTTGTGCGCAACGTAGGGCAGTTTCCCCCATCTCCGGGACCTCTTCTTGTGGGAAACAGAAGAGATAATCAGGGTGGTGTAAGGAACTATCAGGAGCAGGATTATGACTTTGATCAGGATGGAGATCAGTTTTCTGTTCGGCGTTCAGAGCCGGAAGTTCAGGTTGAGGATAGGAAGTATCGGTTGTTGGAAGAACGTTTGAAGGTTGTGGAAGGGCAATGAGTCCTTGGTATGGATGCTAATGATCTCGGGTTGGTGTCTGGTGTGAAAGTTCCTCCAAAGTTCAATCCTCCTACATTTGAAAAGTACAACGGAACGTCATGTCCTGTTACTTATGTAGCTGCTTATTTCCGAAAGATGTCGGTGCATACTAAGGATCAGGGGATTTTGATTCACTTTTTCCAGGATAGCCTATCTGGGGCATCCCTGGAGTGGTACATGAAGTTGGAGAAAACTCATATTCGTTGCTGGAATGATCTTGCTCGGGATTTTGTCAAACATTATCACTACAATGTGGATATGGCGCCTAATCGCACTCAGTTACAGAATATGTCATAGGGACCAAAAGAATCTTTCAAGGAATACGCTCAAAAGTGGCATGAATTGGCTTCAAGGGTTCAACCTCCACTCATGGAGAGAGAACTCATTGATATGTTTATGAGCACCCTGTAAGGGCCATTCTATGAGCACATGATAGGAACTGCTTCGGCAGGATTTGAAGACTTGGTTATGGCTGATGAAAGAATTGAGGTGGGTTTGAAATTGGGGAAATTCAGATTGGAGGTTCTAGTGGCTCATCAGGGGGAAGTAAGAAACCATTCAACATTTACCCTAAGAAAAGGGAAGGCGGCGCAAGCGCAGTTTACTCTCATAGAGGAAGAAGAGAGGATCGTTAGAATCAACAAATCAATGTTGTTTCTATTCCTGTTAATGCTCCTCCGCAGCAGAGACCGAATATAGTGCCTCAACAACAAAGACAACAAGATGCTCCCTGTTAGTATAATAATCAGCAGCAGAGACAGCCCAGAAAATTCGATCCCTTGCCGGTATCTCTTACTGAAGCACTCTGTCATTTGCTCGATTTGAAGTTGATCGGTTTGAGAAATATGCCACCACCACCTGCAAGACTCCCTGCTAACTATGATGTTAACGCAAGATGTGAATTCCATTCAAGCGGAGTTGGTCATTCTGCTGACAATTGCTTTGCATTGAAGTGTGAAGTACAAGACTTGTTGGATGCTAAGGGAATTGAGTTTACCCCAGTGACTGGTCAAAATGTTACTCAGAACCCAATGCCTAGGCATGTGGGGTGTTGTTAATATGATTGATGATAATGGTGAAGTGTTGAATTTAATCATGAATGTGGAACAAATAACTACTCTGTTGTGGTATGTAAAGAGGTATTTGCTTGACAATTCTATTTTCCCGGGTTGCACTTCAGAATGTGCCAAGTGTAGAGAGAAACCGAAGGGCTGTGATGATTTAAAAGCCGGTATCCAGTTGATGATAAAGGAGGGTTTCCTACAGTTTGATAGAAAACCGAGTTACCGCAAGGTTACTGGAGAAGATGTTGCTGTGGTATTTATTCCTTACACCCCTGTGCGCATTCCTGGCCCATCTAGGGAACCCCCTTTGATGATTATGGTACCTGGTCCCATACTGTATACCAATGAGAAGGCCATCATGTGGCATTAAGGTGCTGATGTCTATTATCACGGGGTGAAGCAGGAGGTAAGTACCCATTCGTCTGAGGAAGAACGCGCTGAATATAATGAAGGGGAAGTTCATAATTTTTCTGGTGTGGGTCGAATGACTAGAAGCGGGAGAATATTTGGTCCTTCCAATGTACAAGATGCGGCAGATGCTTCTGCAAGAGAAAAAGGAAAGCAACAAGCAGTTATTGGTAATCCAAGGGTTACGCCAGCCAATGTGACTCAACCAATTCCGATACCAGAAGCTTCTTCAGTTCCCGATGAGGTTGAAGAGTTGATGCGAATCATCAGAAAGAGTGATTATAGCATAATTGACCATCTGAGCCATACTCCTTCTAAGATGTCTATCTTGTCTTTGTTGATTTATTCAGAACCTCACAGAAATGCTTTGATGAAGTTGTTAAATAATGCCTTTGTGCCACATGACATAACAGTCAATCAGTTTGAGAATGTTTGTGCTAATATATCTGCCGGGAATGGTCTGGTCTTCACAGATTTTGACCTTCCTCCTAAGGGGCCAGACTATAACAAAGTGTTGCATATTTCAATGGAGTGCAGGGGAACTACTTTATCCAGGTTTTGGTGGATACATGATCGTCTTTGAATGTGCTACTGAAGTCAGCATTGATGAAGATTGATTATTCTAGACTGGAGTTGTGCCCTAGTGATTTGATGGTGAAGGTGTTTGATGGGTCTCGAAGGTCAGTGTTTGGGGAGGTGGAGTTACCAATCAAGGTTGGTCCTCTCACCTTCACAGCTACATTTTTTGTGATGGATATACAGCCAATGTATTGTTGTTTGTTGGGGAGGCCGTGGATTTATAGAGCAAGGGGAGTCACTTCTACTCTTCATTAGAAACTCAAGTATCATGCAGAGGGAAAGGTGATAACTATGTGCGGCGAAGAAGAGTACATCGTGACTCATTTGACATCATTCCGCTATGTTGAAGTTGAAGGCGAGATACATGAGACTCCGTTTCAGGAATTTGAAACAGTTCATGCTGTCAATTTTCCTCCTCCAGAGTAGAAAAGGAAACCTGAAACTGTTATGTCTTCTCTCAAGGATGCGAGAGATGTGGTGGAAAATGGAAACCCTGAAGGTTGGGGTCAGTTGCTGGATGTTACTCCAAAATTTGATAAATTTGGTCTTGCTTTTAGCCCAGGTCAGCAGAGTTCAACTCCCAGAGCATCTAGTTTATCTACTCCTGTGAAGTTTTCTCGTCCTTGTGCTACTCAGGAGGACACGTCAATGTAGTTGGCGACGATAGAGTTGAGGATTACAATATCGAAGATTGGATTCATCCGAGTATTTCAGGCCAGACACTCAACAATTAGACTTCTATAGATGTTATCCATGTTTCAAGCGCTGAGGAATAATTTTCTTGTTTCTTTTATTATCATATCATAATTCCTACGCTCTGCCCAAGGCGTAGTGGATCATTTGTGTAGGGCCACCATGTTTATTTCCAAAAGTTTATCATGAAATAAAGGACGTTTTTGCATTCAAAAATTTGCTCCATTCATTTTATTTTTATTTTTGAATGGCAATGTTTCTCTTTTCACACACTGTCACTAAAAAACGCTAAAATGTCATTCATGCAGATGCACTTCCACCACCGATCATATTGATAACGACTCTGTTATGGCTCATTATGACTTTGATATTCCTATTTATCAAGCTGAAGAAGAGGCATATGAGGATTGTGATCTTCCCGAGGAATTAACAATATTGTTAAAACAAGAGGAGAAGGTTATCCAGCCGAATCAGGATTTGATTGAGGTGGTGATTATTGGCATAGAAGAGGTAAGAAGAGAAGTCAAGATAGGGGCAAATATCGAAGAAAGTGTGAAGGTCAGATTGATTGAGCTACTCCGTGAGTATTCTGATATCTTCGCTTGGTCTTATGAGGATATGCCTGGGTTGGACACAAACATTGTGGTGCATCGACTACCTCTCAAAGAAGGTTGTTCCCCAGTCAAGCAAAAGCTCCGAAGAACTCATCCTGAGATGTCCAAGAAGATCAAGGAGGAGGTCCAGAAGCAGTTGGACGTGAATTTCTTAAAGGTCGTCAATTATCTGCCATGGATTGCAAATATTGTTCCTGTGCCTGAGAAGGATGGTAAGGTCAGGATGTGCGTCGATTATAGGGATTTGAATAGGGTCAGCCCTAAAGATGATTTCCCTCTTCCATATATTGATGTGTTGGTCGATAGTACTGCTCATTCTAAAGTGTTTTCGTTCATGGATGGTTTTTCGGGTTACAATCAAATTAAGATGGCTCGAGAGGATATGGAGAAGACAACATTTATCACGCCTTGGGGAACTTTTTGCTATAAAGTGATGCCATTTGTTTTGAAAAAATGTCGGGGCAACATATCAGCGTGCCATGGTCACTCTCTTTCATGATTTGATTCACAAAGAGATTGAGGTATATGTGGACGATATGATTGCTAAGTCTGACACAGAAGAGTAACATCTTGTTCATCTGGAAAAATTGTTCGAGAGACTGAGGAAGTTCTTACTAAGGTTGAATCCGAATAAGTGCACCTTCGGGGTGAGATCCGGCAAGCTGTTGGGTTTTATTGTAAATGAAAAAGGTATTGAGGTGGACCCGACCAAGGTAAAAGCGATACAGGAAATGCCCGAACCAAGGACAGAGAAGGAAGTGCATGGTTTCTTGGGAAGGTTAAATTACATTTCTAGATTTATTTCTCATCTCACAGCCACCTGTGAACCTTTGTTCAAGTTGTTGAAGAAAAGTCAGACAGTGAAATCGAATGAGGATTTTCATAAGGCCTTTGACAAAATAAAGGAGTATTTGCAGGAACCTCTGATACTCATGCCACCAGTGGAAGGAAGGCCACTAATCATGTATCTAACTGTGTTTGAGAGCTTAATGGGTTGTGTCCTCGGTCAGCACGATGAGACAAGGAAGAAAGAGCAGGCTATCTACTACTTGAGTAAGAAGTTTACAGAATGCGAGTTGAGGCACTCATTGCTGGAAAAGACTTGTTGTGCACTTGCTTGGGCCGCCAAACGTTTGAGGCAATACATGTTAACTCACACCACCTACTTGATATCCAAAATGGATCCAATCAAGTATATTTTTGAGAAGCCAACTCTTACAGGCAGGGTAGCCCGTTGGCAGATGATACTTACCGAATATGATATCCAATACACTACTCAAAAAGCAATCAAGGGTAGTGTACTGGTCGACCATCTTGCTCATCATCCCTTGAACGATTATGAACCGATGAAGTTTGATTTTCCAGATGAGGAAATTGTGTATATTCAGGATTGTAATATGCCAGACCCAGGCGAAGGACCCAAGTCGGGATCACGTTGGACGCTTGTTTTTGATGGTGCCTCCAATGCCATGGGTAACAGTGTCGGAGCTATTATCACTTCTCCTGAGGGATACCACATTCCTTTCATGGCTCGTATTTGTTTCGATTGCACTATTAACATGGCCCAATATGAGTCTTGCATTTATGGCATTGAAGCGGCGATCGACCTACGCATCAAATTTTTTAAAGTTTACGGGGATTCCAATCTTGTTATCAGCCAGATTAATGGAGATTGGGAGACTCGCCATCAGAATCTAATTCCCTATCGTGAGCATGTTATGAAGCTGATTCTGTACTTTGAAGAGATCACGTTTGAGAACATTCCCAGAGAAGAAAACAATTTAGCTGATGCACTGACAACTTTGTCCTCCATGTTCAAGGTTAATTGGGCTAATGAGGCACCTTCCATTACTATCAAAATTTTGAGTGAGCCAGCTTTCTTTTTTGAGGCCAGTTTGGAATCAGATGGTAATCCTTGGTTTTATGATGTTAAACGATATCTTGAAACATAAGAGTACCCTGAAGAGGCATCCGTCACCGATAAGAAGTTCTTGAGAATATTTTCAGCCAAGTTCTTTCTCAGTGGTGGTGTGTTGTATAGAAGACATCATGACGATTTACTGCTCAGATGTGTTGACAAGAAAGAAGCAGCTAGAATCATTGAGGAGATACATGAAGTTGATTTCGGGACTCATTCCAACGAGCATACCATGGCTAAAAAGATTTTGCGAGCAGTTTATTATTGGTCCACCATGGAGACTGACCGTTACAATCATGCACAGGTTTGCCACAAATGTCAAGTCTATGCTGATAAGGTGCATGTGCTACCAGTACCTTTGAATGTATTGACTTCTCCTTGGCCGTTTGTGATGTGAGGAATTGATATGATCGGCAAAATTGAACCGACTGCGTCCAACGGGAACCGTTTCATTCTGGTTGCCATCGATTATTTTACAAAATGGGTCGAAGCTGCATCCTATGCCAATGTCACAAAGCAGGTGGTAACTCGGTTCATTAAGCATAATATTATATGTCGCTACGGAGTGCCTCAAAATATCATTACCGATAATGGGTCTAATCTGAACAACAAGATGATGAAGGAGCTTTGTGAGTCCTTCAAAATCAAGAATCATAACTCTTCCCCATACCGACCAAAGATGAATGGTGTTGTCGAAGCGGCCAATAAGAATATCAAGAAAATCATGCAGTAGATGGTGGTAACCTACAAAGATTGGCAAGAGATGTTGCCTTTTGCTTTGCATGGTTATCGCACCACTGTGCGTACTTAGACTGGGGCAACCCCATTTTCATTGGTTTATGGCATGGAAGCAGTATTGCCGGTAGAGGTCGAGATTCCTTCTCTTAGGATCATGAGGGATGTTGAGCTGGATGAAAGTGAATGGGTACAAAATCGGCTGGATCAGTTGGAACTTATTGACGAGAAGAGGTTGACGGCTGTATGTCATGGTTAGGTATATCAACAAAGGATGAGGAAAGCTTTTGATAAAAGGGTACAACCTCAGTGTTACAAGCCAGGTGACCTTGTGCTAAAAAGGATAATTCTCCCCCGGGGAGATCCCAGGGGCAAGTGGGTTCCAACTTATGAAGGTCCTTTCTTGGTCAGAAAAGTTTTCTCTAGAGGAGCGATGATGATCACAACTATGGATGGAGAGTACTTCCCTCTCCCTGTGAATACTGACGTAGTTAAAAAATACTTTGCATAAAAAAATATTAAAAACCTGCTAAACTGAAAACCCGAAAGGGAGGTTTAGGCAAAAAGAGGGTGTCCTGGTGAACCGAAAACCCAAAAGGGTGATTCAGCCAAAAGTTAGGGACTTAAAGCAAATGACTACGCTCAGCATGGGACCCTTTGTTTCTTTCCTTTGTTCCATCATTTGGCATAAGCTCGAAGCTAATCCAAGAATGATCTGTCTGAAAGCAGGAAGATAAGAGTCATAAGAGTCATAGCAGAGTCAGGACTTCATAGATGATTCACATTCACATTGCCATTTGTAAACACTTGTTTGCTTTGATTTTGTAAATTACTTGCTTCCAAATGTAAATGCCTTTTTCACAGGCTGATTTCTCAAAATCAATAGAATATCTTCTTTCAAGTATACGTATACGTTTCTTTTCTCCCTTTTTACTATTTTGTTTGCAAAAACGTCAAATATTTTTGATAAGCATGTGCATATAAACTTCGTGGACCTTACACGGAAATGGTAATCTAAGTCATGGTTAGTTGATCGCTTGAAATACGAATAACAAACACAACTGCTACTGTGCAAGGGGCGTGCTTGGTTCTCTGATTGATGGGATTCTCATTCACTTTACTGGTGGGCGCCTTGCCATTTTGTTTCACAGCTCCGTGTTGTTGGTAAAGGTCATGGGTCAGAGTAATGTCAAGATTACGGCTGGTCGGTGAGATCGGAAAACCTAATTGGAGGTACTTCTTCCTCATAATGGCTTTTATTACGTTTCTTTGTCGCACTTTAATGTGTTATCCTTATTGATTGTGTTGACATTGTCTGCATATAGGATTTTGTTTATAGCCGAATGTCAGTTTTGATGCCTTGAATATTTTTGCGTTGAAAAAAATTTTTTTTTTACTTAATCCATCCAGTATCACTTTTTAAATCGATTTTTCGGGAATTTTGATACCGACTGTGCCAATTCTTTTGCTTAGCCAAGATTTTGGAGGAAGGAGTTTAGCTAAAAACGATGATTCTAGTGGTATGCTTTTGAGTAGAACCCCGTTGACAATGTACATGCATTGTTTCAATCCCCAAACACCAGAGATATAAGGGAGTTAGACCCTCGTTAACCCCTCTGATCCTTCGAAGTAGGAGTTTCTTTTTTCGTTCAAAAAAAAAACTTTTTTTTAACCAGGGGAAGGGTAGATGTTCAGTTAATGTGACCAAGCATTCAAATTTCAGAAGGAATGTCCCATCTGAGGATCACCACATTTTATTTTTCACATCATAAGATCAGGAAAAATGTCTAAACCATGACGTTCATTTCCTCACAAAGTTATGAGGTCGAGATTGAATCGACACAATAATGGTTATCCCTTGCCGACCAAGGAATGAGGCATTTGTTTTCTTCAAAAAAATAGAAATAAAGAAAAAGTTCAAAGACCTAAAGTCATGTTGACTTGTTCAAAGAGGGAAGTATGAATAAGAAAGAAACAAAAAGCCCCGCTAAGTCGAAACTTAAAAACAAGTCGCTTAGGCAAAAGTTAGGGCGTCCCGCTGGACTCCCAAAATTGAAATTCAAAATATTTTGTCCAGGAAAAAGTTAGGGAAAAGAGAGCCTAAAGGCACAAAAAAAAAGAGAAAGATTATTCAATAAAATTTTCATCAAAAGAAGAGGAACAATTATATCAAAAACAAAAGCAGCAAAAGTTAAGTGACAATCATGTTGAAGAATTTGTCGTGATCACTCAACCATTATAAATCCTTTTGAAAAATGAATGCTTGTGATAAGTCAGTTGAACATAGGATATGAGAATATCACGAAGGGGGTGGGAACCAAAAAACTTGAGCCTTGAAAAAGTTTTTTCTAAATAAAAAAAATCTCGAACCAGGCCACGTTACAACCTTTAATAGTCCTAATTGAAACAAGGGTTAAACTCGAAAGCATACTACAACAGGATAGCGTTTCCTAAACTCCCAAATATGTTTTGCACATCCATGTTGGTATCTCATCACCCGCATCTTGACTCATTTTTCTTTTAAAAAAAAGGAGGAAGAAAGGTTTTGAAATTTTTGCGCTCTAGCCAGTGATTCATTCACACCAGAGATGCGACACTTTGTTAAGGTTTTCAACTTTAAGGCTTAAATAATCATCGTAGCAGGTATGTCATTCCCAAAATAAACATCTTTCTGCATGCAAAACATTTGTTTGACATCAAAAAAAAGAGTTTACACATTGAACACCTGTAAAGAGCTTAATGATTGTCAGGAAGGGAATGTTTGGCTTTCTTCTGTTAGACAGAGCCCATGTATGAATAAGACTTTACTTATCCCCAATGAGGTTTCGTTTCCGCCGCGAAGTTTTTTTGCCTCTGGAACCTTCTTTTAAAAGGCTTCATTCTGAGACCCCGGGTTTGAGGATATCGCATATCCCCAACAGAATTACCAATAGAGATCCCTCGCCATGACATCTCACTTCCCAATCGATCTGCTGATTGGGGCATCCTTATGTTAAGATATTCCCTTATACCCAGTGAGGTCAATATTGTGTGACTATCTACATGATCCATCCAATGGTTGCATTCCAAGAAAAATATCTCTTCAACAAAATCTTCAACGGAGTTATGTCTCCCCGATGATGTCCTGTTTCCTTAGCAGAGCTTTGTTCCTCCAGCAAAAGTTTTCACCCCTCACGTTAGGTTTGTTGTCTTGGTATCATCCTCAACACGGCCGCACTGTCTTTTCCAGAGATTACAGTCTTGCCCTGATCGTCTCTCTCAATGTCTAATCTTCGGATATCATCCCTCTCCATAAGCTACAGTGTCGATCTGATCTTCCCTGAGAGTTGGCAATTTATTTTTGCAGTTCCTCGCAATGTTTGTGGCTCATTTCTACTGGTTGCTCGGATGTTATTCCCCGCGAAGCTTCATCTCTTCAGGGTTCCCTCTCTAGCGGTTCCCCATATTTTCTCCTCTCCTTTGGATTTTGCAATTTATTTTTGCAAGTCACGTCAGATTCCGACTTCTTCGTTATTAGCTTCTCAATTGGCCATTTCCCCAGTGGAACTTTTAAACATGCATCATTACATTGCATCTACCAAAACGCGTAACATTTCCATTATATGGAGCATTGTGCTATATAGAAAGAATTCAAACATGCATCGAAACATAAGCCATTTTTGTTTCAATTGTCCCCAGTGAATTTTCTAATACTTCGGATTTAAATCCCCATCAAGGTCTTCGTCCTCATTATCTCAGTTTCCTCCCCATACCAATATCCTTTTTATGTCAATCTTTTGTTTGTTTAAGTGTCTACTCTCAACTGTAGTTCAATTTCTCCCTGGCGCGGTCTTCTCGGGTTTAGTCTTCACTACCCTCTCTGGTTCATTCCAATGTCTATTGATGCACCTTTCGAATACCATTTTTATCCTTATATTTGCTTTCAGTAGGTTTTTAGGTGTACGCCCTAATCTCCTCGCTTTGGGTTGAATTTCGCCTCGTTACCCGTGCATGAAATCCAGTTTCGTTCTGGTACTCATCTAGCTTAGTTTCACCTAACTAGTTATTGAGTCGAGTTTAGTCTCGTTTTTTCTTTCGTACCTAGAACCCTTTGACGGTGTTCGTTTACCGAGGGCAGTGTTCGTACTGCGTCCCTAGTTTGAAATCAGTCTCTTTTGTTCCTTGGATTCTTCTATCAGTTTTCGTCACTGTTTATCCAATGACCTGAGACCAGCAGGTGCTCTGAGAAACATGCACTCTCATCACTTTTCTATGGGTCGAGTTTTGCCTCGTTACCCGTACGTGAATTCCAGTTCCGTCCTGGTACTCATCTAGTTTAGTTTCGCCTAACTGGTTATTGAGTCGAGTTTCGTCTCGCTTTTGTTCCTCATTTCTGGGATTCTTTCAGTTCCTTCACACTGTCTATCTTAGTTGAGATTTGCAAGTGCTCCTAGAATCACGCACTCTAGCCACCTTTGCTTTGGGTCGAGCTCAGAGTTTCGCCTCCTCACCCGCGTACGCTTTCTTTTCCAGAGCTTAGCTTTACCTATACTCTGGTTTGAGTTTTATCTCACCCTTTTTGAAGCCCAGTTTTGCCCTAGCACTTTTGTCCGGAAGTTTAGTTGCGTCTAATCTTCTTTGGTTTTCGTTCTGTTTCAACCTGCGTTACAGCTCCATTTTGACGGATGTCTTGGGGGTTTTATGTTTCTATTTCCTTCTTCTTCAAGAGTATAAATTTTCGGGTTCTTTCGTATTCAAACATCTTCAACTCTGAACGCTCGAAAGTTGTCACTTTTCTCACTTATCATGCTGAAGATATTTAAATAGGGGGAGCTGTTGCACCCCAAAATTTACCCTCTTGATTTAGGCTTATATCTCATTATGAATATGATATTGCATTGCATTCATACATTGTGATGGGATCAAATTACTTTGGTTATCAAGACTTCCTCAAGCTTTGAAGGTTGATTGCATTGGCAAGTTGCTCAAGAAGAATCTTACCATCCAAACCTCTGGATCTTTCAAGCTCAAAAGTTATTGCATATCTCAAGATATCTTATCCATATCTTTGGATCATCAAAGGATTGAAGTTTGTGTTTTATTATAAGAAGAATCACTCTTTTAATTCACCAGTCAAATTAGGTTTGTTTGATCAAGGCTTTTGATGCATGTACAAGTCTTGATTTGGAAGCTACAACATTTCATTGGTATTTGAAAAGTCTTTGTACAAGAATTTGGTCAAGATCATCAGAGGATTTGAAGTTTTGGAAATGACTCATCAGCCTCCTAATGTGTTGAACAAAACTAGGGTTTGGGATTTCATCAATATTTCTTGAGAATTTTGAAGTGAAACTTTGCACATGGCCTCTATAGGTTTGGAAGATCATATGTTTGAAGTTTTGATCATCAATTTTGAAGGGAAGTGGATCAATTGATTCAAAGGGGTAAAATGGTCAATTTGGTCAAAGTCAATCAAAGTCAAGGTTGACAAAGTGAACTTTTGGCCAACCATCAATTCAAGGGTTTAATTTTCATATTTCAAGTCCATTTTGATCATTGGATCAAAAAGATTGAGGTTTAGGTTGAAAATTGTTCATAAAGAAACCCTAAAAGTTTCTAATTTTGGAAAATGAGGACTTAACTTCAAAAATTCATATTTTATTCACCTTTGATCAAAAAAATGCAAATGAAACATGCCCGGAAAGATAATAGGATGATATTTCATCTCCTTTTGGTCTCATGTCCAAATTGACAAGGAATCAAGAATTATGTTCTTTGAAAGTCACAAAATTATAAGTCATTTTCCAAATTTAGTGAATTTCAAGCTCAATTTTGGGAAACTTAATGGATTGAATTGCAAAACCTCAAAACTAGGGGATTGTATATCTTTTTAATACCTTTCCAAATTGTACTCATTTGTGTCCAAATTCAAAAATATGAGCAAGTTATGAGCTTTGGAATTATGAGGAATTTTATTGAAAATTGACAAATATGCAAAATGGCCAATTCATGAGAACTCAAGTTTCAGCCATTCTCTTTGTTTCTAATCCAGACCATGACCTATTTGTGACTTTCTAAGGCCCATAATGTCAGCTATTTCGTGCTCCATGGACCATGGTGTTTGCTTGGATACAAAATGCTCAAAGTTGACAAGAAAAGCCAATTGACCAACACTCTCTCATCTCAATGAGTTATAACCTAGAACTTTAAGCATGAGCTCCTGACCTCATTTAGTTGATAAAATGAAAAGAAAAGGGAGGAACGCACTAGCAAATAGCTGAGGCCCATGTGCATCCTTTATTTTGCCAAATTTTCCAATCAAGCCCTTGAGCAACTTGGAAGACCAATTTCCTCTTATAACTTTCTCTACCCACACTATATAGTGCACTGCAAGCCTCATTTCACGAGGAGGAGGCCCCCATTACAAGAATTTCATATCTGAAGTGCTCCACCATTTTTCTGCAAGTTGCTTCGATTCTCTCATTTCCTTCGCGCATTCATCAAATTTCTTGTGAATTCATCATCCCTGAAGTGTGTAGATCAAGATCATGGAGTTTGTTTGCTTTTGTAACTAAGGGATCAACATTTCCAGTTTCACATTGAAGTAAGCTTCTTGAACTTCATTTTGCTATTTCCAGCTTGATTTGTTGAATTACTTCATGTTTATGAGTTCATAGCTGGCAAAACAATAGGTTTGACGTATAATCTTGTTTGAAATGGAAGAATAGATCGTGGTTTGAACTTCTGAATAATTCATATTCAGTGAGTTTTTGCAATTTTCGCATCCAGATTTCTAATTGCCTAGTCAATCTTTTTGAGATCTATAAGTGTCGTGATGTAGAGGTTAGATCTAGCTTTATTTTGAGCTTTAAATCATGTATTTTTGTGGAGAAATAAGGGAGAGGTATTGATAAGAACATGAGGTATGAAACTGGAAAAAAACGCATTTAGGGCATTGTCTTGAGGTTGAAGATGATGAGGTGGCGCGCCCTAATTGGATGGTTCAAATTTTTAATGCATTCCATTTTATTTTGTTTTATTTGATTTTCTGATTTTTTTTTGTGATCAAAACATTTTCAAAAATCATAAAAAAATTACCATAGGCCAATGATAATTTCTAGTATTTGTCATTTTTTTTTGAATTTTTTTTAAAACGTTTTGATTAGTTTAAAATTTCATAAGTTTAAATAATTGTTTATTCAATGTTTATTTTTGTTTTAATATTTCTTTTGATCTAAAAATTCCAAAAAAATTATTTTGAACTCATACAATAATGTAAAAATTGATTCAGATTTTGGTTTATCATTTTTGCTATTTTTAATTAAAAGTTTAATTTCAAAAGTTTATTTGTAATAATTGTTTGGTTAATTTTTATTTTAATAGTTCCATTGATTCAAAAATTCACAAAAAAATCATGCAAGCTTGTTTTTAATCATAGAATCTGATTTTTTTTTATTTTGACCCCTTTGTGAATTTTGGCTAGGGTTTGCATTTTTGCCCTTAAATAATAGTTTAATTGTTAATTGTTTGGTAAATTTTTATTTTAATATTTCCTTAAAATCAAAAATTCTAAAAAAAATCAGAGATGTGTGTTTTTAGTGCTAATATTTGAATATAATTTTGATTGGACATTTTTCTAACTTTTCTTTAAAATTTCATGTTGAGATGAGATTATTGGATTAATTGATTAATTGATTGAATTTAATTTTATTTTTGACTTTTTTTCAATTCAAAAAATGTGAAAAAATATGTATTCTGAGTTTTGGGGTTTCTTTGTGATTTTCATGATCTTGGTTTGAATTGTGTGAATTTTGATCTTATCTAATTAATATTTAAGATTTAAAGTCAAAAAATAGGGTTTTGTTGCTTATTGTGCAAGTTTCTTTTTCAAAACCATTATGCCCTGGATGTTCATTGGAATTCAAGTCTTGATTATGGTTCATGAATGTGTTGAGGATCTAAAAACCATTTTTATTGAATTATTTGACTTGGTTTGACATTTTTCCACAAATTAGTTTGAAAACTTGTCTAGTTTGGTAGTTTTTGCCAACTAGTCTTGAACTTTGGGCCTCATTTGAGTCTTTCCTCAATCATTCATGAAATTAGGGTTTACATTCTGACTTCTACACATTTCAAAGATGCTTGAAGATTTTTGGTTAGAATTATTGAAATCTTTTTTCTATTTTTGATGCATTTTTGAAGTGAAGGTACCCAATTGATGTTGCATATCTTGTTGCATATTGTTTGATGGCCAATGAACTTGAGTGAGGCCTATGATTGGGCACCTAATGATAATGTTGGATATGTTTAATCAAATAAACTCAAGCCATTTCACTTAATTTCCCATGTTTGAACGTTTGAACCTTTTAATGCATTGTGTGGGATTCATCTTCTATTGTGCTTATGAGCTGTGATTGAATTCTTTGAGTATGATTGAAATGTGTTTGCTACTGACCTTCATGGTCTTTGATTGTATTCTCCTCAAGCTTCCATTATCCTTGATTGATATTCAATTGTCAATTCAATATGGTGATAGAGGGGAGCAACATTCCATTGATTCTTTTGACCAAATTGTGCATATGCCTGCTTTCTCTTGTCTATCATGTCTAATGTTTGACAATTGTTATCATGTTGTTCTCACTTCATCATGTTGCATCAATCCCTTATGTGAGTCATTATTCACTTTATGGAATACTAACTTGGTTGTTGAATGTGCGAGGTACTTTGAGAAAGCTTCCATTTTTGGTTTGCGGCTACTGTGTTTCACTTTATTTGTGGAACACGATTTATTATATTGGCAATTTTCTTATGCTTGGCATGTTTGATAGTTTATTCAGGATATATATGCATGTGATTATTAATGCTATACATTACCCATGGGATCTGTTCATATCTGATGACTTCATTACTTACATCCTGATGGCGTAATTTCGGACTTGATTTGCCTACTAATGCCAGCTTGCTTAAAGTTCTCTGGGTTTCTTTTATTCTTGCTCAGTTGCTACGGATATTTATCCGTTTGGTATTGCACTATTTCCTTTCTCCATTTTTCACTTTGCATAGTTCTATGATTTCATGATGAGACCTCTGTTACTGATATATGTCAGGAGGCCCTCTGGGTTTTTTTGTCTGATACATGTGTTGTGTTTGCTTTTGATCGATGAGTCACTCAATTTAGAAATTGAGATCACGACTTCGCTCTCATTGCAGTGTTCCCTATAGGATATTTATTGCTTTTCTTCTTTAATTGTTGATCGATGAGTCACTCAATTTAGAAATTGAGATCACGACCTCGCTCTCATTGCATGTTCCCTATAGGATATTTATTGCTTTTCTTCTTTAATTGTTGATCGATGAGTCACTCAATTTAGAAATTGAGATCACGACTTCGCTCTCATTGCATATTCCCTATAGGATAGTGTTATTAAGCTTCCTCTAACATGTTAATTAAGGTAGGGTTTTCCTTTATCCTTAACCTTAGGGTCAATCATTGTATGATAACATCAGGGCTAGAGATTAGGGTAGTCTCCCCTAGCTGTTTTCTTTTCCTTTGCATTCTGCACCTTAAAACAAAAACTATTTTCTTGGAAAATCATAAAACACCTCTAATGAACTTAAACCCTTCTTCAAGGTAAAATATACATACCAATCCTATTTGTTTATGCGCCCCTTGGCTTTGTTTTTAAACCTGGTAAGCTGATGTTTTGCCATGCATATTTGTTTGAAGCCGATGTTTCACCATCACACATGTTTGTTATCCTACTTTAATTCTCAATATCATTGTTAGGTGTGGTGTTTCGCCATCCAGTATATTGATGTTTCGCCATTTTTGCCATGAAACTTTGTTACCTTTTAGCCGATGTTTCACCATCTCATATTTGTTTGAATCTGATGTTTCGCCATCACACATGTTTGTTATCCTACTTTGATTCTCAATATCATTGTTAGGTGTGGTGTTTCGCCATCCAGTTTATTGATGTTTCACCATCTTTGCCATGATGCTTTGTTACCTTTTACCCGATGTTTCGCCATCGCATATTTATTTGAAGCCGATGTTCGCCATTGCATCTGTTTGTTATCCTGCTTTGATTCTCAATATCATTGCTAGGTGTGATGTTTTGTCATCCGTTTTTACCTTTGATGTTTCGCCATCTTTGACATGTTACCTTGTTATTATTTAGTCGATGTTTGACCATTTCATTTATTTGTTGTTTCATTTGATGTTTTTCCATCTTGACTGTTTTTGTTGTCTTAACTAAAAAACACAAACCAACCAAAATATGTAAGCCGAACTACGATTGCTCTGATTCCTTAAAAGGGATACGTAGGCAACGGGGTAGGGCCCGATCGAGAACATCTTTTTATTTTCCCTAAATTTTTTTCTTTTTCTTTCGCATGCATTCCCTTTTCATTTTTAAGCCATAGACATAGGTTTTGACTACACCCATTAGATTAGACAATAAGAGTGAATACCGTAGAGTACTACGGGCGTGTGGGGTGCTAACACCTTCCCCTCGCGTAACAGACTCCCGTACCCGATCTCTCGGTCGAAAGACCTTGATTTCTCCCTTTTCAGGTTTTCTCGATGTTTACCTTTCCCTTTCGGCGGGATAAAAGACGTTCGATGGCGACTTCATTGATGTTTCATTACATCCAAATGACAGGTTCCGGCCAAGTTGTTTCACCGCTACTGAAGATTTCTCCGTTATTCCCAAGGCTACTAGGGTTCCTCCATAATGGCTTCGTTGAAGGATGCTAGATTTTTCGTAGAAGAAGGTAGTTGTACTACTTGGGGTCAACTTCCTGACATTCCAAATAAACATGACAAATTTGGTTTGAGTTTCACTGTAGAGGCTCAGAAAGATGTTCGTCGTGCTCGGGCTGGAAGATCTCCATTCTACATCAGCAACAATGGAGTCAACACCATAGAAGATGCTGACAGTGATTATGACTTTGACAACTGGATATTTCCGACCATCGGCAATGGACTCAGCAATTGGAAGACTCAAGACATTATATCAATCTCCTTTAGTCGAGAGTAATTGATACTCTTTATTTTTCATTGCTTTCAATTTTTGGCTATGTAATTTTTAAACAATAACTTTAATCATTGTGTCTTATCCGGGGCACAATTGTCCATTTGTTAAAGATTGTCATTTCATAAACATATTTTCATTTAATAAAGCATTGGACGTGTTGCATTCAAATGTTGTGCTCTTTGTCTTTCTTCTGTTTTTATCACTTTCAAACAACTATGTGTTCTTACACGCACCCACACAATAAATTGCAGATCCATATCCACTCTGGATCCCGTTGATAACGATTCTGCTATTGCCACTTATGATTTTGAAAATCCGATCTACCAAGCTGAGGATGAAGGTGGGGAAGATTGTGAAATACCTGGAGAGCTTTCCAGACTGTTAGTTCAAAAAGGCTATACAACCACATGAAGAGCCAGTTGAGGTTGTAAATTTGGGTACTAAAGAAGACAGGAAAGAAGTCAAGATAGGTGCCAACCTAGAAGACGGTATCAAGAGCAGTTTAATACAGATGTTGCATGAATATGTTGAGATATTTTCTTAGTTGTATGAGGACATGCCAGGGCTCGATATTTATATTATGGTTCATCATCTGCCAATGAAAGAGGGTTGTTCCCCAATAAAGCAAAAAGTTGGTCGTATACGCCCTGAGATGTTAGAGAATATCAAGGTTGAGGTTATGAAGCAATTCAAAACAAGTTTCTTAGTCGTTACATCATATCCTCAGTGGGTTGCAAACGTGTTTCCAGTACAAAAGGAAGACGACAAAATGCATATGTGTATGGACTACAGGGATCTGAATAGGGCAAGTCCCAAAGATGATTTTCCGCTTCCACATATTGATGTTCTGGTCGACAACACTGCTCAACACAAGGTATTCTCCTTCATGGACGGTTTCTCAGGTTATAATCAGATCAAAATGGAACCTAATGATATGGAGAAAACTACCTTCATCACACGGTGGGGCACTTTCTGTTATAAGGTTTTGCCTTTTAGGTTGAAGAACACTGGCCACACATATTAGCCTTCCATGGTAGCTCTGTTTCATGACATTATTCATCACGAGATAGAGGTCTCCTTCGAAGACATGAAAGCCAGATCCCAGACTAAAGAGGAGCATCTTGATTATCTATACAAGCTATTTGAGAGGTTGAATAAGTACAAGTTGAGGTTGAATCCGAACAAGTGCACTTTTGGGGTGAGATCCAGTAAGCTCCCTGGTTTTGTTGTTTGTGGTAAAGGTATCGAAGTTGATCTTGCCAAAGTCAAAGCCATTCAAGAAATGCCATCTCCCTATACTGAGAAGTAAGTTAGAGGTTTCTTAGAACGATTGAATTACATCGCCATATTTATTTCTCATCTAACCGCTACTTGTGAGTCGATCTTCAAGTTGCTGAAGAAAAATCAGGTAGTAAAGTGGAACGAAGATTTCTAGATAGATTTTGACAAGATCAAGGAGTGCCTTCAAGAACCTCCTATTATGAAGCCACCAGTTGAAGGAAGACCTCTGATCATGTATTTAACAGTGTTAGAGAACTCAACGGGATGTGTACTGGGGCAACATGACGAGTTCAGTCAAAAAGAGCATGCAATATACTACCTTAGCAAAACGTTTACGACTGTGAAACAAGATACACACTACTCGAGAAAACTTGTTACGCTTTGGCATGGGCTTCTCGCTGACTAAGATAGTATATGTTGACTCATACTACCCTGTTGATCTCTAAGATGGATCCAGTCAAATACATATTCGAGAAGCCTTCTCTATCCGGGAAAATAGCCAGATGGAAAATGGTCTTAACAAAATACGACATTCAGTACACCACTCAGAAAGAAATCAAAGGAAGTGTACTGGCAGACCATTTGGCACATCAAGTCGTAGACGACTACCAATCTATGAATTTCGAGTTCCCAGATGAGAATATCATGCTAGTTACAAATTATGAAGAACCTGGACCGTATGAAGTACCTGAGCCAGGATCCCGGTGGACTATGGTTTTTGATGGAACTTCTAACGCATTGGGCAATGGAATTGGTGTTATTATTATCTCTCCCAAGGGTTTCCATAGTCCCTTCACCTCCAGATTATGCTTTGACTGTACCAACAACATGGAAGAATACGAAGCGTGCATTATGGGCCTCAAAGCTGCTATTGATATGAGAATCAAGTTTTTTAACCTATATGAGGACTCAGCCCTAGTAATCAGTGAAGTTAAGGGAGAATGGGATACGAAGCATTCAAACCTCATTCCTTATCGAGAGTATTTGTTGACATTAATTCCGTACTTCAAGGATATTACCTTTGAGCATATTCCACGAGAAGAGAATCAGTTGGAATATGCATTGGCTACCATGTCGTCTATGTTCAAAGTCAGGTGGGACAACGAAGCTCCTCGAATTACTATAGAAAGACTGGACGAAATGGCATATTGATACGAAGTTGATACGGACTGAGTAGAAGAGAAGTCTTGGTTTCATGAAGTGAAAAGATACCTCAAGGCTCAAGAATATCCCGAGGGAGCATCTATTGTTGATAAGAAATTCCTACGAAGGTTCTCTGCTAAGTTCTTCCTGAGCAACGAAATTTTATACAAGCGCAACCATGATTCAGCTCTACTTAGTTGTGTAGACAAGAAGGAAGTTGAGAAGATTATGGAAGATATGTATGAAGGTACCTTTGGAACTCATTACAGTGGGAATACTACGGCTAAAAAGATTCTGAGAGCGGGTTATTATTGGTCGACTATGGAAACTGATTTCCACCGTCATTCAAGGACTTGTCATAAATGCATGATCTATGCTGACAAGGTACACGTGTCGCCGGTCCCTCTGAATGTCTTGACTTCTCCTTGGCCATTTTCAATTTGGGGCATTGATATGATTTGAGAGATCATGCCCACTGCTTCTAACGGACATCATTTCATCCTCGTCGCCATTGATTACTTCACAAAGTGGGTTGAAGCAGCCTCGTTTGCCTCCGTTACCAAGAATGGTGTGGCCCAGTTCATTAGGCATAGCATCATCTATCGGTATGGCATCCCTGAAAGAATCATCACGGACAATGGTACTCATCTTAACAATACTATGATCACGGAACTCTGCATGCAGTTCAAGATCAAGCACCACAAATCTTCTCCATATCGACCAAAGATGAATGACACAGTGGAAGCCGCTAATAAGAACATTAAGAAGATTATACAAAAGATGACAGTGACATATAAATATTGGCATAAGATGTTGCCATTTGCTCTTCATGGCTATCGAACTTCGATATGAACATCAACCGGGGAAACCCCGTTTTCTCTAGTCTACAGTATGGAAGTTGTCCTACCTGTAGAAGTCCAGATTCCTTCTCTAAGGATTATGAAAGATGAATATTTAGACTAAGACAAGTGGATTCATACTAGGATAGACCCGATAAGCTTGATCAACGAGAAAAGGCTTGCACCTATTTTCCATGGGAAGATGTGCCAGAAGCGTATGATCAAAGCTTTCAACAAAAAGGCCAGGCATCAAGTATATTAGGCTGGTGACTTGGTAATAAAGCGCATCATCCTACCACAAGGAAATTCCATGGGAAAATGGACTCCTACCTATGAAGGGCCATTAGTAGTCAAGAATATATTTTCTGGCGGTGCTACGATACTTACCACCATGGACGGTAAAGACTTTCCGCACCCTGTGAATGCGGACATAGTCAAAAGATACTACCCATGAAAGATACCCGCTAGGTTGACTGGCCTAGGAAAAAATAAGGGCATTCCGGTGAACCAAAAAGGTTCGGGAAAAAATCAGGGATATATATAAAGATTGTACACCCACCAAATCAAAAACCTGAAAAGGCAGCTTAGGCAAAAAAGGGTATTCTGGTGGACTGAAAACCCTAAAGGGAGGTCCAGGAAAAAGTTAAGGATTAAAGCGTACGATTATATCCCGTTGGATCATCTACATAAAACAAGCTTTATTACCAACTTCAAGTTCAAATGGTACAAATCAATTCAGTCAACTTCTTCCGACAGCAAGGGATGAGATGCTTGAAGACATAAAGGCAATAGAAAAGTTGAAACTTAATGAGATCGTTTCCACATAGATGTTTATCTTTGTTTTACTTTGTAATCTTTTCATTTTACAATGATTTCCTATTATTAGGATTTATGTCTCTATGTATAAAAACCGCATATTTATAGTCAAAATTATCAATACCAATACAATTTCAAAATTCAAATTTGTTTCACTTTTTTTGTTTTTTTTGTGAAAAACATCTAATGACTAAGTTGAATGAACATATGTATTGTGATACGGTGGGAGAACTGACTTGAGGGTTTTGCGTTTTATCGCAAATGTTGCGGTTAGCAAGAGTCGCCACCGACTTTTCTTTTATCCAAAAGGAAAGGTGAAAAAGCACAGGAAAGACCTTTGAGATTGTTTCTTGAGTTCGGGGGGTAGATTATGAAAAGGGAAGGTATTAGCACCCTTTTCATCTATGGTTTTCCATGGTCTCTTAGTTACTTGCTAGATCACTTGCTTTTGTTGTTTGAAATTGTGTTTGGTGTGGTTTTGAAAGTATTTTGTAAAAGAGGCCAATTGTTTAGGCAATCTTTGTAATTATTCTCGTTCGTAAGAATGTATACAAAGATGTTTGTCTTTTTGAAGATATTTTCAAGGTTGTAAGATGTTTTTTGAAATGTGTGTGTTTGTTTTTGAAAATAGCAAGGATATTTGTTTGAAATGGAGCAAGTAACTAAAAGTAATCTACCTACTCAAATGTCTTTCTTGTTCATTTTCTATTCCTTTAACATTGTTGTCTTACCATTGATTTGGTAAGC
This sequence comes from Vicia faba, assembly GCA_948472305.1. Classification (NCBI taxonomy): domain Eukaryota; kingdom Viridiplantae; phylum Streptophyta; class Magnoliopsida; order Fabales; family Fabaceae; genus Vicia; species Vicia faba. Next base: position 471,767,729 of record OX451735.1, read on the forward strand.
AACCCTATCTTTGGATGTAAACAGGACGGGCGTGGGTCATCGTATAGCCATGATTAGCAATGTTTCAAAGTATCTTAGCATTTTTTTAGGGACTAAGATCTTTTTATAAGGCAACTTAGAATAGCGTCATCAAAGGACTATGATCTTATATTTGTTTGTTTTGCCAAGATACTTCGCATGCGTAATGTGGCCACTTTTGTACAAGGCAACCAAGTGGAGAAACCCTAAGGGTGCTTGTGTGCAAGTGTGTTATTTTCATGCTTTGATTTTGTCTTGGATTTAGGGTTTTCTATTTGATTTGTTTTTATCTTTCCATTCAAACCCTAATTACTAGCATGTTATGTAAAAATGGTAAATTGCGTAATTTAAAGATTACTACGCTATTACAACATTTTATGGGAGGGGGAAATACAAATTATGAATGGGGATTAGCAATAATGTAAATCTAATTAAGCTATTACAACCAAATCGAATTTGTACGAATATTTAAATAAACAATATACAATATAATTTAAATATGCAATGTGTGTATATGCAAGAAAAAAAGATTTTGTTTTGTTTTTATGTGAAAAGAAGTTTTAATCTAAGCATAATAAATAAACCAAAATTGAACTTAAATTAATTAAGAAAGAAAAAATATTTTTTAGAAAAGATTTTGATCAACCCTAATATTAATTTGTTAAAAGAATATGAAGATTCTTTAACTATTATTTTTGTGTATTTTTGTATTAAAAATAATAAATAATATTTGATGAAAATATTTAGTCTTTTTACATATCAAAATAAATATTTACAAGTATGAAATGAAAGGAATAAATAATTAAACCAATCCTATTTTTTATTTATAAGTTATTTAAGAAAAATAGTTAGTATATAATAAAATAAAATATATTTTTTTATGTAAAATAAAATAAAATAGAAAAAATGCAATATTTATCATGTTTTATATTTTTCATGATTTTATGTATTAAAGAAAATATTTAATAAAAAAATAAAAAATAAAATAAAACAAATAAATAAAATGTATGGGCCAGGTGGCATCTTGAGTAATCAGGTGGTATGCATAAGAAAAAAATAAAAGCCCAACAGTTGAGCCCACGCTGCAAAAACAAAAGAAATGGCCAAAAAGTGAGAAAATATGCAAAAAGGCAGGCACCAAGGCTCGAACCCATGACCTTGGCATTCTCAGCGCGCTGCCTTACCACTGGGGTGGCTGTACATCCATTAGTTCAAATGAAACAAGAAAAATATAACACAAACAACTTCATTTTCCCTGTACTTCGTCTTCTTCCTCAAGCTGGCCAGAACTCCTCTTTCAGCTGAGATCGTGAGTGGAGTTTGAGTGATATTTATGAAGTCCTGGAGATTCCTTTAGCTTGCTTGAACCTCCCTGAGTGTGTTCCTATCCTTACCTTGCTTTGAAAGTGTCTGAAACTCTCTATCCAAGTCAACCTGCAAGCTTAGAAAACAAAAATGACAGATGAAGAAGGAGGAGTTACATTGCAAGGATGATGGTCTGGATCACTTAGATATGAGGTAGGTAAAGTGTTTGAATGATTAAAACTTGAAACGCACGAGCCAATTTGTGGATTGTTATGCTTATGCTCAAATTGCAAGTTTTTGACAGGTTTTTGGTGAGAGGGAGTTTTTGAGTGTTTTAGGCCTTTAACAATCATCCTCTAAGCTGTAATATGTTTGTGTATTAGTATAGAGAAAGTTTCAATTCAACTCCACAACAGATTTTTCAGTTCTAGGCTTTTTGCACACTTTCTTGCTTTTGAAGCAAAGTGAAGGGACAAGTCTCCACATGCTTATACTGGCCTGATTGGAGTTGGTATAAGTTCTATACAAGTTGCTTTAGGTCTGTAGGACTTGTGTGTGCAGAGAAGACAGGTCCAATGCTCAAGAATTGAAAAGTTGCAAAAGTTAAGCTTTTCTAAAATGGCAATGGCAACTTTGTGCCATTTATGGAATTAAAGCTTGGACAAAGACCCTTGGGCTTGGATTAAGGCTTTGTCAACTGAGTAAGCATTAAATTATGAAGTGAGAAACAAGTTTGAGACCTGTAAAGCAAGAATTAGGCAGCATAGGTTCAGATTTGAATTTTGTTCTTCATGAAATGGCTTGAATCCAAAGTGAGAAATTTCCAATTTCATCTCTTCGATTCTCCCTACTCAAAAATTATATCAAGGAGTTATTGGACATTTTGGAAAGCTTGCAATGTGCTCTATAACTCATCTTTGAAATGCATTTCAATATTCCTCTTGGAACTAGGTGAAAAAATTGCCATGAAGTTAGGTCAAAAACCTGCCTAAATTAGGGAAAAATTTCACTAAGTTATTTTAGTTCATGGGCATGTATTCATAAAATTATATATTGAGATCCAAGCATATTTATAGAAAAATGTGTGAAGAAAAGTTGTAGATTTCATGGGGGTCTACAACTTTCATGTTGGGAACTTTCTTTGAATCATCTTGTATCATGGAGCGTATCTGAATTGTATTTAGATTTAAACTTTGAATGAGTATCTGAATGGCATCCGTGTCTAGAGCGCATCTGTACTGTATCTGAATGGGTATCAGAATGGCATCCGTGTCTGGAACGTATTCGTACTATATCTGAAAGTTGAATTTAAATGAGTATCAGAATGGCATTCGTGTCTGGAGCGCATCCGTACTGTATCTGAACTTGAAATCTGAATGAGTATCAGAATGGCATCCGTGTCTAAAGCGTATCTGTATTGTATCTGAACTTGAAATCTGAATGAGTATCAGAATGGCATCCGTGTTTGGAGCGTATCTAAACTGTATTTGTAAGTTGTATCTGAATGAGTCACAGAATGGCATCTGTGTCTGGAGCGTATCCATACTGTATCTGAACTTGAAATCTGTATCAGAATGGCACCAGTGTGTGGAGCGTATCTGAACTGTATCTGAACTTGAAATCTGTATCAGAATGGCACCCGGGTCTGGAGCGTATCTGAACTGTATCCTGATTGCATATTGTTAATGGTAGCTGTTAATCTTATCCTGAAAAGGGTAAAATGTTAGCTGAAACACAAAGTTATGTTGCATGAAATGTATGATGAAATGTATTTTCTTTATCAATGTTTATGATATGTGGATGTATGCGCATGTAATCTGATTTGTTGTATTGTTGTTTGATTGAGGAAAATAAATCCTTGAATGTTGCTGAGGATATGCTGAAATTTCGCGTCTTGAAGTTGAAACACTAACGAACTCTTGTTGAGAGAAGTAAATTCTAATGTGAAGGCAACGCCATGTTCTGCTTGGGAAATCCTGAGAATTTTGACGATTTCTACTAGGGATTAATAATTTGAAATTTGTTCTGCTGGGGATTTAAATGGCGTACTGTGGGGATTACTTTATGGAATATCCTAGAGACGTTTTCCTGTCCTTTCAACCTATCAGTAATTGTCTTTCTCATTTTGTTTATTTGTAAACAGTAATTATGTTCAAATTCATATGTTCATCAATGAGTCATTGGACACTTTTGCAAACCAAACACAATTGTAAAGAAAATGCAGATAGTTTTTTGCACTTTCAAAGGGGTATCTTCGTATTGACTTTGAATAAGTATTTTATACAAAGGAGACAAACATTCTAGTAAGAGAATGGTGCCATAAAACAAGAAAAAATTATACAAATAAAGATAGCTATGTGTAATAATCCCATGGGGTTCCCATTCTTCTATAGCCTTCATATCTCCGAATATCTTGTCTATTTGTTGCTTTTGTCCGAAGATATTGAATTGATCAGAAACTCCTAGTTTTGTCAATGGAAGACAAATGTTGTCCGTTAAGTGATCCGACGGGACATAGTCATACGCTTTAATTCCATAACTTTTTCCTGGACCTCCCTTTCGGGTTTTCAGTCCATCGAGAAACCCTTTTTTCTCAAGTTGCCCTTTCGGGTCTTCAACTTGCCGGGTGTACAGATTTTTTATTTTATCCCTAATTTTTTCCCGAACCTTTTTGGTTCGTCGGGATGCCCTTGTTTTGCCTAGGTGTGTCAACCTAGCGGGTCTCTTATGCGTAGTATCTTTTGACTATGTCCGCGATCGCAGGGTGTGGCAGGTCGTCACTGTCCATGGTGGTCAGGATCATTGCCCCACCGGAGAATATGTTCTTGATTACAAATGGCCCTTTATAGGTAGGAGTCCATTTTCCCCTGGGATCACTTTGTGGCAAAATGATACGTTTGATCACTAGATCCCCAACTTTATATACTTGGCGCATGACTTTCTTGTTGAAAGCCTTGATCATCCGCTTTTGATACATTTGACCATGGCAAACAACAGTAAGTCTCTTTTAATCAATTAAGTTCAGTTGATAAAGTCGAGTCTGGATCCAATCATTTTCACTCAAACCTGCATCCTTCATGATCCTTAGAGAGGGGATTTGGATCTCAATAGGCAAAACAACTTCCATGCCATATACCAAAGAACAAGGTGTTTCCCCAGTTGATGTGCGAGTCGTGGTAAGATACCCGTCGAGAGAGAATGGTAGAATTTCATGCCAGTCTTTGTATATGACTGTCATCTTTTGTATGATCTTCTTAATTTTTTTATTCGCAGCTTCGACAACACCATTCATCTTTGGCCGATAGGGGGAAGAATTGTGATGTTGAATCTTGAATTGCTCGCACAAGGCGGTGATCATAATGTTGTTAAGATTTGTACCATTGTCAGTGGTGATTCTTTCCGGGATACCGTACCGGCAAATGATATTTTGCTTGATGAAGCGGGCAACAACATTCTTGGTAACAGATGCGAAGGAAGTTGCTTCAACCCAGTTGGTAAAATAGTCAATGGCCACTAGGATGAAATAGTGTCCATTGGAGGCTGTAGGCTTGATCTCTCCAATCATATCAATTCCCCACATAGCAAAGGGCCAAGGAGCCGTCAAGACATTCAGAGGAACCGGAGGTACGTGCACCTTGTCAGCATAAATTTGACACTTATGATAGGTTTGGGAGTGTTGATAGCAATCTGCTTCCATGGTAGACCAATAATAGCCTGCCCGTAGGATTTTCTTCGCCATCGTATGCCCATTTGAGTGAGTGCCAAAAGTACCTTCATGTAATTCAGCCATGATCTTTTTACCTTCAACCTTATCCATGCACCGAAGCAAAATGGAGTCATGATTGCGTTTGTACAGGATGCCATTACTAAGGAAGAACTTAGCAGAGAATCTCCTTAAGAACTTTTTATCAATGATTGAAGCTCCTTCTGGATATTCTTGAGCCTCGAGATACCTCTTGACTTCATGAAACCAAGGTTGGTCCACTACCTCTTCAGTATTAATCTCGTGACAGTGTGCCAGTTCTTCCATTCGTTCGATGGTGATCTGGGGAGCCTCGTTACCCCAATTAAGTTTAAACATAGATGACATTGGGGCTAGAGCGTCTGCTAGCTAATTTTCTTCTCGCGGGAAATTATCAAAGGTAATCTTCTCAAAATGTGGTAGCAATGTCAAAACATGTTCTTTGTAAGGGATAAGATTTGGGTGCTTAGTGTCCCATTCCCCTTTGATCTGACTGATGACCAAAACTGAATCTCCAAACACATCTAAAGCTTTGATTCCCAAGTCTATGGCAACTCTGAGACCAAAGATGCATGCTTCATATTCTTCCATGTTGTTCGTACAAGTGAAGAAAAGTCTGGAAGTAAAAGGAGTATGACACCCTTCTGGAGATATGAGTACAGCGTGGATACCATTACCAAGTGCATTGGATGGCCCATCAAAGAACAGGGTCCATCGGGATCCTTGTTCAGGTCCGTCATATGGTCTGATTTTTTCATAGTTGTCTAATGTCATTGATGTCTTCATCCGGGAATTCAAACTTCATGGACTGATAGTCTTCTTCAGCTTGGTGAGCAAGGTGATCAGCCAATACACTGCCCTTTATAGCTTTCTGGGTAGTATACTTATCATACCCTAATTTTTGACCTAAGATCCTTGTTTCATTTGCATTACATCAAGGTCACAGAATATGGTAGGTTTCGAACATTTCTCCTTCGAGCTTTGACTGTGTAGAGATTATCGAGTGTTGTGAGCATTTTATCTTATGAATGACTAACCACTAATCAAGCCCGAAGTGTATGTTTTGTTGTTTTATTTTCATGTCCAGGAAATAGGTCTGAAAGAAGAGCATTGGACGTCGTACATCGATTAGGGTTTCGATTCTCGAAGAAGAAATACGATCGTTCGTCAATTTCCAAAAGTTGATTCATCAAAAGAATTTCAGAGAATTGTGCGTTTATTTCCACACTCTGTCCAACAGATGGTCTCAAGTTTCTCTGAATATTTTTCAGAAAGAACGGTCGAAGTTCTACCGTCATTGGTTCATGTGTGTTTCACTTTGTTCTAAAATACAAGAAAATCAACTTATGCCGTCATTTTTTATTTCTTTGACCAAAATTCATCCGCAATTTTTCTCATGACGCGGGGTGAAATTCGCCAAAATGGGATAATTAAATTCAAAACCGTTCTAGAAGAATTTATTTGGAATATTTGGAATATTTATTTATTTGAATTCAAGTGATATTTAAAGAGGAGCTATCAAAAGATCTCATCCGAGAATAATCATTTATCGCATGAAATATTTATTCAAGATTATTTTTGTGATTATTTTGGTGGACTTACATGAAGCATTTATTCAAGAAGTTAGTGGGGAATTCTATTTAATTACATGAGGAATTCTATTTGATTACAAAATTAATCCATGAGATTTATTTGGATCTCTATTGAAAAAATGCAAGATTAAAGTCTAAGACTTGCATTATTATTTATTCATCATTCAACAAATTTATTCAAGTATTGTTCAACTCTTTCCCAATTCAAATGGAAGGCCTTGAATTTTTATCAAGACATATCAAGATTCATGTTCATATGAAGATTCAAGGTTATATATAATTACAAAAGGAATTGAACATATATTGAAAAATACATGTTTATTCATGTTACATTTTATTTGGAATTGTTGTTACAAAGTTACAAAATAGAATAGAAGTTTTGTACATGAAAAACAACTATTATTCTTGCTACAAAATAGTCCCACTGCTGCCCATTTTTCCAGTACTACATTAATCCATAACAGTCCTTTTTTTTAGTGTAGTGTTGTCCATTTTCTTCAACCTTGTGTCAACAAAGACCATGCCAAGCTGCTGTCCAAATCTTCCCTGCAAAACAACCCAGAATGCATCCCATAAGACAAAAATCTGCATATTTTGTTGTTACAAAAAACAGTATGCAAAGCTCCAAATATTGCACTAAAATGGATACTTCAAAAAGCTATCCCATAAAACATCAAAACAGGGCCTGTATTTGTTCAAACTTCTACTGTTTTCCCCCCCTAAAACCCCACACATTTCACTATAAATAGAGGCTTTTATCAACACAAAAAAGAGGATAAGAGAGGAATCCAAAAAAAAATTCAGCAAGAGTGAGAAGAACAGAAAATAGAGTTTAGTTCAACAATCCAAAAAGAGTGAGAAAAAAAAATAAAAAAATAGTTTTGTTCTAAAATTCAGCAAGAAGGAAAAACATAGCAAACTCAAGAAAACTTACTGCCTTTTTAGAAGCCCCATCGGAGAGCCTCCAATAGGTATTATTCTCTTCCTGCTCTCTATATACTGCTGCATATATTCATGTTTGAATCACTTTCTGCACCATTTTTCTTTGCCATACAATGTTTGCCTTATCATTCTTTTCTTTGTTGTATTTTATTCGAGTGGCTGCATTTTGTTAGCATTTAAGCATGTTTAGAAATAGTAATAACACGGAAAAATGTACAAATCCAAAGATAAAAAACACACACCTTCAAATTTCTTTTTCGGAGTATACAAATTCCGGCCAGAATATCGTCGACGTTGTCTCTACATTTACAGTTGCTAACTTTCATCCCTAATTCTATCTCTTCCTCTCTGTGTAGCTAACAACCTGCAATTCATTCTTAAACTAAGAGAATAGAAATCAGAATACAAGAAAACCGGCATAGGATCTATTGCAAATCAGCTTGTTTCCCCCTTCATCTTCTCATTCTAACCGTGCTTCCAATGGCCCATTTTCCCTTCGATCTCGCTCTTAGAATCTGTTGTTACAAAAACCAAAACAGTTCAAAACAATAAAGCCTGTCAAAATACTAAAAACCTTACAACCTGGTAAACCATAAAACCAGACTTAACCTGTTAAAACAAACCTTAACATGTTAAAACCAACTTAGAGCCTGTTATCCAGAACCAGCATAGAACCTGTTAAAAGTATAACAACATGTTAAAACCAGCTTAGAGCCTGTTATCCAAAACTAGCGTAGAACCTGTACAAAACAACCTATTAAAACATCAATCTGCTAAATCTGAGAATCTATTGTCAAACCACTAAAACTTGTCGTTACTAAAACTTGGAACCTTAACCTACAAACCATAAAACCAGTAAATAATAGAACTTGTTCTAAGAGCCTAGAACCTACTGTTACAAAAACCTGAAATCTGTGTTAAACCTCTTAAACCCTGTTAAACCATAAAAACCTGTTAACTATAAAATCGGCTTAGCACCTGTTGATAAAAACTTAGAACCTGTTGCAGAAATCTTAGAATCTGCTATTCCAAAGCCTTAGCACCAGCTGTTAAAAACCATAAAAATAGTTAACCAACCATTTGTTAACAACATACAAACCACATCTCTGGATTAACACCAATACACGGAGTTTGACGAGAGAATATTCCCACAGAGAAATCTACCATTGTCAAGTCGTTCTTCTAAGCATGAACCTACATATGGTTCTCGTAAGAGATCGGATCCAATTGATCAGTCTGATTTGTCGAACATTAATCGCAACTGTCAAGATCTCAGTCTTCTTATTTAGTTTGGTCGAAGCATTATCCATACGGAATCCGACTAAAGTATCTACTCAAATTAAAGAGGATAATCAAAGGGTGGGGACAACTCAAAGTAAAGAGTAAAGAGATGATAAATCATTGGCTAAGCTAGATGAAAAGTTTCAGAGAGGAGATAGTTTTACAAGAGGAAAAGTGGAAAATGACGGTGATGTTTCAGTTTAACAGAGAGTGGAAGATGAATCCGTGAATACAAAGAGAGGAAGATGAATCCGTGAATACAGAGGGATGAAGATGAATCCGTGAATACTGAGAGAGGAAGATGAATCTGTGAATAGAGAGAGAGAGGAGTGTTTTTTTATTTTTAATTTTTTTCTTTTAATTGTTTATTAATAATATTAAAATCTGTTTTCTCTTCCCAATAACAATAATAATTAATCTTTTCCCTGTTTCTAGTGCCAGCCGCCGCGCTCCCCAACACTTTAGGGTTTTCTTTGTTTCTTTATGTATTAATATTCAAACCCGGTTGGCCCATTGGGCCTGTTTGGTCCAGCATCCTTTCCAACTTCCCTTTATGTATTAATTAAATCATAATTATAACAGTTATTCAGCTTAACTTAGTTGGCCAAAACACATCACTAATGTCCAAGAGGATCCGTGTTCTACCCTTGCTGGAGCTTCTTTTTCCGTTTTTTTAAGTCCATTTAGCTATTATTTCCCAATTTCATTAATATATAAAAGATATTAATTTAGTTCATTCATATAATTATTTCATGATAAAAATACAAAAAAACATGCTTTTTATAATCTAATCTTTATTTAATTTTGTTATTAATCTTTTATTTAATTATTAAAAAAAATATATAAGTTAGTTTTATTATTTAATTTTTGCTATTTGTTTAATTATTAAAAATCCGTGATATTGTAATTTAGTCTTTATGTAATTTTGTTTATTTATTTAATCGTTCAAAATGCATGCTAGTATAATTTAATTTACATTAGCTATTTGTTCAATTGTCATCTTAATTAAAAAATTTCATCAATCGTTAATCTTATATCCTTCGACCGTCTCACATCCAAGGGAATTGTTTTGATTTTGTTGACTTCATGTCATCAAACATGTCTCCTCTAATCGTGCGAATACCCTCATTCATCTTTCATTTATTATTTTAAAAAAAACTTAAAATAATTTTCTCAAATGTTTAATTTTTAAAACTCACACCTTTTAAGTTAAAACTTCGATGTTAGGTCGTCGTATCTTCAAAATCTCGTCCCTACCCATTTTTGGCCAAGTAAGCTATTTTTAATCAAACAAACAATTTTAATAAACGGATATTTCAAAAGGTTCCTATAGGATACTATAGATACATTGGGTACTAATACCTTCCCATTGTATAACCAACCCCCGAACTCTAGATCTCTTTTCAAAATGCATTGTATTTTCATTACTTTTAAGTATTATTTTCCATTGCATATTTTAGGGTTTTATTTCGCTCTTTTCCCTTTTCCCTTGGAAATAATAAAGCGCGGTGGCGAATCTTGCTTTTGTGAGACGAGTTAATTAATAGCTCGATCTCCGATTTACCCCGCTATATTTTTTATCGCTACTGAAATGGCGACTCTGTTGGGGACAGATTGACCTCTTGTTGGTCCATCCCTAAGTGGGTTAAGCCTAGTTTGTTTTATCTGTCTTATCATTATTTGATTGTTTGATTATATGTTTATATTGTGGTCGTTTGGGTTTTTGCAAAGGACAAGTCCTATACCAGGACTAAGTTACACTTAAGAATAGGACGGGCGGTATAGTCATGTTAACTTTGAGGGAGTAATCCCGAAGAAGGAGGCATGAAATCCTCCACTCAGTGGAAGGCCCTTTTGAACGTAGTATTTGTTTACCGAGTAATCGGGAAGACATTATTATTTTTGACCTGGGAGCCAGAGAAGTTGAGAACCGTAGAACCCTAACCCATCTTGGCCTTTTAGGTGTAGCGCGGAGACTATAACAGAGTAATTTGGAAGTAGTTGTCACGCGATGCTACGCTCGAATGAGTTTCTCTTGAGAATATTGCTAATTATTGAGTAATCAAGACGTTGGTAATATCCGAAGGAGGAATGTAGACTCTGGGAATCTTAGAACCTTGTCTTGCAGGTGTGATTAAACCTTTAGTACATACGCTGGGGGTGGGATTTACCTTTGACTCCATGCTCGAAGCGTTGAACCTTTGAACCCCATGTTTGTGAACTTATGTGTAACTTTTGCATTATCATTCATCCATACATCCATAAACATTTTTTGTAAAACTTGTTTTTCAAGGAACTTAAGAATGATTTTTGCAGACATCTCAAGTACTGTTATTATAGATTTTGGAAGAAGAAACACTCGAAGTTGATTCTGAGTGACCTTTAGTTCTTAGTTTTTTTATTATTATTACTTATGTCATTTTGTAAAACTCTGTAAAAGGGCTTCATGTTCCAAAGTTATAATTTACTGCTTTATTATTGTGTTGTTGTCCCAAAGTTATAATTCACTGCTTTTATTATTGGGTTGTTGTCCCAAAGTTGTAATTTACCGCTTTGATTAATGAAATGAGTTTTTGTTGTTCCAAATTCCTTTACCATTGATGTGTGGAAAGTTATCAAAGTTCTAAAGTTCCTTGAGAAAACTATCAAAATAAATGATCATTTGCATCGCATATCATGCATCATCCAACATTGAACTTCACATGTTTTCTAGAGTCTTATACTTGTTTCTTTTTCCACTCTGATAGATTGTCAAGTTGTCTCACCAGTACGATACCCGAGCCAATCGTCAAAGGAAGATGGAAGATCTGGAACAGGAAAATCACGAACTTCGCGAGGAGGTTGCTACCCTTTGTGTTGGAATGGAAACGTTAACCGCGCTAGTGGAAAGCTTGATGGCTGCTCAGAATTAGCCATCGACTTCAGCTGCTGAGATTCAAACTTCAACTACTGTGGTTTCTAAGATTGTCATCGCTCCAACGTCTGTGACTCAAGTCAACTCTACGCTACAACATCAAATGCCGAAAGGTTTTCCGTGGGGAATGCCTTATAACTTCATGATAGAAGGGTATCAGCCTACTGTATAATCCATGATTCAACCTACTGTGTCCTTTCCTCAACCGGAGACAACAACTTTGCAGCCTGTAATCCCGCCTATGGTGCCTTTTCCTCAACCAGTGATGACTACTGCCGCTCCTGTGGTTCTTACCATTCCGTACATGAATGAACCCACTTATCATGCTGAAACTGCTGAAAGTATAGGTCTTTTCGATAGAATGGAGGAGTTTCAAGACCAGTTTCAAGAAATGCAGAGGGAAATTAGAGCGCTGAAAGGAAAAGACCTGTTTTGAAAGAATCCTCATGACTTGTGTTTAGTTGCAAATGTAAAGATTCCAGCGAAGTTAAAAGTGCCGGACTTTGAAAGGTACAAAGGTGACTTGTGTCCGCAAAGTCATTTAACCATGTATGAAATAAATATGTCTACTTATTTCGATGATCATAATTTATTAATTCACTACTTCCAAGACAGTTTGACTGGTGCAACTCTAAAATGGTACATGGGTTTGGATAGCACTCGGATCCGTAACTTCAACGATCTTAGTGAAGCTTTTGTTTGCCAGTACAAGTACAATATTGACATGGCGCCAGACCGAGATCAACTCCGGGCTATGTCCCAGAAATATAGAGAGTACTTTAAAGAATATGCCGAGAGGTGGCGCGAGATTGCCGCTCAGATTTATCCCCCTCTTGAAGAGAAGGAAATGACAAAGATCTTCCTGAAAACTTTAGGTTCTTTCTATTATGAAAGAATGATTTCGAGTGCACCGAGTGACTTCCCTGGGATGGTAAGTATGGGCATGCGGCTGGAAGAAGGAATTCGTGAGGGACGTTTGGTCAAGGAAGGAAGTACGTCTAGTGGTATCAAAAAGTTTGGAAGTGTTTTCCCTAAGAGGAAAGAACAAGATGTCAGTGTAATTTTTCCTGGGAGACCAAGGAGAGGCAATTCACATGTTGCGGCAGTCACTCCTGCTTTCTGCCTAAATATGGTGACCCCAACTCATCAAGCCCCTCCAATTCAGCAACGGAAATTTCAACAGCAGCCTCGACAACAAGCTCATCAATTTAATAACTAGAATCGTTCACCAAGGAAACCACAATTTGATGCCATCCCAATGACTTACATTGAGTTGTTCCCCGCTATGATCAGGAAAAACCTCATAACGATGAAGCCTCCTCCTATCGCACCGAATAGTACTTCTCCTTGGTACAAGGCGAATCAGTTTTGTGCGTATCACCAAGGTTCGCCGGGGCACAACATTGAAAATTGCTTTGCTTTGAAGGCGGATGTACAAAGGTTAATTAAGAACCGTATTTTGTCTTTCAAGGATGTTAAACCGTTCGAGATAATCCTTTGCCTCGACATGGGGCATCATCGGTGAATATGGTGGAAGGATTTCCGGGAAAGTTTCGAGTTTTTCAAGTTGAGCACATAAGAGACTCGTTGATCAGGATACATCAAAGCTTAAGAAGACTCGCCTTCTTTAAGAATCAACATGATTATGATGTTTGTGAATTTTGTTCAATAGGAGTTGATTTCCCTATTGTGAAGGAGGACATTCAAAAATTGTTAGATCAGAGGGTTATCACTATTACACATGACAAAGATCTGGTTGATGAATTTAATGTTATAGTACCGCAATTCAACATGCCTGAACCAGTAGAGATCGTTTATGACAGTCAGACTGCACCTGTTGCTCCTTTGATCATTTGTCCGCCTGGTCCTGTGCCTTACAACTCGGACCAAGATATACCATACAAATATAATGCCATAATGATTGAGAATAGGGTAGAAGTTCCTATACCGTCAATGCCATCTTTTGTTAACATTGCCGATGTGAGCAGAGTAACAAGAAGCGGGTGTATCTTTGCAGTAGTACCTTTGAAAAGACCAGAAGTTCAAGTCAGAAGACCTATACCGGCAGAAATTCCGGCGAGAAATGTTGAACCAAAGGTTGAGGTAGGCCGATCCAATGAACCTAGTCCACACCCCGATGATGATGAGATCTTGAAACTCATCAAGAGAAGTGAATACAAGATTGTGGACCAACTATTGCAAACTCCTTCCAAGATTTATGTGCTTGCTTTACTAAGAGATTCTGGTGCCCATAGGGAAGCTTTGATGAAGGTCTTGGACCAGGCATTCGTAGATCATGATGTGACAGTTGACCAATTTGGTGGAATTGTGGGAAATATTACTTCGTGTAACAATCTTGGTTTCAGTGATGAAGAGCTTCCGGAGGAGGGAAGGAACCATAATATGGCTTTGCATATCTCAATAAGTTATGGAAATGATACTTTATCAAGTGTGCTAGTAGATACAGGTTCATCATTAAATGTATTGCCCAAAACTACATTATCTTGACTTTCATATCAAGGTGCTCCCATGAGACCTAGTGGGGTAATTGTCAAAGCGTTTGATGGTTCTAGGAAGACTGTCATTGGTGAAGTGGATCTTCCTGTAATAATTGGTCCTCATACCTTTCAGATCACTTTTCAAGTAATGGATATTTGTGCCGCCTACAGTTGCCTATTGGGTCGTCCATGGATCCATGATGCAGGGGCAGTCACTTCCACGCTCCATCAAAGATTGAAGTTTATAAGGAATGGAAAGCTGGTAATGATTGATGGAGAGCAAGCTATGGTGGTAAGCCACTTGTCATCTTTCTCTTTTATTGATGCTGATGAGGATGTTGGAACCCAATTCCAAGCTCTATATGTTGCTAGTAATGAAGTGAAGAAGCAAGGGACATCTATTTCTTCTTTTGAGGATGCACGACGAGTGGTTGAGAGTGGTTCGGCTGAAGGATGGGTCCAGGTGTTGACTTTGCCTAAGAACAAGTCTGGAGAAGGTCTTGGTTTTCATCCCGTGTCTACAAGAGTTAAGCAAGATACAGTTACCTGTCTGATACAAGAAGTTTTCGGAAGCGCAGGTTTTATCCATCCGACTCCGCCTGAAGTTGATGCTATAATAGGAGACGATTCTGAAGAGGATTTACCCAACTTTGTAACACATGGAGTGGTTTTCCAGAACTGGATTGTTGTTGATATTCCTGTTGTGATGCACATTTCTGAGTAATGCTTTGTTTTATTTTTGAAAAACCTTTCGCTCTGCCCATGGCGAAAAAGTATTTGTGTCGGGCTATGTTGAAAATAAATCATTTTTCTCTGCCCAAGGCAAAAGAGAAGATGTCTGGGCTCTTTTGTTTAAAGTATTGCCAATCATGAATAAAAATGTTATTTTGTCCACTATTGTTTTTATTTTTCACTTTTTCTGGAAAATGGTATTGAAAATTAATTGGTAGTAATAGGACAATATAATAACCTTTTTATATCTTTACAACATTCACATTAATCGATTTCTAAAATAAAGCATAATCATATGTGCAGATTAATCCATGACTTAACCATTGAAAAAAATAATCTTATGCCCCCTCCCAAATTTTAATTCCTTGTGTTCAGAGCCGAGGAAGAAGATAGTGAAGAGATTCCTGATGAAATTTCCCGTTTACTTGAGCATGATGAAAAGACTATTCAGCCGTTTGAAGAGCCTATAGAGATGATCAATTTGGGTAATGAATAAGACAAAAAGGAGGTCAAGGTAGGAGCATTACTTATCCCAGAGGTCAAAGAGAAGATGTTGGAGCTTCTTAGAGAGTATGTGGATGTGTTTGCTTGGTCCTACCAAGACATGCCAGGTTTGGATAACAATATTGTGGAGCATTGTGGAGCTTTTTCTTTCATGGATGGTTTCTCTGGTTACAATCAGATCAAGATGGCGATAGAAGATATGGAGAAGACAACTTTCATTACACCTTGGGGAACATTTTGTTATCGGGTAATGCCGTTTGGTTTGAAGAATGCTGGTGTAAAGTACCAAAGGGCCATGACTGCCTTGTTCCATGATATGATGCATAAAGAGATAGAGGTTTATGTAGATGACATGATTGCCAAATCGCAAATTGAAGAAGATCATTTGGAACAATTATTGAAATTATTCCAGCGTTTGAGAAAGTATAAACTCCGTCTGAATCCCAACAAGTGCACTTTTGGTGTTCGTTCTGGAAGACTTCTGGGTTTCATCGTCATCCAGAGAGGTATTGAGGTAGATCTTCATAAAGTCAAAGCAATTCGGGAAATGCCCGCACCCAAGACGGAAAAACAAGTAAGAGGATTCCTTGGGAGGCTGAACTATATTTCTAGATTTATATCTCATCTGACTGCTACTTGTGGGCCTATTTTCAAGCTTCTCCTAAAGAACCAAGGATGTGTGTGGACAGAAGATTGTCAGAGAGATTTTGATAGCATCAAAGGATATTTATTTGAACCTCCCATATTGATACCTCCAGTGGAAGGAAGACCTTTGATTATGTACCTGACTATATTGGAAGATTCCATGGGATGTGTGCTTGGTCAACAAGATGAGACTGGAAGAAAGGAACATGCCATATATTATCTGAGTAAGAAATTCACAGACTGTGAGTCTCAATACTCAATGCTTGAGAAGACCTGTTGTGCTTTAGCTTGGGCTGCTCGCCGTCTGCGCCAATATATGATTAACCATACTACTTGGTTGATCTCTAAAATGGATCCGATCAAGTATATCTTCGAGAAGCCCACCTTATCTGGAAGAGTAGCTCGTTGGAAGATGATATTATCTGAATATGACATTGAGTATCACACTCAGAAAGCAATCAAAGGGAGTATTTTAGCCGATCATTTGGCTCACCAACCAATTGACGATTATAAATCCATCAAGTTTGACTTCCCAGATGAAGATGTTATGTACTTGAAAGCTAAACATTGTGAAGAGCCATTACCTGAAGAAGGACCTGATCCCGAATCTCGTTGGGGTTTGATATTTGACGGAGCTGTAAATTCTTATGGAATTGGAATTGGGGAAATCATTGTCACTCCCTGAGGTACTCATATCCCATTCACAGCGAGGTTGAAGTTTGACTGTACGAACAACATGGCTGAGTATGAAGCATGTATTATAGGACTTGAAGAAGCAGTGGATCTAAGGATCAAGATTCTTGATATATACGGAGACTCGGCATTGGTAATTAATCAAATCAAAGGAGAATGAGATACTCGTCATCCTGGTTTGATCCCTTACAGAGATTATGCTAGAAGATTGTTAACTTTCTTCAACGAAGTGGAATTACATCATATCCCTAGAGATGAAAACCAAATGGATGATGCTTTAGCTACTTTATCTTCAATGTTCCAAGTGAATGATTGGAACAATGTGCTTACAATCAGAGTCATGCGCCTCAACAGACCTACTCATGTGTTCTCAACAGAGGAAGTCATTGAAGACAAACCTTGGTTCTATGACATTAAACGTGTTCTTCAAACTCAAGAGTACCCGCCTGGGGCATCCAATAAAGATAGGAAGATGTTGAGAAGATTGGAAAGTAGTTTCTTCCTTAATGAAGAAGTATTATATAAGAGGAATTATGACATGGTCTTGCTCAGATGCGTAGACAGACATGAAGCAGACACGCTGTTGCAAGAAGTACATGAAGGATCCTTTGGGACTCATGCCAACGGACATGCAATGGCTAAAAAGATGTTGAGAGATGATTACTATTGGATGATGATGGAATCTGATTGCTGCAAATATGTGAAGAAATGTCATAAATACCAAATTTATGCGGACAAGAAACATGTGCCACCGACCCTCCTCAATGTTATTTCTTCGCCTTGGCCTTTCTCTATGTGGGGCATTGATATGATTGGAATGATTGAACCTAAAGCTTCAAATGGTCATCATTTCATCTTGGTGGCAATCGATTATTTTACTAAATGGGTGGAAGCAGCATCTTATGCTAATGTAACCAGACAAGTGGTAGTCAGATTTATCAAGAATCATATCATTTGTCAATACGGCATCCCGAGCAAGATCATCACTGATAATGGTTCGAATTTGAATAACAAAATGATGAAAGAGCTTTGTGAAGAGTTTAAGATCGAACATCCTAATTCTTCTCCCTACAGGCCAAAGATGAATGGGGCTGTTGAAGCTGCTAATAAGAACATCAAAAAGATTATCCAGAAGATGGTGGTAACTTATAGAGATTGGCATGAAATGCTTCCGTTTTCTCTGCATGGGTATCGTACTTAAGTTTGAACTTCCACAGGCGCAACCCCATTTTCCCTAGTATATGGCATGGAAGCAGTACTCCCCGTGGAGGTTGAGATCCCGTCTATGAGAGTTTTGATGGAAGCAAAACTTTCTCAGGATGAATGGTGTCAAAGTAGATATGATCAATTGAATTTAATTGAAGAAAATAGATTGACAGTGTTGTGTCAAGGTCAATTATATCAGCAAAGAATGAAGAAGGATTTTGATAAGAAGGTTCGACCATGCGAATTCAAAGAAGGTAACCTTGTGCTCAAGAAGATATTATCTTTCCAACCTGATTCTAAGGGCAAATGGGCTCCGAATTATGAAGGACCGTATGTCGTTAAGAAGGTTTTCTATGGAGGTGCCATGATTCTCACAAATATGGATGGTGAAGAACTCCCGCGCTCCGTGAACGCCGATGCAATCAAGAAGTATTTCGCCTAGGTCTGACGTGACAGTTCGCTAAGTTGAAAACCCGAAGGGGCGGCTTAGGCAAGCTTTTGGTCAGACCAGTCATGGAATTTGAGCACATCTTGGAATTCGAAGTTGTTAGGGAGAATAGTGATAATTGATTTTGTGTAACCTTTTTCTTTCATGTACTATTTCCCAAATTTTTGTAAACCATTGGAGTCGCATTGTTAGCGAACTACCATCTTATTAATGAAGTTTGAGCATTTATCCTTTTTTGTTTTATCGGGAAATTTTTTTAGCTTTTATGGCAATATTTGGAACGAATTAATTAAAGTATTCTTATTTTGAAATGTATCATGAATACTGGAAGGAATATTAACAGTTGCTCCAAGGATGGTTAAGCCATGAAATGCAAAGCAATACAATAATTTATCCTTGCATGATGAACATGTCTTCTTTCAAAATAGTCACGAGGTGTTGGTTGTGTAAACTTGTGTTTCTAGTATAGTACTAAGCTTGGTGACTCCCCAGCATTTCCGGTTAAGCTTTATTTCGGTTATCTTTATTTGGAAAAAATTTCTGAAGTGTGGTACGTTTTGTATCATGTTAGTGGTCTATTGGTGTTAGAAGATTGGATTTGAATACTTTTCTCCCCAGAAGACTTGAGCCTTCTAGCGTGATACGCCCTGACGTTGCTTTTTGTTCCAGTTCCAGTTATTTTTCGTCTCTTTGAGATTGGCCGAGTATCTAATTATTTCGTGATATCTTATCATCTTCAAGTTATTTCCTTTATCTGTTTTGTCAGCATAATATTCATTTACTCATTTACATCATGCATACACATTCACATTCGTCGATGATTTTGGGTCGTATACTTTGTTTATGTTTATTCAAACAGCGTACATGTTCTTTCCAAGTAGAATGTTAACTTAGGCAGAAAATGTGATTCCTTGCTAATTCCCCAGCTAAGCTAATCCTCGTGGGTGAATTTTTGATTTAGCCTTCCTTGTCCATCTCTGGATAGGATGAATCCCCAATTGGGTTATTTTCTAATTGGGGGAGTCTTGTTTGACTGTCTTCTCTCTGGTTTATTCCTGGATTGAGTTTTTGCCTCTTGTATAGGCTATCTCGTAGTTTTCTCCCAGATAGGTAACCTAGATGAGTGGTGAATTTATTTTGTGCATTTAAGTATCTGATATCCTTAGAAAGGATCTATTCATGGTTCCCTTTGAAGAAGAATTTTATTCTCTGGCAGTGTTATCAAAACTTTCTTCTGAGACATCTTTGGAAAACGACAAGCGGCGCTCTCTTCATGAGCAACTTGTGCGTTGTTGACATCTTTGGAAAACGACAAGCGGCGGTCTCTTCATGAGCAACTTGTGCGTTATTCAAATTTTTGGAAAACGACAAGCGGCGGTCACTTCTTGAGCAACTTGTGCGTTATTGACATCTTTGGAAAACGACAAGCGGCGGTCTCTTCATGAGCAACTTGTGCGTTATTGACATCTTTCGAAAACGACAAGCGGCGGTCTCTTCATGAACAACTTGTGTGTTATTGACATCTTTGGAAAACGACAAGCGGCGGTCACTTCATGAGCAACTTCTGCGTTATTGACATCTTTGGAAAACGACAAGCGGCGGTCTCTTCTTGAGCAACTTGTGCGTTATTGACATCTTTGGAAAATAACAAGCGGAGGTCTCTTCACGAGCAACTTGTGCGTTATTGACATCTTTGGAAAACGACAAGCGAGGTCTCTTCATGAGCAACTTGTGCGTTATTGACATCTTTGGAAAACGACAAGCGGCGGTCACTTCATGAGCAACTTCTGCATTATTGACATCTTTGGAAAACGACAAGCGGCGGTCTCTTCATGAGCAACTTGTGCGTTATTGACATCTTTGGAAAATAACAAGCGGCGGTCTCTTCACGAGCAACTTGTGCGTTATTGACAACTTTGGAAAACGACAAGCGGTGGTCTCTTCATGAGCAACTTGTGCGTTATTGACATCTTTGGAAAACGACAAGAGGCGGTCACTTCATGAGCAACTTGTGCGTTATTGACATCTTCGGAAAATGAAAAGCGGAGGTCTCTTCATGAGCAACTTGTGCGTTATTGACATCTTTGGAAAACTATAAGCGGCGGTCTCTTCATGAGCAACTTGTGCGTTATTGACATCTTTGGAAAACGACAGGCGGCGGTCTCTTCAGGAGCAACTTGTGCGTTATTAACATCTTTGGAAAACGACAAGCGGCGGTCTCTTCATGAGCAACTTGTTCGTTATTGACATCTTTGGAAAACGACAAGTTGCGGTCTCTTCATGAGCTACTTGTGCGTTATTGACATCTTTGTAAAACGACAAGCGGCAGTCTCTTTATGAGCAACTTGTGCGTTATTGACATCTTTGGAAAACGACAAGCGGCGGTCTCTTCATGAGCAACTTGTGCATTATTGACATCTTTGGAAAACGACAAGCGGTTGTCTCTTCATGAGCAACTTGTGCGTTATTGATATCTTTGGAAAACGACAAGCGGTGGTCTCTTCATGAGCAACTTGTGCGTTATTGACATCTTTGGAAAACAACAAGAGACGGTCTCTT
The DNA here is from genome assembly GCA_948472305.1 of Vicia faba. Taxonomy (NCBI): domain Eukaryota; kingdom Viridiplantae; phylum Streptophyta; class Magnoliopsida; order Fabales; family Fabaceae; genus Vicia; species Vicia faba. The sequence continues at coordinate 471,788,808 of OX451735.1, forward strand.
CATAAGAAACTTGTGCGTTATTGACATCTTTGGAAAACGACAAGCGGCGGTCATTTCATGAGCAACTTGTGCGTTATTGACATCTTTGGAAAACGACTGGTGGCGTTCACTTCATGAGCAACTTGTGCGTTATTGACATCTTTGGAAAACGACAAGCGGCGGTCTCTTCATGAGCAACTTGTGCGTTATTGACATCTTTGGAAAACGACAAGCGGCGGTCTCTTCATGGAGCAACTTGTGCGTTATTGATATCTTTAGAAAATAACAAGCGACGGTCTCTTCATGCGCAACTTGTGCGTTATTGACATCTTTGGAAAACGACAAGCGGCGGTCTCTTCATGAGCAACTCATGTGTTATTGACATCTTTGGAAAATGACAAGCGGCGGTCTCTTCATGAGCAACTTGTGCGTTATTGACATCTTTGGAAAACGACAATCGAAGGTCTCTTCATGAGCAACTTGTGCGTTATTGACATCTTTGGAAAACGACAAGCGGCGGTTTCTTCATGAGCAACTTGTCCGTTATTGACATCTTTGGAAAATGACAAGCTGCGGTCTCTTCATGAGCAACTTGTGCGTTATTGACATCTTTGGAAAACGACAAGCGGCGGTCTCTTCATGAGCAACTTGTGCGTTATTGACATCTTTGGAAAACGACAAGTGGAGGTCTCTTCATGAGCAACTTGTGCGTTATTGACATCTTTGGAAAACGACAAGCGGCGGTCTCTTTATGAGCAACATGTGCATTATTCACATCTATGGAAAACGACATGCGGCGGTCTCTTCATGAGCAACTTGTGCGTTATTGACATCTTTGGAAAACGACAAGCGGCGGTCTCTTCATGAGAATCTTGTGAGTTATTGACATCTTTGGAAAATGACAAGTGGCGGTCTCTTCATGAGCAACTTGTGCATTATTGACATCTTTGGAAAATGACAAGCGGCGGTCTCTTCATGAGCAACTTGTGCGTTATTGACATCTTTGGAAAACGACAAGCGGCGGTCTCTTCATGAGCAACTTATGCATTATTGACATCTTTGGAAAACGACAAGCGGCAGTCTCTTCATGAGCAACTTGTGTATTATTGACATCTTTGGAAAACGACAAGCTGCGGTCTCTTCATGAGCTACTTGTGCGTTATTGACATCTTTGGAAAACTACAAGCGGCGGTCTCTTCATGAGCAACTTGTGCGTTATTGACATCTTTGGAAAATAACAAGCGGCAGTCTCTTCATGAGCAACTTGTGCGTTATTGACATCTTTGGAAAACGACAGGAGGCGGTCTCTTCATGAGCAACTTGTGCGTTATTGACATCTTTGGAAAATGACAAGCGGCGGTCTCTTCATGAGCAACTTGTGCGTTATTTACATCTTTGGAAAACGACAAGCGGCGGTCTCTTCATTAGCAACTTGTGCGTTATTGACATCTTTGGAAAATGACAAGCGGCGGTCTCTTCATGAGCAACTTGTGCGTTATTTAAATCTTTGGAAAACGAGAAGCGGCGGTCTCTTCATGAGCAACTTGTGCGTTAATGACATCTTTGGAAAATAACAAGCTGCGGTCTCTTCATGATCAACTTGTGTATTCTTGACATCTTTGGAAAACGACAAGCGGCGGTCTCTTCATGAGCAACTTGTGCGTTATTGACATCTTTAGAAAATGACAAGCGGCAGTCTCTTTATGAGCAACTTGTGCGTTATTGACATATTTGGAAAACGACAAGCGGTGGTCTCTTCATGAGCAACTTTGCGTTATTGACATCTTTGGAAAACGACAAGCGGCGGTCTCTTCATGAGCAACTTGTGCGTTATTTACATCTTTGGAAAACGACAAGCGGCGGTCTCTTCATGAGCAACTTGTGAGTTATTGACATCTTTGGAAAATGACAAGCGGCGGTCTCTTCATGAGCAACTTGTGCGTTATTGACATCTTTGGAAAACGACAAGCGGCGGTCTCTTCATGAGCAACTTGTGTATTATTGACATCTTTGGAAAACGACAAGCTGCTGTCTCTTCATGAGCAACTTGTGTATTATTGACATCTTTGGAAAACGACAAGCGGCGGTCTCTTCATGAGCAACTTGTGCGTTATTGACATCTTTGGAAAACGATAAGAGGCGGTCTCTTCATGAGCAACTTGTGAGTTATTGACATCTTTGGAAAATGACAAGCGGCGGTGTTGTACCCCAAAATTTGCCCTCCCATTTCCTCATCATTTTCTCATCACAAGACCTTTAAAGATCAAGGTCCAATTAGGGTTTCCTCTGCTCAAGACTTCTCCTTGCACTGTGGACTCAAATTAGGGTTTGTGTTTGCCTAAAGATGTTTTGACCTAAAATGCCTAAGATGACTTTCATGCTTCATATTGGACTCCCAAGTTTACCCATACCAAGTTTCAAGTCTTGATTCCAAGTTTTTCCCAGTCAATTGGACAGTTGACCTAGAAATCAGCTGTATTGGGGAAAAAGTCAACTGTGGCCAATTGACAGTCAAACCTCATGAAATTTGATCCACATCAACATTATGAACTCACATGGACCATTTGATCAAGTTTGAATCACAATTCCCCAAGAAATTTGATCAGATCACCAAAAGGGCAAAATGGTCATTTTTAGGGTTTTGACTGCACAAAGGCAATTTTTGACTGTTTGACCTAGCCAATGGCAAACCAAGCTCACATATGGACTCAAGGACCCCATGGAATTATCTTGACATGTTCATCAAGCTCAAAAGATCCCAAGTACACAAGATTGACAGTTGAATTTCCCAGTCAATTGATCAATTTTGACTGTATACTGAAAAGTCAAACTTTGACTTTTTGGTCAAAATCAAGAGTCAAGATTCATTTTTCACCAAAACATGCCAAATCATGAAACTTGTTCACCAAGAAATCACAAAATGCAAATTAGGGTTTGAAAATGGAATTTTTCATAACTTAGAATTTTTCTAAGTTATGAAAAACCCTAATTTTTTCCCAACTTTGCCTCATCTTTTCACCATGATCCATTTGGATTCAAACAAAAGTCAAAACATGAAAGTTGTAGCTTGTTGCAAAATCTACAACTTTGATTCACAAAGTTTTCTCATTTGAAGCTTGTATCTCAAGTTATGATTTTTTGAATAAGGGCACTAAACCATCTTTTAACTTAGTGAAATTTGACCTATTTTGACAAGGTTTTCTACCCTACTTCAAGGCCACTTTTCATACCCTTCCACTTGGAATTTCAAATTGCATTTCAAAGATGGATTGTAGTACACATTACAAGCTTTCCAAAATGTCCAAGAACTCATCAAACAACCTCATAACTTGAGAGATTCGAATTTCACAAGTTGGCAAAAATTCACTTTTGTTCTTCATCAAAGCATGTTCATAAACTTGGCAAATTTGAATTCAGCATGCTTAAGCTACATTGCAGGCCTCTAATCCCATTCTCACTCAATAATTCAATGCATATCCTTTGTGTTCTAACATTATTTTGCTCATTTGGATAATACACACAAAATCAAGCCTAAACTAGAAAAAGCATGTTATCCATTCTTGTAAAGTGATACTTTATGGCAACTTTGCAAATCTATGAGGTACAATGCAGATCTTTGAAGCAAAAAAAGCATAGGCATATCCCACTGATCAAGACTAAAAGGTGCAGCATAGATTGAGGCATTGTACTGGCCTAGAAACCAAGTTGACATTTGCTTGCTTCACATAGAAGTAACATCCATAACTTATGCTATCTCTCATATCAGTCAAAAAACACAGCACAAAAAGAGATCAAACACATTCCATAGACCTCATTGAAGCTTTTGCTCGAGCCATTTGCCTTTCAAACCCTCTCCATCTCAGAATCATCCTCAAACTGCACAAACAGGGGTGCCCCTGCAGTTTGAGTGCAATCTCTCATTCCCTTCAAACATTTCTGTCCAAACCTGTTCCTCTACCTTCCTTACAACATATGCAAGCTATCCATAAGCTAAGGCACGATCTGTAATTGCTCTAACCACTTCCACCATTTTCACATCTTTAACTTGCAGGTGAAGTTCTATAGCTTGATACAAGAAGGTTCAAGACAAAGTGAGCATTGAAAAAGCATCCCTGGACCTCAAGGAGGCTTTTCCAATCATTACATTGCACTGAAAGTCTCTCATTCTCCACATAGAAGTTCAACTGCACAGGTAAAAGTTTGAATTCGTATCTCTCTTATTAGGCATATTTAGTCTTAAGTTTGTGAAGAAGCAAGGTCCTACTCATAGCCCTGAACATGTACATAGCTTTACTTCTCATTTCTTTTGCCTGAGTAGAGAGAATTTGAGCTCTGAAAATGGTAGAAAAATTAGGTCAGAAAAGAGGGGGAGAGAAATTCTCCCTCATCTTGGAGAGATAGGTCATGTTCTTTATATGGTTAGAACCGTCTCTTCATGCTGAACATTTCTTGTGTTATGAGTTTTTGCTAAAAAGCCAGGAATCAAGAGTTAGAAGGGACTGAACATTGGCGCGCGTTTTTCAAATAACCTGTGCTGGAGGTTGAAGAAGGAGTGAAGTGGGCTGGGCTTGGATTTGTGTTGCTTTTCACACCCCATTTTTTGGTTTACACCCCCCTGAGCCCATTTGTTTATTTTTCAACATTTTTGACTTTTTCTTTTTGGGTTGACTTTGTTTATTTTTTCTCATGCCATTAAAATTTTTAAAATATTTTTTCCATCATTTTTGTATTTATGGCATATTTGTTTGTTTATTTCTTTTATTTATATACAAATATATATATATATACTATTATTAAAATAAATAGAAAATAATGTAGATACATTTTTATTTTTATTTTTACTCTCTGAAAATATTTCACACAAAAAATACTTTTATTTATTTTATTAAAATATTAAATAAATATTTATTTTGTATAATACTCATTTAGGGTTTAATATATGCATATATACATGTTTATTAATATATTTAAGATAAAAATATAAAATACTTGATTTTCTTCATTTTTATTAATATTTGATACAAAAATACTTTTTTCACAAAATACTTCATTTTATTTTATTTTTGTACATAATAAACAAATAGTAGAATTTAATTAGATAATAATACTTTTTTTATAAAAATTAGGGTTTCTTACCCTAAGTTTCAAAATACTAAAAAACAGATACATTTTTATTTTCTTTTTCCTTTTACATAAATATTTTCTCATAAACATAAAAAACTTTCTTTTTTACATTTCACATATTTATTTTGTTTACATTTAAATTATGCAATTTATTTACCATGCAAATATCCAATTGTTGTAATAACTTAGATTTAAATTCTTGTCAATATCCCCCTTTGAACATTTGTACCCCCCTTCCCATATTTGGTTGTGTAATAGTTTAGTAATTTTAATTTCGCACTTTATTGCTTTCTAAATAATGACATGCTAGAATTAGGGTTTGAATGCGAAAAAACGATAAAAAAATAGTTTGACCTAATACAAGATAAACAAGCATGAAAATGGACACACAAATCACACTTGCACCCCCTAGGGTATTCCACTTGTTGCCTTCAAATAAATGGGCCATATTGTATGTTGAACATCTTTGGGTAAAACAAACAGTTTGAATGATCATAGTCCCTCGATAAAACTTTTCAAAACAAACAAAACAAATGATCAAGTCCCTTAGAGAAATTGCCCAAAGACATTTAACGTCGTTACAATTATGGTCTAAACGATGACCCGCGCCTGTCCCTTTCACATCCTAACACAAGGTTGCCCACCAAATACAATGGTGGAGCAAACTTGTTAAAAGGGTTAAAGTATAGCAATAATCTTTTGAGAAATTTAGGAGTAGATAACCTCTTAGTTACTTGAACCAACTTGCAAAACAAAACACTTGCCTATTTTTCAAACCACACTTCACCACACTTTCCAAACAACTTTCAAAAACAAATGAAAACCTTTTCAAAAGACATACATCTTTGTATACATCCCCACATGGATCATTGCAAAGGTTGCCACCACATTGGCCTCTTTTCAAAACATTTTCAAAACCCACACACTCAAGCACCATTTAAAACAATTGAAAACAAAAGGCAAGTGATCTAAGCAAGTAACTAAGAGCCCATGGATAACCATGGATAGAAAGGGTGCTAATACCTTCCCTTTCTATAATCTACTCCCCGAACCCAAGAAAACATCTCAAAAGGTTTTTGCTGTGCTTTTTAACCTTTCCTTAGGATAAAATAAAAAGTCGGTGGCGACTCTTGCTAACCGCAACATTTGCGAATACAAACGCAAACCTCAAGTCAGTTCTCCCACCGTATCACAGAACTGGCGACTCTGCTGGGGAGAACTTAAAAGTGGAGTAACCTTAGGGTTTTTAGATCATCTTTGTTTTCAATTGTTTGCTTTGTTTGCTTTTATATTTGTGGGCTTTGCATCGGAGTTTCATAGATCCTAACCCGGATCTGGGAAATACCTTTTTAGGTAGCATAATCTGTGAGGGACCTGTCCGGCGTAGACCGACATGGGTGAAGCAGTGGCTACGTTGGTGTGGCATCTTAGTCTGTACCTATATCCCTTGTGTTGTAACGGGGAGAATATAGGTCTTCTAAGGGGTCGTTAAACACCAACCAACCTTAGAACCCTAAATTGACCAACTTGGCTATTAGGACAGTAGCAGTATGCTACACTCATTGAGGCTAAACTCTCGAGATGGTTCTGGCCGCGAGAAAAGATTGCGATGCTGGAGTTATGACCGATTGAGGGTAGCCAATGATTTGAGATCCTCTAGAACCCGGTTACTTTTGATAGGACAGGTTTTAACCAACAAAACCAAAAGAGGGTAATACCTGAAACTCATGCTGGCCTGAAACCTAAGGTTGTCTTGTGTGACTTGTGTGCTTTATCTGCCTATGTGAATACTTGTGATATGCTTCATCATAGCATCATGCCATCATACCATTGCATGCAAGGCTAACCCATTTCAAAGACAAAAAGGTTTCATCTTTGCTCTGTTTTGTAGGACATCATGATGCCTGTGCGAAGGAACACTATCCGGCTCAATTTTGTTCACCCACCTGATTTGCTTAAAGAGTTGGTTGACAGAATTCCAAACACTACCTCCTTCATCAACAAACATGGTTCCCTCCTTGGCTTGATCACTGCAAAATGGGACCAACAACTGATAAGTGTTCTGACCCAGTTTTATGACCCTCTGCATCATTGTTTCACCTTTCAAGACTTCCAGCTGGTTCCTACCCTGGAAGAGTTCTCTTACTTGCTTGGGATTCCTGTCTTGGAACAAACTCCTTTCACTGGTTTGGAAAAGACTCCTAGGCCTGAAGAAATTGCTGCAATTCTCCCCTTGACCAAAGAAGAGGTATTGTCCAACTGGGAAACTAGAAATGGGATCAAGGGCTTTTTGGTCAAATTTCTGGTTGGCAAGGCTAATGATTTCTGGAATGACTTGGACTTCAAAGCATATGAGGATATTCTGGCTCTTTTGATCTATGGTCTGGTATTGTTTCCCAACCCTGACACCTTCATCAGTATCCATGTCATAAGAATCTTCATGTCTCGAAATCCGGTACCCACTCTCTTGGGTGACATTCTACAACAACTCCATGCTCGTACTGCTCGAAAACGGGGAACTCCATGGTGTTGTGCTCCTTTGCTGGTAAGGTGGTTTATTTCGCACCTTCCTAAGTCCGTGCTGAAGAATGAAGAAGGAAAAGGTTGGGCTCGGAGGTTAATGTCTCTCACAGATAAGGATATCACTTGGACTCTCAGAGGTTTGGACGAGGTAGCTGTTATCGACCGTTGCGGAGAATACCCTAATGTCCCGTTGATCGGTATCCAAGGAGGAATCTCTTACAATCCATGTTTAGCTCTCCGTCAGTTTGGAAGAGCCAGAGGAGATGGGCCCCATGAAATGCTGGTTCCTCACTTCCATTTTGAGTTTCAGGCAGGTAGTGACAAACTACGCCAGGGATTCATTAGAGCTTGGGACAGAATCCACAAAGCTGACCCACATGAGTTAGGACCAAAGACTTCTTTACCATTGGAGCCCTATTGCAAATGGGTCCGCATCCGTGCTCAGAAGTTAGGTATGCCGTACGAAGCTGTCAGACCAATCATCCTTGAAACTCCCAATGAAGATGGGGTTCCTCCAACTGTCCTCCCTCCTCAGATACCTACTGATTTTGACACCATGAAGAGATCTTGGGCACAGCTAAAGGAAGAACGGGATTTCTATCGGGAGAAGTTCAACGAGCAGGAAAGGAAGGTCCAAAGGCTGACTAAGCAATTGGAGGAAGAACGTGTCCTGAACAACTACATCAGCACTGAGAGGAGGAGGCCATGGGAGCATTGATGAGCTTTGATTATTCCCTTTTGTAGTTTTATTTCCTTTTCCGTATTTTTCATTCCTGTAATGCCTAAGGGCAAATTGTTGGACAGTTGAAAAATTTTAATCTAATGAAGTGTGTTTCCCTTTTTGTCTACAAAGTTGAATCTTATTTGTCTTTGAAAACATAAAACATACGCATTCCATTACACCATATGCATAGCAGGTACCCTATTTCACAGGTTGCTTAATTTTCTTCGCTGTTTATGTGCACAGTCATCATGAATTCGGAGTCATCCAGTGAGCAAGCAATCAAGGCCCTCCAGGCCCAAAGTGCACAGTTTCAAGAAATGGTCCTAAGCCTAGCCCAGGGTCAGCAAGAGTTGAAGACTCTACTCCTAAAGAAGAAGAAGAAAAAGAGAACGGCGATGTTCAATACCGGACGCAGATTTGGGAACACACTCCACAATGAAGCTGATCCGACCACTTCTTCTGCAGAGAAAAACAGTCCCCAAGGGGGAGAAGCACCTAGTCCCGCAGTCTCCGACAACGAGACGGATTATAACGAGGAACAATACCCACCTGCTGCCGACAGATACAAACAATTGGAGGACCGCTTGAGCGCTATGGAAATTCAGAACGTGCCGGGACTGGATTTCGGGGATTTGGGATTATCTTCTGGAGTAGTAATTCCACACAAGTTTAAGGCGCCTGCCTTCGCCAAGTATGATGGGGTCTCCTGCCCAAAGCTACATCTGAGGTCGTATGTAAGGAAAATCCAACCTTACACGGCGGATAAAAACCTCTGGATTCACTTCTTCCAAGACAGCCTCTCGGGGTCTCAGCTTGAATGGTTCTACCAATTAGACGGAGCTAGCATCCGGCACTGGGAGGATTTGGCGACTGCTTTCTACAGACAATACCAATATAATTCTGATCTCGCTCCTACGCGTACCCAACTTCAGGGTATGTCTCTAGGGACGGGTGAAGGATTCAAAGAGTACGCTCAAAAATGGAGAGATTTGGCTGGCAGGGTGCAGCCTCCATTAACTGATCGAGAGCTGGTGGATATGTTTCTGGGAACGTTGTCTGGACCGTTTTTTAATCATTTGGTTGGTAACTCCTCCGCTGGGTTCACAGATTTGATATTAACGGGAGAGAGAATTGAAGCTGGCATCAGGTCAGGCAAGATACAGAAGGCTGCCTCTACAAGTGCTGAGAAGAGGCCGTTTAAGAAAGAAGCAAGTGCCGTCTATGGCCCTAGAAGACAAGTCAAGCCCGAAGGTCGCCAAGCCGTTAATGCTTTGGTCATCTCCAAACCTGTTGCTGCTCCTCAGCAGTACAATCAGCAAAGAAGTGAAAGGCCCAAGAGGCAGTATACCCGATTGAGTATGACATTATCTCAAATTTTACCCCAACTGTTATCCACCAACCTGGTGACCCTCAAAGAAGCTCCTAAGGTCGTCAACACTGCGTCCCCTAAGTACAACCCGAATGCCCGGTGTGCTTATCATTCTGATAGTCCCGGGCACACTACTGATGATTGCTGGGCCTTGAGAAACAAAGTGCAAGATCTGATCGACGCAAAAGAAATTCAGTTTGAAGCGCCGGAAAGACCGAATGTTGTAACGGCTCCTATGCCCCAGCATAGGGTGAATGCCATTGAGGAAGAAGTGTATGCTGTTTCGATAGATGAAGTTGTTACCCCTTTGAAGACTGTTAAGAAGAACCTACTGCGGGCCGGTTTATTTCCGGGTTGCGGCGAAGGTTTCCCATTCTGTGCTATTTCCCTATCCGATTGTCCCTTGCTAAGGTTAGGCATCCAAGGCCTAATGGATAGCAAGGAGATTTTATTCAAAAAGACTGCTGTTCAATTGGTTCCAATGAAAGAAGTTTCCGTGATTACCATCTTCAAAAATCCAATCAAGGCTCCCCCAAAGAAGCCTATTCAAATCTTGACAGTTGCGCCTGTGATCATTACTGTTCCAGGACCCCTCTCCTACGTATCTGATAAAGCTGTCCCCTGGCATTATGGGGCAGACGTATATGTAAATGGAATCAAGCAAGAATTTGATGCTAGTGCCAGTATCTGCGATATCACCGGTCCGGCTAAAGTCACCCGCAGTGGCAGGCTCTTCTCGCCTGACATTGCGCCTCCCGCTATTCGAAAACCCCTCCTCATAAAACCTACAAGTTTACCAAGTCCTGTTGCTGATCAAATTGTGTCCCCTGCTGCCGAGTCCTCAAATGCTCGGGGCAAAAGGATTGAAGAAGAGCCTGCCCAGATGGAGGCACCAATACCCGTGAATGCTGAGGCCTCCCGACAAGAAATGGAGGAGATTCTGAAAATAATAAAGAAAAGTGACTTTAATGTTGTCGAACAGTTAGGGCATACACCCTCCAAGATCTCCCTGCTTTCCTTATTACTATGTTCCGAGGCCCATGCAAAAGCCTTGATCTCATTTCTCAAGACGGCCCATGTTCCGCAGGAGACGTCTGCAGTTCAGTTCACTGACTGCATAGCAAATTTGACGGCGGACAACGGCTTGGGCTTTTCAGATGCTGACCTAACCGCAAAAGGGAGAAACCATAATGATGCCCTGCATGTCTCTATTGAATGCAGGGGCACTACTCTGGCACATGTATTGGTGGACACTGGTTCTTCCTTGAACGTTCTTCCGAAAAAGGCTTTGGATCGTCTGGATTATGAGGGCCTGGAGTTGAAACCCAGCAATATCATCGTCAGAGCTTTTGACGGTTCCAAGAGGATGGTTCATGGAGAGGTTAACATCCCTATTCGTGTGGGCTCTCAAGTGTTTGACTCTACCTTTTACGTGATGGATATACGTCCATCGTACTCCTGTCTGTTGGGTAGACCTTGGATCCACAAAGCTGGGGCAGTGACCTCCACCTTACACCAAAAGCTGAAGTATCCCGTCAGGGGGAAAATTGTCACTGTGCAAGGAGAAGAGGAGTATATGGTGAGCCATTTGAATTCCTTCAGGTACATCGAGATGGACGGAGAATTTATTGAAACTCCCTTCCAACATTTCGAGGAGGTACATCCAATTTCAGCAGCTGCGGAGACAATGGCCGAAGAGAATGATTCCTTGAAGATGGTTTCCCTAAGGGATGCCCGGGCTGTGGTTCAGAAAGGCGATGGTGCACACTGGGGTCAGCTTCCTGACTTCACTCAGAAGAACGACAAGTTTGGGCTAGGCTTTACTACAGAGGCTCAGAAGGCAATGCGCAAAGAGAAGATTGGAAAGGCTCCGGTGTTTATTTCCAGTTCAAGGGTGAATGCTATCGAGGAGGATGTGGAGGAAGCTGAGTTTGATAATTGGATCTACCCGACTGCTAGCGACGGACCAAGCAACTGGACAGCAAAGGATTTTACCCCTATCACATTTGTCACGCAGTAATTGATTTCTTTTGATTGCCAAATTTGTAACAAACAATATGTTAAAACTCTGTTGGCTCGGTGTCCTGCCCGGGGCATCGTAGCTCCATTTGTGAGGGCTTTTTGTATGACATTTTCATATATCATCAATCAAAACATTGGACGTTTGTTGCATTTCAAATCTTGTGCTCCTTTTCTTTCTGTGTTATACATATTGCAAAACAGCTATATTTACACACACTCACTTATACAGGTTTCAATCCACTCTGGATCTCGCTGGCAACAGCTCTGCTACCGCCAGTTATGACTTCGAAAATCCGATCAACTTGGCCGAAGACGAAGGTGAAGATGATTGCGAAGTGCCTGGTGAACTCGCAAGACTGCTACTACAGGAAGAGAGGGCTATTCAACCACATGAAGAGCCTGTGGAGACAATTAACCTGGGTACTGAGACAGATAGGAAAGAGGTCAAAATTGGTGCCAATCTAGAGCTCGGCGTGAAGCAACGGTTGATCCAGATGCTACAAGACTACATGGAGATCTTTGCCTGGTCCTATGAAGATATGCCTGGTTTAGATGCCGACATTGTAGTTCACCATTTGCCAACCAAGGAAGATTGCCCTCCAGTAAAGCAAAAAGTTCGACGAATGCGTCCAGAGATGTCTGAGAAGATTAAAGCTGAGGTGATGAAACAGTTTGATGCAGGTTTCCTTGCAGTAACTTCTTACCCTCAGTGGGTTGCCAACGTTGTGCCAGTGCCGAAGAAGGACGGTAAGGTCAGAATGTGTGTCGACTACAGGGATCTGAACAGGGCCAGCCCCAAGGATGACTTCCCCCTACCTCACATCGATGTCCTTGTTGATAATACAGCTCAACACAAGGTGTTCTCCTTCATGGATGGCTTCTCAGGGTATAATCAGATCAAGATGGCTCCTGAAGATATGGAGAAGACTACATTTGTAACTCAGTGGGGGACCTTCTGTTATAAGGTCATGCCATTCGGATTGAAAAATGCTGGGGCAACCTATCAGCGTGCCATGGTTGCTTTATTTCATGATATGATCCATCATGAGATTGAAGTATACGTTGATGACATGATCGCAAGGTCTCAAACTGAGGAGGAGCACCTTGATCACCTGAGGAAGTTGTTTGACCGACTCAAGTTGTACAAGCTGAGATTGAATCCCAACAAATGCACCTTCGGGGTGAGGTCCGGAAAATTGCTAGGTTTCATTGTAAGTGATAAAGGTATCCAGGTGGACCCTGCCAAGGTTAAAGCTATTCAAGAGATGCCGACCCCAAAAACAGAGAAAGAAGTCAGAGGTTTCCTGGGACGATTGAATTACATTGCCCGATTCATCTCACATCTGACTGCTACTTGTGAGCCAATCTTCAAACTACTGAAGAAAGATCAAGTGGTACGCTGGAATGATGAATGTCAGGCCGCCTTTGAAAGAATAAAGGAATACCTCCAAGAGCCACCCATTCTTATGCCACCAGTGGAAGGAAGACCTCTGATACTATACTTGACAGTGCTTGATAATTCAATGGGGTGTGTGCTGGGGCAGCATGACGAGTCTGGCCGAAAAGAGCACGCTATTTATTACTTGAGCAAAAAGTTTACCGACTGTGAGTCTCGTTACTCACTGCTTGAGAAAACTTGCTGTGCTCTTGTATGGGCTGCTCGCCGGCTGAGACAGTATATGCTGACTCACACTACTTTATTGATTTCAAAGATGGATCCCATCAAGTACATATTTGAAAAGCCTGCTCTGTCTGGAAGGATAGCGAGATGGCAAATGATCTTAACAGAATATGATATCCAGTATACAACTCAGAAAGCAATTAAGGGGAGTGTACTGGCTGATCATTTGGCACACCAACCTGTGGACGATTATCAATCATTGAACTTTGATTTTCCGGACGAAGACATCATGGTGGTAACTGACTGTGAAGTACCTGGACCGGATGAAGGACCTGAGGAAGGATCCCGATGGTCTATGCATTTTGATGGAGCCTCCAATGCTTTGGGTAACGGCGTCGGCGCTGTAATCATATCTCCCAAGGGGACTCATACTCCACTCACCGCCCGATTATGTTTCAGCTGCACCAACAACATGGCAGAATATGAGGCATGTATCATGGGTTTACAAGCTGCGATCGATTTGAGGATCAAGTTTCTAAGTGTCTTCGGAGATTCCGCTCTCGTGATCAATCAGATCAAAGGCGAGTGGGATACGAAACACCCGAATCTCATTCCTTACAAGGAGTATGTATCGACCCTGCTCCCCCACTTTGAAGAGATAACTTTTGAACATTTCCCCAGAGAGGAAAATCAGCTAGCGGACGCACTAGCCACGATGTCTTCAATGTTTAAAGTTAAATGGGACAATGAGGCTCCCCAAATCCTAATCTGGAAGTTGGATGAACCGGCATACTGCTGCGAGCTCGAAGCTGAGAAGGTGACTGAAAAACCCTGGTATCACGAGGTGAAGAGGTACTTGGAAGCTCAGGAATACCCTGAAGGTGCATCTGTCAACGACAAGAAGTTCATGAGGAGGTTTGCTGCAAAATTCTTCCTCAGCAACGGCATTCTCTACAAACGGAATCATGATTCAACTCTGTTACGTTGTGTGGATAAGGCTGAAGCAGAGAAAATTATGATGGAACTACATGAAGGTACATTTGGGACCCATTCTAGTGGACACACCATGGCTAAGAAAATCCTTCGGGCAGGATATTTCTGGTCCACGATGGAAGCCGATTGTTACCAACACTCCCGAACTTGTCATAAATGCCAAATCTATGCTGACAAGGTGCATATCCCACCGGTTCCTTTGAATGTCCTGACGGCACCTTGGCCTTTCGCAATGTGGGGCATCGATATGATCGGTGAGATCCGACCGACGGCATCCAATGGGCACCGTTTCATCTTGGTGGCAATCGATTACTTCACGAAATGGGTTGAGGCAGCTTCATATGCCACGGTAACCAAGAGTGTCGTGGCACGTTTCATCCGGCATAATCTGATATGTCGGTACGGTGTCCCGGAAAGAATCATTACGGACAACGGTACCAATCTCAATAACAAAATGATCACTGAACTCTGTGAACAATTCAAGATACAGCACCACAATTCTTCCCCCTATCGGCCGAAGATGAATGGGGCTGTAGAGGCAGCCAATAAAAATATCAAGAAAATTGTGCAGAAGATGACAGTGACCTATAAGGATTGGCACGAGATGTTACCATTCGCTCTTCATGGGTACCGCACCTCAGCAAGGACGTCAACCGGAGCAACTCCCTTCTCCCTAGTCTATGGCATGGAGGCAGTCTTGCCGATTGAAATCCAGATACCCTCTCTTCGGATAATGAAGGATGCAGACTTGAATGAAGATGATTGGATCCAAACTCGACTTGATCAACTAAATCTAATTGACGAAAAAAGGCTCACTGCTATCTGTCATGGTCAAACGTATCAAAAACGGATGATCAGGGCATTTAACAAGAAAGTCAGACCGCAAGAGTATCAAGTTGGGGACCTGGTAATCAAACGCATCATCCTTCCTCAAAGTGATCCCCGGGGCAAATGGACCCCTACGTACGAAGGGCCATTTGTGGTTAAGCGTGTGTTCTCTGGAGGAGCCATGATCCTAACCACCATGGACGGTGACGACCTTCCTCACCCCGCCAATGCGGACATAGTGAAAAAATACTATGCATAAATAAAAGACCCGCTAGGTTGACATACCTAGGCAAAAATAAGGGCTTCCCGGCGAACCAAAAGGGTTCGGGCAAAAATAAGGGATGAAATGAATAAAAATCTGTACACCCGGCAAGTCGAAAACCTGAAAGGGCGGCTTGGGCAAAAAAGGGTATCCCGGTGGACTGAAAACCCGAAGGGGCGGTCCAGGCAAAAGTTAGGGATAAAAAGCGTAACACTATGTCTCATTGGATCACTTCGCATCCGGAGTTCGGCATCAACTATCTGGCCCAAATTTCGGCATTGACCAATCAGCTTCATCTTCAGATTAGACAGTAAGGCGATGAGACGTTCGAAAACATAAAGGCGATAGCAGAGTTGGAACCCAGTGGGATTGTTCACGTAGCTGTTTTGTTTTCTTTTTCAAAATGTAAACTCTATACTATTTGGCGATGTCCTCTTACCAGGATGTCAGTCTCTTGTACAAAAAACGCCTATTCACAGGCAAAGTTTAAATCAATGAAAGTTCACTTGTCCATACAAATTGCCGTTGTTTTTCTTTTTTTGTTTTGCGAAGAACGTCCAATGTTCATTTTTGATATATGCATTTGACATTAAATTGCTGATTCATGAATGTTTGCATATGAAAAAAAGATTAATTACAAGTGACATCAAAGACAGGGGCAATGTGGAGTTGTCTAATACGGTCTAGTTGTTTTGTCCACCAAAGCACCAAGGCAGGTTCAACTGAAGAATGTGGCCAAACCATCTTAACTCCCCGCAGAGTAAAGCAAAATTCAGCAGCACTTTCCCCAAGCAGGAGTCGATTCCCCGTCGATCCTGAAAAAGGCACAACATCCCCCGGCAGGTCTTAAAAGCTCATCCCCAGTAGATTCTGCGAGCTTATCCCCGGCGAAGTACGAACGTCTCGCCCAAGTTTTATTTAGAGTTATTTCCTCACAAGGACTTATAACTGGGTTATCCTCAGCTAAAAGCCACGGAAGACCGTTCCCGGCAAAAGTTCCTTCAATCCCCAGCGAAGTCTATCTTTGGTTTTCCCCAGCGGAGTTTATCATCATTATCCTCAGCGGAATCCATTGTTAAAGTCCTCAGCAGGCCTCTCATCAGAGCTTCGGTCAAGCATCTCTTCCGCAGAACAGCTTCCCGGTCATTCGTCAAGGATTTATTTTCCTAAGATGAAATTACACTCATAAACATTTCACATTTTCATACATCTTGCTTACCTACATGATGAAACACATGCAACATCAAATGTCGAACATCATGACATCATGCATATCATACATCATGACATTGCATACAGCTTACGTCTTTGCCTTTTCAGGAAAAAGACAATCTCAAAAACGACTACTTTCAACTGTCACAAATCCAGATTCGATACATGTATCTAGCCAGGGCACATCTGAGAGTGATCAGTTTCCAGACTCGACTCCTGTATCTAGCCAGGGCACGTCTGAAGAGTTCGAAGATTCGACTCCTGTATCCAGCCAGGGCACATCTATCAGCTACAACATTTCCGGATTCGATTCCTGTATCCAGCCAGGGCATATCTGTTAACCACATTTCCAGACTCGATTCCTGTATCTAGCCAGGGCACGTCTGCAGAATTCAAAGATTCGACTCCTGTATCCAGCCAGGGCATATCTATTGATGACTATTTCCAGATTCGACTCCTGTATCCAGCCAGGGCACATCTGTGAGCAACCGGTTGTAGATTCAATACCTGTATCCAGCCAGGGCATATCTGCATAAGGAGGCTGAAGATCAAACACCTGTAACAAGCCAGGAAAACATCTGTCTTTCTTAAAACACATAAGTTCTCGCTAAGGAACCTCTTATGCGATCAACACTTCCAAATGGCATCTATAAGCCCATTCCCGACACCACATTGTTGAGACTCCAGCATGCGAGTGCAAATTTCCGGGCACTCTAGTGTCCAATCTCCTTTTACCCTCGAGTCGCGAAAGGCAAACTTGCCAATCTAACTCTTCAGGTCCAAGAAGATTGAACAGGGGCAACTGTTGTACCCCAAAATTTGCCCTCCCATTTCCTCATCATTTTCTCATCACAAGACCTTTAAAGATCAAGGTCCAATTAGGGTTTCCTCTGCTCAAGACTTCTCCTTGCACTGTGGACTCAAATTAGGGTTTGTGTTTGCCTAAAGATGTTTTGACCTAAAATGCCTAAGATGACTTTCATGCTTCATATTGGACTCCCAAGTTTACCCATACCAAGTTTCAAGTCTTGATTCCAAGTTTTTCCCAGTCAATTGGACAGTTGACCTAGAAATCAGCTGTATTGGGGAAAAAGTCAACTGTGGCCAATTGACAGTCAAACCTCATGAAATTTGATCCACATCAACATTATGAACTCACATGGACCATTTGATCAAGTTTGAATCACAATTCCCCAAGAAATTTGATCAGATCACCAAAAGGGCAAAATGGTCATTTTTAGGGTTTTGACTGCACAAAGGCAATTTTTGACTGTTTGACCTAGCCAATGGCAAACCAAGCTCACATATGGACTCAAGGACCCCATGGAATTATCTTGACATGTTCATCAAGCTCAAAAGATCCCAAGTACACAAGATTGACAGTTGAATTTCCCAGTCAATTGATCAATTTTGACTGTATACTGAAAAGTCAAACTTTGACTTTTTGGTCAAAATCAAGAGTCAAGATTCATTTTTCACCAAAACATGCCAAATCATGAAACTTGTTCACCAAGAAATCACAAAATGCAAATTAGGGTTTGAAAATGGAATTTTTCATAACTTAGAATTTTTCTAAGTTATGAAAAACCCTAATTTTTTCCCAACTTTGCCTCATCTTTTCACCATGATCCATTTGGATTCAAACAAAAGTCAAAACATGAAAGTTGTAGCTTGTTGCAAAATCTACAACTTTGATTCACAAAGTTTTCTCATTTGAAGCTTGTATCTCAAGTTATGATTTTTTGAATAAGGGCACTAAACCATCTTTTAACTTAGTGAAATTTGACCTATTTTGACAAGGTTTTCTACCCTACTTCAAGGCCACTTTTCATACCCTTCCACTTGGAATTTCAAATTGCATTTCAAAGATGGATTGTAGTACACATTACAAGCTTTCCAAAATGTCCAAGAACTCATCAAACAACCTCATAACTTGAGAGATTCGAATTTCACAAGTTGGCAAAAATTCACTTTTGTTCTTCATCAAAGCATGTTCATAAACTTGGCAAATTTGAATTCAGCATGCTTAAGCTACATTGCAGGCCTCTAATCCCATTCTCACTCAATAATTCAATGCATATCCTTTGTGTTCTAACATTATTTTGCTCATTTGGATAATACACACAAAATCAAGCCTAAACTAGAAAAAGCATGTTATCCATTCTTGTAAAGTGATACTTTATGGCAACTTTGCAAATCTATGAGGTACAATGCAGATCTTTGAAGCAAAAAAAGCATAGGCATATCCCACTGATCAAGACTAAAAGGTGCAGCATAGATTGAGGCATTGTACTGGCCTAGAAACCAAGTTGACATTTGCTTGCTTCACATAGAAGTAACATCCATAACTTATGCTATCTCTCATATCAGTCAAAAAACACAGCACAAAAAGAGATCAAACACATTCCATAGACCTCATTGAAGATTTTGCTCGAGCCATTTGCCTTTCAAACCCTCTCCATCTCAGAATCATCCTCAAACTGCACAAACAGGGGTGCCCCTGCAGTTTGAGTGCAATCTCTCATTCCCTTCAAACATTTCTGTCCAAACCTGTTCCTCTACCTTCCTTACAACATATGCAAGCTATCCATAAGCTAAGGCACGATCTTTAATTGCTCTAACCACTTCCACCATTTTCACATCTTTAACTTGCAGGTGAAGTTCTATAGCTTGATACAAGAAGGTTCAAGACAAAGTGAGCATTGAAAAAGCATCCCTGGACCTCAAGGAGGCTTTTCCAATCATTACATTGCACTGAAAGTCTCTCATTCTCCACATAGAAGTTCAACTGCACAGGTAAAAGTTTGAATTCGTATCTCTCTTATTAGGCATATTTAGTCTTAAGTTTGTGAAGAAGCAAGGTCCTACTCATAGCCCTGAACATGTACATAGCTTTACTTCTCATTTCTTTTGCCTGAGTAGAGAGAATTTGAGCTCTGAAAATGGTAGAAAAATTAGGTCAGAAAAGAGGGGGAGAGAAATTCTCCCTCATCTTGGAGAGATAGGTCATGTTCTTTATATGGTTAGAACCGTCTCTTCATGCTGAACATTTCTTGTGTTATGAGTTTTTGCTAAAAAGCCAGGAATCAAGAGTTAGAAGGGACTGAACATTGGCGCGCGTTTTTCAAATAACCTGTGCTGGAGGTTGAAGAAGGAGTGAAGTGGGCTGGGCTTGGATTTGTGTTGCTTTTCACACCCCATTTTTTGGTTTACACCCCCCTGAGCCCATTTGTTTATTTTTCAACATTTTTGACTTTTTCTTTTTGGGTTGACTTTGTTTATTTTTTCTCATGCCATTAAAATTTTTAAAATATTTTTTCCATCATTTTTGTATTTATGGCAATTTGTTTGTTTATTTCTTTTATTTATATACAAATATATATATATATACTATTATTAAAATAAATAGAAAATAATGTAGATACATTTTTATTTTTATTTTTACTCTCTGAAAATATTTCACACAAAAAATACTTTTATTTATTTTATTAAAATATTAAATAAATATTTATTTTGTATAATACTCATTTAGGGTTTAATATATGCATATATACATGTTTATTAATATATTTAAGATAAAAATATAAAATACTTGATTTTCTTCATTTTTATTAATATTTGATACAAAAATACTTTTTTCACAAAATACTTCATTTTATTTTATTTTTGTACATAATAAACAAATAGTAGAATTTAATTAGATAATAATACTTTTTTTATAAAAATTAGGGTTTCTTACCCTAAGTTTCAAAATACTAAAAAACAGATACATTTTTATTTTCTTTTTCCTTTTACATAAATATTTTCTCATAAACATAAAAAACTTTCTTTTTTACATTTCACATATTTATTTTGTTTACATTTAAATTATGCAATTTATTTACCATGCAAATATCCAATTGTTGTAATAACTTAGATTTAAATTCTTGTCAATATCCCCCTTTGAACATTTGTACCCCCCTTCCCATATTTGGTTGTGTAATAGTTTAGTAATTTTAATTTCGCACTTTATTGCTTTCTAAATAATGACATGCTAGAATTAGGGTTTGAATGCGAAAAAACGATAAAAAAAATAGTTTGACCTAATACAAGATAAACAAGCATGAAAATGGACACACAAATCACACTTGCACCCCCTAGGGTATTCCACTTGTTGCCTTCAAATAAATGGGCCATATTGTATGTTGAACATCTTTGGGTAAAACAAACAGTTTGAATGATCATAGTCCCTCGATAAA
Source organism: Vicia faba (assembly GCA_948472305.1). Classification (NCBI taxonomy): domain Eukaryota; kingdom Viridiplantae; phylum Streptophyta; class Magnoliopsida; order Fabales; family Fabaceae; genus Vicia; species Vicia faba. Next base: position 471,809,703 of record OX451735.1, read on the forward strand.
ACTTTTCAAAACAAACAAAACAAATGATCAAGTCCCTTAGAGAAATTGCCCAAAGACATTTAACGTCGTTACAATTATGGTCTAAACGATGACCCGCGCCTGTCCCTTTCACATCCTAACACAAGGTTGCCCACCAAATACAATGGTGGAGCAAACTTGTTAAAAGGGTTAAAGTATAGCAATAATCTTTTGAGAAATTTAGGAGTAGATAACCTCTTAGTTACTTGAACCAACTTGCAAAACAAAACACTTGCCTATTTTTCAAACCACACTTCACCACACTTTCCAAACAACTTTCAAAAACAAATGAAAACCTTTTCAAAAGACATACATCTTTGTATACATCCCCACATGGATCATTGCAAAGGTTGCCACCACATTGGCCTCTTTTCAAAACATTTTCAAAACCCACACACTCAAGCACCATTTAAAACAATTGAAAACAAAAGGCAAGTGATCTAAGCAAGTAACTAAGAGCCCATGGATAACCATGGATAGAAAGGGTGCTAATACCTTCCCTTTCTATAATCTACTCCCCGAACCCAAGAAAACATCTCAAAAGGTTTTTGCTGTGCTTTTTAACCTTTCCTTAGGATAAAATAAAAAGTCGGTGGCGACTCTTGCTAACCGCAACATTTGCGAATACAAACGCAAACCTCAAGTCAGTTCTCCCACCGTATCACAGGCGGTCTCTTCATGAGCAACTTGTGCGTTATTGACATCTTTGGAAAACGACAAGCGGCGGTCTCTTCATGAGCAACTTGTGTATTATTGACATCTTTGTAAAACGACAAGATGCGGTATCTTCATGAGCAACTTGTGTATTATTGACATCTTTGGAAAACGACAAGATGCGGTCTCTTCGTGAGCAACTTGTGTATTATTAACATCTTTGGAAAACGACAAGCGGCGGTCTCTTCGTGAGCAACTTGTGCGTTATTGACATCTTTGGAAAACGACAAGCAGCAGTCTCTTCATTAGCAACTTGTGTGTTATTGGCATCTTTGGGAAACGACAAGCGGCAGTCTCTTCATGAGCAACTTGTGCGTTATTGACATCTTTGGAAAACAACAAGCGGCGGTCTCTTCATGAGCAACTTTTGAGTTATTGACATCTTTGGAAAACGACAAGCGGGGGTCACTTCATGAGCAACTTTTGCATTATTGACATCTTTGGGAAACGACAAACGGGGGTCACTTCATGAGCAACTTTTGCATTATTGACATCTTTGGGAAACAACAAGCGGCGGCCACTTCATGAGCAACTTGTGCGTTATTGACATCTTTGGAAAACGACAAGCGGCGGTCACTTCATGAGCAACTTGTGCGTTATTGACATCTTTGGAAAACGACAAGCGGCGGTCACTTCATGAGCAACTTGTGCGTTATTGACATCTTTGGAAAACGACAAGCGGCGGTCACTTCATGAGCAACTTGTGCGTTATTGACATCTTTGGAAAACGACAAGCGGCAGTCTCTTCATGAGAAACTTGTGCGTTATTGACATCTTTGGAAAACGACAAGCGGCGGTCTCTTCATGAGAAACTTGTGTGTTATTGACATCTTTGGAAAACGACAAGCAGCGGTCTCTTCATGAGCAATTTGTGCGTTATTGACATCTTTGGAAAATGACAAGTGGCGGTCTCTTCATGAGCAACTTGTGCGTTATTGACATATTTGGAAAATGACAAGTGGCGGTCTCTTCATGAGCAACTTGTGCGTTATTGACATATTTGGAAAATGACAAGCGGCGGTTTCTTCATGAGCAACTTGTGCGTTATTGACATCTTTGGAAACCGACAAGCGGCGGTCTCTTCATGAGCAACTTGTGCGTTATTGACATCTTTCGAAAACGACAAGCGGCGGTCTCTTCATGAGCAACTTGTGTGTTATTAACATCTTTGGAAAACGACAAGTGGCGGTCTCTTCATGAGCAACTTGTGCATTATTGACATCTTTGGAAAACGACAAGCGGCGGTCTCTTCATGAGCAACTTGTGCGTTATTGACATCTTTGGAAAACGATAAGCGGCGGTCTCTTCATGAGCAACTTGTGCGTTATTGACATCTTTGGAAAACGACAAGCGACGGTCTCTTCATGAGCAACTTGTGCGTTATTGACATATTTTTAAAACGACAAGCGGCGGTATCTTCATGAGCAACTTGTGCGTTATTGACATATTTGGAAAATGACAAGTGGCGGTCTCTTCATGAGCAACTTGTGCGTTATTGACATCTTTGGAAAACGACAAGCGGCGGTCTCTTCATGAGAAACTTGTGCGTTATTGACATCTTTGGAAAACGACAAGTGGCGGTCTCTTCATGAGCAACTTGTGCATTATTGACATCTTTGGAAAACGACAAGCGGCGGTCTCTTCATGAGCAACTTGTGCGTTATTGACATCTTTGGAAAACGATAAGCGGCGGTCTCTTCATGAGCAACTTGTGCGTTATTGACATCTTTGGAAAACGACAAGCGACGGTCTCTTCATGAGCAACTTGTGCGTTATTGACATATTTGGAAAATGACAAGTGGCGGTCTCTTCATGAGCAACTTGTGCGTTATTGACATCTTTGGAAAATGACAAGCGGCGGTCTCTTCATGAGCAACTTGTGCGTTAGTGACATCTTTGGAAATTGACAAGCGGCGGTTTCTTCATGAGCAACTTGTGCGTTATTGATAACTTTGGAAAAAGACAAGTGGCGGTCTCTTCATGAGCAACTTGTGCGTTATTAACATCTTTGGAAAATGACAAGCGGCGGTCTCTTCATGAGCAACTTGTGCGTTATTGACATCTTTGGAAAACGAAAAGCGGTGGTCTCTTCATGCGCAACTTGTGCGTTATTGACATATTTGGAAAATAAAAAGAGGCGGTCTCTTCATGAGAAGCTTGTACGTTATGGACATATTTGGAAAATGACAAGTGGCGGTCTCTTCATGAGCAACTTGTGCGTTATTGACATCTTTGGAAAGCGACAAGCGGCGGTCTCTTCATGAGCAACTTGTGCGTTATTGACATCTTTGGAAAACGACAAGCAGCGGTCTCTTCATGAGAAACTTGAGCGTTATTGGCATCTTTGGAAAACGACAAGCGGCGGTCTCTTCATGAGCAACTTATGCGTTATTGACATCTTTGGAAAACGATAATCGGTGGTCTCTTCATGAGAAACTTGTGCGTTATTGACATCTTTCGAAGACGACAAGCGGCGGTCTCTTCATGGGTAACTTGTGCATTATTGACATCTTTGGAAAACGACAATCGGCGGTCTCTTCATGAGTAACTTGTGCGTTATTGACATCTTTAGAAAACGACAACCGGAGGTCTCTTCATGAGCAACTTGTGCGTTATTGACATCTTTGAAAAACGACAAGCGACGGTCTCTTCATGAGCAACTTGTGCGTTATAAACATCTTTGGAAAACGACAAGTGGAAGCCTCTTTATTTGAGCAACGTGGGCGTTAAAATTTTCCTTGAAGACAGCAAGTGGTGGCTTCTTTATTTGAGCAGCTTGTATGTTATAGACATCCTTGGAAGACAGCAAGTGACGGCTTCTTTATTTGAGCAGCTTGTATGTTATAGACATCCTTGGAAGATATCAAGTGGCACCTTCTTTATTTGAGCAGCTTGTATGTTATAAACATCCTTTGAAGATAGCAAGTGGCAGCTTCTTTATTTGAGCAGCTTGTGTATCTACAACCATACATTATTTCAGCATCAATTGGTATCTCTTCGGAAAAATCTCATAGAGAAGTTTGTTATGAAACCTCTGCCTTCAGAAGACGGTATTTCACTATCAGCGAAAGTTGATATATCTTTTGTCTATATTTGACCTTGAGTGGTGTACCCACCATCATCTTGGGTCTATAATTTGTTTTTTTCCGTGGCCTATGCAAGGCGTCTTCTTTATTCGGGTTAGAAGTTGTCTTCTCTCAAATTTTATTCTCCGTTAAGAGTCTATCATTCAAAGTCGATGGCTCATTTACCCAGTAGTGAATAATATTTGTTCCTGTGGGTTGTTTGTGCTTGGTTTCTCCAGCATTATTTTGTCTCGTACAGTATCATTCTCCATAAAGTTAAATCCTAGCTCCATATCATAAACATAATGGCGGTATCTTAGGGCAAAAATTGCGTATTATGTATTTAAGTACCTTCAATCTCATCGAGATGAAGATTTTAATCTTAATATCTCCGGATAGAAGAAACTTAAATAGGGGCAGCTGTCATACCCCAATTTTTGACCTAAGATCCCTGTTTCATTTGCATTACATCAAGGTCACGGAATATGGTAGGTTTCGAACATTTCACCTTCGAGCTTTGACTGTGTAGAGATTTTCGAGTGTTGTGAGCATTTTTCTTATGAATGACTAACCACTAATCAAGCCCGAAGTGTATGTTTTGTTGTTTTGTTTTCATGTGCAGGAAATAGGTCTGAAAGAAGAGCATCAGACGTCATACATCGATTAAGGTTTCGAGTCTCGAAGCAGAAATGCGGTCGGTTGTCAATTTCCAAAAGTTGATTCATCAAAAGAATTTCAGAGAATTGTGTGTTTATTTCCACATTGTGTCCAACAGATGGTCTCCAGTTTCTCTGAATATTTTTTCAGAAAGAACGGTCGAAGTTCTACCGTCTTTAGTTCATGTGTGTTTCATGTTGTTCTAAAATACAAGAAAACCAAGTTATGTCGTCATTTTTGATTTATTTGACCAAAAGTCATCCGCAATATTTCTCATGACGCAGGGTGAATTTTGCCAAAATGGGATAATTAAATTCAAAACCGTTCTAGAAGAATTTATTTGGAATATTTGGAATATTTTTTTATTTGAATTCAAGTGATAATTAAAGAGGAGCTATCAAGAGATCTCATCGAAGAATAATCATTTATCGCATGAAATATTTATTCAAGATTATTTTTGTGATTATTTTGGTGGACTTCCATGAAGCATTTATTCAAGAAGTTAGTGGGAAATTCTATTTAATTACATGAGGAATTCTATTTGATTACAAAATTAATCCATGTGATTTATTTGAATCTCTATTGAGAAAAATGCAAGATTAAAGTCTAAGATTGGCATTATTATTTATTCATCATTCAACAAATTTATTCAAGTATTGTTCAACTCTTTCCTAATTCAAATGGAAGGCCTTGAATTTTTATCAAGACATATCAAGATTCATGTTCATATGAAGATTCAAGGTTATATATAATTATAAAAGGAATTAAACATATAATGAAGAATACATGTTTATTCATGTTACATTTTATTTGGACTTGTTGTTACAAAGTTACAAAATAAAATAGAAGTTTTCTACATGAAAATCAACTATTATTCTTGTTACAAAACAGTCCCGATGCTGCCCATTTTTCCAGCACTACATTAATCCATAACAGTGCTTTTTTCAGTGTAGTGTTGTCCATTTTCTTCAACCTTGTGTCAACAAAGACCATGCCAAGCTGCTGTCCAAATCTGCCCTGCAAAACAGCCCAGAATGCAGCCCATAAGACAAAAATCTCTACATTTTGCTGTTACAAAAAACAGTATGCAAAGCTCCAAATATTGCACTAAAATGGATACTTCAAAAATCTATCCCATAAAACATAAAAAACAGGGCCTGAATTTGTTCAAACTTCTACTGTTTTTCCCCCCTAAAACCCCACACATTTCACTATAAATAGAGGCTTTTATCAACATAAAAAAGAGGAGAAGAGAGGAATCCGAAAAAAATTCAGCAAGAGTGAGAAGAACAGAAAATAGAGTTTTGTTCAACAATCCAACAAGAATGAGAAAAAACAGAAAAAAATAGTTTTGTTCTAAAATTCAGCAAGAAGGAAAAACATAGCAAACTCAAGAAAACTTACTGCCTTTTTAGAAGCCCCATTGGAGAGGCTCCGATAGGTATTATTCTATTCCTCCTCTTTATATACTGCTGCATATATTCATGTTTGAATCACTTTCTGCACCATTTTTCTTTGCCATACAATGTTTGCCTTATCATTCTTTTCTTTGTTGTATTTTATTCGAGTGGTTGCATTTTGTTGGCATTTAAGCATGCTAAGAAATAATAATAACACAGAAAAATATACAAATCCAGAGATAAAAAATACACACATTCAAATTTCTTTTTCGGAGTATACAAATTTCGGCCAGAATATCATCGTTGTTGTCTCTACATTTACAGTTGCAAACTTTCATCCCCACTTCTATCTCTTCCTCTCCGTGTAGCTAACAACCTGCAATTCATTCTTAAACTAAGAGAATATAAATCAGAATACAAGAAAACCGGCATAGGATCTGTTGCAAATCAGCTTGTTTCCCCCTTCATCTTCTCATTCTATCCCTGCTTCCAATGGCCCATTTTCCCTTTGATCTCGCTCTTAGAATCTGCTGTTACAAAAACCAAAACAGTTCAAAACAATAGAGCCTGTCAATATACTAAAAACCTTACAACCTGGTAAACCATAAAACCAGCCTTAACCTGTTAAAACAAACCTTAACATGTTAAAACCAGCTTAGAGCTTGTTATCCAAAACCAGCATAGAACCTGTTAAAAGTATAACAACATGTTAAAACCAGCTTAGAGCCTGTTATCCAAAACCAGCGTAGAACCTGTACAAAATAACAACCTGTTAAAACATCAATCTGTTAACTCTGAGAATCTGCTGTCAAACCACTAAAACTTGTCGTTACCAAAACTTGGAACCTTAACCTGCAAACCAATAAATAATAGAACTTGTTCTAAAATCCTAGAACCTACTGTTACCAAAACCTGAAACATGTGTTAAACCTCTTAAAACCTGTTAAACCATAAAAACCTGTTAAATATAAAATCGGCTTAGCACCTGTTGAGAAAAACTTAGAACCTGTTGCAAAAATCTTAGAATCTGCTATTCCAAAGCCTTAGCACCTGCTGTTAAAAACCATAAAAACAGTTAACCAACCATCTGTTAACAACACACAAACCACATCTCTATATTAACACCAATACACGGAGTTTGACGAGAGAATATTCACACATAGAAACCTACCGCTGTCAAGTCGTTCTTCTAAGCATGAACCTATGGATGGTTCTCGTAAGAGATCAGATCCGGTTGATCAGTCTGATTTGCCGAACATTAATCGCAATTGTCGAGATCTCGGTCTTCTTATTTAGTTTGGTCGAAGCATTATCCATACGGAAGCCGACGGAAGTCTCTACTCAAATTAAAGAGGATAATCAAAGGGTGGGGACAAGTCAAAGTAAAGAGCAAAGAGATGATAAATCATTGGCTAAGCTAGATGGAAAGTTTCAGAGAGGAGATAGTTTTACAGGAGGAAAAGAGGAAAATGACGGTGATGTTTCAGTTTAACAGATAGAGGAAGATGAATCCGTGAATACAGAGGGAGGAAGATGAATCCGTGAATACAGAGAGAGGAAGATGAATCCGTGAATACAGAGAGAGGAAGTTGAATCCGTGAATAGAGAGAGAGGAGTGTTTTTTTATTTTTAGTTTTTTTCTTCTAATTGTTTATTAATAATATTAAAATTTGTTTTCTCTTCCCAAAAACAATAATAATTAATCTTTTCCCTGTTTTTAGTGCCAGCCGCCGCGCTCCCCAACACTTTAGGGTTTTCTTTATTTCTCCTTGTCTTTTTTTCAAACCCGGTTGGCCCATTGGGCCTGTTTGGTCCAGCATCCTTTCCAATTTCATTAATATATAATAGATATTAATTTAGTTTATTCATATAATTATTTCATGATAAAAATACAAAAAGACTTGCTTTTTATAATCTAATATTTATTTAATTTTGTTATTAATCTCTTATTTAATTATTAAAAAAAAAAAAATATATATATATATATATATATATATATATATATATATATATATATATATATATATATATATATATATATATATATATATATATATATATATATATATATATATATATATATATATATATATATATATATATATATATATATATAAGTTAGTTTTATTATTTAATTTTTGCTATTTTTTAATTATTAAAAATCCATGATATTGTAATTTAGTCTTTATGTAATTTTGTTTATTTATTTAATCGTTCAAAATGCATGCTAGTATAATTTAATTTACATTAGCTATTTGTTCAATTGTCATCTTAATTAAATTTTATCATCAATCGTTAATCTTATATCCTTCGTCTGTCTCACATCCAAGGGAATTGTTTTGATTTTGTTGACTTCATGTCATCAAACATGTCACCTCTAATCGTGCGAATACCCTCATTCCTCTTTCATTTATTATTTTAAAAAAAACTTAAGATAATTTTCTCAAATGTTCAATTTGCAAAACTTACACATTTTAAGTCAAAACATCGACGTTAGGTCGTCGTGTCTTCAAAATCTCTTCCCTACCCATTTTTGGCCAAACAAGCTATTTTTAATCAAACAAACAATTTTAATAAACTGATATTTCAAAAGGTTCCTATAGGATACTATATATACATTGGGTACTAATACCTTCCCATTGTATAACCAACCCCCGAACTCTAGATCTCTTTTCAAAATGCCTTGTATTTTCATTACTTTTAAGTATTATTTTACATTGTATATTTTAGGGTTTTATTTCGCTCTTTTCCCTTTTCCCTTGGAAATAATAAAGCGCAGTGGCGACTCTTGCTTTTGCGAGACGAGTTAATTAATAGCTCGATCTCCGGTTTACCCCGCTACATTTTTTATCACTAGAATACTGTATGTCATATTCTATTAGGATCATCTGCCATCTAGATATCATCCCAGATAGAGCAGGCTTCTCGAAGATGTATTTTATCGGATCCATCTTAGATATCAATAAGGTAGTATGAGTCAGCATATACTGTCTTAGCCGGTGAGCAGCCCATGCCAGAGCGTAGCAAGATTTATCGAGCAGTGAATTTCTGGTTTCACAGTCGGTAAACTTTTTTCTCAGGTAGTAAATAGCGTGCTCTTTTCGGCCAGACTCGTCATGCTTCCCCAATACACACCCCATTGAGTTTTCTAAAACCGTCAGATACATGATCAACGGTCTTCCCTCGACCGGTGGCAGCAACACAGGAGGCTCTTATAAGTACTATTTGATTTTGTCAAAAGCAACCTAGCATTCATCGTTCCATCTGACTACTTGATCTTTCTTCAATAGTTTGAAGATTGGCTCACAAGTAGCTGTTAGGTGTGAAATGAATCTGGAAATATAGTTCAGGTTCCCCAAGAATCCTCTGACTTCCTTCTCAGTACGAGGAGCAGGAATTTCTTGTATTGCTTTAACCTTGGCAGGATCGACCTAAATACCTTTGTTGCTGACGACAAAACCTAAGAGTTTACCGGACCGTACTCCGAATGTGCACTTGTTTGGATTCAACCTTAGCTTACACTTCTTCAATCACTCAAACAACTTTTGCAAGTGATCAAGGTGCTCTTCTTCTATTTGTGATCTGGCTAACATATCGTCTATGTAGACCTCTATTTCATGATGTATCATGTCGTGAAATAAAGCTACCATGGCGCGTTGATAGGTTGCCCCAATATTCTTCAGTCCGAATGGCATCACTTTGTAGCAGAATGTGCCTCACTATGACAAATGTTGTTTTCACCATGTCCTTAGGTGCCATTTTGATTTGGTTGTAACCTAAGAATCCGTCCATGAAGGAGAACACTTTGTGCTAGGCCGTATTGTCAACCAGGATATCTATGTGGGGGAGTGGAAAATCATCTTTAGGGCTGGCCCTATTCAAATCTCTATAGTCCACGCACATTCGTACTTTTCCGTCCTTTTTAGGAACATGAACAATGTTGGCAACCCATTGGGGATAGGAACTAACAGCCAAGAATCCAACATTGAATTGTTTCATGACCTCCGCTTTGATCTTCTCTGACATATCAGGTCTCATGCGGCGGACTTTTTGTTTTACTGGTGGACAGTTCTCTCTTGTAGGTAGACGATGTACCACGATGTCTGTATCGAGTCCCGGCATGTCTTTATATGACCAGGCAAAGATCTCAACATAATTACGCAATAGCTGAATCAGACGCTCCTTGACACTGGGCTCTAGATTGGCACCCACCTTGATTTCTTTTTTATACTCCTCGGTACTCAAGTTGATTGTATCCACTGGTTCCTCATGAGGCTAAATAGCTCTTTCCTCTTGTTGTAGTAGTCTGGATAGTTCCCCTGGTACTTCACAATCTTCCTCACCTTCGTCTTCGTCTTGGTAGATTAGATTCTCAGAGTCACAAAAAGCCATAGCAGTATCGTTACCCATGGGATCTGGAATGGAGGGGTACCTGCATTTGTGAGTGTGGGTATGTGTAAGGGTATAGCCATCTTTAAAAAATAAAATGTAAAAGAAAAATAATGAGCACAAAAGTTTGTATTTGAAAAACGTCCATGATTCATTGAATGTCATATGAAGATGAAATAAAAACCCTTATAGATGGTCCATTGTGCCTCGGGCAAGACACAAGGTTTTAAATGTGCGAATTGTTTGTGAATATTACAAGTCCAACATAAATGTAAAGATAAATTATTGAGGGATGAAATTTATTGGGACAAAGTATCTGGCCTCCCAATTGTGAAGTCTTCCATTGACAGTAGGAAATATCCAATCCTCCAAGCTGCAATCCTCTTCACCGTCTTCTACCATATTCACCTCTCGGTTGCTAATCTTCAAGGGGGGGCCTCCAGCACGGGCATGACGTACATCCTTTTGAGCACTTGAAGTGAACCATAAACCAAACTTGTCAGAATTATACGGAATATCCAGAAGTTTCCCCCAGATGGTGCTTCCACCCTCCTCTACTACTGCCTTGGCATCCTTCAGAGATGACATCCGGAGTGGAGGTCTTGTAATCTTGGGAATCTGGGACACAGTCTTGGTTACTGCTACCTCTTGGGGGACTTCTTCGAAATGTTTAAAAGGAGTTTCAATGAACTCACCGTCCAATTCCACATATCGGAAGGAATTGAGGTGGTTAATCATATACTCTTCCTCTCCGTGGACAGTGATAATCTTTCCCTGGACCGGATATTTCAGCATCTGGTGTAGTGTAGAGGTGACAGCGCCGACATTATGGATCCATGGCCGTCCTAGCAGACAGGAGTAAGAGGGGCGGATATCCATTACATAGAAGGTTGAGTTGAAATTTTGAGTCCCAACCTTTATGGGGATATCCACCTCCCTGTGGACCATCCTCTTTAAGCCATCAAATGCCCTTACGACTATGTTACTGGGTTTCAACGTCAGTCCTTCGCAGTTTAATCTGTTGAGAGCTTTCTTCGGTAAAACATTCAAAGATGAGTCAGTGTCCACCAAGACATGGGCCAGAGTTGTTCCTCTACATTCCATAGAGATATGTAATGCCTCGTTGTGCTTTCTTCCCCTTGGTGTCAGATCAGCATCCGAGAAGCCTAGGCTGTTATCCGCCGTCAAGCTGGCCACACAATCTTGAAATTGGTCAGCAGACGTCTCTTGAGGCACATGGGCTGTCTTTAGAAACTTCACCAGGGCTTTCGCATGTGTCTCGGAGCATAGTAACAATGCCAGCATGGAGATTTTTGAGGGAGTTTTCCCCAACTGTTCAACTACATCGTAGTCGCTCCTCTTTATTATTTTCAGGATCTCCTCCATTTCCTTCTTGGAGATTTCGGGGATAGTCAGTGGTTGAGCCTTCGTCCAGACAGGCTCTACTTGAATACTTTTTCCTTTAGTTTCAGCAGCAGGAGTGTTGGTAGGAATGACAGCAGGGGTTGTATCGTCTTCATTAATAGGAGCATTTGCAGAGATGATTATTGGTACGGAAGTAACCTTTGGAGCAGCCAAGGGTCCAAAAACTGCCTTTGGGGGGTGCAATTTATGGGGAGAATATTCTACCGCTTCGGGTAATCTTACTGGTTCCGGCAATATTGCTAATGTCAGAGTCTTCTTCTTCGGAGCTCATTTCTTCGGCGGCCAGCCCATCTTGTTTGATTCCATTGTAGTAGATGTCCCCACCGTAATTCCACGGTAAAGTTTTTTCTGATTCATACGGGACTGGCCCAGGCATTGTGATTATAAGAGGAGTAGTTTTTGGAACCGATGTAATTCTAACGGGTCTTTTAGGGACCCTGGAAGAATTGGCGGAGATGGTTATGATTGAAATTTCTTCAACAGGAACAGGTGATACATGAGTACTTTCAAACAGAATCTCTTTGTTGTCTATCAAGCGTTGAATGCCTGTTTTCAACAAAGGGCAAACAGTTGGTGAGGATAAGCAAAGATGGCAGTCTTCATTACAACCCGGGAATACACCGACTTTCAACAAGTTCATCTTAATGATTAGAAGTGGAGTCAAGAGTTCATCAACTGTGGTAACAAACAAATCTTCTTCAACAACATTGGTGTTGTGACCATGTCTAGACATAGGAGCAGAAATGACGTTTGGCTTCTCAGGCGCATCAAACTCAACCTCTTTTGCATCTATAAGGTCTTGAATTTTGTTTTTCAAGGCCCAACAGTTGTTGGTGTCGTGACCCGGACTTTCGGAATGATATGTGCATCTGGCTTTTGGATGATAATGAGGGGACGTTGTGTTGGGTGTTTTTTGGAGCTTCTTTCAGAGTTGCCAAATTGGATTTCAAAGTCATATTGATTTTGGTGAATTGTCGGACTGGACTTTCCACCCTCGGTTGGTTACTTCTTGGTTGATCAGATGTAGGCTTTGGGATCATAACAGCCCCTACCATTGGTCGGCGTTCGGCTCTCCCTTGGTTCCTTTGTGGAGATACAACAGATACTTCCTTCTTCCCAATGAAAGTCTTTCTTACAGCTGTAGAGGCAGATGAATCCTTCTAAATCTTTCCATTCTTTATACCTGCTTCCACCCTCTCTCTGGTTAGTATTAACTCAGTAAATCCTGCAGATTAGCTCCCAATCAGATGGTTGAAGAAAGGGCACGATAGAGTGCCTAAGAACATGTCCAATAATTCCCTTTCAGACAGAGGGGGTTGCACTCTCCCAGCTAGATCTCTCCACTTCTGTGTGTAATCCTTGAAACCTTCATTTGAAGCCATAGCCATACTCTGAAGTTGAGTACGGGTAGGCGCCAAATCAGCATTATATTGATATTGCTTTTAGAAAGTTACGGCAAGGTCTTCCCAGTTTTGGACGTTGGCCCTTTCCAATTGGTAAAACCAATCGAGCTGTGTTCCAGATAGGCTATCTTGGAAAAAATGCACCCACAGGTCTTTATCAGTGGAGTGTGGTTGGATCTTTCTCACATATGATCGGAGGTGAATCTTAGGACATGACACCCCATCATATTTTGCAAACAACAACACTTTGAACTTTGGTGGGATCACAATTCCCGACACTAGTCCCAATTCTTCAAAGTCTAGACCTGGAACTTTTTGTATTTCCATAGCGCTCAAACGCTCTTCAAGATGTCTGTACTTATCATCTGCTGGAGGATATTGTTCCTCAGAGTAGTCCTCCTCTTCTTCCTCCTCTTCAGACTCGGACGGGACCGCTGTTTCCTTTCCTTTCCCCTATCCTTCATCAGATGTTGTTGAAAAATTCAAAGTTCTTCTAGAATGTACTTGAAACCTTCTCCCCATGTTCAAAACCCCAGTGACCTTCTTTGTTTTCTTCTTTCTTTCTTCAGCTAACAGAGTCTTCAACTCTTCTCGCCCCTTAGCTAGGGTCATGAGTAACTGTTGAAACTGCGTGTTTTGAACTTGAAGATCTTTGACTGTCTGTTCAAGATCCATCTTACTGAAATAAATAGTATAGAGATAAGGAAACTCATTTCAAAATACCTGTTTATGTTATGATGAATGATATGTGCATATGTAATGTTTTCAAGGATTTTTAAAGATTCAAGTTCGTTTTAGACAAAAAGAAACACATGTTATATTAATAAGATAGAGTTTGAGTACATCAATGCCCTTGGGCAAAATAATACAACACTCTAAGATAAAAAAGTAGTGTGCATCCTCTTTGGTGCAATGTAGGCATTTAGAGTCTGCTCCTCATGAAGTAGCCTAGTGAGTTCCAAATCCTTCTTCTCGCTTGCGTAGAATTGGGCTTCGAAAGTATCACTCTCTCTCTCTCTCCTTTGAGCTGTATCCAATCCCTTTGTAGGTCTTCAAGAGATATGGGCATGCCAGGATGTAGGATAGTGTATGGAACATCTCCCTCCTTAACAGGCTCAATGATCACCGGGAGAATGGAAGGATAAGGCATCATAAGACTTTGAGCGCGAGTTTGTACCCACTTGAGGTAAGGCTCAAGAGGGATGGAATTATTGTGTCATAAAGTCTTGCTATCCATCTTTTTAGCATCCTCCATGTGATCGGTGGATCTGGAACTGACTGTTTAACGCTGGTTCGCGAAATGTCGCGGAAGCAAGAGTCGCCACCGTCTTTTATTTTCTCTAACAAGGAAAGGACAAAAGCACAGAAAAATTCCTTATAGAGATCGCTCTCGGTTCGGGAGGTAGATTTATAGGAAGGGAAGGTGTTAGCACCCTTTCTATCCATGGTTATCCATGGGCTCTTAGATACTTGCTCATTTGTGTTTTCAAAATTGTTTGTTTGCTTTTCAATTGTGGGTTTAAAAAAGGTTCCGTTTAAAATTTCAGTTCGACTCTTGTATCAGTCTTCAAGAGTGTTTGAAAAGTTGTTTTTGAAAGCTTTTTTGCAAAGTGTCGGTGTGAAAAGAAGTTTTCTTTGATTTGTTTTGAATTAGAGCAAGTATCTACGAGTCATCTACCTACCCTAAGGAATTAGTCTGTGTAAATGTCCTTAAAGTAGGGCCATCCCACCATTGAGAGGTAGGTAGCACCACCATTGGAGGTGTTCGGGTCAATTCGAGGGTTCGGGACATTGTGGTCACCAGAGCAATAGGAAGACACCTTAGAAGCTACCCTCATGCCATGTTCATGGACATGAGGACTTACTAAAACATCCTCTACTCGACGACCACTTTTCGAGGGGCAAGGCAACAGCGAGGCGTACCCTAGGGGTGGTGTATGAATTGTGTGTCATTTTCAATTATGTTTATCTTGTCATGCATTGGTGATCTATGCTTTGTTTTTTATTTTTGACATTCATTCTTTCATGTGGTTATTAACAGTTAAAAGGTGCGGAAATATAAAAGTCCTACGCTATTACAAAGGCACGGGTCCACATCGCCAAATTAAACCAAGACCCGATTTGAATAAGATAAAGTGCGGAAGATAAATACCCTAATTAATCTATTACAAGGCTTTGGGGCAAGTACATGAAATTTAAAAAAGGAAATAAAAGTAAATGTGCGAAAAGAAATAAAATCGAGAATGCGAGGGCGTTGGACCCTTTTAAAGAAATTAAATCGAAATCGTAAATTAATTAAAATTGAATAAAAGCAAGAACTTATTTTTTGGAGTTTTTGTATTTATGGAATTTAATGAGAAAATTAATTGGAATTAAAAGTTAATTAAAACCCTAGTTCTAAATTGTTTTTTAATTTATAAAGAAATGTTTAAGTTGTAACCTAATTTAACCCTAATTAATTAAATGGCATATTTATTTACAAAAATAATTAATAATTAAATATGGTGAAAAAAGGAAAAAAAGAATAAAAGTAGCAAAACCCTAATTTCTACATTTTTTAGTTTATTAAGAAAGCATTAAAATTAAACCTAAAATTAAAACTAAGTTAATTATTAAATTTATTTACAAAATAAAACATTAGTGAATTAAATAATAAAATATATTTTTATTTTTTGACTTTCTGATTTTTTGTTTTTTTATATTATTAAAAAAAAAATAATTTGGAATTAAACAAAACAAATAATATAATTAAAATAAATAATAGAAAAGAATAAAAATAGAAAAAAGGAAGGCAAACATGGGGGGGGGGGGGGGGGGGTTGTCCCTTTTGGAGGTATTTTCCAAGCAATTTTGGCCCATTGAATCAGGCCTGATTGACTTTTGATGGTCACGTGTAGACCCCTGGACTGAGGTGCATGATGGAACTCATATCTTGGCTTTTGGATTGATCTCAGGGCACATGTGGCAAGCACCAGCGCTGGATGTTTGATGGGCTATAGGAGAGTCAGTGTACCTGATCATATTGCAAGAAAAAATATTAAGAATATAGGGGACCTGGGAATCGAACCCAGGTCCCAACGTTTACCATGCTAACGCCTTGCCAATTATGCTGTTCGCTTTCTTTGTTAATATAATGGGATATAAATAATAAGAGAGAGAAAACACAAGTTAGTGGAACAAATAGAAAAAGGCGCCAGTTATTTGAATCAACCAACCACAGTCCAACACGCATCATCTTCTCCAATTGCTTCGTTTTCACCTGAAAAAAATGGAATAGATAGCGGGGGTTTTAAACCCCCACTAAATGAAGAACACAAAAATAGCGATTAGGCCCTGGGCTCATATAAATTGAGCGTGAGGTGTGGCTCTGAATCATTGGAATGTCACGAATCCAATGGCGTTGGTCTCATGATCTAATTTTTCCCCAGGCGAGAAACCCCAATTTCACATCTTTGAAATCCTAGGCAGCTTCCATGGTGGATTCGCGTTAGGGCTTAAAAACTCAATTAAATGATGCCAACAGCTTTAGAACAACCATGTTAGCATAAATCAATGCTTGAAACATATGGAAAAGAGGTGCAAATGCAAATACGATTATGAAAAAAATTGGGAACAGGGCCACGTGATTCTACCGTTTCTGGCTGTATGAAGACTTGATTTTGATTGGGAAAGATCCCTGGCAATGTAAGCAAGCTTATGGAATGGTTATTTCGCCTTGAAACAAACTCTAACTGTGTTTTCAGTTTTGAAAATTTTTAGAGAAAAGTGCAAAGTGTATATTCTTCTTGGGCGCAGCTTCTGAGTTCCTTTGATTAGGTTTTGGTTTGTGCTTATATGAGGAATGAATTAGGGTAAAAATCCAAGGCAAGAAACCTTTGCATTGATGTTTTTGAGATTTGATTTTCATGTAATCTTTTTTCAATCTTTTTTCATGGAGAACATGCCAATCATTGAAGATTCTTTCCATATTGAGTATGCACGAAATCTTGAGGTTATGATGAGTAGAAATGTTGCATAAAAAGATTTGAAAGGTGGCATTTAGTATTTTTTTTTCATATTTAATTTGAATTAAATGAATTAATAGATTTAAAAACTCAATTAATAAATTAAAAATAAGAAAATAAATCCCCTTTGGGTCAAAGGGTCGTGCCTAGCCTTTGGATGATGATTCTTGGGAGAAATTGTGGCCCATTAGCAATTTTGAGGCATTTGAAGCAAAGTTGACTTTTCAAAAATCCCAAACATTTCCAAACTTCCACAAGGCATATCTTGCTCAATTTTTAAGCTTTGATCATGTTCTTGGACATTTTGGAAAGGTCTTGAAGTCCTCTAACCAATTCTTTTGGTCCCATGTCATTTTAATTTATCAATCTCAAGTTATGGTCTTTGACTTAAAGTCCCTTTTTGTTGACTTTTGAAAATGACCTATAATGTTGAGATTGATAACTTTTTGTGAGAGCATTTCTTGGACTTGAAGTGTGAAGAGGAGTTGTAGGAAATGTCATTCTCTTAAAAATGAGCTTTGGATGGAATTTTTCTGATAAACCATGTGGAAGTTATGCCTTGGTCACGTTAAAGTTGACTTTTTCAACTGTCCAAATATAGAAACTTTTGCATCTTGAGACTTTTTGAACCATGCGAAGTCTATTAACACTTCCGACATAACAACAGTATCCCTAGCGAAGTTACCATCAATATCCCAACAAAGTACCTCTCTCCCCACAGAGTATGGTTCCCCAGCAAGATCGCTAGAATAATTTTTCTCCCCGCAGAGTAATCCATTCGCCAAGTTCATCCCCCAACGGAGTTATCTTCTCCTACCGGTATTCTTGCAACTTTCATCCCCAGCGGAAACAACAAAGCACTATTCTCCAACATCAGCCCAGGATGTGACTTCCTGGCACCCGTCAAGGATTTATTTTCCTAAGACGAAAACATACATTCATAAACATCACATTTCACATACATCATGATACACGCATGAACGCATCATATCTTACAATCTCATTTATGTTGAGAACATCATTGCTTGATCCATATCATGCATTGCATATGACTGACCTTTACCTTTCAGGAAAGATCCAGTTAAGTTCTCAGCTATGTTCAAGACCTTCTCTGGTTCAGTCAGATCGACCCTAAGATCTCCCTGATTCTTATCCAGTTGAAGATATTCCAAGACATAGCCTGGTTCAGTTAAATCGACCCTAAGATTTTCCTGATTCTTATCCAGTCAAAGGCCTTCTCTGGTTCAGTCAGATCGACCCTAAGATCTCCCTGATTCTTATCCAGTTGAAGATATTCCAAGACCTAGCCCGGTTCAGTTAAATCGACCCTAAGATTTTCCTGATTCTTATCCAGTCAAAGGCGTTCTCTGGTTCAGTCAGATCGACCCTAAGATCTCCCTGATTCTTATCCAGTTGAAGATATTCCAAGACCTTGCCCAGTTCAGTTAAATCGATTCTAAGATTTTCCTGATTCTTATCCCGTCAAAGGCCTTCTCTGGTTCAGTCAGATCGACCCTAAGATCTCCCTGATTCTTATCCAGTTGAAGATATTCCAAGACCTAGCCTGGTTCAGTTAAATCGATTCCTAAAGATTTTTCTGATTTTTATCCAGTCAAAGGCCTTCTCTGGTTCAGCCAGATCGACCCTAAGATCTCCCTGATTCTTATCCAGTTGAAGATTCCAAGACCTTGTCCGGTTCAGTTAAATCGATTCCTAAAGATTTTTCTGATTCTTATCCAGTCAAAGGCCTTCTCTAGTCCAGTTAAATCGATTCCTAAAGATTTTTCTGATGAAGACTCAGTAGAAGACATCCAGATTCTCTCATCGTTACTGTTGAGGTAGTAATCGCCCCAGATTCTCTCATCGTTACTGTTGAGGTAGTAATCGCCCCAGATTCTCTCATCGTTACTGTTGAGGTAGTAATCACCCCATATTCTATCATCGTTACTGTTGAGGTAGTAATCACCCCAGATTCTCTCATCGTTACTGTTGAGGTAGTAATCGCCCCAGATTCTCTCATCGTTACTGTTGAGGTAGTAATCATCCAAGGTTCTCTCACCGTCCCGTTGAGGTAGTAACCATCCCTGATGCATTCATCACCTTTGGAAGCTCCAGACTCGATTCCTGTATCTCGCCAGGGCACATCTAAAGAGGTTTAAAGATTCAGTTCCTGTAACCAGTCAGGGCGCATCTACTTAAAGAGTTTGAAGACCAGCTCCTGTAACATGTCAGGTAATCATCTTTCTTTTTCAGGTATGCAAGTTCTCGCTAAGGAATCTCTTACGCGATCGACACCCAGATGGCATCTATAAGCCCATCCACTTATCCATCACCCCTCAACATGGCATCTATAAGCCCATCTTCCTATCCACTAATCTCCAAATGGAATCTATAAGCCCATTCCCCCCATCACACTGCTAACATGTGAGCGCAAATTTTTGGGCACTCTAGTGTTCAATCATCTTCCACCTTCAGATTACGAAAGGCACGTCAGCCAATCTGCATCCTCAGGTCTAATAAGATTGAACAGGGGAAACTGTTGTACCCCAAAATTTTCCCTCCCATATTCTTCAAGATTTGCTAAGAGTATGCTTCAAAGTCTCCCAAAGGTTGCACAGTTCAATTGCCTCCTAACAGGCAAAATTAGGGTTTTGGTTCTGTCAAAGAAATTGAAATTTTCAAGGGTCCAATCAAGTCCCACATGCCTACAAACATTGTCAAGCATCCTTAGGTCAAGTTTCAAGACCCACAACACAAAATTGCACACTCAAAAACCCTAATTGCTCAACAGTCAACTGTAGGGGTAAAATGGTCATTTGACAGTCAAAAGTTCAAATCTTTGATCAACATCTTATTTTGAGGCCACAAATATCATTTGATACCGGATTCTGGATGCGAAGTGATCCAATGAGACATAGTATTACGCTTTATCCCTAACTTTTGCCTGGACCGCCCTTTCGGGTTTTCAGTCCACCGGGATACCCATTTTTTCCCAAGCCGCCTTTTCAGGTTTTCGAATTGCCGGGTGTACAGATTTTTCATTTCATCCCTTCATTTTGCCCGAACCCTTTTGGTTCGCCGGGAAGCCCTAATTTTTCCTAGGTATGTCAACCTAGCGGGTCTTTTTCATGCGTAGTATCTTTTTACTATGTCTGCATTGGCGGGGTGAGGAAGGTCGTCACCATCCATGTTGGTAAGAATCATGGCTCCTCCTGAGAACACATGTTTAACCACAAATGGCCCTTCGTACGTAGGGGTCCATTTGCCCCTTGGATCACTCTGAGGAAGGATGATGCGTTTGATTACCAGATCCCCAACTTGATATTGTTGTGGTCTAACCTTTTTGTTAAATGCCCTGATCATCCGTTTTTGATACGTCTGACCGTGACAAATAGCAGCAAGTCTCTTTTCGTCAATCAGATTTAGCTGATCAAGTCGTGTCTGGATCCAATCATCTTCACTCAGGTCTGCATCCTTCATTATCCGGAGAGAGGGTATTTGCACTTCGATCGGTAAGACTGCCTCCATACCGTAGACCAAGGAGAAAGGAGTTGCCCCGGTTGACGTCCTGGCTGAGGTACGGTACCCATGAAGAGCGAACGGTAACATCTCGTTCCAATCTTTATAAGTCACTGTCATCTTCTGCACAATTTTCTTAATATTTTTATTTGCGGCTTCTACAGCCCCATTCATCTTCGGCCGGTAAGGAGAAGAGTTGTGGTGCTGTATCTTAAACTGCTCGCAGAGCTCAGTGATTATCTTGTTATTGAGATTGGTACCGTTTTCTGTAATGATTCTTTCTGGGACGCTGTATCGACAGATCAGGTTATGCCGAATGAACCGTGCCACGACATTCTTGGTTACAGTGGCGTAGGAGGCTGCCTCAACCCACTTCGTAAAGTAATCAATCGCTACCAGGATGAAGCGATGCCCATTGGATGCTGTAGGTTTAATCTCGTCGATCATATCTATGCCCCACATTGCAAAAGGCCAAGGTGCAGTTAGAACATTTAGAGGAACTGGAGGAACATGCACCTTGTCTGCATATATCTGGCATTTATGGCATGTCCGAGAGTGTTGGTAACAGTCGGCTTCCATAGTGGACCAGAAATATCCTGCCCGAAGGATTTTCTTCGCCATAGTGTGTCCACTGGAATGTGTTCCGAAGGTCCCTTCATGTAGCTCTTCCATGATCCTTTCCGCTTCAGTCTTATCCACACAACACAGTAAGGTCGAATCATGGTTTCGCTTGTACAGGATGCCATTGCTAAGGAAGAACTTCGCTGCGAACCTTCTCAAAAACTTTTTATCGTTGACAGATGCACCTTCAGGGTATTCCTGAGCTTCCAAGTATCTCTTCACCTCATGGTACCAAGGCTTCTCAGTCACCAATTCAGTCTCGAGATCACAACAGTATGCCGGTTCGTCCAATTTCCAGATGATGATCTGGGGAGCCTCATTGTCCCATTTGACTTTGAACATAGAAGACATCGTAGCTAACGCGTCCGCCAGCTGATTCTCCTCTCTCGGAAAGTGTTCAAAGGTTATCTCTATGAAGTGGGGGATCAAGGTCAACACGCATTCTCTGTAAGGAATAAGATTCGGATGTTTCGTATCCCACTCCCCTTTGATCTGATTGATTACGAGAGAGGAATCTCCGAAGACACTTAGAAACTTGATCCTTAGGTCGATCGCAGCTTGGAGACCCATGATGCATGCCTCATACTCCGCCATGTTGTTGGTGCAGTTGAAACATAGTCGGGCAGTGAGTGGAGTATGAGTGCCTTGAGGGGATATTATCATGGCGCCGATACCGTTACCTAAAGCATTGGAAGCTCCGACAAAGTGCATAGACCATCGGGATCCTTCCTCAGGTCCTTCATCCGGTCCAGGTACTTCATAATCAGTCACTATCATGATGCTCTCGTCTGGAAACTCAAAGTTCATTGACTGATAATCGTCTACTGCCTGATGTGCCAGGTGGTCTGCCAATACACTTCCTTTGATATCTTTCTGAGTCGTGTACTGTAAGTCGTATTCTGTCAAGATCATTTTCCATCTTGCTATTCTCCCAGACATAGCAGGCTTTTCAAATATGTACTTTATCAGATCCATCTTTGAGATCAACAAGGTAGTGTGAGTCAGCATATACTGTCTCAGCCGGCGAGCAGCCCATACCAAAGCGCAGCAAGTTTTCTCAAGCAGTGAGTATCGGGTCTCACAGTCGGTAAACTTTTTGCTAAGGTAATAAATGGCATGCTCTTTTCGGCCAGACTCGTCATGCTGCCCCAGCACACACCCCATTGAGTTGTCAAGTACTGTCAGATATAGTATCAGAGGTCTCCCTTCAACCGGTGGCATAAGAATAGGTGGTTCTTGGAGGTACTCTTTGATTTTGTCAAAAGTGGCCTGACATTCATCATTCCAACGTACTACCTGATCTTTCTTCAGCAGCTTGAAGATTGGCTCACAGGTAGCGGTTAGGTGCGAGATGAATCGAGCAATGTAATTTAGGCGTCCTAAAAAGCCTCTGACTTCTTTCTATGTCTTAGGAACTGGCATCTCTTGAATGGCTTTGACCTTGGCAGGGTCCACTTGAATACCCTTGTCACTTACAACGAAGCCTGGCAACTTTCCAGATCTTACCCCGAAGGTGCACTTGTTCGGGTTCAACCTCAGCTTGTACAGTTTCAGACGGTCAAACAATTTCTGCAGATGATCAAGGTGTTCTTCCTCAGTTTGGGACCTTGTGATCATGTCGTCAACATACACTTCTATCTCATGATGGATCATGTCATGAAATAAGGCAACCATGGCACGTTGATAGGTTGCCCCAGCATTTTTCAGTCCAAAAGGCATGACCTTGTAGCAGAAGGTGCCCCACTGAGTAACAAAGGTAGTTTTTTCCATGTCTTCAGGTGCCATCTTGATCTGATTATAGCCTGAAAAACCATCCATGAAAGAGAACACCTTATGCTGAGCAGTATTGTCAACCAGGACATCAATGTGAGGTAGGGGGAAGTCATCCTTGCCAATTGTGTTGTTTTCTTTCTTTGTTAATATAATGGGATATAAATAATAAGAGAGAGAAAACACAATTTAGTGGAACAAATAGAAAAAGGCGCCAGTTATTTGAATCAACCAACCACAGTCCAACACGCATCATCTTCTCCAATTGCTTCATTTTCACCTGAAAAAAATGGAATAGATAGCGGGGGTTTTAAACCCCCACTAAATGAAGTACACAAAAATAGCGATTAGGCCCTGAGCTCAAATAAATTGAGCGCGAGGTGTGGCTCTGAATCGTTGGAATGTCACGAATCCAATGGCGTTGGTCTCATGATCTAATTTTTCCCCAGGCAAGAAACCCCAATTTTACATCTTTGAAACCCTAGGCAGCTTCCATGGTGGATTCGCGTATAGGGCTTAAAAACTCAATTAAATGATGTCAACAGCTTTAGAACAACCATGTTAGCATAAATTAATGCTTGAAACATATGGAAAAGAGGTGCAAATGCAAATACGATTATGAAAAAAATTGGGAACAGGGCCACGTGATTCTACCGTTTCTGGCTGTATGAAGACTTGATTTTAATTGGGAAAGATCCCTGGCAATGTAAGCAAGCTTATGGAATGGTTATTTCGCCTTGAAACAAACTCTAACTGTGTTTTCAGTTTTGAAAATTTTTAGAGAAAAGTGCAAAGTGTATATTCTTCTTGGGCGCAACTTCTGAGTTCCTTTGATTAGGTTTTGGTTTGTGCTTATATGAGGAATGAATTAGGGTAAAAATCCAAGCCAAGAAACCTTTGCATTGATGTTTTTGAGATTTAATTTTCATGTAATCTTTTTTCAATCTTTTTTCATGGAGAACATGCCAATCATTGAAGATTCTTTCCATATTGAGTATGCACGAAAAATTGAGGTTATGATGAGTAGAAATGCTGCATAAAAAGATTTGAAAGGTGGCATTTAGTATTTTTTTCATATTTAATTTGAATTAAATGAATTAATAGATTTAAAAACTCAATTAATAAATTAAAAATAAGAAAATAACTCCCCTTTGGGTCAAAGGGTCGTGCCTAGCCTTTGGATGATGATTCTTGGGAGAAATTGTGGCCCATTAGCAATTTTGAGGCATTTGAAGCAAAGTTGACTTTTCAAAAATCCCAAAAATTTCCCAACTTCCACAAGGCATATCTTGCTCAATTTTTAAGATTTGATCATGTTCTTGGACATTTTGGAAAGGTCTTGAAGTCCTCTAACCAATGCCTTTTGTCCCATGTCATTTTGATTTATCAATCTCAAGTTGTGGTCTTTGACTTAAAGTCCCTTTTTGTTGACTTTTGAAAATGACCTATAATGTTGAGATTGATAACTTTTTGTGAGAGCATTTCTTGGACTTGAAGTGTGAAGAGGAGTTGTAGGAAATGTCATTCTATTCAAAATGAGCTTTGGATGGAATTTTTCTGATAAACCATGTGGAAGTTATGCCTTGGTCACGTTACAGTTGACTTTTTCAACTGTCCAAATATAGAAACTTTTGCATCTTGAGACTTTTTTAACCATGCCTTGAGAATCATGATCAAGCATTGATCAAATGATGTTTGTGGCCTCAAAATAAGATGTTGATCAAAGATTTGAACTTTTGACTGTCAAATGACCATTTTACCCCTACAGTTGACTGTTGAGCAATTAGGGTTTTTGACTGTGCAATTTTGTGATGTGAGTCTTGAAACTTGACCTAAGGATGCTTGACAATGTTTGTAGGCATGTGGGACTTGATTGGACCCTTGAAAACTTCAATTTCTTTGACAGAACCAAAACCCTAATTTTGACTGTTAGGAGGCAATTGAACTGTGCAACCTTTGGGAGACTTTGAAGCATACTCTTAGAAAATCTTGAAGAATATGGGAGGGCAAATTTTGGGGTACAACACTCCATGCTCGGATGAATCTCTGGCGAAGACCTTGATCGTCGTTGTCATAGTCGAATACCGAACCTTGAATCAGCATCTTGTGCGGGCCATCCCTTCGGGCATAACCAAATTGTCTTAGAGCTAAGCATGGGTTGTAGGTGATGCCTCCCCTAACACCAAGTAGATGGACATTAGGGAATTCCCCACAACGGTCAACAATGATAACATTCTCTTTGGATCGAGAGCACCAATTAATATCTGAATGTTTGAGCGTCATTAACCTTTGTGACCACCTTAATCCTTGCTCATTCTTTAAGACGATTGGGGAAGATGAGAAGTAAACCATCTTGCTAGGAGAGTAGTGCAACACATACGAACACCTCTTTTCCTCATTGTGCGAGTGTGAAAAGAGTGTAGGATATCCCTAGCAATGTAGGCACCGGATTGCGTGACATGAAGATTTTGACGGTGCTCACATCTATGAGTTGGTCAGGATTTGGAAACAAGACCATCCCATAGATGAGGAGAGCCACAATTTCCTCAAAAGCTTGCAAGTATAAGGAATTCCAACAACTTTGGGCTTTCTCAAACAGGAACTTTGCTAAGAAGCCTTTGGCACCACTTCTAGTTTCCAAATGAGTTATGACATCAGATGAGTGTAACTGCAGAGCTTGAGAAATCTCTTATGGATTTGGGTCTCTTCATGTACCGTTGAAAGGTAGTTGATTGATAATGGGAATCCTTAAGAGTTGAGAGAATTCTTCCAAAGTAGGCACAAGCTGATAGTCGAGAAATGTGAAGCAATGGTGCAAAGGGTCAAATAACTTGAAGAGCACCTTCATCATATCCTCATCTGTGTTGGAGGTGACCAAGTTGAGTAGAAGACCATGTCTCTCGGTTAATGGAGAGTTCTCAGGGATCCTTGAAGCTATCTCCTTAAGTTGTGGAGTAATTCTTACAAGGTTGACTTGGATAGTTTTCCTGCGAAGTGAATCCATATCCTACAAAACAAGAACAAAGATGAATCTCAAAAATCCTTGAAATGGTTAGTGATGAGTATGATGCTCATGATGTCCATGATGTTATGTACAAGTATGCATATTAAAACAAGGAAAACAATTTCTTAGTTTAGGCTTGCATGGGGTTTTATAGGTAATTACCCTCTTGAAGTTTAGTTGGCTCAAACCTGTCCTAGTAATAGTAACCAGGTTCTAAGGAGCTCAATATCATCGGATTGTTTCCTTGGTCATTGTTTCAGCTCAAGCCTCTTTAATGGCGACCGAAATATCCCAAGAAACCAAACCTCAATGAGTGTAGTATTGAGTATCTACCAACTTCGGACTGCACCAAAGCCGGTCATCTCACTACATCCTAAAGGCCAAGTTGGTCAAGTAAAGGGTTCTAGAAGTTCATTAGTGCTTCATGACATCACTCAGCGGCCCCGTATTCTCTTTGATTGACTCAAAGGCTACCGGTACCCACAAATATTTCACACTAACATAGCTATTTTTTAGACCATGTCGGTATACCCCGCACAATTTCCACAACGTATTGCTATTTACCTATAATGTATCCCAAATCCGGGTAGAGGATTTCAAACCCAAACAAATAACCATAATGTAAAGCAAAAAAGTCAAACAATGTAAGCAAATAAATGTGATCTAGCCCTAAGGTAACCCCACTTTTATAATTTACCCCAATAGAGTCGCCAGTTCTGTGATATGGTGGGAGAACTGAATTGAGGATTTTGCATTTTATCGCAAATGTTGCGGTTAGCAAGAGTTGCCACCGAATTTTCTTTTATCCAAAAGGAAAGGTGAAAAATAACAGGAAAGACCTTTGAGATGGTTTCTTGAGTTCAGGGGGTAGATTATGAAAAGGGAAGGTATTAGCACCCTTTTCATCCATGGTTTTCCATGGGATCTTAGTTACTTGCTAAATCACTTGCTTTTGTTATTTGAAATTGTGTTTGGTGTGGTTTTGAATGTAATTTGTAAAAGAGGCCATTTGTTTAGGCAATCTTTGTAATGATTCTCGTTCGTAAGAATGTATACAAAGATGTTTGTCTTTTTGAAGATATTTTCAAGGTTGTAAGATGTTTTTTGAAATGTGTGTGTTTCTTTTTAAAAATAGCAAGGATATTTGTTTGAAATGGAGCAAGTAACTAAAAATAATCTACCTACTCAAATGTCTTTCTTGTTCATTTTCTATTCCTTCAACACTGTTGTCTTACCATTGATTTGGTAAGAAACCCTATCTTTGGATGTAAACAGGACGGGCGTGGGTCATCGTATAGCCATGATTAGCAATGTTGCAAAGTATCTTAGCATTTTTTGAGGGACTAAGATCATTTTATAAGGCAACTTAGAATAGCGTCATCGAGGGACTATGATCTTATATTTGTTTGTTTTGCCAAGATACTTCGCATGCGTAATATGGCCATTTTTGTACAAGGCAACCAAGTGGAGAAACCCTAAGGGTACTTGTGTGCAAGTGTGTTATTTTCATGCTTTGATTTTGTCTTGGATTTTGGGTTTTCTATTTGATTTGTTTTTATATTTCCATTCAAACCCTAATTACTAGCATGGTATGTAAAAACGGTAAATTGCGTAATTTAAAGATTACTATGCTATTACAACATTTTATGGGAGGGGGGAATACAAATTATGAATGGGGATTTGCAATAATGTAAATCTAATTAAGCTATTACAACCAAATCGAATTTGTACGAATATTTAAATAAACAATATACAATATGATTTAAATATGCAATGTGTGTATATGCAAGAAAAAAAAGATTTTGTTTTGTTTTTATGTGAAAAGAAGTTTTAATCTAAGCCTAATAAATAAACAAAAATTGAACTTAAATTAATTAAGAAATAAAAAATATTTTTTAGAAAAGATTTTGATCAACCGTAATTTTAATTTGTTAAAAGAAAATGAAAATTCTTTAACTATTATTTTTGTGTATTTTTGTATTAAAAATAATAAATAATATTTGGTGAAAATATTTAGTCTTTTTACATATCAAAATAAATATATACAAGTATGAAATGAAAAGGAATAAATAATTAAACTAATCCTATTTTTTATTTAAAGTTATTTAAGAAAAATAGTTAGTATATAATAAAATAAAATATTTTTTTTATCTAAAATAAAATAAAATAGACAAAATGCAATATTTATCATGTTTTATATTTTTCATGATTTTATGTATTAAAGATAATATTTAATAAATACAAAAAAAATTAAAATAAAACAAATAAATAAAATGTATGGGCCAGGGGGCATCCTGAGTAATCAGGTGGTATGCATCAGAAAAAAATACAAGCCCAACAGTTGTGCCCACGCTGCAAAAACAAAAGAAATGGCCAAAAAGTGATAAAATATGCAAAAAGGCAGGCACCAAGGCTCGAACCCATGACCTTGGCATTCTCAGCGCGCTGCCTTGCCACTGGGGTGGCTGTACATCCATTAGTTCAAATGAAACAAGAAAAACATAACACAAACAACTTCCTTTGCCATGTACTTCGTCTTCTTCCTCAAGCTGGTCGGAACTTCTCTTTCAGCTGAGATCGTGAATGGATTTTGAGTGAGATTTATGAAGGTCTGGAGATTCCTTTAACTTGCTTGAACCTCCCTGAGTGTGTTCCAATCCTTACCTTACTTTGAAAGTGTCTGAAACTCTCTATCCAAGTCAACCTGCAAGCTTGGAAAACAAAAATGGCAGATGAAGAAGGAGGAGTTATAGTGCATGGATGATGGTCTGGATCACTTAGATATGAGGTAGGTAAAGTGTTTGAATGATTAAAACTTGAAACGCACGAGCCAATTTGTGGATTGCTATGTTTATGCTCAAATTGCAAGTTTTTGACAGGTTTTTGGTGAGAGGGAGTTTTTGAGTGTTTTAGGCCTTTAGCAATCATCCTCTAAGTTGTAATGTGTTTGTGTATTAGTATAGAGAAAGTTTCAAGTCAACTCCACAACAGATTTTGTAGTTCTAGGCTTTTTGCAAACTTTCTTGCTTTTGAAGGAAAGTGAAGGGACAAGTCTCCACGTGCTTGTACCGGCCTGGAGTGTATCTAAACTGTATCTGAATGTTGAATGAGTTTCAGGATGGCATCCGTGTCTGGAGCGTATCTGAATTGTATCTTAAAACTTTGAATATTGTTGATGGTAGCTGTTAATTAATCTTATCCTAAAAAAGGTAAAATGTTAGCTAATATGTAATGTTATGTTGTATTAAATGCATAGTATAATGCATTCATGTTATCAATGTTTATGATATATAGATGTGATATATGCGTATGTGAGTTAATCTGCTGCACTGCTGTTGGATTGGGGAAAATAAATCCCTGACTGCTGCTGAGGATATGGGGTGTAAGTCTTCATGTTGTGTAGTTAAAGTGTTGATGAATTTCCGCTTAGAGAAATAAAATTTGTTGTAAGGGGAGTGCCGTGTACTACATGTAAAATCCTTTTGGGGAATCTTGAAAAATTGAACGACTTCTACAGGGGATTGATAAATTGGAAGCTTTGTTCCGTTGGGGATTAAATTGCACACCGTGGGGAATTTTATGGAGATAAACTTAGAGAGATTTTCCTATCGCTTAAAGCCATCAGCTGTTGTCTTTTATTTTGTTTATTTGTAAACAGTAATTATATTCAAATGCATATGTTCAACAATGAATCATTGGACGTTTTTGTAAGCAAAACACAAGCGTAAAGAAAAACAGATAGTTTTTGCACTTTCAAAGGGATATCTTTGTATTGACTTTGAGTAAGTATTTTTATACAATGAGGCAAACATTCTAGCAATAGAATGTCGTCGTAAAAAATGAAAATTTTGATACAAAGAAAAGATAGCTATGTGCAATAATCCCATCGGGTTCCCATTCTGCTATAGCCTTCGTGTCTCTGAGCATCTTGTCTATTTGTTGCTTTATCTGAAGATGATTGAATTTACCAGAACCTCAGAGTTTGTCAGTGGAAGCCAAAGGTTGTCCGTACGGTGATCCAATGGGACATAGTCATATGCTTTAATTCCCTAACTTTTTCCTGGACCGCCCTTTCGGGTTTTCAGTCCACCGGGATACCCTTTTTTGCCCAAGCCACCCGTTCGGGTTTTAAGATTGTCGGGTGTACAGATTTTTTTTTGTTTTATCCCTAATTTTTTCCCGAGCCTTTTTGGTTCGTCGGGATGCCCTTGTTTTGCCTAGGTGTGTCAACCTAGCGGGTCTCTTATGCGTAGTATCTTTTGATTATGTCTGCATTCACAGGGTGCAATAGGTCTTCGCCATCCATGGTGGTCAATATCATTGCTCCACCAGAGAATATGTTCTTGACCATAAACGGTCCTTCGTATGTAGGAGTCCATTTTCCCCTGGGATCACCTTGCGGCAGTATGATATGTTTGATCACCAGATCTCCAACTTGATATACATGTCGTCTGACCTTTTTGTTGAAAGCCTTGATCATCGGTTTTTGATACATTTGACCATGGCAAATAGAAGTAAGCCTTTTCTCATCAATCAAGTTTAGTTGATCAAGTCGAGTCTGGATCTAATCGTCTTCGTTCATCCCTACATCCTTCATAATTCTTAGAGAGGGGATCTGGACCTCAATAGGCAAGACAGCCTCCATGCCGTATACCAGAGAATATGGTGTTGCCCCGGTTGATGTGTGAGTTGTGGTACGATATCCGTGGAGAGAGAATGGGAGCATCTCATGCCAGTCTTTGTATGTGAATGTCATTTTCTGTATGACCTTTTTAATGTTCTTATTCGCGGCTTCGACGACACCATTCATCTTCGGCCGGTAAGGGGAAGAATTATGATGCTGGATATTGAATTGCTTGCACAAGGCGGTAATCATAGTATTGTTCAAGTTCATACCATTGTCTATAATGATCCTCTCCGGAATACCGTAATGACAAATGAGATTCTGCTTGATGAACCGGGTGACAACATTCTTGGTAACGGAAGCGAAAGAAGCTGCCTTCACCCACTTTGTAAAATAGTCAATGTCCACTAAGATGAAGTTGTGTCCATTGGAGGTTGTTGGCTTGATTTCCCCAATCATATCAATCCCCCACATAACAAAGGGCCAAGGAGCCGTCAAGACATTCAGGGGAACCGGAGGTACGTGCACCTTGTCAGCATAAATCTGACACTTGTGGCAAGTTCGGAAGTGTTGATATCAATCTGCTTCCATGATGGACCAGTAATAGCCTGCCTGTAGGATTTTCTTGGCCATTGTATGCCCACTGGAATGGGTGCAAAAAGTGCCTTCATGTAACTCAGCCATGATCCTTTCAGTTTCAACTTTGTCTATGCACCGAAGTAACACAATGTCATGGTTGCGTTTGTAAAGAATGTCGTTACTAAGGAAGAATTTAGCAGAGAATCTCCTTAAGAACTTCTTATCGTTTACTGAAGCTCCTTCTGGATATTCCTGAGCCTCGAGATACCTTTTGACTTCGTGAAACCAAGGCTAGTCTACTACTTCTTCAGTATTAATCTAATGAAAGTGTGCTGGTTCATCCCTTCGTTCAATGGTGATCTGGGGAGCCTCGTTATCCCATTTAAGTTTAAACATAGATGACATTGTGGCTAGTGCGTCTGCTAGCTGATTTTCTTCTCGCAGGAAATGCTTGAAGTTAATCTTCTCAAAATATGGGAGTAATGTCAAAACATGTACTTTGTAGGTGATAAGGTTAGGGTGTTTAGTGTCCCACTCTCCTTTGATCTGGCTGATAACTGTAACGCCCGTAATTTAATTAATTATTTAATTAAAATATTTTTGGAATATTTATGAAGATGTGTTATAATTAAATTGGATTTATTTTATTATGTGGAGAAATAATATTAGAAATATAATATTATATGGTGAAATAATATTAAAAGTGTAATATTATTTAATATGGGCTTAT
This sequence comes from Vicia faba, assembly GCA_948472305.1. Lineage (NCBI taxonomy): Eukaryota > Viridiplantae > Streptophyta > Magnoliopsida > Fabales > Fabaceae > Vicia > Vicia faba. The sequence continues at coordinate 471,841,625 of OX451735.1, forward strand.
TTTGAGGGAATAGAAGTAATAAGGGGGTGTATTGGTTTTAAGCCTAATAAGGAATAATAGAATAATAGGGTTATTTTATTATTTGTTAGAAGAAATAGAAAGAAAGAAGCAGTAGAAAGAAATAATGATTTGGAAGAGAACGTGCAAGCTGCTAGAGAAGTGGAAAACGGAAAGCACGAGAATTCAACCGGAATTGTAGAGCGACCTTCAATCCAAGGTAAGGGTGGGGTTCTAACTCTATAATTGGGTTTATGATTATTGGTATGTGGGATTAGTGATGATTGTTGTCTTGTTCTTGAATTGGATGTATATGATGATGAATGATGAAGATTTCATGAATTTTAGATGGATATTGATGTCATGATGTTGTTTAATTGATGTAAAATTATCAGATGATTATAGGTGATGAATTGTCATGAATATATATTAAGTTTTAGGGCTTTAATCGTGAATCCCATAGTGTGAGGCAGGGAATAAAACGTTGAATATAGCAGTAATGAAAATGCCGAATTATGCTTGAATGATATCAGGCGCTACTCTATTAGAATTAATGAATTAATTTGGAGAATAGAATTTGTTAATATTGTTCTTAGTTGGATTGATATCAGGAGAAGAATTAGAACAATAGGATGAACAGAATATAGCAGTTCTGATGTTAGACGTAGGGTTTTAGAAGTTGCGTGGCCTAGTGAAAGGTGGAAATTCTGATGTTAAAAGTTGTGTTGAATTACTAAAAAATAGAAGTTTTGACGTTAGGAGTTGTAGGGGTTAGAAGCTATGTTGCCGGAGGACTGGGTCGTCAGAAGTTACAATAGTCAGCATTTGTACTAGTCAGAAGATGTGGTCAGTCAGAGGACGATGATGATCAAAAGTCGTATCTGGTTAGAGGTTGCACTAGTTAGAAGATGGCATTAGTCAGAAGATGTGATGATCAGAAGTTGTACCTGGTAAGAAGATAGGGTTAACCAGAAGTTGTGGTGATCAGAAGTTGCATTTGATCAAAGGTTACAGTAATCATAGGTTATAGTAGTCAGAAGATTGTGTCGCCCCAAAGTTGTGTCATCAGAAGTCGTGTATCTAGAAGTAGTGTTGGTTAGAGGTTGTGTGGTCATAAGTTGGATGGCCTTTGCATTGTCTTGCGCAGAGCGATGTACGTTAGACGCTTAGAAGCTGTTGTTTGAACTATAATAGTAGGAAAGTGTCAGTCTTGACGTTAGAGTTACGGAATGACAGTGTCGATTTACTGTGGAAATTAAAATACTGTTGAGTTATAAATGAGAAGTTATTAATAAATAAATGATGTTTGATGATTTATAAATAAACGATGTTTGATAAATTATTTTGATAATTTGAGATGTTTTGAGATGATAATTTGAGACGATAATTTGAGATGTTTTGACATGATAATTTGAGTTGTTTTGAGATGATAATTGAGATGTTTTGAGATGATTTGAGATGTTGTTAACTTGGGTGTTATCATTACATTCATGGTTGTGTCGCATACATTGCAGTTTTGAGATGGAGCTTATGCTCGTTGAGATGGCCTGGATTGGCAAATTTTAAGATGAAGGTTATGCCTTGTTGATGCCTCTATTAATTGGCAAATTTTTGAGATGGGAGTTCTGCTCCAATGGTACCACATGCATTTGCATAGTATTGAGTCGCATTATATGATTTCATAAAGAAGTGTATTTTGATGTTGATGAATGTATATTATTGTTGAGATTGTTGTTGATTATGAGATGAGAAGTGGTGATGTTGTTGATCTAATTTAATATATTAATTATCATGCGCTTTATTATATTGTTAGATATCTCACACCTTTTTTTTAATGTTGCCCCTATATTGGTAACGTGCAGGTAATCGAGAGTAAAGGTTGTATCCCTTCAATATTTCGAGTCGATGTCATTGCTCTGATATGTAACACTCGGGGGGATGAACACTTGCTGTTTTGATTGATGATTTTCAGTTGTTGAATTTTAATTTAACTATCATTGAATATGAGATGTTTAGAAGTTGTTGTTTTTGTTAGAGATGTATTTAAGAATTCTGCTGCGTAGATGTTGATTTATTTGATTAAAGATGTTATGTTGATGGTTCATCCGATGTTTGAAAAAGTGTTATATATCCACGATGAATGCAATGAATTTGTTAGAAGAATTTGTGACGTCCCGATTCATTTGTATGATTTAAATTTTATAAATCTGATTTATGTTGCATAATTGCTTGGGGTAGAATTGGGGTGTTACAAAGTTGGTATCAGAGCAAAAGGTTGGTCTGACCTTGTCTTCGAGTCGTAGTTATCTAACAATCGAGTATTGTTATTTTGATGTTCTAATCGTTGTTTATGTTGTAGTGAGAAGTTGAGATGGCTGGAAGGAATGATGTTGTTCTTGCTGCTGCTTTAGAAGCAATGGCTCATGCAATGGAAAATCAGCCGAATGCTGACGGGAACACTGGATCTCGTAGCTTGGCGACCTTCCAGAGAGATAATCCACTTACGTTCAAGGGAAAGTATAATCCTGGCGGAGCATTGGAATGGTTGAAAGAGATTGAGAGGATTTTTCGCGTGATGGATTTCACTCCAGCGCAGAAGGTTCTTTATGGAACTCATATGCTAGCAGTCGAGGCTGATGACTGATGGCTAGAGACTTGTCAGAAGTTGGAAGCTGCAGGTGAGAATGTCACTTGGGCTGTGTTTCGTAGGGAGTTTTTGAGAAAGTGTTTTCCTGAAGATGTTCGTGGTAAGAAGGAAATTGAGTTCCTTGAGCTGAAGAAAGGAAGTATGTCTGTTGTTGAGTATGCTGCCAAGTTTGCTGAGTTGGCCATGTTTTATCCGCATTACGCTGAGGAAAACGCTGAGTTTTCGAAGTGTATTAAGTATGAGAATGGGTTGCGCCCGGAGATTAAGAAAGCAGTTGGATATCATAAAATTTGTGTCTTTGCTGATTTGGTTGATAGCTGCAGAATTTATGAGGAGGATAATAATGCTCAATACAAGATTATCAGTGAGAAGAGGGGTAAGCACCCACAGAGTCGTGGTAAGCCTTATGATGCCCCAGCTGGTAAGGGTAAACAGAGAGTTGCTCATGGTCAGAGGACTAGTGGGGGAGATGCTCCTACTGGTGTGATTTGCTTTAAGTTTGTGAAATCTTGGCACAAGAGTAATGTGTGCACTGCTGAAGTGAAGAGGTGTTTCGGTTGTGGCAAGAACGGACATGTTGTATCTGAGTGTGAACATAAATATGTCGTTTGTTTCAACTGTAAAGAAGAGGGGTACATTGGTAGCCAGTGTCTGAAACTGAAGAGAGCTCAGTCTAGTGGTAAAGTGTTTGCTTTAGTGGAGGATCAGACAGCTGTCGAGGACAGACTTATTAGAGGTACATGTTTCATTAATAGTACTCCTTTAATTACTATTATTGATATTGGTGATATGCATTGTTTTATTGCTGCTGATTATGTTGAAAGATTGGGTCTTATGTTGTCTTCTTTGAATGGAGAAATGGTCGTCGATACTCCAGCCAAGGGGTCGGTGACTACTTCTTTTGTGTGTGCTATGTTTCTCTTGTCGATCTTCGATAGAGACTTTGTTGTTGATTTGGTTTGTTTACCATTAAGAGGTTTGGATGTAATTATGGGTATGAACTGGTTAGAGCATAATTGTGTTCATATTAACTGTTATGACAAGTCTGTGAAGTTTTCTACTCCTGAGGAAGAGGAAGATGGTCTGTTGTCTGCTAGACAATTGAGAAAGTTGATGCAAGAGGAAGTACAGATGTTTTCGTTGATGGCATCGCTATCTGTAGAGACTCAAGCTATAATCGAGGAATTACATGTGGTGTGTGAATTTCTTGAAGTTTTCCCTGATGAGATTCCAGATGTACCTCCAGAGAGGGAAGTTGAATTTGCAATTGATCTTGTACTTGGTACCAGACCTCTGTCTATGGCACCATAAAGGATGTCTGCATCTGAGTTGTCAGAGTTGAAGAAGCAATTGGAAGAGTTACTTGAGAAGAAGTTTGTAAGACCAAGTGTATCGCCGTGGGGAGCTCCAGTGTTGTTAGTGAAGAAGAAAGATGAAAGTGTGAGGCTTTGTGTTGATTATAGACAGTTGAATAAAGTGACGATTAAGAACAAGTATTCGCTTCCAAGAATAGATGGCTTAATGTACCAATTGGTGGATGCTCATGTGTTTAGTAAGATTGATCTGAGGTCGGATTACCATCAGATTAAAGTGAAGGATGAAGATATTCAGAAGATGGATTTCAGAACACGTTATGGACATTACGAGTATTCGGTGATGCCTTTCGGTGTTACTAATGCGCCGGGAGTATTCATGGAATATATGAATTGTATCTTTCACACTTATTTGGATCAGTTTGTAGTGGTGTTCATTGATGATATTTTGATTTACTCTATGTCATAAGAAGAGCATGTTGAACATTTAAGAGTAGTATTACAAGTTTTAAAAGAGAAGAAGTTGTATTCAAAGTTGTCCAAGTGTGAATTTTGGTTAAAAGAGGTTAGTTTTCTTGGTCATGTGATTTCAGGTAGTGGCATTGTTGTAGATCCATCGAAGGTTGATGCTGTGTTGCAATGGGAAACTCCAAAGTCAGCTATGGGGATTAGAAGCTTCATGGGATTAGCTGGTTATTATAGAAGGTTTATCGAAGGGTTTTCTAAGTTGTCACTTCCGTTGACTAAGTTGACTTGTAAAGGTAGAGCTTTTGTTTGGGATGTTCAGTGCGAAGAAAGTTTTACGGAATTGAAGAAGAGGTTGACGTTGGCTCCAATTTTGAAGTTGCCTAATCTAGGAGATCCTTTTGTGGTGTATTGTGATGCTTCTAAGATGGGTTTAGGAGGTGTGCTTATGCAGAATGGTAAGGCAGTTGCTTATGCATCGAGGCAGTTAAGGACTCATGAGAAGAACTATCCTACGCATGATTTAGAGCTTGCTTCAGTTGTTTTTGCATTGAAGATTTGGAGGCATTATCTTTATGGTTCTAGATTTGAAGTGTTTAGTGACCATAAGAGTTTGAAGTATTTGTTTGATCAGAAAGAGCTAAATATGAGGCAACGAAGATGGTTGGAATTGTTAAAGGATTATGATTTCATCTTGAGTTATCATCTAGGAAAAGTGAATCTGGTGGTTGATGCATTGATTCGAAAGAATTTACATATGTCAATAATGATGATTAAAGAGTTGGAATTAATTGAGCAGTTCAGAGATATGAGTTTAGTTTGCGAGGTTACTCCGCAGAGTGTTATGTTGGGTATGTTGAAGATTAATAATGAATTTTTGGACAGTATCAGAGAAGCTCAGAATTTGGACGTGAAACTGGTAGATTTGATGGTTGGGATTGACCATTCTGAGAATAAGTATTTTAAGCTAGATGAGCAAGGTACGTTGAGATTTCGTAATCGGATTTGTATTCCTAGTGATGTTGAGATGAAGAAAGTGATACTTGAAGAGAGCCATAGAAGTAAGTTGAGTATTCATCAAGGAGCTACAAAGATGTATCAAGATTTGAAAGGTTTGTTTTGGTGGCTTGGGATGAAGAGTGGCGTGGATCAGTTTGTGTATGCATGTTTGACTTGTCAGAAGTCGAATGTTGAACATCAGAAGCCTGCAGGATTGATTCAACCGTTGGAAGTTCCATAATGGAAATGGGATAGCATTTCAATGGACTTTGTGACGGGGTTTCCTAATACTTTAAGAGGACATGGTTCGATTTAGGTGATTGTTGATAGGATTACAAAGTCAACTCATTTTATTTCTATTAACATAAGTTTTCCAGTGTCGAAGTTGGCTGAGATTTATATTAGTGTGATTGTGAAGCTGCATGGTGTTCCTTTGTGCATTGTGTCAGATAGAGATCCAAGATTTACTTCTGATTTTTGGAAGAATTTGCAAGAAGCATTGGGTTCTAAGTTGAGGTTAAGTTCAGCGTATCATCCTCAGACATATGGTCAGACTGAATGGACGATTCAATCGTTGGAAGATTTGTTGAGGGCATGTGTTCTTGAGCAGGGAGGTTCATGGGATACTTATCTTCCGTTGATAGATTTCACGTATAATAACAGTTACCATTCTAGTATTAGGATGGCACCTTTTGAAGCGTTGTATGGTCGAAGATGTGGAACTCTATTATGTTGGCATGAATCTGGTGAAAGTGTAGTGCTTGGACCTGAACTTGTTCGTGAGACTACTGAGAAGGTGAAGTCGATTCGAGAAAATATGAAAGCTTCACAAAGTAGACATAAGAGTTATCATGACAAGCAGAGGAAAGATTTAGAATTCCAAGCTGGTGATCATGTGTTTTTAAGAGTTACACCTGTGACTGGTGTTGGGCGAGCATTGAAGTCTAAGAAGCCCACTTCTTGTTTTATTGGACCGTATCAGATTTCAGAGTGAGTGGGGAATGTTGCTTATAGAGTGGCTTTACCACCTAATATTTTGAATTTTCACGATGTGTTTCATGTGTCGCAACTTCGGAAGTATATTTCAGATCCATCTCATGTGATTCATATGGACGATGTGCAAGTACGGGATAATCTTACAGTGGAGACGATGCCTGTATGGATCGCGGATTGAGAAATAAAGACTCTGAGGGGCAAAGAGATTGCCTTGGTTAAAGTGGTTTGGTTAGGAGCTGCTTGTGAAAGCATGACTTGTGAGTTGGAGAGCAAGATGCGAGACTCCTATCCTAAATTGTTTGATTGAGGTAAATTTTCGAGGACGAAAATATTTTAAGTGGGGGAGAGTTGTAACGCCCGTAATTTAATTAATTATTTAATTAAATTATTTTTGGAATATTTATGAAGATGTGTTATAATTAAATTGGATTTATTTTATTATATGGAGAAATAATATTAGAGATATAATATTATGTGGTGAAATAATATTAAAAGTGTAATATTATTTAATGTGGGCTTTTTTTGAGGGAATAGAAGTAATAAGGGGGTGTATTGGTTTTAAGCCCAATAAGGAATAATAGAATAATAGGGTTATTTTATTATATGTTAGAAGGAATAGAAAGAAAGAAGCAGTAGAAAGAAATAAGGATTTGGAAGAGAACGTGCAAGCTGCTAGAGAAGTGGAAAACGGCAAGCACGAGAATTCAACCGGAATTGTAGAGCGACCTTCAATCCAAGGTAAGGGTGGGGTTCTAACTCTATAATTGGGTTTATGATGATTGGTATGTGTAATTAGTGATGATTGTTGTCTTGTTCTTGAATTGGATGTATATGATGATGTATGATGAAGATTTGATGAATTTTAGATGGATATTGATGTCATGATGTTGTTTAATTGATGTAGAATTATCAGATCATTATAGTTGATGAATTGTCATGAATATATATATATATATATATATATATATATATATATATATATATATATATATATATATATATATATATATATATATATTTTAGGGCTTTAATCGTGAATCCCATAGTGTGAGGCAGGGAAGAAAACATTGAATATAGTAGTAATGAAAACACATAATTATGCTAGAATGATATCAGGGGCTACTGTATTAGAATTAATGAATTAATTTGGAGAATAGAATTTGTTAATATTGTTCTTAGTTGGATTGATATCAGGCGAAGAATTAGAACAATAGGATGAACAGAAAATAGCAGTTCTGATGTTAGACGTAAGGTGTTAGAAGTTGCGTGGCCTAGTGAAAGGTGGAAATTCTTATGTTAGAAGTTGTGTTGAATTACTAAAAAATAGAATTTCTGACGTTGGGAGTTGTATGGGTTAGAAGCTATGCTGTCGGAGGACTGGGTCGTCAGAAGTTGTAGTAGTCAGCATTTGTACTAGTCAGAAGATGTGGTCAGTCAGAGGACGATGATGATCAGAAGTTGTATCTGGTCAGAGGTTGCACTAGTCAGAAGATGGCATTAGTCAGAAGATGTGATAATCAGAAGTTGTACCTGGTCAGAAGATGGGGTTAACCAGAAGTTGTGATGATCAGAAGTTGCATCTGATCAGAGGTTACAGTAATCAGAGGTTATAGTAGTCAGAAGATTGTGTCGCCCCTAAGTTGCGTCATCAGAAGTCGTGTATTTAAAAATAGCGTTGGTTAGAGGTTGCGCGGTCAGAAGTTGGATGGCCTTTGCGTTGATTTGTGCAGAGCGATGTACGTTAGACGCTTAGAAGTTGTTGTTTGAACTATAATAGTAGGAAAGTGTCAGTCTTGACGTTAAAGTTACAGAATGACAGTGTCGATTTACTGTGGAGATTAAAATACTGCTGATTTATATATGAGAAGTTATTAATAAATTAATGATGTTTGATGATTTATAAATAAACGATGTTTGATTAATTATTTTGATAATTTGAGATGTTTTGAGATGATAATTTGAGATGTTTTGAGACGATAAGTTGAGATGTTTTGAGATGATAATTTGAGATGATAATTGAGATGTTTTGAGATGATTTGAGATGTTGAAAAATTGGGTGTTATCATTACATTCATGGTTGTGTCGCATACGTTGCATTTTTGAGATGGAGCTTATGCTCGTTGAGATGGCTTGGATTTGCAAATTTTGAGATGAAGGCTATGCCTTGTTGATGCCTCTATTAATTGGAAAATTTTTGATATGGGAGTTTTGTCCAATGGTACCACATGCATTTGCATAGTACTGAGTCGCATTAGATGATTTCATAAAGAAGTGTATTTTGATGTTAATGAATGTATATTATTGTTGAGATTGTTGTTGATTATGAGATGAGAAGTGGTGATGATGTTGATCTAATTTAATATATAAATTATCATGCGCTTTATTATATTGTTAGATATCTCACCCCTTTTTTTTAATGTTACCCCTATGTTGGTAACATGTAGGTAATCAAGAGTGAAGGTTGTATCCCTTCAATATTTCGAGTCGGTGTCATTGCTCTGATATGTAACACTCGGGGGGATGAACTCTTGCTGTTTTGATTGATGATTTTCAGTTGTTGAATTTTAATTTAATTATCATTGAATATGAGATGTTTAGAAGTTGTTGTTTTTGTTAGAGATGTATTTAAGAATTCCGTTGCATAGATGTTGATTTATTTGATTAAAGATGTTATGTTGATGGTTCATCAGATGTTTGAAAAAGTGTTATATATCCACGATTAATGCAATGAATTTGTTAGAAGAATTTGTGACGTCCCGATTCATTTGTATGATTAAAATTTTATAACTCTGATTTATTTTGTATAATTTCTTGGGGTAGAATTGGGGTGTTACAATAACCAAAGTTGAATCTCCTAATACAATCAAAGATTTGATCCCCAAGTCTATAGCAGCTTTGAGACCAAAGATGCACGCTTCGTATTCCGCCATGTTGTTTGTACAATTGAAGCAGAGTATTGAAGTAAAAGGAGTATGAAATCCGTCAGGAGATATGAGTATAGCACCAATACCATTTTCGAGTGCGTTAGATGCCCCATAAAAAACCAGGGTCCATTGGGATCCTTGTTCAAGTCCGTCATATGGGTTGAATTCTTCATAGTTGTTTACCATCATGATGTCCTCATCTGGGAATTCGAACTTCATGGACTGGTAATCTTCCACGGCTTGGTGAGCAAGGTGATCAGCTAGTACACTGCCCTTTTATAGCTTTCTGGGTAGTATACTGTATGTCATATTTTGTCAGGATCATCTGCCATCTCGATATTCTCCCAGAGAGAGCAGGTTTCTCGAAGATGTATTTTATTGGATCCATTTTAGATATCAACAAGGTAGTATGGGTCAGCATATACTATCTTAGCCGGCGAGCAGCCCATGCCAGAGCACAGCAAGTTTTCTCGAGCAGTGAATATCTTGTTTCGCAGTCGGTAAACTTTTTGCTCAGGTAATAAATAGCGTGCTCTTTTCGGCCAGACTCGTCATGCTGCCCCAGCACACACCCCATTGAAATTTCCAAAACGGTCAGATACATGATCAATGATCTTCCCTCTACTGGTGGCATCAAAGTAGGAGGCTCTTGCAGGTACTCTTTGATCTTGTCGAAAGCAGTTTGGCATTCATCATTCCATTTGACTACTTGATCTTTCTTCAGTAGTTTGAAGATTGGTTCACAAGTAGCTGTCAGATGAGAAATGAATCTGGCAATGTAGTTCAAACGTCCCAAGAACCCTCTGACTTCCTTTTCAGTACGAGGAGAAGGCATCTCTTGTATCGCTTTCACCTTGGCAGGATCTACTTCCATACCCATATTGCTGATGACAAAGCCTAGGAGCTTACCAGACCTCACTCCAGACGTGCACTTATTGGGGTTCAACCTTAGCTTGTATTTCTTTAACCTCTCAAGCAGTTCTATAAATGATCAAGATGCTCTTCTTTTGTTTGAGATCTAGCTATCATATCATCCATATAGACCTCTATTTCATGATGTATCATGTCGTGAAATAGGGCCACCATGGCACGCCGATAAGTTTCCCCTGCATTCTTTAGTCCGAATGGCATAACCTTGTAGTAGAATGTGCCCCACTGTGTGACAAATGTTGTTTTCTCCATGTCCTCAGGCGCCATTTTGATTTGGTTGTAAACTGAGAATTCGTCCATGAAGGAAAACACTTTGTGTTGTGCCGTATTGTCAACTAGAATATCAATGTGGGGAAGTGGGAAATCATCCTTAGGGCTTTCCCTATTCAAATCTATGTAGTCCACACACATTTGTACCTTGCCGTCTTTTTTGGGCACGGGAACAACATTGGCAACCCATTGCGGATAAGAGGTGACAGCCAAGAATCCAGCGTTGAATTGCTTCATGACTTCTGCTTTAATCTTCTCCGACATATCTGGTTGCATACGATGGACCTTTTGTTTTACTGGTGGGCAATCCTCTTTTGTAGGTAGACGATGTACCACAATTTCTGCATCAAGTCCTGGAATGTCTTCCTACGACCAGGAAAAGACCTCAACATATTTGTGTAGCAACTTAATTAGACGCTCTTTGACACTGGGTTCCAGATTGGCACCCACCTTGACTTCTCTTTTGTATTCCTTGGTACCTAGGTTGATTGTATCCACGGGTTCCTCGTAGGGCTGAATGGTCCTCTCTTCTTGTTGTAGTAATCTAGCAAGTTTCCCTGGTACTTCACAATCTTCCTCACCTTCGTCTTCGGCTTGGTAGATTAGATTTTCAGAGTCACAAAAGGCCATAGCAGAACCGTTACCCATGGGATCCTGAATGGATGTAGACATGCATTGTGAGTGTGAGTGTGTGTAAGGGTATAACTATCTTTGAAAGAAATGAAAATGTAAAAAGAAAAACAAAGAGCACAAAGTTCGTATGCAAAAACGCCCATGATTCATTGATGTCATATGGAAATGAGATAATAACCCTTACAAATGGATCATTGTGCCTCGGGTAAGACACAAGATTTTAAGATTCTGAATTGTTTTAATATTACAGATCCAACAAAATGTAAAGACAAATTACTGTGGGATAAAATTGATTGGGACGAAACCTCTAGCCTCCCAGTTGTTGAGCCCTCCACTGACAGTTGGGAAAATCCAATCCTCCAGGTTGCAGCTGTCTTCATCATCTTCCACCGCATTGACTTTGCGGTTGCTGATCTTCAAGGGTGGTCCTCCGGCACGAGCACGGCGCATAGCCTTCTGGGCACCTGAAGTGAAACTCAGGCCAAACTTATCAGATTTGTATGGGATATCTGGGAGTTTCCCCCAGATAGTGCACCCACCTTCTTCTATCACTACCTTACGGGACTTCTTCAAAGTGTTGGAATGGAGTTTCAATAAATTCACCATCTAATTCCACATATCTGAAGGAATTGATATGGCTGATCATGTACTATTCTTCTCCATGAACGGTGATAATCTTCCCTTGAATCGGATATTTCAACATTTGGTGCAATGTAGAAGTAACAGCGCCAGCATTATGAATCCATGGTCGGCCTAGCAAGCAGGAATATGAAGGGCGGATATCCATTACATAAAAAGTTGAATCAAATGTCTGGGTCCCAACCTTTATGGGGATATCCACTTCCCCATGTACCATCCTTTTCGAGCCGTCAAAAGCCCTCACTACTATGTTGCTTGGTTTCAATGCCAATCCTTCACAGTTAAGCCTATCAAGAGCCTTTTTAGGCAATACATTCAGAGATGAGCCAGTGTCCACCAAGACATGAGCCAAGGTTGTGCCCCTGTATTCCACTGAGACATGAAATGCCCCATTATGCTTCCTTCCTCTTGGTGTTAAATCCGCATCCGAGAAACCTAAACCATTATTTGCAATCAAGTTGGCTACGCAGTCTTGGAACTGATCGGCAGATGTTTCTTGGGGTACATGGGCAGTTTTCAGGAATTTTACCAAGGCCTTAGCATGCGCCTCGGAACATAGTAGTAAAGCCAGCATGGAAATTTTAGATGGAGTTTTCCCCAATTATTCAACTACATCGTAGTCGCTTCTTTTTATGATCTTTAGGATTTCCTCCATCTCTTTCTAGGAGGTCTCAGGGATAGCCAATGATTGTGCCTTCGTTTGGACAGGCTCAATAAGAATACTTTTACCTCGAGTATCGGTTAACTCGGTAGCAGGAATGTCAGTAGGAGTGATAGTAGGGATTGTAACAGCTTTGTCAGTTGGAGTATTGGTGGAGATGATTGTAGGACTGGAAATATCCTCTGGAGGATCAACAACAACAGGAATGATTACGGGTCCAGAAACTTCTTTTGGGGGAGCAATTTCTGGAGAGAATATCCTTCCGCTTCGGGTAATCTTGCTAGTCCCTGCAATATTACCGATATTGGAGTTAACTTTCTCAGAACTGGAATCTTCAGCAGTTGTCCAATCTTGCTTGATACCGTGGTAGTAGACATCCCCTCCATAATTCCATGGTATGGTTTTGTCTAATGAATACAGGACTGGTCCAGGCATCGTAATTATCAAAGGGGTTACTTTTGGAACTGATGTAATTCTAACGGGTCTTTTGGTGGAGACCCTGGAAGAATTGGCAGAAATGGTAATGATAGAAACATCATTATAAGGAACAGGTGGAGCAGAAGTCTTTTCAAACAAAATTTCCTTGTTATCTATTAGGCATTGAACGCCTGCTTTCAACAAAGGACAGCTGGTTGGTGAGGACAAACATAAATGGTAGCTTTCATCACAGCCTGGGAATACACTGGCATTTAATAAATTATTTTTGATATTCAGGAGTTGGGTCATAAGTTCATCAACTGAAGTAACAAACATATCTTCCTCAATGGCGTTGGCATTATGACCGTGTTTGGGCATAGGGGCAGAAATGACATTTGGCTTTCCGGGCGCATCGAATTCAATCTCTTTGGCTTCAATGAGGTCTTGTACTTTGTTCTTCAGAGCCCAACTGTTGTTAGTGTCATGGTCGGGACTCTCAGAGTGGTATGCACATCGGGAATTAGGATGATAGTAACGAGATGTGGTGTTAGGATTCTTTGGAGCTTCTTTCAAGGTCACTAGATTGTATCTTAACAAGTGTGGAAATACTTGAGATAAGGTCATGTTAATTCTGGTGAATTGTCTGACTGGTCTTTTCATCCTTGGTTGGTAGTTTCTTTGCTGATCAGGCGCATGTTTAGGAATCATAACAACCCCCAAAATTGGACGGCGTTCGGCCCTATCTTGATTTCTATGAGGATAAACAACAACCACTTCTTTCTTTCCTATAAATGGCTTCCTTATAGCAGCAGAGGATGTATCTTTTTGAATCTTTCCACTCTTTATCCCAGCTTCTACCCTCTCTCCGGTCAATATCAGTTCAGTAAAACCTGCCGATGAACTCCCAATTAGGTGATTGAAGAAGGGACCTGACAAGGTGCCCAAAAACATGTCTACTAATTCTCTTTCAGATAGGGGAGGTTGAACTCTTCCAGCCAAGTCTCTCGATTTTTGTGCATAGTCCTTGAAGCCCTCACTTGAAACCATGGCCATACTCTGGAGTTGAGTACGGGTAGGCGTAAGATCAGCGTTGTATTGGTATTATTTGTAAAAGGCTGCAACAAGATCTTCCCAGTTATGAACATTGGCTCTTTCTAACTGATAAAACCAATCAAGTTGAGTTCCAGATAGACTGTCTTGGAAGAAGTCTACCCATAAGTCTTTATCAGCGGTATGGGGCTTGATTTTCCTCACATAGGACCGGAGATGCATTTTAGGGCATGAAACTCCGTCATATTTGGCAAACACTGGCGCTTTGAATTTTGGAGGAATGGCAATCCCTGACACTAAGCCCAACTCCTCAAAGTCCAAACCAGGCACTTTTTGGATTTCCATTGCACTCAACTGTTCTTCTAGATGCTTATACTTGTCATCAGCTGGAGGGTATTATTCTTCAGAATAGTCTTCTTCTCCTCTTCCTCTTCAGACTCTGACTGGACAACTGTTTATTTTCCCTTCCCATCTTGATTGTGTTTCTCACCGGATGTCGTTGCAAACTCTAAGGCCCTTTTTGTATTCCTTGGAATCGTCTTCCCATGTTTAGAACTTCGGTTATTTTCTTCGTCTTCTTTTTCTTCTCCTCAGCCAGCAAGGTCTTCAACTCTTCTTGTCCTTTGGCTAGAGTTAAAAACAACTGTTGAAACTGTGCATTCTGAGCTTGGAGGTCTTTCACTGTTTGCTTGAGATCCATCTTACTGAAATAAACAGTAGAGAGATGAGGAGACTTGTTCCAAGAAACCTTCTTAAGTTATGATGAATGGTAAATCCATATGCAATGATTTCAAGGATTTTAAGATTCAAAATTGTTTTATACAAAAAGGAAACACACGTTATATTAATAAATTAAAGCTTGATTACATCAGTGCCTCTTTGGGAAAAGCAAATACAAGAAACTCTAATATATAAAGGTGGTACGCATACTCTTTGGTGCAATGTAAGCATTCAGAGTTTGCTCCTCATGAAGTAGCCTAGTTAGTTCCAAAACCTTCTTCTCGCTTGCGTAGAATTGGGCTTCAAAAGTATATCTCTCCCCCTTAAGTTGTATCCAATCTCTTTGTAAGTATTCAAGAGAGGTGGGCATGTCAAGATGTAGGATAGTGTATGGAACATCTCCTTCCATGTCAGGCTCAATGATTACCGGGAGAATGGATGGGTAAGGAATCATAAGACTCTGAGCATGATTTCGTACCGATTTGAGGTAAGGATCAAGTGGGATGGAATGTTTATGCCCCAAATTCTTGCTATCTACCTTGTTTGACATCCTCCAAGCTCGGATAAATCTATGGCAAAGACCTTGATCGTCATTGTCGTAGTCAAATACCAAACCTTGAATCAGCATCTCGTGCGGGCAATCCCTTCCGGCGTAACCAAACTGTCTTAAGGCTAAGAAGGGGTTGTAGGTGATACCTCCCCTAGTGCCAAGTAAAGGGACATTAGGAAATTCTCCACAACGGTCGATAATAGTAACATTCTCTATGGATCAGGAACACCAATGGATGTCTGAATGTTTTAGCGTCATCAACCTTTGTGACCACCTTGAACCTTTCTCATTATTTAATACAGATTGGGGAAGATGTGAAATAAACCATCTTGCCAAGAGAGGAGTGCAACATATAAGGACACCTCTTTTCCTCATTGTGCGAGTGTGAAAAGAGTGCAGGATGTCTCCTAGCAATATAGGTTGGGGGATATGAAGATTTTGACGGTGTTCACATCTATGAGTTGGTCAGAATTTGGAAACAAAACCATCCCATAGATGAGGAGAGCCACAATTTTCTCAAAGGCTTGCAAATCCAACGAGTTCCAACAGTTTTGGGCTTTCTCGAACAAGAACTTTTCTAGGAAACCATTGACACCACTCCTTGTTTCCCAATAAGTTATGACATCAGATGACTGCAAGTGTAGAGCTTGAGCAATCTCTTCTGGCTTTAGGTCTCTTTCTGTGCCGTTAAAAGATAGTTGATTGAGGGTGGGAATCCTCAACAGTCGGGAGAATTCTTACAAAGTAGGCACAAGTTGATAGTCAGGAAATGTGAAGCAATGGTGTAAAGGATCAAAGAACTGAAAGAGAACCTTCATCATGTCCTCATATGTGTTGGAGGTGACCAAGTTAAGTAGGCGACCATGTCTCTCAGTGAATGGAGAGTTTTTATGAATCCTTGAAGCTAGCTCCCTAAGTTGTTGAGGGATCCTCACAAGGTTGACTTGAATAGTTTTCTTGCGAAGTGAATCCATATCCTACAAAACAAGAACAAAGACGAATCTAAAAATCCTTGAAATGGTTAGTGAATGTGTATGATGTTATGATGTTCATGATGTTATGTACAATTATGTATATACAGACAAAACAAACAAGTCCCTAGGTTTAGGCTTGCATGGAGTTTTATAGGTAAGTACCCTCTTGAAGTTTTTAGTTGGCTCAACCTGTCCTAGTAATAGTAATAGGGTTCTAAGGAGCTCAATATCACTGGTTTGTTTCTCTGGTCATTATTTCAGCACAAACCTCTTTAATGACGACCGAAATATTCCAAGAAACCAAACCTCAATGAGTGTAGTATCGAGTATCTACCAACTTCGGACTGCACCAAAGCCGGTCATCTCACTACATCCTAAATGGCTAAGTTGGTCAAGTAAAGGTTCTAGAAGTTCATTAGTGCTTCATGACATCACTCAGCGGCCCCGTATTCTCTTTGATTAACTCAAAGGCTACTGGTACCTACAAATATGTCACACTAACGTAGCTATTGATTAGACCATGTTGGTATACCCCGCACAGTTTCCACAATGTATTGCTACTTACCTAGAATGTATCCCAAATCCGGGTAGAGGACTCAAACCCAAACAAAGAATCATAATGTAAAGCATACAAGTCAAACAATGTAAGCAAGTAAATGTGATCTAACCCTAAGGTAACCCCACTTTTAGAATTTTCCCCAGTAGAGGCGCCAGTTCTCTGATGCGGTGGGAGAACTGACTTGAAGGTTTTTCATTTTATCGCAAATGTTGCGGTTAGCAAGATTCGCCATCGACTTTTCTTTTATCCAAAAGGAAAGGTGAAAAAGCAAAGGAAAGACCTTTGAGATTATTTCTTGAGTTCGGGGGGTAGATTATAAAAAGGGAAGGTATTAGCACCCTTTTCATCTATGGTTTTCCATAGGCTCTTAGTTACTTGCTAGATCAATTGCTTTTTGTTTGAAATTGTGCTTGGTGTGGTTTTTGAAAGTATTTTGTAAAGAGGCCATTGTTTAGGCGATCTTTGTAATGATTATTGTTTGTAAGAATGTATACAAAGATGTTGATCTTTTGAAAATGTTTTCAATGTTTGTAAGATATTTGAAAGTGTGTGTGTTTGTTTTGAAATGGAGCAAGTAATTAGGAGCAATCTACCTACTCAAATGTCTTTCTTGTTCATTTTCTTTTCCTTTGACATTGTTGTCTTACCATTGATTTGGTAAGCAACCCTATCTTTGGATG
Source organism: Vicia faba (assembly GCA_948472305.1). Taxonomy (NCBI): domain Eukaryota; kingdom Viridiplantae; phylum Streptophyta; class Magnoliopsida; order Fabales; family Fabaceae; genus Vicia; species Vicia faba. The sequence goes on from OX451735.1 coordinate 471,859,049, forward strand.
TAAACGGGACGGGCGTGGGTCATCGTATAACCATGAATAGCAATGTTGCAAGGTATCTTAGAATTCTTTTTGAGGGACTAAGATCATTTGAAAGGCAACTTAGATAGCGTCGTCGAGGGACTATGATCTTGTATTTGCTTGTTTTTGCTAAGATACCTTACATGCATAATATGACCTTTTTGTATAAGGCAACCAAGTGGAATAACCCTAGGGGTGCTTGTGTGCAAATGTATTGTTTTCATGCTTGTGTTTGTCTTGAATTAGGGTTTTCTAAGTTTTGATTTTAATCTTTCCATACAAACCCTAATTACTAGTATTTGTATATGAAAGCGATAAATTGCGGAATTTTAAAGTTACTACGGTATTACAACATTTGTGGGGAGGGGGTGTACAAATTGTAAATGGGGATTGCAAGAATGTAAATCTAGTTAATCTATTACAACTAAATTGAATGGGTATTAATGCACAAGAGATTAAATAAATACAAAGTACAAAATGAATAAATGTACAAAGAAAATGCAAAATGTAAAGAAAATGTATCTTTGTTTGATTTTCATGAAAAAAAGGATTTTGTCTTAACCTAATTAAATAAATAAAATAATTAATTAAAATTGAATTTTATTAAGAAAAGGTTTTTAAATAAAAACCTAGTCCAATTAATTAATCAAAAGAAAATAAGTTTAAGAAAAGTATTTTTTGGTATTTTTATCTTGAATATATTTATAGCATTATAAAATATTTTTAGTCTTTTTTTTATATTAAAAATAATGTATTTAAATTAGTATGAAAGAAAATAACTAATAACCTAATTTTATTTATATTTACAAGTAAAAAAATAAATAAAGTATAATTAATAAAAATATTTTTGTGAGAAAAAATAAAATAAACTAAGTCAAAATATGAATATATCATTTTTTTGTATTTTATGATTTTTTTTAGTATTTAGAAAATATATTTAAGAAAAAAAATAAAAATGAAATAAATAAATTAAAAAAATAAACAAACTTAGGTCAGGGGTGCCATTAGCCAACAGGGAGATCAGCTAGCAAAAACAAAAAAAAACAAGCCAGACCCAAAGGGGCCCAGCGCCTGCCAAAGACAACAAAAATCAGAAAAGTAAAAATGTGAAAAATGAAAAGGGTACCACTGGGGCTCGAACCCAGGTCTCATAGGTTACAAACGCATGCTTCTACCACTGGGGTGGCTATACATCTGTTAATACAAGTAAAACAATAAATATGTATGGTAAAACGTGCCCTGAAGACTTCATCTTCAACCTCCAACCAGACCAACTGTAACTTGCTCATTTCTTATCAAAAATGAAAACTGTAAACATGAAACTTGTAGAAAATTTTCTCACGATTCCAGACATATAAAGTATTAAAACTATAGATCAAAGATAAGCATGAATTTTAATGGCCCTAATATGAACCCTAAAAATCTTAGAAATTTCAGTTTCAAAATTCTCTAAGCTCAAGCAAAATTAATGGAAACTATGGACATGGTTAGCTTCAGGGCAATGATATCTACATGTTTTGTTCACAAATAAACTATTGATGATGCATGTATGAAGATTTACGAGTTGAGAAAACTTACCTCAAAACTGGAAATCATGTTTTGTGTTTGAGCTTGTTTCAGGTAGTGGTGATGATCAGGTTAGCTTCTTTGAGGTCCTGGGAAGCTAATGCAATAGTTTGCTTGAGTTGAGAGTGGATGAAATGACTTAGAGAATTCAATGTGCAATGCTCTATTTTTGGTTATGGAGGATATGGTAAATGATGTTACAGTAATGAAACAGGGACATGGATAGGTTACACTTGATGTAAGGAAGCTTTAGAAACTAAAAGGCCAAGAAACGCACGAGGGAAATGTGAGTTTGATGTTCAAGGTCAGAAACTGTGCAACAATGGAGTTTTTTGGGAAATTTCTGATTTGAGAGAGTTTTGGTGGATTTCAGGAGGATGCTTAAGCTTGTCCTATAGCTCACAAATAGTGACTCTATTTATAAGCAACAATTTTGGGGACTTCTCTTTGATTAGAATTCAAAATCACAAGTTTATGCATAACATGTGATTTTTTTAGAAATTCAAGTTTCCATGCCTTGTAGTTGGTTCATAGAGTTGTTAAATACTTTAAACACAATACTTCTGACTTTGTGGATGGAGTGTAATCAAGTAAAAAAAGTTGGGAGCTCAAGAAGCTGACTTTGTGCATAAAGCTTGCTTTACAAGAATGGATATGTTACTTTCTTCCTAAAATGGAAAATTGATTTGGACAAAGCTTGAAACACTTGGATAAGGGAATAATCAGTTGTGTAAACCATTAATTATGGAGTGAAAAACAAGTTTGAGGCCTACAAAGTGGATTATGCAGCATGGCTATGGATTTGGTTCACGTGTTCATCAAAAATGACTTGTAATTCAAGTGATGAAACCCTAACTTCATCTCTTTGATTCTCCCTACTCAAGAATGATCTCAAGGACTTCTGGGACATTTTGGAAAGCTTGCAATATGATCCACAACCCATATTTGTATTTATTTTGAATATTACCCTTGGAACTATATGAAAAAGTGCCATGAAGTTGGGTCAAAATCCTGACTAAATTAGGGCAAAATTTCACTAAGTGTTTAGTTTCATGACCCTATGTTTTTAAAATTATAACTTGAGATCCAAGCACTTTTGGAAGAAGTTGTGTGAAGTAAAGTTGTAGATTTCATGGAGATCTAAAAATTTCATGTTGGAAGTTTCTCTTGAATCATCTTGCATCATGGTGAAAATTTCGCTCAAAGTTATGCAAAAAACATGAAATTTCCAACACTTAGAAAAATTTATAAGTTTAGAAATTTTGACTTTTCATAATGAAATCTTGACTTTTTGATTTCTTGATGAATAAGTTTCATATTTTGACATGTTTTTATGAATTATGATCTTTGGCACTTGATTTTGACCAAAAAATCAAAGTTTGACTTTTCAGTATACGGTTGACTTTTGATTAGTTGACTGCAAAATTCATCTGTCAATTCAATGGCTTGCAATGCTTTGAACCATGTCATTAGGTCAAATTAATGCAATTGGACTCTTGAGATCATGCCTTAAACCAATTGATCATTTTCTAGATCAAAAATCAGAAATTGCCCTTTCCTAGTCAAAACCCTAATTTTGACCATTTTGCCCTTTTGGAGATTTGATCAAATTTATTGAGGAGTTCTGGTCCAAACTTGATCAAATTATACGTATGAGTTTAAAATATTAATGTGGATCAAAAATTATAAAGTTTGACTGTAAATTGGCCATAGTTGACTTTTTCCCCAATACAGCTGATTTTTAGGTCAACTACTTAATTGACTGATCAAAAGTGTGATCCAGTTGAAACTTGACATGAGTAATCTTGGGGGTCCATGATGATCAATGAATGTCATATGAATCATTGGAATTTCAAAAATCCTTGTGCAATCTCAAACCCTAATTTTGGTCATCCGTGTATAAGGAAGTGTCTTGAGCTGATCAAACCCTAGTGCAGTCTTGAGCCCAAGGAGATCTTGTGAGAAAATTCTTGATAAGTGAGAGGGAAAATTTTTGTGTACAACAAAATGCTTCTCAGAATTCAGTCTCTGAAGGGGAATTCTTTTCAGAATAAACCTCTGAAGGGAATTCTTTTCAGAACGAAGCCCTAAAGGGGATGCTTTTTAGAATAAACCTCTGAAGGAGAATGCTTTTCAGGACGAAGCCCTGAAGGACATGCTTTTCAGAATTCAGTCTCTAAAGGGAATTCTTTTCAGAATAAACCTCTGAAGGATAATGCTTTTCAGAATTAAGCTTTGAAGGAGTTGCTTTTCAGAATTCAGTCTCTAAATGGAATGCTTTTAACAATAAATCTATGAAGGAGAATGCCTTTCAGAATCCAGTCTCTGAAGAGGAGTTCTTTTTCAGAATTCAGTCTCTTAAGGGGATGATTTTTCAGAATAAACCTCTAAAGGAATATTATTTTTAGAATAAACCTTTGAAGAGATCATTCTTTTCAGAATAAACCTTTGAAGGAAATTCTTTTCAGAACGAAGCTCTGAATGGGAATGCTTTTCAGAATGAAGCCCTGAAAGAGATGCTTTTTAGAATTCAGTCTCTGAAGGGGAATGCACTAGTAATGTAGATAGTCACCTTGTCCTGTTTCGAGAATTGATCTACAACCTGTCTTTAAATTGCTTATAATATTCGTCTGTTTGCGAACTTAACCTGAAAAGAAAAAGTTAGTTATATGCAATGTCATGATGTATGTAATGATTTTGTAATAATGCTCTCAAAATAAATGAGAATAATATATGTGTTTCGTACAAATATGTTATGATATTTTGTGAATGATGTATGGGTGCAACATGTCATTGGAGCATATTAGTAGCTTCGTGTAACAATGTCTGGCTGGGGAGAATAAATCCCTGATTGTTGCTGGGAATGAAGATAGTCATTTTTCAGCTTTGTCTTTACTGAGGATTTCTGCTTTTTGTTTGAGGACACGCTATTGGGGATGTTCGACTTCTGCTTAGGGATGGAAGCATTCAAGGAGAGTCGATCATTCATCGTTCTTTGAAGGATTTGATTCTTATATACCTTGATTGGGGATAAAAGGAGATGAATAATGCTCTGATACACTATTTGACTTGGTTTCATATATAAGTATTATCTCTTCTAGGGGGGACAATGTTGAATGATATCTGGACGGAGAAGAGAATCTTGTCGAGGAATTGCAATATTGGAGAAATAAACTTTGTTGGGGAAATAAACCCTGCAGATTATGTTGAGGAAAATAATCTCTGATGAGGACTAGCTTGTGAAAATAGCTCTGAGGAGATTTCTCTGTGGGGAATTTATGGTCAACTTGAACGTTATCCCAACTCCTATAGTCTTTAGTAAATGCTAGTCTTGTTTTCATGCACATATTTGTAAACAGCAATCATATTCAAATGCCTATGTCCATTTAATGTAATCATTGGATGTTTTTGCAAACAAAACATAGGAAGTAAAAACAATTTTGAATTTGAAATTTGATTGCATTGATTTGAAAAGTTTTCCTATAAACAGACAGTCTTATACAAGGAGACAGAAATCCTAGTAAGAGTAAATTGTCGTAAAAAAAGAGGAGTACAAAGAAAAACAAAGAAAAACAACTACCTGGAAATGATCCCATCGAGTTTCAACTCTTCTATTTCCCTTATGTCTTTAAGCATCTCATCCATTATTGTCGGAAGAAGTTGATTGAATTGATATGTACCATTTGAACTTGACATTAGTGATTATGTTGGTTGTAAGTGGATGGGTGATCCAACGGGACATAGTCGTACGCTTTAATCCCTAACTTTTTCCTGGACCGCCCTTTCGTGTTTTCAGTCCACCGGGATATCCTTTTTTGCCCAAGCCGCCTTTTTAGGTTTTCGACTTGCCAGATGTACAATTTTATACATATATATCCCTAATTTTTTCCCGAACCCTTTTGGTTCGCCGGGATGTCCTTATTTTTTCCTAGGCCAGTCAACCTAGCGGGTCTCTTTTATGCGTAGTTTTTATTTACTATGTTCGTGTTCACATGGTGTGGAAAATCTTCACCGTCCATGGTGGTAAGTATCATAGCACTTCCTGAAAATATATGTTTGATCACAAATGGCCCTTCATACGTGGGATTCCATTTACCCCTGGGATCACCTTGCACTAGGATGATGTGCTTTATTACCAAATCACCAGCCTGGTACACCTAATGTTTGACTTTCTTCTTAAAGGCCTTGATCATGCGCTTCTGATACATCTGTCCATGACAAACAGCCGCAAGCCTTTTTTCATCAATCAAATTTATCTGGTCAAGTCTAGTCTGAATCCATTCGTCTTCATCTAAACTTGCATCTTTCATAATCCTTAAGGAAGGAATCTGGACTTCGACAAGTAAGACAGGCTCCATACCATAGACTAGAGAAAACAGGGTTGCCCCAGTTTATTTACATAATGAAGTGCGATAACCATGAAGATCAAATGGTAGCATCTCATGCCAATCCTTGTATGCCACTGTCGTCTTCTGCAAAATCTTCTTGATATTCTTGTTGGCGACTTCCACTGTGCCATTCATCTTTAGTCAATATGGAGAAGAATTGTGGTGCTTAATCTTGAACTGCCTGTAGAGTCCCGTGATCATAGTATTGTTAAGATTGGTACCATTTTCCGTGATGCTCCTTTCAAGTATGCCATACCGATAGATAAGGTTATGCTTAATGAGCTGAGCCATAACATTCTTGGTAACAGATGCAAACAAGGATACCCCTGCCCACTTCATGAAGTAATCAATAGAGACAAGGATGAAACAATGGCCATTGGAAGCAGTAGGCTTAATCTCTCCAATCATATCAATTCCCCACATTGCAAACGGCTAAGGAGAAGTCAATACATTTAAAGTAACCGGAGTCACATGTACTTCGTCTGCGTAAAGCTAGCATTTGTGACTGGTTCTAGAATGACGATGGCAATCAGTTTCCATGGTAGACCAATAATAACCCGCTCTTAGTATTTTATTAGCCTTTGTATGTCCACTGGAGTGAGTACCAAAGACTCCTTCACGCATATCTTCCATGATCTTCTCAGCTTCCTTCTTGTTTACACAATGAAGCAAAGTCGAATCGTGATTGCACTTGTACAAGATTCAGTTACTCAGAAATAACTTGGCAGAGAACCTCCTTAGAAATTTATTATCATTGATAGATGCCCCTTCAAGATACTCATGAGTCTCGAGGTATCTTTTTACTTCGTGGTACCAAGTCTTTTTCTCTACTCCAACAGTATCAACTTTGTAGCAATATCCCAGTTTATCTAGTCTCTCAATAGTAATTTGAGGAGCTTAATCATCCCATCTGACTTTGGACATAGATGACATGGTAGCTAATGTGTCTGCCAACTGATTCTCTTCTCATAGAATATGTTGAAAAGTGATTTCTTCGAAGTACGGAATTAATGTCAACATATGCTCCCGATATGGAATGAGATTTGGATGCTTTGTATCCCATTCTCCCTTAATATTACTGATCACCAAGACTGAGTCCCCATATACACTTAGGAATTTAATTCTCATATCGATGGAATCCTTGATACCCATAATGCATGCTTCGTACTCAGCCAAGTTGTTGGTAGAGTCAAAACATAATCTAGCAATGAATGGCGTATGGCAACCCTTGTGGGAGACAATCACAACACCAATCCCATTAGCAAGTATGTTGGAAACTCCAATCAAAAACCATAGTCCATTGGGATCCTGGCTTAGGTCCTTCATACGGTCCAGGTTCTTCATAATCAGTAAATGGCATAATATTCTCATCTAGGAACACAAAATTTATAGACTGATAGTCATCTACAGCCTGATGAGATGCCAATATACTTCCTTTGGTTTCTTTCTGAGTAGTATAATGAATGTCTTATTCTGTCAAGACCATTTTTCCATCTTGCTCTTCTTCTGGAGAGAGCAGGTTTCTCGAATATGTATTTTATTGGATCCATCTTAGAGATCAACAAAGTAGTATGAGTTAACATATATTATCTTAGCCGAAGAGTAGCCCATGCCAAAGCGCATCAAGTTTTTTCGAGCAGTGAGTATCTTGTTTCACAATAGGAAAAATTTTTGCTAAGGTAGTATATTGCATTCTCTTTTCGACCAGACTCATCATGCTGCCCCAATACACACCCCATTGAGTTCTCTAATACTGTCAAGTACATGATCATAGGTCTTCCTTCAACTAGTGGCATTAGAATTAGAGGTTCCGGGAGATACTCCTTGATTTTTTCGGAGGCTATCTGACAATCATCGTTCCACTTCACTACTTGATCTTTCTTCAGTAACTTGAAGATCGGCTCATAAGTAGCAGTCAAATGGGAAATAAATCTGGCAATGTAGTTCAAACGTACCAAGAAACCTCTGACTTCTTTCTCAGTACGGGGAACTGGCATTTTTTGAATGGCTTTAACCTTGGCGGTATCAACTCCAATACCTTTACCACTGATGACGAAATCTAGGAGTTTACCGGATCTTACCCCAAAGGTGCACTTGTTTGGATTCAACTTCAATTTGTACTTCTTCAAATTCTCAAACAGCTTGTGCAGGTGGTCAAGATGTTCTTCTTCAGTCTGATACCTGGCTATCATGTCATCCACATAAACCTCTATCTCATGATGAATCATATCATGAACAAAGCTACCATAGCATCCTGATATGTCGCACCGACGTTCTTCAAACCAAAAGGAATAACTTTGTAACAGAAAGTTCCCCACTGTGTGACAAAGGTAGTCTTCTCCATGTCCTCAAGTGCCATCTTGATTTGATTATAACCATAGAAAACATACATGAAGGAAAATACTTTATGCTGAGAGGTGTTATCGACCAGAACACCAATATGTGGAAGTGGAAAGCCATCTTTGGAGCTTTCCCTATTAAAATCCCTATAGTTTATACACATACGTACCTTAACGTCCTTCTTAGGTACCAGAACCACATTTGCAACCCACTTAGGATAGGACGTAATAACTAAGAAACCTGCATTGAACTGCTTCATAACCTCAGCTTTGATCTTTTTAGACATCTCAGGACGAATACGACAAACCTTCTGCTTTATAGAAAGACAACCTTTCTTCATTGGTAAATGGTGAACCACAATGTCAGTATTAAGCCCTGGCATGTCTTTGTATGACCAAGCAAATATCTCAACATAGTCACACAACATCTAGATTAATTTATTTTTAATATTGTCTTCTAGGTTGACACTTATCTCAACATAGTCAAGCAATGTTAGTGTCATGCAACTTCTAGGTAAACATAGTCAATTAGTGTTTCATGACGCCACTCAGCGGCCCCGTATTCTCCTCGATTCACCACGAGGAATATCGGTACCCACAAATGCGTCACACTAACATAGCCATTGTTCCAACCATATCGGTCTACGTCGTACAATCTCTACAATCTATTGTTATTTACCTAAAAAGGTGTCCCAGATCTGGGTGGAGGATCAAAGCAAACCCAATACAAAGAACTGAATATAAAGCACACAAATCAAATAATGAAAGCGAGTAAAGGTGATTTAACCCTAAGGTAACCCCATTTTTATATTATTCCCCAGCAGAGTCGCCAGTTCTATGATACGGTGGGAGAAGTGACTTGGTGTTTTGCGTTTGGATCGCATTTGTACGGATAGCAAGAGTCGCCATCGACTTTTCTTTTATCTAAAAGGAAAGGTAAAAAAGCACATGAAAGACCTTTCGAGATTATTTCTCGGGTTCGGGGGGTAGATTATGAAAAGGGAAGGTATTAGCACCCTTTTCATCCATGGTTTTCCATGGGCTCTTAGTTACTCGTTTAGATCACTTGCTTTTGTTTGACAGTGTGCTTGTGGTGTGAGATTTTGAAAGTGTTTTGAAAAATCTCTTTGTAATGGCTATCGTTTCTATAAGAACACGTACAAAGTTTTGTTTCAAAAGGTAGTTGAAAGATGTGTCTGTGGATTGTGTTTTGGAAAGTGATTTTTGAAAATATGTTTTGCAATGGTTCTCGTCTATATAAGAACGTATACAAAATGTTTTATCTTTTTGAAAATGTTTTGAGATGAAAGTGTCAGTGTAAAAAAAAGTTTTTTTTTGTCGTGAGCAAGCGAGTAACTAGGAGCGAATCTACCTACTCGAAAGGTTTTAAATGTTCTTTTCTTCCTCCTTAGATGTATCTATCTTACCATTGATTTGGTAAGAAGCCCCATCGTCGGATGTGAAAGGGACAGGCGCGGGTCAATTTTACAGTCATCGAAAGCAACTTATAAGGCGCTTTAGTAATTTTTCATAAGGGACGAGATTGTTTTATCGAAGGCAACGTCGAGGGTCATCGAGGGACTACGATCTCTTTATCGAAGGGTCATTGCTAAAGCATCCCATATTCGAGGGACATGACTGTGTTTCCGAGGCAACAAGCGAGATTACCCTAGAGGTGCGCGTGTGAAAAGTGTGTTCGTTTCAAGTTATTTTGTTGAAAGTAGGTTATCTAGCGATTGATTTTATGTCTTGCCATGCACGCCTAATTACTATACAGTATAAGGAAACAGTAAATTGCAAAAATTGAAATTCTACGCTATTACAGAGTTTTCAGGAATGGGGGGTACCAATTTATGAATGGGGATGAGTCAGATCATCAATACGATTAAAAGTTAAAATAAACAATCAATACAACCCAATCGAAATTAAAAATAAACAAATATTTAAACTAGCGCAATCTATAAAATTAATTAACAAAATAAATAACATTATAATATTTTTGGTATTTTTTGTCATGAAGAATTCAAACAATTTAAAACTAAATATAAAGTTAATTAATAAAATTATTCACAAAAATCTCTAACTAAACTAATTAAGAAAATAAACTTAAATAAATTGAGATTATACATTCAATTGAATTTTGAAATTAAAACTAAAGATTAATAAAATTAAATCTAAACTAAATAGAGTTATTAAAATAATTCTAAAACTAACTTAAAATTCTAAGTTACTAAATTAAGCCTAAACTAAACTAATATAAAATTACTAAATTAAATATAAACTAAATTAACTCTAAAGTTATTAAATAACATATAAACTAATTTAAATATAAACTGAATTAATGAAAACTAAGAAAATTTAATAAAATAAACTAAACTTAGTTATCAATGGGTGTAAACAGCATAACGGGGTGAGTATGGTGAATTTCGGATGGTCTAAAGCAGGCTCAGACATTATAATTTTGCAACACAAAAACAGGATGGGGAGTATGTGCAGAAAATGAAATTGGGATATATGGAAAGCAAGGTGAGGAACTCGGATTGGGCTTGATCAAAGGTCCATAACTAAACTTTACAATTTAAAAAAAAACTAAAAACAAAACCCTAAGTGGCCGCTCAACCCTCTGTTTCTACTTTCACGATACTTCCTCTATTAACCCCACTGTTTCACAAGTTTCATCTTTCAGGTGGACAACAACAACATTTCCTCTTCCCTCAGATTCATCTTCATCCTATTCTAAACAACAAAATCGAAACTTCCTCCCTTTCATTCTCACGCTCGCACTCTGTACTCAACAACAACAAATCTCAGTTCTCTAACTCTTTATTCCTCCATTTCAGTTTCAACAAGAAAACAACATCGACCAACAACTTTCATATGTTTCACATTCAATAAGAAATAACAACGACAATGCTACTCACTTTCGATTCAGCCATCAGAAAAAACAACAACACTCATCGATTCTTACAGCAGAATTTAAGGCTAAAGCATGGTTTTCAAATCAGTAAGGAATCGACAACAGCAGCAATAATCAAAGGTAGGCCAATGTTTAATGAAAACAACGATGGAATAAAGTACCTATCAGAGTCTCTCTGATGGGCTTCAAAGAGGTGAGTCTAAGAAATCTCTTCTTCTTAATAAGCTTCCTTGTACCTTTTTCTACTGTGTGAAATTGATTTCTGGAATTTGATTATACACGATTATTGTTGCTTGCCGTTGATGATGCGTGGTTATGTGAGTGCGAGTTGGGGATCTGTTTATGTTGTTCCGGCAGAGGGGAGGTGAAATTCACAGTGGTGAGGAGATTTTGGTTGAAGGTTGCGGTTTTGAGCTATAGTGTTGTTGTGTTTTGTTGGTGACTGCAAGGAAACGGTTTCTGGTTTACAGTGAGGGTTCTTTTTGGTTTGGATATTTCTTTGCTGGTTTTCGTTGGTTCTAGTTACTTGGCTTTTTATTATTTGTGATATTTTTGCTCTCCTCTCCACACGTTCTCTTGTTGGCTTTTATCATGAATAAGAATAGGTTTTTTGGGGGAAATGTGAGAAATTTTGTGAATTTCGAACATTTGAGGTATGATGTTCCAATGTTTTTCTAATGCAGTTTCTGTTTGATACATTTGAGGTCAATGTTGACAAGTTTTGGAGCAGGTTTTGGTTCAGATTTTGGACTGTTGTTGCAAGGCTTGCAGGTTTGTCAGTTTGGACAATAAGAATGCAAGTGCACTGATATGGAGCTGTTTTATAGGCTAGGTGATTTCTTTCTAAAACTTGTCTCTTTCCCTCTTCATCTTTCCATGACATAAAGCAGTCTTTGCTTATTTTTATTTTCTGAAGGGTTTGCTAACTTAGGAAAATGATGATATACTTTGTCATGGATATGAGCTAATGTTAGCTTGCATATTGTTTGATTTTGCTTATTGCAGTTTTGTTTTATTGTGGCTTTTGTTTTGGCAGTTGTATGTATTTTCTTGCAGCTATTACTTGTTGTTGCTTGTTGCCTACTGCTTGCTGTTATTTTGCTGCTTGTTTTTGTTTGGACATGTTTTACGGTTTTGGCAAGGCATTGGGCAGGTTTGCAGGTTTGGATATGGACAGAAACATGGCTGTTTTTTCTTGGCAACAAAGTTTGGACAAATATTGGGTTGTTTTTGTGATGAAATCATGTTTTGAACCTCTTTGTCCTCGTTTATTGTGAACCAAATTTCTTTGTGATTTGCAATAGGCAAAGCTAAGACCAAAAATTTTGATTCCATAAGACAAACCCTAATGATGAACTTACAATACTTTCTTTTGTAAATTTTATGCTCATGTTTATGTTTCTAACAAAGTCTTTTTCCTTTTGTTTCATGTGATGAGAAAACCAAATGGGCAATAGGGAAAATTGATGAGGAGCAACTTGAAGTGTTCGATGAATACTTTGAAGAAAACTTCTTTGTAGTTTAATTTTTATAACAAACTTGTATCCATTAAGAAATTTTGTTATATTGTAATTTTTCCAATTTTTACTTTGAACAAACAATCCCTAATGATACCAAAAGTATGCAAAGTCTTTCTTAATTGAAATTCAAATTTGAATTCTCCAACATCCCATGAATGAGTTCCACAATACCTTGTGCCATGAAAATGAAATTGGATTGGAATTATTGAAAAACACTTTCCAAATTACTACTTGAATTCATGATGATCACAACTGGCTTTATAAGTGCATTTCAAACAAACATGCACCTTGTACTCCAATTCCTAAACAAAATAAATGTTTAAGAATATAACTCAATTGGCCAACCTGAATCCATAATCATGATTGTTTTAAACGATAGCCTTAATCTTCATATCCTGTCCAAATAAACATGCTCTTGAGAATAATCGTTAATCCTTCAGTAAACTGTGTTTAAGAAGAAAAAATTAAAAAAATAAACAAATGCCTTGCGATAATTCGATAATTTTAAAGTCTTCCAAACACAATTTTCCTTCGATTCTTTGAACATAAACCCATGAGCAACATCACATATGAACATGAGCAGAAAAAAATGTCTCAAGGTCCTGTAATTAGAAGTAATCACAATTCTTAGCAATCAGACGACTATTATTTGAAATTAGGTCAAAATTCATGATGCGACTTCCAACACATTCGAATTTTTTGTGATCTTCTATGCGTAATCAGTTCTTGATTTGTGAAAAGAAATTTGAGATGGAATCAAGGAGAATCATACGCAATAAAAATCATTCAAAAATATTGAATAATGAAGAAGTTACGATCGTTTTGAATTTGTTCTCGCAAAAGGGTGATTTTTTAAGTCAATGTAGTTGTTTTCAGTTATCTGGCCCATTGGTTGAGAAAACTTGCAATACGAGGTTTGAAGACTGACTTAAACAATCCTTGAGGAGACATGAATACCTGTGAAGACCATTTGAAACCTTGAAGACTCAAAATTTCTTTGAGAAAATGCAAAACCCTAATTGATGACTTATTGCTCAGGAAGAGAATTTGTCTGATCAACTTCTGAGCCAAATTAAACATTCAAGTAACCCTAGGATAGTATCTTGAATGAAAAATGGAAGGGAAAATTTTAGGGTACAACAGCTGTCCCTGTTCAATCTACTTAAACTTGAAAAGCGAGATCGATGTGTTTGTCGTTCGTGGCTTGAAAGTAGAAGACGATTGAACACTAAAGTGCCCAGAAATTTGCACTTGATGATGTGCTGGTCGATTGCATAAGGAAATGGGCTTAAAGATTCCATTTGGAGAAATGATGGAGAGTTATCGGAGATGGGCTTATAGATGCCATCCAAAGGTGATTGTTGACAGAAATTAGACTAAGTCTGAATTTGACTTCAACTGGAAAAGAAAATCACAATAAACTTTTGGTTGATTTAAACTGGAACTAGCAGAAATCTTGAATGTTATCTGATAGGAAAGAATCAAAATAAATATTGGGGCGATTTAAGATGAACCAATAGAGGTCTTGGATTAACTTTGACGGGGAAGAGTCAGAATAAATCCTGGTGCAATTTATCTAAACCAGAGAAAAATTTTGGTGGGGAAAAATCAGGATAAATCGGTGAGAAATTTAAACTGAACCAGCAGAAGTTCGGAGATGAATCAGCACAAATCATTGAAATATTTATCTGAACCAGTAAGAATCTGGAAATGAATCAGACTAAACCGTTGAAAGATTTATCTGAACCAGTAAGAATCTGGAAACGAATCAGAATAAATCGTTGAGGGATTTGTCTGAATCAGAGAATCTGGAGAAGAATCAGAATAAACCGTTGAGAGATTTATCTGAACCAGTAGAAATCTGGAGAAGAAATAGAATAAACCGTTAAGAGATTTATCTGAACCAGCAAAAATCTGGATAAGAATCAGAATAAATCGTTGATAGATTTATCTGAACCATCAAAAATCTGGATAAGAATCAGAATAAATCGTTGAGAGATTTATCTGAACAGGTAGAAATTTGGAGAAGAATCAGAATAAATCATTGAGAGATTTATCTGAACCAGTAGAAATCTGGAGAAGAATCAGAATAAATAATTGAGAGATTCATCTGAACCAGCAAAAATATGGATAAGAATCAGAATAAATCATTGAGAGATTTATCTGAACCAGTAGAAATCTGGAGAAGAATCAGAATAAACCGTTGAGAGATTTATCTAAACCAGTAAAAATCTAGAGAAGAATCAGAATAAATCGTTGAGAGATTTATCTGAACCAACAAAAATCTGGATAAGAATCAGAATAAATCGTTGAGAGATTTATCTAAACCAGTAAAAATCAACCTTTCTTTGGGAACTGGTCTGTATTTGACTTGTTGAAAATATTTTCCTGTCGGAAATTTGTTGACGATAATTGACTGTCGATTGATTCTTTCCTGAAAAGGTGAATAGTTAATTGTATGCAATGCTATGATGTATGAAATGCATGGTATGATGTTGTTTTCTCAAAATAAATGAGATTGCACAGTATGTACTTGTGTTATCGATGATATGACATATGGATGCAAATGTATGGAATTAAAGATTGTTCGTGTTGTAGCGTTGCTGGAAGCGGGGGAAATAAATCCCTTCTGAAGCACCGATGGGTGAATCCCCAAATATAAACTTTGTTATAGAAGGGAAATATCAGACATTGCTTGTAGACTTCGTGAAATCCTGTTGGGGAAATCTGAGAAGTTGGGCAACTTACTGGGGAACCTCTGGAGCGGTAGCTGGAAGCTTTGCTCTATCAGGGGTATGAGAGCGCTTGATACCTACAAGCTGCGGGGATTTTAGGGAATGGCCTATAGATATTATCCTATTTCTTGAAGTCCTTAGTAATTGTCTTTATGTTTCCTGTTTATTTGTAACAGTAATCACGTTCAAATGCATATGTTCAAAAATAAATCATTGGACGTTTTTGTAAACAAGACACAGAAACAAAGAAAAAAGAAAACAAATGGTTTTGCACTTCCAAAGAGGACATCTTTGTATTAACTTGAATAAGTATTTTTGTACAATGAGACGAGCATTCTAGTAAGAGAATTTTGTCGTAAAAAAACAATGAAAATTGATACAAATAAAAGATATCTATGTGCAATAATCCCTTGGGGTTCCCATTCTGCTATAGTCTTTGTGTCTCTGAGTGTCTTGTCCACTTGTCGCCTCGGCGAAGTTGATTGGATTGATTAGAACCATTTGAGTTGATCGGTCAAATGCTGAAAATTGTCGGCAAGATGCTCCAATGGGACATAGTCATACGCTTCAATCCCTAACTTTTTCCTGGACCGTCCTGTCGGGTTTTCATTCCACCGAGATACCCTTTTTTGCCCAATCCGCCCTTTCGGGTTTTCGACTCGTCGGGTGTACATATATATTTTTTTTAATTTTCATCCCTTATTTTTGCCCAAACCCTTTTGGTTCGCCGGGAAGCCCTTATTTTTGCCTAGGATAGTCAACCTAGCGGGTCTTTGATCATGCGTAGTATCTTTTAACTATGTCCGTATTTATAGGGTGCAGGAGGTCATCGCCATCCATAGTGGTCAAGATCATTGCTCCATCAGAGAATATGCTTTTGATTCCAAACGGCCCTTCATATGTAGGAGTCCATTTTCCCCTGGGATCACCTTATGGCAAAATGATACGCTTGATTACCAAGTTACCGATCCGATATACCTGACGTTTGACCTTTTTATTAAAAGCTTTGATCATGCATTTTTGGTATATATGACTATGACATATAGCTGCCATCCTCTTCTCATCAATAAAGTTCAACTGGTCAAATCGAGTCTGGATCCAATCTTCTTTGTTCAAACCAGCATCATTCATTATCCTCAGAGAGGGGATCTGGACCTCAATAGGTAAGACAGCCTCCATGCCGTATACCAGAGAATAGGGTGTTGCCCCAGTTGATGTGCGAGTTGTGGTACGATACCGGTAGAGAGCGAACGGTAGCATCTCATGCCAGTCCTTGTATGTGACTATCATTTTATGTATGATCTTCTTAATGTTTTTGTTAGCAGCTTCTGCAGCACCATTCATCTTTGGCCGGTAAGGGGAAGAATTGTGATGCTGAATCTTGAATTGCTCGCACAAGGCGGTGATCATAGTGTTGCTTAGATTCGTACCATTATTAGTGAGGATTCTCTCTAGGATACCGGACCGACAGATGAGAATTTTTTTGATGAACCAGGCGACCACATTCTTAGTAACGGAAGCGAAAGAAGTTGCCTCGACCCACTTTGTAAAATAGTTGATGGCCACTAAGATGAAGCGGTGTCCATTGGAGGCCGTTAGCTTGATTTCCCCAATCATATCGATTCCCCACATAGAAAAGGGCCAATGAGCCATCAAGACGTTCAGAGGAACCGGAGGTACGTGCACTTTATCCGCATAAATTTGACACTTATGGCAAGTCCGGGAGTGTTGATAGCAATCTGCCTCCATGGTAGACCAATAATAGCCTGCCCGTAGGATTTTCTTTGCCATCGTATGCCCACTAGAATGGGTACCAAAAGTTCCTTCGTGTAATTCATCCATGATCCTTTCAACTTCAACCTTGTCTACGCACCGAAGCAATACAGAGTCATGATTGCGTTTGTACAAAATGTCATTACTAAGGAAGAATTTAGCCAAGAATCTTCTTAGGAACTTCTTGTCATTCACTGAAGCTCCTTCTGGGTATTCCTGAGACTCAAGATACCTTTTAACTTCATGGAACCAAGGTCAATTCGCTACTTCTTCAGTACCGATCTCATGATAGTAGTCTGGTTCATCCATCCGCTCAATGGTGATTTGAGGAGCCTCGTTATCCAAATTAAGTTTAAACATATATGACATTGTAGCTAGTGCGTTTGCTAGCTGATTTTCTTCTCGTGGGAAATGCTCGAAGGTGATCTTCTCAAAATGCGGTCACAATGTAAACACATGTTCTTTGTAAGGGATAAGGTTGGGGTGTTTGGTGTCCCATTCCCCTTTGATATGATTGATGACCAAAGTTGAATCTCCAAATACATCCAAGGATTTGATCCCTAAGTCTATAGCAGCTTTGAGACCGAAGATGCATGCTTCGTATTCTGCCATGTTGTTTGTACAGTTGAAGCAAAGTCTGGTAGTAAAGGGAGTATGACATCCTTCCGGAGATATGAGTACAACACCGATACCGTTGCCAAGTGCATTGGATGCTCCATCAAAGAACAGGGTCCATCGGGATCCTTGTTCAGGTCCGTCATATGGCCTGATTTCTTTACAATTGTCTAATGTCATGATGTCTTCATTCGGGAATTCAAACTTCATGGACTGATAGTATTCCACAGCTTGGTGATTGAGGTGATCAGCTAATACACTACCCTTTATAGCTTTCTGGATAGTATAATGTATGTCATATTCTGTCAGGATTATCTGCCATC
Organism: Vicia faba; assembly: GCA_948472305.1. Classification (NCBI taxonomy): domain Eukaryota; kingdom Viridiplantae; phylum Streptophyta; class Magnoliopsida; order Fabales; family Fabaceae; genus Vicia; species Vicia faba. The sequence goes on from OX451735.1 coordinate 471,877,243, forward strand.
TTGTTATTCTTCCAGAAAGAGTGGGCTTCTCAAAGATGTATTTTATCGGATCCATTTTAGATATCAACAAAGTAGTATGGGTCAGCATATACTGTCTCAACCGGCGAGCAGCCCATGCCAGAGCGCAACAAGTTTTCTCGAGAAGTGAATATCTTGTTTCACAGTCGATAAACTTTTTGCTCAGGTAATAAATAGCATGCTCTTTTCGGCCAGACTCGTCATGCTGCCCCAACACACACCCCATTTAGTTTTCTAAATCAGTCAAATACAGGATTAAAGGTCTTCCCTCGACGAGTCGTAACAACACAGGAGGCTCTTGTAAGTATTCCTTGATTTTGTCAAAAGCAACTTGGCATTCGTCATTCCATTTGACTACTTGATCTTTCTTCAAGAGCTTGAAGATTGGCTTACAAGTAGCTGTCAGGTGAGAAATGAACCTGGCGATGTAATTCAAACGTCCCAAGAATCCTCTGACTTCTTTCTCAGTACAAGGAGAAGGCATCTATTGTATCGCTTTAACTTTGGCAATGATCAACCTCGATACCTTTGTTGCTGACAATAAAACCTAGGAGCTTACAAGACCAGACTCCGAATGTGCACTTGTTTGGATTCAATCTCAATTTGTACTTCTTCAGCCTCTCAAACAGCTTCTGTAAGTGGTCAAGATGCTCTTCTTCCATTTGCGATCTGGCTATCATATCCTCTATGTAGACCTCTATCTCATGATGTATCATGTCATGAAATAAAGCTACCATGGCGCGTTGATAAGTTGCCCTAGCATTCTTCAGTCCAAATGGCATGACCTTATAGCAGAATGTGCCCCACTGTGTAACAAAGGTTGTTTTCTCCATATCCTAAGGCACCATTTTAATTTGATTGTAGCCTGAGAAACCATCCATGAAGTAAAACACTTTGTGTTGTGCCGTATTGTCAACCAGAATGTCAATGTGGGGGAGTGGGAAATCGTCTTTGGTGTTTTCCCTATTCAAATCTCTATAATCCACACACATTCGCACTTTGCCGTCTTTCTTGGGCACGGGAACAACATTGGAAACCCATTGAGGATAAGAGGTGACAGCCAAGAATCCAGCATTGAATTGCTTCATGACTTCTGCTTTAATCTTTTCTGACATATCAGGCCTCATGCGACGAACCTTTTGCTTTATTGGAGGGCAATCTTCCCTCGTAGGAAGACGATGTACCACAATGTCTGTATCAAGTCTCGGCATGTCTTCGTACGACCAGACAAAGACTTCAACATAATCGTGTAGCAACTGAATCAGACGCTCCTTGACATTAGGTTCCAAATTTGCACCCATCTTGATCGCCTTTTTGTCTTCCTCAGTTCCCAAGTTAACTGTTTCGACCGGCTCTTCGTGCGGCTGAATGGTCCTTTCTTCCTGTTGCAACAACCTAGCCAACTCCCCTGGCACCTCACAATCTTCCTCACTTTCGTCATCGGCTTGGTAGATCGGATTTCCAAAGTCACAATTGGCCATAGCAGAACTGTTACTCATGGGATCCTGAGTGGATGTAGATCTGCATTTTAATATGTGAGTGTGTGTAAGAGCATAGCTACTTTTGAAAGAAAATAAAATGTACGAAAGAAAAACAAAGAACACAAAATTTGATGCAAAAACATCCATGATTCATTAATGACATATGAGAATGAAGTGACAACCCTCACAAATGGACCGTTGTGCCTCGGGTAAGACACAAGGTTTTAAAATTCTAAATTGTTTAAGTATTACAAGCATGAAAATATTAAAAGATAATCACTCTTGAATAAAAGTAATAGGAATGAAATCTTTGGCCTCCCAATTGTTGATCCCTCCGCCGATGGTTGGAAAAATCCATTCGTCCATGTCACATCTGCCATCACTCTCCTATATTGCATTGACTCCTTGATTGCTGATACGCAGAGGTGGTCCCCCAGCGCGAGAACGTCGAACAGCTCTTTGGGCCTCTGAATTGAACCCCAACCCAAATTTGTCAGACTTGTAGGGAATATCTGGAAGCTGACCCCAGATAGTACACCCGCCTTCTTCAGCTACTACTCGAGCATCTTTCAAAGAGTCCATATTAAGTGGAGGTCTGGTAATCTTTGGGACCTTTGGAATAGACTTGGTTTTCGCGACCGTTGTTGGAACCTCCTCAAAGTTCTGACAGGGAGTCTCTATGAATTCACCGTCCATTTTAACATACCGGAAAGTGTTCAGATGGCTAACCATGTACTCCTCCTCTCCGTGAACTGTGACAATCTTTCCTTTAATCGGGTATTTTAGCATTTGGTGCAAGGTTGAAGTGACGGCACCTGCACCATGGATCCAAGGCCGACCCAATAGACAAGAGTACGAAGGGTGAATGTCCATCACATAGAAAGTTGAGTCAAAAGTCTGAGTCCTGATTTTTATGGGGATACTAACTTCTCTGTGCACTGTCCTCTTGGAACCATCAAAGGCCCTTACTATGATGTTGCTCGGTTTCAAGATAAGCCCCTCGCAATCCAGTCGGTCGAGATAATTTTTGGGAAAAACATTTAATGACGAGTTGGTATCTACCAGAACAAGGGCAAGTGTGGTGCCCGTGCATTCAATGGAAATATGTAAGGCATCGTTGTGCTTCCTTCCCTTAGAGGTTAAATCAACGTCTGTATCAAGTCTCGGCATGTCTTCGTACGACCAGACAAAGACTTCAACATAATCGTGTAGCAACTGAATCAGACGCTCCTTGACATTAGGTTCCAAATTTGCACCCATCTTGATCGCCTTTTTGTCTTCCTCAGTTCCCAAGTTAACTGTTTCGACCGGCTCTTCGTGCGGCTGAATGGTCCTTTCTTCCTGTTGCAACAACCTAGCCAACTCCCCTGGCACCTCACAATCTTCCTCACTTTCGTCATCGGCTTGGTAGATCGGATTTCCAAAGTCACAATTGGCCATAGCAGAACTGTTACTCATGGGATCCTGAGTGGATGTAGATCTGCATTTTAATATGTGAGTGTGTGTAAGAGCATAGCTACTTTTGAAAGAAAATAAAATGTACGAAAGAAAAACAAAGAACACAAAATTTGATGCAAAAACATCCATGATTCATTAATGACATATGAGAATGAAGTGACAACCCTCACAAATGGACCGTTGTGCCTCGGGTAAGACACAAGGTTTTAAAATTCTAAATTGTTTAAGTATTACAAGCATGAAAATATTAAAAGATAATCACTCTTGAATAAAAGTAATAGGAATGAAATCTTTGGCCTCCCAATTGTTGATCCCTCCGCCGATGGTTGGAAAAATCCATTCGTCCATGTCACATCTGCCATCACTCTCCTATATTGCATTGACTCCTTGATTGCTGATACGCAGAGGTGGTCCCCCAGCGCGAGAACGTCGAACAGCTCTTTGGGCCTCTGAATTGAACCCCAACCCAAATTTGTCAGACTTGTAGGGAATATCTGGAAGCTGACCCCAGATAGTACACCCGCCTTCTTCAGCTACTACTCGAGCATCTTTCAAAGAGTCCATATTAAGTGGAGGTCTGGTAATCTTTGGGACCTTTGGAATAGACTTGGTTTTCGCGACCGTTGTTGGAACCTCCTCAAAGTTCTGACAGGGAGTCTCTATGAATTCACCGTCCATTTTAACATACCGGAAAGTGTTCAGATGGCTAACCATGTACTCCTCCTCTCCGTGAACTGTGACAATCTTTCCTTTAATCGGGTATTTTAGCATTTGGTGCAAGGTTGAAGTGACGGCACCTGCACCATGGATCCAAGGCCGACCCAATAGACAAGAGTACGAAGGGTGAATGTCCATCACATAGAAAGTTGAGTCAAAAGTCTGAGTCCTGATTTTTATGGGGATACTAACTTCTCTGTGCACTGTCCTCTTGGAACCATCAAAGGCCCTTACTATGATGTTGCTCGGTTTCAAGATAAGCCCCTCGCAATCCAGTCGGTCGAGATAATTTTTGGGAAAAACATTTAATGACGAGTTGGTATCTACCAGAACAAGGGCAAGTGTGGTGCCCGTGCATTCAATGGAAATATGTAAGGCATCGTTGTGCTTCCTTCCCTTAGAGGTTAAATCAACGTCGGAAAAGCCCAATCCGTTATCAGCAGTTAAACTGGCCACAGTTTTCAAATTGGTCGATGGAGGTCTCTTGGGGCACGTGAGCAGTCTTAAGAAACTTTACCAAGGCTTTGGCAAGGGCCTCAGAACACAAGAGTAAGGACAACAATGATATCTTCGGGGGGGGGGGGGGTCTGCCCCAATTGTTCGACAATTTTGTAGTCACTTTTCTTGATTATCTTCAGTATTTCTTCTATTTCTTTTCTAGAAGATCCAAGGATGACCTCAGGATGTTCTCTTGCTTGGACATGCTCATTCAAAGCCTCTTTGCCCCTTGTATCGGTAGCAGGGATAATAGTAGGAGCATCATTGGGAGTGTCGGTAGGAGTGGCAGTAGGAATGATCACATGAGTAGCAACGGTCTTTGGAGAAATCTCAGGTGAGAAGACTCTTCCACTTCTTGTTATTTTGTTGGTCCCAGTGATGTTACTGATATCGGGATCAATATCTTTTGCAACTTCCTCTTTGACAGCCAACTGATCTTGCTTGACGCCATAGTAATAAACGTCAGCCCCATAACTCCAGGGAACAGCTTTATCCGAGGAGTATGATATTGGTCTTGGCATAGTGATGATTAAAGGTGCAGATCTTGGAACAAATGTAATCCTGACGGATCTTTTGGTGGAGACCCTGGGAGGATTGTTGAAAATGGTGATTATCGAAACATCTTGATAAGAACTCTTGATAAGGGGTAGCTTTTCAAATAGGATTTCGTTGCTAGTCATCAGGCACTGGACTCCTATCTTTAGTAACAAACAATCGTTCGGTAGAGACTTTCACAAGTGACAATCTTCATCGCAGCCTGGGAACAGGTCGGCTTGCAGTAGATTTTGTTTAATGGTCAACAGAGGAGTAACTAAGTCATTTACGGAGGAGACAAAATGATCATCATCAATGGCGTTGATACCTTGGCCATGTCTGGGCATTGGCGCCGTTATTAGATTAGGCGTTTTTGGGGGATCAAATTTAATCTCTTTCGCATCGATAAGGTCTTGCACCTTATTTTTAAGGCCCAACATTCATTTGTATCGTGCCCCGGGATTTCAGAATGATAGGCACATCGGGCGTTCGGATTGTAGCGAGGATAAGCAGTATTGGGGTTCTTGGGAGCTTCCTTTAAAGTTTCCAGATTGGTCTTTAGAAGGTGTGGCAAAACTTGAGACATGGTCATGTTAATTCGGGTAAATCGTCTCATGGGCGCTTCTGGTTTGCGCTGATAATTTTGCTGTTGATTTGGCGCAGGGTTAGAAATCATGACAGCCCCTACCGCGGGGCGACGGTCAGTTTTGTTTTGATTTCTATAGTCATATGCAGCACTGACCTCTTTCTTTCCAACAAAAGGCTTCTTCATCATACTCGAGGATGCATCTCTTTGAATTTTGCCGCTTTTTATACCAGCCTCGACCCGCTCACCAGTCATGATTAATTTAGTAAACCCAGCTGAGGAACTCCCAATTAGGTGATTGAAAAATGGTCCTGACAAGGTGCCTAGGAACATATCCACTAATTCTCTGTCGGATAGAGGGGGCTAGACCCTTCCTGCGAGATCCCTCCATTTTTGAGCATAGGTTTTGAAACCTTCACCCGTTCCCATAGACATGCTTTTTACATGTGTCCTAGTCGGAGCCAAATCAGCATTGTACTGATATTGTTTGTAGAAAGCGGTGGCCAACTCTTCCCAGTTGTGAACATTGGTCCCTTCCAATTGATAGAACCAATCCAACTGCGTCCCAGATAAGCTCTCTTGGAAGAAATGCACCCACAGATTCTTGTCATCCGTATGGGGTTGAATCTTTCTAACGTATGACCTTAGATGTAACTTTGGGCAAGAGACATCATCGTACTTGGCGAAAGTGGGGACGTTGAATTTTTGTAGGATGACAACCCCTGAGATGAGTTCTAATTCTTCAAAGTACAAATCGGGTACCCTCTGAATCTCCATAGCATTCAAACGATCATCTAGTTGTTTGTATTTATCATCAGTAGGAGGATATTGTTCCTCAGAGTAATCAGGCTCTTCCTCTTCTTCGGATGTTGGGTCGTTGTTCACTTCTTGGGTTTGATTATCTCCTTCGCCTGATGATTCGCAAAGTCCAAAGTTTGTTTGGCTTGTCCTTTAAACCTTGTTCCCATGATCACAACACCGGTTGATTTCTTCGTTTTCTTCTTCTTCTCTTTGGCCAGCATCTTCAACTCCTCTTGTCCTTTCGTTAGAGCCAAGAGCATTTGTTGAAACTGGGCGTTCTGCGCCTGAAGATCTTTCACAGTCTGTTCAACATCCATCTCACTGAAATAAACAGTAGAAGGATAAGGTGACCTGTTATGAGAAACCTGTATGATGTTATGATGAATGAAGATGCAATATGCAAATGATTCCAAGCAAAATTAGAGATTTAAATTTGTTCAAACCAAAAAAAGAACACACGTCATATTAAAATCCAAGTTTGAATACGTCATGCCTCCTTGGGCTTACAATGAAAGAAACAAAATACAACCAAACTCTTAAGACAAAAAGACTGAACGCATCCTCTTTGGAGCAATGTAGGCATTCAGTTTTTTCTCTTCATGAAGCAGTGTAGTGAGCTCCAAAACCTTCTTCTCACTGGCGTAATACTGGGCTTCAAAGGTGTCTCGCTCTTCTTTCAACTGAACCCAAGCTTTCTGCAGGTCTTTGAGAGAGGTTGGCATGTTAGGATGAAGAATGGTGTATGGGACGTCTCCTTCAATAACAGGCTCAATGATGACGGGAAGGATGTAAAGGTAAGGCATCAAGAGACTCTGGGCACGAGCTCGTACCCACCTAAGGTAAGGCTCAAGGGGGATAGAGTTTTTATGTCCCAAAGTCCTATTGTCCACCTTGTTCACCATTCCCCAAGCACGTGTAAACCTCTGGCGGTAACCTTGGTCTTCTTTGTCGTAGTCGAACACCAGACCTTGGATGAGCATCTCATGAGGGCCGTCTCTTCGGGCATACCCAAACTGCCGAAGAGCTAAGCATGGGTTATAGGTGATACCTCCCCTAATACCAAGCAGAGATACGTTAGGGAACTCCCCATAGCGGTCAATGATAGAGACATCTTCCAAGGATCTTGAACACCAACGGATGTCAGAATGGGTGAGAGACATCATCCTTTGAGACCAAGTCATTCTTTGCTCGTTCTTCAATGATGACTGAGGTAGGTGTGAAGTGAACCACTTAGCGAGTAGGGGGATACAACACAAAAGAGTACCTCTTTTCTTCATGGTGTGGGTATGAAGGCAATGCAAGATATCTCCTAGTAAGGTAGGTATAGGATTGCGGGAGAGAAATAATTTGATGGCGTTAACGTCTATGAATTGGTCTGAATTTGGAAACATAACCAAACCATAAATGAGAAGAGCTAGGACGTCTTCGAAAGCTTGGAAATCCATATCGTCCCAGAATGAACGAGCCTTTTCCAATAAAAACTTAGCTAGAAAACCTTTAACCCCGCTTCTTGTCTCCCAATTGGCTATGATGTCGTCCCTCTTCATATGCAATACTTTGGTGATGACTTCAAGTTTTGGAATCCCTTCTAGACCAGTGAACGGTATTTGATCAAGCACGGACACCCCTAAGAGTAGAGAGAACTCTTCCAGTGTAGGTACCAACTGATAGTTCAGGAAAGTGAAACAATGATGTACAGGATAAAAGAATTGGAACAGTACTCACATCATCTCTTCTTGGAAGTTTGATGTAGTCAAGCTGAGGAGTCGACCATATTTCTTGGTAAAAGGAGAATACTCGGGCACTCTTGAGGCTAGCTCTTGAAGTTGAGGATGTGCTTTTACAAAGCTGATTCGGATGGTGTTTCTTCAGAGAGAATTCATGTCCTACAAAATAAAAACAAAGATAAATTTCTAAATCCTTGAAATGGTTAGTGAGCATGCGTATGATGTTCACGATGTTTATGATGTTTATGTACAAGTAAATATATACACATACAACAGACAAGTCCCTATGTTTTAGGCTTGCATGAGTTTTGTAGGTAAGTAACCTCTTGAAGTCTAGTTGGCTCAACATGTCCTAGCAATAGTGATTGGGTTCTAAAGGATATCAATATCACCGACCTTTCTCTAAGGCATTGTATCAGCACAACAATCTTTTCTTGCGGCCGAGATATCCCAAAAGTCTAGCCTCAATGAGTGTAGTATCGATTATCAACCAATTTTCAGCTCTACACCGAAATCAGTTATCTCACTACGTCCTAATGGCCAAGTTTGTTCAATTAGGGTTCTAAAGTCAATTAGTGTTTCATGAGGCCACTCAACGGCCCCGTATTCTCCTCGATTCACCACGAGGGATACCGGTACCCACAAATGCGTCACACTAACATAGCCATTATTTCAACCATATCGGTCTATGCCGTACAGTCTCCACAATCTATTGCTATTTACCTAAAAAGATGTCCCAAATCTGGGTGGAGGATCAAAGCAAACCCAATACAAAGAACTGAATATAAAGCACACAAATCAAATAATGAAAGCGAGTAAAGGTGATCTAACCCTAAGGTAACCCCACTTTTATATTATTCCCCAGTAGAGTCGCCAGTTATGTGGTACGGTAGGAGAACTGACTTGGTGTTTTTCATTTTGATCGCATTTGTGCGGATAGCAAGAGTCGCCATTGACTTTTCTTTTATCCAAAAGGAAAGGTAAAAAAGCACAGGAAAGATCTTTCGAGATTATTTCTCGGGTTTAGGGGTAGATTATGAAAAGGGAAGGTATTAGCACCCTTTTCATCCATGGTTTTCCATGGGCTCTTAGTTACTCGTTTAGATCACTTGCTATTGTTTGACAGTGTGCTTGTGGTGTGGGCTTTTGAAAGTGTTTTGAAAAATCTCTTCGTAATGGCTATCGTTTCTATAAGAACACGTACAAAGTTTTATTTTGAAAGGCAGTTCAAAGATGTGTCTGTGGATTATGCTTTGGAAAGTTATTTTTGAAAAGATGTTTTGCAATGGTTCTCGTCTCTATAAGAACGTATACAAAATGTTTTATCTTTTTGAAAATGTTTTGAGATTAAAATGTCGGTGTAAAAAAAAGTTTTTTTTGTCGTGAGAAAGCGAGTAACTAGGAGCGAATCTACCTAATAGAAAGGTTTTAAATGTTATTTTCTTCCTCCTTTAGATGTTGCTATCTTACCATTGATTTGGTAAGAAGCCCCATCGTCGGATGTGAAAGGGACAGGTGCGGGTCAATTTTACAGTCATCAAAAGCAACTTATAAGGCGCTTTAGTAATTTTTCGTAAGGGACGAGATCGTTTTATCGAAGGCAACGTCGAGGGTCATCAAGGGACTATGATCTTTTTATCGAAGGGTCATTGCTAAAGCGTCCCATATTCGAGGGACGTGACTGTGTTTTCGAGGAAACAAGCGAGATTACCCTAGAGGTGCACGTGTGAAAAGTGTGTTCGTTTTAAGTTATTTTGTTGAAATTAGGTTATCTAGCGATTGATTTTATGTCTTGCCATGCACGCCTAATTACTATACAGTATAAGGAAAACAGTAAATTGTAGAAATTGAAATTCTACGCTATTACGAAGTTTTCAAGAATGGGGGGTACTAAATTTATGAATGGGGATGAGTCAGGTCGTCAATACGATTAAAAGTTAAAATAAACAATCAATACAACCCACTCGAATTAAAAATAAACAAATATTTAAACTAGCACAATCTATAAAATTAATTAACAAAATAAATAACACTATAATATTTTTGGTATTTTTTGTCATGAAGAATTCAAACAATTTAAAACTAAATATAAAGTTAATTAATAAAATTATTCACAAAAATCTCTAACTAAACTATTTAAGAAAATAAACTTAAATAAATTGAGATTATACTTTCAATTGAATTTTAAAATTAAAACTAAAGATTAATAAAATTAAATTTAAACTAAATAGAGTTATTAAAATAATTCTAAAACTAACTTAAAATTCTAAGTTACTAAATTAAGCCTAAACTAAACTAATTATAAAATTACTAAATTAAATATAAACTAAATTAACTCTAAAGTTATTAAATAACATCTAAACTAATTTAAATATAAACTGAATTAATGAAAACTGAGAAAATTTAATAAAATAAACTAAACTTAGTTATCAATGGGTGTAAACAGTATAACGGGGTGAGTATGGTGAATTTCGGATGGGCTAAAGAAGGCCCAGACATTATCATTTTGCAACATAAAAACAGGATGGGGGGTATGTGCATAAAACGGAATTGGGATAGAAGGAAAGCAAGATGAGGAACTCGGATTGGGCTTGAGTAAAGGTCCATAACTAAACTTTACAACTTTAAAAAAAAACCTAAAAACAAAACCCTAAGTGGCCGCTCAACCCTGTGTTTCTACTTTCACGATACTTCCT